>HG992245.1:5000-5005000 GCA_905220585.2 Nymphalis polychloros | reverse complement strand
AAATTCTAAAATTATTTTAAAATTTTGTCCAAACGGATAATTTATTTTAGAAAAATTAAATAAAATTTCAATAAAAAGTTATACTGATATGAATTAAAAAATAATCATATATAAATCAAAATGACATAATCGCCACCCTGGCTCTCACCGTGAAAGGTTCTTTGAAGAGCAAAAACTTGGTAAGAAAAGGGACCCTTGCTAATGCACGTTATATCTATTTGGATACAAAGGACGGAGTGTGCTTGACCTCTGAATGTGTTTCCCCGGGTCGCTCTGGCCCAATGTTTGAGGACCGATCATTCTGAGATAGTGTGGCCTTAAATAAACTATAAAGGGAATTATTTCAGAATATGAATCTTATTTTTACAATTTTTTTTAGGCTTTTCTATTTTACTGAAATATATCCTAAAATAGTTTCATAGATGTATTTTTGATAAAAAAGGTTTTATTGTAAGAAATATTATCGGAAAATCAACGAAACGCTTAATAGCATAAACGCACCGTGACAGCGAGCACCTGTCAACGTCACATCAAGTCCCAGAGCGGCGCCATTTTATTTTAAAATGCAGATAACGAATCGGGGCGTAACGTGAGCCGTCCCGAGGCGCCGCATAACTTGCTGATTTATTTCATACCCGATATGATTTTACCGCAATTGAGCGCTCTCAACCCACCCCAACGTTTACTTACGATCCGCACTAGTTCGTTCAACAACTCGCCTGACTATCACGCGAATTTAACCCTTTTGATTTTGTCTGTACCGTTTCTAATCGGATGCCCTTACTAAGTTTGATAAAAACCTCGACGGGGAACCTTACTCCTTGCAACGATAGCAAAAATCGTTATTTTAGACACAGGAGAAAGGGTTCACGGCCAATTAAGCGAAGACACTGGTAACTTTTTACGAAGTATAATAGCCCTAGTCTACTGCGCGTGAATAGCCCACTCATTCGGTGTCGAATGCCTCTTCACATTCAAGATGGCGAGCGCATCGCTTTGATAAATGCACATCGCGTCGAAAACACGCGTAAAATTTTGTTATTTATGGCAATGACCGGTATCTTGGTTTTTTTTGTAAAAAATGACTGTTGAGTACCAATACTGTAATTCCAAGTACATTATTACGTGAAATCCATTTTTAGTCATACAGTCATCAAGAACCGGTACAATAATGCGTTCCACTAAATAGGATGTAATGGAGAAGCGAATCATAAACTTGTTCGGGCTCTCTAGACTCTTAACTTTTATGTCAATTCCAGTGTCACTTTTGTATTTAACTATACACTTTAAATGATGAAAGTGTAGAATATAACGTAAACCATACACCTACAAAAATCATTAATTATAACAACGGCTGCATATAACGATAACTAATTATTTATTAAATATCGATAAATTATTGAGCTTTGTTTAAATTATTTTGTTCACATTAAACAACGGCATAAATAATACCATTCACTAACCACATGGGTCGCTAAAATAAAACGCAGCGTAATAAAATTTAACGCATCCGAATTTTAGCGTTCGTTTTAAGTCCACATGAAATTTAGGGCGCAACCGCTGAAAATTAAGCACAATTTGGCAACATGTAGATAATAAATAATAATTGGATGCACATTTTTTTTATAATTTTTACAAAAATGCAAATATGTATATTTTTTTACTTCTGAATGTATATTGGACATATCACACATCGACAAAACAAAAAGCAAAGTATTTGTAAGTTAAATGAAATGTAATCGAATGAAATGTAACTCTTATTTACGAGCAATTTGTAAAATCTTATAAACACAAAACGATACTATTTACATAAAACCATTACTATCCAATTCGTCAATAATTATCCTTGTATTTATCCAGAAGTAAACGTCCATCACACAAAATTTTGATATATGTAGATAGATCCTTTGCGGTGTAATCGCGTGAGTTCACCCTTAAAAGGAGGGAGGACGACCGATCATCAATCTCTATCAGGCATGGTCCGTGAAAAAGCGAGAAATATGACCAGTTTCGCGGATGTGTGACGACATTTATAATAGATTTGCAAACATGCTTCAACGGCCTTGAGTACATTTTCAGTTTTTAAATAAATGTATTTACATTGAACTCTGGGACCAAAAAAGTAAGAACTAAATATAACATAATTCAATTTAAAAAGGTAAGATTTATTACCAACTTCGTTTTATTACTATACATATTGATCTTCTTCTTCTTCTTTTTCGTGGCACTCTTATCAGAGCGGCCGTAGTCGCCATGTAGTATTACGAAATTATCGGCAGGGATGTTGTTTGCCTAACGAGCATTCGCTATGTGTCTCTATAATTGGTGAGCCTGGTGCACTCATGCAAATTGATACTATATATTAAATACGTACATAATTATACTTTATATTTGTACTACCCTTTAAGACTTATGCTCAACACTTTTAAGTATTTTTGCTAAATATTTTCTTGAATCGTAACTAATATACTTGCGAAAGTGAGTGTCTTTGTTAAGCTTTCGCGTATTAACTACTCAACCGTTCATCATGAAATTTACGTGGCAGGAGTACAGAAAAAGACAGAATACACAACACCTGGCATCCTCACACGCAGGCGAAGCCGTGGGTGGAAACTGGTAATAAATAAAAACAAAATTATACTACTACTTATATTTTATAAAATTGCTTTTTATTTTAATTATCTCAGAGCAGTCTACATACATTGTTAACTAACTAACCATTAATCAGTTCAGTGTGTTTTTGTAAAGTGTAATGAATGCTTTCAAGTAAAGGTTAATGAAGGCGCATTTTATCGGACATCTCGGCCTGACTTGTACAAATACCCTATCAGAACACCTATCGTAGAAATCAATGAAAATTTGCACATTAAACTTATCAGTATTACATATACTGCCTCTTTGGTCTAGTGGCTAGATACAAGCCCGCAGACCTGGTGGTCCTTGAGATTGGCCGCCGTGACCGAAATCGGTCTGGAGAACATTATTATTATTATTATTATTACATATACTCCTTTACAATAACTTAAATATAAAAATATTAGATATTCTTTCGAGAGTAAACTGAAACGTCTTAAAGCCTTACTTCATATTATATAAAATAAACTGACTACAAAATCTTACTACATATAGAATGCTTATGATTTAAAAATGTAACGGTAAAAAATGACCTTCTATTATCCGTTACGCACCTTGGCCAAAGACACAAAAGATTACACTTCGAAAAGGAATTTCCCAATTTGGGCGGCCTAATCGACAGCAATGACACGTATCAGATCGCCCCTCAAATCAGAGTGGAAATCAGTCACGGCACCAACTGCATTCTTCCTCAGACAGCTAATTTGGCTCCCCATTTTCGTGAAACTCTCGCATCCATCAGTCGCCACGATTTCACCGACCACTATCGAAAGATTCAATGAATGATAACGGGTCTAATAAATACGTAGTCCGCTCCTTGAATGGTCGTAATTAATTTAATGGATTTAGACAAAGAAATATGTACAATGAGATAGTGAGATTAATAGTTGTTTTTGTTTTGGCGATTAGAAGATGTTGAAAGTTGGTGTCGAGTTACAAGGTAACTGAATCCGCGGGATTTTTCTCCATTTCTTCGACACATTAATGAAAAGGTTCTTCTAATGAGCAGAACGAGTATCTACGCTGTAATCTGCGTTTAGTTTGCGTCGAAGTTTTTGATCCATAGGATAATAAAAGAGAGATCGTTCTAACTTTGTTTTAATGAGAAATATATTTTGATGTTCAAAGTTGACTTCCGTTAAGTAATGGTAAAAAGTTATTGATGAAGTAATTAGTTAGGAATCAAGAATATTTTATGTAGCTAGAAATAACCTTACTATAAAAATACAACATACCTTCAAGAAATTAAGGGAACAATTCTTCACATTCAGAAACTTTTCAACATCTAATTCAAATTCCTACTTAATTCACGCGACATGTCTAGGAACTATGCATACTTTAAATATCTCTTTGTTTTCAGACATTACCATAGTGGGCCATAAAAAATACCAACTTCAGTGCAAGGTGGCGTCGACGTCCATTCGCCTTATATCTCGAATCGCAACATAAATTAGTGCAGTGGTCGCGTGACGTACTGACTTAGGCAACATCGTCTCCTTATCGTGGCGGAAACCACCCGACCGGCTTGAAAGTCACAAAGGAAAAAATACTGTAATCCCTAGACCAAAAAGTTTAACTGTCCTTATCGTGCCGCGCATGAAAGCCATACCGGTATTCCGATTTCAACTCTATTTATAACGATAGACGATCTAAATTTAATATAAACATTAGCAACAGAAGCGGCAAATACGGTAACATTGCCAGTATGTCGCCATAAATACAGCCGAGTGTCCTTTAACGAAGCAGACGTTGACGTTGCGATACTAATAAAACGTGAGTGAAGTATTATAGACTCTCCTACTTGGCTGTAAAGATAGAAATTCGTTGTGTTATTCCAGGGGTAGTAATGAAGGCTCGCATTTAGCGGCGGTTGCGGTAGTGATATGGGTGGACTTCCTTTGTCTAGTAATCTTATCATTGCGCCAAGCGACCGTTATTTGGCGTGATACATTGCTACGAATATAGATTTACATGCTCTAAATTATATTATTATTTAAAGTACTGAACTTTACAACTTATGCTCATGGGAATTTTCCTTTCAATAGTTCCTACATCTTGAAATAATATTATCATTTTTGTCTTTCTGACTACTAGAAATATCAACATAGACAAGTTCTGTTGATTTCTTAGAGCACTACGGAAAACTATTGTCTTCCTCGATTTGGCCCATAGCGCAGTTGTGGCTTTTAATCTTACAAGTTCCAAGCATTTTCTATATAAGTATAATAAACAAATGAAGAAATTACACAGACAGACTACAAAATTTAAAATTGGAAAAATTATCTTCTTGTATTCTGATTGATTAACTACAGTATTTATTTACAAAAAAAAATATTGTAGTTATTGTGGCTATTAATTTCCTCTTTATAATGATTCCACATTATCACTATGTTAGTACACTGAAAAAGTACATAATAAGGTAATATTATGTACTTAACGTCCATATTATCTGTGCTAAAATTAGCATATGTAATTTGATCTTATTTACAATTCAGCATCTATCGCGTTTTAATGTAAATCACATTATTCACTAGGAATGAATTTAAACGCAACCTGATAAGGCGTAATATTTAACGAAACCAGGCCAACTGAAAGCCATCGATTTAATACATGCGTAATATCATTACGCTGGAGCGATTTTCCTCGTAACTGGAGATAAAATTCGACTTCCTTTAAAAGAATTTTTAACGTTGACGCTGCGGAATTCTTTATTAATATCGGATCTAATGATATTTAACAGATAAAAGAAATCCAAAATTTCCTTTGAAGTTTTATTAAATCGGATTGACGTAAGTTGTAGATGTGGATACATCATACGATTATGAAATGTTGAAAATATATTACCTAAAATTTTATGACTTATTTACGTAGTATTAATATACTCGAAACTCACTCTAATGAGTAACACTGAAAGTTTCTATTTGATACATATATTTTTTATTTATTTGATCCATTAGGCAAATCTTTTTCTAAAAGACTAAGCGTTCTAGTAACTTAACATTTGAGATTTCAAAGGATTTTTTTCGTAAAAGATCCCTAGGGAAGAAATCTCATTGAAGATATTTTCGAAGATAGAATAGTAGCATCGAACTCGTGTTCTACAAAGCGCCATCCAAGCCGATCTCATCACAATCGCAAACTTTGAATACACCTCTTTCGACTATCGAAAAGTTCTCCATAATGGATTTGTTCGAGGACTCAATTGTTTCACGATGAATGGGTACTAATTAAAACGAAGTCATGACGACGCCGGACCAAGTTTCCAATTGTTTCCTAACTATAAATCGCAGCGCGAATCTCATATAAATATTGCGCGTTCTGTGACTAAGTTTGGTGCTAAATTTAAAATTGGAGTTTCGACTGCAAAGATATATGGCACTAATATATGAATACATGTATGTTATGATTATCAATTGTTTACTATATTTATATTGGTAAACATTGAGGTACCACGTTAAATGGGTATATACAATATTGCCACTAAAGTTTGGTATAACGAGCTTAAGATAGTCGGCACGTGTGCTTCAGCATCTCTTGTTTTGTGAAATTGCCTAAATGTATCCAGTTTCCAACGTTCTGCGACGAGAACTACTCCAAACTGCTCCTTCATACATCAACGTCCTGACTTATGGAACGACTTGAAAGAGATATTTGTTTGACAGTTTGACTGTAAGTGTGATGAATAAGTGCTCCTTTCATCTGTATGAAGTTTAACGAAAACGATTCAAACAAAATGATTTATACCTGTAATAATACAGTTTTGACTTGTAATAATACAATGTTGACTGCCTCGTTGGTCTAGTGGCTAGATATAAGGCCGCAGACCCGGTGGTCCTGGGTTCAATTTTCAGGTCGGGCCAAGAAATAGTTATTGGGTTTTTCTGTCAGAAAATTCTCAGTAGCAGCCCGGAGTCTGGAAGTTGGAAGTGTGTACACTCCCGTGCCTCGGAAATCACGTTAAGCCGTTGGTCCTGCGCCTGAACTGTTTCCGGCCGTGTCGGATTGCCGTCCCATCGGATTATGAGAGCTAAGGAAAAGAGAGTGCACCTGTGTTTGCGCACACGCTTGTGCACTATAATATGTCCTGCGCAGTTGGCTATCTCTCTTGAGATTGGCCGCCGTGGCGGAAATCGGTCTGGAGGACCTTATATAATACAGTTTTCGTATAAATATATCTAAGGAAAAAGCTTAACGTTTACTTTACGACTAAAAATAGAAAAATAAAGATTAAATTAGTCTAGTGTGTCGGGCGTTCATTTTGCAAAACCGCAGCTTCTATTAGGAGCTCCGTCTGCTTATTTTCAATTTCCAATAAGAAATCACGTTTGATCGGGCTGAGCTCGGCCGCAAATGGACCGAAACACGGCCGTTTTATCTTCCAATAAGTAAGCGAGCTTTGGTTTTTCGTAAGGGAAGATTCGCAGTGTGAAAAACGGAGATGCAAGCCTCGAACATGGCTCGAAAAAATATAAAACTAACGAACCGGAATAGAGATACTGGTATACAATTGATTTACATACATATGTATATAGTTATATGTATATAAAAGGCGCACCATATATGAGTTGTAACAGAAAAACGAAAGTAAATTCCGTATCTGTTGTAAAACAGACATATTTCAGTTACTCAACAAACAAACAGCTGGTAGGCAATTTCGTAAAATCAAGTAAAAAAACTTTATACAAACAACGAATCCCATGGCGACATTCAAAATCGCGTTCCCTTTTTAAAGTTGAGACGATTCGGTTAACGAGTGTCGAATTCTCGAACTCTAGGGCCCCTTCCAGAAGACGAAGTGTCCCCGGGAGGTGCCTCAGTAATTACCCACCATTACACACAAAAGACAAGACTCGTCCGATTACCATAATTCCTGCTCCCCGAGACGCGATATAAATGGACCGCATTTTGTATTTGAACGCAGAGTGACGTGTGTATTAATGACTATACTTGTCCTTCTAAATTAGGTAAGGGAAATGGTGATTTAGTTTTTCATTGCCGGCAACTAGAGGGAAGAACCACTCTCGCCGTATAAGTTCATCCTCCAACGGCTCACAAAATAAATTGCCTTGTTTTATCCCCGCTTAGAGCTTGTTTAATGTATGCTAATGAGAATTTATGCAATAACAAACAAGCTTAACTTTGTTATGAAACTTGCCTATTGTTTTTTGAAAATTATAATTTTAAGCTTATTTACATTGTACGCACATGTACCACATATTTAACGAATGAAACGGAAACCTGTTGCTTACTAAACAATGAAGACGATGTCATTTATGTATTAAGTATTCGATAGCTCGAAGATATTACAGTAAAATCGCCATAAAAATACGAACGTAAATTCATTACTTTCTAATTACAGTAGAGCAAAACGTTCAAGAGGGTCCGCTTCAAAGAGCCGCTAGTATTGTAGAGAACCCAGCTTTCTTTTCGCGAAATAGGGGCGATCGCCGAAAAAAAAACAACACAAAAACCCTTTTAAAATTAATTGAGTTTTCTTGCGGCTACATCGGCCGCTACAATAAATTAATTAACGCTCGAAGGAATCCTTAAAATTTGTCGAGGATCAAAAGTTGGCTGGCGGTCGGGAGATAGGGTGGTGGGGGTAGATAATGCTTCGATTTTCCATTAACTTATATTAGCGATGGGAGAGGCCGCCGCGCCCCGCGGTTCAGCCAATAGCTCCCGATCTAATATATTTCCTTTATTAACTAACTGCCGAAACACGCGATCTTTGATCCATTTCCATAGGCCTATGTTCGGTATTTGTTAAGCAGCTATTACTATTTGATTATAAATCAATTTCCTTACAAAATATCAAAAAATACGAAAATATATAATAAATCTTACTTACATCGAATTAAATCCTTCCTAAGCTGTATTTCTATATGTACATATTAGAATTGGTTTTCACCGTACATTAAATTTTACTTATAACATACGTTTCTTTCAGGTTGTTTGCTAGAAGGTGTCCGGCCTCCGCCAGATGTTCCGCCGCGTAATCCTACCATGTCCCGTTTGAACGGCCGCATCACCGGCAACCCAGCTGATTTGGCCGATTTTGAGCCTTCGTGTCTTGTGCGCACACCGTCTGGAAACTTTTACGTGCCTTCAGGTAGTACTTTAAATACAAGCTCTTCTTAATTAATCTTTTGCGCTTATTTTATTATGAATTCAAGAAAATTTTGGAACTTTAATAAAACAAAAACAATTTTTCAGGGGACATTCAAAAGAATCCGTCTATGGACTACAAATCGAATTCATCGTGCAGTAGTCCAGGAAAACAAGAGAAAAGTACATTAGAAAGGATGGATAGGAGTGACAGGCATCCTGCCTTCGGTGCTCCAGTACCCGTCCTTCCTGTTAGGAATAATCTTAGAGCGACACACTTTCCTCCAGCAGCTTCTCGTTTCCACTTTAGAAAAGGCCTCTCATCAAGATGTTCTTGGAAGTGTACTGCTATAGTGTTTATAGTTTTATTTGTCCTTCTATTATCTATTGCCTCTTATATGTCAGGTGTGTATTTCCATTATTTTATTGTGGCTAATAAATTAAAATAATCCAATCTATTTAGTGCTGTTGTAATGTTGTCTATTTGTTCACAGCTTCCTATTTCACTGACAACTGGTCATATCAAAACGCTAAGCCATGTTCAGTATTAGTCGGTGATAATACGGATAAGTTCCCAACATCAAAAGCAACGACGCTTGAGTCTAGTAACAAATCTATAACGCGACCACATCAGAGCTCAACGTCGTCTGCTTCAGGTAAAGGAGAAAATCACTCTCGCCCTCGTAGAAGTCTAGATCGGCATGCTTCTTTATCTTCTGTTTCTTCCACGGATTCTTCTAATGTAGATATGCATGAGTTAAATACTTCTATTTCTTTGACCACTGTTAGCTTAATGCATGGTGTGTCATCAAAAGACAATGCCACACAACAGTCGGATGCTACAACTGTAGCTTATAATGCTTCTGTGTTTAGCAGTGTTGGTGAATCGGGTAATAATGGTCTTCTAACAAATAATAATAACATTACGCTTGATGTAACGAATAAGCAAAATAAAGAAATTGATGTCACGACTAAACCACAAGGCAATGTGGAAATACTTTCTAATAATGAATTAAAAAATAAGAGTATTGAAATAACCGTGGATAATCCGCAAGAGGTTTTACAAAAAAAAAATAACATAGCTTATGACCCGGCTAATATGCAAGGCGATTCTCTATCGTCAATTTATTCATATGGCTTACAAAAACTTCAGTACCTAAAACTACTAACGAGGCTCAATGAAGTTAGCGAAGAGTTGCATATTTATTCTAACGAATCGGCTGAGACCGAGAATAATCTGAAGAAATTTCATTACGAAAATGATAAAACTACTCTTGTTCGCCAAAATCAAAGTACGCAAACAATGCTTTTGACTACTGCACCATTAGAAGTAACGAAAACAGTTTCTACGGAAAGTGTTAATGTTTTTACTACACATAATCCACAACTTCAGCACAAAAGTTTGAACATAATTGAACCAAAAGAAACGCTGACAACTTTGATAACACCAATAACGAATAATAATTTCACAGAAAGTGATATTTTTTTTACCACACGCAAATCTAATCCAAAAAGTGATCATACTCTTTTGGTAACAGAATCTTCGCCAATTGTTACTAACCCTACTGATGACGTGTATATTAATTCTTCTCCAAACCATTCAAAGCCTATAACTAGTGAGTCTTCTACCTTAAACATTGATGCAGAATCAAAATCCTCAGACTCTATAGCCAATGCCAAACATGTTTTGATTAACTTAACAATATCTGCAGATGATGTTAACAACGATTCCTATAAGCCCCTATATTCGTTGACAGTAACCGTTCCTACATTTGGTGAAAAAAATGAGGTGCCAACTGTGAAAATTACACCTATAAACAGTGAACCAACGATGCCTACACATTTCAATAAACCTGTGACAATTGATAGTACTACAAAAGTAGCAAAAACAATTAACACTGAAGATTGGGGAGGAAGCTGTGAATGCTCGTGTCCTGTATGTGAAAACACTAATTCTTCTGATGATTTTTATGATGATTATTTAGAAAAAACAACTATCGTTCACAAAGATGTAACCGGTCTCTCACCCGACTACAGTTCAACGGAAAACCCAAGTCAAACGTCCGACACCTATAAAACAGAATTAACGTCAGAATATGTACCCGATACTACATTAATGACTTCAGATTCTGCAACAGAAACAGAATATTATGGTTCAACTACAATGGATGATCGAACAACGACAGATAGCATAAAGGCGACTTCAAATGAGCCTGAAATTATTACATCAACAGAAATTCCAAAATGCCATTGCCCTAAACTTAAGCCTCCACCGATCCTTATATTGGAAGGTGAGGTCTCAAAAATTTGAGTACTGATAATATACTAACGCTCACCAAAATCATTTCTATTGGATCTCCGTAAAACTAGTTTGGTGTCTAACATACTAATACGCATGATAATTACGACAAAAATATTCGAGAATTAATATATAACAATTCGTATAGACTTAGAATTATGTTTACGTTTTGCATGTTGCAACAGAAGTATTTTAGAAAATAGAAATATTAACATACATATATTATAATTTAGATCACATCATCGCATGTTTTTCACGTTTAACTATAAACATTTGTTTTAATGTTTAAACAGATAATAAAACTGTGTTAACTTTATAGGTGCGCGAACATTCCCAGCGCAGTCGTTTCCACCAGATGGAACAACGTTTAAACAAATAACTTTAGGTGAAAAATTATCAAAAGAAATCCCTCCATATAGCTATTGGAATATGCAGTTTTATCAATCCGAAGCAGCTTATGTTAAATTCGACTACATGATACCAAGAGGAGCATCTATAGGTGTTTACGCCAGACGAAATGCTCTGCCAACGCACACTCAATATCACTTCTTAGAAGTCCTAAGCGGATTTAAAGCTCGAACCACCAGAGCTTCACATGTAAGTATTCGAAAATCGGAGAATATATGTATAAATATTCAATTACCTTACATTTCGTTCTCTTGTGTTTGCTTTTCTTATCCTTATACTACTACACATATACAATTTTCATAAAATTATATTCCAGCCGTCTGTTAAGAAAGAAGTAACTCACTATATGGAGCAAGGTCACTGGTTCCTTTCTTTGTACAACGATGATGGAGATGCTCAGGAAATATCATTTATTGCAATGGTCGCTGATGACATGACCCATAATTGTCCGAACGGCTGTTCTGGTAAAGGTGAATGTCTCATGGGGCACTGTCAGTGTCAGCCTGGTTTTGGTGGTGATGATTGTAGTGAAAGTAAGTGTGCTTTTCTCATGTAAGAAAATATAAAATTCACATAATAACAATGCAATACTCTACAGTACACATAATATAACCTAAAAATATAATGGTAAATTTCATTACATTTTATTCGTAATTTTAGGCGTATGTCCAGTATTATGCAGTCAAAGAGGTGAATACATTAATGGTGAGTGCCAATGCAATCCTGGCTGGAAAGGCAAAGAATGTTCCTTACGACACGACGAATGTGAAGTACCGGACTGTAATGGACATGGCCACTGTGTCAATGGGAAATGTTCTTGTGTAAGAGGCTACAAAGGAAAGTTCTGTGAAGAAGTTGACTGTCCACATCCAACCTGTTCAGGTCACGGATTTTGCATCGAAGGTGCTTGTGTCTGTAAAAAAGGCTGGAAGGGCTTGGACTGTGCTACTATGGATAAAGACGCTTTACAATGTTTGCCAGATTGTTCTGGACATGGTACCTTTGACGTTGATACTCAAACTTGTACTTGTCACGCTCGATGGTCGGGCGACGACTGTTCGAAAGGTAAGCTAATTTTAACTAGGTTTGACTATTGACTACTGTTCGTCCGCTGTATGATTTTGATTTAATGAAATAATTTAAAAATGTAAAAAAAAAATTGTTCATTTATAAAAAAAAATATAAATGAATCTAAATTTCGCCATACTATAATATGAAATGTAAACTGTAAATGTGAACTAAATAAAAAATCACAAAAGCCGTTGTACAAAATTATCGCTCTTTAACAAATACATTGAATTCTATTACAGAGGTATGTGATCTGGATTGCGGACCACATGGAAGATGCGTTGGTGAATCATGCGTTTGCGACCAAGGCTGGACGGGAGAGTATTGTACGTCAAAGCTCTGCGATTCCCGCTGCAGTGACCACGGACAATGCAAGAACGGAACTTGTCTCTGTGTCTCTGGGTGGAATGGTAGGCACTGCACACTCGAAGGGTGCCCCAGAGGTTGTGCCGGTCATGGTCAATGTAGGGTCGCGAATGATGGGCATTGGGAGTGCAAATGCTTCGATGGTTGGGACGGTCCAGACTGCACCACCCTTAAGGAGCAAATATGTGATGATTCCAAAGACAACGACAAAGGTACATGTCCCGTTTCTTTTAACAGTTGAAATATTTGGAGTTTAACTATCTTATTTTGAAAAACGTACAAAGGAAATAGTATCAAGCAATTATATTGCTTTCTTCAGATGGCTTAATCGACTGTGAAGACCCAGAATGCTGTCAAAGTGCCGCCTGCAAAGGGAGTCAGCTATGTGTGTCGTCTCCTAAACCAACGGATATTCTGCTTAGAAAACAACCGCCAGCCATCACAGCTTCCTTCTTCGAAAGGATGAAATTCCTTATCGATGAAGGTAGTCTGCAGAACTACGCTAAACAGGAAACATTTAACGAAAGGTGAGAATTTGTGTTCGATGTCAGATGTTAGAATATCGTAACAGGATCAATTGATGATATTGTAATATAAAAAAAAGATCTTTCAAATTTATAATTTTATTACTTTACACAGCTAAAAGATAAGCTATTTTAAAATAACTTACTTAAAATATTATCTTTAATAAATCTAATAAAATCATTAATCAATTGATCCTGAAGAAATATTTAAAGAAAAAAATATCTATATATAAGATACGCAATGTTGTGCCCCAGTCAATCCTACGTTTTATTTACATAAAAATGTGTCATATTTTTTTTATCCTTCACCTGAATTAAAAATTGTTTTTTTTTTTGTTTCTTTAATTCGATTCAAATTAAACGTTTATATATGTTAAATAAATTGGCACTTGCATGTTATTTATGTTTAAAGATAAGTTTAATCCACTAACATAATCTAACATTTCTTCTTCTAAATTGAAAATATCGTATCCAATGATACTCATTCTATGTAATTTCTCGTCTTTCCGCTGCGCAGTATGTTTTGGAACCACTTCAATACGAGGTAAGAACTAGAATCAAATTAGGTAGGAGTGTGTGTGACTTCAAATGTAGATTAAGTTATTTTTATTTATATACATATATGTGCTAGGTACTTCTATATCTACTTAATTGGCAATATATATTATGTCGGTATAGTTGTGTGCATGTTTTGTATTAATATACCTATATATGTCCTGTGAGTTTTGTGTTACGCTTTTTATTGTTATCATAATATTTAACAGTGAAATATTCCATATGTAGTATCCAAAGACCGTTTTAAAGTCGACGTAGATTATTTCTCTTAGCAGGGTTTTGGGTTAGTAAATACATTAGAATAATATCTTTAAAAATCTTTATCATCAATCACTTTACAAAAATAATAATATTATCAATTAAGCGCCCATTAAATTTCCTCCATTATACTAGTGTAAAGTCTTAAAGGACTTTTTACCCCGTGTTTACTTTTTAGAACACCTTAATATCCAGTAGTTCTATCACAATTTTTTATCTGAAAATTAGTATTTTTACAGCCATGCCATGCCAATAGTGAGTTGAACATTGATAAAATGTTCACCTTTTTACACGGCGGTAGAGCTTTGTGCAAGCTCGTCTGGGTAGGTACCACCCACTCATCAGATATTCTAACCCAAAAAAACAGCAGTACTTTGTATTGTTGTGTTCCGGTTTGAAGGGTGAGTGAGCCAGTGTAATTACAGGCACAAGGGACATAACATCTTAGTTCCCAAGGTTGGTGGCGCATTGGCAATGTAAGCGACGGTTAATATTTCTTACAATGCCATTGTCTATGGGGGACCACTTACCATCAGGTGGCCCATATGCTCGTCCGACTACATATAAAACGAAAAAAAATAATAATAATTCTGCAATAACAATTTGCACTAGTTAGCATCGCATGGCGTTATTGATCCTTTAAGTAATCAAATATATTTTTTTATATTGTCTCTACATTAAACTTTGTCACATATTATTTCAGCCGTTCAGCTGTAATCAGAGGTAGAGTGGTGACGTCACTCGGTTCTGGTTTGGTCGGAGTGAGAGTTTCCACTTCAACACCATTAGAAGGGTTTACGCTAACGAGAGAAGATGGATGGTTTGACCTTCTTGTAAATGGCGGCGGGGCTGTCACTCTTCACTTTGGAAGGTCACCCTTCAAGAGATCTACTCAAGTCGTGTTCGTGCCTTGGAATGAGGTTAGCCTTCTCACGAATTAGATTCGGACCAAATATGATACAAAGTGAAAGATCAGAAGGTCTGATACAAAGTGAAAGATACAGAATATCTGTATCTCTTTACCAAATTAAACAAAATGAAGGTTTTTAGAATAGTGTATATTTATGCATTTTTTAGTCTTTTGTAATGATTACAGCTGTATTTTAGATGATATTATTGTGCTTCAATGTATCATACATTTCTCGTGATTTATTAGTTGAGATAGACGAATCGATCACATTCTATATTTCTGCGTTTTTCAGTTGCAGCGCTTCAAATTTGTAAAATATGCACTAAATTATTTACTCTTATCGTCTAAATCACTCTATAAATAAAGAAATAAAAATATCAAAACAACGTTTAGCGTTACGAATTATAGTAACAGACGCGGTCCTTAATGTTTCTTTTCTTAAAATAAAATTTTTTAAAAATACTATTGTTTTACGTTATTATCAATATAAACATTATATAAATAATCCTTAAAGTAATCATTAATTTCAAATTAATTAATACATACAACATACATACAATAATTGTACATAATATAAATAATTCTATAGTTAAATTAATTTAGACATCAGCTTAAACAATTTTACAACAAATTCCTAAGAATTAATTATATTTGCGCGATCAGAAAACATGCAATACGACAATCAAAGCGGCATTAAGTCTTTTAAGTCTTAATTTGAAACTTTACAAAACTCTAAAATAAGTCTAGCAAGTAAAAATACTTATAAAGTTATGTCGTGATAAAAACATAGCTCAGTGCATGCAATTCTTATGAACAATTAAACAAACCTTGGTAAATAAAAAAATCACAAATTAAAGTAAACAGCCAAATGACTTCAAATCAGTAACTGTTTTATTATATTATTGTTTAATATAATAAAAATACTTATTTAAATATAAATTAAAAACATGAAAATAAAACACGATTGAATTAAATATCCAAGCAGTCTCTCAAACTATTAGCATATTACAATGTTCATACTATACATAGTTGAAAACTGTTTACTTTAGTGTCAAAGTTTATCGTCTTTGAATGTTTAATTTGTTCAATTTGTTGAAACTTCGGTAAATCAATTGCATCGCCTAATCCTTGACTTCAATCCTAACTTCCAGGTGGTAATAATTGACGAGGTGACGATGACAACGTCGGACGAGAAAGGGGGAGTGGGTCCCCCGCAGGCGTGTCTCGCTCACGATTATGACGCGATGAAACCTGTCGTGCTGGCAACATGGAAGCACGGCTTCCAGGGCGCATGTCCCGATAAGAGTGCGATACTGGCTGAATCACAGGTTAATTAATTGTTCTTAATAATATTATCAGTAACTGCATTTAACGTGTGAAACGTTAAAGTTTTTTCCTGCAAAATTACGCAGGCTATTTATTAATATTTACATATAATATTTTTATTTATTATTATATTATTATCAATGAAAATGTTAACATTTAAAATTATTATTAACCTTGATATTTTATCATCCAGGTGGTTCAAGAAAGTTTGCAAATTCCTGGTACCGGTTTGAACTTGGTGTATCACAGCTCAAGGGCTGCTGGTTACCTTTCAACTATTCAACTTCAGTTAACACCTGAAAAAGTACCCCCGACGTTAGCCTTAATCCATTTGAGAATAACCATTGAAGGAATTCTCTTTGAAAAGACCTTTGAAGCGGATCCAGTTATAAAATTCACATATCCTTGGAATAGATTGAACGTTTATAGACAACGGGTATATGGAGTTACCACAGCGTTGGTAAAAGTTGGCTACCAATATACGGATTGTAAGGATATTATTTGGAACGTACAGACTACTAAATTAAGCGGCCATGATATGAGCATCTCTGATGTTGGTGGGTGGAACTTGGATATACATCACCGGTATAACTTCCATGAAGGTAAATTTATTTTATATAAAAACTAACGTCTTTTTCCATACACATTCACATTGACTATATTGACTATTTAAATCATACCCATTTTAATGCAGTTTGCTCCGTGGTTTCCACTACCTACTTTTTTAAGACAAGCTGTAATATTTTCGTTTGAAATTCTAGGTATTCTCCAAAAAGGCGATGGTACAAACATCTATCTCAAGCACAAGCCTCGTCTTATAATCACGGCAATGGGAGATGGTCGTCAGCGAGCTTTAGAATGTAGCAACGAATGTTCTGGAACTGCGGTCAAACAGAGACTTCTCGCTCCAGTGGCTTTGGTTGCAGCACCTGATGGTTCCATCTTTGTAGGTGACTTTAACTTAGTGCGGAAGATTAATACAGACGGAACTGGTCGAACTATTGTTAAATTGAAGTAAGTTGTATTTTTTTTAATGAACTTTCAATTAAAATATTACATCCATTAAATCAATTTAAATATTTAAACGGATTTTTTTATTGATTTTATATTTTATATATTTCAGTGCCACACGCGTTTCATACCGCTACCATATGGCGTTGTCACCTTTGGATGGTACTTTATATATTTCCGATCCTGAATCTCATCAAATAATAAAAGTTCGTAATACAGACGACTACAGCGATCCTGAAAGAAATTGGGAAACGGTAGTTGGCTCGGGAGAAAGATGCCTGCCAGGAGATGAGGCACATTGCGGTGATGGAGCGTTAGCCAGAGACGCAAAACTAGCATATCCTAAAGGTGTAGCTGTGTCAATTGACAACGTTCTATATTTTGCTGATGGTACAAATATACGAATGGTTGACAGAGATGGTATTATCACAACTGTTATTGGTAATCACATGCACAGAGCGCACTGGAAACCAATACCATGTGAAGGTACTTTAAGCGTAGAAGAAGTACATTTACGATGGCCCACAGAATTAGCCATCAATCCACTGGATAACAGCTTGCATATAATTGACGATCATATGATTTTACAAATGGCACCGGATGGAAGGGTCAAAGTAATCGCTGGAAGACCACTTCATTGTCCATCACCTTTAACAGGATACGATATGGAACTCGCAACATACGCAACGCTTGTAATGCCACAAAGTGTTGCTTTCGGCGCTGCCGGTGACCTTTACGTCGCGGAAAGTGACTCTCAAAGAATTAATAGAGTACGGCTTATTACAACTGATGGAAAAATATCCCTTTATGCTGGCGCCGAATCAAAGTGCAATTGCTTAGAACGTGGCTGTGACTGTTTCGAAGCTGATCATTTCTTAGCTTCGAACTCTAAATTCAATACTATTTCAGCAGTCACCGTCAGCCCAGATGGTATCGTTCATATTGCAGATCAAGCTAATTATAGAATACGTTCTGTTATGGCGAGTATTCCAGACGCAAGTGGTGCTAGAGAATACGAAATTTACGCACCGGATACGCAAGAAACTTACATCTTCAACAGATTTGGCCAACATGTTATGACTAAAAACATCCTCACAGGAGAAAATAATTATGTATTTACGTATACTGTTAACACGAGTAATGGAAAATTGAGTACTGTCACGGATGCTGCTGGAAACAAAGTGTTTTTGTTACGTGATTATTCGAGCCTGGTAAATTCGATTGAAAATACTAAAGGACAAAAATGCAGGTTAAAAATGTCACGTATGAAGATGCTTCAAGAATTGCGAACTCCCGACAATTTTAACGTAACTTTCGATTATCATGGCACAACAGGCTTACTTAAAGCTAAGTACGATAGCACAGGCAGGAGTTACATTTACAAATACGATGAATTTGGTAGACTTACATCAGCTGTAACTCCTACTGGAAGAATAATAAATCTCACATTCGATTTGAGTCTTAAAGGTGCAACCGTTCTTGTTAGTGAAAACAACAGGAAACCTGTTTCTATATTAATCAAGGGTTCATCGGTCAATACTAAAATTGGGGAGGCTGAAAAGAAAACAATTATTTCAACTGATGGCAGCATATCATCGAGCATGCCTTGGGGACATGTCATATCTACTGATACCGTTCCATATACAATTCTTTCAGAAATCGATCCGATTTTGGGAGAGAGTTATCCTGTCCCAGCCAAGCAAAGAACCGAAGTTGGTGGAGATTTGGCAAATAGATTTGAATGGCGCTACTTCTTACGCAGATTACAATCCAATAAAGGAAAGAGTAGTAAAGCAGTTGCTCAAATTGGTCGTAAACTAAGAGTAAATGGAGAAAATCTTTTAACCCTGGAATATGATAGAGATACATCTACTGTTGCAGTGTTTATGGACGACAAAGTAGAATTATTGAATGTTACTTATGACAGAATGGCAAGACCGGTGAAGTGGGGACCTCGAAGTGGTATATTTGCTGAAGTTGAACTGGACTACGACAGATTCAATAGACTTACTAGTTGGCGGTGGGGCGACCTAAATGAGACATATGGTTACGATAGAGCTGGAAGATTGCATGAAATTCGTTACGGAGATGGGTCTTCCTTAGCGTACTCGTTTAGAGATATGTTCACAAGCTTACCTCTGAAAGTCACAACACCCAGAGGTAGTGATTACCTTCTTGACTATGATGATTCTGGTGCTCTTCAAAATTTGACTACACCCAGAGGCCATATTCATACGTTTGCTCTTATGACATCATTGGGCTATTTTAAATACCAATACTTCTCGCCAATGAATAGACATCCATACGAAATACTTTACAACGATGATGGTCATATATTAGCAAAAATATTCCCCCATCAGTCTGGAAAGATCCTTTACGTATACGATAGCACTGGAAAATTAGAAACGATTCTCGCAGGTGCTTCAGCTATTAGATATGTCTATCATGAAAATACTCATCTTGTTAAAAATGTAGAAATTACCGACCCTGATTATGAACTTCGACAGGATTATAAATATCACGCTGGTATTCTTAAAGACGAGAAAATGAAATTTAACTCTAAGAGTGGACTTAACAACGCTCACTTTAAATATCAATACGATGGCAACGCAAGACTTTCCACAATTGACATGAATATCAACAGTAAAGAAATGCCGCAATTAAGACTAAAATACAACCAAAATTTGGGCATCCTTGAAGGTGTAAGCGACTTAAGAATTTATAGGAACACTTTCAATCGATCAGTTATGCAAGACACGAGCAAACAATACTTTACGATCACTGATTACGACGACCACGGCAGAATAAAAACAGTTCTTATGAACATCAAGTCTTTCGACGTATTCCGCCTGGAATTGGAATACGATGTGAGAAACAGAATAAGATCGAAGAAAATAATGATCGGCGATACATCATCAAACGAACGAGTTAGTTACAATTACGACGGACACCTGATGGAAGTGGTCGGTTCCGAAGACGACTGGAAATACGTTTACGATGAGAACGGTAACATCATTGGCATAATAGAGCATGGAGAGAAACGTTACCTTGGCTATGATATCGGTGATAGAGTCGTCCAGTACGGTGATATTGAATTCAGCAGCTATGATGGCCGAGGATTCGTTATAAGACGGGGAGAACAAAAATACAGATACAATTCTCGCGGACAATTCGTTCATGCGTTTGAGAGGGACAAGTTCCAAATGTGGTATTATTATGACGACAGAAACAGATTGGTTGCCTGGAAAGACGACAAAGAAAATATCACGCAATTCTTCTATACGAATCCGCAATCTCCTAATCTTATTACGCATATGCATTACCCGAAACTTGAAAAAACAGTAAGGCTTTTGTATGATCAGAGAGACTTTCTTACCTGTATTGAAACCGAGGACCAACGTTTCTACGTGGCCGCCGATCACAATGGATCACCGCTTGTCGTATTTGATGTAAATGGCGAAATTATCAAGGAAATAAAACGTAGTCCGTTTGGTAAAATCGTGAAAGACACAAATCCTGGATTCTATGTGCCAGTGGACTTCCAAGGTGGTATATTAGATTACAACACTAACTTGGTGTATTTAGAAAATCGACTGTATGATCCTGTGGTCGGTCAGTGGATGACGCCAAGCTGGGAGCATCTTGCAACTAAACTAAGCCTACCTACCGACATATTTATCTACAGGTTTAGAAATAATGATCCTATAAATCGAGACCAGAACGTTCCGTATATGACCAATTTGGCGAGTTGGCTTCGATTGTACGGATACGATCTAACTAAGATGATGGGAGCTAAATATATAACAGACATGATATTCCAGCCGAAGACATCAGTTACAGCACCTCAGCTTGCTCCAGATTTTGGTGTTATGTCCGGTCTACAGTGTATCATTGAAAAGGTAATTTAAGTTATATTTTATTTATGAATTTAAAAAAAACATTCGTAATTTTGTTGCAAAGTACATAGTTATTTAATTTGTGCCTCTTTTATTTAAATTTTAATATACTTAGAATTAATTATTTTTTAATTTTTAGGTAAACGATAAACTGTCAGATATCGAATTCGTTCCAACGCCACTTTTGAAAATGGAACCAATTACGAGGAATTTGCTCCCAAGAGTGTCTTATAAACGTGGTGTTTTCGGCGAAGGTGTTCTCATATCGAGAGTAGATGGAAAAGCTTTTATAAGTGTAGCAGATGGCGCTAACAGCGTTGTCGAAGACGTTATAACGACCGTATTCAATAACTCATACTTCCTGGACGTCCACTTCAGTATACACGATCAGGATGTTTTCTACTTTGTCAAGGATAATTCACTTAAGATCAGGGATGACATGGAAGAACTGAGACGGCTGTCCGGTAAATTCAATGTATCGCAAGACGAAACTAACGATCAAGGACTAGAGGTATGTATAGTTTGAACATTATTAAAATTATATATTATCATAAGTATTCAATATTCAATGTCCATAATATATTTTGATGACATTAAATCCTCCTTCTCTCAGGTCCGAGTACACGCGGTGGGCAAGGGCTCAGCGCAAGCGGTGATAGTGCTTCGCTACGGCGTGGATCCAGCGGCGGAACGCATCAAACTCCTGAAGCACGCACACAAGCGGGCGGCTGCGCGCGCGTGGGAGCGTGAAAAGGCACTGGTGGCGGCGGGCTGGGAGGGGCGCGGCGCGTGGACAGAGGAGGAGAAGGAGGAGCTGATCTCGCACGGCGTAGTGGACGGCTGGGCGGCGCGCGACGTGCACTCGGTAGCTCGCTTCCCGCAGCTGGCCGACGACCCCGCCAACGTGGCGTTCGTGCGCGACGCGCGCCGCAAGCGCCGACGCAGCGGCCGTGCGCGCCACCGCTCGTGACTCGCCTCGTGAGCCCCGCGAGCGATTCTCGTTTCGTTTGCTTCGCTTTAGGCGATTGAAATATTATTTTGAACGTTCACCCTCCTCGTTGATCCGAAACGAATCTCTCGAGATAACTCACGACAGGGTACCGAGTCATTGGCGAGCTTAGCGCTCGAATAAATTAACGGAGCATAATATTTTAAAACTGAAATACTCGATCTTCATCACGATTTATTAATCGATTTTTGTATTGTTTTACAATTTTTTATCCTATATTATACGTATGTCGCTTAGATTAATGTACTTTTTCACGAAAATCATGTATTCCTAACGTATTTTAGCCAAATATTTCTTTCGGTCCCTACATTTAGATATGTGTAAATAATATTTTATTCTTGTAGTCGGTTATTTTGTATTGATAGACCTAAGGTCCTTATTACTTCGCAATACTATACTCTGTAAGCAATAATTTTATATGTTATCTAATCATCTTTAATCTATTGACCCAAGGTTTTAATTTAATAATAATAACAACACATCAAAACAATTCAAAATCCAAGTTTAGACTAGTATTTCCAATGTTATTCATCCGATATTTCATCTTTTTTACCCTTAGCTTAAAAAAATGAAAACTGGAGAGCTTATTGCACTTCTTATAATATATCATTGTTTTATTTAATAATCTAAATATATTATTTTAAATTACATTTGTCACAAATAAAGTCTCAACCACGCATCGTTTTAAATTAAGAAAAAATAAAACTTAAAACTAGTAAACTTAATTTTGTAATTGTTAACAATTTACCTACTGATATTTTTTCCTCTAGTTCTACATTCATAAGTGACAGTTCTCCATTTAAACCTATCAATAAGTCCTTTTAACATAAATAGATCAAATATAAATTAAACGTTGATACGTAACACTGCGTGTGTTGTGCAATAATCAATCTGTAGTTTTCCATTACCGTCTAGGGTCAAGACTTCTTGCTGACTTATCTTAGACTGTCTCCTCGTCCTATTTTATAATTGGTGTGATTATTGTGCGCTCAGAATACCTGAAAATTTGTATGACTGTATAAATAAATGTATATCTATGTATAATACAAAAAATAAGTCAAAGGAATACTCACGTTCAATATACGAATGTTCAAAATCATACGTAATGAATAGCAGTCTTAAGATTTTTTTTATTTTATCTATATTGAAAGCAATAATGATCTTAAATCCGTGTGAAAGTTACTAGCCGTAAGTCAGTAAGAAGAATATTATGTAAAGTAATGTAGATTTATAGTTATATTGTATGTCCATGAATGTGTCTCATTTAAATTGTGGTGTCTATTCCGTGTTAGAATTATTGATTTAAATGCTAGTTGACTGAGCGATTGGTGATAAGGCGTCGAAGATATTTTTTACTAAATGTTTATAAAATATGAAAAAAACGGAAAGGGAAAATATGAATCCGCCGACTCCCCGGACCGCTAAGGGCCGACGCAAAGTGATATTTTTGCAAAATGTGACTAAACGAAGCAATACATTGTAATTTAATACGTCTTAACTTTTATTTAGTTACTGTAAGGTGTATTTTAATTTATAATTAAATGTAATAATACATTATATAATATCTATTGTGAATGTAGTTATTGATTTCGCGGTGATATATAATAGAGCGGTATAGTTATCTTTTTTATGATGTATAAAGAATTCTTATTTGTAAATAGGTACTTAAACTATGTAACATGTAAAAAATATTGTACATATCTTTACGCTTGAATTATTTATAGAAGGAGTTAAGGTTTCTAGAATACTGAAGTGATGTACTATGTCAGACAAATAATAAACAAATTGAGGCTGTAGGACAATTATCTAACTAACATCTGATCGGTTGAATTAAAATAAAAAGCAAAACCCCAAATCTTAATTCTTATCTATAATATTATAAAAATCAGAATAATCATTTATTTGTCTTAATATATATATATATGTGTAAAAAATATATTTTATTTATTAAGAAAATCGATCAGTAAATACTCTAGCATACCATCAACAAACTTACCATAGACTAATAAGCTTCTAGACATTTTAGAGAGCTTCACGAATGCGATCAAACTTGCATTTAAGTAGGAATAAAACTCCGCTGCATTTAATTTGTATTATTGTAGATACGGTGCGTAGACTCCAATACTCTGTATAGTTACTGAGGCAAGAGTAACATGGACCGCGGGATACTCACCATAGGCTCAGCAGGAGATAGCTCTTAATATAAAATAGTATAGTTTCTACCGCTCTCTTTCTCTCTTATTTCTCTAATATTGCATCGCGCGGTCCATGTTATGTCCGCTTTGGTCATCTAGGTCACGGTGTGCGTGCTATGGGAGCCGATCTAAGCATGTACAATAATAAATATAGAAAAGTATTCTAATGGAATATGTAATAAAAAATAATAAAACGAATCTTGTTTCAATCATTTATCTTTTTTATACTTACGCATATACAGTGGTGGTCGTATAATTAGAAACACTACCAACGATCCTTGACATTATGTAAGATACTTCACCGCAATAGTTTTTATTTTGAAATTAAACAATAAATAGAACAACAATATGTTCAAAGATATATCATTTATTAGAAAAACAATATAAATCCCATTACACAAGTGCAGTTTCAATATTACATTACGGACAAACATTTAAATCAGTTTTATGGTCAACTAATTAGAAACAACAAAAAATATAAAAAAGCAATATTTTTTTAAGTATGAGTAATTAGTATTGTTATTTACGAAATAGTTACTATCCACAGCCTACCAATAGTTATAATTAATATTTAGTGGCGAATCCCTTATTTTCAATAACAGCACTGCAACGACGTGGCATTGATTCAATCAATTTCATACATTTTTCTAGGGTAATTGAATTCCATGCTTCAACAAATGCTTCATATAGTTCGTTTTGACTGGTGTTACGTTTGTTTGAGACTTTCTTTTTAACAATATACCAGAGATTTTTTATCGGGTTTAAATCCGGACTATTTGCTGGCCAGTCTAAAACGGATATACGCTGTTCGCTAAGGAAACGTTTGACGCTATTGGCCGTGTATTTAAGGTCATTGTCATGCTGAAAGATCCAGGTTATAGGCAAATGATCGTCCGAGTAGTGAATCATTGTATGCTCTAAGATATTTTTGTATTGCCATTGATCCATTGTACCTTCAATCTTCCGAACGGCTCCAATGTTACCGCCACCGTGCTTGACTATACTCCTTGTGTATTTATAATTAAAAGCATTGTTTACAGGACGTCTAACATAGCGCTTTCCATCGGAATTTACCATATTTATTTTTGTTTCATCTGAAAATAACACTTTTTTCCATTCTCGTACCGTCTAATTAACATATTTTTTAGCGAATAATAATCGCTTTTCTCGGTGTTGCTTGGTAAGAAGCGGTACCTTTCGAAAGATTCTTCCAAACAATTTAGCTTCCACTAATCTCCGGCGTATCAGTCTTGACGAGATGTTTCTCGGGTCATCAGACAAAAAAAGCTTTATTTTTAATCTGGTTGGAGCCTTTACTTGGGTCTTTTTTAGCAACACGTACGATTAGCGTATCTTCGCTGGGAGAGGATTTTCTTGGCCGAGCCTTTCTAAGAACATTTTCGACAGTTCCATGTGTTTTATAATGATCAATTAGATTAAAAACTTTCTTAACAGAACAATTTAAATGCTCAGCTATTCTTCTATACGCCCACTTATGATCTATATGTAAATTAAAATTAAATGATTTGCCTAATTGACGCGTCACTACTTTTATTTTTGCCCATTTTGAACAAAATAAAATTCAGATTAAATTTTAAATTGCCGCCAAAATAATAGAAAAAGCCCAGAAATAAATGTTATTCTCCAATTTCAAAAAAAAAAAAACGAGCTATGGATGCTTTTTTAAAATGTTTCGAATTAGGTGTCCAAGCGGCCAGTAACAGAAAATAAACTCCTACATGTGTAAGACTCATTTTGTAATTCAAGTAAGATATGTTTTATATTTTATGTATTTAATGAGTTTTTTATTTGAGTGGCTATATAATTGCATGATTATTAATTATTGAATGTGTATATTTTTTACGAACATTTGTACGTTGAAGTTATACTTTCTTTATTCATAAGAAGTGTTTCTAATTATATGACCACCACTGTATATAACGTTATTTGTACCAAATTGTTAATGACTTAAATGAAAAAAAAGATAAAATGTCTTAGTCATATTCAAAGTCAAAGAATAAGGAATGTAGGATAATGTGTTTGAACATTAATTAACCTATGAATTTAAAACACACTTCAGGATTTTTTTTGCAACTAAAATATAAACTACAAGTCTTTCAAACACTGGCTTGACTACCTCGTTGGTCTAGTGGCTAGATATAAGGCCGCAGACCCGGTGGCCCTGAGTTCAATTTCCAGGTCGGGCCATTAATTAGTTATTGGGTTTTTCTGTCAAAAAACTCTCAGTAGCAGCCTGGAAGTGTGTGTATATTCCCGTACCTCGGAAAGCACGTTAAGCCGTTGGTCCTGCGCCTGAACTCTTTCCGGTCGTGGCGGATTGCCATCCCATCGGCTTATGAGAGTTACTGAATAAAAAGTGCACCTATGTTTGCGCGTGTGCGCGCGCGCACACCACTTAAGATTAAATTTTTAATCTGTATCATCATCTGTATATAATTAAATTACAAAACCTTTTTTAATTACAATTAGGAATTCTATTTGTTGAAATAGTATGCAATGGTACTGTTTAATAAATATATAAAAGTTTTTTTTTATATTAACCGAAATATTAAAATAATCAAAAATAACGCGAAAACACTGGCGAAATTGTATGGGCCAGCGTGCGACGTTGAGCGACGTGACGTCACGCGTCGATCGATCGATCCAGAAAAGAATTTATGAAACTCGTAACGTTAAAAATAATGTTTGCAGTTATCGTAAAAAAAATTTCACTTGTATATTTTATATTTTAAACATGTATGCTTTTTGAGATCATAAAAAAATAAGCTCATCTTCCTAATTCATTTCTAGAAAATATATTTTTTATTTTATACGTCAATCTAATTGTCGAACTTCCGAACTTAATACATTAATACTTTTTCTAATGTTGCTATAAAAAAATCAGATGTCATTTTATTTATGAATTCATATATTAATAGTTCTCACATCTTTAAAATAGTATTTGAATGTCTATGTAACGTCTAATTAATAAAAAAATATTATAGGCCAGCAACAAATTAGAAGAGGTTTTATTAAAAATAATTTATTTCAATTTATTAAATGCTTACATATAAATAATGATATGTTTAATTTTTTTTATAGAACATATTACTCTATAACGAAACAGGCATAAAGTATTCATATAAAATTGTCATTTTCAATATTTAATATAATTAAAATATACATATTATATTCTTTAAAGCTAATAATAAAATTTTCTTAAAAACTACAGACTCAAGAACAATTTTATACATATTAAATCTCGAGACAATTATCAAAGTAAATATTTAATCTGTAATAGGCACTAAAACAGGCAAAAATACACATCCCTATAGCAAAACGTCCTACGTCTACATCTAAAGTTCAACTTACTACACATAAATTTACATTATTAAAATACTAATCGATCAAATGTTACACATTTTACAAGCTACCAATGGTAGTCATTAAAATACCATGTCCATAAAACCAATAAAATTGGGGTAAAAAGAATATAAAAATACTTCGTAAGCAAATTATATTTTAAGATTTTTATTAGTTTCAAAATTTATATGCAGGTAAGTAATTACTTTAATGAGAATATATTAAAAAAATATTTCGTTTATAAGATGTCTTCTCGTCACTTAATCGCTATATATTGTCTATTATAAAACTTATATAAAATACAGGGCTTTTTTACAATAAGAATTAAGAAACAAATACCATGCCGCCATATTTGCAAAACATTAGTAACTATCAAATTGACTTTGGATTTTAACTTTTCAAATAATTTATATTAAATTATATCCGTTTAGAGATCAATTTACTATCAAATAATTACACAATAAAAAAATATAGATTTTCTAATGTCATTAGATATGTTATAAAAATGACATATCAAAGTGCCTTTATATAATTCTATTAAAATAAAATAATTCCATTAGTCTCTTTTTAGCTTTTAAGTACATTCGAATAATCAATAAAACTCATGTAGTTTTTGACAATAAAGAACAATATGCGGAATGACAAAGTGTCATAACAACAATTTATACATTTTAAATAAAAAATCAATAACCCTACAATTTCAAACACTGGACTTTCCTCATAAAAATATAATGTATTTATTAAATGTCTTAGCATTCGAATGTATTGTCGATTCCAATGGCAGCAGGAGTAAAGGTAAATAAACAACTTTGACATTGAATTGAAGTGACGTCATTGGTCTTTATGAAATCGAAATTTTAAATAATCTATGATATTAAAAAAAAAAGTGGCATTTAGGATGACGCCTTAAGCGTTGAAGTTATTGGCAGTGGCATATATTTAAAATAATGATACATATAAATCAAGAACTGTTTGTATTGCATAATATGGTAGAGCTATTCGCAAATCGAATCGAATCGATTTTTTTAAATCTAAGGTACTTCACTCGTCCTGTCATTGAAATAATGTAGAACAATCCTTAACTACAGAATATAAATTCTAGTTTGTGCACGCTACTGGCAGTAGACAAAACTCAGTCGAAATTTAAAAATCACATCGAAAACAGATTTAGAGATAAGTTCTTTTCGAAAATACCTTAACAATTAAAATTGTGTCTTTGTGTGGGTTTTCAGTCCCAAGTGTTATATTTCGATGTGATTCATAAATTTAAAGTTTACCTTTCCCTAAGTGATATGAAAAGCAAAATATTATTTACTCATTGTATGTTTCAATCGGACCTAAGACTCGTTTCGCGATTTTGTCCCATTTCTCTAACATCTCATGATCTACGTTGTCTATGATCCACTCCTGAGTTTCGGAGGAGTCTGCGCAGGGTTTAATGTACAGAGCGCGCGTGGACGGGTCCCAGTCCAGGCAGTTGTCGTTGGTGCCGTGCTTCAAGCGTTTTGTATCCTGGATATACACAATTTCTTTTTATAATACACAATACACATATATAGTAAATAATCATTGCCATAATAATTATTATGCTTGTAGATCTCAATGTTTATTCTCAAATTTAATTTTCAAACATTATTATAATAAATGAGATTATGTTTATTATTTTTAATTCTTACCGGGTAATATCTCCACAATTGATTTCCTTCACCGAGATGACAGCTGTATAGAAGTATCGAACTCTTCGGAGAAGAATCGGGCACATCCCAGCACATGTTTCTAGTCTTGGATCTAGAATATTTGTTTTATTAAAATAACCGGGTAACATGAAGTACGCAGATCTTTTTCAGTTGTATGAGTAATATATACAAGTTGGTGTGCTGCAGCGCCGTCTTGCGGCGCTTAATAACAATGAAAGTAGTATAAAAACCTAAATACATTTAGTTTTTCATAGAGCAAAGGATCAACATGATCATTTGCATAGTGGTAGTTTATGTTTATCAGAGTATGATATAAGGTAGTTAGTATTCCGAAAAAATGTACGGTTCCTATAGAATAGCATAATAATTGTATCATACAGAAACAGTTGTATTTAGAAGGAGTAATTCAATCATGCATTATTATTAGAAATCAGTGGGTTAAGCTAGTATATGACATACTACTCGGTCACAGTATCTCTGCACCTCGCTGATATGCGGTGCCACTTCCGCTTCCGCCTTCACACGGCGCGCTCGCCCCGGTCGCGTCAGGACGGTTAGCAAATAGCATCTTTGTTGCTGATACGCGTCTCGATAATTTGGTTATTTTTATTTTGCACGCCGTACCGTGAATGTGACGTCATCGAGCGAGGTGCGGAGACACTGTGGCCGAGTAATATGCGCGGCGATCGCTCGGGCCGCGAGCGGCCGGGGCGCTCACCGCACGTCCTTGTGCCACGACAGCACGAAGTCCTGCTCGGCGGCGGCGGCGCGCGTGCACGCCTTCAGCTGCAGCGCGTCCATCTGCGCGCCGCGGTGCGCGTCCACGCACAGCGACGGCTGGTACGACGGCCGGATCTACGCGCACGAGACCCGTGACACCGACCATTATAATAATAACGATTTATTGTTATCTATACTAGTATTATAAAGATTTACTGATTTTCTATTTGTTTGTTTGTTACGATTTAACTCAAAAACTACTTGAGCGATATTAAAAATTCTTTCACTATTAGAAAGCTACATCCTTACCGAGTAACATAGGCTATATGATATTTTCAAAACAAGTTAGAGATACCTACCTAAAATGGAACAATATAACCCAAGGTATCAAAATGTTGCCTAGAAAAGTCATTCCTGTGAGTGCGTTGCGAAAACTATTGACGGTATATACAATAGTATTCTATTAACAGTACTCTTGATTGACGCGGCTTGAACAAACTGTAACTGTCCTACGTTTAGTCAATTAACAAATACTAATTTACGAATTTACGTTAAAAAATAGTTGTTAAATTTTCGCTGACGAAATCGCGGGCAAAGTGCTAGTATTTTTTTTTTTGTTTTTATTGTTTTAGTCGATGGACGAACATATGGGCCACCTGATGGTAAGTGGTCAACAACGCCCATAGACAATGGCATTGTAACCAATGTTAACCATCGCTTACATCGCCAATGCGCCATCAACCTTGAGAACTAAGGTGTTATGTCCCTTGTGCCTGTAATTACACTGGCTCACTCACCCTTCAAACCGGAACACAACAATAGCAAATACTGCTGTTTTGCGGTAGAATATCTGATGAGTGGGTGGTACCTACCCAGACCACAAAGCTCTACCACCGAGTGCTCTATTATTATTTATTCTACCGTCCAATAGCAATACTTTATGTCAATGAATTTAATTTCTCGAGTCCGCAAGTCGGACGAAACACGGACACAACGAACATATCATAAAACTTCTACTTAGTCGAGAATTGATAAATACCAACGTCTTCAAGCTTATTAAACTGTGTTTGAGTTGAACAAGTTTAACGTAAAATAAGGAATAGCTCACCTGTCCTTCTGCAAATGGATTCGGTTCTATCGGCGGATATTTCGCCGTCAGATCGAAAGCGACCTGAAAAAAAATATATTTATGATTACGATAACATTGTGATATAGATTTTCATCAATATTTAATTGTAAATTTGGCAGTTTATTACGAACACGTATTCTATATACAATTTTATTAGTAAATTGTTTAACGTGACGAATTATTACATCGATCGGTAAAATTATAAAATTTCTATATTGAATAAACAATATCCGTAAATGTCCTGCAATGCTAAGCAAGGAACGAGAAATTTATCCATGCAGATCTTCTCACCATGTACCTCTTCACCCTCGATTACATGATTAATTTTATAGACACAAATGTGAAAGTACCATTATGTGTATAGTTTAAAATGTTTATTGTAAAATATTCAAAATGTTTAAAAATGCGACGAAAGACCTTCATCCAATTATGTCTTGAATTATGATCATATTTTTATTTGATAGAATTAACTTTATCACTGTTCATATTATTGTTAACCTTTATTGTAACACATATTAGTTAATTATCAATTGTTAATTTAGGCTGTTAATTACACTTGTCGCATTTCAATGTATTATGCACTTGTGGAAATTTGATTAGAATTTAAAAGATATAGTATATAGTATATATATAATAAATAAAAAAAACACTCGACGATAGAATAATTAAGGGTAGATATCAAGTATGGCAACATCGTATAATAACCTGCGTGATGAACCAGCGGAAGGATTTGCAGTGCAGCTTCTCCCGCAGAGCCTTCTGCTGGGACAGGTCTCCGGGATCGATGCGCAAGTAGTGCGGGCGACGACGGTACAAGTACTGCGCGTATTCGTCCATCCACACCTCAGCCACTCGTCTGTAATTCTATTAACGCCAATATTTCAATAGATTTCTCAAAAAAATTTTTTTTTTCGTAATGTTTTCATTCGATTTCGATTCCGGCCACAGCGACCAATCTCTAGAGAGATTAATCAACTGCGCAGGACATATTATAGTGCCCAAGTGTGTGCGCAAACACAGGTGCACTCTCTATTCCCTAGTTCTCATAAAGCGATGAGCCGCCAATCCGACACGACCGGAAAGAGTTCAGGTGCGGGAACAACGGCTTTACGTGTTTTCTGTGGCACGGGAGTGTACACACTTCCAATTTCCAGACTCCGGGCTGCTACTGAGAATTTTCTGACAGAAAAACCCAATAACTTTTTTTGGTCCGACCTCGGAATTTAACCCAGGACCACCGGGCTTTATAAGTGTACTTGAGTATCAGGTGCGCATTGACATCAATTAGGTGTCAGTTTCACTCGAAAATAATTAACTAAAAATGCACCAACGCCATGCCGCGCGGTCATGATTTGTACAGTAACTATTTTTATTTTTTATTATTTAAGGCTTTAATGTAAATAAATTGTAAAATATTTTACTAAAAATGCCTTCGCAATAATGTCTTAAAATTTGCACAAAAAAAATCTCACCCGTCCCACAAAATCTCCGTGTCCGGGGTTCGGAAAGGGCGCGAACTTGCGGTAGATGTGTCCCACCCGGGAACACGGCGCGTCCAGCATGCGACCCCCGCACTGCCAAATCTGGACACAAGGGATTTAATAGTTTTAATATTTTTCATTTCAATCTTTTTGAAACATGATTATATTCAGAGGAATACAAAGTTAATAAAAACTTCGAACTGTGGTACAGTATTAACTTAAAGTTACGCATTAACATCCTGACTTATCAACATTGTTTCGTTTATTACTGTTTTATCTCTTTCTGACATCATTGATTTGACATTGGAAAGAATAAGATACAGCATTGTTGTGACTAATCACCGACATCACATCGTTTGTAAGATAAGCTGTAACTGTACTTTAATTTAAAACACGCCAACACTTATCTTTAAATATATTTTTTTTATAGCATTGGTAGGCGGACGAGCATATTTTCGACGCCTTCAGTGCCGACGAGCCCCACATACCCCCTCCCCCACTTCATGGGGAAACGCCTAGGAGTTTTTCCAGCGACAAAAAAAAGGCAGACGAGCACCTGGCGGATGGGCCACCTGATGTTAAGTGGTCACCACCACGCCCACAGTCATTGACATTATAAGAGATGTTAAACATCGCTTACATCGCCAATGCACCACCTACCTTGGGAACTAAGATGTCATGTCCGTTGTGCCTGTAATTACACTGGACCACTCTCCCTTCAAACCGGAACACAAAAATACCAAGTACCGCTGTTTTGCAGTAGAATATCTGATGAATGGGTGGTACCTACCCAGACGAGCTTACACAAAGCTCTACCACCGAGTGAATGAAAATGATAGTTAAATGATAATTAAATGATATGTAAGCAGCGCCCATGATAAATAGAGGTTGCATCACGCAGTTCTCAAATCCTATATAAATTGGATAGGAAGAGCAAACGAATCCATGATATGAGTAGGAAGGCAGACCTTGAAGCTGAGCTCGTACTGCTCCCCGCCCCAGATGTCCAGGCCGGCGTCGTACCCGCCGAGCTCCCAGAAGAACACGCGCGAGATCGCGAACAGCCCGCCCGCCATCACCGGGCTCCTGTGAACCACTCGCTCGTACACGCGCACCGCACACCTCGTGCCTCGTAAAGCAGGCGCACACAGCTGAACAAGGACGACGCTCTACTTATGAACATGAGAATCTAAAACTTAAACGGCAACGGAGAGGACGTTGCTCTTAGAATTACGTCGAGACAATATATTTAATTTTGAAAAAACATCAGCAATCGATAAATTTAGCGGCGCTCGTATGACGTTCGTGGCTCGAGAATCGTAATACCGACTCGAAGGGCTCCGGCATCCGCTGCAGGTCCTGCGGCAGCACGGGCAGGCGCTTGTAGAACAGCTCCCAGTCGAAGGCGCCTCGAGCGCCCTCGTCCTGCGCGCGGTACTCGAACGTGTCGAAGGCCACCACGTCGATGAACGGACACACCACCGTGCGGTAGTTCAGCGCGATCGGCTCTGCGACACGCGGAACACGTTATATACTGTACTGGTGGGACATGATCAGTAATCAGCACCAATTATGTAAAGTTATAAACCCCTGCTTCCAGTCTGTGCGTTTCGATCATTTCAATTTCAGAAAATTTCAAATTTCTCGGTCAGTATATTATAAAAGCAAGCCGTTTTAAACTAAATTGAAACATGCCTCTACCTAAATTCTGTTATTCAAAATCCCAAATCTTTACGAGTCAATGTGGCATAATGAAGGCACAGTCTATTCCAATCACAATTCCTAGATAAAAACAAACCGTAATTTCAAATATTCCAAGTGATTTGCTGACAACTCCGCTATATTATGCATTACAAGCAGTACTTGATTATTATATCTTCTTTTCTAATACAACAATATCCACATGACTACTTAATTTCACTTCCAAAGTTCAAAAAAGTTTTGCCGACATTGAAGACGTCATTTTTCGAGAAACTGACAATTAATATAAGGTCTGGAGAATGGAAGGATTTATATAATCAAAAATTATTGATATATGATTACATTGAGAGCTCAGAAACAGAATCAGATTGAAACTTTTGTTTAATAAATGTTTTATTTTTATTTTACCTGCAATCTATATAAATAACATATATCTATTAAAATTAATATAAAATAACGTATAAAAACAATGAAATATATAATTCCTTACTATTTATCATTCATTCATTAACCCACTCATTCGGTTTCCTCCTCACTAGTTTAACTCAAATGTCATCTCAATTCAACTTCAGTTGTTTATTTACCTTCTACCCTATTACCATTAGTTTAAGTTCATATTACATACACATACCTAGCAGGGGTGGTAGCCAGTTGACATTAGCTTCAGTGTGCGAGTCCAAGAACACTAAAACATCAGCAGTCGCCTGCTTAGCTCCGGCTAATCTTGCAGCAATTAGACCACTACGATTCTCCAAGCGAATAATTTTAACTTTAGGCAAATGTTTCGATACATAGTCTTCTAGTTTTTTCCCGAGGAAATCTGTAATGTCATAAAATAATGATTTCATTTTCCTACTATGAGGCTGCCAAAATTTTATAAATGATAAGAAAATTGATCAAGAAAAGCTGTAAATACACAAGATCTCTGTAGGAAAATCTCATTTACAAACATTTCATATGTTAAATTATTATGCAAAACTCGCAAATTCAAATTTTGACTTAAATAGTAGTTTGTATATAGAGAACAATTTTGAGATACAAATTGTATAAGATGAACTATATTTTCATTAAAAAACCCATATATTTATAGAAACATAGGAACATCGAAAATACCTTTAGTACTGGCGTCATCAACAAGGAACACTTCCTTTATTAAAAATGTCGGTGATCTGTTAAGTACACTGTATGCAGTTCTGAGCAATGTACTCCAGTGTTCATTATGAAAAGGCACAACAACACTGACTGTAGGCAACGATTCTATGTACAATTTTTTATGGCACCCTTGATGACGTATGTCTGGTAGAGAGCGATTAAGAGGTATCTTGTCACTGAGAGCTCCATTGAAACCATTTACAGAGTAAAGGTCTTTCTCTATTGCAGAATCTTTCTGTGGGAGTTGAGCTGGTAGACCATGTTCTCCGATACCTATAAACATAAATTAAATACATGCAGTCTATAATCCAGCTAAATCACACAGTTATGTAGGCAATTTAATATTGTAAATATAAAAATGTTCCCTTTGTTCTTTTTTTATGCAATAAACACTGAATATACTTCAGCCCATAATTTTTCAAAAATTATCATCAGTATTATCAAACAATTAAATTTATAATATACTGTTTTTTCATTCATCAAATCAATAAAATATTTTCTTAGTTATTTATTTTGAAAATATCTATAAGCAATGTTGATTTAACTTGAGCAGTAACTTAAGAGATATAGATCATTTGTCAGGTTCACTAAAACTATTAAAATGCTTAGTATATATTTGAAATGAGTGTTTTTTATCTAATAATTTCATTTCAGAACTTACCGACCCGTTTTCTTTCATATTCAATTTGTTGATGATTATGCCAATCAATTTTCTGCAAAATAAATATATAAAAATTAAAAGAAAATGTAACACCAAATTCTATTTTAATTTTGAAAGCATTGTAATAACTTTTGATTTGAATAGTGAATTGTTAAATTTATTTTAAATATTCTATACACTTTTATTGTATTATTTATTATTTACATAAATTTATAAAAACACCTTAATGCTGGTTGGTACAAAGTATTCTTCATTTTTTTCCCTCTGTAAAATGCTTTTTAACGAGTCTTGAACTGGTTTGGCAACATCTGCTATTGTTTTGATTTCAGTGATGCTTTTGACTAAGTACAATAGTATGACTAACGATGTAATGGCTAAAAGGTTACGAAGCCTCAAGATTCTAAAAAAGTATCGCCTCATCACTATCATGTGTCTATTCTGCAATAAAATAATACACATTTATATAATTATCTATTTGAATATCAATATTTCTGTAACACATCTACTATTTTACTAATTACTAAAAATATTTAGTAATTGACAACTTATAAGATTTTTTTATTTGATATATTATCAATAATAGATAGTAAGACATTTTATTTAAATTAGTGTTTCCAGGAAACGGCGGCCTTTGCGGACTACTATGTGATAAGATTACATGCTTTGTATTAAAAGTAGTTTTTGAATCACTGTGAAATGTGTTTCACACATATATCACAGTTTTTATATGAAATGTATGTTTTTTATAAGATTAATAGCGATTTCATAAAACACCGGAATAAACATTAATATAATTTACCTTATTCTAAATACAACAGTTTATATATCTTTAATAATAAAGACTTATCTGCGTCATTATAGACATGCAAGTACTTTAAATAGTAAATACAAGACAATTTTTCTTTGGAATTTCGATCTTTCACTGTTTTGGAAACCTGATTGTGAGTTTGTCAATTGTCATTTACATCTTATGCTTAACTGACATTATGACATTGACATTTGACATATAAAAACAATAAATTTTCTATCAATTTCTGTTATATTTGGATTATAAATTAAATAGCTTGTATAAATTATATTACTGCGTTTTAAGTACCTTAATACTGATAGTCAGCAGTCTTGGAGCGTTCGCCTAAGCGAAGTAAGAAAAAGTGATAAACTAAGTCCATTAGATTTCTGTGCGTGCATTACAAATGCTGACTTATATCTGTTGATCTGATTAGATTAACTGAACTTAGTTATTGCGGTCGGTGAATGGCAACTAATGGATATCACTGATAAGCAAGGCCTTCGTTGCACCATTGATTGTGGACATTGTTCATTTGGAAATGAAATGTTTTGTAACATACACTTTTTTAGCTTTGATATTTATGCTAATACAAGCTGCCTATCCCGACTTAGGGCGGGTGAAATAAGAATATACAATTGAATGTGTTCAAATAACATATCATATCATCATATAAACATTTGAACACATTCAAAATATCACAACTCACGTCAATAATTAATTACCCTTTACTTTTCTTTCTGTCGACAAACAAAATGGCGGTTTTAAATAAGCGCGCGTCTTTTTTTTAACAACGCTGTATCTATGGATCAAGGAATTCCTAACTATAGGGTTTTCCATTAAGGGCGCTTGATCGTGCAGAACTTCCATCGTAGCGTGTGCTGTGTGGCACGTAGCGCCGTCCTGTTGAAACCACATGTTGTCCAGATCCATATTCTCGATTTCAGGCCAAAAGAAGTTGGTTATCATCGACCGGTATCGCTCACCATTGACGGTGACGGCCATACCATTATCGTTTTCGAAAAAATACGGACCAATCACGCCTCCGGCCCAAAATCCGCACCAAACAGTCACTTTCTGCGGGTGCATTGCCACTTGGTGAACCTCGTGTGGATTGGTCTCGTCCCAAATACGGCAATTTTGCTTGTTGACATAGCCATTCATCCAAAAATGCGCCTCGTCGCTGAAGATGATTTTTTTGCCAAAATCGGCGTCAACTTCCAACTGCTCTAATGCCCAGTCAGCGAACACACGGCGCTGTCTATGGTCATTAACCTTGAGCTCTTGGGTCAGCTGGATCTTGTACGGGTGCAGGCTCAAGTCACAACGCAAAATTCGCCAAGTTGTCGTCTGCGAAAGGCCGAGTTCCTGTACGCGACGCGGAATTGACTGCCGCGGGTTTTCGAGGACACTGTCGCGCACAGCGGCGATATTCTCGGCAGATCTCGCGTTACGTTGACGCACGGGAACCGGCTGATTGTTAACTGACCCGGTTGACTCGAATTTGTCCACCAATCGACGGATAGTCGACTCGGCAGGACGATCATCGCGACCGTAAAACGGGCGAAGTGCGCGGAACATTGCTCGAACTGAAGACCCATTTTCATAAAACAATTTTATGATTTGCACGTGCTGCTCGACACTGTAACCTGCCACGGTGGTTTGGGAGGACGGAATGAATATAACACACTGCATTTGACAGCTGTCACTCAAACAACATGACCGCAATCAGCTGTCAAAGTTCAAGCGTCCCTATTGGAAAACCCTATATATACTATAATATAATATGTCTATCACGTCGTAGTCACAGGTCTTGCGACTGAGTCCAATTTCAGTGGTGAGAGATGAGGTGCGAATGTGTTACAACTGCTAATTGGCAATACCATCCGCTTGAGGTACTACATCGTTGCTATCGAAGCTGATATTTTTCTCTCCCAAGTATTGTGTTATTTAATCATTGTTATATCGTTTTGTTGAGTTTTGCGGATTTTTGTTATTTTTGTTTTGTTATTTAACTGTTTTATTTGGATTTGAAAAAGTGTTCGGGATAAATATTACGCGAATTGTCATACCTCTAGCGCCCGTAAATTGAACTTAACAACGTCATTATGTCAACGTACCCCATATTGAATTTGCAAGACCTGTGTATAAGACCGTGATATCTATCTATTTTCTGTACGTGTATAATAAGTATAAATATATATAGTTTTTTTTTTTTAATGAGCAATAACACATTTTAAGAAGAATAAAAAATAATTTGATAAAGTAACATAATAAAAAAGTTAATAAATAAATTACAATTCCATTTCAAAGGCATTCACATGTACCCACCAGTGGTTTTGTATGGCCAATGTAACCTTGGTTACGTGTCGAACGCGAATGTCAATCTCATAGATTGATCATTACTTTCTATTCTATTCTACTAACAAGCCGTAAGTAAAAGCCTTACCTACAGGGGCTGATTAGAAAACGAACGGAGGCTCACCTGACGGAAAGTGTCTATCACCGCCCTAGGGCTTGCAGGATCGTTGCCGGCTTTTAAGAAATGAGTAGGTATACTCTTTTCTTCAAGGTTGCTATGTCATATTTTCTAATTGGCTGGGCTAAGGCCTTTTCTCCTTTGAGGAGAAGGCTTAGAGCTTATTTCCGGTTCTGCCAAGTCAACAAAACAAGATGTGGCCACATTTTTGATAAGAGGCAAAAATGTTAAAATTTCGTATTCTAAAAAGTATCTAAAAGTGGTACAAAAAGTAATCTAAGGTTAATTCAATAGATTAGCCATTTGACGTTCTGGTTCTTTAGGATTAGGTGGCAGAATTTCAAAGAAATTAGACACAAGCAAGTTTTCTCACGATGTTTTCATTCACTACGGGATAGTTAGACATGAAAATTCAATGGTTTTTGCCTGGATTTAATTAAACCCGTAATCATCAATTAAGATTATTGGTTTCAATCCACTGGACCACCTCGGGTCAATTAGAGTATAATAATAATTGCAAAAGGCTTGTATGCAAATTCTTTTGTGTGTCGATAATATTCAGTTATAAAAAAAAAAATTACTAATATTTTAAATAACGCTTTAAAGTTGCAACAATTAGACAAATGCCGACTCGAGAAACACTAGCCTCTGCAACATGTGTTTATTATCTGTATCATCTACATTACACATTAAAAACAATCTCATTCGCCGCCCTGACAACCGGTGACAACTGTTTGTCTGTGATTGGTTGCATCAGTTAAGTGCTCCAATGAAAACTAAGCGTAGATAAAAAAGTTACAGAGCCGTCAAATCAAAAATTCGTCAATTCCCAATTCAGATTTCAGTGGACGAGACTCGCTCGACTCTCGAGAAATGAGAATATCGAAAATCTCAATAGTATAATTATTGTTATAATTGTTTCGGCATAAGACTGTAAATTAAGATTTTATTGTCGACAATTCTCATTCAATTTAGAGTGTGAGTAACTTAATGTGCGTTTTATTATCGCTGTTATAAATAGAGGTACGAATATAATATATATTACACGAACATTAAGCGATTTATGCTGGGGTCCAAAAAAAGCTTTCAGCCTCTACATTGAAGTTAGCTTTATTTGTTTTTATTGAGGATATCCGTTATCCGGAGTCCTATAAATTTATTATAAAATGGACCGACGACCAATAGAATTTACTTTTTATAATTTAATTATAATCTATCGTGGCAGCGGTCTGGTCTGTTTATGCTAATGTCCTGTGTAAATTGTGTAATAAATAAGATTGTTTCAGATGGCTCCATACTATCGACGGCTATTAATAAGTGCCTTATTGGTGCTTACTGTAGCGTCCGTAAATGCTGATGGTGAGGATTCTGATGAAGAAGTTACTATAGAGGTTAGTTATCAATGTTTGACCTATTTACGTTACATATATTAAACAAAAATTTAAAAGAATTATGTGTATATATGTAATATTATAAGTGCTTTATTTTATTTTAACTAATAGTAATCAATTAAAAAATTAATATTATATAAAGTTTATTAATAAAAAAAAATTACATTATTCACTTAGACTTCTAAAATTAAATAATGCTCTTTTGTCTAGTCATGCCAGTGAGTTGGTATAAAAAATTAAAATTTAGTCTATTCAAACATGATAAATTTAACCTAAATAAACTATCTAAGTGTAACAATCTGATAACAAAGTTTACGGTAGGATTTATTAAGATGTTTCAAAATTATATTATATTAAATTTATATCCACTTAACACTAAAAATATTAAATTCAAAATCTAGAACATATAAAGTAGTTTAACTACACTTAAAACCAGCATGTATAAATTATTACTTGGGGAAGGTTTCTACCTTTAATGAGATGTTCTCACGTCAAAGTGGTTCTGTTTTTTGTTTCCCTAAATGTTGAGTGTATAAGTTCTTTAGATAAGGTTAATACTCTGGTGGTTCTAGATAATTATTGATTTTTCGACAGAAAATCCTAAAAGTTTTTATTGGCCTGACCTGGGATTTTAACCCAGGACCTCTGGGTCTGCGGCCTTAAATTAAGCCACTAGACTGATGAGACAGTTAGGCGAAAAATATATGATGTAATTATATAGTGTACCTCTAAAGTAACCATGTAATTAAGTTATCTATGAAAATAAATTTTGTTAAATATTTTAGACAGTAGAAGATAATTACCAGAGCCCAAAGATAGACTCTAAGAGCATATACTTGTCTGAACATTTTGATGATGAGACTGCATTCAAGAAGAAATGGATCAAATCAGAAGCCAAAAAGCAGGGTGTGGATGAAAACATTGCCAAGTACGATGGGAAGTGGGAGGTGAGATTCACATTGATTGCCTATACTTGAAAATGAACATTGATATACAATATAAATTACCAGATTTTAGTATTTACTCATAATTTAGAAATAAGCAGCCTCGCAAGCTTTGGTATTGAAATGTCTTTTATAGTATATAGGGATACAATATATGTTTAATAATATTAATTTAATATTCTAATACAGGTACAATCACCCTCAAGGCAAATTTTGAAAAATGATCTTGGTTTAGTTCTAACGACTGAAGCAAAGCATGCGGCTATATCGGCGTTACTCGATAGACCATTTGAGTTCAAAGACAAACCTTTGATTGTTCAGTATGAAGTGACGATGCAGGTAAGATAGATTTTCTTTAAGAATTGATTTATATTTCCATGAACTATAGGTGTTGCTTACAAATTTAGCTTAAATTATATTTAAAATTAATCATTATACACAGTCTCTTACACACAGTTCCTAAAGGAACAACTGTTGCAATGTTTTATAGCTTCTCATGACAACCAAACATCATAATAAATATTATGAAATATTGACTATGCATCAACAAAGATATATTATCGTATTTTACATTTTTATACCAATGAGCCTATATATATTTTATTTAGACTATCGGAACGAGATGATCTTGAACTCGATTGAGAATTATTAATTTGTTTAACGTATCATTTAGCGTACCTCGTACTTTTATATTTGTAATATGTGTGTAATCACTTTTAAAAATGAAGCCAAACAAACAGACCTACGTATTGTAAGTGACCAATGACCATAGACACGACGGGTTATGATATGTCAATGGACACATGTATATGTAGATATGCCTTAACAGACATATACTGACTAACACCGTCGATACAAAATGGTTATTGGGATATTACTTCAAGTCTACCTACCTGCTCAAAGCTACAAATGGCCAAATTTCTAGATAGATGTTCTACCGCTTAATAGCAATATTAAAATGGTTAATATTTCTTACATCGCCAATGTCTATGGGCGTTGGTGACCACTCAAAATCAGGTGGCGCATTTGCCCGTCGCCATCATATAACATAAAAAGAAATAGTTCGTGAACTGTCATTTCAAGCTTAGTTTCAATAAGATCTCAATGTATAGGTAATAATTTGCTTTTTTTGTCGTCCTATCAGTAGTAATCATGAACATTGCAATAATATTATTGTTACGGTTTTCACTAGTGTATTAAGTAAATTTCTTGTTTAAATAATGGCGACATTTAGTCAAGTTATGTATATTTTTACCGGTATATTATATTTTTTTAACAGCAACAAGAATACCGCTATATAATTTCAAAATAATACCGCATTAAAATTTTAATTCTATTGGTAGGTGCAGTATTTTGTGTATGTAAATTATAAACTTAATTAAGATATTCTTGTTTATATTTACGGCCTTATTCATAAACGTTGCTTAGTTACTGTTTAGCTAAACACTGGTTTGTCTCTTTCTGTCATTATTGATTTGACATACGAAAGAAGAAGACAAACTGTTGTTTAACTAATCACCAGTTAAATAAAGTTTATGAATAAGGCGGTTAAAAATTACCAATATATAAATAATTATGACACTACTAAAGTAAATATATTTGTCATCAACGTCCTTAAAGGTCTATTACAGGAAGCAATTAAAAAAATGTTTTGAGCAATCTTCACCTTACACATAGACATTGTATGTTGCAGACAAGAATTCTGTTGGTGTCACAAAATATAATCTTACAAATGATCACTTAACGTACCTCCAATGTAAAATATTTAAATTCACAAACAGTATAAGTATTTTTCTACTTTTTATTTTTATTTTAACGCCTGATACAAATCCGATAAGCCAATTAGTCGTTCGTTTGAAACATGAGATCAAACTAAACGTGCTTTCAGAGTTCAGACGAATATAACGATATATAAACGGAGATTATAATTCAATACACTATTCTTATTTAAAATGTATTCGATTAAATGAAATATTTCGGGGATTTTGTATAGGCGAAGTGAACTATTGTTATTTTATGTACTTTAGTTTTGGTTTTGATTCCGAATGAAAATATCGTTGGGAAACTTGCATCGATTGGTTTATTTTATACCAGATACGATAGATATTTTGTACGTCTTTGGCTTCACCCGCGCGTTGTGTTAGGTGCCCTATGTCTTACTGAACCTCTGTCAACGTGTATTCAAAATATTCATGATGATCGTTTGAAAAGTTTACACGTGAAAGCGTAACAAACAAACACATATTCGCATTTATATAATCAGTTATGATTATGTTCATACATTTATTATATTTCGTGTAAGTATATGAACTAAGCCGCAGTGTACTACTAGAATAAACACCGATCCGTTTAGAGTAATGGAGACCTTTGTCCAACTGTGGATTATTTTCGTTCTGTTATTATTATTTTTTTTACAAAAAGGTTCATAAAGACATGTTTACGTTTACTTTAATAAACAAGAACTGGCGGTAATCCAATATTAGTGTAGGAAGAGATTTATGATCTTTGTGTTAAAGTTATTATTAGTTTCTGCGTGTTAATGTACCTTCATAAAATGCGTATTAGGTTTAACTTTGTCGATGTCGTAGTAGCGTCTTATAAGTAACTAGCGTATATTAATAAAAATATAATGAATAAAAATCAGCCTAGACCCTTCCTCGATAAAAGGGCTATACAATACAAAAATATTTTTTAAATTCGAACCAGTAGTTCCTGAGATTAGCCGGATCAAACAAACGAACTCTTCAGCTTTACATATTAGTATAGATAAATGTACACAAGTAATAACTAGGGATAACATGATCACCCTGTCCATACAGGAATACATACCAATAATTACAAAATAAAAGGGTTAAAAAAGTCCGCAGCAAATATCAAACTAAATGCTATTTATGAAAAAAATGTGATACCTTTCCGCTATAGCCGAATGTAATTCAGAACATTCGGTATTCCTCTAAAGATTCCTCTAAATACTTTTCGGAAGTCGCAGGATCAATCCTGATTCCAGTTATATTTTCGCTTGATTAGAGAAGAGAAGTTTAAATTTCTATTTATTTACATTTTCACGCATACGACGGACATGACGTAATTTTAGTTATTGTTATTTAAGGAATTAGACTTTTGTTCATCTGAAAGTATATATTTGCTCTTCATGTGCGATGTGCTCAAACAAAGCGAATTTCGGTTGAAAACGACAGTGAATTTACGAACGCCTGGCATAGCCAGTATTTGTTTTTTGAATTAATTTCCTCTCGGTTTATTTAACGTAGTTTTAAAACAAATATACATTACCGGTGTATTATTGTTATTATATCATAGTTTTTATTCCCGTCACCAGGAGGGTCAGAACTGCGGCGGGGCGTATATAAAGCTGCTCTCTCGTGGTATGAACTCCAAGGCGGACCTGCGACAGTTCCACGACCAGACGCCGTACACGATCATGTTCGGACCGGACAAGTGTGGCAACGACAACAAACTACACTTCATCTTCAGACACGTGAACCCGATGAACGGGACCATCGAGGAGAAGCACAGCAAGAAGCCGACGTTAGTATCGTAGTCGAATTACATTAATGCAGAATGATGGTAAGTGGTCACCACGTCCACCATTGACATAGATATTGGCGATGAAAGAAATATTAAGCATTCATTATATCGCTAATGTACCACTAATCTTGGGAACTAAGATTTTATGACCTTTGTGCCCGTAGTTAAATTGAGTCACACACCCTTCAAACCGTAACACAACAATATGTATTGCTGTTTGGTAATAGAATATTTGATAAATACCTGATACCTAGTAGGGCTTGCAGATAGCCCTAGTAACGAGTAAGTCAGCAAGGTATACCTGACGGCTGAGGCTTCATGGAAATGGCACTGGCATTATGTTGAGGCAAATTTCCAGAGATATTATAATCCCTAAGTGGCTTTTCTTTATATTGAGTGGTTTTTTTATCGCGTTATAATATTGAAAAACACTCAATGCCGTAATAGTTAGCCCTAATCCTGTTTTGGAAACTTTATTGTAAAAAAATGATTATGTTCAGTCAACGTCTAGACGACATCTACAAAGACAAGGAGCCACACCTGTACACGTTGATCGTCCGGCCCGACAACACATTCACCATCCTGGTCGACAACAAAGAAGCCAACGCTGGCTCTCTGTTGGAGGACTTCACTCCGCCCGTCAACCCGCCCGAGGAGATCGATGACCCTAACGACAAGAAGCCTGATGACTGGGATGAGAGGGAGAAGGTCGGTAACTTCAGGATTTATTGGTTATTTTTTATTCATATTTGTTATTTTATTTAACTTATAGTTTGTTTTCAAAATAAATAAGTAAAAAAAGAATGAATAATTGATTATGTAAAAGATTACAGCAAACATGGAAAAAAATTATACTGTAAATGGCTTGGTAAATTTTATTTTTTATATGATTTTTTTGCTGAAGCAACACTGAAAACATTTTTAACATAGTTTTATTTCTGTGACTTCTATATCTTACTATAGGGTTGCTCACCGTTCTATATTTTTATATTCTCGTAGTTTCTTTCAAAAGACTTAGATGGTGCGTTTTAAATACAAAATATAAATAAAATATTTCGTCGTCAGATCGTGGACCCGACGGCGACGAAGCCCGCCGACTGGGACGAGGACGCGCCGGCGCAGATCGTGGACCCCAACGCCGTCAAGCCCGACAACTGGCTCGAAGACGAACCGGAGATGATTCCCGGTATTTATTACACTTGCTTACAGTGATTGTATGTGGTCGCTTTTATTTCACTTCGTCTATAGAGACACATGTCCTTTGAGCAAAAACGGGCTCGCCCTTAAACGTCAATGTAACAATACAAAGTATTGAAGAGGATGGATAGATTTTGTCGACTATCCACTGGTTTCAAATCGGAGACAATAAAATGTATAGATTGATCATTATATAAGATATATGTATAATTGTAGTATTGCTATTTTTTTAAATAATATTGATGTAAATAATAATAAGTAATAATTGCTCGACAGACCCGGACGCGAAGAAGCCGTCGGACTGGGACGAGGAGATGGACGGCGAGTGGGAGGCGCCGCTCGTGGACAACCCGACGTGCGCCGCCGCGCCCGGCTGCGGGCCCTGGAGCGCGCCCACCGTGCCCAACCCCAACTACAAGGTAGCGCCCGCCGCGCCCCTAGCTCCCCGTGATACAGTCCATGTGTACAGCGTGTGTGTGTCAGGGCCCGTGGCGCGCGCCGCTCGTGTCGAACCCCAACTACCGCGGTCGCTGGAGCCCGCGCCGCATACGCAACCCGCACTACTTCCGCGACGACAAGCCCTTCCAGATGACGCCCGTCGTGAGTATACCTAATTTTATCCGGTTTTGCGAACGAAATAAAATACCACTTGTTAACTCGAAATGCAATGGTTACGTATGATTAATAACGATTCCCCATTATTAGCATGCCGTGGGCTTCGAGCTGTGGTCCATGTCTCCGATGCTGTTGTTCGACAATATCATCATCACCGACGACGAGCGAGTAGCCGAGGAATGGGCCAAGCAGAGCTATGCCATCAAGCGGGCCAAGCTTACTAGTGATTCGGTAAGATCATAATTAATCACCTACCAGTATATATATATTGTCATACAAGTCGTTGCTGGTCAATAGCTAACGATAAACTATATTTTTGGCGGTTAGAAAATATCGTGAATATCGTCAACTATGTTATTAGTTTTAATTTCATTCGATCTTGGATTATATTCATGGTAAGCATGATTTTATAGTAGTTTTCGGTATTTCCTATACTCGAAGAGTTGCTCTTTCTTTAAATTACGTAAGAAAGCCCCATTTTTTATAATGATAAAAATATTGTGGTAATTGTTGGTAATTGAATCTACGAATGAATCGTTAAATGAGAGTCGCACTGATACGCGAGTGCACGGGTCGCGGTGTGGTGGGGAGTGCGGTGAGGTGCGGTGTGTGTAGCGCACGTGGTGGGGCCGCACGCTGCGCGCCACGTCGTACCGGCCGGGCCTGTGGGCGCTGTACGCGCTGTACTGCGCGCTGCCCGTGGCGTGCTACGTGCTGTACCTGCGGCGACGCGCGCAGGTCACGTGCTGTCTCTCATACGCACCGCGTACACCCCCGGGCTAGGCGAGAGCGTTATTTACGTGTCGGTGCCAGACTTGAAGCTTCTGTTCTGTAGGAGAATTGTGTGGCTAGTCCTTGTTGTCGATTGGTCAGGGCTGCCAACAGAGCCGACATGTGTTAAGAAATAATCCGTGACAAATAAATTATTGATATCGTCACTTTGACTTTCTATGAAAATAATATGGAAAAAGCCTATTTTTTGTAATTTTATAAATAATTTATAATTTGATATACAAAGCACTTATTTATAAGCAGATATTTCTTGGATTCATAAGACAACTACATTGAACACATTCTGTCTCTGGCAGCCCTGCGATTGATATTCGCTGAGACGATAGTGTGGCTCAACTACACACATCTATTAATTTGCTAGTCAAAGTTTAGTTATCGTAAAAGTTGCGGCGGAACTTCACTTAGTATACGGAAACATTACAAAAAAATTAACTCGTGGACTGAACACAGTTTTTGTTCATATTGCCCTATTTACAAGACAATGCAAAAGCGGCACAATGCGAGCGACAAATAAACCGAAATATATATTTGATATTTGTGTAAATGAAACAATAACACTAACGATAAGTGAAGTATAATAAGTGAAGTAGTAACGGTAAGTAAGTAAGAACCTTAATTATCTTTATTTATTGGTAGAGTCAGTAGCGTTTGATACATTACCTTTGTCGACAATGATATAGGCGGTAAATACGATTGAGATATTTAAATATAATATAATTTTTAATCTGCGTTTTTATTGAGTAGGAGCTAATAGCTCGTAGTTATAGTTTACAGTGTTCCGAGTAGCTCTACGTGTTTCGCCGTCGCCGTCTAATCGGATAATAAGAGTGAGAGAATAGAGTGTATGTGTGTTTGGGAACACACTTGTGTTATATAATTTCCTTTTGCAGTTGATTAGTTGGGAGCGGCTGCCGTGGTGGCTGCAATTCGATTGGAAAACTTCCTAATTTTATATTTTAAATCCACTATGTGGTACTTGAGAAGCTATAATGTACGGTATACGCTACTGGTGTGGTATGAGTGCTTGTGAATAGTGCTAGCAGTAGGCTATTGTGCAGGAGTCGCTGGTGGAGCGCGTGTTGAAATACACCGGCGGGGGCGTCTGGATGTACGGCACAGTCATCGTCGGCAGCTTCTTTCTCGTCGGTTCCGTCGTCTACATGTTTTTCATGCTTAAGACTGTGAGTATTGTATTTCAAATTGTATTCTACTTAAATTGACTCGATATTATTGTTTGAGCTCTCGAATCATTTATATCATTAATTATGTATTGGACAACTTCAACCAAAAGCGCATTTTAATTATGAATTTAATTTTTTTGTCGGTATCGTTGATATTGTATATAAAGTTGCATATATTACAGATACAATGATATTTGAGAAAAGCGTTACTGGGTTTTGTAATTAATTTGCGAAAACACCATAATTAGTAATTATCGCGACGAGCATATGGGCCACCTGATGGTAAGTGGTCACCAACGCCCTTAGACATTAGCCGTGTAAGAAATGTTAACCATCACTGCTGTTTTGCGGTATAGGAATATCTTATGAGTGGGTGGTACCTACCCAGACGAGCTTGAACAAAGCTCTAACACCAAGTAAATAATATATTAAATAGTAATAATCTAATGTGTGCGAAACTATACACTATAAAGACTTTTTTTATAATGTATTTAAAATATTGTTAGCAAAAAAAACCTCATTTCTACAATAGGATACAGATTCGATTACCAAAAAGACAGACGCAGTCGTAGAAGACGATCTGCACCAGTTTGAGGCCGAACTCGAAATTGATTCTGGGGAGTCGCTGGAGGGTGAAGCGGAAGCGGAAGGTGAAGGGGAAGTTGCAGAAAGGCGGAGTAAGACAGGCTTAGAGGGTCATGAGGAAAATGAAGAGGTTAGCAATCTAATCAAGGCATTCTATAGACAATAATTCACTGATTGATTCAATATTATGATTCTCTTTGATTATTATTAATACTAATTTTAGTAAGTCCCTAAAATCAATAATTTTACTTGCAACAAATCATATCTTCCTACGCGGATAGAATCAATGGTGACAATATAGATCAATAATAAAATATTTTTGCTTCAGACAACTCCACATGTAGACACAGAGGGCGCCGGTGATGGCCAAAGGAAAAGAAAGCCTCGCAAGGAGTAAGTGGGGAAGGTGTGAGATAGATATATTTGATTACTGTTAGTTAGAGCGAGATAAATGTATGTGTATGAGCGAAGGATAGATAAAATCTTATTTACTCTTCCCTACCACCATGTATTCTTATATCCTGTTAGTTTAATAGCGAATTTATTCATACATTAATGTATGCTTTGGCCTTTTTTGTTTTCCGACAAAATTATCTAAATAATTGTTTTGTTAAATGAAAGTCGATTGCACTGGATAATTGTTCTAAGGCATTTTTATAAATCTAATGTACCATATTTGTTCACGCTAGCTTCACATTTATTCACCAAAGATATATTTGGAGTTCTAACTCGCCGCTTGAACAAAAACCTTTGCAGTTGTCGTTTGTTTTTGTTCTTTAAGATTTATGAATAAATTATAATAATTTATTGTAATAAATTCTCGTATGTTGTAAGATATTTTTTGTTCTTTCGCAATTCCTGAAGCATTTGTATGTATTTAAACACTCTATTATAGTATATGTGGGACATATAATAATATATAATTGAATAAAGTAGATTTAATGTTTCAATTTTATTTGTATCAATGTAAACAAACATTAAATTCAAAATTAAAAAGTTAAAGTATTTTTTTTTTCTTCTAATCAATATACTGTTATAAGTTGCAAATTTATAATTAAAGCTTTTTAATCAATGCTCTTAAGAACACTATTATTTAACTGAATATTTTGAATTGTAGTTGCGGAAAACAGAATTTATATTATATTGTAGGATACGGGATTATTTTTTGTAACATCTTGATTGAAACATCAAAAAACGCTATATTTCAATTCCAAACGAAAAGTAAATTATGTTCACATAAATAATGAAGACACAGAATGATTTGTTTACAATTGTTACAAATTATTATGAAACTGTTATAATTATATTTGTGTGTTTAATAATTAGAAACTATTATTTATTATATAGAAGCACTTTATCATAATACATAATATGTATCTTTAATATATTGTACTAATTCGGTCTCTCTCATACTTATGCATCAACATACATACCATTTTTTTTTAAATAAATTTGTCCTTTTTTATATTAGTATTCAAAAACGAATGTGTGGCTTTCTTTTTAATTAATAAATATTAAATTCTCGATTACCAATCTCATTGTCTTGTCTTTGCACTTGTCACTGATGATTTTTTTATACACTTGACATTAGTTGTAATAAGTTTCGCATTTCTTACGTTATGTTATTATAAATAATGTAAGCCGGATAAAACAGATGACATATAAATATATTTATGATGCAATAATAAAACATTTTTTGCCATAGCAATGATACTTTAACCAATATGGGGGTGTGACGTCAGCGTCAATATAATAATATATAAATTCATGAATGTTTGTTTAATTGTAATTATTTTAACTTAAAATTTCTAAATCTATTACAGTAAAAACTAATTATTTATCATCATCTTCTTGTTTATTAATATAAATTTATAACAAGTTGATTTGTTTATGAAGCTGATGTCATGTTTCCACACTTTAAGTAGTTGAGAGGGCAGATTATGAACTGTAATGTATTTAATAATAAATAAATATTTCTATAACCTGTTTTTCTTATCTCTTCGATAGTTTCGTTCCATGAAAAAGGTATCTATATAAAAAATTTAAAAAAAAAGACTATGTATTTGTAAATACATAATTATTTAAAATATATCTACAGAATAAAATAAAATCGACTTGAGCTTACACTGCATTATTTATATGATATTATATTAAATAGTAGTAGGGAGATTTGTTAGTGCATCTGGCAACATTTTGTTATCACTAAATCTCGGCTACGAAGAGTAACGAATGACATTGACATTAATTATTATACAGGCCGGTGTCCGTCTGTGTACACAAATCATTAGAACAGAATCGCCGCGATGTTATTTCTAACGGTTATTTTTATTTTGTTGTCCCTTTGTAAAAGTGACAGACCTAACATCGTAATAATTATAGCTGACGATTTGGTAAGTACCCTCATAATTAGTTTTCTATATAATTTATTATTATCTTATTAAAAGACACAAAAAAATATTTAATATATTAGTGCCGATAGAAAGATTCAATGTAAAGGAAAATTCTATTTTATAAATGAATACTTTTTTAATAAAATACTGCAGTTTAGCATTGATTAAACGTATTTTTAAATGTTATAGATGCATAATCCATGCACCTAAGTCCCGATAAACTGGTATACCAATAGTAACTATGTTTCGAGATAACGGTAAATTTAGAACACGCGTACTGATTAAGCGATGAGCTCGGTTAACGCCGGTATGGAATTCAAAATATTTGATGCATATTTTATATTTATAAAAAAACTATTTTAATACAAAGAAAACTATTTTGATACAAAGAAAACTATTTTGATACGAAGAAAACTATTTTGATATAATGAAAACTATTTTGATACAAAGAATATGTATTGCGAAAATGTTGAAAGATTGTTGACAATTTATTATCGGTTTTCCTGTGAGCAACCTTCATTCATTTTTCAAATTCAAACGGAATATTAACAATAGCTTCTTAAATTATTACTACTTAAAGAAGTTACTCGAACAGTTTAATTAACATCAAACTTTTTTCTTGTTACTAAGTGTATTTTATGGGGTTTGTCAAACGATTTCTCAAACTCGTTTCTCTTAAATGAAGGAATCACAACTCAACGTTTAAAAAATTGTGAACATAATAAGTATACCTCGCTAAAAAAATACCCGTATGAGGGGAGACAAGCTTTCATAAGCCTAGAGCAACCATACCGTCCGTTTTCAGTGCTAAAAATGTTGGTCCAAATCTTTTGGAGCGAACACTGTCATAACAAAACTATATTACACAAATAAAAATTAAAATAAGTGCAACGTTTATTTAAATTAGGGAAAACATTCTAATATCAAGATAAAAAATATTGCTTTAGGGATGGAACGACGTTGGTTTTCATGGACTGAATCAAATACCAACGCCGAACATAGACGCGTTGGCTTCGTCCGGCATCTTGTTGCACAATTACTACGTGACCCCCATATGCACGCCGTCCAGATCTGCATTGATGACCGGCAAATATCCCATACATACTGGTATAATATGTCTTCTTAGTAATAAATCTACTATAAGTAGTGGTTGATGTTCAAGACCATGCAGGTTCTATATAAAGGCGAACCTTGCCATTAACCTATTTGATACCTTGATTATTTTTTATTGTAGCATGTATTGATACTTTGGGCCTTACATTATAAATTTATGATACAGTATCAGCTTTCAAATATAAAAGTTGGGCTAGCTGATGTGCATTGGTAATTATGTACCTACGTAATTCTAACAACTAATATTATATATTCGGATACGAATTTATTTATTTGTTTGTTAGGCTTTTCACATGTTAACTATACTTAATCGATCATCATGATATTTTGCGTCCATATTGTCAGGTGTACAGAAATTTCACACGCGTGTGGTAACTATTGCCTATATACCAATAATAAACCAATCATGTTTCCACTAATATCTAATACAAATAAGAAGCAGAAAGTAAATAGCGTGACATCTTTAATTACGTTGTCCACTGGCTCATTGGTCGTTCATATCGAAGCAAAAATACCATGGATTTTGTTGAATTGAATCAACTCGAACGCGTTAGAACCATATGTATTAATTCAATACTATTTATACTTATTTAATAAATCTATTAATATTGATTGTTTTATCATGAATTTCAAAGGTATGCAACACACTGTAATATTTGGCGCTGAGCCGAGAGGATTACCGTTGTCTGAGAGAATTTTGCCACAATATCTCAAAGACTTAGGCTATAAAACCCACCTGGTAGGTAAATGGCACCTCGGCTCCTATAAGAGAGAATACCTGCCGATGAACAGAGGGTTAGTAATTTTGTCGATATATTAAGGTGCGTTTCCACTGATACAGGGAATTTTTTGTCTTTGCAACTATTTGTTTCTTAAAAAACAATAAAAAAGACCCACTATGCATTGTGTGCACTGTGCATGCATCAAGCTGTCACTCTTTATGTAGGTACTACGACCCCTTTGGACAAGATTTTCGTTGTTGTTTGAAAATTGATTGTCATGATGGATTAACTTTTGTTAGGAATATGTGAAATCATTAAAATTTAGTAAATATTCTAAGGTTCATCTCAATTTATTTGATTAGTTTGACGTCAAAGGGCTATATGTGAGTAGGGTAGGGCCTATGCCAGATAACTCTCAAACGCAAAAATGAATTGTTAAAAAAAAGAAGACAAAGGATATATAGAATAATAATAATACAACTTTAACTTTACTTTTAGATTTGACAGCCACGTCGGATTTTGGTCGGGAAAGATAGATATGTACGATCACACAAATCAAGAAAAAAATTACTGGGGATTTGATTTTAGAAGAGGTAATTCTTTAAAATCATCAATCAATGATTGATGATTTTATCAACATTTATTTGCTTATTGCGCTTGGATTTGGCTACCAAAAACTTATTTGTATTCGATTTTGTTTCAGGGTTTTCAATTGCTCATGATTTATTCGGACAATATGCAACTGATATATACACAAATGAAGCTGTTAAGGTTGATTATATTCTATTCTAATATCAAGTTATAAACTTCTTAATCATTGCGTTGTCAAACATTGATCAATGTCTTAGTATTAAATATTGATATATTTATATAACCAAGCATTGTATGAGTTTATTCAATGTTCTAGATTATAAATTCTCACAACAAGAGCGAACCACTGTTTCTGATGGTATCTCACTCAGCCGTGCACAGCGGCAACCCCAGTGAGCCGATAAGAGCACCTGAAGGGTTGCTAGCTAACTTTACACATATAAACGACTTTCAAAGGCAAAAATTTGCAGGTGAGTACGTCTTCTTTTGCGGTAAGCTCTCTTCGTTCTGCCCCAGCAAAAAAAAAAAAAATTTGATTCAAAATATTCAATATTATATTTAGGTAGGTACCTACATCAGCCTTTTGCAACCGATATTATTAAAAAATACTAAACATGATTTTTTTATTTATTATTATTTGATTTTTAATTATTTCAATTTACTGCTAAACTTCTCTTTGAGTAAGTCCTTAATTTACGCAACTGACTGCCTCGTCGGTCTAGTGACTAGATATAAGACCACAGACCCGGTGGTCCTGCGTTCAATTCCCAGGTCATGCCAATAAATAGTTTTTGGGTTTTTCTGTCAGAAAATTCTCAGTAGCCGCCCGGAGTTTGGAAGTTAAAAGTGTGTACACTCCCGTGCCTCGGAAAGCACGTAAAGCCGTTGGTCCTGCGCCTGAACCCTTTCCGGTCGCGTCGGATTGCCGTCCCATCGGATTATGAGAGCTAGGGAATAGTGAGTGCACCTGTGTTTGTGCACACACTTGTGCACTATAATATCTCCTGCGCAATTGGAAATCGGTCTGGAGGACATTATTATTATTATTAATTGACGCAAATCAATAAAATTAAACGGCTCACAATTTGTTTCTTGATACTCGTAATAATTTTTCCTAATCACGTAAAAAACGAAAGGCCGAATCTAAAGGTCAAGTTTATTTAAGCGTGTTAATAATTTGTTTAAAACGACCTTAAATTCCCAAGAAAGTAATTATTCTTAACTGTAGTTAAATACATTTTTAACGTTCTACGTTCCGCACGTATGTTTTTATATTATGTAGGTATATTTATCGATTCTCGAGAATGGCTGGACCGATTTGTGTAAAGTCTTAAAGCTGGATTCATTAAAGGTAAATATCGTGGTCCTATATATTTTTTATATTAACATTAACCTACAGAAGTTTGGGCAAGAACACTTTTTTTTTTGTCGAAATAGATTCACTACTTATTTTTAAGTTAGAAACCCACTCACATTCTCCCACTCTGCAGTATTATCCCATACTAGCTGTGCCCGCGGTTTGAGCGCAAAAATATAATGAATAAAAATAAGCCTAGAAAATATAATGAAGAAAATCAGTCCTCGATGAAAGGACTATACTACTCAAAAGTATTTTTTACATTCGAACCAGTAGTTTCTGAGATTAACCGGATCAAACAAACAAACTCTTCAGCTTTATATATTAGTACAGATAGATAAAAATATAAATAACATTTATTTTAAGCGCTTTCTGCAAATAAAAAACCGCACCATCGTATACCATATCCACTTTGCAATTTGGACCAGTACTTCAGGATATATTGCACGATGTTTGAAATAGCGCGTAAGAAAAGAAAAAGGTATAAGGTAAGACGTATGTCGCTTCGCTCGCTTGTTAGTTGTTCGTTTAACACAGATTGTTTTAAAATGCTTACAAAATAAAATTTACTAATCCGATGAAATATATGTACCTACCCTTATGTAAAGTAAAAAAGAGACCAGTACTTTTAGAGGTAGGCACAACAAATTATTTAAATAAACTCACGAGAAAAAGCACAAGTGGGGTGTGTACCTAGACTACCTAGTTGGTACTAGTAAGATATATACGATAGACGGATAGATCATCTTGTTGATATACCTAGGTCTCGTAAGCATTTATTTACCTTGGTTCGAAACCACAAATTGAATTTTTTATTTATTTTATTGTATACGTAGGCGGACGTGCAGACATTGGCATTGTAAGAGATGTTACCATCGCTTACATCGCCAATGTGCCGCCAACCTTGGGAACTAAGATGTTGTCCCTTGTGCCTGTAATTACACTGGCCCACTCGCCCTTCAAACCGGAACACAACAATAGCAAGTACTGCTGTTTTGCGGTAGAATATCGGATGAGTGGGTGGTACCTACCCAGACGAGCTTGCACAAAGCCCTACCACCAAGACGTAGTGACCAGTCACAAGTATCATAAATTACTATAATAATACAGAACTGATTATATTACGTGTTAAACAGCTTTCTTATCCGCCACTCGATACTATACTTAAAAACCGATTTAAATTAAAATACATTTAAAATGTGATTGTAAAATTAACTTCGCAAATACTTATGTACTATCATGTGTATATATATATAAAAGATATTGTTAATAAAGCACATATATAATATATTATTTTTGCAGCTGTATTAACAAAGTTGGATGAATCAGTGGGTGAAGTAGTGGAGGCGCTACAGTCTAGTGGACTCTTGGAGAACAGTGTCATAATATTCACCACTGATAACGGAGGACCGGCTGAAGGATTCAATGAGAACAGAGCTTCGAATTATCCATTGAGGGGTGTAGGTAATTTGTATAAAATATATAGGATACTTTTTTCAAATTCTGTCTGTTTTCCTAGTCAGAAAAACTTACTAACATAGTATGTGACCTAACTGAGAACTAATTAATACTAAAACTACATAAACTAATACACCAATAACACTAAACCAACTAATAATTTGCTGTATAACTTGAAATGCTTACTCCCCAGATTTTTTTCCTTATCAACCTGTGCAATATTTCAGATGTTTTGTTTCAAAATTTTATATGATATCTGCCAGAAAAATAGATATTATAAAACTGTATAATATTGTTATTTTAGTTATCGTCAAAAGCTTGCTCATGACTCCTTTGAGCAATTTTCGATATCCTTCGTAGTTTAGGATTTGACCATCTACGCTCATTTAAAATCCTTCTTTACAGTGTGTGTTGTTTTTGTCTTATTGAGAACAAATATTTAATTTAACTGACTTTAATTTTGACAAAACATAGTAGGTATAAAACAAAGATTCGGTACAGCTGTAAATAATTTAGTGTATCAATATACAATATACGTGGTGCATATGTGATACTTGTGACAAATATTGTGACCAAAAATTATTGCGTATTACTTAAAGGTAAAAAATACGCTATGGGAAGGAGGCGTTCGAGGCGCAGGTTTACTATGGAGTCCTCTAATTGAGAAAAAGTCTCGTGTCGCCAAACAGATATTTCATTTAGTTGACTGGCTGCCAACGCTGTTGAGCGTTGCGGGAATGAATGTCAGGTTATTATTTTTATATTGTTAGCAATAATTTTTATTTATTTTTAAATATTTTATCATATGAAATATAATTATTTTAAAACTATGCCTAATTTTAATTAATTTTTAAAAAATTTGATTAAAATATATAAACGTTAAATAAATTGCACCAAATAAAAATAGTATTTTATATAATACATATATCTTCCAGCTCACTTCAAGATTTAGACGGAATAGACCAATGGGAATCATTATCAAAAGATCTAAAGTCGGAAAGAGTCTCAATTCTCCACAATATCGATGACACCTACGGAAGTGCCGCAATTACAGTTGACAAGTGGAAATTACATAAGGGTAATTAATATACAAACAATTAACGCATTGGTTTTAATCAAAGCATTTGTGAATGTATTGTTATCACTATAAGTTAGTATTGTTTATCTAACAATTCACTATAAATGTAAAAACGTGAGAGGTTCCCGGCATAGATCCCACTCACACGTAGCCATCTGGCGCACAATGAAAACTAAAAAAACTATGGAGGATAGAGGTAAGGCGAATCATCTGTGTACATGAAAAAATGTCCGCCAAAATGCATTAAATAAGGGTGGCGCCACATTAGCATCAGGGTAAATTTTAAAGGTAGCGCCAAGTATTATTAGAGTAAATCAATAAACGTACTATATTCAGAGTTCATGAAATAAAATCACTCTAGTTTTCTCATAATAATTCTTTAAGGTTATATTTACTACATTGTACTACGCAAGTAGTTGAAATTTTCAATAAGTAACTACTTTAGTCGACAATAATATATTTTTTTTTAACTCGGCATACTTCAATTCGTTTACAATTGCTACATTCATACCATACCCTTTGTCTACACTAGCGCCTTTTGGAAGTTTTTGAACTGTTATTTATAGCTTACAGCTGATTCTCCTTACCTCTAAATTCTCACCCTCCATAAAACAAACATATTGAAATGACCATAGACAATTTACTACTTTTTAGTGATCACTACTTAACTACCTACAGACAATTATCTTAGAAACAATATAACTATCACAATATTTGCATTGCTAAATCCGTAACTGTATTTATATACAACTTATTACAGAACTGTGGACCGATTGATATAAAATAGTTTATATTCCAAGTCCAATCAAGATTTCAATTTATTTTTAGATTTCATGTCATAAAATATTTCGTAATAATTATTATAATACAAATGTTAATGGTATAGATAGTATTCCTAACATAAAACGAAGATAATCTAATCCAAATAGACATTCACATTACTAGGAGAGCTGTACTTTCAGCTCCTGTGGTCCCTTTGAATCTTCAATTGGAATTCTAGGTACTAACTACAACGGCGCTTGGGACGGCTGGTACGGTCCGAGTGGACGAGAGGGGGACTACGACTCACGCGCCGTGCAGGTCGCGCGCGCCGCACGTGCTCTTAACGAGCTTGGACTGATGCCCGACCTCGACACCATATTGAAACTGAGGTACCTACTCTGAAGTCCTTTTGACCCACTTTCAGCCACGAGTACTAGCCAACTACACCGGGTATATTATACTTCATGAGTGCGTGCACAAAACTCACTGTCATCAATAGGACGGTTATCCGATACTACCAGACTAACAGGCTGCCAAACTGTCAACTTTCAAAATCATAAAATATCTTGTCGCAATAACTTATTTTGGGCTACCCGGGATTCGTTCCCGGAACCATGTGATTGTTATAAGTATAAATTAGCCAATCTAGTAGTAGGGTGTAGACAGACGCGTATTGTCAGGTGTCCTGTTTATTTTCTCGCACTTTATAAATATATCCGTATATTTCATAAAACTTTATCGTTGTTACTACTAAACATACCTAAGAAAACTGGATAAACAGTCCCTAGAATATTAGATAAAAAATCTTGAATACAAACAACAATGCCGGAGACTAGGTGCAGCCGAATTGTAAAATATATCTTGTGTAATGTGGAAATGACTTTTAATGTTAATGTGTAATATTTAATTATTAGAAATAGTAATACAAATATATTATTTGCTTACACTCAATTTACAATTTTCAGAGAAGAAGCAACCGTGAAATGTGACACCAGTAGGCACATAGCCTGTAATCCCTTGAAATCTCCTTGCTTATTCAACATTGAAGAGGATCCGTGTGAAATGAGGAATCTTGCTAATACGTAAGCTAATTAATTTTTAATAAAGAAATCATTTATTTATTGTTTATAATACATTTATTTATGTATTTTAAACCTGATGAACCAAGACTTTGAGGCTTCAAATTAGTATGCGTAATTAAATTATTATTTCCGTAAACATTTACGTACCGTATCTATTTACGAAAACGTTTCATCAAATTTTCAGAGAACCGACAATTTTAAGAAGCATGCTAGAAGAATTAGAGAAAATGAACAAAACAGCGATCCCACCAAACAACAAGCCTTTAGATCCTCACGGAGATCCCAAATTTTGGGGTCGAGTTATAACGAATTTCGGAGATTACGAAAATTTAAATGCAAACGCTCTCTGTTAACTATTAAAATTATTTTACACAAATTGTTATTAATTATTGCATGTTTTCTGTACTTATGTCGATGAAATCTTATGGTCTATTGCCTACTTTTTTACATAATATCAACTTTTTTTTAAAAGCTTATGTACTATTTATCACATGAAGACTAGCCTCGCAATTCTCTTTATACTCCATAATATATGTATTTACTACTGGCATACAGCCTTCTCCCACATAGCCGATTCCATGTCATTGTGGCTGATCAAAGACATTAAAGGTTACCATACACAATTAACTTACTAGACATTTTTGTCAAAAATGTCTGTTTAGTTGGAAATAAATGTTTAATTAGTTTTTATTAATGTATCGTAATAAGAATTGTAAAATAAAAACTCTTTCAAACACAGTGTCACTTCACTGAATATAATGTGCTCGACATTTTATTTGGTATATCTTTTTTTCACGCAGTGGAAAACCTTCAGAAAGGTGTCCGGCTCCCTGGGGGAGACCATCCTCTCCAGTGGTTTGCTCCACTTGTGGCTCGGCGGAGCTCTCCTCTTCTATCGAATGTCAAATCAATAACATCAGAAAGAGTGAAATCTGTATTTAACTAAACAGTCGCTAAGTACAGTTTATAAGGCCGATAGATTTTAATTGAATTAAGAAACGATCATACATTAGACTTTTTATTTGTTAATTTGAAGAAGTTATACATACTGTAATAATCAAAGTTAATTAAGAAAGAAAATAATGTAATATCATCTATATATAACAAAAAACTCAAAAATATTTTTTATTCAATCAACGCGTTAATGGGAATCATTAATATGAAAGAAAAAACTATTAAATGAAATACTTTTATAGAAATTAACTTGAAGCAAAGTTTTGCTAATATAATCTTCCCAATAATAATTAATTTTAAATTTGAATTACAAACGAGAAAATCAATTTATTTAGGGATCGTTCTAGCTCTCTTAGTCCGAACCCCTGTCCTTAAGACTGGTCTTTCTCCATCGTTTAATTTCCTTTTACCAGATTTCTTGAATACTTCCACTGGATTCGTACTAGGTTCTTCAACTTTATCATTAGAACATACAGCTTCACTGTATTGCTTTAAAGTCGTATCTTCATTGAGCGGTTTATTCATCCCAGGATTTTCTATAACTCGACCAATGCAAGAAGTGTTCTGAAGACTTACCTTTTCTAGAGGACTAAGTACCTCCCCAACTGGATCGGGCGCACTTACCTGTGACTCGAATGTTTCTGCTAAAAGACGATCGACTATGTTCTCTTCTCTCGTATTGAAGAATTTTGACATGACAGCTTTTAGTTCTTCCGGTATAATTTTTTGGGAGGTATGCCTACTGAGAACATTTTTTTATTATTATTATTTTCAGTTTAAATACTACATATTTATATAAAGAGAATAAATATTTAAACTGCAAAATTAAATTAAAAAAAAAACGTAGGCGTAAATATCTACTGATACATATTAATAGGTTTCCTGTGAAAACAGCAGACACAATATTTAACCAATATGCATGTTTCACATGTGATACCTGACAGGCAAAGAATTAATACAGTTAAACTACTAAGCTACCGTCATAGACATGAAAAACTTACTCGAACTCTGGATCCTGTTCAATAATTCCGTGCGAGTGAAGCAACTTCATGAGTTTTGTGGCATTCACTTCAGATATACGGAATCGTTCCGTGAGATGACGCACCTCGATAGCTGGCAGTTCCGTGCAGAGCTCCAAAGTGCGACGGAATATGCATAGGCACTGTGTGTTATAAACACCAATACTAGTGTATGTTTTATAATGAATGTCAATTACGGACCGAGAGTCGGGTATAAGCATGGAATTATAATTGAGGCACCTCTTAAGGCTGTAAAATTTGTATTGAGTTCCTGCCCATCATAAGTCCACTGATCAGTTAGTGTCCGACTCTTGGCCAATTAGGGACTGATTCAAAGTAACAGAAGAAATTAAAAGTAATAGAGTTCACTTTACGAGGTGAACTACTAAGGAACATAATAGTCGCACCACATTGGTCGATGTTCACGGCATAAGCAAAGCGAATTCGACATATAAAACGATCTTAACAATTTCTTTTTGAACTGATGATTGAATGTATGAATATAAAGTAACAAGGAGAATATGCTTCAGAGAAAACTGCGCATTCGACAATTATTATGATTATTAATTACTAAAACCACCTACACTTTAAGTACAGTACTCAAGATATGATCGTTTAAGTTTTCAATACAATTAGGTCAGGCTAAGAACTTACGAAACGGTTTTTACTCGCGCCCGTCTTGGTTGCGGGTTCGCGGCTTTTATAGAATGCAAATAAGTATGTAAATAATTGAATACGAGGCGAGGCGAGGCGTATTACGCCCGCAACGTGTGTGATTGTTTGCAGGAGCCGCTGCACCGGCGGGTAACTAGTAGGATCACGCAGGTACCGGTCACCCGCAGCTTATATATATAACCGCTCGTCTTGCGATAACCGCAACCGTGACGTCCGCGTTAACCAAACAGACACCGTTTGTTTAGAAATAAAACAGCTGTTCCTCCACCGCGATGGGCGCGAGTGAAAACCGCTCCGTGAGTCCTTAGCCTGACTAGATAATGTATACAGTGGATGCCCCACCTCCCTCTTCTTGGTGCTGAGCGGCACGAGTTTGAGGTCGGTGGGCGGTCGCGCGGCGTCGCGGTCGTGGCACGGCGCGCAGCAGTGGCGCCGCCCGCCGGCCGCGCCGCGCCGCACGCCGTAGCACGCCGCGTGCTGTTGCGTATTGCAATAGCTGCGCGACAACCACTCGTGTTCAGCGTTACGACTTATATTTAACGTAAATACACTAAAACTGTGGAAATCAATAATTATATCGGGATAATTCTACTAATTTATAACTGTTACGTTACGTTGGTACGTAAGACGAGATGGCCCAGTGGTAAGAACGCGTGAATCTTTACCGATGATCGTGGGTTCAAACCCGGACAAGCACCACTGAATTTCATGTGCTTAATTTGTGATTATAATTCATCTCGTGCTTGACGGTGAAGGAAAACATCGTGAGGAAACCTGCATGTGTCAAATTTCACTGAAATTCTGTCACATGTGTATTCCACCAATCCGCATTGGAGCAGCGTGGTGGAATAAGCTCCAAAACCTTCTTCTCAAAAGAGGAGAAGAGGCCTTAGCCCAGCAGTGGGACATTCACAGGCTGTTACTTTTTTACGTTACGTTGACGTTGTTACGAGAGTATGAAAATGGTTTGACGGCAACGATTACGTTTCGATTCGATTACGATAAAGTGACAATTTGATAGTAGAATTGACTCCCCCCGAACGTGTGGTAGGCTCTTCTTAATGGCTTACTACCTACTCATCTGTTATTCTATAACCGTCATAATATTTCATTTGTTATTCTGTTATTATATCAATGCTTTTATATTGCTGTGATTCAGTTGCAAGGGTGAGTGAGCCAGGGTAATTGCAAACAAAAGGTACAGAAGATCTTAGATGTTTGACTATGCATTCACGGCTTTATTTTGTTCAAGTGTTGACAGTGGTTTTTAAAAACTGAATCATACTAAATTAGCCATTGTTGTCAATATCGTCCTTAGGATCCATAAAGCAAATATCAAATGACAGTATTCGAATTCGTTAAAAAAAATCGTACATAATTTTCTCATATTGCCATCTCATTCTGTCTTCCTCTCCCTTCTCTTTAATATTCCATGTGCTCCACCGACCCAATCGACAAACACACCTGGCACCACCAGTTCAACCCACACCATTAATTATGTAATTATTCATTTAATTTAAACATGATACTTACTAGCAAGTAAGAAGCTCGCTTGAGTTGATAGATTCACTGTCGTCGTACTTGTTGCACGGACATATCAACTGAATCTCATTTTCCGAACGAACTCCTGAACCTGACATGACGTTTGACATTAATATTGACAGTTACAGCTGATTAGGGTGACTATGATTAGGTATTTTACTGATACAAACTTAGCTAAATACAACTAAATTTCAGTACATGATTGAGTAAAAGAAAATATCGATATGTAATCGTTATTTCGATGTGTCCACTTCGATAAAATCAAAAAGTCAAGCAGAAGCCATTAAAAAAATTATTTACTATAATAATAATGGCACAGACCGATTATAAGCATCGACATGATCAAGTGGCTACAATCATACACCAACATTTAGCATTGAAATATAAACTTATAACCGAAATTAATCCATATTACAAATACAAGCCGGAAAGTGTATTAGACAACAGAAACCAAAAAATCTACTGGGACAGAACAATATAACTGACAAAACTGTCCATTACAATATACCAGATATCGCCGTTCACGACAAAACCAATAGAATCGTTTACGATATAGCCGTTCCTAATTTTAACGTTCACATAACATACAAAACACAATATCGGAAAAATTAATTAAATAATCAAGATAGCAATTAAAACTCAATGGAAAGCACAAACAGTACACATCGTCCCAATAGTCCTATCATCCAAAGGTATCGTGCCAAAATCCTTGACACAAAGTCTGAACACCTTATAAATGTCAACATATGTCCTCCACTTACTTCGGAAAGCCATAATCCTTAACACCTGCCGCATCACCCGAAAGTATATATCATCATCCGCTTCATCCACGTTTTTAATATAAGCAACACTCCTTAACGCTTGGCTGCGGCCCGCGTTTCAAGTTTTAACCCCATCGAAAGAAGTGAAACTTTAAAAGTTTAATTATAATAATAATATATACTCACCAGATAAATCCATTTCGTTTGATAACACCGGTGCGGTTTGGGATGGCTATAACAAATAATGACGTATTCATTGTTTATCGATTAAACGAAATTTATATTTAAAAAATGAGGGGAAAATTTATCCTTTTCCGGAATCGGAATGCTACTAGCATTCCTAGCGTTTCACGGCGTCATGATTTGGAGAATATCTATTTTTTTAAATTTGTGTATATTTAAGGTTTCTATGTAAATTATTCTTACGTAAATATTGTATACAAATATTAATTCATTAAAACTAAACTTCACAAATCCTGAACGTATATACAGTCGAGATAAAGAAAAAAAGCCACCCCTCGAATCGCGTACCCTAGTCTACTAAACCAACTGATAAATCCCTCATCTATACTAATATGTAAAGCTGAAGAGTTTGTTTGTTTGATCCGGCTAATCTCAGGAACTACTGGTTCGAATTTAAAAATTATTTTTGTGTTGTATAGTCCTTTTATCGAGAAAGGTTCTAGGCTGATTTTTATTCATTATATTTTTATTAATTATACGCGAGTGAAACCGCGGCCACAGCTTGTAATTTATATACATGAAATATAATAGTCCTACTAGGTATTCACTACTAACACAAGCGTAAAAATTTGGAGGAAATAGAAATATATGTCCATTCTTGATAGTAGATAGCCTGGTCCAACATATTAATATTCTGGGAAAAGAAATCATAAGGACATCTGTTTTCACTTACTATAGCTTCATGACTGGCTCTCATTTGCTCCTTGATGTAAGAGCGAGCGATCAACTTGTGATAAGGTGTTTCGACCCAGCCGAGTTTGATTGCTTCAGATAGCGTAGGATCCAGGTGGTCTTCAGTTTCATTGGTAGAGAGGTAGCCTGGTGCTTGGTAGTCAGCGGGGGCATCTGTTACAGCAGAATTTTCGATTAAAGATATATTAATATTTCACTTCGTATTTAATGCAAGGGATCCCTGAAGGATTTAGAGAATTTACATGTTTTTAATTATTTTTGCTTCACTTCAGCTATTAAAATTTTATTTAAATTATATACAATATATTGTTATAAATATAAATTGTTTATAAGTTTAATCAAAACACTACCTTCATTGTAATAAAGCCGCAGACTGACATCATAGGACGATGGCAAGTCGTTCTGACAGGCCTGCATTATAACGACACAAGCTCTTATCAAGTGGATGGTACGTTCTCTTACATTTTCAAACGTATATTTCGTACTTTGTTTCACATTATCCCGGGTTTTTGAATGTACATTCATGGTCACCCCATCGTCATTATATGCGTACTCAAAAATATGATATTCAATTAAATTTTCAAGTTTGCATTCCTCTTCATAAAAGCAAAGCGCTAACTGGTGAAGCTGAGGAAACAATTTTTAATCATTTTGAACAAAAACAAAAGAGAAGATAAATGATAATAAGTTTTCTATTAACTATTCGAACTTTTATTGTATAGGAAGGCGGTATAGTATGTGTATATGGGCCACCTGATGGTAAGTGGTCACCAACGGCCATAGACAATGGCATTGTAAGAAATGTTAACCGTCGCTTACATCGCCAATGCGCTACCAACCTTGAGAACTAAGATGTTATATCCATTGCCTGTAATTACACTAGCTCACTCACCCTTCAAACCGGAACACAACAATACAAATGCTGATGAGTGACGACCCAAACGAGCTTGCACAAAGCTCTACCACCGAGTAGCCAGCCTCGAATTCGGATTGTGACGAAAATACTTCAAAATCTACCATTTTAACGTATATACTGCTTATTTGAATGTTATAAAATATTTAAATTATTTATTAGGTAGCAGCGATCGCCTAATATAAAAAAGATGATCGGTTTGGATTTTGGTAATTCGGAAATAGCCAATTAACTTTAAAAATGAGTTATTTTGAATTCACAGACAATTAAATTTTATTTATAATCGATAATAAGATATCGCAAATCCGTAACTTTCTTGGCAAAATAAAACATTTAAAAAGCATATAAACTGATATTCATTAAAGTAGTAATAGAACGTACATATTTCTTATCGAATGCTTCAAATGCTTGTACTAAAGCTGTACTGAGAAATTGTGCAAGTTCATCGCGACATTTCTTCTTCAGAATACGTAACTTCACACCACCGAATGATTCCACCATATAGCTATCTTCGGGAAATGCATTTTTTAAATAAGTTATTGTGCTAACAGCCACTACAGTCAGCTGTTTCATAAAAGCTAGAGAACTTGTATAATTCTCGGTTGCTTGCCGAGGAAACACCTTAACCCACTCTGACACGGCCTAAAGTGAAAACATGATGTAAGTTAAAATATATAGCTTTATAATTCTACCGACATTCACATAATATAAGTAATATATGAACCTGGTTTGTAGGTGTTGCAGTGGCTGTCATTATGTTAATTATAAATAATAATAATAATCAATATTGTCGGCGTTATTGAATCGAATTAATAAAAATTCCCGCCGAAAACTTAGCGCCACAGATTGCACTAGTCAAAGAATATAATATAAGCTGTGGAATGTAGATATAGAAGCCAGAAGGCGCTAGTCTAATAATAACTATTGTTCTAATAAGAACAGTTCCACTCCTTGAATGACACATGGGAATATTATAGACTAGATTTTTTTAAATTATGATCTCTTACAAATGCAAATTCACAGTTAAGTTAGTTTTAAGTTTAAGACCTGAGTTCTTATTGTCAATTTAATTATTGTTTTTAATGTAGAGAGTATAACATTACTTTTATACAAGAATGAAAAGTGAGTAAAATAGATCGTACCTATATTAAACTCTATGCTTATATAAGTAGGTTTCATGGATTTTTTTTTAATAATAAAAACATTTTTGACATACATGCAGATACGAATTGAAAAAAATAATAATTTGTAATCGTTTTGTAAAAGTTCTTAATTATATTTAAACCAAACTAATAAAATGTTGTGTCCTGAAGGTGCCCAGCTTCAAATTGAAAACTCTTTAAAGAATGAAGAAAATGCTTGTAGTAATAATTGTGAAGGTTCGGATAACTTGGAACTGAATTCATATAAAACTTCTAAAAGCTGGAAGAAATCTATAACCAATTTTTTTCGAAATCAAATTCGATCTACCAAGTCAAATGATGTAAGAAATTGTACATTATAATCGAAAAAGACTTCGTTAATTGTTTTGCTAATATAAATTTTTTTAAAACTATTGTAGGGTGATCGACCTACGGGTAGCCAAGAAAAATTTGAGGAGAAGGAGGTAGCGCCTGAACAAAAATGGCAATCCTTAGGAAAAGTTTTTAAGCGGCAAAGTTTTGCCGAGCACTGGCGAAATTCTCCGGTGCAGCAAGGAGAATCTTCATCTCAAAACAAGCGTTATGCTATACGCAAAGTGTTTTCTAGCTATTTGGGGAAGTCTCAAAAATGTAAATCTGATTCATTTGAAAATTAATATTTATTCAATAATAAAACAATTTGAATAAATGTATTCTATTGGTTGATATTTTTTATAAATACTGTACTAAAATTTAATATGGCAATAAATTAATTACCTTTCAATCCACATTTTATCTGTCATCTAGTGACGGCCTTTGACATAGAACACAAAAAAAAAACTAAAAGTTGTGTGACATTTCCGCAGGCCCTTGAGGAATGAAATTAATTTTTGGCTTTTTGTTTAAAATAATGTCCAGGTTTATGTGTTTATTTTATGATTAACTTATTAATGGTGCATAAAGAGGTCGCTTTAGTTTTACGTACATGTATTAATTAATGTGCGCTACTTTACTTGTGAATACGCCCTTGAAAACAGTGATACAAAAAGTCTAAAGTCAGCATAGCAACAACACTTCAGAGGATTAAATTCTTGTTTTAAAGAAAATTACAGGTTGCAGTCTGAAGTAGTGCCTTTTTGAGGTAAGGATGACGCTTACTGTCAAAAATAACGCAAAATCTAATTATTTATATATTTACAATACCTTGTTTTACTATACTTATCTTTGTGTATGTTCAATCATAGTATGTATAACTGTGTGTGTCGACGTTAAAAAGAGTAAATATGGTGTAAACTCGAAGATATCGTAGTTTGTCTTGAGTAATTGCATTAATTTATTTTGTCGTGATTTGTACATCTTACCACTGCCTCATTAAAGCTGTATTTCTTGTGCTATTAAATACTTTTATTATAAAAGAGATTAAGGTTTTCGTAAAATCGAAACATAGGTAATTTCGTTGTTAGAATAATAATATACTGATAAGGCTGCTAACATATTCAAAAGATCTGTAATTTTATATAATTTGAATTAAGTTAAAAAATATTAACCAGTTATTTTTCTAAATTTATATTCTTGTCTTGCCTAATTTAAATTAATTTTATTGAGTATATCAATCAATATCAGTGCATAGTCTGTTTTGCTTGACTTGTAATGTTTCTTGATATTCTCTATAATACAGTACAGACGACTGTAGATAGTTTGCTTAAATTTAAATATATTAAATAAATATTGTGTTTATAAAATATTTTTAAATTTGGACAGTGTAATCTCTAGATTCAGCACATAATTTAGTTAATTAATAAGTTATGCCCATAGATTATCTTCTAGGTACATACTACCCACTCGTTACATATTCTACTGCTAAACATTAATTACAAATTTAATTAACATAATAGTGTGGTAAATTCCATTGTAGCTTAATGATTCCTTAAGAAAAAACTTATTATGTGCTATTTTCTTTAGGCATAATTTACCATTTTTTAAGAGGGTTTGCTTGCCAATTATACTTCCTGCTTCTAATAACTATTTTTAAGTAATTTTGTATAGAGATTATAAAATATTAAAATTTGTAGTTGTTGTTTGTTATGAAGTAAATTCCTTTTTGTAAATTATTAATAAAAGAAGAAAATACATGGGAAAAACTATCGGGGCTCTGCATTAATGCAGGATGTTATTTTGATACTGTAAATAAAATAAGCTCTACTGAGTAATTTAATCAAACTTCAAATTGCGTCCATTCAATTTGAAATAATAATCAAATATAATGGGAAAAAAACTACTAACATTTCTAACACTGATTTTGAGCTGTGCAGACTAAGAAAAATTATGATTTTTACTGAAAACTCTCAAAATCAGTTTTTGATATTGCTCCTCTATTGACTACTTCTCTAACATTATTTACTTGTTTTGATATTGATCATTTTAAGATGTAGAATGATTACTACTCTATCTTTGTCTGCCTTTGGTATATCAGAGGCCTGGGTGTCTGCCTTGTTAATTTTATAGATTTTTAAATGTATTGTATACATTAGAAAGAAAGTAAGAAAATTATATTCATACCTTTTTTACAGTATTTGAAGCGTTGTTAATTGACAACATAGAGACAACACAGGCAGATTATTTTTCTGTGCCCTTTCACAATGGCAATGTGATGTTAAACAATGCAGGTCTGCCAGTTGTGCATTACATATTTTATTAAATCATTCATTATACTATGATAAAAACTTAAAAATTGATTACTACAAACGTTAGATTTTTGTTATTTTGTCAAGGAATTTAAACTTCAGAAGCAGATATGAGCAAGTAACATAGTAACCCCTTTTTTATATATAAATTCAAAGCACTCTCAATTGACTATGCAGCGCTACAGTGATGGCAGAATTCTTTAATATTTCTCATGGCACTATCATCACTATTAATAATTCCTGTAGCTTGAGCAAATAAAATAGAAATTTTGTTCCCTATCCCCTTAGTCATAAGGTACCAACCAATAGAAGGGACCAACCTTTCCAGTAATGTCTTCTTATCTGTCTTATATAAGGATTAACAAGACATCTAATATAAAATACATATTAGTCATCTTACTATGATAAAAAACTAGATGATTTTTAAATTTAATTAGTAATAAAAATATAGTTTTGAACATTATAGGATTCTTTATTAAACTTTTATTTTTATTTTCAGATGTGTGCTGAAGGTATATCGAGGTTAAGGCTAGTAGAGGGCAAGAGTTTAATTTGATAAGTAGATTTTAAGTATCATAGTGGTGCTTCTTGTTAATGTAAGATGATAACTCGGAGATGGTTTCATCCATCATTGAATGGGGTGGATGCGGAGAAATTGTTACTAGAGTCGGGGCGAGATGGGTATTTCCTGGCTAGACCAAGCATGAGCAACAAAGGTGATTTCACTTTATCTGTACGGAGAGGGACTGAGGTTATTCACATTAAAATCCAAAATAATGGCGAGTTTCTTGATCTATACGGTGGCGAAAAGTTTGCCACTCTATCAGAACTGGTTCAGTTCTATATGGACAACCAGGGTCAACTACGCGAAAAAAACGGAAATATCATACGAATAAAGACACCTCTCAATTGTGCTGATCCCACGACTGAAAGGTGGTATCATGGTCAACTAACCGCCAAGGAGGCAGAAAGGATGATGCTAGAGAATGGTAAAAATGGTTCTTTTCTGGTAAGAGAATCGCAGCGTCAACCAGGTGACTTTGTGCTCTCCGTACGCACGCGAGATAGGGTTACGCATGTGATAATAAGGCGGAAGGACAATAAGTATGATGTCGGCGGCGGTCAATCTTTCGACGATCTTGTCAGTCTCATAGAACATTATCGAAACTATCCCATGGTCGAAACAACGGGCGATGTATTGAGGCTTATTCAACCGTTCAACGCAACACGCATACAGGTGCATCACTTCCATACACGAGTTAAACAACTTCAGAAAGAAAACGAGGGACCGATAGAGAGCATGGCTTACAAACAAGGTTTCTGGGAGGAATTTGAAACTTTACAAATGATGGAAAATTTACAGCTTTTTGACAGAATGGAAGGTTCTAAGCCAGAAAATATTAGAAAGAACAGATACAAAAATATTATTCCATTTGATCACACCCGAGTCATTCTACGGGACATTCCATCTGACGCCCCACCGGGTTCCGATTATATTAATGCAAATTACATCCGTTGCGATTTCATTGATTCCAATTCTGACTCACAGGATTTGAACGGAAGTAACGAGAATAACTCTCCCCACGCTAAAGACGGTGCATCTAAAATAAAAGGGAAAACATCACCCACTCACAAGGGAGTCATTATCACGCAAGAAAAACCAAGAGAAGTTTTGAAAGGTTATGGTAATGGCACCCACAAGCTTATACCTCCTTTCGAACTTAATGTTCTCCGTACCAACCCAAACTACGTTAACACTACCATACCGAAATCTACGGAAGTCGTCGAAAATGGCGATCCGGACAAGGTATATAATAAAATCTACATCGCCACACAAGGTTGTCTGTCAACCACGATTTATCAATTTTGGTCGATGATTTGGCAAGAGGACGTGCGCATTATAATTATGACAACAAAAGAAATAGAGCGCGGTAAAGTAAAATGTGAGCGGTACTGGCCCGAGCTTAATAAGACGGAAGTGATAAAAAAATATTCTATTTACAACGAGTCCGAGTCTTCCACTCAAGATTACACTTTACGACGTTTTGTTGTGACGAAGAAAGATGAACCGAGCATCAAGAGGACCATATATCATTTCCACTTCACTGCGTGGCCTGACCACGGAGTACCTTCAGAACCGGGCCGAGTGCTAAACATTTTACTCGACGTTAACTACAGGCTGCAGCAAATAATGACCGGCCCGGATCCACCAAGCCAGGCGGTCGTGTGTGTCCATTGCTCTGCAGGCATCGGAAGAACTGGTACATTCATCGTTATTGATATGATTCTGGACCAGATACGGAAAGAGGGTTTCGATTGTGAAATAGACATACACCGTACGGTGCAGATGGTACGAGACCAACGATCTGGTATGGTACAGAACGAGGCACAATACAAGTTTATATACATGGCCTTGCTAGAGTTTATTGAAACTGAGAAACAGCGAGTAGGACTGCGCCCTGCGCCAGCTTCGGAAGCTCCGCGTATTTGATCCCAGTTACAAAATAAGAGAATATTTTCTCAAATATTTGCAAACGCTTTATCAAATGAAAAAGTAAATAACGAAAAGATTTAAAATGCAAATCGATAGTTTATTAGATGTTACATATATGTAACTTTTAAATCCTTTCTGTGCAGATTATAAATTTGACGATAGATTTATTATAATGCAATACATTATATAAATGAGAAGATAGACGATATTTTTCACTGATTGTTATGAAAATATTAAGAATACTTTATAATAAGTTAATCCTTACGAAGGAAGCAAATCAACAGCGAACCAAGCCAATAATAAATAGTCACCGTGGTTTTTTTAAATGATAAAGAACGAATCTGAAAATAGCATTTTACATTTTCCTGTTTATTACATTGCTTCATATTAAATTGAATACTTTATATTTTCTTTATAAAATAGCTATGAAGTAATTATGTTTATTTAACGCCATTAGCTCTATCATTCATTGTATTTTTTTTAGGAATCTTGTAATTCGAATACGCTTCACTGGTAATTAAAACGAGATTGAAAATAAGAAATCTTATAAAGATCAACTATAGTACCTAATTGTTGGTGATAAAAATATAAAATATGAAACGGAGACCTGATATTGTTTCAAATAATTTAATTGCTTTAAAATTGTACTATATGAAGTCAGGAGGTTGACTTTAATGTGATCTCGAATCGATTTTGAATTAGACAGAGTATATTTTTTATTTTGCATACGACGTGTAATTGAGTTAGAAAAAACACTAACTTTGAATTTGAAACAACTTCATTAAAACACATAATATAACGAAAATACATCGATATACATTTGCCTCATCTAAAACAAACGTATTAGCTGTAAATTTATAGTAACCACAATATTTTTCTATTGTAAGGGTAATTTTTTTTTTAAATATTTTTTAGTAGAGTTGTAGATGGGGCTGCCTTATAATTTATTTATAAATTATCTTTCGGCCACGATACCTCTAATCCACACAAATAATATTTTTTAAAGGATGTAATGTAATAAGGTAGTTATAGAGTGTGTCGATATATCTACCTACCAATGAAATAATTTTTATCTAAATATTTGATAGTGTTTATTCTATACTGGTTTTTGAGCCTGATGATTGTGTTTTTGATTTATTTTTTATTTTGGCAACTGACAGGTGCTTACGGAGTTCGTCTCATATTTCGCCTTAGGCGATGGTGCGATATTTTTTTTAAGAAATTTATGTTCTATTCGTGTATATGATATTGAATTTGAATTAATTGAGTGATATATTTAAAAAAACAATATAATATGTATAAAATTGTTTTAATTATTTTGTAATTTATTTATTTCAAATATTTCAATGTTATGTTATTAAGAGAATAACATCTTATCCTCATAAAATTATAAAATCTGAATAATATCACATCGCGTTGTACAGAAAATGTATTGCTCAATTGATTCAAATCATTTCTACGTTGTTGGCATTTTATTTATAATATATTCCAATTTGTAAAGCTGAGCTTATGTATTTTGCGTGGAGATAAATACAGAAACAAAAAAAAATGTTATCTGCAAATGATATATGTTGTGTTATATAATATAATAATGAATAAAATGTGATATTGTACAAATATGGTTGTTTTGTAATTAATACAACGTTGACCGTATTCGGGCCACTCCAGCGAATCAAAACGCTTTCTGTGTACTCTCTCACATCCGATGGGACCAAGTACAGGACCACCGCCTCTACGTACATTCTGAGCACAGTAAAAACCAAGTAACTTTTTACTGGTCCCATCTGTGGATTCGAAATCGAAACTTTTTTCTCTACAATTAAAAAATAATAATTTTTGGATCAATTTGAATTCATTCCTTCATAACATTCTTTAGAGGAAAAAAAATATTTAAAAAAATAACTGTCTTTTTATAATTAAGGGGATATATGTATTTAGTAATACATCAAAAAGAACTGGGAGGGCTAAAGTAATTTAGTTATCGATTTATAAGAGCATATGTACAGATTTCTTTAAAGAATAACACACTAAACAAATGACAAGAAAACTGGTGATTGAGATTGTTGTATCAATTTATTCCATTTTTTTACCTAATTATAAGATGCACTAGTCTATGCCAGCAATACTCAACCTTTTCTGTCTAGGGGCCACAAACACGCGTTAGTCATGGTGCCACGGGCCGCAAACTATATTTAGATAATTATTTCTTAGGTTTCGGGATTGTTGCAAATTAAACAAATGACGAGATTTATCGCGTATATTTTAACATCATTTTTATCATTTCACGATATTTCAAAAACTGCAGTGTCCGTGGCCTTACCAGTTGCTCAATTCAAATTATTTAGGTGTTAATAACCTTTAAAATATAATAAAAAATAAAGTAACACTAGGTGGCCCAACCACAAAAGTCCAGTGGGCCACAGGCTGAGTACCACTGGTCTATGCATTCAAACCCTTTATTTTTATATACAAAAATATATAATTACAATACCATAATTATTAAATTTTATGTAAAACAATCATAAAATTTAGTTAATATATGGTAGTTATTTTCGTGAAATCATACATATAATAGGAGGCACAGGAATTGTGCCGTACAATTGTTTACAGTATAATTTAAATAGGTCTTGCAATACCAGCTGGGAAATATATATTACAATTAATATTATATAATCCTGTCAACAATAACTTGGTTTAATCGCTTCGTTATAAACCAGTTCGGCCTGCTACTAGGGAGTGATAGTAGGTGTTAGGTAGCCTATGTCCTTCCTTTGGGTTCAACTTTGTTTCATAACAAAACTTATCAAAACCATTTTATCGGTTTAGCCATGGAAGTGTAACAGAGATACAAAATTACCCTCGAACTTTTAATATTAGTTTAAATTGTAAGTATTATTCTAACTTATATATGACAACACCAACTGTGATATGCTGATTAGCTCGGATTACATACAATTAAAAAACAAACACAAATCCATCCATTCTAATTTTAAGTTGATTTAACTATTTGTAAGATTAGTCAGAAGCTTTCTTCACTGAAACTGACCACGATAATATATTTAAACAATAAATAAAAAAATGAATATTATATTTACAATTACCACTAAATAAATGAAAGTATAATTTTGATAGTACCCTTAGCAACTACAAACTTATTTATTAGTTTAGCTTGTATGACATGTGAATTCATTTAAAATGACCATTTCACAACACATTTGGATTTTAAGACTTTAATTAACAACAAGCATCGACCACTCCACGGCTTAAATATGGTTCATATTAGAATTAATACAAATTTTAAAAATTATGTAGTCAATAAAAAGATATCTAATTTTAACCACTTTCTCAATATATTTTCAAGTAAATTGACTATTTGGGAAATTCAGTCATCATTATTTACTGGAATTTCTTCAATGCCCTCAGTTTCATTCACTAATGCTCTTTCCAAGATTACTCTGCCCTCTTTGTATCTGAAATTGTAAATGAAATACATGTTTTGATAAAAATTACTAACATTTTTAAAAATAAATATAAAAGATTACTAGCAATGTAATAATTAAGTCCATATGGTACCTCTATTATATTATCTCCCATTTATTATACATGAATATATTTATTTTACACATAATTATGTTATGTTATTTTTTATTATTGTAGGATCTAAAAGCAAGGAATCCCAGCTAGTATAGTAACGTTGGCTAATTGATGTTTTACCCCTTTTTGGCTAACCACTTTTAGGCAGACCTGCCTTTGTAAATTTATAATTTCATGTTATGTATATAATAAAAAGAAAGAACAAACCTCTGATTCTCTTCTGTAGCAAATTCGTACACCCAACCGAGCTTAGTCGTGCAGTTTTTGCAAGAGACGTCGCGAACCATATGTCTCCCAGTCAACATGACCCTATCCTGTACTTCAGAATATACTAGGTTAACCACTTTATGGAAAAGAAACGCACGACCTGAAAATAAATAAAATTTAAATTATGTATGTACATAAACTTAATCGATTATCATCAAATTACCAAACCATCAGCTGTAACCTGTCGCTCCAGTAAATCGAGTGCTGATTAATTCGGAACGATTTGTTAATACTACATCACACGCAGCACATGAGAACAAACGAGTTCCACCAATATGATCCAAAAATATTTTGCCCATCTTATTGTTTTTCTTTGTTCAGAAGAGAAAGAATATCATAATCGTATCATAACAGTAATTTGACATAAGGTAAAGGTAACCAAAATAAACTTCAATTTGTTGATTATTCCAAAGACTAATAGAGAATAGACAATGTTATCGTGCATGTAAATGTGAAAATAAGTTTTAAAATAATTGCTAATAGAATAGTGCATCCGAGTTCATTTAAATCGAGCTTATTCGAACAACTATGTTATCGATGTTTATATGTTTTTTTTTAAGACAATGCTAATGATTAGTAACACGGTCGTATACACAGGTCTTGCAACAACAGTAATAAGGTCCTCCAGACCGATTTCGGTCACGGCGGCCAATCTCAAGAGAGATTAGCCAACTGCGCAGGACATATTATAGTGCACAAGTGTGTGCGCAAACACAGGCGCACTCTCTTTTCCTTAGCTCTCATAATCCGATGGGACGGCAATCCGACACGACCGGAAAGAGTTCAGGCGCAGGACCAACGGCTTAACGTGCTTTCCGAGGCACGGGAGTGTACACACTTCCAACTTCCAGACTCCGGACTGCTACTGAGAATTTTCTGACAGAAAAACCCAATAACTATTTATTGGCCCGACCTGGGAATTGAACCCAGGACCACCGGGTCTGCGGCCTTATATCTAGCCACTAGACCAACGAGGCAGTCATTACATTTAGTCTTAATGGGGGTACGTCGACTTAATGACGCTGTTCAGTTCAATTTACGGCCGCCAGAGGCATGACGATAGGTTCGTGCTGGATACAGATACTCAAAAAAATATTTTACATGGAAGATAAAATTATACTATTTGTCCAAAATTATATCACGTTTGACGTTTATGTGGCCGATGCCCTCGCTTTACACACTTTTCCAGCGAAGGGAAATACGGTTGACCATGCTTTTTTTTCTGCCTTTCACTCAATAACACTGTAATTCAAAATATTGTTTTTAAAATGTTGTATTCAAACATGTGTTTATTACATAATGAGCACATTAGATGTAATATACATAAATAATTAGCACAACACGAGTTGTTTTATAGTGCGCTAAAGTAAAATTATTTCGATATGCGATAGCAGCGACGTACAGTGGGCGTCGTTGCGAAATTGAAGTTGTAACACGATCCCACTTATCTCTCACCACTGAAATTGGACTCGGTTGCTAGACCTGTATACAAGACCGTGATTAGTAATACCTACATATTCTTACAATATTCTTTTCCTATCTCGATTGTTATTTGATTGCTGAGTGATGCATATGGACAATTCTATTATATTATATTAATATTCAGTAATGAAACTTTACGTTTTTCATCAATTTTTATTAACAATAACTACTTTTATTTTTTTATTTAGACTAATTTCTAATACTAATAATGATTGTTAAAACAAGAAAATTCACATTGATAGAGAAAATAATTTGCAAATTCAAATTAATAAGATTATATTTATTGATATGACAAATTTTGATATTTCGTCAAGCAAAAAGAAATAATAGTAGTAGTAATAATAGTAAAATAGTAGTAGTAATAATAGTAAAATATTTATTACCTCATTTCTTTCGAACTCGTTACTTCGTTGCCTTAGTAACAACTACTTCAATATCCACGTGAAGTATGTTTTTTATTAAAAAAGTAAACAAAGTCTAGTCAGTAACAATTTTACAAAATTAAAATATTTTCGTAACAATGGAAAACATAAAAGAAGAATCAATACACCATACAGCTATGAAACTGGCGGAAGAAATGAAAAACCTTTCAATATACAAATCATTCTACAGTGATGTACAAGTTAGTGGCCTCTATTGTACAATAATGTTAATAACTAGATATTACATAATTGATGGAAAAATTTCTACCAACAGAAACTGGTGTCTTCACCAAATGTGAAAAAGGAGGATTTTAAGCAAACTTTACAACAGGCAATGAAAGAAAAAGGCTTAGATACAAAACTTAGAAATACAGTTTTTCATTGGGTTCGAACACAGAGCAAACAAAATGTAAGTTAAATTTTATAGATTTCAGTCATACCTACCACGTTAAATCATGCAACATTTTTCGGTTTTGCAGAAAAATAATAAATTCCTTTTAAGCGGTTGGACTAAGTTTGATGTTTTTTTTTGATTGGGTCCTCGCACCGTTTGTTATCACTGCATAGGTAGCGCTACAATCAGGGTGCAAGAATTAATTTTTAACTAAACGAAATAATTTATTTCTTCCTTACTATATGCTTGTAGGTATATACATATACAAGGTCTAACACTAGGTAACATTAATAATATAATAATATCCTGGGACATTATTCACACAATGCTACCTGATCCCAAACTAAGCAGAGCTTGTACTATGGAAACCAGACAACTGATATACTTACGTATATTGCTTTTCTTTTGTAAATACATACTTATATAGATAATTACACCCAGACTCAGGACAAACAGACATGTTCATGCCCACAAATTCTGTCCTGGGTGGGAATCGAACCCACAATCTGCGGCGTGAAAGGTAAGTATCTTATCAACCACGCCAACCGGCTCTATATCGGCATTCTATCTATTCAGCATTTCCATCCCATATCTACTAGAGTATCTATTAATTTTGAGTAAAAGTATCATTTTATATCATTTTATACCACTAACACGTAACATACAACAAACATACAATCGAATATATTTGTTTTAGAAATTAGACCCGTTAACATCGTTATCGAAAGCGAGTGCTCAATGGGAGAAAAGAATTCACAAATCACTTAACTCGATGTGCTCAGATTTAGAGACTTCTTTGGCTAAAATAAGACCGCAAAGCGAGCAAGAAGAACTTGCGGATAAATGGAATGAGCTCAGTACATATAGCCTGGGTAAAATAATTTGAATGTATCTTATTTGATATTTGCTATAAATGTAATATTAAATATCTTATTAAATATATTTTCAAATATCTTATACTAGACTATTCCAAATATTTATCATAGTAAAATGACTCAATACTGTAGTTAGTATAAAAATAGATTTATGTTAAAACAGTCAAGCAATCTAAGTTCTATGTTTTCTTTTAGATTTGTCGAAATATAGACCAGTTTACGCACCAAAAGATTTTTTAGATGTTTTACTGACTTTATCTGGATATGTGCCATTTACAAGAGAGTGAGTATTTACATTTTGCGCACATAAATAAAGTTATAAGACATAAAATTCAGTTTAATTAAGCGTTCTAAATTTATTTTATATATAAAATGTTGCAGAGATGAACCAAAATGGGAATTTGCACATCTACCTCTACAAGTCAAGACTTTAGATCAATTGGTATTAACACATTATACTTATCCGGCTCGAAGGACCTTATTTTTTTTATTTTGTTTGTATATGTTCATTTCCATATTGTAACCTTACTATCTAAAATAATTAAAATTACATTTATGATTTTAGCGCAAGATATACCAAGAATGGGCCAACGGAGAACCATTACTCGGTGTAAATCCAAATATGCCAAGTACAGTTCCAGGTTTCGCGACTCTAGAAGCAGAGCGAATAGGCCTAGGTGAGAGGGTTGCAGTGCTGGGATACGCTCCTGTTATACAAGAGTACCTGAAAAAGGGCAGTCCTCAATGTTTACGGGCTAGATTGTGGTCACAAGTGTTGGGCGCTGATGTCAAACAGCAGGCAAGGATCATAGGTTTAAAACTATACGCCCGATTCACAACAATCTATCTGTAATATCGTAATACGGCATGCGATTTTAATGCTATACCAAATACAGCAATTTTATAATAATACACACAAAGTCGTATCACTTAGTAAGAGTTTTACAAGTAGAAACAAATTTCGTCAAATTTTCTGTCACTTTTGAACTTTAGACATAATAAGAAAATTTTATTTGTAGCAAATAATTTACTTTAATCAACTAAAGAAAAACGTACTAGAAGTGGACTTGATGATTGACAAGCTCATTTTCAAAGACGTACAGCTCACAGCTTCCAATGACGATCAGTACTTCGTGTTTGAAGATTTACTATATCAGGTAATTCTGAAAATGTTACAGCACATTTAATAAAATACGCAAGTTATGGCAATTATATGGCGCGATGAATATAGAACTTGAGATTATCCCTTATACATAATATTATATACTGGAATGTGATTTTATATTGCTCACCAATAATTGTTACCACGGTTAGCGGCAGCTGCTGAAGGCATTAAGAATAAAACGGTAGGAGCATAGGTCACTTCTGATTGTATTGAAAAAAAAGCAGTAATATAATAATATACATAATTTTCTAAATTCAAGGTTGTTATCATTATACGATGAACTAGGAATATATCGATTAATTATATTAACTTATCCCAGTCCTTAGCAAAAGTACTATTTAAGGAGAGTCGGTGCCAAGTAAGCGGCCGGCCGTAAAAACATAGAAATTCCAAAGTCCCTCTATTGTAAAACACACTGTACCGATCCAAATTAATGAGACGCGGGCAAGCGGACGACGATGCTGGTGAGTAGATGGTAGCATACTACCATCTACTCACTGGTAGTATGCTACCATCTACTCACTGACTTCTCCTGATTCCTCTTGTTGACTCAAGTCAAGTTGAAGTCAACAAGAGGAATGGTGTGCGTGGCGTGCAGGTGATGCTGTGCTTCTCCCGCGACGGCGAGGCGGCGCGCGCGGCGGGCGCGAGTGCGCTGCGGGTGGCCGTGAAGGGCCGACACGCACCCGACTGCCTCATCGCTTTCCCGCCCAGCGGCGTCATACCCTTCCATGGGTTCACCATGTACGGTATGACAACTCGTTTTACTATAAAAAAAATTAACGCAAAAGATTTTTTTCTTCAAGTTACTTATTTACTCGGTGGTAGAGCTTTGCGCAAGCTCGTCTGGGTAGGTACCACCCACTCATCAGATATTCTACCGCGAAACAGCAGTACTTGGTATTGTTGTGTTCCGGTTTGAAGGGTGAGTGAGCCAGTGTAATTACAGGCACAAGGGACATAACATCTTAGTTCCCAAGGTTGGTGGCGCATTGGCTATGTAAGCGATGTTTAACATCTCTTACAATGCCAATGTCTATGGGCGTTGGTGACCACTTACCATCAGCCCATAAGCTCGTCCGCCGACCAATGCAACAATAATAAAAAAAAAATTATTTATTTATTATACTGTAATGTAAAATTATACATATTTTTACTATTTTATTTAAAACTAAACCCTAAAATCAAGATATTTTTTTCAGCTACTCCATTCTGTTATTTATATGACGATCCCGTGCAGCTATATTTTATGTTTCGCGCCTTTTATATGCGCTACTGGCATCGGTTGCATTATATCTCAACACATCCTCAGGTAAACTATTTTAATTAGCGCCGGGCTTAATTAAGAAATTGACTGGCCCTGACTAAACTATGTTTGTTCAAGGCATAAAAGTAAGTTGCTTGTTAAATAATGGTCATACGAAAAAAATATCGCCCGAGGCCTACACAGCTACAGTCGGCGCTGTAATTTTGTCTCTAGAATTTAGTTTCGACTAGATTGTTAAGAAAATGTATATATTTTAGGGAATAGTTTCTCTATGTCTTCTGTATGAGAGGCTGCTTGAAGCAAATGAACCTTTGCTATGGATTCACTTCAGGAATATTAATATCAACCCGTAAGTTTAACATTATTTTGAAATCTATCAAATAATTTATTCATTATTTATATCAAATAACATACTTCATTTAAGATTCATCCAATAATACACGTAATTTTAAGATAAAAATTAAGTTTAAAGAGTTATAGAGTGGCCTTATATCAAAATAAAAAATATTATTACTCTATATATTAGAGTGGGTTTCTGGTAGTCTACATTCTTATTTGCTACCAGTGATCTAAATTCGCTATCGCCATAGTAAATATAAGGATAAATTGTTTTTGACCAAATACTCGATAATTTTAACTGTAATACCTTCGGGACATATTTAGATAAATGTAAAAAGGAATAAATAATTTAATATGGTCTTATTATGTACTGACTGATTAATTATACAAGTTCAGAACAAAGCATACTTGTCTGACAGACGAAATAATTTTTAATATAAGCCTTTTTAACTTATTTTGTGGCGAAATGAAAATAAAAGCCTCACCATTTTTATTTTATTTAATAATATATTTATTCGATGTACGTTTATTTCAGTATTCGAGTGGTATTTAAATGGTTAATGCGAGCGTTCAGTGGACATCTCCCACCCGATCAACTTTTGCTGTTATGGGATGCGATCCTCGGTTACGACTGTTTAGAAATTCTTCCATTATTGGCTTTAGCTATACTAAGTTTTAGAAAAGAAAACATTTTTCAAGTCAACACCCTGCAAAATGTTGATGCTGTTTTAGCAGATTTATCGACAATATCTGTTATACCATTGTTACAATTAGCTTTAATGAAATCCTAGATGTGGAACAAATTATACATTTCAAGTCCACAAATTTTAATGAAAAGTGTTCCCTTTATACTTTAACTCATATACGTAAATAAGGGGATTTTCAGATTTGCAACTTTCACTGAGAATAATGAAACATTTATTGAAATTATTCGAATGTTTGTCCGTTAGAATTAGAAATCATAAATTAGATATTGAACTAGAAAGCGATATTCAATCTATCGTTAAAATAACAAGTAGTCTATAGGAGTGTCTCCACTTCAGAGTCGTCTAAAAATCGAAAAATTTGAAAAATACTTCCTTGATTAATTGTTGAGCACTATCACGGAATGTAGTAAAATCATTTCTAGATGCGAATTACATTTATTTAAAATTTTTACTTGATTGTTAATTGGAGTTCATTTTTGGATCATTGATAATTTTTCGTTAAATAGCAATATAAGAAAGTTTTTCTGAAATCGTAAAAGTATTATTAAATGAAAATAATATTGTTGTTTAAAAAATATACATCCATGTTTACTTGGCATATAGTTGAAACAAAACTGTTTTTATACAATTGTAGAGTAAACATTACATTTAAATAATATAACTGTTATCCCAAATATTGTTTGTAAATAATTTTTATAGAATTTTTTTGTTTTGTAGACGAATTTATTGTAATAAAGTGTTTATGTTGACAATGTTTTATTTCATTATATAAAGTAAAACAAACGTTAACCCTATCAACATTGAGAGTAAATAATTCGTAAAAAGATTTTTGTTCTTGTTAAATAAGTAAGTAAGATCCTCCAGACCGATTTCGGCCACGGCGGCCAATCTCAAGAGAGATTAGCCAACTGCGCAGGAGATATTATAGTGCACAAGTGTGTGCGCAAACACAGGTGCACTCTCTTTTCCTTAGCTCTCATAATCCGATGGGACGGCAATCCGACACGACCGGAAAGAGTTCAGGCGCAGGACCAACGGCTTAACGTGCTTTCCGAGGCACGGGAGTGTACACACTTCCAACTTCCAGACTCCGGGCTGCTACTGAGAATTTTCTGACAGAAAAACCCAATAACTATTTATTGGCCCGACCTGGGAATTGAACCCAGGACCACCGGGTCTGCGGCCTTATATCTAGCCACTAGACCAACGAGGTAGTCAACTTCTTAAATAATTAAGCATTTTTAAATTTTCGATTTATAATTTATTAAATTTAAAATTAAATCTTTTTACATATAACACACCAATTACCCTCCTCATAAAAACTTTTCTCGACCACTAAATCGGGTAAATCACACAACTTATCCAATTCGCCCTCTTCGAAGACGTGGTAGTATCTTAGTAAGGTCGTATTGGATTCGTTTTCTAATTTTTTCTCCTTAACGTTTCTTAACTTCCACGGGACGAGAAGATCATTGTGTTTAAACTGTGTTCGGTTTTCGTGTATCGGCAGACTGACGCCTCCGACTGTTGAATGTACGCTTGCATCAAGGTTTTCTTTATCCTTGCAAAGATAATTTGACTTCGTTTGATCTTTCGCCCAAACCGTTATTAGAGCTCGTCCCCCGGGACGTAATAGACTCGCTATTGTGGATACTGCGTGAAGTCTTCTCGCCTGTTATGAAAATAAATTCTGATTAATACATCAAGATAACGCCTTGAGCCTTAACATTATGTTATTTGTATACTTTAAAGTGCCGTACAAATAACAAGTAAATAATAAAATTGTAGGTCCAAAGCCAAATTCAAAATCTTTATCCAATAAAAAAGCGAAAGGTTGCTTATTCATTCTCAAAAATCCACTACCGGTTCGAAAATAGATACATCGTCTATGAAGAATCGACGAAAGAAACTCAGTCAGGGATTTTTTAATTCTGAAATAGTAAAAGTATAGGTTTTAGAAAAAGACTTGTTAAATTATTTTTTTATTTGAAATGGATAGGTGATCGTTTCATTCCCAATATGTGCAAATTTTCCTTAATATTTTTTAAATTTTCAAATAGTAGGAAAAGTAGTACGTTAATAAAAGCGTATACATAAATTGTCCAACAAGACATTAAAAAAATAGTATTATTAAAACATAGTAAGATGTAAGAAATATAATAGGAACGCCTAATATATCTTATACTCGGGAAATGAATCTATTTTTTTGTATTTACACCCACTCCCATAGTAAAGTATTGGACTTGGATTTTTCGTTAAAGAAATTTCGTTCAGAAATCAACGTGCTGATAAATATTCGTCCCCTCACCTGGTTGCTGAAGTGGTGTATAACGGCGATGCAGATGACCACGTCTGCGACGCACGCACGCAGGCCGGCGCCGAGCAGGTCGAGGCGCACGCAGTCCGCGCCCGCCACGCCGCGCGTGTGGCGCCGGCACTCGCCCAGCAGCCCACTGCTGCGCTCGCCGGCTATCTGAACAACGCACGGAATATTATTAATCCATTTATAAATTCAAAATACAGCGTGTAACAAAAACCCTGCACCGAACCGACCGTTGTAACCGAATAAAATTTGATTTAATTAAAATACGAAAATTACATGGCAACACAGGCGTGGGCGACAGGCACTCGATAGTTCGTACCTAATACCTATCGGGTAGCTAGGGCACGAGGTCATGACTTCAATTGTCCGTGAAATTTTCGTCATTTGCAATTGAAAATTACAATTAATATTTTTTATGGGTCATTTTTTTGCTTAGTATTTTAAAAATGATTACCTAAATAGAACCGACTCACAATACCTAAAACTTCCACTTCACGGGTCGGACAGGGCTTTTGTTACCTCTGTATTTACTTACCTCGCAATATTTTACATTATGTGAAGCTGAAGCTATCGCTTAAATATCTGTTGCGTTACTCCAGTATAACTGAGATAATCAATATTCAGTATTAATTGACGTAAAAATAACAATAAAACTTATCCCTACATAGATAATGAAACTAGCTATTTAGTGTTATATTCACAATATTTTCTATTCTATTTCTGATATAAATAATTAAAAACTTACTTGCAAGATATCATTGCGCTTGAGTATATTTTTGCCATTCCCAGCTCCTAAATCGAGAACAATGGAGCCAGGCGGTGTGTTTTTAAGAAATTCTACCACTTTCGGCCAAGGTTTGTGTCGTGTTGAGCTGAAATGACCAGCTATTTGTTCATATACCTGTTAAATAAGAACAAAGTGAAAGATGTTACATGTACTATATTGTACGACTGCCTCGTTAGTCTAGTGGCTAGATATAAGGCCGCAGACCCGGTGGTCCTGGGTTCAATTCCCAGGTCGGGCCAATAAATAGTTATTGGGTTTTTCTGTCAGAAAATTCTCAGTAGCAGCCCGGAGTCTGGAAGTTGGAAGTGTGTACACTCCCGTGCCTCGGAAAGCACGTTAAGCCGTTGGTCCTGCGCCTGAACTCTTTCCGGTCGTGTCGGATTGCCGTCCCATCGGATTATGAGAGCTAAGGAAAAGAGAGTGCACCTGTGTTTGCGCACACACTTGTGCACTATAATATGTCCTGCGCAGTTGGCTAATCTCCCTTGAGATTGGCCGCCGTGACCGAAATCGGTCTGGAGGACCTTATATTGTATTAAAGTCATTTGGTTCCGGCAGAATTAAACAGCTGTGTATGCTTATCTGTAACCAACCAACAAGCTAACAAGATCAAATTGCCAAATGGCTTAAAATTGACAGCAGCTGTCTCACTCGACTGAGGCTTAATCTACTTTTAAAAAAGTAAGTAGGAAATGTGACCTAAAAATTAATAATTCTAATTCATGTAATTCTGGTTAGCTGCTTTCAGTTATAATAAAAATAATGTTTTCTGAGTAAAATGTGCAGTTCAATAACTATATAATACCTGATGTACATGAAGTTCTTCTAACTTTGAAGCAACTTCATCTTCAATACTAGTGGAATTATTATTGTCACACAGCATTTTGTATTTGCATTCACATCTACCCTGTCTAGTTTTTCGAAAAGTTAACGATATCCTCATTTGTCTCATTACTGTGTCATTTGTTATAACTCTGACTTGGTCTGATGTATTTGAATTACGAATTTCAATAATCGGGTCCCATGTTCTTGGTTGGATTCCATGTTGCCAGTCATACCTGCATTCAATTACAATTTATCCATTATATTATAGCAGTTATAGAAGACAAATATTATTTGCTTAGTGGTAGAGCTTTGTTCAAACCCTTCTGGGTAGGTACCTCCCACTCATCAACTTTTCAAAAATTGGTTTTAGTATACTGTGCTCATTGAAGATATTGGATATCAAATTACCTCACCTTGCCTCTCCTTGCATTACTAATAAGGATCTAGCTGGAACTACAAGTGGAACATATTTGCCACTGTGATGCTTCCAATCCATGATGACAGAAGAACCCAAAGACAATGACAGTATTGTGTCATCAAATGGACTATGTCTGTCAACATGAGATGGTATTCCTGAAATATGAAAGATACGAGTAATAATAGCAAAAGCTGTTGCTCTTTTTTAATTATATTGAATACACTACTTAACATAACTTTACCAGTAACCAATAATTTAATTTTTTTAAAATTACATAGCTTAATTTTTAGCAAGTGTGATCAATAAATTACAATTATTACAGATTATCTATATCAATAAAACTTAATATATACATTTATGTTCACTAACTTATATTACAATTTACATATATTACTTATAGGTGTGTATACAGTAACAGCCTGTGAATGTTCCCGTGCTGGGCTAAGGCCTCTCCTCTTTTTCTAAGGAGAAGGTTTTGGAGCTTATTCCACCATGCTGCTCCAATGTGGGTTGGTGGAATTCACATGTGGCAGAAATTCAGTGAAATTAGACATATGCAGGTTTCCTCACGATGTTTTCCTTCACCGTTAAGCACTAGATGAATTATAAATACAAATACATTAAGCACATGAAAATTCAGTGGTGCTTGTCGGGTTGGAACCCACAATCATAGGTTAAGATTCACGCGTTCTAACCACTGGGCCATCTCGGCTTTTAGTGTGTATGTAATATAATAATTTATATGTTTAATTTATAATCAAAAATATAAATCCTCTATATTTTGTTGGTTCTTGTTGGTAAAATCTGACTGCAATTTAATAAACATTTTAAGACACACATACAAATATCTAAGATAAAATTACCTTGACCGGGATTATATTTATTGACTGTCAATTGATCAGGTATCCTAAACTCAATGCCATATTTGCTAAGCCTCTCCCATAGAAAATTACACTCCTCTGGTATCTTCTCCGACAAAGGTGAATTCAAGTCTACATCATTACTTCCATATCTAAATTCATAGCCAAAATGTTTAACTTGTCTATTCTTCAGATTTGACTCATCTACCCAGTCGAAAAGTTGCAAAAATACTTGTTCCTCAGCTTCTGATATAACATCTTGTAATAAATGTAATCCCTCCGGATTGATTGCTGTACAGACAACTTCAGTGTTTGGCACTGGATAAAAATTTATATTAAAACATTTCACACATAAAGGTTAAGCATTAAATTGAATACTTGAATAAATAAGATTATTATTTATATCTACTGATAATACATACCATTCTTAACATAATTCATATAAATCGGTCCATTGCCTGTTCTTTCTTTGCCATTGTAGGCATCATAATAAAGTTTTGCATTTTCTGAACAATCGAAAACTATGAAACAATGTGATTCACCTTTCTCAGCTATAAAGTTCTTGAGTTTAATGTTTGGTAGTATGTTTAACGTCCTAACCACATCTGCTTTTTCGAAGCCTGTTGCTTGGCCCACATTACACAAAACTATGTTCTAAAAGAAATATAAGGAAATATTTTATATAAATACTACAAATTATTCAAAAAGTGTATTAAATTATGGTTGCTTTAAAAAATTCAAAAACTAACTGGTTCAGGACTGTCTGAACATATTATTCCTTTAGAACTTTTGAGGCGTGCAGCAAATCTTTTCCTTTTCCTTTCAGTTTTTTTTGCCTCGTCCATAACTATTTAAAGTTTATTATCGATATTTTTATTAATTAAATATACAAATAAGCAATATGAGGTATATTCCTCCTCATGTCTTGAAATTGTCAGTTGTCACATAAGTGACATAAGTAAATTATCACGGTCGTATACCCAGGTCTTGCAACTGAGTCCAATTTCAGTGGTGAGAGATAGGTGAGAGTGTGTTAATACTGCTAATTCGCCATACCAACCGCATTACGTACTACGTCGCTGCTATCGAAGCTGATATTTTTCTCTCCCAAGTATTGTGTTATTTAATCATTATATCGTTTTATTGAGTTTTGCGTATTTTTTGTTATTGTTGTTTTGTTTGGATTTGAATAAGTGTTCAGGATAATTATTACGCGAATTTTCATGCCTCTGGCGGCCGTAAATTGAACTTAACAGCGTCATTATGTCAACGTACCCCATACTGAAGTTGCAAGACATATGTATACGACCGTGTAAATCTATCTCTTATGACATATAAGACATCTGACAGTGACAGTTCTGATCTAACAAGTAATCATAATCAACATTGTCATTTGTCACGTTTGACTAGGGGACTGGAGTTTAAGTTGTTAAGTACTCATAGTTGAACGTATAAAAATATATTCACGTCCATTGTACACATTACCCAGGGTCCAGCCCATGATATTCTTATCTATCAAATAGTCATATGAATCATATTAAATATTAATGATTCGAGCATTGCCACTAATGTCATAAAAGTAATCACTAAGCGCTAAGTTGAACTTCTATACGAGAAGAGTGGTGAAAATTATGAGTGAAACAAATCTCAATTATGAAGTGATTAGTTTAATTGAAGGATTATGATGCTTACTTACAATGAATATTCAGACGGTATGTTTTATAAAAAAAACTAAATTAATGTTATTATTGTGTTCTATATAGTTTAATGAGTTTTTAATTTTAGGAGCCTACAAAAAACAAGAAAAGGCATATCATTTGCATGGCCTCCGACTTCTTCTACCCGAATACGGGCGGGGTTGAAGAACATATCTACAATTTGTCACAATGCTTAATCAAACGTGGTCACAAAGTCATTGTAATTACTCACAGCTACAGTGACCGTATTGGCGTTAGATATTTAACCGCGGGTCTCAAAGTTTATTATTTACCTATACGTGTATTTTACTCACAATGTGCTCTTCCAACTATGATTTGTAACATAGCTGTAGTACGATATATTCTTATAAGGGAATGTATTGAAATAGTACATGGTCACTCTGCTTTTAGTGTTTTAGCACATGAGGTATCTATTATAGGTAAACTAATGGGTCTTAAAACTGTATTCACTGACCATAGCCTATTTGGCTTTGCTGATATGTCTGCAGTATTGACAAATAAATATTTGCAAATGTGTTTATGTGAATGTGATCACTGCATCTGTGTCTCTCACACTGGCAAAGAAAATACAGTCTTAAGGGCGAAAGTTAAAGCTTATAAAGTCTCTGTTATACCTAATGCAGTAGATGCCTATACCTTTACACCAGACCCAAGCCAAAGAGACCCAAATGTCATAACCATTGTTATAATTTCAAGATTAGTTTATAGAAAAGGTGTGGATCTAATGGCTGCTGTCATTGCTGCATTGTGTCCAAGATATCCTAATATCAGGTTTGTAGTTGGAGGTGATGGTCCAAAGATGTGGTTACTACAAGAAGTAAGAGAGCAGAAAGGTTTTCAACATTGTGTCACATTGCTAGGTAGTCTTAAGCATTCGGAAGTTAGGGATGTTTTAGTCAAAGGTGACATTTTTTTAAACACTTCTTTAACTGAAGCATATTGTATGGCAATTGTGGAAGCAGCATCATGTGGATTAAAAGTTGTATCGACAAAAGTAGGGGGTATACCTGAGGTCTTACCTCAGAACATGATATACTTAACAGAACCGGATGTAAATAGTATTGTAGCAGGAATAGAAATGGCTATGAAAGATTTAAAGGATGGCAACATTTTATGCCCCTATGAATGTAATAAAATGGTTAGGAAGATGTATAGTTGGATGGATATCACTAGAAGAACTGAAATAGTTTATAATAGAATATTATTAAATAAAAATAAGCCCTTGGGTCAACAATTAAGAACTTATCTCAGTTGTGGAGTATGGCCATTCCTGTTAGTTATAAGTTTAATGTATTTGTTATTACAATTAGTAGAAAAGGTGTATAAAAGAAAACACATTGACATAGCGAGAGATTTAGAATTATAGAAACTATTAATTGAATTGTTATATAAATAATAAAACATAATTTTATTCAGTTTTCTATAAACAATAAAAATTGTTCTTGTTTAACTGATAGAGACTTCATAGAAACTATAAATTAAAAGAATTACTTATGTTATATTTACCTTAAATTATTATCAAAATTTTAATAGAACAGCTGAATATTCTTATACAAAGTTAGTCCTCTATTCTTAAAAGAATATTCTTGCCCAAAATTTGTTAAGTTACTGAAATCAATTATTTATATTTATCAAAGACAAGTTTTTGATAAGCAAATGAGAACAACAAAGTACCATTAGGAGGTGGTAAACACATCTAACTTTATTTTTAGTTATTATGGAGACTGAAATAAGGTTTTATATAATAAAAGTAATTTTCGTTTGGAATGATATTTATTTTAATACTATGACCAAATAACAAAAGAGGCTATCCTCAATATTAAAGCAATACTGGAGACCATTTTTAAATATTTTTTTTAAATAAATAACATTTGCAGAGGGCTGTTTAATCCTTTATACATAAACTAGAACACTGTTATCAAAACATGCTCTGTGAATTAATATTAAACATGTATATAAATATCAATTTACAATAAGATGTGATTTAATAACACTGAGACTGATGTTTAGACAAATAATCAGGCTAATAACAGTAATTATTTTCTTAGCAAATCTTGTTTTTATCTATTCAAGCTCTGTGAACAAAAGAAATATAAATTTTTAGTCAATAACAAACTGCATTGTTATTTAAACCCTATTTTAATACCTCGTTAGAAAATGTAAGTTTTTGTTTGGCATTTCATCATTAGAATAGATTAACAGTCACAACAGCATTAGATGAGTTTTATAAAACACTTCACAAATTAAATGCCTAGGTGCAGATTTATATTTATATTCCATAATAAACCTATAATAAATAAATTAATATAATCTTAATGATGATGTTTCTTGATATTTAAATATTTAATGATCACTGAAAAAAAATAATCCTCTTAAATAACTTACACTTTAGTAGTACGGGGTGGGTACTTAGGACGCACGCCCGATTGCTTGAGTTGCAGTACTATGGAACGCAAGCGCGCCACATCACGTCCCCGGCGCGGCCCGAAGTCGCATAGCTCAGAAACGCGTGCCCACTCGTTACCATCTTCTGGGCCACTTTCAGAGCCCTTTGCTAGAGCTCGTTCGGCATTTCTAGAAAATGATTTTATTATTAGTTGGTATTATGTTTATATGTCATAAAAAAATATTATTTACAATGATTTATGAAATTAATAAAAAATTTATATACTTCTTAAGTAAATTTTTCATTACGATTATATTTTTAAATGATATAATATTATTATTTTTTATTGGATATCTTTTCCAATTAGGTTATAAATAAATATGAATAAGTACGAATACTATTCAAATATGTGAATGTGTATAATATAATATAAAAATAGTTAATATATAATAGTAGACAAAGTATTGAAATATTAGACCAAAACTCATAGAATTTTATTTTAAGATAATATAAAATTTTATTAATCTTTATGTAATGACACAATAATGTAATTCAAATGTATTAACATAGATTCCCTGTTAAAATTTAACCCCAAAATTCGAGTTTTAAAATAAAATGAAAACATCACAACATCCAAAAACCAATATGGTGATACATGTTAGTACCATTTCCAGTATAATCTGTTCTTGTATACTCACTTAGCAGATTCCCTGCCAGCATCGAAAAGAAAATACAGTATTAGTAAGTATTTTCAACATGCAAAGGACAAAAATCTTATTTCGCAATCATCGTTCATAATTATGTGACAATATAAATGTATATATGAGACAATTTATTTGTATTGTGACATAATAATATTACTAGCATGCATATTACACATATATTTTTACAGTATACATTAGAATAATAAACTATTATACTTGATAATAAATAAATATAAATGACTACAGATAAATAATGTAAAATATAATTGACAAGTCGACGGATTTTTTGTTGTGTAGCTAATCAATATTTTGTAAAAGTAAAACATACAGCAATGCTCTACTGTACCCCTCAAAATCATATTAAATATTTGTTCAATAGAGCCAGTAATGAAAACCTACTGATTCATTGACATTTATTATTCTAGTCCAACAATAAACTTTTAATGTTTATAGGATTAAAGTTAATTGAGTATATGCATCTTATCTAAGGTTACACATTTTAATTGCTTTGTTTTTGCAATCATTGGAAGTACTATCATATTTACAGAATTAAAAAATAATTTAATTATGATTTTGAGTTCTTATATTACCTATTGGCTGCCTTGGTCTTGGCTATTTGCTCTTCATGAGTCTTGTACCAGTCTTCCAATTCTTTCTTTGCTACTTTCAACATTTCCTGTTTCTTAGTCTCTTCTTCTGCATCTATAAGTAGAATAAAATCATCATTAAATGTATTCTGTAATAAATGTATCATGAACAATATTTTTTCTTACTTATGTATTTCAATTATATTGTCTGTAAAGCAAAGGTTTTTCAAATTAATATTTAGTTTTATTAATAGGTTTAAATTTTTTATGTATTAGATACAGCTTATAGTGAGAGGTAAATTGAACTGTAATTCAACTTAAATATGCATTTGTACTATATTATATAAATAGAAAAAGGTTTTTTCTACTTATATCATGAATACCTTTTTCTTCTAATCTCTTCTTCTGTTCTTCTCTCCATATTTTTATCTTCTCAGGCTCCTCCCGCTCTTGCCTGAAGACAGGTGTAACTGCTGGTGCTGGAGTAGACACGGGTACAGATGAGGAAGTAAGATCGTCATCAAGGAGCCCATTTGCTTCAAATGCAGCTGCACTAGGGACCTCTAAAATGTAAATAATGTACAGATTTATATAATAATACGATTCTTTTTCGAATAATTTAACGCTTAAAATAAAAACAATTGCTTCTGTATGCTGGACGAAAATTCTTATTTTTCTTTAATGATTGATTATATGACATGCGCCATACGCTATTGACATTTAAGCTTAATGTTTTATAAAATATTGGGAGTATCTATTTACCAACGAAGTCATCAAATCCATTTGATGCTGATGATGCAGTAACAGGGGGCGGAGCACTTGTTTCCAATTCATCTTCAAGGCCAGCCAATTGATTTTGTTCCCGGGCTAAGAATTCTGCCGCAGGATCAACTTCGGGTTGTACAAAAGCATCACCAAAATCATCCATTATAAATATTTCTATGAAGACCCAAGAAAGATTAAGCTGACAAACGTTAACGTCGAATTCGTCGAATAAATAAACCAAAGATAATTTAATTATTGACAGTCATAGAAGATAGCAGAGTGCACTCATCAATAAAATATTTTACATGTGGCAATTTTTCTTTAAACGTCTGACTCACAGATGACAGTAGATGTAAGCTTTTGTCTATGGCCGAATGTACTAAAGTAAAAACTTGAATCAAAATAAAAATAACCTAAAAAATTATTGTTATTAAAATATTACAATGAATATTTGTGTGAAAACTAGATATTTACGATCTAGCTTTGTCAGTAGCTTGTGTCGTTTTTCTACAGCACCAGATTTAGAACAGAACGAGCAAGTAGTGTTAATCGATGATACAGAAGATGTTCAGGCTAAAGAAGCAGAAATTGAAAAGAAAAGAAATAAATCTGGTCTGAATCCGGCACATTATAACATAATCAATGATAGACGACCGTATGATACACCTAAGTGTATAGCTCACTTAACAGTGAAGTATAGTAGAAAAATGTATGGCAAATATGGTATAGCCAGTGGTGTTAATCCAAGTAAGCTTAAAAATTTATTAATAATCAAACTCGAGATAAAATAAAAAATAATGTCCTCCAGACCGATTTCGGCCATGACGGCCAATCTCAAGAGAGATTAGCCAACTGTGCAGGAGATGTTAAAGTGCACAAGTGTGTGCGCAACCACAGATGCACTCTCTCTTCCCTAATCCGATGGGACGGCAAACCAACACGACCGTAAAGAGTTCAGGCGAAGGACCAACGACTTCACGTGCTTTCCGAGGCACGGGAGTGTACACACTTCTAACTTCCAGACTCCAGGCTGCTACTGAGAATTTTCTAAACATTACTGAATATTTATTGGCCCGACCTGGAAAATCGAACCCAGGACCACCGGGTCTGCGGCCTTATATCTAGCAACAAGACCAATGAGGCAGTCAAAAAAAAAGTTGTTGTACAAATAATAGTATATTTTAAGAAGTTGCATATATTATAACATTTCTATGTTTGACCAATAAAAACCATAATATTAGTTCACTATTTCATCTAAAGATAATATTTTTTTATAAAAAGTATTTATACTTAAAATAGGATATCTTTTGGCAGGTCTTTGTTGGCCCACCAGAGAAGAAATAAAAGAAAAAAAAGAATTCGAATCAGTTGCATATCCCTATACGATTAAAGAGATAATGGATTCAGTCGAGATAAAGAGACAGGAAGAGAAGTTAAAAACTGAACAAAGAGAGATGGAGTTAGCTACAAAGTTTGCTAAGTTGGACCAATGGAAGAAAGAATTAAATGATAAGATTAACAAGAAAGCCAATGAGGTCAAAGCTGCAAAGGTAATGAATCTTGTCCATTTTGTATGAGTCTTCAGCCGGGAGTCGGCAAGTCTGCAGACTCAATATTTATACCTAAAAATTATGGTTAAAATATGTCATAAATTCCATCAAACTATTCTAATAAACACAAAATAACTAAATTATATTTATGTGAAATTTACAGCTAAAGAAGGAACGTCTCGTAGAAGAAGTGAGAAGGCACTTTGGTTTCACACTTGATCCAAGAGATGAACGATTCCAAGAGATGCTGGCTAAAAGGGAGAAAGAGCAGAAGAAACTCGAAAAGCAAGCTAGAATGGAAGCGAAGGAGAAGGTAATGATTGCTAAACTGCAACAAAAGAATGTTGAAATCAGTGAAAAGTGAGTCATAGTTAGGGACTAGTAAGTGTATATTTCTGTAGTAATAAATTTGTGTTAATCTGATATATTACTTTTATTTAAACAAACCAGTGTATTGCTAATAATTGATTTAATTTTACAAGTCATTATAATTTTTAAGCCTTGTTTATAAGTATCATCTTTGTGCAATTTTCTAATGAATTAAATAAGAATTAAATGAGAACTTTTAGAGTTGAAACATGAGCAGTCCGCCACGAGCGGTCGTTAGCAGTGTTGGCAGATTTTGTCCACGTATTGTTACCCCATAAGAGATATTTACATTGTACCATTATTTTAGTGATTAGATTAAATAAATAAAGGAGTGGAGTGGAGTAAGGTCAAATTTTGAAAACCAATCATACAAAGTATGTCAGTTAAACATATTACACACAAACACTCTTATACACATACCTATATAGATGTTATTTAAACCTATTTGCTGGCTTGCCAGACCTGAATAGTTATTGAAGTCAGAAATTATTTGCTAACTCTTCGATCGTCTCTTTCTCCTGAAGTATTACTGTATTTGGTTAACGGCATGAACTATAGATAAATCAACACTTATTCATACGGTATATCTCTTGAAATTATATTCCACCTGGCCATGCAAACTTATCGTCATTAATTTTCATTATTAGTCTTTGCTGTTTTAGCAGTAAATAACTAAAATAGGCGATGCATCTGTCGGATCAGTTACAAATCTAAATAATAATAATTAAACTACAATAAACAAGAAACAAATCTTTAATAAATAAAGTCGTACAAAAGTTTACGACTCCTCATCTGACGAGGAGTAGAGTGCGTCGCGCGGATTAAGTGCGTGCACACTCTCGCGACGGTGAGGCGACCGAGGCGTGTACACGAGAGTGTCGGACGAGTCGCTGACTACACTGCTGCAAGGACTGCTGCGTTCTACCATGTTCTGCAGAATTAATACATTAATATTAATGAATTACTACATATTAAGTAACTATTGCAAATATTTTGTTCAAACTCTAATGTTATCATTTATATACTCTAGAATTAAAAATTTAAACTATCTAATAGTCTCGGCTTAGCACTGATAGATAAGAAAAAAAAAGTATTTTGAATAGGATTTGTGTAAAATCCGTTCTTAGTGAGCTTCTACGTCGGGGAAGGAGTAACTATGGCAAATTTCAAGTCAAACGGGCGCATAGTTTAAGAGATCTCGCGACCGCTTTTATATATATATGAAACACTTACTTTTTTAGTTTCCCGCTGCGTTGTAATGACTTCTTCTATAATACGGGCTTCATCGCCGTGTGCGTTCTTTGAGTCTCCCATTATTCTCTCAATCATGTCAGATGGCTGATGGTATTGAATAAGTTATGTTAGTACAGTGCACCAAATATTCTAGTCTTAAGTGTATTTAGATTTTTAAAACAGTATTTACGCGTTTTTCTTCCCAAGTAAGCTTTAGGGTCATGAACCATAAAAACGCATAAACTTAGCAAGATTTTGCCCACCAACTTGCTTTACACAAGCTGCTACTTTTTGTAAAGAAAGTACAAAATAGCCGAAAGAAACAAACTACGTTTTAAAATGTCTTTCAAATATTGTTTTTTCTTAATATTTTGTACGAAATTAAGACACGTACCGAATCATCTCTTCCGTTATTGTACTGTATGTCACCCAATAAATGAGCAGATTTTGTCATTTTCTTCGCTTTGGTAGTATCTTTTAACTTCAAGTGTGCACTTTGGGCTTTCTTTGGCACGATCTTGACTCGAAGCTCACTTGGATCTCCTTCGTCTTTTACGTCAACTCGCGTTTCTGGCTCTGTTTGTTCTACCTCTGCATTATTTTCTTTCGATTTTTGAATCAAGCATTGTCTATTTAGTGCCAAACAAAATTATACCATTAAATTATAAAAAATAAATGTAAATTTTTAAGACATCCTTTTTAAATATTACTTACATTAGAAATATAAAATTAAGTCAAATTAGTCTACTTCTAAATTATGTCGTGCATATAAAACAAATGCAGATAACATGTAAATATAAAGCTTCAAGAAAACGTTCAACTAATCTTACCCATTGCACTGATTGTTTTTAATAAACGCATATATGTCTTTGAATGCTTGTTGTATATAAGACAAAGTATGTTGGTCAATAGGTACTGAACTTGTCGAACCAGAACTGCTTGATAGATCTCCTGAACGAGAACTTGCTTGGAAAGATTGTTCTGAACCTGAATACAATACGTTTTGTATGAGTATATCGTTAATACTCTAATTTATTTTGATCTATGAATTATAACTTAGGTCGGCTTGAATAAGTTAATAATTATGAAAAGTACTTTGAGTTCTAACCAAGTATTATTTAATTTGCTCATTTAAACTTTTAACGGAATAAGGTTATTTGAATATACATTTACCAAATTATGTAATAAAAATGTTTTGCAAGAATGATATTTCTTATACATATATAAATAATGTCATAAACATATCTTTTTGAATACAGTTGTTCAGATAATTATCATTAGCTTGCTCTTATCCTGTTTAGGATTAACGAATAACGAAGATGTTATATCCTTTGTGCCTGTTGTTAGGCTGGTTCAGTCACACTTCAAACCGGAACACAGCATTACTAAGATACGTGATCAGTGGCTGGTATCTAGCCAGACAGTAGGCGTAATATGTAAAACTATCGACTATTTAGTCTTCTTGTGGTTGATGCGCTCATATGGTCATCGATCGATGGATGAGTTTAACAAAATTATTATTAATAAACGCTGCCGGTACCATGTGATAAACATAATATGTGTTACCAGATGATGTAGCATTATTCTGCCACAGCTGTATCTGCTGTTGTTTGAGCTGCCTCATCTGCTGAACAAGACGTTCGTTGAGCTCTTCCAGCTGTCTACGATGTGATGTCTCTTCTTGGAGTTGCTCTTCCAAAAGTTCCGCGTAATCCCTTCATTACACAAAATATTACGAATAACGTACATAGATTGAATATTGCTTCTTTAAATTGTATAAGATTAATGGAAAAAGATAACTATTGAAGAAACTAGCTTTATTGAAATAAATAGTTTACACATTGTTTTTTACACGACTCGAGTGTCCAAAAAATTTGTGCAATGTTTTCTGGGTTCATGTAGGTATGTATTGTATATATGTATGAGTTTGTTTATTCTACCATAACTTTTAAAAATTAAAAACGATACATTTTGCCCTATACAATCGACTAAAAATATAATCAAACAGGTTGCATTAATGCAATATTAAGAGATAGAAGAGTTAACAATTAATATTGAGAATAAAAAAATCGATAAGTACTCACTTTTCTTTTTGGACTCCGTTTGTCTTAGCGTTATATTTACTGGGTGCATTTCTGATATTTGATGCTACCCGCTCTTTAACAATGCCGTTCCTGTAACCATTATTGATTTAGTAAATTAATGATCATAACATCACCCTCCAAATATTTATAATTACTTACTTGGATGGTACAGATTTTACTGAACGGCCATCACTCGAGTATCCGCTTCCCAGCCAGGAATACTGTAATAGGAGTAAGCTTTACTTAGATTAGATACACTTCAAGTATCATAGACGCGCATTTTCATGTTAATAGATAGAAACCAGGACAGATGATGAGACGACTATTATAAAATTTGATTGTAAGAGAGCATTTTGCTTAAGACATTATAATGTCAAACGTAGGTTTGGGCAGATATCTAAAATTAAAGTACGTTCAAGATTTGTTCCGAAATAAAAGCAAACTATCTTGGTACGACAATTGTTTAGTGAGTAATACCTACGCAATATCATAATATCTAAGTTACCTGCCCAGCGACGCCCTTTTCATTTTGTCTTAAAGTGGAACGTATCTTCGACAAGAACTCATTGGATAACGATGTGTTATGTCTCATATCCAGCACCACGAGAGTTGTGTTAGAATGCATTACTTGTAAAATCGTTGACGCACATTCTTCAGATAATCCACAATTTTGAACGTCAAGTGCTAATAAAAAGTATGTTTGTTTTAAAAGAAAGTTTTGTTCATCTCAGGTGGATTTTTATTATTTAAACAAGAGATAAGCGTGGCATACGTGATAAACATTTGCGTATATTTAAATCTATGTTATGCTTTTTATCCTCTTACTACCAACATTAAACATTTGGAGAAAGTAACACAATCAAGCCAAAAGATTGCCTACATCTCAAGAGTAGAGTTGAAAACGTTTAGTTAGCTCTGTTGTCTTGCGTTTGAGTATGTTTTTATTTACCTTTTATCCACAAATCGTCCGCCAATTCACTAAGTATTTTTCCCACACCAACGTCCCCCAGCTGTGGATTGCCGCACAATGTAATTCTTCTTAAGCCGGCCATAGTGTCTAATTCGGGCAGACGATACCGTAGAGTGTGCACCCAATTTTCACTGTACCGGTGGATTTTTTGATACTATTGGGAAACGAGATAATATGTTAATTGGATAATACTTGTTGATTATTTACACTATCTTAATATTGCCAATAGAATGGCAAACGAGTGAATTCATCAAGCTGCGATGATAGCGCCCACTGTTATTTTTTATTGTATAGATAGACGATGAGTATATCTGACGGGCCATCTGATGGTAAGTGGTCACCAACACCCATAAATGTTAACCATCGCTTACATCGCCAATGTGCCATCAACCTTGGGAATTAAGATGTTATGTCCCTTATGCCTGTAATTACACTGGCTCACTCACCCTTCAAACCGGAACACATCAATACAAAGTAGGTACTGTTGTTTTGCGGTAGTATATCTGATGAGTGGGTGGTACCTACCCAAATGAGCTTGCACAAAGCTCTACCACCGAGTGACGATGTTGACGAATTGCTTGCATGGTTAGTGATAAGCTCTCGACGTAGATGTTGTCATGATATGAAGTGTCTCGTGCTTGGCATAATATATATATATATATAGCTTGGCATAAGCATAATATTTTAAGTTTAATAATCTAGAACATAATATGCCGGTAAATTTAAACACTGTACCTTAATTAAATCGGCTATGTATCCAGCACCAAGTGGTGTTAACTCGCAACCACTGAGGTCCATTGTTAAAATGTTTGGCAGACATCTGACAGCTTTACATATTGCCAAACAGCCGGCATCGCCGATCAAACATCTCGGCAAGTATAAATGTTGAAGGGAACTATTGGCTAGCAGAGTCTGAAAGATTTAACGCCTGTCGAATTTAGGTAAGATGTCTTATAAAGGCGAACTTTTACGGAGTTGTTAGTAAAAGTATTATAATAATTTTAAGTAGCAAAAATATATAGTTAGCAATATTCCCTATAAGATAATTTTCTTTCGCATGAAGTGAATTATCATTTCAAACTAAGCAATTGAATAACTTAATAACGACTTTTAACCGATGACTTTCGTGATGAGGCTCTTGACCAAATCGTTGGTCTTGTCAGGTAAGATTAAAAATAAGTTTAAGCAATAAAATATATAGGTACACATTTGTTGTATCGTCAACGTGGTGCCGGCAAATTCCTTAAGATGTTTTGTACATTTATAGAGTTATCACAATAGAAATGATAATTACCTCACATATGGGGTTTAAATAAGGTATCTTTAGTGGCAATCCCTCTAACAATAAAGATGTTAAAAGCGTGGTATTGGACAGCAGTTGCGAGATCGCTTCCACGAGATTACTCAGCATGAATTTTGTCAAAATGACGGCACGCTTGTTGACCGTCTTCGCGAGACGCTCACAGTCTATGTGTTCTAAGACTATAATATAAAAAAATATATATTAAGCAATACATTTAATTAACTGTTTCATATAACATTCGAGTGATAATAGGTATCTACGCGAATATGGTATAATTTATTTTATGATTTGCTTGATCATTTCCTACTATATTATTAATAATACTGCTTATGTAATAACTACTAAATGACGTATTGAAACCGAAGATTAAAAACTTACCTGTTTTCACTTGCTGGCGGCATTTGATAGACACTGAATGTAAGCTGAGGTCACAACTTAAAGCATTTAAGATGGGTGCCCAGTCCACGTATTTTATTCTATCTACGCAAAAATCGAGAACCTTCGCATTACCAGAAGGGATAACGTTATTCAATGGTGTTAGATTTTGTAATTTACAACATTTAATGTAACATTGGTGAAAGATGCGGCTGCTTTTAATGTCACTTTTGCCGACCATTCTTTATAAACTAAAAAAAAAGTAAAAAACCATTTACGTAATCCAGCTGTAAAATATTGAAAGGAAAGAAATAACAGGAACGGTTAAAGTCGTTAATATATATTATATGTATAATCAATAATGTATGAATGCTCTAAAATTACAGTGTTCTCAAAATTGGAATTGTATTGATTGATGACAATGTCATTTTAATTTTAATAATATGAAAACAATTAGGACCTCTTTGATTTGCATGGGATAGAAATTAAAAAAATATTTATCAAAGTGCTTAAACTTAAACTTGTTACGGAAGTTTAGGGTTATTATTTGTGTTCCTCGGAAAACTTTCGCTAGTCTTTAGACTTTGGTGAGGAGGATAACACTATACGGTTAGTTATTTTATTAATAATTATTATTGGCAATAATTAATAACTAATCAACATATTATGAGATATTATTACTGTGAAAAGCTACGTAAATTTAGTTATTTCAACCGAAATAAAATTCATTCGTATATTTGAAAAAAAATATTTAAAAATGTTAAAATTAAAGTTTCTCTACAATAGTATGGTTCGTACCATTTGAGAGTATGCATCGACAGTCTGGCGACCTCATTATGCGACACATATCCTAAGATTAGAAAGAATTCAAAAAATATTTTTATGGCAGGCTTTAGTTTAGGTATCCTCCTACAGAGACCGCTTTATTATAAAATGACATCGTTGAATAAACGAAGAGAACTGTTGGATCTGCTGTTTTTAAGGTGGGTGGATCATGAAGGCAATGCTCCTTTGAAGGCCAACTATTAAAAAGTCTTGGTTATTGTTATGTGATGAGAAATTCCTTCTAGTCACACTAAGATCCATCAAACTTAAGGACACAGACGCGGCGGCGAGTCGCTCGCGTCGCTATTTTGTTGATGAGGTCCCTCGCTTCGTAGACTTTGGTCGTCAACGTTAAAATTGTTATTCGCGCGCACAGCAAAACGTAAGTTTTTAAGTAAATAACCTATTACTAACTTTTTTTTTAACTGTGAATTGTCATATAAGGATTTGTTATGGTACTAAAGACAAAAGTAATAATTTTGCTTCAATTTCAGTTAAAATATCGGTAGTGTTCCTAGGAAAGCCGCTGGTTCCTTATAAGGCCCATCAAAGATTTTACGGTTGGCCTAGGTTGGGTACACGGCCGTCACGGTAGCATGCGCAAGCGATCCCGTGGCGCTCCCGTTAAGACGGGAAGGGTACCGCTGGGTTTTTAGTGGGTATTCCGATGACCGGGGCACACTCGGTGCCTTGGACATACGGCGAGTCCCACATACCCCCCCCACTGTTCCCGTGGGGGGAAACGCGTCATGCGTTTTCCCAGCGTCAAAAAAAAAAAAAAAAAAGGTTGGGTACACGGGCCTTACTAGGAACATCTACTAACAAACATACAAAACGACGATTAAGAAAAGAAGAAAGTCTACAAGTAAGCGAGAACAAAAAAAGGAAAACATAAATACGTGTCTATTATCTTATTAAATATAAAAAAAAGCTTATGATAGGTGATAATTATTGTTAGTTTGGCCTTCTTAGGAACATTTTGGCCGTACAAAGAACGGACCATAAGAAGGCCAATTTATTTATTTATAATTTCAGCCTAAAACGCATTGGCAAACTATTTGATATCAATATAATACTCATTACTATTCTTTTTAAATCATTTCCATTAATATATTCTTAATTATACCATATCGTTCAAGGAATGTTCGATGATCTTTTTATAGATAATTGTAATATATTAAGCATTTAATGTTTCGTTTAAATGAAAGAGCTACATAAGTTTTAGGAAAAGCGGATATTTTGATTGTTACAACTCTACTTTTATATTGAACGACTAATTTATAATATTGGCCTTGTATGGAGCTATTCCTTGCAAGGCCGTTTGGCAGAGCTTAATAAAACTTAAGTTTTATAAATAGTGATTACATTTAGAATAAAAAAAAAGTAATTTATATGTTACACAATAAAACAAAGTATTACTTAATAATTAGTTTCTTTCATTTATCCAGTAAATAAACTAATAAAAACTGTTTATTCGTTAGAGTGGCCTTCCGTGGTCCACCCACCTTATATAAGATAATCAACAATATAGTAGACTGTCCAGAATTTCTTTTAAAAATCCTACTTAGAGTTCCTGCCTCGATCTCCAATAACACCTCTTTGCCCAACTTTGCGTAGAACTGTTCTTGGTGCAAATTCCCCACTTCCGAGACTGTGTAAACTCCTGAATGTCAACAAAAGAAGACATATTTCTTTTGTTGACATTCACGTGGATTCAAATCAAAACTTTAGGAAGTATGTAGATATGTGCATAAATGGTAAATAGTTAAGAGGAGCACTTTTTAGATAAACATATATTTATAATTTTTTTTTTTGTTTCTTTTTTTTATATTTATGAATTGTTTTCCATTTTTAATAGCATGTTATGTTAACTTGTAATTGATCTCTACACTTAACATAAGTTTGTATTTATTGTTTCTATAAATGTATTAGTGTAAGGGATTGTAAGTAAGCCTAATAAATAAAATAAAAAAATAAAATGTTTAAATTGTTTTGACAAATAAAAAACCAATATTTTTAAAAATTTAATAAAATATACTTGTGACTTTCTTTAACAATACAAAAACGTCAATGTGGCAACATTACCTTAGATAAATTAATTTACATAGCAAGTGCTAAAATAACGGAATCGCGTATAATTAAGTAACAATCTGACTTCATAAAATCTTTTTTATTATCGTTTGATCGGTAGTTTTCTTTTTTCATTCGTTTGACAGATAAACGCGACGCCACATGTAAAACGTTGCTACACACCTGTATAAAGTTAACAACAAAATACTTACAAAAATAATTATTTATAACGCTTATTATTTATATAACTTGGTTATAGTGATATCGGTAACAAAAATCATATTAAATCATCTATGATATTGATTGACGATTACATTTTATATAATAAAATATCAAAATACTACAAAAAGTTTTCATAATAATGTCGAAAAACTTCTATTTAACGTCAAAACTAAATGATTAAAATAACAGAATATAAAATAACAAATTCATCTCGTTAAATTCCACAGATAAATTAAAATTTATTTCATTTTATGAATAATGTCATGATATTAACAACTTGAATATTTAGATACTTTTTTAAAGAATCTATTATTAAATACATTGCAAAAAATATCTAGTCACTCATAAGCATTTATATAGGCCTAAAACCTAATATAAAAGTATACGAAGACAAATTCGTTTATTTTGTATATAAATAAAAATATTTAATATGACCATCCTTATCCTCAGGTACACAAGACACTTATAAATAATTGAAAGCCATTTTTTTTGCGCTTCATTTGTTTATCTGACGCTTTATTTCTATCTCTTTCTTTCACAGCCTTTCAGAGCATTTTTTATTCCAATTTAAATAATATGAAATTTTGAATTATATTAATATGTTATTTTCACTAGTATGATTTGTTCTTCTTACATTCTAGTGATTAGAATGAGATAAATACGATTCAGTTAGATATTGCTATATAACATCACACAAACCATAGATTGATAAAATAAATATAGCCTTTTATTCATTCGATTCATTCATTCATTTTAAAATTATGTCCCTTTTATGCGACAGAAGTATCACTTCTATCGCTAGTGTTGTAAGACATGTCTGGCTATGAACGAGATATAACATATACACATTTTGAATACCAAAAACCTCATCAATACATCCCATTCATTCAAGGCTGAATGGAAAGAAACAGTATTAGTCTGCGTGAGTCACTATGTAATTCATCGGTTGGCGATCTGACTCTGGTTGGTCACCATCGCTGGAGGAATCGTTCGAATACGACTGTCGTCTCGTCCATTCGCTTTCAGGGTCTGAAAATATGTTGCGATCATCTAAGTCGTCATCGGCGCCATCCAAGTCTAATTCATCTGTAAACAAAGTATGGATTTGTAAAAACGTTTTATACTTGAAATCTTTTCATTAACTGGCACGCGTTACAATGTACAATTAAAAAGTAACCCACCATCATCGGCCATCAATTCTCCGGACCAATCGTTGTCGAATTCGAGCTGTTTGTTCAGATCACGCTCGGTAGGCGACTGAACAGCATCCGTATCAGCGTCAGTTACGTCATATATTTCCGTCATTTTCATCTGTTGAAGAGAAAGAGATGCAATGATTTTTTGTTCCATAATTAATTTGATATTATAAAAACAATGAAAAGTATTTTTAACATTTAATCATTAATACCTAGATGTTAAATTTTGATACGTTAAAAAGATAATTTTAATCCATATATAACACGTGGAGGTTCACGACAATCTTGTGAGATTTTGCTAATTAATAATTAACAACATTTTTGTCGAAGAAAATGCGTCCTATTTTATTACTGCAAAGAGTATTTAAATTTACGATAAGACATAATATGAAGAAAAACGGTAAAAAGTATACTATACTTTAATTGCTATTATTGCGTTTTAATCGCAAATGATATTGCGAATTGTTTACATTAGGTCATAGTTAAAATTATACACACGTAATGCGACCACATGATACGGTGATGAATGCGCTTTGATGTAAACAAACATCTCCGTAATTGACATAGGTATTACATTATAACAAGGTATCTTAAAACAAATAACTAGAAAATCAAACCATTTCTATAAAATTATTCCTGTAAGATCTATTTAACTTGAAAAATATGTTTCTTTTAATCTTTATTTTAATATTGTTAAACAACGAATATAAATTAAGTAATAATTCGTATGTAAAATAAAGTTTATATTTAAATTTAAATAGATATTTTGCAATGTAAAAACAAAATCGTTCGATAATATCGATAATAATCTTCTGTGTGGAACCCCCAATTTAAAAATCATATATATAAAATTGAACGGATACATAACCGTTTCATCAGGGTCCTTAGCACAAGATCAATTTTTAACAAAAATACCAATTTTGCTATACCGATGTCGGCTGCTGACCGACGTGATCAAATATTTCTATTTAAAATTATTAATAATCGTATTGATTCTTCCTATTTGCTCTCAAAAGAGCTTCTCCATTGTCCGCGTCTTAACGCTAGGCGTAAGGAAACATTCTATGTTCCTGTAACTAAATTTGCTAAGAATTATTTTATAAATAGAAGTTGTATTAAATATAACCAGATGTTTTTAGATTGTGATATATTTCACGTCTCTTTAATCGTAATATCAAAAATATGTTATCTAATGGTAGTATTAGTACTGATTGAACTAATTGTCATTGAATGAATTTGTCATTTCTCCCACTCTCTCTTTCGTACCTTGATCGATAATTGTATCCGTTATCCAATGCATCTACGCCTGTTATGTGTTAGTTATTAATCATTGGAAACTATTTTGGTAATGATTTTTCAATATTTGATATTTATAAAATTTATTATGTACTGTTTGTTTCCATTAAAATAAAATAAATAAATAAATAACCTAAATCAACGTCGCTGAAAGTTTTTTTAGGATTTATAATATACCTACATCAAAAACATTGTCCGTTGCTATAAAAAATTTAAAAACAAGCATATTTTGATAACCTGCGCAGAATGTATTGCGTCATTAGATAATGTGTGAAAGGAATTGTATTTGTTTCTTTCTATAATATAAGGTTAAAAAGAGATGCAATATAGCTTATTTTGTATATACTCATATGTGCTAATAATACGTATAATCTTGTAATTAACAGTCTTTTTGTGTTAATAATAGTGTATAATTTTTTAGCAAAATAATTTTAATAGTCCAGAATACATTGATAAGTTATACCTAAATTATTATTTCGCGTTTCATCAAAAATCTACTCAGTACAAATATCATGTTGGTATTTCGAATGAAATATATTTTCAAAGATATATCAATAATAATGTTGAAAATTAAATAGGTACGTCTTGAAATTAAAACGATTAACAAAATTTCATGCAATTGTTCGTAACGAGTTTACAATACCCCTGTTACATATACATATATAATAATAATGTCCTCCAGAACGATTTCGGTCACGGCGCCCAATCTCAAGAGAGGTTAGCCAACTGCGCAGGAGATATTATAGTGCACAAGTGTGTGCGCAAACACAGGTGCACTCTCTATTCCCTAGCTCTCATAATCCGATGGGACCAACGGCTTTACCTGCTTTCTGAGGCACGGGAGTGTACACACTTCCAACTTCCAGACTCCGGGCTGCTACTGAGGATTTTCTGACAGAAAAACCCAATAACTTTTTATAGGCCCGACCTGGAGATTGCACCCAGGACCACCGGGTCTGCGATCTTATATCTAGCCACTAGCTAGACCAACGAGGCAGTCAGGCGACATATATATTACATACATCACAGAAAGACAAGGTGAGTTATTAAGTGGGTATAAATAGTGTATTTTAGATAACCCACGGGTAAATGTAAATACTCTTACAACACGTCACAGTAGGCTCGGATACGCTGATCGGTTATTGGCTGGAGATAAAAGGTCAAAACGTGGTTCGTGTAGTGTGTGGAACGTTGTTTGTTTTCTGTATATTGCTTAGCTATATTGTAAGTACTGTACTGGGCGTCAGAATAAGATAATAAGTGCGCTTTGTGCGAGTTTTTTACGTATTCGACAGCGTCGACGTTAACTGCGATTTTTATGAAAGTCCGATTATTGTCATTAGACAGTTGCAGACCAAATCTAATAATAAATTGTCAGTCACTGTCGCAATTATCGCAGTCGAATTAAAAAGTAATCGTTTATCCATTTTGCTATTTTTTAATTTAATTATCGACTATTGGCATAAAAGTTAACAATAAAGTTTGGTTTTGACAATGGTATTTGTTAATAAATAGTAATAATATTTTCCGATTTCGGCCACAGCGTCCAATCTTAAGCCAGAGATTAGCCAACTGCGCAGGATACATTATAGTCAGGGCCGGATTTAGAGGAGGGCAAACGGGGCTACTGCCCCGGGGCCTCCACAATAGATTTTCGAAAAAAAATGTTGGAAACAAGTTTTTCTTATCACAAAGGCATGAGTGAGGTGGTACAACGAAAAACCTCAGCGACTGCACATCAGTGAAAATTACGGGACTTCCGCTCCGGGGCCTCCACTAAAGAGGCCCCACAAATAAACCAAACAAAGAAAAAAAAACCTTTTTTTGTTTTTCTTTCTTTATTTGGTTTCACAATCAATTATACAGCCAGGGGGCATCCACACTCCTTTGTTGCCCTGAGGCCTCTACACCTCTAAATTCGGCCCTGATTATAGTGCACAAGTATGTACGCAAACACAGTTGCAGTATCTATTCTGTAACTCTCATAATCCGATACGACGGTAATCCGACACGACTGGAACGTTAGTTCATTTATAATTTATAAAGGAACTTAGAGCCTAATTTATCTCTTGAAATTTCAATGATTAACAATATTATTCTGCTACTCATTCTTAGCTTAACAATCTATACTTAATATTATAAATGTGAAAGTAACTCTGTTTATATGTTACGCTTTTACGACTTAACCACTGAAGCTGAACTCATTTCGATGAAATTTGGTATGAACAAAGCTTGAATCCCAAGGAAGGGTAAAGGATATCTTTTTATAGCTAACACTTACTGCTCTCCCTCCCAAACGTGGGCGAAAACTAGAATATTATATAATAAAAATAATATTTTAATATCAATACAATATCAAATCACTTGTTTTTAGAGGCGCTATCAGACAAGACAAGGAAAAGAAAACGTATCAATGATTAAATTTATATAGATATATTGTAATATTGAAACAATACCTTATAAATTATTTAATAAAGCACTATGGTGATTCAAATACTTATTGAATAATATCCGAATTTACTATATTATTATAGCGTCTTTATCTAACATGGCATCTCCCTTTGTTCTATAAATTACTAACGAATTTTACTTTGACAGCTTGCTAAATAAAATTTACAGTCAACGTTTTCTTATCACGGATGTAATAAGGAGACTTCACTCCTTATCGCGACTCTATTTTCAAGATATATATATATATATATCTTTACATATTATAATTTCTTTACATTAAGATATGCAATTAAGAGTTTTCACGCTCAATATTTGTCTTAAGCATTGTGCGTCGCAGGTCCTATACAACCATTTTTGATTTGTCGAATGTTTTTTTTTAAACAAAGCTAAAATTTCAAATAAGAAATATAATTATATTTAATTTAAGTGAATAATTAAATTTTACCATAATATTATGCACCTGTAAAATATTTTAAATAATATCAAGTTTGAAGAATACGATATTGCTGTTTGTATAAAACACAAAGCGGATGCGAAACGAAAACGTTCAGTAGCATTATGGAAAAAAGTGACTTGAAGCCACGCGGGAGATGCATTTTATTATTGATGTCATAACTTTTTTTTTTTTATCCCTTGGAAGCCGCGTTTCGCCTTTCCATCCACGGGAACAGTGTGCTCGCCATATGTCCAGGGCACCGAGTGTGCCCCAGTCATCGGAATACCCACTAAAAACCCGTCTTAACGGGAGCGCCACGGGATCGCTTGCGCATGCTACCGTGACGCTCCGACGCTGATGTCATAACCTGGACAAGATTGTCAATTACTTTTATAACTATTTAAAAGAGAATCACTCTTCAAGAACCACGTCATGCCACTGAAACAGATTAAATGACGAACTATAGAAGACAGCTGAAATTAAAGCAAACGAAATGGCTAGATATAGAGGACCAGGTCCGATCCAGCATAGGGCCTTTAAAGGCTGATGATGATGATGAACGAATTATGAATGGATGGTTGCATGGATGGAGGCAAAGGCCGGCAATGCACCTGCAAATCCTCGGACGTTGCAGATGTCCATGGGCGGTGGTAGTCACTTTCCATCAGATAAGACTTCCGCTCATTTACCCCTTTTACACTAAAAAAAAAAAATGGAATTGTGGTTACAAACCTTATTATCGCTGTCGAGGTAGTAGTAAGCAAGTAGTGCGTCGTTATGAGTCGTCACATTTAGTATATGCTCGAACGCATCAGCATCAGCCGGTACATCGCCGTATGTTACACGCATCTCGCTCGCACGCCTGGACAATTGTTAAAAAATATTAAAAACAAACCTTGTCTGAAACTAATTCTATTTAAAGGGTTTTCTTATTAAATTCTTATCCATTAGATGTAGCCTGTATTACATTTGGTTACGCGAAGTGAGAGAAGTTAATTACAACGCGAATGTGACGTAAGAATTCAGCGTTTATTTTAAAGTTAGACAAAGACTAAGTTGACGGTTCTATCTGTCTACGAAATCTCCTAAACTTCGAATTCGTCGCAACGTCGCATCGATCTATTAAAGCTAAAATCGTTGAAAGCTAAAAAGGTATAAGAATATTTCTTGTGAATTTGAAAAAAAAAATGATTATAATCAGATGTACAAAATACTAGTATAATTTTAATAACTACCGATTCCCAATCAAAATTAATCTTGATCAATTTAATTACGTAAGACTAATGCGTTGTAAAAACAAACAATCTAGCTGTGCAATCACGTGTGTCGACACGAATGTTCAGTATCTGCGGAACCAATCATAATGTTACGTGGCAACTTTCATTGTTCCTTTTCATTTTTTCACAAAATTATACCGACCGTGCTTAAAATACATAAACACTTATGACCTTACTTAGCGGCTGTTAAATGAAACACTATTTTTATCTCTTTCTGTCATTATTGAAATATCGGATGCAAAAAAAAGAAGACTCGATAAACAACGTTTGTAAGTAAGGTCAAATTACTTAACTGGCCAAACCCGAAACTTAAACTCGAACTAAGAGCAAATTGTAAGTCATTTTAATAAAATATGAGATGAGAAACGTATTAATTTACCAATACTATCAATACATTTTTATCAATTTTTCAACGAGAATTACCTTATAACTTTTAAAGTGTTAACCCCTAATACTGATACACGTTTTATCAAGCTTGCGTCTTCTGGATCGCAGCTGGTGAGGTCGACAGATATCGTGACACAATTACAGCAAACGAACACTGGAAGTGCGCAACAGATAACGCTATCACCACTTTCGTTATTACAATTGACACGAATTTCGCATTCGACCCCGTATTTCCAGGTTTTGGAATAGGTGATATTAGATTATCTAACTACTAATATTCAACAGTGGATTTGATTCAGCCCGAGGCTTAGGTCTTACTACATGAGAAGCGTCCAAAATTAAAATAAATTGAGATTGTTATGAAAATTCCCAAATCGTGAGATATTTATACGATGGGCCTGTTGTATGATGTTAGCATTCACAGTTGCAAATAACAAATATTAGTAATAGTCGAAGCTTGTTTTCGAAGTTTTACAAGAAATCATTCGATAAATCAACAAATAATATGAAAGATAAGCCTGTACTTATGATCACTGTCATTTTATTATTTACACTTTATCACATTTGAAGACGTTACAGAATTACTATTATACCTATTTACGATTTAAGAAAAGTTATATTCAATTGAACATACTACTATAAATAAATGATTGTAACTAAATGTATAATATGTAGTTTTATGGTAAATTCCATCTAAATTGGGATTTTGAAATCCAACATGGGCAGAAAATAATTTTGTTTTAAAAATATAAGCAACATTGATGCTACATTATTTTTCGTGCGAATTGCTTACTGCATACAATAAAAAAAATGGATGAACGTCTAAATTGTAAAAAATAACAGTATTTGTTTCCTACACTAAATTAAAAATATATTATACACTCAGAAGTCAGACTAATTTTATTTAGAAGTAAATACATAATTGTTTAACTATGATAACATTCCAAATTCAAAATTTAATTATCAGGAAATTACTCTACGGCATAACGAATTTCACACACATTCCAAGGACGAATTTCATTTATCTAAATTGTTACGCAAACTTACCTATTGACACATTTTATCTAAAATAATTTAACAAAACAATTCATATCACTACAATAATTCTCGCGTTTGTTTGACGTAGCATAAATAATAATCATGCAATTGCGCAGTATGAAATAAGGAAATGAAAAAACTTTGCCCGATAGCAATATTTTTTTTATTTTTATAAAGCTGTGATTATCTAGTTGATACCAGTTTCTCTTGACCTGTGGGTTCAAATCGAACCTTTAATTTAAGAAGGTTTATTTATGTTTCCCATAATAATTCAACTAATATCATGTTATATACATATAGATACATACATTATTTTACATAATGGAAATCTGGTGATCCAAATTCAACAAGGAGTTTTGTCAAAATTTGGAATTCCAATAATCTTAAAATATTAAATCATTTACTTATTATATTTTAAATAAATGTACGTACTAATTCTATAGATATGTATTAATAAAGTCATGAGGCGTCGTACTATGTGAATTTAGCTAAAGATCAGAGGTCAGTTTTTGATCATCGCACTATTGGAATTCATCATGATAAATACTAATCGAGCTTGTTTTGTGGAGTTGTATTTACTTTGATGCGGGCACCGTGATAATACATACAGTCATCATTCACATTTTTTATTAATACATAACTAAATAATTTATCCTATAAATTTTGACTTAATAATAGAAATAAGCGAATTATAATAAATATTTGTAAATATAAAAAGTATTCTGTGAAAAAATCTTATTTGGTTGATGAAACATTTAAACGCAACCGTAATAACCTAGATCATTATTAAAAAAAAATATCGTTATTAATGTACAATTTACAATAATATAAGACATTGTTAATTTTCTCAACAAGTTCAAACATATTTCACTGTGTGTGTAAATAACTATTATATTTATCAACGGAATTCCATGTAACGAAGACCTGGGAAATAGGACGTTTGGATAAGAGCGAAACGTTATCGGGCCTCCTATTGTTTTGTTTAAATGAATCACTGAATCCTATCTTAATTAGTTGCGAAATTATTTATATGAATTTATTTCCATTCGATTAAAGAAACACTAAAAAACAAATCGAGACAGTGCTTGCGAATCAATTGTTTGTATCGACGATGTGAACTTGAATATCATTGGCTTAAATTATTATAAAAAAGTAGATATTGGAGAAGTTAATAAGATTCCGGGTGTAGATAAGTCGGTTACGAAAAGGTCACACTGAAGTTGTTGACACTTTCTGGATTAACTGATACCTAATTTAATGCCAATAAACTCTATGTAGACGAGATAAGATTTATAATTGAAAGTCAGACATGTTACCACGTTAGACCAGGCGATTTGGACTTCGTTCCGGTTACTATTGATACGATAGGTAATATGCGATAAATGTAATTTAATCTATTTCAGTTTCATTGTGCTAGAAACATATATTTTTAAACTATACTAATAATAATGATTGTGTTCTTGCTATCATTCCACGCGGTCGTGATTTGTAGAGCTATTTCCAATTTTTATTTGTATATATTTAAGGCTTTCATGAATTAATAAATTATTTATCTAAAACTATACACATATCCATATAATTATACATAGATCGGTAATTTCCATGATTAAAGGTATTTTACTAACATACCATCGGTTAAGATTCACGCGTTCTTACCATTGGGCCATCTCTGCTTTTTAGGAGAAGAGGCATTAGCCCAGCAGTGGGACAGTCGCAGGCTGTTACTGTACTGTACTACGTATAGGATGAAAAAGACAGGGTCTCGTAATGATGTATTGTGAAGTACAGGCGGATAGATTATAATTAAATTTACCCGCTCTAAGTTTTTCCTTTGACTATATAAGTATTAGTAAGTATAATGCATCAATATTAAATTTAAAAGACACGTACATAACTAAATCTATTATTATAATACATAATAAGTCTCACAATAAAATATAAGTAACGAACTATCAATTATAAAAAATTAAAATGCTTAAATATTTCTAACAATGCGAAATATAAAGAAGTAGATAAACAATATCATTCCGAACATGATGTATGATTTTAGAAGATAAGATTGTTGGATCGAAATTTTAATAACATATCAGATATTTTAAAGTTATCCTGTTCAAAAACCAATCAGAAAAGATAATGTTGCAGTTAAGTACTGATAAGGTTCATCGAATGAAGGTCATGGATTGATAAGATTAAAAAAAATTAGATGATGGGATAATGAGGAACGCGCGTCAGAACGTTTAGCAATAAATACTTAGAATATACTAGGAATTTTAAGTTTTAAAAATGTTAGGATTTTTTGTGTGTTTTTGAATCACTTTTAACACTGTGACACTTCACAGGCATCCGTTCGATTAGATGTCAAAACTTTAACTGTTACCAACGATATTTTATACAGTTTATATTATTGACATAAGCCCTTCCTAACGTGCTGCTCAAATGGAATATCGGCGTTTAAAGAAGCATCGTGATTTTAGTGGTCCTCAACGTGTTTTATTATTTATTCATTAAGGAATAGAATTACGTATAAACGATTGAAAAAAATATTTGTAAATCATTCTCGACGGACATACATACAAAAAAGAAGACCAAATTGATAACCTCCTATTTATAACCCATTTTTGTAGTCAGCTAAAACCTTAAGGGTCTTCTTTGACGTTTGTTGAAATTCGAAGGTCGGGATTTCGATAGAATTATATAGAAAGCGATGCTCCACAACCTTGAAATAAATCACACAGTTAGCCAATGAATTTAACTTACGTGTAGAGCATTCGAATTTAAGATAATGTTTATGGATAAGTGTAAAAAAAAACAGAAAAATCACTAAAACGTGTAAAATCGCACTTCCTTATTGAGACGAAATTATCGTAATCGTCGAGAATTTAGAAATGAATTTTATCAAATAATAAAGTTAAAACTATAAAGAAACGTCTGGAGTCTTCATTTTTTAATAAACATTTTCTTATTTTTTGTTATAATAAATTACAATGAAATTGTACGCGTTTTCTTATGCGAGCCGCAGATAATCCTCGCAGACCAGTCGGCCACGCGCCTCCGAAGTGAGAGCACGTCGGTTTGCGCCGCATTGATAGATCGCGATCGAACCGTGTACTTACACAAAATCAATGTGTGCGTAAATAGCGTATTTAGTATTTATTTGAACGTTTTAGTTGTCACCGACTGTTCATCATAAATTTTAGGGCGCGCACCGGCTTATGTATTCTGTTTTTTTTTTGGTATTTTTAGTGTTTTATCATTTGATACGATATTTTTACTGATAATATTTTGTATATTTTGTAGTTTGATAAAAAAACAAAAAATAACTCGAGTTGAAATTCTAACTAGTTACATAATTATAACACTCTCATATATAATGATACATTGCAATTTTTTTATAAATAAATATAATTTTTTGAAATATTTATATATATAATTACTTATTTCGTCCATTTCCTAGTTATATTGGCCAGTAAAACAACAACTGAGGCAATAAATTTATTGTCGTAAAAATTTAAATTATTCTTATTTTCATTGATAACGTAAAACTAAACAAAGTATTTATAAATAGTGTTTTGAACACTAAATAATAAAAATGACCAAATCCCATTTATGCATAAAACGAAACACGCGTGATGGCTCACCTAACAAACCCTCATTAGTCAGTAAATTACTGACTCTCAACTCAGCGGGCAATATAGTACTCAAGTGGAAATGAGTAGAACGAAGTACATAATCCTTGTAACTGTGATCTAAGAACAGTAGTGGCATCACACTAAAGAACACACTTCCAATTGGAAGACCGCCACGCTTGTATATATAATAAGCTGCGTTAAAAACTTTAATACCGCGATTCAGGGATTAAACATTTTTATAACATTTTTCTTTAGAAGTTTAATTATTTTATGTATTTATTCACATTTTTTTTTTTATATTGAGTAATTAAAGAAATAAAACATTTATTATTACAGTAATAATAATATTGTTCTTATTATTTTAGCATAAAATGTTTCTTTTAGTTTTTTGTTACGTCAAAGCGCTATCTAGTGAGGATATACGAAACGTTTTCATGCCTCATCGCCATCATTGGTTTTGCAAATTGATATTTATCCGATTTCAGACTTACAAATCGATTTCAAAATACGATTTTAGATATCTGAATTCGGTAATGCCTAGCCTCATCAAATCGCCTGAGAACTTAGCTATCCTTTTATTTTATTAGCTAACGTGCTCAGGCAAATATAGTCTTTAGGTACTTTATCAGTAAGGTCGATTATTGTGTAATAGATTTCCGTAGCAGAAACATTGAGTAATTAAAAAAATAAAACATTTATTTTTACAGTAATAATAATATTGTTTTTATTATTTTAGCATAAAATGTTTGTTTCAATAATGTTTATATAATGTTTTTCTTGTATTCCTATTGATCTATTTTTATTTCACTTTTTGTATATATACTTGTTCCGTTTTTTAATAAAGCATTCCACATTCGTCTTTCGTCAATTTTTTTTTATTATTCCACATTACGACATCAAGAAGTTTATTTATACCAAACTACTCACCTCAACGCTATAGATATGTATTTGACAACATTTCAAAATCAGTGACAATAAAGTTAAAATTTAGTTTAGGAAAAAAAAGTGCGACGACCCCACTCTGCATACGTATATGTGTGCGTGCCGTGCCCGAGCCTCGATAGTTGCGACAGTAGCGCTAAAAACGTAAAACTTCGTGCGGCGGAACGTCAAAGAAGACCCTTAACACTTTTCAAAGACAAACGCACAAACAATAAATAGGCCTATCTATACTAATATATAAAGTTGAAGAGTTTGTTTGTTTGATCCGGCTAATCTCAGAAACTATTGGTTCGAATTATTTTCGTGTTGTATAGTCCTTTTATCGAGGAAAATTCTAGGCTGGTTTTTATTCATTATATTTTTATTAATTATACGCGGGTGAAACCGCGGGCACAGCTAGTGTTAGATAAAACAATTGATTTACAAAGATATCAAGTTTCGTATTGAAGTATTTTTCTATATTAACAGCGTATAACTATATATACAACCTTAATTAATGTTCGTCACACACGTTATGTATGTACAACTATATACGTTACAGACTCAAAGGACGTAAGCTTAGATATTATAAATGAACTAATAGCGCATTGGCCATAAAAATAACACAGAGATGAACATAAACCTTTAGGTATATTTTTACAGTCGAAAACTGAACAAAAAACCTTACCTTCTATCGAGGCGATGATGTTCTTCCCGATGGTCCATAGTCAACTTGTAATATATACGCGCAGCTTCAGAGCGATCGTGGGCGGAATACAGGAACCCGTGCAATTGACGTACAAGCTCCCAACTAAGACGCCACAGGGACTTGCTCATCTTGGGAGTGCAGGAGACGAATCTGGAAACAATTAAATCTTACAGATTTCCACGAGTAACGTTTGGCGTATCGTTAGAAAGTAATAAATATATCATAACGACTTGTGCAAATAGTTCTAGTTCAGTAATTTTATGTTAGTTTATCAGTCATGGGTGGCAAATTCTATAAATTAATCAACAGAAATGTAACCTTTGTATTCACACATTTTAAAAAAACTAGTAAATTTTGATTCGGATTTTCCGAGTTGTTTATTGGTAAAAAAAATAATTGTCTAAATCTTTGTAAAGTTTAAAATTAGTAATATCTGATATTACATTCGTAAAAAATTAAACTATATCAATGGGTAAATCATAGACTAGTCATTCACTTTATTTATGGCATAAGTAACAAACATTTCCGTTTATTTTTATAGTATTTATTAGCTACCTATACTACCCGTGACTACCTTCTGGCCGCGACAAGCTTCGGGTAGAATAACGGTCTATAAATAACGTTAAAATATCGTAATACATATTACTATTGGTTTAAGCGACGCACGCCAGTAAAACTCCCAGTCGGCATAACGATCATCTTCATATTTCAATCAATTAGCACGAAAACTGAATTGATGAACACCGTATGAAAATCCTTTCGGTTGTGTTTCAGTCTATCGCGTTCAGACAGACAGACGCGGGCTGTGTAGTGGTTATAAAGGTTGTGACATTAAATTTTCATGGCATTTATTGAACTATATTTTATCTTACGGTGTACAATTATATACGATATTTATTTTGATAGATGGGGATATATTGTTTTTTATTTAAATCTTTGTTGATTGACTTATTTGGGTTTTATTCCTCTCCTTTAAATGGTAAATACGAAAAAAAAGTACGTCAATTTTCGATGTTAACAATAGATAAAGTAATTATTGCGCGTTGTTACTTTAAGCCATTTTAAGGTATGTATGTATATTAATTATGACCAATAATGTATCTGCGAGTATCTTACTCCCCAAGGTTGGTGGCGCATTGGCGATGTAAGCGATGGTTAACATTTCTTACAATACCAATTTCTGAGCGTAGGTGACCACATAAAATCAGGGGGCCCATACGCACGTCCGCAATAAAAAAAAATAGCCAATTATGTATTACGTAAGAAACAAATAGGACTAAATAACATACAAATCACGTATACAAAATTGTCAAGCTGTATGGAGTTAGTTCGTTTTTCTACGGTATGTACGCTATTGGAATTAACCATTTGTAATAACCTAATATGTATTTCTTATTTGTTGTTAAACGTATTCGTAACGGCTTGGGGCTGACGAAACTGGTGTGTATAAGCGTAGAACCGGTCAGACTTCACTTCCGATTGAAAAGCCGTTTTCTACGCAAGTTGGAAAACTTAAATGAGAAAGTTTTGTATTAACTCGTGTGGATATGAAATAATGCAAATGGATGGAAATTCATTCGCTGTGGTATTTGAAATGCGCGCCTTGCTTACTGATAAGAAAATTATTACTAACGTATAAAAATTGTAACGTGGACAATTCTCCTCATCATTATCCTTCGTCAACATTATCCTTTCTAACGTTTGAGAGATCTAATTTTGCTACTGACAATAATTGCTTGATACAAATACCTGACAGCTTATCGGTTAGAACAGGGATTTAAGCCCAGAACCGCATAATTTGAGGTCTAATAAGCTGGGCTAAACTAGGTCACATGGCGAGTCATAAAGTACAGCCGGTTAAAGGAGCCATTACAAGTACAATATTTTTTATAGTGTATTTATGTCAATATTATTTCTAATTTTTCTTTTAGAAGACGTTACCTTTGTCGTTCAGGTCGCTTAACAGATAGCAAAGTTACCGACTCTATTGTTTTAACAGTAGACGAAATGTTTTAACATTGATATCCCTGTTCACTGTTTAATTCCTTTTTTGCTGTTTTTTTTTTTTAACTTAGCACCATATTTTATACCACGCTACCATACTGTTTGACGACACACAAAGCTAAAATTATGATTTATGTAGAAGAAAAACTTAACCATCGGTTCGTTTCAGCCATTTCTCCGTTTGAAGTAAAAAAGAAAATATTACATTTTTCTTTTCATTGACAATAAATGTAATCTATATAATAAATCGTTTTGAATTAACCGATTTACTGTTTTCACTTGTTTTTTCTATTAGTCATTTTTTTATTGTAATTTAAGTATTATATTTATTTAAATAAAATTACATATTTATCAACAATTAGGTTTTATTCAAATCTAGTTACACTTTACGTCATGTTATCAAACTTTATCATTTATTATCTGTCGATTATTTCTTAATTGCCATTTTTAATGGATGGTGCTTTCAAATATTCAAATCTGTTATGATTTTCAAGACAACGATTAATAAATGTTTTTAATAACATTGCAATTAGTATCTAATATGTTTATGCAAATATATTAAATATCTTTCCTACAATAAATGTGAAATTCGTCTTGTCATAGCTTACTTCCTATTTATTAAATCCTAGGCCTCAAGAGATTCAAAAGACGCAAACAATAAAAGAGACAAAAAGAATAAAAATCAAAAACAATAAAGAAGAATTATGGACGCACGCACACCGGAACTTTATATTATTTAAAGATTAAGTTCAATTTCTTGTAAGAAATAGTTTATTTCAAATAGTTACTGTATAATTATGACTCGGCTTCGCCTGCTAGTGAAAGGGGGGGGGGGGTTAGGTTAATGATGATATGTTGAGTAGTTGAGACGTGAAAGGGTATCAAACTATCTCACTATCTCATTTATAGTATTAATATATATTTCTTATTGTTGCTTAATATATATATAGTTGTTGTGTTGCAACATTACTCATATCAACAAATATAATTTCTAAATTTAGATCCGACCAGAATTCTACGTGTCTTCTCCATAATACGTGACATTTATTTGTCTAGCACAGATACGTGCAAATATAAAAGAAAAAATGAATCCTTTCATGTAACCTTAAAAACATAGAACTATTTATGATTTCATAATGTGGGGACGTTTTTTTAACATCAATTAGAGACTTCTAGTACGCGGAAGAATTTTTTGAACAAGAATGACAACCACAGAGTATATAACGATAAAGTAGTTTGTCGGCTCAAAATTATTACAAGGCTTTATTTTTACTAGATTAAATATAATATTATTACACATTTTTTACAGTAATTAACAGGAAATCCTTAAGGTATAGGATACGTTATCATATTACGTTACTAGGATTTTATTGTGGTTTTATTATGATATCGATTGCGACCGAGGTCGCGAAATTATCATTTTATATTTTCAATAATAAAACGAATTTGTTTTACATAATTACATATATTCAATACTGAATTTTACGAACAGATAATAAAAGGAATTGATTCGTTTTTATAACATTTATTTCATGGACATTTATTATGATAATATCAAACCGTTTGAAGTGAAAATGTAAAAACAAATATCTATATACAAGCAGACGATTTCAAAACAGTTCAGTAATTTTTCTTCTCTGTTTCTCAACGTACATATTTGACGAACTTTGGTGTTACCTAACAAAAAAATTGAGATAAGTCTAGGAAAAAAATCGTACTAAAAATTACATTAATATAAGAATATAATTATATTTATCTCAAATTTTCAATAATGAGTGGTCGCCTCGACCACTGAGCGAACACTAGTTAATATTAATATGTAGGTACTTCTTACTTTTTCCATAATGCAATTAATTTTAAAGCAATCTATATTTTTAATTAATAGTTTTTCGTTTCAATATTTAAAAAACGTGACATCATAACAAACAATACTATTTGCAATAAGTGATTACAATGACGTTCGTAACGCCAAACGCATTACTAACAAAGCCACCAAGCGTGACTGTAGTTATTTTCTTTGAGTTTTAAAATAAACAAAAACACATTGAATAATTTAATAAAATCGTTGTTTTGCATAACCGACACTACATTGAAATACTACTGGAATTACTTAAAAAAAACTATAATACGAGTACCAGGTAGGTACTACTCATAGTATAAATAATGTTATATAGCTAGGTATTATAACGTTATTTAAACTCGAGTACGTCTATACATGTTAAATAGTTACATCCTAATGAATCTTGGTTAGAAACTAATATTCATGTTCAATAGGTCAATTTGGCATTCATTCATTAGAATACTAACAGCGCCGAATTCAAGAAAAACTACAACACTACACCGAGCGATTTTTTTTTGGTTACAATAACTTTCAACGAGTCTAATTGACATGCGTGTGATTTCTTTGACTCTGTCATGCGGGAGACGCACACAACAAAAAAAAAAATGGCACCCTATTTAACTGTCACATGGCGAATGATCCTAACTGCTTTTGCTCAAACTAAGCGTTTGCGTTTTTAATTGCAAAGCAACAGCCCACACCACCACCAAGTAACGCAAAAACGTGAACTGACCTAGTCATAACGTTGTTGTGACGTATACATCTCCTCCTACGAACGTGAACATTCCCCATCACAGCGTATTGTACTGCGTGCTTCTCTATTTTATCACCGACATAACTAAAAAAGCGACGAAATGATGATTATAGTCTGAAATTTAGCGTGTAGGTAATACCATTAGTCAAGCTATAGATATTCGACGTTATAGATAGCGTGCACAAAGAAGAGTTCGTGCAAATGTGATTTAAAATGAATATGAACAAGGAGTCTGTTTATGAAAACCTGCATAAAAGCATCAGTTTAAAAAATATGAAGAGCAAGAAGGCAACGACTTAACGACGGTTTATTGGTAAACTACATTAATTACTTTTATAGCAATTTTCAAGTTCAGAAGTTATTTTCGAAATTAAAATTTAAAATTGATTGGTTTATAAAATCGATATATTTAGGTAATAAATAGTTAGGTAATAATAAATAACTTATATTTTATTTCAGTAGAATATTTTAATAGAATATTTATGATAAAAATATTCAAATTTGTGAAATGCCTAATTCTAAATTAGAATAGAAAGCTTGTTTAATATTTCTCAAAGTACGTACACAAAGAATTAACGAAAGATTTGCATATTCTACAAATTATTTAATCACAAACTATGGCGATACAGGTCCATTTAATAGGTTCGGTCAAACGGGTCAGGTTCATTAATTCATTCGTCCCTTTCAACAGAACAGACAATAGATGATATCAAACAAATTTTGTAAACGAAGGACCATGACACAATTTCTTGTTACATCTATTATTCTGACATAGTAAATATGTAACTCGAACAAATTTGATAATAGTTGACGTAACAGTGTAATTTGGAAATATCATTGTAGAGATATTTATGTTTAATAATTAACGAAGTTGTAGTTTTAAAATTTTACGTTTATAAAAATATATTTGCCGCCTTAGCATACTGTAATATGTAATACTTGATCTTTGTATTTCTTATGTATTTGTAAATTGTGTGCAATAAAGTATAAATAAATAAATATTTGTATAATTTCAACAATTCCGATGTTTTCGCATAATTTATAATACAACACTATTCCACTTGAACAGTTATAACGACTTTAATTTAACTTCCAAAGATCCGATTACAGCTTCTCGGCCAATTCGATGTCAAAGTAGTTAATTCGTGTTTACTCCTGTTGTGGTTGGAATAGCTCATAAACAAACAACATCTAATTGCCCCCGAAAGTCACATTCAAAGAAAGACAGCTTGGACTCTGTTCAATTATTTATTTACATGCCCTTATGTAAGCTGTTTTGATTATTGTGTCGAGGTAAATATGTTATTCTAACGTATTTACAGTCTGTAGTAAAGTATTGCTGTCAACAAATGTTCACAGAGCAATTTCAAATCGAATCAAAAAGTTTTTATAACATTATTGATATTAATTTAGATACTGGACTATGTACGATACCGTAACTGTTTAGATAATGATTACGCGTGCGTTCGATTTTTGAATAATACTTGATGAATATATTATTTGGATAAGTATTAGAATAGCCTACTACAATTTTTTTTAAATATTTTTACAATGTAACAGTTGCCACGACTTTGCATGTATGCCGATTACAATTTCATTTTTAATATATGAATGCAAACATGAACGAACATGAACAATGAATATATTATAACTAGCAGTTGCCCGCGGCTTCGCTCGCGATTAACTATAAGTAAAGGATAAATGATTGCTTGGAGTTTTAATTGGTCTGTGATTTTAAGGTAAGAAACATGAAATGTCGTTCTGATTAGAAAAAATGGTATATAAAGGGTTTTTTTTAATTAATTAATTATTTTAATAACCATCAGTTAACTTACTGTGAATTCCTGTAGTTTGACTTATTATATTTTATAGTGACTTAAATGGATTAAAGCGCGAGCGAAGCCGCGCTACTGCTTGTAATCTATAAAATTGAAAACAAAAATTTAAATTTTAAGCTAATAGAAAAAATAATATAAAAACCGAGTTATTATTTAAATAAGGAAAAAACAATAGGTTTGATTTGCAATGACATGAAACGACAACGCGGTGTTGTACGTAACACGAATCCTATTAAATAATATTAAGTACCGTCAACTGTGGCAACATTACCACACTTTTTTGCAATTTACTCCCACATGGAGATTATTGTTTTAGTTTTTATTGATGATTCTTCACAAATATGTGTTTCTCTTTTAATTGAACCATTGAGTTCTACTAAATCTCACATAGAAACGCTATAATAACGAAAAGGGGTAAAATTTACACAATTTTGGCATCTCTACATCTTTGGATTATGTGTCCCAGAGATCACGCGAAGTAAATTTACCGATCGTACTGGCGCTATAAAAGCGACGTATTTATTTTTGAAGCTGTTATGTTTGTTTAAGTAAGCACTGCCAATACATAGGTAAAGTTGACCCAAGAATTTCAGAACTATCATAGAAACAGGTAAATGTCGGCAGGGTTGACAAAAAAACCACCAACCTTGGGAACTAAGATGTTATGTTCCTTGTGCCTGTAATTACACTGGCTCACTCACCCTTCAAACCGGAACACAACAATACAAAGTACTGTTGTTTTGCGGTCGAATATCTGATGAGTGGGTGGTACCTACGCAGACGAGCTTGCACAAAGCCCTACCACCGAGTGAATGGAGCTCAGTAATAGACACAATTGGCTAACGTCAGGAAGTCGTGCAATCATAACGCACATACATATGTAAAAACAATTGACCAATGGTACCAGACCTTGCTATAAAATGAGGAAATTAATACTGTTTGCATTTGAATTATGAAATATATTTATTTGAATTTAACTTATTTAATTACAATATAATTTATTTAATTTTAGCTGTTATTATTATAAATATCTCATTTTTTGTGTTGCTTTTTATTTTATGTATAATTATAAAGAAAATTAAAATATATATTATTATATGAACAGCTAATGTTTTATATCTAATTTAAAAAAGTTTAAATAATAATATTAAATAATAATTACATTTTTATTATTTAAAATATTAAGCACTCGTGGTAAATATTTTTTCCGTACCTGAGAACATTTTTATTGTAATGACGGGAAACGTATTCCACCTATTAAGGAGGAATTGAAATGGCTTCAATCCGCTTGGGCCTACTCGCCTTCTAAGCGTTATTATTCTATGAAATAAAGAATCAATCCTGCGTGCTAATATTATATCTCATTTCTGTCACGCACACATACGCAATTTAATACTTGCTTATTAATAGACACAATTGGCTAATGTTAGGATGTCTTGCAATCATAACGCACGTACATATGTAAAAACAATTGACTGAATTAGTAGGAGACCATGCAATCATTAATAATAATATGGTAATTAAAAAATGAATCAAGAAACAACCAATCAAATAAATGCCCATCAAAAACAATTATTTAAAGTCATGTTCGTACGTATAATACCGCTCAAGTATACATATATATAAATTAATTTAAGTCAAAAAACGAGGTAAAGCATGAATAAACAACAATAACAATATTTTTTGATTTTTCAAAAACAATGCAAGGTTAAATGAGTAGTATGTAGTCTAATACCATTTCATTATAAGAAGTATTGAAAAATTAAGTGTCTATTAAATTCAATTATAATTGTGTGCGGCTATATAAATGAATCGTACATTCGTTTTCGGCTTATTGACGAAATATATACAGATAAGATAAAATTCAATTGAAATTACATTTCAAAACTGTAGATACCTATGTTTATTAATAAACGAAAATAATAAACGAAACGAAAGTTAATGGGTTTTACTTAAATTGTTATTGTCAAGCTCTCAATGGTTTTTAGAGCAAATACATATATAAACATATATGTGAACCAGATATATGATATTGTAATAATTGACTCGGTGGTTCCACAATACCTATTATTCTAATTTTGAAACAAATTAATTTTCTCTGCTTATTTTAACTTTTATTATTATCGCCTTTTCCTATATTTAAAGAAGAAATAAATCCAGCTAGTGGGATACTAATCACAGTAAATCAAAATAATCTCGACTACTAGTTAGCTACTAATAAATAATAACTACTATCTTTGAGAAGATAATTTCATGCTTCCGGAGACGTTTCTAGAAACCAAAACAGCTGCGCGATACCATTGAGTAGGTATTAAATCCAAGGTCATTATTATTATATCGAGTATGACATTATTATTTTGTTCATATCGCAGAATGTAACTTTGTTCAAGTTACATTCTGCGATATGTATAGTCCCAATTAATACTTATAGTCAGATATTAGAGCGTTAATAAAAATAGGTATTCATTATTGAATTAATCTACATAGATTAAAAATGTTATGTGGCTAGACGAGTAGAGTATGAAATATATTAAAACGATATAATTCTCCGATATACTTTGCACCTTTTAATGTAAGTGTTGTGAATAATTTTCGCATTAAATAGTATTTTTTGTATCTTGCAATACCTGTTTTAGTTATTCAAGAAAACTTACTAGCTCCTGAAACACAGTTAGGTATCTAGTTCAGGTAGGGCTACATTGTATTGTGCAGAATTGTTTTTGAACAATAAAACTGGTTTAGTAGTATTTTTAATTACGCATTACAAGAAAATAGGTAAAGATAAAACTGACATTTACATTGGATGTTGTCATAAGTTATTTCAAATAAACCTATCTATTATACAATAAACCTATCGATTACAGTTTCTTATTCCAAATAACTTAAATTAAATAAACCAATGAAATTTTTTAACACGCCGCCATATTTTACTATTAAAAAATCATTTATTTGAATTTATTTTGAAAAAAATAAAAACTTTGTATTTGAACGAAATATTGTTACAATAAAACGTCAATACATTTACATAAATCAAACTACCAAATAAACCAAACTTTAAAAAAAATATGTCTTAACTATTAAAACAAAACTTACGCGTTAATAGTTAAAACATATTTAAATTACCAATACTATGAACATGCATTCGTCTGGCAACAGTGCGAACCAACGGTGACAATCATAGCGCATCAACAGATTATTAAAATTAATTTCATTTCGTTAATCATTGAAGTTTATTCTAAACTTATTGTTAGTCAAGAAAAAAACCGTATGCAAGAGAAGATGTCATACTGATTGACTTACTTTGAACTTGAAGAACATACGATCCGCGTGATCCGTTTCAAGGCTAGTGCTAACGGAGAACAAGAGGCGAAAGTCATGAACAATATTATTAAATTGACTCTTAGTTCATAAATTGTCGTTTCTATAAACTATATACGCACATAAAATTATTATAAAATTAATTAAAAAGTTCACTCACTTGGTGATCGTAGCGTACAAAACGTCGACGGGCACTCGGTAAGGTAGCGTCAGCAGAGACACGCAACGCATCCCCCGCTGTCTCATCACCCAGTTGACAATGCCGTTGTTAGCGGTGTCGATGGCGTTTTGGAATATCGTCATTACTGTATCCGGTAGATCGTCTACGAGAGCATCCTAAAAAAAATTACCCTTTAATTACGAATAAAAGACCTTGACATTTGAAAAATATAACTATTTACTATAACGATATACGTGTGATATACGAAGTTATAACTTTTTGTAAGCGCGTTTAGAGTTAAATTTAACTATAGAACGGAAATGTCGTCAAAAAAATACACCACGAAATTAATTGCGAAAGATTTATACAGTTTACATATTATCAGTATTTGACATTTAAATATATATATTTAAATGTCAAATACTGATAATGTATTGTATGGAAAGTTTTTATTTTTGACAAAATTTGAATTTAATGATTCTGAACACGTATTACGAAGACATATACCTAACTGTCAACACGAGTACTTACGGAGCTTTTCCTTTTATTAAATAAGGAAAGAGTATCTTGGCTACTATAAAGTTAAAGAGTCTATCGAAAATACCAAGTGCGTATGTTACAACTCGTTTAAACGACCATTGTAAATAAGATTTACGAGCAAATAAAAATTTATAGTGATTGCCTAATCTTTATTTATTCTAATTATAGTGTGAAGTATTTATAGTAGACGCTATTAATGTTTGCATAATGTTATAACTGATTGTGTATAGAATTGGGTAAAGGTACGTCTGGAGAGATAATTAATTAATTACTTTAATTTTTCTTTTAAATCCGGCTACCAAAAAGGTTTATTTCATGGATTAGGTCTTCGTGGCAGAATTTAGAGCAGCCCCGTGTAAGAAAATTGAGGAATTCTAAAAAAAAAATCAAGTAAAAAGATTTTGCCAGATCTGCTGCTAAGTTAGACACAAGACCAAGGTTGTTTTTAGGGTAATTAGGAAAAAACTCTTAAATCTTTGTGAAATTTGTTACAATTTTACCTGTCTGTGCGCCTTGCACTCTTCGCATTCGGGGTCGTATTCGTGAGGAGTGTCATCTAGAACGTCTTTTAACTGGTATGTGGACTGCACTGCTAGACATCTAGGTGAATTTTATTGCATTAATACAGTTGATACTCAAATATAAATTAATTTGTATGAAACTAAATATGTCTCACAAATAAAACTAAATAAATAAAAAGTTTAATGCGTTTTCACCCTTGTTAAGCGATCCTACTCCGTTCTTAAATTAATAATAATAATATCCCGGGACATTATTCACACAGGGCCATCTGATCCCAAACTAAGCAGAGCTTGTACTACGGAAACCAGACAACTGATATACTACATATACTACTTTTCTTTTGTAAATACATACTTATATAGATAATTACACCCAGACTCAAGATAAACAGATATGTTCATGCACACAAATGTTTGTCCTGGGTGGGAATCGAACCCACGACCTGCGGCGCGAAAGGCAGGCATCTACCAACCACGCCAACCGGCTCGTCGTAAATTGCCTATATTCTTCCTTAAGAATTGGGATATTAAATTTAAAAAAAAATCCTTTCTTCAAAAATGAAGGCGTACAAACCCTCAGGGTTTAAAATTTAAAAAAAACCTTCTTTAGTGCTAATCTACTGTGTAAAAGGAACCAATATGCAAATTTTCATGGTGCTAGCCTTCGAAATTTAGAAAAAGTTCGGACTGTGCGTTGATATGTCTGTCAGTCAGACAGTTATTCTTTTATATAATATATAGAACATAGATAATATATAGGTACATATGTACTGAAATGACACTGTTATTGTAATACTTAACAATAACTATTACTTTAATACTCTGAAATAAATACATTAAATGTAAACAATTGGAAACATATGTACACTCACCTAGTACAGGATATCATATTATTTCTGTGCAAGAAACGTAGAGCGTCATCGAATCCCTGTTTGCACATATTGCTGAGGACATCAGCTTTCGGCGGAAATAGAATTCTAGCGAAGCGACTCATGTTCTCCTTCGACAGCTCGATACTAGTATTTGCTAAATTTACCTAAACCCCAACATTTGTATTCATCATCATTTGGTATTAAAAAAAAAACCACTATTAATAATCATGTTATATAATAGATATTTCTTAGAGAATATTCGAACATTTTCTGTTTCCATTTCAATTTTCTTTTCATATTTTCATTGTATAGATTACGTCGGTATAACGCATTTAACTACTTAGTAAAACTATCTACGAAGGTCTTCAAAGTAGTTAGGTCATGATAATCACGCTGATATCACGTACCTTATATAAATGGCAAACTATACAAATCTCTTTGTTTTTAAACATTTATATTCACCTGTTATGTAAGAAAATTATGTATGTACTCAGTCTACACATCACGTCACATTTGTACATAAATTTCGTTTTGTAGACTATTCGTTCCACACTATTGAAGAGAGGAAGTATTTGGCAAGCCAAACTATTATAAGCCTGTTTCTTATGAATATATTACAATTTCATTTGTACGAACACGAAAAAAGACTGAACGATACATTTGTTTTTATTAAATTTTTAAAAAGTTACACCCAAAATTGAATTAAATAAAAACATTATTCGCGAAATTGGGTAATATTTAAATGTGAGTTAAATATATGTACATATTCATTTAAAATAAATTATTAAATACTAAGAACTTACGTGAAATAACTGTGAACTTAAGTCTCTAGGGCAGATATCACTCTCGCCACAGAAGGGGCTAACGGTAATCGTATTCTCGTCTAATACAGGCAAATTATCACTGAATCCCCCATCCATATATCTTATACCGTGAAACCGAGGCGGCAACATCCCGGAGAACACTGGGACGAAACATGACGCTAATAACGCCTGTCGAAGAAAAATCAGCTTTGAATAAAATTGGCATTGATTTTTTAAATAATATTAATGTATATTTGACTCTATGTCGGAAGTATACAATTTTTTGAAGTATAAAACTTTATGTAATATGAGATGTAAGATTCGTATGTATTTACGCAATTATTTAGTGGCGAAAAATATTATTATTTGAATTTAATTACATCATTTATTATTTATTTATAAGAAATCGACATAAAATAAAAATATAATATACACCTGAACATATGTTATTATTCTGTTTAATTAAAACTCACTTGTAATAAATCTTCTCTAGAAGGAAATTCAGTTACAATCACATTCTTGCCATCATAAACCCTTGTTAGAGAAATATGGAGTTTGCCGCTGACAATCTTGTGAGCATCTTGAGGGAGGTACTTTTGCATTCCCTCCAGTAGGACATTTTGTATATTGAAAGAAGGACTAAACGGACCGAGGGACCCTGCCCTCGCTTCTTCCACCACCCTCAGAACATCACTTGTAATTTCACCTAAAAAATGTAGAAAATTTCAATATTGTTACCGCTTCTTAGTTTTTTTTATTGCTTAAATTTTTACACTCACAATACATTTGATTGCTTGCCGTTTTAATGTAAAATTTATTGTTCCTTTTATTAAATAGCTTATTGTTATAAAGCAATGTCAAATATGATACGAAGTACATATAAAAACTGAATTTGAAAATTGACTGACAATTTTAATAATTAATTGATTAGTATGGTGAAATCTGGTAGAGATAGCCAGAATAACTGAGGAATCAAACTGTTTGAAATGGGGATAAAATTTGGGGCTCTCTGTATATGGAACAACTTATATTACATAATCATACTCAATACTCATATTCTGACAACCATTATTCAAGAACACAGAATATACCAAGATTATTTCATTAGTTATGACTTTAAAATAAAGTTCACAAACAAAAAATCTTTGGTATTCTTTGCCTAGACCTTCTATTGTTTGCAGTATTACTTTGCAAAATTATTATTATTCTTGTTACATTTGACAAGCAAGTTTAATGATATGTAATTTAATATAAATAAACCTTTTAATCTTGAATTAATTCAATTAGTTTGCAAATAAAAAAGTTGTATATTTATATTTCGTCATAAATTAAATATATAATCTTATTCAATAATTCTTAATGAGAAAATTTTAAGCCTTGGATGTCCAAGTTTTGCAATAATTTTAACAATTGCATTTCACTCGGCACAATTAAATTGCAACATAAAGCACTTTATTTTTAACTAACAAACTAGACAATTATGCTTAAGATAAATTTTCAGAAGTGTTTATATATATAGTAATATTTATTTACCATACAAAGTAACTTATGCACAAATGATAAATAAATATCAAGAACACAGAATATTATATACCAAGATTATTTCATTAGTTATGACATTTAAAATAAAGTTAGGAAACAAAAAAAATTTAGTGTTCTTTGGCTAGATCTTCTATTGTTTGCAGTATTACTTTGCAAAATTATTATTATTCTTGTTACATTTGACAAGCAAGTTTAATGATATGTAATTTATATAATAATAAATAAGCTATATATTTATATTACATCAATAGGTATTTATTAAATATTATTTTGATCATTTGTGTTTAATATATGTTATTATAATATCTAAATAATATTTTTGGGGTATTCCAACAATCAAGTAAACATTTTCTTACATTGATACATAAAACAACTTTCATTAGAAAAGCAGAACAAATATATTAATATCAGAATTGTAGAATAAGATTATATATTTAATTTATGAACAAAGCTTCTCTAGAAGCATAGATTAACGCAACAATTAATTGCTATAATACCAACACAAATGTAAAAAAATCTTGAAATAAATATTAAGAAAATGTAAATCTATAACAAAAATAAATATATCACAAATATATAACACAATTATAGATATATTGATGAAATAATGTATCTTATAAAAATTAAGTCATGTGTTATTTTACATTCCATTGTTTAATATTAAATTTATTGAAAAGTTAAAGTTTAAAACTATTTTTTTATATTAATATCAACGAATACAAGCATTCCCATAAAAACAAGAATATGTATCACTTCCAATTAGAGTTTACTAGATGTTAATTTTACTACTTTCTAAGTATTCTTAATATTTTTTTAACTCACCTATAGGAAGTTCACAGAGCAAACAACAAGCCGAGACAGCCCCAAAAGAGGCTCCCGAAATCTTGCCTAGAAGCAAATGCGGAGCATATTTTTTAAGACACACCGCAACTCCGACATGGTAAATACCAAGAAATCCACAACCGGCAAAGGATAAGTTCATTATTATTTACGCATCCAACGTAAATTAAAAAAATACACAATGAACAACTGTTCACTAGTCACCCAAGCAATAAACTTATAAATATAAAACCGATATTTTATATCGTAAAAAAATCACAGGTATATTTAATTTAAAAACAAATACTACGTATTGCGCTCAAAAAGTTTCACGAACACGTCTGACGAGTTCCAAGTTTCAATATAATATAAAATATAAATAAATAACAAATTTGTGCTAAGATGCAACTATGATATTATGATTAATGATATAAGTCAGAACGTATCAGCTGCGTTTGACGTTTATTGACGTCCTTATGCCACTAGAAGTTAGCCAGTGCTGCCATACATGAATCAACGGGCAAAAATATAGAGTTTAAAGAGTATTTAGATAGAGTTAAGAGTTTTAAATTCAACATTCGAAACCTAAAGATTTTGACTACAAACATTGAAAACAAACTATTTTTTTGATAATTATTTATGTGAGTGAGAGGTAAGGTGAATAGTATATTGTGGACAAAAAGTATTCGTCAAAATGTATGAAATGATAAAGTAATCAGTAATGTGTGCTAGAGAGGGACAGCAGCTTACCACAGAGTATGTTATGTACATGCAATAATCATCATCATTCAAACTTCTTTGTATACTTTATTCAAGTCTATTCCAACCAATCGTAGTAGGAATAAAGGTAAACACACCGTAGATTTACAAATTGCAAGCGATTTTCTAATTACGTTTCGTTTATAGTTTAAATAGTAATTTTTTGTGTTCTTAATTTCTGAATACGCGTTGGCGTGTGCATTTTATTTAATAATAACTTTTCGAGTAATTGCAATTTGTAGATTAATCTATAATCTGTGCCGTGAATTGTGACGTTAATATTTATAACATAAATATGCTTGAGTTGACTAAAGATAAGATTGGAATGGTTACAGTTAACAGTATTAGATTCATAAAAATATAATTTTATTATTGAAGTTAAATCTGAAAGTATTGTGTTATAAGATTTGACTTTTATATTTCTAAGTAGAACAATGACACGACATGCAAGAAACTGCACTGCTGGGGCAGTTTACACTTACCATGAGAAAAAGAAAGATGCTGCCGCTTCTGGATATGGGACCCAAAGCGAAAGAGTTGGAAAAGATTCCGTAAAAAGTTTCGATTGTTGTAGTCTAACATTACAACCTTGCAGGAACCCGGTGGTCACCAAAGAAGGTTACTTGTTTGATAAGGAAGCTATATTGGAATATATCATAACAAAAAAGAATGAATACACGCGAAAATTGAAGCAGTATGAGAAGCAATTAAAAAAAGAAGAAAATGAGAAGAAAGAGTTGGCTGCTGCTGAAAAAGAGGCAAATTTGGTTAAATTTATGAGTAGAGAGAAAACAATATCAAATAATAAATACTCAGATAGATCTCAGCCCTCAAGTTCAGTGTCGAATTTAGCTAATGGCAAAGATAAAGAGTTACCAAGTTTTTGGGTGCCTTCTCAACTTCCTGATGCAAAAATTTCAAAACTTGAAAAACCTGATCCAACTGTTTATTGTCCAATTAGTTGTAAACCTTTGAAAATGAAAGATTTAATCGAAGTTAAATGGACATTGGTTAATGATCCCGATGACAAAAAGTCCCTCATAGCTAAAGAAAACCGGTACATGTGTCCAATTACACATGATATATTAAGTAATGCAGTGCCATGTGCAATAATCAGGTATTTTTTTCATTCATTCAGTATTTTTTTATTTCCTGGTCCTTGGGCTTTGTACAAGCTCACCTGGTGACCATTAAACATCGTGTGGCCCATAACCCTTCCCCTACCTATTCTATAAAAAAAAACTCAATATACCTCTTGTTTCGACGAATATATTATCTATATATCACTTTATGTGATAAACAATGGAATTAAAAGTGCTCTTACCCATATAATATATATGGTTGTTAAAAAATACAACAGCTATTCTGAATAATATAGTTCAGTAATATAATTTTATTTGTAATACAAAATAATTCTACTTAACAACTTTTATTTTATTTATTATTACTTCCAAAGTTCTAATAATAACTTTGCTGACATTCCAAATGCCATTTTGTCACAAATCCATAATGAATACCCATAGGTTATACAAGATCTCACCAAGTTTATATGTTTATTTTGAAGCAATGTAAAAAAATGAAGTTTGTATTATATGTAACTTTAATTTCAGAACTAGCGGTCATGTTGTTACTATGGAATGCGTTGAGAAGATTATTAAAAAAGACTGGCTTCATCCCCTTACTGGAGAAAAGCTCAAAGAAAAAGACATTATATCACTACAGAGAGGAGGCACAGGATATGCTCTTACTAATCAAAATCTAGAGGGCAAGAACGAAAGACCAGTATTGCAAGCTTAGATATAAATATTTTGTGTAGAAAAAGTAACTTCTGTACCTATTTTATATATATCTCTGAAAATTCTGAACATGGTTGGATAAAAACCATAACAAAATATTTTGGTGTCAATAAAACAAAATTAAGTGTATAAATCTATAATAACAAAATATTATTAAAATATAATTATGTTTATTAAATTTTCTAATCTTAATCATTTCATTATCCTAAGAATTATTAAATGAAAATAAATCTAATTGAAAATCAATAGAATTGTTCCTAATTGCAGTCTCTGAATATGTCAGTTCATTGCCAAGGGATTCTAAAAAGTTTATAATAGATTGACCTTGATTAATTGAAACATCACTTGTGTCCGTTGTATTATTATCTGTAGCAATATTAGGGATTGCAGAATCATCTTTAACATGTAACAATGCCGGTTCAATAAGTGTGTCAGGTTTTAAAAAGTCATCCGTTTGGTCATTAATTAAGCTATTACACTTTGTAAAACTTTCCGATTGGTCACTTGACCAAACTTTAGGTGACTTATAACTAAGAGGTTCAGTACTATTGATGGGCGTTTTATTTATGTCTTCTACTATTTCTTGTTCATTTTGTGACTTTTCTGCACACATTTCAATCTCTTGTGCCAACTTATTCAGTTGTATAGGTCGTATTATTTCAACCTCATATTTGGCCATCTTTTCAGGGTTTATTTGGAACTTTCGAAAAACAGTTGATGAAGATTTTATTGGAGATGATCTGATATCGAAATGTGTGCTGCGAAATTGTATATGAGCAGGTTTAGATTTAACAGGCTTTGGTTCAGTGTCTTGTCCCTTTTCATTATTGTCATCATTTTTTAATACTCCATTATCTACATTTTTTGATTCTATGTTATTTTCAGTCTTTTCTGTGTCGCTTAATAAAGCAACTATATCATCAATTACTACACTATCTCTCTCAACTTCTGGAGAAAGTTTCATCTTCTTTCCAGTGTCAATTTGACTCAACCAATCTAATGTATGTTTTCTATTATCATTGTTATTTACATAAATAGGTAGTTTATCTGATAATACTGTATTCATATTATCACCAATATTTGGTATTTCAATATGTTTATTAGGTTCTAAGATTTGAGTTTCATCCATTGTGGTATGTAAACATTCATTTGTCTGTATAATACTGGGCGGTGGATTGTGTATGCAGAAGCCATTTTTGTCTTTTTCACAGTTAAGTGCATCAATATTTAAATTGTATTTCCCTGGATTTATTCCCAATAATCTGTAATATTTAAACATATCACTATTATCACATAATATTGTTTGATTGCTAAGCACAATAAGATAAAAAACAAAGAATGTTATGTCTCTGAATACATGATTCGAAGCTTTTCAGAAAAGCAAAATATAGAATTTTTAGTAAAACAGTTTTTGTTTCTGTGGTCAAAAGTAAACGGTTTTTTTATTACTTATATAAGTAATAAAAAAAAACAACTATACATGCATAATTTTAGTATTTAAAAATAATTTCTACCTGCCAATATCATCATTGATTATACTTGGTTTTCCATTTGTTTTATCGTCAGATTTTAATAAACATGGAATACATGATTTTAATTTATTAACAAATTGATCTAACTGCTGCACAAAGTTGTTAGCACCATCTTCTACAGAGCCCGTTTTCACAATGGATAGTAGGCATTGGAATAAGTCAGAGTGTAGCTTGGATGGTAAATGTGTTGGATGGTGCTCATAGTGTCTGTGAAGACGATGCGGACTGCTGAATTTCTAAAAAGAAAAAAAGATTTATTAACACTATTGAAACCAAATGTCAATCATTTATTATCTCCTGTTATAAAAATAATAAATTGTTTCTCAATTTGTTATCCTATATCTTCAAAAAAAAATAAAGATATATACAAAACATAAATAGTTATAGTAAGTGGTTTTCCTCGTAAGTGGTTTTCCTTGCAACTGGTGAGACAATCACATTAGCTTCAATTGCCTCACCTCATACCTTCCGGATTCACATCTGGTAACATAAGTTTTAATTTACACAGACACAATATTTAAAATTAATTTCAAACTCACAGAGGTACATTGGAGGCATGAAACAATTTGTCCATTTCTTCTTTTAGGTTTATTCGGTGATTCTTCTGCTATCATATTCTTCGGCAACTTCACTATTCTGCCACTACGAGTTACTTTTGTCTGCATCATTAAAAAACTTTAAATATAACTATTTAGTCCTTAGTTTAATTAATATGGTTCTTTTTAAAACATGTAAATATCAAAGTTTTATATTAATTATTTGTTGCTAAAAAATACTCCATGAGATTCTCTCAAACTATTTAAATAAAACTGATTAGGCGAAAAGCCTTTTTAATTTTGCTAAAGTAACTTGTTATTATTGTTATTATTATATAACAAATACAAATCAATTTTAAATCAATACATACCTCAACTTGTATTTTGTGTTCATCAACTACTTCGGTCTCTTGTGTTATTATTTTAGCAACATCCTTTTTAACCTCAACTTTCTTATGTTTATTCATTTTATTTTTTCCCACCACTGCCAAGTCTTTCGGTGATACAACTCTTAATGAAAAATAAATATTTTTTGTACATTTTAATGATATTATGTAAGCAATGATAGTATGTAAGTAATGATATTATGTAGGTATCTATAGCTCAATTAAAGTGGTTTGTTTTGTTAAAATAGCAAAGGTGGTTTGTGAATTTTAATATATTTACTTCTAAAGGGATTTCAAAACCATTCATCTAATTCTCAAATGAGAGTAATTATTATAAAACATTAATTTGTGATTGTGATGACAATTGTCTATTTATGACACATAAGTCCAAAAGGTGTTAAAATTGTTTATTTTAAATAACACTGTTATATTCATTATCCTAAACAACAACGCACACTTATATCATTGATCTAATATTTAAGCATACAAACATAGCTTTACATGTTATAAATAAAACAATTTTATTTTTAATTACATGTATGATTAAAACTTATGTTTCACTAAAAAGTAGTGACACTTAATTTGATATGTATTGTCACAATACTTACTTGTAAATAAACTTTGTATTTGTAACAGGATCATATGTAGGCTCAGGTGGAGAGTTTTGTGGATTACCGAATATCTTCAATGCATGATTTACTATCTTCATCTGATCATCGCTCAATTGATTAAGACTGGAAAAAAAAAATGAAGTAGTAGTGTAATTTATGTTTAGAAGCCGACTTGGCTCAGTGGTAAGAACGCGTGAATCTTATTCGATGATCGTGGGTTCAAACCCGGGCAAGCACCACTGAATTTCTTGTGCTTAATTTGTGATTATAATTCATCTCATGCTTGACGGTGAAGGAAAACATCGTGAGGAAACAAGCATGTGTCAAATTTCACTGAAATTCTGTCACATGTGTATTCCACCAACTCGCATTGGAGCAGTGTGGTGGAATAAGCTCAAAAGAGGAGAAGAGGCTTTAGCCCAACATTGGGACATTCCCAGGCTGTTACTGTAATTTATGTATTTAATAATTATTGAGTGTAATAAATTAGCTTTTGGCATTACATTAAATAGGATAAAATGTTTGTGTAACTAAATGTGCATTAGGAAGTATGATAACTGACTGGTGCTAAATTTTCTTTAATATATCTTTGTTCAATGAAAATGATCTGTTTCACATATGTAATTGACTATCTCTTCTAACATTTAATAAAGTAGAAAATAACATCATGACAATATATGTTCACATTTAGGATGTACTTTTATCTATATATAAAAAGGCAAAACATTTTTTTTGTTTGGTAGCTAATGACGAGCTTTAAAGTCAGGAAGAAGAATTGTACAAAACATGTATATTCCTCCATAGATATTTTCCTCATATTTGTTACAATTAATATGGAGGAATATCAACCACTGGGCGAATACTAGTTATCATAATTTAATAGAAATTCTCACCTATGGTATGTCTCGCCTAACTTGAGCAATTGAACTGATGTGTGTTTTGATTTATTTGATGTACTGAAATAAATATAATTTTAAGAAATACAAAAACAATAGATCATATTTAAAATTAAAAGTAATACATACTTTTCTTTGGGTTTAATCTTTGGCAGTATTTTTCCATTCTGGGAGCGTATAACATTTGGTAAGTCTTTTAATTTTACTATTTTACTGTTTACATCCAATTTGGGCACAGGATTCGGGCTCGGGTTATTAGCAATATACACAGGTTTCAAAACAACATTATTCACAGGGGTGATCATCTGTTTACAAGAATCATTTTTGGTTTCACTTTTTGGTAAAAGGAAACTTGCAAGTTTCAAGTTATTCCCGACGACGTTACATTCAGGTTTTTTCAAAATTCTTGGTTTTGTACTATTTTCAATTTCGCTAAGGTTAGTTTCTAGTTTGCCGCTATTTTCGTAAAATCTTTTTAGATTTTCACTTACTGGCTTCTCTACACTTTGGTTGTTTTGAGTTATAATATATGATCTTGCCTGCAAATAAAACAACTGTTATAATTTCTCTAAAAAATTAACGAGCAACTAATGACTAATGCAAATAAAAGCTACCTGATTAGCACTAGAATTTTCAATGAAATAAACTGGTGTGTATTGACATGAATTGATGATTATATTCTCTGATGGTGTGTTCATTTTTATAAATATTATTTTATAAAACAATAAATAGGGTCACTACATAACAATGCACTTATTTTAACAAAATAATCGAGAAGATATGCAGTACAATTTTTTGTTGTGCTTTCTGACGTTTAACTTTCGGTTCTGTAATCTGTTGTGAACGGCAGAATCGAATCCTTAAGCATTAGAAGATTGATGTTTGAAAATTTAAGGATTCGTGTTATTTTAAGTTAGCTGTTTAGATTTATATTGTTGGTTTAATGTTTAAGATAAAGTAATCACTTTATTTTAAAATGCCTCTTAAAACATAATAACTATTTTTAGACGAACTATTATTATTAACTCATATTTAAAAAAAGTTAATAATACTTTATGGTCACCCTTACAAAAGTAATGCAATATTAATAATTTTAAGTATTTATCATTTTACTTTATTAAATTGATATTTTCATGATTGTTTTAAAATTATAATTATTCAAATATTTTAAGATAATTTAAATTAAATAATTATTATAAGCTGGCAATATCACTTTAGTTTATCCAAAGACAACATAACCTTTTCTTCTTGAAAAGCCAAGCTCTGTCAAGCTAAGGTGATTATTTATTAAATTGGTTAAAAAATTATTTATATACATTTAAGTTAAAATTAATGCCTATTGAAAAACTATTCCGGCACAGGTTCCTTTGAAAAAAGTGGATTTTATTTAAGGATCACTAATTTTGTGGATGTCCGAGTTGTAAACGTCGGCCACGTGCGATATCATCATTAGTTTTGATTTTGTTTGATTGCAGGCGTTAAAATGACGAACTCCAAGGGTTACCGTCGTGGTACAAGGGACTTGTTCGCCCGCAGGTTCCGCACACATGGAACTATTCCGCTTTCCACGTACATGAAAGTGTACAAAGTCGGCGACATCGTTGACATTAGGGTAAGCGCCATAAAAAGATCAGTGTTTTAACTTAAATTATTTATTGACCATTAAGTAATATTGTAATAATCAAATAATATTCTTTAATATTTCTCAGTTTTACCTGTATTAATTATAATGTTTGTATATCTTTTCTAGGGTAATGGTGCAGTCCAGAAGGGTATGCCACACAAAGTGTACCACGGAAAAACTGGCCGTGTATACAATGTAACAGCCCATGCACTTGGAGTAATTGTAAACAAGAGGGTGCGCGGAAGAATCATCCCTAAGAGGATTAACATTCGCATTGAGCACGTCAAGCACTCCAAGTGCCGTGAGGACTTCCTCAAGCGTGTCAAGGAAAACGAGAGGCTACTCAAAGAGGCCAAGGAAGCCGGCAAAGTTGTCAACCTCAAGAGACAACCACAGCCACCAAGAGCAGCACATATTGTTAAAGGCACTGAGAAGCCAGTCTTACTTGCTCCAATTCCCTACGAGTTTGTAGCTTAAAGTGAAATATATTATTTTTAAGTATCTTTTCTTTTATTTCTAGACTTAAATTTTACTTTCATGTTACTTGTCCTGAAGTTGTTTAAATTTCACATTAAAATGTAATTAATTAAAAATATTAATTAGTACTATCTCCATATAATATGCATTTTTACCTACCTAAATGATATTCTCCAAAACTATCATATCTTAGTAGTACAAGTATCTTTGTCTCAGGGGTGTAGTTACCACTGTATCAGCCGTATCAAAGATACGGCCTTGAACCCATATAAGCAAAAATTTGTAAAATGTAATCATCTCACTCGAACTCTTAAGGCTGTATGCTAAATTCTCAGGAAAAAATTAAAATATTGTACAAATTTGAATAACTAGTATAACTTATTGACAGTCAAGGTGCTAAATTCACGTGTCTGAGGCGTTGCTTATTGGCCACTGGATGTTTTGTAAATATGTTAATCTTTATATAACAATGTCATTTTATACTCCATTGGTAAATTGGTTGAGTGCTTCGTATGTAACAGAAACAAAGTATTTATATCAATGTATCACGAACGAACGCCGCAGTTAGAAAGAAGGGCCGGGCCCCCTACGCAAGCTACGCCCCTGACTCTAAATCTTGATTATGGAGCGAGTGTTAGATCTAAGCAGTGAGAAGGTCTCACCGAATGCGGATGACTCCCGTCTTCATAATGGAGCGAGTGTGTTATGTACCAGGAGATCATAACCCGTGAGAAGATCTCACCGAATGCGGATGACTCCCGTCCTCATAATGGAGCGAGTGTGTCATGTACCAGGAGATCATAACCCGTGAGAAGGTTTCACCGAACGCGGATGACTCTTGATTATGGAGCGAGTGTGTCATGTACCAGGAGATCATAAGCAATGAGAAGGTTTTACCGAACGCGGATGACTCTCATCTTGATTATGGAGCGAGTGTTTCATGTACCAGGAGATCATAAAGGTTGGGAATAGCGAAAAACGTAATAAAAAAAACCAAAGTATATCAATGTATCAGGAACCAACGTTAGGAATAAGGGCTCCCTACCAAATTGATAAAGGGCCCATCAAGTATAAACAATGCAAATTTTTAGGAAATTTAAAGTGAAAGAAATAAATTAAATATATTTATTTGTTAACTATTTAATGTTGACATCATACTAATATTATAAAGATGTAAGTTGTTTTTAAATTTTCACACAAAGTATAATCAGATTAACATGGAAATTCTACATTATTTTTAGTTTTATGATGGACGATGTTTTTATATAATAAAATATAATATTTGTAAATCGCCAGATTATCTAACAGTCAGCAACTGCATATATACATTTGTTTGTTATATTTATTTATATTACTTTTAGAAATTTAAATTAACATCTTTTCACTTTCTGGTACAGATTATACTATAATTGACTAAAGTCAATTTGACAGAATGGTGTAAATTAAACAAAAAATCGAAGAAAGATCACAACTTTTTATTTTAAAATGAATTATATTTACAAATGAATGAATTCTAATATGTTGAATAATAATTTTCTGCGATCGAAATTAAATCTCAATAACATATGCCATTCCAACTTTAACAATGTGGCACATTAACATCATTTATGGTGTCTATCTTAAATATATAAATATATAAATTACTATATTTAGTGAAACTTAACAACTAGCATCTCTAGATTGATAAAAAAGTATATATCCTGTTTCAGATGACTTTTGTATATCAGAAGTTAGGCCGTAGAAGTCTTCTATAGCTGAGGCATCAATTTTCTGAAAAAATAAAATCAATATGAAAATTCATTTAAACAGTTTTTGATGAAATATACTTCTATCTTCTATCTTACTCACTAATATATTTTATATTAAAAATATATTAGTTGAAGTTAGCCACACGATTGTAGTTGCTTGTAATTGTGGGCAATGATATGTATACATACATCCACCATATCGTCGTCGAAGAGCAGCCAGAACCCGTGACTCTTAACGATGCTGATGTAGTGGCCGCGGTTAGGCCCCGACCCGCAGTGCACCACCACCGCCACCAAATCGTACAGACGATCCGGGTTCACGGCGTCGTCCGACTGGACAGAGTTACAACACTGTTTTTTAATTATATTATAATAAATATTTTCGTGTTCCATTCCTGCTATTTTGCTATTTATTGAGATATAGATATAGGCTTGTCGAGATTTGGTGTTTATTATTATTATACATGACAGAAGCAGCTCTTACTGATATGGTTAAATAGAGAGTATTTGTTAAAATTTCTTACATTTTTATTATGATTATGTTTATAATGAATAGTTATATAATTCATAATTCCTCCCCATATTTTCTAAATAAAAAAAAAGTATTTGTCTGTAAAAAATATATAATAAAAACAAGGATATTGAGCACAAATACTAACCGTATTAAACAACCTCAGTTCCAAAGGAAAAACGACTCTGTGGGATACTTTGATGTGCCGATTGTACTGTTCCATGTACTTGAATCTCTTAAGATGTAGCGCCAGTATGAGGGGTAGTTTCTTCACGCGCATGCGCTTCTGCGCCTCCTGGTAGCTGCTGCAGTTGTCACACTTGAACTTGTTGTCATTGCAAAGCGTCTCTGTGTCGCTGAAGCACTTTAGACAGTGGGTTATGCTTGTGTTTTGGTCGACATCCACCTGAAAGTATTTTTTATATGGTATTAATACATTTCCATTTAGATATAATACAAAAATAAATCAATTATAGGAGATGCATAGATAATCTTAATATAAAAACATTGTGACGGAACCTGCATCTAGGCTGCACATTAAATTTAGTCACTAAACTTATGGACCCATTTCGTGGAAGATCATTGAGCAGATGGCACTTATGTGGATAACATAGATGATTCCTATCGATATTGCCGCATCCATTTATTCTTAAATAAGATTGTAATAAATTAGAAAAATATTTTATTTTAATTTTATTTGACGAAATTTCTATCACAGTTTTTTTAAGGTTTCAAATATTGCGTTCATTTGATATTCTAACCAAAATAAAATAATTACTAACTAACAACTGTGTAGACATATTATAATCATAACATTAAGTAATTACAGGCACAAGGGACATAACATTTTAGTTCCCAAGGTTGGTGGTGCATTGGCAATGTAAGCGATGGTTAACATTTCTTTCAATACCAATGTCTAGTAGGTGATTACTTATCATCAGGTGGCCCATTCGCCCGTCCGCCTACCTATTCTATAAAAAAAAAGAGGATATTACCTGCAAGTCAAAGAAGTGTTCGTCCTTACTACTAACTGTTTCACAATTCAAACATCGCGTTTCACTCGTGAGCGTGCCTTGGAAGATTTCGTGCACCCATGTCGGTTCCGTGTTCTGCGGCACAGTTCCGTTACACGTTATACCCTCCTTGTTGCCGTCCGGCTTTTGTAGTTTAAGCGTGCTTTGATTTCTTTCAGCTGTTATTAATTAAATTAATTAATTAATAAAATACTTTAGTCACACGCTATTATTAAATTTTACTGCTACGTTTGTATTTAGCTTACAATACATAGTCAGAAAACTTGCGTTCAAAACTAAAGGTACCGAGTTTGGCTTATGCCGGATAGCCGTCCTATGAAACTATGAAATATGTTATTGTGCATATACTTGTGCACTATAATGTCTTCTGTGCAGTTGGCTACTCTTCGGTGAAAACGACCGCCGTGGAGGAAATCGGTTGTGAGGACATCACCAACAACCATTAATGTAATTTATCTATACAAGAACATGTAACTCACACTTGTCACATCAGTCTAAATTAAAAGCTGGTTAAGCTGCGCAGCACAGCTTCTATATATATAATTATATACTAAAACCTTAGTAATGCATTGTATCTTCTCATATAACTTTTATGTATTTTGGTTGGGTAGGATTTTTTGTTACCCATAAAAAATTAATGTTTGCTCATTGATTAGTATAGCAAATTAAACCTCTCATTTTATATAAATGATAACTTTGTATACCATTCACAATTCACAATCGTAGGAATGATTTATTTGAAAGATACATACAAACAAACATCACTTGAAAAAGCAATATTTAGAATTCATTAAGAGTGTGAAATTAATTAATTCGGTTCAACTACTACAGAAAGTCAATGTCAGCAAAAAAGCCAACTCACTGTACTATAATGTAGCAGACATCTATAATATGCAATGAATATGATAAACATTATTAAATTTGAATCATACACTATTGATAATGGGATTGAATTCGAAAGTTACATTATTCTATATAACTTATACATACCGAACGAGTATACATTTTAAGTGTTTGTTTTCGAGTTATAATTCGAAATAATAGTCTTGACAAGTAATGGAAAAAAAAGTATATAAATTAATATTGAAAAACTTACATTAACTAAACCAAAGTAATGTTCGTTCGGTGGAAATTGGTCTGACCCAATATCTATATTTAAAAATAATAGCAAATTATACTTGCCTAGAATAATTTCATTGATGTGATTTATGAGAAAATTAAGAAATTCGTGAGCATCTTGTTGCATGTAATTGTCAAACTCCTCTGAAACAAAAATAAAATAAAATTAAAAGTAAAATAAATACATAATAAGGTAGTACATCTATATAGACGCACATCTTATCTATATATGAATAATGGAATTCCCTGGCTTGGGAAATTCGTCATGCATCACATTCATACATATTTTTTAAGTTTATATAGTTATGAATTGCCAACTTAATATAAAAAATTGTACATTACCGTATGTATGTATATGTTGTGGGTATATGTAATGCATATATATTATGAGTTATGTTATATGTACTTATTTAAGTTAATTATAAGTTCACAAAATGAAAACTTTTTTTCTTTTCTTAATACTTTACTAATTATTATTAACAATAGTCGATTTAACAACTAGATTTCAAAATCATTTACAGACTTAGAGTTAGGAAATGATAGCATCTGTTTGTCAGAATATCAATGCAATTGTGTTTAATTAAATTCATATATTGTTATCTCTAAAATGTTGGAACCTGTGATTTTCCATGATACTTATCATTTAATTTAATAATAACTTTAATAATAACATAAAACAAAAATACTTATATACTATTAGTTTCACTTGTTTAATTGTTTCATTTTGTATTGTTTTGGTAATTGGTGACAAAAATATTTTGATCATTACACAGGAACTTCTACTGAATTTATACTTTCAATAGAAGTTCCTGAGTAATGATCTATATGAATTATTGTTATGCCTTTAGTATTGATGGCATAATATCTGGAGTAGGTATAATATAAATATTTTTTTAAAACATATGATATATTTTTTACATGTGTAGAGAAGAATCCAGCTACAAACTTCTATAAATGCACATAATAATAGTTTTAAGGACTTAAATCTTGAACAATAAGTATACCTTTTTCTTTCCTCAGTCTAGCAATAAATTTTTTAGGTGCAATTGATCCTACTTTCTTTTTTTGTGTAGCTATGCTATAAAATAAGTCTGCGAGGCATGTCAGCAATGTCTCCTTAGTTCTCTTGTTTTTTGCCTTATATTCCAGAACTTTATCTCTAAATGGTCGACAGAAGTATAAGGCTTGTAGAACTGAATTACTATAACATGTATTACCAAACTGAAACAAGATATATAATAATAATTAAACACATATTATAATTTTATGCACTAAATATTTTGTTATGATAATATTATAAGACAAGAGTTAATTAGGGATTCTAAATAGCTGCAACATTTATATTTTGAACGTAATAATTCGAAATGATAGTCTTGACAAGTAATGGAAAAAAAATATATAAATTAATATTGAAAAACTTACATTAACTAAACCAAAGTAATGTTCGTTCGGTGGAAACTGCTCTGACCCAATATCTCTCTCTAGTTGTGATATATTTGCGCCCTGCAACAATATTCAAAACAAAATTTAACGATTGCTAAACATCCGATTTTGATTAGAGATTTCTATCTATCCGTTAATCATTATAGGAGACTACCAATCATTATAGGCGGCAACTGATCTAAAAACCTGTATTTTAAATATGCTTTTTGTAACTGTATTTATAACTAAAATATACTTTTATTTCTCTTACCATTCTCTGTTGGAAATTAAGGCCGAGATCCTGACATATTGACATTTGCAATCCTGTTTCAACAACTTTTAAACGGAACACGCGTTATTGATAGTAAAGCGAACTTAATTTACACAAATTCTGCTGTTGTTTCTAGTTGCATACTTGTGGTTTCGCGTTGCATGCATACGCAAAAAAGCACAACACTCAGTCAGCTCACGTCCATGACAATCAATCAATTAATTGACATTTCGTTCAACTCGTTCAAGTTAGCACTACGTAGATAAAAAAGTTACTTAAAAAGGCGATTAGCATAATATCGATATCTTAAAACGATTTATAGATTGATAATAGTTGTATATACGTCGTGTAAGTCTGTTGTATAATTGTATATACAACAGACTTGGTTAAAATGAAATCAGATCAATGATTAATGATCACAAATACAGTACGTAATCATCAATTATGATTAAAGTATAACGAAAGTAATCAAAAACCACTCAATCAATTAAAAAAATCTGTTATTGTCTTGATGATTACATGTTGTAATTGTAATCGTTAGTCATTAATCTGATTATGTTTTACCCAAATTCAAGTTTCAAGCCCGAGTTGTACCGAGAGATAAATATATATTAACGACCGGTATTATAAGAAATATGTTTCGACATCAAAAATAATTTTTGTTACGAGTACATTAAAACAGATTATTTAAGTTTTGTTTGAAATTCTAATTTTAAATATTTAGCTTATTATATCAAAGTTGTCTGTGGATTAATCACCGGGCGGTATATTTTTATGACCAACAGCACAACTGTGAGGATTCGTAACTGAGGGACTATAACCATTGCCAACTTCCAAAATCTGGAATCTAGATTATCCCTCAGAACTTTCTCAAAAGAAATCCTTGACAGAAATGTCTTTATACAGATCTCTTATACTTATTGTATCAAAGTATTCGGAGAGAAAATAGTCAATTCAGGCGCTTTTTCTCTTTAATAAAATTGCGACGAGGACCGCTACTTATTCCCTTTGTTTGAAATTAGTGTTCACAGAACAGTGAAACAGTGTGGCTTTGCCCGTGAGTTAGGGGGGTGGTATATCAGGCGTTAGGTATAAAAAGTTCCTTCCTTGGTATCAAGTTTGCTTCACAGCAATTGGTTCAGAGGCCTTAGCCTCGAAAGTGTAACAAACAGACAAACAGACGGAGTTACGCCAGCGTTTATAAAATTAGTATCGATTCTCTTATTTAATTGACAATTAATAGGCGTAAGGTGTATAGTAGCAAAATACGGGAGAGATTGCATGGCTCGATGCTGATTGTATTTTAATATATTATGTATATCGTTTTGAAAAAAGATTATGTGATTATGGTATATAAAAATATCGATTCCTTGACATTCGTTAGTCGAAAAAATGTTCGCTTCATAATCTGTGTCAGATACCTAAAGTCATCTTTCATTTTATCTCCCGGCCGGCCCGCCTCTATTATAGAGATCCCTAATCAGTCTGGGAATAGGGAACAAAACATTATTTAAAATCTGTGCATAGGATACGCATACGTGTTCGCTGTGACGTGGCAATACGCGAATTACAGCTGTATAGTTCATTTGAAAATTTCAGCGGAACTCTGTAAATTTTCTTTTATACGAAAAGAGAGTAAGTAAATATTTAATTTTTACGCAGATAACTATAATATTTGCCCATTAAATTTTCATACACGGTATAGACCGTGGTTTTTCAGCATTTTAATAAACTATAAAAAATACGGGCCTTAGGTATAAAGCTGTAATAAGATACGAAATTTGATATCAAAAGAATTCGTAATGTTAAGTAAAATTTGTTGCGGTGTAATAATAAGTTGTTTGCACCCAATACGTAATGAATTTTATTAATAAGTTTTTTGTTTGCAGAGTCACAATGCTGACTACATTATTCATAGCACTGGCTATAACAGCCGTGTTCGCTGGCGTTCCCAGCATAGAAGACTCGAAAAGGATGATGGATCATCTTTCTGATGCAGAACATTATCGAAACGAGCATCACAACAAACAATTTGATCATGATGCGTTTTTGGGCGAAGACCAAGCCAAGTCATTTGACCAGCTCTCTCCCGAGGAAAGTAAGAGGAGGCTTGGGTAAGAAAAATAATATTTGTAAAGCTAATATTATTCATAGTATTTCATTAATAATACTTAAGTACAAGTATAACATCGATACATGAAATCAGTGTATTATATATTAGTATTATTATAGATACAATGTCTAATGTAGCTTTTTATTACAATTGCTTAGAGAAAGTATATCAATTAACAATCTATTTAAAGTCAGAACTAAAAGTAATAATATTAATTATTAAAGAGCGGAATGTTATAAATAAAGGTGCAGAGATATCAGTATAGTATCGACAATGTAAATGAATGAATGTAATAATTTGATATAGCGGTCTATGCTGGCCGGTCTGAAGTTCGGGTTATCTTAGATGCTTGCACAGGAGAAAAAGATATATAATGATCTTTATACATAATTGAAACAAAACCTATTTGCATTTCTAGTCTAAAATTTAAAGTCCCCAATTTTGCATCTAAAAACTATTAATACAAATACTGATGACAATTTTTTGGCCTACTGAGAATTTACTAAATAATGTAATAGAAGTATGCTGTAAAATGTGGAATACTCCTTCCTATAACTATTCAGAGATTAATATCTGTTATAGCGAATTATCTCATCACTTAAGAATGTGGGTTAGATAAACTACTTCAGCTAACATCCCACTGCACATATATTCTGGTTATTTATGAAATTCTTTAGATAAATTTAGTTATTACATACTCTGCTGTGTATGACATAAGGTTCAAAATGCAATATTACAATTTAATATTAAAGTTTTTTTAATGTTATAATAAATGGTAAATGGTAGTGTTTTTTGGATTTGAATATTCATAATGTGGTTTTTGATGTATATGTTTTAATAAAAATCCTCTCAATTAAGTAATAAATTTACTAACTAAAATTTATCACAAATGCCATTAGTTTAAAACTACAAAAATTATCTTATCTTTGTATGTTGACCTTTTATCATTATCGTGAATAATTAATGTTTTCTAGAGTAATCGTTGACAAGATAGATGCAGACAAGGATGGCTTTGTGTCACTTGTCGAACTCAAAGACTGGATCCGTTATACGCAGAAGAGGTATATAGAGGAGGACGTGGATAGACACTGGAAGCAGCACAATCCTAACAACGATGACCTCATCACATGGGAGGTGGGATATCTTTTTTCATAACATAGGAAAAAACTGCATACATTCTCCTTATGGAGCTTTTGTCCAGTTGTGGGACATTTATGGACATTTATTTTGCAATTTAATAAGTAGCTAAGATTATTTTTTTATTGAGCAACAAACAAAGTGAATTTATATGATACTACTTCTCCAATTAATAAAGTGTCCTAAATTAAAGTTTATTGAACTGCGAGGTTCAATCAAAGCTTTTATTAGCTTGTATTATATTGTAGTTAACTACAATATAATACAAGCCAATGGTCGACATGAGTTTCAATATGTATCATATTAACATTATTTGTGTTTTTGCAAACAAACACGACTCTCAAACAATCATTGGTGGTTTGCGAAAGTTCCAACGATAACTGTACAATGTATAAAGGTTCTTATCAATTGGCTGAACGGTGCGCGAACGCATAAAATACGAACAAAATCAAGCTTAATTTTTTATGTGATGATGTTCTCCTTTTCCGACCGATTTCGATTATCCAATTAGGGATGAGACGCATTAACATTACCAGTTATTGAAACGAGAGCGGGAAATACTTGCACGGGTGAAACTTGACCACCAGAACACCAGAATAGACAATACTAGTAGTGGAAATTTATATATATATATATTGTGCTTTATTAATGTCACTATATTATTTTTAATTATACATTTATTTATTTATTCTTTAGTATATGTTTAATATATGTCATAGATGGCATTAGTGTTATTTTAAATCGCGCTGTCCTCGTGCTCAAGGAATAATATTATGACGTGATTATATTCGTATTACTGGTATTTCATTTGTGCTTCTCTGAAAATTAATCTACGAAGTATTTTGTGACGTGATCAACTCTTTGTTAGGAAGATTACACGGATCTATTTCCTATACAAGTATATTCTTACAATTTCTTATAACTGACTGCGAACTAGAGCAAATGATGCCACTTGTTAAATACTTTCAGATTGTTTATAAAAGCTGGTATTCGTGTCTTTAGTATGTTTTCATACTTTGAAGCCCTGGTATTGAATATTGGTAAAATATAGCCAACTGCGCAGAACATATTATAGTACACAACTGTGCGCAAACACAGGTGCAATCTAAATTACCTAACTCTTAAGGCGATCTGTAATCCGATATGACCGGATAGTGTTCAGACGCAAGACCAACGGCTTTACGTTACATGTTTTTGAAGTGATAACTTCATATGGGAGGGTAAACCGCTTCGTAACGTAACGGTGCCACTATTACCGACGCGGACTTCTTTACCTGAGAGTTACCAACCTAACGCCATCTAGCGTATACAGATAGTACTTATAATAAGTTAGCTTCTCTCAAGTACTAATTTAAATTACATTTTAATATATTATAATTAATAATAAATATTATCACTTCTGTCGAGCGTCCCGAGACGCACACGTTTTTTCACGAGTGCTACCTCGTCTCTCGGTAAAAATGAGAGCTTTTTTCTGGTTTTCATAATTTATAGGCTAAGCGGCGCTGAAGTTCACTAATCTTTTGGCTTGTTCTCAGTTTTGAATAGGGTATTTATTTGAATAAAATCTTTTTTTTTATTATAGATATTTAAAAAAAATATATATTAAAACATTTTTTGCTTATGATAAATCAAATGTTGTATGAACAATTGGATTGATTTTTAATACTTTGTTGTAGACCTACAAGAAGAATGTTTATGGTTTTATGGAGGGCATGTCTGAGAGCGACTTGAAGAACAATGAAGGGTTCACATATACCAATCTATTGAAAAGAGACCGTAGGAGGTGGCACTACGCTGGTAAGAATTTCAGAATTGAAATTTTGCTAATAATAATTTATTTATTAAAACGAATGAGAAAATAAAATATTTAAATCTCTCAAAAATTAAGTATCTCCAAGATGGGGACTTGATTTTGGATTAGTTACAAAAAATATATTGTATGTATGATTAAACTGAAATGAGAAAAACATGAGAAAAATTCAATTCAACACCTAATTTATATACATTTTTTTTTTAAATTCGAAATGCATATAAACTGTATTTCTGATAATTCGTTATTTGTAGTTACAATTTTGCTCATATTCTTAGGCTGACAATAGATATTTTGTAAATACTATTTGAGTCTAACCACCTTATTCATAAACTTTATTTAACTGGTGATTAGTTAAACAATATTTTGTATTCTTCTTTCGTATGTCAAATCAATAATGACAGAAAGAGACAAATCAGTGTTTAGCTACACAGTAACTAAGCAACGTTTATATATAAGGCCGTAAGTATTTAAAAGCAAAACAAATCACTTGATTGTGTTACCTACATTTTTGCTCAATCAAACGGTGTATACCGTATCTTAATTATTTTGAGATAACAATTTATATGGTAATCTTATTAAATTAAATTTATTGGTTCAGTTTTATTGTTATTATTGCTTCCATTTAAAGTTCGAAATTATTTTTATTCTATCTATTAAAAGTAATTGAAATTTAAGGATTTGATGCCTCACTCAATCCGTTCATAAGTCACTTCGCACATTACTTATATGATTTTAGCCAAAGTCCAAGAAAGGTTAGTGTGAGCATTCAAAATAGCTTTCCTGAAATTTAAATTATTTAAAATCACTGATATTTTTTATCTGTGACACCATACATAAAATAGTTTTATCAAAATTGGCCACAGCATGTCTGACTATTTCGTTCTCCATTTGAATTCGTAAGTGGTTTAGTCGCGAAAGCGTTACAGACGGACGGACAAAGGATGTCAGCTACATCTGTATTTACAATATTAGTATTAAATTTGTTTATTTATTTTTGTAATTAATTTAACTTTTCAAATCTTTGTTTGATTAGTTTGATTATTAAATAGCTTCATTTACAGTTTCACAACAATTCAGTATTTATGTGTTGAATAATTTTATTGTTGTTTGATCTTTTAGACAGTGATAAGGATGACGCGCTGAACAGGACGGAATTTGGGGGTTTTCTGCATCCTGAGGACCACGGCACCATGAGGGACGTCGTCGTACTAGAAACCTTGGAGGATATTGATAAGGATAAGGTATTCTTTGGCTAAATGTTTTTTGTGTTTATGTTTATCAAGCATGACCCATATGTATGGGTCTAATATAATGTGGTGCCCAATAATTATAATCTCAATATTGTACTGTTGATACCTCTCTTGCATTGCTTAAATCGTGAGATACCTGACTCGAATTATGGCTTGGGTCGATTTCAATTAAAATAAATTTTTAGTAGCAACTCAGAGTTATTTATTTGTTGTTGTGTTGACTGCTGAAGGAATAGGAGAGTTGCATTTGCGCACACTCTTGAGCCATATAATATCTCCTGCGCAGTTTGGTCGTCGACAGTGTTCTCCACCTAAGTTGGTTAGGAGAACATAAATATATATTACTGTTTTTGGATGTAAGTATGTTAAATACTATTTCGTATAACCCCCAGGACGGCAAAGTATCCCTTGAAGAGTATATCGGAGACATGTACAAGCCAGAGGAGGGAGAGACGATAGAAGACGAGCCCGACTGGGTCAAACAAGAAAGGGAACAGTTTGCTGGCTACAGGTGGGTTACATACTACATTTATTATGACTGCCTCGTTGGTCTAGTGGCTAGATATTAGGCTGCAGATCCGGTGGTCCTGGGTTCAATTCCCAGGTTGGGCTAATAAATAGTTATTGGGTTTTTCTGTCAGAAAATTCTCAGTAGCAGCCCGGAGTCTGGAAGGTGGAAGTGTGTACACTCCCGTGCCTCGGAAAGCACGTTAAGCCGTTGGTCCTGCGCCTGAATTCTTTCCGGTCGTGTCGGATTGCCGTCCCATCGGATTATGAGAGCTAAGGAAAAGAGAGTGCACCTGTGTTTGCGCACACACTTGTGCACTATAATATCTCCTGCGCAGTTGGCTAATCTCTCTTGAGATTGGCCGCCGTGGCCGAAATCGGTCTGGAGGACCTTAATTCCTTATTATGATAGTATAAAAAAAGTTTTTTTTTTTTTAAATTATTGTACACTGGCAAATAGCCAACTGATTGTAAGTCAACATCCTCAGCCACAGACATTGTAAGAAATATTATTTATTTTAATTGGGCAATAATACTGTGACATGTAATGACAATAGGACATTCGCATTATGGAAAAATCAATAATTTTTTAATAAGACTGAATGTTTTAGAAGGAATTCAGTTGCAAAAATATTAATTAATTTAACAATTGCATTTATATTTTCAGAGATACAAATAAAGATGGATTCATGGATGAGCATGAAGTGAAGGACTGGATTGCGCCGCCCGAGTTCGATCACGCGGAAGCTGAAGCTAGACACCTGGTCTTCGAGGCTGATTCGGATGCTGACGAGAAACTCACTAAAGAAGAAATATTAGACAAGTATGATCTTTTTGTTGGATCTCAAGCAACAGACTTCGGCGAAGCACTGGCCAGACACGATGAATTTTAAACAATCTAAAAAAATATATTTTTGTTGTAATTTTAAAGATTATTTTAAATTCTTTGACAAATAATAATTCCTGTTCACGTAATATATCTTTATACCATTCAAGGTAGCTTATGAAACTTAATTATTTTTATGTATATTTTTTTTTTTCATAAAGTGAGCCAAAATTTTTTATATACAAAGGCCTTATATACATTTAAATACAAATTTTAAACTATTGTAATTGGTAACAATACCCTCGCATAATTTTATCTAAGGAGTTATTAATTTATTATTAATAATAATTCTATAATGAAATGGTAGACAATTTTTTATGTATTTTTTTTGCGTCTTTATATTTTTGAATCTTTATACTAACGATAATGATAAATCGTTTGTCAATGCCGTGAACGGAGTATGTATACATTTTTGCGTCATGCTGTGACGTTTTAAGTAAATAAATGCATTTAAACTCACACAAAGAAATGCTGAAATCGTTATTATATAATGTAATTTTGCACACATTGATAATATTTGTAAAGGCACAAATCACTTACAGTGTTGTAGGACTTTATTGAAGAAACGTAACTATACATATGGCGTACTACGTACCGCGTACACGTCATTATGGGCCAGTAATATATTTTTTAAAGAAGTATTCATAACTTTAAATGTGATTGTAAACGTGTGTATACGTAATGTCAATCGTTATTTATGCTATTCATACTGATGTGGTATGTTGCAATACTCTTGTGAACGGTATTGGATTCGACTCGCGCGCTACCTATTTGTAAGTTTACGGTACTATACCAATGACCACGTGTCGGTCACGTGCCAAAAACAACTTCTCTGTGTTTTAATTCAATCTGTTGAACGATCCGCAAACGCACAAATTACGTTTTATAACAAGTGATAACGGATTGAATTTAATTTATATAAATAATAATTCATGCATGTAAGTAAGAATAAGAACGATGTTTTGCGCAAAAGTACGTTAAAATGTAAACACAGTCGTGAATATCTCAATGATGGATTATATTTAATATTAATTAGATAAGAATCTTATAAAATACCAAAGTTTTATCCGAAGTTAAATTCGAGTAATTTTAATATTAAATGATACATTTATGATAATGATATATTTATCTCTACGGTATTAATATTGAATTTTCAATAGCTATTCCAGATTATATGCATTTATATACTAGAACTGTAAGAAGAATAATTTTCGAATATATTTTTAGTAAAATTAACTCATAGTCTGTATTTTTATCTTAAACAAGATATCTCAGCTGTTTATTAATAAAATATTAAAACAATTTATGGTTTTTTTATTAATTTATTTCAATAACGACATATAATTTGACTATTTTGACTCATTTATATTAAATCTTATAAAAAAAAAGAAAAGAAACATTAATGAAGAAAGTAACATTAATGCATTTGTTACCGCGATATCATCAGAAAGAAGATTATCATAATCCAAATGTCTGGAAGAGATCGTTCTTTTAGCGATAAGACCGCCTTCCGTACATTAGGTCGGTGAGACCTCACTGTTTATGATGTCCTGGTACGTGACACACTCGTTCCATAATCAAGATTGGAGTCATCTGCGTTCGGCGAGACCTCATTGTTTATGATCTCTTGGTACATGACACACTCGCTCAATAATCAAGATTGCAGTCATTCGCGTTCGGCGAGACCTCACTGTCTATGATCACCTTGGTACACGACACATTCGCTTCTTAATCAAGATTGGGGTCAGGGGCGTAGCTTGCCCTTGAAGGCCATGAATCAAAATTTGGTAGGAGACCCTTCTTCCTAATTGCGGCGTTCGTTCGTAATACGTTGTTTTTTTTAAATTCGTTTTTAGCTTTTTTTTATATTGTTTTATTTCTATTACGTATGAAGCACTGAATCAATTTATCAATGGAGTATAAAATGACATCCTCATATAAATATTAACATATTTGCGACTCTCTCGGCCAATAAGCAAATCCATAGACACGGGAGTTAAACTAGCTATTCAAATTTATTTTTCAAATGTGTAAAATATTTTCATTTTTCTCGGGAAACTTAGCGTACGGCTTTAGAATTCTAGTGAGATTTTGTATAACATTTTACGAATTTTTCCTTACACGGCTTCGGGGCCCCTGTAAGGGGTCCGATTATTTGATATTGAGGCGGTAGTTACGCCCCTCATTTTAGTCTATTAATTTTAATAATATCGAAAGTATTTAATAAAATTAATGTTTAAGGATTATAATTATATTTTTACGTAACAAAGTTGAGATACCGATAAATGTTTTAATTAAATTAATAACCACTACACTCGCGCCATAATAGGAAATCAAATTAAGCAGGATAAAAAGGCCTAAATATGTTAATTATGTCATATTTTAGCTATGATATGAAAGCGTAAAGAAATAACTAATATTCACATAACAGACAACCTTTCGTATTTATGATATTAGTGCGGTTATTATTATTCTAGAATTAACATTAAAGATAAATGGATATACTAAATAATTGTAATGCCTCCTTATATATTATGTTAGGTGCAGCATTTCAATTTGCTAGAACAATGATATCTTTGGCATGACTAACGTGAACATGCTACATATAGTTACCCATAGATAAAGCAGCAGCAAGTAATAGAAAATCATTACAACCCTTCTTATCTAATGAAACTATAAATAAGGATAAAACAAAACATTTTAATGCTAACTTTATTAAATCTTAAAACTAAGGAATAGATAACCTTAAAAGTAAAAAATCAATAAAATTTAAAAAAAACTTTAGAAGTTAAGACGAATAGAACAAAATTACAATCTAAAGCCGTAAATTATTTTCAATTCACAGACAGACACATCAATTTTATTTATTTGTATAAATTTAGGTAGGTAATCGAACATAATTATACTGATATCCCTAACTAAGTATATAAAGATTCTTTTTTGAGAAATATTAATTGCCTTAATTGACGGAGAAAAAGAGCGGACAACTCTTTGTCTCGGTGGTAGGGCTTTGTGCAAGCTCGTCTGTGTAGGTACCACTCACTAGTGACCCACTCATCAGATATTCTACCGCAAAACAGTATACTTTGTATTGTTGTGTTCTGGTTTGAAGGGTGAGTGAGTCAGTGTAATTACAGGCACAAGGGACATTACATCTTAGTTCCCAAGGTTGATGGCGCATTGGCGATGTAAGCGATGGTTAACATTTTTTACAATGCCACTGTCTATGGGCGTTGGTGACCACTTACCATCAGGTGGCCCATATGCTCGTCCGCCAACCTATACAATAAAAAAAAACCGGACTCGCCCACCGAGGGTTCCGTAGAAATTTGTAGGTACATATTTAGGGTTATGTTTAAATACTAAATTTTAAATTAAATAAGCAGGTATGCATAACAGTGCAACCTGTTTGGTACTACATACACCAAAATTATTAGGTACCTACCTATACTTATAAAAAAGGGAAAAGGTTTTTATCATTCTTCGTCATAAATCGAAAACTCTACATCATAAAAATAATTTAAAATTTGCTTTAGCTTGCGCCAATGAAGCCCTTTCATAGCCCACATGACACGGTTAACTCAATTCAAAATTTGGATCGTCGTTCCTTGCATAAAGACCCTGTTTTTTATGATTTAATTACAAATGTATGGTTTTCAAATTTTTCCTGTACTTGTAGCTTAAGACGATATTACTTGCCAAATTTCATAGTTCTAGGTCAACGGGAAATACCCTATAAAATTTGATTCCCTTGAGTGTCGATACGGCATATACAGCCGTATCTTTATTTTACGTTAACTTAGAAGTTTGATTTTTTTCACAGCTTCAAGAGACTGTAGACCTGACTATATCGTTTTAATTTCAATTCGATTCTTCCACGCGTTCCCGAGATAAAGTGTCTTGACAGACAGACGGACAGACGGACGGACGGACGGACAACAAAGTGATCCTATAAGGGTTCCGGTTTTTCCTTATGACGTACGGAACCCTAAAAATAAAAAATGAAATAAAATAATTACGAATTTAATCCGGCATTGTTAACAATAATAATACTGTTTGGGCGAGTTGAAAGAGTATTTGATCTCGGTCAATGTCACTTGTTAATGAGCGAAAGCTTGTCTAGTAAAAATACTTCTCATCTAATGGAAATTCGGTGCATCACAGATCCAGTAGTAATATATAGGGTTTTCCATTAAGGGCGCTTGATCGTGCAGAACTTCCATCGTAGCGTGTGCTGTGTGGCACGTAGCGCCGTCCTGTTGAAACCACATGTTATCCAGATCCATATTCTCGATTTCAGGCCAAAAGAAGTTGGTTATCATCGACCGGTATCGCTCACCATTGACGGTGACGGCCACACCATTATCGTTTTCGAAAAAATACGGACCAATCACGCCTCCGGCCCAAAATCCGCACCAAACAGTCACTTTCTGCGGGTGCATTGCCACTTGGTGAACCTCGTGTGGATTGGTCTCGTCCCAAATACGGCAATTTTGCTTGTTGACATAGCCATTCATCCAAAAATGCGCCTCGTCGCTGAAGATGATTTTTTTGCCAAAATCGGCGTCAACTTCCAACTGCTCTAATGCCCAGTCAGCGAACACACGGCGCTGTCTATGGTCATTAACCTTGAGCTCTTGGGTCAGCTGGATCTTGTACGGGTGCAGGCTCAAGTCACAACGCAAAATTCGCCAAGTTGTCGTCTGCGAAAGGCCGAGTTCCTGTGCGCGACGCGGAATTGACTGCCGCGGGTTTTCGAGGACACTGTCGCGCACAGCGGCGATATTCTCGGCAGATCTCGCGTTACGTTGACGCACGGGAACCGGCTGATTGTTAACTGACCCGGTTGACTCGAATTTTTCCACCAATCGACGGATAGTCGACTCGGCAGGACGATCATCGCGACCGTAAAACGGGCGAAGTGCGCGGAACGTTGCTCGAACTGAAGACCCATTTTCATAAAACAATTTTATGATTTGCACGTGCTGCTCGACACTGTAACCTGCCATGGTGGTTTGGGAGGACGGAATGAATATAACACACTGCATTTGACAGCTGTCACTCAAACAACATGGCCGCAATCAGCTGTCAAAGTTCAAGCGTCCCTATTGGAAAACCCTATAGAAGACGCTTGCGATGGATGGATAAATCAGCACGTTTTCTAGGATCGTCGTCAAATCAGATGCAGCATAAGAATGAGAATATGATTGGCGGAATTCACGGCTCGATATTCGTTTTAGCAAACTAATATTATAATTAATTAAATTAATAATAAGAATATAACAAAGCTACAAAATACTAATATGTAATGGTTTTCCTTTATTATAAATGTTAGACGGTCGAGAAAAGGAAATGGATGGTAAATGGTCTCCACCGTCCATAGAAATAGGCACTATAAGAAATATTTACCATCCCTTACGTCGCCAATTCGCCATCAACCTTGGGAACTAATCGTTAGATGTTATATCTCTTATGCCTGTAGTTACAATGGTTCTTTCACTTTAAACCCGGAACACAATAATACTAAGTATTATTTACGTATTGCATTGAATTTATGATGAGTACTTACCTACCCAGACATCCTTGCTCAAAGCCCTGATCAAGTGCCAAGCCCAAACAAATACTATTTCCACTTAATTACATTATTAGTTTTTGTTTCAGGAAATTAAACAAATCCATAGTTAAAAATGACCGGAATTTTAATAAATAAAAAGAATATAAGAAGAATAGTTAAACAACAATAATTGAAAGTTGGTGTAAAATACATTTAATTACGACAATTTTAGACAATAAAATGATTTTCTAAGATTAATTACGTTCGTTTAACCATTTAAATAAATTGCAAATTGAAATTAAATCTTAGTTAGTAGTATTAAAGATACGAACACTTGTGAACATTACGAGTAATTGAAATAAAAACTTCAATATCATTAATATATATCGATGGAAACTTCTGCGCTTCTCTTATATTAGATTGTATTATTCTATGAATATTAAGTGCCTTTGTAGATTACCAACCTATTTCATTTGCGCGTGAAATCAATCATGTACACTTGATGTCGCTCCGTTTTACGTTTGATGCGTGCTTAATGCTTATTCACGTGCTAAATGCAAATGTGTAGCTACTGTGCTACAAAGCGGTTAATTAAAACATGGAATATTCAAATCATATTCCATTATATTAATTCGCATTCTATTATTCGGTAGGTATATTTTTTGGCACTATGTAACTAATAAGTTAAAAAAATCAACATCTTATATGTAAAGTTAAAGTAAAATTGGCTGCAAATGTCCCACGGCTGGGCTGAGGATTAATCTCCTTTTGATGAGAAGGTTTGAAGCTTATTCCATTACGATTCTCCAATGTTTTTGTTTTTCTCAAATTTGTTGGTTTTTAACAATTATAATGTGCTAGAATAAAAACAAATTAGAAATTAATATTAATTTTAGTGATTGAAATAACAGACCACATCACTCGAATGAACACGTTAACGTAATGCCCTAAACATTGGCAAGGAGTACTTCTTCACTACCCTTCTATATGATTAATTGTACTTTAAGAAAAATATATTTGCCACTGGTTTCATTTAAAAAAAAAATCAAACAAATAATACAAAACAGAGTGTGAAGAGTACAGTGAATATACTCTACGTTTCTTGCTACGTGACATCTGAAAGGCAAACGAGTTCATATTTTTGCATCTTATACTCGACAGTAACAGCTCAGTTCATATAAGAAGGAATTCGTATGATAATTTTCATTTTGCATTCACTTGCGTTATTCTTCTTCGTGGCTTGTTGTGGATAGCGCTCGGGGGAAATTCGTGGTTGTCGCGAGTATTTTTGTTTGCAAGGATTTTAAATTACTGGAAGTGTTAACTAAACGTTTTTTTTTAAGTGAAACCAATCTATCTTGACTGTTTCATTATAAAATAACTTTGTTACATGCATAGCGGCATGAGCACCTATCTTCCAAGGAAGAAATTAGAAGGCAACATAATTTGTACAAACCGCAACAAACAGTACGCACACGTTATTATAATAATTTAGGCACGTGAGTTTTTGTACTGCTCAACGACGAAAATCTAACGGTATCTGGATTATACGGCAAGAAACAAATTCTTCCTCATGGATAGGATGTAAAGATGGACTGCATCCTATTCCAGTCTGCTGACCTATAGTGCCACACAGGGTGGCAGCCCGCGACCCGAGACCGTGAAGGGCGTGTAGTCGGCAGTGTCCTCCCGACATGACAGTGGTCCGACGAGCCAAGAGGAGGCTCGAACGAAACATGGTACCCGTCCGAATGAGAGGTCAACAAATGGTCTAACAGGGAAGGTGTATGATCCTCCACATCTGGAATTCTCATTGGCGAGGTAACCACTTCTTTTAGACCATATACCAAAGCAAAATCGGTGGTACAAGAGCCAAGCCTGCAGCATGGCTAGTTGGATGTGCTCAATGAGTTGGTCAGCTTCGGCATTACCGCTTTATTATTAGAAACGATTGACATAAAGAACCATTAAATTAGAAAAGAACATTAATGAACACTAATATATAATTTTTTGTAGATAGTTCGGACTGCATCAATGAGATTTTTGAGCTTGCATCTTCTGTTCATTCAAAGTTTGAATTTTCGCGGACCTTATTTTAGTTCATGCAGACCACTGGTGGTCCGTGGCTAATAGTTGGGAATCACTGATGTAAAGCTGGTGGTAGCTTCTAAATTTAGTTTCCGCCAAGAAAAGCCAGCAAGGAATTCAGTAGTTACTCTTTTTTGCTGCTGTTCCAATACGAGTTGGTGGAATACACATGTGGCAGAGTTTCGGTGAAATTAGACACATGCAGGTTTCCTCACGATGTTTTCCTTCACCGCCAAGTACGAGATGAATTATAAACACAAATTAAGCACATGAAAATTCAGTGGTGTTTGCCTGGGTTTGAACCCACGATCATCAGTTAAGATTCACACATTCAAATCCCTGGGCCATCTCGGCCCAAATTACAGAGTCAATGCAAATAAATGTGTTCATACTCTGCATGGAAATTAACAAATATGATGATAACAGGGACTTTTATTTGTTCAAACTGTACACTAGAATAAGCAAGTATTTCTTAAGGTAGGTACAGAAAAGGTATATATGAACAAAAATCCCTTAGACTATATTTTTATAGGGCGCTTCTAGGTTCTTTACATTGAATCCACGTGCCGTGGAGGCGGTGCGTAATTGTCATCCCAGTCTATATCAATATCAGTAAATATGCGGTAACTAGGAGCCCGCGAAGTAATGCCCTGTGAATTACTGACGTATCAATTGATGCGTATACGTAACATTCTCGTATATTTTCTTATTTTCATCTCGTAAATACGTCATAAATGAAAATGATTTTGATCTGTGGCGGGATGATCATATCTAGATTATAATTTGACTTGCAAATTGCAAAACGATATAGATTTTATGTTCAATGGTATGTTTGTTATTATTATTATAACATTAAATGTACCTCATTATCTAATAATGAATACTACAGATTATTTAAGGTCTCGAACAAATATTACGTCAATGTCAAAGATATGTATTCGTCTGTCCTCCTGTGGCTATAAATGTCCCTACATTGACTATTATAGATAACAGGCTATGTCAGTGCTTTTACTGTAAATATTAACGGCCTTATTTATAAACGTTGCTTAGTTACTGTTTAGCTAAACACTGATTTGTCTCTTTCTGTCATTAATGATTTGACATACGAAAGAAGAAGACAAAATATTGTTTAACTAATCACCAGTTAAATAAAGTTTATGAATAAGGCGGTAACGATTTAACTCTAATTTATTTAGTTCTTTACTGTTCTCATAAAATAATAAAAAAAAAGTAGTATCATAGAGTATAAATTCAATATGACAGTTACTATAGCTGCTGACAAAGGGCTAATTTGTTTTTTCTACTCACAGATAATCGAAACTGCAATACAATGGAGAAATGCTGCCATCAATTATACAGCCACTGCACGCCATCATGATTTGAACAGTTAAACGTATAATATACTTACATATTTATATACACAGCGTTATTAACGCTTCTTGATTAAATAAAATTGCTACAAAGTCAAATTACAAGACTTAAAACGAAACCAAAGCTGGTAAAAATAAACCAAAAGTATGTATTAAATTAATAAAGGAAATAGTTCACTATTTTCTTTTCACGTACAACCGAACTCTCAGCTGTAATGAATAGATGCTCCACAAAAGAAACTAAGATCAATAAGTCTTTGAAATTAAACAAACGGAACGTTGAAAATTGTTTTATTTATTTTATCCGGAGCTAAAATCTGAAGCTTCTAAACATTGATTGTTTTATATTCTTAATGAATTGTAATTTATATTATTTGCTACAGATTTATCAATAAATAATCATTTTATTGTGATTGATAAATTAAAGTCCTTATATATTATTTGTATTTACTTTTAATGCAAGTCTGAGGTCAGATGACACAGTATGAATTCCATCCTAGGAGGCCGGGTACCTTTTTAACGGTTTCTGCATTGTGAAAAAAGTATGCATTAGGCTCAGGTTTTGTGCAATTTATTGAAAAAGTTATGAAGTGTGATCCTTATTCACATAATTGCGTGAGATACTCCTATCTCTGATATGTAAAGCAAGTAATAGTAACAGCTTGTGAATGTCCCACTGCTGGATTAAGGCCTCTTCTCTTCTTTTGAGGAGAACGTTTTGGAGCTTGTTACTTCAAACGAGGCGTGAAGAGGCATCTTGCGGGCCGGCAAGGCGGGGGCGGCTAGTGCAGATCATTCTTTCCGACTGTACTAGCCGTCGTCGCGTTTGGACTCTACTACCACTTACCATCAGGTGGAGTAGAATCATTTGCCCTCCCGGGAAATATATAACAGTTGATTTGTCTTGACGGGTTTTTAGAAAATCATCATGTAAAAATACACTTACATGCAATAAAATAATAAAAATATAAATACAGTAGTTATTTAAATTATAAATTCTAATGTCATGCAAGAAGGTGTTTTTTGAAACATCACATATTATTGATAATAATAATAATAATATTATAAAATATTTTGTTATGTTTATAGTCGAACTCATAAATAACCGTAACGTTTTCAATTTTTTTCAGAAACCATAGAGCAGAAATAATTTTAAATTTCAAAAAGTTTCAAGGTTATATAAAATTTTAGACTTAAAATTTCTGAACTTATATAACTTCAAGTAATTTCTCAGGTGGGAACTACTTGAGAGAAGTGCGAAGTTAGCGTCCAAGAACACAATGCGAAAGAAGCAACTTTCCAAGGGTACCTATTATTACTTTGACTTGAAAGATCCTAGACTTAATGCAGTATTCTTTTACGCCGTATCATTTGTGAATAGAATGTTAAAAACGTTAAGTAAATAGCAATATCAACAGATGAAAATTTAAACTGAGGAACAATGGGAGTAATTAAAGTGACACCAAGATATATTTTTAATAGTGATTTATATTTTGAAATACATGCGTTTATGTATTGGCCGAATGGTAACAAAATGTTAATCGTACCTCTATTAGTCTTCATCCTGACTTGACGGGGTTCGGGAAACCCTTCTGGTCCTGGCAACGGCGGCGGCGTAGGGAGAAAGTGCGTATAGTGCGGACGCCGCCTCACACTCCTGGAGAGTGCTTCAGGTGCTTACCGGACATGGCTGTTTCGGTATGTATATGTAAGAGATATCGAGGCGGGAGTATCATTATCCTGCTACGAGTGTGGTGCTTCAATGGACACGTTGGACCACACTTATGTCTGGTAAGCAACTGCGTCATTCTTCACGTGAGAAGCAGGTTCTTAACTAGAAGATCTCACATAAAGTTCTATCATCAGGTTTATAATATACATATAGTCATTAAATAAAATATTTAGACCGTAGATTTCCATTGTTGTTTTATTTGTTCTTTTATTGTAATTTGTATGGATTTAGTGTCTAGCGAAATTGTCAAGTAAAATTTAAATCGGCCATCGAAACTTCAACGTCCTAGCACTCCAGCTGGAGATGATTGTAATAAAAAACAACTTTAACTTAAGTTTTAATTCCTGCAAGCGTGCTCACTGCTTAGGTAAACAGAGGAAAGTATGGCGAACTTCGGGACACGCAACGACGCCGAATAATACGGCACAGATTAAATTAAAAATAGGTAAAACAGCTGAGCTACTAATAATGTTATTAATCTATATTAATATAAAGTTTGCTTGTTGTTTGTTTGTTGGTAACAGGCTAATATTAAGATATAAGAGAACGATTTGAAAAAAAAAATTAAAATGACAGCTCATTAGTTGAAAAAGATAATAGATTGTATTTTGACTACGAGTATAAAGGTCAGGAACGTTAATTCGGGTTAACGCGCGGAACAACTATGTAGTATACTTACTTAATTTTTTTTTCTTAATCATAGTTTTTCTAAATAATGTTCCGTAAAGCTGAAAGATTTGATTACGTGGCATAAAATTAATGAATAAAACTTTAACGTATCTCTGTAATCTCTAGCCATGTATTTTACTCTGTGGATATAAAAGTACGTTTAACATAGAAGCGTGGAAGTTTTTCACAATTTTTGGCGTAATCTTACAAAGGAGAAAAGTTAGGAACTCATTAGACCGAGAGGAAATGTTTACAGAACACGTCGAGCGTTAAATTTAATTTGATTTGGGTTTGTACGTTCGCTATTACTTCGGCGACAAGTGTGTGGGTGACAGAATACGTCTAGTATTTACGCTTAAATGTTATGTTTGAATAGCTTGAAGTAGGATAATAAAGAAGGTAATTTTAGTGAGGATCTTTAATTTCATGCCTTTTAAATAAATAATCACTGAATAAGACGGGCTTAAGTGTCTTTCTAATACTGATTAGGTGAATATACTATTGTTTTACTTTTAATATATCACTACATATTATACAATGAAGTCCCTCCAACGCATCTGTCCGTGTCAGAACGTGATAAACTCAAAAATTGACTGACTGACAGACTGACTGACTGAACCGAACTGAACTGACTGACTGAACGGACTTTCATACGGATTCATGATCACCTGCACCCACATCCATTTACCACGCGGGTGAAACTGCGGGCGGAAACTAGTATTATATATAAACCACGAGCATTCTCCAGTCGACCCTTTTTAAATTGTATTATGTTCAGCTCATTGAAATACAATACATAAATGTAGTCATACGTTTATGTACATTTTTAAAAAAAGAAAAAACGTAACGTACGCGTACATATAACGCATGCATAAAAAACCTAAATCACCAACTTGGCCAATCAACTCGTTCGAAGTATAATTTTTTCTAGTTCGACAAAAATCTGTCGTGGCAGAGAACACTTCTCAACTAGCTTGAAATTCGAAACTGGACACGCTTGTAGCTTTCAATATATAATAAATAATAAGACCTAGTATAAGAGAATAAAGTGCAATAACAGATAAATTATATTGGAAGTGTGATGTTGGAACCTTACTGGCTAGTTAAAGGAAAACAACCGTTTACTGTATCGTGGCGTTTATTGGACTAACTTATATATGAATAAAAAATATACTAATAAAATTATGCTTACATAGCTAAATGCGAGTACAGTTACATACATAATTCCTAACATTATAATTAATACACATCACCTCCCGAAGGCGATGAAAAAAAAAATGTAACATTGGAACATTTTTTTTTTTTTTTTTTGTTTTGTTTTAGGTAACATTATTAGATATATCTAAAAATAACTAACTTCAACTTTAATACTACCAACAAACAACTATAAAACACAATTAAAAAAAAATATTAAAGAATATTAATATAAAAAAAAAAGATACTTATACAATACAACACAGACATAACAATATAAATTCATTAATTATAATTATATCAAATATTATTCATAAAAGGGTTTGGTCCTATTTTTATGAACTATTTCTTCCTTATTCGAGTTATTTTTAATCCTAACATTACATCCTAAGTCTTTTACAACTGTATATGGTCCTTTATAAAGAGGATCTAGTTTTCTACCTGTTTCTATCTTAATTAATATTAAATCTCCTACATTATATTTAACAGGATTTAAAGAAATGTCATACTTAGATTTTCGCTTATGTTTATTAGTTATTAAGTTATGTTTAGCTTCAGCTTGTGCTAGCTGTAGTCTATATTTTAATTGCAATGGATAACTATCAGAATTATATAGCGGATCTACATGATTAGTTAAATTAGAGGGTATATTGCATACTTTACCAAAAACTAATTCATGTGGCGTGTAATTCGTTTCCGAATGAACTGTATTATTGAAACCGAAACACCAGAAAGATAACCAATGACTCCAAGTATCCGGGTGATTGCTACACTGAATTCTTAGAAAGGACCCTAACACTTTATGGGTGTTTTCTAATGCACCTATTGACTCGTGGTGGTAAGCAGTCGATGATAGTTTTTCTATATTCAAGATTTTACAAACCTGTTCCATTGTCGACGAAATAAACTCTGTCCCTCGATCTGTAGCTATTACCTTAGGAATGCCAAATATTAGAATAAAATTGCGTACGAATGCATCAGCAATGGACGTAGTTTCTTTATTTTCTAAAGGAATTGCTTGTATGTATTTTGACAATTCACATTGTATAGTTAAAATATAAGACTTATTATCTATATCCTTATCTAAAGGCCCAACTAAATCTAGATATACTTTCTCAAAAGCCGAGGATGCCGTAGTGGTAATTTCCATCGGTTCTTTAATATAGCGACTATGTTTCATTTTCTGACACATCGTGCATTTACGTACAAATTCCTGTACATCTCTTTCAATGCTAGGCCAGAAATATCGTTTCTTAATTGTGTTTATCATTCTGCGCATGCCAGCATGTCCGCTAGATGGCAGCAAATGAAAATCATTCATAATAAGAGTTTTCTCCTTATCATCCGTTATTCTTTTAACACCTCGCAATATACATAAACGGGGACCGGTCCAATTATTCAATGACTTAATTTCATTACAAATATTTTTAATAAAATCTACATTTTGTTCATCTTTAACGATACAAACTTCTTCAACACCTATCTTCTTACAAAATAAACTTAATTTCTGCACAAATTCGACTCGCGAGAAGTGCGCCTTAAAATTAAGATTAATGTATAAATATCTCCTATCTGATCTAAAAGCAAAACACTCCATTTCTGTAGTAATAACATTGTTCGCTCTCAATTTATCTAATGTTTTCCCATCCATAAACATTAACTCAATTGTATAACGCGGTTTTCTTAATATATCTACGATTCTTGGTTGATCAGGCCAATTGTCGTTAGATTTATTAAGATCCACGTTCCCTTTTGAAACTTCTTTGTCATTCATTTCATTCATTATTTTCTTCTGTGCTCTAGTCATCACATTCACAACTTGTTCATGCATCTGCTTTAACTCATCTGATGTCATACTAACTCTCGATAAAGCATCTGCTACCACATTCTCTTTGCCCTTAATGTAAACAATTTTGTATTTATATTCCTCTAAAGTAAGTCTAAATTTAAGTAGTCTATTAGAAGGATCTTTAATACCAAAAAGATATACTAAAGGCTTATGGTCCGTCATTAATGTGAAATTTCTGCCGTAAATATAAGGCCTAAAGTACTTCACAGCCCAAACAATGGCCAAAAGTTCTTTTTGAATTGTTGGGTAGTTTCTTTCGGCCTTATTTAATGGCCTACTAGCATAAGCTACCGGTCTCAAATCTCTGTTACATAAGACTGCACCGATAGCGATACCTGACGCATCTGTTTGTACTACGAATTCATTGCTTGTTGAAAAATCAGGATATTGCAATATTGGTGATATTAAAGACTTTTTTAAAATATCGAACGCTTTTTGACATTCATTAGTCCATATAAATGGTTCGTTTTTCCTGGATAATTTAGTTAAAGGTATAGTAATATCAGCAAAAGATTGTATAAATTTACGATAATAATTACAGAACGCTACAAATCGCTTAACATCGTCTGGATTCTTAGGTATAGGATAATTTTGAAGAATTTTAATTTTACTTGGGTCCGGAGAAACGCCTTTATCAGAAACAACGTGCCCTAAATATAAAAGTTCCTTTTTCAAAAATTCACATTTATGGGGGTTTAATTTTAAATTTACTTTTCTAAGTCTTTCCATCACGCTTATCAAATTCTGATTATGCGAGCTCAAATTCCGTCCAAATATTATAAGATCATCTAAATATATGAAACATTTCTCAAATGCAAGGCCTGACATAGCAACAGACATCATACGACTGAACGAACTGGGACTAACCTTAAGACCCATAGGTAGTCTTTTCATTTGATACTGTCCTGAGCTAGTTGTAAATGCTGTATATTTACGACTCTCAGAAGTCAAGGGCACTTGGAAGTAACCTTGGTGAAGGTCAAGGTGACTAAAGTAAATTGCTCCAGAAAGCGAATCTAAGATTTCATTAATGTTCGGTAACGGAAATTTATCATCTACTACAAGACCGTTTAATTTCCTATAATCAACTACTAGTCTCCATTTGGTATTTTGACCATCAACAGCTTTCTTAGGAACTAACAGTATTGGACTAGACCACTCACTATTACATTCCTCTATGATATCATTTGCTTTTAAATTTTTTATTTGGTTTTCGATTTCAGGCTTTAAGGCTTGTGGTAAACGGTATGGTTTTACATATACTGGAGAAACATTTGGCTTAACAGTAATGGATTGGTGGTAACTATTTGTGGTCGTTAGCTTATCACCTTCCATATGAAACACATCTGCGTACTTTGCACAAATGGCCTCAATGCTTTTCCGTTCATCATCGTGCAAATGAGATAAATTTAGTTCGTGCAGTAACTTTTGAACTCTATCAACGCTAATATTGATTTTATTAAATGTACATATATTATAGTTATCTAAAGATTGTAATTCTGGTGTAAAAGATGCTAGCTCTATGTCTTGTTCAGTAACATTTAATATCTTAATAGGAATCCTATTATTTTTTACTGTAGTGATTTCATTAGCTAAAAATATATCTTTGCTCAATTCTTTTCCACAAACAACAACATCCCCACTTATACATTCATTCACATAAAGAAAGTGTATTGATTCTGATCGAGCAGGAACAAGTAAGACTTCATTACTTTTATTGACATCGTTTATTAATTTCAAAGAATGAGTAAAGTTGTCTATACGTAAAGTAACTAAATTTGTGTATAAATTAATGTTGGCTTCGTACTTTAATAGAAAATCTAACCCTAGAATTCCATCAGCCTTTAACGGTAACGACTCAAAAACTGAAAATTTATGGTTAAACTGTATATCTTTACTGGATTTTAAAGTTAAATTTACCAATCCTTTAGCTCTGGTCTGTCCACCAATGCCATTTATTAACGTATTATCTCTGTGTACTGGTGTGTTAAAAGGAATCGCTTCATTTTTTATGACAGAAAGTGATGCACCAGTATCAATAAGCCAGTAATATTTTATGTTATTAATGTACAATGCCACATATTTTGTGTTTTCATTGCATGATAAGATGGTGTTCTTAAGATCGAAAAAACTGAATCGGTTTATTATTTGATGTTTGACTACTTTGAAGCTCCTCTACATTGTGCTCAACTGCATATAAATTTCGATTTTGAGTGTTATTTCTACTTGTTGTGAAACCTCTACCTCTGGTAATGTAAGAAGGTCTGCGATTAGTATAATTAACTCTCAAGTTATTATTAAAATTATTAGCTCTATAGTTACTATAACTAACGCGTCCTGTTCCACGCTGATTACCGTAATTGTTGTTACGCTGACCACGAAAGAAGTTTGCGTTTTGGCCATAATTGTGACTACCACGGTGACCGCGATTAGGACTAAAGTGCCTATTGTTATAGAAAGTACGTCCTTGCTTTGATACATGCATGAGGTTACCTTGAGGTGGAGCTGGCCTGTCCTCGTCTTTGGCAGCCTGTACTGCTTCCTTCAAACTGCTATAATTTCGGGACGTAATGATTGTAGATACTCGTGAGCTACGCAGTCCATCTGAAAATGTTTTTATCGCAGTTTTTTCATTTATGGGTTTAAGTACCGAATAAACACTCGAGTCCCCATCGGCCTGTGAAATCGTCATGTCAGTAAACAACTGCTCTATTTCCTTACCATATTCCTCAATGGTCTTTTGACCTTGTCTCATAGACTGTAACCTGGACTGAATAGCCGTATACGACTTTTTTGTTATTACATGATTGCGTATATCTCTAATTAAGTCGTCAACATTCTCATATTTGTTAGAAATACGTAATTTTGCGTTTTCTGAAAGTCTATTTTTTAAGACGAAAACTATCAATAAGGACTTACCTGCATCCTCCAGCATATCAGCGTACATTTCTATAGAGTCAAGCATTCTCTTAGTGGTGCTTTCAGTATCATCCATTACTGGAATTAAATTACATGCCACTTTTAAATCAAACTCCATTTTGTTAGTTTTAATTGACATTGGAAAAACACACAAATTTTTTATCTCGTCATACAATATTTGACACCTACTAAAAATTTCTTTGCTTAATAGAGCTACTTCTTTATCACTACTCTTTTCTAAACTTAATAATAATAATGATTGACATTTCTCAAAAATAGCACTTGTTTCCTTCAGTTTAGTTGCAATAGTACTACCTTTATACCTACTTTGACCTCTTTTTACTAAATATTTTCGTATTTCAAGTAACAAATCATAACATTCTTTCAAACTTTCTATCATTTTATGCCTATAATTTTAAAATATTGTATAATAATTCATAACTACGTAAAACTGAAAACTATTTCGCAACATACATACATGAAATATAACGCGTAAGCAGTTTTTGTTACAAGGTATCATGTTCGCGAAGTTTCTGCGCCGTTTAGTCAATTATAATTATTACCGTAATGAAATTTGATCACCGTCTTTACACATTTTACTTAACATTAACATTAGAAAACCAAATTAACTGCTCAAATACATTCTAAATTGTTTAAATACAGCTCACACTTTCACATATTGTCATAGTTCATTGAAAATAACAGCACTTTATTACACTAAATGCACGTAATAGTTTAAAACACTCACATAGGTATGTCGTATTGCTTACGTAGTGGTCTCCTCGACGCTGCGGCCCCTGGCCCGTAATGATGACCTGATGCGGGCTACAGTTCGCATCCCCAATTCCTCTTGAATAACGCGTCGAATGCACTCCCTGTACAGCTTGCATCCGAAAAATATTACAACAACCAAAACCAGGGCTAAAACAATATACGTTACAGTGCTTATGCTGCTTAGATGATTGCCAAAACTTTCCAATTGAGACGAATTGTCGCCAACGGCATTTTGATTCAAAAACACATCTTCCTTCTCCACTTTTGACTGACACATCTTTACAGTTTATTAATTATCTGCACCCAAGAGCTAAAACAGAAGGAAGAGGTTCCTTGGCAGAGCCCTGGCAGGGTCGCCATGTGATGTTGGAACCTTACTGGCTAGTTAAAGGAAAACAACCGTTTACTGTATCGTGGCGTTTATTGGACTAACTTATATATGAATAAAAAATATACTAATAAAATTATGCTTACATAGCTAAATGCGAGTACAGTTACATACATAATTCCTAACATTATAATTAATACACTTCAGAAGATACATTCTCTAAATTGGAAATAGTTTAGCAAATCACGAAAAAATGAATACATAAACATGTGGTTGAACGTGAGTGGAACGGATCTATACGTTCCAATCATGTATAGAACCGTGATCAGATGTACAGCAATTTCTTGCGTACAAAGGAAGGGCTCCGGAATTTAGATTAAAAATGATCCAACTCAAGTGCAATGTTACGTGAAATTCTACCCGATATTAATTTATTCAACCCTACAGCCCGTCTCGAGTAAGTTTTCTCAACTTTCCGAAGATTGGATTAAAAGGTCTTTTAATATAATGAGGCGAAGGTTGTATGGATACCTAAAACTTTACATTTATTTTCCAATATAATATATATTTTTTAAATTCCATGAATTTACCTATGTATATTAAATCATTGGCGATGTAAGGAATGGTTAACATTTGTTGCAGCGCCAATATCTATGGGTGGTGATATTACCATCAGGTGGTCTATATTGACCAGTCCACTTACCTACATACTGAATTTTCATGTGCTTAATTTTTGTTTATACATCTCGTACATGACGGCGAAAAAACACATCGTGAGGTAACCTGCATGTGTCTAATTTCACTGAAATTCTGCCACATGTGTATTCCACCAACCTGCATTAGAGCAGCGATGTGGAAAAAGTTCCACACCTTATCCTCAATTAAAGTAAGGGCCTTAGCCCAACAGCATTTACAGGCTGTTACATACCTATATTATAAAAAAGGTATAAAAGGTATTCGATTAAAATCGAGAAAAACCTGTTCATTAAACTGTGGCAAATGTACGCTTTTCATGGATTTTAGTATTGTATTATTATATTACTGAAGATTCAACAGATATCTTTTAAAATTGTAATTGTAAAATTTTCTAATGGAATTTTGTTGTAAGTTTTTAAGTCACGAGAGCATTAAAATCGAAGTACGCTTAACGAGTCAAGTCGCTAACCCTGGATAAGTGGAGAACTGAGGAGGAAATATTTAAAAAAAATTGAATCTGTGTAGGATTGCTCTTTTAGAAATGATAGAAATTATAATTGTATAAGAAATAATAATATAATGTTATATGTGTATATGACCAATTTTTTATTTATGATCATGTCCTCCCGATCGATTTGGACGATGCATGTAATATTATAGTGCACAATTGTGTGTGCAGCAATAAGTAGATTACTTTACTGTTGTCGTCTATGCATTTAAGTTAATACGGTAGCGTTGTTATCTCTAAGACTCATCGTCTGTCTAAGACTCTGTATTTAACATACATACAGGAACAGAAGGAATGTCTAGCAAACGGTACCATCTCTGATATATTGTGTTATTTGGATTTTTAATAATAATACCTATACTATATATTATATATTCTGAGTGAAACTGATTTTATATAAACCTCGAATTGGTCTTTACAAAAACAGAACACCTAATAATACAAATTTAAATAAATTATTCACTCAATTACTCGTAAAAATCCAAATAACACGATTGAACACAACAAAATAGAGGTTTTAAATTAGCACGGGTATTTTTTATACAATGCTGTTGTAGGGATCGATGGAACTCCGAAGGTACATATATACTAATACTATGTTCATGTTTCCCTCGAGATCATATTTTGGTGTAGTTTTTAATATATGCATTCTTTGTTTATTTCATTAAATGTCTTTTTTCTTCTTGTCATTTTAAGCTAAGAAATGTTCTGACAGGAGATCTCACAGCCTTAAGATGAACGTCAATTCTGTTCTCCTTTCGAAGGTACTTTTCCGTCGTAATTGCTGTCACCGATGCGTTGACTGTTGTTGACATACCTTTATTGCAATTTTAAATGACAAACTATTTACTTGAAAGTCCAAAACGATGGCTATATTTCTTAACGAACCAACATTCTATTTTTTTCTATCAAATCAAACGTCTTAAATTAATTTCAAAATAGTTGTTGAAAGAAGAAATATTCTTTCTTTGCATTCCTGGCTAATATTAATATTGATTGTCAAACACACAAGAGAAATTACTCGTAGTTCAACGTGTAATTAAATTTAATTTATTTAACCGACCCTCGGGGCAAGCTATAAAGCGGTCAGCCTAATGCTTCTTGTTCCTGTTTTTCGATCTATAGAGGTTTTGTTATGACAAAATTATCGTGTTTATATAAACCTAGCAATTTGTTAATGGTATTTAGATGATAGATAATACTTTTAATTTATATACACTGCCTTCTGGTCTAAAGATCACTAATCCAACCAATATCAATTTTTTCGTAATAGCAAACAACATTAAGATTAACTTTTTAATATCATAGAACACTATTGCTTGTTTCTAAAGACAAACGTTTATTTAAATAAAATACTAAACATAAAATAGGTATAAAGCGATACTTTTTTACACTAAGTTAATAAACAAGTTGACCCTTTTCACTTCGTGAAAATATTGTTGGAAACGCTGACGTCGAAGGGTCTAGAATTACAAACATATTTTCATATAAAAAAGGAAAGTACGAATTGTCTAACAAATTCAGGGCTTTCGGAGGATTGCGTCATTTATTGAGGGGGATAGCTAAAATTATTATAGCGAGGGGGTGAGATAGAGGTAAAAACATGTGGAGAATGTAATGACCAATGTAAATGATGGCTTTGTTTTGATACAGCCGGATATTTTATGTTATCGATTTGTTATTTGAAATAAAAAATATTACGACGGTTGTAATGACAGTAATTTTGAAATAAGAACAGTAATAGCTGGCAACTCGTATTTGTTTTTAATTAAAAAGTTAAATTCGGTTTTAATACTAATTCGCGTGTTTGACATCGAGGTTGTTTCAATCTGCAGTAAATCTAACCAAATTGGTATCCGTTGACATGTAAGACTTTCATGATTGCTTGTTCAAAATAATTGGAATGCTCTTTCTTGAACTTGCTGTATTGCTTTTAATCTTGGACGATAAAATATATTTATGTAAAATATACAACGTTGTACCCAGACCCTTAATTTTTTATTGACGTGTTAAAAATATTTTAGATAGTGTGTAAAATCTTAACTGTTTTTTTATGTACCGTACCAGCCAAATGTTGGCCGAATATGATTTTTTTTATTCAAATGTTCCCTTACAATCGAATGCGATTATGTAGATACTATACGCTTATTTTAACAGAGTTGGCTGAATATATAATATATAAATATATAATATTGTTATTTTGTATGAACGATTTGGATGTTCATTAATTCGAAGTATTTAATATACTCGTTAATGGAATAAAGCGATTGTTTCAGCGCAGTGAATCCAATCAAAAATATCTTTCATTCATTTCAAAACGATAGCATTGCAACAGTTTTCAATGACCGGAATGCGCTTTATACCACACTACACGAAATCTCGAACGTTCTTTCAATTTTTGAGATCTCATTTTGTTGCAACTTCCTCGAACGAAGATAGAAACTTTATGTATTTCTTTGAAATTCTATATGAATTATATGAAGAAAACTATTGTACTTACAATATATTTATAGATTAAAATAAACCACTTTTGTGGATCTCTACAAACATACATATATATATATATATATATACAATTAAGATAGTCTCACCCTTTCTATGACAGGGATAAGTGGACGGGCAAATGGACCATCTTATAATACGCCGTCACCACCGCTAATAGACATTGGCGCTGTAAGAAATTCAACCACTCCTTACAATACCAATGCACCATAAGATGTTGTTCCTTGTGCCTATTGTTACATTAGCTCATTCACCATCCAAATCGGAACACAATAATACTAAGTATGTTGTTTGGCGGTAGAATATCTGTACAAAGTCCTAACACCAAGAAATCTTAAAAAAAATACTTTAGACCTAGAATTTTATCCAGTATAGAACACTAGGAGCTGAATCGAAGTCAAATATGACCAACCGCTGATGATTAATTCTTGTATTAAGATAAGTTTTGTATTAAGATATTTTAGTTCGTCCATATAAAATAAACAACAATTTAAAGAGTATTAGCTTAATTGAAAACGGTGTGTACGTTTTAACCTAAAGTAAATCTAACTTCAGCTAACATAATAAAATTAACCGTAGAGCCAGTCACGACGTTGAAATCGTAATCAACAGAAGTTTCTATTTTAGATCCAATCACAGTATATCTCAGTCAGAGTAAAGCGTATTCCTATTATTGCAGTTCGCTGAACGAAATGCGCTTTCTTGCACCGACCAAGAATAGTTGAGCGCTCTTTTAATTTCTGACGGAGAACTCATTTTGTTGCAACTTACGTAAAATGAAGTTTTTGTAAATTATATTGAGAATTTTATAACTTTCAAATAGATTGTTCGGTTAAATGCGGAACGGACTCTTGTTTTATTATTGAATCTTACAATGATTGAGTAGATATGTACATAGCTACATTTATTATGATTATAGATGTATTAATTATTAATATGGCGTAATTGATATGTGTATAGAATTTTTTCAAACATATATATTGAAATCTCATACTTATTTTAATATGAATAATATTATGTCAATAAAATTATATTCACTGCACTTTTCCACTTATATAATAATCTATTTATTTATTTCAGGAAAATCTTTACACGATTATTATAATCAAAAATTTGTCACATACGTGGTCATGTCAAAATTAAATAGTGAATGTGCGAGTTTCAGTATAAACTCTATGAGAAAAAACATGTATATGATTTTTAATAACTATTCATGTGTTAATTATGACATAGGTACAGGGCATAGACTCTATTCACGCGTAGACTTGTGGCGTTTTGTCATTTCCTTCAATAATAATAATAATTGCTATTATATTAAATATTAAGAAATCATAGACAATTTTCTACTTTGAAGGGCCCGTGCCTTAAAAGGAAAAAACGGAACCCTTATAGGATCACTTTGTTGTCCGTCCGTCTGTCCGTCCGCCTGTCTGTCTTTCAAAATCCTTTATCTCTGGAATTCGTTGAACGCGTTGAGGTATCGAGTTGAAATTAAAACGATATAAAAAAATCAAACTTCAAGTTAACGTAAAAAAAAGATATGGCCGTTTATGCCGCAAAAAACGTATATTTCAACACTCAAGGGAATCAAAATTTATAGGGTATTTTCCGTTAACCTAGAACTATGACATTTGAGAGTAATACCGTTGTACTACAAATATAGGGAAAAATCCTCCAGACCGATTTCGGCCACGGCGGCCAATCTCAAGAGAGATTAGCCAACTGCGCAGGACATATTATAGTGCACAAGTGTGTGCGCAAACACAGGTGCACTCTCTTTTCCTTAGCTCTCATAATCCGATGGGACGGCAATCCGACACGACCGGAAAGAGTTTAGGCGCAGGACCAACGGCTTAACGTGCTTTCCGAGGCACGGGAGTGTACACACTTCCAACTTCCAGACTCCGGGCTGCTACTGAGAATTTTCTGACAGAAAAACCCAATAACTATTTATTGGCCCGACCTGGGAATTTAACCCAGGACCACCGGGTCGGCAGCCTTATATTTAGCCACTAGACCAACGAGGCAGTTAGCTATAAGAAGAGTACTAAGCATAGAAGAACCTATACCCGAGGTAGAAGAAAAGCTGGAAACTAGAAAAACATGCTATACTTGTAATCCCAAAAAAAAAACGAAAGACCTGTCATGTATGTTTTTGTTGTAAAAAGCCGATATGTATCGAATGTAGCCAAAACATGTGCCGCGATTGTCGCGAAGCAAGACCATGAATGACGGTTGTCAATTTTTCATTAGTAACATCGTTTATGATTATATTTTATTTTCTCTATGTTATATGATCTCTTAAGACAACAAAACCAAAATGTTTTTCCAATAATTACTTTAGATTTTTTTTAAGGACTTTTCACAGAAGCTTAGAGATTTTGTTTAGTATTAGCGTTTGAGTAATGTTTTTTTATTATTTAACATTAATAAAAGTTATATTTTGTTAATTTTTCTTTTCTAATTAAAAGTATATAATATCAATGAAACTGTGTAATTTAATTTATTTATTATTTGAATAATAACATAAAAATATGATACCTAAAGTACATGCGGTCACGGTGACCGCACTCGGCCTGTTATGTTACAAAAAAACCACCCGGCCAGTTGAGGGATATATATCAATTGAAATAATTTTATCAGTTGCTTGTTTACCGACGAAATATATCACTCTTTTGATTAGTTTTTTCTATTCCGAGCGTCCACGGAAGCAAGTTACGTCAAAGTAATCGAAGTAGCAATCCAATCATAGTTTTCTTTAGATTTCTCGCCCTGAAGCGTTTATTTCTTATTAAAGATTTAATTTGTGATGGTAGCATTATTTACAGTAGTTTGTTCGAATAACTTTTGAAATAAACTTAAATTGTAAAGTTTTTAAGACCGTTACAATTTTTTATTAATTGATGAGGTTATTTTTTACTTCTCTTTTTTTAGAATGTTTCATACTTTACAAGCGAAATAACTTAATTGCACAAACGATTAAACAGAATAAAGCAGTCGTAAATTATAATAATAACGAAGTTATAAGAAAACTAAATAACTAAAGGAGAGAGAAAGTTTGGTAAATGGAGGACTTTACTAAAATACACGTTGGAGACGCAATTAAATACAAAATTTGCAGAAACAATGAGGGAAAATTAGAAACGAGCCCGTGCGTGAAGTGTCGGCCATTTTGAATCACAATTCGGAATAGCGCGGCAGAGGGTATGATCACAGATAAAACTAAATGGTTTGATAATAATTGACTTCTAATGGAACGGTTTGCGCATTCCCATAATGAAATAACTGGTAAATTAATTTTAATTACGCAGAATAGTTTAATATTAAATTTTAATTGCCGATGTTCAATTATTAAATTTATTTTTAATTATTACTACAAAATGAAAATACATTTTGAATTTAATATGTTATGACTTAACCAATAACTAAATTCTGTTTTTCAGAATTCTATTTTAAATTTAATTTAATAAAGGACGTAGAAGTACGTAGAAAACTGCTAATTTACTCGTTAATCTCTTCTTCTTTCTCGAATAGCACCAAATCTTTCCGTCCATTATTCCGGTTAGATTCTTTGCTATTCCAATACACTTATTTATCGCTATAATTCGTTTGTTCTTCACCATAAGATATTATTTTTTGCATTGCCATTATTGTCATTACTCGTTCATTCGTTCATCAAACCATCAGCAATTATAACTATAGTCTATTCCAATGGAAGGAGACAAGAACTCGTTCTGCCTTCTAAAGGTAAAGGTAAACTTGCTTAGACTTACACATTCCATGTGATTTGCTAATAACTTTGCCATAATAAGTACTACAAAGAGTTCTACGAGGTGAGTTACAACTAGACCTTCTCCATGGGTGTCAGTCAAATGGTATCCATCCATTTTTATATAAACACTAGCTGGGCCCGCGGTTTCACCCGCGTATAATTAATAAAAATCAACCTAGAACCTTCCTCGATAAAAGGACTATACAACACAAAAATAATTTATAAATTCGAACCAGTAGTTCCTGAGATTAGCCGGATCAAACAAACAAATTCTTTAGCTTTATATATTAAGTATAGATAAAAAAATATATTTGAAAACATAGTTTTTGTTTCAATTATAGTGCTTCTTAATATTAAAGCGAAATTTAAATAAGGAAGGTTTTCTTAATCAATGGCTTTTCACAAGGCTTTCTATAAAGCGGATAATATTTGCCAAAGAGCCGACCGGCTCAAGACAATGGGTAAGGGTCTTAAGGCTTCTTTGTGCATATCTTATGATGTAATGAATAATCTATAGGGTATCTAATGTATACAATTACATATACATATATAAGCGGCCATGTTTTTATTATTATAATTTTAAAGATAGTTTATTGTATTACCTTAACCAATATGTAATGAAATAAAAATTATTTTATAAATTCATTTTTAGCATTGACCTAAAGAATAGAAACTGCCTAAATATGTGGAAATTTCAGGTAAACACCTGACTGACCTATTGCGCTTTTGAATATACTTCTACGGCAAGTCTAACAAATAGAACAGAAAATTGGTGTATTAGTAATGCTTGCTAGTGTTTCGAGAGATTTTTATTCAACAATTTCCAGAATAAAAGTAGGTTACAATTAACATTATTATTATGTTCTCAAGAATTAGCCCTGGCGTACATACTCGTAAATTTACAAACACAATCATGTACAAATTATTCATATAATAAAAATAATAAAAATTGTTATTGAAAAGTTTTTCTTGGGCAGTAAAAATTAACAAATTATTATTTTTAAAATAGAGGATTGTATTTTACTTAGCTCTAAGATTTCACTTCAATCAATCGAGTAAAACTAGTTTAAAATTCAGTTAATAAAGTTGATCCCAATATTCTAACAATTGAAGTTGAATAAAAGCTGTAAAAACACTGAAACTTTCCAAACCTGAATATTTGTTGAAATTTAAATGTTTAAAATTCCAACCTATTGAAATAATTTCCACGTGGAAACATAAAAACCTGAGAACACTCTTAAGTGACTAATCTATACATAGACTAATTCCTGCCACTCATCCACGAAACCAACATCCTATCAAACTTCATAGAGTGACGTTATCGGAGGCTGACTTTTGCTTCGTTTCCTATCCACCCCGATTTACCAATTTACAAAATCATCGATGTTCACGCTTATATAAACGCAATAAGATTCAAACTATCTTAGCCAACTAGTTGAATGTGTTTGCAAAGTCCTGGACAGTTTTCAATAATTACGTTCGTCTAACTTAACTGTCCATTTGAACTATTTGAATTTAAAATTGTCTGTTGGAAAGAAAATTGATTCAATTTTATTTAAGACGGATTTTAGAATTGCTTTTTAATGAAGTAAGGTATCGTAATCGATTGTATTCGTATCATTAAAGTCTTGGACTTCATCGTATTATGTTTTAGGTGTTACATTCGCAAAGCTTAGCCTCCTTCGATAGTCCATCTGAAGTTTGCTCATAATTGCGACGCAATGGCACTTGTTCAATTAGTTTTGAACACCCTCTATAGCGGCGTGGAGGAAGTTCCAACGACTGCCCATTATAAAGTCTTTAAGAGACGGAGATAAAATTTAATTTCAATATCTTCAATCTGACATTAGGAGGAGTCACTTAGTGATAGCGGTGAGAGATTAATGTCGTAGTGAAATCTAACTTTGTGAATTTTTGCTTCATTAGAGTTTTATTAAGAAGTTTGTTAAATTAAAATAGTTTCCGCTTTTATACTTTAAGTTTTTGTTTATTTAATTTTTTATTGATTTTTGTCTATAGTAAGTACGTAATATTTATATATATTTTATGTTTTGATTAATAAAACGGCTTGAGTGATTTTGGTCAAACTTAGTACGGTTTTTGTTGGTGATAATTATACCAGCTCGGATGTCGGAGAAAAATTGATAATGATTACAATTTGATATTAAAACAATTATTTTCTACGTCTCCCATTCTCTTCGCAGGAATAGATAAGTATTGCCTATCCTTATTGAAATTAATCCACGATATTTGGAATAGGTAGGTCAGTGTTTTCTTGCATATACTAGTATTAAGAGCAAAAATCCATATGTATGTTAATTTTTGTTCAATGTTCTTATTATCGGTAACAAGAAAATGTATTTTTTAATAAAACGTGAAAATATGACCATTTAGCAAATATTGCGTTGAGTAAGAACAATAATTGTCGCAGTAATCAAAAAGCCAAATGCGGCAAAATTTAATTGTACTAACGAAGTTTTGGTTGAAAAAATTCCGAAAGAATAAACAAGATGCGGCTTGGCTATTGAAATTACCAAGTAATTTAATAAAGCGGACGATAACTCTAACAAGCGAGTCCCTGCGGTGGCTAGATAAAAGGAAATAAGTTTAACGAGAAAACTTCGCGCTATCTCCGGGACGCGGGACGAGAGGCGGGACAGGGGACGCGGGATGCGGGACGCTCGTCACACTTTTATTTCGGGACTCTGGTGCACTTTGAGAAATTATTGTAACTCGCAAATCGAGCCGCCTTTTGTTTTGTCGAGTCGCGGTTTAGTGTAGCGTTTTGTTTTTAACAACAGACGCTCAAATTTATTTCACTGCTGTAAGAGAATTGTGAAGTAGAAAATAGCCGTACGTACATTCCTATATTTTATGTTAGCTGTTAATATTTTAAAGTTAAAATCACGCTTAAACATTATATCTGGCTTAAAGAAGTATTATATATATTGTCTTTAAAGTGAAATAATAATAATAATAACTTTTTATTTGAGTCCATAATAACAAAAAAGGTACCAGAGCTTTATTGATTAGTAGAAACGATAGAAAAGACTACATTTATATTTTGGTACTTCAAACATGGTTGTGTTACAGTTTAATCAAATTATTGTACACACTTGCCATATACGTATGTCTGTATTTGCTATTCAACACGCTGCGGTTACACGGGTTAAATAACTAGAAGCTCCTCGAATGACAGTGTCGTAGTTTAAATATAATATATCAATTTTACTTCAATGAGAGAAGTAAGCGGCGTGACAATAGCTTGCTTCTGATGTTCTAGAACTTTCGAAACGGATAGATTTCTTAACTTGTAATTTAAGAATTATATATGACTAGATTTAATACATTTATATAATGACTAAATAAAATAACAAACTATTTAGACTCATTAAATAGATTTTACAGATATTACATTACAGATATTAAATCTAGTAATCAGATAATATATCAAATTCTAACCATATGAAAAACATGCATACTCTCTGTTGTTGATTCCCTGCAACACTAGTTGAGAAATAAGAGCACTCCACTCTACTACAGAACACAATACACATTTACAATACAATTAGAACACAAACAGTTAATGTTTAGAGAGCTAGGGTTAATGTGTTGTAGGTAATTTCATGATTATTTGTTCATATATTTGCAATTATGGAAATAATATATATTTTATCAAAGAGCAACTGTTTTACGTGACTAATTAGGTTATAAATGAAATTAAATATGCAAATGGTGAGAGCCGAACCCGATCAACAACACCCCCCCCTTACACCGTCGTTTGTTGTGTATTGATTGCCGTAGGTACTACCTCCATCTTACTAATAAACTATATTGTATTGTTGTGTTTTGATTTAAAGGGTTCATGATTCAGTGTTATTGCAGACACAGATCAAGTTAGATCCCATTGTGGCATAGTGTTGCCAATGTATCTTAAACTCCTTACATTGACTATGGAGAGAGTAAGACATATACATAGTTTATCTAAAATATATTAATATAAAATGTGTTTAAAGGAGTTGAAGATATGCAAACCCGCGTCAAGGGACTAGTATGTGTATGAATATTAGCATGTTGCTAAGTTATGTCAAAATATCGAGTGTTACAAAACTCGTACTAGTTAAGATGTTATGAATTATGAGCACGATGTTGCAAAGTTTCGCGTTAATAATAAATAGTTTGGAAGTCGCGAAGCTAAAACGTATGTACCGACTTCGCGAGAGCTCTTAATACTAATATACTGTTAGACTAACTTTTACCCCGGCTCTAGTCAGATAAATTGTTGTGGCTACTTGAACATAGGGTTCTGCATTCGCTGTGAAGTTTTTCAGCGCAACGCTATTTATTTTAGGTACTACTATACGGACATAATTAATTTATATAAAGCGACAATGGATAGACTATTTATGTACTAGTCTATTTATGTGATTTCGAAATCGAATGTAATAAAAATTATTTTAATATAATTTATAATAATTCCTTTCTTTTTAAAGAGAAAAATGTACCTACATATATTTTTTGAATAAAAAAGGACCTGACTCAATGATTCCTTAGACATGTTTTGTTTTTTTACTATCTGTTGTTTTTAATAATATAGATAGACAAGTTTATACTAAAGGATAAATAATTCAACTTTCAAACAATAATTACGTTTTCAATTTACTATTTCCCTTATTTAAGTCGTGTTAATAGTTCAAATGGACACATTTCGTTTTATCCAATATGTACAACGCTCTAAACGGGTCGCTGCAAACTTTGTCCACAACTAACATTTCCAGCCATCTTTATACAGTTTCTTTTGTTTTGTCTCGTTCCGCTTTGAACCGCCCAGTTGCCGACGTAGAAATTAACGACGCGGTAAACAGTAAGCGAATGTTTCTTTTTAATACGAGTAAAACTCAACACGATAACGTATATAATATATATTTATATGTTTTGGCAGACTTTTAATTCAATGTTTCGGTGTAACACGTTATCCCGAATTTATTGGTTGCTTTTTTCTATAACGCGAGATAGTTTTCTATACTTAAGAAAGTATTTAACTTACGTTTTGCCTGCATTTCAATTCTTAATTGATAAAAGCTAACATACCAGAACGAGCAATTTTTAAAAAGAGCAAAATTTCATATTTTACATTTACCCTTTTTTGTCCCTGTCATGTCATGTTGGTGAATATGCGATATTATTCCTATGCTGATGTAACGACTGACAGTTTTGTATTTCAATGTTTTATTTGATGTGAAACGTGTTTTATCTCGGTTAGTAAAGATCCCATGTAAATTCCATATGTAAAGAAATGTGTTACGACAAGATCGATTATTAGTATGAAGCTATAGCTTCCGGTATTATTTGTTTACTCAAACAGTAATTTTGATTCATTTAATCGAACACATTGAACACATTCGAAACTATAATATTTACCGAGGTGCGTGTGTTTAATGATTTCATGATTTCTTAGCAGTATATTTATCGATTCGAGCAGTAGTGATCGCGTTTAACACAACTCGAGATGTTATAATAATTATTTAAAATTCTTAATTCTACTAACATAATAGGCACGATGACAGTATTAAAGAATTAACAAATAAATGATTTTAGAGAAGAAACTATTTTAAAAGGATTCGAAAAAATGATCCCATTTTCATATACATATTGAGATTAATAAGATTTTCAATAAAATAAAAGTTTAAAATTCTGCAATCGGCCATTTTATTTGAAACACATCAGAGCGAATGACGTCACGCCTCAATTTCTATAACATAGACATGGGTAATATCACTTTGAAGCGATATCGAATCGTATCTAAATATCGGTTTTGAATATCGAATATCGTATCTATATATTCTGAAACCGATTATATTTACCTTTTTTGTCTACAATGTTGAATTTATCGAAATAATCCAAATTATGTTAGTATTGGGACGAGACTAAATTCTTCACTTTATTTAACAAAAAAGATTAATCTAACAAAAACTATCCTTTAAAATTATTTTTAATTAATATTAACACTTGCTCTAAATTACCTAAATACCTCATTTTCTTGAAATGTTCAATATAACATGTACACAATTTTACTCGTAACATAAATTATTATATATACATACTACCACGCATCTACCTAAACGAGAAAAATGGTTTACGAAGATCACTTAAAATTTTGAAAAAGAAAGCTAGTAATTAAATTATGTCACTAACAAACGCGATCGCCAGAAGATAAAATAACGAAACTAAGATTCATAGATACGATACAACATTGAGGACTGTTGATATTTTTTAAAATATCGTATATTCGATATTTAGATATTTTAAATGCATCAATATGTATTACCTTTGAAATAAAATATGTTTACGTAATAAATTATAACGATAATAAGTATTGTGGTGGTATTTATTTATCTTACTACTTAAACCCTTTCATAATATAAACAAAAGATTGATATTTAAACCCTTACAATAATCACGTTATTATTCTAAGTTTGTACCGATATTTAAATTTTAAACGATGTATCCGACGTATCCGACTCAAAAATCTGATATTTTTTATGTACAAATAAAATATAAATCATTTTACTATCTTAAAAATGTTGTTTATGTTTACGTCATATGTTATCATGAGACAGATATATTCGTATTAGCTAATACTGACAAATATCGGTATTAACCCATCCCTATCGATTGTTACGGCGTGACGTCACGACTCAGGTGCAGGCGCCATGACACCTGCGGGTGTTTTCGAGTGAAATTCAAAATAGGTAAATGAAAATGCAATTATTTGCGTAAATAGTTCGTTTATTACTGAAATAAAACTATTTTCATTTTCAAACATTATTGAAGGTTATTTCAAAATCAGTCATCATGCCTATTGTCACATTATCGGAATCGAATCGCAACATAATCGTTGACGTTTAGCTTTTTCCCTATTCTACTGATACAACGATTCAGTTGCGATTCGATTTGTCTTTGATGGAACGTCGAAAGTTAACAATTAAATTCGACTTCGACATGGTTTTTTGGTTATTGTATATGGTAACATCATACTAATTCGGAATTTTTAAGCTGGATTGGAATCGAATCGAGAACATTAATAAATGTTTTACATTAGTGGAATTGAACTCCTGTTGTTCTCTCAATGACCTAAAGAATTCCGATTATAAATAATAAAATGAAAAAGTCACTTTAAAATGTTATTAGTTTCTGTTTTAGATTAATGAAATCCTTTTAATCGTTATGTAGTATATAATATTGTATTGTTAAATTTACGCTCGTTAAATCAAGTCAAAGCAATTTGGCTTTATAACCACTCCGTTTGTCACCTGTACAACTATATCTATGTATATATTCAGGATCGTTCTTAGCTTTACATTTTCTTAATCTTGCTAATTGGCGGTTAAAAATATGCTTCAGTCAGCCTCCTTCATGTGGTTTTTTTTTGTTTAGATTCTTAAATGTTAATAAAATATATAATATTTCGAGTTTAATAGTAATAATAAGTAATTCAGGTTGGTAATATTAATAGTACTGTAAGTAACACAAACAACAATACAATATCTGTAATATATAAATGGTACTTAATATAACTGCCTCGTTGGTCTAGTGGCTAGATTTAAGGCCGCAGATTCGGAGGTCCTGGGTCCTGGGGAATTCCCCGCCGTTCCATCCGGTTATGAGAGCTAGGGAACAGAGAGTGCATCTGTGTTTGTGCACACATTTATGCACTATAACATCTTCTGCGCAGTTGGCTAATCTCTCTTGAGATTGGCCGCCGTGGCCGAAATCGGTCCGGAGGACATTATTACTATTATTTTTAACTTAATATTACAATTATATAAATTCGTTATATAATTTTAATCAAACAAAGTGTCACGTTGCTTCAATTTATGTTCTTATTTACACAGACTTCACAGTACATTTAAAGTTAGTCAAGATAAACGTTTCCAAAATGTTTTCACAGAATAGGATTAAATAAATATGAGATTCAAATGAAGTTAAATATTCCTTAAAATTTTCTACTCACTTCATATTTGTATCTATTTTCTTTGTCAAATTTACAAGGGTTGTATAAACATGAACATTCAAAGGAAAGTTTGCTGCTCCCTACCTCGGAGTTAGCACGGGTCTAAGCGGATCAAAACAGTTTGTAAACTGTTTTGCTATAGAAACAGCGGGCGATAACAAAAAAAAAATGTTTATTTTAAATAACCTTCCTTTATCCAGCTTATAACTTTGTTCAGAGTAATACCATTTCAATTTTCAATTTAACAATATTTTTTTGTTACAATTTTCTTACTAGTCGTGAACCTGATGCGATATTCCATCAGGAATATTCAGAAAGCAACCGATTTTTTCAAGGATAACAGTTTTTTGGTAACCTTCATTGTCCATACCCTCATTTTACCTTGGATCAATATTTACATGATGAATTTCTAAAAATGCTACATCAATATTCTCTTTTAGTAATAAGAGAAGCCTAAACAAACGATTCTTTATTTATAACTTTCAAAAATGACGAACTGTCATACAAACTTTCATCTTAATTTTCATCCTCTTAGGTGGTGAATTATCAAAAAGCCTTTAACAACTGCCTTTATATTAACTGCCTTAACATCCGAGGACTTGCAGGTGCGTTGCCGGTCTTTGAGGAAAGAGTACGCTCTCTTCTTGAAGCTTGCAATGTCATATCGGTTCGGAAAAGTCGCCGGCGAAAGCTGGTTCCACAGAGTGATTGTGCGAGGCAGGAAATACCTTAGGAAACGCGCTGTTGTGACATCGAGGTGGTGAGGATGGAATTTTGAGTTCTGGCGCGATGTTCGATGGTGAAATTCAGCGGCCGGGACTAAACCAAACAACTCCTCAGAACACTCCCCGTGATATATGCGATAGAGGATGCAGAGTGACCCAACATCTCTACGCAAATCTAAAGGATCGAGCTGATCGGTAATAGCTTGATCGTCGACAATTCGAACTGCTCTACGTTGAATGCGGTCAAAAGGAAGAAGCTGGTACTGGGGAGCACCCGCCCAGAGGTGAGAGTAGTACTCCATGTGGAATTTGTTCCGAATTTGCGCCTTGTAAATATTTAGGCGATGGGCTGACGTGAAATACTGTCTCGCCTTGTTGAGCACTCTAAGCCTTTTTGGAAGCCAATTTGACTTTAACTTCCAGTTGACCGCGGAACTGAACAACGTTCGAAATCTCGACGCCAAGTATCCCGATACTGGCTGTGGCAGTGAGGGGAGTATGCTCGAAATGATGCTGGATTTTTTTCAAGTTTGTTCCAACACTCGTCGACGTGTTCTCGAGAAATATTAGCACGGCCGGTGTAAAGGGCGTCTACAGTGCGGTCATCCGCATAGCAGTGAATGTTACTGATTTGTAACATATCGTTGATATGCAGAAGAAACAGACTAGGTGAAAGAACGCAGCCTTGTGGAACTCCAGAATTGACGAATTTTAGGTCAAAGTATGCACCGTCGCCAACGACCATGATGCTCCGATCTGCCAAAAAGCTGGTGATCCACTTGCATAATTTATCGGGAAGCCCGTAGGAAGGAAGCTTCGAGACAAGCGCTTTATGCCATACCCGATCTAAGGCTTTCGCTATGTCCAGACTGACTGCTAATGCCTCCCCCTTGGACTCAACTGCAGTAGTCCATCTGTGAGTGAGGTAAACTAGAAGATCACCGGCAGAGCAGCCCCGACTGAAGCCGTAATGGTGTTCGCTAATCAGGCAGTTAATAATGGACTCTTTTATTTTGGAGAACAGGGAGGTGATAGCAATAGGCCTATAATTTGTTGGATCAGAGCGATTGCCTTTTTTAGGGATTGGGTGCACCAAAGCAGCCTTCCAGGAATTCAGGACTACGCCTAATGTGTAGGAGTGCAGAGATGAAAGGGAGGGCTGATAGAAATTCCCTAAGACAGCCTTAGCAAGAGAACAAAATGCGCGTGTTCCCGAAGGAAGTCGCAATCCTGCCAATGTGACCCGATTTTGCCTTGGCAATAACACTTTTGAAAGACCTGGAGTTGTATTTTTTTTTCAGTGCGCTGGTATTTACATCACAAGATGCCGATGCTTCAGCCCAGGCTTGATAGCATTCTACCTTTCGGCGTGATGCCGTTTTGCGGAAGCGACCAAACCAGAGATGGGATCTGCCGCCGATGGGTATTGCAGAGTACGGAATGAAGAGTTCCATACCCTGAAAGACGACGGCATTAATATCGATTTCCATATTTTTAACACCAGAAATTACCATACAAACTTCCATCCCCCTTTTAACGCCATTAGAAGATGAATTTTCAAAAATATTTTCATAGTGTTTCATCAAATTTCATCCTGTTAAAAATAGCGCTTTAGGCTGTGTGTGATATGTCAGTCAGTCATTTAACAATTTTATATATATATATATATATATATAAATACGTATAGACGATACATGTGTACAGCTTTAAGATGTTAAATAATAAAATGAATCATTTATTTAAATCTTAATTTTCTTTATAATGTATTTATCGGTTCTGGATACCAATTCTTTAATCATTTTATTTATACAAAAGAGATCGGTATACATTCTCTATTTAAATAAATCAAATAAATAAGTCAAGTCACGTAATATAAATCTAACATTCTCTTATTCAATTATTTATAGTGAGAATGTTAAGATTATTACACACTGGCAAATTAATTTTGTCTATGGTTTAACAAGACCATATTAAGGTAATGAGTACACACTCGAGTTGAACGCGGCGTGCCTAATTGATCAAGTTGTACGTGTGTACTTGCCTTATATATTAAATGCCTTATTATGTGAAGTGTTACTACAGGTAAGTATTAATTAAATTTGTTCCACTAGACAAGCTCGTGTCATTGGAAATAAATTTTGGGGAATAACATAAAAATGGGCCTTAATAATTTTGAAATTGAAATTACAATTGTGAAATTGTTAAACGTTTTCGGTTAAATTCAATTATTTTGATTCAATCGAAAGTACAAAGGAGAGAACCAGCTGCGTTCTAGTACGCCGTTAATTGCACACACGGCGAGTGTCTATTTAGTTTGAGAATTACATCGCGTCTAGCTTAATGCAACTTATTTTATTATTATAATTCTATTAAAAAAATAACGAAACGTAATGTATGTATGGAAGGCTTTATTTCAATATTAATCCTCAGAATATATTATTTTTCTTATAGAAATGAGTCCCAGTAGATATAAATGTAACGTCTCTTGCTGCTTTGTTGATCAGTAATGTTTAGAACGTTAAGTTGATTAATGCTTCATTGGTCTAGTTGTTGCCTGGTACAGCAGCAGGCCCCAGGTTTAAGTCCCAGTTATTTTATGTTATAGGTAGGCGGACGGGCAAGTGGGCCACCTGACGGTAAGTGGTCACCACTGCCCATAGACATTGGCGAACATATTAACCATTTCTTACATCTTTGGGAACTAAGATGTTGCGTTCCTTGTGCCTGTAGTTACACTGGCTCACTCATCCATCAAACCGGAACGCAATAACACGCAAGTATTGCAGTTTAGCGGTACAATAACTAATAATCGGGTTGTTTCTACCCAGACGGAATTGGACCAGGCCCTACCTCTATAAGCGTTACGGAATAGACAGTGCATTGTGTCCACACACTTGTGCACTATTATATATCCTGCGCAGTGAGCTAATCTTTGAAACTAGTATCCGTGACTGCAACCCCATCAAACACATTATTATTGTGCCAATAAATGAAGAAGCGTTTCTTTGTCCCTGTATTTCGTAGCAAATAGTAACATACTTTCAGATATTTTATTTCTTAATACTTATATTAATATTTGAGACAGTATTAACGAAACATCAATAAATAGCATTTTTGTTGATGATTAATTTGGCTAAATTCATATCGAGATGCTAGCTCATTCTGAGTTTTATTTTCTAACCATTTTGGTAGATTATGAGATATATATGGAAGAATTTTAATCAATTGTTTGTTAATTGTAGGTAGGGGGGATATTTTATGGACTTGATTATATTATTGTATTTTTGTCACACCAAAAAACGCCCCAACCTCCTTCAAGCAAGTCTCTGTAGAGACAAAAATTAAGAAATGATTTAAATTTTTAAATTCAATTAACATTTTTTTATAATAATAGCAATCCCCATTTTAAAGAATTAACTAATATTTTTATTTTTATTTTTTATTTCATAGAATTGTGACAATACCCCAAGTTTCGAACCTGGGACTAGCGCGGCTCGTAGGCCGTAGCACTATTTGTCCGTATTTGTACATGCACACACAGTGCTTATTTTATATAATAAACTATGTAATATAAATTATATTATTATTAGACTTTTTTATTTTACCCACCTACTAACAACTTTACCTTACAAATTTGGGTGCAATTTAATTTAGTTGTGCAATAAATGATGTCAAACAAATAAATTTAAACATAAGTCACGAATTTTGTAAGTAGCAATCGAAAGCGACAATTATGGTTTGAATGACTTGACTCTTATATTAACTTAGTCTCGTAAGTATAGACTCGATCATGTTTGCTCGCCGCCGGAGGGCAAGTCACCGTCGAAATAATTTTCCCAAATGACGTTTGCCGGCGAAAATGACGGAAGCGTAGGTAATTGCCCCGTCTCTCGCGATATAAATTGGCGGAATGTGTAACCGGCAGTGGGAAGGGCTGTGTTTTTACTGTTGGTTCAAGAATTATAGATAATTTATTATTTAATTATAACTTCTTAATATAATTAGTTTGATGTTTTTCATTATTTCTGATTTTTGTTTTCTTGTTTAATACTGATATAATATGTGCCATACATGTATTATGTTTTAATATGTCCTTATATTAAGCGGTCCGTTTTTTAGAAGACCAAATTTTTCATTTTATTGATTATTAGATTACGACTTATTTTGATTATGGCTGAATCTGTATGTTTTTGGATATCATCTTGACAGCAAATATCACATTGACAGTCAATGTTATCCCACGTAATAAAAATAGCATAATAATGAAGAAATCATAATTGGATAAAGTTTTAATTCTTGTTCTTCTAATGTATTTGTGCAGTGTGGCGGTGAATAAATAAAAAGCTTGTCTACGGTAATTGTTCATTAAGCAACCACACTAGTATATCCCTCAGGAGCATTGGGCAATTATTGGGCAAAAAACTAAAATTCGATATTTTCAAATAAAATGATAAAAAACCATTAGTAGGGGCTATCAGATTTTTTTTAAACGATGTTGCCGATGTAACGCTCCGCCCCTACCACGACAATTACCGCGACGCGACCAGCGGCAGCTATGGAATTTATTAGTTACGTACCTATATACTAAAGCGATAATCGAGCTAGGCACCCTAAGACTCAAAATTGAAATCGCAAAAATGAAATTACTATTAGACTAGCAATCTTCTCCAATTACACACGATTATTTTTAAATAATTAATACTGCAATATTTGAATCAGATAAAAAGTTGAAGAGTATATATGTCGTATTTTGATAATAGACTTAACCGTTGCTATTTCTCATAAGACGTAAATGATATATACATATGTACATGCCTGATATACATACGTAGACGCTCGAGAAAGCACAAAGTACGCGGCGATACGCGAAGTATATGCATATGCACATTCTTGCTCGGTAATTTTAGGCTTTTTTTCACGTGCTCATGAGAAAATTTCGTTTAGTTTTTTATTTTTATTTAATGTTTTAATTATTTGTTTTATGCTATTTTTTATTGTTTTTTTTAGTTTGTTAATTATTTTGTCATTTGACGGACAAAGCGGTCACAGAATTAAATATTCAACCGATAATTGGAAAAATGTACGGTCATTTTAAAGTTTTGTTGTATGTATCACAATTTTCCGCGTAGTTTCGAGAGTCGTCTGCCGTGGACACCAACGCGTTTGAGGTATGGAATAATTCGGAACGGAGGTTTTTGTCATTAAAAGTAATGATAGCTATTATTTGATGTGTTCCGTGGAAATGAAATTGGGTCATGAATAGATATATTATAATATATTAATTGATATGACTTTTGAGCCAACAATTTTTAAAAATCACAAATTAAAGCTATAAATTTAAAAATAATGTAACATTGATTTGAATAAAAATTAAAAACCAATTTCAATAATTTACCTGCATCTTAAACTAAAAACATATATATAATATTTACATATTCGAAATACCTAATCAGTTTATTGGTCCTATATGCCGAGTTGGTATAGTGGCTAGATATAAGGTCGCAGACCCGGTGGTCCTGGGTTCAATTCCCAGATCAGGCCAATAAAAAGTTATTGGTTATTTCTGTCAGAAAATTCTCAGTAGCAGCCCGGAGTCTGGCAGTTGGAAGTATGTAAGCCGTTGGTCCTGCGCTTGATCTCTTTCAGGTCGTGTCAGATTGCTGTCCCATCAGATTATGAGAGCTAGGATAGAGAGAGTGCACCTGCGTTTGCACACACACTTGTGCACTATAATATCTCCTGCACAGTTAGCTAATCTCTCTTGAGATTGGCCGCCGGGGCCGAAATCAGTCTGGAGGACATTATTATTATTATCCAAAGCCCAATAAACGCGACGGTCTTAGGATACACACATAATATATAATTATTTACTGAAATACATTCATTAAAATCTATTTACATCGGCGAATGTATGGGATAACAGTTCCTCCTTTTCTACAATTTACAGGAAATACCTATAAAGAACAATTAAAAATATATTTCGAAATCAGTCATTTCAGTCTGAATTGATAAAGTCCTTTAAAGTTAGTCGATAGAAGGTTATTCGAACTTGACTATTATTAAATCACAGTGAGCTTAAGAAATTGAGTCGCTTAAAGTTAGTTTTGTTTTAATTATTTTCTACGCTACTTGATCTAAATATTCTAAACATACTTTCAGACGAATGAGAAACGATAGATATTTTTGATCAAATTTTTACATAATAATAGACATCGCACATTGCATATATCGTAGCACCTTAATACGACATTACTTTTACTTGGTGGTAGAGTTATGTGCAAGCTCGTCTGGGTAGGTACCACCCACTCATCAGATATTCTACCGCAAAATAGCAGTACTTTGTATTGTTGTGTTCCGGTTTGAAGGGTGAGTGAGCCAGTGTAATCACAGGCACAAGGGACATAGCATCTTAGTTCCCAAGGTTGGTGGCGCATTGGCGGTGTAAGTGATGGTTAACATTTCTTACAATGCCAATGTCTATGGCGCTTTGTGGTTATGATCACTTACCATTCGATGGCCCAAGGCCCAGCAACGAATTTTATTTAAAAAAATATATATACACGAACAAATAGTGTTCTTCTCTTACGTAAATTATATCTTTCAACTATAGTTTTATTAGTGCCAAATCATTAATTTATTAAGTTGCAATATAATGAAATTCAGTAAACATTTGTAGCTGTTGGATGTTACATGTTTAGTTCACTAAAAATGAAATTTGAACTCGATTATTGGAAAATCGATCACGCTTGAATTGGTTTATTCATCTAGTAAACTTGCCTCTCGTTAAATCGTTTCAATTTTCTGAACAATAACTATTCGCAAACATTTTGCGACAGTCAAAGTCCATTGAATGTGAGGTTATAATCCCAAAACGGATAATCGAATGAAACTCACGCATTGGACAGTCTAACTCTAAAATTGATTTCGCCAAATTCGTTCAACCTAATTTATCTTCTAACTGATTTGTTTGAAGCTCGAAATTCGCGTGTTTGTTAAATACGTCGAGTTACTTTGCAGTGCGTTGTACGAATAGATGCGATATGCTAATTCAATGTTTGGTAAATGTAGTACTCGATTCGGTCATCGCATGGAGCAAACATTGTCCGACACGTTCCGTATGTTTGTTTATCATTCGGAATGCAGCTTAACATATGCGTTATTCCCATTCCAACGTTAATATATCGAAATGAAATATTTTTTCTGTTTGTTAATTTTTTGTTACTTCTTTTTACAGAAATGTAAAATGAAATGGCATTTTTATTTAAATAGATGCAATTTTTTTAACATATTTTTTTGGTATGAGATATTTAATCAATCCAGATGCTTTTTCAATTTCTGTATCAAATCTTGGCACAAGTTAAATTTATATAGCAGGCATGTTTGAGATTGTTAATGTTTTAGGCGATTGTACTCGCAGAATTTTTATTTTTATACTATTTTGTACCTAGTGGCCTGGACCACCATTCAGCATATTCAATAAGATAAATTGTATGTTTATATATATTCTATTCAAAGTTGTACGTGTATATTTATATAATAGTAATTTCCGCCCCCGGCTTCGTCTGTATTTGAGGTGGGAGGGGAGCGCAAATGTCCATTTCTGTATCCCTGACAACGTGTATGTAAAATTTCATGATGATCAGTTGAATAGTTGAGACGGAACTAACTAATCTCTCTGAACATAATTTAGTTTAAGTAAATCAATTAAGTTGTCACGGTTTTGAAGATAAAATCTCACACGGTACTTCAAAACTAAATTATCATAATTTCTATTTCTATAATATTGGAAGGTAATAAAGTAAGTAAATTGTGTGTTGATACAACTATTTCCTATAATACAATACAAACTTAACTTACTCCCTTATACATAAAAATCGTCCAATATCAACAATTACATCCCTTTTGAGTGTTCAAAAGGGCGTTACTTTGTATCAAGTGGATTTAAGGCAATGTTTTTTAATAAGTTACTTGATAAACATGAGCGGTTAGGGGACTTTTAAATGCAACTTACTGTTAGTGTTGACTGTGTATTTGTGCACAACATTTCGTGCCAATAATATTTTTACTGGCGGGGAATGGCTTTTGTGAAGCCTGTCTGGGCACTACCCACTCGTCGGTAATTTTAGCGTCAAACAGCAATCTATAATACTATAGCTGTGTAGCATTTTAAAGCACAAGGAAAGCAACTCTCTTACATGTCAATGGCGCATTAATAAAATTAAAGCGAGTAAACTACAAAATGCAACTACTTGACGTGATAACGTCTAATAAATCTATGAATGCCGGCTGCACGTACGAAAAAGCATGACTCATTGTCACGTTCCGCCTGAGCCGAGCGTGCAAGCGAGAGCGCGGAATAAGCGATAGAGAGGCATGCCAGGCGTAAGGGTTCGGCTTGTGATACATCTATCTCTCTTCCACGCTATCGGCCGATACGTCCGAGTATTCATCAATGTTTTCTTATGACGTTATCACGTAAAATTATCGTCCGTAAACCGACTTTACAGACAACCATTTTTTTTTTTTTTTATAATCATAAAGATAAATAATAATCAATATTTTTACTTATTACTTTATCAGATCAAATGTCATTGTCAAGCACTCGAACTTCGTGTCCAAAAGGGAACCCAAGCTTTTGTGACGACCGATCGTGCATTTTTATATCCTACCAACAGCAACGAATGCATTAGGTGGGACGACTATTGAGAATATTTTATCAAAGTCTTATACATTGAAACTTGGTAGGATATACAGTGGTGGTCATATAATTAGAAACACTTCTTATGGATAAAGAAAGTATAACTTCAACGTACAAATGTTCGTAAAAAATATACACATTCAATAATTAATAATCATGCAATAATATAGCCACTCAAATAAAAAACTCATTAAATGCGTAAAATATAAAACATATCTTACTTTTAATTACAAAATGAGTCTCACACATGTAGGAGTTTGGCGGCATTTCAAAATTTAATCTGAATTTTATTTTGTTCAAAATAGGCAAAAATAAAAGTAGTGACGCGTCAACTAGGCAAATAATTGTTAATTTACGTATAGATCATAAGTGGGCTTACAGAAGAATAACTGAGCATTTAAATTGTTCTGTTAAGAAAGTTTTTAATGCAATTGATCATTATAAAACACACGGAACTGTTGAAAATGTTCTTATAAAGGCTCGGCTAAGAAAAACTTCTCCCAGAGAAGATACGCTAATCGTTCGTTTTGCTAAAAAAGACCCAAGTAAAGGCCAACCAGTTTAAAAATGAAGTTTTTTCGCCTGATGACCCGAGAAACATCTCGTCAAGACTGATACGCCGAAGATTAGTGGAAGCTGAATTGTTTGGAAGAATCTCTCGAAAGGTACCGCTTCTTACCAAGCAACACCGAGAGAAGCGATTATTATTCGCTAAAAAATATGTTAATTGGACGGTACGAGAATGGAAAAATGTGTTATTTTCAGATGAAACAAAAAAATATGGTAAATTCCGATGGAAAGCGCTATGTTAGACGCCCTGTAAACAATGCTTTTAATTATAAATACACAAGGAGTATAGTCAAGCACGGTGGCGGTACAATGGATCAATGGCAATACAAAAATATCTTAGAGTACACAATGATTCCCTACTCGGACGATCATTTGCGTATAACCTGGATCTTTCAGCATGACAATGACCCTAAACACACGGCCAATAGCGTCAAATGTTTCCTTAGCGAGCAGCGTATATCTGTTTTAGATTGGCCTGCAAATAGTCCGGATTTAAACCTGATAGAAAATCTCTGGTATATTGTTAAAAAGAAAGTCTCAAACAAACGTAACACCAGTCAAAACGAACTGTATGAAGCATTTGTTGAAGTATGGAATTCAATCCCTAGAAAAATGTATGAAATTGATTGAATCAATGCCACGTCGTTGCAGTGCTGTTATGGAAAATAAGGGATACGCCACTAAATATTAATTATAACTATTGGTAGGCTGTGGATATTATTTATATATTATTTATTTCGTAAATAACAATACTAATTACGAATACTTTAAAAAAAAATGTTTTTTATATTTTTTGTTGTTGTTTCTAATTAGTTGACCATTATTGTTCATACCTTAAAACTGATTTAAATGTTTGTCCGTAATGTAATATTGAAACTGCACTTGTGTAATGGGATTTATATTGTTTTTCTAATAAATGATAAATCGTTGAACATATTGTTGTCCTATTTATTGTTTAATTTCAAAATAAAAACGATTGCGGTGAAGTATCTTACATAATGTCAAGGACCGTTGGTAGTGTTTCTAATTATACGACCACCACTGTATAAATAAATAATAGTAATAAGCATGTTATCAAGTACTTATATTATGCATATAATTATTACATACATATATTTTTAAATATTTGTGTTTCTAGAATGAGTTTTTGACTAATATGATAGCGTTGATGTTAACTGGCATTTGTTTGCAATTCCGCTTATTATCACTAGACGACGCTGTTTTCATTCCATATAAATCACATTTACCGTCAACGCTCTCGAATAAGTAAAAAAAATCGCATTAGGAGATTAGTAAACTTCATATGAAATAGCAAATACAAGACAAACGAAATTTTTATATAAAATATTGTTACAATAAAATCAATATGTACTTTAGACTTATATTATTCGAACTACTTTAAATTTATGTATCGCCTAAAACAATATCTGGGTAAATCGTAACTCCTAATAAATATGGAGTCATCAACAATGATTCACTCCAAGTAGATCCGTATACTGCCTACTTCTAAGCACGAGAAGAACGTTTTATAAATCAAAAGCGTACCAAGCAATTACAAACTTTATATGGTTACCTTAAAGTTAGTTATCCTTTGATTTCTCTCTTATATGAGATGTTGTAGTTATCGTATAGTGTTAACCGCAAGAGGGTATGATATACTGTTATTGGCCTTCCGCTTTTCAAGAATGGATGGTGTACACTTTACCCCATGACAGATGATGGTAATAATGCTTATATAATAAAAATTAAGGTAATCTTTCTTTTGAATATAGCAAAGACCATAGCATAGGTATGGTTTTTATGCGGACGAGAATACCTTTTGACTCCCTGAGGGGAACTCCGAAGAGCCACGAAGAGCAGAGTACACCACGGGATGCGGTATAACGATCCCAAAGGCCACAGCCTCTTCGATCCGTGCCGAAAACAGCCATTACAGTTGTTTTAGTGGGTAAATATCTCACATAACCACTAGAGCCTTTTCTGAATTTCGCTGCGTGAAAAAAAGGTTTGGTTAATATATTTAAACTTCGATATTATACGATCCAAAACAAGATTATGCAAAAAAAACGTTTAATAAGTAATTTCAAGAAGTGAAGTGACTTTCTTCAAATACTTTTGTAGTTGTCATAGATGCCCGTGGCTGTATTTAAAATTTTGCAGTATTTGTTCTTATTGTAAAAAAAGGTTTCGTATAAAACAGAAGGTGTTGCCATATCGAACGTTGTCCATCGTGCCCTATGTATTGTATAAGAACCAGGAAGTAGGACATTTGCTGGCTGATTGTTATTTAACAGTTACTACACTTTTAGTATATAAAAAAAAGTGAGCCGTTACGGGACGCCTGGCAGATGTGAAATATCGAATGACATAAATTAATGACGGTTTATTTATTCATTTAACGTTTATTTTAATTAAATACAAAAAAATTAAATTCAGAAATTTATTTCAAGTTGCGATAACTTAATTCTTTTACTCAGACTTCAGTAATCGTTACTCTCGAAGTTGCCCGAATGAAATGAATATAAAATTATTAATTATTAATTAATTAAATTAATAATTTTATTATATTAATTAATTAAATTAATAATTATTATAATTTTATTAAATGTTTAATATGAATTATTTCGCCACACCGTACGCACTACCATGCATAGACTGTATATATATATTCCATCGTATAGCGTGGCGATGCGTCGCCACGGAATGCCTTGCCACGCCAACAATAAGTTTATCCCGCGACTATAGATGTTTCACATCAAAAAATAATGCAATCGAATTTATTAATAAGAAAATAAAAAAGCTATTTTTTTACAAAATAAACATCGAATAAAATTTAGAAAAGTTGTTTGTTTCGTACAATTTGTAGAGAAGCGTGACATTTTGCGTACGACTGCGTTTAACGATGAGCGTGACAGCATTCCCGCATATTTACTTTTATAGTTCCGCACCAAAGTATATTGTGGGCGGCCGCTGAGCGCTGCACTTTTGGAACTAAGAATAAACTTTACAGTATATTTTCTGTGAGCCAAAATTTATTTAACCCTGGCTTTAACTGTAATTGCGAGTATATACATATAATGTTATACATAATAGAGTTTGTCAATTATCGCGTTATACATGTAAATGTAACCTAGTGTTTTTGTTACATTTAAAAAACTATATTTACACTATTTATTTCCATATTAAGCTTGCTATTTTAAATTTTTATTTGTATTTATTTAAGGCTTTAATGTAAATAAATGTATTATGTGATAAAGCTTTAACTATAAACATTTATAATTGAAATAAATTACAATATTTATGAAAGTTTTCAACAGACTCGTAAATAATTTTCGTATTACTTTATTGGTGACGGTTTGTTTATTGTTTTATGACGTCACAAATTAACTATCAAAACAAAAATATCATGCTTAGAACATCGATTTCTGATCAATAAAATAATGTAATCTTATATTTTTAAACCAACAATCCTCTCAAGTAAATAATGTACTGACACCAAAAGTTATTTATATTTCTATATTTAACTAAACTAAAGGAAAGATAATTAAGTGTATCAAGTGAGCCTCCGAAGCTCATGTGTTAGGATCAGGCCCGCGATTGAAGATAATTCGACTAGAGGATTAGTGTCGCACTAAATACTGATTACAGTGACACATGAGACGTTGCGGCTGAAATAAAGATAAAAGATAAGATTATACGGTTGTAGCGAATTGTCAAGGATCGTGATGAGTCGATTTTTTGGTACTAATAATTATTTAGATGATTTATAATACTTATATGATTATTATATATAGGTTAATAATGACTACCTATTTATTTATCTATATATATAATACATATAGTACTAATACGCGAATCATAATTACTAAATACCAAATTAAATAGCCCTATCCTCAAAAGTGATGGTTTTTCATCAAAACTTTAACCCAATTTATTACTTTCATATTCACACCTTAGGGATTAAATGTTCAAAAATCCTTCCTCAGTGCCTGAGTAACCTACTGCGTAAAAGGAACCCGTATGCAATTTTCGTGGTGCTGGTCCCAGTAGTTTGGACTATTCGTTGATATGTAAGTTAGTTATTTTTTTATATATGTAGATAGTACAGATTGTATATACTCTTTAGCAAAGCAAACGGGCACTTAAGCAAAGAATCATTTCAATGTACTATTAGCTGGTTTGATAAATTATTTAAGTAGTATTGAAAATTAATAAGTAAGGAAAAATGTTCATCATTTTTATCATAACATTTTGATTAAATTCATAAATTCATGTTTAAAGTTCAGTGCGTTGGTAATTTACCTACTCGCTAAGTTAAAATGAAACATATTTTTAATGTTTGATAATCGAATTATTATTATATTATATAAATCTTAAATAATTAGCCTTATGATACCGGTGCCAGGTCCTGTCCTTACATTCAGCTCTGAGCTACTTCAACCCTACTTAAGCAGTGCAATAATTTTGCTTGCTTTTTCACTTATTCTACTTTTCTTTAAACAACAATAACAATACTTTAAATTGTTAAAGAAATAAATTATTAATTCAATTAAAAATATCTATAAGTTATATAGAGTTTATATTATATTCGGAATTCGTGCCACAAAATAATTATAGTAAAAAAGTTGCTTAAATCAAAAATTAGCCGCGACCAAAATTTTATATTTGGAACGTACTTTTTCAACATCACTGCACTTATTTAATCAGCCAGTGATCCACATGATCAAATAATTAAAACCTTTTTCATATTATATTTTTTTTCTGGCATTAAAAAAAAACGAAAACCGCCTTTTTTTCTGCAAATTATTGTAACGATGTTCAATAAATATTAAGCATTTGGTATATCGGTTCAAATTTTGATATTGATTCTAAATTAATTTTATCTGACATGTAATTAATTGCAAAGTGAACAACTCATTAAGTTTTCATTGTGTTCGATTCAGTAGATGCGGCAAATTTAAAATAGATAGTGAAGGTGGACCAAATCGATACAAAAAACTTTGAGCTTTGTGCAATCCCATCTGGTTACCCCCTACCTTACTTATCTGTTATTCTACTGAAACAACAATAGTTTTTAATGTTCTGGTTTAAAGAATGAAGTGAGCTAGTGTAATTTTTACACCTTACTATTCTACAGAGGTGGAGTAGTGATTACATGTTATCATCAGGAATAACTACTTACCAAAATAGGCAGCTATTTGCCATGTTGCTTATTATAATAAAATTAAAAGGAAATTGTTCTTAAGTTTTTCACATTTTCCTTTAAACTTGTAAATTTTATAAAAAAAGATATTTTCTTTTAAGCTCGGGTTGTGTAAGTGCATGGGTGTTATTTTTTATTTTTTTTTTATAAAAGTTTGTTACGTGTCTGTAAACGTATTCTAGGGAGCTATTATGCAACTTCCACATCTGCAACGGTCGCTATAAATCACGTTGGACGGGTGTGCGACGTGAAATCTTTATTAGTGCTAACTTTCCATACATGACTCCCTTGGTCCTCGTTTAGCTTATGAATTGTTTTCATAGTAATTTGGTTACGTAGTACTGTTTCAAGTCAGAGGAAACGATTAAAAGTAATTTATTTTTATTATCAGTAATGTTAGGCTTATATCTTGGTAATTGTTATTTATTATAGGTATATTATGTATTAATGCGTGTTCTATTGTAGTGTTCTATGTATGTTACATGTCACTTATAATTTAAAATGTATTTATTTTTAACTTACTTAATTTCAAAGAAAATCCGACTAATATAAGGATTCGACTTGTGATTTAAGATGTATGCGCAACAATCCCTTACAACTTTGTCTATCTTTGTATCTAAAGAGAAATTTAATAACTATTAATAAGCATAAGTAACAGTAAGAAAACACATATGTCCCATATCTGCCCGTCAACTCCGCGTATTTGAACCTGCGGTCTTTGTTTAAGATCCATGAGTTCTAACGACTATCTCGGTTTTACAACTAACACTTGTAACGTGTTTCATAATTATATTAAATTTTCTTTAAAAAAACATATGCACGAGCTTTTTATTTGAAACGTTTTCTCTGTCACGCGTATACTCTGTACAATGTTTAATATAAGTTAGTTCTACAAATTAATTAATGGTCTGTGCATGGCGATTACAACTACAATGATATGAGCGTTTATCGTAAACTAGATAATTGTGATACAAGCTAGCGTTGTTGCGCCCAAATTAGAACCACAATTCACGCCTAATGGATATGATTTTAAAAATAAATATTTTCCGTAGTTGTGTTTCTAAATTTGCTGTATTTTAGTTTCCACTTTATGTAAGTAAAATATTCGTTTTTTTTATTCGTTATATGATCTACAATTTATATAGCCCAAAAACTCGAATCGAGTAAGTTGTAAACAGAAGTTATGGATTTTTTCAGGAGCAGCCCAGAGTTATGAAGTTGGCTGTGTCCCACTGCCGCGGCTCAGAAAATGCGTACATCCATGACTTGCGAGCCGATGTCATTTCGGCCTATAGGAGCAAGGGAATTGTGCATCTATATTTGCGCAAACATTCGTGGACTATAACATTTCCTTACACATTTTTTCGTCTACCTCCATTATACTTTTAATATCTTAATTGCCATTATACCTAAAGCTCCGAATACACTACATTTAGATAGGAAGAATATTGTTCGAGGTAGGTATGGCTAATATAGCAGCTGGCACATTTGCAGTTGATATTATAGGGTTTTCCAATAGGTACGCTTGAACTTTGACAGCTGATTGCGGCCATGTTGTTTGAGTGACAGCTGTCAAATGCAGTGTGTTATATTCATTCCGTCCTCCCAAACCACCATGGCAGGTTACAGTGTCGAGCAGCACGTGCAAATCATAAAATTGTTTTATGAAAATGGGTCTTCAGTTCGAGCAACGTTCCGCGCACTTCGCCCGTTTTACGGTCGCGATGAACGTCCTTCCGAGTCGACTATCCGTCGATTGGTGGACAAATTCGAGTCAACCGGGTCAGTTAACAATCAGCCGGTTCCCGTGCGTCAACGTAACGCGAGATCTGCCGAGAATATCGCCGCTGTGCGCGACAGTGTCCTCGAAAACCGGCGGCAGTCAATTCCGCGTCGCGCACAGGAACTCGGCCTTTCGCAGACGACAACTTGGCGAATTTTGCGTTGTGACTTGAGCCTGCACCCGTACAAGATCCAGCTGACCCAAGAGCTCAAGGTTAATGACCATAGACAGCGCCGTGTGTTCACTGACTGGGCATTAGAGCAGTTGGAAGTTGACGCCGATTTTGGCAAAAAAATCATCTTCAGCGACGAGGCGCATTTTTGGATGGATGGCTATGTCAACAAGCAAAATTGCCGTATTTGGGACGAGACCAATCCACACGAGGTTCACCAAGTGGCAATGCACCCGCAGAAAGTGACTGTTTGGTGCGGATTTTGGGCCGGAGGCGTGATTGGTCCGTATTTTTTCGAAAACGATAATGGTGTGGCCGTCACCGTCAATGGTGAGTGATACCGGTCGATGATAACCAACTTCTTTTGGCCTGAAATCGAGAATATGGATCTGGACAACATGTGGTTTCAACAGGACGGCGCTACGTGCCACACAGCACACGCTACGATGGAAGTTCTGCACGAGCAATTTCTGGACATGGTCATCTCGCGCGGAGGCGACGTGAACTGGCCACCGAGATCGTGCGATTTGACCCCGCTGGACTTTTTCTTGTGGGGTTTTCTTAAGTCGCAGGTCTATGCCAACAAGACGCAAACCACCGATGCCCTCAAAGTCAACATACGCCACGCCATCGATCAAATGCAGCCCGATTTGTGCGCCAGAGTCATCGAAAATTGGACCTTTCGTGTGCGCGCCACCAACCGAAGCCGTGGCGGTCATTTGAATGATGTCATATTCCATACATAATGGGGTCGATAGACCTTCCAAATAAAAAAAAAAATTCGCAAATATCTCTCCTACATGTATTTTTTTTTGCATTTCAAAGATCAAGCGCCCTTAATGGAAAACCCTATATATATAGAAACAGCGATCGATACGGACTAACATTATTTGTTGTACATAAATATTTTGCAATCTTGATCACGGTTGCGAACACCGTTTTAATAAAGAGACGTCACTTTTGAGTTCAGTCAATTCGTGGTTTAAAATATATTTGAAAGACATTCATATTTATGTTATTAAATAAAAAATCTCATATTATGGAGGCCCTGTGGCTGAAGCTTTGTTACCCCTACCGTAAATCTAGGCCCTGGTTATGTGATTAAATTTATAAATATTTAGGAGATATCGCAATGATTATACTATGTGTTATTATTACTTGGATACAAAAAGTAAATACAAACGCAATGCATATTTAATATCTAATGAATATCAAAGATACAGAAACGATTGTCTTTCGTGATTTATTCCCGGTTTAACAACAAGACAAATACTTTTTCATGGCAACGATAAATCAAATGAAGTTGATTTTTGATTGTTGATCAAAGATAATAATAATAATGGATTTAACTACATTCATATAACGACACAACAGTTCAGTTTATAAAACATAAATCGTTTATCAATGTTTCGTCACAAAATGTTAACGAATAAATTTAAACAAAATAATAATCGTAATATCTTTCCACCCATTCCGCTATTACAAACTATGTTGAATCGTTTCTCAAGTAATTCAATTAAATGTAAAGCTACTACTAGTTCGAAATATAGATTATATCAAGCTAAATTGGCATGTATTCGAATAGTTCAGCTATTTATACTAATAACTATACATTATATCATTTGATTCCTGCTTCAAATCAAGAAATAATATATATCCATCTTTTTTGGGGTCTACATTCAAAATCTACGGTACGTTAACTAATGAAAAAAACAACTTAAAAAAATGTTTAGTACAATTTTGCGGACGGGCCTATGGGCCACCTGATGGTAAGTGGTAATCAACGCCCATAGATATTGTAAGATATGTTAATCATCGCCTATACGCCACTAACCTTCTCACCTTTCAAACCAGAACACAACAATACTAACGAAATAAAGGTTCGATATGGGCCAGTGGCTGAGCACATTATCCTTGAACGTGTAATACGTTCAAGCTTAGGCAAGCCCTCATGATTTCACGCGCTTAATTTGGTATCTAACATCTCGTGCTCAACGTTGAATGAAAACAACGTGAGGAATGCTACATGTGTCGCTTGCAGCGTGTGTTAAGCTCTATATCATCTCTTCAACAATAGAGTCATATGTTTGCCCAGCAGTGGAAGGTTTATAGATTTTTATTTTTCTTTATACAAACGAAATTGTGGTCTCATTTCATAGTTCATGTTTCAATTGTCATTAAGCGACAAAATAATAGTTTAATTCTGTTGCCTTATTTCATTTCGTTCAGATCAATATTTTTGTTGTTATTTGCTGTTCGAAATTCCCCTCGCTTAATCAGTTTGCACGCAACAAATAGCTATCGATGCATACGTAATAGACGCACTACGTAGCCCATTAATACGTTGAAATGTATGTACATGTGTGCAATGCATTATGTGCGACCCAACGAATTAATAAGTCGAGTGGTATATTATGATTATTAACTATAGATTCGAATGCTTTTATGTAATTATGTGAACGTTCACAGGGTTTTGTGATTTAAATTTATTGATACTCGGTAATTGTATTGATTTTCGTAATAAAAAAAGTAAACGAAGCAGTTTGTTACAATATAATATGTGTGTGTCTATGTATATAATATGATTTGTAACAATATTATACAAGTCACCATAAAATTGTAAGAAGCTTATATTAAATTTAGACAGATTATAAAGTACGATCGAAAGTATGAACGTAGCATTCAATTTATGTTAAAAATTATAAAATTGTGATAGCTTATAATCTTTAAGGGTAAGTTAGTGTGTTTGTGCAAGCTTGTCTGGGTAGTTACCACTCACTCATTAGATATTATACCGCAAAACAGCAGTACTTTGAATTGTTGTGTTCCGGTTTGAAGGGTGAGTGAGCCAGTGTAATTACAGGTACAAGGGACATCTTAGTTCCCAAGGTTGGTGGCGCATTGGCGATGTAAGCGATGGTTAACATTTCTAACTATGCCATTGTTTAGGGGCCATTCATTTATTACGTAAGAGGATTTAGGGGGGTCGACGATGTCTTATTTAGGGAGTTTCGATAGTTCTTACGTAAGATCACAAATATACGCAAAGCCCCTTGCTCGTTTGCAGGAGAGAAAAAAAAATAGGGTAAATATTTACATAATATTTTCTAGTAAACTTCGTCGATCGCAAAATATCTTGAGAGCATTTTAATTAATCCAACAACAAAGCGATCGGCGATGACACAAGCTAATTGCCTGGCTCAGTGAGCTCAGAGCAACAATGAAATGTCATTGTGGTGACGCTAAGGATGCCACAACACTGAACTATCGAAGCTTTAAGCTATAGTTGCGTTAATATATGTACATCAATTTAGCTGTAAGTTAATTGTCATTATTTTCGAATGTATTTTAATTATACCAAAAGCAAAGCAATTGCTGGTGACGCAAGCTAATTTTCTGGTTCAGTGAGCGCAGAGTAACTATTAAACTCATTGTGGCAGAGATAACGATATTATTATACTGATGAACGAAACGTTGAGACCATATTAACTCGACATACTTATACAGGAGGGAAATATTTAAATGGAAACATATGATAAGAGTTTAAAAGACGGTCAATTTTTTGAAGATAGTCAAACTCGCATTTACGAATCTATACTCTATACATCAAATCACTGTCTGTGATTTCAAAATAACGGGCTCTTTTGAAGTTTATATGGCTTTTTGCGATTAAACAAAACCAAAACAAGCATTAAAATTTATGTCTGTCTATCTGTTTGTCCAGGCTAATCTTTGAAACGGTTAAAAATTACCAATGGAAATAACTAACTTATTATAAGATGTATTTCAAGGTTCCGTTAACTTTTTATTTCATCGAAATCTGTTGAGTCTATCAAAAGTTATGCAAAAAATACTTATTTTTGTTGTTATCTATACATACATGTCTCATTTTAGTTGTCTTGATTTCATTTATCAATGCAGAGACCAAACCACAGGGTTTAGAAACTTGAAATTTTGGCAGTTGATACATTTAATGATGTAACCACTACGGAAGGATTTTTGGAAATTCCACCCCTAAAGGGGTTAAATAAGGATGAAAGGTTGTACGAAAATGATATATTTTATTTATATTTTATTTACAACCCATTAAAATTAGAACCATGACATTTCACATTCAAGCTTCTGGTTAGAAGCTTGTATATGAAATGTTATTACACCTTATTTTGTACCTCAATACACTTTTTTCTAGCCAGAATGACAATTCATGGTTCTTACTTAAAAATCACAGACTTCCAAACAATAATTTATTCTTTACTAATATTTAATCGCGAGCGAGGCCGCGGGCAGTAGCTAGTTTTTAATAAAGTAGTTTCAGAGATTTTTCTACAATATTTTTATTGCGATCAATTCTGATACACTTAATGATCGTAATACTCATTAATATTCGTAACCCACAAAGAAAGCTCGAAATTGGCTGTGCAGTAGTAAAATTCTGACAACATGTGTCTCAAAATGTGTATTCTAAGTATTGCAAAGCATTACAAAAGTTGTAAAACTAAAATGGCTTACATTGCGTAAGCTGTTATGATATTTTAATTAATAAAACAAAAAAATATATATTAATAAGAAACAAATCAATAAATCTTTATCACACGAAAACGAGGAACGTTACATATAGTACCGTAATAAAACGTAACACATATTAACGCAAACGTACTGACCATGTTAATCGAAACTTCAACGGTAGTTCAGCGGTATACAGGTTACCTAGCGATGTGGAAGTCTAAAATTAATATTACCCGTAGGATGTCAGGTGGGCTATATTTCTAAGTGTCCAATATTTATGTCCGGAGGTGACTTATCATAAATTATTCTATTAGACCGTCTGCGTTTCTGCAAAAATAAATAAATAACTCCTCAACCAAATTTTTCTACGAAATATTTGATACGAGTATCTCGTTTCTAATTAAATGTGTAAATAATTGGCGTTTTAAAATTCACCTTTTTAATACTTTGTTTTGTCTTGCGACTATTCAAAGCACAATAATAACCTTTATTGATAATTCTAAGCGAATTAACTAAATTGAAATTGCATAATTCAATTAGCTATATTGAATATATTGTAATTAATCGTTAATTATTGTCTACATCTCAATGTTCGACATTAACCGCCTGTGTATTGTATAGAATTATGTAGTTACATGTAATTTTCACATGTCTTGAGAAAAAGATAAAGGAATATTTTCGTTTAAAATTATTTGGCATATTAATAATTTGACAGGTATTCAGAATTTTATTCAGATTTTGTTATTGTGACCTCTTTTTATTTCAATAGATTTTTTTTTATTTCGAATAAAATTAATGAAAAATTCATACTTACAGCATATCAGTGTTATGAAATTACAACAATCCAAAACATTCATTATTTTACTTCATGTTGATCGTGAGCAAATCGATAACAAATTCTGTTAATTTTCAAAGATAAAGGACCTAGTAATTAAATAAAATGGTCTAGTAGCAACCTCCGCAATCTTGCTATTTAGTACCCTTCGAGAGTGTAAGCATATATCATTGGAACGAATTTCTTTTACGTGGCTTAGAGTAGAGTGAAATGGTAAGATAGGATAAAGAATTAATTTTATTTAAAGTACTTACCTAACGTTCTTAAGAATACAAAAACAAAAATATAAACGTAATACAAAACTATATAAGGACCAATAGCACTACGGCTTACGAGCCGCACGCAAGTCCCAGGTTCGAAACTTGGGTTATTGTCACAATTCTTACCATAAACTTGGTGTAATTGTTGATGTGTAAATTACAATAATTCCTAATATTAGTAAATTCCTTGATTGAATTTAAGAAATCGTTTCTTAATCTTTGATTAAAAGTTGCATAAAGGAGGTTAAGGTGCTTTTTGGTGTGACAAAAATACAGTAATGTAATCAATTAAAGTCTACAATTTAAAATATTGCAAAGAACTTCGTTCCTGACGGAAGTCCCCCGACCGCACAATACTTTTGTGTAGATTTTTTATAAGACAAATACTGCCAAATCAAGTTGAATATATAAAATGATAAATTTATTTATGTATTTATCACCATAGAAAACATTGAATTGAAATATTTTACCTAATAATGTGCCAATATTACATTCGTTTTTAAGTAAGCCAGGTGAAAGTATGTGATATCTGTATGTATCCTTTTAAAACGAAAGGAAAGGTTTTGTCACCATTTGGAAGATACTAAATGAATAAACATTGCTAAAATAACAGATCACTTTTTTAGTAAAATATGTAAAGCTAGAAATATAAATAAAGTACTTGAAGGGAAACTTTATATAGTATGTGTTTTAAGCTCGACAACACTCAACTCTAAGAATAAGTAATTTTGAGAGATGAGAGTTATAAAAAATTACATAGAATAACAAAATTAAATATTAAGTTTTGTTGTTCTGATGTTCGTGGATTCAAAGTTATGTTTTCTTGTTTTTATAATATCAATTATAAAATAAACTATTATATTATAATTTAAGAAAAACTATCAGTAAAGAAACTTTATTCTCAAAGAAGACGAACGTTACTTACATGAGAATAACAATAAATAGAGTTAAATATAACAATGGTCGCCATGTTGGTAGGTACTCAGCCAACGAGATATCAAGTATGTTTCTTATATAAGTTTCTTTTGTTCTTTTTAATCACTTCAAAAAGTTCAATTTCAATAACTTGCATACGTAGTTATACGCATTTAGAGAAATATAAGCTTGTGATGTGTATTCATTGTTGGAAATCCTAATATAATGAAATTAAACCTTAGCATTTTCGTATCTTCTAGAAATGTGATATTGTTCTGTTTAATTTATTTATTCAATCTGTACAAAGATACAAGTACTATAGGAAGTACAATATTTAGACTTTGTCTTCATTGAAGAAATTCGAAACAATGCTTCAAGTTTCAAAGCAACAGATGTTAGGCTTAATGAAATAAGGGGCCCGATGTTACCAGGCTCAGCTTCTGGTGCACGTTTCTATAGAAAATTTACTAAACTAGAAACCTGCCATGTTTTCACATGAGTATAATTAAAATTTATTCCAAAGAGCAAATTTTTACAAATATTATATACAAATTGTGCTTATATCATTAATGTAACCCAACCAGCTATTTATTTTTAAAATTTTGAATGTTAATAAACACAATATTATTTTAATACGAATTCAGATGTAAATTGCATATATTCATTACATGAAATATCTATTATAATGAAAATCGAAAACGTCGAAAACGTTTGCTGTGAACATATTTAATTACTGTCAGTTCACGCATAGTGCAAAAATTATTAGATCCTTTAATAAAATATCTCGACCTAATTAAAATCTTTGTGAATATGTAGCGAGAAATCTAACTGTGTTTAAATGTTTGCGTTCATATCCGTGAGTGGTGTTCATTTTTGTAAGCCTAGTTAAACATTATTCTAGTAAATGTTTTTAAAACGTACCCCAAACAATTTTATGCGACAAATATTTTCTCTTGAACCGAAATAAAAGATTTTATCTGTGAAAGCGGTTGTGCCGAGCCTGTAAAACGAATTTTGACCAAAATGTTCATGTGTCTGACATTTATAAAGTAACCCTTATTGCTTTTATCGCAGTGATGGGTAGGATGTAAACAAATGTTGGTGTTATTCTAAATATTACTCAAGGAATTGGTAAACGCAAAAAGAGTCTTACACATATTGTAATAGTGACTCATTTAGTGTAAATAAATGTTGGTAGTTTTGTAAGTAAACATTTCAGTTGGAGGCCAAGTTGTTGCGGCTTGCCGTCTGTGTGTTTGTTGAACAAACACAACACGGACACTGATTTGTTTGTATTAGTATGTCGATGTACGTAATTGTATTCTATTATTATGAAAATAAATAAATATTCAAATATGTAACATTTTATATAAATGAATAATGATAAACGTTTCCGAAAGGGATTTTTCGGAAAGGTTGTAAGTGCGTTTTTCTTCAAAGGAGAGCAGGTCTTCACACTGTGTAATATTCACAGTAAAGTGAATTGTGTGTGTGTCACAGTAAAGTGACTTTAACATATAGTCCGTAAATATATATATAATATACATATGTCGTTACTGTTACAGGTGGTAGAGCTTTGTGCAAGTACGTCTGGGTAGGTAACACCCACTCATCAGATATTCTACCGCAAAACAGCAGTACTTGGTATTGTTTTGTTCTGGTTTGAAGGGTGTGTGAGCCAGTGTAATTACAGGCAGAAGGGACATAACATCTTAGTTCCCAAGGTTGGTTGCGCATTGGCGATGTAAGTGATGGTTAACATTTTTTCAATGCCACTGGTTATGGGCGTTGGTGACCTCTTACCATCAGACGGCCGACATGTTCATCCGACTGCCTATTCTATAAACAAAGTCGTATAACTTTATACATACTTATAAATTAAAGTCTCGCTGAATCCCCTCTACATCTTTACAGTAAATACAGGACATGATCTAATACCAGCAGCCCATCCCATTGGTCGGGCCTATGATACCTACTCGATTGCAATTAACGTCTCTTCCGCAGCCGTAGGCTACCGACAAATCATTTACGATTCGCCCTTGAGATCTCGCGACACAGACTAGAGTAGATACAGACCAGCGACACATACAATATAGCTTTTCTGATACATTTAAGAAAAAGTAATTTATATGCGTGATAATAGCGATATGACCCAATGGAACATTTGAATAAAAAATTAACTGGTTCAAATTCTGTATTTAATTTTGTTCTTGTATTTCAAGTCATGCTTTTTATTTCATGTCATGCTTTTTAACTGAATTATGCTTAATGTGTACCCGTTAACCCACATTAGAGCAATATTGTGGAATAATCTCCGAATTATGACGAGCAAGCATTGGGATGCTTATTACACATTGTAATTATTTTAGCAGAGAGACAATAAAAATTATGAAGTATGTCCTAGTTTTTTTATCTGTGGCAAGTTTAAAAGGGTGACCAAATTAGATGTCGCGGACGCCCTACGCAGTGTAACATCCATAAAATTAGTTATGAGAGGGTTCGGTGGGCAGTTATTGAATCACTATGGAATGCATAGGATATTTTTCGCTTCATCGAATTTGTGTCTGAATCAATTTGAAGCTATTTCCCCAAATGAGGGGTAATTGGAGAAACAAAATGGTAACACAAGACGACATTCTTATTGACAATTAAGAAAAGAACTGACAATAGTCGACAATTTAAGAATAATTAATTCATTTACATTGGTCGCAATATATATCCTTATGTATAGGCCTATTCCTAGCCTATATGATTTAGTTGTTAATAGAAAACAGCCAGACTACAAAGCTACTTTTGTATTTACAATATCATTAAGAGTGAATATAGCGAGCGTTTCTCTTCCAAGACATGCTTAGATGTAATATCTCAATAAAAATTTGGTAACAATTTGGTAATTTCTAAATATGAATTTATTTAATTTAAATTAGTGTCTTTTATTTACCATATCTAATAAATTCGAAAACTTATTAAGGAAGACATACATTGGTAGAAATACATTCACATAAACCCTGTAATCCATCACAAGTAATGATAAAGCATCGACTGCACTGTTATCGAGGCGGTATCGGCCATGTCGGGTGAAGCCGTTATGACTTCAATATTTCTAATAGCGTGCGATCCAATCTCGTCCGATGGCTTCGTCATTCGCGTAACTGCGTATGACAAGGTACAATAACTGTGGAATTTTCTAGTAGGTTTGCACAATTATTTTCACGATTTGTTTTGGTTATATGTGAACGTAAAAGATTGCAGCTACATATAATTTCTTATCTGTATTAAATATACATATTTTAAAAAAAACAACGTAACATTTACAAAAATTGTTATTAGTTTACTTTGTTTAACAATCACAACCTTAGGTATTGACCAAACGGTATTAACTCTTGCTGTTCTTGTGTTCTAGAAAATGAAACATTATTATAACCCTATGGCCAATATACTAAAACTAATTTCAGTATTACCAACAACGCTGCATTATAATAATATATTTCTTTGGTTAAAACTTTAACTAATGTTTAATGGGTGGGAAGTAAGATTAAAATCGATTGAACACAATACAAATCCAAATAAATCTGAATGGTTAACCGGAGAAAATTTACATGGGTAGCGGATTATGGGATATGTATGTGCTCTGCAAGGTACGGTACGACTAAGGAATCCAAAAAACCTTTAAACTCAAAATAGAGATTTATTTCGAATGGCGACCACCGATAAAATAATTTTAATATTTCAGAAATACACATATCTTTACATTTTACGAGCTGACGGGCATGGTATACACTCGATTGTTAACCCACATTATCCACTTATCCTCATACAGGAATTACCACACTTTTTGATTTGAATGTTATGACAATGTACAAAATGATTTGCTTTTTTAAAAGATTTGTTGAACTTGCAATGTTTGATAGTTAGTTTGTTTAGGTCAAATCTTGCAAGCTGAATTTGAACCATCTTATCTTATCTTAAAGAGTTTATATATGATATGTTGGTTTATTTCCGATGACAATGCATTTTTATGATAATCATGACCTGATTCGATACTCAGAATTTCAGATGTTGGAACTCCTTACCGGTCAACACACTTCGTGTATATTGCACACGAAAACTTGTATGTACCTTGTTTTTAAAATATTTTTACATTTAATTTGTTGTAATGTTATATTATAAAACGCAATATTTTAAATGTAATAAATAAAAACATATGTGCAGTCAAGTGTAAGTATGCTTCTATGCTTTGTTGGTAGATGATACAGTTTTTCTGTAATATCATATACAGCATTTATTAAAATAAGTAATCGCTTTTCGAGTGGTAAGATAATAAAAATAGTAATTGTGAAAGTGCTAAAACTTCTTAACAAAACAGGAGGCCTTTGCTTAGTAAGATATTTTCAGGCTATCAGTGTTTCTGTTTTTTTTAAGCTGATATTATTTTTAAGCCGCCATATTTTATGTAGCATACAAACATAAGATCGCCAGATAGTAGCGTATTGGTCGATTGGTCCGCCTTTTGTCACAGGGATGTTTTTAGTGGCGTATAGAGCTCGAGGCAGAATGTTGTCTCCTCACAACGATACTAGGTAAAGGAATCGAGTGACTTTTCATTTCCTACGTTCGCTTCTAGTTTAAAATCTAAGAATCAAAAATATATTTTTATTCGGTAACCACATTATATACAAATTTAAAAAAATCAATAATACATCCCCATCGTTTGTATCGCGTATGAAGTTGAATGTAAAATATATCATGCATATAACAACAATTATAAAACCAACAGTATGAACTATTATTATGTTGGGTTTCATTGAAATGCGTAAACTAAGACTCATCTACAACTTCCAAAATGAGATAAAAACAATATTTTACTTTACACTAAGAATACATCAATTTGTTTTGCGTACATATTTTAGAGGAGACAATCACATTTTAACAGAATGAAGATGATGATGATGTTATAGCTTGAGTAATAAGGAGTTGAGTAGCTGGCATATACTTTTGGGGCGTTAATGAGGGCACAGACTACAAACTGAGACATAGTGTACACAGCATGGTTGTAAGCACGACTAGTATATACTGGAGAGATTATGTAGAATGCTGGTGCAGCGAAAGCATTGCTGGCTACCACGGAAGAAGAGGCAGTGTAAGCTGTACGTGCATCAATAACAGTGGGAGCTGCGGCAACTGCGGTTGCGGCTGCGACGGTGTGTGAGACAACAGTAGGCTCATTTGTTTTGTTTTGACAAAACTTGAGACGGTGACTTGTAGCCATTCAATTTCCATTTCCTGGCTCCACTATCATCCGATAAATCTACTTTCATTGTGATAATACCAAATAATTGATGAAATAAATGGATTAATAATCAATACGACGTTTATTAGAAGAAAAGGTAAAAGTTGACCTCTTAATTTTGTCGACAAAGTGGTATTGTAATAGATACATGTAAGTTAAGTTGTTGGAAGAGCTTCAAAAATGTTTTTCAATGACCTAAATAAAATATATATTTCTTCCAGCTATTCATAGAAAAAATTAAAAACGTTTTAGCCGTAAAAGTAAAATAATAACAATGTTACGTAGTATTAAAGTATTTTGATATAAATACGAATATTGAATTGAGTAAAAATATGGTAGCGACAGAAAAAAAATGTCCTCACAATATTGTTTCCAGTATCACACACGTGCGAAGATTTTATGGACTCAATTTTTAATTACGAAGCGTGAATCAAATGCTGGAAATATTTATAGTACAGTCTGCAAAATATTGGGAACCAATAAATGCAAATGAAAACTTTCAATTTATTTTAACTTTAAATTGTAATAATGTTGAATGAGAAAAGATATACATCACGAGTGTCGAAAATAATAATAAAATAAAAGTATAAGCAACGTAAACGCATTTAAAATATGTTTTAATTAAAAAAAAAAAATATTATGATAGAGATTATTTACACAAAAAAAATAGTTTTTTTTATATATTCTAATTTTTCTTTCAACCAGGTTTCTTTCTGTATTGACTATTGTTTTCTATAATTCATTATTTAAAATAGAAAATAAATGTTTTATGATTCAATCAGTCGCACACGATGCAACGGAATCGCTTCAAAAAATATTAATATTTAGCAATAGCAAATACGAGTTGCGCCGCTTAAATTGGAAACGTGCTTCGCCACTGCCATTTGTAAACACTTTTCCTACTCAGACCTAGGCAGATTGGAAGCCAGTCGGGAAGCAAAACGTTTTCAATGGAAGCTTCTAGACTTGGCGACATTATGACAGCACAATGTTTGTTGACCTTTTGTTTTTTATTTGTTTTGTTATTTAGGGTTGGTCAGACAAAGCATTGAATAAGAAATTGGAACAGGACTTTGTGTACTTTGCAGTTAGACTCAACAAATTCGTAATAAAATAAAAATACGAAAATAATTGTAATTTACGATCAATAATTCTAAATAATTTACACTTAAAACCATGACCGAGCGTTATTACAAAATAGGGAACAAAATAAATTTCCACATAAAATCTAAAGGTAAAGATAAATTTTTCATATAAAGGAATATTCAAAGTAAGAAAATGTAAATTTATATCAATCGCTGATCCTTCTTACATATGAGATGTATTCAAAGGCGATCTCCCAACACTAAGAATTGAAAATGATAACTCGACATATTGCCCACGTACTACGTCCTTTTGATATTTCCACATTCGCTACTAATATTGAATACGTGACGATAATACGAGCAATTCCAATATTATATATGTAATACTCCTTATTTTAACAATTTATTTATTGACGAGTGACAGAATCTTGTCAATATAAATAAAATTTGAGAATTTACCATGAATACATTACAATTAAAAAAGATAAGACGGTCTATATAGCTAGAAAGTCGACGAGCATTTATAATTTTACCTTTTAACTGACTCATTTCATTTCATTTTCAAAAATAGTAAAAAATGTATCTATGATAAAAAAATTTATGTGACTCTTAATTGTTTCAGCACTTTATGTTATATTATTTTTGTGATAAAAGTCATCATTTTCCCCTCTTCCCTCCCTCTGTAGTACTACGCTGAAGATACAAAGCAAAGTCGCCATACTGGGAATTGACGTTCGGTGCGACCTCAATGACATGAAAAACCTCACGGAAACTCGGAGTCTTGAACGAGGTGCGGCGTTTTTTCACGCCACAACAACTGCTCCTTTTGTATAAAACACAGGTGCGGCCTTGCGTCGAATATTGCTCGCACCTCTGGGATGGCTCCGCGAAGTACTTACTGGAGGCCTTGGATCGGTTGCAGTGACGTGCGGTTCGCATTATTAGCGACGTAAAGGTCACCAACACCCTCGAGCCTTTACAATTGCGTCGAGAGATAGCGGCACTGAGCGCTTTCTGTCGACTGTATCACGGCGAGTGCTCAGAGGAATTATTTTCCCTCATTCCTGCTTCCCCATTTCTTGACAAGTCTACGCATGCTGGCTCTCGATGTCACCGTCTAACTGTGTAATCAATGCCATCGCGCACGAAGAAATTTGGCAACTCTTTTCTTTGTCGCACCTCCAGAAAATTGGAATTCTTTACCAGCACACGTTTTCCCCTCCTCTTATGACCTGGGTTCCTTCAAACGAGGTGTAAAGAGGCATCTTGCGGGCCGGCAAGGCGGGGGTGGCTAGTGCAAATCATTCTTCCTGACTGCACTAGCCTTCGTCACGTTTGGACTCTACTACCACTTACCATCAGGTGGAGTAGAGTCAATTGACCTCCCGGGTATTATAAAAAAAAACACATTTGAAATAGTTATGTATACAAAACGGGTAAAAAGCAATTCCTTCCACATTCGCATAAATGTAATTTTCGCAAATCGCATGTATTTGCGTGTTCTGTGATTCCAGAGCGAACAACATATGCCGTGTATGCGTGGAATATATTGTATCCATATATTATATTCACGATAAGCCTAATACTATGCATTACCTAATAGAGTTGAGATCTCCGAATAGATGGAATGCGTGGATAACAACCGAAGACTTGTAGGTTTATATAGCAAGTAACAATGTGCTTCTTTGTAAGCTAGGTGTCTATTTAGTGTCTATTAAAGAAAATCTTCGTGAAAATATGCATTTACCATAAACAATTACAGCTTCAATATAATAAGCTTCAAACCATTGTGGTATTTGCACGAAAGTGGACAGTCGTACTACATTGTAATTGAAATCTGTGGGTGATATACTTGTATTAATTAATTCTTATATCTATATAGATACCTGCAACTGAAATGCAACTGCTGTTTTCACGTGGAATGCCGATGAAAGATAACGAACCCTAGATGTTCTTTATTGCCTAGGGTTCATTATTTGAATAGATATCGTGGTTTTCAAAAAGCTGATTATAACCGAAGGTGTTAATTGAATAGGGGTTAATTCAATAGAAAGATGCAAAATATTTAAAATAGTAAAATTCATTCATCAACTATTTAGTAAAAAAATATTGAAGCCGATCTTAGTGATAATTGAAACATATAACAAAACCTATATTTAATAAACGACGCCAAAGAAAAAAATAATGAGGAAAAAACAAATGAATGACTATTTTCAAAACTCAAATGTACCAGTTAAATGTATTTATAAATTTGAATTTGGAATTTTTAACCAAAGAGGATATTTCAGATCAAAGTGGTCAGTACGACAAAACGCTAATTTCATATGTAAGGACCTGTAGCGACATCTATCTCGCCACATACGAAAACTAAAAACTTACGTACCCTACATCGCGATATTAAAGTTATCCGAGTGATTGAACATATATACAAGAACCCGACAACAACGGTCGGGCGGTAGCCCACCAGACAAACACCCGTCTGGTCGGAGGATCCTCCCTTTTCAATGGTCAACTCCAAACTGGTGACCCCGAGCATGAACGTCAGCGCAGCCTTCGCAAAAACTACGTCATCGTGACGTCATCATCACTTCCTCAAGCTTTCGAGCAGCGAGTCATACAGCCAGCCAGCATCCACGACTACTGCGGGTATCCTGACCACCAGCATGCAGCGGACGCGCATTCCTGGTCATCACCCACAGTCTTCTCAGCGACCTTGGCACAGCACACTGCACTTCGGCCGGTCAGCAAGCAGAGACGCACTTCTCTCCTGGTCGACGCAGCAGCCAGCCACTACGCAGCACTGCACCACTCCGACTCACTGGAGCATTTGCAGCATCACCCCGACTCACTGGGGCATCACCGCAGACAGTTCCGACTCACCGTGAACTATGCGGCATCTGGTTCCGACTCACTGGAACATTCCACTGGCCCAGCAAGCATCACAAGATGTATGGACGACTCAACCTGCTATCGACCTCCGGTCTCGGAAGGGAGTGATGTAGCGACATCTATCTCGCCACATACGAAAACTAAAAACTGACGTACCCTACATCGCGATATTAAAGTTATCCGAGTGATTGAACATATATACAAGAACCCGACAACAACCGTCGGGCGGTAGCCCACCAGACAAACACCCGTCTGGTCGAAGGATCCTCCCTTTTCAATGGTCTACACCAAAGACCTAATATTATAACTACCACGAGTTGATTATTTTAAAAATAGAACACCAAATCATACAAATTGATGCAAACGTAATCCTTTTAAAAATCCAAATAACACGATTGAACAAATTCAACAAATCACAAGTCGCGTCAATAATGAATTCATTACTATACCTTTCTGTCCATCAACAAAATGGCAGTTTTAAATTAACGCGCGTCAAATTAAAAACGCTGTTGCAGTGATAAATGACTCTCTTAAATATATATAGATGAATTTGGAACCTACTCGTTTACTGTATATAATGCTTTACAATGTAAAGTTTATTGCACTTTAATTTTTATTATTTCATGAACAATATATTTACAATTGGATGAATATCTAATGTGTTTTGATGTAAAAATATATAGGATCTAATCTTACATGCAGCTACCGTACAATATAACGTGGATATCAAAATAGAAAATTTCCCTAGTGGAGTGTATTTCAGCGGTGCATTCAAGAACTTGGCACTATTCCTTTCAGCTGACTACACAATTTGTTAGGGTGTTTGTCTGGGGGCTTAAAGTTTATGCACCTTGTGTGAATGGGTATACTTATTTTCAATTGATTGGTTTCTGTAAAATTTATACTCAACACGATAATACTCTCCACGTCTTATAAAATAATACAATCCGTATAAAGGTTTATTTTTCATTATTATGTGTTTACCAAATATATTATTTTAATTCACATTTAATTATGCGATGTAGAATCTTTATTTATTGATAGTCATTGAGAAATTACAAACGGTTCCGAAAAAAAAAAAAATCTCTGACTTCACAAGATCCCGCGAAAGATACTCAGGGTATTTTCTGATATTGTGTTTTTTTATAATTTTCAATATTATTAAAAAAAACATCTTTTAAAAGTAGAAGGATCCCAAAAAGAGAGGACTATACATCGCGATACGATCCATGTTATAGCGGCGTAATTCTTAGGAGTGGAGATATAGCTGCATTTCGTGACGTCAGCGCATCGGTCAACTCACAACTTTATGGTCAGCATGACGGATGGACGTATTTAGCTGTATTTGAGTTTGATGCCCTGTTATTGTTAATTTGAATTTGTTTAATTAAGTATATAGTATAAATCTTTAAATTGTATGCTAAGTCTTTTTCTTAATATATTTTAATCTATTTCGATTAACTTCCTTGATAGCATCATAGAAGGTTAAGAAAAACCTAATTATAAAAAAATATAAATTAGCATATCCCGTTTGAATCCTATATAATAACTGGAATATTATGTTTTAGACGACCTTGTGACGGCAGCCAGCATGGTCTTCTACTAGCGAGGAGTCTGTGTGAACAGAGCTCCACTGAGTTGTCAGCGGAGCACAGTAAAGGACAGCCCGCGCATGTGTTATATCGGAACAATGCGGTAGCTTCTCCGATCCGTGATAAAGACGACCATCGCAGAAGGTTTAGTGGGTCAGAAGCTGGCGAAAAGCAGACTTATCAGACCAAGCAGATTTTCGGAAAAAATGGCACAGTCGGAGGACCAATCGTGTTTAAAAATGTAGATTTTAATTGATTATATTACTGTATTTTGGTCACCCCAAAAAGCACCTCAATCTCTTTTATATCGACCTCCTAAATTCGAGCATCGCTTTTATAGGGTTTTCCATTAAGGGCGCTTGATCGTGCAGAACTTCCATCGTAGCGTGTGCTGTGTGGCACGTAGCGCCGTCCTGTTCAAACCACATGTTGTCTAGATCCATATTCTCGATTTCAGGCCAAAAGAAGTTGGTTATCATCGACCGGTATCGCTCACCATTGACGGTGACGGCCACACCATTATCGTTTTCGAAAAAATACGGACCAATCACGCCTCCGGCCCAAAATCCGCACCAAACAGTCACTTTCTGCGGGTGCATTGCCACTTGGTGAACCTCGTGTGGATTGGTCTCGTCCCAAATACGGAAATTTTGCTTGTTGACATAGCCATTCATCCAAAAATGCGCCTCGTCGCTGAAGATGATTTTTTTGCCAAAATCGGCGTCAACTTCCAACTGCTCTAATGCCCAGTCAGCGAACACACGGCGCTGTCTATGGTCATTAACCTTGAGCTCTTGGGTCAGCTGGATCTTGTACGGGTGCAGGCTCAAGTCACAACGCAAAATTCGCCAAGTTGTCGTCTGCGAAAGGCCGAGTTCCTGTGCGCGACGCGGAATTGACTGCCGCGGGTTTTCGAGGACACTGTCGCGCACAGCGGCGATATTCTCGGCAGATCTCGCGTTACGTTGACGCACGGGAACCGGCTGATTGTTAACTGACCCGGTTGACTCGAATTTGTCCACCAATCGACGGATAGTCGACTCGGCAGGACGATCATCGCGACCGTAAAACGGGCGAAGTGCGCGGAACGTTGCTCGAACTGAAGACCCATTTTCATAAAACAATTTTATGATTTGCACGTGCTGCTCGACACTGTAACCTGCCATGGTGGTTTGGGAGGACGGAATGAATGTAACACACTGCATTTGACAGCTGTCACTCAAACAACATGGCCGCAATCAGCTGTCAAAGTTCAAGCGTCCCTATTGGAAAACCCTATAGTAAGCACGATGTATGAACGCTATTTTGTTATATGACGTGACCTTGGGCCACTGCCATATCACTCGCGATTTCGCACGGGTAGAGTCTTAGCAGTTCGTAAAACTATATAAAACGTTTATATTAAAGGACAAACATACAAAGATAAAAAATCTTTTCCTGCGATAGGAATCCGCGCTCATCAAATTTTCATCACAATTGAATCAATGGCATAAAAACATAGAGAACCAACATACAAACAATCATTTTTACTTATATAGATATATATGTGAATGACGTTAAAATTACTTCTTTCAATTTCTTTATAAAAATTAAACGCTTATCGCAAATTAAACCAGTATTACATTTATCAATAGCAGCTTAATGAAAACAGACATGATAATTTGCAATTATATTAAAAAATAACTGTATATTAATTAATTTTATTAAAATCGCTCAATTATTCATTTTCTGGAATAACTGAATAAAGTAATTAATATGTCTCACATTACTATTCGAAACCGCTGATCCGTATCGACGTGTCGTTATTGTAATAAATTTTAATGACGTGGTTTTTGATGAATTTTACGGTATTTAATAAATTTCAGAACTGAATATTAGAAAAGCTACTCTAGTTCGGTAATTAATATTAGAGTATAGGCGTAAACTGCGTATTATTTATGTACAGTTTACGTGTCTTTCAGTAGTAGTTCAGAACAGTATATATTTTTTCAAAGGCTTTAATATCTACCGTTTGCAGTTCATTTCTTGCCTTGAATGAAGACGTCGTCGCTCAGAAACCTGCACGCTAAATTTTAAGATTGTATGCTTCCTACTTTCAGGTGAATTTTATCTATTTCAAGCCTTTAGCATTTTTAAAAGTATAGTCAAGGTCAGCTCAGGTCAGTGAGGTATCTTCAGACCACTCATCCACTCACTATACGTGTCATTTTGATTTCGTATTTCCTAAACCAATAGAGCCTTATATCTATGCAGATCACATTGAACCAAGACTGTTTTTATTATATTCAATTGATGATTATGTCAGAACTGTTCCAACACAATTGAAATGTTGTCTAGAATAATAAAAATTGATACCGTTTTCAGACTGTTTTGTAATACATAAAAACAAAAAAATATGGTTCATAATTAGCATAACGTAAATTTAAAATTGACACAAGTCAGAAGAATTCTTGATTGATTATAAATCGTAAGCACACAATCGTGAGCAAGTATAATCATAATAGTCTTAACAATTTATCTCGTCATCGGCCTTTATCTCAATTCATTATGTATTGGAAGACATTGCGTCCACTATCTCAAACGTGAAAGAACCAGTTCCTAATCGTTCTTCAACCTATCCATAATGGGACATTCACTGATATATGTTATTTTTTTTATAAACTAATAAGCTATTGTTACATAAATATTATTCAAAGCTAAATAGCTGTATTGTCTCTAAATTCGTCTAATGGGGCTGCTTAAAATTCATACCCAAAAAGGTAAAAGATGCGTTAAAAGCGATTTTCGTTTCGAGATCCTTTCTTTCATTATCCCATGTATCCGTGGCCTCGTTAGTATGAAAGGAGTATTACGGACCTGAAAAAGATAATCTGGGACCACAAAAATGTATTATGCACGGAGTTACTCGGAATTATAACCTTTGTCTCATTTTAAGACCATTACCTGAGGATTTTGTACCAATACGGTATAAACAAAATATTACTAGCGATTGTCAAAATTAACTCCCATTGTTCTCGATGAATAATAATTGTTGATATTGTTTTTTATTGAAATAAAGGCGGCTTACAGACTATAAAACATTCAGTTTTATGATCGATTTTTACTAATTGAATGTTTCAATATTTACTGGTATGCGACTACAGTGCTGTTTCGGCTTTTGAGCTTTTGACGTTTAACGACGATATGGTATTTAATATGAAAAAAAGGCGTTATGAAAAAGATAAGTAAGAGTCAAGATGGTCCAGTGGTTAGAAAAGGGGAAAATTGCGTGTTCAAACATGTGCAAACAATTGTGCTCAATTTGCATTATAGTTCATTTCTGATAGAGAAGAAAAACGTGAGGAAAATTGGCATGTGAAGCAAAATTTGGAAACTGAATTGTATCTTCTAACCGTTGGAGCCGCGTGATTGCTCCAAGCCATGTCTTCAAAAGGAGACGGAGAGGTCTTAGCCGAGCAGTAACAAATTTGAATCCTGAGGACTTTACTCTTATTCTTTATTATGATGGTAAAACCAATGTACTGGTCTACTTACTTTAAAGCCAAGCTCATCAATATCACTAGGTCAATGGGTGAGGGCGGCTGTGTATTGAATCATTTAAGGGAAGTTACACTTACGTACGAGTATTTATTTATTTTACATTCCCACAGTTAATTGTATCAACAATACAATAATATATTTTGCTATTAGTCCCGTTACGTGTCCTTACGATTTTACGCACTAAATTACAATTAATAATTAGTAAAAATAAACAAAATACATTTCGAGCTGGTGGCAACTTTAAATGTATATTTAATGTAAATGTAGAATGATGATGAATCAATTATAACATTTTATTTAAAAAGTAAGTAATAACAGCGTTTAAATTGTAAGTAAAATGTACCGATGTAATTAAGATGCGCTCTTCACGCAACGACCACTAACACGTCCACCGCAAAAACGCGCTTCCAACGTGTTTGCTGTAAAATATTACGTAACTACAGTAACGTACTTTATTATATTTTTGTTTGAAAACATTTTTATTCCAGTCAAAGAGGCATTTTAATTGAAATGCTGTGTAAGTTATTAACTAACTTTAAGACTATTAAATGAAAGTAAAAAAACACGTAAAAATAAAAACTTCATTGATAACTAAAGATTTTCGATGGTTATGTTCATTATGTTATTTATATAATAATATTGTTTTATTATATTATTAACATTAAACAAATATTTTTTTATTGTTAGGAATAAGAATGATGTATTGTAAACTAGGAAATTAATTATAAAAAAGCATCATTGGATGCTAAAATTATGATATAGATTATTTTCGGTTTGATTGTTGGTTGCATTTATCGTGGACATGAGTTCACGATGCTCAAGCTCGCGACCAACCCAGTTGCAACTATGTTGAAACGAAAAGTAGAAAAAGGATATAATCCAAATACAAAATTATATACATATAGCAATGTTGTTTGTATACCCATACAAAAATAACACTACTCTTAAAAACTGTTTGTTTAAGTAAACAAGAAAAAACAATAATGGTATATTAATGGAGCATTCTTTATACTTATAACAAAGTTACTTTCGCACCACTAGTAGTGGTCTCAGCATAACTTTTAAAAGAAAAGTAGTTTCTGCATTACTAAGCCCTCAGTGACGTCATCGGGCTTTATCTTTTTATTTTATGCGAATATAATTATTCTTACTTGAGTTTTTAAATGAAATATATAGTTTATATTATATGACTTCTATTTTCAAAGGTCTAATAAACGGATATGTTACTTGATGGCGTTTGAGTATTAATTGAACTGCCATACTTTTAAATGTTTATATGCTTAGGTACTGCGCAGCTGTAAGGTATAATGAAAATTTTGATAATAATTTTCCATCATGTGTGGAATCATAGTATCGACTTGGTTATTAAAAGTGTTTTTTATTGAAACTTATTTAAACTCTTTAATTTAAGTCAATATAAACGCGATTTATCTGCGTAGCGCAATTTACGCAAATAGGTTGATAGTTTTTTTTATAGAATTTGACGAGCTGATTGGCGTGGTCGGTATATTTGCTTTTCGCGACGCAGGTCGTGGGTTTGATTCCCACCCAGGACAGACATTTGTGTGCGTTAACATGTCTGTTTGTCCTGAGTCTGGGTGTAATTATCTATATAAGTATGTATTTACAAATAAAAAGTAGTATATGTAGTATGTCAGGGGTCTGATTTCCATATGACGAGCATGCTTAGTTTGGGTTCAGATGGCTTTGGGTGAATAAAGTCCCAGAATATTATTATTATTAGAAATAAAAGGGTGGTATAGTATACGTTGGTTATGCGTTTTAAGTGAACTTGTACTGCTTTTACCCTGGCATTTCAAATATATAGACATAATAGACAAAAAAAACTACAATGATTACACAATATGATAAGCAGTCTAAGGAGATCACATCCACACGGACAAGCACGACACGAAACATAAAATCCGTCTTCGATAGAAGACCGAGGATTCAAAATTTGTTCTTACCTTTCAGAATAAAATCACCATTTCCAACCATTTAAGACTGGAATAAGTTTTCGTATGCATAAATGGACCTCATTCAGGAGTGTTACAACAATGAAAAATTCTCTCTAGACATTTGATTCTTTATTTTTCCCGACTCCCGCTTCCAATTTTACTTGCAAATGTTTCGTTCTTTATGAATTTACCGCGACTGTGGGAAAAAAGGTCTCTCTAAATCAAACTTGTGCAAATATTTGAGATAGACGTCTCGTTCCGGTTTATTTTTTGGTTAAATTGATGAATGCCGATTACAGCGGTACACTATTTACTTATGAATGGAGGATAGGACGTTTTGAAATTTGATTCGTGTCTTGTCAATTTCAATTGTAGCGTTATTTTTAAACTTCTTTAATTATTTGACGTTCTTCAGATGCTTTGAAGTTTGACCTGTAAGTGACCTGTAATTGACCAATTCTCATAAAACAAACATCTGAAACATCATAGACTTTAAATTTGGATGATTTTATCACGGAAATAATCCCGATATTTACATTTGTACTTATGGTGGCTTTCAATGTTTAAAAATTTAATATTATTTTTCTGATTGACAAAAAAAAACCTGATCATTATTTTTAATGTTTTGTAAATAGATATACTAGCCATTCTATGATCTAAGATATTTTTGTTTTTCCTATTACTTATAGTTATCAATTATATTGAATATTTCGATTTTCGAATACATAATACGTAATAAAATAATTATTTCGAACTTTGAATATAATAGAGGATTGTAGGTTCCCCGAATCGAATACAGGTTTAGTCCATAAGTTATTGGGTTCTTCTATTAAGAAATTCTCAGCAGCCCCGAGTTAGGAAGTTTGTTGTGTTTATTTTGAGGCTGATCCCTCTTCGGTCGTTTCAGATTGCCATCCCAAATAGCGCAATTTACGTAGGCTAACCACAGGTTAAAAATGACCGCTGAGGGCGAGAAGCACGTCACAGTAGAATAACAACACAGCTAATTTTGATGATTTTTTTCGACATTTTTATAATTTAATTGAATATGATATTAAACTATAATAAAGAAATAAGTCATGTATGATGTGATTATTATTTTCGAATTTCTATAATACTCTTCGATTTTTATAAGTTATGATTATGATATTCTGAGCCTTACCAATGCCAAAGCGCACAGCCAAACGGTGCCTGGCCGGCTATAAAGATATATAGTATATACAATCTTAGTATTACTCTAGTTCGTGTCATGTAAAGAATTTAAAAGCAGTAATACGATTTTGTATCGGTGTCCGGCACTGAATAACCCATCGCAAGACAATGCTTTAGGAAATTAGATTCGCGTCGCAGTCGAGGCACGTGTGCCGTCTTGACTGTCCAGCTTGTTATAGTACCACTGCATAAACTATGAACCTATTTTTAGAGAGGCTCTCTTCTCTTGACTTATCGCATGATCTTTAATAAAGGTATTTATATTTTTAATCAAAGTGTGTACAAAATGCAAAGACAACATACAATACAGACCCAAAAGTCAACGCAAATATTTTTAATTTTTTTCGTATGACATATGAAATAAATAACAAAAAAAAAAATAGACGATGATAAATGATATAACTAATACTACGTATGCTTTGTGCATAGCAAAATAATATAAACTTAATATTGGTCCTCCAGATCGATTTAGGTGACGGCGGCCAATCTCATGAGAGATTAGCCAACTGCGCAATGCATATTATAGATATATATATATAGTGCACAAGTGTGTGCGCAAACACAGGTGAATTCTCTATTCCCTAACTCTTATTACAAACAATATCCTGTTATATTGTGAGGTATTTTAAACAATATATCATGCTTTAAAACTTAAGGAAATTTGGATGCAGATAACTTATGCGCACGTACTAGTTATTCGCACTATCACAAAGTTACGTGATTTATAAAAATGGTATCTTCCCCTGAACTCGTCGTACATAACATTTGCTTTTTAGAATAAAGTAATTATACAATTAATGTCATAAATATTCAACTAGTCTAGTATACATACTTTATAAAATTTATGTCAAGCTTCAAGTTTCCGTGGTAGTAGCGAACATTACAAGTTGGCTATTTGCGCCGGCGAAGCGACTCGCAAGCTTAAACAAGCCTGCGTCCTCCGCGCGCACCTGCTAACTGTACGGGCGCGACAAATCACACGTGCTATTTGAGCTGCATTCGTGTTCAAAATTACTCTCATAGATACGAGGAAAATGGCCATTTGAGACTCGTACTCATAACGTACTATCAGCTTCTTGCGTCATCAAGTTGGTCTTTTTATTTGTAGACAATTTATACGAAATGGCAAACGAAATGTTTATTTATGACACTGATGTATCCTTTTTTCCAAATTATAATATTTTCATGTTTTTGAAAACCTATAATTTAAGCTCTTAGTAAATGTAAATAATACCATAAAGCAAAAATATACTTTACTCAAGTGAAGCACTACAATCTAATTGGTTAAATTTCATTTAACGTATTTTTTATTCATGGATTCCTATGATAATAACCAAGAAAATTCAGTGGTTACTCCTTTTCATTTATTGAATTATTCATAGAAATAAAATGTTTAGCCCAAGTTATCAGCTATGTAATCTACGGCATTATATGTATGCTTTAGTACGTCTACACATTATAAGACAGTTTTTGATAAGATAAGAAATTTGTATCGAGCAGACAATAATTTTGTCTTGCACATGATTGCAGTCTACTGCACACTATATTTTCAGACATTTAAGAGACCCTACACTTCTGGAGTTCATTTCTAGACCGACATGAAAAAAAGATGCTGAATTGTGATGGAGTTCGACGAAATTTTAAGCATGATAAGAATTACTGAAAGTACTTTTGTAAATTTATTTCCAAGACCTTTAGCACAATGAAAAGTTTTTTAATTAGTTTTGCAAGTCCTCATCACTCTTTTTTCCATATCATAGGCCTTTCTTCTATGAGTGCAATTATAAGGTCAAATTCATGGTCGTCTGGGTAGGTAATTGTAATTACAGGCACAAGGGACATAACATCTTAGTTTCCAAGGTTGGTGGGACATTGGCGATGTAAGCGATGGTTAACATTTCTTACACTGCCAATGTCTGTGGGCGTTGGCGACTACTTACCATTAGGTGGCCATATGCTCGTTCATCTACCTATTCTATAAAAAAAAGTAATATCTCCCATTTTGCATAAAAAAATATGTAGCTGAGCGTGTCTAGTCTGCTATAAGTGCGTCGCGTGTGCAGATTGCTACTTGAATGAAGGAGCGAGTGGAAGGCTTGTCTAAGCAAGAAGTCTAACGCGTGCCTCTATTCAAGAGATCTTGTCAATTTAAGATATGTCTTGCGTATAATGAGTTCGTTAATATTTAATTTTATATATAAAGCAGTGTCTTACAAAAATTTGTCATATAACACAGACAGGAGACAACGTTTTGTAATGTGCAGCCAGTTTTATTAATTCAATACTATTTAACATAAGCTTTAATATTATGACTTGGCAAATGAAATGGATTTCATTATAGAATAAATACTTGGTTTCAGAAATAATGTTTTGACTTGCGGAGTTGGTAAATAGTAAAAAAGTAACCTTGACAGTTCGTGTTTATGTATTCTTCACTGGTTCAATAAAAGTAATTGATACATTTGTGATTATATATATATATATAGTGTGGTAAATATTTTTACGAAGCCGTATTTGAATATTTTATAGGCTGTTTATTAAAAGCTTAAATTTGAACATATATCAATATAAAAATTAGCATTAACAAAAAAAACGAACAATAATGTTTTATATTCTATCAGTTTTTATCTTCATTTCAGAAATGCCTTCAAGAATTTTATTACAAGATAATATAATTTTATTATCTAAAGTCTGAAAATCCTTGCCAAGGATAATACCTCGATAATCGAGAGTTTCGTATTCATAAAACGTTACAAATTCTTTTATGGGGAAACTTTAAAAATCTCAGTTTAACTTCTTGCTTTTATACAAGAGATACATCGTGAATACTTTACTTTATACATTAAAATGTTTTACGTTATAAAGACATTTTTATTGCTAGTAAGGTCCTTCGGATGCTCTTATCTTACTTATTTGGAAAGTGTGTAATACGTAAAGTATTTGAAAGACTTATACATTGACAGGCGGTGACTCTCCTTACGAATGCGTTTAAATTCTCGATTGACATGTCTCTCTGCCACTGTCGTGAGAGCAATGACCCTTTACAAGGCGCGCGTTTGGTCCCACTATTGTGCGTACTCTTATGCAGAACGAAGCTCTAAGAGACCCAAGTGGCTGTCCGCAAAATGCAGAAATATCGGGTTATGGGACAGCAACCGTCCTAACGTGCTTTCTACCCTTGGACATTTAGTTGAATATGAACGCGAGAGCTTATGAGCAGAATCGCGTTTTCCATCAGCATGGGAAAAACTCGATGAGTATAATTTGTTTTTATATTATATCAAAGCAATTAACTACAGTTAAGAGTTAAGTGTAGTACGTGTAATAAAAAAAGCTTTTTTGTGTATATTGTTGAGTTAAATCATAAATAGTAATAGTAAACAAATATTAGTATCTATTTTAGTTAGTAAGTGTATATAAGAAGAAGAAATTGCCAATTAGATATAAGACCAAGCCTATACAACCTTGCCGGTACATGTAAGCCTCTTACTGTCTTCAAACGCTAGCCTATTATGGGTAAAAGACCGCCCGTTATACAACACTACCATTTTTAGGTCTGAAAAACTATCTTTATTATAACTGTGATGACTAGATTTATTATTTAAAAAAGAAATATATAAAAGTTGCTACATAGTATCGGTACATATATTTTAAACTTTCAACCGTTTTACTAAACATTCCCATCGCACGCCGGCGTGTCGTTGTTTTCTTAATAGTTCAGAGACATGAAGTATAAATGAAAACATAATATCCGCAGAAAATTGCTCGCATAGCCGCAGGCAAAGCAAATATATATTGAAACAATGGCCGCGGGCTGCGATCGGATGGTTAATTTAAAAGTTAAAATTGCTAACGACATGATAAATCACTTTACCGCTATCTCAATGATGGATTACAGGCGCAATCAACAATTATGTACTCCCGCTAGACGTTTTAACGCGACTCTGTCTTTATGAAATCGGTTTCATAGAATTTTTGTGTTTCTTATAAAAGCCCTGCTGTGCAAAAATATTCGATATTATTTGTATAATTTGCATACTTTGTAACCCTTAATGTAAAATACACGCGAATTAGCTTTACAAGTCAGTGATTGCTGAGTGTATACTGTATTTGCTTTGAATAATTATTCAAAGCATATACAGTATACATATAAAGTAATTACTACTTTATAAAGTAATTATATATATAAAGTAATTACTTTGATTCACATGATTAAAAACTTATTATTAGAAGTGAATAAGTTTTTACAACATACTTATTTATATGAATGATGGCATAACAAAAGAATAATAATTCATTTATACATTTTCGACTGTCTAAATAGTAAATCGTTTAAAATTTAAATATCGACGTTCAAATTTGATAACACAGTTATACTCGTACATTATTGACTGTACTCTAGGGGGACCGCGTCGATTGTAGGTAACAATGACCAAAAGAGATTTATTCGACGTAACTCTTTTATGCTTCATTTCAGCAATTTTATATATTAAAGCCAAATATATTTGAATATTTTTTATCTGATATGTTTTAAATAAAATTACGTTATATTAGCACATTATACTAAAAATCTTATTTAGCGTTGATTGTTACTCACTTGTATTATTCTATTAAAAAATAAAATATCTAAACAAGATAACAGAACTAAACGAATCGAAAAATAATATGATATAATTATTGATTCATCGTCCATCAAAGTACTGTTGATATAATCAATTTTAATCAAGAAAAATACGTAAATTTATAAAATACAGCTATTAAATAAAAATGCTGACAGCTGAATTTGTGACTTGTGTAAAATATTAGAAAAGTATGAAAATACTGCTAGAAAAGAAAAAAATAAATAATAAGTGAAAAATGAAATCCAATGAACAATTGCAATTAAAAATTTTGTATAACTTTTAAATTTAGAAAAACAACCTAATAAATATATGAAAACTCAATATATGGACTAAAGAATTTTCAATTATTTATTTAAAAAAATTTGAAGAAGTAAAATCTGAATTCTACGCGTGCGAAGCTGGAACAAGCTATCTAGATCTAAGAAATAATAAAGATACTGTTCAAAGTAGTATTTCAATCAGTCTGCAACATGTCTCCCATACTATGTAAATTAAGTATTAAATTGGCTCATGCGGGTGTCACCTGCACCCATAACTCGGTCCTTGCCGCTCCCTAAAGGATCTATTTGCACTGTTGTTTCTTCATAAAACTTTTCATTAACCTTGTCAAAGCTAGTAAAAAACCAAAATCTTATCTATGATAAAATATAAAATAGTTTCGTAAGCGGTGACAAGTACCATATCATTACTTCAGTGTTCGGTGTTTTTTGAAAGCTTTATATTACTCATTAGCTTCATTTATATGTATCAAAGTCGGCATATATATACAACCATATATTATGTACATACATCTGCACCAATCTATAAAGTCGGTTTTAATAAACCTCTAATAATTGTCGCATCGATTTGAAACCTTGCCGGTAAATGTTATTCGTGTGAAATACTTTAATTTGGTTCCATCGAGCTAATCTGATAATACTATATCCACGAGGAGGACAGTGGAATTCCATAATGGCTGCTCGTACTCTCGTGGGACTTAGTATAATTTATTTTACAATACATTCCATTGATATAACCTTTTGCTAAAAATCCTAACTTTAGTGTCCAATGACGATAAACAATTAAATTTTGAAACGTAAATTGTTTTATGAATTAGTATGAAGTTATATTCTGATAAACAGATTCCATCATACTATAACGAGTCCAGAGATGGCTTGTAAATGGAGTAACAAATTAGTTCCCGCGGGTGTCACCTGCATCCATAACGCGGTGCTTGCTGCCGCCTGCTCCAGGGTCCATTAGCACTGTTGATTTGCTAAATAACCATCTTCTTCACATATGGAGTTCATTTGACGTTTCATTTTGTTTATTTTTGACAATGATAGACGAAATGATGCCTATTTGATTATTTTTTGTATTTGGTTAAAGCATTACAAAAAGTAAGCTATTTATTATTTGAGCCATATAATACTTGCTAATATTGTGATAAGGCAGCTAGTAGAGAGCGACTTGGTCATATTGATATAAAAATTGCTTGTGTCTAGACAAACAGAAAATAATATAGATATTATAAAAAACAAATGATATCAAAAATATTTTTTAGTTATTTATTAATCATCATATCAATTTCTACCGCGAAGCAGCAACACTAATTATTGTTTTTCGGATTGAAGGGTGTGTGAGCCACTACCTACAGGCACAAGGGACATAACATCTTAATGCCCAAGGTTGGTGGCGTATTAACAATATAAGGGTAAAGGTAACTACTTACCATCTAGTGGCCCACTTGCCAGTCGACTTACCTAATACTATGAAATAACTATATATAAATATATATATAAATTCCTATATGAATTGAAATGTCTTATCAACAACAGTGTACCCATGCCCTCTATTCCCCTGCAACAGATTTCTTTAAAGGAAATTGCCAAAGCAACTAAGGCAGTCGTTTGTATAAAACTTTGCTCGTATTATTTCTCGTTTACTTACTGTGCGGTAAATTCAACTTGAATGTGTAGCTGACAGGTTATCTAGGAACCCATTAGGGTTATACTTTAATAAATATAATTTCCTGTATCTTTTTTTGGCTTTGTATCGATATAATTTCATATATTTCAAAGAGATAGAAATTGAATTGTAATACGCTCACTCAACGATTTTCACATTTCTATATTCATATTCGTAATCGCACGTTTCATTTTGGTTGAATGCGTTTTAAATGCTAAGTATTTAATTCACCTTGCATCACCATATTAGTCAATGTATGAGACTGTGATATCATATAATAACTAATAATCTCTTTTGTGTTTTTATTAAATAATAAAACAGTATTTATACAAATTGTATTTATTGTAAATTACTTTGAAAGAAGATACGATATGGTTCGAAACGTGACTTATGTTATAATGTGATAACATAACGTTTAATCTAGAAGACAAATTCCATGAATGCTAGTCGCTTGTAATTTATTTTAGGATGGCATATAAGCAAATGGGCAACCTGATGGTAAGTAAATAAGTTTATCTCCTTAAACCGTCAATCACGAGCCGGTTGGCGTGGTTGGTAGACACTTGCCTTTCGCGCCGCAGGTCGTGAGTTCGATTCCCACCCAGGACATACATTTGTGTGCATGAACATGTCTGTTTATCCTGAGTCTGAGTGAAATTTTCTGTATAAGTATGTATTTACAAAAAAAGTAGTATATGTAGTATATCAGTTGTCTGGTTTCCATAGTACAAGCGCTGCTTAGTTTGGGATCAGATGGCCGTGTATGAATATTATTATTATTATTATAATGTGTAATGTCCCTTGTGCCTGTAATTATACTGGCTTAGTTGCCCTTCAAACTAAAACGCTTAGCATTTTGCTAATTATTCTTTAAAGTAATATAAGGTAATTATTTTTGGCATAAACCAGGCCTGCACAAAACCCTATCACCGTTTTTCATAGGATAGATAGATATTTTAAAATTATTTACCATATTTTTAAGACTGCGTAGATTGCAATAAAATTAAAGCAGGAAATACAGCTAATTTTATATGTAAATAATGTGTTCGTATGTTCTATACATATGAAAACAACAGTATTCATCCCAAGGGCGGTGAAGACCCTATATAAACAAACTTCAATGTATAAGCAAGAACAAAATCCCTTAGTAAGATTTTCATATTGTGTTTATCTTTGCAATGTTATTTAGGAAACTGGCTGCTAATTGTACGAGTTTATTAATATTTTAAGTATACTCGTATTCTTGGATAATTTTAACGAGAATCAGCTCGACATTGCTTTGTTATGTTTTGGATTTGCGATTTTATGATTTATTACTAGTTATGTTTATTGAAGCTATAGGCCTGACTGTTTAGGATATTGCCCTATTTCCAACTTGTCACAAACGTCACCCTTAGTTGGGATTAATAGTATGCAAGTTAAAACTTAAATTATTGTTTTGACATTAATTTTTAAGATAATCTTTATTTTCAGTACTTACATTTTGTCGATCTAAAATTGATGTAGCTTTTTTAATTTGGACAAGTAATGTAACAGCCTATTAATGTCGTATTGGGCAGTGGCCTGTGTACTGAAAGTTTATTTCAATACGCGTTGGTTTTCTCACGATGTTATTTTCACGGCAAAGAAGAAGATGAATGAATAAGCGCAAATCAACATCTTAAGACAATTTTTTATATTTTGAATTCGTACAAGATTTTATCATTTTTAATTTAAGATAAGAATGTTTTTAGTTAGAAATGGAAATATTACATATTGCATATATGTGTGTTTATTATGTACACTGAACAATCGTACATAGGAATCTTTAATTGGTATGTATTTGTTTGTTTATGGGAGGCATCGAATAAATTAATTACTAAATCCCGGCGTTCTCATCAATCAAGAAGTGCAAGGGATAAGACAAAGTGTGTTATTATTACTTAAATATAAATGTATATTTTAATTATTTATATTAGTTCCATTATTTTGATTTGAATATTAATAGTGATCACATCTCTATTTATTCTATATGGGACGTTACTATACTGATCTTGACATCTAAAGGTGTCATCCAATAAATTATTTTCGTTCGATGTGGAACACAACAATCCATATTACAAGCATGTTGTTTTCCAGAATACCTTGCTACTGTGTACAATTAACAACGAATAGAGAATCGCTAACGTTTTGGTTTTAAGGCAAACCGCAAATCTATACATTCAACATCAAAGCAATTGCGTGAGATAACTTAACTTAAGGACATTTGGCCCATTTCACGTATAGGCTGAAATTAATTATGAACCAAACTAGGATCCATTACATAGCAGTTGGCAACTCGGGATGACTCAAAATTGATTTCTCTAATTAATTTTGTCCCGCCATAATTTATTGTTAATTAATACAAGGGTATATATGTATTATAATTTAGAGTGACACTTTTAGAACTCAAAATTATTGTTATATATGTTTTGTTCATATTATATCAGTGTGGAAATATGTCGTCAACCATATCACCCTGTGTCGAGGTTGGCATGCGTTAAACTCAGTTTATGTTAATCATAAACTTAGTTTAATGTCGTAAAACAATTGTTGGTTTGTAATTATTTATGAATATAGTTTTCATTGAACCCTAAAACATTACTTAAGTTTAATAAGTAGTAAATAATTGATGTTCAAAGAATAAATCTGTTTTTTCATTCCTTAATATAAAAAGCATAACTTTAAACAAATAATAAATAAGGTCCTCCAGACCGATTTCGGCCACGGCGGCCAATCTCAAGAGAGACTAGCCAACTGCGCGGGAGATATTATAGTACACAAGTGTGTGCGCAAACACGGGAGCACTCTCTTTTTCTTAGCTCTCATAATCCGATGGGACGGCAATCCGACACGAGCGGAAAGAATTCAGGCGCAGGACCAACGGCTTAACGTGCTTTCCGAGGAACGGGAGTGTACACACTGCCAACTTCCAGACTCCGGGCTGCTACTGAGAATTTTCTGACAGAAAACCCCAATAACTATTTATTGGCCCGACCTGGGAATTGAACCGATGACCACCGGGTCTGCGGCCTTATATCTAGCCACTAGACCAACGAGGCAGTAAACAAATATTAAAACTAGAAATTACATTAAATTCATGTACTATATTTTGACTGTAATTATATTAAGATGTCTAATGACGTCGTATTTATTTTATAATTATGAATGCATAAAATGTTGTAACTAGAATTTTCTTCACAAATAACATTATCATATGAGCAAATAACTTTATTGTATATCGATTTATTATAAGCAACTTGAATATTTAATAAATAGTCAATAAACCTCACGAAGAAATCATCTATACTAATATATAAAGCTGAAGAGTTTGTTTGTTTGATCCGGCTAATCTCAGGAACTACTGTTTCGAATATAAAAATCCTTTTTGTGGTGTAGGAAGGTTCTAGGCTGATTTTTATTCATTATACGCGGGTGAAACCGCGGGCACAGCTATTATTAAATAAAACGTCTAAGTTACAGTTAATAGTTTAGCGAATGAACCAAAAACGTTTACCATTTACATTTCCACAGCCGAAACAGATACGTTCGTAATTAATCAAAACAAGTCAATTGATGCGTTGATGGCATTATAATTAAATACAATGCAATGACGCAGAGCGAAACATTGCAATCATGTGTAAATCAACGATTATTGATTTCGTATTATTAACTACCAGCGTTGGCAGCTTGTGAATAAATTAACTTATGACACCTGATGGAACTCGCTGTATGTTCCATTTTTGAATTACAATAACAGGAATTTTTTTTTTTCGATTGATTTCTTACAGGCTGGTAATTATTCTTTATTTTTAAAGTAGCCAGTACAAATATCTTAATTAATCATGATGTTACTTCAAGTTTCAATCAAACTGAGACTATATAAACGTCAAAAAAATATTTTTTGAAAATATTAATAGCTACTATAATAATATTACTAATAATAACATACAGAGTAATGTATGATTATAGTAATGATATGTGTTTTTTTATTGTGTTATATAGGCAGTGGCACTGGTAAGTCGTCACCGCCGCCTGTAGACATTAGCGCTATAAGAAATATTAATCACCAATGGCCCACTAACCTTGGGAACTAAGATGTTATTTATGGTCTTTGTGAGTGTAGCTTACTCACCCATCAAACCGAAATACAATATTACTCACTAGTGCTGTTTGGTGATGGGATATATGATGATGTGGAATATATGATATATATATTTTTTTTTATTGTATAGGCGGACTAACATATGGGCCACCTGATGGTAAGTGGTCACCGACGCCCATAGATAATGTCATTGTCGATGCGATTGTTAACATTTCTTATGTTAACCATCGCTTATATTGCCAATGCGCCGCCAACCTTGGGAACTTAGATGTTATGTCCCTTGTGCCTGTAATTATACTGGCTCACCCACCCTTCAAACCGGAACACAACAATACAAAGTACTGCTGTTTTACGTTAGAATATCTGATGAGTGGGTGGTACCTACCCAGACGAGCTTGCACAAAGCTCTACCACCGAACAAAATAATGATGATGTGGAATATGTGATATATGATGGATGTGATAAGGTGATACCTACCCAAATGGGATACTCAAAATCATATCTTACAAAAACATTTAAATAATCAAGCACATCTGCCGCCGATTGTCTATTCCGTTTCTATCTAATATTATCGGCAAGCAATTCAGTAGCTACCTATAAAAAATTAGTAGTCATATTTTATACAATCATAAAATTCATTCGATCACGAAGAACAGCCATCATAAATTTCACGGTCGATAAAATTAAAGTACAAACATTTGAAGTTATAGTTATTTATAGTTTTAGACATAAATTTACTTATTGACATTGTCTTCCTGAACACGCAATTTGAGTGACATTTTAACACGGAACAATGACCGTTGAGCTTGTCACATAGGAATATTCATTTAATCAATCATCCGTACTGAATGAATGAATACGATTAACAAAACATTCGATATTGTGCATTCGATTGTAAACGAGTAAATGTATGTGATGCTGTTTTAGATTACTAAAATCTAGTAACTTGATACAGTGATAAAATCATAATAACTGGTTTTATTTTTTTAAACATTACTAGCGGTGTTGCTCTGTTTCGGGTTATGTGGGATTTTTGCCCTCTAAACCACTGCGATTACCGTTTTCGGCACTAATCAGAGATGCTGCGATATTGGGTCGATATAACGCATCCGCAGCTATTCATGCTAAGCTCCTCCCCCCCTCCCCTCCCCCGCATACCTCGCTAGAGCGTACGGCTGGCTGACATCATCTTCATGGCCGTCTGAAATAGGACACGTAAAGCCCCCACCTCACGCATTCACGGCCTTAGGGTTACGCGCTATCATTTCAGCCCTGGGTGGTGTGGCGGTCCTTCGTTTTCTCCACCGAGCGGGATTAACCGTCTCCTTCTGGACCATGCCAGTCTCACAGAAGGAGGCTACGGCCCTCCACGCCGATTCTCTGCGGAGCATAGCCGACATGATTGCCCGTAAAGAGAGATTTCGTCCAACCTCGCGAGGCTTTTAAAATTAACATTACTTCTGCTCTATTGCGGTATACCGCGGTATAGGACTAGCCTTGCCACGTTAACAAAGCTGCTCTATTGCAGAAATAATGTTAGTTTTAAAAGGTTAAGATTTACACAGAGTGTATATGTAAAACACTGTATTTAAATATACATTGAAAAAAACCATGAAACATATATACATACAGATTTTAAAGGTAAATTCTGCCTAATTACTTTAAAAACCTTTTGCATACTTCTCTAAGTAGCAACTAATTTTAGATAATAGGCTGAATAGACAAAATATAAGTCTAATAATTATATAAAATTAAAAAAATAATATTGTCAAGTTTTTTAATTTATTGACTTTCAACATTTATGAAAAAATTATCAAAATCAATTGAAAATATATTTTAAGTTCTTTAGTCTCGCAATACTATGAACTGTGCAATAATATTCAAAAATTCAAACTATTCAAATGGCACGTACTCAAATCGGAGCGGTAGTTCTTTTCGTCCGGGATATATTGCGGGATTAAGCCGGGATTCGCTGCACGCCCGACAGTTTCGCGGGATTTCCCGGATTAATATTCCCGACGCGCTCGCCTATCATAATTCCAAAACATGATATTAAGAGGCCGCTCCACAAATCTTAGCTGACGGCATGCAAACTACTGCATTTGCATGAGATGCATGTTATCTTTCCTGGAAGCTTATAGCGAATGTTAATAATAATAAACATCTTACTTAATTACGCTATGAAAGTTGAGTGCGAAAAAGTTTTTAACAGTCTCAGGCAATCTTCCGTTAGTTATTTGTTTAACACTTTATAATAATATTATACTACTACTATACACAGGCAATTACCATTTTATTTTGTTGTATGACTAATTTATAATATTAAAAAATATTTACATTGATTTGAGATGATATCTCGGAACACATGAATTTTAATTGATTGTAGGATCAAACACGGGAAATGCCAATAGAATTTTCATGTATTCGTTTATAATTAATATCATGCTCAACATCGCGGTAAACATTGCGAGGAAACCTGCTCGTCTCTGGTATCTTTTTACACGTGGGAGCAACGTGGAGAAAAACCCACAAGCTTCCCCGCAAGAGGAAAGGCTTTTGGCCTATTTGATATTTACAGACTGATTATTTCTTTTTAGCTCGTACATGTTTATGATTTACCGTGTTGTTGAAAACATTTTGCATTTTTTATAATAATAATAATGTCATGGGACATTATTCACACAAGGCTATCTGATTCCAAACTAAGCAGAGCTCGTTCTATGGAAACCAGACAACTGATATACTTACTACTTTTCTTTTGTAAATACATACTTATATAGATAATTAAGCCCAGACTCAGGACAAACATACATGTTCATGCACATAAATGTTTGTCCTGGGTGGGAATCGAACCCACGACCTGCGGCTAGAAAGCCAAGTATCTACCAACCACGTCAAACTTCCAAATCATTAAATATGCTTCTTTATTGAAGAAAGTTAAAAGCTTTATAGCTTTACGCAACAACCCTTAAGATTAAACTAAACGTCAACAAATCTGTCAAATTAGTATTTATTAAATAAGTAGTCATACATAGCTGGGCCTCTCGATATTGAGTCTCTGCTCACGCACACTTGTGCATTATATTAGGTCCTTACATATGAAATTGGCGTTTTGTACGGGAGGAATATAAAGTCATTTTTTTTTTGTAAATTATATTTAATTAATCAAAGTATGCACCGTTGTTATCAATGCACTTTTGCCATCTCATAGGTAGTTCATTGATCCCTTTACTAAAAAAACCATGGAGGCGAGAATCAATAAACTCTTTGAAGGCGGTTTGGACTGCCGCATCGGAGTTGAATTTTTTTCCTTGTAAGAAGTTGTCCAAATTCCGGAAAAAATTGTAATCTGTTGGAGCAAGGTCCGGGGAGTACGGTGGATGTCGCAGACATTCCAATTGTAGCTCATCTAACTTAGTGGTTGTTTATTGTGCAGTGACTAATCTCGGTTGTTTAGCAGCTAGTTCATCCTTCATGGTTTGAAGTTGCTGACAATAGATATCTGTCGTAATCTTTTGGCCAGATTTTAGAAAGCTGTAGTGAACGATACCGGCGCTAGTCCACCAAACACTCACAAGTAACTTTTTCTGAGTCAATTTTCGTTAAGGGCAGGATTTGGCTGGGTCTCCAGGGTTCAGTCATTGCGACAAGCGCTTCCGATTATCGTATAGTATCCACTTTTCATCACAAGTAATGGTTCGATTTAAAGTCCTTTCATTATTGTGTCGGTTGAGCAAAGCAACGCAGTAGTCGACGCGTGTTTGCAAGTTCGATTCACTCAATTTATGAGGTACCCATCGTTCAAGTTTTTTTACTTTCCCCATTTGCTTCAAGTGGATTAATACAGTTTTATCACTTACCCCGAAGCCTGCAGCTATCTCTGAAGTGCTTTGTGATGGATCCGCTTTCACAATAGCTTTTAATTCTTAATTTTCCATTTTGGTCTCCGGCCGTCCACGGGGTTGGTTCTGAAGGTCGAAATTTCCAGAATGAAAACGTTGAAACCAAAAACGTACCATGATTTATTTTGCGACACCAGCGCCGTACACATCATTAATCCTTCGAGCTGTTTCTGCAGCACTGGTGCCATGGTAGAACTCGTTCGTTATTTCAGATCAAAGTGGTCAGTACGACAAAACGCTAATTTCATATGTAAGGACCTAATAATATCTTCCACGCAGGGCCATGAAATCGGTTAAATCACATCTCCACTCATCATGTGTATGAAAAAAAAAATATTGCGGATGAATTTACGGGACAAATTTAGTATTATAATAAAAAAAAATATTCCAATCTCGCTGTGATTGCCTGTAGAGGGCAAAAATCAAAGGGATCACGTCATTCAGTACCCGCACGCAATACGCATCGCCCTTCTGACCTTTGTCCCTTAATGAAGTACGGCTTCTGTAGCCTCAGGCGTCTTTGTCAACATATAACGCCCTCTGATTGTATTTCGGTACAAAGTACATGTGATAGCGAATTGTGCGAAGTTCTTTGAAGGTTTTTTTTTTATATTACCCGGGAGGGCAAATGACTCTACTCCAACTGATGGTAAGTGGTAGTAGAGTTCAAACGCGACGACGCTTAGTAAAGTCGGGAAGAATGAGCTGTACTAGCCGCCCCGCCTTGTCGGCCCGCAAGATGCCTCTTCATGCTTGGTTTGAAAGAAAAATATCATATTTCTAAGTGGCACAAACAAAATATTCAAGTGGTAACTTTGTCGTAGGCTTCTCAATATGGTTTTGAATAAATAGAATACAAATACATTAATATACATTTTATTTTAAAACACATCTAAAAATATTAATCGCGCTTTTTTTAAGAGTTAAACAACAAGAACAATGAAGACGAAATTAGGTAAATAAGAGTGAAAAATATAGGTTTAAATATATGACACTAAATTCCACATTGGCGATTTGTGATCGAATTTTTATTCGCTTCTGTTATTCTCTTATAACTTGGATACAATCACGAATTCATTGTTGTGATAATTATGGGTTGGTTTTATACCAAGCTTTGATTACAGGTGACCGTGATCATGTTACTGTATGGCTCATGACTGTGTATCCGCCCTTTTTTACACTGTTTGAATATTAAAGGCTTGGTGCTTTTGTCGAGATTGCTAATGTACCCTGTATGAGGACAATAGAGTGCGATGCGTTTTTGTTCTTTGTACTTTGTAGAAAAATTATGGTTTCATCAAAATGTATGTGACGAAAAATGTTTAATCAAGCATTGAAATTTATAATTTATATCATATTGTAAAGAAAAGTATCAGTTCCACTGCTGGTCTAATGGCTCCTTTCCGCTTTTTGTTTTGAGGATTAGAGTTTATTCCACCACGCTGCTTCAATATGGGTTGATTTAATACAAATATACAAGAATTCGTTCACGTTTCCTCACGATGTTTTCCTTCATCGTATGAGACATGTATCGCACGAAATGAATTGTAAACATAAATTAAGCACTTGAAAATAAGCACTTGAATTAAGATTCACGTGTTCTACCATGGGGTGCCTTCCTATCTCTGGAGGCTGTTGGGGGCATACCTCCGGGACCGGATGGTCCTCTGGGGTCGATGGGCGACTTGTCCGGCATCGGGTAGGTTGCGGCGTTCCACAGGCGTAGGTTCTCGGCCCAAGTCCTTCCCGGGGTGGGGGTGTTGTGCTATGCGGATGATACTCTCATTACGGCGACAGGGCGAAATTTGCAGGAGGCGGCCCGCCTAGCCGGTTTCAGGACGTTGCTCATGGTGGGCCGCATTGGAATGTTGGGCTTGAGGGTCTCCATCTCAAAAAAAGAGGCTCTCTTATTTCATGGGCCCTTCTCGAGGGGCGTGTACCTCCGTCCAGGGGAGGGTGATAAAAGTAAAGGCCCAGATGAGATATCCTGGACGGAAGATGGAGCTTCGGGCAGCACTTTGTCCAAGTGGGCCCGAAGCTTATCAACGCTGCTGCTGCCTTGGGCCACCTTCTTCCCAACATGGGAGGGACGGAATCACCATGCAGGTGCCTAAACGCCGGTGTAGGGTAGTGCACTTTTTTTAAAACGTAAGGCGTCAAAGTTATTTGCTATGATTTTTTAAAACGATGACTCAATCAAACTCAATTTAAAAAAAACAAGTGAGTTCATTGTTTTGTTTGTAACCGCGATTTATAGTAAGGCTACTTAAGGTTACGTTATAAAAAAAAAACAGCATAATTGTGAAATTTGTGATCACAATACCTAAAGATGTGGCATAGGATGTCGATTTTCAACATTCTCAAAAATATGTTTATTACTACTGTAATTAAAGTATTAAATCTCTATATAATATAAATAATAATGATCTTTCAACTAAGTGTTTACTTGATATATTAAACTGGAAAGTTTTCCGTTTGTTTAATTTGTATAAATACACTGAAAACATTTAACTTGGCTGCGAATAATTCTAAACGCCTCAAGTTCGCGGTTTCAGATCAACCAATGCTAAATTACTTTCAGCTTCTAGCGGTCTCAAATTGAAACGTCACATTCTAACGCGTTTAATTCTAAGCGGCACAAACAAAATATTCAAGCGGTAACTTTGTCGTAGGCTCGAAGTTTCTTTAATTAAATCTCCGACGATTTGAAAACATCTGGCCCAGTGCACGGGTGAACTTAGAAGAGGATTGTGTGGTTTTATCGCACTACTGATCTTGATGTGATATATTTTTTAATGCTTATAGAATTTCTAAGTTTGTCGGCGATACCACTCATCATTCGTACCTGTCTACCGTCAAAAAGCAACGTGATTGGTGCTGGGTTTTGGTTTACAAGTTTAGTATTCTAGTGTTATTATAGAGAGGTATATAATATTTTAATCGCCATAGTGCTAACAGTTAATACTTCTTATAGTGCTACTGTCCATGGGCGATATACTCCACTGTCTATGAGCAGATCACTTACCATTCGATGGCGGTTTTGCTTCTCTATTTTCTTACTTAGTTTAAATTTAAAAAAAAAGTAAAATGTTGTGATCAAATTAATTTGATTATTGAATTAAATAAACATTTCTTTTTTTTAGACGAATGGTTTATGGAAAATTAAACAGATTTGAGTATTATATATTTATTTGTACTTCAAGTGAAACATATTTGAAAATATATTCGTATTATCTTTCTGGAAACAATATTTATTCCTTTAATGACATCGTTGAATAAAAAAATATGTTACTTAGTATTATAATTATTATATATGCTCAATTATACATCAAAAGAAAATAGTACAAAAATGTAATTAATTAATAGGTATTTAATGTTATAAAGTAATAACTTATATGTAATATAAGCTAATCAGCTATTTCTTCCAGAATATTCAATCAAAAGGGAGATGATAATTTATAAAGTATAGTATTCATTTAAAAGCTACATAACATATTAATCCTTTCATATTCTAACTCATACAAAACTATTCAACTAGTATTACTATTGTCTCAGTCATAATTACGGTAATTATATTATTATTATCTAAGTAATTCCACAGTGAGCATATGACCGATTCAGCCTCACTGGCTCCGTAAACCCCGAAGCGTTTCGAACCCCAATTAAGTTGAATTTGTAAAATCCTTCTTTGATTAGGATCCAGAGCTGCTCTTGTTTTCTCTACTATTGTTGTGGTCTAGCTAGAAATAATTAATATGTATGTGAAGCGAATTCGACGCTGTGAATGTGTGTAATATCATGAAATATTTACTGTGACGCTTTGTAAACAAATTAAACTGTCTGATTTTATGAACTTGAGTGAGTTGGATTGCTATTAAATAGTAGAAAGACGTGTTTGTATTACTTTAGAGGATTTCTAGGAACACTATTTCAAGAATGTTAGCTATCGAGAAGTCATATTTAATTTAATTCTTTGATTATGTCCGCGTTATGCATGCTTAGGACAGCCATATAAAAAAAGTGAACTAGATAAATATATTTTTTTAATCTTTGATACTTGTGGCTTTATATGGAGTTGGGCGATTAAAATTGTCTTCACAAGCCTTTTTATCCTGTGATTTTTTTAATCAATATGTGATATAAACTTTCACCAATCGATCTATTCGCCCATACAGTACAGTGTATGTGTGTTCAGTACAGGGCATATAATAATCCTACTTCCTACTAATATAATAAACGCGAATGTTTGTATATGGACGTTTGTTATTCTTTCACGCAAAAACTATAGAATGGATTTTAATGAAACTTTACAATAATTTTTATATAGGTAGACACACGGGTAAATGTTAAGTTAAGTGATCACCACTGTCCATAAACAATGGCGATATAAGAAATATTAACCATTCCTTACATCGCTAATGCGCCACCAACCGCAGTAATGAAGATGTTATATCCTATGTGCCTGTAGTTACAGTGGCTCGCTCATCCTTCAAACCGGTACGCAACCATACTAAGTATTGCTGTTTAGCGGTAGAATATCTGATGAGTGGGCGGTACCTACCCAGACGGGCTGGCACAAAGCTACCACCGTTTACAAAGAGGTGCTTCGATTATTTACTATAAATAAAATTTTCAGTGACTCGAATAATTTTGTTTACTGTGAGTTTGATAGAATAAAAAAAATATATTGGTACGCTTGCTCATTTATAGTTTTAACTATACCCAACGGCGTAGATAGATGGCGAGGTATTTAAGCAACAGAATCGTAAATAGGAATATTTATATAAATTAAATTTTACTTCAAGCCATTTTAGTAACTATAAAATATATTAAGTCAAACTACAGGAATTCATAATATGTTCACTGATGATTATATAAAGAATAATCATCAACTTAAAAATAATAAAAAGACCCTTACTAAACTTTTTCTTACCAGAAATTTCATGCCTCTTACTTTAAAATGACAGACTTCCAAACAAACATTTATCATTTACTTATATTTAAGCGCGGGCGAAGCCGCGGGCAATAGCTAGTAATATTAGTAAAGATATAGATTACGCGCGAGCGAAGACGTTGGAAACAGCTAGTTTATCAATATAAATATCATGAAATCGGTTACTACGGCAACGGTTACTGATGTTTGGTATGGGCTCTCTTATATATAAAGAGAATGATAAAATATGTGATCATTCCGTTTTGGATGAGAGTTGAACTAAATTCTTAGCTGACCTCTACTCGGCGAAAGGAATATTCCTACCAAATTTCAAGTGTCTACGCCTTATGGTTCCAGAGATATCGTGTATAGATGTGTGATATGTATAGATTATACTATTATTTGTAAGCGCATTATCTTTCTCAACTGGACATATTGTAATGCTACACCAGCAACCAAATGGTCATCAGCTCTGTAAACTTTGTAGTAATTAATCTCTGTATTTGTATCACAATTCCGTATAAATACATTTCGAATGCTCTGCATTTAAGTTTATACACCGGTATCCACGTCGGTAACTCGGTCAAGCATATTGATTAGTTCCTGGACATGTTTAAGTAGTCGATCTTCGGGCCGTTTGAACAGTTCCATTGGGTTTAGTGTTGATTAAACAGTCGCCCGAGTTACTCAGTACGCTATGCTTCGATTTGCAATCGTACTGCAATTAAACTTAACTGTCTCTGTAACAATCCAAGAGCTGAGATACCCCAGAAGACAGAATACATACATTTACAAATGAAAGATCGTTGGTCCAATTTCTGACAATTATCATATGTAAACAGACTAAAATGTTTGTCACTTAAATAATTATTAAACATTTTTTGTAAAATGATCATTTTTCATAGATTTTTGCCAACCATTAGAAACCATTTAATTATTTAAGAAGTAATTACTCTTACCTATATAATACGGCCCAATCAAGATTTCTTTACAATGTTGTGGTTTTATTCATTTCGTTTTCAAATTCGTGGATTACAATCTAATATTTTTAAGTTTAGAAGCCCTATTTCATTGACAGCGTGAACATTTACGCTCGGGTTTAAAAAAGAATTGCCACTATATTAGCTGGAGATGCATTTCAGGATTGAACTAGCGACTTTTTCAATAAGCGGAACGAACGTTCCGCTACGGAGCCTAGGCGGTTTTAATTTTTAGTTTCGGTCTAAATTTTTATATTTTTCTTTTGAACTATTACGAATGGTACCATCAACCGGGGGGTTTATGGAGATACAGCTAATCCCTGCTAGCAATTTGTTTGTTTGAGTGAAAAGGCATTCATATTGGACGAATCGTTTTCCCATTGAATTTACTCCAACTATTTCCACCGGTCGATGTTATTTCTAAATATTTAAGCGGGAAACCGAGACTCGTTAACATTTCATATTAAAATTACTCAATTCAATTTTTCGGGGAACTAAAACGGGCAATACAAACAATAAGTTGGAGATGTCGTAATAACTACAAAAAGTAGTGTAAAGTAGGTAATTTCGCTTTAAAGCCAATAAAACAGAAGGGAGTATGTTCATTTTTATTATAATGCCAGTTGCGGTGCTCGTTACCGCATCTCCCGTCGCATTACGGCAGTTGTGCAAAGTGCAGAGAGATGTTAGTGCCATAGTAATGAGCACTTTATTTCGGAACTGTTAGGAGGAAAGTCATATAGATGAACGTGTTTTTAAATAACTTATATGAGGTTGCAGTTCTTCTGGAATCGTTTCTAGGTACAGTCAGTTATAAAAATATGTAAGTGCAACAATTTTGTGTTCTGGATATGAAATTGCTACAATGTACAGTCAGCTTTAAAGTAATTTACTTATAACATTACGGTATCTATATAAAATTATGTTTATGTATAGTCAGTTTATTTTTATGTAAACACAGGCGCACTCTCTATTCCCTTACCCTTATAACCCGATGGGACGGCAATCCGACACGACCGGAAAGATTTCAGGCGCAGGACCAACGGCTTAATATGCTTTCCAAGGCACGGGAGTGTACACACTTAAAACTTCCAGACTCCGGGCTGCTACTGAGAATTTTCGACAGAAAATCTCAATAACATTTTATTGGCCGGACCTGGGATTTGAACCCAGGACCATCGTACCCGCGGCCTTACATGTAGCCACTGGACTAACGAGGCAGTCATAGTAGGTAGTCGAGGTATACAATATATACGCGCCACAAACACAAGTACAATACTTCGTTTATAAACATATTATTAGACCAATTTAAAAATACATTTAATTTATTTTCAAAATGTAGATTTTATTTATTTTCATCATATTTAATTATGGTGTTCTTTAATAGTAATCGTCAATTTCGATGTTAAAAATGAATCGTCGTCGGCATTACCACAGTAACGTAAAGAAGCAAATAGTATATCGTTCAACTTTGCCAATATACATTGGCATTGTGTAATATAAGTGATGTCTGGTACAAATTTAAAATGATTTTGCAAACACTCTAAATATAAGTATATTTATCTACATTTGGGTTTCAATAATTTAAAATACCTTATTTTTGTTCTTAAATTCCTTATGTTTTCAAAGCAATTAAAGTTATATAATGTTGAATAGCAACGAAGACGTTTCAAACTTGTAGAAACCATTTAAATATTCTGTACGCATATGCAGTAGAAGTAACTTACAGACGTAGAAAATTTTCGTTATTAAAATAATATTATTTAATTAAGTTTTATATTTATATAAGATTCAAGATGGCCCAGAATTCATATATGTGGCTATATAGTCACTGTATACATGTGATTATATACTATGTACTATATCCTATTAAATGAAGAGTTCATTTTCAAGAATGTCTATGAAACGTGTCCTTTGTTAGCCAAAATATCGAATATTTAATTGAATAATAATAATTTAGATTAACATTCTAATCCACTATTTATTTAAAAAAAAAATATATTTGTATTTTTTAAATTTGAATATAATTTTGGTCTTTATAACTGTAAGTTAATTTAGTTACTAGTAATAAAATGCTTTTAGTAAATAACGTACAAAGTTGCCTCTAGGGTCCTCCCTTGAACCATTATATGTATATGAGGCTCATAGATTATCCCATAAATTTCATGACAGTCCCTAACTCCTCCACAATTTACTGGTTTAGCCGGTATAAAAACATAAATTAACTAATGTAAGCATTTAGAAATAGACAAAGGATATAACTAAGTATTGTATTTGTTGTAAGACAATATGTTATTTTTAATTATGCTAAGAATTTTGTACATTACTTATTTTTATAGTTCGTGAGAATCTAGGAGAAATGTAGGAGATTGTATTCTGTTTTAATATTCATTAGCATATAGGCTACAATAAAATGCAACAAGATCTGTTATAAAATAATCAAAATTGCTATTTGTTTTGGTTTTATGATTTTGCAGGAGTAAGTCCAGGTTATGGTTAAAAATAAAGTATTATAATGTGTAAATACATTATAATTTCAAGGGTTGTGTTTGATAAAAAATATAAAAGAGTAGAATTTTCTCGTAATACTATAGTTTATAATATTAATATTAGATTAAAATCTTAATATTATTTATTAGAGCTACAAGCGTTTCGGAATGTAGATTCTACTGAGATGAACCGGCAAGAAACTCAGTAGTCACTATTGTCCGAGGAATGCGAAGTACACGCTTTAGTTCTAAACCATCAATATGTTCTTATATATATATATATTTTTTTATAGAATAGGAAGGCGGATGTTAAGTGGTCACCAACGCCCATAGACATTGGCATTGTAAGAAATGTTAACCATCGCTTACATCGCCAATGCCCCACCAAACTTGGGAACTAAGATGTTATGTCCCTTGTGCCTGTAATTACACTGGCTCACTCACCCTTCAAACCGGGACACAACAATAACAAGTACTGATGTTTTGTGGTAGAATATCTGATGAGTGGGTGGTACCTACCCAGACGGGCTTGCACAAAGCCGTACCACCTAATAAATAATAAGTAAACAGTAATACGACTATTCAATTTAAGTGTATTTCAATATATTATACGCAAAATTTATCCTATGATGGAAAATAATCCTTGCCAGGAAAGTGGTATTGACTTTGCGAAGTCGGAAACTTGATGTATTTTATTAGTGTGAGTGAGCTTACATTATTAAAATTAAAATTGGAGGCAAAAATAAATTAAGAAATGATTTTCAATATACTTAGATTCATTATAAGCTGACGTTGCTTAAAATTTAGATGAAACAAATGTATTTAATAAAGTCTTTTGACATATGTAAATATTTATCATTAATTCATTAATTTAATCCTCATTAATTTAACGGCGTAATGGTCGTCTAGCGATGTGACAGGCTATTGTCGTCCTCACTAGTAATACAGACTAAACAAAACCCATAGTAATTCCTTTGAAACAGGATTGTAGTTAATAAAAATAATGTTAAATACCTAAGAATATCACAGCTTTAAAGTTCACAAAAACTAAAGGTTATACTCGTAATCAAATTGACTATTTTTCAATTTTAAATATGATAATTAATGTTATAAAACTTAAAATAAATGTAAAGTTTACTATGCTTTAAAAGTATAGTTTAAGGTTTGTAAGTAAAGCTTGTAAGCACAATTTAATTACATAAAAACAAATTAATTGAACACTCAGTAATGTTTTCTAAAATTTTCGGTTTGAATGTTTGTATGTGTAATCTCGTTATATTATTTGTTTGGTAAAACTATGAAATCTATTTCAGGCAAACAAAGTCGTTAGTGACAATTTGGTTCAGTTTATAATGTTGGTTCTTAATGTTAACTCTGTCGTCGAAATACGTTTCACTGGGCTAGTTTGTAATTTAAATACATTTCGCTACTGTGGATATTCGTTGATTATTAAAAGTATCTACAAATGACAGCCGAGATTGCCCAGTGGTTAGAACGCGTGAATCTTAACCGATGATCGTGGGTTCAAGCCCGGGCAAGCACCACTGAATTTTCGTGTGCTTAATTTGTATTTATAATTCATCTCGTGGCCGTGATGGAAAACATCGTGAGGAAACCATCGTGTGTCTCATTTCACTGAAATTCTCTCACATGTATATTCCACCAACTAGCATTGGAGCAGCGTGTTGGAATAAGCTCCAAACCTTCTCAAAAAAGAAGAGGAGGCCTTAGCCCAGCAGTGGGACATTCAGAAGCTGTTACTTTACTACAAATGACTTATTTTACGATAAGCAATTATATCATTCGAATAAACTAATACACTTACGTGCTGTTCCTGCGTATCAACTCGTTTTTTTGTGGTGGTCATTACCGTCCATAGAAATTGGCAATGTAAACAATATTTACTATCTCATTCATCGACCTTTGGAACTAAGATGTAATGTCTCTTGTGCTTGTACACTGGTTGGCTCACCCTTCCGGAAAACATAAGTAATAGTGATGTTTGGTGGCAGTATATGTGATGAGTGAGTTACACTAACAATCAGTAACTTTTTAGTTGAACGAACTAATGAAACAGTAGTTTAGGATTTTAAAAATGACATTTTTAAATCAATGATATATAAACAAAAGTTACATTGCAATAAATATAGTATCAAACGACCTGTACTGTGTTAAAATCAAACAGACGTTTCACTTTTTTTTTTTTGCATTTATACAAATATCCCGTAGAATCTCAAACTGTTGTAGAGGGAGGACTTGTACCCCGTCCGCGGCCTATTGCTGTGCGATTAACACGACGTTCAAGCCGCGTTGCGCTGCTGAAATCCGCTCGAGTCAGGCGTGGAGTCACTACCGCGGACATGGGTATTGCTGGTCCACCGTGCAAGTTCTATGTAAACGAGAGGCTTACTAAACTAAAACGGGTCCGCGAGATAGCTGGCCGTGTTAAATGGCGATTTGTGTGGACGCGTGATGGTAAAATACTTGTCAAAAAGGAGAACGGGTCAACACGTCATCGTATTCGCTCGGAGGCGGACCTTGCGGGTGTTTTTGGCAAGGATACTGTTAGTACGTAAACATCAAATCACTAGAATTGATGTATTATTTTCCATGAATGCTTGTTGTTTTTTCATAGCGTTGTTGCATAATAAGTTTTTTTATATTGTTATTTTGTTTATCACTGTTAAATATTTAATTTTACAGACTATTTCCTTGTATTTGGAACTGATTTTAATGAGGGTTAGTATATCCATTATGCATGGGCGTATAACTGACACTTGTATAGCATATAGCTTGCACCAAAATTATGTGAATATTAATAACATTTCTAATGATTACTAATAAAGCTTACAATTTGACTTTGGGACTGCTAAATGCGCGATCATTGAACACAGGACAGGATGAGCTTTTGGCTAGCATTGACAGATATAAACCGGATATATTAGCTATAAATGAAACCTGGATTAAAGAAGGTGGCGATAAATTTGCGCCTCTGGTGCCCGGTTATATATTTAAGCATAAATCGCGAAGTAGTAGTGTGCGCGGTGGAGGTGTTGGCTTTTATGTTAAAAAGGGATTGCGTGTGCGAATCAGGCCACATTCGGACTCACCTCTTGAGCAACTATGGATGGAATTAGCGCTGCCCGGCAGGGGGCGTTTGATGGTTGGAACAGCGTATAGGCCGGAGTCTGTGTCGGTTGATGTTGCGATCGAGGGTTTGAGTGAGTCCGTGAGTGTTTTTTCATGCTATAAACATTTAATCCTTCTTACTGATTTTAATGTTGATTTCCTGCAACCTAGCAAACCCGCAGCTCGCGAATTGCTTACATTTATTTCCCAACATGGAATGGAAGTTGTTGTGAAGGCTCCGACTCGGGTGAATGCTCACTCAGCCACTCTATTGGATCTTGTTATAACTGATTCACCTGGTCTATGTAAGAGTGTGAACATCCACCATAACCCAGAACTTAGTGACCATGCCATGGTAATAGCGGTCTTTAATATCGAAAAACATAAAGAAGTTCCTACGTATATCTGCAGGCGATTGCTAAATAGGATTAATCGAGAGGAATTTAATACAGACCTAGGAAGTATTACTTGGGGTGACATTCTACTTATGACCAATGTAGATGACCAGGTGAATTACTTTAATGAAATGATTCTCAAACTTTTTAATAAACATGCACCAATTACGCGATCTAAAGTATGCACAAAACCTACGCCCTGGATAACGGAAAACGTAAAATTAATGATGTCATTACGGGACAAAGCACATAAAAGGGCACTCTCGTCGAAAAATGATGTTATTTTAGATTACTATAGGACACTTAAAAACTACGTAACAGGGGCTATTGAGAGAGAAAAGAAAGGTTATTTTACCTTTTACATAAATAATAATAAAAATAAACCCGAGCAGATGTGGGATCAATTAAAACGTACTTGTCCGCTTGGCAAAAATACAGTCACTCAAGCTACCGTTCCACAACATCTCTGCGATCCAAATAAAATTAATGATTTCTTTTTGCATGTACCGGATAATGATTCTGTTGATGTTCAAACGCTGCAATACTTTAAACAAAACAAGTTTTCTGAAAATAGTTTTCATATTGATTGCATTTCACAGGAAGAAGTTGAAAAAACAATTTTCAATATTAAAACAAAAGCCACCGGACATGATTCTATCTCGATTGATATGATACAGCTAACGCTACCTTTTACCTTACCAGCTATAGCAGAAATAGTAAATAATTGTCTCAAATCAAATAAATTCCCAGATAGTTGGAAAATAGCTAAAATAAAACCTATTCCTAAAAGTTCAAAAGTTGAAGATTTTAAGGATCTGAGGCCGATTAGTATTTTGCCTGTTTTATCGAAAATTGTGGAAAGAGTGGTTTGTAATCAGCTCACTAAATACTTAGAAGCTACAGGTATCCTGCCTGAAATGCAGTCAGGGTTCCGAAGTGGTTTTAGCACTGCGACAGCTCTTGCACATATCAGTGACGATATCGTGACTGCAACAGATTCTGGTATGTGTAGTGCACTTGTTTTACTGGACTTCTCAAGAGCTTTTGACTATTTAAATATCGACCTACTCATAGCAAAACTCTCATATTATGGTATTTCGGATGAGGCTTGTTGTTGGTTCCGTTCTTACCTGACTAACCGAAGTCAATATGTAGAAATCACGACCGAACAGGGAGAATCATTACACTCAGATCGCAAAAATGTTACTAAAGGAACCCCCCAAGGATCAATTTTAAGTCCCATTTTATTTATCCTTTTTACGGCAGATCTCCCTAAACACATAAAATACTGTAAAACTCACTTGTACGCAGATGACACGCAGATATATTACTCTTTCAAACCCGAATACGCGGAAACCTCAATTGATCTCATTAATGAAGATTTGAATAATATCTCAGACTAGGCAAATAAAAACTCATTAATATTAAATGCAAGTAAAACAAAATACATGTTATTGGGTACCAAAATACAACGCAACAAAGTAATATCGCAATCGGTTCATATTAAAGTTCACGGTCAGGTCTTGCAAAGGGTGGACAGTGCTGTTAATTTAGGGTTAGTTATGGATAATGAACTCAGGTTCGTCGAACATATAAATTGTAAAATAAGGAATGCCTTTTATCGTTTAAAAACATTATATAATATTAGAAAATATCTTTCACAACCCATTAGGAAAATACTTGTCAAATCCATTGTACTGTCTCAGTTTAACTATTGTGACACAGTATACGGGCCACGACTGTACGAAAAAACCAAAAAGGCCATACAGAGAGTTCAAAATGCGTGCGTTCGTTTCTGTTACCCTGTCCCCAAGCGCGCTCACGTCACGCCGTTTCTTAACGATACAGACACATTAAAAATGGAAGCTCGAAGAAAAATACATCTCGCGTGTCTAGTACATAAAGTTATTTTTAAGAAAAGGCCGACATACCTGTACGATAGTAGGAGAGAAGCAAATAAATTAGTGGTACCAGCTCACAGATCGGCTCAATATAAGGGAGGGTTTAAATACTCTGCCACCAAGATATGGAACGACTTACCCCCTCCTCTGCGTAATAGTACGTCCCAGGTGACTTGGAAAAAACATTTGACGGTATTATTTTTAAATAAACAAAAGTCAGAGTAACAACCTCCAAATATAGTGTCAGTCATACTACCTCATAGACTTAGTATTTATCATATTCATTTTTAATGTCTTATGTCTAAGTCTGTCTGTCTGTCTGTCTATCTTATGTCTAAGTTCCTTGTGATGTTTTTCTTTTTGTGTAATATGTTTTTTTTTCTCAAGGATAAGGGCTTTTTAGTTTTAGTTTTTTTGTTCTTATAATTTCATTTATTTATTTTCGTGTGCGCGCATTTGTTTATGTTTACCCAATAGTCAGGGGCCATCTGAAAATCAGTGCTGTGCATTAGCACAGCTTATACTGAGATGAACCCCTTGCTAACTACACTGTATTCTTTAAATTTAATTATTTTCTTCTGTATAATCTATGTAATGTATGTGTGTAGCAAAATAAATGGTTTAAATGGTTTAACTGTGCTCCAAGCTTTCAAAGACAATTTTTATTTACAGAAAATATTTACGATTAATTTTCATAAGGATGTTATATTAAAAATCCATAGGCGTGTTGTCCTTGCCTTTAGTGGTGATTTATATTCGTATTTTTAATGTATGTTTTTTCTTTTTTTTTTATTGAACTAATATTATCGTTATTTTTTAATTTTTTAAACTTGCTTATCATAACGATTACTATTTATCCGTTGAGACAGATATACATATGTTGCAATGGATTTTCTGTAGAGATATTTTGTACAATGTTTTCGTGTAACTAAAACTGTTTTTATTTTAACAGAGTTCGTTTAAAAAAGTGCCCAGATCGATAATTTAATCTTCGACTGCGTTGATATATTAAGCTATAAATATATTATATATGTCAAAGTCTATGACCATGTGGTTATATCGTAAATCAACAAAAAAACAGAAGCAAGACCCGTTTTTTATTTACATAATAATAATAATAATAAACATTTGTAATATATAAAAGACAAATTATTTATCAGCGTCTTTTTCACCTCTGTTTGTCAACCGATTCTTTATTTGGTGCTTGATTGAAATATATTGAGAATAGAATAAAATATCAATAACTGCAGATTCATATACGTTTTCCTCAAACATATGGTCGAATTTCAACCGCTACGTGAACACTATTGTTGGTTAAATTGGTCACCTTAAACTGATTATATTATTATAGTACCGTTTACTCTATTGCCCCAACCTCGACTATTATAGTGTTCATTATTTATTCACCTCTCTAGCACGTGACCAGAGACCATGTCATTGTAGAATTACACAGGAGATGTGCTCACTGCACATGATTGTGCAATGCCGTTCGAAATCGCCTTCTTTGACTGTTCTTATCAAAGATTATATGGCAGATATGTCATGTGTTATCTATGTTATTTTAAGTTAAGTATAATGTAAGTAAGCAAATATGGTTTAAAAATACAAGATTATATATACTACTATACTATACATATCAACTTCATCATCATCATCATCATCATAAAGGTGATGTTCTAATTGGTTTACGTTAAGTAAGCATAAAACTTCATAAAGTAAAAGTTGCCGATAGTTGTTTATTTTGTTTTAATAATAAGACTATTTCTATTCGTAAAATTATATTTTATTTTCAGTTAATTCTCATCAGTGTCACCAGCCATTAGTTCCACAATACATTATACAAAATATTTGTGATTTTGAAAGAAATCTTGGTTGCCGGTGCATTGACGTTGGCGGAGTAACTATTTACCATAAAATAACTCTTTGGTTCGTCTGCCTAGCACAAAAAATATATATTTTAGTTCATATAATAATAGTATTACTCTTTGACGTCAGCATTTCACGGGGTACGGAGCACAGCTATATTCCTTTTCAAACTCGAATTTTCGCAATATTGTACATACACTCCTTTTCGCACTTATTTCCAAAGCATAGGAAGCATTTTTCTTTAATCTCTCGAGTTGTTATTGCAAAGTTTGTTCCAGAGTAGTTTGACATTTTGCGAATTGATAACATCTTTGCTGTGCACGCGATTAGGTAGTTCCATTACGTGGAGATCATATATCAGGCTTTTGTTTTCATAGTGGTAGATTTTAAAATGTATAGAAAATATTTTTAAACTTAGAAGAACAGAAGAATGAAAATGTAATGAAGTTCCTTTTAGGTAAACAAGTTATTAGTTATATTTGGGATATATATAATTAGAGTTGTTAGTCCTGATTCTCTATGTTCTTAATCCTACGGTTGTATTGGCTTAAATTTTCTAACAATTTCAAAGTAGGAATAGGTTTTCGAGTCGACTGATTTGTTTTATGTATATGTTACGTGATATCTTCGCCTTTAAAAGTTTTTTTGACACAAAAATGAAATTTCCTTTTATGTAAACGACTTATTGGGTTCATATTTGAGATATATAAATAGAGCTGTTATTACTGATTCTTGTATAACTTAAGCTTATAGTTAAACTATTTCCAATTTTGTAACGACTTTGATATAGCAAAGAGAGAAGAAAGAAGTATTTGAATTAGCTGTTTTTATGTACGATACGTGTTTACTTCGCCTTTAGAATAAATATTTTTATTAACGTTAATGTGATGCCTAATTCTTAAAAATTTTAGACTACGTTGCTTATTTATGAAAGATCACTATATCGAGTTCTACGTCGCTTATTGAATGCCGCTGCTTTCCACTGTTTGTTGTTTTGATGCTCTTTTGTTTACGGTTGCAAATTCAATAAAATGAACCGTAGTGTTTTCTGGGTAATGTTATGTTCCATGTAACTAATGAGCTAATTGAGATTTAATTAAACAACCGCAACGGACGCGCTTTAGGCAAATTATCAAAATTTTAACTTCACAACGTTACTATTGCATTTTAGCTTGCATTTTGAAATTACAAATTACAACATATCATTCAACTTTCAACTTTGTACTTACTAAATAGAGTTTAAATTCGTTCGTTGAAAATTAATACAGCTAACGGTAAAGTCATTATATGGCAGCTACGCAAATAGCCCCGGTGATGACAGCCTCTATTAAAATTGAAATAAATTGTATATTGAGAGAAAATAATACAAGCAACGTCTCCCAACACCTCACTATGGTTGGTTTATAATTAAAATATTACGAATACTATTATTAACTCAAGTTATTTTATATCCAACATGTTTAAAAAAAAACTTTAACCTATTTTATCGTCAATATTGACTATTTTATCGATATCATATGTTATGTACATGACATAACATAGTACATTTTATTTACGTGACATACAAAACTATATAACGTTTCAGCAAACCAAAACAAATGAACAGTTAAACCGTTAAACCACGAGAATTAGTGTTGATGTATCATTGCTTTGTAACGTTAAGCCAGGTATAATAACAATCGGGTAACGTCCGAAGGTTTCCACTGCGTGAAATATAGACTAGTAGACTCTCCGATCTGTCGAAGACGGCCATCGCAACGGTTTTAGTGGGTAGTGGTTGTAGAGCGAAAATAAATTTGTAGCGATTATAAAAAAAAAAATTGTAAACGAGATGGTTTTTTATTTCATATCTTCTTTATTTAATATGTGTGACGATCAAAAATAAATACATTTTACTTCATTTCATTATAATACAAGCAATAACCCGCAAATGTCCCACAATTGGCAAAGGTTTTCTCCACTTAAGGAGAATGAACATATAGTACAATTTAATTAGACACGTACATGTATACTTACGACGTTTTCCTTTAGCAACAATAACGAAATGAACTAAAAAAACAAATTAAACTCTTTCAAACACGTTAAGATCCAGGTTTATTTTATCTATTAGAAAATCTAAGCTCTATATTTATTTAAAGGATTCTAGCCTTTAATCATTCATGACTTGCACGTTTAAGTTATGCGGCAAATACATTATTTGTAAATTTTATGATGAATCAAAGTATGTTTGTATGTCAATTGTTGATCTACTTAAATAAAAAAACATTTCAGTGGAAAAAGTATCTAAATACGTCATTATATTAACGTGTGGTAAAAAAAACAAAGAAAAATAATTCTTTCACTTTATATAACAATAATAATGTCCTCCAGACCGATTTCGGCCACGGCGATCAATCTCAAGAGAGATTAGCCAAATGCACAGGAGATATTATAAGGTCCTCCAGACCGATTTCGGCCACGGCGGCCAATCTCAAGAGAGATTAGCCAAATGCACAGGAGATATTATAAGGTCCTCCAGACCTAGCTCTCATAAACCGATGGGACGGCAATCCGACACGACCGGAAAGAGTTCAGACGCAGAACCAACGGCTTAACGTGCTTTCCGGGGCACAGAAGTGTACACACTGTCAAATTCCAGACTCCGGGCTGCTACTGAGACTTTTCTGACAGGTACCAGTGGACCAGTGTAATAGTAAATAACTTACTGCAACAATGGCAGTGCATTGGTAGTTTTTATGATTTAATGCCACGACTTGTACATTTGAAAACCGCAAGCTATGTATTAATAAAGATTGCGGTTTTGAGGCAGGAATATCTGAATAAGAAAAGTATGATTTATTTAACTGTTTTAATTTGTACTCTTCATCAAAAATCATCACAACAAACAGTATGAGCCTAAAGGAATGCCCAAATGTTTCTTGTTGCTAGGCATTATAATGATCGTTGTATTTAGAGTATTTTTGTTTGATGGTAAGGGCCACTCGCATATACTAGAAATCGAAACCCCCTTTTGAGCCGTCAATATTCAACCACGGGACTTATTAGTTTTACTAGTTGTGTCTCTTGTGCCTTTAATTAAGCTGGTTCACTCACGCCTTACATCAGTAACATTAAAAAGGAGTATTTTTTAGCGTTAGAATTACTAATAGGAACAAAGCCAGATGTGACAACACGAAATCATTCACCAGGTAATTCAAACTTTAGAAAACTATAATTAATTAATATATATTACTAAAGTTTAAGATTTTTAAAAACAGAAAACTCAATTATCATTTACATAATTTTACTAAAATGTAGAGTAGAGTATGAATTTTTTATCGGCTTTTTTCATTTAAGTTATAAATTTTATAATATTTATACAGTCCGCCGCGGGGATACTCAGTAAAGCATAAATTATATGCAAAATTGTAATGAGAAAAGTTATGACCAGAGAGTGAATTATTCGCATAAACGCTAAAATTAAAGTTGTTTTACGAAATAAACATAGACCAAACATTATTTTAGTGTTTCGTAAAATATTTAGAAAGTAAACAAGTCTAGTTTGTGGGTTATTTGAAAATACAGTCGAACTGTGTACATTACCTTGTCCATTGGCCTATAGAATACGGAAACCGAGTTTATCCAAATATTTTCTTTTAATATATCATTTGTAAAACTTGTTATTTATTTAATCATTCAAATTAATTTAAAATAAATATATTTTAATACGAAAAATCTTTTCGAAGAAATTAAAAAATCTCATTTCGATAATATAATAAAAATTAATAAAAAAAATCACTTCAGGCTCCCACGAAGCAATCGCGAACAAAACGTTCTTCGAACCAATTTTGAATGAACCATCATGGTCGTTGGCGTCCTTAGTAGGTGTCGGTCTTTACAGATCCACTTAAGCTGGCGTGAAAACAAGACGTGGAATTCGAAAAATTCAATTTCCTAACTGTGAATTTAGTATAGAATGTAAGAAATAACCGGTTTCCAGTCAGTTCGATCCCTTGGGAAACGGGAAGAATGTAAAACATAGAGAATGGAGTAAAACTACATGTTGTTTTTTGTTAATTTTATATTATACGTCATATCGTTACGACGAAAAATCGTGTCATTAATATCGAACGGCCGGACTTAATCAATAACCAAGGGAATATACTAAAAATTGGTATAATTCTAAGCTATATCAGTTGATCATGATCAAAAAGTATGATTTCAAATCATAATTATTTAATATTTTTATGTGATCAATTTGAGTGTTCCCTTTGAATATGACATTACATTATATATTATGCTAATACAATGGTAATTTACTTAATGGTGGGGCTTTGTGCAAACTCGTCTGGGTACGTAACACCCAATCATTAAATATACTAATATTCTGTAAATACGTAGTATTCTGAGGGTGAGTGAGCCAGTGTAATTACAAGCACAAGGAACATAACATATTTGTTCCCGAGGTTGGTGGTTCATTGCCGATGTAAGCGATGGTTAACATTTCTTACAATGCCAATGCCGTTGGTGACTACTTATCACCAGGTGGCACATATGCTCGTCCGCCTACCTATTCTATATATAAAAAAGTTATTTAATTTTATTCAATATGTCTGTGAGTTAGTAATTGAATAACCAAAAAAAAATAAAAATGTTTGTATGTTACGGATATCTTTGCCGAATTGTACGGTTACTTTTTATTTAATGTTTTTTTTTATTTAAAGGAAGAATCCATCTTGTTTCCCTTCTACGACCGTGCCTAGAAAACTTACCCATACTTGTCTATAAACGAAATCGTAACTTTGACAAGGCTCGTGAGAAAAAACATAACTAAAAATATATACATAAATATGATATATAAGAAAATAATTCTAAGAAATATATTTTTCAGTATCTCAAATACACACACATATTAGTAAATTATAAGTAGTTTTTATGGAACTTGTGTCTGGAATCTCAATCGTCGATAGCCCTTCAAACATTTATTAAGGAACAAATATAGTTATAGGCGTATAGTTATATAATAGAAAACTGAATTAAGCGTATTACTCAGAAAATATAGAAATAGAGAAGAAAGAAAGAAGAAAGAAAGAAAACATCGTGAGGAAACCTGCATGTGTCTAATTTCACTGAAATTCTGTCACATGTGTATTCCACCAACCCGCATTGGAGCAACATGGTGGAATAAGCTCCAAATCTTCTCCTCAAAAAAGGAGAGGAGGCCTTAGCTCAGCCGTGGGACACAAGCTGTTACTGTTTACTGTACTGTACTCAGAAAATATGTTAGTTCGATGTTGTTACATGCTAGATAAACACGCCCTGTTTTGTACTAGCGTTTATCCGCAACTTCATCCACTTCTAGATACTGGGATAAAAAGTGCGACAATTAAGTATTTTTCGAGGAGTAAAGGTGATTTTGGTTAATAGAGAAATGAAAAATAAATGAAATGCGAAAGAACTACGTCTACATGTCCTGTAAATGACAGTTTTCTAAAACGCAAAAAAATTGATAAGTTTCTTAAATAAATAAGAACGAGTTAATTATAAGAATGTTCAATTGAAAAGTTAAAAAAGATATGACATTTCGCAGACGAAACTTTGCACGATAATCTTATCGTATAATATAAATGATTTGTTTCAAAGGAGTGAAAACAGAAGGGTGTCAATGGAGGGTAACCGATCCAGAACAAAAGATAAGGGGGGGTACGGTAGTCGAGAAAATAGTAAAGAATTTATGGTAATTGGATTTTTTGAACGCTTAACGCCTTTGTTCTCTTGTATTGTAATTTAATTTTATATGAATTTCGTGAACGTACGGATTTTAAATCGAATGATTTTCTCGAGCTCGAGGGAATTATTGATATCAGTTCAATGAAATAAGAGCTTGCGTGAAATGGAATTATATATTATTGAAACACAACAAAAGTTTAACAATAACGACTACGGTGTCATAAAGAATGCATATAGATATGGTTTTCTTAAAAATACGTCGGCATAGTTACAACTGCACTGTTCAATTTAAAGGTGCAGCCATCAATATTATATCAGGGCAATTTAAACCTGCGCCTACGCAGCTCCGTAAAGCGCCAGTAAAGCGCTGGTGCAACTGCATTGTGGTTTGTTACGCAGTATTGCGTTTCGACGCAACTGCGGTGTATTTTTATTACACAGTATTGGGCCAAAGCACCATGTACACGAAAACTTTAGATTTAACCATTTTAAAAGATTTAAGCGACGATCGCGGGTTCAAAAACTCCTCGTAAAGCATAATGAGTACGAGAAGATTATTTATCGAGGGAGTAAGAGAGCAAACATAAATTAATACATTGAGGGCAATCGGATGATGTCTATCGGCTAGACTAGGCATAATAAATAAATTGCTGAACACGTATGTCGAAGGACTCCTGACCATTATTGAGTAAAGGAGTCATAAAGTAGAGACTGCTGATGGTCAAACGACGAGTAGGGCTCCTTCGTGTGGATGAAGGTGGCGAAAACGGACTGGTTGTGGAAGGTACTTTTGTGCACCTCGGTAGAGACCCAAGCCCGGCAGTGGAATATGTTTATATGATGATGATGATGAAAAATCACGAATGGTAATATTTTAACATTTCTTCTATTCGACAATGCAAGTACGAAATTGTTATTAAGGAATTCAAAGTCATCAATAACTACGATAACTGACACGATGAAGATAATTGGTAGGAAACAAGAAACGAAAAAATCACAGGAAGCTATCTAAATTGTAATTTTAAAATTTCAAAAGTAGGATCATGCTGCCTTCTTTCAACTTCTAAACTCATTCTTAATAATATAAATATGCGCCAACGGCACGGCCATCTCAACTAGATTTTAAAGCTTAAGATTTTAAAGTTTTTTTTAATAACTAAACATTTAATATAATCCATAATAAATATAAAAGATTATTATTTAAATTTTCATAATTGTGGTTTATCATTTTCGGTTACATCACATTAACACAAAATGAAACAATAGAGTACGTTTATTTGTGGTATCGTATCAATTAATATTACTAGTGTGTACTGACCGACATTTTAATACATCACTAAACAATTACATTTAATTATAAAATATTATAGTTCATAGTAGTATTATTGGTTATAGTTGGATGTTTGACTAATTTAGGTTACATCAATATCTCTTATACAAAGTAACATCTATTGAACCTCCCTGCTGATTGCTATTAATACGAAATTAATTGGACGTACTTTAGCGCTTACATCTCTCTTTCAAAATGGCGGCTTATCAAATCGATTCCTATAATTTTGTGTATAAATTAAGACTGCTTGTCGAATTCCTTTTATATTTACACAGTATATGAAACCAAGATTACGTATACAAAAGTTTATTTATCTACTATTATTTTTAATGTATTTTTACCTAATTTTCAAAATATATCTAATATTCCTTCCCTTATTAAAAATCACTATCAATGACGTTTTATAGTGAGGAAAATTTTGTTTTTTGTAAGTTTCGTAAATTGTCTAAATCTGATTCAAATAGAAATATTGTTTGATCAATTAGGCTTTTATAAGCATTTGTTTTTTTATGCATAAGTTAAATCTAAAAAATTAAACCATGAAATAGTCTTGATACAAGTATTATGGCTCACTATATTAGTATAATTTTAAGATCCATTCCCATATATGAATTGTAAAACTATATTATGTAATGTGTTTATATATATATATATTTTTTTTTTATTTTCATAGTGTCCAGTTTTTATTAACCTCATCGAGTAGACACAATTTGTATAAAATACTAAAACTTAGATAGAAATTATTTTATCATTAATATTGTAAAGACTCTGATGGTGTTTTATAATTACTTTAGAAGCTTAAAGTTTTATTTGTTAAAGAGTATCATGTGACGTTGAAACAACGATATACGTAATTATATTGACTCATTCTTACCGAAGCTCATGAGCCAACATAGTGTTTGAATTGAACATAAAATATAATGGGTCATTAAGAGAGCGCACTATCGGAGTACATTACTGTTATGTCCACATTAGCTGACACCCTACTTAATATAGGCCAAGAGCTAAGAATTAAATAATCGATATAAACTGTTTGTTACTCCGTTAAATTTTTACTTGGCTGTAGAGCTTTGTGTAAGCCTATCTGTTTGTCTTCACTCATTACTAGTGTAACTGCCCGCACAAAGGACATAATATCTTAGTTCCTAAGTTTGGGGGGACATTGGCGATTGGTTAATATTTAGTGGCCCATTTGCCCGTCTACCTACTAATATTATAAAAAATCCTAGACGCCGCTGACTTTGTATCGTTCTACACTAAACACAGTAAGACATACATAATATTTGCTGTTTGTAGGTAGCGTAATTGATATTTTCCTTTTTATACATAGCACTATCACTGCCGCTAAAGGAGTATGCATCCGTTTATATATACAATATTGACGATGTAAGGTAGTTTAAAGAATTTAAAATAATTATTTTCTAAAATATATTTGTTATTTTTATTTAAATTTAAACAATTTGTGCTTATCGTAATATAATACGTCAAATGTCAATCTTATGATATTCTAAATACTTGTCATCTCGACTATCAAACAATTTCATTCATGAGAATGTTTTCAAAATATTATAAAAAGTGACCTCAATTTTTATTAGAGAATATTTTTCAATTTAAATATTGTAGCTAGTTTGTTTTCACTTTGACTGATGACTGAGTTCTATGCTATTCATATTTTTAGGTATGAAATTTTACGTTTTTTTTTCTATTTTCATTTAAATGATATATTAATGATAGGTTAACTTCATAACATTTAAATTTTGGAATCAGTAATGGGCGATGTAGATATAGATGTGACAGGATTGATGTAATCAGTTTAAAATTGTCATCTTTATTTAATATGGTTTAATCCAGTTGGCAACACTGTCACTTCTGCACTCGTAGTATATAACTCTATATTTACAACAATAACAATTAATATAATTTTACGTGCAAACATTTCATGTGCTTGATTTGTGTTTCTAATTCATCGAGTGCTCGAAAGGAAAACAACTTGGGATCATTTTATTTATGATTCGTAATAAGCTCTAAACCTCACGATTTAAAAGGAGACCTTTGAACCGTTATTGCTGCAGTTAATATTTTTTTAGAAATACATCATAGATATGTACATTATGTCAAATGTAAGTTATTAATACTGTCATACAAAGACGAGAATAATAGACTTATAATAATATATATGAGTAAACAATACAATCAAACAATAACTCGAAAAATGGCAATTGTTTAGAGAAACAATTATTATTAGCTAAAAGAAAAAAATAGCAATGTATAACAAGAAAATAATTTGCTCTCGGACTATATAGAACCCTGTTGCTTGCAGTAAACTCATGTTTACTATTCGTTCAGAGGACGGGAAGATAACGTGAACCGTTATTTATAATGTCAACTTACCAAGACATCGTGTTTAATTACAAAGCTATTGAGAATCTATACATAACGTTTACGACTATAGAGTTTAATTAATTAAGGTATATATTTTTTTATTTCGTATTATTTGTGTGGATGTATTTTTGTACCAAATAGACGAATTTAAGACTTAATATATTTTTTTAAGCCCCTGTAATGAATTTTATTTGACTCTATTTGAATCGATTTTTGATTGGTCTTAAGAAATGCTTATGAAGTCTTTCTCTTTTGTTCTCCTTTATGCCTTGGTCAGATAGCGGACGGGGCGGGACGGCGACGCGACGCTAGCATGTTGGCGGCGGCGTGTTGTGTTCTCTAAGTTTTCATATTAGTAGTCACACAGAAGACGGCTGGACGAGGTCCGCCAAATCAAACGGCGCTGTCGGCGTCGACGTCGTCTATATTGACTAGTACTTTACAACTGCTCACGTCCCGTCGCCGTCCCGTACCGTCCGCTGTTTGACCATACCATTATACAAACGCGAAATAAACATGTACCTACTATTGTATATAATAAAATCAATAATTTTCCCACTGAAAATATATTATGCAAGTGTGAAATTTTTGTATTTTTGAAATAATAATTAAGGACTTTAATGTTGACCTTTGTTACTTTTGTTTAAATAAAAATAAGCATAACCGTTCTCACATTTTTTCCGTTCCATTCCGTTGTCACGGACTTTTTGCAAGTTCATTTGTATGTACCGCCCACTCATCACATATTCTACTTCTCAACAAAAATACATAGCATTGTTGTGTTCAGGTTTGAAGGGTTAGTGAACCAGTGTAGCTACTAGTATAATTCTATTGGCAGTAGTGACAACTTACCATTTAAAATCTAATCATCAGTTCACATAGGTCCTATAAATATTATAAAAAAACATGTATGGAAACTATAAAGATCACAAAAAAAAAAACAAAAGACATTCACATTCATAGCAAGCACTCAGTGTAACATGCGGTTTAATAAAAGTCGTCTTACAGAGGCTGTCTGTACCAATATAAGCACGTGTGGGAATACGTAATGAATGGTGACATTTGTCACGGTCGGATTATACCACTATTTACATATGATATTGGAAAGATTTAGTGTCAAAAGATTTTTTTATTGATCTCTAACAAGAAAAAAAAACTAAATTGTTGTACGATTTTTATGTATAATATGTCTTGTCGATAATGTTTATACATATTAAAAATCGATGTAACCAATTATTGTGTGTCAACACCGCAATTTGACGACCGGCCTCATATTTTTTTACTCGAACTGTGTTTCTTGTTTATGTATAATATTTTTTAAACGTTTTCGATCGAGGCTCATTGCTCATTGCTTACCGTGTGCTTTTACGGTAACTACTTACGTGACGTCATCGTTTAATTTTATGCCATATATACAGTTTATACAAATGCTTGTTAAAGCAGACAAAAATGGCTGAAAATAAATAAAAAAAAAAACAGCGGATATACAAACAAACGACTGATTTTAAAAGCTAATATGGTTTATAAATAACAAAAATTCAAATATGGAATTGAAAGTCGAATATAGAATAAAATATTTCAATCTGCCAGTTCCTATTAGAAAACGGCAGTTAATTTATTTATGTATGTGTGAGTAAGGACCATCTAGAGTATTGTATAGATAATGCATAATGGATAACGTCCTCAAGTGAACGAACTAATTACATAGCGATAATTCATGCAATTAAAGAACTTTCCCATTCATTACGATACAATTAATTTCCGTGTAATAACGTAATAAACACGTAATGGCAGTATAATTTTGTTTAATAGTAAAATTGCATTGCTGCGATGCTTTCAAATGAGAAGGCATTGAACTATTTGTTAATATTACAAATAATTTTATTTTATATAGATAATAACTACCTTAATTTGCGGATGTAATATACCCGATAAAAGGATATATATTCGTATGTATGTATTGTACTATACAATATATTGAACGCCTCGATGGTCTGCTGGTTTACTTATAAGGTCGCAAATTCTGTGGTCCTACGTTCAAATCTAAGGTTGGTCAAAAAAAAACTTGCAGCCATGTTTCAACAGGCGGAATTTGTCTATCAATAATGGGTACTAAGTCTGTCTATCTGTCGTTACACTTTAACAGCTATACCATAGCTGAACCGAAGCAAACTTGAACCGTAAGGGAAGACATAGGCTCTCTAAAACGTGGGCGAAAGCTAGTAATCTATAAAAGTTTTATTTTGATTCAAAATAGATGAATGTAATTATTACCTGGTAAGATCCCGTACTAATCTTTCTTGTACTTTCAAGTCTTTCCGTAATATGATATAAAACTTTATTGCTGATATAATTTACAATGATATAACAATATGTTTGGTCACTTACCTAGTTATTAAAGCTTAGTCTAGAAACAATAATTAACTTTTTCAACGGGGTTATCTGTAACAGCTTGTCTTCCAACAAAGGTCTCTTCTAAAGATTTTCATTTAGTTCTGTCCTTTGCTGATTGAGTCCATGATGGACCAAGTATCTTTTTATTGTCATCAAAATCAAAATACTTTATTCAACATTCAACAACAGTCAAACTAGAAACTACTATCCTTCCATATATTTTTCTGTCTATCTCTACTTCCTTTGCTATGTCCTGCCCATCGACATGTCAGTTTATATACTGTTACTGCATTTTTAAATTTTGTCCTACAATTTATTTCTTGTAATTTTATTCTAACTTTTCTAGTCGTATGTTAAATCTTTGTATGTGCTTACTGTTTTTTTAGTTCTTAGTTTATAATACGGTCTTGTTTCATTTTATGCATAATACCATTTTCTCGTAAATCAATTTACCGCCAAAGAACTTCTAATGTAATATACATTGGTATTGTGAGAGTGAGCTAGTGTAGTCAAAGACAAAACGGACATAGCGACATAGGCCATTCCATTAGCACAACATTATCAACGTAAGGTTTACTTAAGGTGTTAAACCTTCTGAAATGATAATGTTCATGTACGACGCTACCTACTTACTTCTACTGTTAAATTACACAGAATATGTTATATCTGTTTATTTATGTATATATGTGTGAGTATAGTAGTTGTAATACATGTGCAATAATAATAATAATAATAATGTCCTCCACACCGATTTCGGTCACGGCGGCCAATATCAAGAGGGGTTAGCCAACTGTCCAGGAGATATTATAGTGCACAAGTGTGTGCGCAAATACAGTGTGCACTCTCTATTCCCTAGCTCTCATAATCCGATGGGACACCATTCCGACACGACCGGAAAGAGTTCAGGCGCAGGACCAACGGCTTAACGTGCTTTCCGAGGCACGGTAGTGTACACACTTCCAACTTCCAGTCTCCGGGCTGCTACTCTTTTTTTTTTCTACTGAGAATCTTCTGACAGAAAAACCCAATAACTTTATATTGGCCCGACCTGGGGATTGAACCCAGGACCACCAGGTCTGCGGCCTTATATCTAGCCACTAGACCAACGAGGCAATAATAAATATTATATGTTCGATGCAACATATGATCCTAAGAGAAAGATGAGATGAGATCCTTGGAATAATAGTGCAAAAAAATTCATCCAAAATATTACACCCCGTCTTATTGCCTCTACTGATGATAGGAGGGCTGGTTCATTTTTCGCCCAGAGAATCGGAATTGCGATTCAAAGGGGAAATGCTGCTAGCATTCTTGCCACCATGCCACGCGGCCACGATTTGTACAGTAATTCTTTTTAATTTTTATTTGTCTTTATTTAAGGTTTTAATGTAAAGAAATGATGTAGATATACATTATACATATATATATATATATATATATATCATATATATATATATATATATATATATATATATATATATATCATATATATATATGATGTAGAATATCACTGTCGTAAAAGTTGAATCTTTTCATGAACTTGGTCGTTTTTTTATAGTGTCTGTGCAGCTAATATTTATTCACATATAATTTTTCATTTATCAGACGTACGTTGGCGTATGTCTAAAGAATCCCTAAGACAGAAATTTAAAGAAATTAGAATATTAATTGTTGCTTCTCAATACATATTATCTAATGTTATGTATGTACGGAAAAACATTAATGATTTTGTGAGAAAATGTGATACTCATAACATTGGTAGAAGGAATTAACACAAATTAATTACTCCCGTTACTCGACTGCATAGAGTCAGTAACTCTTTTGTGGGGCTATGTATACGGTTCTACAACAGGACCCCAGCAAGCGTCCAAAAGGTGGATGATAGCACACCTTGGTAATGACTCGATCGTCGCTTGGCTATTTAAATATTTTTTTGTAAACAGTATACATGATACAATAAAAAAAAAGGCAAAAAAAATCTACCCGCTGAGTTTCTTTCGCCGGTTCTTTTCAGGGCTGGGTATTTCTTTTCCGAACCGGTGGTAGTTTCTAGATTGACTATCAATAAGAAAGTGTAATACTTCAATATTGAATAAAGTATTTTGAATTTGAATATGAACTTACTATGTTTAAAAAAAAAACTTTTTTTGGAATATTCAAATTATATATAGCCAGCTTCATCAAAATTGACATGAGTTTCACTATAAGTCAACCTACTTTAATGCGGTGTAATAGATATTTGATATTATTCTCATTTTTTAAGCGCAAAGTCTAGTCATGAAAATCATTGACAATTTTATTCGTCAAAAGTACAATTCATGTTGACTCCACTAGCGCAAACAAACATTTGTCCTACAAATAATAGGACGAAATGAAGACAAAGATAAAAGTTCGACTACACATCTGTCATTTACAAACCATTTGAAAAAAAACTCGAATAAATTGTAGCCTTTGTTCATTACTGAATATCTACTATGATAATCTATTATCTCTAGTACATGTTATATAAACTGGTTACTATAAATAAGCCAAGTATGCAATGAAATAAAAAATGTTATTAGTAAATACAAAACAAAATCGAAGCTCCGTCTCGAACGAATGTCAGAAGTATTAACTTTGCCAACTTAATACGTGACTCAAAAGAACCTATTCTAACACCACACTAAACAATAATAACGCATTCGATATCAAAGTATCTCCAAATGCTATTTTACTTAACATTTACCGTAGTAATGTCGATCGTTTCTATAATAGCCTCTTATCCGAAAGTCGTTCGATATCGTTAGCAACTATTAAACTGGGAAAATTAGCCGTCGAACAAACTTCCTCTATACCCTTATGCTCCATTATACAATATACAGAAACAAAGATATAAACAATTTAGAAGTGAAATATACCTGTGTACAGTCAGCTTCATATATAATGTAACAGTCAACATAATCAGACACATAGAATTATCTAAAGTGGTCAATAACATTCATCCAAAGCTGTCAAATTATTTAAGCCATCCATTTTGTTCAAATACATATATCGGAGCGCAAACGTATTCTAATAAATGAGTTCATTCATATCGCCACGATGAAATAAAAGCTACAACAAAGATACCGTAGAACAAATTTATTGAATAGTATGTAAGCTTTAAAGGTGATTCTCAATTCTGTATGTGAATGCTCAGGTATTGAATATAAACTCGAATATTTATTACAGTAACAGTAACAGCCTGTGCATGTCCCACTGTTGGGCTAAGGCCTCTTCTACCCTTTTTGTGGAGAAGGTTTGGAGCTTATTCCACCACGCTGCTCCAATGCGGGTCGGTGGAATACACATGTGACAGAATTTTAGTGAAATTTGACACATGCAGGTTTCCTCACGATGTTTTCCTTCACCGTTAAGCACGAGATGAATTATAATCACAAATTAAGCACATGAAATTCAGTGGTTTGAACCCACGATCATCGGTTAAGATTCACGCGTTCTTACCACTGGGCTATCTCGGCTTCATATATTTATTGCTTTTATTATTTGCGTATATTAATATACACTTATATTACATTAATTAACAAGTATTTCAAAATAAGTATTTATTTTGATGACTGTTCACTCCGCCCAGGACAATATCATCCATACAAAGGGGAATCCCCTGGGCGTTAATACTGGTGTAGTAATCGATTTCGGAATTCGAATAAATGTGTTTGTATCATCATTTAAAAAATTAAATTCCTTAAAATATAATATAATAAGACATACTATGTTTTCTGGTGTTTCTAGTGAATTTATATCATTGAAATAATTCAATGCGAAGTTAGCGCCGTGTCCATGCTCGTTATGTGCGAGTTTTCTTACACTTAGAAGTTGTCTTTAGACATCGATATTCTAAAGTATGCGCAAAATAATTTTCAAGAAGGTTTATATCGGTGAAGGCAAGTCTTGTTTCGCTGTGAAGTTAGCGCCGTGTCCGAGTTCGTTATACGCTAGTTTCTCTTACAACTTAGAAATTATCATTAGCTCTACGATATTTAACGGTAACCTAAAACTATTCTAAAATATGTTTGCCGGTGAACACAACATTGTTTAGATAAGTGTGAAGTTAGTTCCGAGTACGAAATTGTTATCTGCTAGTTTGTCTTAGTTAGAAGTAGTCTTAATGTATGAAAAATAGTATAGGAAAGGCCGCAGGTTACCTAATTGCTGCACCTATCAAATAACGCGAGCGAAGCCACGTTCGAGAATTATTAAGTTTTATGTCGTTCAACACGACAATATAAACTTCTTCTCTGTGTGTCTGCACTCATACTCTACAAGTTTGTTGTTTGACTTAGGAAATATCTAGAACTATTTGACTTTATAGATTCTTAGAAAAGGTATTCATGAATCTGTGAACAATACGTTATTATTTGGTCAAAGTAAAGTCAGCAGTGCAGGTTCGTTATCTATGCAATATTTGGTAAAACTCTGGATAAAAAAAAACATATTAGGAAATCAAGTGCCTCCGCCGCGTCTGGCTGTCTATGTGAACGCGGTAAACTCAAAAACTACCGGACGGATTTCACAAATGGACGGAGTGATCCACGAGGAAGGTTCAAGTGTATAATTCATTAATGTTTTGTGTGAATTGAGTGAATTATGACGATGGTTGTTGAAGATGTCGAAGAAAATCCTGCCGATTGAGAGTTACACTCGCGTGCGTCACGCATACCAATATATGTTATATGTATAATATAACGATAAGAATATTTTATGTAGACCCTTATTTAACCGTTGCGAAGCCGGTATGGTTAAATCGTATTATGTAATCAAGTTTCTCCTAGTATATTTGTGTAAATAGCAGACTCCAGTCAGTTAGTAAGTTAGTCCAGTAGTTGGTAGCTTAGAATTTTAAAAATGATTACATAAATAGAACCGACTAACGATACCTGATAACCAGTTCACGGGTCGGACAGGGTTTTTGTGACATCCTGTATAGTTATATACATAAGGTGATTTCTGCATATGCTGGCGTTGACTTATATGTATACAAGTCTCTTCTAGAACATGTATGTCGGTGAACATAGCAGTTTTGACTCGGTCAATGTGAAGTTAGCACCGTGTCCGGGCTCGTTATCTGCGAGTAAGCCGGAACTTGAAGTTAGAACTTAGAACAGAAAGGGTTATCTGCCATGTATAAGGTTAACTTAACTTTATACAAGTAATGTTTATAAGTATTTAGAAGCTGTACGAAATAATTTGAAATACTGGAAATATATCTTAAATTATAACCTACTATTATAAATGATGACATTATAAAGATCCTAAGCTTTTGTTCCTGTACTTAATTTCCCCAATTTACTATGAAAGTGAGAAAATCGAGACTTTTATTTATCATCAGCATATTTTGACACAATTTGCACCTGGCTACTCTCATTAGCCGCCTTTATCGTGAACGAGTACAATAATTAAAGTTTTATTCCGTAATCTACCTGCGAATGTCCCACTGCTGGGCTAAGGCCTCTTCTCCTCTTTTTGAGGAGAGGGTTTGGAGCTTATTCCACCACGCTGCTCCAATGCGGGTTGGTTGAATACACATGTGACAGAATTTTAGTGAAATTTGACTCATGCAGGTTTCCTCACGATGTTTTCCTTCACCGTAAATCACGAGGTGAATTATAATCACAAATTAATCACATGAAATTCAGTGGTGCTTGCCCGGGTTTGAACCCACGATCATCGGTTAAGATTCACGCGTTCTTACCACTGGGCCATCTCGGCTATCATCTAACAAACTAAATTTATAACGATGATTAAGAAATTAAAACCATTAATTGATTTTAATTTCTTAATCATCGTTATAGTTATTAAATTTATCTATAAAAATTATGGTTATTTAAAATTGTTTTGAAGAAAGTTGTTCCGATATTTTTATCTGTTTGGTGCCTGATTTCTCATTTTGATTCGAGATTAGTTGCGTTTCACACGTGTGTGTACAAGATTAAGTGGACACACCATTCTCCCACTCTTATGTTCTTATCGAACAATTTGATATAACCAGAGAGTTTCAGGACAAAATAACGTGTTTTCTGAAGCATGGCAATGTTAGCAATGCTAAAAGTTCCAAACCCTCTCCTTTAAGATAAGAGAACGACTATGGCCGGACTGTTTATTGAAAACTTAAATATTTTTTAAATTTAATAAATAGTCGATCTTAAAAATATAACTTCACAACTCACAACGTAACTTTGTAATAAAAAACATTGTAAAAGGTGAAAAGGAAATAAACTTAAATATCTTTATAAAATTTACTAAGATCAACCAACAATTAAAAAAACATAGAACACTTAATTACTGGGTGATAGAGCTTTGTGCAAGCTCGTCTGGGTAGGTACCACTCACTCATCAGATATTCTACCGCAAAACAGCAGTACTTGGTATTTTTGTGTTACGGTTTGAAGGGTGAGTTAGCCAGTGTAATTACAGGCACAAGAGACATAACATCTTAGTTCACAAGTTGGTGACGCTTTGGCGATATAAGCGATAGTTAACATTTCTTACGATACCAATGTCTATGGTCTTAGGTGATCACTTACCATCGGGTGGGCAAATTGCTCGTCCGCCTACCTATTCAATAAAAAATAATTAGTAGCGTGTGCCACGTAAACCGATAGAGTATGTACATATTCAATCATAGTTCACCATCCAATAAAATAAATAAATAAAATCAACAATAATTGTCGGTTGGTCTTTAGTGAAGGAATAATATTTTAATCTGATCTTTTATTTATTTTTTATTTTTTTTTATAATTCGTGTATGTGGATGAGCCTGGTTCAGTCGAAAGGTAATGACATGAAGGCCCATATGGACCACCTGGTGGTAAGTGGTCACCAATGCCCATAAAAATTGGCATTGTAAGAGATGTTAACCATCGCTTACATCGCCAATGTGCCACTCAACCTTGAGAACTAAGATGTTATGTCCCTTGTGCCTGTAATTACACTGGCTCATTCACCCTTCAAACCGGAACACAACAATACTAATGATAATTGATCATCATATATTTATCCTCTTTTATAATTGGGCGTCTTCTTAATTATTATTAAATGTGTGCATATAATATTATATATATAACAAGTCCAGCGAATACAGTGAGGATAATTAAAACCAAAGTTAATTTTATAAAGATAAAAGACATAGTTATGCCAGAACATAGTAACCTCCTTGGTTGCTTTGCATAACTATTCGATTGCATAAGAGTCTCGATCTTATGAATTAAAAAAGAAACAAAGGCAATTACTCTTTCTTAATTTAAAATTTCTATCTATAACAGCACGTTCAGAAACAGTAAAGCGAAACGTACAGTATGAGGCCAAAGTGAACTAACGCAATAGTCTAGATAGCTTTACAAATCCGAACAAACTAATGTATACATTCAATTACTTTTGGAATACCTAGAAAGTGATTACTTACTATCATTACATTTAAATGAAACAAATGTTATATTATAAGAATAAATATTCAAAAAAATTATGCAATATTCTTATAATAAATGTAAGCAATATTCTTAATAGCTTAAGGATAGAATATAGCGAAAATATTATCAACATTTATAATATATACAATGGTATTTATACAGTGAAAGTTCTTACTCTTTCCTTTTTTGGCTTAGTGCAGTAGTGTGTTCCCAAGGTCGGTGGCGCATTAAAATGCCAATGTGGGCGTTGGTGACCACTTACCATCAGGTGGCCCATATGATAGCTCGCCTACCAATGCTATAAAAAAAAAGTGAGAAATTCACAGGCGTTACTTTATTCTTTACCATTTTGTATTTATATTCCATATTTAAATACACATTCCAAAAGGGAATCATATAGAGGTCAAATAAAATTAGTTATATTAATCATATTTTATGATAATAACAACGACCAAGGTTTAAATGTTACGTCAGTTATTTTGTCATTATGTGTACGTACATGAAGGTCTGCTTTGGTTGTTTCACAATAACTGGTCTACCGGGTCTTTGACACTAGACCCATTCCCTTTAGCGTTCAGGTTGTTTCAAGTCTTATAAGGCATTTCTTATTTCACTTGAAAAAGTTTTAAGCTTTTAACTTACTCGCTGAATAACTTTATGATTATTAATACTAGTAGTGAAACATACAATATGTGCGAGCACTGATTTCGGATATTATATATTTTATTTAAACTTGACATAGCCACGTATAATTTTGGGGATCATTCTTCTTACTGTCCTTATCCCACTACGTGGTCAGCACGACATGTATTCTGCTTCGTCGACGTCCATTCCTTTCTCTCACTCGTCGTCGTCGTCGTCGTGGGGTAGTACTTACCCCTTTCATACACATATCCTTTCTTACGCAACCCATCGACATTTTCTTCGGTCTCCCCCGTCCTCTATATCCATCAACATGCATAGTCGTCATTCTTCTAGTATCGTGTTTTTATCCCTCCTCATCACATGTAGGGATCGTAAGTTAATTGTAAATCGAAGGATCCGTTCACTATATTTCGACATGTTACACCTTTTATATTATTATTTTGTTACCTTCTTAGATTGACACAAAACAAACGATCCATATCGTTTTACGGTGATATATTATACGCTAGCTTATACTGGCGACTTCGTCCGTAGTTTGTTTGTGAAAGATTTAGAATTTTAAGGTAAATTAAATCTAGTTAGACAACTTTTATACAATTTCGACCTATGTTTATGTATGTATATTAATTAATTTCTTATGTTTTCCGGTTGATATGATGATGATGATGTCCGTCATGTATGAACGTGTAAAATCCAATAAGCTATAAATAAGCTGCATTTTGTATAATGCCCGACTTATTTCAAAGTCGACTCTGCTCGGGTAATAATGATACACACTTTGCGGATTTTCTAACGTTCCATTTTCAAATGCATTGCATAAACATTTTGCATGAGAATCGTATCTTTAAATGTCTCTCATTCTACAGTTCTACAGTTTACATAACACGAAAGTTAAATTTGAGGTTAAATGAAATATTTTTGTTTATTTTATATAATTGTTCACGTATTAAAATAGAGTGACAATCGAATCAACTAAATTTATCAATCGAAAAGCATCACTAAAGAATTATATTGATGAAAATCTTAAATATTATTTATAAATTATATTGACATCAGTAATCATAATATTGACATTGTGAAGCTGTGGGGATGCTGTCCGGAAATAATAATGGCGGCACGTAAAAAAATCGAAAATTAAAACGGTAGTAAAGACAGCACTGTGATTAGATTATATAAGAAAAAATATACTATCGATAAAATGGCCTTAACTACTTGTTACTAATACTATTATTAATGTAATTTGTAAGCTATTAACCTAGTTTAATGAACATTGATAACGATTGGAAAGGACTGGAGCAAGTTCCTGATGAAATTGCACAATATATATTTATTATGCAGAATGTAAACACTTCGTTAGTATTTAGAATTAATTTGTTTTAATTGTAACATTGAGATACAACTATACATTAATAGTCTAAAATAAAATTTCAAGTTAAAAATATATTCTTTTTAGTTTTTATTTCATTTATTTAAATATTAAAACGAATGTCATAATATAAATAACTTTATATAAATAATTAGACTACAATAGGCATAAATATAAGTACTATGTAATTATAGGTTTTTAAGTTAGCTTACTAGTAATCTTTGCCAAGCTTATGCTGGTGGTAGTTAAGTGAAAATATTCAACATCATTGCGATTTGTAAATTTAAACCAAGTTTTTAAGTCAAATAACTTAAAAAACAATCATAATTATAGTATCAGCCTATACCTACAGCGCTAATACTAATTTCAGCAGGATGCATACGTTTACTTATAATTTACTAACAAAGCTAGAGGCAGCAGTGTTTCTGTTTAAAATTTAGTAATTGTTCAAAACGTCACCTTCATTGTCAACAAATTGGACAAGTTTTTAACGTTTTCGTCAAATGTTTATAATCAATGAAAGTAGTATAAAAAATAACAGCCTTTATATGTTCCACTGGTTTGAGATCTTCTCTACTCTTGAGGTGACGTTAGTGCAGTTAAGATTTTTGCACTTGTAGATTTGATCTTTGATCATCCGAATCATACAGGTTTCCTCGTGATGGTTTCCTTCCCGCCGAGTACGAGATGTTATCATAAACAAATTAAATCCATGATTCAGTGGTCCTTTTAAACCCGAAATTATCGGTTAAGATTCACGCGTTGTAACCACTGGGCCATCTCAACTCATGGAACTAAAATGTTTATAATCAGAGTCAAGCGATCCAGCTCAATATAATTGAAAGTATTCGTTTGAATTAGCGAGTGGTAATTTAAGCTGCATTACAAATTATAACACCTAAAGCGTGTAAAATAAAAATATGACATGTTTTTTTGTCCAAAACTCTATGAAAATAATACGGCTTGAATGATTAAAATCCTCATTTCATGAATATAAAACACGAAACATTTGGAACATTTATACCAGTGAAAATATAATCTCTTCGTAAACAAGGTTTACTGAAAGAGAATAATACAAGCGACGTTAGTAGACAATCTCGTTGTTAAGGAAGATAATCTGCCTTCAAGATCTCTGCGCCTAAGTAAGTTTACTCACAATGGCCAATCACAGAGGTCTGATGAGCAACCTTTGAATATACTGGGCCTAAATAAATATGTCCTAAAATTTATACAAAGGTCAAGTAACTATTAAACTGTTTGAAGTATATATATAACTTAGTTCAATGGTAGTAATGTTTTATGGAGCGTAGCTTTGGTAGTACGTCTGAGTACCTTTCATCATCTTCGAGTTAAATTATTAACAAATTAAAAAAAAAAAAACAATTTTAACTTTCGATGTAAAGACAGGAGTTTTATAAGATTAGCGTGTTCATCTGTTTTTCTGTCGTTGGTAACGTCGCTCCAAAACGAATAAAACGATTTTCATTGAGTTTTTTTTTAAAGATGACTCTCGATCAGAAAGTGTTCTTACCTAAGTTCTTTGAAGATTTGATCGATTCAAAATTTAGCATTCATGACTTCAATGGCATGGTAACATTACACCATAGGTATCGTGTTTGAGTTCATTAGAATGGTCTTATATATATATAGAATGGTCTTATATATATATTATATATGTATATTTCTTTTATTTACGTCCTGTAATGTATGTACTGTAACGATCCAGTTCGTTGATTTTGTTAAGTCAATGTAATTGTCATCAATACTTGCTTATAACAGCAGCTTAATAAAGCTATATTCATGAGAGATCAAAAAACAAATGATTACATAGCAGGCTTATGTAGTAACTTCTCCTCTCCACGATTTATTTTTACTATTCATTAAAGAAGCTGAGCTATAATAATTTATTAAGGGTGTCAAATAGTCAATGTAAAAATCGTACTAAGAACTAGCTTTTATCTTTTTTGTATGTAAAACCTGAATAATATTTGTCCTGTATTATAACAGTGATTACTTTTTAAAATACGATTGTAATTATGTTATTCACTTTAATATAATTTAAGCTAAAATATTACGGTAATCTTGTTACAGGAGCATATTGATGATTCCTTGTTAGTAAACAAGATTTAAATCAAATTATTGTCTTTCGTAAGTGGTCCTTTATCTTCAAGAGTAATTTTGAAATTTAATTTAACGGGTTTTGCTGAGGACTTACGACATTAATTTTGAATTACCCCAAATGTAATATATATTTATTTATATTATTCGCACCTACATAGCTTAGTACATAAGTTTTTTTGTTTGCTCATAGTTTAAAATAATGTCTGGATAACAAACTATTTATTTATTTCTTTTATCGATTCATCTATCAATCGATTCCGCATTTAATTTTCATTTCATTTTATTTTCATTGCATTCAGTCGCTTTGTCACTCTGTCAATTCATTTAAATTGTGTGATATGTAAGTATTACATATAAATAGTATATAAATATATACTTTTGCAAAGTTATACTTTAAATACAAAATAAATATTCTCGATTAAATGAAATGAGAAATGAGAATCAATTATTATCGCAAATGATTTTTTTTTTTTTTTTTTTTTTTTTTTTTTTTTTTTTTTATGGTATAGATTAGTGGACTAGCATGTGGGCCACCTGATGGTAAGTGGTCACCAACGCCCATAGACAGTGGTTTGTATATTTCTTAAAAAAAAAAACAACATCACCACTGCGCCATCAACCGTGGGAACTAAGATGTTATGTCCCTTGTGCCTGTAATTACACTGGCTCACTCTACTGCTGTTTTGCGGTAGAATATCTGATGAGTGGGTGGTACCTACCCAGACGAGCTTGCACAACACTCTACCACTCTACCACTAAATTTTTTTGTAGCACTAGACTAATATTTTCATTCTAACTATATCGATGAAAAGGTGACAAACGATTCGTTAATTATACCAATAATCTAAGAATAGAATTGAATGCATTGTCAATTGTGTAATGTAATAATCGGTGTGTCTAGGAAATATAATTGCAAAATATCGAATATTGCGTATCTAAAATTTTCGATTGGAATATTAAGCTAATTGGTAACCAAAAATTAACCGTAACTAAATCTCTTCGTCTTTATTCACCAGCATCAATAATATGATTCGGTTTATACAAAGCTCAGGAAACTCGTTCCCTGGACATATAAACTGCGTTTCGCCTCCAACTGTATCCATTTAATTTTGCAGCCAGAGAACAAGGCTTTGTGAAATCGTCTCGGAAACCCAGTTTCGGATCCACGTCGGAGTGTATCCTGACGGTCTGTTAACGAACCGTGAAAAGTGAAAGCGTTTGATAATTAACTAGTTTCTAGAACATAATAGCCGCTATACTACTAACGAGAGGAGCTATGTAGATAACATTGTCTTGAATCAAAGCGAAATTTGAATGTATTTGTTAATTCAGCGTTATGACTGGCGCTCAAGGGAGAAGTTTTGGAAGGATGGTGTGTATAGTATTTAAATATCTATCTACAATATAATTAGCTTCTATATTTTAAAATTGGTTGAATTACTAATGACGAGTTAATTGTATTGGTGATGATGTTTATACCATAACGCTACGTAAGTTTGTATGTCAGTCTAGCATAACTAAGAATAGTAATGGCTTTATCATGTTTGTATTTATAGAGGCTTACTAATATTGGCAAATCTGATATTGTTAATTTTATAAATGTGCTTGTGTTGCAGCTAACATTTTGTTTAAGTGTTTTAGTCGTAGCTTGTGTTATCACGAATCGAATATTATGCCATACCGATAGTCTCCATTTAAATGGAGGCAAACTCGTATCGCTGGCGAGACGATAGAACGTGTTGTTACTTATTTTTTTGCGTTAATTTTTCGCCATGATTTGTTTCTGTAATATTTTAGAGATTTATGATTGTATGATTATATTAGTGATTTAAACAATAGAAAGCGGAAACTGTGGTAAAATTTTTATTAGTTTATCTTGCGAAATATTTCTGTGACTGTGCTAATATAGCTGTATAGCTATATAGAGAAAATCATATTTCCCTTTTGGCTTTGCTGGCGTCAAATTATTGTTTAGAACTTCTTTGCTAACGCTATTCGCTTGTGACTTCTCATTATCTATTTATTTAAAAAAAATCCATCCCATTCGGATAGTGCGTAGATTATATATATAATACACACAATTATATTATCACACATATGAATAAAAAATGCACCAGTCCTGATTGGAGTTTACACTACGGCAGTACACTCGCCAGCGACGCAGGAGATAATAGAGTGCCATAAGATGTGCACTCTCTATTGCTTTATTCTCACAGTTTGATGAAAGGTTGCTTAATTAAAGTGAGAAATCAGACCCTGTGTCTGAAGACCTCAGACGATACTTGCTTGCCCAGGTTTTGGACTAAACATCAGTTACGCCAGCTTCCATAACTCATATTAGCTGCAATAATTTATAACTTCCTAACAAAAGAATCCAATATCCATTATTGTAATCTTATTATTCGAATTATCCATTGCAATGTTATTGAATGTAAATAAAAAAGTTAGTAAGTTAAACACACGCAATACAATTTGCGTGTGCACTCTTAACATGACGAGTTTAATGACCCCACCAATATCATTCTTGTTTAGAAAGCGATAATGAAAATTCCTTCTAGAATATTCAGTATCGTTCATATTTAATTAAGCAATATAATATTCAACTATAGTCAAATGTTAAGTTTAATTTTTTTTTTTTTTTTTACCGGGAGGTCAAATGGCTCTACTCCACCTGATGGTAAGTGGTAGTAGAGTCCAAACGCGACGACGGCTAGTGCAGTCAGGACGAATGACTTGCTCTAGCCGCCCCCGCCTTGCCGGCCCGCAAGATGCCTCTTCACGCCTCGTTTGAAGGAACCCAGGTCATAAGAGGAGGGGAACACGTGTGCTGGTAAAGAATTCCATGTTTTGGAGGTGCGACAAAGAAAAGAGTTGCCAAATTTCTTTGTGTGCGATGGAATTGATGTCACAGTTAGGCGGTGACATCGAGAGCCAGCACGCGTAGACTTGTAAAGGAATGGGGAAGCAGGAATGAGGGAGAATAATTCCTCTGAGCACTCGCCGTGATACAATCGGTAGAAAGCGCTCAGTGCCGCTATCTCTCGACGCAATTGTAAAGGCTCGAGGGTGTTGGTGACCTTTACGTCGCCAATACGAACCGCACGTCGCTGCAACCGATCCAAGGCCTCCAGTAAGTACTTAGCGGAGCCATCCCAGAGGTGCGAGCAATACTCGACGCAAGACCGCACCTGTGTTTTATACAACAGGAGCAGTTGATGTGGCGTGAAAAAACGCCGCACCTTGTTCAGGACTCCGAGTTTCCGTGAAGCTGTTTTTATAACAGCCTCGATGTGGTCCCTTGGATTGAGGTCGCACCGAACGTCAATTCCCAGTATGGCGACTTTGCTTTGCATCTCCAGCGTAGTGCCACAGAGGGAGGGAGGAGGCGAAAATGGTGACTTTTTCGCTGTGAGAGCACATACCTGTGTTTTCTTGGCGTTAAAGTCAACAAGATTGTCAGAGCCCCATTTGGCAATGAGTCCTAACGTCCTATCGAGTTCAACAACAAGATCCCTCCGCCTCTCCTCGGTTTCCGCCCGCCCAGCTACTGCGCGTCCGTGGTATTCCCCGTGCACTGTACTATCGTCTGTACAGCAATGTATGTTCCCAAGAGAGAGCATATCATTGATATGCAGAAAGAGTGTGGGGGATAGCATTGACCCCTGGGGGACCCCAGCATTCAATACATGGAGTTGTGAAGCGCAACCATCAACTAAAACGCGAAGGCTACACTTGTGTAGGAAGCTGGCAATCAAGGTGCAGAACTGAGTTGGCAGACCATATGCCGGCAGCTTGGAGAGAAGACTTCTGTGCCAGACCCTGTCAAAAGCCTTGGAGATATCGAGGCTGACAGCCAACGATTCCCCACGCTTATCGATAGCTACACCCCAGAGGTGTGTTACGTACGCTAGAAGATCACCTGTGGACCGTTTTGGTCGAAACCCGTACTGACGATCATTAATTAGACAGTGATCTTCTAGGTAATGGATCAGTTGGTTGTTTTAGATCCGTTTCATCACCTTACAAAGTACTGAACCTCAACCTGATATTCCACCGGGTGAGTAGTCAGCAGAATGTCCAGTAGGGAAGGCGCTTGCCCGTCAATGTCTGGGATCCTGGTGGGCTGATCAACCAATTGGGTCAAGTCATGCGTGAGAGCGAAAGCACGAGCAGTCTTTCCAGCATGGTCAGTTTTGGGAGAGTTCAACCATGATTCATGGTTAGCATTAAAATCCCCCAAAAACACCAGTTCAGCGCTAGGAAACTGCTCTTGCGCAGCATCTGCCACCCGACTAAGATGGTCAAATAGTCGGCTTGTCTCCAAGTCACCATTGTGGGATCTGTAGAGGCACACGTAGACTCGACTCTGACGAATCAGGTCCACATGTACCATCAACATGGAGAGGGAAGGGTCCTCCAAGCAGCGCAGACGGTGACAACAAACATCCGCCCTGACGAACAAGCATACTCCGGCTTTCGCTTTGAAGGATTCTTCAAGCATGTAGCCGGGATAATTAAGGTAGCTGGTATCGGCAGGACGGAGTATTTGAGTCTCCGTAAGAAACAACATTGCTGGCCGTGCTGTTTCGAGATGGTGGTGGACAGCATTGAGGTTAGCGTGGAGTCCACGGATGTTAGAGAACTCAACCTCAAACAGCGAAGGTATGGTGGGGGTGTGCACCGCTGATCGAACGTTATTTCTTTTATGCGCTGTCATGTCATGGGAAAAGAAACGAGAGACGTGAAGCGAGCATCGCATTGCCACGATAGGGATGGTCAAAGTGTGGAGCTGTGTTTCCCCAAGAAGCTGCCAGAAGGGAAAATAAACTGATCCGCCAGACGGAAGCGCCCCCGAACCCTCCCAATAATGGCCGCCGGGACCCCACCGTCCGGTCACCAACCAGCACGACAGTCCACACCGAGATTATGCGTGGCCTGGTGGGGCAGCCTCGCGAGCTGGTTAGGAACGCTTGGGCCCCTGTACTCTGCTACGGGCGGCCAGCGGAACAACCATTTCTACGGGTCTTCCTGGCCGGCGGGTCAATATAATTTCCCCCGGCATTGGATCAACAGCAACTTCCACTGTATCAGGCACTGGCTGTACGCTGGCTGATCTCGAAACGCGGTTGCAGCCACTCCACGAGTTTTTCACCATGCGTACGGTGGTAACAAGCCAGGCGGATGAGAGATATCCTACCACCAGATGAGCGGTTGGACGCTCAGATATCCCTTAGTCGCCTCTTACGACACCCATGAGAGAGAGAGGGGCAGTGATTTGTATTCTTACTCCTTCACTGCACGGAGGAATATATTTTATATAAGTAAGCTAGATTTATAAATAGCATTCCAAAATGTTTCCACTTCCTCTTTATTTCTTAAAGACATAGAGGATATCCTCTTGATCAGTTTAGGCCTCGGTGGTTATTCTCAATGGAGACTATTCAATCACGTAGGAGTTATTGAAACAAGTGTGTGCTCAAAATGCACTGCTAACTTCCTCATTCTCGTAATGCAAGGGGGACGCAAATATGTCACAAACAGAAAGAGTGTGCTTATTATGTCCTTTGTATGATTATTTGCATCGAGAATAAAGTGAACTATTTAATATCAGTTTATTACATTTCTCCGGGCAGTTACTGAGAATTTTCGACAGAAAATATCAATAACATTTTATTGGGCCGACCTGGAAATTGAACCTAGGACCACCGTGTCTGTGGCCTTACTTGTACCTACTAAGCCAACGAGGCAATCATAAATGTGTATAATATAACCATAAATTAGTATATAAACGAAATTTTTAAGCAGTTATACTGAATAAAGTAATGCTGTTTACGTAATTATTATTACGTTATATTATTCAGCCTTGTATTTTGTTTTATATGGTATGGTGGTCTCTGAAAAAGAAACGTAGGACAATAAAATGAAGTACAATTTTTGCACATCTTTAAATAAATAATAATAGATTTGGATTTGAATTAGTTTTAACTGTAATAAAGCGTCAACAAAAACAAACAGTATTTAAACTAGATACAGAACTAGTTCACTCTGAAAACGAATTTCAATTTTTTATAGCGACATATTTAAATAAACAATTATAGCATAAGTATGATATCATTAGTTTTACATAATAAACGTGAATTAAATATTTATAGTAATTTGATTATCAATAAGCCAACATACATTAATCTAAGTTAGTTAATATACACATATAAAAGATGTACATTTAAATTACAATGCATACCAAAACTTGATCCCAATCAGGTGTTGACGTTAAGAATCAACCAATACGAAAATATTCTTGAGGCAAATAAAAAATAATAACATTAAAGCTTCGATTCCGTGTAAGCCTCGATCAAAAATGAATTGAGCAAAAAGTCAAGGCTGCCTCGAGCTATCATCTTCATTTTTTTATATACTATAAAAAAAGTTAACCATCTATTTTATTTAAGGTTCTGTTAAAGTTTCGACAGGATTCATTTAATTAAATCGTAGCGTTTGGTTTGTTATATTAATTACTAATGAGTTTCTCGCCGGTGCTTCTCTTTAGAATCCGTATTTCAAATATATAGTAACTTCTTGTAGAGTTCAATGAGTCGGACTCCGACCTGAAACTTGCACGTCATAAGGTGTTTCATGTACTAAGTATACCAACCGGCCATATACGAATCACCACCAAACCAGTTCAAACAATGTTGGCCTCTTGATATACTATAGCAAACTCTTTTTTTGGAGCTAAAATATTTATGTGAATTCCCGCACTAGATTGGGGCATTTGACAGCGTAAATTCATGTTGCTCTCGTTCTTTTCTAAACATATAAGAAGATGCTCGAAAGTCCCAATTTATATTAAAAATAAAATTAAATAGACCAAAAATGACTTAAAAGCAGATACGCCATTGTTTAAATAGATGAAATTATTTGATCGCCAATATAATAAAAAATGCTGAAATTGTAATGGCTACTGATTTATTTTGACAAGTTTTTCTTAATCATTCCAAATTCCTGTCTTAAGATATACATATTTATACAACAAAAACAGCTTATGACTTATTAGTTCTATTAACGTATTTTCAAACAACAAGGACTTGTAACTGTTTTTTTTATCGTGTAATTAGTTTGTTTTTATTATATACATAACATTTAAACTATTATTGGATATTTATAGCAAAAACACGACCGGTCACTTACGCAAGCGCATCGTACGCGCGTTCGAAGGTCTCGGAAGTTGGAATATTCAAGAAATTCTTCATATGAAATTGATTTTAAGAATTATAAATAATACGTGGCTACAATATTCTGAAGTATTTTTTTCTATTCGAATGTCTTAGATTTAGGGGATCCCCCCAACCTCACTGGAAATTCTCGGACTATAGCTTATATAGTACATTTGTGTGATCAAAATTCCTATTTAACGAACTATGATTTATAAAAATAGTGTCTTTTTATAAGTCTTCTTACATTTGCAATTATGTTCATACGAGAGTAAGCAATATCTTACATTAATCTTCTAATGACGTGAATAGTAATAACGTATTTTATATGTTAGAGTTGAATTCAATATTACTTTTGCGAAATCCATCAACTCCGAGTTGTAATATAGACTTACACATTTTATTGACTAATTCGATAATACTACCTTTCAAATAATAAGCCGCATTTTGTAACAAATAAATATTAAAAATTAAACTATTACGTTATTGAACTGAGTTACTGGTGGGATAACCCTTCCACTTAAAATTACTTCTCTAGTGGGGACCTCAACGTCCACTCGCAGTCGCAAAGAACAGCTTGTGCAGTGTAGATCGGATACAGAGAGTTTGTCAAACATCAACATGTGTGGAGAAATGGGTAAAGCGGTGCTGCGCGCTCTGACGGGGGCACTGCTCTGTGGTCTAGTATCTGACGCGGCATATTTACAAGTAAGTTTTTAAATGAATTCATTTACAAAATATATTTTTAGATTATTAATAAATAGTGCCAAATTTAATTTATTGAAGACAATATTATAATAATAAAATGATATTTGTTAACAACAAATGAAATTTACTTCAAGCTGTATTATTATAATATTGACTTCAATATTATAAATATAAATGTACTTGCATTTTTCACGTGTTATACACATTAGCATATATTTAAGCGTCTGACTTTATGAAAAATAATTTTATAATAATATAGCTAAAATTAGTGCTATAATTAAAGTTATAAATTAGTAGCATTTGACTATATATTTGCTTTTGATAAAAAAAAATATGTATTTAAAATTAAGTGGATTAAGACAAATTATAAAATGTCGAGTTAAATTATATAGCCTTTAAATATTTTTTCTCTAGAGTAACTATAACTTAATATTTATTCCATATCAACTTTATTAATTACTATACAGGATTACGACCCAACAACTTCGCAGGACTAGATAGCTAACACCATTTGTTAGATTTTATTTTCATAAAAAAATAAGTATTAATTTAATTTCCTGCTTGAACGTTTATAAATCTACGCGCATCGCAAAGATCGACGCGTCACGTCGTCCTTTCGTTTATGAATGAAATATAGACCTACAAATGTCACGACAGTACGACAAAAACTTATTACAATTAATTTCATCAATATGTAAATAATGAAAATACAGTAAATAAAAATCCATATAAGTAACATGCTATTCGTAGTCGACTTTAATTTTCGCCTATTAATTACCAAGTAATACGTTCACTGTTCGAAATTCGAAATACATGTTGTCGATGTTCAAAATAAAAACTACAGATAGCCGAATTGCGCTTCCGACACGCACATGACCGCTTTTTGTTTTCGTTCTACAAGTTCGGCAGTTTGGACAAATTGAACACGTTTTTCTGATTGGTTTTACGAATTGTGACATTTGAGTTAAAAGGATAAATTATTTTAAATGGAAAACAAATTATGGATACGTCGTTTAAGATGAAGTGCTTTTGTTTGTATGTGTAACTGACAGTCAATATTCCACGGCTGCGATAAAGCCTGGGTCCGAATTTTACATATTATAATATAACGATTAAGATACGTTCCCGGTTCAATTCTAATATAACTTTAGACTATTCTATATTTATTCGGATCAAAACCGAACCGGTATGATGTTAACATATATCGTTAGGTCGAAACCAAGCTTAATTGTTATTTATTTATGCCAATAGTCGATTGTAAAAAATAATAATAGGAAAACGGATAAACGGCTACGATCGCGCTTCGATTTGATTAAGATAAAGTGACAATTTTTGGTAGAATTTGCTCCCTGTTTTCTTAACTATTGTATCGCTTTAGAACAATTTACAAATTAAATTTAATTCAAATGCTATCATAAAGATATTTCTTTGGAATATGACATATAAGTTTTAATGATAATTCTATATCGAGATTGTTTCAACTTACATTACATACAATTGTATCTTAATTTTAAGCTAAACATATCTCAAAAAAGTTAACAAGAAGATGAATATTTGATAACTTTAATGGTTAAATAATTATGACATGAATTTCTTTTTAATATGAAATATTATTTTGATGGGGATCAAATAAGCGATAAGGACGATTTAACAGCAATAAATACCGATAAAGATCCGTATAATTTTTAAACTTTGAAAGACGGTGCGTATTTCACTTGAAACTTTTGATATAATTGGCGTTCGGACTAGAATTATGGCAATAAAGGAGCAAGTTCTTGCAACATCTATAAGTAATAACTTTGGTTCTCATAAGGGAACACTAACTTTCGCAATTTTCCTCGGACTACCCTCGGAGCCCTTCAAAGGCGAATTACCGTTGGTTAAATTTGCTCATTTTCGTAAGGTCTGTTTTTTAGTTTCATTTCTTTGATCAAGCTTCACAAAGTGGAAATTGTTTGAAACTCCAGTGCCGTCAAATTGGTATTCAGAGGTGTTAGCGAATTCGCACCTTCGGGTACTGAGTTTTTTTTCAGTTAAACGTTACGTTTGCTCAATCATTTCTCGTTTGATGTTTGATTTTATGTGTTGTCTTAGATGACATAATTCATGTTGACTCTCTTGAGTGGTTACTTTTTACACCATAGTTTATACGTCGTTTTAAGGTTAACAACAACATAATCACCTTGCTAATAAACTTTGTATAGCGGTAGTATAGTTACACGATGCTTTGTCTTCAAATATTAGATTGATCAAAACAGAAAGAGAGGTAAAATATACACTATTTGTTATTTCAAAAGACCACAAAACAGACACATATAACAGACAGGATATAACCGAATCCCTTGAATATAAAATGAATGTTTTTGATGAATCGAACGAATGAAATTCAATTTTATTTGATCATATTTTATTTTTTAGTATAAATGGGAAAACTAATAAGCGAAAAATAAGAAAAGTTGTTTGAGAAACTAATAAAATTCTTAAGTTAAAACTTTCCCAGCTCTTTGTTCGGCGTTACTGCGAAATTTTTGGTTCCATACCTTTGCTTGCTTATCAATAAAAATATATAACTGCAATAACCTTTCACAGATATGTTTAAATAGATTAATTCGAGATAAATCTTCTCTATAGTCATTGAAAAGTACAAAGTTTTTGACTAAATAACGCAGAATCAGGTGAAGTATTACTTATGTCTAGTCTAATTTGTGGTCAAATATATGACCATAGTTAATTCATTTTATATCTACTGGGTGGAGAAGGAAGATATCCCGAGTAAACGTGTATGTAGCACGTGTTATGTTATATATATGTATATATATCTCATGTTATTCGTCCTTGTAATTCGAAGGTACATAAACAGTATGTTGTTAGGCCCTAAAAAGAAATTAAGACTGGTCTAGATAAACGTATAAGGCAAGGGATTGGGTGACAGAACCCTTCTCTAGTCACGGCCGCCCGGCGCTTGCGCAGTAGCCGTTGCTTAACCCGCACAGTTGTGTACATTGAATACGCACGGTTTCTAGAAAAAAATAGAAGGAATTTATTTTAATTCTAATTTGACATTTTATAAATGGTTATTGTAGAAGTATGAAACTCAAAAGTAAATGATGTTTTTGTTGATTATTTATTTTGATTTATATACATATATGTAAAGAAATTAAATCAGATAAAGTGATTTTAATATTAAATAATATTATCTCAAAGTAAGGACCAATTTAGTTGTTTTATAATAATGTGATTAATTATTAGATGATTCTGATATATTTCCACATAAATTTTCATTGTGATAATATTATATATACAAGACATATAATTCAGAAGAATATATCCGTGGTATATATCTAATTGGAACCTAGATGGCCCAGTGGTTAGAATACCTGCATTCTAACAGAAGATTTTGGGTTCAAGCCTGTGCAAACACCACTGAATTTATATGTTTTTTTTTGTTAATGATTGATATCGTGATTGGCGGTGAAGGAAAACATTGTGAGAAAACCTGCATATGTTGAATGAATATCTGTCAAACGCGTATTCCACCAATCCTCATTGAAGCAGCTTGGTGTAATAAGCTCCTAACCTTCTTCTTAAACAGAGAGGAGCTTTTAGCCCAGTTGTGGGGCATTTACAGGCTGCTACTTTTATATAATACAAATACTACGTATATAATACAAGAATATATAACTAAAATTACGCGTTTGTAAGTTATTGGTAAAGAACCGCTTAATGAATTAAAAAAGTAAAGTAACAGCCTGTGAATGTCCCACAGCTGGGCTAAGGCCTCTTCTCCTCTTTTTGAGGAGAAGGTTTTGCAGCTTATTCCACCAAGCTGCTCCAATGCGGATTGGTGGAATACACATGTGACAGAATTTCAGTGAAATTTGACACATGCAGGTTTCCTCACGATGTTTTCTTTCACCGTCAAGCACGAGATGAATTATAATCACAAATTACATGAAATTCAATGGTGCTTGCCCGGGTTTGAACCCACTCTAATCGGTTAAGATTCACGCGTTCTTACCACTGGGCCATCTCGGGTTTTTTAAATAAAATATAAATTAAGACTAAATATAATACCATATTAGAGCAACGGTGCTGTTTAAGCTAAATAAGCCTTTATATCAATGATATAAAGGTTCACGTTTGTATAACATATGCGAAATGGAGCAATATGTAACGCGTTGAACCGTCAATTGTGATAAACACTAAATGGGTTCCGTAATATTGAATAATTTTAGAAAGGAAGTATTATTATGATAACATCACTTTTAGATATCGTATTATGTTGTGTTGTGATTATAACTTAGGTTTATTAAAAAATAAAACTCTTAGATATAGATCATCTAAATTCGTCATTGTGCACAAATATAGTTATACACTAATAAAAAAAAATCGGTTTGCGTTGCAATTATTTTGATTTTTTTAAAAGCATTTATCCGACATGAATAGTACGCCTCCTACACGTAGATAAATTTCAGATATCTTTACGCTGTCTTTTATGCAATCGGATCAACGATGCGTGAAATCTTAGAGTACGAACAGAAACAAGCACTAATTTTTATTGACAACGTGAACGTCGGGAAAGAAATAAAATTATTATGTCGATAGTATTTTCCACAAATAATACTTATTTTGCTGGAAGTCTAATCCAGTACATATATTTTAGATTATGGCTATGATTGTTATAATATATTGAATTGATATCAATTGTATAATAACAGAGAGATCAACTTGTTTTAATTTTGTACGGCAATAATTTGCATATTATTGCCGTGCAACCGCCATGCCGTGCCGTTACACACACGCACACACAATTTTCATATTCAAATGCAATTTTTTTTTGTTTTATGTATTGGTAACTATTTGCATCAGTTCGTAAATGTCCCACTGCTGGATTAAAGTCTACTCTCCTATCCACGGAGAACGTTTGGAAATAATTCCAATACACTACTTCAATACGGGTTGGTACAGAGTAGTAGATTTTCATTCGAGAAATTCTTCAAAATATATGTCGTGATTTACTTATCTCATACAATTTATTTGGATAAAAACATTCCATACTAATTATTAAATATATATATTTCGCAAATAAGATCACCCATATTTACACTAAAACTGTAGCTTTCGTAATTTGAATGTTCCGCGTTATTAGAATAAGTTGAATGCATTCGGACACAAACTACGAACGAACTAAATATTTTCGACGCAAAACTTATTGGCTGCTATGAAAGTAAAGTAGCAAAGTTAAATTTGACTGTAATGTTTGATTGAAAAGTATCTTTTGCACAGTAATGCAAGCTTTTTTTAATAAGGTATATATATATAGGTAGGTATATATATAATAATAACGTCCTTCTGATCGCATATCTATCAGGGCAGCTAATTTTAAAGACTATCCGTCTGCGTAAATACCGGTTCATTCTCAATTCTCTCACTTTCATATCACGCCATGACAACGGCTCAGCGGCTTTAAGTGATTTGAGTTAAGGGAATGTAATACAAAGGACTTCCTAACTTCGCACTGCTATTGAGAAATTCTTAACCGAAAATTTGAATAACTGCTTTACCCTCCCGACCCGGGACATAAACCGGAGACGTTCTTTGATAAATTTTTTATCTACCTTATTTTAGCCTTTATATTAATTACGTGAAGGTTCAACATTATATAACATTTGCAAAATGAAATTATGTAATTATATTAATATAGATATCAATATTTCGTTTTTATTATTAACACCAGATGTGTTCACACTAACAAGGTTTTATCCACTCGTAATTGAACCCTAACTTAGAATTCAGTCAAGGTTGACTACATGTTATATAACATATTACACAATTATCTTTCTTAGCCCGCCTTTCACTCAAGGTAGGTCATTTTGCCAACGTAATCATGACATTTCGCTGGCCCCAATCTTACATTAAGTATATTACATCAAATCCAATCGAAATTGAATCTTATCTGAATATTAATAGATCTTCTTTTAAGTTAAGCAATGCTAACAAAAAATAGAAACTTGTATGTTTTGTTTTGTAATCGCGTGGCTAACTTTAAGCTGTATTTTTTGTTAGCAGTACTAAATATTGCTTATACATGTTTACCTTATAATATACATTTATGCATACAATAAAAGTCAATAGACATAAGGATCGAGGTGGTCCGACGATATCAAGATCCAAGCCTTCTACTTAAGGAGGACACAGCACAGCAATGAGACAATAGACTGGTAATTTTTACTTATAATTTTAAACTAGTTTCTAGATAGGTTGAGTAGTGAAAACGTGCAAGCGTAACAAAAAACAAACTCATTTTCGCATTTATAATATTAGTAAGTTTTTAGTTATACAGCGTGTAACAAAATTCGTGTCCGACACGTGAAGTGGTTATTAGGTATCGTGTGTCGGTTCTATTTATGTAATAATTTTTAAAATACTATACAAAAACGTATCTGGGATTTTTTTTTAAAATTAAATGACGAAAATTACTTGTCACCATAGGTGCGGGTAATAGCGCTCGATAGCTCTTACCTATCGGGTAGCTAAGACACGAGGTCATGACCTCAGTAGTCCACGTTTTTACCTAGTATTATAAAATAATATTTTTGGATCAGTTGAAATACTAAATATGTCAAAATTGACCCAAGGTTTTGAAAATATTAAGTAAGTTAACTGTTTTTTTTTTAATTTTGCAGCGGTATGAGCCCTATCCATTCCAATATGAACAAGCAGTCTACAAGAAGCCGCTGAGGGAACATGAGAAGCCACAAGACCTCCGCAACGTGCCAGGCACGCCTGGTGTCGACTTCCCAATCTATCACTCCGTGCCAGAGACAGGCTTCTCGTGTTCTCATGTGCCAGTTCATCCTGGCATGTATGCGAACGTTGAAACTGGATGCCAAGTAAGAAAATAAATGAATACTTAATAATAATGGTTTACAGGCTGCCGAGCGATGTAAATATCATAGGTACGATTGAGATCTCTAGGGCTATTGTCGTCCTCACTTCTAACATAAGCTGTTAGGTTAATTGGAGGAATAAATAGGAATATTATGAATTCCTTAAAGAAAGCGTAAAGCATTTGTTCTTATTTTTAATTTGTGGAATTTATATCAAGTGCCCTGCATAGATGTTTCATTATAAGATATAGTAAAGTTTTGACGTTGTTTCATTTAATTTTTTGGATCACATTATTTATCTGATCCAATATACATCTGAATTAAATTTGTTTCGAAAGAGACGAGGTTGAGGCGGGCTGAATATAATATTAAAATAGGTAAAAATTAAAACCTTTATAAGATTAGAAAATTGGTTTCAATTTAATAAAAATAAATATCGTAGGATATTAAATTATTGTAATACAAAAGGTCTTTGATGTGTAAAAATAACATTTTGAGTAGAAAGTTCGAATCCCTTAGATTTTGGAGATATAGAAATAGTATCATACGTCAGGTAGATTGACCGTAGTCACTTAACACATAGACTTTACAAGCCGTTTTTCTTAAACTCGCTGTAAAATCGCATTCACGCGTTTCCCCCACATGAAGATTGTCATATAATATTGTCTAGTTTTTTTTTTATAGCATAGGCTGGCGGACGAGCGTATGGGCCACCTGACGGTAAGTGGTCACCAACGCCCATAGACATTGGCAGTGTAAGAAATGTCAACCATCGCTTACATTGCCAATGCGCCACCAACCTTGGGAACTAAGATGTTATGTCCCTTGTGCCTGTAATTACACTGGCTCACTCACCCTTCAAACCGGAACACAACAGTACCAAGTACTGTTGTTTTGCGGTAGAATATCTGATGAGTGGGTGGTACCTACCCAGACGAGCTTGCACAAAGCTCTACCACCGAGTGAGAGTTTTTGGTATTATGTTAAAGAAAAACAAATATTATATTAATATTTTGTAACTATTACCATAACGATAAATACCATACTAACAAAACCATGTAATAAAGAATAATTTTGACGTGATAACTTCTTATAAATCGATGAACTGAATCGCTACTCACACGAAAAAGCATGACTTATTGTCACGTTCCGCCTGAGCCGAGCGTGCAAGCGAGAGCGCGGAACAAGCGATAGAGAGGCGCGATCAGCTTAAGCGTTCGGCTTGTGACGCATCTGTCTCTCTTCCACTCCATCGGCCGATGCGTCCAAGTATTCATCAATGTTTTCTTATGACGTTATCACGTATAATTATCGTCCGTAAACCGACTTTACAGACAACCATTTCTTTCAAATAAAGTGCAAATTCACATAGCTATTTTTCTATAATATAGTATTTAAATATTTGCCCATATATATAGTTATATATGTCTCATATATATTTGCAGTTACTCTAGACATGTACATATACGCATTCTGTTGTATTTTTTGCTCCGAGTTTCTAGCTAATGGCTTGAACGTCGGTTCCACTGCCTTTGTTCGCTTCTTTTAATTGCGTTTGTCTTTGTAAATGTCAACTGAGATGAAACGTTTACCAATTTATTAGGGACGAGTTGCTTTTTGTAGTTATTTATTATGTGTCTGTATTATTTAGATGGTAGATGAATTAAAGTTACGAATATTCAGTGTAAAAAAATCTATATTGATATTATTTACAAAGAGCTTTTATTTATATAATTATGTTATATTTTCTTGCAAATCATTTACAAGATAAGTGTTCAAACTATAATTTTTATAATTTCACAGTTAAGGTAGGAAATATGTAATAAGCAGCAAAAATATTATATCAATTCAAAACAATTAACTTAGTTGTTAAATTAGTAATTAAAATATTTAACAACCAACTTCGTTTTATCATATCCTCACCCTTGTCTCATATAATATATATATCGGGTCTACGGTTGATTTGTTTTCTCTTTCATAAAATTTTTACTTTTATTCAAATTTTTAGTTATTCCCTTTTTGCATACGTCATGATGCAAACAGATTTTATACTTTTTGCGGTTACCCTTCATTTGTTTATATTATGATAGTAGATTTCCTTGTCAATTTTCAGGCAGGGTTTTCCTTATATACTTATTTCATTCTAGCCATTCTCGTCACCTCAAATATTATTACTAATATTAATATAACGTAATCAGTGTACATCACGATTATTTATATAAAAAGTTCTGATTCAAAATACCGTTTTGTAAGCAATAATATATTATGTAAAAGTAATTAACTTTGTTGAATTGCTTATATAATTCAATAAACGTACGACATATTTATCAAAATTATTTATGATAAGGTAAATAAAGTCTATTCATTTGAATTTGTTCACTCAATCCAAGATTGAAATACCGATAAGCATTCCCTTCAAAACTTCCTTATCAAAGTCATTGAACTTTCGGTTCGATCTAAAAATAATCATGTTCTTTAAGCGAAATTTCACGTAGCGAAATTACTATGGCCAACCAATTTGCCCTAAATTGAATAACTTTGAAGACATTGTTAGCGCCGCCGTGACTAACCTGAAACTCTGAGGTTCGTAATCCAAAATTATAATTTCAATCGCGTTATTTCTAGGAAATTAATTAAGTCGAAATTTTCATGAGAATCAATGCTTGAAAGGGAAAAGGGAATCAAAGTCGGACTTAAAGGGTACAAATCCGAATTGAATCGGTGTGCCTTATTTAAATTCTGTAGCGCTTTTGAAAAACGAATTAAAATATTTTTCCGAGACGAAGTTTAATAACAAGTTTATTTCGTAATATTGGGCGGATTTCTTTAGGGAAAAGAATTTAATGAAATTTTACTATTAAATTAACGAGTAAATAAAACACAAAGTATAGCACTTGGATGAACTTCGGTCAATGTGGCCAATCACAATGACTAGAAATCTTTACAGGAGTGCACAAGTCTACAAACCGAAGTTCACACACTCGCTTTTATAATCCGTTGGAATATCAATCCGACACGATCAAGGGTTCGGGTATGGTACCAACGGCTCTACGTGTATCCGAGGCACGGGTCTGATTTGCTACAAAAACACCATATCACTTTCATCACCTCAGGACCCTTTGAGCTCGTTAATATGTGAACGAGGCCTCAGTGATTACACTGTACATATACTTATTGACGTTCCGAAAAGTTATATTATTGTTTTTAAACATTGTATTGTTTTTCAACAGGCATACCACGTGTGTCATGACGGTCGTGAGGGACACCAAGGCGCTTCCTTCCTCTGCACGAACGGTACCCTCTTCGATCAGACCAAGTTCGCATGTGATTGGTGGTACAACGTGGACTGTTCAAAGGCTATTGAACACTACAAGTAATGACAATTATATTATTATCATTTAATTTTATTTTATTATCTTCGATTTTAGTCTCAGTATGTTAATATATATTTTTTTAATATAATTCATACGGGTATATAAAAATCATTGTCTCAAACCACAATTAATTAAGATGTTTCATCTATTTATGAAACTTATAGGAAATAGTTTGTGAAAATCCTGCAATACGAAATATTATAATATGCATATAATCTAACATATAAGTTAGATATTGTAGTAGTTATTTATATTGCTTGAGATGGTCCATAACAGTATAAGGATTCGTGGATCTTAATCGAATTTAGCAGGTTCGAATCCGGGCAAGCATCACCTTTGGGTATGATGTATTTAATTAATTTTTAAAATTCGTTCGCGCTTGGCACTGAAATTATATATCATAAAGAAATCTGCCCGTGTCAGACAAAATGTCTACATGATGGAGGCACCCCTTTATCTTGCAGTTTGAAAACTTTTTTTTTTTACACCTTTATAAAAACAATTGTTTTGTTTGAGATTAAAAACTTTGCAGAGCTCATCTGATTTCGTTATAGTCGACCATCATTTGTCATTCAAAAATAAACTTTGAAATAAACAAAAATTAAAAAACAACTATAATCAGAAACCGATATATTTAATATAAGAACAAACTGAATGTCTGAACGTGTTATAATCAAATGATTTTAAGCCGGATAGCGATATTAAATGCCAATATTTACTTTCAGATTGAACGCAGACCCCTTGAAGAACCCGTACGTGCCAAAGCCGAAACCTGAGGAGCTACAAGAGGCGCCGCACGGCATTTACTATAGAAAGATACACGATTAGGTTATTATAGTGTCGTCACCAAGTTATATTAGGTTTTAGTTAAATGTTATAAGAATTCCACTAATAATGAGATTTTTGAAAAAAAGGAATAAATATCCCGCTTTTCGAATAAATATTGATTACGGGGCGATTTCTTAAATAAAATTGATGATGATTGATGATGACAGAGATAAATCGGTGTTTAACTTAACGTACGCTAAATAAGTTTATAAGTTAAGGGACACAAATTCAAATTTAAAATATTTTATTCAATATTGTAGTATTACACTTTCTTATTGATTGTCAAACTAGAAACTACCACCGGTTCGGAAAAGAAACACCCAGCCCTGAGAACAACTGGCGAAAGAAACTCAGCGGGTTGCTTTTTTTGTCTCTTTTATGTATCATAGACAGTTTACAAAAAAAAAAAAAATTAGACATAGCCATGCGGTGATCGTCTCATTCCCAATGTAAAGAATAAAATCATTAAGTTAAATCTATTTGAAAACAAAAATGTTCACGGTGACGACAATTTTTTATTGTATTTATTTCCCACATATGTACTTGCGAGACGCTCAATTTTCATCAAATCACCAATTTTTCGACGCAGGAATTTAGGGATTGAACTTGCCATTGTATTTATATATCGTTTGAAAAACGCACCAAGCAAACATGTGCACTTGTAAGAATTAAATGTAGTCCATTTTGTATACACAATACACACTATAGTTTAATTATAAAATCTCTTAAAGAAAATATTTTCTTAGTGGTTTACCGCAGCGATGGTTAACCGCATTTCACAGATAAAATTCATGATAAAAAAATATTGCATTTGCTACATCATTTTTGTCATCAAGAAAAAATCATACGTATAATACTAATAACATATTTTATGATTATAATATTCAATCAAGCATTAATGCACCACTAAATTCCTGGTTGGGAATTAACACTCATTTCATAAGTCATTCATTTTCATATTTATTAAGATGTAAATAATCATATTTTTTAATTCGAAACATTTTTGTATCAATCATTTCACAATCATTGTCATTACATTTTGCAATAAGAAGTTTACAAATTAGAATAATACTCATAACTTAATGGAGTAAGAAATTTAAACTGTATTGTATAAGGTGTCATTAAAATAGTTACCCATTCATATTGTTCTTCTTTATTTATTACGCTCTTATTATTAAAAGTGGTATATATTTAAAAGAAAAAGACAAAAAATGTGAATTTTGTCATGTGAGAAAGAGAGAAATTGATGTCTAACTGTTCTCATTTTATACAATGTTAATTAGTAACACCGATTCTACTAGTTTGTATAAACTAGAGAAACGAGGCGAAATGGTCTGACAGAATTGGCAAGCTTGGTAAGACCTAGATTAGAAATGTTCTAAGCCGTAAGTTTGGTATTGTATTTAATTTTAATCGAGTAAAATGATAGGTCGAAGCGAAAATAAAAAGTTTCGTATCCTGTATCCTGTTAAGATATGATGGCCCAGTGGTCACGATTACCGGAATCGTAACTGGTTCTAACCAGAGTTATCAAATACTTCATTTGTGTTTTTAATTCATTCATGCTCTCGCGAGAAAACCGGGTTGAAATTCAGCTTCAAGAGAAAATAAGGCAATCATTCTAATTTCAAATGACCGACTGTTTGCATCCGCGAAATAAATGTTTAAATTGTTAAAATTAATAATTATACTTCACATTAAAGTAAACGATGTGATGTTCATGTGTACGCAAATGAATATATTTCGCGTGATGTAATCTCTACATCAGAGTGAAATAGAACTTAATAATTCCAGCCACTAGTCTTTTCATTAAAATTTTCCTTATTTCCAGTAAATTACAGACGAACTGTTTGCAAAAGTGAAGCCGGCAAAATGTTTATTTCTCGATATATTATATTTATTACAAGCACTTTGCCCGCGACTTCGTCCGCGAAAATTTAAAAACTATTATTCAACGTAACTTAGTATTTGGTAATAAACTAAACGTAGGACAGCTACAGTTTGTTCAAATTGTGATATTTTTCTTACTGAGAGAATTTAATACCCGTCATAACTTCTAAACGCAAAGTCCGATCCGGGTTGTTTAAAGTGGAATAAATTTACATATAAATAATCATCTCGAACTTAATAATTTAAACAAAAACTGTTTTTGTTGCTTAACTATAATAGTTAGGCATATACCATCGCGGACTTCTTTGTGAGCTATTAACATGAGTATTATTATATATCGAACACTTTTTTATATAGTTTTCGCCAATAGTTTTCGCTTGACTTTTATAGATTTGATACCTCGGGTTACATTGTTCCATTATAGGTAGAGATCTCAATGTTTTAAAAAAAATATAATATAACCTATGTTACTCGGTAAAGATGTAGCTTTCTAATAGTGAAAGAATTTTTAAAATCGGTCCAGTAGTTTTTTAGTTAAATCATAACAAACAAAAAATCAAATCTTTCCTCTTTATAATATGAGTATAGATTTTACCTACGTATTTAAGTAATAATGCAAAGTACAATGATGTCGTAAGGAAGTTATGATAATTGCTTTAGACAGGTACAATATTCAATTCAATTCGAATCCGTTTTTTTTAGATGGGCGTTTGTAAGAATGATATGACATAGATAACAATATTTTATAACAATGATATTATGATCAAATTATTTCTGTATTCGAATCGATTTACTTGATATCTTTTATTAGCCTAATGGATGAGCGATATTGAACTAATACTACAATTTCTGAACGTATCTCAAGCATCTGTTATAACCGAGATTATATAGGTGTATTTATAATAATAACGTTAATTAAAATAGGCTTCGTCGTCATAACTGAATTAACTGAAAGATAAATATAATAAAAATTGAAGCAGTATTGTTGTTACATTTATAATGTAAAAGATTTTGCTTGAAACCAATTAACTGAAATGAAACAGGTGAAATAATTTTGCCTGCTTGAAAGCGTCAAATTATAATGTAAGGATAAAAAACTCGCTTGCTTTGAATATAATATCTCTTTTTACCAGTAACAAGAAATACATATATTTAATTTTTATACTTAATATGGGAATGAATGCCGTCGATTTAAATACCGTTTCATTAGTTAATAATAAAAGTAACTGTCATTCAATTTGTCCATCATAATTAAAATTAAAAGGAAAAAATCATAGCCGCAACAATAAAATCACGTACACTATACGCACACTGACGTTAACGAACAAATTTTATAGTCACCTTAAACAAATATATTACTATGCATGGATTGTTTGCACTGAGCTACTTTCATAAAAAATATATTAAATTTATAAATTGTTATTTGCCTAGTGAGTTGAATTGCCTCAGGCCGGGGTTGATAATGTCGTGCCCACTCATAGAAGCTTTACTTTTTGTTGGACGTGACACAGGCTTATTATATAATGCATCTATTGTGACATTAGAAAATACACATACATTTTACCAAATCAATTATAGATATTTAATTATATCTTATAATTTAAAATTTCAAACAGTAGCTCAAGAGATATTACAAGGTATTTGAATAGTCGCTTGAAAATAAAAGGTATGGTGGTGTAAGTATGTCACGAGGTGAACGTGATATGTTTTTGAGTATACAATTATTTGCAAATTCTTCAAAACTTGTGGTGGACGTAACATGGTCTCTTTAAACTCTCAAATAAATAAAAAGCTCAGCTCTCACATTAAAATATTGATCAAAGATAATTAATATTTCGATAGCTGGGAAAAAATATGAATTCCTGATATACGACCAAGCCGTTGTCGTCAGAGCAATAGCTGTGTCCACCTAAAAGTGTTCTCGTATTCTACTAGGAAGATCCCTGGAATATCTGAACTTCAGTGTATCAATTTAGTAAGGCACTAAAGGGAAATAGCAGAGTATACAAGTAGATGCTTGAATTGGAGTTATCGATAAAAGTGCAGCAAGTGAATAGCGATCTACAAACGTAAAAAAATATTTAATAAAACGTTAAAAATGTGTTACGCAGTGGATTATGTCAGCAACTAATATCGTTATCACGTATATTTTAAACGCGTTTATTAAGAATGATTGATACTAGATTTAAATATCACCATTGAACTGCTGCACTTTATATAACGAATATATTTCAATATTATTTTTTTGCAAAATTGACTTCAACGCCCATTAATGTATTAAATATATATTTCATCGCGTCATCACAGACTATTGGTTTGCAGGGATTTGTGCTCTGGATTGGTTATCTACGCTCATCATGTATTCGTGAAGCGAGGTACGGATTTATATCGAGATTCATGATGGACAGATTCACAAAACAAGATATGATTATTGATTAATGTCTTGCAATTTTAATGTATATTTGTAGGTAAGATTACTTACTATCAATGTCCTTATTATTGTCCTTGTTATATATCTATACTACTATACAAAATCTATTGGCTGTTTGTAATTCTTTTTTCACCTAATTTTGTGATAAGTAATCGTTTTATGATGCAGTGATTCACATTATACTATTTTTTTCATTTTTGTCTGTCTGTCTGTCTGTCTGTATGTCTTCTTATAACTCAAGAACGGCTTGACCAATCTTGATGAAAATTGGTGTGTGTGTGTGTTATTACAATAATAAAATAATTTATTATATTCTTATTAATTATACGCGGGTGAAGCCGTGGGGCACAGCTAGTATTATATAAATATTCAACTCAGACCATACAAATCCACCATTGATTTTTTTCTACTCGAATATTCCTTTGATGTTATGTGATCTTGGTAACAATATAAATCTTGAATAAATATTTTTTCATCTAAAATACGTAATGATTTTAACATATACTGCCTAATTTATAATAGTTTTCATTACGAACAGACTTGCTTACATAACTATAAGCAATAATAAAAAACTGTATTTGAAAACAGAGAACGCACGAAATCATTTCCTTCGATCCTTTAAATAGACTGATAGGTTATAGACACGCATAAACTGAAGTTTATACAGAAAACTAATTTCTAATCTACGATCCAATAGGCAAACAAAGATTTTTAAGCAAGATTGTTATGTCGATCGATTATTGGCAAACTACACTTTCCCATATCTCGATGGAATCGTAATTCGATTATCAGTAAATTAATCTATCACGGAGAAAGGAGAGACAATTACATTAAAGGTAGCCTAAATTAAGCTTTAAGGGAGTGGCATTGTATTGTAAGATACAGCTAAGACTTAAGAGGGGTTAAAAAGAAAATGCTAATCTTTAATATCATTTTGCCTGGCTTAATAAAATTCAATGCTAACAATAAAATATTGTATGTAACTTATAAACTTAATTATATTTTCACGATTTTTATAACAAATATTAAAGAATAAAATGTTCTCGAAAAAAACACGAAATGTCTTCTAATCTTTACATAAATGTTCATGTTGTTTTCTGCTTCGATTTTAATCCTACTACTCGACAGCATCACCGGTTGCAAGATTCAACTGAGAAAAAAAAAACGCACTTGTGTGCTCAAACGAACATCCTATGTTTGCAAGTGCCCACCTAGTCTTGGGACGTTGTCGCAATGGAAGAGGCTTCATATAGATGGCATGCGGTCACATCCGTAAACGTTGCAAGCTGGTCATTATCAAAGTAAAAAATCTTTATTAAATATAGAAGCGTTACACTTACTTATTGTCATAAAACCTAATACCAAGCAATATATCGTCGGTAGAGACGTTATATCGTTTATTTCGACAATGGAAGCGTCGATATCGAGCGATCGTAATGTAATTTAAAAAAAAATCCTTTATTAAAAATACGCAAATTATACTACCTCATTGTTATATTATTATGAAATCGAAATAATTAAAATATAGCTTGTATTTTAAAATATATACAAATATTTTACATGAATTTCAATTTGTTCTATGAATATTAGACAACACTACCCATCTAGCTAACAAGTTTAACGTGATGGATTAAAATGGGTTAAGCTTTGAATATTTAACGAAACTATCGCTTCACCTTGCACGTTTTCCATATTTTTTAAGCCCAATTTTCGACTGCGATTTGGCTTGCATTGACTAGAATGACTATGAGTTCACTTCAACATGTGATGGTGTCGCGTGATAAGTGAGTACCGATAAAGCGGTAGGAAGTTAATATTTTCAATATATTTTTTATATTTATTTCAAGCTTAATAAATAATTATGTATTTTTTAAATAAATTATTTTAATAAATATATTTAAATTGAGTACAGATTGAAATCTAAATTAAATTATTGTACAAATGTTTATCATAAAAAATACCTGAAATAGTGGAATTGGCTTTAAACACTTTTGTATTACATTAAATGTTCTCTTAATAAAAATCGAACTCTAAATTTTTTTTTTATTTTTTTATTTGTAGTTAATTTCTAATTCTTTGGTTCTTTTTTTAATGTGTAGTTGTGTATAAAAATGCATTTGAATGTATTTAAATTTAATACCATTTATCGCCATTCATTTATTTTTCTCTATATTTTATAGGAGAAACATTGTCATTAATTTTAAATCAAAGATTGTTCTCACAGTAATTTCATTACGCAAATAACGGTAGTTATTTCTTACATTAAACTTATTTAGAGCTCGCTCAACTAAACTTTAAGACGTCGTCGTCTTTACTTTATTCTAAATACAGTAACCAAAGTTACGTTTATAAGTTGAGTGACTTTGCTTTTATATAATATAACAAGATTATATACATGATAAATAAGCGTGGAGTTAATTATATAACTACTGAGTTTCTTGCTGCCTTTTTTTAAAGTATAGGCGGACGAGCATATGGGCCACCTGATGGTACGTGGTCACCAACGCCCATTGACATTAGTTCGTACATTTCTTAATAAAACCGGAACACAACAATACCAAGTACTGCTGTGTTGCGGTAGAATATCTGATGAGTGGGTGGTACTATGAGACGAGCTTGCCCAAAGCTCTACCACCGAGTGAAGCTGCCGGTAGAATCTACATTCCGAGCCAGCGGTAGCTTAGTGGTACTTTAATTCACGACGTTTCAAAAGCAACTTATGAACACACTTGAATAAATATTTCTTCTGATTCGATTTGATTATAGATCCGTATCACAGTTTAAAGTTTTCACTGTCTATAATGTAAATCTTTTATGTAAACTTTTTTTTTATTGCATTTGTAGGCGGACGGTCATATGGGCCACCTGATGGTAAGTGGTCACCAACGCATATAGACATTGGCATTGTAAGAGATGTTACCATCGCTTACATCGCCAATACGCCACCAACCTTGGGAACTAAGATGTTTTGTTCTTTGTGCCTGTTATTACACTGGCTCACACACCCTTCATACCGGAACACAACAACGGCAAGTACTGCTGTTTTGCGGTAGAATATCTGATGAGTGGGTGGTACCTACCCAGACATGGTACCTTACTCAATACAAGTACTGAGGGTTTAATTAATTTTATTACTTATACGTTACTTTACTTTTTTTAGAGCAGTGGTTACCGTTTAAGCACCATATATTTATAATTACAACTTAGTATAAATAAGTGGGTACATGCTCGCAGTCCACCACCACCACCAAAACCACCTTTGCTCAGAGATATTACGAAGCAATCGTGCCGCGACTTTACAATAAATAAAATGACCAATACTATTATGATTTAACAGTTTCATTTCGATAGATTATAATCTACCTAAAAATAATGCTTTAAATTGTATGCATGTTAGTTAGTTAGCTGTTACGGTTGTTACGATTCAGAATCTTTTAACAGTTTACAATCTCGCGAGATTATAACGGTATTTACATTTTTACGGTGACATATCCAACCGCACCCCTTGAGAGATGTTTTAATAAATTGGCTCAGTACTTCGACTTATAGTGAAACTGAAGTTGTGTTTTAGGTTACATACTCACATACATACACAAACAAACTCTGTGGGTAAGATATCTTATTTTAAATAAGAAATGAAATTTTGACAGAACGATAAGCGTTCACGTCCCTTGGGTATCGCAAACGATACTTTTCGTTATATGTCGCATTATATAAGCAAATGTAATAGAAAATCTCCTTTACAATGATTTTTATCGCGTCTTCGGTATGCCTCCGGCTATATTAATATTAGGAATGTTGAATAAAAGCATTTTTTTTTCTGAATATCGTAAATGATGCGACAATTTGTATAACTCAGTAGATGTTTTTTTTTCTCATAAAAGTTTATATTTCTCATTGATATTTCAAATAATTTTCAACAATTATATATATGATGTCTGCTAATTTCGAGCTCAAAGCCCGAATATAATTGATAATTAAACCAATGTACCTCCGTCCGAAGATTAGCTACCCATTCTGTCGTATACATTTAAATAATAATTTTAATTTCTTAAATGAGCTTAACTTAATGACAATAAACGCAAAGATCAACTAAATGTATACTATTACGTAAAATACCCAGAAATTGCCTAGATTGTTCAGTCAAATCACGTGAAATTTTGAGCCATCTGGTGGTAAGTGGTCCGCCCATAGACATTGGCGCTGAAAATACTAATCATACGACGCACATGTAAGAGAGACGAAAATATTAACGTTGTAATGTATTGCGGGTTAGTAAAATTAACACAACGACAAACGACACTTGTCTCTTTCTGTCATTATTATATTGACATTCGAAAGAAGAAGACAAAGCATTGTATAACGAGGGATTAAGTATAAAGTTCGTTATTTCGTTTGCCTCGACAATATTAAAGTCAACAATAAATACCATTGGTAGATTCAAACGGTATACTACTGCGATCTCAAAATTGAAACTCGTGAGGTAGATGTAATAAGTCAATCGGTGAGCAACCTTGACTTAGTAGCCCATTAAGCGCTCCCAGGTGTATCATAAATCTGTTTCATCCCACACCTTAAACCTTTATAATCGCTGTACATACGTCACTAGCTACGTTCTCGTTGTTTTGTATACGAAAATGTTTAAACAAAACTTGTTTCATGTTTTAGTTATGGAGAACCATTGACAAAAGCTATTGGGATCAGATCACTGTACATACATATTTTCTTGTATATTATAATTAAAATGAACAGCTATTTATGTCGTCTTCAAATTATTTTAAGTGTAGCTTTTTACTCGTAATACCCGTATGTCCGCATCAAATCTGAGGCTTTGTTATAACGGTTATTAGATTTCTGAATTTAGTTTTTCTGATAAAATTTGAAAAGGTTTTCAAAGTGTTTTCACGAAAACTACAAATGGTAAAAAATATGTCTCCCTTAAAATATTCTTTGGATAGTAATTAGCTCTGTGTGAGCTAATAACATTAATTTTCTCAAAAACACTAACTAATAACTAAAACATTAAACTAATAACTCAGATAAAGTTATTAGTATGATGATAACGATGCATGGTGGAATAAACATTCCGCTTGTCCGATGCGGGTTAGTGCTAACATAGCAAGCCACGCATTTGTCTCCCTTTGGAACCGGGATATGTAGGATTCTTACCCACTAAAACCACTGCGATGGCCGTCGTCGGCACGGATCGGAGAGACTGCGGGATCGTGTTGATATAACGCATCCGCGGCCTTTCCCGTGAAATATAGCAAGCCTAGGCTATGATACCGTAAATATTACATATATTTAAAAACAATATATTGCCGATGTAGTGACTTACTTGAATCTCTGCAAATAGCTACACTTTAGGAGACGCGCGCCGGCCTATTTTATTTGAAAAAAAAAGGAATGTTCTTTTACGAAAGTAATATGTGCATTAACTCTTTATTATATACTGATATATGAATTGCCAATTTGGTTACAATTAATTATTACGTACAAGTACCAATTAGTATTCGTGTACATTGCGGCGAATGTGAGGTAAACTATATGTTTTGTTCGAATTAATTAGCAATCATGTATTAATATAAATTTATTTTTATTTCGTTCTTAATATTGAGTGCCACTTAGTTCCAAACAAAATGGTAATGTAATTTATATAAGACGTCATAGATCAAATGTTGTTGTTTATAATGTTAGTATTCTATATTGTGAGACTTTTGTTGTTTTAAAAATAATCCTGCATAGCAGAATGTTACTAGTCATGACAATTGATAAACTATACAATACTTTTTCCAGTTGCTCGTTAGATGTTTTATGTAGTTTCGATTTGTGTTCAATATTTAGAGTAAATTAGTTACATTTATAGTAATAACCGCCTGTAAATGTTTCACTAATAAAGGTATTTTTCCCTCTTAGGTATAGGAGTAAATTTTAGAGCGTATTTCACCACGCGGCCTCAATGTAGCTTAGTGGATACAATTCATCTGATAGATTATTACGATGTTTTACTCTTGAACCCTCGGTTAAAATTCGCGTGTTCTACCCAATTTGCATCTTGGTTATTTATAGATCGTAATAATATTCCTAAAAGATATTAAGAAAATTATAAATTCTGACTTTTACATAAAGAGTTTAAGCATTTTGCTTAACTGAGCTTGCGGTTGCGGCCAGACAAGCAAACCGTTAAACCTATAACGAGCTTTTCATGTTAAGAATTTTCAAGCTTTAATTAAATATTTCCTTTATTACAATTTTCAATTTCTTTAAAATAGTTATGAATATAAGACAAAAGGGAGAACACCATTATGAAGTCAAATCTTTGTCCAATACGTTCCTTGCAGATAGATTGATGAATGTATAAAAAAAAAATTTGAACTAAATATTTACATACAACAAATGAATTCATTATATATGTATACATTAACGACATTTAAATGTTGTGTAATGGGTGATTAATTAATTCATGATTAATTACTGTGTAGTTGTATTGGAGCAACGTATAATAAGGTCCTTATGCTCAAGAAAAGAGTGGAGGCTTTTGGCCAACAGTGATACATTTCCAGGCGTATTTACAAAGAGGTCAAACAATACTGTATTTCATTCTTTTGAATATTAAATCGTTGCTTAGAGAAATAGAGAAATAAGTGATTAACTAAACACTCACCAATAACAAAAACGTTGACTGCCTTGTTGGTCTAGTGGTCTAGTGATCCGTCAGAACAGTGAAAGCGCGCCCCCTCCGTGTGCGCTCGAGGCGTTGAAGCGGAGGGAACACTGGAGGGCTCTTGCGACGTGGCGCGACCGTTTCTGCGAAGAACGGTAGACCGTCTCTCCGATCCGTGCTCAGGATGGCCATCGCAGTGGTTTTAGTGGGTAAGAATCCCACATAACTCGGTTCCTCCCCCATGAGAGTCGGGTACCTTTCTGAAGGATTCCATTGCGTGAAAAAAAAAAGTAAAATAAAAAAAATAATTGTGGTCTAGTGACATGTAAGGCCGCAGACCCGGTGGTCCTAGTTTCCCAGGTCGGGCTAATTCAATGTTATTAAGATTTTCTGCCGAAAATTCTCAGTAGCAGCCCGGAGTCTGGAAGTTAGAAATGTGTACATTCCCGTGCCTCGGAAAGCACGTCTTGCGCCTGTACTCTTTCCGGTCGTGACGGATTGCCGTCCCATCGGTTTTTGAGGGTTAAGTAATAGAGAGTGCACTTGTGTTTGTACCTATAATATGTCATGCGCAGTTGGCTAATCTTTCTTGAGATTAGCCGCCGAGGCCAAAATCTGTCTGGAGGACTATTATTATTAATAACAAAAAATATGTAAGGCTGCTAAAAATACAGATTTAAAATATCATTAGGAAAATCATTCACTCATGGAATGGCACTGAGAATGCTAGCAAAATCAATGAATCGGATTTGCGATTAGAATTTCAAAGAATTAAAAAAACTATATATATTGAGGACGGATTAGTAAAAATATAATTCTAAGCTTGATTTTACTACAATCAATCATATTTAGATTGATTTATATTATCCGCAACGTTAGCAGTTTAGTAGTACAAATGACTATAATATAATACTAATTAAGAAGGGTTAATGACATAAAACATTAAGTATAAGGATGCATAAATAAGAGAACACAAAATAATGGTTGATAAACGGAGATCTACGGCGCTTATAAAGCATGTGAGGTGCGGAGCTCCTTAAGACGGGATTTATAGCGTTTGTGGTGCGTTTAGTAAGGCACTTAAATCGTACTAGGTTATTAAGACGTCTTATGTTTGATATTATATCAAAACTGTGCAGAACTGTAACCTATTATCCAATGTTATATAAAGATGGCCCACTGGCTTGAAAATGTGAAGATTAATGATGATCAGTCTGAGCTTAAGCCCGGGCAAGCATCACTGAATTCATGTGCTTAAATTGTGCTTATAATTTATTTTGATTTAATTCATTAAATAAAATGATTACATTTGTTTATCATTTTAATTGATGCTTATATTGCATATTGATTTTTTTAACTTTTTTTCATTTTACATTGTCATTGCTTTATGTATAAGGAAAATAAGGGATTTATTGAATTATTCAAGTGATTATAACTTAGTATTTGTACTTACGTAGAAGTAGCTCATCTATCTACTTATAAACTAATTAGTACCGTACTGGCAACAACGACATATACATTTTTATAGGCCATGCGAGCGTATGTCATAGACTTGGATTTTTTTTGTTATCGCCATTTAACACGGGTTTGCTAAAGGATTAGCGTGAAGCATTTATAAGCCCACAAAACATTCATCAAGTCATTACTTGACGAGTAACAAGGTACATACTTTTCGCATTTGAAATATTAATAAACAAGGATTAATAGCCGTGGAATGAAACTCATAATAAAAAGTAAAAGTGGCAATAAACGACCAATATTTCACGGTGCGACGAAAACGAGTAATATTGCAAGCCGACCAATTGTCGCGTTCGATATTACAACACGGCCGCCTCAGTGGTGCATTGTGTCAGTGTCAATTATCAGGCGAGTGGTGCGAACGCGAAAAATGGAAAACGACGAAATTCGCCGTTACAATTTTAGCGCTACAAACATCGGGTGCATGATTGAATTTCAGTTTGTTGAAGAAAATGCACGCGATGCGATCTGAAACGTTTTCACTGTGAACTCGTTCGTCTGACATAAGGTTTTTGTTAACTTTTATTTACGACTGTTTTGACGTTCGATGCTTTTTATTTCTCGAAGGACTGGTAGATACTACCGGCCTTATAAATATTTTAATAAAATTATATTTAAGATTTATCGATTGTAGCACCTCGTAAATTTCGCTTTATAATATATTCGCTTAAATAATGGGATAGAAAATAAAGTACTTCTCGAAAAGAAAATATAAAAGGATGCATAAAAAAAGGAAACTGTGTTTTTTTTTTTATAAAATTGGGTAGGAGGACGGCCACCTAAGGTTAAGCGCTCATATACATTGGCGCTGTAATAAATATTAACCGTTCCTTATATCGCCAAAGTGCAACCAAATTTGGGAACTAAGATGGGTTTTTCTTAATAGTATAGGTTAGCGGACGAGCAAGTGGGCCACTGGACGGGAAGTGGTCACCAACGCCCGTAGACATTGGCTTTGTAAGAAATCGCTTACATCGCCAATGCGGCAACAACCTTGGGAACTAAACTTGTCCTTCGTGGCTGTTATTATGACTCGCTCACTCACCTTTCAAACTGGAACACAACAATACCAAGTACTGCTGTTTAGCGGTGATGAGTACATGGAGAATATATGTTTGTACTTCACTTTAGGACTTTCTACAAACGTCAAGAAAGTGAACAAAACTAAAAGTAAAACAGTTCTCGTTCTACCTGTAGAATTATAGATAGAAATTATGAAATCAAAGCTGCACCTTAGAATTGACAAGAACAGGCGAGAAATTGAAAAAAAGAAACCATCCGCTTATTAAAAGTTACGATAGTATTTGTAAGCAAGTATTTTCTAATAACGCAAACCTTAATAAAATCTTCCACAGCTTACGTTCGCTTATAGCGTATTACAAAATTTAATTCAATTAATGGAAATACTTCGCCAGACCCAAGAGCACTTTATCGGGAGCGCCGATATGTTTTTTTCACGTTACTGCGCTTAATTTAAAAGATTCGCAATTATTTTAATTAAACGAACGGAGACATTTCGTTCGATAAACCATTCCAGCGATTCGTGATTGCCATCGCGTGTAAGCATGCATTACTCAGAATGATTGTTTTTTTATTTAAATTTTTTGGATACTTTATACGGAAAACATTTTATTTTTGGTATTTTAATTAATTCGTGATCGAATTTTAAAATAAAACTCAATTAAAAGTTTTTTAACTAACTTATAAGTCAAAATTTCAAAGGCCTTGTGAAACACATATAAATCATAGAAAAAAAAACGTGTGCGTTTCGGGACGCTCGACAGAAGTGATAATATTTATTATTAATTATAATATATTAAATATAATTTAAATTAGTACTTAAGAGTTGCTAAATTATTATAAGTACTATCTTTATACGCTATATGGCGTTAGGTCGGTCTAAATAATAAATCTCAGGTAACGCAGTCTGCGTCGGTAATAGTGAGCCGTAACGCGTTACGTTACGAAGCGTTTACCCTTCCATAACAAGTTATCACTTCAATAAATAATATCAGAACTTAATCTTTTTAATAAGGCATTCTATTTTTAAAATTTTATAATCTCTTCTCTATGTTAGACCATTAGAAATTAAAGTCTCTGAAGGATAGATAGATTGATAAAATATTAGTAGTCTGGTACAAAAATACCCAAGCAATCTCAAGTAGTAATCAATTAAATAATGTACTTATTAAAATTGTTTAGGTAATAAGTAAATAACGCTGTGTCTTCTTCTTGCAAATGTTACATCAATATTGACAGAAAGAGATAAATCAGTGCTTAAGTGAGACAGTAAGTAGCTAATTGGCTTTGACTTTCTATTGCACTAGTTTTGTTAATAGTTGACAAGTAATACTTTAGAGCATCCTTACTAATATTATAAATGCGAATGTGAGTTTGTTAGTTTGTTTGTTACGCTTTGACGCCAAAACCACTGAATCGATTTAAAGCTACATTATCGGCGAGTAACGTAAGCTACATTTTTTCTCTATATTCCCACGAAAACAGGAACTACACGGGTGAAACCGCGGCCAAAACGCTAGTACATAATAAATAATGAATGGTGCAAGAACGCGGTAATCAGCGTTCTTGATGGTAAAGGTGTCCCCTGGCTTGAAACAGCAATAACCTAATGTTGGGAAGAGACAACGACAGTAAAGTTTATTTGTATGAGACTTAAAGCCAAATACAGCGTTTCTTCTATAAAAAATCAAAAACTTAAAAGATCTCTACAGTGCAAATATGATAGTGTAAATAAGAGATAACATTTTTTGACAAGTTAACGCAACATTTTTTTACCTCTCATTTTCGAGTGCTTTAATTTATAGGTAAGCAATTTTATATAACCACCAAAGTTATAATATTATGATTATTCTACGCACATCACTGATTTTTTTTTTTATTGATGTAATAAGTACACGCGCAATATACGATGTAATCAAATAAAGCTATTATAAATAATATCCTCCAGACCGAATTCACGGCGGCCAATCTCAAGAGAGATTAGCCAACTGCGCAGGAGATATATAGTGCACAAGTGTGTGCGCAAACACAGGTGCACTTACTATTCCATAGCTCTCATAATCCGAAGGGACGGCAATGCGACACGACCGGTAAGAGTTCAGGCGCAGAACCAACGGCTTTACGTGATTTCCGAGTGAATCGTTTATGACATCCAAAGTGAATACGACTAGTTTTGAGTGCTCACTCAATGATTGTGAAACCTTTAATGACTACAAAGCCTATTTATGCGCAATCTATAGGCCACTTAAATTCTGTGATTGCAATTATCAGAGGCATGGAGGTGTTAGGTAACCTATTACCTGTATTGTATCCATGACAACGTGTATGAAGAATTTAATAATGATGGGTTGTGAAGTTAAGACGTGAAAATGTAACAAGCAAACTCACTTTCGCATTTCTAATATTAGAAAGGATTATCAATTTTTTTTGTCCGTCTACCCGGACGGTATGTCCGTACAAGCATATGGGCCACCTGATGGTAAGTGGTCACCAACGCCCATAGACAACAGAATTGTAAGAAATGTTCTGGTAAATGGGTGGTATCTACCCAGAAGAGCTTACCAAAGCCGAGTAAAAGTTACATTAGTTAGAAATAGTATTCAGTGACAGCCTGTGAAATTCCCACTGCTCGACTAAGTCCTCTTATCCTTTTTTGAGGAGAAGGTTTGGAGCTTATTCCACCACGCTGCTCCAATGCGGGTTGGTGGAATACACATGTGACAGAATTTCAGTGAATTTTTTCCTCACGATATTTTCCTTCATCGTCAAGCACGAGATGAATTATAATCACAAATTCAGCACATGAAATTCAGTGGTGCTTGCCCGGGTTTGAACCCACGATCATCGGTTAAGATTCACGAGTTCTTACCACTGGACCATCTCTATCTATATTGCCATCACTAAATTACATAAACTCATTGAATTACCTATTAAATGTTGTATTTCTCAATTTGCTTAAATATAATCAAATATTAATGGCATATTAAACATATAATCGTTTATAGAATCGTTTGATATTAGTGTAGTAAATGTCTATTAATTACTCTACTCAGTTGTATATAATTCTTGAGCCGACTATTTTACAACAGAGCTTGTTTTTGTTGATTTGGATTTTATAAATCATCATAAAACTGTTACGGAATTTAAATAAATGAGTACATTGTCACAAAGTTCAAAATGTATATAAATTTGTAAGTGTAAATATTTAATGACAATTATTAAATAATTTTAATGACGGACGGGCAAATGGGCCACCTGATGTTAAGTGGTCACCACCGCCCACAGACATTGGCGATGAAAGAAAAAATAACCATTCCTTACATCGTTAATACGTCACCAACATTGGGTACAATGATATTATGTCCCTTGTGCCTGTAGTTCCACTGGCTCACTCACCTTTCAATCCGGCATGCAACAGTGTAAACTAAGTATTGCTGTTTGGCAGTAGAATATCTGATGAGTGGGTGGTACCTACCTAGATGGGATTGATCAAAATCCTACAACCTAGTAAAATTTTACACAGTGCAGGTCAGTAAAGCTCCCAGTAGTCGTGATATTTTCGACCTCTTTTATAATCATCATCATATTTCAGCTAATTTACACAAAAATATTCATAAGTTATACAATTCATTCTTTCATCAATTACTCCGCTTATTGGTAGTTAGTAGGCGAGGTACTATGTTTCGTAATGTATATATGTATTGTTTTAACCTCGTCAACTGTAAAACTAACATTCAGGGAGACTGGATCAGTTGAAGGCTTTCAATATCGAACTAGTGCGTGAGAGTTTTTGTGTAAGCCCAGGATTATCAATTCGACGCCGTGGAAAAGAATTGCAGCGTATACTCACATGCCATGGCTTGTTTTTGGACGACCGGAGTGTACGTCTCTAAGTGATCCAGTCTCTCTGAATTTTTACACAATATTTTGTATAAAATTTTCGATCTGCAACCAACCTTCATTATTTTTTTAATCTTGTTCAATAATGAAAACACGTTGTTGTATTGCATAACACTCCCATTTTTAACCCTAAACTCTCAGCTGTTAAATTATTCTATTTCAGGACTGCCAATAATTTACTAAAAAAAATGGCTGCAAATTCAAATCTTGCGTTCATTTTGGGTAACCCGAAATGTAGCGATATCTTGATTGAAGCTTAATACTATAAAATACATATGTCACTGTAGATTTTATTAGCAGTTTTTGTTAATAAGACCAAACAAACGCCCTGCTATAAAATTAGTATGATACATCGTTGTAAATTCACTATAAATATTGTAAGCGTCGAGGATACAACGACTCCGCGGGGTGTTGTAACATCTTCATTATGAGCCTCGCATGATCCAAGTATGATATACGTGCTTAAATTAATAAAACTCGATGGACTCTGTGCTACGTCACAGTATAGCGATCATAAACGGTAAGATTCTATTGTATGGTTTTAATTTTATTTTCTTAAGAGTCATTTCATTTTGTACGTATATAATGTGCTGTTCATGTTTATAATAATCGTAATAGGTACTTGTAGTTAACATATCGTTTATATACCTATTTTAATAATATGTATATTGTCTAATTAAAAAGCGAACATAACATATAATTTTCCGTGAAAATTGTAATTTTTTTCATAGCATATTTAATTTGACTCAATTAACTTATAGTATCATGTATATTATAAGATAATTGAGTCTACTTTAAACGGTGACCTTGGTGTAAATGAATATGCGTCTACCAATTAAAACGTTTTCGAATATTAAGCTATGTTAGAACGTTATTTTAGTTAGACTTGACTATTAAAGTGATGACGCTTATTCAAGATGTGCCTGAGTTAATATATGTAAATGATAAAATATGAACCGAGATAACTCAGTGGAAAGAACGCCTGAATGAATCCCGGGTTTGAAACCAATGATCATGGTTTCAAACCCGGGCAAGCAATACTGAATTTCATGTGCTTAATTTGTGATTATAATTCATCTCGTGCTTGAACGGTGACGGAATAACATCGTGAGGAAACCTGCAAATGTCAAATTCACTGAAATTCTGTCACATGTATATTCCACCTACTTGCATTGGAGCAGAGTGGTGGAATAAGATCCAAACTCAGATCAATATCGTAAAAATCGTTAATTTGAAATGAGCTACTAATGATTAAATCTATCTAGGTGGAATATAATTAATTAAATATTTTATGATACAAGCATAGGTAGACATTATACGATAGTGAATCAACGCATAGGCTTAGTTTACGATGCCGTAAATGTACCGGACTTTGTTTAAAGTAACACTGATATAAATTTCCCAAGTAAAAACCTGGACGAATATTTAGTATTAGTAGTATTAGTCCCAGTTATTAGTAAGACAATATTTGTTGCTCATTACTTGACAGTACATAAAGCACACTTAAACAATTTCGATTACTAATTTAACGACAGGGTTTCTATGTAAAGGATGAGGCGAGTATATGTAATATACTCCCTCGAATTCATGGATTAATGGGATAACATATCCCATATATTAATGCGTAAAAATATCGGCATAAAATAAGAGCTTGCACTAGCAGTTGCTAAGGGTGTTTGGAGTTTATAAGGCGTGCACGATCTGGGGGCTCCTTGAGGCGAGATTTATCGTGCTCTTGTGGGAACTTAGCCCGGCCAGAAATCGTACACTGCCACGATTGGTTAAAATAATTTTAAATACATTCTAGATTTTTATATAATTTAAAACACTAGGTTTGAAATAAATTTATGTTTTCATCAACTTATACTAAAGAAAGAATGATGTATAGATTGAGTATTAAACAGATATCACATAGTTTTCGATTAATTAAATTTATACCATTTTAAGTAGTTTGATTGTTATGCTAGTGTATAATCGAAAAAAAAAATTACGCTCATTAAAAAAGCTTCATGTTTTTCTATAATACATTCATTAAAATCGGTTTACAGTTATTAGTACAAAAGGTGTTTAGTAATAAATACTAAGCAAGTGACGAATTATTTAATTTGTATTCTTATTATCGCAGCGTGTGAAATTTTTCTTTGATTTTTATGCCTAAACCTAATAATTAAAAGCATTTAACGATAACCAAAATTGTGAAATTGTATACTAACGAGCCCCAATATTAAAGGCTCATCATAGCAGATGGTCACCGAGCAGGAAACAGTAACTGCACGACATATAAACTATTCCTTAAAACCACAAATTCTAAAACGACCATTGTGCCTGAAATTATTGCATTGCATCGTTTTAAATAAAAAAAAGTATATTATTCAGTAACAAAGTAAGCAGAAGAATAACTTGTAATATCTACACAGACAGACATGTATAAAATTCTACCAGTTCCAAACTACACTAACAAATAACATTATTTATTCTTAATTTAACTTAAGCGATTGACTGACTGATTTTATACATCACATTAGCAAGGCATTTCATAACTTTAGACTTGCGTCAAATTTGATTGCCTCAAACAAGTGGAGTCTAAAAGTTGTGATTAGACAAGCTATTCAATATTCTTTATTTCTGAACGTTACTAAAAAGGGCGACACTGTTAACAGATCCACTGTCTCACTCGTTACTGAATGACCGCGTCAATGTTTTGTTTTGTCGATGTCAATTAACGAACGAAAATTTTTTGCAAGCGCGAAAAATACGGTACGTCGATTTTTATTTTAGTGAAACAATTTCCGCGCTATAAAAATCACACGAATTACTGAATATTTTGATTCTATTTTTGTTTACTTTGTGTCATTGAGAAATATTTTTTTGTAAATAGACTGTACTATATACATCAGGATGTTTGAATAGATGATGACGGGCAGCAACGTCATTGGTTTTGCTTTAAGCCGTTTGCGAAACGTGGTGATTCGTTAATTGAATTGAATTATACAATACGCTACAATATATAATTCCTGGGACTAGGTCTCTAGTCCCAGGAAGGCCAGATATTCCTGGTTCTGATAGTGCTTGTGGTAAATGTAGAGCAGTGCGTGCTTATGTCTAATACCAGCTACAACGAGTCTAAGTTGTCTGTAGATTCGCTGGTTCTAGATTCCAGAAACTTGATCCTGGGTACCACCCAAATATCCTTGGGTGGTATCAGGAACGTCGTTCATAAATCTGTCTTCATCAGTATTATTATCGAAATCGAAATTGTATATCAAACGATTATATTTCGAGGTCATATGTCACACATAATTAGAAAACTTTTTTTTATTGACACCGTACAATGCCTCGTTATGTATTTTACGGTTATACGTTATGATTACGACGGTTGATAATGGCAAGTTCTGCCTGCCTCTACGAGTCTTGTGTGTATTTCAGGGTACTCAGGCTACACTCCGCATTGGATAGGTACTTATTTAGAGTCGTAAGAAGGCGCGAAATATGAAATTATTAGAAATAACAGCTAACAAGATTGCAGTGGAATGCTTAGTAGTATTTACAACAACATTTTCTGGAGGTTTAACCCCGTATTTTTCACGTAGACTAAACTTTATTTTATGTCACATCAAGTGTAATTTGTATTAAGTGAAAACAATCGCTTTATAGATATCTTGTGTACCTTAAGTTGCTCCAGCATTAGCCTAAATGTATGCCGGTCATAAACAACAACGCAATCCTATATATTTTTATGCGCGTAGATAGAATAGTCTGGAAAGATTTATACTGCCTACAGATTTTGTATCGTGCAATATTTTCTGTTTTGTACTTTTTTTTTTGGCTGATAAGTAATTTTACTTGAATATATAATACGCTTTAACAAATAAAACGAATGCTTTCCATAAACAGTAAAAGTGAAGTGACATACTAAATTAATGCTCACAGCTTAATTTAATATTTCAATGTTTAAGCCGATACTTTCACTTTTACTAATTAATCTTAAATAAATCACGTGGGTTTTAATCGAAGTTCACGGGTTCACATACATGAAAATGAAAAAAAAAAAACGAAACACCTTTATTTACCTAAAAAACAATTTATAAATGTGTGAATGGATCCGTCGGTACCCACACTAGGAGGCCTGTATACAGAGTACTTATTTTGTGATTGAGTTGTCCTTATTTTGTGATTTAATTAATAAAGCGCTTCGGGATGGAGGAAATGTTACTGATACCATAGGACGATGTCATCCTCAATAGAAGCGAAGCACTTGTTTGGCCAGCATTGGAATGTTGAAGAATTTTTTTTACTGAAGAAAACATTATAGTGGCGTCATAATACGATAAGGTTACGTAAATAATCAATAAAATGCTCTCGTTTTACGTACTGTGAAATGGGAGTCATAAATAAGAGGTAGTGCCAGCAGATAAGCGTGGATGTATGGAGCTTATAAAGCGTGTAAGGTGGGTTCCTTGAGGCGAGATTTATAGCACTTATGGGCGCTTTGTTCAGCACTCAGAATGTAGGCTAGTTTGTATTTAGTATGACGTCATTAGGTACAACATACAAAAAAAAAATACAAAAATATACACATTTCATACACTTTTATTTATTTGCATACGTAACGCTTTAAGTATGTTATACTTGTACGATAACGAATTCAGCTAAATTTATATCTCTAAACAACACTATTAATTTTCGATTCAGTCTATTTTCTGCAATTATAACGACTGAGTTTCTTGCCGGTACTTCTCGGTAGAATCTATATTCGGAACCGGTGGTAGCTTTACGATTATTACGATTCAAAGGTGCTGGTAGAAGTCTACTGTTATATGTATTTTTAATTGAATTGAATATTTACAATGGCTTAAAATGCAAACAGATATACAAAACTCCATCTTTATACTCGGTGGTAGGGCTTCGTGCAAGCTCGTCTGGGTAGGTACCACCCACTCATCAGATATTCTAGCGCAAAACAGCAGTACTTGGTATTGTTGTGTTCCGGTTTGAAGGATGAGTGAGTCAGTGTAGTTACAGACACAAGATACATAACATCTTAGTTCCTAAGATTGATGGCGCACTGGCGATGTAAGCGACGGTTAACTTACCATTTCCATTAGGTGACCCATACTCTCGTCCGCTTACCTTTACAATAAAAAAAAAAGATTATAATGGACCTCAAAAAGGTTGTTTTCTTATCCTTCAGTTTTATTTGTTCCTAAAACAATATAAGCGGATGGTAACCCCGGTGGCCTTGGGCCTGGTAAGGCGGACTCATTTTACGTTCATTTATTTTATTTGTTATTTAAATTGCCATAAAATTAATTATCATGTTAATATTTAAATAATTTTCGTTTCTAGATGAACATTAGCAAACAGCTGTTTACTTAATATAAATTATATTTATATTTTATACATTTTATAAGATAAGTAATCTTACTATGTTAAGAATATCCCTGAGGAAATCCCGCTCCGAATTTCTAATTATCTTAAATAGCTGTTTTTTAGGAACGAACTGTTTCTATGTGACGTGTTACCTAAGGCTACTTATTGTTATTATAAATTAAAAGGTATTTGCATGTATGTACATATGTAACTCAATAACGTGAACGACTTAAATATCATTAATTATGTCATGGATAATAACAATATTGGTTTAATTAACTTTTAGTATGATTCTATTAAAATTACAATTAAGATATAAGATATACATATGTATATTGCTTATATGAAATATAAGAATATATCTTTGTATAAATAATACGAGCGATAAGAATTTGCAACTTAAATTATTATTACATAAATAACTAATCAGTTTCAATAAATGTGATTACATTTTAATTAAGTCCAGTTATATGTTGGAGAGACATTGTAATGCCGTTCGTGGCTAATCGATCTTGGCGACTAAAGCCAGGCGACTAAATCAATAACAAGGATAGGTGTAGTTTATGACGCGTAATGATACAATCATTTTCCATTAGAGATTTATGATAACATTTTGACCATTAAGCCGGAATGTGAGTATGTATGTATGCTTCGATAAATCGAGAATCGCTCTTCTCCATTGATTATTCGCACGAAGTTCTTTTACGTGGCTTACAGTAGAATGAAATGGCAGTGGCCCAAGGTTACGTCACGTAACGAAATAACGCTCATACTGTGCCTACCAAATGCTACAAAATGCGATGCGTTGGGAGTTCGAATTTAGGAGGTTAAGGTGCTTCTTGGTGTGATAATAATGTAATCAATTAAAAGTTACATTCTAAAATACAGTTTGAGTCGAAAAAATATCGCGCAAAAATTCGTTCCTGACGGGGGCCCTCAGACCGCACATTTTTTTGAAGTGAAAACTTTCTTTATCGTCGTTGTGCACTTTTTTATGATGGGTAAAATATGTTAAACTCGCGTCAGGTCACGTGTCGCACGTTGTGCACTTTTTTTGTGATGGGTAAAAAATGTTAAGCTCGCGTCAGGTCACGTGACCCTGATTGAAAATTCGTAAGACGGAGTTTGAAGTGTTAAATTTTTAATGTAATATAAATTGTCATGTTTGTGTACGACCGCGCAATAAATCAATATTGTATTTTATCACATACATTATAGTACTTTTATACTGATAATTAAAGCAATTCGAGCTAAATTTTTCCCTAATCATTCCAAAATATCAAAAATGCACAACGTTAATATTCAAGTTTTCACTTCTGCCGGCACACCTAGAGTGCAACCCGTTTTTTTTTTTTTGATAACTAAGCAGTTGATTGCTCTAGAAGTTAGTCAATTTTTATGATAAAATGTTTTCATTATCAGACTTGTGATTAGATCAAAATATTGTTTCAGAAAATTTATATAAAGCAGTTGTAGTAGCAGTATGTTGGTCTAAGGCCTGAGAAGATCTTATATTGGCGTGGAGGGCTGTAGCCTCATTCTGTGAGACCGTGATGGTCCAGAAGGACACAGCGGAGCGGGAACGGGAAAGGGCCGATCCTGCTCGGCTGTCCTGTCCTGTGACGACGTTGGCGTCGTCTCGGCCCTTTTTGAAGGTTTCCACTGCGTGAAAAAAGCTGAAGAAGATGGCTTTGAGTCTGTTTATCTACGCTGCTCTGACCATGTGATGCAATAAATATACAAAATAAAGCAAATTAAAATTTAGTGCTTGCCCGGCTTGGAACCTTCAAACTTTCGGGATATTTCGACTCAAATTACATAAATATAAAATAAAAATCTGACAAATTTTATTTCATTATAATAGTAAGCATTTAATATTACTAATTATTTAGGCGCCGTGTCTTACAAAGCGATTTAAACAATTATCAATCTCCATAAGACACATGCATTAGCAGTGGTACGAGTAAATCCGACATCATACGTACTACAAGTTACGAAAACCAGCGTTAGAGTAGTAGTTACGAAATTATAAGCGTTTATTTGTAAATATTATAACTTTCAGGCCCTATAATGATAGGCACGCCCACAAAAATGGCGAATTACATCAAAATGTTCATTATTTTCTAATATGAAGATATTTTTATACGAGCATGAGCATGGGTTATTCAATCGCCAAACTCTGATAATAATTAGTACTGTTGAAGGTGATTGAGTCAGTGTAGCACAGGCAGAAGAGACAGATAAAAGATAATATCTTTTTTGCCAAGGTTGATAGCACATTGTATTTGTAAGTAATGATTAATAAAATTTTCAGCGCCAATGTGTATGGTAGGTGGTGCCCACTTACCATCGAGCTTATTGCCCGTCCGTTTACCTGTATTATCAAATAAATTTCATTATTAACCAGTGCATGGTGGTAGGTTATGTAACTGGTTTTTGGGATGATTGAGCTAGTGTAAATATAAGATCGAGGGAGATAATATCTTAGATTACGTGGTTAATGGCATATCGTCGATGCGGATGGGAAGTGGTACCACAGTGGCAGAGTGTATGAAAGACCACTTACCGTCGGGTTGCGAACAAGCTCGTCTTCCTACATAAAATAAATTACCGTTAGTCCAATAAACTTATGTTATTTTTAATATTTATATTAGTTGAAACATAGTTTGAAACATAGGTTAGTAACTTTTTGCAGTGAATATATATTCTTCGCCTTTATCATTTCATCCCGTTCTATACAAAGTTCAATTCAATTTAGTCATCGTACAAAAAGCACCCCAATTGAGAATATTCTCAGGAATCTTATGAAATACCAGTTTCAGGTGGGTGTGAGGAGTTTGGTAACCTATGTTCTTTTCTAAACGTCTCACTACGTGTATGCAAAAATTTATGATGATCGATTTAGTAGTTAAGACGTGAAAGCGTAACATACAAACAAGCTCACTTTCGCATTAATAATATGATATGGATCGATAAACTTCTTCTATAGCGTCGTATGCACCATTCAATAGGTGTTCGCTTTCCTGTCGGCTAGATAATAATGAGTATGGAGCTTTTGTGCACGCCGATGAAGGCGTAGTTGAATCGTTATAAAATTCTATAAATTCAAACAACATTTTTATTTTAAATTACTTCCATAGTTTTGGGTAAAAAGAAAACTTAACAGTACGTAACTAACCAGTTTATAACTATTTCCTCTTGTGTGTTATACTGAATCGTGTGAGGTTTATACATATTTGGTGTCATATATTAAAATAAAAGACGTGTAACTTCTTTATCTATCCAATGACAGAAACATGAAACATTTTAGTGGTAGCGTTTTGTACAAGTCGTTTGTACCCAGACAGGGTAGTTACCATTCTATACCGACAAATATCAGTAATCAGTATCGTTGTGTTCTCGTTTGAAGAGTAAGTGAGCCATTGAAACTACGGGCACAAGGGACATAACAATTTATTTCCAAGGTTGGTGGCACATTTGCGATGTACGAGTTGATTAATATTTCTTAGAGCGCAAATGTCTATGCGCAGTTGTGACCACTTACTACCAAGTGATCCATGACGGCCACCTGCCTATTTTATATTTTAAAAAAGGAATGTTACTTACATTATCAATATTATACCTCGCTATCGCCTGTTACTTGATAGCAATACTATAAGAAAATCGTACTAGTTTAGCGACGTATCATTAAGATAATGACTAGTGGCGAATAAAGTACACGAGGAGTGTCTTAGGAAAGGTAAGTCACTTAACTAATCTCCGAGAAAATGGCGTTGAATTTATTTCTTATTAGGGATCCTTAATGCATATTTACGGACTTAAATCTACAATTTTCGTTTCGATTAAAAGAAGCCTTTATAACTTTGCAAGGTCCAGCTGCCCGTCTAGCCGTCTGTCAAATTTTATAACAATTTTTTATTCCTTGCAAAACCCTTTTCAATCTCAAACATCAAACAGTTAAAAATGATTGAGTAGATAAGTTGATATTTAAATTCACCGCTTGTTTATTAGCCTTAGTGGGCTTTTTTATTTTTAATAGGTAGGCATTGGCAAAGTACTGTTATTTTTAAACCTTTTTTTTTAAAGAGTGGTTTTTCTCCTAGCAAATGCGAGCCTTGTAGTATTCTCAGATCATTACTTAAACTTTAGAAACGTCGCTTAATAACATATATAGTTAATAATGCCATTCCGTCATTTGTTGTATGTCAACTTCAGCTGGTTCTGATGTTGGATCAGCGAGGACACTGTTACAAGCCACCACGTCCCCAGCAATAATTAATTAAACTTAAAAAAAATATTCTATCATTCCGAACACACTCCATTATTATATGTTACATGTCCTCTATGTGGTGTATGTAATTGTAGTGTATGTATACACTACAATTAGGTGACGGTGTAGCAGTTTAATTGCATACAAATAACATTGCTTATTTTTTTTTCTTTAAATTCACATATCACCATGTATATGATTTGTCCGTGTCTTAGTATATTTTCTTTTGAGTTTTTGCCTTCCTAATAATAGATAATTGAAAACAATAAACATTCTGAATATAAAATACATTTGATTCTATAATTTCATCCTGAAGCCAATTATTATTATTTATATATTATATGTATATATTTATAAATATGTGTTGCAAACTGGATAGGTAACACCAACTCATCATTTAAGTAAGATCTTATTTCAGACTATCTCGTGCTTTCCTGTTTGTATTACTTATATATATTTACATAAATATAAGGGGTTTTCCAATAGGGACGCTTGAACTTTGACAGCTGATTGCGGCCATGTTGTTTGAGTGACAGCTGTCAAATTCAGTGTGTTATATTCATTCCGTCCTCCCAAACCACCATGGCAGGTTACAGTGTCGAGCAGCACGTGCAAATCATAAAATTGTTTTATGAAAATGGGTCTTCACTTCGAGCAACGTTCCGCGCACTTCGCCCGTTTTACGGTCGCGATGATCGTCCTGCCGAGTCGACTATCCGTCGATTGGTGGACAAATTCGAGTCAACCGGGTCAGTTAACAATCAGCCGGTTCCCGTGCGTCAACGTAACGCGAGATCTGCCGAGAATATCGCCGCTGTGCGCGACAGTGTCCTCGAAAACCCGCGGCAGTCAATTCCGCGTCGCGCACAGGAACTCGGCCTTTCGCAGACGACAACTTGGCGAATTTTGCGTTGTAACTTGAGCCTGCACCCGTACAAGATACAGCTGACCCAAGAGCTCAAGGTTAATGACCATAGACAGCGCCGTGTGTTCGCTGACTGGGCATTAGAGCAGTTGGAAGTTGACGCCGATTTTGGCAAAAAAATCATCTTCAGCGACGAGGCGCATTTTTGGATGAATGGCTATGTCAACAAGCAAAATTGCCGTATTTGGGACGAGACCAATCCACACGAGGTTCACCAAGTGGCAATGCACCCGCAGAAAGTGACTGTTTGGTGCGGATTTTGGGCCGGAGGCGTGATTGGTCCGTATTTTTTCGAAAACGATAATGGTGTGGCCGTCACCGTCAATGGTGAGCGATACCGGTCGATGATAACCAACTTCTTTTGGCCTGAAATCGAGAATATGGATCTGGACAACATGTGGTTTCAACAGGACGGCGCTACGTGCCACACAGCACACGCTACGATGGAAGTTCTGCACGAGCAAGCGCCCTTAATGGAAAACACTATAGTTTTTATGTTATATGATTAAATCTTAATATTATGTATTCCTATGTATGTGTCGATGTTTGTATGTTATCTCACTAACTAATTAACCCCAAGACATACTCTTCGGGTTAATTAGTTACGAACCGACAGACAAACAGTCTGATTAAGTTATTTATGCAATGATACGACGTGACGCGAAAATTCAATATTACCTTAATCACATTGAATATTTAATATATTTGTTTTCAGCTTTATGAAGAATGCTTATATTAATTACGTAATTATCAACATCAGTTGCAATAATAGTCTGTACACTCTTATATTTTACTACGCTTTATAACAACGTTTATAATAAAAAGGTAAATGTAACTCGCACATTTAATATGAACACAGAAAATAATAATTATGATAATTAACAAAGGCCTTGCCGAAAGGGGTGAAAAAGGGGCTTATCTCGAATGAAATGTAAAAAAAAAAACTTTTAACTTGTTATATTAGTCTCATGTACATAGAAGTTTTGTTCTCTTTTTTATTTATAATTGTTTTCATATATTTTGACAATATATCTTATTTTTTTCTGATTTATATATTTATGAGAATTTACAAGAAATATAGAACAGTGACATGATTTTAACGCCCATTTTAAGATTTAAATTAAGGTCCTCCAGACCGATTTCGGCCACGGCGGCCAATCTCAAGAGAGATTAGCCGACTGCGCAGGAGATATTATAGTGCACAAGTGTGTGCGCAAACACAGGTGTACTCTCTTTTCCTTAGCTCTCATAATTCGATGGGACGGCAATCCGACACGACCGGAAAGAGTTCAGGCGTAGGACCAACGGCTTAACGTGCTTTCCGAGGCACGAGAGTGTACACACTTCCAACTTCCAGACTCCGGGCTGCTACTGAGAATTTTCTGACAGAAAAACCCGTCGATTGGCCCGATCTGTGAATTTAACCTAGGACCACCGGGTCTGCGGCCTTATATCTAGCCACTAGACCAACGAGGTAGTCAACGCCCATATAACGATACTATGACATAATTGAGGCATTAACATAATGCAGATATTTGGAGTGTTCCAGCGACGAAAGGGGACTTTTTTTCTTAGATTATTTATTTATATATTTATTTTAATTAAATGTTGCCATAAAATATAGTAAAAGCGAAAGGTGTAAAAAATGATGACACCTTTAATGCTATGAAAGAATAGAGTCTGCATTAAAATGTCTTTTTTTTATTGCTTTACGTTGAACACGTTTTGTGATAGGTATATAATATATGTATACTCGCATCTGGTGTATGTTCCAGTCTGGTTTGTATTTGTAAAGTTGTTCAGTATTCATTAGTTCCGCTTTGACTATCCCGTTCTGATCTGGAGGCCCGGGATTCAATTTCCGGGTTAGTAAAAAGACAATATTTTTTTCTTTCCACAAACTTTCAGTGATAGCCCTTATTCTAGAAGATGTTTACACGAATATGACTTGGAAAGCACTTATAGCATTAGTCCTGCGATTCTTCACGGTCTTTCGAATTTGTAGTCCCATCGGATTACGAAAGTGAAGGAATATAGGCTTATCTTGTGTTTGTATACAAAGATGTGTTCAGGGCAATTCAATATTCTCCTTCTAGAATGGCCGCAATCACTCCGGTGGACACCATCAGTTTTGGTTTATAAAAATACACACATACATGGTGTATCTAACAAAAGTCAATGTATTGTGAAGTCACGCTATTATGAAGTACTAACTTCCGTCCACGATATCGCCGGCGTGTGAGGGGGGATTTATTAGGTAGACCTTACTGTCCTTTTCTGTACCCATGACGTATACTTTATACGCAAAAATTCTTAATAACCGGCTGAGTATTTAAGACCTGAAAGAGAAAGAAACAAACTCAATTTCACATTTATACTATTATAAAGGGTTTCTTTAAACAAGTTTTCTATGAAGTATAAACAAATGAATTCTACGATAATTAAAGATACGTATAAAATTGAATGACGTCATCCAAAATATTATATAAAATTGTCCAACAGCTTACTTTCTAAATATAAGTGATAAATATTTTATAAATAATAATAATATTTTATATTTACAATATAAACCATATATATTTTGAACATAAAGTCAGAAAATATTGATACAATAACGCTCTAATCTATGTATATGGAATATTTGGATAGTTGGTAGAACATATTTTTTTACTTTTATGATATTTTGTATTGAACTTTACGTGCTAAAATTTGATCTAAAAAAATCTTACATTGCAAGCGCATTCTAGGTTCTGATATCAACTTTTTCGTTATTTCTAGTTCGCTGTGGTTGTCCTACTTTTGTTTGTTTTTGTATACATACGAAATATTCAGCGTAACGAGAATTTGAGAACCGAACAAAAGTACAGCTTAAAACAACAAAATGAAACGTGGCATTTGAATTATATTAATATTGGTATACATTTTGAGCAAAATAATTTTGTAAGCTTATACGCTTTAATTGTACCTATGAAGTACGATATCAATAACCTATATCTTTCTAATTTATTTGTTTCTTATTTAAAATATTTTTTATAATTGGTTTATGTGCGCAGATGTAGTAATAGTGAAAAGTTTTATAATATTTGAGTACAAAAAATATAATAAATGTATGCTATAAAAATATTTTTTATACGTATGCGTGATCACTTAATTCAAAACTACAAAACAATACCGAAAACTTATACGTTTACGTTATTCGCACATCACGCATGTTTCGTAACACCATATATAATAAAGTTTTATGATGCGCAAGCGCAAACTAAGAGCACCTATTTTAATGTATGTTAATGGTATGTCTATAACCTTCATCTAAACGCAAATAATAAATGTTTTAACTTTTTAGTTTTAGGTTTAGCGGTCGTGAGCGTTCATTAGAACGCATAGAATATGAAAACTGCTTAAATATGCACATATTTTTTTCTATATAAGATTTATTTATAGAATTAAAAGGAAATGTTTCGTATAATTTCTGCGATGTTTATGTCAAACATTTCGTATTAGAAAAACTTTATCTTATTTTTATCTCTTTTTCCATAATAATAAATTCTTGATTATCAACATATTTTACAAAAAAATACTAAAACAATTACAAACTTTCATTACTCTTAAGTTCCATTTACTAAGTTAAATGAATATCAAAAATCAATTTCATTTCAAAATTATTGATTAACTAACGTTTTGAACTTAAATAAAGGCTTCTATGCCTGGAACATGAGTTCACACCTAATTCTCGAAAGACAAGCACACCTTGGTTACCTGTCTGCAAACTTTTCACTAACAACAAAACCAAGGGCAATTATCAAACTCCAGCGTTTTAATCAACTGACAACTCGGTAACTCCTCAAACACGTTTATCAACTTCTCTACACATTTCTTTAAACTTTACTACAATTGGTAAAATGTATATATCTACAAGGAATTCTAAGTTATTATCTGTTAATAGAATGAATTACAAACTATTGGTTATACGTTAGTTTGGATAAGTATTAAGGCTGTATTATGGAGTCTGCGTCATCCATGATGAAACTTGTGTATTAAAATTTATTTTCATGCGTTTATTCGAATATGCGAATAAGGATGTTTATTCAAATCTTTATTAAACAGGTAGGCAGGTTTATGTGATAGTATGTGTTTACCGCCGCCCATAGATATTGACGCTGTAAGAAAAAATAACTCTTCCTTGCAATGCTCTACCAACCACGATGTTATGCTTGTAGTTACATTGCACACACCCTTCAAACTGAAACACTACTTTTCTAAGTAATTTTGTTTCGCGATGGAATATATGATAAGTGAGTGGTACCTGTCCAGATGGGCTTGCATAAATCTGTACCACCAAGTTAAATCGCGGGTTTAAATGCAATGTATAAAATTAATAAATCCAATGTCTGACGTAACAAATTAAAAGAGGTACGTTAAATACTGCAGAATTTCGAATGACTGATTGAAGCTGCTCTCATCAGAACTGAGTCACGATTGAAATAAAGTGTCATTGTTACTGTTAATTTGGGCAGCGATCGTTTCGCTTTTAGTCAAATTTAAAAGCTTCGAGCAACGAGCAAACTCCATTACAGAACCATTAAATATTCGAAAACGATGTTCAGTCGAAGCAGCTCCAGCGAGTTTAGGGGCAATCGTTGTCTAATAAAAACTCATGGTTCTTTGTATATAAACGTAAGTAAACAAATGTTCGAAACGGTTACAACGGTAAACGGTTACGGTACATATTTGCTTAACAAAATTATTTAATGTAGGCAATTTCATTGCATCACATAAAACTATTGTGTTTATCTTGTCCAGAAAAATAATTTCAATTTCATTATTTCTCTTACATTTCTTTAAAGTTTTAATTGTATGATGTTTTAGAGAATTTGAAAGCCGTACCGGTTTGTGATAAGGAACTATGATTCTTGTTCTGGATATGTAAGAACTATTGTTGACATACATATACATATACCGTGACGATAAGCGGCATGATATTATTATTATAATAACGAAACGAAATGTTGTTTTTATTTATTTTACAATATTTATTTATTTGATAGAAGCTGTTATGACCCAGTGGCTGGAAGACTAGCGTTTTTCATTTGTTTATTTATGTATATATATTATTGAACTAAGCAATTTTTCTTTAATTATTATAAATATTTTCAATAACCACAAATTTCTATATTTTACTTCTGACAACCACATCTTAAATAGCAGTTCATATTTGAATAAAAATTACGACACCGATTTTCGTAATCACATTTGATAAAATCTTGTAATTGCTCTACATGGGTGAGCACTCACAATAAATCCCAGTTCAACGTACCTGAAACAAAAACAAAAAATAACGCGATACACTTTTCTTTTTCGTTCCTCTACTCATGATCACAATTATAAATATCGTAGAACCGATTGCGAAAATGAAAAAGTCATAAAAAAGTTTAACTATTGTTATAGTCTACTATTTCATAATTAATTATATTTTATAATACTAACATTATATTTTTGTCTAATCTTTGTCGATGTTTTATTATATTATATTATATTGTTTGTTTTCCTTATAAAATGTAATATTTATAAATGAAATATTTTAATATAATTTGAATTGATTGAATCAAGATTTGAATGAAGATTCTAACGGAATGTGACGTGTTCTCGTGATAAAATTGAAAAGTTTGTATGTGATAAATCATTAACTGAGCAATATGTATTGTCGAATATATATCTATTTAATTATCTTAAATGATTATATCTATTTTATCTGGTGTTTTTCATTGTTCTTAGAATCAACACATCACGATACAGACATCAAGTCCCTTCAAAACGGCGATACACGCAGCTGTCAGATCGACCTGTGATTGGGCTGTCAAGAAGAAAATCGCTGCCGAATCGATTACAACCCTCTACGGTTCAACGTCGGAATTTTACTGTCTCCATTGTACAACGGTTTAATTTTAAAAGATGCTACATACTTTATTTTTTCTTTATTATTGAAAGTATTACTGAAATGATACGTTTATAAGTTAGACATATTAAATGCAAATTAATGTACGAAGGAAAATTTAAGAGAAAATATATTTTAGCAAAATAAAAGTATCATGGTAATACTGTTATCCTATTATAAACGTTTGAAATTAGCGAATGAAACAATTGTAAAATTTTCCTTTCAGACCTACAGACACTCTATATTAGAAAATATACAGGCACATATGTATGTCCTTTTAATTTAGACATAAACCTAATCTTCTGAGAATCTAATAGCTTGAGATTCCTATTTCAGAATACTAAAGTAGGACTTCGTATATTGCTTAATAGTAAGTTACGAAATGGGGATTTTAATGAAATCACTTTGGTAACCTCAAACTTAATACGAAACGACATGTTATCTGCAATAAATATTTCATTAAATTTCCTTAGTAACCGATTTGCATACTACTGTCGTACGTTTAACTATATCCAACAAACGTACTTGCAGATGACGAACCTAGAGCGTACTCAGAGTCAGACTCAAAGGCTCTTAATGATATAGCAAAATGGATGCAAGATAAGACGTGTAGTCACAAAGTGAATGTACAAGTTATTGTGTTCATCCATCAAGCTTAGAATCGAGACGGTAAGTTCATAAAATATGCAGTTTTTGTGTTTAAGACTTGACTTGTAAATTGTACGTTGAAATAAATGGCTTATATGGATGAATGGATACGATACGATCTGAATTTAAATTTTTGATAGTCTTAGTAAGTCCTCACATATATGTCGCGTTTGGAATTGGTGTCTGAGAACTTAATTATCATAAATTATGAAATATTCCAATGTCCAATTAGCTCTGCTGTAAGTACTAAATTGAATCGTCTCTACGCTAAGAATTACTTATTATCGCTTATTATCTCAATGTCATAGTTTCAAAGATATATGAACTTTATGATGCTAAAACATTCATGATTCATTCGTAGAAGGTACGCTACATACTCGTAGCTCTATAGCATGTCGTATAAAATAATTTATATACTGACAATCCGATATGGATAAAATAGCAACTATCAAGCCCCTTTTATTGTATTTTTTAATTGTAATGCCATTACTTAGCGTCTCAGCGACGCGCACGCTGGCGGAGAAATAACCCAGTAAACATTTTCTAAGGGTAGATTGCCGGCTGTAAGTCACTTTCTATTTGTAGTGATAAAAATACATTGCATCAGAGCTAAGTATATGAGATATAGAGAAGATAATGATGATGACGGGGTAAAAAAATCATAACTACAGTTACTTATGAATATAAATGTATAAGCGATGAGATCACGAGATCTTCAAAACTATGCGCGATTGACTTGAAATCTGACACAGTTACTTCTTCATCGACATAGACGCTCACTAAGAACGGATTTAATGTAAATTCTATCCAAAACAATTTTTTCTTCTTATCTACCCGTGCAAAGCCGGGACGATTAGTTAGTCACCTAATAAGACAAAATAAGTATTGACGTATTGATATAAAAATACCGTTAAAACATAATATCGTTCGAGAAAAAAATCGGACAGCAGATATGAGCTCTGTCCGTTAAAAGTCGCGATGGATGAACGATGGGATTCGAGGGTGTCACGCGAGGGTTAGGAAACATGTTAGAACATCAATTTGCGGTGTTTTACTACATTAGCCGTGTTATTGCGTTTGAGATAGACAAATCATATTTCGACAGGCAATATAACTTGGATGTAACTGTGATGCTATTTGCGATTTTGCGATCTTGATTGACATGTAATAGGATTTTAAAAGGATTTTCTAAAGAGCGTTTAACTGGAATATCGATTGATTGACAGTACCTACTAGAAAGCTTATAGTAATAAAATTAAATTTAAGCTATTTAAGTTTATAGTACTATGAAACGGTGATTATAAATATATAGGTATAATAATTTTGTTGTTCATTACGCAAGAGGACGGAAAAAGAAGAATTAACCGAAGTAAAAAGGGAGTAACTCCTTTTATACTTCGGTCTTTATTAAAGCCGACATCTAAATTTACATTGATACTTAACATTTTTTTTCAAATATGAAATGAATTCCTCCAATGTTTTCTATTCTTAGGCGTTCAATTATAAAACCAATAAAACACATATATATTTACTCCAGGTTGAGCCTGAGATATGTCGGGTATAATCCAAGAGCTTAATATCGGCTTTAATCAATGAGAAAAACTGCAGTGGTATTTGTTAATGTCATTCAAATGTCAAGGAAATGGGACGGTACGATTTGATTCTTTTCCGGGTATGAGGGCGTGCGAAATATTAAGAAGTGGAAATAATGTAAACATGAGCGATATTTGTAATACAGGAGGAAATGACATAGGAAATTTAAAAACAGCGTAAAGGTTAAATTGCTTTGAAAATTATTTAAACGATTTCTCAAAATCGTAATACGTTTAATGTGTGTATATATATGTAGATGGTAAATAGTGGTAACGCGGTATTCTTAATGCATATAAGGTCTTCGAGAAATTAGATTGATCATCGGATAAGATTTATGCGTTGTATCCATAGCTATCTAGGCTCTAAGCATTCTGTTGATGCAAATGTAGCAATTCATGCATCTAAATATATGTAACTAAATTGCTAATAATACTTAAGACACTATGGAAGTCCTTGGGACTGTGTCAGTGAGTAGACAAGATCAAATTCGTAATAAAAGCAAAGAATTGTGTTAAGCTTTTACTAATAATATACCAAAACACACGCTAAAGAAAATTTTACGTAATAAGTTATTTATCTGAATACATAGAGCAATTGATTTTTTTAGTATCATTTCTCATTAATCTTGTAAAAGTATTTTAATTTAATTTGTAAATATGTTACAAGATTTAAATAAATCTGTTCATCAATTACGTTTGGTTACGATATGCGAAAGAATGATTAATTTCAAGACAAACGTTTCAAGACAAAGGAATATTCCTACTAATTGCGCAATACTATTTTCTTGCACACATACATGATTTTAATAAAAGAATACAATCCGGTCTTGAAATGTATTAGGACACTAAAACCAATTTCTTTTTTGTTATGTTTAAGTGCAAAATATAATTGTATTAAGTATACAAGTTCACATCTAAAAATCTACTGTGTAATGTTTAAAAATATTATGTTTTCTAGATAAACAGAATTAATCCCTTAATGAAAATTCGTATTAATATAAATGAATTCCAACTTAGTACTAAGCTACTGATAATGTTATTTCAAAACACATTGAATGCTATTAAACTTCGAACAAACTCTTCAATACTTCCGTAATCCGAGAGTTCAAAACTTCGATGAGTCACTACCATAGAAACTCGCAAACATTTGCGCTCGATTGTTTCGCTTCACGACATACATATTAATTTCAGCTTCATTTCAATATCAACAAGCGAAGCCGAACATCTGAATAGGTTTGCTTACAGAAGGTGTGAGCGCGTGACTTTAATACTGTGGTATAAGTTAAAAGCGTATACTGGATTCATAAACGATTTAAAATATATAACGGCTGTACTGTCATAAATATACTACAAAGAAACCTAAAGTAAGGTGGTTAAGGCATTTAGTTTGAGGGAATGATTTGGACTTTATATTACCACGACTGCCTCGTTGGTCTAGTGGCTAGATATAAGGCCGCAGACCCGGTGGTCCTGGGTTCAATTCCCAGGTCGGGTCATTAAATAGTTATTGGGTTTTTCTGTCAGAAAATTCTCAGTAGCAGCCCGAAGTCTGGAAGTTGGAAGTATGGACACTCCCGTGCCTCGGAAAGCACGTTAAGCCGTTGGTCCTGCGCCTGAACTCTTTCCGGTCGTGTCGGATTGCTGTCCCATCGGATTATGAGAGCTAAGGAAAAGAGAGTGCACCTGTGTTTGCGCACACACTTGTGCACTATAATATGTCCTGCGCAGTAGGCTAATCTCTCTTGAGAATGGCCGCCGTGGCCGAAATCGGTCTGGAGGACCTTATTATTATTATTACTACGAACTTATACTCGAATGCGGATTAATGTAATTTGTCACGATTTTTATCTGACATAAGCAACCTATGTGTCCTCTCGATGTTTTTTATCAACGGTCATGAGTTATAAAAATAAAAAAGGACAATTGAGACAATTCGTGAAGAGTTCCAACTACTAAACCATCTCAGCTTAATAAGTGAATGCATAATTTAAATAAACTTCTGACAAACATAATAAGTTGTGTTGGAATGGCTGACTGATGCGATTGTGTTTTTAATTCGCTTGTATGATCCCTCTTTTAATGATCTGGCTTAATGAATCTTAAATTCATGCCGAGTATATTTACTTGGTGGGCTTTGTGCAAAACCGTCTGGGTAAATACCATTCACTCATCACATACATGGGTAGTTCTACAAACTAAGGAATTTTTGGCGGCTCAGCCAAAATATGATAAAAAATTGTTAATAACATTTTTTTGTTTCTAGACGGTCACTAAAAATAATTAAAATTCACAATTATTTTCTGAACAAAATTACTATTCAAAGTGCGGAATCTCAGGATCCTGCAGTCCCTCCTACAAATTTTAGTTCAAAGTGCGTTGTGATACATTAACTTCTACATTAGGGTCTTTAAAGAATCCCTAATTAATAAGCTTACTTTTCCTGGCTATGTAGAACAATTACTTTAGTATTTCTTTAAAAAGTGTTGAATAAATCTTGTTTACATTTTGTCTCCACGATTTTATATCAGTATCCTGTTCGCTGTTGAATTAGCAAATATTTACTAGACTATTAGCCGCGCGTCTTTACCCTTCCACTGAGTCGATAGTACCTACGAAAGAGACAAAGAATTTCATCTATCTATTCTCACCTAGTACGTTGTTTAGTGAGCCCAGTGTGTTCGGCGAGTGAAGTGGTGTCGTAATCAGTGGAGTTCACAGAATCCTGGTAAGATTTTTATTTACGAAATAAATAATGTATATGACTAATTTTAGCGTATTTATATGTAAGATGCTAGCACATAGGCCTAGTTTACGTTAATTTTTGTTGAAAGTTATAAATTGGTGTGTTTATTTTATTTTTAGACAGAAATTGTCAGGAACCTGGCCTCAGGATCCTGTCCAATTGGTACCCAGGATACTGGAACCATCCAGTGCTTTCATGCCACGAAAGCTACAAATGAAATCCCTCAGCTGTTTTTGTAATGAGGGTATTATGTGTAAACATTACCGGATGGGTTTACTAGAATACTCTGCAGGATCACGGCAAATATTTAAAGACGTCTACGAAAGTGAGACGGAATCAAAAGATCAGCCAGATGATATGAGCGTTGCAAGCGATCTTACTTTAAATTTAGAAAATCCAGAAGTTTTAGCCATCATGCCTGATTTGCAAATTGACCCGACTACTCTCTTCCCAGACCTATCACAGGAGCCATTTAGAGAAAAAAGAAATCAAAGAAAAGTTAAAACCCAAGAAATAAAAGTTGATACCGAACAACCAAAAAAGGAAAAAGAAATGATATGAAGAAAAGACAAAGTAGCACAAAAAACAAGACTCAAGACAGAAAAATAAATTTAATTCTAGAAAACAAACAGATAAAGAAAATGAATCAAAAAAGCACAGACAAATAAATACGAGTTCAGTGACTGCGAGTGCCTCATATGTAATGTTCTCTACAGTGAAGATACGACAGGAAATGACTGGGTCCAGTGTCTAATATGTAATAATTAGGCACAAGATCGATGATGTATTAAAGGTGAATCTACATTATTTACATGCCCTGGTGTGTTTAGCTGATTGTGATTACAAAAAATAGTTTAAAAGAATTGAAACGAGACTGTCAAAATTATTATTTTTGTTACTAGATTCAAGTAAAATACTAGATTGAAGTGTCGTTTAGTCACAATTTGTTACCAAAACTTTATATCTACCTTTAAGAGATATTTTATTATTGAGAGAGAGATTATTATTATTCTCATGTTCAATAATCATTTGATGATTAATGTTCCCGTTGAAGGCTGTTTTAGGTATAGAATTGGTATCTAAGCCAAGTTTAAAATTACTTTTTGTTATTATAAAAGATACTTTGATTATTACAAATTAATGTAAAGAGGCAAATTTTAAAAATTTGTGAAATAAATGATTGATCTTGATTGATTTTTGTTGTTTTCCTCAGCTTCCTGGTGACACTCTCAGTTTCCTGTGGTTCGATTTTTTTTTAAATGGCCATAAATCAAAAATATTAAATATTTTGACTGTTCCCTTTAGGATAAGCTAAAATACACTGTACTCTAGTTATTAGACTGAATGTATAAAACCAGCCACCAGAATGTATAAAAAATGTCGGGCCGAAATCAGACTCGAATTTTTCCTTAGCTTGTAGAACTACCCACATTTTAAACTACCAAACATCAATACTTAGAAGCGTTCCGGTTTGCAGGGTGGGTGAGCCAATGTAAATAAATGTAAAACGGACATAAATAAAAAAAAAGAGTTTTATTCAAGTCAACTTATCTATATCCGAGACTATAAGATAATATAAAAACTGTTTTTGTTTTTAAATATATGATAATATAATATATCTGTTTTATGTAACGATTAGTATTTACAGATATAGAAAAATAGATAAAACATTATTTTGAACTATAGATATCTCAAAACTACTTATATCTATATTATTGAAATACAATTTCAAAGAAATACGGTTTCCATCTTCGTTCACAAAACTTGCAACAAAATGAGATCTCAGAAATTGCAAGAACGTTAGAAATTTCGTGTTCTGTGGAAGGAAGCGGAATGTGGTCATTGAAAACGTTCGCGATATTGTCGTTCTGAAGTGAACCAAAACATTAATGAGAAAAATATCAAAATCAAAATCTTTATCATTCATTTTATCAAAGTCTAAATTTCAGGGCTAAATAAATTAAAAATAAGCTATATATATTTAATTATACATAAAAAAATATATATATATATATATATATATATATATATTATGTATTTTATGTATGGTATATATATATATACCATACCTTAACCATATATATATATATAATTAACTAGCAAAACTCTGTAGATATTGACATGATTGGTTTAAAGCATTTTAAGTGTTGCATCTATGTAGCGACGAGATACGATTACTTAGTCGGTTCACTCATTGTGTCAATTTGGATAGTAAGAATAGCTTTTATTGTCCTTGGATTGAAACATGGGACCTAATTTCTCATCTTTACCTTATAAGCTATGAAATAATAACAATACACTTTAGCTAACTCATTGGTAAAGTGGTAAGTTATTTACCATATATGTTACGTAATAGACGCTGTCACTTTTGAATTAGACAGTATTCTCTTCGACAGGTTGTCGCATGTCTCACACAGGCGTCGATAATTTTATGCATGAAATTCGCACAAGAGATATACGTTATAGTTTAAACATGGTATTCCTGTAACTTCGGAACATCTTGTATAAGTTGAATGACATATTTCATGTCATTATATTTGTTTATTTTAACGGATCAAAGTTTATTGTATTTGAAGTAGCTTTGATTAGCTGGATTGCATTTTTAAGAAATACTGGTGTATTTCCCGAGGTCTACTCTTTTTCTTCTTTAATATCACAAAAGCTCGTCAATGGTTACCAAGCATAATGAAAATCCGTTGAAAAACAGAGAAGAAAAAGTTACTAAGCTGTTTTGATTTTGCCTCTTTTTGAATAAATATTTATGTACATAAGTAAATGGGAAATGAACATAAAGCCTTCATGGTAATATATTAATAATATGTTTAACATTCATGTACTTAAGAGTTTGATTGTTATTGCTATTTTTGTTGCTATTTTATATTTCAAGGGTTTGTAACAATATGCCACATTATTTCAGTGATTAATAATGATCTAAAAATTAATTCACAATTTCATATCAAAAACAAAATAAAATTGACTGGTTGTAGAGCTATGTGCAAGCTCGTCTGGGTAGGTATCACCCACTCATCAGATATTCTATCGCAAAACAGCAGTCCTTTGTATTGTTGTGTTCCGGTTTGAGTGAGTCAGTGTAATTACAGGCACAAGAGACATAACATCTTAGTTTCCAAGGTTGTGTGTAAGTAGTGAGCGGTGGTTAAAATTTCTTATAAAGTCAATGTCTATGGGCGTTGGTGACCACCTACCATCAGGTGGCCCAAATGCTCGTCCGTCTACCTATACTATAAAAAAAAACTTGAATGAAACTCTAAGTATTACCAAATTGTAATTTTACGAAATGAAATTTATTGTTCAATGTTTATTATATTATCTTCTTCACCAATCAATTTATTACATGTAACAATAATTGTATAATACAATTAAATTTATTTATCCATCATAAAAATTAAAGATTTACTTTCTATTTATTTGTATTAAGGTCAAAAAAAATTAAAGATAAGATGAGAGAAGCCGGTTCCTAAACGTTAATATCAATGTCAATATGTTCATGATCTATACTGCGGCATCTTTAGTCGAATTACGCCTGATCTCTTGCCAGCGATCCGGCTAATGCGTGCTACATGCAAATACGATCCGCTCATTTGCATCGTCTCCTCTCAATGTTCCATAATATAGTTACCCGACTTGTATTTGCAAAATGGTAGTGTAAGTCTATTTAAACTGTTCCGCAAATATACTTACATATGCATGCTTGCACATATGCACACACACACTACAGCGTCTTTTCCGTGTTACGTGCACAGAAACGTCAAATGATTTAACATGTTCTCAAACACGCACAATCATATGCATGACAAACAATAATATAATTATTTAAGGCCAGTATTTTTTATTCGAAACGATATTTGTTTAAGATTTCCGTACCAAATGTTTGATACATTACATCGTATTTGATACATACAATCGTATACAAATTGGTTTTCTAAAAAATATTTTTGTACTAGAAAATATATTTACGTAATAATTGCTACTGTACAAATCATACTTAGAAATATATAAATATAAATCGTTATTTTTTTATAGTCACGAAATAGTATCCTCAAGCAGGCCTTGTTAAATTATTTTATAATTTGATCGTAATTATCTGAAATATACATACGTGTATATTGATATTCCACTAAAGGTTGTAGTAAAGTCATTGCAGCCTTATTTTTGTACGCCCTACTTGTATTATATGTATGCCCTAAAATTTATAAAATAATTATAATGATATCTGAATTTTTATCATTTAGCATATACAAATGTTATAGTGTAAATTATTTTAAAAAGTAATAAAACTCGAGGGAAGTGTGTTCATTTGAGTTTAATCTAGATTTCTGCGAGTTAACAACTGTGGCTGGTGAATCAAAAGTTGAAAGTGGAAACTAGACGTAAAGTAAACCATTCATTCCATTGTAATATAACTTTTCAATGTAGTTTTTTTTTTGAATAAAACTACTAAGATAATGATTTTATGATTTAAAAAAAACAAAAAACATTTATCATGAACTAATACGCAGTAACTAAACTGATAGTTTTGTATGAATATTATTTTAAGAACAAATTCGATACAATTTTAAATACAACAGATTACTTCGATGTATGTCCCACACCTGGGCTAAGGCCTCCTGTTATTATAAGGAGAAAGTTTGAAGCTTATTTCGGCACATACATGTGGTAGATTTTCATTCGACACACGATGTTTCCTTCGCTACCGAATACGAGATGAGTAATAAACACAAGGGTCCTCCAGGCCGATTTCGGCCACGGCGGCCAATCTCAAGAGAGATTAGCCAACTGCGCAGGAGATATTATAGTGCACAAGTGTGTGCGCAAACACAGATGCACTCTCTTTTCCTTAGCTCTCATAATCCGATGGGACGGCAATCCGACACGACCGGAAAGAGTTCAGGCGCAGGACCAACGGTTTAACGTGCTTTCCGAGGCACGGGAGTGTACACACTTCCACCTTCCAGACTCCGGGCTGCTACTGAGAATTTTCTGACAAAAAAACCCAATAACTATTTATTGGCCCGACCTGGGAATTGAACCCAGGACCACCGGGTCTGCAGCTTAATATCTAGCCACTAGACCAACGAGGCAGTCAATAAACACAAATTAAGCACATGAACATTCAGATGTGCTTGCCCGGATGTGAACTCGAAATCTTAGGTTAAGTTTTCGTTTTCTTACCACTAAACCATCTCAGCCCTTTATTTAAAATCTAATAATATCTAATTCTTACATTATTAACAAATGTATTTTTTTGTAGTATTTAATATGTATTTTTTTTAGTATAAAATATTTTGCCACTTTTTTAGTATAATTGTTTTATAGCTGTACAAAATCCTGTAACCAGTGTAACATTACGAACATAATATTTTACAATAATAAATAAATGTTATTCGATTAAGCAAATATCGTTAAAAAATTAAAAATGTTCTTATTAAAAATTGAAATTAACAAATATACTAAGATATACACATACAATAAACATTCTGGCAACATTATTATTGCTATTATTATAACTCGGTAGTAGTTTTGTGCAAGCTCGTCTGGGTAGGTACGACCCACTCATCGGATATTCTACCGCAAAACAACAATAGTTGGTATTGTTGTGTTCCGGTTTGAAGGGTGAACCAGTGTAATTACAGGCACAAGGGACATAACACCTTTCCCAAAGCTGGTGGCGCAGTGCCGATGTTGTTTTTTTTTTTAAGAAATGTACAAACCACTGTCTATTGGCGTTGGTGACCACTTACCATCAGGTGGCCCGTGAGGTACGGTCCACTAACCTATACTATATAAAAAAAAAAACTTTAGCCTTATTCTTATTCACGAAAAGTCGATTGGGTCTGCTATATGAGTAAAAAAATATATGAACTAATATTGCTTTATATATTCTGGCATATAAATTAGATGATTACATACACAGTATTTATTCGGCAGTCTAAGAGACGTATGTTATGAAGTTCTACGCCAATGAATACTAATAACTGAGCCCGGCGCCGCACGTGTTCTCTATTAGGTTAGTGTGTGGTCCAATTATAAGCATCTTAAGAAATAATACAAATTACTTTAATATATTCACTATGTATAGAAAATAAATTTAAATGTAGTCTATATCATAAACGTAACGATTCATAGTAAAGAACGGACGGGAAAATGGGCCACCTAGCTTTGGTACCGTAAGTATAGATTTGGTACCGATATATTATTATTATATCGCCAATACGCCACATGTGTCAGAGGTAGAATATATATTTATTGATTGGTACCTACACAGACGAATATGCACAAAACCCTACCCACTAATACCCACTAAATAATAACAAATTTTCATATTAAATTTATTTATTATTTTATATATTTTCGGGATAAAAAACTGTCTCTTTGGTCTATAAACTGTGAAAAAATTTGCTCCGTCGTGCTATGAAACAATGAAAAATATACGCTTTCGCATTTATAATATTAAGTTCAAAACCCTATACTCATAAAATTAACTAAAATGTTTAGCTGAATACGTCAGCTTGCTCTAAAAGAAATATTTTATACCATTTGTCTATGAAGGATAACCTTTTCTTCGTAATTATAAAAATGTAAATTCGATAACATGTGTAATGCAATTAATATGTTTTTTTAAAAGCAACACACACACATATATATATATATATATATATATGTGTGTGTGTTGATATATGTGTGTGTATATATATATATATAAATGTGTGTTGCTTTATATATATATATAATATATAAACTTCAATGAAAATATATATTTACAATAAATACTACCTAATTATTCCACGCCACGCACTTTGTGTCTCACCGCGAAAACCGAAAAGTGTAAAATGTTCGCACATTAATATTTATGTTTGACTTAAAATGAAACGTTTTACTATGCGGTTTATTATTGTATGTTGTCAGTTTTGTAGTTTCAATATTTAATATATAAAAACTACATACTCTTTTGTTCGTAAATGAAAAGTATTTAAACTGTTACAATGTAATTTTGTACTCAATAACTTTTCAACTCTATTGTAAAATTCCATGATAAATCTGACAAATCTCCCCATTTTTTGTTATCAGTGTGTTGTAATTTGTAGATTGACATTGTGTTGGGGTGTTCATAAATTCATCATAAAAAAATTATTACATTTAACTGTCTACAAATTCTTAGTTACTCTCAGTAAGCTCCAGCTACCTTGGAAGTTGTAAGTGCTTACATTATCATACCTCGAAAAAGCTCGCACAATCGTTTGTGCTGCGCCTGAACTCTTTCATTCATCTTAGATTCTCCGTTACATCAATTTGAGTGCAATTAGCACACACATGCGTTTTAGACCTCTCGGGCGGTTTGTTACTTATCCATGAGAATAAAAATCGATTTAAAATGAATCATTACTGGAATTACGCTATCGTATTTAAGATAAATCAAGTAATGTTTTATGATCGTTAAAATTAATATGTCATTCGATAATACTAGCGTTCTGTTCTGATCCTATGACTTGTACCAGACACCAATAGTCATATTGTATTAGCATGATTGCGTCGGTTATTAGCATTTATTTAGGAAAGCCTCGTTAAGGCACATCGCCGTAGATGAATATTTTATTCATATTATCCACGAAGGTATGAATCTGGGATACAGAAACTGGTTTCACAATGAACTAAAATTATAATAATGTTGCGTGGTTGGGCCATTTTCAACAGAGAATAAACACTACATTAATGCTAAGGATTGTATGAAATCGGCATAACATTAATATTAAATTTATGGTATTAAGCAATGTAGTATGCATATATATGTATTATATATTATATATGCAAAATAGAAATGTATTCTTTATTTAGATTTGGATTTGCAAAATTAACCAAACATTATGAGAAGATAAATTATGAATTATTTTTTGTTTTGTTCGGAAAAATATCCCGTTGTCCACGTGAACAAATTCTAGAAATCTTATCTTATGATTCTTTTGATAAATATCGCAAAAATCCATGAAATCTATTAGATTTTAAGTATTTTTTTACTATTATCGAAATAATAACTCATGCTTAAATACAAGATACTTTTGCCTTTAAATATATGCCAAGATCTAGTTTCGATTAAATTATAAGTTGATGTTTTTCTTTAATTTAATCAGATTTGAAGGTCAGTCCGATATTATTTAGAAGTTATCTTATTAGTCTACTGCCAGCTAGTCTACCCATAAGTTAAAGATTTAATGAATAAAATAAAGCCAGATTTGCTGCTATAATTTTTAACGCGAAATCGCTATGATATGTAAAATTGTCAATAACAAAATAATAAGTTTGTTTATCTTATTATTTGGTAAAATAGTCTCTGTGAACTGTACTAGGCAAAAGCGTTGCATTTGTTTGAAAAATTTTTTTTCTTAGTATTTTATATGACGATGATGAAAACTGAAATGAAAAATATATCGATAAAAGTGAAAAATATATCGATGATTAAAATTTATAACTATTCTTACTTTGCCTAATTTATCTTTAAAAACGATCGACTGGCTTCTTCGATCTGGCTAGCTCTCAAAAAGGAAAGACTTTTTTTGTGGGTTGACGAAAAAATTTTATTTTGTTAAAATCATTTAGTTATAGCCTATATTAGCTTAGATATAGTGTTGTCTCAAGATTTAATCGATAAAATTGAAATAATTAGAGTTTTATAATTTCCCTACTCTCTTGAAAGCTTTTCACTTCGATAGCGAGTTCAAAATAAAATTATTTAAAGATCTACAGATAATGCGGGTATATTTCGCAATGGATAATGGACATTCCGTGTTACGGTTGATGTGGTATAAATTGGTCGTAACAGTTTTTTCTGATGCCTGAAGGTGTACATGGAATTAGAAAAGTGTGTATAATTATAAAAGTATATAGTGTGTATAATTTATATAATATAAGGCACAAATCTCGTGTTGGAATGAAAATTTATTAAATTTATTTTGGTTGTTTGCAGGATACATAAGAGAACATATTATATGACTATAAATCTGCAGTGCATATTTGTCAGCGTGCGGAAACTAGCTAATTTAAATATTCATTGATTTGTACAGTAACTGTTTTTATATTTTTATTTGTATTTGTATAAGGCTTTAATGTAAATAATTATGTCATTTTAATAATTAAAATTATATGGTTTCAATATTATGTATTGCTATTCAACAGTGTACCTTATCCTTGCTAATTAAAGTATGAAATTACTTTCAACTCGTAGGGAGGTACAACATTAGCTTCGTTTCAACCGAGAAACTTAAGTCGATTGTCATTGCAAACTATACTATGATTAAATCACAAACTTTTCCATTCAAACGCTAAGAAAATTTCTGATTATCCCTGAAACTTATCTCGCTAGCTTCAAGTTCTTAAAATGATTCTTGTTTAATATATTACAAGGATTTATAAGAGCTTTTACTGTTGTTCTTTACTATAGATATTTTTTTAATAAAATATTACGACGTGTGATAATGATTTGATTCGTGATGTGGTGAATTAATTGTGGTAACAAATAGAAAGCGTGTCATTTTTAGAAAAATACAAAAGTAAATTGACTTCTTTGTCAAAATGACGTAGGTATGATAGGCAGTTCCCATGTTATCTATACTACTATATAAATCGTTTGTGATAAATAATCGTTTTATGATGCTGTGATTCACATTATACTATTTTTTTCATTTTTGTCTGTCTGTCTGTCTGTCTGTCTGTATGTCTTCTTATAACTCAAGAACGGCTTGACAAATCTTGATGAAAATTGGTACACACAAACAACATGTGATGGTTAAGCTAAGATGGAAAGCAAATGTTAGGCCATATATTATAAGATCGGTAAACCTTTTTTTTTGTTTATGCTGGGAAAACGCGTTACGCGTTTCCCCCCACGGGAACAGTGGGAGGGTATGTGGGGCTCGCCATATGTCCAGGGCACCGAGTGTGCCCCGGTCATCGCAATACCCACTAAAAATCCAGCGGTACCTTTCCCGTCTTAACGGGAGCGCCACGGGATCGCTTACGCATGCTACCGTGACGCTCCGACGGTTGGCCCGCCTATGGGGGCCTCCATTCACTAGGGAGGAATCCCAGGGTACTGGGAACCCCCCTAGTCCCGGCGGCGCCTATTGTGGCGGGGGTAGAAGCAGTACACCTCCGCGAGCACTTCCGCCTGGAGCTCCCAGGGTGGATCGCCCGCGAGGAGGGTTGCCGCTGTCCACGACACCGTACGATAACCCCTTATCGCCCTCACCGCTGTGATACTCGCCCCTCCGTGGACCGTGGAAGAGGAGGGCCTCCGTTTTAGTTATGGAGACCCTCAAGCCCAGCATCTCCATCCGGTCCACGGTCAGGGTTTTTCCGACCTCGGCCAGGCGGGCCGCCTCCCGAAAGTCCCGCCCCGTCGCGGTGATGAGGGTGTCGTCTGCATAGCACAACACCCCCATATCGGGAAGGACGGGGGCACTCAGGACCCAGTCGAAGCCGACGTTCCATAGAATTGGGCCGCGAACCGACCCCTGTGGAACGCCGCAGCCAACCCGTAGCCGGACCAACCTGCCGTCGCCCACCGCCCAGACGACCTCTCGGTCCTGGAGGTATGCCTCCAACAGCCTCCTCAGATAGGTCGGCACCCCATGGTATCGGTGTGCCTCCCTGATCGCCAGCGAAACCGCCAGGACCACTCGCCCCTGGTCCACCACTTCCGTGGTCCGAGTCTTCAGGGCGTTCAGGGCGTCGACCGTCGAACGACCTACCCTGAACCCGAACAGAGCCTCTGAAAGACCCGGACTGACCTCGTCGAGGTGCTGAACGAGAAGGGCTGGAGATCTCAAATCGGATATAGCAGTGATCCGATAGAGTCTCCACCTCTTCCTCTACTCTCCAGTTCGACACTCTACGTGCTATCACCGGGGTGGCGAACGAAACGTCCACCACGAAACCCCCGTTGTGGTGCACGCAGGTGTGCACCTGCCCCTTATTTAGTAGGGACAGGCTGGAGAGTAGTGCCCAAACTGGGACGGCCCTCCCTCGCGGATCCGTGGCGGGGTTGCCCCAGGCACGCGACATCGCGCTTAAGTCACCGAGGGACGAAGTAGGGCTCGCAGGCCACCGCCAGGTCTATCTCTCACTCCGCCATGGACTGCAGCAATAGGTCCTGCGCTCCGGCGGAGTGGTTCACGTTCGTTTGTAGGAAGTCAATAGATCGTGCGCTCATTTTGAGTTACTATTGGCTTCCTCGCGTGCCAGGCGGCTTCCGTCGTCCGATGTGGGAGTGGTCCTGGTGCCGGGGACCACTTTTCCCTTCGTGATGGGGGGGGGGGTGACAGTCCCGCGCCCCCATCATATGCCCAGAGGGCTTGCCGGCCTCTGCGCAGACCGCGCAGCGTAGCTTGCCCGTGCAGCTCGACGATTTGTGACCGTCGGAGCCGCAGTGGTAGCAGAGGCTACCTCGCTCCTTCTTCGACGGGCAGAGCGCCCTCGTGTGGCCGAGGCCCAAGCACCTGAAGCAGCGCATGGGGCGCCGCTCCTGAAGCACGACCTTGGCCGCACTCCACCCGACGAGAAGGCGGCCGGCATTGGCCAGCTTCTTGGCCGCCGCCAGGGGACACGTGGCGCCATCCCATAGAGCCCGGTCCACACTGCACCGCTCCGCACCTGAAGATCGGTAAACCCTACGGTATCTTATGAAAATTAATTTCAAATCGTTAATTACGTATTTCTTTACCAGTAGCCATATATGTGTGTGTGTGTGTGTATACGTGTTATTATAGTAATAAAATAATTTATTATATTTTTATTAATAATTATACACGGGGCACAGCTAGTAAATAATAAAACTCCAACGCTGTCTGAATAACTAACATAACATATACATCGCACAGTCTAAATGGTTAGGTTTTGAAACATACAATTTAATCTCTTAAGAGTGTGAAAATTTGTCATTTTTATATGGGAAAGATGGAAATTCCTCTTTAGACTTCTGTCAATACGTAAAAGTCACTTGTTTCAAAGTGTCTTTTTTCCTTTCTTATTTTACCCCCTAAATTTAACTTCCATGACCTTCGTTGTTTTTGAAGTTACAAATATGAAAACTATCTCTAAGACATCTTAATAAATAATTGTTAATCATATAATAATATAATGTTTTTACACGCTTATTTTATACGCTTATCTAAGGGGCTTAAAAGAGAAATTAAGTCGTCTTTTTTGTACTCAAAACCGTGGAAGTTTTTCGTCGTTTTAATCTTTGTTTACGAGGAACCAACTAATCGCCACTAATGACAGGTAAAAATAGAGCGTAGCCAGAGTAAGTTATTAAGTATTTTATTATTTATTTAGTCATTGAGAAATTACTTTGGCACAAGTAGAGTAAATATGAATACTTAACATATTTGATTTAATGCTTTGGCCACGTAGTTTTAATAAAAATATATATGTATAAAAAACGTATCAGAACAGATTCACGGCGTGCGGTGAAATCTTGAACGCTCTGGGCAAACTGTCCGGTTACTGGATCGCGCTTGTACTAATCTTCAAATTTAAATTTAATTAAATTAATTAAATTAAACTTGACTTTTGTATAAAGTTTACGATTTAGCAACCATCAGAATAATAGATGTTTACTGTAAAATATTAACATGATCTAAAATTTTAATGAAGCTGCGGTTGTGGGATGTTGATTTTGCATTGTTTTCGGGTAAGAAATTATTAATTAGCAAAATTTCATTATAGAAGACAAATAAGTTGAAAATTTTGCTGTAAGTAATGATTGTATTTTGAAATTAAAGTCTATTTGAATCTGAAACATGGAAATCTGTTTTGGCTTTTGTTTTAGATCTTGGAAAATATCAATATAGTTAGGGAATCGAGATGTGAGTTGAAACGCCCAAGGGGCTAGAATAGGTGTCTTAATTGAAGGTCACGGCTTTACACCTGGGCAATTTTCATGTATTTAATTTGTATTAATATACCGATAGCTCCGTTGATTTTTCATTGACAGAAATCTAGCACTGGCAGAAATAAATACTTCAGACATGACAGACAGCGAATAAAACTCAGTGGAATTATTAATTCGATATTTTTTTTATTTACAATAAAATTAATAACTATATATTTTTTCTTGAAACCTAGCTAAGGTAAGTGGATATTTTACGTATCAATTTGCAATTCATAGAATCCAGGTGGTTAATTATTATACAAGCTCAGCAAAGCACTTCGGTCACTTGTGGTGAATTAATCACAGCTGACTCAACCAAAGGTTAATTGGTGTCCGTCCTTATTCCCTCGACAGTTCCCTACAAAGTGCTCAGACGTACTTTGATATCGCCGAACTAGCTAAGGCAAGGCTTACTTGCTTGTTTATATTTTCAATGACATTGACATTTCCTATGAGTGGAATGTTAGATGTTTTTGGTATCAAATTAAAATTATTTTAAAACTAATTATATATTTTTATATGGATACTAGCGGTTCACCCGCGGCTTTGTTCGCGACATAATCAAAAATAATCAAAATATGTTAATTATGGTCTACTTAAGCTGTGAAAACAGTACATTTCAAGCAGATCAGACCAATTTTTCATACGAATGTTTCAACCGATTTCACTCGTTTGGGGTTGAATTTTTAAAAATGACAAAATACGTATGTATTTATTTTTGCTCAAAAGCTTAAAAATTAAATTTCATGTTTCTTACATAAAAAATGACGGACCCGCCATACAAACTTTCAGGTAGTTTTTAAGAACCCTGATATATTTATTTATTTATTTATAACAGAAGCTAGCATATAAAATTTCATGAATCTTACATGAAAAATGACGGACCTGTGATACAAAATTTCAACCCCCATTTCACCCTCTTTTGGGTAGTTTTTAAAAAACCCTGAAGTACGTATTTATTTATTTCTAACCACATTTTTTTTCTTACATCAAAAATGACGCACCCACCATACAAACTTTCAACCCCTATTTCACCCTCGTGGGGGTAGATTTTCGAAAACCCTGAAATATGTATTTATCTATTTCTAACCCGAGGGTTGTATATAAAATTTCATGCTTCTTATATCAAAACTGACGGAACCGCCATACAAACTTTCAACCCCTATTTCACTCTCTTGAAACGTAGATTTTAAAAAACCCTCAAAATCGTAATTATTTATTTCTAACCAGAAGCTAGTATATTCAATTTCATGCTTCTTACATGAAAAATAATGGACCCGCGATACAAACTTTCAACCCCCATTTCACCCTCTTGCGGGGTAGATTTTCGAAAACCGTGAAATAAGTATTTATTTATTTCTAAACAGAAGTTACCATATAAAATTTCATGCTTCTTACATGAAAAATGACGGAGTCCCCATACAAATATTCAACCCCTATTTCGCCCTCTTGGAAAGTAGATTTTCAAAAACCCTTAAATAGGTATTTATTTATTTCCAACCAGAGGCTTCTATGCAAAATTTCATGCTTCTTACTTCAAAAATGACGGAGTTCTCATCCAAATTTTCAACCCCTATTTCACCCTCTTGTGGGGTAAATTTTCAAAAACCATGAATTACATATTTATTTATATCTAACCAAAAACTTGTATATAAAATTTCATGCTTCTTACATCAAAAATGACGAACTCCCCATATAAACTTTCAACCCCTATTTCACCCTCTTAGGTGGTGAATTTTGGAAAACTCTGATTTACGTACTTGTTTATTTCCAACCAGAAGCTTGTATACGAAATATCATGATTCATCCCTTATTTCACCTCCTTAGGGGTGAAATTTCCAAAAATTCTTTCTTAGTACGCGTTTTCATCATAAAATGCATCAACTGTCAAAATTTCAAATCTCTAACCCCAGTGGTTTAGGCTCTGCGTTTATGAGTCAGTCAGGACAAGTCTTTTTATATATTGACTTTATATTCCTCCCGTACAAAACGCCGATTTCATATGTAAGGACCTAATATATAGATAAGAAACAGCTTGTCAATGTAACACTGTTAGGTTAAGGCTTGGCTCCCGTTTTGAATAGAAGGTTTGGATCTTATTTCATCTGCCTGCTCCAATGAAGTGGGTACATGTGTAAGTGTTTCAGTGAAATTAGGCACGTGCATGTTTCTTGCCAAGGTTTGAACCAACAATCGTCGGAAAAAAACCATACGTATTACATGAATATATTGTTAAAGAAAACGTTGATAAGTTTCTTGAATGATTTGGAATATATGGACAATTGGATTTATGAATTTAATAATTAAATTTGAAATTGAAATTACGAATTACGCACGAAAACACTGCGATCTTTGTCCAGATTTAATCCGCAACTGCAACCTATGTGTTTTGTTCACTAAGCTATCTTTCGGCTTTTGAAAATAAGCGTGCAATAATGAATATTTATAAAAGTTTATTCTACAAAAAAAACATTTTAGATGATGAATTTAAAGACTTTGATTATTTGTTTTTTTTTAATTATCATCAAAGGATCTTCGTTATTACTTACGTCAGCTTCTCTCTGATATTTTAGTCTGATTTTCTAAGCTATTAAGAGATCAAACGGGTATTTAGCTTAAGCATCTGAGAGCTTAAGATCAGGTTTAATTGGTGTTAGTTGACATATTTATTTAAAATATTCAATAATTTTATTAATTTAAATTATTTAAGAGGAATAAAACAATCTTTGATTTAAATAAAAACTATTATTATCTTGGAACTTCTACTACGTAGATCTCGTGCGGGTTGATGAACATACCTACAAAATATGTTTTCCATAAAATGGAAAAAATACCATTCGTCACATTTCTTTTGTTTCTGTCGAGTTTACGCGACCTTTAGTGTTTATTATAGGTTATCTGTGACCTAATTTGTAAATCGTTAAAATCCCTCTGTTTCTGAGTTTCTAATTGTAGAAACTAATTTCAATGTCGCAGTCTTAAATAGGACGGAATATTTATATTACTGAATCGAAACCTTTGAGAATGTTGATCTCAAAGCTCCGCGAAATTTCAAAAGATCTTAAGATCTTGCCAACCAAGTACGTGCTTGTATTTGATTTCAGAGCGTCTTCTTCGAAATTAAATACATATTAAGAATAAAAATTACATTTTTAGTGTAGGATTCTGTTGTTATGTGTTTCATAAGAACTAATAATATATTAAAGAAAAATGTATGTCCTAGTTTAATGTATGTGTGTATACGCCTCAGCTCAACTCAGCGTTACTTTTAACACTGATACCAGTACATATTACCCACTAAAAGTGGCTGAGCTAGGCGATGTATTGGTTGTCGCTTAAAAGTTGGCATCGTGGATAAGACGTGCTAGCTTTAAAAAAAATAAAATGAAAGATTTTGAATTATCGTTTAATTCGTATGAAACAAATTGTTCGTGAAATTTATGTTATATGTATCTAGTTATATATGTATGTTATTATGAAGTTATATCTGTAAATATTAATAATTTTAATATATTTTTGTAATTTAAAAAATATTATGTCCCTTACCATTTATTTTATAATCAATGCTCTGCCTAGAGGTAGCATAGAGGAGATCGCTGCTTAATAATAAGGTCGTCCGTTGCGGAATCCCAGAACATGCAACTCATGTAACTTTTGTAAATATTTTAGTTTTTATTTTCGAGTACAATAAATTACAAGCAAATATAATTATTGTTCAATAACTTAAAATAAATAAACTAATAAAAGTATTTAAGAATATATCTGAGTTTCATTTTAACTTTTATATACTTACTATAACCATGCTATGAAATATCATTCCCCTTGATCTATTTCTGAGCCTCTTGGTCGGACGTTCATCAGTTAATTAAAGAAAAAATAAATATGTCAGCTATTCCGTGTAACTAGAGAATTCTAGTATTTTAATGAAATGAGCTTCAGAGTAAAATCATATTATATTTAGTTTGTCATATTCATATTTTTTCTAATAAAATTAGTTATAATATCAAATAACGTTTTTACTGTTAAAGTGATAACGTTACTTTTTACATAAATAATAATGTTCTTTTTATTGTTAGATTTAGTCATTTTTAATTATATTTTTAAAATAATATTATTATTAATAATAAGGTCCTCCAGACCGATTTCGGTCACGGTGGCCAATCTCAAGAGAGATTAGCCAACTGCGCAGGACATATTATAGTGCACAAGTGTGTGCGCAAGCACAGGTGCACTCTCTTTTCCTTCGCTCTCATAATCCTATGGGACGGCAATCCGACACGACCGGAAAGAGTTCAGGCGCAGGACCAACGGCTTAACGTGCTTTCCGAGGCACGGGAGTGTACACACTTCCAGACTTCAGGCTGCTACTGAGAATTTTCTGACAGAAAAACCCAATAACTATTTATTGGCCCGACCTGGGAATTGAACCCAGGACCACCGGGTCTGTGGCCTTATATCTAGCCACTAGACCAACGAGGCAGTCTTAAAATAATAAAATATTAATCAATCAGGTGATGTACAAGTATCTGCACCATCTTAGTGGTACTTTGTGCTAGGGCTTTGTCCAAGCCCATCTATGTAGGTACCACCCACTGATCAGATAATGTAACGCCAAACAGAAGAGTTTGAAGAACACAAGAGAGAACTCACATACCAACAACCTTAGGAATGAAGATGTTATGTCCTTTGTGACTATAGTTATAATGGCTCACTTAATATATATAAAATCTACAATTTTAACAGTGAAAAGTTTATATAAATATATAGAATAAGACCCGTTTTTGTGATATAAATATGTACAAAATAAAAAGTACAAAGAACGTCAAATTAATATTTAAGCTTGACATATGATGAGACTAGATGTAATACTGTTTGGCTCAAAATATTATAAATATTCTTACATCTTACAGAATAAAATATTGTAATATTTTGTGTTGAATTTGTTTTATATTATTTAACTAGTATCCGTTTGCGGCTTCACTTTTGTTTGAAGGGGGAGGGGGAGATTATTAGGCATCCTTTCCTTTTCTGTACACTGACAACGTATATGTAAAATTCATAGGAGTAATAAAGAAGAAAAAAGTGCTTATTTTCGTTTAAAAAAGAGTTTACGCAAACTATCGCTTAAACAAACAGATAACTAAGGACTAAACGACACGATTTGACCCTAATCTCGGTTCAAGACCCAGGGTTGTGATCGTTGAGAGGGTCAATCTAGCATGCTCCATCCCATATTAACCTCGACCCATCGAGAACATACTGATCTCTGTCAAAAAAATTCATGATTTACTTGTGATCGTATCGTTAAAAATAAAAATAATTATGATGTGGTATAATTGTTGTTTTTGCCAATATGTTCGATATGATATAAATAAAATTAGTAAAATTTAAATTATATTGTAATCATTATAATACATTTATATAAGAAAGAACATAGTTTGACTGATTTATTTAACAACTAGCTGTACCCTGAGGCTTCACCCGCGTATAATTAATAAAAATATAATAAATTATTTTATTACTATAATAACACACACGCACGCGCGCGCGCACACTCACACACACACACACAAGTGACTTTTACGTATTGACAGAAGTCTAAAGTGGAATTTTTATCTTTCCCATATAAAAATGACAAATTTTCACACTCTTAAGAGATTAAATTGTATGTTTCAAAACCTAACCATTTAGACTGTGCGATGTATATGTTATGTTAGTTATTCAGACAGCGTTGGAGTTTTATTATTTACTAGCTGTGCCCCGTGTATAATTATTAATAAAAATATAATAAATTATTTTATTACTATAATAACACGTATACACACACACACACACGCACACACACATATATGGCTACTGGTAAAGAAATACGTAATTAACGATTTGAAATTAATTTTCATAAGATACCGTAGGGTTTACCGATCTTATATATGGACTATCATTTGCGAGATCACATGTTCTTTGTGTGTACCAATTTTCATCAAGATTGGTCAAGTCGTTCTTGAGTTATAAGAAGACATACATACAGACAGACAGAGAGACAAAAATGAAAATAATAGTATAATGTGAATCACTGCATCATAAAATGATTATTATATCACAAAGTTAGGTGAAAAAAAAATGTACAGACAGAGCCAATAGATTTATATAGTAGTATAGATAGATGCATAGCATATTTTTAAGAGATACCTAAAATCTAATCAAGTAGTATAAGATGTATCGAGATGGCTAAATGATTAGAATATGTTAACCTTAATCGAAGTTTTTTAGTAATCCGGATTTCTATTCTATTGTGCTTATAATTTCTCATGCTCGGCGATGACGGTAAGCTTTATGAGAAAACGTTCGATTGGAAATCCTACCACCAACCAGCATTTGATCTATTGTTTGTGCCTGTGAATTTCTCACTGCTGAGGCTAAAGCATCTAAAGGCTAAGGCGTCCTCTCCTTTTTTTTAAGGAGCAGCTTGGCGCTTTTTCTCCAAGCTGCTCCAATGCGGGTTGTGGAATACACACGTGGCAGAATTTTAGTGAAATTAGACACATGCATATTTACTCACGATGTTTTCTTTCACCATCAAATGCGAGATGAATTATAACACAAATTAAGTATATGAAAATTCAGTTGTGCTTGTCCGGGTTTGAACCCACGATCATCGGTGAAGATTCACGCATTCTTACCACTGGGCCATCTTGACTTCATATTTTATCTATAGCCTTTGAATAACTTACACGCACAAGTAAAAATGTGCACGTGTATAATAATTTAAAAAAGATTTTTTTTTTCTTAATATACGAATAAAGTTGAATATACAGCTAGTAATTAATAAAATAAAATCGTGTGTTGTTGCTCTTTTTTTGTTTTCATTACTTTCTTTACAAAAGTACCTTTTAGATCACGTTACAAGGGTCAGATCCGTTCTCGCATTAGCCCGCCGACCCTCAAAGGAAATGGTTGAGATCTTCGCTAATGTTCCCATTGATTTTCTGAAATCGAACCGACGCTCCTACAACCTTAACATTACGTAGCGTATTGGGGAAAGTGATGTTTTTTGTGTGTTTATAGTACGATTAATTACATAGATTTATTTTATTTTAGATGAATAATCCATTTTTAGAAGTAGTTTTTCAAAATAAAATGTAATATGTATTTATTTAAATAGTAAGTAAATGAGGAAATTAAGGATTTATATTGTTGTTATACACCTAGTGAAGTTTGGAACATAATATTATTTATATATCATATTTTAATAGATGAAAACAACACAATTTATAATTTAAATCAAAACTACTTGGAATAACCTCCTTACTAATATATTAATTGAACAATACTTTGCCATCTTTTTCGTACTGGGGAATGAAATAGAGAAATCAGCGTATATATTAGGTCCTTACATATGAAATTAGCGTTTTGTCGTACTGTTCACTTTGATCTGAAATATCTCCTCTTTGGTTAAGAATTCCAAATTCAAATTTATAAATTCATTTAGCTGGTACATTTGAGTTTTTAAAACAGTCATTCATTTGTTTTTTCTTTATTATTTTTTTCTTTGGCGTCGCTTATTACTGCACAATAAAAAACATGAAATATCGGTATATTTACGAGTACGAGTTCTACCGTGGCACCAGTGCTGCAGAAACAGCTCGAAGGATTAATTATGTGTACAGCGCTGTTGTCGCAAAAGAAAACACGGTACGTTTTTGGTTTCAACGTTTTCGTTCTGGAAATTTCGACCTTCAGAACCAACCCCGTGGACGGCCGGAGACCAAAGTGGAAAATGAAGAATTAAAAGCTATTGTGGAAGCGGATCGAATCACAAATCACTTCAGAGATAGCTGCAGGCTTCGGGGTAAGTGATAAAACTGTATTAATCCACTTGAAGCAAATCGATGGTTACCTCATGAATTGAGTGAATCGAACTTGCAAACTGGCGTCGACTACTGTTACTTTGCTCAACCGACACAATAATGAAGGGATTTGAAATCGAATCATTACTTGTGATTAAGAGTGGATACTGTACGATAATTGGAAGCGCTCGTCGCAATGGCTGAACCCTGGAGACCCAGCCCAATCCTGCCCTAAACGAAAATTGACTCAGAAAAAGTTACTTGTGAGTGTTTGGTGGACTAGCGCCGGTGTCGTTCACTACAGCTCTCTAAAATCTGGCCAAACGATTACGGAAGGTATCTATTGTCAGTAATTGTCAACCATGAAGGAAGAACTAGCTGATAAACAACCGAGATTGGTCAATCGCTCTAGGCCTCGCTGCTTCACGACAATTCAAGACCACACACTGCACAACAAACAACCACTAAGTTAGATGAGCTACAATTGGAATTTCTGCGACATCCACCGTACTCCCCGGACCTTGCTCCAACAGATTACCATTTTTCCCGGAATTTGGACAACTTCTTACAAGGAAAAAAATTCAACTCCGATGCAGCAGTCCAAACCGCCTTCAAAGAGTTTATTGATTCTCGTCCCCATGGTTTTTTTAGTAAAGGGATCAATGATCTACCTATGAGATGGCAGAAGTGTATAGATAACAACGGTGCATACTATGATTAATTAAATATATTTTACAAAAAAAAAAAGACTTTATATTCCTCCCGTACAAAACGCCAATTTCATATGTAAGGACCTAATATATTTACGAGCTGTACAACATTTATTAGTTAAGGCGTTAATATATATCAATAAATAGTGACAGGATAGATCTCGGTAATTCGATCACTTCCATGTGATTGGCAGCCATCTGCCTGTTAGTCTGTCGTTTATCAATCTACAACATGAGATCTGTCAGCAGAGTATGATGGATGTCTCAATTATGTATTTTTGTGACATATTTACCCATATCTATATCAAGTGTAGGATTTCGTGAATTTTGTATAATAGGTTAATGTTATATAGGTTATGTACTTGAACCAATTTTAGCAAGTTGTTTTGTAATGTGAGAAATTCCATACACGATTCGTTCTTTCGTTTTGTTATTGCAAGTTTTATACGTCTTAATCTTATAAGATACAATATTATATTTGTGTTTGAAACAAAAGAAAAAACTGTTAACATTTTCTTCATTAACATTATGAGACAATGAGTGTTACTTGAAATATTTATTTAAATCATTAATTGAATTGAAAACTGCCGCCGCTCCTCTGAGACGAGATTATCTTAATTATTTCGTTTATTATCACAAACAATACTTAGTCGTTGTAATTAGTTGATAATTCATTGTTTGGCATACTTAACGAATTCTAAAAATATTACTGCAAAAAGGCATTTATATATGTCAACCTAGATTTTAATTATATGAAGATCTTGATTATGACTAAGGATATCATTAATCCAGACAGTGTTTTGCAATGAGCTATAATAATATAATTAATTGTGTTTTAGATCATTTTATTGTATGACAAGTGTAAATTTTTTTTACAATGCCTCTTTTTTTTACAATGACTCGGTAATAAATATATTGTATAATTTGCTAAAATCAACTATGTAAAAGTACAATATAAGTTCAGAAATAGCACCGGGTCAAGTATTTTTTAAATTCTTTAATCGAATTTAAAATTGAAACTATAAAGTATATTATTCTTTGAAATGTTGAGTTTTTTATGATTTTATTGTAAAATAAATGTTATAACACCAATAACAAATTAAATTCTTTTATTTGGCTAGTTGGGTTGACTTCCGTCTGTAATTCTTAATTTAAAATATAATAAAAGAAGAGTAAAAAGTAATCGCTTTTAAGTTAACTCCAAAAAATATTATTTTTGACAAAGGTTAAAGATTAATGTGCGAGTCTTTTGTCTGTATACACTGGACACATGCACACAATTATAATTTATTAGAATCCCATTTAATGCTCTTCTCATCGCTGATGTGACTGTGACTTAAATGTTGGTTCATCGAGTGTTAAAAGGTCGAGATCGACGATAAAAAAGAATAAGTTGAAATGAGAAAAGTTCTCTGCGTTTATGAAAATGTTGAGTTCACGCTTATCTTGAACTACTTTTGAGTTATGACTCGTTCGCGTTTTATTGTAAAAGTTAATTTTAAGCAGATTAAAAAAAACCGCAGCAAGTATAACAAAAAAATCAGTGTCACGTTTACAAGGACTTTCTTTTTATTTATAGGCATTAAAAATAACAAGCAAGAATAATAATAATAATGTATTGATAATCACGACCTTGGGTTCTATATCCTTAAGTCTAGGAGTAATCATTAGACCGACGAGGCAATCATTTTGAAAATATACAAAAGTCAAAACGAATGCTGCTCTCATACAAATCTGCACATATATGCACAAATATTTCTTTACTACTCATTATTATAATATGATTATTCAGTTAAAGTGTAAAATAAATCAATAAATCCCTCCGGATCATTAATACAACGTCAAAGGAGAACGATTTTTCACTGACATCTGATACCGGCCTTTATTTTGGAGTAATTATGAGATGAAACAAAGTTTTTAATGAACGCCGGGTTCAATTATGACCTGAGAATTATTCGCTTTTATAAAAGATGTACTTAAATAATATAGAAGCCGGTTCAATTATTTAGATGTATTATAAGCTTATCATAATGAAATATTATTATATTTGTCTAATTAATACTTTCATTGTGTGTACGCTTCTAAGCTACAACGAAGAGTTTCCTATACACAAACAATGTTTGAAAGATATCGCTTTCTTAGCGATAACAACGTATTTTGTACGTCTTCCTTTGCCTTTTTCATTTTAATTGTTCCTAAGTGTGAAGTTGAGTATTTGCTTTAACTTTTTATTTTATTTTAGTAAGAAAACAGACGGACAAATACGTCACTGAATAAATTAATTACGAATTATTTATTTGGTAGTTAGTAGTAGTTTAATCATAGATGAAATTCAATAATGGACATAATTTTAAATATACCGAATAATATTAGCGTTCATTTGTTTGTGATTATTATGTAGAAATATTTTTATGATAACAAGAAACTCGGAATGTTTGGCGTTTACGGTTCTCGTTCGTCATTATTTTATGATCCTTCGTAAGCTCTTAAAACCGGATACGAAAGTAATAAAAGACTTTGTTTTTACAACTGAAATATTTTTGGGATTTGGAAATGAAAATGATTATCTCATTTTTTTTTCATTACTACTTTTTAAGACTTATTTACTCCTAACTAATACTTTTAATAATTTTAACTTGGTTTTATATGGAGCTACATATGTGTGTAATATTTCGTGATATCTTAACCTGTGTAGTACTTGAGTTAGGCTATGGCAGGATGGAGGCCCGCATAGGCGGGCCGGCCGTCGGAGCGTCACGGTAGCATGCGCAAGCGATCCCGTGGCGCTCCCGTTAAGACGGGAAGGGTACCGCTGGGTTTTTAGTGGGTATTCCGATGACCGGGGCACACTCGGTGCCTTGGACATACGGCGAGTCCCACATACCCCCCCCACTGTTCCCGTGGGGGGAAACGCGTCATGCGTTTTCCCAGCGTCAAAAAAAAAAAAAAAGGCTATGGCAGGATGTTCAGCTTAGGTTTTTACCTACATGGAACAGCGAGGTACATACCCAAGCTTCTTAAAGGAAGAAATAACTTATTTCTGCGCGAGATAAACGTTATGTTTGACAGTGAAAGGACCTGGACAGTGATGGTCTTCTTCAGCGATACCATAATTTTCCACCAAGAACCAGAATGAAGACATCCACACTATGTACACCTTTAGGTATTGGAGATGCGCATAGGCATGTCAGCTAATGAGGCGTCATAGTTGCTTGTACATGCAACTATGACGCCCTTGGCGTTCTTGAAAGACGCAAAAATTACTGCTAGTCTATGGGTGTTCTAGCATTGATACTGACCAGGGATCTCGCTCCGATTAACGTGAGGGTATGAAATAAATATTTTCCAATAACACTATATACTTCCCATGTGAATAAATATTATTTACAATTACTAAAAAGTTACCGTTCAGCACAATTATTAATTCTCTGTTCTGTTCTCTGAACGTGGAAGTGTAAAGCATGTTAATTACACAAGAGATAAAACAGCTGTCGTCTTTTAGTGTATTGTTAACCTCAAGAAGTGCGAGTGCCATTCTTGTCTACGATCAACCGGAGATCTTTGTTTTAATTCTTTTAATTACAGTACAGTACAGTAACAGCCTGTGAATGTCCCACTGTTGGGCTAAGGCCTCTTCTCCTCTTTTGAGGAGAAGGTTTTGGATCTTATTCCACCACGCTGCTCCAATGCCGGTTGGTGGAATACACATGTGACTGAACTTCAGTGAAATTTGACATATGCAGATTTCCTCAGGATGTTTTCCTTCCCGTCAAGCGCGAGATGAATTATAATCACAAATTAAGCACATGAATTTCAGTGGTGCTTGCCCGGGTTTGAACCCACGATCATCGGTTCAGATTCACGCGTTTTTACCACTGGGCCATTTTGCCTATCTTTATTATATTGAATGCGAATCGATTTGGCCAAACTATCAATGTTAATTTGAAATTCAGAGACGCAGTATCTATGTAATTATGGTTTAACGAACATTTAAGGTGTTTATTTTTCAATTACTGGTCGCGGCGGAATTTTACGTCGAAAATCAAATTAAGATACTAGTTAAGTATACAACAAATATATATTTTTTTTATGTAATATGCAATATGTGTCATGCATATTTTATAAAAACCATTTAGGGTTTTCAAAAAATATTAATTTGTGTTCACTGACACGTCAGATTAATATGATAAAAATATTTTAACTTTTCGTCGCTTTTATAGTGAGTCTGCTTTCGATTCGGTATAAATTAAGTGAAATAAATGCTTAATAAAATTTCTTAATGCTGTTCATAAAATGTTAAATTAGGTAAAATGGATTTTCCTAATTTTGTGGTAAATTTATAAGTATATTGAAGATTGTCAATTATTTTTTGACCAATTCTATGTAATTTTGTTCTTATTCTATTTTATTTCGTGAGGGTATGAAGCGAATAATATTAACATTATTTAATTAATTAAGAAAAACCTTTAAACTGGTATTATCTACAAATTATATCGACATAAGGAAAGTATTTCAAATTGTATTCAGACAGCTCTTTCACTTTAAAACGCAGTTTAGTCTGAAATTAGAGTTTACGACATTGCCTGCAACATGGCTTCAGAATATTACATGCATTCAGATTACCTCGTTTCACGAAATCATTTCTTTGCTATTTGAATGTTTACCTAATTTCTAATTATATTGAAATATGTAAATATAATTATAGTTCTTTTTCTTCTTCTTCCTGTCCTTATCCCATTAAGCAGGGTCGCCATAACATGTATTTTCCTTCTCCTTCTTTCTGTCGCTCGTCATATCATTACTTACGCCTTTCATACGTATATCCTTTTTTACGCAATCCATCCACACTTTCTTCGGCTTTCCCCGTCCCCTATTTCAACATTCAACCTCATCACCCTTCTAGTTACAAGCTTTTCATCTCTCCTCATCACATGCCCATACCACGCTAATATATTACTCCTCAACTTTTCATCTATTGGTGCTATTTTTAGACTTCCTCTGATATACTCGTTTGTTATAAATATAAATAAATGAAAAAATTAATGAAGCGATTAACGATGAAAATATTCGTCTCTTATTCCATCATGTTTTTGTTCTGTTAGCAGTTGAATCGCTTGGACTTTGGAGTAATATTGTGAAAACTTTTATTAAAAATTTAAAAATCTTATTGCATCTACCACCTACCGCTTGTCACCAACAAGAGGGCTAGTTAATTTTTTCCCAGATGATCGGAATTGCGATTTAAATGGATAATGCTGCTAGCGTTCTTGCTACCAATCTACGCGGTCACGATTGGTACAGTAATTATTTTAATATTAATAAACAAAAAAAAATTCTTCATTTGAACAATAATATAAAATTCTCTTTCTTTTAAAGCATATTTGACGGAAGTTTGAAAACTTTATATTATAAGTTGCTGCTTGTGTAAATAACTAACGAGTATTTCACACTAAATGCAACACTTACTATATTCAAGTATGAAGAAAAATAAACAATCAAGTATTTAAACAATTTATGAATCATTTAATATTGAGCGTTATAGTGGTCATCATTTGAGCATAGGATCTACAGCCATACAAATTCGCTACGGGATTAATGAGGTAGTCATGTAAACTTTGCATACTTAATATGCAATTATTTGTATATAATTATTGGTCCTAAAAAGTGATAATAATATCCACACCCAAATATGTACACGCATAACTAAGTTACATTTTCATTTCACAAAAGCTAGACGTCAGTTATGAATAAAAAAACTGTAAATGTGATTATATCAAAAGCTAAAACCATTATCTATTTCACTATAAAAGTCAGTTTTGGCTTACGAAAACCAGAATTTTAAGCAAACATCGGCTTGCCTTCCTAGGGACGCGTATTATCTTTTATATCGCACTCGTTTTGAATACATATAGCGTTTAGCTCGGCTCTTACGAGATCAGAATCTCGCCTTTGTTTCTATTAAACTACGATTCCAACTATTTAGAATATTTGGAATATCATATTATAACATATTGGATGCGATATGTTTATTTTCTCGAAAGCTTTCGTTTTAAATTCGATTTTAATGTGTAATCGTCTTTTTATTATGAATTGAGTGTACTTAATGTACTGAGTAAACTAGTCCTAGTAACTGAGTAGAGACCCTGTTCGGGATGGAGATTCGGGGCTTATTCGATGAAGGCTATGAGATATACATATGTTCATATGTCACTTTTAGTTATTCTCCATCACCGATCACGAGATGAATTGTAAACAAAGACTTAGTACGTGACTATGTTATTTGTGTATTTTCGGATTTGTACTCATAGTACAAAATTCGAAATACCGTTTAGTTAGGATACCGATTAGTTAGCATTAGTTCCATATTTCATAATTTAATGATGTATGAGTGCTATAATTTGTTTATTAAGCATGATTGCCTCGTTGGTCTAGTGGCTAGATATAAGGTCGCAGACCCGGTGGTCTTAGGTACAATTCCCAGGTCGGGCCAATATAAAGTTATTGGGTTTTTCTGTCAGAAAATTCTCAGTAACAGCCCGGAGTCTGTTGATGTTGGAAGTGTGTACACTACCGTGCCTCGGAAAGCACGTAAAGCTGTTGGCCCTGCACCTGTGTCTATGCACACACTTGTGCACTATAATATTTCCTGCGCAGTTGGCTAATCTCTATTGAGATTGGCCGCTGTGGCCGAGATCGGTCTGGAGGACATTATTATTATTAAGCATGAGTTTAAGGTTAACTGTGCAAGTGTAAGTTTTCTTCACTCCTACAAAAGACGAAGTTTTCCACGTTTATTTTAATTTTAGAGGTGGATTTTTATATTTTTTACATAGACGTCTCGCTCATTTTTACCTTTTCTGACAGGAAAAATCTTGAAAACCTTATTTAAATTGTGTCTTGGAAATAGTTTGAATTATATAATCATAGGAACACAATATTTAAACTATTTATACATTTAAGATAACTGCAATATTAGCCTCCGATGTTAAAATCCTGGGCAGCTACAAGTAATTGGGGTTTTCTGTTAATAAATTCCCAGTAGAAGACCGGATTAAGGAAGTTTGCATTGTTAGACTATTTACGTCAGAAAGCATATAAGCTGTTGTCCCTTTACCTGATTGAGCTTCTATAGAGTTATGAGAGTGAGTGAATAGGATATACATTTCTGTAGTTAGTTGTTAACGATAAGATCCCGCCTACGCATTCTGTATAAGAGAAGATCTCCGCCAATATTTAAATATTTCATGGTTTTTGTTGGTAATAAAATATAAACTGACTTGGTATTACTTGGCTGGTAGACTTATGCAAGCCAGCCGTCAGGTATTATATCGCTAAACGACAATAAGTATTGTTATGTTCCGATATAAAGGGTGAGCCAGTGTAACTACAGCTACAAAGACATAGCATCTTACAATTAGTTCGCATGGTTGGTGGGGCGCATTGGTGATGTAAGATTAATATTTCTTACATCGCCAATATTCATAGTTGGTGGTGACAACTTACCATCAAGTTTTCAATTAAGTCACCCATTTTCCTTTCAATTCTATATAAAAAAATGTCTGTGTGCTTTACACTAATTTCAACTTTCAGTGAAACGAAGTATGATACTCCTACTATTTTTTAATTCTTTTATTTATTAGTAAATTATCAATTTAAATTATTAATTAAGTATATTGTTCTTCATGAATGTTTGAAAATATTTGTAACAAAATGTTATAAGTATTTCTTTCTTTTTTTTAATCTCTGTGAGTGTTTTAACCGCTCTCTTGAATGAGGATGAAAAATATAAAAAGTATAAATATTCAAATATATGTACTTCTTAAATAAAACATTAGTTGTTCATGTGTTTCATTCCAATCCTATTAAACATTCACAACTTTAAAATTTCGCCGAATTTGCAAAACTCTTACAATTTTAATTTGCTTGTATTATACAATGGCAATATTACGTATGTTAGTGATTCTTATTTTCTTTCTGATAAGGTTGAAATTTCAAAAACCATCGTTCGACTCTGTTTCATTGCTGAGTTTTTGTTTAAAAATACTTGTGGAAGTTCATGTCGTAGAATGTTTATGCTTTTTACTGTTTCAATGTGTTTCATATTTTGAGGCATCGTTCTTATTTTCATGGAAATAAAGGCTATATTTTCTCTCGTATGTCCCGTAAAACATTGAATTTTTAACGGTACGATGCAGTATCTTCTTCGGGTGAAAATTTTTAAAACCGCGTCCGTTTGTGTACGTGTCTATCAAAATGAGGCTGCGTTCATAGTGTCCTGCAATATTTATGAGGAACATGGTTTGAGGAGTTTGTTATTAAATGTGCATTTTAATTACGGTATTCTTATAGATTCAGTTTTTATATTACAAGTTTACAAGTAGGATTACATTCGACAGGTCAAATACATAGTCAAAATATTAATAAATTAATGCACATGGCATGTATCGTCCACCAGCACGAAATTTTTTTGCAAAATTTCAGCGCAGTCGTTTAAGGGGTACTAGTTAAAATTTCAGACGAATCATTTGCAAAATTAGACCCAATCATACCTGGATTAGAATAAATAAAAGCTTATGTAAATATTACACTCATTTATCGTCAAAAAAATTTATACAATTTCGGAAAGAAATACCTGAGGTATCTGGGAAGAAACCGCGAAAAAACAGCAGGAATATTTATTTTTCAATTACTTTTGCTTACAACAGTTATCTTTATTTTTAGAGGTTGGCTTACCGTCTATAACGATAAAAATTAAATCCGCTTTAGTCTATTAAAAGTTTATAAAATATTTTATTCATGTACAAAAAGGATAAAATATTCTATACAATAATGAACTGTAATATTATCATCATTAAAAGGCAATGGCTTTTTGGCTCAGTAAAAAAATAAATTACGAAACCCAATTTGTAGTGTAGTGGACTTCAGTGAGGATGCACAAGTAATATTCTATAACTCCGGAAAAAATATTCGTATTAAATCATTTATTTTGATTCAGTTGTGTCGGTACATTGTGAAAGATCCTTAACGCTCGTTTTCCTAAGCCGCCTTCGTGACGTCGCGACGTGAAACGACCGAATTTCTTGCAAATTGTAAGTCACAATCAGAACCCATTCATACAACTCGGATGACGATTTCAATGCCAAGAATTTCACTAAAACATGCTGATGTTTAATAAACTACATTATGATATCTAAGCTCATAGTTTAAGAACATTGATTGGAGCTATTAATGCTTTAGCCACAGCTAGCGAGCTATTTATCGTATTGAAAATTTCTTCAGATTGCCTGAAAACCTAAAAACGATTTGCATTTTAATTTTTTTCAAGAAGAATGGTTTAAAATTATATTTATTTCTCAAATTAAATCATAATTTCACTTAATAAGAATACTTACATCTGTTTTCATGGTACTATTTCAATATTGAACGTGAATAACGAATACACATAATTGATATTAAGCTATTGTGCTTCCAAAATAAATCATAAATTATTTCAATTTTCTCAAATGTTTTGGAGATTAGAAGGGGTCACAAGCTCGAGCTAACATTGCCCATATAACAGGATTGAAAGCATAAAGTTTTGTGAAGGATCCGACTACTATACAACGAACAAGTTTACCGGATCTAATACACTAGGTAAAATCTTTCTTAATGTCTGTTAGAAAATTTATAATAGTAGTAAATTAGTAATTGGAAATACATTGGTATTAAATATTAATTTTTCTTCCATTTATGTTTCATCAACATTTTATATTATTACGGCCTTACTTATAAAGGTTTTCTAGCGGAAATTAAACAATGATGTGTTTGATTCTTTCGAATGTCAAATCAATAATGACAGAACGAGCGTAGTCAGTATTTAACTAAACAGCCGCTAATCAATGTTAATTATAACCAGTGTTCGGCCAGTGGTACATATTATTTGCTTAAAATAGGTAGGTACGCTAGCAAAAGGGCCACCTGAAATTAAGCGGCTCGCCTTCAAACCAAAATACAACAATACTAAGAATTGTTGTTTGGCGGCAGAATATGTTATGATACAATACTTGCACAAAGCGCAACCACTAAGTTATAGTATATATGGGGTTTTCCTATAGGGACGCTTGAACTTTGACAGCTGGTTGCGGCCATGTTGTTTGAGTGACAGCTGTCAAATGCAGTGTGTTATATTCATTCCGTCCTCCCAAACCACCATGGCAGGTTACAGTGTCGAGCAGCACGTGCAAATCATAAAATTGTTTTATGAAAATGGGTCTTCAGTTCGAGCAACGTTCCGCGCACTTCGCCCGTTTTACGGTCGCGATGATCGTCCTGCCGAGTCGACTATCCGTCGATTGGTAGACAAATTCGAGTCAACCGGGTCAGTTAACAATCAGCCGGTTCCCGTGCGTCAACGTAACGCGAGATCTGCCGAGAATATCGCCGCTGTGCGCGACAGTGTCCTCGAAAACCCGCGGCAGTCAATTCCGCGTCGCGCACAGGAACTCGGCCTTTCGCAGACGACAACTTGGCGAATTTTGCGTTGTGACTTGAGCCTGCACCCGTACAAGATCCAACTGACCCAAGAGCTCAAGGTTAATGACCATAGACAGCGCCGTGTGTTCGCTGTCTGGGCATTAGAGCAGTTGGAAGTTGACGCCGATTTTGGCAAAAAAATCATCTTCAGCGACGAGGCGCATTTTTGGATGAATGGCTATGTCAACAAGCAAAATTGCCGTATTTGGGACGAGACCAATCCACACGAGGTTCACCAAGTGGCAATGCACCCGCAGAAAGTGACTGTTTGGTGCGGATTTTGGGCCGGAGGCGTGATTGGTCCGTATTTTTTCGAAAACGATAATGGTGTGGCCGTCACCGTCAATGGTGAGCGATACCGGTCGATGATAACCAACTTCTTTTGGCCTGAAATCGAGAATATGGATCTGGACAACATGTGGTTTCAACAGGACGGCGCTACGTGCCACACAGCACACGCTACGATGGAAGTTCTGCACGATCAAGCGCTCTTAATGGAAAATCCTATATATACATAAAAAAACGTGTGCGTCTCGGGACGCTCGATAGAAGTGATAATATTTATTATTAATTATAATATATTAAATATAATTTAAATTAGTACTTGAGAGTTGCTAAGTTATTATAAGTACTATCTGTATACGCTAGATGGCGTTAGGTTGGTAGCTCTCAGGTAAAGCAGTCGGCGTCGGTAATAGTGGCACCGTAACGCGTTACGTTACGAAGCGGCTTACCCTCCCATAAGAAGTTATCACTTCAATTATATAAACAACTTGACTGAATTTCGCTTTGTAGACAAACCTGCAACCCTTACCAAAAAAAAAAACTAGAATATATATAGTTAGGCAATACCTTGACCCATACAACAATGTTGTAAAAAATAGACGCAAACTTATATTTTAATACCGCCATTTTGTTTAAGGAACAGTAATTAATTCATTATTGACGCGACTTGTGATTTGTTGAATGTGTTCAAGTGTGTTATTTGGTTTTTTAGGAGTATTTGTGTGAGTTATTTACATCAATTTATACGGTTTGGTCTATTTTTAAAAAGACCAATTCGAGATTTTTATAAAAACAGTTTTCACTTCTGGATGCTAAATATATAGTAAGCATAAATCTTTTATCAAGTTTTTGGGAAATTAAACAAAATTAAAAGAATATTATAATGGAATTGGTATACATGGTTCATAAAGTTAAAATTATCTAATTCTGTAAAGCCGTTTGCGGTATCTTTAAAAATACTTTCGCGGTAAACATATAAAGATCTAATTCATTAAAATGCTTCTAAAATTAGCGAATATCTTAACAATATACTTCGTAGTTAGAACTTTGTGCAAGCTCGTCTGGGTAGGTACCACTCACTCATCAGATATTCTACCGCAAAACAGCAGGTTGGTTGTGCATTGTCAATGTAAGCGATGGTTAAAATTTCTTACACTGCCAATGTCTAAGGGCGTTGGTGAGCTTACCATCAATGACTTATCACCAGGTGGCCTATATGCCAGTCATTGAAATGACTGTTAATCTAATTCTACGTTTATATAAAAAATAATTAAAGCAAACTCAGAAAAAGTCTGACGACTGCGACGAGTATAACCAGTTCTTTTTAGTCGGTTAATAGTGACCGATTCGAAGTAAAATTGCTATTTCAAAATGGTAGGAGCTGCGACAAAGAGTTAATGTAACAATGATGTTCGTATGAAAGTCGAATATTTCATATTTCATTTATAATGGTCCAGCTTTATAAACGCATACAGAGCCATGATCGTTTTTTACACATAAAATGATTCGAAATAAAAACGGTTCGGGCAAGTCACACTTTGTTTAAAGGTTTTTAAAATTTTCGGAGCTAGTTCCTATTTCAGTCATATTTTCATTTATTAAATTATGTAACACATTTATGAAATTTATTTCATTTTTTTATTCATTATTACTTACACCTTTTTATAAGCGAAATACCAGGGACTGACTGATTCATCACGAGATTTCCGAAACTATAGGTAGTAAGTAAAAACTATAGGTAAGCTATAGGTAAAAAATTATTTCGAGTTTTAAAGAACACTTTTTAAGAAATATTCGAAAGTTACTTAAAATAATGAACGCATTTAAGAATTTGTTTGTTACCAATAATGTTTTCTATTTTGAGGTTATATTCTTCATGTTAAAATACCTTCAATACAGTATTAATAATAATAATAATAATGTCTTCCAGACCGATTTCGGTCATGGCAGCCAATCTAAAGAGAGATTAGCCAACTGCACAGGAGATATTATAGTGCACAAGTGTGTGCGCAAACACAGGTGCACTCACTATTCCCTAGCTCTCATAAACCGATGGGACGGCAATCCGACACGACCGGAAAGAGTTCAGGCGCAGGACCAACGGCTTTACGTGTTTTCCGAGTTACGGGAGTGTACACACTTCCAACTTCTAGACTCCGGGCTGATACTGAGAATTTTCTGACAGAAAAACCTAACAACTATTTATTGGCCCGACCTGGGTATTGAACCCAGGATCGCCAGATCTGCGGCCTTATATCTAGCCACTACATCAACGATATTTTTTACGTTTTTAACTGCATTATCATAGGATGACTATAGTATGTTAATTATAGTCTTATAGGTAGGTATATAATATAACTGCTATTTGAAGATAAGTACTTTCAATTGTGTTAAAATATTTTGTTATATTAGTAATAGTTGGAATGCATGACATTATGCACCTTCTTATTCTTCTTCTTGGTTGGGCGATCCGATCGCTAGCACACTCCAGCGTCCGTGTGGCACAATACCGTGCGGTTCAGGGAATTAAAACGGTGAAGGAAAAAAATGACAATGAGAATTCCCATAATGGACTACATTATGGGAATTCTCGTTAATCATAGCCAGCTAAATCACGAGGTGCATAAATCAAAGTCCGTTAGTGCAATCCGGTTGTAGAAAAAAGAAAATCGAAAAAACATTTAAACACGACAAAAACGAACCACTGAACTGAATTATAATTGACGTAAAAACATGACAAGTGACAACTGACAAGTGTTAAAAAAATGGATGCGATATTTCCGTTTATGCTCAGCACATTAAGCGCTTTAACATTTCGGACGATTACAGATCAAGCGGTTAAAGTAGAATTTAACCCGGGCCGGGTAGATAGTATTTTTTTAATCAAAAGGCCACTGACATATGGCCACTCGATGGTAAGCGGCCTATAGACATTGGCGATGTAAAAAATAATTCCTTACATAAAAAATTTACATGTGGTACAAATCCTTTATACTTTCTACTTAATTCGGCCATATAAAGTTCTAGCCTCCGTATCTTCAGGTGAAATGAAGCAGTTGACCACTTATTGTCTAGCCAGATGTAACAAACGAGTATATTGAGCCCGGAACTATTAAACTAGGTTGAATTTCCAACTTGCATCATTACTTTTAATTATATTGACGTATTTGTAACTGAATTATTACGAGTATCACGTGGGTACGAAATGTTTTCCTTTTGTAATATTTTTGAATAAGCCTACTGATTCGTTACATGAGATTAATATAGTATTTACATTGTATGGAGTTTTATTTTTATGTTTGCGTATTTCTTTAGTTTTTATATTAAAATGTGGTGTATTTATTTTTATATGTTTTGTTTTGGTTTATTTAATATACCTCTCTCTTTCGTTTGTCTGATGATGGTATGAAAGTAATGTTATTTTTTATAATATAGAACATAGGTAACTGTTTTTTTTATTGCATCCATTGTGCCCATTTGATTACATTTACTTTGAGAAGATATCAATATTTTAAATTTAATAAATAATAAGGAAAAACATCAAATAAATCGTTTATCTATACATATAATAAATCTGTAACTGGTCGATGTCTGTACATGGAAGATAAATGAGTAAAACTTTTATCGGGGGTCTTTATAAACACAATAGAACCCAAAACAATGATTAATAGAATTTTTGTCTGTTTGTCTGTTTGTCTGTGCGTTTGTGCACGCTAATCTTAAAAACGGCTTAACGGATTTGAGTGCGGTTTTCACTGATGTATTGTGGCTAACTTCACTTAACATTTAGTGTTTGTTTTATTTCAATCGGTTCATAAATAATAAAGTTATGTCAATTTAAAGATACACGTAGAACATTTATTAAAAAATGGTTATGGTCAAACTGAAAAGAGATTAAATATTACATGTAATTTACACCTTTGCTTATGATTTATCCTATATTTTGTTCTATAATTTTTAATCTCTTTATTTATTTATTATAAGTTTAGTATCCCTACTAAAAATCAATAAATTATTATCTGTAGGAAAAGTACGCGCACCTGTTAGTTGTCAAAATCAAAAACTTTTGCTAACAATTTCGTGTTTTCAGTAGCTTCGTGTGTTGTTTTTGCATAAAAACTAATATTGCATATATATTGAGTGTATCTTTATGATCTCATCTTATATCTTTCATAACAGTACGCTTTAAGACTGCGTGTGAGCAAGTCAGTTAACTCAGTGACAATAATTAATATGTAAACAGTATATAGGTGTATAAACAAAGCCTAAAAAACAACTATAACAATAATACATGGTTTTAGAAGTGCTTGCTTTAAACATCAACGGTATATCACTTCTTAAAACTTTAAATAGGTATAATTTTTTCGTAAATTCGTGTTTCCTGTCAAAAGTTTTAAAACGGCATATAAAAATTCAAACGTTTTACCTACTGAAGTTTTTTCTAAACAACGAAATAAATAACAATTTAACGCGGACAAAATGGCAACCATATTTTGAAATATATTTATTAGCCTCTGGATATATATAAGGAGCATTAGCCACTGGTTATGTATAAGAAGTGTAAATAGAGAAAAATAGCAATTTTGTTCAACATTAAAATAACAGAAATTACTTTAGAAGACCTCATTAATAAATGTAACAAGTATTTCGAACCGAGGAAAAATTTAACTATGGCCTGACATGTATTTTTTTACGAGAAAACAAAACAAACACGAAAATATAACCAACTTTATTACGAGTCTAGAAAATTACAGTTTAAAATGCGATTTCGTTGAATTAATAGTCATTGGTCAGTGATAAATTTACAGCGAATATGTGTTAGAGTAGCTCGCCAAACATCAACGATTCTTACAACGGTCTGATCTGTCACTAAAGAAAGCTATAGAGATAGCTAAAATAGTAGTGATCGAACAACAAAATACGGAGCACATAAATAAAAGCACTGAGACGTCGTCATCACCAAGCATCATCAAGCTTAATATATAATCATGAATAGGAAGAAGTAGATCTGTGCGAGCATATAATATATAATTAAGTGTACTCAGATATTGATATTATATATTGAAAAAAAAAATCACTGCAAAAATAACATAAATAAGATAAAAATAATAATGTATTAAATGTATTAATTTATATAAAATGAATGTACCAACCCATCTTAATATTCAATATTTTAGTTTGTTATAAATTTTGTACTGTAGTCATATTCTTGCTTGCCTTTTAATTGTATTTGGTTAAAAAATATATAAATAATATATATATCATTTATTTACTGCATTTTATTGGCCTTACTCAATGTAATAATGCTTAAGCTATGTGATTTCATTTATATTTTGTTTTTGTTAAATTTGTGTTTTCATTAAGTAATTAATTATATTTGATTATAAAAAAATATATATCTTACTACACCTTTACTGATTATGATGGTTTAGCTGTTTGATTTTATATATGTTTTGATTATTTTAATGATTGTGTAATTATTGTTGGTGGAAACTTAGCTAATGTATGTATATATTTATATATATATATGCTATAAGTGTCATCTCATTTTTAACACTTAACCTACCAGAGCGGTCAAATAACTGCTTTTGAAACTTTAATTAAAATTGTATATAGGGTTTTCCAATAGGGACGCTTGAACTTTGACAGCTGATTGCGGCCATGTTGTTTGAGTGACAGCTGTCAAATGCAGTGTGTTATATTCATTCCGTCCTCCCAAACCACCATGGCAGGTTACAGTGTCGAGCAGCACGTGCAAATCATAAAATTGTTTTATGAAAATGGGTCTTCAGTTCGAGCAACGTTCCGCGCACTTCGCCCGTTTTACGGTCGCGATGATCGTCCTGCCGAGTCGACTATCCGTCGATTGGTGGACAAATTCGAGTCAACCGGGTCAGTTAACAATCAGCCGGTTCCCGTGCGTCAACGTAACGCGAGATCTGCCGAGAATATCGCCGCTGTGCGCGACAGTGTCCTCGAAAACCCGCGGGAGTCAATTCCGCGTCGCGCACAGGAACTCGGCCTTTCGCAGACGACAACTTGGCGAATTTTGCGTTGTGACTTGAGCCTGCACCCGTACAAGATCCAGCTGACCCAAGAGCTCAGGGTTAATGACCATAGACAGCGCCGTGTGTTCGCTGACTGGGCATTAGAGCAGTTGGAAGTTGACGCCGATTTTGGCAAAAAAAACATCTTCAGCGACGAGGCGCATTTTTGGATGAATGGCTATGTCAACAAGCGAAATTGCCGTATTTGGGACGAGACCAATCCACACGAGGTTCACCAAGTGGCAATGCACCCGCAGAAAGTGACTGTTTGGTGCGGATTTTGGGCCGGAGGCGTGATTGGTCCGTATTTTTTCGAAAACGATAATGGTGTGGCCGTCACCGTCAATGGTGAGCGATACCGGTCGATGATAACCAACTTCTTTTGCCCTGAAATCGAGAATATGGATCTGGACAACATGTGGTTTCAACAGGACGGCGCTACGTGCCACACAGCACACGCTACGATGGAAGTTCTGCACGAGCAATTTCTGGACATGGTCATCTCGCGCGGAGGCGACGTGAACTGGCCACCGAGATCGTGCGATTTGACCCCGCTGGACTTTTTCTTGTGGGGTTTTCTTAAGTCGCAGGTCTATGCCAACAAGCCGCAAACCACCGATGCCCTCAAAGTCAACATACGCCACGCCATCGATCAAATACAGCCCGATTTGTGCGCCAGAGTCATCGAAAATTGGACCTTTCGTGTGCGCGCCACCAACCGAAGCCGTGGCGGTCATTTGAATGATGTCATATTCCATGCATAATGGGGTCGATAGACCTTCCAAATAAAAATTTCGCAAATATCTCTCCTACATGTATTTTTTTTTGCATTTCAAAGATCAAGCGCCCTTAATGGAAAACCCTATAGCTGCTTTTGTTTGTATATTATATACTTTTTCTACATAAAATGGCCGCTTAAGCAGCTTATTCAGATGTGTGTCAAGTTCAATGGACAACATTTGTTTTAATTCCCTTTTTTTGTTTAATTAAATTAGTAGCCTTGGTTAAGTCTGATTTTATTTAGTCTCTGACAGAAGAAACTTTTCCTTTACTTTATACTTTATATTGTACACATAAAATAACATAAATCTATAACAAAAACTAATTAATTCATAAATTATCCACACATCTCTTAACATATAAATAAAATTGAAGTTTCTGTCTGTTATTTCAAAATAACTGCCTGTTTTAAAGGTTATATGGCTATTTACGATTTACCAAAACCAAAGCAATCATTTTTTTAATTTTTTTACTGTCTGCATGTCTGTATCTTTAAATCGTCTAAAAATTGAAATAACCGAATTATTATAAGAACTATTTCAAGATTCCGTTTAGCCTTTATTTCATCAAAATTAGTTGAGTCTATCAAAAGTTATAAAAATACGTATTTTTGTTGATATCTATTCACATAATATTATTACTCTTCCTAACTGATTCATTAACGCAGAGCCTAAACTGCGGGGGTTAGAAACTTGAAATTTTGGCAGTTTATACATTTTATAACACTCACTACCGTCACTTTTGGTGTAAGAAGAATGATATTTAGTATTAAAGCTATGCATACGTATTTCGTCGTTTTTAGAAATTTAACTCCAAACGGGAGAAACGGGGTAAAAGCATTAGTATAAAAATTTAAAAAAATAGAAATATACTATTTGAGTTTTTTGATTGAATTAATAAACATGAATTTCAAAGTTTTTAGAAACTTTTATTTTTGTTTGGAAGAGTTGGAGAAATATACGAACTTCACTATGTTAGTGATGTTTGGATAAAAAAAACATATTCCATTATTGCCATATGTACCACTTAATTGGTATTCCCTAAGCTTTTATTTTTGTAAAGTTTCAATAAAATCCATTCAGTAGTTTATGCGTGAAAGAGTAACAAACGTCCATACATCCATACAAACTTTCGAGTTTATTATATTAGTAGGAAGTAGGATTATTATATGCCCTGTACTGAACACACATACACTATACTGGATGGGCGAATAAATCGATTGGTAAATGTTTATATCTTATTGATTAAAAAATGATAAAATCCTTATTTTACCCGTACGAAGTCGGGACGGGCAGCTAATTACTCGCTTATAACGTATCTTTCTGTAGGTAAAAAAGGTTTTTAAAAACAGTACAGCAGTTTTTTAGTTTATTCGCTACAAACAAACATACAAAAAAACATTTTTTACTTATTTATAATATTAGTATAGATAAAGACCACGCGCGAGCGAAGCTGCGGGCAACAGCTAGTTGAATAATATAAGGGTAAGATAGAGCAAGTATAAAAGTAACAGCCTGTGAATGTCTCACTTAGCTTATTCCACTACGCTGCTCCAATGTGGATTGGTGGAATACACATGTGACAGAATTTCACTGAAATTTGACACATGCAGGTTTCCTCACGATGTTTTCCTTCACCGTCAAGCATGAGATGAATTATAATCACAAATTAAGCACATGAATTTCAGTGGTGCTTGCCCGGGTTTGAACCCACGATCATCGGTTAAGATTCACGCGTTCTTACCACTGGGCCATCTCGGCTCAGAGCAAGTATAGCATAGCACTATTTAAATGTTATAGCTAGGTATCCTTTTCATACTATCGATTTAACAATTGAAGTTCGCAAGATAATCCTGTACTGGAAGTTTGGCTTTCAAAGTTTGAGAGGAGAGTTCATCTAACAAGACTTGCGATGTTAAAGATATAGTTTCATGGGTTAAACGGTCAAACAAACACAAGTAAGGTAATCTGTCGGCAAACTGTACACTAACATTTGATATTCTAGACAGCTTCATTCTAATTTCGAAAACGTAGCGCAGGAGTTGTATTTAGACGATTTTCAAGCGAATTTTGAATATTTTTATTTAAAATATATTTGCTGTAATTGTCAAAGAGAAAACTTTGTCGTTATTAGGTAACAAAAAAATGTTTGTGAAAACGGTTACAAGGAATATAGAAACTATTTGATATTTACGTCTGGTCGAACCTGGTCTTTTAGAACTACGAAGTAAAATATTTTAAAAATATATTAAATTGAATTCAAAATAACACAAAATGCAAATACGAATAGCTGTCTTGTGTTTTTAATTAAAAAGTTTTATATCTAGGTACTAAAAAACTGTCTGGATGTTGAAAGGAAGATCCTTTTACTATAATTTGCTTGAACATTTGTTATCCCGATGGTTTTCTTTAACAATAGCGACTTTTAGTTTAGTTTACTTTTCAAGTAAATATTAAAAAAATAATATATCTAGTAAATACAGCACTATAAATAGTAGTACCATCAACAAAAAGTAACAGCTGAGATGATGAGAAGGCTTGGAGCTTATTACACTACAGTTTCAATGAGGTTGGTGGACACATGTGGCACAAATCTACGTGTTCTGTACAATGGGTTGTCTCTGTTTTCGGCTTTCATTATGACTATAAATATATAGTATGTTGTATGTGTAAATTATTATAATACAATATTAATTATATACATTCGAAATTCAAAACAGTGCATGAAATAACTCCAAACACATTTCATTATAATAAGGGCACATAATAAAAAAGAATGAAGGCGGTGAATTTATAGCCGTGTTTTCGAGAAACTTCAATAAATGCCATAAAAATATATAGAACCGAAGAAAAAAGAACTCGGAATCAATAAACGGATTAAGTTTCAACTTCGGTACTTACTCGCTTTTTTTTTATTTCGAAAGCATTAAATGGTTTTCGTAGCTAGATGAATTCTCGATAAGGCTTTGTTTATTAAAAGAAAAAAGCAAGTGAACTCTCAGTTTACAAGAAGTTATTTGAAGTACGAACGAATATTATATTTCAATTGCGTTGTTTTTATTTTATATATAGAATTGTATTTTATTAATTAAAGTTTGTATTATGTATCGTGATCTGGTACGTTTCGTCTAGACTTTTTTATTTAATACAGTATGTTGATTATTCTGTACACAAAAAAACATGTATTGAAAGTAATTTTTAAAATTTTCTAGGTAAAAAGTATTTATATCTGTGGCATTTGATATATTACTAGCAACACCCGACCGACATTGTTCCGCCTGTGGCGATTAGTTAAAGGCCAAAGGGTATGGTGCAACACCATCTAGTGTCAAATTACAGTAACAGTGTATGGTATAAAATACTTCATCAGAAAAAACAAGTAAACTCTTTGAGATTAATAAGGCCTCGACACCGTTTATATATCAACACCCATTTTTCTAAATGCTACTTAAATGAAACACCTTTATTAAAAACAATAATCAGAGCTAAAAGTTTTTGTTAAAATTAAAATTATAATACAAAAATCAAGTTAATTGTGCAAATAACAATACTCTTTTCTAAGCAATAATTCAATTTATTTTCAAACAAACGTTCTAAAAACAAACTTTTATAAAGGTTTTCGTTTTCGAATGTATTCTTATCGATTGAGCCGTTAAGTTTAAACCTTTCAACTGTTAAACTGAATGAGCCGGTAACAATGGTTTCGAGTCGATTAGCTTCTGTGAGGAACTCGAACAATCGTATCTCGGAAATCGATAACACCACTTAATAGTAAATGCATTCTCGATGCAACAATCGAGAGATCACAAAGAAAATGGTTATAATATCATACCTACCTATACAATGATTTAGTTTTGTAAGTTATTTTTTATAAAAGATAATAGTACATTGTTTTATATGTCTTTGTGTTTAATATAGTAATGATATTTTTTAAGCCATAGAACGCGTAAATGTAACATTTACGTAGAATATTAAACTATGATTGATATGATCGTGGGTTCAAATCCAAAGCAACCCGCATTGAAGCAGCGCGGTGGAGTAAACTCGAGACCTTCTTCTCAAAAGGAGGGGAGCCCTTAGCTCAGCTGTGGGTCATTAAAAGGCTGTTATTTCACTAAGCAATTTGGCTTTTCAAAGTAAAGGAACTGTGAGTTTCAAAGTAAGTGAACACTACGCGCGATAATGGTTTATAGTTGGTTGATTATGTACTTAAGCACAAATGTAACACATATTCACAATCAAAACAGCTTTCATTCAAATAGAGAACAAGCACTTTTGAATCGTGATTTCACACGATTTATGTAAAGCTACCACCGGCTTGAGATATAGATTTTAAGAAATCGAGCGAAAAGGGACACTATTATATACATGGAATAAATATTAGCTAATCCTGATTCACGTTACCTAAGAATACTATATAATTATGAATCGGGAACACTACGGTTCCTATCCTCATGGTATAACTTCGAAATAACCCCACTGATTGTTTTTTGCCGCTTCTTTCGATCTGAGGTATTTCTTTTTGAACTGGTGGTAGATTTTTAACATATTTAAAAATAATATTCAATTTGTAAAGAAATAGAAGTCATGTTGCTGATAGAAGTCAATTTGAACTGCTGGAGACAGTAAAATGGTGAAGCCATTGATAGATAAATTCATATTGTTTTGGTCATAATAAGTTCCTTCTAACACGTAGTGATTGTGTTATTTTTGCTTTTAATTATTACACATTGCATATAATTCATTATTTCCAATACTAAACGTAAAGTAATAAGCGTTACACCATATCATCGGAGTATTAAATAACTTTCCAAAAAAAAATTACACCTCAAAAGCATAAATAGCATGTAATTATTTAGCCACGTGATTTATTTTAGCATAAAAAAGGTTTCAATCATAAATTTTACACCCTTTCACTGAAAAGTTATTCTGTTCGTTTATAGCAATCATAAGCCTGGGAAGCGCTCGTAAATCTTTTATTTAAGAAAATCTGAAAAACTGGTTGTAAAACTCTTTAAAAGTACGTGATTACAGATTTATGGTGATATCATTACAAAAAACATTGTACCTGTATAAGCCCTGCCTTTGACAGCTAAAAATAAAGAAATACGCGTACCATCTATTAATTTAAATAGCTATAACTTTAAATTGATAATAACTACTTAAATAAAAAAATGTGGAGTGATATCGTTATAAGTACAAGCAATTGATGTTGCTTTACTACAAAGTAAAACAGCAAGGGACTATTATTTCATTTAATAAAGTGAGAGAACCGAATTTAAAGTACTCCTTATTCCAGTTGCCAAAGGTGGAAGCAGCATTGTATCTGTTTATTATACTAGAGGGAAATAATAAGTGAACGCAAAACAGAGCCCAACGCTATGCTAGAAAAGTACAAGTTCTTGTTAAGGTATTACTTCTTATTTATATACACATGTGCCTTAGTTATAGCTATTATCAAAAATAATTAGGGTCCGAAATGACAAAACAGTCTTTTCATCGTCAAAATCAATCAAGCATTGACATTTTTGAAGCAAAAATCTTGATAAGAGGACAATTTCTTATTTCTCTTCAATGAAGCGCGTTGTATCATTTTATATTTTTCTCCCGTGATTTTTAAAATGAACCGCAGAGTTCGGCGGATTAATCAACTTTTTCATCTCCTGAATGCTTATAACGTAATGGAAACATCGAAAAATTTTAAATTGCAAGTTTCCTTTGTAGCTCAGCTGCGGCGGTAAAATTAGATTCATCATTTCACCGAACTAATCCTCTACCATCACTTTTTTTTTGTTTTTTACTGAATTTATTATTTTCGCACGGCGATGCTTAACTATGACAAAATGAAAGTAAAAAGCTTAGTTTACAAAGTAGATACAAGTTTTTTGTTGTTATCTATATTAATATTATAGATGCGAAAGTAGCTTTGCCTGTCTGTTACGCTTTTATGTATAACCACAGAACCCACTTAGATGTAATTTCGTATAAAGCAAGTTTGAACCCCAAGGAAGGTATTTTGACAAGCCTTTCGCGCCGTAGGTCGTGGGTTCGATTCTCACCCAGGACAGACATTTGTGTGCATGAACATATCTATTTGTCCTGAGTCTGGGTGTAATTATCTATATAAGTATATATTTGCAAAAGAAAAGTAGTATGTAGTATATCAGTTGTCTGGTTTCCATAGTAAAAGCTTTGCTTAGTTCGGGGTCAGATGGCCTTGTGTGAATAATGTCCAAGGTTATTATTATTATTATTTTTAAACCTAACACCTACTAACACGCGGCCAAAAACAAAAAGCCTAAACAAAGGCTTATATAAATATTATATTTTCTTAAGCAAGTAATATTTAATAAAAAAATTAAAACACGATATTGTGTTGATAAAATGATAAATGATAAAATTATATTCATTGAAATGTTTAACAACTGTAATGGTTTATAATTGAAACAATATCCTAACTAATATCCATTAACGTCCATTCAATATACTATGAATACTAGTCGAAGGTGAACAATAACTATTGTTGTGTTTGATTTGAAGCGTGAATGAGCTAGTGTAATTACAGGTAAAAAGGACATAACATCTTAGTATCCAAGGTTGGTGACGCATTGGCGATGTTAGCGATGATTAACATTTCTTACAATCGTATTGTCTATGGGCGTTGGTGACCACTTACCATTAGTTGGCCCATATGCTCGATTGCCTACTTATACAAAAAAAAAAAAATACTTCTACACTATACTAACAATAAAATAATAATGTCCTCCTGAATGATCTCGGTCACGGCGGCCAATCTCAAGAGAGATTAGCCAACTGCGCAGGAGATATTATAGTTCACAAGTGTGCGCGCAAACACAAGAGCACTCTCTTTTCCTTAGCTCCCATAATCTGACGGAAGGCAATCCGACACGACCGGAAAGAGTTCAGGCGCAGGACCAACGGCTTAACGTGCTTTCCGAGGTACGGCAGTGTACACTTCCAACTTCCAGACTCCGGGCTGCTACTGAGAATTTTCTCACAGAAAAACCCAATAATTATTTATTGGCCCGACCTGGGAATTGAACCCAGGACCACCGGGTCTGCGGCCTTAAATTAAGCCACTAGACCAACTATACTATTATAATCATGAAAGTAACTCTGTCAGTCTGTTATGCTTTTACAAATAAACCTAATATTTATGTATTAAGTACAAGGCAAGCTTGAATCCTAAGAACAGACGAAGACATTTTTTTTTAATACACCCCCATCAAGAGTAATGTTTGTGACGACGGGAGATATGCAAGTTCATCAATTTTGAAGTTGAAAATGTGGAAATGTTATTGTTATATGCAAATAAACTTCATGCAATTTCAAGGTGCAAGGTTCTTCATAATGTCAATTATGTATTATGTATTTATTTAAAATCATATTATTTAATATACAAACACAGGAATTAAGCTAGTTGTAATAAAGCACCTTAGGAACAAGCCATGCGTAAGTAAATATATTTATAGACATTATATTATAGATGGCGTAAAATTACTAATGAATAAGTATATTGAATTTAAGTGGGTGCCGTAAGATTGAACTTCCTATATATCGCTAAGTGAATTCCACGCGAAGCCGTGAACTCAGCTAATGGTAAAATATTGTAAAAAATTATATTATATTGTAAAAAAATGCTGGTATATCGGTTTGATCATCAATCACCAGACTTAAGCATCTTTCTATTACTCCAGGCTTGGTGCTGAGAGCCAAAATTCTGTTCTTCACATATATCTAATATTTATATCTATATAATATATCTAATATTCAGTTAAGTGTCCGGTGGATTAACTTCATGTCTAACTATGAAACATCCATATAGAAAACTGTAAAACACTTAAAACTTTCGTGTTGTTTATATCTTTTGAATAAGAATGTATGCTTGTTTTTATATAAGCTCAAAATATTATTTTTAGCAAAGTACTATCATTGTAAAATCGGTAGCTTGGAGTCGTTTCGAATAATTATTTACATGAAAGTTTAAAGAGACAAATTTATCTTACATTTTGTATACCTCTCTTTATTTAAAATGTCAGTATGATATAGTTTAGGATGTGCGTCACAGAAAAATGTTTTGAACGCTTCACTTACCGTAACCATTATTATCAAAACATTGGTTATTGACCGTAAGATGGTCAAATATTTGTTCATGCTACTCTAATATACTTACGTACTGTTCAATATCTACCATTAGAATAGTTCAGGCAATCTTGTCATTAGTAGCTGGAACAACGACATGTTAGTCGTGTTTAAGTATGGCAATGGTTTACTAATAAACGAATACATTGCTCGGTTTGTATTTCACAAATAAAATGCTCGATGTCTAGAGCACGTAATGAATAGTTTCATCTACGACTATGTGTAAAGTTTCTTTAAATAGTGTGTTACGTAATCAAGGTACGGGCATGAAGTCATCAAGGCTGGCAAACGCTTGGCACGTGACTTGGGCACCGATTCTTTCATTCAGTAACATTTCTTATACGTCGCTTCGGAAAAAGTGCAAAGGGGAATAATATAAACATCTTAGTTAATTTCTATTGAAGTAGCTTTTTTCTACGACCTACGTGTATTATTAAATTGTATGCTGTTTTATTATTTATAAGGGATTACTTTTTTATGTGAAACTTCTTTGGATCGTATGTGGGAATTCTTGGAAGAATATATTACGTCTATTACCTGTAGTGAATTGTATGTGATTTATTTGATTTTTTTTTAAATTATCAGCAATTTTATTATCATATTATGTTGGATTCGATCTAGAACACATTGTTAAATATTAGTGATTGAAAATCGCGGCACGAAATCAATTTACGTCAGCACTATATATCTTATGATTTATTTACGATTAGAAAAGTTTAGTATGGAGTAAGTTTGTTTATTATGTTTGACTGTATATAATAAATTAAACCATTGTTAAGTTTTTTTGTTTTTACAAAAATAGAATAAATTCAACTCAACAAGAAATCAATTCACAATTTATTCACAGTAAATAGTTTTTGGTAAATATATATTTTTATTTATTTATAATAAAATTATTAATGTTTTGTTATAGTAAAATTTTTTTTAACAGACAAAATGGAATCATTTACGTCGTAGAAAACTAATTTACTTTTGTAAAATAAACAGCGTGTAACAAAATTCGTGTCCGACCCGTGAAGTGGTTATTAGGTATCGTGTGTCGGCCTGTATATGTAAACAAACCTTAATGTTACCTCCAAAAAATCGTAGTTATTTTTAGGAAATGATTTCCGATTACTCTGGCTATATGTAAAGCCAATGGTTAAGATTGACTTTAGTTAAAATAGACATTGGAAAACGAAAAAGCCATTTGACCGTTAGTTAATAAGTTGACAAGTTGACTGCCTCGTTGGTCTAGTGGCTAGATATAAGGCCGCAGACCCAGTGGTCCTGGGTTCAATTCCCAGGTCGGGCCAATAAATAGTTATTGGGTTTTTCTGTCAGAAAATTCTCAGTAGCAGCCCGGAGTCTGGAAGTTGGAAGTGTGTACACTCCCGTGCCTCGGAAAGCACGTTAAGCCGTTGGTCCTGCGCCTCTTTCCGGTCGTGACATCGGATTATGAGAGCTAGGGAAGAGAGAGTGCACCTGTGTTTGCGCACACACTTGTGCACTATAATATCTCCTGCGCAGGTGGCTAATCTCTCTTGAGATTGGCCGCCGTGGCCGAAATCGGTCTGGAGGACATTATTAACAAGTTGACAATGGTTAGTCTAACAAATTGTCATACGATGTTTGACTACGGATCAAAAAACCGGCCCTAAGAGTGTCTTTATATACGATAATTACAAGTTATTTGTTACAAAAATTACTAAAATACATGTACTATCACAGGCAGATACGTAACTTACGTTTTTTTTTTTTGTTTAAAGATAAACCCAAAAACAGGATTCCCGTTATACAAGTTTCAAGAAAATATTTTCTCAAGTAATATTATCATAGTAATAAAAGATCTTGGTGAGACCGTCTTTTATAATAATCGTATAACCGGTATAAAACCAATGGTACGGTGTTTATTGCAAACTAGTATGCTGTTCGGTGTAAAAGTTAGTTGTGCTGGTTATATTTGTCGAGCTATTTTATTTCTTTTCTTATTAAAGTTAACTTTATTTTACGTAATGTTGTGTTGCGAGTATAATATGCTAGACGTACTTGTGGCTATGCTTTTATTTTTTTTATGTTTTTATAAATACTAATATTATTATGTGATATTAAATGTCTGCTTGGTTTCTAATGTTCCCTAGGTAAGGACAAAATATTAATCTATCGTTACACTGAAGAATTTAATAAGATTTGAAACATAAATTACAACGGCGTTTAATTTTAACTATTTTTGTTTTACGTCTTATTTTTACTAAGCAAGTTTTTTATTATTTTGTAACATAATTAAAAAGTTAATGATATAGAGATAATTTTGTCTTTTGAACAAACAAAGGGAAACATTAAAAATATGTTTGTATTATTCTTAAACTGTACTCAGTACATACTTGTTATAATAGTTGTTCAAATTTCAAAATGGATCGTAACGTTAAATTTTGTGGTCCTAAAATTACAAAAGTATACAGCGTCACAAATTCATATTTATAAAACGGGGGTAAGTGGGCAAAAGTGGTTAATCCACAATAAATTTCGTTCAAAAATAAAATAAGGCCTATTCACATGAATAAGGTTTACCTCAAACCCGAGCTGAAATACAGCGGGCACACATTATCGCGATCTCCTCGCCACCTGCGCCGGCCTAACTTGATATTTAATTAACATTGACTTTGTATTTCGTTATTCTGGAAGTGAATGTAATTAATTATATACTAATATTATAAATGTGAAAGTAACTCTGTCTGTCTGTTACGCTTTCAAAGCTAAGCTGAACCGATTTTGATAAAATTTGGTATCAAGCAAGCTTGAACCTAAGAACGGACATAGGTTACTTTTATTTACATAATATCTGCTACTCTCCCCGTAAAAGACGTAAAGCTTAAAAAGTTGGAAACGCTTGAAACTCGGAGTAATAGTGCAAAAACTTTCATCAAAAATATTACACCCCGTCTTATTCCCTCTACTGGTGACAGGAAGTTGGTTCATTATTCGCCCAGAGAATCGGAATTGCGATTCAAAGGGGAAATGCTGCTATTTGATTCGGTTTTCTGTTTATATTATAATTTTATTATTTTTCATCTAATACATTAATAAAGTATATTTTCATGGACCATTCTAGTAAAATGACATCATTGAACGGCACGGGGTCCTCGCAATCTTAGCTCCGCTCCCTTAATTGTATTTAGTCAATTAGCATACGAAATTTCATTTACAAGCCTGGTAATTACACATACAGTTAGTACGTTATGAGCATGACCTTTGATCGTTTTAATAAATTTTGTTGATAACCATTTTGTATCTTTCCTCTGTAATAAACTCATAATTAAAAATATGAAAAATAATCAATAATGTTATCAAAAAAAAAATTTGTCCAGATAATTAGCAGTAAATAATAAGCTCTACGAGTATTTGTCTGCAAAGTTATAAAGCTTTGTCATCTAAAGCGCAGAATAATTAAAAAAAAAAAAGAGATATAAGAGAGTGAAAAGTGAAGTATATACTAATTCCACACGAACGTCATCGCTAGTATGAGCTATAATTACGACAAAATATCTATTCACCAAAACTCTCTTACGGTGATGGTAATTCAATATTTACCGAATTATATATGAAAAAAATATATAAATAAAATTTACCATTAAGCACGCAAATCCTTTATAATCACAATGATCGTAAATTGTTTTCGGCTCCTGGGTCATTAACCTCTATTTCTTTTACCATTATAAGAGATTCGTTCATATCTAATTCTTTAAACAGCATACGTCGTCTATTATGAAAACAATTTTATAACTTGACAGCGTGGCTTTTCTATAGCATTGTGAGGTTTCCGCAAAGAAATTTATGTCGTTGACAGGTCCTTATCGGTACCCCAGTTTTTATTGTTCGCTCTTGAACCCAATACAGCTTTGAAAACGTGCACGTCTTATTGTCTGTCTAGTTATTTGTGGATTATCCCTCCCGATCTACGTCCTAGGTATTTAAATATGATTTCAGCTCAAGCATATTTAAGCATGCCAATTTCAGTCGTACTATTTTGTTGGAATATAATAAATTCTGCATCCCGATTTGAATATTTTTTATCCAACTGAAATGTAGTTAAGGCGTGATTACTTGCAGCTTTAGGTGCATTTGTTCAGCTACTGTAATTATCTGTGTGGGAGTAACTATTAGAATGAGATTATCAATGTTTCCCTGTCTGCTATGATTGATTTTGAAACTTTGAAAATGAATAATAATATTTAAATCAATTTTAATTCATATTCAGCGTTTTAGTTTTGTGTGAATTTTTGTAATCAGTTTTGACTCTGTAGCTTATATATTTATTATTTGAACCAAATAAGTAAAGATACAAGCAGACAGACCAAGGCAAAATATTATTTTTTTATTTATTAATAAATATTTTATATAAAGCAATCCCTAAGTAAATAATTATTTCTTTTTTAAACGAATACGACAACATTTCTTGCTGCTTGTTTATGGCAGTAAAGTATGTGATAAATGGGTGGTATATACTCAGACGGGTTTGCACAAATATCCTACTAGGTGATAGTTTGAGGTAGGTAAATTCGAGGAGTATGCGTGTTTCTTGTGGAATGCACGTACCGTCTCCAGTAGAGCATTTGCAGATGTGCAAAGTGCTGTACAGTTGGTGCATATTAAAAATCAAACTTTAGAGGTTGACATTATTTATTTTATTTTATTTCGTTAAGGAAACAAACAGTACAAATAAACACATTTAAATAAAATACAAAGATGAAACATTGACCAATACAGTTTCCAAAAGTAAACAGTACATAATAACGCGAGCAAAAGAAAAAAAGAAGTGTGAAATTACAAAATAATCTAAATCAAAATTTAACAAAATGAGTGACAATTTAATTAAAATATCAACAGCGACTAGAATTCAATTAATAAAGATTAAATTATTACAAACAAGTAATAAAGTAATATAAAAATATGTACACAAAACCACAAAAATATACAAAGGCAAAAATAATAACAAAAATTATAATATGGCATTACGATATTTTATTTATTTTATTAATAACATTTTAAATTGAATCATTAAAATAATCAATAGTATCTAAGTCTTTATTGTACTTGCTACATGATCGATAAATAAAGATATTATGTGCATACTTAGTACGTGTAACAGGTGAATTAAATAAAGACTTGTTTCGCGAAAGTTGTCTAGGACATCGGAAATCAATGCAACCAAGGAGGAATGAAGAATCAATTACGTTTCGAAGCAATTTAAGCAAAAATATCTGATCTTTCCTACTACGACGTTTTTCCAGCGAAACTAAATCAGGAACATCTTGAACAATAGCAGACCATTTGAACATTAAAAACTTATGCTGAACTTTCTCTATCTCTTGGATGTTGACTTTATAGTGGGGATTCCAAATGACCGAACCATATTTCAACACCGATCGAACGAGTGAATTAAAAAGAAGGACTAAAGTTGATATATATTTAAAATCCTTACTGACTTTGAGCACAAAACCAAGCAGGCGATAGGCTTTTGCTGTCAAATACCTATAATGTAAATTAAAGGTTAACTTAGAATCAAGGTACACACCCAAATCTCTCACCTCGGAGACCCGTTCTATACAATTATCATTTAAGATATATTTGAAGAAAGCAGTATTTTTTTGCGGGAAAATGAAATTACTTGACATTTTTTAGCATTCAGTTGTAAGAAGTTATTATTGCAATATTCACACAACTCATGAAAGTGTTTTCTAGTACGCGTGTCAAAGTTAATAAGCATGTTGCGTATTATTCAAAGATTATCTATTTAAAATATCTGTGCTTTCTTGTTCTGTGCACTCTATTAAAATGCAAATCTAAAATGTGCTCTCATTAATTATTTAAGATTAAAAGATAGACTTTGTGACTTAATAACCATTAATATTAATATCTTGGGACATTATTCACATAAGGCCATTTGATCCCAAACTAAGCAGAGCTTGTATCGTGGAAACCAGACAACTGATATACTTACATATACTACTTTTCTTTTGTAAATAAATACTTATATAAATAATTACACCTAGACTCAGGACAAACAGACATGTTCATGCACACAAATGTCTGTCCTGGGTGGGAACCAACCACGCCAACCGGCTCGTCAAATTTAAAAAGCAAAATTGCTAGTCTTTTACCTACTTGATTTTTTATTATACATTATATTTTATAAAATAATAAAGTTTCACGATGGAACTAATCTTAATCTTAAACTTATGTGGTTAAAAGTTTAAACAATTTTTGAGTGAAATAATTATATATTTGAATGTTACATCTTAATAGAATCCTTCGTTAAACTTTGTTCGTTACAATAATTATGAAATAAATCGTATCTCATACAAAATACACAAAAACTTTAAAACAAACGTTCATTTCAATTGTGTAACTAAAGGTTTTGCTTATAATTACTACACTGACTTCATAATTAAAACATTTTATAATAATGTAGATAATGTTTTATGAATGTTGTTATTATAATGTACATTTTTACTTATTATAACTATATTAATATTATAAAAGTCTTGTATTTAACATGTTATAATTAATTAATCTGCACTTAGACGGCCCAGCGAAGCGTAATCGACAAACAACAATGAATACTAGTATCTACTTTCCGTTTATTATTTTCTGTCTGGCGCTTGGCAGGGAAGGAAAATATTGTGAGGAAATCTGAATGTGTCGGATACAATTATTGTGCGACACAGTGGTTGTGGTAATGGATTAAGCTTGGAGCGTTCTCATGAGGTATTTGCTCAATGCTTTAAAGATTAGAACCTGCACTCTTGGGTTGATATTCATATGTTCTAGTCACTGGACTATTTTGAATGGCCATTAGTAAAAATTTAAAGATTTTTTCGGTAATGTATCTCTTAAGTTATTGTGAATCCTCAAACATAATTGGCAATTGACGAGAGCACACACGTTCGATGATAGAATCAATCTCAAATGCATAGAATAGTTTAGGCGGGTTGCCTCAGGGTTAGACCTTTATTGGCGAGGGCTGTTTGCGATTGCGTCGGTATTGCATTATTGCTTAATAAACTAAAACCCGTCAGGGATAAGAGTTGCAATGTTATTAGGTTATTGAAAATAATTTTTAATGCACCCTTTATTGGTCAGGGGAAATGTATGTGACCCAAGACTCACTTGTAATAATAATGTATACTTTACAATGTGCCAAGTGCGTTTGTTTATTCAACCGATAGCGTTGACGTTGACATTTCATAAATCTATACTTACCAATATACTATGAAGCTGAAGACTGTTTGTAATTGGACACACCATTCTCAGTAACTACTATTCCGATTTGAATCAAACTTTTTGAGTTAGAGTCCATTTATTGAGAAAGGTTATAACACCTTGTAACGTTTATTGCGGCAGAAACCGCTCGGAGCAGCGTGCAAATTAAATAAACGAAACAGTACTACTTTTTATAAAAACTATTTTTGAACACAATATTTTAATTTTGCGAATTGTTTTATATTTATATGTATTATTTAAGCAAGTCTATTTTGTCGTATGTTTATAATAATCGGTAGCAAGAATTATATCCAGAAATGGTAGGGATGAAATAGATTGTAAATATTTCTTACAGTGCCTATGTCTATGTGTGCGGCTGTGACCACTGACCAGCGGGTTAATTTGACTGTCCGTCTCCATACTCTATAAAAAAATGAATTTTGTATCCTGCTCATCAATATGAGAAATAATTCATCCACAGGATATGTACTTGCCGTATGATTTATGTGGTCCGTTTGCTAGGCATTTGTGAATAAAATTAATTTCAACTAAGATACAAACAATAATAATCTACAATTGATTACTTTACATAATATATATACATTTAAATTTCATCTCGACGTTTTTCTCCGTTGATTAGCATAAGACGAAATGTAAACAAAAATTAAGGAAGTAGTTCTTTAATAGTGATTTTTTCGATTCCAATTTTCATGTTGACTTGCTTAAGCATTTGGACGCTTAAATTTACTTTTTAAACGAGAAATAAAACAAGTTACAAGTACAAAATTAGTTATTCTATGTCAGAATTATGTGTTAATTTAAAAGCGAGATGATAATACATAAGGCTATTTGACAATTTATGATGGCTAAGACCGCAATACAAAGTCATTAAAGTAAATAAACGGACAACATGAGTTTGCGACCATTGGTCACGCTCACAACCCCGTATATTTTACTAGCCAAGAACCAATTACAGTAATTTAGGGTTGGTCGGGTCTTAGTATTTATCGCTAATTGTTAATCGATACGATAAGACAGGATTTAGGGTATGTAAGACATATTTTTATGTGTTTAACTGGTATAGTACTTTATGCTTTGTAAGTTTTTATTTAATAGGCAAACTATTTAAACGAAAACATTTTTTATATTAATTTGAAACTAAATAAAATAATAAGAATAATAGTTCTCTTGACAGATTTCGGCCAGGGCGGCCAATCTCGAGAAAGATTAGTCAACTGCGCAGGACATATTATAGTGCACAAGTGTGTGCACAAACCCAGGTGCACTCTCTATTCCCTTACTCTCATAACCCGATGGGACGGCAATCTGACACGTTCGGAAAGAGCTTAGGCGCAGGACCAACGTCCTTACTTGCTTTCCGAGGCACGGGAGTGTACACACTTCCAACTTCTAGACTCCGGGCCGCTACTGAAATTTTTTGACAGAAAATCTCAATAACATTTTATTAGCCCGGCCTGGGAATTGAATTCAGACCCACTGAGTCTGTGGCCTTACATATAGCCGCTAGAGCAAAGAAACAGTCAGTAAATTTAATAATAACGGGCTTAAGAAATTAATTATTTTACATACTATGCCTAGCGAATTAAGGACTAATGTTTATAACTAGTTACTCAGTTATACGGAACTTGAATAAAGTAATGATACAACATTAGTCTTTAATTAATATAACAAATCCATATAATCAATAGTTTAACTTGAACAGACGACATCTTCAATCATAGACATTGGATGCTGCATGAATTTAAAATCACTTACGTCAATGCGCCGCCTACATTACTTACAGCTTTACGTATAAATGTTGCTTAGCGTTTAGCTAAACACTAATTTATCTCTTTCTATCATTACTAATTTGACATTCGAAAGAAGAAGATACAACATTGTTTTACTAATCAATCCTAGACTTTGTTTAATATGATAGCAAGATTATATTATTTAGCTTGCTTTGTAATAAATCATTCCGCTGGTATTTATACTTATTTTTAGTTTTACAAATAATGAATTTAAGAAAATAAAACGAACTAAATACCAATTATTCTAGTAGCTAGATAATAAGATAATATAATACAAATATATTCACGTATAAATGAGATACAAAGACAAAAAGATGCAAATTCATTCAGTATAAGCATAGCAAATCACACTTGGGTCTGGTTAAATCACGCACGGCTACACGACACATCTCGCATGCCTTACGAGTAATCCAGAATATTCCTCTCGAAGATTTTCTTCAAAATTCCACACGAGAATTGTCTCGCAAATGGCACATTGCGAATTAGGGGATTTAGCGAACACAACCGAAGGTATTATTAGGTCTATGTATTCAAATACGTAATGCTGGAAGCCTACGAATACGCACCAGGTGATTTTGTAGCTGATCCATGATCGCGGCAGAGGAATTTATGATTTAATTTATTTGGGATACGGCTCTTTATCGTTTGTATTGTGTTATTGTTGAAACAGTTGGATTTCGTTTGAAATGTAGTAGGATATTGTAAGTTGGTTGCATTGCAAAATAACAGTAGCGCGAAATCTTATTGCATCGATATCACGAAACCACATGCGGTCAAATTTGTGAATGTGTTTACTATATTAAATACTGGATTTTCATGTTTTTGCAATCCCATAATAGCATTGAAATCATTATGGATATTAAACTAACAATAGCTTCTTCGTATTTGACTAAAATGCGTTGCTTAAATATAGTAGTGATTAATTAGCGTTTAATAGTAAAGTAATATGAAGTATTATATTTTAATATATCTATTTTTTCAATATATTTGACTTTCAAGTAAGTGATGTGTTTTATAAAATTGTCTGTAATTATGTATGTACATATATTTGTATGACCGTAGAGTGTTTCTCTTACTTCGAATATTTTGAGAAAAATTACAATACATATTCAAAATTAAATTCATCTCACGCGTAATCAATATTTTAAATGTTATTATATCGTAATAAGCTTATATGTTTTTTAAATAAAATATATGCACCTATTAGAACATATACTGACATCTCATTTCGTTTTACTAAGCCCGAATAAAAAACTTAAAATCTTTAACGAAATGTGAATTAATTTTTATTAATAACAATTTAAAGATGTTGAAATCTGCACGGACATTTAACAAATTATCAAACATCGACAAATCATCTTGAAGGGAACAAAATTAAAGTTGACGTTGTCGAGAATATCTACTATTTTAAGACTGTTGTCTTATATTTCATATTAGTCTCGGTGTGCAATACAGAATAGTCAAAGTTGTTAAAATAGGGTATCAAAAGCATTTCTGAATCGCCATTTTACAATTTTCATTTTAGTACAAAACTACCACCAGTTCGGAATGTAGGATCTACCGAGAAGAATCGGTAAGAAACTGAGTAGCTTCTCTTTTTAACAAGCTCCTTTGTACTCTGTGGTAGAGCTTCGTGCAAGCTTGTCTGGGTAGGTACCACCCATCACTCATCAGATATTCTACCGCAAAAAATTAACTACTTGTTATTATTGTCAAATATTAGGTATATAATATTACTTAAAAATAAATAAACGTTAATCTTTGATTGGTATTGATCATATTAAAATTTAAAATTTTGATTAGTAGGAAATCATTTCAGTTACTTCATGGGTATTTGGAATACGACTGGATCGCGCCGGAACTGATCGAATTAATAATTCAAATCGTCTCGTTACGAGGACAGGTCACTGAGGAGGTTTTACTGCATCACATTTGTGATATATAATAATAGCAAACACATTTTGAAAATATAATTTATTCAATTTTTGGTTAGAAATTGAATAACTTCCATGATCATATTATTATGACAGATGCCGTCTATCGAGATTCTCGCATTTTGTAGAAACTAGTAAGAATATCTTAATGTAAAGCATTATCTTACAAACTGTTTGTCTTCCTTAAAATAAATAAATAAATTAATTAATTAATAGTAAAAAAAAAAAAATATCGAAAAAGTATATTTGGTTAAGGAAGTTAATTCTTTATGACAATAAGTGTTTTACATAGTACTTATTATTTTACATACTTAAGACTAAGGCGCTCACACTCACAAGAGATTATATATTTATCATTAATTACTTAAATGTCTCTGAATTTAGATATTGCGCTAGATGCATTATAAAATGTTTTAAAGTTTTCTCTTTTCGTACGAGGCTAAAATAAAGAAACTAAACTTCGGCGTTTGGTAGGTTTTCTGATCTGTAATTATAAATTTTGAACTGATTTTTAATTTCGACTTTAAATGAGGATTATTTTTGAATAAAGCCTTTTTTCCATACACTGCGATTTGTGCCATGCGTTTGTTATACAATACGGTAAAATTGTAAAAGCCCAATAACAGCCATGCATATTTTTATTGTAATAGTTACGGTTATTACAACACAACACAACATGATCTTTCGATCTTTTAGTGAAATTTAGTAAGCTTTTATTTGTTAATAGTCCTAAGGGCCGCGATATACACATGAACACTGTACTGTACTGTATGTTTAAGTAGCTGGTATGCGAATGTCTAAGCTACGGCATGTGTATTTCCGTCTTAAGGTTAAAGAAATTGCTAATGTCTTGAAAAATATGTTAAGCTTTATGCATCATAAATTGGACTAACAATACAAAGCCAGATAACCACAGATGCCTTGTTCGTTTCCTGATATTTTATGAAATATTCTAAAAATTTTCAAATCCTTTGTAAATCTAAACAGGCTGATAGGTAAATCTCGTAAACAAAAGATACGAAACATGAAACGCGAATGATGCGATGTTTGCAGCTCAAAAGACTCCATCTAGGCACATTGCATCTGTGTATTGGAATAAAGCAAATAGCGGCGAAGCTCTCTATATGCATGTAAATCTGCCCGAGGCCGCGATACTCAATACGGATTGAAACGAACGGGAGCTTAACATTTTTATTGGATACAATGCTCTTACACCGGCATCGCTCGGTAGAGGATTAACGAAAGAAATATGATAGCGATAACAGTAGTCGGCATAGTTTTTACTCTTTTTAATGAATAACGACGATCTTTTTAAGCCTAGTTGTTCTATGAGATTTGGCGTAATGATTGAAATTCAGTCAATGTAATTATTATTATATTTTAAAGATCGAATGCAAAAAGAAAATGAAATGTGTATAGCTCCACAGATAAAGGAAGACTGAAATAAAGATGATCTAGATGAGACAAAATATGCGTAAGTACAATTGAGGTTGTAGGTAAGTATAGGATTAGGGAAATATATTAGAAATATTGGAAAATAAAAGAAAATACGTGAAAGGTGCCGTGTGATGACGGCGTCGAATATCACCACCCCATTTCATCCCGTGGGGGGCGTAAAAGGCGACCCGAGGGAATATACACCAGAGAACGGGCAGCAGCGTATCTCTGAGTACTATGACCAACCAACTGCGATCGCCAACCCGTCTGCCAAACGTGGCGATTATGGCAAAACCCCCCAATGATTGGCACAATCAAACAACGGCCCCTAGTCCCCGGCAGCCCTGCTATTCCTAGCCTCGGTAACAGCTATGGTAACGGCGGGGCAGGGAGTGCTAAGAATCCCCGGCAGATTTCGTGTTACCAACACCGACGACATCTGGCCCTGGCAACATATAACACGCGTACACTGCGGACGGATGAGAAGATTATCGAACTGGAGGAAGAACTGAGGAGGTTACACTGGGATATCGTCGGATTATCTGAAGTCCGAAGACAGGGGGAGGATACGATAATCCTGAAATCCGGTAACCTTCTCTACTTCCGCGAGGGCGATCAACTGTCCCAAGGTGGTGTCGGGTTCATAGTCCACAAGTTCCTCGTTAACAACGTTGTGAAAATCGAAAGTGTGTCGACTAGGGTGGCGTACCTTATACTCAGAATCACCAAACGGTATTCGTTGAAGGTCATACAGGTATACGCGCCTACCTCGACACACTCCGACGATGAAGTCGAGGTAATGTATGAGGATTTATCTAGAGCCATACATACCTATAAGACTCATGTCATAGTTGTTATGGGAGACTTTAACGCGAAGCTGGGCAAAAGATTCGGCGAAGAGCTAAAGGTGGGACCTCATGGAATTGGAGACTGCAACCCTCGGGGCCAGATGTTGGCCAACTTTATGGAGAAGGAGGGACTCTTTATGATGAACTCCTTTTTCAAGAAGCCTGGTCACCGTAAATGGACCTGGGTGAGCCCTGACGGTGAAACTAAAAATGAGATAGACTTCATCTTGTCGACGAGAAGACAAATATTCAATGACGTCTCTGTGATCAATGCAGTGAAAACTGGGAGCGATCACAGACTAGTAAGAGGGTCATTGAATCTCAATGTCAAACTCGAGAGATCCCGACTGATGAAGTCTACGCTCCGACCATCACCTTCCCACATCCATAATCCCGGAACCTTTCAGCTCGAACTCGAACTGCGAAGAAGTGGACACATACAACGACAGGTTTGTGGAAACTGACGGCTGGGTCTAAGGCCTTCAAGACTAGCCGTACAAATGAAAGCAAAAAGATCTCCCTCTACCCTGCAGCTAATGGAGGAAAGACGGAAAATGGTTCTGTCGTCCTCAGATGATGCCGTTAGTTATCGGCTACTCAATAGACGGATTTCAAAGTCTCTGACTCGCGACACTCGCCAATTTAATACAATGCGTATTAAAGAGGCCATCGAGCGGAACAAAGGCTCCAAAGTTCCACCTGTCAGTAGTCAAGCTGCAGATCCCAGAGCAAGACTGACCCGATATTATACCGAAGATTTTCACGAAGACGTCAGCCTTTCCGAGATTAGAATGGCTCTCGAACAACTCAAAAACAACAAGGCACCTGGTGATGATGGTATTACAGTTGAGCTTCTGAAGGCAGGTGGTACACCAATCCTCAGGGCTCTTCAGAGGCTATTTAACTCTGTCATAGCCAAGGGTCAAACGCCAAAGGCATGGCGCGAAAGTGTGGTGGTGCTTTTCTTTAAATAGGGTGATAACACCCTTTTGAAGACTTACAGACCCATCTCATTGCTGAGCCATGTCTACAAGTTGTTTTCGAGAGTCATTACGAATCGTCTCGAGCAAAGGCTTGACGACTTCCAGCCACCCGAACAAGCCGGTTTCCGAAAAGGCTTTAGCACCATAGACCACATACATACGCTGTGGCAAGTTATACAGAAGTCTGAGGAGTATAACCAGCCACTTTGCTTAGCGTTTGTGGACTATGAGAAAGCCTTCAATTCGATCGAAACCTGGGCCGTGCTGAAGTCTCTCCAAAGGTGCCAAATCGATTATCGGTATATCAAGGTGTTAAAGTGCTTGTACGAGAACGCCACCATGTCAGTCCGACTCCAGAATCAGAACTCAAAATCTATCCAACTGCAGAGAGGCGTAAGTCAGGGAGACGTGATATCTCCGAAACTGTTTACCGCTGCATTGGAAGATGATTACAAGCTTCTGGACTGTAAGGGATTTGGCATCAACATCAATAGCGAGTACATCACTCACCTTCGATTTGCCGACGATATAGTGATTATGGCTGAGACCTTGGAAGACCTCGGCGCTATGCTCGATGACCTCAGCAGGGTCTCTCAACAAGTGGGTCTACAAATGAACATGGGCAAGACGAAAATCATGTCGAACATCCATGTTGCACCCACTCAAGTAAAGGTTGGAAATTCTGCACTCGAAGTTGTGGACAATTACGTTTACCTAGGTCAGAACATCCAACTAGGTAGGTCCAACTTCGAGAAGGAGGTCAATCGTCGAATCCAACTCGGCTGGGCAGCTTTCGGGAGGCTACACGATATCTTCTCATTCAAAATACCGCAGTGTCTTAAGTCGAAAGTCTTCGACCAGTGTGTTTTGCCAGTGATGACTTATGGATCAGAGACGTGGTCGCTCACTATGGGCCTCATAAGAAGGCTCAAGGTCACCCAACGAGCAATGGAGAGGGCTATGCTCGGAGTTTCCCTGCGAGATCGAATCAGGAATGATGAAATCCGCAGGCGAACCAATGTAACCAACATATTCCAAAGAATTGCTAAGTTGAAGTGGCAGTGGGCGGGGCACATCGCTCGCAGAACTGACGGCCGCTGGGGCAGAAAGGTTCTCGAGTGGCGACCACAAACCGGAAGACGCAGCGTGGGCAGGCCCCCTACAAGGTGGACCGACGATGTCGTGAGGATCGCGGGAAGCCGTTGGATGCGGGTAGCGCAAGACCGACTATTGTGGAAATCCTTGGGGGAGGCCTTTGTCCAGCAGTGGACGTTTTCCGGCTGAAATGATAATGAAATGATGAAAAGAAAATACGTTGAATATCTAAAATTGTTGTTGTTATTTTACTTTAAAATCGTCATCTATATAAATATATAAAAAGACTTGTCCTGACTGACTCATCAACGCAGAGCCTAAACCACAGGCGTTAGAGACTTGAAATTTTGACAGTTGATGCATTTTATGATGAAATGCGTACTAAGAAAGGATTTTTGGAAATTCCACCCTTAAGGAGGTGAAATAAGGGATGAACCGTTGTATGGAAATCTGTCAATTTCAAAGTTAGAAGCATGATATTTCGTATACAAGCTTCTGGTTGGAAATAAATAAGTACGCAAGAATTTGGAATCAGAGTTTTCCAAAATTCACCACCTAAGAGGGTGAAATAGGGGTTGAAAATTTTCATGGGAACTCCGTCATTTTTGAAGTAAGAAGCATGAAATTTTGTATTCAAATCTCTGGTTGGAAATAAATAAATACCTATTTAAGAAAATCTACCTTCCAAGAGGGTGAAATAGGGGTTGAAAGTTTGCATAGGGACTCGATAATTTTTCATGTTAGAAGCATGAAATTTTATATGGTAGCTTCCGTTTAGAAATAAATAAATACGTACTTCAGAGTTTTCGAAAATCTATCCCCCAAGAGGGTGAAATGGGGGTTTAAAGTTTGTATAGCGGGTCCGTCATTTTTGATATAAGAAGCATGAAATTTTATATACAAGCCTCTGGTTAGAAATAGATGATTACGTATTTCAGGGTTTTCGAAAATCTACCCCCCAAGAGGGTGAAATGGGAGTTGGAAGCTTGTATCGCGGGTCCGTCATTTTTCATGTAAGAACATGAAATTTTATATACTAGTTTCTGGTTAGAAATAAATACGTATTTCAGGGTTCTTAAAAGCTACCCCGCAAGAAAGTAAAATACGGGGTTGAAAGTTTGTATGGCGGGTCCGTATTTTTTTATGTAAGAAGCATGATATTTTATTTTAAAGCTTCTGAGCAAAATAAACGAATACGAATTTTGTCATTTTTTTAAATTCAAACCCAAACGAGAGAAATGTGTTGAAAAATTCGTATAAAAAATAGGTCTTATCTGCTTGAAATGTACTGTTTTCACAGCTTAAATAGACCATAATTAACATATTTTATAATTTTTGATTATGTCGCGGGCAAAGCCGCGGGGGAACCGCTAGTCATAATATAATAGGAAAAAAAGGTATTCAACAGATTAAAAAACTATTTTTAGTGTAAGCTATATGCTTGTGTATACTTTGTATTTTTCTTAATGCATAAATTTATTTAAAAACTTACACAATATGCGATTGGAATAAAACGTGGATAATGCCTGAAGGCATTCTGTATCAGTCAACGTTAAGGCTAAACAGAAATCCGTGAAAGCGGTAATTAGTAAATGATATCATCAACAGTACAAATATATTATTTGTTTAATATATAATTATATATCAATTTAATGTAACTTGTGTGTTATATACACCCATTATAATAAAAATATAAAACATACATTAGTGTTGTTTGTACCGATATGTTATGTTGTATTATTTAGGCATTGATAAATTTATCAACAAGATTATGAGCTGGGAACGTATGATATAAAAGTCATATAAAATATTTTTGAAACAAGAACAAGCCTTAACTTACCGTATTAGAAGCTATTATTTTCAATAAATTAACCACATTCATGCATTTTTATTAGAATACTTTGGACGTGACATATGTTGCATCCGAACTATTATTGTAAATCGTGTCATTTGTTTGTATGTTTATTACGCTTTCCCGCCTAAACCACTTAAGCGATTTTAAATATTCTTTCACCGATGGATAGCTACATTATCAGCGAGTAACATAGGCTACATTTTGTTTCGTATTCCCACGGGAACGGGAGCTACATGGGTAAAACCGCGGGAAAAACGCTAATTAATAATACATTTCAAATACTCAAGCGCTCAATCAAAACTGAGTATACAAGTATCTGTAAACATTTTAAAATTTTCATTAAAACACCATTCGCTTTTATAAGTGAAGTCTAAAAATATCTTCATATGCTAATTTATGGCTCGAACGCGATCCAAACGATCTATGCATATCTATGAATGTGAAAGTAAGAAGACGATTAACTTGGGAATATAAATGTATTCAATAAAATCTGAATCGAATTGAATCAGCCACTTGAATTCCAATTCGATGTTTTGTATGCAAGAAAAGATATTGGACTTTGAAAATCATTTGATATAACTTATTTCCTGAATATTAAAATAATTTAATATATTATAAATTTAAATATTTCTTATGTTATCGTTTTACTAATAGCTACGGTGACAATCATGGTAGTTTATAAGTCATTCCTGGAATATAATGTCATATTCTAATAATTTAAATTTGTACGAAATGGAATACCATGGTTAAGTTAGTAATCATTTACGGTCACAAAGACTGGCGAAGCAAATCAAATAAACATACACTTTATTCAAGTAGGCTCTTACAACGCTTTTGAATCTCTTACAAAAAAATTTACAGGATTATATATGTAATGCAGTATAAGCAGGTAATATAACCAATCCTTATAGTGTTTTCACAACCACCTGAAGAAATAGTATAATCGACCGAAACTTATTTGTGTTATGTGCAGGATCGTGAAGGCTTAGAAATATGAACCATCCCTTACATTGTCAAAGCGCCACTAGCCTTGAGAACTAAGATGTTATGTCCCTTGTACTTGTAATTACACTGGCTCATTCAGGTTTCAATCTGGAACACAACAATACTATCGTATCGTATACTAGTAATTGTGCTGTTTGATGGTAGAATATTTTATGAGTGGGTAATAATACCTCATCAGATATTCTACCGCAAAACATCTGTATTTTGTATTGTTGTGTTCCGGTTTGAAGGGTGAGTGAGGCAGTGTAATTACAGGCACAAGGGACATAACATCTTAGTTCCCAAGGTAGGTGGCACATTGGCGATGTAAGCGATGGTTAACATTTCTTACAATACCATTGTCTATGAGCGTTGTTGACCACTTACCATCAGGTGGCTCATATGCTCGTCCGCCTATCTATAGAATAAAAAAAACCTACTAAGACTAGCTTGCAAAAAGTTCTTCCCACAAAGTAAATTGCTGTTCTTCGAAGAATAAACCTCACATCATCAATGTGCTTTACATACTTTGTTTTAATTTCTTAGGTGCGATGACTGATTAATCAAGAAACTAAAAAAAAAAATTAACGTAACTGAAGAACTAATGGTAAGAAGATATTGATGGATACTGTTGTTCGGAGCGAATATTATATTTGTAGTTTTAGTCACTCTTAGAGCGTCCTTCTGTACCTGAAGCCTGTAGTAAATATTCTCAATGTATAATGTTTTAAGGCTACAATGCGGGTGCGAGATGCGTCTGACACATGAGCATCCTAAGAATGACAGCACTAAGATTTAACTTTCTTAATATCTATATCTGCACTATTGTGGGTTACAAACTTACATTATTCCAGTAGTTCAGTCATAGATACCTAGTTTTATGTCTACCAATATTAAAATTGAATATAACTTTTGTATAATATAATTTTACTTGGTGGTAGAGCTTTGCGCAAGCTCTGGGTAGGTACCACTTACCATCAGGTGGCCCATACGCACGTCCACCTACCTATGCTAAAAAATAAAAAAAATAAAATTACAAAACTAAATTATATATTATAAAAATATATTTTATTTTCACTACTTATCACTACTTATATTAAAAGGTTTATTTAATAAGACCCACTCGTTACATCGGTAAAAAAAATCTAATCAACTTCTGACTAGCTCTTGCCTTAGTTTTCAAAGTAAAGCTATGAACTATTTATACATAAACTTTAATTATATATGTTTAGTTTAAATTGAAATATCAGCAAAATACATTATAACTTTCGAAATTATTGCTCTATCCACATTATTTGGTCCATTAGTCGCCTTTGTTTAATAATTAATTTCAATTTATCGTGTACGGAACTAAAATTGTATGTTCCTGAAAGAGGGTTGCAACTAAAGCCTAGTAATAACTTTACATATTATTTAATTAAAGTGATTGTTGTTGCATTCATTTTAAATATGTTATTATAATAGCATCGCTTATGTGAATGCCTCAACAAACGATGTCGCAAAAAAAACAAATTTGGTTTTTTTGTCGTCATATTTTATAGCAGTCAGTTACTGTGTCCTTTTATGGTAAATGTAGGCAGATGGGCAAATGTGCTACCTGATATAAAGTGGTCACAACCGCCCATAGACATTGGCGATGTAAGAAATATTAACCATCCCTTAAATCGGTGTCACTAAACTAAGGAACGAAGATGTGATGTTCCTTGTGTCTGTAGATACAATAGCCCTTCACCCTTCAAACCGGAACTCAACTACACTAAGTATTGCTTTTTAGAATATCTGATGTGTGGGTTGTATCTACCCAGACGGGCTTGCACAAAGCCCTAACAGATATTCAAATATTATTATATCTAATAATATGAATAATAATTAGCGAAATAAATATACAGTCCCTGGCTCTAATAAAAAAGGGGTAAAAAAAAACCAGTTTTTTTCAACAAAAAAATAATGGTCAATAACATTTATAATGAGTACTCATATAAATATTTGTAATTAATTACCAACGTTAATATAATAAAATTGTAACAGGCCGATGTCTGTACATTAAAGATATCGGAAAAAAAACTTACATGTCTTTATTAAAGCAACAGAAGCCAAAACAATAATTTATAAAAAATGTCTGTTTGTCCTGAGTCTGGGTGTAATTATCTATATAAGTATGTATTTACGAAAGAAAAGTAGTATATGTAGTATATCAGTTGTCTGGTTTCCATAGTACGAGCTCTGCTTAGTTTGGGATCAGATGGCCGTGTGTGAATAATGTCCCGGGATATTATTATTATTATTATTATTATTTGTCTGTCTGTACCTTTGTACCCGCATCACACAAGTAACTACTGCGCAGAGTTGAATGCGGTTCTCGTCGATGTATTGTTAGATGTGAATTTGTGCGCGCTAATCTTAGAAATGGCTTCACTGATTTGAGTGCGGTTTTCACTAATGTATTGTGGCAAACTTTACTTGAGATTTAGTGTTTATAAATAAAAAAGTTATGTTAACTTAAAAAAATCACATTTATTCGATAAAAATGCTGTAAAATAACTGCTCAGTTGAATTGGTTGAAACTTTAGCTACCCATAAATGATAGTCTGTAAATGATGAAAGATAACAGGCATAAAACAACGTTAAAAATGGACAGTTTTAGAGATTTAGATTCTTCCAATGTAAGTTAAGCTCAGATCATTATAATCAATCATATTAAATAAGGTTCAGCTTATGCTGGTAGTTTTAACAGGGACCTGGTATAGCTGTGTCTATATTATTTTGTAATATATTTTTTTAGGTTAGGGTAGTAGCTTATTAAAAAACAGTTGTACATAATACTGAAAAAATATAACAATATATGTAAAACATATTTCTTTTGGTTTCGATACCATTGTATAAAATTCTATAATATCGTAACATTACTGGTGGCAATAATAGATACTACGTCGTTGTAATAGTACGATCTTTCTTAGTAACTATATATTATGTTCATAGATGGCCCTCCAAGCAATAACAATGATCGATTTTATTTTTATTATTGTTTAACTGATTTTATTTTATAAATGTCTTAAACGTTAGACTTTTATTTATCAAGCTATTAAGATTTCATTTATAGTATTATAGAATCTATTTTGATTGTTTGCAACTTTTAAATACATTTTTGATGTTTCATATATTGTTAAATTTTTATATAATTTGAAAATATTCATAATAAAATCCGTTACAATTCAGGTCATTATTCTAAATCAAATTTAGTTATTTTATGCAACAAGTAAAACTTTATTCCATTTGAATTCTATTTGCAGCGCCTCCTGTAATAAGAGTTAAAATAATGTTAAGTAATGTGTGTAAAGTTCACTGATAAAAAAACGCCGTAATTACACCTTTTTGAAATGATAACTTCTTATGGGAGGGTAAACCGCTGCGTAACGTAACGCGTTACGGTGCCACTATTACCGACGAGTTACTAACCTAACGCCATCTAGCGTATACAGATAGAACTTATAATAATTTAGCAACTCTCAAGTACTAATTTAAATTATATTAAATATATTATAATTAATAATAAATATTATCACTTCTGTCGAGCGTCCCGAGACGCACACGTTTTTTTTATCCCGAATGACATTTCATAATAATATTTTTTTCTAAAAAATAATAATAATAATAATAATTTATTCATAATTTCAATAAATGTGTATAACTATTAACAATTTATCTGTAATTTAAGAAAATATTGTATTATAGCTTATATAAAAATATTGTAACAAAATATATATCAATAGGCTAACTTAACATTCAAATAATACCATATTATTTTTTAATCCTATATTACTAAAGCATTTAAGTAGCATTTACTAAAAGTTTTAGTTTTGCTTTTAATTTATTTGGTGACTGGAACTCACTATCCTTCATGGGTTATTTAAATAACCTGTGTTAAGGATAGCAATTTACCAACCCCCAGAAATGGGTTAGCAGTAAGCGTGGAGCTACATACATGTATATATTAGTTTTTTGAGGCTTAATACAAATAACAATAGTTGTATTTACAAAAAGGAACAATAAGATAGCGATTTTATGAATGTGTGTGCCGGGAGTGCGTGATAGTTTTTGTGCGAGGTTTGTGTGTGTGTGTGTGTGTGTGTGTGTGTGTGTGTTTGCGTGTGCGTGCGCGTACGCGTGCGCGTGTGTGTGTTTTGTGTGTGTGTGTGTTTTGTGTGTGTGTGTGTTTTGTGTGTGTGTGAGAGTGTGAATAAAATAAAATATTAAAAATGAAATATATTTAAAGTATTTGTTAAATCAACTAAAAGGTTGGATCAAAGTATCTTTCAGTTTCTTCATAATTTTTAGAGAGCAAAAAATCTATTAGTTTTTTTTTACATTTTACATACGGCAAATTGTAAACAAATATGTCACCATTTATTTTGTTGTATAGATAGGGACCTAAGTAGTAAAAAAAATGTTTAATAAATTTGAATTTTGTTTGGGGTACATCACAGATCAGATCTTTACGGCGTTTAAATCTATTATTTATATAAGGGGTTATCCGGTGTTGTCGAAGAATAGTATCAACAATGAAAAGTTGTCTTACGGTAAGTACGCTACATTCTTTATATAATTGTGCAGTTGGATATCGAAGTGGCTTAAAAGAACTAACCTTGAGAATTGCTCGTTGAGCTACTTCTAGAGGTTTCAGAGTTGTTTTAGGAACACCACCCCAACAAGATATACAATAAAAGATAAGTGACTGACATAAAGCGTAATAGCATTTCATGCTTTTTACTTTAAAATCACAGACTTCCATACAACCATTTTTCCTTTACCTATTAACTAAAGCAAAGCCGCTAGCAATAGCTAGTAGTTTATAAGAACAATGACGATATTTTTTATCATTTCTTATAAAATAAAGTACTCTTTATTTCGAATCCCAATTTCCAATTTACATATTGTTTTCCTCGATTGTTATTGAAAGGAAAACAATATCATTATTTATTCTTTTTAAATGTTTCCATTAATGTGTAGTACAGGTACAGCTGTTATGTAAGTTTTCATGTTATCTGAATATATTATATTACCTTACTTAGATTAAAATAATAAAAATATATTAGAAATAATAAGTAAGGAATGCCGCATAAATATTAAATTATTTGTTACACTAATTACTTTCTATATTATTACGATAAAATACGTTTTTTTGTAAACCACAATGACATTAATCACGTAATAATATAATGACAACTTAATTACAACCATCAAAAGAGTTAGTATTTTGTAAGAACAATGTGTTAATTAAAATATACTAATATATTTGAACAAGTGGTTTCGAACATACATACTTGTTGTCTCGGCTCCTAACCATATTTAAATAGCAATCATTCGGCTTGAAGCCGAAGCCTATTGCTATTAATCATTCGACTTGAAGCCGAAGCCTATTGCTATTATGTTAGATATTTCAAATATATTATAGAGCAATTATGAAACTTATACACTAATTAATAATTTATTAAGAATACTAACCCTTTTTTAAGATATAAAAAGGTACAGTAAGGTACAGTACTGTGAATGTCCCACTGCTGGGCTAGGGCTTATTCTACTCTTTTGAGGAGAAGGTTTGGGATTATTCAACCACGCTGCTCCAATGCGGGTTGGTAGAATACACATGTGAATGAATTTCAGTGAAATTTGACACATGTAGGTTTCCTCACGATGTTTCCTTCACCGTCAAGCAAGAGATGAATTATAATCACAAATTAAGCAATTGAAGTTCTGTGATGCTTGCCCGGGCTTGAACCTACGATCATCGGTTAAGATTCACACATTCTAACAACTGCGCCATCTCGGCTTCAAGAAAAAGCTATCAAATACATTTTATAATTTCGATTTTTTGCTATTAAGTTTTTTGTGTGTGTCATTTCTAGTGCATTATTTATTCATAGATCTATAAAGAGTTTTCTAACTTAGTTGAGTTTAGAGTCGTATATTTCAATTCGTTTTATTCGGATCTGCGTTAGACTACTACTGGATAGTTGGCAAAATGCCATTATTATTGCACAAAAATGTTGAATAGTTTAATTCTATTCTATTTACTTTTTATTTGAGTAAAGATTAATTATTTTGTAAGGGGTACAAATAAATAAGAAGTTATATGCATTTTTTAAGCATTTTCGATATACAAAAAAAGAAAAGCAACAGCCTATGAAAGTCACTGCCGGGCTAAGGCCTCCACTTCCTTTGGAGCTTAAACATGTGGCAGAATTTTAGTAAAATTAGACATATGTAGGTTTCCTCACGATGTTTTCCTGCATCGCAGAACACTAGATGAATGATAAAAACATAACAATTCACTGGTGGCTCGTTCACCTAAGTTGTTCTTGTTCGAAACTAAGTTTGAACCTTGAAATTATTTTTTTAAGCTAAGACAAAACAACAATATAATAATATGTTAAAAATCTTTAATGACTTTAAACTTCTCGTTTCACTTTTACTGTTCACTGTAATAAAATAAATCAAATTAAAATACAATAATTGCACAACATCATTATTGGGCATTATGTTTTACATCATTATTAATTTTATTATCATTAAAATTAAATTTAACATTTTCACTAATACAATAAACGAGTCACAAAGTAGTTGCCAGTGGCAGGCGCCAGTAATTTGTAAAATTTAACCCAAATATAATATACAATCGCGAAATTATTTCCAACTAACACTTAGAGCTAAGACACTTAAAAAAACATACATATACAATCTATGTAAGAGTGAAACTAAGTTAGGAAACTATGAATTTAAATAACAAAGTATTAGAATTTAATCATATATATTGTTATTAAAATGGGTATTTGGGTGTAGTTAAAAGATGACGTCACAATTTTGCGACATCTAAACTTATATTGTATATATTCAGCTTAAACACTAGATACAACATTTAGAATTCAACAAAATCATATATTGTATTTATGTACATTAATCAGACATAAAAATACATGCAGTGCTAGAAAATGTAAACTGATAACGTTTCTTAAAAAGTAAGACTTAATTCTGAAACAGAATTTTACATGTCGCATCAGGCGAATTTTGACCCATCCGCCTTTTTATTGTTGTCTATGAAAAAGCTAAAATGTATTACATAAAATTTATTAAGAACGTAACAATAACATATTCTCAGAACTACACTAAACTTCTTTATATTAAAAATGTAATGTAATCGTTGTATATTAAGAAAATATGGAAAACTCCTGTTTCCATATTTCAGATCATATGGCATCTTGGCTGTCCCAAACGATGTAAAATACGCGTCTCATGGGAAATTTATTCGCGGTAGACGACCGTAAGCCTCTATAATGTGCCTTCGATGTCCTATTTCTACCACGGAATTAGTATGAAAATATATTTTTCTAAACCGAACTCCAGGGATAAGATTGCTTTGCAATTATTTCCTTTGAAATGTATACCCGTGATAGCTTATTTGACTGAATTCAAAGAGACGAAGGAGAGAAGTTGCGTCGCAATCTGATATTTTACGTAAAGAGACAGTGATATTTTTGATCAGGTTGTCTTAAAACACACGAGTGTAAGCACGAAAAGAGAAAATCGTCATTGGTGTAAAGTTCGAGTATATGTTATATAGAAGTAGGATCCAAAAAGTATTATAGTGAAGAACGACATTCCAAATTACAAACAAAACCTTAAAAGTAATGAAAATAAACCATTTATTTAAAAGGATCTCGACGTTATGTAGAACTAAAACCGGAGCTGGGGTAAAATTTTGGATCCATTGAAAACATATGTTTTTTACTTCACTTTGACTTTGTATAAAATAAAACATCGCGAGTTTTGATTTGATTACTTTGGTAATAAATCTCAATATGCTTTTTCAAAATTGAACTGCATCTATCGGCGAGAGAGCAGGTGTGGTCTAGTTCCCAATTCTCACGTGTGTGTCGGAGCCGAAAGGATTGGATTGGATGTTGTTTGAAAAAATAGCACTCTTTGTGATATGTGGCAACCAACAGTGCGGACATGGTATCCTACGCCATGATTTCAATCGATAGCCATAAGTTATTCATTTTACGAGTAGTGGCAGCGTTAAAAAAATATATTTTATGTCACTTGGTTTTAGTATTCAAATCATGATAGTATAAAATTATATAATTAAAAGATATCCCAGCCAATTAAATAGATTTTCAGGACCTTATAGATAATATATTTCCTATAGCTAGCTATAAAAATATGTCTAAAAAGTCATAATAATATCAAGACAAAAAAAAAGTATAAAAGTCATAATGTAAGTATACATTCTCTTTTTTCCGTTGTATGCGAATATTCGTATATAGTAAAGTGTTATGAGAGAGACCTACTTCAAATGTTAATAAATCTAATAATTATTACTACTAAAACGATGTTGATAATTTAATTTTAATAATAACTAATTATAATTATTACAGTTGAGTCTAAAAATATATTTATTTTATAAATAAATTCATAAAGAATATCAAAAGTATTTTTTGACTTTTTTTATGAATTTCCACTTAAAATGTATCAGTCTTAACACAAAAATATATAATGTAACATTTGGTTTCAAAAGTTTATTTATATAATTATATTTAATAAAAAATAACATTAAATATTATTTTTTAATATAACATGTACATTGTATGTTTTAAAATTTTAATTATGTTTCAGCGCACCCTTATTCAAACCATATTAATTCACACGAAATAAATAAGGATATCAAAATTAAGATTAACGCTGGTGTTGTTCTTCGTCGATCTGAAATTCAAATAAGATTAAAATATTAAATGACAATTGCATTAGCAATAACAAATGCTAGATTATATGTAAATTAAACTGTTTAACTTTAAATACAAAACTTAATTACGCCAGATTAATTTTGAAATATGAAATAAACAATTTTAATTATGACTTTTGCAAAATAACCGTCAAACAAGTGGTTAAAACTTCGAATGCAATTAAAGCATATTTAATGATATTTAGGACGTTTCAAATAAATAATGTAATCATGCTCATTGAAATTAATTGGAGCTTTATTTTTTATCCTGTTACTGGCATTTGTCTTTGTATGTTGTTGTTGTATTTTATAATGAGCTTAAATTAATATATGTATATTATTTCAATAAAAAAATAATAATTCTGCAATCAAATGATGTGATGTTAGTATTTTTGTGGTCATTTCATTCTTTTACCCATTGAAAAGCAACTCCGAGTTTATGAGAAATTTCCAATTTATTATGAATTTGCTTACAGATTATTAAAATTTAATTCAAATGAATTTTGTAAATTTATCCATACCATTATTCGCCTCAAAGTTTTGATTATATGGGTTTGGATCTGCGAACAAAAAATATTTTTAATTAGGTTTGATTTCGTGTATTGTTGTATGAGGATTAACCTTGCGCTATTTGCATTTGAATTGCAATGGTACACACGTGTTTCAAGAGAATACATATTACATAAATCGGTTATAGAAAATACTAAAAATATTAAATTGAAATAAAATACATTATGTTTTTGATAATTAATTATATAATGAGATCAATGACTGAAGAATGGAAAGTGAACATATATTCTTATTTAGTAAAGGGAGGCATGCATTGTCTATGTGTGATGGTGGCAAAGGGGCCAGAATCATACATAGACAATTGCACTGGAAGAAATATTAACCATCTCTTGCATCGCTATATCAAGAAGTATTTACACAAAGCCCTCCTACTAAGTAAATTGCTGTTTTCGAAACAAAACGACGCTTAAGTACTAGTTTTATTACCGAGTTCACTAATCATTTTCAATAAATATATTATAAGTAAATTTATGTAAATTTGAAATATGTATAAATAAATGCAGCACTGTATAACAAATATATACTATAATTACATTCGTAACGTTGTAATTGTTATCTTACATGGTTTCAGTTACAGGCCCCTTGCCTTTCGAACAAGAATATGTTTGTACAAAGAATCTAGACGAATTACTATAGACAAAATACTTCGATATTTTTATGTAATTTGATTCCTTTTTCTGTACTGCTACGCAGAAATTGTAAATGCGATGTTAGAAATTTATTATATTTCGTCTAATTCCGCTAGTCTGACAACGTTTGTCGAACGTATCCAACGAAAAAGTACAGACGACGGTCTTGTCAGATTTTCAGAATTTCATTTATCTACTACGAACGTTGAAACTTATTCCGGCTATTCTGATATTGTGACAAGCTTGGTTGGTTTCATATTTAAATTTTTCGTAATTATATAAATATACAACTTAAAGTAACAATAACGTTGATTTAGATTTAGTTATATATACATAAATACTACATAACAAATAAAGTTAAGGCAAATTGAAATTATGTTAATATTTAAGTAATGATCATTTGCAGGATCCCTTGAAATAGGTCGGTATGGAAAATTATACTTATCAATTATTTTTAAAGTATATATAGGTGGCGATGGACAATCTATAGACGAATAATAAAACTGCAGAGAATATTTGTTTGTTTTCACTAATCTTGAGATTAGCTCTTGAGCTATCAGTATTGAAAAATATTGTAATCTATAAAACATCCCACCATTTGTAACAACAAACGGTCGGAGTTGTAATGGTTATCTAGTAATATCAAAAATAAAACAAAGAAAGAGATAAAAAACACATTCTTACCTCTGTAAAATATTTCCCTTTGTATGTGAACGTAGTTTGCTTCAGGAATTTCCATGCGGCCAATTATTTCGACCGTTGTATCAAGTGTGTTGGTTTTTATCAAAGCCGATACTACGCCTTTATATAGGCTATCATCCATTTTGGTAATTTTTGAATTTGAATTTAATAGCCTGAAACAAGAATCAATATCTGTAATTATTAAAAAATAATGTCCTCCACCGCAACTTTCCATATAAATGATAAAAAGAAAAAGTAAAATTGTGTGTTTAAACCTACAATGTGTATTTCTATTTTGTTAACAATATGCAGACTTTTAATAATTGATTGTTGATTATTTACAGCACTTTTAGTAATAAAGTAGACTGAGAGAATGATTCAACAGGCAGGCTTAGTGATATTATTTACAAATAATTTTGTGGAAATGCTTATGTTAGTAGAATATAATATGTATATGTTTGAATTGTTTCCTGTTGTGTCGGATTGCCATCCCATCAGATTATGAGAGTAAGGGAATAGAGAGTGCAGTCGTATTTGCACACGCATTTGTGTACTATAATATGCACTCTTGAGATTGGCCGCTGTGGCCGAAAACGGTCAGGAGGTCATCGTCATCATAATATTATATCGATTAAGTGAGAAACAGTCACGTTGCCTGGTAGTTTTTCATTTGCTATTTCAATTAATAATCTTGAATAAATCCGCACTGTTAGTAAATAGCCTTGCAAGGCCAATGTGGTTGCTAGTAGCCTTGTATTATATTTGGATTATAATTATAGGACTAGCTTATTTTTGAGATAATCACACATCTTGGGAACAAAGGAATCGCTTTCAGGCTATTTCCTTTTCCTAAGCCAACAAACCTGTTATTAATTAATGTTGTAATAAAGTTATTTGTGTGTTTTCTAACAGTATGAAGGTAAATATGCCAATACCTACGGGACAAACTAAATCTGGTAATGTAAATGCATTCATGTGCATATGGCTGGGTTGTTAGCAAACTCGCGAGAAACATCCGAATTATTTAGTTCGAAACTCCAAAGTATTGGAAATACACGGGCCAATACTCCATTTGAGTCGTCGCCGCAATTAGACGCAATGGGAAAAAACTTAATTAGCCACATAGTCCCAATCGAGTATCGATCGATAGTATCGCTTTTCACTCTCTGTTAAATATTTCGTTTTTCTATAAACATTGTTAAATTTTATATTTAAAATTTTGCTTTTGTTAATTGTATTCGCTTCAAATGCTGAAGTTTGAATATGGAGGTAAGGTATAATTTTAATTCTTCGATCTTCGTATTTCGTCGCTTTTATCGATCTAATAATTTACCGTATGTTTTTAGATTAAGGAACATTCAAGTGAACATCCAGTATTATTCGAGGACCGATTTGGGACGCCTGTGAAGTTTTCCGAAGTCTACTAGCAGATTGTTAGAATCGATGAATACAAAACGAGGTAGAACAGGACTGGTAATCGTGTTAAGTGTTCGTGTTTTGTTGTTATAGCATAATAATTTTAGAATTTGTCCACGTGATTTTTATATTATTTTTTTCTGACTAGGTCTCATTAACTCGGGTTAAATGTTTGTTGCTGAGCATAAAGTATAAGAAAATCTTAATGAATTACTTGAAGTACAATATAATATCTGCTATAATATGTTGTTAAACAGTTTTTGGGTTAAGCAACTTCCTTGTAAAAAGTTTTTTTATCTGACTGTAAATTTCCCTTTGTTGGACAAGCGTCCCGATTTTTGATACTTGACAATTTGGAGCTCATGTAACTATATAGCTGATCAAGCTCACCATCACACCTGGCAGAATATCGTTCGACATATACAGTTTTAGCTTGGATATGATTAATTTTTTTAGATACACAGCTTAATGTTGAATAAAAACAAACCGATAAATAAAATTTACCTCTGCATAATTAGTGAATATTACACAAATAAATTGGTCACACCGTCTCTTGGGTGTAATAGTTGTATCGGTGTCTGCGGAACAATTATTTTTGATATATGGTAAAATTATTATATATTTAAACTAGTAACATTCTCTATATGATTTTTTTTGAATGTATATGTGTCTGTATCATTAAATTGCAATTAAACTTTATTTAGTCGTTGTGCGGTTTCGCGTGTCCTCAAAAAATGTTGTATAAATCGTTGTACAATAATTATAACAACAGACGGTGCATAAATCATTTTAACGAATTCAAAGACGACGAGAATGAGCTAGTAAATAAATACATAAACATCTTCAATATCAAAAATCAATTAACAAACAAGTTTACACCCTAAATGAATTATATTAACAACTAGCTGTTGCCCGCAGCTTCGCTCGCGCGTGGTCTTTATCTATACTAATATTATAAATAAGTAAAAATAGATTTTTTGTATGTTTGTTTGTAGCGAATAAACTAAAAAAGTGCTGTACTGTTTTTAAAAACCTTTTTTACCTACAGAAAGATACGTTATCAGCGAGTAATTAGCTGCCCGTCCCGACTTCGTACGGGTAAAATAAGGATTTTATCTCGTACATTTTTTAATCAATAAGATATAATCATTTACCAATCGATTTATTCGCCCATCCAGTATAGTGTATGTGTGTTCAGTACAGGGCATATAATAATCCTACTTCCTACTAATATAATAAACTCGAAAGTTTGTATGGATGTATGGACGTTTGTTACTCTTTCACGCATAAACTACTGAATGGATTTTAATGAAACTTTACAATAATATAAGCTTAGGGAATACCAATTAAGTTGTACATATGGCAATAATGGAATATGTTTTCTTTATCCAAACATCACTAACATAGTGAAGTTCGTATATTTCTCCCTAAGAGATATTGATATAAGATATTGCGTATTTTGAATTTCATTATTTGCACCCAACTCTTCCAAACAAAAATAAAAGTTTCTAAAAACTTTGAAATTCATGTTTATTAATTCAATCAAAAAACTCAAATAGTGTATTTCTATTTTTTTTAATTTTTATACTAATGCTTTTACCCCGTTTCTCCCGTTTGGAGTTAAATTTCTAAAAACGACGAAATTCGTATGCATAGCTTTAATACTAAATATCATTCTTCTTACACCAAAAGTGACGAAATCCCCATACAAACTTTCAACCCCTTTTTTACCCTCTCAGATTTAGATTTTCAAAAACGCTGAAATACATTTTTATTTATTTTTAAACTTTAAAAATGACGGGTTTCTAAACAATCGTTCAACTCTTTAGGGGTAGAATTTCCAAAAATCCTACCTTAGTGGGTGTTATAAAATGTATCAACTGCCAAAATTTCAAGTTTCTAACCCCCGCAGTTTAGGCTCTGCGTTAATGAATCAGTTAGGAAGAGTAATAATATTATGTGAATAGATATCAACAAAAATACGTATTTTTATAACTTTTGATAGACTCAACTACTTTTGATGAAATAAAGGCTAAACGGAATCTTGAAATAGTTCTTATAATAATTCGGTTATTTCAATTTTTAGACGATTTAAAGATAGACATGCAGACTGTAAAAAAATTAAAAAAATGATTGCTTTGGTTTTGGTAAATCGTAAATAGCCATATAACCTTTAAAACAGGCAGTTATTTTGAAATAACAGACAGAAACTTCAATTTTATTTATATGTATGGATAATTTATTAATTAATTCGTTTTTGTTATAGATTTATGTTATTTTATGTGTACAATATAAAGTATAAAGGAAAAGTTTCTTCTGTCAGAGACTAAATAAAATCAGACTTAACCAAGGCTACTAATTTAATTAAACAAAAAAAGGGAATTAAAACAAATGTTTTCCATTGAACTTGACACACATCTGAATAAGCTACTTAAGCGGCCATTTTATGTAGAAAAAGTATATAATATACAAACAAAAGCAGCTACATAACAATTTTAATTAAAGTTTCAAAAGCAGTTATTTGACCGCTCTGGTAGGTTAAGTGTTAAAAATGAGATGACACTTATAGCATATATATATATATTTAAATATATACATACATTAGCTAAGTTTCCACCAACAATAATTACACAATCATTAAAATAATCAAAACATATATAAAATCAAACAGCTAAACCATCATAATCAGTAAAGGTGTAGTAAGATATATATTTTTTTATAATCAAATATAATTAATTACTTAATGAAAACACAAATTTAACAAAAACAAAATATAAATGAAATCACATAGCTTAAGCATTATTACATTGAGTAAGGCCAATAAAATGCAGTAAATAAATGATATATATATTATTTATATATTTTTTAACCAAATACAATTAAAAGGCAAGCAAGAATATGACTACAGTACAAAATTTATAACAAACTAAAATATTGAATATTAAGATGGGTTGGTACATTCATTTTATATAAATTAATACATTTAATACATTATTATTTTTATCTTATTTATGTTATTTTTGCAGTGATTTTTTTTTAAATATATAATATCAATATCTGAGTACACTTAATTATATATTATATGCTCGCACAGATCTACTTCTTCCTATTCATGATTATGCTGTCGCAAGCTTGATGTAGCCAAAGACCAATTGAATTAAGCTGAGAGATTACAAAATACTTTTATTCGGTTTATATTGGGATAAGGCAAATATAACCACGTTTCACAATTTTGTTCTCTTCTTAATTAGTTGCCCGTCTGACTTCGTAGGAATATGCACATCTTCTCTATTCTGTACTGTGTGTTGTTTAACCCTTTTACTCCCCCTTCATCACTTGATATTCATTAGATGATGACGGTGATGGCGACGTCTCAGTGCTTTTATTTATGTGCTCCGTATTTTGTTGTTCGATCACTACTATTTTAGCTATCTCTATAGCTTTCTTTAGTGACAGATCAGACCGTTGTAATAATCTTTGATGTTTGGCGAGCTACTATTAACACATATTCGCTGTAAATTTATCACTGACCAATGACTATTAATTCAACGAAATCGCATTTTAAACTGTAATTTTCTAGACTCGTAATAAAGTTGGTTATATTTTCGTGTTTGCTTTGTTTTCTCATAAAAAATACATGTCAGGCCATAGTTAAATTTTTCCTCAGTTCGAAATACTTGTTACATTTATTAATGAGGTCTTCTAAAGTAATTTCTGTTATTTTAATGTTGAACAAAATTGCTATTTTTCTCTATTTACACTTCTTATACATAACCAGTGGCTAATACTCCTTATATATATCCAGAGGCTAATAAATATAGTTCAAAATATGGTTGCCATTTTTTCCGCGTTAAATTGTTATTTATTTCGTTGTTTAGAAAAAACTTCGGTAGGTAAAACGTTTGAATTTTTATCTGCCGTTTTAAAACTTTTGACAGGAAACACGAATTTACGAAAAAATTATACCTATTTAAAGTTTTAAGAAGTGATATACCACGTTGATGTTTAAAGCAAGCACTTCTAAAAACATGTATTATTGTTATAGTTGTTTTTTAGGCTTTGTTTATACACCTATATACTATTTACGTATTAATTATTGTCACTGAGTTAACTGACTTACTCACACGCAGTCTTAAAGCGTACTGTTATGAAAGATATAAGATGAGATCATAAAGATACACACAATATATATGCAATATTAGTTTTTATGCAAAAACAACACACGAAGCTACTGAAAACACAAAATTGTTAACAAAACTTTTTGATTTTGTGTTTATAAAGACCCCCGATAAAAGTTTTACTCATTTATCTTCCATGTACAGACATCGACCAGTTACAGATTTATTATATGTAGAGATTTTTTTTTTTAAATTGGTAGCTAGCTGCTTTCTATTTCCTTATAATGTTGAGGCGTATAGGCGTTACATATATTTAGCATAACAATGCCAAAGCTCAAAAGTAAGTAGACATTATAAAAATAATCTTTTTTCGGATCTCTGTTGTCGAATGTTTTTTTTTAATATGTAAATATGTCTACTATCATATACTAATATGAATGAATATAACCTTAATATTTCAACACTATTGAAAGTCTATTCTATATTTATTATATTTATCATAGAATTACTATGATAAGGATAATTGGAATAGGATTTTGATTATACTATAAAATGGTAATACGATAAAGCCTGCTCTCCACATTATCAACACTCAACACCGATGATACTCGCAATATTGTATGTTAAATATTGGGTAAGTGTGGGCGGATTTTAATTACGGGGCGAAACAATTAATTAAATTTACTCTCGGGTTGTTATTATTTTTTACGTTCACGTACGTTACTTATAACATATTAAGCAGGTAGAATTCCATTAGGTTGAATTTCTGACAGGCGATGTTTGAGATATTATTTGGAAATTAATTTATTTAACGATATATGTACCTACTTAGTTAATATTATCTACCTAACTGGCTTCTCTTGGGTAACGTTATGCTGACATTTAATGTTACATAATATTATAAAAGATGATTTTTATGGCATAGGTAGGCGGACGAGCATATGGGTCACCTGATGGTAAGTGGTCACCAACGCCCATAGACATTAGCATTGTAGGAGATGTTAACCATCGCTTACATCACCAATGCGCCACCAACCTAGGGAACTAAGATTTTATGTCTCTTGTGCCTGTAATTACACTCGCCCTTCAAACTGGAACACAACAATACCAAGTACTGCTGTTTTGCGATAGAATATCTGATAAGGGGGTCGTACCTACCCAGACGAACTTTCCTAAAACTGTACCACCAAGTATTTAATTTATAACTTAAGTACTATTAAAATCGATTATAATTTATTCAAGGAAGCTTTACAATAAAGTGTTATTGAATCGACACTATTTTAACTCTATCATCAAGTAGCTGCTAGCGAGAAGAAACGGTAAAAATCTTGCGTAGTTGCTGTCAAGATGAATTATTTTTAATAATTACAATCCTCCTTGGCTATTCACAAATGTGACATCAATCTCACGTATCTAACGATTATGTAATATTTCAAGCAAAATAATTAATCCGTATCTTATTTGTGATACAATTCTTATATATACACATATTTTTGAATATCTTTCTTCTAACATTTTAACTTTAATATCTTCCAAAGTGCTGTTGAGATTTTCTTTAAAAACAAACTTATAAATATGAAGTTAACGCGATCGTGAAATGTCTAAAAATGACATGCGACATGACTAATGATGATAATTATTCTCCTGACCGATTTCTTAGCGGCAGTTAATCTCAAGAGAGATTAGCCAACTGTGCAGAACATATTGTGCATTAATGTGTATGCAAGTACAGGTGCACTTTCTATTCCTTCAATCTCATAATCCGTTGGGATGGCAACCCAACACAACAGGATAGAGTTCAGGCGTAGGACCAACGGTTTTTCGTATATTCCAAAGCAAGAACTTAACCGATCTGACAACCTTCAAAATTCTAGGCATCAACTGTGACAGAAATTTCTGGCCCATTACTGAGTTGGAACCCGAGACTTCTGGATCTGCCTTTAAATTAGTGACTACACTAATAAGCTTCCAAATCTAACTATACAAAGGAGATTTTCGAATTCATGGTGACGACCATATGGAAATCCATTTGTGTATTTACTTCAGAAAATTTAATTATTTAATAATAATAATAATATTTATTGTCCGTCTAAATTATTAATAAAATAGGGAATAATGTAATACAAATAATTTATTAATTACACTAATTAAGTAATTAGATTAGGAGTATTTTCAATCTAACGTTAACCGAATATTAGGTAAGACCGAGCACTAATTGCTGTCTCCGTTCTCCTCTTATATAATACTAGCTGTGCCCCACGGCTTCACCCGCGTATAATTAATAAAAATATAATAAATTATTTTATTACTGTAATAACACACACGCGCGCACACACAGAAACACACACACACACATATGGCTTCTGGTAAAGAAATACGTAATCAATGATTTGAAATTAATTTTAATAAGATACCGTAAGGTTAACCGTAAGGTTAACCGTAAGGTTAAGATCTTATATTTGCGCCATCACATGTTCTTTGTATGTACCAATTTTCATCAAGATTGGTCAAGCCGTTCTTGAGTTATAACTTCTTATAACGCAAGAACGGCTTGACCTGATTTTACAGACAGACAGACAGATAGACAGACAGACAAAAATGAAAAAAATAGTATTATATAATGTGAATCACTGCATCATAAAACGATTATTTATCACAAAATTAGTTGAAAAAAAAATTTACAGACAGAACCAATAGATTTATATAGTAGTATAGATATTATATTCTTACCTATTTGCAGCAAATAGTTCCAATTTCGGATATGGGTACACACCTTCTACTTTATATATTATGTTGACTATTGTGTTGTTTTTTAGACGATCAAGTATTAAATTGGATCTTTTTTCAGTTTCTGAAATGATAAATTTAAATTATAATTAGTTCATACTTGTCAAAATTTAATCCGTATCTTATATGTATGCGTACTTTATTTCCTTTTGCCATGTGTCCTTGTGCATACAGTCATTTAACTATAAACCTCTTGATAATAAAAGTTGTAAAATGTATGTTTTTGTTATTATTTGTGATTCAATTTTAGTTTTAGATAATAGCGAACAGACACTTAAATGTGCCGTAAAATGCGTCCAAATAATATTAGTAGCAAAAGCTTAGCAACAAGGCTTATAGTGACATGTGTGTAAGAATCAGACGTGTCGACACAAATGCTTAAAATACCAAGGAAAATAACTTTGTTTGTTCTCTCTCACTCTTTCCAAGAATAAAAATATATTGTGGAAACGTATTGTGGAAAAACTAATGATATTAGATTTAAAAATCTTTCTAAATTTAACTCATATATTAAACCGTAATATATTTTGTTAAAACTAACGATCACTTTTATTAATTTTTGTGAATTTTAAAATCAATTTCGACATAAAATTGTGCTTATATTTTATTATCTTCTTGTGATCTCATTTAAAATTACCTATAAGATGGGTAATCTTAACTTTAACGAAGATCAGCGTACTTTCAGTCGCTTAAATATTGTATAAGTTTATTTTTATCGTTTATCGAAAACAAATATTCTTTAAAATTAAACATTCGAACAATATTGACTGCATTAAATGTTTTAAACGCTAGGATAAATTATACGGTAATCAATGAGCCGATTAATTATTCATGCACTGCTAGGTAATCAGGAAGCTAACCAAAAGCTGGAAAATTTCATTTGCCCTGCAAATAAACCTAGGCGTTATACGGAGGTAGATTTATTAAGCATTGAGATCAGTGTCACACTGCATAATATTTGTTAAACGCAATAAGATTTATCTGATGATATTAACTCTCAAATCTAATTGGTAACATTTTTTAAATAAAAATGCTTAAATTACTGAAAGACCGTATTAATTATTATTAATTACATTTTCACAAAGCATATTCATACTGATGTTCAAATCATTTAAATTTTGAAAGGTCGTTTTTTGTAATCATTATAATTATATAAGGTAGGTAGTACTATAATTATAATTAGGTTAAGTTTCTTATTTCATGGTAGCGTGAATTTACTTTATCAATCCATTGGGACGTCTTGTTACCTATAACTTTAAATCTTAATTGTTTTTAATTGTTCTAAGATTGACAAATAATTAAGTAAACATTGCACAATCGTTTAACTACCGCAAAATGAAACATTTTACAAAGCAATTACAATGCCTTCGTAATTTTAAAATTATATTTTGTTTGTCAATTGCTATGAAATTTAAAACACGTCGATCGAGTTGGCTCGTTAACATGTTGCAATCAAATGTTGTTTGTAGTACGGGCAAACTTGGACAAAGTAATTTCCGTTTCGTCTCAGTTCACAAAGCATGTTGCTGTGATGTTCAGTACACGAGTACTTAACATCACGTGAAGTTTTAACTGAGTGCCATATTTATCGGTATTTAAGAATATTTCATAATTTGTTAACCTTTCTACACTTTCAAATTTTTTGAGATATTATGTGTTCAAAATTTATCATCTTAAACATATAAGGCATCATGATATAAGTCTGTTATTAATTTAAAAACTGATACAATAATTATTTTAAATATCAGTACAATGAAAAATAACTGCTTAGAAACCATGCTCAATAAATAACTCCTATTAAGTAATATAGTGAAAATGAAAGTGTTTAGTGGAGTGATTCATTTTAATAACAAGTTTATCCCTGATATAATACATATAGGCTGAGAATAACAGAAAACCTCAGTGGCCTAGTGGCTAGATATGAGACCACAGCTCCCGAGGCCCTGAGTTTAAAATAAGGCAGGCCGATAAAAAGCCCTTGGATTTTTCTATTGAAAATTCTCAGTAGCAAGCCGGAGTGTGGAAGTTGGAAGCGTGTATACTCGGATTATGAGAGTGCATCTTAATTTGCGCTATGATAATATGTCCTGTGCAGTTGGGTAATCTCTTTTGAGATTGGCCGCTGTGGCCGAAATCAGTCAGGAAGTCATCATCAGACTGAGAATATAAATAATAATAAAAGATTTATTATTTCTAACATGAAGCTAATGGACAAGGTATGTTGTCTGCAATCTGAGTCAGAACTTCGTGAGACACTTAGATTATACTGTATTTAACTGGATCCCGTTACTGATGCTGGTCATTAAGACCAGCAAACTTAAGTACGAAATTGTTAGTTGGACACTTGTGCACTACAATATCTCCTGCATAGCTCGCTAGTAAGCCCGGCCACGATCATTGATAGGAAACGGTCAAATATTTATTATACCTGTGGCTAAACTATAATCTATGATTTTTAAATTGAATAAAATTGATTGTTTGAATTGTTAAATGCTTAGTAATATTTTAAAATTTAATTGTTATTTTGTTTTACTCTCATATACTTTTTACTAGCTAACGAAATTCGCATGTGCAGTTTTACTCAACTGACGTGTTCTCATTGTAATTTTTTGATATCTATAATTTATATACTTACCATATATAGTCATAGAGTGGGTCATCCTATCCTCAGAAAAGCGGTTGGTCACAGCGCAGATGTATTTGCCAGACATATATGGAGCCGGATTTTTGATGTGTAGAGCCCGGTATTGCAAGGACGGGTTATTTGATGCTACGTATGATAGATCCAACTGTAAGGTAAAATTTGTTTTTTTAAATGTAAGGAAGTTGAACAAAATGATTAAAGGCAGACGAACAGATGAGCCATCTGACAATGAACTATCAAATAGGCCTACGAAAATGAGCACTGTAAGTCTATAAATGCAAAATGCAGCTTGTAGTGCCTGTAATTAGTTTCTTTTATTTATATTTTAAACAAGATCCTAGCAATACAAAATGCTTTTTTTTATTCGACCCATCAGCAATATAATATCAATACAATTTTATTATGTTTTTTTATTTAATATTTAAAATATACCTGGTTTTTAAAAGACCCAAAACTTTGTGGTTTGTTAGGGGGCTTCCACCGGTACACGAGGTGAGACGTGTCATTAAAATACCACTTAACAGTCAGATCCGTTGTATCGTTTGTACGAAATTGACAGTCAAGTGTAACAGCTTCTTTGCTGCCATACAGTAGTATTTCAGGTCCGACAATTTTATATATTTTTGGCGAATTCATCTCTGTGATGTGACCTTAAACAAACAATAATATTATTCGTACGACCTTTAGCGATTCTAGGCTTTAGTTACTAGCGCGAAGCAGCAGTACTTTGTATTGTTGTGTTCCGGTTTGAAGGGTGAGTGAGCCAGTGTAATTACAGGCACAAGGGACATAAGGTTTTAGTTCCCAAGGTTGGTGGCGCATTGGCGATGTAAGCGATGGTTAACATTACTTACAATGCTATTGTCTATGGGCGTTGGTGACCACTTACCATCGAGTGGCCCATATGCACGTCCGCTTACCTACACAATATAAATACATTTACGAAGCAACCGATCCTTTAATAGCCCTTTGACGTAAACGGTAAATTGACCACCTTATGTTAAGTTCCGCCTGCCCGTAGACATTTACAGTATGAAATTGAACCATTGCTTACATAAACAATACGCAACTAGCCTTTTTGAAATAGGAATTTATGTTCCTTGTTCCTGTAATTACACTGACTGACTCACCCTTCAAACTGGAATACAACAATCCTACGGGCTAGTACTGTTTGTTAGTGCTGTTTAGCGGTAGAATTAGTGATGAATTGTTATCCAGATAGGCAAATAAATAAAAATTTTATAGGGAGACAACTAGATACCACGTTTTGTTCTTATATGCGCCACAAATGAACGTCCCATTTTAACAGAGAATATGCCTCAATTTGCCCCAGCAATTTCATCGAACAGTATAAAGTCTGAGGGCTCCAGGCAATCCACCTTTGAAGTAAACGATGTAATACATGTGTATGATTTCAATTGTGTCAGAACATCGTCATTTACATTTAGATACCAAGATTTACCGATCTAGGCCTGATTCAATTAATCGTGATAGAGATAGTGAGCACGAGGCTTTAGTGAGCTACCGCTATTATTGTTTTGACTGTATATACTCTAAGCTTAAAACGATTTACACGAACGTGTTACGTTGCTATCGATTGCAGAAATTGGTGTTAAAAATGTTACAACTCATGCCTACGATACGATGATCATCTCAAATTGTTCCTGTTACAGCGGGAGAATCAGGATTGGAGAAGTACTGACGCATCGTCTATATATTACTGTTAGTCTATTTCTCCGAATATCGGAAAATCATTTACGGTATATTTTCGAAACTATTATACAAATCGGAAATATTTCTGTTTTTGTTTAAGTTTGTTCGGAATTTAAACAAATGTCAATTGAAATATGAGTTGTTACCCGTGACACTATTTAAGTGGTGAATTTGGTGGTCAGTGATCACCTATCATGAATATACTACTCAAAAACATTAAAGACGATGAAAATGGAAAATATATAATTCTTGTAAAATGAAAGTATATAATATACGATACAATAGCCCTCAGGCCTGGTAGATATTATAATTTAAATTTCCTCTTAAGCCGCAGAATAATTATTCCCGTTATTTGACTTGAAGTGAAATTACACCAGAACGAAATTCTCAACGGATCAAAATTGTGTAAAGAAAAGGGAATAAAAAAATAATACGAAAACTGCGACAGATCAACAAAGAAATAGATTATTTTTACTTTGAGTGTTTACTTAGCATTGAAGGTTGATTTCAATAAAATGTCAGCGAATTTTTCATTATAATTCTCAGAAATTGAAACACTTGGTAAATTAAATTCTTGATCAAATTTACGGTGCTTTGTATAAAAGCGACAACGGATAAATTTATACGTATTTATGTTTTATTAGGTAAAGGTTTATAATTGACTAGTATTGCTTAATCTAAATTGTATACATCGTGAATTAATTTTATTTTTAAGTTCAGATCATTGTGGATGTCAGTCTGGTTTCTTATATAAATGACAAATTTAAGAGTTAAACGAAGCGCTTATTTTACCGCTAATTACACGTAATATTTATATTTTAATAAATATATTAAACTTGCAAGGCTTGCAATCCGTAAATCCGTAAATTAGCGTCCCGATTTTGAACGAGTAATATGGGCTATACGTTATAACTTTTTTTTTAAATTACATATGTCCATGGTTTACAGTAAAAGCCGATGTATTGCATTCATTTCAACTAAAAAGGTGCAAATTTTTTTTTAAACCGTTTACAAAAATTTAAAATGACAACATAATATATAAAATTGTGATGTTAAAATTTTCCAAATCCAATTTTAAATTATTCGTCGTAGATAAATTGATGTAGTGAATATGAAGTGTGGTTGGCTCTCTAAGCACGCCGCCCATTCAAGTAATCAAAAATCGTGAAAGGATGAATAAAGCAATTTGTAGTACATACATATAAAATCTAATTATTTTTATATAATATTAATTATCAATTTCAAATCCTCACAAATAACCTCAACGTTTTAATATGAAGGTCTCTATAATAATATTACCAAACAACTTTACTGGATGTGTATATTGCGCATAAAGGTCTGCTAAGCACGTGGAGCGTTGCGCACGCGTCGTTCCGGTCTACGATTTTGTTCACTTGTCTTGAATATCTGTCCCGCTTACTCATACGTAGTTTTGTGTTTTGTCACTGTTTTGTATTTAAATTATAAAGTGAAAAGCAGCACCATTTTTTGTTCTATATCGTTTTTTTTTTGTTTTGAGTTCTTGCGTTAAACCTTAATTAAGATTAAGTCAAATACACACTATAATTGAATATTAATAATAATAATAATATATAGTGTCTATTATATGAATTTGTTTAATATAGTTTTGAATTTATCTAATAAACTCATATAATTTTAGTGATTAGATATTATGTGTGAAACCAACCACAGTAATGTCAATTTTAATTTGCAATTCATTTTAAAACAGTTTTAAAAAATAATTTATATCTGCACTCTTTCAAAAAATTAAATTTTATGATTTAAAAAGCGATAATGTGTTAAAGAAAAGCCTTTCAGTGTTGTTAAATTTTATATATTTTTAATGGTAGTTATGAATTTAGCTACAAATGTGTTATAATAATAACAAACAAGAAAAACATAAAAAGTTTACATTTTTTATAAAAAAAGTCTAAAGTCAGTATAAAATGCATTTATCGCACTTACAAACCATGACTAGAGGTGATCGGCGAAGCGTAGCACAGACGGTGCAATACCTCGTAGTATTACCATATGGTATCGCAGACAATGATAGAAGGGTTCGTATCTTGTGCATACTATTTAGAGCCATACAATTGTTTTTTTATTTTTATTCTATGTTGAAATTATAAGAAGTTAATACAGCTTCAATGTTTCTACAATTTTTTTTTTTAATTATTAAAGTAATAAATTATAGCGACGACTATTTTTGCGCCAAGGATAAATATAAAAACTATTTTTTTTTTATACGAAACGACAAAATCAAAACGACAGTGGCACATAGTATAAGTTAATAGAAACCTTCTTTTTAAAAGACATTTCGTTTTTTATACTAATACGAATAAAATTTACTATTCTAGATTGTATAGTCATAGGTACGCGAGTATATCTAACGTTTTTTTTATTATAAAATAGATAGGCGGACGGGTAAAAGGGGAACCTGATGGTAAGTGCTCACCAACAACTATAAACATTGGCAGTGTATGAAATGTTAATCATTCTATACATTGCCATCTCTAACCTTGGAAACTGAGATGTTATTTCCATTCAAACTGGAACACAACAGTACCAAGTATTGCTGTTCGCCAGTAGAATATCTGATGAGTGTGTGGTACCTTCCCACCCAGACGAGCTTGACCAAAGCCCTACCACCAAGAAGTTTGTTAGGAGAATTAACTATTACTAAAAAAAACAATTTGCCATGTGGCTACTAACGAGAGGGGCTTGCACCAAGTCCTATCACCAAGTAAATTAATTACTGACATTACTAAAAGCTGAGAATATAAAAAAATTATAATAATATTGATCCCCGGATTCTGATGCACATAATAATAATTATAAAGGATAAAGACATTACAAGCTTGTTTGCTATTTTATCTGACTATATACAGTAATTTTTTTTGCTTACGTGTTCACAACAGAAACATAGCTTACTATCATTATTTATTTAATATTTTTTTAAATTTTGGATTGACTTGATATTTGTAAAAAGAACCCGTATTCGAATATTTAAAGTATCATTCGTTATAAATTATCCTCAAAAATTATACCTGCTAATATAAAAGTTATTTGAAAGTATAAAATTGTATGAACTATATACAAAACTTATATCATTATCGTTATCATTCGCTTGGTCATATCATAAGAGGTCATCATCATTTGGTGTCGAAGCGATGTGCTTAATACTGAAGGAATATGTTGAATATGTATGCGAACTCTTATTGGGAATGTTAAGTCATAATGTAGTAATAACAAAATCAAGTCAGCGCTTGAAGCGTTTAATGACAATTATGATTGATAAAATCAGCTATCACAAATTAAATCTTCAATGGTCTCGCAACAGCAATTCAAATAGTATCACATTGAGATACAAATTGTTCGTACACATTTATATAATTTACCTGTTAAAAACGATAACTTATGAAACCGAATATTTGTAAATGTCTTACTTTAAACTGTATTTTAGTTCTTAGTAAGGAGGTATTCTGTATAAGTTATAAAAACTATTGCAATCAAATTTAAAAAGATACAACACAAATATAAAGAAACATCAAACACGAACCACACAAAACATGTATACATATATATTAATAAACCTTCACAAATGACTATATAAATATTTAGAACTTATTATCTATTACACATATAAATAACAATATGAATAGATGGCTGCTATCAGTTAGTACTAGTAATGGTTATACGACCGACTTTAAGAGTCATCTCGTTGTGATAAGCTATCGATACTCACTAAGTAATTAAAGGATAACAAGTTACTTGGCTAATGCTCTTTGTTAAAAAGAACTGTAGAAAAAACATGACTGAAAAAGAATATCTTAAAAAGAGCTTCATAAAAGTTCATTGCGTGTAATTTTTATTAGTTTATTTTTTTAAATATTCGCTAGAATGGATTTACTTTTCATTTTAAGTTTAATATTTAGTAAATTAATAAAAACAAAATTAAATATTACAAAAAAATTAATACTCACATTGTGAAATGTTTAGAATAATAAAAACAATTGTACTAAGCTGCCACATATTAAGGCAAACCTATTACAAACACTAACAAATGTACTCGCTTAGGATTTGTGCTCCGAAGCGTTGTCAAGCTTAAGTAAATCTTCGTACACGATGTGGCTTCGTAGAGCGATTGCGAAAAAGGCGCGCAACAATACGTGTGTATAAAGTTACAGCACGTTGGCCAAACTCACAACGCTACGTTTGTTCATCACCCGCGCTTAACACTGAGTGCACGCTTGAGCGGCGCGTGCGCAATCCCCACCTGCTTTCTTCTTCACTCTTATTTAAATTTATTTAAAAAATATATACATAAATTTTTAATTTATCTTTCTTCTCTGTCTTTACCGATAAGGTTTTTATTATGTATAAGGTTAATTAGAGCTTCATTTATAATGATATCGATATAGAGCTTTTCTAATTAATAAGTCTTGACTTTTGCTTAGTTTTATTTAATTCTGTTTTTTAAATTTTTAAACATTTTTAAACTACTCAAATAATCACGCACACCTAAAAGTCATCATCGCCAAACAAACAAAATAATTTCGACTTCATAAATATTTGTCTGTAGCAAAGACAAAATAACTGAAATATAAAGAAAAAACTTTCACAATAACGAACGCCGACGACGAATGGATTAAACATTTTCAAACGGAAGTTATGAGGAAGTATTTAAAATGACATAAATATTCAAACAGATCATGGCCGCCTAAAGAAAAGTTTCGGCTCAACGTAGCCACTTTAAAAATTCAAGAGCTGAGGACATTGGAGTGCTGACTTATTAACTCAAGTCACTTCCATGCCGCAGTTCCTCGACATTGGCGTCTTTGAAAACTTCATATACATTAGAAATATCAAAATATTTCATTCTTTTCTGAAGTCGTCACCTCTATTCGTAGATGCTCAGCGTATTATTTATTTCTGTTAAAATAGAATAATATTAGTATTAAATAGGCAGGTATTCCTCACCAACTATCTGACGTAAGATTATTCCATTTTTTTTACAAAATTTGTTCGTATTTCCACAGACGTGTATTTCCGAGCCTTTTGGAGATTTTTTTGTAAATAAATAGTCTACATTAGTAGACTATTTATGAATCATTTACCTCTAGATTTAATGAAAATTTGCGTCTATGTAACAGAGCCTTCGAATCTGCGCCAACAATGGTTACGGTACGGTACGGTAAGGGAGATTTATTTAAAAGTTGCAACCCTCGGTTTTAATCAGCTTCCCAAACATCGCAGTGTCTTTGGTGTTTTTTTTTGTCAATTAGGATTTTTTTAAATTATTTCATATCACTGCGATTTATGTCCAATATAATTACGAGTACTATGGCTACAAATTAATGAACATAGTGGACAAAAGGTAGCAGCAATTTTAAAAGTTTAGAATAATGGTGATAAATGCCGCAAACGTATGTCTTCTTCTTCTTTTTCTTCTTATTCCTGCTCTTATCCCTCTCAGTGGGGTCGGCACAACCTGTATTTTCTTTCCGTCACTCGTCATCGCATTACAAACCCCTTTCTTACGCAAGCCATCCAAATTATCTTTAGCCGTCCCCTACATGTATGTATAAAGATTATGCATAACATTTCATTAAAATTATTGTTAAAATAAAATTTTGAACATCGACTGCGGACACTTATAAGAAAGCAAGTCTTAGGAAAGCATATTGTTAATACTACTTAAAACAAATCGGTATTTTACTTCAAATAAACCGCCATTATTTCAAGCCGCCATATTGTTTTACAGTTCATATTTAAAAGATCAGTTTATTTATAAGAAACGATCACGTATATAATGTACTTAAATGTGTACATACATAACTTATACTTACTTCCAAACGTGAAGTTGACAAATACATTTTTCATTAATAACATCGCGCCCATTTGTAAATGTCGTTCAATTTTTTTTATTTCACACTCGTTTTATTATTACAGGCATTGCTTTGCCTTTTTAAAGGCTTCTATTTACACTGAAGGCGCATTGAAAAGGAATTGGGACGCGGCATACATTTTTAACGAAGGGAATTCAATTCCGATAAGGCCCGTATCGCACTCGCAAACAATGTCATCAATACATTCAACTACATTCGATTTTTTTTGGGGAAAACAGAAATTCTATATAGATTTTATATGAAATGTATGTACATCTGTAAACCATCTTATACCCTCTTATAAAGCTAAATTACTAATTATTTATTTGAATTTGAAAAAGAAATAAAATTTTCTCGACAGAAAAAGTCACTACATGCCCTCTAAATCTTTACAGTTCTTCGATTTACACTCGTAATTATGTATGTTATTAAGGCAAAAACTGAATAATTAATTATATATACAAATAATTACTCCTTTGTCATATTTTTATAACAAAAAAAAGCTTATGACACTTACTACATTTTCTTTTCACGAAAAACATCTGTCGCATGTTACCCATACTTCAAACATATATTTGTTTTTTAAATAATTCGCTGTGGTGCTTTGGCGATGAGAGGACTACGTGAAAAAACTTCGACAGCGTTCTATATTAATTATCAAATAATAGTTAAAATAATTATACCAACCACCAATTCATAATAAAATAAATTGTAACATATTATGTGCAATACGAAAAAAAAAAAATGTGCTTTCGATATTTTTTCGACTCAAACCGTGTTTTAAAATGGACCACCTAATGCAACACTAAAAAGCACCTCAATCTCCTTTATATCGACCTACTAAATTGGAATGCCTAACGCATCGCATTTTGTAGCATTTGGTAGGCACAGTATGAACGCTATTTCGGAATACAACGTGACCTTGGGTCACTGCCATTTCGCTCTACTGTAATCCGCGTCAAAGAACTTTGTTTCAAAAAACAAGACCCCAATTTTTTTTAGATAGAAAAAGCATAGAAATGAGATCGCGTGTCGAAAGAGTCGTGTAAAGGATGCAAGGAGGAGATCGGCTTTGTTTGATCAATCACGAAGAATGTTGACATATTGCAGTATTTTTTTATGTTTTAATACTATTCATTTGGTGGCTATTCACCACTAGATGGCGCAGGAGCATATCAACTTATATAAATATTTACATTACAGAATGTTGGATTTTGCTAGTCCGCTTATGAAATTTTGTCGTGTTAGGTATACCTAACACGACAATGGTTCATAAGTTCATAATGGAGAAGTGTATGCGCTAACACAGGTGCATTCTCTGTTCTCTCACTCTCATAATCCGATGGGACGGCAAATCCCACCCAACCGGAGTTTACGAGCCACATGTGTATCTACATACATTTCTAACTTCAAGGCTCCGGGATGCTACTGATATTTTTTTTAAGGGTTTAAACCTAGGACCTTGGATTCTGCGACCTGATATCTAACCACCAAAACCAACGAGGCAGTTTTAAATTATGATTTATACAGTTAATGTTTATTTAGTTAATATTTTATTAACTTAAGATAGGTAGAAGCACACTTCGTTCATTTTTTTAAAGAAGGATAGATTATGCCGGTTATTACATAAAGACAAAGTCACTACGAATGTGTCGCAGATGCAAAAACAAGTTGTTATAAAATCCTATCCTGTGACGCGACTCGTGTATGTGACACTCTGAAAGCTTATTTCAGATATTTTCGCAATAGATGATTATCTCTTTGTACTTTCACAAAGTAACATGAATAGTGTTGACAGTAGCTCGATGGTATCATTGAGACTTGATTACTAATGAGAACCCCTAATTAAAATACGTACATGACGAACTTTGATGACATCCCATTGAAGGTTTTTTTTGTCATGTAAAGCAAAAGACACTTTAACGACAATGAAGTGAAGTTTGTTAGGAGTATAAATGGAAGATACTATTTTTGAAGATTTTATCTTAATAAAACATGCGGTCATAGGGGACTGCCATTAGAAATGAAATCTTGAAACTTTTAAATATATTTGTCCAATTTCCACATCTATTGGCACTCCAAGTAATAATTCTATCCCTGTAAAATATATTATAGTTTGTTTTTTACAATCTCTAATTTTTTTGGGGTCTTGCAAATGGGCCATCTGGTGGTAAGTGGTCACCATCGCCATATATTGTGGCGCTGTAAGAATTATTAACCGTTTCTTGCATCACCAATGCACCACAAACCTTGGAAAATAAGATGTTATGTGCCCTTAGTTACAATGGCTCACTCGTAACATAGCAATAATGGTATTTTCCGATAGAATATCTGATAGGTGGACGATACTACCCAGACAGGCTTGAACAAAACACTTTATGCCATTTTATAATAATTTATCTTTGGTGAGTTAATACTATTTCATTCACAATCGCTTGAACATTTAAAATGCTCGCTTTATAGACAAATTATTTTGTATCTGTATTTAAAAATAAAAAATTGCTTCGAATGTCTGTGCAATAAAACGTTGAGTATCACTTTAAACAGTAATGCCGTATCAAGTCAATTAAGGTTCGCTTGCTTACTTACATATTGATTTTATCGTCCAGTTAATGGAGCGAAGTGACCCCATTCTCGGATATTCGGCCGATTTAAATAGATTTTTTCGAATTTCAGGCCTTGTCGATATTGATTTTATTATAATTACATTTATAAATAGCCATGGGCGCGAATTAACACACGGGCTTGGTTATCGTTTTATGGAGATGATCATGTACATTTTTAAGTTCAAATTAAATTAAATACTTGATTCAGGTAACCTTATTAAATCTAGTAAATCAGTTATTGATTTTTAGCTATTGTTTTTTTCCTGTTAAACTCTTAGTATCAGTCTTGCGGTAGGAATTAGGTAGTGTTTGATTCCGTGCCTTGGAAAGATTATAAAATCTACTTCTACGCTTGAACTTTCTTCGGAAATGTCTTAGGTCTATATTTGGTGGAAGCCCGCCTGGGTTGGCACCATCCACTTATCACTTATTCTATCGCCAAACAACAATAGTTAATAAATTGTTGTGTTCCGGTAAGAGGGTGAGTGAGCCAGTGTAATAACATCTTAGTTCCCAAGGTTGGTGGCGCATTGGCGATGTAAGCTATGATTAACATCTCTTACAATGCCAATGTCTATGGGCGTTGGTGACCACTTACCATCAGGTGGCCCATATGCTCGTCCGCCTTCTTATGCAATTATCATTGGTCCATTTGAAATTCCACAAAAGATTTTGTATTTAAATACATAATTTGTATAGCGGTGGGATTTATACAAATTGTTATTTTACTTGTTTATCTATTAAATTAATTAAAATTATATCTTACAATGAATCAAAGCTTTCTTTTTATGTTCATAATATTTTCATGTTATATTAATTAGTATGCACATATCCTAGGGTAATGAACCGCCAGACAGCAATTCTGTTCGATATATAATAATTATGTAGGTATTATAAGTATAATGGATCGTATCAAGTGTATTTAAGGGCGATTGCGTTAATTGACTTAATTGATTGGGTGTTCTGTCATCTGTGCGTTCATAGCTCATTAATAGATGAAGTGTCAATAAATATACAATAATTTATAGATAATATTTTTAATCGCTGTTAATATGATTTCTTGCACTTTCATGAAACATTTTATCTTCATTGGATCCTTCCATTTTTTTTTGTTTTTTATTGTATTTCTAAATACATCTCATCTCTAAATATGTATGTTTAATGTGTATTCGTGTCTTTGTTGTACTTTATCTATAAATTGAATTTGTTTTAGTTATTTTAATTTACCTGTGTATTTTATTAGGCTATCAAGCATATACAGCTTGCATTTAGCTATACGAAGAAAATTTTTAGTCACGAATTTTTACCGTAAATGTAAAGGTTCATAAAATCTATGGGGAAATAATAATAATTTTCTTTATTGAGGCAACAACATAGGTCTATTTGGTTAGTATATAATGACTTATAAACATTCATATATTTCAATTTTATTTCATTTAATAATATATAGTATGATATTAAATGTAATCTTAAAGTGAATTCTTTGGATGATATGATATTAGATGCATAGATTGAGTTAATCTCGTAAATCGTAATCTTGAAAAATTCATGTCTCTTCATAATGGACTAGTAATTCTACAATTGTAATAAAAACTATACATTATGGATATTATATAAATGATCAATATAGCATTCCAGATTCATATTATGGTCTCACTCAGTGGAATAAGAAAAGTAGGCAAACAAAAATTCAAAAATTTTATATATATGTACAACGTTAAACGGAAAGAAAAAACGAAAGATTAGACAAGAGATGTATACGTAAAGTAACAAAGTGAGTTAGTTGAGGAACGTAACGGAACGTAACGTAAATAAGTTCTCATTGCATAGTGTTTTGCATTAAGCTGTAGTCAAAGAGATCCTGATTGCAGACGGATTTTCAAATTACAATCGACTAGTCCGATGCTCGCGTTCAAAGGTATCTTTTATATATATGAAATAAGATAAAACTTATTTAGTGTTTTTTGTTTGAATATATTTTTGCCGTTTTTACATTTTACTTTTAATTTAAAGCTTTAATTAAATTAGGTACATACTATTTTACTACTATTTATAATTAACAGCTGCTTGTTACAAAAGAAACAAGTCTTTTTTTAATGGAAATAGATTGGCACATTGGCTAATGGGTCACCAGTTGGTTAATGGTCACAACCGCCCACATTCACGCCGTACGAAATATTAACCATCATTGGGAACTAAGATGTTATGTTCCTTGTTACACTGGCTCATTTAATCTTCAAACCGAACCACAACAATACTATTTCTATGGCAAACAAGTAAATGCAAAATATATTAAAACATTGAGTTTTGTTAATAGAATTACATTATTACTTGATATAAAATCATATACATAGCAACGAGCTAGAATATAGTATGTACGCCTAATAGTAAGCGGCGCGGCGTAGAGTGGGCATGACGACACATTAGAGCGTCATATGCCGTTTGTCGTCACGGCATATAAATCCGTCCTACAAACAATCGCGCTTATAGATGTTTCAAATAAAAAATATATTCGTTGGTAAATAATTGTACAAATTGATTTTTTTTAAATGATTTAGGCGGATTGGTATATGGGCCACCTGATGTTAAGTGATCACCAACGCCTTTAGACATTGGCAGTGTAACAAATGTTAACCATCGTTTACATCGCCACTGCGCCGCCTACCTTGGGAACTAAGATGTTATGTCCCTTGTGCCTATAATTACACTGGCTCACTCACCCTTCAAACCAGAACACAACAATACCAAGTGCTGCTGTTTAGCGGTAGAATATCTGATGAGTGGGTGTTATCTACCCAGACTAGCTTGCACAAAGCTTTACCACCAAGTAAATCATATACATCGCTGTGTAAAAAACATTAAGCATTCAAAGTCAATAGTAAATATTGCAGCCTGGCGGAAGAATATCTGATGAGTGGATTGTACCCATATGGACTTGCAAAGCCGTACCACAAATAATTATAGTAATTTTACATCGATGTTTTCGAAGCAAGAATAAGTGAAAACGTATTATTTCGATTTGATGACGCTCAGTTAATATTAGTCATATATCATATCCAGTGTTCGAGTATAAATTTCAATAATGCTTAATGTTGTGAAAATAGAAACACAATTTGCTGTTAATATATGAAGCAATATATTATTTAAATATCTAACTCTCGCATAATTTATTAAGTATCTATAAAATATAGTAGGCATTTAAAAAAACTAATTCCTATATTATTTATTGGTACTTTATTCGTAATACCAAGTAGCCGCAAAGTCAATTCATCTTTCCTGGGCCAAGGTAATCGTTTCTATAATAAGATAACGTAGGTACATTGCTCATTTACAATTTAAACCTTATGCAAAAAAAAATAAATATTTTATTTATACTTTGTTGTACACCACAACAGTTTTTTTTTACAATAACTTAGACAGCCTAATTAATAATAATAATAATTAATAGATTGAATTTTTATGCAATATTATATAAATAATAAATAAATTATAAGATAGCGTGAAGTTAGTGGGTAACCATAGACATATAAATTTAAATGTATAGTATTTAAATGACTATGTTCATTAGAGAGACTACTGAGCAGATTCTTCTCCGATTTTTTTACATGTAATACGGAGCAAACGAGCATCAGGCGTCACCTGATGATAATTGACTACATCCGCCATGGGAATCTACAATACCAAAGAACTTGCCTAAAAGGAATGAGTAGACTCTTAAAACATTATTTAAATTCTTAATCAGATAGCTTTTAATTAAATTTAATGTTGCTACGTTGTGATTTAAAATTGCTTATTAAGAGTCTAGTTGAATTCTAATTAATGTTATATGTGTGAAAATAAGTTACATTTTAACTACTCAAGCGATCATTATGAAATACCTTGCGTACACGTTTTCAAGGGTGAAGAAAGGTACCTAGCATGTCCCCCTTCCCCCCTACATGGGCAAATCCGAGGGTTGAAGCTTGTAAAGAATATTTAGATTTATACATATATATACAAATATATATTATTGAATAAAAATATACGATATAGATGTATGTTGCTCGCGTCCGTAGGTGGGGGTCAAAGTTGCTCGCGTCCGTAGGTCTCACCAAAGTCAGGTTTTATCCCTCATTACCCTACACGTGGCCCCTGGGTGGTGCTAATTGAGCAACATACTTTAGGTGGTAGGCTCCGGCCGTAGCTAGGATTACCACCCTGCGAACAAAGCCACGCCGCCAAGCGATTTTGTCGAGTGGCTGGATTTACCTTGTCACGCGGCACGTCGTGTTCCGGTGCGATGCTCGCAGTAGCTCTTCATGGGGGATTGGGTCTGTACAGTTGTGCTCTGCATTTGGTGACAGGTTCTGACCGTAGTCGTAGTGGCGCCGGGAGGCTCCATCTGGAGGGCAGCGGGATCCGAAGCACGGTGCACCGCTGGCCGACCGCAGTTAGTAGGGGGCCCAATTAGTAGGTTCGCCATCTACGAAAGGCTGCCCCGCCAACTTGCGAAAAATCCTGGGATGGTTTCCATCGTGCTGGTTGGCGACCAGAGAGAGGTCCCGGTGGCGATTTCCAGGGGGGTTCGGGCGTCCCCGCGGTCTCCAATTGAGTCTACCATCTGCGTCATTGTGGTGAAAGTCACGGCGTCCAAAATGCGACGCCTCGTACAACTTCCATTTCCCCATACCTATTCACTCCCACACCAAATGACTCGTGAAAATAGAAAAAGAAAAGTTTCACAGCGGCTGCACCACCTCTCTTTTTCAGTGCATCTCTCAAATATACGAGGTTTGCACTCCAATCTCTTTGCGGTCCACCACCACCTTGAGGCCGCCAAGCCGCACTTGCTCTTTCTTACGGAGACACAAATTGGCAGTCCAGCAGATGTAACGTACTTACAGTATCCCGGATATTCACTTGAGCACAACTTCAAACCTCGTGCTGGGGTCTGTATGTACGCTCGTAATGACGTCTGCTGCCGGCGTCTCCGAAACTTGGAGGTGCCCGATTTTTCGGTAATATGGTGCTTATCGGATACAGGTTTGGAGCAGATTATATATGCCTGCGTCTATAGGTCGCACAATGGTGACCAGGAGACGACTCGGATGTTTGAGTATCTCAGCGTGACGGCTGATACCGTCCAACAACGGTACCCGACTGCTCAAATGGTGTTTCTGGGGGATTTCAACGCTCACCACCAAGATTGGCTATTCCCATACCAGACCACCGACCACGCCGGGAGAGAAGCGCTCAAATTCGCCCTATCCCTAGATCTCTCTCAGCTGGTACATGAAGCAACTCGGGTGCCAGACGTGGACGGTCACACACCTAATTGTCTGGACCTTCTGCTGACTACCGACCCTGACCGGATTTCAGTGTCAGTTGCGGCTCCCCTGGGCACTTCTGATCATTGTGTGATCAAGTCGGTCTGCAACTTCCATCCTCTGGACTCTGGTCCCACTGGAACCAGACGGGTGTGGCGATACAAGTCGGCAGACTGGGATGAGATGCGACACTTTTTTGCATCCTACCCTTGGCAGCGGATATGCTTCTCTTCCAACGATCCGTCGAGCTGCGAACAAGCCATATCTGAAGTGATATGTCAAGCTATGGAGTACTTTATTCCATATGCTGACGTATCACTAGATGGCAAGATTCCTAGGTGGTACAACGCTGAGTGCGCCGAGGCTGAGGCCCGTAAAAACTCAGCGTTTGTAGCATGGGCTACAGCCCGCACCACCAAAGCTCCGGACATTGCATCTAAGAAGAGAGCCTTTAACTCTGCTGCCAAGTCCTACAAGAAGGTTCTCAAGAAGGCTCGTTTCAACCGAACTAGACGCCTTGGGGCCAAACTAGCTTCCTATCCCCGTGGTAGTAAAGCATTTTGGTCCCTGTCCAAGTCGATTGAGACGAATTTCTGTCGTCCATCGCTGCCTCCGCTGCTGAAGCCCGACGGATCCCTTGCCTTTACGGCAACAGAAAAGGCTAACTTATTAGCGGCTCTGTTTGCCGAGAATTCGCGCCTTGATGCGGGAAGTACCTCACCGCCAAACCTACCATCTTGCGACTCTACCATGCCAGAGATACGAATTCGCCAAAGAGAGGTTCTAAAGATTCTCTGCACCTTGAACGTGAATAAGGCCAGTGGCCCTGACGGGATTCCAGCAATAGTCCTGAGGAACTGTGCACCTGAGTTGTCTCCTGTTCTAACACGCTTGTATCGCCTATCTCTTAAATCCGCTCAAGTCCCTAAGGCTTGGAAGATTGCCAACGTACAACCTGTACCTAAGAAGAGTAACCGTGCCGACCCGGCCAATTACAGACCCATAGCAATCACCTCCATACTTTGCAAAAGTTTGGAGCGTGTATTGAATAACAAGCTCCTGTCGTACCTCGAAGAAAACGATCTCCTATCGGACCAACAGTACGGCTTTCGTCGGAATCGATCAACAGGAGATCTTTTAGTGTACGCTACTCACATCTGGGGCGAAGCGATGGACAAGTACGGTGAAGCGTTAGCCGTTTCACTCGATGTGTCCAAAGCTTTCGACCGAGTCTGGCATGAAGGCCTTCTGAGCAAGCTTCCTAGCTACGGGCTACCTATTGGGCTTTGCGACTGGATATCAGATTTCCTGAGTGGACGATCATTTCGAGTTGTCCTAGATGGCTTCTCTTCTGATCTAATGGCGATTAATGCCGGTGTTCCTCAGGGATCAATTCTCTCCGCTACACTCTTCCTGCTGCATATAAACGATCTGCTGAAACCCGGTATCTTTGGGTACGCAGACGACAGCACTGTAACGGAGAGATACGTATCCGGTCCCCGGGCTAGTGCAATGGAAACTCTTGAGCACAGGGAGGCCTTGGTAGAACGCATTAATTTGACATTGGAACAAGTATCAGATTGGGGCGACGATAACCAAGTCAAATTTAATCCTACCAAGACTCAAGCGTGTTTGTTCACCGCCAAGAGGAGTCCATTCCCCCTGACTCCGACTTTCCGGGGTGTACCTGTACCCATCACCGACAATATTGAGCTTCTAGGCGTTACTTTAACATCCAAACTCAACTTTGGGCAATGCATTGAATCCAAAGCTAAAACTGCTAGCAAAAAACTTGGCATCCTCAATAAGGTCAAACAGTACTTCACACCAGAACAGCTTCTAACCTTATATAAAGCCCAAGTTAGATCGTGCATGGAGTACTGTAGCCATCTATGGGACGGCTCTGCTAAGTATCAGCTTGATGCTTTGGATTCAGTGGATCGTCGTGCTAGAAGGCTCATTGGCGACCAGACACTGGTCAATAAAAAACTTCAGAGCTTGGAACACCGTCGTAAGGTTGCCTGTCTGTCGGTATTCTACAGGATATATTTCGGAGAGTGTGCTCAGGAACTGTTCAATTTGGTTCCCCCTTCACCTTTTTACCACAGAACTTCGAGGCATCGAAAAGATCTGCACCCGTACGTAGTTGACGTACTTAAAACACGTACGAAACGATTTTCTTCCTCGTTCCTGATACGCACCGCTAAGATCTGGAATACCCTTCCAACCTCCGTATTCCCCACCACCTACAATATGGGTACCTTCAAGTCTAGAGTGAATAGGCACCTTCTAGGCAAGCGCGCTCCACCTTAGGCTGTATCATCACTTACCATCAGGTGTGATAACAGCCAAGCGCTAGCTTATACAGTTTAAAAAAAAAAAAAAAAAAAAAAAAAAAAAAAATGTTGCTTTTACTGTATCCGTTTATTACATTTCTTACTTACCTCGATAAGGATCCGTAAGAGATTGCTTAAAGCAATAAAACAGGCTTTGTTCTCGTACGTTACATTTCGTGTTTATAAAGATTTTTGTTTTTCTTTGTTATAAGTAAGAATTCTATAATGCGAATTATAGATGGATGTATAACAGATTTTTACTTATTGGTAGGGCTTCTTTAAGCTCGTCTTTCGCTCGTTCTTTTTTCATTTGTTGCCCATCCTGGTAAGTACCACATACTCATAAGATATTCCAGCCAGTGAGCCAGTGTAACTATAGCATGAGGCAATATAGGCATCACTTAGTTCTTAGTCCTTGTTAGTTTGCATTGGCAATGTAAGGGATGGTTTATACGTCTTACAATGCCGATATTCATGGACGGTGGTCACCTTCAGTTGGCCAACATTTTCGAGTCGGCCTAACTATTTTTAAAAAAACAGAGACTAACAAAATTATAGCTTAAATCCTGTGTTAATATATATGAGTATGTGTAAGAAATAGACAACAAGCGGATAAGTATATAATGAATACACAGAATTTACGACGTTATTAGAGTATCACAGTACTAAAACCCTATGTTCGCAAGTCGGCTGCATTCGTAATGCCATTTACTTGGATCTAGGGCTCATCTCAAAGGACACTCAATACTAATTGCTATTTGTAAATAGTCTTTTATTTCCACTGATGATATTCTTAGCTTTGCCAGGAAACTACTTTAACGAATTTCCATTCCGAGCGCTTTCTCTTATTTTATAGTTTTGCTTTATTTCCTTGTCTGTGTTAAGACGGTCTATACTCTTTTGATGGAAGTCAAGCAATTAGAATATTTTTAATAAGTCTGGACGACGAATTTCCGTTTGTAATTAGATGTGAGAAATTGCCGTCTTTTAATTATAAATATAGCAACATTCATATACCGTTTGTATGAAAAGTAAAATAAATATATAATTATTATAAGTTTTTTTTTTTCAATATTCAGTATAGAATTCTAACAATGTTACCGAAAATTATTTGGTTTATAATTTAATTAATTGTACTTACAAATGATCGGATTGGGATGTCTAATAGTTTATTTGGGGACTGTCTTAAGCAACATAATGTCTAGTTACCTGGAAATTTTACTTTTTGTGGTTAGTTTAAAATATGTCTTCATTATAATCACTTAACCAATCGAAGTGCACTGCTGACATAAGCGCTTGACCAAGGTGCACCAAAGCTGCCAGCCCTTTTATTTTGAAGAAGCTGGCAGTATCCAGTCGGATCCAGCCAGCTTCTTTATTTCATTGTATAAAATGTATTTCACGTATGAAATGTCACATTTCTTAAGTTATCACCTGTTATTAGATACCTCACTTGTCGTTAAAACCTAAGCTTTACAAAATTATATTGATATGATACAGTAGACACAGTCCTGTCCAAAAGTTTATTTCAATACTGAGACACGATGTTGTGTTTGTAAGTTCATCCATTAATTTTAAAGTTGGAATGGCAGATGTAACATTTAATTAAATTCATGCAAAGTATCTTTAAGTTGTGCCAGCAGCACGCAGATTACTTTGGTAATGTCACGTGAACTGAAGAAAACGAAATTTATTGATCAGAGCGATAATATAATTTATTTATTGATATATTATATGTGTATTTTATATTTATATTGACTTTTAATTAGTAGTGTGTTTTTGTTATAGATTAATGTTATTTTCGGCGGTTTCTCGTTCTTAGGTGGGAACCATATATTATAAAAGAGCAGGGTTTCCGTGCTGCAGTCCGAAGATGAAATTTGATGGCTCTGAAACCCCTCCCATCCCGCCAACCATAGCCAGCGCATTGGTTGTGTAAGGTGTGGCAAAACTTATACTTACCACCAGGTAGTCTAAATGCTCGTGTGCTAACACAATCTAAAATAAATTATGGTCACAGACAAATTGAAATCTACGGCTGATGATTCTGGTAGCGAACCGACTAATAAATCCAACATTATTTAAGCTGACAGCCATTACTGTTAATTTTATTAACCTTGCATTGAGAGTAACTTTATTTATGTAATAAATTAACGCATGAAATTGCATTTTAGATTATATTATATGATGTGAAATGAAATTCACTCGTTATTAGCGATAAAAAAACAAAAGAGTTGTGCTCAAAGTACCTATATATCTATATATGGATCCTGCCTCGTTGGTCTAGTGGCTAGATATAAGGCCCCGTGGTCCTGGGTTCATTGCCCAGGTCGGACCAATAAATAGTTATTGGGTTTTTCTGGCAGAAAATTCTCAGTAGCAGCCCGGAGTCTGGAAGTTGGAATTGTGTACACTCGCGTGTCTCGGAAAGCACGTAAGGCCGTTGGTCCTGCGCCTGAATTATTTCCGGTCGTGTTGGATTGCCGTCCTATCGGATTATGAGAGTTAAGGAAAAGAGAGTACACCTGTATTTGCGCACAATCTCTCTTGAGATTGGCCGCCGTGACCGAAATGGGGTAAGACTAGCCGAATAATTTGAAAATGTCGCCTTCTATGAGTTACTGCTTAAATGTCAATTAGCTCTAGCAGAGCTATTTCAATTACATAAGTTTGGAGGGATACTTTTTATACACATAGAGATTACACTCCACAGTAAAAGCTGAAAGAAGCGAAACTGTTTTGCGCCGGACGAGTTTTAATCAAAGTATAAACATAAGACAACAATTCAACTATTAACAACACAAAAGTCAACAATTCAACAATAAACATTAACAAAAAAATATATATAAAGTAAAATAAAAAAATCTTGAAATACCAAACAGCGACCCAAATAATCTAGTCAGCTAGTGTATAATAATTAACGAATATTCAGTTCACTGGTCTAATTTCACCGTTTAGCCGCACTAAATACCCGCGCTTAGGTTCAGTCGATTGGTCGCACAGGGTAAATATTTGATCCGATTTAGGCTTTGTATCTTTGTTCATAGTGATGTTGTCATGTCTAACAAAGGAAACTGTAACACGGGAATTTGTAGTACCTTTATCTCATTTTATAATCTCTAAGTAAATACAGAGTGCATTTTGATTGTAAGCAACGGAATTAATTAAATTACGGACGGCTTAAGACATTTGCTTTAGGGATTTAGTTAATAGCTTAATACGATTATTAGATATGATATTACTACTAAATATTAATTATGATTTATAATCTGAACGACTGGCCCGCTTTTACGTATCAATGCGTCAAATAAAAACGAAAGCATAATATTGATCAAGTAGAGCTCTCTACTTGATCAATATTATGCTTTCGTGACGACATAAAAAAGCCGATTGCCGTGACGTAAGGCGTATTCTTACCTTCCAAGTACACGAACCTTATATGCAGACTGGATAAATTATCTTTTCCTTTAATCAAATCGAAAAACATGTACTCTGTATCCATAACAACAATAATGAAAGATGTTTCTTTCTATCAACTAAGCACTCAATTTTCATATTTAAATTTCTCGAAATTGTAGAACTCCAGCGAAATCATCAACATTAATAATTCACGCTTGATAGAAATAAACTTGATTTATTAATAACAAATAACAAAGGTCTTTATTCGAGCTGCATTCACAAATGTTGGACAGATTCGCGGAGAGCAATAATGTGACTTTGGTGTCGAGTGTGCACTATAAATTATTTCCAGTTGGAAAGCTGATGTCAGGCGTATATTTTGTTATATTATGTGTAAGGCATATGATGGTAAAATGCATGTACAGTAAACAATGTTACCATATATAAAATAATGAAGCATGAAGTCTAAAATTGCTTGACTCACGTAGTTCTGTCTAATAAACATATTCTACGATTATAATTAACTTTTTAATTAATTTTTCTTTACTCAAAAACGTAAATAACGATAAAATGTATTTTTTTATGATTCTCAAAAAATGTCCGAATTATAATGCTCGGAACACACAAATACCGGAAGGACATTGCCTGCGGTGCGTGCATGAGAATTGAGGAAGCTAAACGCTTCATGCGAATGGGCGGAATGTCGATGACATAGCCTCACACAGCATCGAGTTCCAATAGTAGCGAAGCATATCTTGTTAAAGATTTTCACGCACGTAATGTCACGCTACATTGTGATACATCTTAATTGAGGAATTTGGAATGCAGCTGCGACGTATCGCCGATAGGTCAACTAGCAGGACAAATCTTTACTAATTTTATAAAAGCGAAAGTGAGTTTGTTTGCTTGTTACGCTGTTATGTTAACTAGTAAACTAAGCATCCTAAAATTTTGTATAAATAAATATATGAGATATGCGAAATAATAACTTTTTAAGCAATTTAATCAATTTGTACGTCAATCTTCCTGTTTGAAATATAAGAGTATTTTTCCTGGTAGTCAATCTTTTTAAAAAATTCATTATGCCAACAACCACACACGTTTATAGCGTGGTTTTAATAAGGGCAGGATCAAATATCGTTTAACCGATGATTCTTTAAGGTTTCCGATTTAATCAGGAACTCTTATGAGCACGTGCCTACAAGGGCGTTTGTATAATGGCTTAGATTTATTTTTTAATGAATTCCTATTTTGTTAAATTTTATTTATGACTAAAAAACGTGTCTTATGCTTGATTGATGTTTTGCTTTTATATTATTTTATTTTTGTAGCCTCTCTGATTTATAAAAAGAAATACCATATATATATTATATATAATATAACGTTAATTGCTAATTAGAGAATTCACCACATTGTCAATCTATTCATATAATATTTTAACGATTACGAGTAATTCAGCTAGACTGATATGAATGATTTATACTTTATGCTTAAGAATTTATCTTAATATATTTATTTTAATATAAGTAACTATAAGCCGCAGATGTCCTATATATTTTTCTATGTAAGCAATAACATACCGTTTCTCAGAAAATCAAGAAAAATGTTATATTATATGAAATATTATTTTGAACACAGAAAATTAACATCAATATATTTTCTAGGATTTGTAGCGACTTAAGACAATTTTGTAGTATGTATTATTTTACTTTAATTAAAAAATTGGAATATTGTTTCACTGTTTAGTGCGTTTTATAAATTAATTTGATTTATTTTTCTTATTATAGAAAATAGCATGAAGAGATAAAGTGTTCATTTATTGGTCATCCCGTGTTTCATTGAAAACACGCACAGCAGAATGACTTTATTTAAAAAAAGCGAGTATTTATGTGTCGGTAATGACCCAGGGGGCTCATCGTTTCAGAAAGTATTTTCGGTACCCACGGTTCACTTATATTATGTGTTATATTAATGTTTTGTACATGTACATAAATATTTCTTTATAAAATATTCTTTGATATCTCAATAGAATAAAATAAATACTTTTTCTGGTAAAGCATTTAAACCAGATTTTGAATTCTATGTTAATAAAATGACCCTTCATACTTTTTTTTATCAACAGTAGGTTGATAGATATATCATATATGTATTTATATGTTGCAGAATTTAATATAAGAATTAATGCACGATACCTTACGATGCTTTTTTACGACCGAAAATAGGTTAAATAACAGATTTTTAAGCTGAATAATTCAGTGAAACTTCCCCAGATATGAGTTTGAGCCTCAATTGTATAATGATTTGTTTAAAAGAAAGGTAAGACATACGCAATCGAGGTTTATATAAAATACTTTATAGAAAATGATTTAATATTAAAACAATCAAGCGTTAAACAATAAATCAATTATATTTAGGCAAAATCACGAGTTCGCTTCAACAAGATATAACCACTCGAACAAACTAACGGAACTATTATTTGACTTTCGACTTAGGTGTGAGAGAGTACAGTCAGTCTTATATTATGTATATATTGATGATCAATCTATAAAATGTTTAATTTCGTTAGTATACAACAGTGACTCACAGAGACTGGATGTTAGTGTTACATTAGGTAATGTTATTTACAGTGAAAAGATTAAGATTCATAATAGAGATGACTTTATGTGGACAGGCTGGATGAATTATTTTGATTTTATATAAACTGATTCACGGTCAAATATCATCGTCTGAACTACTCCAGCATATCAACCTAGCAGTTCCCCGTATTACTCCAAGACATCCAACAAAAAAAAGCTTTTGCACTACAACCTCTAAAACAAATTTAGGTAAATACGCACCGCTCAACAGACTCATGAATTCGTACAATTACCTGTCATCTTATGGCGATATCGACATCTTTTTTAATAACAAAAAAATGTTTGTTAAGCTTGCGAAAGATCTCATTAATCGATCTCATACAAATATATATATATATATATATATATATAATATAACTAGTTTTGGTTTTATAATTTGTTATCTAAATATGTTATAATAATGTTATTGTTTCTTTTTCTTTTTAATTTGATTAATTCTGTTGTATTAGTAGTTAAGGTTGGATTTAATTCTTTTTTTTTTATATTGGTTAGTTTGGTTTATATTATTTTTGTTACAATGGTTAATGTTGTTTACGCCTTTAAAGATGTATCACCTCGTATGAGTACCTGTTTAATTTGTTAATTTTAAGTGTTTAGTGATAAGTCGATGGTGTAACTATCTTAAATAAATAAATAAATAACAAAGGAGTGAAGAAGAGAGTGAAGGAATCTTTCGTAACGTGAAAAATTAAATGACAGTTAGTGCATAAAAGAAAAAGGATTTGGTAGATTTTTACGGCTATCCTACCTGTGAGGGTTGGCACCAGCCAATCCTCCTTGGGTTTCAAAAGCCAGCTCAGCCCAGCTCAAAGATTGGTTCCGCACCACTACCGTGAGTTTCTTAATACATTTTTGAGCGATATATAATATACGTTGTGTTCAAGTTTGAAGGGTGAGTGAGCTAGTTTTTCTACAGACACAAGGGACATATCTTGACTTCCAAGGTTGGTGGCGCATTGGCTATATAAGAATAGGTTAATATTTTTTACATTGCCAATAGCAATGTTTATGGGTGGTGGTGATCATTGACCATTATCCATCCGCCTAACTATTTTAGCAAAAATAAATAATGTTGTGTTGTGTACAATGTAGTGATGTTTGGTCGTATAACTACGGATAATGATACACCTCCACGCGGGCATGCACGAAGTCCTACCACTAATAACATTTTATTTATCCCTTTGTGTTTGCCAGTACGTCATTATTGAATGAATTATGAAACAATTTTGTCGTAAAAAGAGTATTTACAAAACTCACAATCAAAAACTTTTTATTGCCGTCAGAGGAGGAATTCCCAAGATTTTTATTGGACTTGGAGAAGTTTTTTTTTATGGTTATAGGCTTAATATAGGAATATTTAATATTGTGATTTTTCAACTTCAGACTATTGTCTGAAGTTTGCGTAAAAATATGTGTTTTTACGAAAACGGTGAAACAAGAAAGTGGACATGATTTTAGAGATTTATGTTTGTTTGTTAATTTATTCATCTCTTCTTTGTAGTTCATCTGTTACTTATCATATTTTGATAAATGTGTTATCTCGTTACCTTCATCTTAGAGTACCACACGTCATATTATAATTATATTTGATATGACTTGTAATAACTCGCCAAGCAAAAATATAATCTGATTTCAATTGTATAGTTCTAATTCACGAGTAATGTTATGTTTCAAATATTTTATAATATCTAATGAGCAAAGTTTGTATATTTATACTTGTAATTAAATCTAAAAACACTTTTAAGGTTCTCGTTACTAATCCATTAACTTCATTCATTTAAAATTTCATTATAGTTCTGAATATCTTATAACGAGTTTTAGAAACATGAGAAATTTTAGACACAGCTACCTTTACTTCTAAATCTCACACTTCTTACTGGACAAAGCGATGCACCAGTCTCAGCACACATTCGTTTTTCCTACAATAAAGAGCAATCGTTATCAGAAAAAAAAAATAACTAAAGAAATAATTTCCAAAGAATGTGGATACTTCGATGACCGAACCAAATAGAAAATATGAGCGTTAATAAAACCAATCATGAATGTTTCATCGACCCAAGTGCAGATCGACCATTTTTTATTATAAAGTGTACACGAATAATGCCTAAAAGGATAATTTATCCCATCAATCTCATCATAAATATGTAATGTAAACTCCCCTTTATACAGTATATTGCGATTTTAAACACATGTCGCGGATATGACGCTCCCGTGACATATTTCCGATATGTCTTTATAATCGACCCGATTACTACGAAGCCGTACCCTAACCGACTGTTCGGTAAGACATGTGTAGACTTAGAACACGGATTTTAGTGGCAGTATCTTCAATTTATTCATTCCTCGAATTTTCACATACTACGTTCTATATGTACATTTTCATATTAAACTCAGTTGTAATGTGCTTAATGCATAAATATAACTTGAGTAAGTATTTTATATATTAGACTTATATAAAACTTGATTATGTTTATTATGTTTTTTCTTTGCTCGTTTAATTACCTCTTGGTCTAGTGGATAGCTGACAAGGCTGACCTTTGAGACTGTGGTTACAGGCCCGAGTCGCGCCATGAAATGTATTGGGTCATTTATTGAGAAATTCTCAGTAGCAACTTGAAATATGGTAGTTAACAATGTTTGCACAGCAAAGCGCTTGCAATAAGCTATATTTTTTTTAATGTTCTAAAAATAAATTTATAGACATCGGTACCTCATCTGCTCCAATTATGCCTTTTGTTGATTTGTATGCTTTTCATTTACCTCTGATCTTACTTAAACTTTGGCTATTTAGCCAATTATTTATTTAGTACAAAGGTACTATCACACACAAGCACTTATGACACATACAGATATATACTGCTACAAATCTTAGCATTCGAGTACAGGAACATTAATAGAGGAGATAATACTCTTAAAATACGAGTATTAGGACTTACAAACTCAGACAGTACACAACAAGCCTTCGGGTAAGATAGTTACGAGTAATATATATTTACTATCTTATTCGATTATTCTTATAAGAAGATAAATTCAAGCAGAATATTCAAAAGAAATTGTATTTTTTTTTAAGAAATAATAAATAGGATTGATGTTCTTTTAATATACTCTTTATTCTGATAATATGGAAGACTTTGTAAAAGTATATTCAACTTTATTCTAATAGACATAAGAGTTGTGTTTCGGAGTTCACAATATCGTTGTCATGAACAGATATTGAGCATATAAGTCATTTTAAGGAAGGTAATTATTATAAAGCAGTTATGATTTATACTTTATATATACTGTATAATGTTTGCAAACGTCATATTTATATACGTTTTATAATTCATCTTTAGACTGATCTTAAATAACGTTTTTCTTTTTATATTCAATTAGTCCACCTGATGTTCAGTGGTCACCACCGCATAGATATTGGCAATGTAAGACGTATTTACCAACGGATATGTTATGACCCTTGTGCCTGTAGTTACACTGGCTCACTCATCAATTAAACTGGAACTCAACAATACTAAGTATTGCTGTTTGCCAGTAGAATATCTGATGAGTGGGTGGTACCTACCCAGCGGACTTGCATAAAACCTTACCACTTCGAATTATTAAAATATATAAAATTTATTAAACTTTTATTTATTTTCAAATATAGTGGATCGATTGTTATTATAACTTACGTCATTTAAATTTATTTCACCTGTTTACTCAAGTACACCAAGAACATGTTGCCTGTTTAAATAAGTTAGAATCGCACTGTTTTGGTTCATAATGTGCACTGAAGTGAGTGAAAATAGCGAAATCAAATTATACATTGGAAAATGATATAATATGGAAAACAATCTCTTTATCATATGATACATTTATGATAACGCTCATTCAAATACTATTATGGAACTTTTATATAATAATAAGCACACACATATGCATTAAATTATTCGTATACTAAAATATACCAAACGAAAATAGAATTTCATTACCATAAATACATATTTTGAAGGCTAAACGTCATTGCTGTTGATATAGCTAGGTGAAAGGTCGACGCCTCACTAAATTGTATGGCTAGCTGATGTACCACTTTAATAGTAGCTTTAGCCTTTGTCGAAATTTGCTCCGAGAACGTTAAACTTTCAAGTGTTTAGAGTCCACTATTGGAAAATTTACCTTCGTGTTCAGTTTAATACGAACAATAAAGGCGTAAGTTGCTTGATTAAGAAAACATTCATATTATTTTGGTAAAGGACAGCATTCCTAAGTTTGCCCAAGAACAATATTCAACTAACACGGCCAATCGGTAATCACTTCATATTAAGAAATATTTTTAAAAATGAATTTAAGGATGATTTTTAACTATGAAAATATTTACGGAATCTAATAAAACGAGTCAATGTCGTTTTATTTATTATTATGATTGTTACAAGTGCTTACAATTAAATACTATTTTTTTTTCCTTAAAATAAGAAACTAAATATTATCCAGGGACGATCACCAAATCCTACTTGAATACTGTATTCCATTAGGCACATCCGCCGGCAGCCGGCACATTAAAATTGCGTAAATTGATAAACAAAGGCACGAGCAACACGTCAAATTACATTAATAAATGATGAAAAAATATAGCGGAATTGAATTAGTTGTTTCTTGTTGAAGATCATTTTAACTTTGTGACTAGTGAGATACCTTGACGATAATTTGAATTTGAAACTGTCGTGTACCAGCGACTTTAATAATTCATTGGCAGAATAATAATATAATATATCTTGGGTTATTATTCACACAAAAGCTAAGCAGAGCTTGCACAATGGAAACCAGGCAACTGATTTACTACGTATACTACTTTTCTTTTGTAAATACATACTTATATAGATAATTACACCCAGAATCAGGACAAATGTTCATGCACACAAATGTCTGTCCTGGGTCGGAACTGGGAATCGAACCTACGACCTGCGGCGCGGAAGGCAATTATCTTCCAACCGCGTCAATCGGCTCGTCGCCTCGTTATCGTCGAATATTGATGATTTTTTTATACTGTCATAATTATGTATATTGAATGTTTGAATGTGTAGATATAGTAGAATAAAAAAATTATAATGTAACAGATTAAAATAGTCTTATCGACATATATCAATAAGAAATGGCATATGAACACTTTTAATAAGTAAATATAAAAACTGATTGTTGGAAAATGTTACAATGATTGTTTGAAATATTGACTTAAAATCTAAAAACAGTCGATGAGTGAAGGAATTTATAAGAACGATGCGAGTACAAAACGTCTTAACATGATATTATATTTGCGAATTATACATAAGTAAATATCGTATAGTTCTATGATCTTTGTAATTAAACCGTTAAGTAGGTATTGCTAAGACCATCAGAGTAATAGGGATTAAGTAATCTAGCTAAATACTAATCCTAATCGAAACGACACGTTATATTAATACCCATCACAATAGAGATAACATTTAACATGACAGAGTACCACATAGTTGCTTGAAGATAATATACCTAGATTCTAGTAATTAGTTATAATATGCTCAAAAGTATATGCGCTTTTGTTAATATGTATGTAAATAATGTAACTGAACGACGAATTGTAATATACATAGAACAATTTGGTATTTACTGGCTGAATGTGTACTACCTATCGAAAGAGGAAATATAAAAAAAATAATGGGTAAAGTCCCTTTTAGCTGTAACACAAATGAATATTGAATTATGACATAATAAAAATATTTATTAAATATATCTCAACCTTCGCATTTCATTAATTACTTATTAACAATGGAAGATGCTCTACTATTTAGATATAGATTCTAACCCTTGGCCGCCATGGCAACTACGTTTCTCAAATAGTTGGTGAATAAGATTTCTTGTCTATTGCTTGCAATGGAAGTTTTTCTTTTTTTGGACAAATGAGTTAATACGCGCAGGGAATTGGCTATGTATACTTATAGCAAATAATTATTAATGTATATAAATATTAAGAAATACGTAAAATATATTTAAATAGGCCTGTACTGTTCCTGTTCTGTTCGCCATTCTGAATAAATATAGCACTGTTGTGTTTTTTATAGAAATTTTAAATAATCTTCTCTTGGATCATACGAACCATCGTTCTTGTGGCCATTTTAATATTTCAAGATAAAAATAGTCTCAGAAGGCGAGAAGCAACTCGCCTGGGGCTTACATTGAACAACTTCCTTAATAGCCGTTTAAAGTTACAAACTCGACACATTTGATGTTTTTTTGCCAACTGCTTGGCGTATAAACTGCTTAATATGACATACAGGAACAGTCCATACTTCCGTTTGAATATTTTTTTTACTTATGTGTTGATTTTGTCGAACAGTATTATTATTATAATGTTACTGAATAAAGAAGTTACCCTGTGATTCTAAGATTTAATATATTTATTAATATATCTTTAAGAATCCGCTGAATATGAATGTATTACATTTATATCACGTCAACGTCACGACAACAATCTGAAACGAAGCTTAATCAAATTATGAGTATTCTCATTGACGTTATGATATGGCGATATCTGGTATATAATACGACTATTTTAAGAGCGCACCTAAAGCTAGGACATATTTATGCGCCCTTATATACCTCACGACACGCGATATCATTTCTATGCTTTTCTAGTCTAAAACAACTGGCAGTATTGTATTTTTTTCATGTTACATATTCTTTTAACTAACATATGATAATTTATACCAGGTGCTGTCAAAAATATATTGCAGTGTGGGTGCTATGCAACATAAGATGTTGTTTTTCGCGAAATCAAAATGTAGTAGGCGTCTGAAGCTTTTTATTTTACATAAACTGGATAAGGTCTATGCCTAGAGCACTACGAGTATAAATCAAAGAAATGCAAAGCTTAGAGGACATTTCTTGCTTGTTTTTTGTTCTTGATGTGATAATAACGATAAATATATTTTCGTTGTATACTGATTAACTTAAACTACTACCCGAACTAGGGTGTCTACGTTTACCATTAACCATTAACAGTAAATAGCTTTGATACCATGCAAGGGGACCCCATAGAATTATGGTTATAGATTATACTGACGTACTTGTGAACGTAATTATGGTACTTACAGAAGCGAGTAGGTAATTGGATGCTATTTAATGCAGCGAGTTAAATTACAGTTTTAATTGAGTGCTTAAAATTGAAAATCTCTTCATTCGTGCGCATATTAAGGACTAAAATAACGGCTGGAGCACGCGAGGCGCATACTAGCCTTTGTTTGTCTTAAGCTAGAAGTGGTAGCGATAAAATTAAATTTATTGTATTTTATGAAAGAGGTATTGTATATAAGTTTGATTTACATATTTATATAATGTTACATAACCTTTGATTGGTTATATGTTGGTTTATTAGGCTAACTAGTTGGCCAGTACAGGTAATAAAATATTGATTTTTCATTCAAGAATTAGTACTAACAGGGTTTCGGAAGTTGTGTAATGTCATTGGTTCAGTGCATAATCTCTTTTGACCATATCGGTTTTCCGTCCTAATAGATTATGAGAGAGAGGGAATAGACTGACTCTGTATTTCCGCATATTCTTGTGCTATTATAACTAAATTCAAGCTTGATTTGATTGCTGTTACCCAGCTGTAGAAAGAGCAGTCAGATTTTATTGAGTCACAGAATACAGCACATCAAAAGTAATTGAATAATATATTCGGTGCCTGAGAGAAATTTGGAACGAAAAATGGATCTTAACCAAAGACCTGTAGTTTCAAATGAAATATATATCCAATCTGAGAGCAAGTTATACCATATCAGTAACCATCAGCCAAAACTTTCAAGGGCGGTTAACAAATAAGAGATTTTGTTACATCAACTCTGCTTTATTAATAAAAAAACGTTTTTTCTTCGATAGCAGAAGACGAGCAGAAGATTTCCACAGCGTGGTTTCGTGATCATTACCCAGTAACATTGGTTAATTTTTACACACACACACTTTAGTTACTTGTGTAATATTTTATTCACATCTTTCCACTGATTGTAGTGATTTTTATGACAGCATACTGTTTACTAACATATATTGTATTATTTTTAATTATTATAACGCTAAAAAAGATTATCGCTTCATCTCATCGTTTAAACTAAATGATTTATATGCTAAGTAATATCGCATTAAAATTGTCCCCAACAGAATCAAGCCACGCCCATAGAAAATGCCTTATATCCTTTATATTTAGAGGTTGTTATTTATTGCTTTTTTAAGCAATTCACCGGCTTTTACGTCTTTTGCTTTGTTTATTCACGTTTAAAAATTGCTGAGCGTTTTGTTTACGCAATTTGATCGTTTTGCTTGATAATGAAGGTTACCTTGCTATATAGAGATAATTTTATTATGGATGAATTAAATTGTTTTTTTTAATGTATATTAAATAAATATTTTACATTTACTTCATCACAATCAATTCTAATAAACGGCTATTTTGTCATTTTTAACTGAAACAACTACTACGCCAATATCTAAAAAAGTGATGCTAGAATATGCTAGAGTATTTTGTAAAAGGTTTTATAATATAAAATTTGTTACATATGTAGACTATTGATGTGACAAGCGTAAATTTATTATTCTAGAATTAGATAAAAAACGGATCTAACGAGGTTATGGAGATAGATTAGCAATGGATGGTGTAATTGCAATATATATCAAAAGTTTGTGTATTATGTATGTAGATGAGATGTGATGAGTCAAATATTAGTAGAAAAGGACCTATATTCCAGTTGTTGATAAATATTTTAAAATGAGCGCAATCTTTTTGTGAGTAATTTTACTATTTTGTGTCTTAAATAACTTACGTTTTCATCAATAAAAAATTTGCTTAAATTACGCGTATTTGCGAAAACAAAAAGGTAAAAGTAAAGTAAAGTAACAGCCTGTGAATGTCCCATTGCTGGGCTAAGTCCTCTTCTCCTCTCGGGGGGAGGAGAAGGTTTGGAGCTTATTCCACCACGCTACTCCAATGCGGGTTGGTGGAATACGCATGTGACATTTCAATGAAATTTGACACATGTAGGTTTCCTCACGATGTTTTCCTTCACCGTCAAGCACAAGATTAATTATAATCACAAATTAAGCACATGAAATTCAGCGGTGCTTGCCCGGTTTGAATCCACGATCATCGGTTAAGATTCACGCGTTCTTACCATTGGGCCATCTCGGCTTTAAGAAAACAAAAAGGTGTTCGTTGTAAATTAAACAAATATTTGTAATAAATAACATTTTCTTTAAATTATGTAATGAAGTATCTATTACTTTTAAATAATAGCTTTCAACTCGTAACTTCAACACATACATTAACATTATAATGTAAGTAACGCATAAGTTACAAAATCATAAGTCAACATCACACATTATTCTATACAAGATTACATTGATAATTTAAAATTAACGGTCATAATTTTAAACGACGCTTAAGGGCTGCTTAATATACAATCATTTCGCTCTTTCTATCACTTTGCAATTGACATTCGAAAGAAGAAGACACTAAAACTAATCACCTTCGGCCATACTTATAAATTACGTTTTTAAGTAAGACCGTAAAATTCTAAGATGTTTATTCATTTTAATGGTAATCGTTAAAGAGTAGATAATAAGTTGCTTTCCAGTTCCTTACGTCTATTTAAGTATTGGAAAGCCGACAGCCCTGTACGAATATTTGAATGAATTTTATTTTGGCTTAGCGCACGTAAATTGTCTAAAGAACTTAGAATTCGTATTTCATTAAATTATTCATGTTTATATATTACTTATATTTTTTTAAAACATGCCATAATTTGTGTTGCAAACGAAAAAAAAAAAACGCTACATTTGAAATTCTCCGTTCAGCTATCCGCAGCGCCATTAAATATTTTCCCTTAATTTCGCTTCCCAATTAAAATAAATTTTTATTGGTCATTTAGCGCACGGCTTAGATCAAAAATTTATTCCCTCGTTAATTTATTAACGCCTAATTCATTAACGAGATTTTTTAAGCAGTAATTAGACGTAGACTCGACTCAGCCCATGACTTATTCATATTCGAAAGCCATTCCTTTCCTTAATTAAAACTAAGTAACTTTATAAGGAAAAGTGAGTTTGACACGATGAAATGTTTTGATTTAATGCGTTTATTTAGTTATCTTAATTGCTGATAAGTTCCTTTACATATTTAGCAAACTTTAAATAGTATTTGCTTGTATAGTATCAAACATTAAAATTCCAAATACAAATTCCTTTGTTCAATAAATTATGTTTACACTAACTTATTGATAGTCAAATGCAAAGAAACTTTTTCGTGAAAATTTTCAAAAAAATAAAGATATATCTAACACCAAACGTTGAATGTACGATATTGTTGGAATATATTTCTTAATAAAAAAAACATCGCCAAGCCGCCACTAACCTTGGAAACTAATATGTTATGTCCCTTGTATTCCTGTAATTACACTGGTTCGCTCACACAACACGGAACACAACAATACCAATTACTGATGTTTTGTGGTAGAATATCTGATAAGTGGATGTAGCCAGATTACCCAGACGAGCTTGCACAAAGCTCTACCACCGAGTAAAATTAATTTATAATTATAACAAAATAACATAATTGATTTGGGTGTTTTCGACTTTTGTAACTGCTAAATTTAGGGTTGTAAGCCATAAAATGCTATATATTATAATCTAATAATGGCTTAAGGTGAGTTTGCATATATATGAATACGAAAACATTCTGCAAAATGTATAGTGTAATGTAAACTCATAATAGACCGGTTAGATTAAACTCTGTCTTACTCTTCAATGAGTGCAGAAACCAAAATCGTTTTAATATCTATGGATCAAACATAATTTATTATTATAAAATAATACAATTAATATACCACTTATAAATAGTAATAAAATAAATGTTTATAACTAAAACTGAAATAGGTATAATAAAACAAATTAATTGTTAATAATACACAGTGGCCAAACTCGTTTCACGAATAGGTAATTCCAACTCCAGTCTTTTTTAAAACAATAGCAATATTGTTACACGTAGCTGATGAGTAGGTAAATGCAAAATTCTTATGCTAAATTCACTAAGCGTCGAGACACACATACAAATGTGTATTCCGATTTGGGCTTAACGTACTTTGAACCTAATTTTTATATCAATAAAGGAGAGTTTCGAACAACTTCAAATAACAAGTTTATAAAACTGGTATCTTTTATTAAGATAATAAAATAACTTTTCAGGTATATGTCAAATAAATAACAATCATTTATTAAGCGTCAACGCAAAGCTTTCACTTTTATAACTTTTGTCAATAATAAATATTAAAAATATACCATAACATCTACGGAAATGTTTTGCTAAATACATGTTATGTTTCTTTTAAAATACTGAGCGTTTTGCTTAAACCGTTACAGTAAATCTGAGTCTCGCCGTTGGGCAGACGTACAACGAGTCTAAAAACATCTTAGCGTTTTCTTTATGCTTGCCCCGGGGTTAAGGAAATCATATTTTTCGACCCTTAAAACCACTTGTTTTCTGTATTTTCGCAAAATAAGCTCGCTTTGATGCAGATCTAAGTTTCTTATTAACATTTCAAATCCATTTTCACTTTAATTCTTATACCGTTTGGAAATATTTGCTATATTTGGGTATAATTTAAACATCTGTGCTTTTAACGGTTATGTTCTAACTAGGTAATTATTTTAATTATAAGGGATTATCAACTTTGAACACGCAACAAAATATTAATTATTATAATTACTCTAACTTTCTTTCACCGGTTATTCACAGGTTTTATTTATTTTTACAAGGTGGTGGTATTATTTAGCTATTAAGTTGATAACTAATAAGTTAATGGACTGCTTTTATGTTTGATAAATACTTTAAGTGTTTGTAAGAAGTCTCTTTCCCTTTGCAGAATACAGTATTCGTTGCTATTTAATAATAAAATATCTAGAGAGAATCATAAACTATTAATTACATAACAGTGTATACATAAAATTTATAGTAGTGACAAATATGAAAACAAAAAAAATTCTGGTCGTATTTTGTAGAAAATCCACTTTAATTACTCAATATAAAGAAGAATTTGTTGAATTTACTGCGGCCTACGATGGCATTTTTATGACCCACCCTAATTGCTTTCACAGAATGTAGTACAAGTAAAACTTCGAAAATAAAACAGTAATCGTCGCAATGAAATACATTAATTCCACACACAGAAGCAATTTTTGTTTAACGAATGGAAAAAAGTCCGTTTACGTTTACAGATTACTCTCTGTTCTAAAATATCATTATGTATTGGTTCTCAACGACAATGACGTCACTGAATTAAACAAATGCAAAGTGTAATTTTGGTTTGCTTAGTTTTTATTTTTGTGGAGTGGAACTGTTACGCTTATTTATGTACATATTTTTAATTAACTCAGATACAGTAATTTGTTCATTGGAATTTCGTTATATATTTACGGCCTTATTCATAAACGTTGCTTAGTTAATGTTTAGCTAAACACTGATTTGTCTCTTTCTGTCATTATTGATTTGACATACGAAAGATGAAGACAAAATATTGTTTAACTAATCACCAGGTAAAAAAGGTTTATGAATAAGGCGGTTAGATTTGTTTTCGCTCGCATATTGCGGAGTAGCCACGTGTTACGTGTAAAAAGTTGCCTATTTCCTTTCTTAGGTTTCAAGCTTCAGTAGCTTAGCTTCAGTCGCTTAGCTGTGAAAGCGTAACAGAAAGACAGCTTGATAGAGTTACTTTCGTATTTATAATATCAGTATAGTATAGATTAATCAGAAGCAGCTTCATGCTCCGTGAGCTTGTTTAAGAAAATAAAACAAATGGTTGCCTGTAAAGTCGGTTTACGGACGATAATTTTACGTAATTACGTTATAAGAAAACATTGATGAATACTCGGACGCATCGGTCGATGGAGTGGAAGAGAGATAGATGCATCACAAGCCGAACGCTTAGGCCGATCGTGCCTCTCTTACGCTTTCCGCGCTCTCGCTTGCACGCTCGGCTCAAGCGGAACGTGACAATGAGTCATACTTTTTCGAGCGTGCAGCTGTTCATCGATTTATACGACGTTATCACGTCAAAAAATTTATAAATAAGCTATTTGACTTTATAGATACAAGTGAAAGTTAATAATTTGCAGTTAACAATCAGTTGTCAATGTAGTAAAAATATTTTATACTAAAGTTTTCTATATCAAATGCCGTAAGCGCTTCGGCTTCTTTCAAAGGTTTTACACTTCGCTGTCAGTTTGAAGGAATAGTTCGTATGGAACTTTCGACTTACAATAGCGTATGGATATGAACAGAGCTTATAAAAAGAATACGTGTTGTATAAACGGGAACTTATAAAAGCAAATAATAATCTGAATATATAAACGGGACATAAAAAAGCATTCCAGTACATTTCGCTTTTCGTGCCAAAATGTGGTGTGAATAAATCCACAACAAATCAGTTAATTCCACGAAACATTCGTTGTAATTTACATACGGCATTTACGGTAAAAGAGTGCGTTTCGACATTCAAAAATGTGCCATTAAATGCGACCAATTGCAAAATAGGATTTCAGAGAACTCTTATTAATGTGACCTCTTTGTTTGTAATTTGACTATTAAAGCTATTTAATCATTGATTTTAATTACGAAATCAGCAATCAATTCAGTTGCTAATTTAATGTTATTAAAATTACACTTTAAAATACCGAGAATTGTGCTGAAAGAAGTTAAGTCTTAAAAACATATCGACAAAAGCAATATCTAGATTATGATAAGATTTCATTTCGTTGTTTTCTAAAATAAAAAGTTACAATATAAAGTTTAATTATAGCACATAAACAGTAAGTGCTCTAAATTATCAAAGCAAAGTTTATTAAAAAACGTTTTTCGCCTTTTAATAAACACGTCATGTGCTCTTTGCAAACATAATGTGATATTTAAATTCGCTTCCACGCTTCTTCATTAGGTTCCATTTTACACTCGACTCTGTGCGTCCGTCGAGTGCATTTAACTAAATTGAATCCTGGACCTAGCTGTACCTTCTAATTAGTGAGCTATTTCACTAGGAATAGTTTCCTCTATGACTTTGAGCGAGTAAGATTGTTGGGTATATGAGTCTTTACGTATTCGCTCAGGTGTAATTGAATTTGGGATTAGGATTTAATTTTCTTTTGATTATTTATATGAGTGTAAAAGTAAAATTTAACAATTTAATTATAAAACATCTTATGTATAATATATATATAAACTCAAAATAACCTTCCATAATATGTACATAAACACATATCTACAAACTTATATACGCCCATGTATAGATTTTGAAACATTTCTAAGTGATGTTAACCCTAAATAATATTTGTTAAGAGACGATACCGAGGATTATATACAAATAAAAATGAGTGGTATACTTATTAATTTAATAGTTTATTTACACTAAACCATATTAATGAGGCTTATAAATAGCAGCATCGTGCGTGCTACGCCGCTACGCGATTTCGTGAGACGCGGTAATGCCGCTACGTCAAGTCTACGTTGCTACAAAAATTTCGATAAAATTATCTTGATACGTGATATTGAGTGCATAAAGGTAATTATACGATTTGATTTCTTATAAGGCAAAAAATCCAACTCACGTTGTATTAAGTTTTGTGTTCTTCTATTAAAAACAATCTCCATACATATGTGTAGACTAATGACGTTATTGTAATAAATTTGAACGTGCATGCAATAGAGGATATTTTATGTGAATACAATACATACGTTTTTCAACATAATAAAAGTTTGTTGCCAATATAATTAAATACTGTTAAAGTATTTCTATAAGATGGATATCCTATGCCATTTCATTATATCTAACATATTTCTCTCATATTAACCCAAGTTAATTATACACATTGTGTGGCGCTTGCTCGGGTTTGAATCTTGGATTTAAATTCAAGTTTTCTAATTATTGCACCATCTCAGTTCTATTTAAGATGTAATATTTTAAACACGTTCAATTGGTTTCGCCTTAGTAACGAAAACTTTAAAAATATATAAATATATAGTAGCAATAACCGATAGTCCATTCCAACAGAAGGAAGAGTGACGCTAACAAACCATCGGCTTACATATTCGATGCGATATATATTATGTACTACAAACAGTTCTTAATAGATAAAGCTTTATTTATAATATAAAACTATTCCCTCATATGTAGCATATTGTATATCCATTTTAATTTTGCTTCCATAATTCCAATAATAACTTTGTCAACTCACTATAAACTACAGATAATATTTGTATCTCGATCAAGTATGTTCGGTGAACGAATGAAGGATGCATAAATTTTAATAAAAAAAAAAAATTTTTTTTTTAGTATTTATTGTGATAATTCGATGCTATATTAGATTTGGACGAGTCACCGCTTGAAAATTTAATTTTAAAATATTAGTATATTTTGAATTTGAATTTAACAAAAATAAGAACAACCTGGTCTAGTCTTTAATTATGAATCATATCTATTAATTATATAATTACGTATAAATTCAATAAAATCTACCATTTGTAACAAAATCAATTAAACATCGCACAAGTAACTAATGTCAGGCATACATTTTAATCCCTCTTGAAATTTTTATAACAAATGATTTTGAACAAATTATATCTGATAACGGATCACCTATTTTTCATGGGTGATGATATCATCAATGAAATGAAGCGAGTGTCGGTGTTAATAAGTGTAAAAAAACTACTGTAATAAGTTTCAACCCACATTGATGAACGATATGAGAATAAACATTCATATTTTTTATATATAAGATCCTAGATTCTACATCCATAACAATTATTTCATCTACAATGATAAATTCCAGTTAGCAGAAGGATATCGATTGCGTGACTAATTCACTTAGGTCCAAGCTTCGTAACACTTCGAAACATTCGGAGAAGACCGCTTTATCATCATTCAAAGCTATTCGACCAGCAGTTGAATAATATATATTGTTTCTATACAAGAAATAATCCAATCAATTAAACAAACGGTATCAAATATTGGAACTATTGAACCATCGAAACTCCAATATTAGCTACGATCACTATTTCTATAATTATTTATTTATTATATAACCATTATAGAACACTTTATATAACATTATAATTTTCTCTATCTGTTACGTTTTCACAGTTATCTCAGTACTACCTGCTTTTGATTAAGATCTAACTGGTTCAAATATAGGCTTAAGATATAATAGGACACATAATTATTTAAAAAAATCAAAAAGGTAAATTCTACTTTAAGAAAATAATATAAATAATTTATATATTTAAATTTATATTATTATTTAAAATGACGATGCCCTTAAAATAATTAATTGAAAGAATCGTAAAGGTATACAGAACACATATTATCGTCATTGAGTACTGTACAGTTTATTAGAAAAGCTTATTAGAAATTATATAAAACACTGTGTGATGGCTACAAATTAAAGAAGTGATAACCATTAAAAAAAAAGTGTTAGCTGGTAAATATTTAGTGCTGCTCAATAATCGTTTTTTCTGTAATTGAATAGGTTAGGAAATGTGAACGACTAAACCAATAATGTCCATTCATTTCATTTGGTTCGCTTTTATTAATAATTTATTATATTACATCAAATTTAGAACATCTCCTCTTGTTATAGTTTTTGTTAATTTTATAGACAGAAAATAGTTTCTGGCCTAGGCATAATCAAAAATTGTATCTCTCATTTTTATATAAAAAAGACAGTGACAAACGAAGTAGCGTGCTTTATGCTTGTTAATAATAAATTAAATTGTGGCTTATTGACACGCAAGAAAAAGTAATTTTATTATTATTGAAAGCAACTGTTCATTTTCCCACGTACAACTCAATTATATTTGGAATTTAATATTATGAAAAATCTATGGTATCACTTATATTGGAATACGTAGGCCTATTTTTAAATAAAGACATAATGGTTGGTTATTTAACGAACGATTATTTTAACTGTCAAGTCTAATATACAGTTTTTTTAACACGGAATAGGTGGGCGTTTTAGATCACTGCCCACGTTCTTTTTAGTTCGCAAGGTTCAGATAACAACGTCAATAAAACTCTAACGAGGCTATTTCTGTACATGACACTTTTTTACAAACTATATTAATCATTACACGTAAAAATATCGTGTTTCCGTACGTCGCAATGTAGGTGTTGATTTTCGTGAAACTTAGCATTAACTTAACTTATAACAAATAATACACTAATTCATCACTTATTCACGTGTTTATATTATTAATTCCCAAAATTAGATTTTATTTAACTATATTTAATTAAGTGGAAAATAAAAGAAATATTAAAATTATTCAACTAAAATCTAAAGGTGGAAAACTTTCATTGCATCGATTTTTAAACTTTCAATTTAATTGAAAGTTTTTTCAGATGGATATTATCGCTGTCATCTAAGTAAGTAATCTTAACATTGATTATTCGATTCAATTGTATTTTATCAACAAATACATAATTACTACCAAATAAAGTTAATATATTATATTACCATATAATATAGTTATATATTAACTTCCATCTGTCATATATACATATGTATAATATTTATCCAACTTGCACGGAATGAAAATGGTGGTGTACGTTCCAAGCCTTCTCTTCAAGAGAAGAAGAGGCCTTAGGCCAGCACTATAACATTTACCAGGCTGCTTAGATATTTACTTTAAATATATAATTTACTTATATTTTATCTGATTCTTCATAAATTCCAACAATAAAATTAAAAATATTAAAATTTTCATATTCGAGAAAATTCAATCTACCGTGAAAGTCTGTACAACACAAGTATTTACATTGATAGCTGTTCAATCGGGATCGGTATTCAGCGAAGGCCGAAGGCGATTTCCATTCACTATTCATATTAATATCAGTTGCAAGTGTATCTTTGAATGCTCTCAGATTGAGTTCATTCAAATATTGTGAAATCGCAGTATCAAACCCTTTCATCCTATATTTATACAATGAAGTAAAATTTATACAAGAATAAGTAGAAACGTACAAAAATGAGCTGACTAGACTAATAGGTTTTTTTTAAGCATCCTCGTCGCTGGGCCAGCGCGCTCATCTGGCGAAGTCGAGTTGAGTAAACACTGTCACTGCTAATTAATTAGCATATTTCATTTCATTACATAAATTGAAATAGAATAGTGTATAAATAAACAGTACGATTAGTCTACTCTAGTTAAGAGTATCAAGGCGGAAAGAGGCGCAAAAAATTGCTCGGAAAAACGCGTCTGCGCGCTGAATGATTTGCGCAACCTCACACATCACGCTTTTTCAGATATATACGCTTTAAAAATTACTAGAATATAATCCGGTTATGTTAATGTGACTTAATTGAGATCAATATTTTTTAACCTTACAGAAATGATAAAATATGAAACTGGAGTAGAAGCTCCAGTTGAATTAAATCTAAAGTAATTCCTAAAGTCACTATCGTCGAACATTAGCTAAAAAAGTTGTTGCCTTTCATTGTAACTACTACGAAGCCGGGACGTGTAGTTAGTATTATATAAATTACCATTTGTAAGTAACATATCATTTTGCTTAATTAATCCAATTTGGTATTACATTAAATTTTCTAAATAAAATATAAATGCATACTTAATTGTATATGTCATTTTGATTAAAATTTCTAACAAATCATTTACAAACTGAATGGAGCTGTCATTTTATCACCGGACTTGTGGTGGGTGCAATCCACGGGTGACCGCCCCTGTTTGTAACAAATCAATGAATTTAAACAACTTGTTTAATGGAACTTTGTTTTATAATAATGCTGTCTCAGAAATTGTGCCTTTGCTGTAAATAGATATGCAAATAAAATGATAATAAGCGACCCAATGTCTGTTATAACAAACGACAAATTACAACAACGCACTCTAATACAATATAAAACTTTACCGTTATAATATATTATTCAACTTTTAATTTTAAATAATAAGTGATATTAAGTAAAATTTAATATATATATTAAGTAATCAACGAAATATGCTGGATCGTATCGTGAACCGAAATGTTCAATAAGGAAGACAAAAAATTTAAATTCAAAGGAATAAATTTGGAATTCCTCTGTGATATCGCGAAGTCAGACGAGAAAACCAAAGTTACTCCGCATTACGCGTGTTATGTAAATCGTGGTAAGTTGGGGGTTCCGTGAACCAAACTTGTTGAAAGCATCCAGCTAAGTTCTTTAAAAATTCAGTACGCTATGGAGTGATAGGCTATCATTGGAAAGACGAAAGTTTTGGATATGCAATCAAGTAAAATAGCGAAATAAAAATATGAAAAATTATTAATTTTTAAAAATTTACATATTTTTTAACTGAGAATTTGTTGTTTAGCTAAAAATATACATGTAAAAATATTGGATGTTATCAAGAAATACGATTTTATTGAATAACTAATTTAAGATTTAAATAAATAAAACTGAAATTACTTGTTTGTTCCATGGCCAAATAAAGTAATATTTTATAATTATATTTATTTAAAAAAGTGTGATCGTTAATTGAATATTTATGTTATTTGATTTTTTAAACAGTTTTGTTGCAGTTTTTTTGTTCAATTCTCTCATATCTTTTGCTTATTAATTAAAATATAATTTTATGAGATAATTTATTTTATCATTAAAAATATAAGCATAAAATATGCCTTCTCCATTTTAAAGGCATCGACAACTCTCACGTAACATTACAGTTTATCGCGAATAAACTTTTTACTCACCAAGCGATTGACGCGTACCAGATAAATGAAACTCTTCACGTTCCACAAGTTATCGCTGCCGACCAAGTTTTGAAGAGGTAAAAATAGAACACTCTGTGTTTTATTCGTTCGCTTTTGATTCCATCTCAACTTGCTTTTAACAATACTCGTTACTTAATATCAAACTGATTAAAGAATCTAAACATATCAAGAAAGTAGTTTATAAAGTATGCCGTTCAGCTACGCCTCGATGAAAGGTTTCAAATATAATGACATTTTTAATTTGGCTTTTGATATTTTTAATTTTTGCTTTTAGTATGTTGCAAAACCCTCAAATCTATACTAATTAATGTTATAAAGAGGAAAAATTTGTTTTTTTGTTTGTTTGTTTGTTACGATTTAACGCAAAAACTACTCGACCGATTTTAAAAAGGATTTTAGGAAGCTACATCTTTACCAAGTAAAATAGGCTAAACTATATTTTCAAAAAAATTAGAGATTCCTACCTAAAATAGAACAATGTAACCCAAGGTATCAAAATGTTGCCTATAAAAGTCATTATTTGGCGTGCGTTGCGAAAATTATTGACGGTATATAAAAAAGTGTTCTATATATGGTATGGTACTCATGATAGCTCACAAAAAATGTCCGCGATGGTATATGCCTAACTATTATAGCTAAGCCACAGTAACAGTTTTTCTTTAAATTATTAAGTTCAAATACGGGGGGAATCGAATAGAGGTGACATATTTATCATGATACCATTAATCCTTATCCATTTAAATAGTTTAATAATTAAGGTTGATTATGTACGTGTATATTCCACTTTAAATTATTCAGATCGCACTTTTCGTTTAGAAGTTATGATGGGTATAAAAATTCTCTAAGTAAGAAAAATGTCACGGTTTGAACAAACTTTTACTGTCCTACGTTTAGTCTATTAAGAAATAATAATTTATTTATTATAGATAATATTATTATATATATTTATCGTGGAAAGCGATATCGTTTGATATTAAGTTGCTCATTAAGAGTATCGTAGTACTAGAGAAGTGGTAAACATCGTGACGTCACTTGTTATTGTAAAGGCGGCACGAGGACAGAGTCGTGTTGAAAAGTGAGGAATTGAAACGGCGCATTACGAATTACGATTCGGGACGCCGACCAGATCACTTCCACAAAATGAAACTGTCGGTTTACTTAGTTTACTTTTAAGTGTATTTATTGTGTTCGAAGAAAATAAAATAAGGTTATACGAAGTGTACACTATCATTTTCGCCACCTACGCAATGGACCCTGTACCACCTACTCAAGATGGAGACAGTATTATCGCTCAGTCATCGATCCCGCCGACATATTAATAATATTAATTTACGTATTTGCATTATATAACCGTTTTTAAATTTTCGCGGGTGAAGTGCTAGTTATAATATATTTATATAGTTTTTCAAATATTTATTTTATAATGTTGAGAAAATTATAAATTAAAATAATTTAATAAATACATTTTCTGATTGTGTTTATTCTAATGGAAAGTATTCAAAATAGTATCATGCAAATATAATTGAATTGATACCAAACGAAAATGACCTAGATAACTTTTCCTATAATAATTAAAAAACCTACCAAGTTTTTGGTTGAAAGTCTTTCTCTTGAAAGAAGGTAATTTTAGTGGAAAAAAAACAGTGGCAAGGGCAGGTACGAGCTTTTTCTACGAGTTGTTTTCAATCGCTTTTTTCCTTTTTAACAAAATGGAAGTCATTAAAACTTTTTGACGAGGCTCTCTCTAATTGTTACGGATATCTCGTTAGCGTTTTACTGCGCCAAATGTTTACACTAAGTGGTGTTTGAAGGTGTTCTAACAGACCCGTTAAATAGTGACACATCGCAAGATAATTGTAGGAGTTACAATCTTCTAATTAAAATTATAAAATATATTTAATAAAATTACTTTTTTGTGATAAATTATGGAAAATAATAAATGACACGAAGTTGAATTTATTACTTCCTTTCTACAGTATTATCTATCTAAACTCCTCAAAAGGAAAGGAGGCTTTAGCCCAGCAGTGGGATATTAGCAGGCTGTTACGTTACTTTATGTGCTATTGATGAGATATGCCAAGTTTTAAACCTTAACTCAAGTCTCACAAATTCGAGTACGGTTTCGTTTCATATAAACTTTAGGATTGGAAATAATAACGCTGAAAATGGTGATAAATTAATTTTTTCAACGTCCTCCATATTGGTAATTGACCTGCTTTATTCTCGGTTAGGGACTCGTAACTCGGTAGTCCATGTTTAAGGAACCCCACGGGGCAAATTGTTTAATATTTATGAAATTATAAATCTCAAATTCATGAACAGAGAGGACCTATTGCTTTGATTAAAGCTATCAATGGAAAATATTCCGTCTGTTATTCGAAAACATTTTCATCTTTTTTTATGATTGAATATAATTTCTGATTACTGATATCGTAAATTTACCTTTACAATCATATTTTGGATTGGATTAAATATTTAATAAGTTTTAAAAATTATATCAAATTTTCGAGTTATTTTTAGACGACGATGGCGAATCAAAAATGAGAGCGAGTATATATATATATGGGTATGAATGTTTATGTACTAGCACTTCGCCTATATAAATACGTAAATTAGTATTTGTTAATAGACTTAACGTAGGACAGTTACAGATTGTTCAAACTGTAATGTTTTATAAACGTGAGAATTTTTACACCCGTCATAACTTCTAAGTGAAAAGTCCGATCCGAATAATTTAAAGTGGAATTTTTACATAATTAAACTTAATTATCCAAACATTAAAAAGGATATGGATTAATTATCATGATACCAATATCACCACTATTCGATTCCACCCGTATTTAAACTTAATTATTTAAACAAAAACTCTTATTTTGGCTGAACGATAAAAGTTAATATATAAAACACTATTTTATACATCGTCAATATTTTTCGCAGCGCACGCAAAACAATGACTTATAGACAACATTTTGACACCTTGGGTTACATTGTTCCATTTTAAATAGGGACCTCTAATTTTTTTGATAATAAAATATGTTGTAGCTTTCTAATGGTAAAATAATTTTTAAAATCGGTCGATTAGTTTTTGAGCTAAATCGTAACAAATAAAAAACAAATCTTTCCTCTTTATAATATTACTATAGATGTCATCTGTTCTCATATTATTCTTTAGCTACTTTAGATTATGTGATATCTTATGATAATATAGAAGTTTTGCATAACACGCTAAGAAATAAAAAATACACATAAATGGTTTTGAGTTTGGTTTCAAATAAATGATTTTCATTCATATGAAATACAAAAGTACTTATATAATTCATATGTTATAAATTGTTCTCGTCGTTTTGAAGTATTTTTGTACAAAAGTCTAGACATTTATAGCTATTGATATCAGCTCAAACATGTACACTATAAATTTATTTCCAAGTATTTCGGAGATGTCTCAAAATCCACATTACATATCGAATCTCGACATTCCTTAGTCAATTTCTCTAGATCATTCTAGCGTGCTATTTCCGCGTCACCAATGACAGACCAGAGTAACTACTCTTATCAGTAATACAGATGCAAATCGACTTTGCCCAAAGGAATATTTATCGTGAACGGGTTGTAGAATTCAAACTTAGAAACGTGCTGGGGTAGCGCAAGGCTTATGAAACTTTGCTTCGGAATATTCGAGTGCATGATAATCTAGGTTAACTTTAGTTTGATATTTAACTAGAAATATATGTACATTTGTATGTTTATTGTAAATCTATATATTGATTTCAATTGATCAGCAAATCGTACGACGGATTTATCTATTAGCAAGGCATTTAAAAAAGCCGACATGGCCCATTGGTAGGGACGCGGGATCTTAACCTATAATTGTGGGTTCTAGCCCGGGCAAGCACCACTGAATTTTATGTGTTTAATTTGTGATTATAATTCATCTCGTGCTTGACTGTGAAGGAAAACATCATGAGGAAACCAGCATGTGTCTAATTTCACTGAAATTCTACCACATGTGAATTCCACCTAACCGCATTGGAGCATCATGGTGGAATAAGCTTCAAACCTTTTCCTCAAAAGAGGAGAGGAGGCCTTAGCCCAGCAGTGGGACGTTCACAGGCTGTTACTGTTACTGGCATTTTTTTACCATAGTGTACATTAAATAGTAGCTTCTCTTTCATCACTATTATGTAACGACATCGGCTTGCTTCTACTGCTGTTCCCATTAATATTTATTTAATGTTTGAATAAAACAATAGCCTTTGCCAATTGTGGATTAAATGTTGATTGGTATCTACCCACGATATGATGAGTGAGATAATGATTATTATTTATATATTCGATTAACTGACCAATCAAACAAGAAGAAATATATATTTAAGTTCATTCAGAAGAAACCAATAGTACCCATAAAGATTTCAAGCGATTAGTGTCGGAAAATAATATTATCTTGCGTCAATGAAATAAATAGTATATAATAAATGTGTGCGTGCATACGTTAAACCGTAAGTGAATCTCTGTGTGTGTGTACTACTCTAATATCCAATTAACTAAAACACATCATCAAAACCAACAAGCGTTGTAAGACAGACTAAAGGAGACACGAATAAAGTTTTTTTTTTAATTTAACTGTTTCACTACTAGGACTAGATTGGAGTATGTTGCGTATAAAACCTTAAATTGGATTCGAAGCTATATTATCAAATATGAAGAACCGTCCACAATGTTGCACTGGTACTAAAAAAAATTGAATTCTAAGATATATTTCATGTACTTGAGCTAAAATATTCTCATCGGTTAAAAAGTATAAGATAGACAGGCGAGCTGTCAAATGGCCACCTGATGGTAAGTAGTCATCACCATCCAAAGATATTGGCGTTGTAAGAAATATTAACCATTCCTTACGCCGCTGATGCGATACCAGCCTAAGGAACTAAGGTGTTGTTTCCATTGTACCTGTACACCCTGGCTCAATCATCCTTCAAACCGGAACACAACAATTCTTAGTATTGGTGTTTGGCGGCAAAATATATGATGTGTGGTTGATGCCTGCCGGCGTTTCACAAAGCACTACCACCAGTGTCTAAAAGCTCTAGCTCTCTCTAGAAGTATCTGGCAGTGTCGAAGTCGATGGTGAGGTACAACATAGATTATTACATAAAAACCGTCTCTATAGCAATACATAAGATATGTCGAGGTATATTCGTCTCAAACTTAAATAAACTTAGTTATTGTACAAATCTCGACCGCGTGGAATTATAAATAAGTTATGTTATTATTATTAAGTATTAAACAAAAATAAATATGTATGTTCATAAGCTAATTCTAAAAAACAACAAGAATAAATTTAAAATATAACTAAGTATGAAACACATAGTATGAACAACTTAACGACTTAGGAAATAGATTTAATCATAGACTTTTGAATCTTACAAATGTTGTTTTGCTAAATTTCAACTCTATAATTTCGTTATTTTATTTACTTTATACTTATAATACATAATATAGTCCATAAATAAATATGTATTTTTTTATAAATACATTAAAATAAAACATATTGAGGTTGTAAAAGTCACATGATGTTCATATTATACAACCTATATTGAACAGATATTCGGATCATTACCCTTGTAATACTCGCTAATTTTCAATGTCCCGTAAACTAATTTACATAATTAATTCGCATACGTTACTGTGAAATATTAAAATTACGGCGTTGTCCTTCATTTAAATTTCTAAATCGCTAGAAAGGATTACGCTGTATGGTTTGGTCAATTTTCCTGTTGTTGTTTCTAAATATATCATAAGCTGTTCTGTAATTATATATGTTTTCAACATGACGCTGAGCGTGACATAAAAACCCAATTTTAATTTTGTTTTTATAATATGTATACGTCATTTTAAATCTGTTAAAGCTCAGTACCAAATAAATAAAGTACTTTTTTGTACATTAAAATACGGAGAGCCTGCCGATCCGAAGTAAGAAGTGTGAAGGATTTTCTTATCGATACAAAAATAGCAATTTAAGCAATCATATATTTTTTTCATTAATCAGCCATGATTGATGTCGTAACGCAATACATAGTATAGTGTAATATCTTATTAGCTTCCATATTTCAGTAACTACCATTTATAATAGTCAATATAAGGTACAATTATAGCGTATAGAGGACTTGATTAATCTTGAGCGTTAGTGGTTACGTTAATAGCTGTAATTATATAGTATTTGTTATGTGTGGAATCTAGTTAAGTGACTATTATAGATTAAGCAATTATCAGATTATGAGTTTATGTTGACAACTTTAATAAATCTTAGCAAAACTAATGAAATAGGATGAATAATTATGAATATGACACTTGGTTTTTATTGATAACATTGCTTATAATATTGTAATAATAAACATTAGATAATACTATGTGTGCGTGTGTAATTGCATTGTCTTGAAGAAAACGCCTTATCTTCCCTTTATATATATATAATAAAAAAAATATTGTATAGGTAGGCGGACGAGCATATGGGCCACTTGATGGTAATGGTCATCAACGTATATATACCAAAATTGCAGTGAAATGTTGCTGGCTTGTTCGTACTATCAATAAAAAATCAAGAACACAATCATGTTCTTGATTTTTTATTATTTATATATTTGTTATATATAAGTACAACGACACCAGTTGTGTGTGTTTGTTTTTTGCTATGCTTGTTGTTAGTTGAAAATATTTATATGACAACCAAGTAATATTTTAATAAATAATTTTACTTTGAACTGTTACGTATAAAGATACGAGATACAAATCTTTGCTTAACAAACGCGAAGCCGATGTAAGATTAGACGATACAACATAGTTGTTACTATCAAACACACACACTTACGTTGAATAGTGTGTGTATTGGATATATATTTATACACATGATATTATTTGGAAAAATTTATTTGTCAGGCGCTACAATCGCTTTATAACGACCATTCTGATGGCATTAGATATTGGTGTATTTATATCTTGACTTGAAACTTCCAGCGCTGCAGTCGCTTCATAATGATAATTATACCGTAAAGAACTGGGAGGAAAGTCGGTGGCTATCCTCATTAAGAAGCTTAAATTACACAACCGCAAAACATTACCGGAAATTCTAAATTCAAATACATTTCTTATTCTATTAGTGAATCTCTTTACAAAGACCACTTAAAGTAAATTTTATTTGATCACTTTTAAAATGGATAGTGGAATTTTATTTCACTTTAATTTAAACGTTACCAACTTAAATACATTAATATTAATATCAATCAATCTCTACTTATATGAAGTTTTGAAAATTATTATGTTTTGCTATAATTACATAAATTTTGCATGTCTAATTTGTTTTTAATTACATTTTAGCGTTACTGCATGTTTCTAATTAAGGCGGTATCAAACAAACTAATTTGACAACGTGTTACAAAACAGAGAGCTTAATAATATTCCGAATAATATTATTAAATTAAAATCCTGGTTATTTAATGATATTTTCTTTATCAGTATTAAATAGTTTTTCGATTGAATTAGTGTCTTTTTTTTTTCAATAATATATTAAACTGTGTCTTCTTCTTTCAAAGATAAAATTTTCAATAAAAAATCACGTCTAATATATGTCTAACTAAGCAAAATTAGATGGTTTGGAAATTTGGTGTAGATTAATAGGAGATTTGGTGAGTACCGATCCAGCAATATCCATGTGTGCAATGATATTAGTCTTCTAGGAAACAAATCTCTACTTCGTATGGTTAAGGTTTTCTCAAGGGAAGTTGAGGCTTTCGGCTCCACATTCTCCCTAGCCTCAAGAGAGATATTCGAGCAGAGATATGACATGAGCTGATAGGCTCCGTAAGCGTCATCTCGCAAAGTGTATTACTACTTGCAATAAAGGCTTAATCATAGAATGTACTCTATTTTAATGATATCTTTAAGGGATATCTTTGTTCGTTATGTATTTTTTTAACTAGATCTTAGTTCATGTTGGTAACTTTCCAAGCTGTAAATCTTGAGTGTTAAGTCTCGGGTCGATGTCATAATAAATATAAGTTTGTCAATGAATTTTAAATAGCTCGAGGTTTGGAAGTTGGTTGGAATATTTTGGCCAACAAATACGTCTTTTTTAACGCTGGTAAAACGGATTACGCGTTTCCCCAATAGGAACAGTGGGGTATCAAAGGCCGAGTGTGCCCCGAACATCGGAATACCCACTAAAAAACTAGCGGTACCCTTCCCGTTTTAACGAGGAGCCCCACGGAATCGCTTGCGCATGCTACCGTGACGCCAGCAAATTCACCTAAGCCAACAGTAAAAAAATATATTTTACAAATCATTATTCTCTTGCCCAACCGAAACTGCATGGTTAAGATTTGGGTTTGATTTGAGATGCGGAGAGACTCTATTTTACTCTGCTGAAAACACGGCTTATATATATTAAAATGGTTATAGACCAGTTAACAATAACTTACTGTTAGAAATATACACATAATTCCAAATTGCTTGTAAAATAATATATCCCTGGCCACTTAATGCCCGCAGGCTCATTGTCAAATGCACATGTAAATTCATAGCACCGTTCAAATTGAAAACGATACTTATTTCAAGTGAACGGAAAGATCGGTCTTACATTACTTTCTAAACCAATGATTATTATTAATTGTTTCAGTTGATTTCATTAATTCTTAATCACATAACAACGAAATACGCAATATACGTGCCACGCGCACATAAGGGACAAGAATAAATAAATAAAACAGTGGCTGAGAGGAAACATGACGGCATAAGAGAGTATAATTACGTTACTACTTACTTATTTTTTGTATTTAAAATTTTTACCAACTGATTGTTTTTGTATATAATTGTTTAAAGTACTAATTTTAATCATTTTTGTCTCCCTATTAACTTTCTGCTTCTTATTTGTATTAGATATTAGTGGAAACTTGATTGGTGCGTGTGTTATTTTATTGTTATTTCTTATTTCTGTGTAATTGTACTGCTTGTTTTCCAAAAACGAAATAAATAAATAGATTATGTCGTTTGCCGTCACGGCAGTGAAGTCGATCTTACCCGCAAAGTGCGCCGAAAGATGTTTGACATCGAAAAAATATTTTCATTTTGATTCGGGTAACGATTTATCTGGGAAAAATGCTAATTATACTGGAATGTCTATGCAAACATTTTGATAATTATCGGCCAATCGAATGTGTAAGCAACCATTGAGCGTAAGTAAATAATCATTCTCCACCTACAGTCATTAACTGTGTAATCATCAAAAATCATCATAATGGAGTCAATAGTCTTGAATGTATAAATTCGAAATCAACGTGAAGTTAAACTTTCTTAAGCTAGATTCTTAAAAGCGTTTTTAATTTTTTATAAACGTAAATGAATAATTGGTTTAAAATGTATATAAATATTCTATTTAAAAAAAATGCCTGTACACATCGGTAGTGGGCCATCAGCCCAGTGGTTAAAAGGCGTGAATTTTAAACGATAATTCCGAGTTCAAACCTGGAACTGAATTTTCATGTGTTTAATTGATGTTTATAATTCATCTAATGATTGAAGTGAAATGTCACAAGGAAACCAACACGTGGTGAGTGAAAATTACCCACATTGGAGCAGTAAGGTGACGAAAGATCTAAGCCTTCTCGTCAAAAGACAGAGGTTATACGAAAAAGTTATATGAATTACATATAAATAAATTGTTTACAATTAATCTTTACCTATATCTATACTACTATAAATCTATTGGCTCTGTCTGTACATTTTTTTTTCACCTAATTTTGTGATAAATAAATCATCCTCTTACATGCAGTGATTCACAAAATACTAATTTTTTTTTTAATTTTTGTCTGTCTGTTTGTCTTCTTATAACGCAAGAACGGCTTGACCAATCTTGATGAAAATTGGTACACACAAAGAACATGTGATGGCGCAAATGTTAGGTCATAATATATAAGATCGGTAAACCCTACAGAATCTTATGAAAATTAATTTCAAATCGTTAATTACGTATTTCTTTATCAGTAGCCATATGTATGTGTGTGTGTATGTGTGTGTGTGCGTGCGCACGTGTGTGTTATTATAATAATAAAATAATTTATTATATTTTTATTAATTATACGCGTGTGAAGTTCTACAGCTAGTTTTTATATAAAATAGCAAGTCATGAAAGACTTTTTACCTACGCCGAACTAAGGCCTACTCTTGCCTTAAAGATTGAATCGACTTCTGCTACGTTTCTTTTAATGAAAATAACCAATGCTTAATGCTGGAATGACCTACCTAACATTGCAATTACATATTTTTATAGAAATAGTAAGTGGTAAATAACTATTGATTAGAGGCTTTTTTTTAACGCAACCTTATATCTTACCTTTTAAATTTTTAGCCCGAAACAAGCGTAATAGGCAAAGTTATTCGACGTAGCGTTAAATTTAATTTCCTCTAAAGGGAATTTCAAAGTAGCAATGCTCTTGCCCCTTTTACCTAAAAGCATTTACATACTAGCACGATTCAAATAAGCTCCTTTGATTAGAAAATTCAATAAAGTATTCTTTGTCGAACAAAATTAAAAATAAGCCGAATTCACGGCTTGAAAACCTAAAAACGAAACTCAGATCCCAGAAAAACCTGTCTTTGATCTGTAAAAGCGACCTTAAAATAAATAAAACATTACTTACCAATTAGACATAATGCACTTCATCGCATCCTAACTTCGCCCTTATAGTTGAAGAGTTTTTAAGTAGTCGCTCTCAAATTCGCTTGCTAGATCGTACTTCTAATTTAGCGTGAATCGCATTTCAGTCCGTCAGAGAGTTAAATAGAGGAAATTACAAGGTGGATACGGTGCAGCGAGATTAGCAGTAATTAAGAAACTATTAAATAAGCTACCTGCCTGTATAAAGGAGCTAAAATAGAATTGCTGTTCGTTTGTAGCATCAATAAAATGAGTTTTAATTCTAGGTTGTGAATGTTTTTTTATCTGTTTTTAGTTTAAGATGGGATGGATTATTTATAACACGTACCGAAGGTATGTGTTATAAATAATTCCCATCTTAAAAAAAAAATATTTTGTTCTAAAAATTTAATTTCAGAAACTCGTATAATCAAATTCATTGTTAATATAACAAAGACTATTAACCTACTCATAACAGCCTGCTCACAGGGAGTGAGTTTGGCTACTTGAGTAGAATTTTAGACCCATAAAGTTGAAATTTGCCCAACAGACGGTCCAAAGCCAAATTTAATTAAATAAAATTAAATGTTTAATAGAGAAAACTTTAAAGATTTAACTCAAACTCTCAGCAGGCTAATATAAATATATTCCATAGATATTAAAATTACATTACTTCTATTGATTTCATTGCTGTCGGGTAAAAATTAGCAGTGTCTACGTGACCTGATAGACACTGTTTGTTTGTACGGCGGTTCATCAATATTGTCCAAATGTCAGCATTGCAAATTGCTTAAGCCAAAACCACTGTTGACTAAGCAATGTCGTTCATATACCTACGAATAAGTTATAGAACTGGTTCATCGTGTTGGCAAAGCTTAGATAAACTGTAGAGAATAGAAGTGTATTAATATGGAAGGAATATGATCATCTTGATATCGGATTTCTCTTGAGATTTTTTTTTTATATTCCTTTTCAGTATATAGGTTTTGTAAAATATTTGAGTATAATGTATTGTGAATTGAAAATCGTTAATGTTATTCTTGTTCTTCAGATTAAAAATCTTAAGCCCCATCAAGTTTTTATATTCATGTATGACGTATTATTTTTATATTCATGTTTATGTTATCCTATTGAACAAATATAATAATAATAATAAAATCCAAGCTGAATTAATTTCTACGAGTAAGTTTCACTTTGTAATATAAATAATGTATACATAATTTATATAGTATAAACTGAATAAAACTAAATATAACTCGCGTGTGGCAGGCTAGTCTGGTACGTAATGAAAATATTATATAAATAATAGGCTTATTATTTTCCATATTAAAAAGTTAGAACTAGCTGGATCACTTTGTGTATTAACTCTGAGAGAGATAGTTAACACAAAAAATCAAATTATAATTTCGTACGAAGTTAGAATGGTTGTTATTGTTATTATTTTTATAATAATATCCTGGGACATTATTCACACAACGCCAACTGATCCCAAACTAAGCAGAGCTTATACTATGAAAACCAGACAACTTATATACTATACATATACTACTTTTCTTTTGTAAATACATACTTGTATAGATAATTACACCCCGACTCAGGACATCAAAATAGACATGTTCATACACACAAATGTCAAATTGTGTATAACATGGGTTTTGTCTAAGGAAAAAAATAAATAGTATGTTTGCTTAATCGCAAAAAACACATTATTTCTTTTTTGTTATTCCTCCAACATGTTTATCAAAATGTATGTAAAAGTATGTACCCATTTTAGACGAGAATGCTTGTGGAGCATTGGCGATGTAAGGAATGGTTAATATTTCTTACATCATTAATGTCTATGGGCAGTGCCTGTCCTGGCGCGTCACGTCGTCCTTTCGTTTATGAATGAAATATAGCCTTACAAATGTCACGACAGTACGACAAAACCTTGTAAAATCAAGTCCATAACAGGTGCAACGCTGTCAAAACATCGGGCAAAATAAAAAAGGAATTATCATTTGATATATTATTTTATCTTAAGAAATAGTTGCCAATATCTGGTAATTATTTCTTGTTTATTAATACAGAAGTCGTATTCGTGTATTATTCGACGATCACGATTCCTTTTATCGTGCTCCAATTAACAGGCACTCTAACAAAGCACTCTGAAGTCTTTGTTTTCAACATTAGCCTTATGCATAAAACAAATACATTTCTTATTTGGTCGCTTGAAAAATTCGCTATTTCATTTCCAAATATGAAGCATTTCGTTGTAATTTCAACTCTAAAATGTATTGAATAACGTTTTTTTAACATTTTCTCAAACATTCGACCGAGTTATCACGTCACGCAAAATCACTTAATTTGCTGAAAAAGGGAAATGTGTAATTTTAAGTACATAAGAAATATTTACGTAAATTGCAGTTAGTATTAAAACAAAAGTAAAAATCGTAAGGATATCAAATATTTGACTAATTAATTAGTAATAAGAAATGATTGGCAATAGTCGCATTTCAATTAATCATGAAAATTTTAGATAGAGTTTTTACACAATAGCAATTCTAAACAAAAGAAAGAAGGTATGCATTATAAATATATATATAAGAGCACTTTATAAAGTGCTCTCAATAATAAAATTCAACTGTTATTTAATGTATCGTTTCAGTACGAAGTTGGTAGCTATGTTATTATTATCACGATTAAAATGAAAGAGATCCAAATGCTTGTTTCATACGAATTGTTATCACTAATATAATATTAATCGTAAATTACTAGGCCGAAGCCATGTAGCTCTGATATAATGACTGGAATTAAAAATTTGGTACAAGTCTTCCTGGGTGTGGTACCCAGAAAGGTTTGCACCGAAGCATTACCACTAAGTAAAACGTTTTTTTTTTTAATTCCCATCATTATTTTTATATATCAACATCATATATTTCTACCGACAAACAGTAATAATACTTAATATTTTTTTGTTCTGTTTTGAAGGTTGAGTCAGTGTAACTACAAGCACAAGGGAAATAAAATCTTAGTTCCCAGGTGGTTAATGTATTTTAAATCGCCAATGTCAGTTATTTTAACTAAATTACATTGGATTGTTTGGCGCACCTTTTAAACCAGAAACCAGTACTACAAAGCAATTTTTTGGCAGTTGAACAAGTGATTCAGAAGAGTATGTATAAAGTGCTACAAAATGATAATTTAAAAATATTCGATATAATAAGTCAATATTGAAAACGTAAGATAATGTTTTATTACTAAAAGGCTTCTTACAAATAAAATTAGTAATTGTTGCGTGAATCTATAAAAAAAGAACAAAACTTTTCCCTTTATAATGTTAGTATGAATAAATTCACTGTTGACTGTACTTGAACACGTAATGCAAAATTGCAGTAACGTTAGCCCATAAATTATTAATGTAAAAGGAACTAACTGGTTACTTTTGTCGTGTACTAATAAAACAAGCATTTTAAAATTAATTTTTTGTATCCACTTTTATTACGACCATATTATCTTGCATAATGTCGCATGCTTTTGTAATAAAATTAATTGCTGTAAAGAAATGTATGAACAAACTTTTAATGTTAGATAAGAATAAACTTACTAAATACACTTTATGCAAGCGCTTCTTAATTGTTAACAACACTTTGATATATCAATTCTACTCTGAGCTACTAATTCGGAATAGGGCATGGGGCCAGTAGGGCTATTCTGACGAGCAAATTCAATACTCACAGCGGAAATCGATTGTGAAATTTCAGATATGTGACATTGACCTTATGTTTAATGATTATAGTATATAACCATAAGTTTGACTGTCTATATTTCACAGTAACAGTTGAGTAATTAAGTTCTTAAGCGCTAGGTGATTCTTGTTATATAAATATATAAACAAGAATGGCTATAAAACAATTTTAGATGAATTCATGAAATTACATTAAGACAAAAATGTAGCGAATCGTAAAATAGACGCGAATAGAGACGGCAATTGTGACTTGAAATAAATGCTAGAAAATGGAATAAGAGTTGCTTTTTTCAATAACTGAACGTATCCAACAGTTCAATATCTAATATCTGTGTATCAAAATTGTGGTTTTCTTAGTATTGAATATAAAACGATAATAATGAGAATGTCATTTGAAGGGCGCTATCCTATAGATTTGCATAAAACATTACAACTACATAGTTTACTAGTATTATTAACTGTATAATATATATATATTATTTTCTCATATTATTTTCTCATAGGATATATTTATATCCTATGAGAAAATAATATGTTAAAATTATATTCCACACTGTTTTATTCTTGGACCAATCTTAAGCAGTATAAAACATGAAATATTGCTGTGGAAAATGTAATACATATTTGCGAAATTGTATGAAAGGTGCAAATAAATACATGTCCTAGGAAAAACGAATTGATTTAGTTTGTTGAAAATACTAGGTTAACGTAAAAATACTTGTGGCTAGCGGTTGATATTTGGATCACGCGTGCATTCCATAGATGCCCGTTCGAAATATACTTATTCATTTTGTAAAACCGAAATAGTCGTTACAGTTTTATTGTTTCTTTTGTAAATATAATCTGTATGTGGACAGATAATATTATTTCAACTCGATTAAGTTGATAGTAGACTGTATATCCCACTGCTGGACTAAGGACTTTTCCCCCTTTCAGGGGGTTTGAAGCTTATTCCAGCAGCAGAATGTCATCTGACACAGGAAAATTTCCTCCCGACGCTTACATTTACATTTACCCCCGAATACGTAGTGATAAACAAGTTAAGCACATTAAAATCAAGTCCGTCAAGATTGACGTATTCTAACTACTGAGTCATCCAAGCTGATACGATATTTTAATTAAAAAAAAAATGTGTATAAATTTACAGCCAGATTTCCCACTGTTTGGATAAAATCCTTCTTTTTGTTTAAGGAGAAAGATTGAAACTAAATTTTAAATAAAAAAATATATAATAAATGCGAATGTGAGTTTGTTTGTTTGTTACGCTTTCACGCCTAAGCCACTTAACCGATTTCAAATGTAACTTCACCAATGGAAAGCTACAATATCATAATAACATAACATAGGCTACATTTTGTCCCCGTATTCCCACAGAACGGGGACTACGAGGGTGAAACTGCGATCTGAACGCTAGTTTTTATACACACTTAGCATCAGGTGAGCCTCCTGCTCGTTAAACAAAACAAAAAATATGCATGTTGCTTTTATCTCAAAATCAATTTAGACTCGATTTTTGTTTATTTAGATTTATATGAATCATAATCATTAAGTATATAGTTAGATGAATATAATAATGTACTCATGACCGAATTTAGGCACGGTGGCTATTTGGTACAGGATATTATAGTACGCAAGTATGTGTACAAACAATGAGCTTCACTCACTATTCCATTTCAAGTCAATCGGCAGATTTTCAAACCTAGCTACTAACGAAATTATTCAGAGAAATCTTTGTATCGAAGTTGCATACAAACAAAATTGCTGGTTCATGAGATCTTATATATTAGTTTTCAGGACTTGGTGATTATGTTGAACGACATTTTCTTGGTAGTCTAAATTTCATTACGTATTTGGTGTACACCCACAGCTATATAATTAAATTTCAAAGGCGCTCAAACCAATTATAGATGTGATTTAATTACTTTTGGATAGACTATCTCAATGGAGATTCAAGAGGTTTCAGTTACGTAATATTACAAGTGACTATGAATTTCAAATACGTTAACCTTAACTGTAGGATTTAATAACAAATTCTGTTAATTTCATAATAGCTGCCCGTTCTGACTTCGTATGGATTAAATTAATACGAAGTTGCCTTAAAGTTGCTTTTTTTCCTGTCTTAGCGGATGATTATTTATAAAATAAACCTACTTTCACAATTTTAGATTTCTAGTACTTTTTGGTATTGATAATCAGGATAAACTATTTTCTAAGACTAGATTATATTTTTGTATTAAAACCGCAATCATATTTTTCCGGACGTTTTTGACAGATTTGTACCTGACGTGGTGTTTTGACACATTACCACTCACTGTTAGATTGCCATAATATATAAATTAATGATTTTAACCGTCTTTAAAAAAAGAGGTTCAAAATATTTAATATATATTAATATTTTTGCATTTGGCTTAGTATAGTTTAATTTCACCCTTAGTTTTTTATGTGAAGTATAAGCTCTGCTGATTTTTTTTGAAAAAACTATACATTTTTATTATTATGTTTGTAAGAGTCGTTTTTTTAGAATAATGAAATTAGTTTGATATCGATATTAATTTAGAATTTAAGGATGAAACATTCATTAATATACATACATTAGCAAATAAACAAAATCGAACTATATGAAACCTAAACAAAAGTCTAAAAATAAAAGTTTAAAAGATTCCATCTAAGTCTCCATCTCGTATAATCTAACAAACCACATGAAATATCTACGTAATTATAAAAATATATTCAATAATAAAAATGATGAGTTGCCCCGAATTCAATACGTGTATTGGATAGAAACAGGTGGACACGTCAGCGTACCTGAACCCTAAGGTCAATAAAAAACACGCGGGTCCTGTGACATGCTGATATCTATAGCGGGAATCCATAATATTCAGTTCCCATGTGACCTCACATGTATACATCCAATGGAAGTGACTTTGAAACAAAAAATATATGATTTTTTATATAATAAGTTTGAAATAAGTAAATAAATGTATGTGATATATACTTGGCGGTATGGTTTTATGCGAGTTCGTCTGGATAGGTTCATAAACCACCACTTAATAACTATTCTACCGCCAAAAAGCAATACTTAGTACTATTGTGTTTCGAGTGTGGTGAATGAATCAATTTAACTATAACATACGTAATATTTTATATTATGTATTATTATATAACGCTCGTAACAAAACCCTAAATCGAATTAGTTTAAAAATATAATTAAAATCAAAATAGAAGACAATAGGTGTAGTAAGTATAGAGATGGGAATCTAATGTGTGTGTACGCTTGTGTGTATGTGTGATATTTATTAATATACATTACAATTTTATTGATAAATATATATAGTGAAATGAATGTAGAAGACAAGACAAGATTTTATTGGTAGAATGTAATTCAATGATCTATGTTTTTTACTCTTTACCTGACCATTAATAATAATAATAATATCCTGAGACTTTATTCACACAAAGCCATCTGATCCCAAACTAAGCAGAGCTTGTACTATGGAAACCAGACAACTGATATACTTACATAGACTACTTTTCTTTTGTAAATAAATACTTATATAGATAATTACACCCAGACTCAGGACAAACAGACATGTTCATGCACACAAATGTCTGTCCTGGGTGGGAATCGAACCCACGACCTGCGGCGTGAAAGGCAAGTATCTTACCAACCACACCAACAGGCTAGTCATAACAGGCAAGTTAAAAAGGACCATTAATAAAAAAATGTATATATACAGAATTTAAGTTTATGGAGACTAATTTTTTTTCATTTTGGTGAAATACTTATTCATCTTAGGTCACTGTTTTAAACAGCGTTCAATAAAAATAACTAATGACTGGATCAAAATACCAAAATATACACATATATATTTAAATACTTATATTTACATATCTGTATATATGAGATTAAAAAATAATACATAATTTTTTTTAAATAGCTTTAAGATTGTATTGTAAAATTCATTAATTCTATTACAAATCTGATTCAGTTTTAATTTAACTTAATTATAATAATAAAAATAATAATAAATGGTCTCATTTAATATATTTAATTCATGTCCCAGAGCGATCGGTGAAATTAATAAAATCGAAACGGTATCCGCTATCAAATTAAGCTAATGTTCCCCAAACGTTAACTGCGTAATTAATATGCGTGGAAAAATATGGAAATATGAAATGGCTTCAAAGTGCCTTGACGACAGTAATCTGTTTAATTAATGATATATTTTTTGCTTGAACATCAGCGGTTTCATTAGTATTAATGGGTATAATATTGGCACCATATATTTCAGTTTTGGAGAGTTACATTTTATATATATTATTTAATGGTTGTAAGCGTACAGATAGAAATGCCCTATATTGCAATGATTAGTTACTTCAAAAAATATGTCTAAGAAAGTATAGACTAAATAACCTTATTTAACTTGGTGTTAGAGCTTTGTGCAAGCTCGTCTGGGTAGGTACCACCCACTCATCAGATATTCTACCGCAAAACAGCAGTACTTGTTATTGTTGTGTTCCGGTTTGAAGGGCGAATGAGCCAGTGTAATTACAGGCACAAGAGACATAACATCTTAGCTTTCAAGATTGAAATTTCTGAATTTTTAAAATAATAATTTTATAAAATTTGGTTATGTGTACTTACATAGAAAAGGCTAACAAAATACCAAAAAGAATGTTATGTAACTTGATGTTACTAACGTTCAAAAGGGACTTATTCGATCATTTGGAAATTACGATTTGAAAAATGACCGTTTTTTATGGATTTATACGATTAATTAACATCTGTTATAGACGTTTTTCTTCACTTACCCCTAATGGACTCGTGTCGATGCTGGTTCAACCGTTAAATTGAATTTGCTTGGCCGTTTTCCTCTTTACTGACTGAACCGTTTTAATTTAGGGTTGTAGTTGGAGTTATATAAATATTTTGACCTTGAATATAAAGTTTTGAACCTTTCTCTCAATTTGGTAAATTAATTCAAAATAAAAGTTACTCTTTGTCAAATAAAGGTGATAGCAATATATGAAATTGCAGGAAATCTCTCAGCTTCTAAGTATGTAGAATAAGCCAGAATGGTGTTACAATAACATGTTTTTTTCTTACCGTAATTTATACTGATTTTGAAAGTGACAATTCATAATTATTTTATACATACATGACTGATTCTTTTTTTTAGTACTGACTGTTAACATTTTAAATCGTAAAACCCTTACTGACTAGTATTTGCGATAAAAAAAATAATAAAAAACGACCTTAGAAAAAACCAATCGAAAAACGTAAATCTCTTGTCTTGAATTCCCATATTTTACGAGGCAGTAAAATCGAGGCACGGTTCAAAAGGCGTGCTTCTCCGCCACTACAGCAGGCTCTATTAGCTGGTCGCTTTGCATACAACCTTATTTTATTGTGGTTCAATGTTTAGGATATCGCGGGAAAGGCAAATAGTTTTTCGATTCATGGACGTATGCTTCAATGCATTGAATGTGAGCTACGAAAAATTCGAACAGCCGTCAAATATTTTGTTTATTAAAGCCAAAATTCACAACGGACTTAATTTTCAATGTTTTCGTCTAAATAAACATGATCAAATAATAATTAACAAGTGACAGAATAAAAATACACAAAAAAAGTTAGTAGTTATTCTGATATTTTCATTCTAGAAGTTTTTTTTCTCATAACGAGCTAATCTCAAATATATTTATCAACTTAATCTAGTTGCTCTTTACAATAACAAAAAATAATGTAACTAACCTTATTTTTGAATTTCGAATAGTAGGCGGTAATCTCGTACAATTAACAACTATCCAAAGATCGTAATTATTCAACTTAGACCAATCAGTCACGTGTACCGATTCTCGTTGATTGTAGTTTGCCGTCACGCTACACTGCTAACTGTAGTAGAAGTCTAGATATAGACGTAGACATTAATGAATACGTGTTATAAATAACATTTTATCTACTGTTTTCAAGTTTAATTGTTCTGGGCGTAGAAAGGCTGCAATTAATACATTTCACATGTACATAGCCTGGCTAAGTAAATGTTGACCTTTAATTTTATTATTCTTCTCTGTGTGGTATTAATTAGAGAATGAATCAACTTTGAGTGACGTCATATAAAAATAGTTCAATGTTTATTTTCAAAATTGTATAAATGGAACACAAAAAATGCTCAAAGTTCTTATAACAACAAAGATTATTGACAAAGGACATATTTGTATGTATATCTTTTTTTAGTAGTATTTTGTTTTATTTTTGTCTCTTTTACATTATTTTAGTTTATAGTTTTATGTAGATATGCAATTGTTAATTCTGGATAAAGAAAAAAAAAACATCAAAAAATAAATAAAAAATATATTCAATACAATTTTCTGTATTTTATAAAAATAAATTATATTAATTATATATATGATAAAAGATAAAATTCATATTTCAATCCGTGAAAGACATTTTATAATAATGAAAGTATGGAATGAATATTCGTTGATTTCAACGTAATTATCAATTTAGTTTTTATTATTTTCTATAAGTAAGAGAAAAATATTTGCTGTATATGCTCGTTCTACGTTAAGCCTATTTTTTATGTACATATAAAATTTATATTAGTGCGATTTCACTATGACAGTTTTATCGAAACCCAAAAATTTATATGACAATATTTTGTCTCTTTTCTTAAAAAAAAAACACTAGATAAGGAACAATGACCCTGATTTTTGAAGTAAATCTTATATGTGAAATCTAACGTGCAATCTTTACACTAAAAGAGTCAGATTATAAATCTGCCAACATATTTTTCTAAGACCTTTCTTCAGCTCTAACAGGCTATTATACGCAAGCGGCAGGTCAAGCGTTTAATCGTTCGGAACACTTTACTGACGCATTCACGCCCCGTACTTTTATGAAACCTGTGTCGTGATTTTTTCTTATAAAAAACATTCCATTTGCTTAAACCAAAGATAGATCTAAAATTTGATACGACGATAACCTTAAAGTTTATTTTAGGGTTCTATTATTGATTCTAGGAATTAGACTAACAAATGGGTCATTTGATGCTAATAGCCTTTCAACTATAGACTACGAAAATAAAAAAGCACTCTTTATACATTTTGTATCGTGCAAATAAAACCCTACTAAAGTGGCCGGTTAAGGCAACATTGCTAGATGAAGTCCTCTTCTACACGACGATGCATAGATATGGATTAGTAGACATAACATGTAGATCTTCGTTCAAAAGATTGAGGTTTCTTCGCCGTGATGCCTTCCCGGGTTTGAACATACAATCTTCGGTTAAGATTCCCATGATCTAGCCACTAGGCACTAGTAAAAAACTCGCAAAGCAATTTTTTATGCCCTAACATTTTGAGATCCTCGTATTTAACAATACTGTAGCGTGTTATATAAATACTTTGGCGTATACATTCTTATCTTTACGATATTTTGAACGTTCATGATTCATTTACTCATTATCTTGTTTTATAGATCATAAACTTTTGAATATCAATATTACGATTACTTGTCATGGAAAGTTATCGTGATACATTCTAATCTGATTAGTTATTATGAACAGATACATTGATTTACGTTTCTCTCTTTTACACTTACTGCTTTATGTATGTCGAAAAGGGACGCAACACCTGTTTGCAGTTTATGATTTGGTTTTACGATGCTGCTATAATATAATGATACAGGGGGTAAGTTTTATTTACATTTGACATGAAAATGTACAAGTATAAAGAGATTAAATCTTTGTGGTATACCATACTATTTACTTTACATATTTTTGGGGTTAGTTAAATATTATTTTAAACTCAGAATAAAATTATATTACTTAATAAATCTACACAATTAATTAAATTAAAGCAAATACTCGTTCAAAGATTTTATCTACAAGTATATGTATTGCTAGTTTGTGGTAGAGTATGTGAGTTTTCTATTTAAATAAATATATTTATAATATAAATATTGGCGTCGTTTTAAGTATTTTTTATTAAAGTAGAAAAACTGAATTTCCTTAATCAAAATGCACGACTAAGAATTCATGGATATAACATATTTTAATAACTCACTTATCTAATCAAAAAAAATATTTAGGTCATGAATAAAGTTTTATATAAATGGTAATTTACCTAAAAGCTCAATTACTACAGCTTGTATGTTTTGAAACAATTTTCTTACTTTAATAGAAAAGGATACAACTAAAATGTGCTAATGGAAGTTGAAAGCTGTCATAATGGTCTACTTTCATACAAAGCTTTCATTAAGCTGAGACGATAAAATTATAATTTACATTATATCTTTTTATTATTCACTATTTCATTTAAAACTTTTGTAAGCATTATAAAGGTTAGTTTATATGTCGATGTGTCTTAACCGATCGATGTAAAGTTTAACGAATATCGATCGGTTAAGACACTTTTTAAAATTTAGTAGAACCTAAATGAAGCATACCTAAAAGAAAATTGGTTTAGCATTCGAAAAAGATTATTAGTTAAATATTAAGATAGATTGTAGCTTATAATATTATGACAAATAATTACCAGTGACAATATCTCCTTACTTTTATACTTGTTTCTAAAAGGTGAAATCTAAAGAATGAAAATTTGGTAATACATTTACTAAAGGCACTACAAATCTAGAAGAAAAGCGTAGCAGAAAATAACCCATTACCACGTCTCCATCATAGCCCATCTGCGTGCAGTTTCAATGCTGAGAATACGTCGTTTGTGCGAATACTGAACTGTGCAGTTATATAAAATACTTCTACATAAGACACAATCTTTATTTATAACTAGCTGTTGCCCGCAGCTTCGCTCGCGCGTGGTCTTTATCTATATTAATATTATAAATAAGTAAAAATAGATTTTTTGTATGTTTGTTTGTAGCGAATAAACTAAAAACTGCTGTATTGTTTTTAAAAACCTTTTTTACCTACAGAAAGATACGTTACCAGCGAGTAATTAGCTGCCCGTCCCGACTTCGTACGGGTAAAATAAGGATTTTATCATTTTTTAATCAATAAGATATAGGGTTTTCCATTAAGGGCGCTTGATCGTGCAGAACTTCCATCGTAGCGTGTGCTGTGTGGCACGTAGCGCCGTCCTGTTGAAACCACATGTTGTCCAGATCCATATTCTCGATTTCAGGCCAAAAGAAGTTGGTTATCATCGACCGGTATCGCTCACCATTGACGGTGACGGCCACACCATTATCGTTTTCGAAAAAATACGGACCAATCACGCCTCCGGCCCAAAATCCGCACCAAACAGTCACTTTCTGCGGGTGCATTGCCACTTGGTGAACCTCGTGTGGATTGGTCTCGTCCCAAATACGGCAATTTTGCTTGTTGACATAGCCATTCATCCAAAAATGCGCCTCGTCGCTGAAGATGATTTTTTTGCCAAAATCGGCGTCAACTTCCAACTGCTCTAATGCCCAGTCAGCGAACACACGGCGCTGTCTATGGTCATTAACCTTGAGCTCTTGGGTCAGCTGGATCTTGTACGGGTGCAGGCTCAAGTCACAACGCAAAATTCGCCAAGTTGTCGTCTGCGAAAGGCCGAGTTCCTGTGCGCGACGCGGAATTGACTGCCGCGGGTTTTCGAGGACACTGTCGCGCACAGCGGCGATATTCTCGGCAGATCTCGCGTTACGTTGACGCACGGGAACCGGCTGATTGTTAACTGACCCGGTTGACTCGAATTTGTCCACCAATCGACGGATAGTCGACTCGGCAGGACGATCATCGCGACCGTAAAACGGGCGAAGTGCGCGGAACGTTGCTCGAACTGAAGACCCATTTTCATAAAACAATTTTATGATTTGCACATGCTGCTCGACACTGTTACCTGCCATGGTGGTTTGGGAGGACGGAATGAATATAACACACTGCATTTGACAGCTGTCACTCAAACAACATGGCCGCAATCAGCTGTCAAAGTTCAAGCGTCCCTATTGGAAAACCCCATATAAACATTTACCAATCGATTTATTCGCCCATCCAGTATAGTGTATGTGTGTTCAGTACAGGGCATATAATAATCCTACTTCCTACTAATATAATAAACTCGAAAGTTTGTATGGATGTATGGACGTTTGTTACTCTTTCACGCATAAACTACTGAATGGATTTTAATGAAACTTTACAATAATATAAGCTTAGGGAATACCAATTAAGTGGTACATATGGCAATAATGGAATATGTTTTTTTTATCCAAACATCACCAACATAGTGAAGTTCGTATATTTCTCCCTAAGAGATATTGATATAAGATATTGCGTATTTTGAATTTCATTATTTGCACCCAACTCTTCCAAACAAAAATAAAAGTCTCTAAAAACTTTGAAATTCATGTTTATTAATTCAATCAAAAAACTCAAATAGTATATTTCTATTTTTTTAAATTTTTATACTAATGCTTTAACTCCGTTTCTCCCGTTTGGAGTTAAATTTCTAAAAACGACGAAATACGTATGCATAGCTTTAATACTAAATATCATTCTTCTTACACCAAAAGTGACGGAATCCCCATACAAACTTTCAACCCCTTTTTTACCCTCTCAGATTTAGATTTTCAAAAACGCTGAAATACATTTTTATTTATTTTTAAGCTTGTTCATTAAATTTCATGCTTCTAACTTTAAAAATGACGGGTTTCTAAACAATCGTTCAACTCTTTAGGGGTAGAATTTCCAAAAATCCTACCTTAGTGGTGTTATAAAGTGTATCAACTGCCAAAATTTCAAGTTTCTAACCCCCGCAGTTTAGGCTCTGCGTTAATGAATCAGTTAGGAAGAGTAATAATATTATGTGAATAGATATCAACAAAAATACGTATTTTTATAACTTTTGATAGACTCAACTAATTTTGATGAAATAAAGGCTAAACGGAATCTTGAAATAGTTCTTATAATAATTCGGTTATTTCAATTTTTAGACGATTGAAAAATACAGACATGCAGACAGAAAAAAAATAAAAAAAATAATTGCTTTGGTTTTGGTAAATCGTAAATAGCCATATAACCTTTAAAACAGGCAGTTATTTTGAAATAACAGACAGAAACTTCAATTTTATTTATATGTATGGATAATTTATTAATTATTTCGTTTTTGTTATAGATTTATGTTATTTTATGTGTACAATATAAAGTATAAAGGAAAAGTTTCTTCTGTCAGAGACTAAATAAAATCAGACTTAACCAAGGCTACTAATTTAATTAAACAAAAAAAGGGAATTAAAACAAATATTTTCCATTGAACTTGACACACATCTGAATAAGCTGCTTAAGCGGCCATTTTATGTAGAAAAAATATATAATATACAAACAAAAGCAGCTATATAACAATTTTAATTAAAGTTTCAAAAGCAGTTATTTGACCGCTCTGGTAGGTTAAGTGTTAAAAATGAGATGACACTTATAGCATATATATATATAAATATATACATACATTAGCTAAGTTTCCACCAACAATAATTACACAATCATTAAAATAATCAAAACATATATAAAATCAAACAGCTAAACCATCATAATCAGTAAAGGTGTAGTAAGATATATATTTTTTTATAATCAAATATAATTAATTACTTAATGAAAACACAAATTTAACAAAAACAAAATATAAATGAAATCACATAGCTTAAGCATTATTACATTGAGTAAGGCCAATAAAATGCAATAAATAAATGATATATATATTATTTATATATTTTTTAACCAAATACAATTAAAAGGCAAGCAAGAATATGACTACAGTAAAAAATTTATAACAAACTTAAATATTGAATATTAAGATGGGTTGGTACATTCATTTTATATAAATTAATACATTTAATACATTATTATTTTTAACTTATTTATGTTATTTTTGCAGTGATTTTTTTTTAAATATATAATATCAATATCTGAGTACACTTAATTATATATTATATGCTCGCACAGATCTACTTCTTCCTATTCATGATTATGCTGTCGCAAGCTTGATGTAGCCAAAGACCAATTGAATTAAGCTGAGAGATTACAAAATACTTTTATTCGGTTTATATTGGGATGAGGCAAATATAACCACGTTTCACAATTTTGTTCTCTTCTTAATTAGTTGCCCGTCTGACTTCATAGGAATATGCACATCTTCTCTATTCTGTACTGTGTGTTGTTTAACCCTTTTACACCCCCTTCATCACTTGATATTCATTAGATGATGACGGTGATGACGACGTCTCAGTGCTTTTATTTATGTGCTCGGTATTTTGTTGTTCGATCACTACTATTTTAGCTATCTCTATAGCTTTCTTTAGTGACAGATCAGACTGTTGTAATAATCTTTGATGTTTGGCGAGCTACTCTAACACATATTCGCTGTAAATTTATCACTGACCAATGACTATTGATTCAACGAAATCGCATTTTAAACTGTAATTTTCTAGACTCGTAATAAAGTTGGTTATATTTTCGTGTTTGCTTTGTTTTCTCATAAAAAATACATGTCAGGCCATAGTTAAATTTTTCCTCGGTTCGAAATACTTGTTACATTTATTAATGAGGTCTTCTAAAGTAATTTCTGTTATTTTAATGTTGAACAAAATTGCTATTTTTCTCTATTTACACTTCTTATACATAACCAGTGGCTTATACTCCTTATATATATCCAGAGGCTAATAAATATAGTTCAAAATATGGTTGCCATTTTTTCCGCGTTAAATTGTTATTTATTTCGTTGTTTAGAAAAAACTTCGGTAGGTAAAACGTTTGAATTTATATCTGCCGTTTTAAAACTTTTGACAGGAAACACGAATTTACGAAAAAATTATACCTATTTAAAGTTTTAAGAAGTGATATACCACGTTGATGTTTAAAGCAAGCACTTCTAAAACCATGTATTATTGTAAGTTGTTTTTTAGGCTTTGTTTATACACCTATATACTATTTACGTATTAATTATTGTCACTGAGTTAACTGACTTGCTCACACGCAGTCTTAAAACGTACTGTTATGAAAGATATAAGATGAGATCATAAAGATACACACAATATATATGCAATATTAGTTTTTATGCAAAAACAACACACGAAGCTACTGAAAACACGAAATTGTTAACAAAACTTTTTGATTTTGACAACTAACAGTGCACGTACTTTTCCTACAGATAATAATTTATTGATTTTTAGTAGTGACACTAAACTTTTAATAAATAAATAAAGATTAAAAATTATAAGACAAAATATAGGATAAATCATAAGCAAAAGTGTATATTACATGTAATATTTAATCTCTTTTCAGTTTGACCATAACCATTTTTTAATAAATGTTCTACGTGTATCTTTAAATTGACATAACTTTATTATTTATGAACCGATTGAAATAAAACAAACACTAAATGTTAAGTGAAGTTAGACACAATACATTAGTGAAAACCGCACTCAAATCCGTTAAGCCGTTTTTAAGATTAGCGTGCACAAACGCACAGACAAACAGACAAACAGACAAAAAATTTATTAATCATTGTTTTGGGTTCTATTGTGTTTATAAAGACCCCCGATAAAAGTTTTACTCATTTATCTTCCATGTACAGACATCGACCAGTTACAGATTTATTATATGTATAGATAGACAGATAACATTTTAGTAGTAATTATATTTAAAATGAATTAAAATCGTGTCAACTTATCATGAAATAAGACAACAATGTTTTATGGCTGTCGTTTAGTGTCGCGTTAGTCGCATAAAATCTCTCCCGTGAATGGACACGTCCTTAGTTCTGCAGTTAAGTCTGTAATGTGTTTGCAAAAATAATTATAGCCTAACACCTATTAACTACCGTTCAAGTCCATTACATTACAGGAGTGTTGACTTACCCTCAGTAATAAAATGTTATGGGTGGTAGTGATTTTATTGTACACTTGTTTAGGGGACCCTAAACAAACGATTGATATTAAATGATTGTGGCTTTTATGGATTGTTTAATGTCTATAAAGGACGTCCTTTGATAAAAAGCTTGATAACGTTTTGTATAAGTTCTTTCGACATTTTTTTATTATAAAATGAAAAAAGCAACACATCATAAAATGAGTAATTAATTCTATTGTGACGATTTATTACGTACGTTAACTTTGGATGGTTATGGAAGTTAATTTGATTTTATTAGTATGTTTTTTTCAAAGTAAGCACGTTAATTGGCAAATGGGTTTCCTGATGCTAAGTGGTCACTGCCGCCTATAGACATTTTCATTGTAAGAAATATTAACAACAGATGCAACGAACATTGCTAATACGCCATCAACCGAAGTGACTAAGATCTTATGTTCCTTATGCATGTGGTCACATTGGCCCATTCGCCCTTCAAACCGGACCACAACAATAAATTTTATATATAATAGTATTGCTGCTTGGCGGTGATGAGTGAGTGGTACCTTCCACAAATCCGTACCACAACGTAAATATGATTATATTATAAGTCTGAGTTAATTCATTTCGATTTTGCTTGCGTTATCAATATTTAATGGTTTGTACTAATACGTGATATATCATGCAGTGGTTTTATTTTATGGTCACCTTATATTATATTATATTTGTAAAATATAATTACGTTAAATTGCGTTATATATTTATAAAATATAATTTCGTTATAATTAATAACTCGTTATAATTAATTTATATCTCGAGCCTTGGGGATTCATAGTCATATTATTTCTTTTTTTTTAGAACCCATAATGGTAAAGTATAAACTTACTTGTACTTTATTTTAAAATTCAGTATAATTCGTAAGGAATTTTCAATATTTAATAAGTGATTTTTTTAGATATAAATTAACAAATACAAAATAAAATGCAAGTTTTAAAGACACATATTTTTTGTACATAAGTTGAAGATTTACAAAGACACGCCCATAAAAGCTATTTCTGATCCCTGCGTTTCAAGTTATTTTCGTTATTCGACACATACGTCAATATAAACTTTAATTTCATATCCCCAAAGAAACTAAAATAGCTATGAGGCAATATACGTGGAATGTACGTCAATCGTTCAGCTTCCGTTCCGTTGGATGCTAGCGACAAAAATTGAAGTTTACTTTCTTAGTATTTTAAAGTTTTCAAATATTGAATTCCTGTGTTACAAAACCAATTTTGATTTAATGGTAAAAACATTCCATTATTGAAAATGTGAAATAAATAATGTTGTACATAAGAAGTATACTCGTTATTATAGCTTAGTGATAAAACTTATCTCGATATTGTAAACAATTAAATAATTAATTAAACTTAGCAAATATGACATTGTATCATATTGTAAAAGTAATTATTTCAAAGAAATCAATGGAGAAAAGTTTATAATATTCATTCTAGTTACAAACATTTTAAATCAGTAATTTAAATGCAGCAAATTAATTTGTTTAATATTATAGTATGAAGGAAAATTATTTTCTATTTTGATTAAATTCAAAACACAAACAAAAACAGTCTATACTTAAAGAACTTGATTAAAAATATTGTCATTTCAACAAATAAAATTAACCAATAACATTGATAAAAGAATTTGCAAATAAATATTAACCAATAAATATTATATAGTTAGGAGACTTCTTGGTCCATACAACAGCGTTATTAAAATCAAAAGGAGCGCGCTAATTTAAAACCGCCGCCATCTTGTTCGTGCACATAAAGGTAAAGTCATTCATTAATTATTGGCGCGACTTATGATTTGTAATGTGTTCAAATGTGTTATTTGGATTTAAAGAGTAATTGAATGAGTGATTTACATCAATTTATATGATTTGGTGTACTATTTATGGATAGACCAATCCGAGGTTCTTATAAAATCAGTTTTCACTTTTGGATGCTAAATATATTTTATATCTATGACCAAATTTATAATTTCGATAGCGTTGCATCTGGCGTCATCACGAACTATCAGTTTTATAAAATACATCCAAATTAATATTAGTCTGTTAGTTACCTACTTTTCACAGAACACTAAACCGACCCAATTTTAATGAAATTTGATATAGAGATAACTCGAGCCATGGGGATTCATAGTCATATTGTTTCATTTTTTTTTGTTTCTAAAATGGTAAAGTACAAACTTACTTGTACTTTATTTTAAAATTCAGTATAATTCATTAAGAATTTTCAATATTAAATAAGTGATTTTTTTAGATATAAATTTACAAAATAAAAAGAAATGCAAGAATTTAAAGACATATTTTATGTATATATATATAGTTATCATTAATAAATCTGCTATAAAATGACGTCATAAATTTGTTCACTCGACTTCGTATTCAAAGTTATTTTAGTTTCCTTTCATTTGCATTGTCCTTTCATGTATTGTATTAATTATATTTATATGTACCTATACCTATGTATAATAAGACATTATTATATATGCAAATTATGTATATCTTATAATGAATGGAATAATAATAATATTATAAAGATAATTATCAATGGTAATTAAGTACTGACGACTGACGATAGTTATAAAAATGTCGGCTGAACAAATCTGTTTGATTTGAAGTTTGACTTTGATGCTTTTAGATTGTTGTCAGGTATATTAATATTAGGTCCTTACATATGAAATTGGCGTTTTGTACGGGAGGAATATAAAGTCATTTTTTTTTTGTAAAATATATTTAATTAATCAAAGTATGCACCGTTGTTATCTATGCACTTTTACCATCTCATAGGTAGTTCATTGATCCCTTTACTAAAAAAACCATGGGGGCGAGAATCAATAAACTCTTTGAAGGCGGTTTGGACCGTCGCATCGGAGTTGAATTTTTTTCCTTGTAAGAAGTTATCCAAATTCACGAAAAAATGGTAATCTGTTGGAGCAAGGTCCGGGGAGTACGGTGGATGTCGCAGAAATTCATCAATTGTAGCTCATCTAACTTAGTGGTTTTTTGTTGTGCAGTGTGTGGTCTTGAATTGTCGTGAAGCAGCGAGGCCTAGAGCGATTGACCAATCTCGGTTATTTAGCAGCTAGTTCTTCCTTCATGGTTTGCAGTTGCTGACAATAGATATCTGTCGTAATCCTTTGGCCAGATTTTAGAAAGCTATAGTGAACGACACCGGCACTAGTCCATCAAATACTCACAAGTAACTTTTTCGTTAATTTTCGTTTAGGGCAGGATTTGGCTAGGACTCCAGGGTTCAGTCATTGCGACGAGCGCTTCCGATTATCGTACAGTATCCACTTTTCATCACAAGTAATGATTCGATTTAAAATCTCTTCATTATTGTGTCGGTTGAGCAAAGTAACATAGCAGTCGACGCGTGTTTGCAAGTTCGATTCACTCAATTCATGAGGTACCCATCGTTCAAGTTTTTTTACTTTCCCGATTTGCTTCAAGTGGATTAATACAGTTTTATCACTTACCCCGAAGCCTGCAGCTATCTCTGAAGTGCTTTGTAATGGATCCGCTTCCACAATAGCCTTTAATTCTTCATTTTCCACTTTGGTCTCCAGCCGTCCACGGGGTTGGTTTTGAGGGTCGAAATTTCCAGAACGAAAACGTTGTAACCAAAAACGTACCGTGCTTTCTTTTGCGACACCAGTGCCGTACACATCATTAATTCTTCGAGCTGTTTCTGCAGCACTGGTGCCACGGTAGAACTCGTACTCATAAATCTCATAAATTGTGCGGTAATAAGCGACGCCAAAGAAAAAAATAATGAGGAAAAAACAAATGAATGACTGTGTTCAAAAATCAAATGTACTAGCTAAATGAATTTATAAATTTGAATTTGGAATTCTTAACCAAAGAGGAGTTATTTCAGATCAAAGCGGTCAGTACGACCAAACGTTAATTTCATATGTGAGGACCTAATATTAAATTCAAATTTAATTAATACAGGATAAAGCGACGATAAATGAATCTGTTCAAACATGTCTCATATTATATAACGTTAGGACGTCAAATTCATAATTAAACGAGGAATTCAGAAATTTCTAAATACTCCGAAACTCCACACAATTGCAACGCCCCAACAAGCTTGTTCTGCACGCGATGTTCTTAATTGTTTTATAATTGCTGCTTCTTAGGGTTCACGGTCTAAGAAATGAATGAATTTGTGGAATTTCGAAGAATTTTATAACAATATAATGGTTATAGAATACAGCAAATATATGTATGTCTATGTTGCTATGATATTGAAGTTTGTAAGCTTTATTAAACTGAATCCGCGTGGACGTAGGATGCAGCGACCTAGTTTTTGTAATTGTTCTCTAGTAACCTTTTATTCCTTGGGATGAAAAGTGTATCTTGAGTCATCATAAGATAAAACTATGTCAATTTAAATGATATGGTTGTGTTAGATAATATACGTAACATGAGTTCACTGACATACTTATATTAGACAAAAATATAAATAAGTCCCAACGAAAATAATCTTCAAAAAGGATTACATTTTAAATCATACTCCTAATTTTTAATGCCAGATTTGTACAGAACCAGTTGATTGTGAAGTAAGCAAATAAGCTATAATTTTTGACAATTAGCAATAAAGACATTAAAAGTAATGCATTGTCAAAATGTTCTATATTTATAGGAGCGTTAGCGTTTACAGATAGTACTTGTAATAATTTAACAACTCTCAAGTACTAATTTAAATTATATTTAATATATTATAATTAATTATAAATATTATCACTTTCGTCGAGCGTCCCGAGACGCACACGTTTTTTATAAGTAAGGAGCGCTCCGTACCATGCGTATTCAATAGTTTCACTTATATGTGACTTATACCTTTTACATATAACCCACACTATAAGGCTTACACGGAATAAATTGATTTAAGCAGCGCATCCAAAGATATTATACCATGCCTTCGATTTTAATGGCTATTTTTTATACCTTGTTGAGTTGTTTATTATTATATGACCAGCGTCTTTATCATACGTATTATTATATAGGGTTTTCCATTAAGGGCGCTTGATCTTTGAAATGCAAAAAAAAATATATGTAGGAGAGATATTTGCGAAATTTATTTTTTATTTGGAAGGCCTATCGACCCCATTATGTATGGAATATAACATCATTCAAATGACCGCCACGGCTTCGGTTGGTGGCGCGCACACGAAAGGTCCAATTTTCGATGACTCTGGCGCACAAATCGGGCTGTATTTGATCGATGGCGTGGCGTATGTTGACTTTGAGGGCATCGGTGGTTTGCGGCTTGTTGGCATAGACCTGCGACTTAAGAAAACCCCACAAGAAAAAGTCCAGCGGGGTCAAATCGCACGATCTCGGTGGCCAGTTCACGTCGCCTCCGCGCGAGATGACCATGTCCAGAAATTGCTCGTGCAGAACTTCCATCGTAGCGTGTGCTGTGTGGCACGTAGCGCCGTCCTGTTGAAACCACATGTTGTCCAGATCCATATTATCGATTTCAGGCCAAAAGAAGTTGGTTATCATCGACCGGTATCGCTCACCATTGACGGTGACGGCCACACCATTATCGTTTTCGAAAAAATACGGACCAATCACGCCTCCGGCCCAAAATCCGCACCAAACAGTCACTTTCTGCGGGTGCATTGCCACTTGGTGAACCTCGTGTGGATTGGTCTCGTCCCAAATACGGCAATTTTGCTTGTTGACATAGCCATTCATCCAAAAATGCGCCTCGTCGCTGAAGATGATTTTTTTGCCAAAATCGGCGTCAACTTCCAACTGCTCTAATGCCCAGTCAGCGAACACACGGCGCTGTCTATGGTCATTAACCTTGAGCTCTTGGGTCAGCTGGATCTTGTACTGGTGCAGGCTCAAGTCACAACGCAAAATTCGCCAAGTTGTCGTCTGCGAAAGGCCGAGTTCCTGTGCGCGACGCGGAATTGACTGCCGCGGGTTTTCGAGGACACTGTCGCGCACAGCGGCGATATTCTCGGCAGATCTCGCGTTACGTTGACGCACGGGAACCGGCTGATTGTTAACTGACCCGGTTGACTCGAATTTGGCCACCAATCGACGGATAGTCGACTCGGCAGGACGATCATCGCGACCGTAAAACGGGCGAAGTGCGCGGAACGTTGCTCGAACTGAAGACCCATTTTCATAAAACAATTTTATGATTTGCACGTGCTGCTCGACACTGTAACCTGACATGGTGGTTTGGGAGGACGGAATGAATATAACACACTGCATTTGGCAGCTGTCACTCAAACAACATGGCCGCAATCAGCTGTCAAAGTTCAAGCGTCCCTATTGGAAAACCCCTTAAAGCTCAATAGCAGTAGCGTTTCAATTTCAGCTACAAGTTATCACGTCGTATACAGGAAAAATTAAATAGTAGGGAAATAGAACCAACACTTGTATAATCGTAAGTTCAAATGTAAGCTTTTGAATTGTATCAACCTTTTCACAATTTGTTTTGCTAAAATTAAGTAAATAATCAATAATAAATTTTTATAATAACTACACGTCCATTTTACATTATGTCATTATTGTTAGAGATAAAGGCACTGTCAATTTTATTTTAATGCCGATTGCTGTAAGCGTGGTGACAGGCTTAAATAAGTGACTTAAATAACGGCCGAATACTGAAACGTCACTTAAATATTAAATGCAACTTAATTATTTGAGACGCCATAATTTACAATTTCGCATACTAATTTAGGAGCTCCTCAATGTTAAGTAGCGTTTAACTTTGAGGGACGTTTCAGTATTCGGCCGTAAGTGACATTATTATTATTATTGTATTTTCCTTGTAGTTTTAGGGTTATTTTAATAATTATTAATTTGTTACATGTACCAGGACATCATAATTTATTAAGCTTAAGAATACACTCTATTCCGACTGCATTGTGGTCACACAATTGAAAAGTTTTTCAATATTGAATTATTAATACATTTCGCTACAATATGCAAGCTAGGAGTATCTTGCCGCAATTTGTATTGTTGTCGTTTCAACAGACTATTTCATAAAATAGGCAAACTTAGTAGCACAATAATAGTTTCCAATTTCAAAATAGACAGATCATTTCATTTTATTCTTAAAATACGTATTGACTTTATGAAAATTCATCTTAATAAGACTCAATGTTTAAACTTAAACTACAGTCCAATAAAGATTATTACATGTTTAGTTTAAATCAAATCTAAACCAATAATCTTACTTTTTTTTTAACGCCAAACGATGAATCATAGCAAATGATTATAATAAATAAAAAATGTAACGAAAAATTTTATTCAACAATTCTATTAAAAAAATAATTTCAACTCTTTATAACAATCATGCCTTAATACCAGATCTCAGCGGGACACGTGCCTTCACTTTGAAAGTGTCATATTAAAGATAGAGACAGCTATATAAAGCTACGCGTTAGAGTGAGAGATGAAACGAATTAGGGTCCAATTCATATTTTCTCCTAAATGTGACGTGTGCCCTGACTAAAGTATATTAGTAATGTAATAGCGCGTGTATATGGACCCTTACATTTAAGGTGTGTCGAGATAAGATCTTAAATGAAAATGGCAGTTTTTATCAATGTGTTTGTTTGTTATGTACTTTAATTCTAAAAGGATTTGACTTTTACACTAAGTTTTACACTATTTATTCCATCGCAGTTTGAATGGATTTATACATGTGACGTATACAAAATTCATGAAGACGTTTTTCTTCATCGCTTATATGAGAACTTTCAATGCTATGTACAAGTTCAATAGTTAATTTCAAAGGCTTGCTTAAAACCGCGATCTTCACTTGAAATTTACTTGGTCATCTCAAGTGATACAGATTCCTAATTAGTTAGTTATATTTTTTTTTTTTGTTATCATTAAAATGTTTTGTCGATATAAAATTCAAAACATTTTAAATATTCATTTTTCGGTTTATCAAGACAACATAGTTAACCAAAATGGAAGTCACTTACATGTCGGAAAAATAATGACGACATTATAAAAAGTTTTTATACAAAAAGTTAGTAAATTATACATTTTGTGTATATAATACATACATATACGATTTTCGTTGTTTCCATAGCGTCACTAGCACCCATAAACAAAGTACCGCTGTTTTGGTCACATCTACCGCAAATACATAATTAAACCAGTTTGCTCAAGCTAATACTGGTATTATTTGTAAATACGAATATGTATTGAAGAGTAGTGAGAACCGAGTCAGATGTTCTAATTCCAGCTTGTATTTAATTATTAAATTTGAAACTAAAACATATGAAATGTCCTGTACTCGATTACAAAGCAAATGATTTAATGAAAGTCAATTAAAATCATTTGTAATTCGAATACGGTAATTAGGCAGTCACAATAAAAGCCGTCAAAGCAATAACATTAGTAAATTGATAATATGAACAATTAATTATGCCAACACGGTAATGGTGGCATTAGTTATTTATCTCGACAAGATAACAATTTTGTAATTGGAATTAAAATATATACTATTAATTACCTATCCTGACTTTGAAAAGGGTAATAATAAATTTAAGGGTTGTAATATTATTAATTTAGAGATTTATGATATATCCCAACGAACAAAAATTTTTTTTTTTTTGTAATATTTTGTTCTGCATATTCTACAGGCCGTGTCGGATCGCCTTTCCACCAGGCAATAAGGTTGCACCAGATTTTACGCCCACTCTGGAATATTATTATATTTCCTCCGTAGCTCGACGGTCGTGGGTGGATTGCGATTAAAATATCGTAATATATATATACTACCACGCAAAAGATATACACAAATTGGATTAATAAAAATAGACGTGATACAAATAGATTAAAATAGGACTTTCTAGGATTTCTAGGATTAGGAGGTTTATGATAGTTTGAATTTGACGATGGAAAAATATTAATAAAACAATCATTTATTTTATTATTCTAGAAAGACAATATAAGACCGATTCTATTATTAATTTATTCTCTGTCACGTTCAAACAAAAACCTTTCCACAAAAATAAATTAGGAGTCCCAATGTCACGTGACCACTTCAACACTTAGCTTTATTTCAGCAATATGTCACACTCTTAGCAAACCAAGCGTCAAGTTTCGTATTACCGCGGGGTGATTAACTTGTAATGGAATGGATGGCAAGTGAACCATTTATTACGACCCTCGGTCCGTGGTCGATTCGACTGCTGGACATCAATCTTGATTGAATAAAGAGCTAGGTCTAGGTATTTCGGCTAAGTGGATATTGAGATATGGCGTAAAACAATATATATCAACTTAATGTTTTGATATATATATATATATATATATAATATATAATAAAAAAATTAATGATCACTATTATATATATATATATCAACGAGATAATCGAGTCAAACCTTATTACGATTCAATTACCTTAGACAAAGTTTTGTGTTTTGGTATATGTACCAATGGTATAGTCGTAGAAAAAGCCAAAATATATTCAAATTACATAATGCATTCGATTTATCACGCGATTGACGTATTTATTGAATAATTTAGACGATAGCGAAATCGCTTCGATAAGTGTTGACTGAACTACCCCCCTAGTAAATTTATATTTCTTGATATAAAAATCTTTAAGGACTTAGTACTCCAAATGATATGGTTTCAGTCATCTCGACTGACTCGGGTAGGTAGCTTACAGATGTCAGCGATTCTTCTTCTTCTTCTGCCTAGCGTTTTCCCGGCCTAGTAACGCCAGGGTCCGCTTTCTTGCATCTATTCCTCCACTTTGCCCGATCTAAAGCATCCTCCTTAGTGAGATCGTGCTCTCTCATGTCGTCCCCAACAACATCGAGCTAGCGCTTCTTGGGCCTGCCATGGGATCTAGGGCCTTCGACAACAAAGTCCAGGCATCAGTTTCCGACATAGTCTGGTGGTCTGCGGCTAATGTGTCAAGTCTTTCGTCTTTCTGTCAAGGACTCAAATGGCACTTTGGTGTGTGACGCAGATAAGGTGAAGGAGAAGTAGCGCGACTACTTTAAGATGTTGCTTAACACACAACACGGTAATGTCTCTCCTCCAGAATTGCCTTCTAATCTCGGACTTGTTGCACCGGTAACCCCTGACGAGTTACTCAAATGTCTTCGTAGCCCTTTCCCACTTATCGCAGGCTTAGGGCGATGTGCCTGCGCGTCGTTTTGCAGCGACGCCCTAGCCGTTGTACCTAAAGTTATTTTCTTCTTTTCCATGTTAAATAGCGGGTACTGGTTTTAAATGGAGCGACTGCCGTCTGACCTTCATAACCTAGAATATGGAACCAGTTCAGGATAGAGGGATGTTGAGGAAATTTGGTGGGAATTCAAGGTATAAGGATACTTATGCCACGGAAGACACAGTGTGTAGCATAAGTAGCTCGGGGAAGGCATTTATACCTCTTATACCGGACAGGTACAAGGATACAAACACCCCTGCCTGCACAGATGACGCTGACAGATGTCAGCGATTATTTTAAACAAAAGGCTTGAATCAACCGAAATTGAAAAGTTGCAAACTATTGACTGAAGATGATTACAATGCTTAAATAACATAATGAATATGAACTAGCGACAGAATAAACAAAAAAGCTTGGTAAAATATTCTATTTGAATTGTCTGATATTAAAATGTTTATCATTTTTAAAGGCAAACTTGCTTTGGTCCTATTTAAATTCTTCCGTAATACATTACGTGCCTTGGCCTTGTGACAAAATTTGAACTGAAATTTTTGTGAGCACTTTCCACATCGTTTGCAAATGTTAAGTGTGCAGATGTAGTTTAAAAAGCTAAAATTGATTTTGTAGACGAAGCCTTATTTTTATTTAAGCATTATTTGAAAAGTTAAAATAGGGTATTAAATACACATTTAATGTTTGAGGTTGATTTTAATGTTATTGTTTTAAAGAGAATCTCTGTATATTAGAACCAACAAATAAGTGCTGTTTGGGGGTAAAGGAAATCCCAGAAGGTACCAGCACGATGACAAATGACGTAACCCAGACTTGCATAAAACCTTATCACCATATTTGACGTTGCAGTTTTGTAGATATACTCCAACTGTACGGAATCATCTCAAAGATAATTGTAGATAATAACTCTAGTTTCATATATTCAAGTAGAAAATATTTACATCGAATTTAAAAACGATGTAAGGCCTACTTGTGTGGTTATAACTCCGGTACATAATGAACATTTTCTTCATTACCCGCGATAATCGGCACTCCTTTATTGTCGGAGTTAATGGATCTAGTCGAGGAGGAAAAATTACTGGTTTCGAACGAGCGCCGCGGACTAGAAGCTCTATTGGAATGTCTTCAAAAGATAATAATTACTACGGCTTCTGTAAGTTAAAGGTTAATTTGTCAAAGAAATTGATTGAAATGCGACGCGGTATTAATAAATTGGTGGGTAATCGTTCTTTTTTTAGATTGTCATGTCACAAAGATATATAAGTTGAAAAATAAATATTTCCATTACTGTTGCTTCAACAAAAATAATAATTGTAAAACCATAATAAAATTATTAATATTTATTAATATAATGTAAATTATATAGATTATATAACTTAGTTGTCATCTGACAAGGGATCAAAAGCTAAAATTAATCCTATAGCTTGTTGCTAGACAGACTGTCAATAAAGCTAGCGATATATAAAATCGCCCAGTAATCCCCATTGACGGTTGGTTAAGTACTACAGAATGATTGACTGTCTGGCACCGATAGAGTATTTAGTTACGGTTCGAGGGCTAAATCGAAGTCGTTTAGATTAGTGTAGTTTCAATAATGCTAAATTTTAATAGGTAATTTATTATTTTTTGCAACAAAATGTTATGTAACATTTACTATGTAAACATACTGTTTCGACACCAATTCAAATAAACGTATCACGTTTAGAGCTAGCAAATACATATAAATAACAGTTTAGAAATACATAAAACAAAATGTTGAGTATATTGAAACAAACTAATTCATATAACACTCTATTCAACGTCACTCTTGATGCACGTGCAAATAATATTTTGATTAACTCACTTTTTTGAGCACTCTACTCGACTTTGCAAAACAATTTTTATAAAATATTATTTGCATTCACACTTTTAATATAAATATTAAAGTAAAAAATATTCGCATAATAATTACAAATGTGGCCGATTTCGACAATCGCGCCTGGGCGCCAAGACTCCCGTGAGACTGGTCTCAAGGGAGTTGTCTCTCTCATCTGGTACGCAGGACATAATAAAATAATGTTATGTGTGTGTGCAAGCACAATTGCAATTTATTTCATTTTTTGGTTGAATGGTTAGATATACTTGGTGGTAGAGCTTTGTGCAAGCTCGTCTAGGTAGGTACCACCCACTCATCAGATATTCTACCGCAAAACAGCAGTACTTGGTATTGTTGTGTTCCGGTTTGAAGGGTGAGTGAGCCAGTGTAATTACAGGCACAAGGGACATAAAATCTTCCCAAGGTTGGTGGTGCATTAGCGATGTCAACGATGGTTAACATCTCTTACAATGACAATGTCTATGGGCGTTGGTGACCACTCACAATCAGGTGGCCCATATGCTCGTCCACCTACCTATACTATAAATAAAATAAAATAAATAATGGTTTATGTGCTTTAAACAAAGGCTTAACAATCGTCATGATATTTTGCATAATTTAAAAGAAAACTCGGAATTAAAATCGAATAGTTAATGATATAAATTATAAATCTTTATCGCTTTTCATTAATTAAAATTAGAGAAACGATTGATTACCTGCAATTTAAATTATTACCGCATCACTGTCGATCAATTTCTCTAACAAATTAACCGTTAACTATCAGAAGCTGTCTTTATTATCGTTCATAGACATTTCAATAGAGCTTCTCGCCCGCGGCGCTCGTTCGAGACCGGTCATTTTTCCTCCCCGAACAGACCCATTAACTCCGAGTATAAAGAAGTGGCGATTACCGTGGTTAATGATAAGAATGTCCTTTATGTAAAGCGGTTATACCCGATCAAATGAGATAATCATTTTTTCTATTAAATTTTTCGTCTTAAATAAGATTTTAAATGAACTGTAGGCAAGTGGATTGTAGATACTATTTTTAGTATAAATGAATAGTTGAATGCTTAAAGTTTAATTATAGACAAGCAATGTAGATATTTTTAAGTATGAAATACTAGAAATCATGTTTATATCTGAAACTACATAAACAATCGAACCACATCCATCGATTGCCACCCATTTTTAAAAATAATTTTGATCTTATTAAATGTATTTCATACATAACGAAATCACGAATTTGTAAGCCATCTGTAATAATATATTAACAGTTTCGCCAAATTAATTTTGAGAATGTTACTCATCACTTTGGGTACAACACATGTGGCAAAATTTCATTCGACACATGCACTCATGATAGTTTTCTTCAAAGCAGAGCACGAGATGATGAATCGATTATATATTTAAATTAAGTACATGGAAACTCATGTTGCTTATCGGGATTTGAAGCTGAAATTTTCTCTCAAGATTAACAAGCTTTAAACACTGAGCCATTAGATCTAGAAAAATATAAAATTATGTATTATTACAATAACAAACAAAAGTACAGTACAAAACAATAAAAAATTAAATAATTGTTTTAAGCTTTGTTATTTTTAAACATTATGTTATAAATAAAAAAGCCCGATAAGGATAACTTATGGGTTTTTTTTTCTTAAACTAGTCCTGTTTTACTTTAACTAGGCACTTAGCTCGCTCGTTCGCTCTATCTTTATAAGGTAAGTGTAGCGTGTTTACCTTCTAGGCTTCATTGAGTCCTTGGAATAAAATCAAATATGGAAATGCTTTACACGTGTTTTGAGTTTACCTTTTAAAGTCATATATTATTTTTAGAGTTTTACCATTTCCACCTTAATTTCAAAGGAATATGTAGAAATAGAATTCAAAATGTTATGTATTATCTTAATTTATATGTCGTGTTGATATCATTTTTAACTTGTTCATGTTCTAAATGTAACCCCCGCTGATTTGAAAGCCTTTAGCCGTTGTAGGCGGTGCTTATTACAATTTATTGCGATATAAATTCAAGTTTTAGCGCTAAAGACGCTCGTTTCATTAACTTACCTCTTCGAATATTAAAGGTAAACAGACCACCTCGTGTGCCCGAAGAATTGTAATTGAGTAGAATTTATTAAATTTCGTCTAAGCTACGTGACTGCCCGCAGGCCAGGGTTTTCAACCCCATTAACCTTGTCTCGCAATGATTTAGGAGCGAAATGCGTATTTCCCTGTTTCTGCCTTTCACCTTTTGCGCCGAACAGATTTTTCGCTATATTTAATGCCACTAATGGGAGGGATGATAGCGGAGTCGGTCTAATATTATGGAACTCCTTAGATTTTTTTCTTAATCTTTATTAAAAAATTGTGATTATTATTATATCACATTGACTTGTATTAATACTTTTTATATTTTTTTTCCGATCCGATCCAATTAACATATTTCAAAGTGGTGAACATTTTCATCATAACATAATAATTGTAATTTTTATGCGGTCTATGAATTTGTTACACGTATCCTACTTAAGATAATATACATTCATCTTAAAAAAAAAAAACATTTAAGAGATTAATTCAGAAACTGAAATTTTTTAATAAGTCTATTAAATATGATATTTCACACAACTTTGATATTAACTTGAGGCTCATTTCACCACGTTGCTGTACTGCGTGTTAGTATATATATAACTTGATATCGTTAAGAGGGGAGAATTTGTTAGGTATAAAAAAGTATGCCTATATCATTTCTTGGGAATCAAGTTTATAAGCGATATACCATATCTTTTCTCTTTGGCACACATTCTCCTGATTCTCCTCCTTGAAGGTAGAATTCAAATTTTTGTTTTATCATCACAATCGCCAGCTACGTGCTTAATCATTACCGTCTTTTTGTTCCTATTCAATCTTCTGGTTTCGTTTTTTATTCTTACTCCGTTACAAGCTGTCCCGATTATGTAACATAGTTTCCGAAAGTATTAGAAAAGCTATCTCTAAGATTACTTTAAATAATCGTCTACAAGAGTATATTTTTTCAGAAAGTTCCTAAGTCCCTAGTTTATGTCGTATGTAATGTATTATTTATAACTTTATAATATACACAATATGATTCAGTGTATATTATGGTGTATATTATATATGTATTTTTGTATTTATTTTTATAGTTACATGACTGTGTATGGATAGTTATGTAGCACAATTTACCGATTACCGCCTTCACAGATTTCTATTTAGGATTTTGTTTAATGGTTGACTAACCGCTATTGTGGTGGTCAATAAAGTATTTAAATAAATAAAATAAACATCAAATTTAATCAAATCGGTTTATAGAAATATCGAGTTACTTTCGGATTTATAATATTAATTATTATTATTATTATTATATACGTCATTTGATACATACAAGTTTCGTTAACACGTAGCCTGGAAATATTAAAAAAATAAAAAAGAAGACCTCATTAATAATCCCATTTTATATACTCTGGATTTTTTTTTTATATCCTCTGGACCGAAAAACCGAATAATTTCAGTTATTTTATATAAAAATATATATAGTAATGAAACTCAGCGTATAACGTGATCCCGTAATTACATACATTTATTTCGGACGATTCGGTAAAACGGTACTTGCATCAACATTTATCCAACCCATTTCCGAAGATAAAAGTTAACTTACCTAAAATTATACCCTCGGGAAAGCATATTTTTCAGTATCTCAACTGTTAATGTTTCAATGAGTCAGCTAGTTTTTTAAAAGGCTTCTTTCTATCCTATTACATTCAATATTTTTGGACTTTATTGTTATATGCGTTATGTTTGTATATACATATATATAATATATATAAAGGCATATGAGAGCAATGTATTATATTATTATTTATATGATTTAGCTCAACAGTTAATACTTAGTTTTTTTAATTCTTAAATCTGCTAAAAGTCATGTAATCTAGAATCATATCGTTTTTACGTATTAAGAGTATTGTTATTATGTGGTACATTAATCAAAATATGGAATAATTTTCTATTTCAATGTATTTAAAGCGACAATGGCTATTGAATCTCAATTCAAGCCTTCATTTAATCATTACTGTAGATACTTGATGTTAGCTCGAGCAATCAATGATAGATGAAATTCTAACCCAGTTCGCGATCTCGGTTGATCAAAGTCTGTCTAAACGTCGGCTCAAACTAGAGCAATATATAATGATAGACTATTAAATTTATTATTATTATTATTAATTTTAATGTACTACTGTATATACATTAAGTACTACTGTATATAAACCATCATGGTTTTTACTTCTCTGAGTAACGCAAAGGTTGCTTTGCGTATTTAAGAGACTTACAATAACAAGTTTACGTATAATTATTTCACATTACAGCATATATCATCAGCTTGGAATATATTTTTCAGTATTGCTCTATAAAAAAACCTCAGAGCAGACAAACCGACAAAGATTTCAAAGACAGAAGATATTACAAAATATTCCAGTAACTTTTGTCCTTCTAAAATATAGAGTCAGTACTATAAAATTCATGAAGTCATTGAAACGAACCATTTTTAATATGAAATTTATAAAAGTTTGTAACAAGATCTCAGACTTTTGTAACTCTGGCGTGTACTTGTAAACTCCTTGACACCTCATTCAAGTTTTCGTTTTTGCGTTAATTAGTTTTTGAGGTTGAGTCAAAGAAATTTCTATTATAATTTTGTCATGTCTGACTATCTGTCACAAAATTTTGCATAAAAGTTTGCCGTCATAAACGAATCGTAAGCTCTTTATCTGTGGGTACGGTAGTGCCCAACCAAGAAGAGAGAACGGAAGTGCAAGGCACTACCTCCCTTCTGTCTAACCTACCTTCTCTCGTTTCGTTAGAAGTTTCAATAATAATAAATGAAAACAGTTAAAAATTGTGCGGTCAAGGGACCCCCATCAGTCACGCATTTCTTTGCAATAGTTTTTCGACTCAAAACGTGTTTTAAAATGTAGGTTTTAATTGATTATATTACTGTAGTTTTGTCACACCAAAAAGCGCCTCAAGCTTCTTTATGCAACACTCTAATCAAAGATTAAGAAACGATTTAAATGCTTAAATTCAATTTACATTTTTTTTATAATAAGCTATCCCCTTTTTAAAGAATTTACTAATATTTTAATATTATTTTAGTAATTTAAAATTATTGCTAAGTATTTAACTTAATCTATACTACTATATAAATCTATTGGCTCAGTCTGTACATTTATTTTTTACACCTAATTTTGTGATAAGTAATCGTTTTATGATGCAGTGATTCACATTATACTATTTTTTTAATTTTTGTCTGTCTGACTGTCTGTCTGTCTGTATGTCTTCTTATAGCTCAAGAACGGCTTGACCAATCTTGATGAAAATTGGTACACACAAAGATCATGTGATGGTGCATATATAAGATCGGTAAGCCCTACGGTATCTTATGAAAATGAATTTCAAATCGTTAATTACGTATTTCATTACCAGTAGCCATATGTGTGTGTGTGTGTATGTGTGTGCGCGCGTGTGTGTTATTATAGTAATAAAATAATTTATAATATTTTTATTAATTATACGCGGGTGAAGATTCGGTGCACAGCTCGTTAATAATAAAATGTTAGGCGTACTATACACTTCACGCTCTATCGTTAGGCGTGGTTTGGCGCTCTAAAATTCGTCAAAGATCCTAACTCCAGAAGCGCTCGGGCAGTAATGAATTCGCATACCCAACGCATTGCATTTTGTAGCATTTGCACTACGCTATTTGGTTAAGAGACATAACCTTGGGCCAATGCCATGTCACTCCACTGTAAGTCGCGTAAAAGAACTTCGTTCCAAAAATATAGACACATACATTGGTTTTGTACCTTTTACAATTACGCTTTTATAGTTAATTAATGGTAAAAAATGGGTATACTGGCAAATGGGCCATTGTCAACGAGCCACCAAAGTTAGGGACTAAAACGTTATGTCCCTTATGTCTGTTGTTATGCTATCTCATTTACACTTCTAACCGGAACAAAATATTCAGAGAAAACACCATTTTGGAAATTACAACAAACATTACTTTATTGTGGAATGAAAGAATCAGTGATTTAGTTATTATATACTTTTCGATTGCCCAAATTTTTGTTGATTATAATCAAAAGAAATACTAGGTTTTTTATTTTTTAAATTAAATTATTCCAAATTTTAATACCACATTTCATGGTATTGTATGGAATAAAGATGCTAATTTTAAAAGTAGAACACGTTAAAACATAATTAATTCATGTTTAACTCGCAAACATTCAAAAACACGAACAAAAAACATTCCACATAACACTAGAATAACTACACGCAAACACACACATATAATATTATTATATACGTTCATTAACACGTACAGTCGTAAAGTCTTTTAAAATTGAATTTGTGTAATGATATAACATATTTAAATCATTTAAAGTTTACAAGAACACAGCGTAAGTACTCGGGGAAAATGAGGCTCTCACATCACTTAGCTAAATGTGCCTTAAGAAGGTACACTTCAGTAGAAAAGATTTCATTGTTTATTTATTTTAAATTACTTTTATTGTTATTTTTATGAAATAATTCAATGGATTTATCATATTCATTTCAAAACGAAATTAGTTAATCATAAGACCGATCGACGTTACGACCTGACTTCGTACGGATAAAATAAGTATTTTATATTTGTTTATTTTTTAAAACAAAATCCTGGAACGCAATCGCAATACCATCTACAAGGTCCACTCAGCCACAAAAAAACGACATCGGTTTAGAAGCACATACACCCTTACACAAAAAATATATGTATAAAGATTTACTTACATATTAACCACTTTAATATATTTTTAAGCCGACTGTATGGATGCAGAGCTAAGACATTAAACTTGCATCTGTGTATGTTTAGACTTCATAGGGTAAACTTCATTCACATTCAACTAAGTTAGACTTGTAAATATACAATACTATATAATATTTGTATGCTGAATTTCAATTCAATATTTTATTTGTAATTAATCTTGTGCTTGTTTTTAATAGGACGCTGTTTATCTTTGGCCAGCTGTCTTACTTAACGATCCTGTCAAAAAGGTTAAGATTTGGGAACGTAAATATTAAGAAATGGCGTCTTATTATTAAATAAGATTACAAAATACACGGTGCGTATTTTACGCCTTAGTCTTTAACGCTATACAAGCGAATAGGTCATAGGGAGAATGTATATCTTAAGAAAAATTTCGCAGGATAAAATACTTTCTTAAGATATTTCTTTTGGATTTCTCAAAGATAATTAACGCATGTATCGTCATTGATTCCAATAATATGTATGTTTAAATAGTTTTTTATTATGTAATATTTTCTTCAAAAGGGAGATTGACGTTCAATTTTAAAAAAACTCAGTTTTTTATATGTAGTCCTTATTTTGGCCTCGTTGGAATCAAATCAAAAGTGCTAAGTTGACTTTAGTTTATACTATATTATAATAAAATATGAAAGGCAGCAACCGAGATGGATATGAATATAATAGATTATTTATATAACAGCAAACATTTCCGACATTGAAGAAATTGCAGAATAAAAAATCTTTCTCAATTTCTCAGTTCATATTTTCAATTGCATAATTAATTTCGTCTGTTGCACTGCGGCTCAAGACAACATTCTTGACTTGAGAAAACTTGAGTTTCTTACAAAGCATTATACTCAGAGTCATAATAGAGCTGTTTGTTGGATCAAGCTCTGAATCCTTTATTAAATAGGTAGTTTAGGAGGAAAAAAAAAAACACGGTATTACTATAGGGTTTTCCATTAAGGGCGCTTGATCGTGCAGAACTTCCATCGTAGCGTGTGCTGTGTGGCACGTAGCGCCGTCCTGTTGAAACCACATGTTGTCCAGATCCATATTCTCGATTTCAGGCCAAAAGAAGTTGGTTATCATCGACCGGTATCGCTCACCATTGACGGTGACGGCCACACCATTATCGTTTTCGAAAAAATACGGACCAATCACGCCTCCGGCCCAAAATCCGCACCAAACAGTCACTTTCTGCGGGTGCATAAAATTTGCACGATTTGTTTAATAATAAGCTTTTTCACTTTTCGGCTTTAGTTATCTTTTAGGAACGTTCATTATTAATGGTTTTATAGTTAATAAATAACGAAAAACCACATGTTGAACAGAAAATAAAATGTCAAGGTCATGACAAGGACATGTAAGCAAGCTTAAGGGCGGTCTGTTTGTCCTTCAAACCCAGCGACGTTAACATTGCGATCTCATTATGAATGTAAAATATAATGTTATAAAGCTTTTGAATTTCAGACGCGGCTAATCTCAAGCGTGTATAATTAAATGTGCAATTCCGATCCCCTCACACGTATAATCCAATAATATGAGTCGTATACGATTTAAGCTTCTGAGACTAGACTGTTATTGAGAATTTATTTATAGAAAAACTTGGCGTATAGTTTTACTGACCTAATTCGGGTTTCGGGTCAAGGCCATTCGTTGAAAACCGCTGAAGATCATAGCGGTAAGGGCGATACGTGGGAACCACACGGTGTCGTGGACAGCGGCGACTCATCTCGCAGGCAATCCGCCTCAAGGCGATCCGCCTTGAGAACTCCAGGTGGAGTTGCTCACAGAAGTGTACTGGTTTCGTGTGGAAGCCAGGGCGAGCGGCGACTGTCCAGGGTCCGCGGAGGTAGGGCGAATCAGGACTCTAACCCAACGAATGCTGATTCGCAAATGGGAGGAGGACCTGAGTTCCCCATCAGCAGGTCTGACAAAAGTGGTGGCGATCCGCCCCCACTTAAATCGCTGGATAGGAAAAGTGGCACACTTACGTATAGGCTGAAGCAGGTGCTTACTGGACATGGCTGTTTCGGTAAGTACCTGCACGGAATAGCGAGGCGGGAGGTATCACCCTCCTGCCACGAGTATGGTGTGCCACTGGACACGGCGCACCACGCCTTGACGGAATGTGCTGCGTGCGGCACGTCGACACTATGCGCACCTTCTCCCCTCGCTTTAATAGCAGCCGGGGCCAGGTGGGTCCCCTGTATCTAGGAACCTCCTAGAAATGGAGGCCCGCACAGGTGGGCCGACCGTGGAGGCTTCACGGTAGCATGCGCAAGCGATCCCGTGTCCCAGACATAACTTCTTAGTTCCCATAGTTGGTAGCGCATTGGCGATGTAAGGTATGTTTAATATACTTTTTTTTTATGACGGCAATGTTTATGTTCGCCGCTTATTATCAGATGGCCCAATAGCCCTTCTACATCCTTATATAAAAAAGATGAAAAAACGCTTAGCTAACTCTTGATTAACAGAAGATATTAAATGTAGTTATAGATCACATATCTACACTTTTTCTTTATAAATGCATGTGTGGCACGGTCAAGAGTTGAGGGGAGGGGTTGATAAAATAAGTAAGCAGCTATGTAACGGCATGGGGGTTAGACTCAAGCTACGTTAAGAGTAATTTAATTATTCAGCACAATTGAAACAGTGTACTGAATGTGCAACAGTTAAATATTTTATTTATAATTAAATTACTTAAGGAATAAAATGGAAGTTTTATTTGCTTTAAGAGGTCTGGGGGTCAAACAAAGTTCATATTAGGCTATTAAAATATACTAAAAAAAATGTGTACATGCACTGTATAAATGTACTGCTAGAATTTATAATAAAAGATAACTAATAAATAGGGAGTAAAATCAACAAAATATATATTTTTTATGTTAGATGGAGGCAATAGGGCAGGATGCTCACCAGATACAAAGTGATCACCACTGCCCGTGGACACTTGCAACAACGGAGAGCAGGTGAATTGTCGGCCTTTATGAATAAGTAGGCTCTTTTCTTGAAAGATTATGTCATATCGGTTTGGATAGATGTGTTATATAAATTAATATGTTTTTTTTTTTTAATTATTTTAATAATATGTATGTATTGTGGTAGAGAGGAGGCATAACACTTAAGATAGCGTCATGCCGTTTGGCGTCGCGGCATACGAGTAGGTTTTACCTCCAATGCGCGCCAATAGATGTTGCACATAATAAAAAACAGGATAGAATTACATATTTCATACATGGTTCTTAATAACTCCTTATTTATTTTCTTGGTTTTGTAATTTATGAATGATATTTAATTTTATATATATATAGATGCTTCTATACCTATTAGTAATAGGAAAAAGCAAAAGTATTAAAATAACGAACAAAATGGAGATATAATAGAGGAACTAACGTTAAATGGGGCCGCAGTACATTATTTTCCTGACACGCGGTTCTTAAATTAGCGATATTGGAGTATGACGATATTCGGTTTTTTGCATTTTTATTCTAAACAAGGTTTTTGCACCCGTTTATGAGGTTAAAGGAAAAAAGAGCACATCTGTTGTATTTGCACTTGTATATTGTATTATCTGCAGCTGCTGCAGCATTGGCATGACCTACCAGGGTTATGTGCAGGCCAGTGTACTGTACACACAAGGTTGATAGCGCATTTGCGATGTAAGGAACGGTTAATATATCCTACAGCGCCAATATCTATGGGCGGAGGTGATCACTTACCATCAGGTTGCACATCCGTTTGTCCATCTACTTATTTTATAAAAAAATTGAACGTTTAAATTGCAAACGTAAAATAAGATTGAGAAACATTGGATTTGAATCTGAGATATTTAGATGTTTAACTAAAACAAATTAGTATTTATAATATTTACAATTCGATAACATAATTATTATATAAATCATGGAATATCTAATGGCCGCGTACAAGAGAGAATATAAAGGGACAAATAAGTAGTACATTTTGCGTCAAAAGAACTCTTATAATATAAATTGTATTATTCCATTTCGTGCGACGTTATGGTGTTTTCGTGTAAGACAAGTGTCTGCGCTTTGACAGGGACTTTGGCATTTGGAATAAACATACAATAGAGTTTATGTGTCTGTTGGTGATTTAATAAGAGCATCATTACATGATGTATTGTGTTATTCAAAATATAGTTGTTTGTTTTTTGCATCTAGAGCTATCGCTTTATATGAGGTATTTCATTGTTCATAGTATCTTATATCTTTGTATGAAAATACATCCATATATTCATGTAATACTTTAGCTATGAGATTAAATCTGTATCTGTCTACTTGTTGTCGACTATGTGCCTTTGACGAAAGGCACTCCAATCTTGTACATAGATAAAATATATTTCTGTTTGAGATTATTGGATTCCAACATCGTTTAACCGGTTAACATTGATGAGTATTTAATGGAGGATATTTTTACAGTATCCACGTAACCTACTGCTAGATTGCGCTGCAGCACATCAAATTCTATGCGACTATGCTACTATGACAATTGGAATAATTATTATATAAAAGTAAAAAGTAAAGTAACAGCCTGTGAATGTCCCACTGCTTGTGTTTTGGAGCCTATTCCACCACGCTGCTCCAATGCGGATTGGTGGAATACACATGTGACATAATTTCAGTGAAATTTGTCACATGCAGGTTTCCTCACGATGTTTTCCTTCACCGTCAAGCACGAGATGAATTATAATCACAAATTAAGCACATGAAATTCAGTGGTGCTTGCCCGGGTTTGAACCCATGATCATCGGTTAAGATTCACGCGTTTTTACAACTGGGCCATCTCGGCTTACCAATTATTATATATTAAACTAAAAAATATATCAGACATCTCAATAGACTGCTCTTTTCAACAAGTAAAATACAAGTATGTAGAAACCTGGTTCTTTTTTCAGAAGAATTTTTAGCTATTTATACTATAAGTAACACGAAAAATATTTTCTATCAGTCTACTACGGTCGAGACTATTATAGCCAAATCAAAGCAATTATAGACTTAAGAGTGTTCACCCAACTTCGGTTGCACGTTAGGTAAGCGTTAGGCCGTTGTTATTAAAAGTAGCCTATGTCCTTAGTTCCAACGGTTGGTGGCGAATTGGCGATGTAAGCGATGGTTAACATTTCTTAGCGTCTTTGGGCGTTGGTGACCACTTACCACCAGGTGGCCCATATGCTCGTCCGCTTACCTATACAATAAAAAAAAAGATTCATTCATTTAAATCAGCTCAATTTAATAAAAATTACAATCGCCAACTCAACTAAGATTATTACAAGTAAAAACGCTACCTTTTACAGCCAAGATAAATAACATAAATTAATATCTACCGATCATTTAATAGTAGCACGAACTTTATAAGTTACGTCATTAATTACAATATTTCAAGAACACATTTAACTTGTGAACAAAAATAAACTTTGGCATAAATGTTATTTTTAAACTTTCCCTATGTAGCGAACAAACTCAACAGTGTTTACGTACGAAATGCAACGGAAAACCTTAGAATAACTACGCAGACAAGTTTCACAAACTCACTAAATTGAACGAGAGATAGACGCATTCGTATATGCAATAGATAACATTTAAACTTACCTTTGTCTGGCACGACTTACCCGACTTACCATTACAAACTTAGCAACTGGGAGAATTGGATTAAAATTAATTTCAGCTCACAATGTCCGAGTTCGTCACGGAGATTTCTCTAGAATCTAACTTCTCGTCTTCCGAATGGTTGCGAGGTAATAAGTTTACCGCTTAGCTAAATCAATTCTGTGCTGAAATAGTTTTTGCTCCCTTGTAACAAGGAGAAGGCTTGAAGCTTACAGAAGCTTGAAGAGCTTGAAGCTGGCGGATTTTATCCGGCACGTGCAATTTGCCTTACAAAACCTATTCAATCGAATTTAATGAAAACTCAATTGTATAGATTAGCCAATTATGTGTCGGATGATGATTGTCTTGTAGTTGATATCATTTGGTTTTTGAGTACGTACGTACGAATGGACTTACGGGCAGATTTATTTAACTACGAAAAACGTACGATGTGGAAATTGTAAATGAGGTTTACAACCGTGGCTTCACCTGCGAGTGAAAGGAACGGCATGTATTATGTATCCTATGACATTGTCTGTGCCTCTGACATGTATGTAAAATTTCATGGAGTTCGGTGGAGTAGTTAACGTCTTAAGGCTACCTAACAAACAATCAAAAAAAAAAAAAAAATACTTAGTCCAAAAATTAAGTTCAGAATATTTCATCCGCTTTATTACTTTAAGTTTTTATTATTGATATAAATAAACTGAATAAAAAAGGTATAGTGCGTAAAGACAATAACATTTGATTGGCCCAACCTGGGATTTGAACCCAGGAGCTCCGGGTCTGCAGCCTTACATGTAGCTACTAGACCAACGAAGCAAAAATAACAATACATATACATAATATATAAAATGCCTATACAAATTAAAAAATTACATTAAAACCTTAAATAAATACAAATAAAAATTAAAAATATTTACTATACAAATCGTGACCGCGTGGAATGGTGGCAAGAATGCTAGCAGCATTTCCCCTTTGAATCGCAATTCCGATTCTCTGGGCGAAAAATGAACCAGCCCTCCTGTCACCAGTAGAGGCAATAAGACGGGGTGTAATATTTTTGATGAATTTTTTTGCACTATTACTCCAAGGTCCAAACTTTTCAACTGCACACGGAATAAAAATATAATTTTGAATAAGAGAAGAATATTAATATAATATTAATATTTATACATATATATATTTAAAGTTAATTATAATAATATGACATAATGATGTGGTAATTACTAAACATTGGATGAACGGCTTGTGCGTTTGCTCGCAAAAAACAATAGAAAAAAAATTAATTAACTTATTTATGTAAGTAAACGATACTTTAAAGTCAAATTTTAATACAATGACCTTAACTATAATATTTTGACCCAAATGTTCACTTCCGTCACATGTATTGAGTTGCACGCGCTCGTTTTAAATAATTTAACAATTTATAAAGTACTAAAGGCAAATGAATTGAACTAACTGAGTTATAAAAATACTGACAACATTCGTTTGATCCCCGTGAGAAAAACTTAACATACGTTCAACATGTAAGTAAAGAATTATTTATACATTATGAACCTTAATAATATGACTATAAGGGTGTATTTTTTTTTATAAATAACAGCATATGTGTGATATGTGAAAATTAAAACTATGGGGTTGTAATGTACGTTTCTCACGCGAAAGGTGAAATAGGGTCAATACTTTAACTAGTTAGCGTTTATGGTGATTTTACAGTTATTTTGTAAACATGTTGAAATTTATAGTGTCAGGGTTAGGGGAGTTTTTAATCACCTGTTATACCTCATTATATCATAAATTTACTTGTACAAAAGTATATTAAAAATTTAATTAGGTGTATTCGAGGGAAGCAGCCCGCTGCTTGTTTGAAACACTAAGCTAGTTAGTAGCGCAACAGAGGATTTTCTTATGTATAAGAAAAATATAATTTAATCAAATATTGGAATAAAAATATAAGAAATGTTGCAAAAACATTTTTAAATTGGAAAACATTTTAGTGTAACGAAGAGTAGTATTCTTAGATTATTTTTTTATGTGACTCGTCTGGGTTAGGATACGAGGTCGTGAAGATTTTTTGTTTTTGTGTGATAATCTAAATCAGATGTTAATAATCTTCGTTGAGTTGAGATATTATTAAATTTTATAAGCCCAAACAAAACATTTTGCAAGAAACAACCAATACTTTTGTTAAACACTACTTGTAAGTCTAGACGGTGTAGAATCGAATCGACGAATCTTATATAATATTATTGTGTTATCTTTTCTTTATATTACTTGTAAGTCAACCGCCATAGATTCTGATCAATTTTTAACACCAAGCATAACACGGCTTGCAAAAAGCCCTTCTGGGTAGGTACTACTCACTCATTATAACAATATTCTATCGCCAAGTAGCAATACTTCCTATTGTTGTATTCCGGTTGGAAGGGTGAGTGAGCCATTCTAACTACAAAAACAAAGGAGATAAGTTCCCAAGGTTGATGGCACTTTGGCGATAAAATCGATGATTAGTATTTTGTAATGCGCCAATGTATATCGGCCGTGGTACTTACCGTAAGGAGATAGTCCGCCTTCCTATTATATAATAAAACTTATATTACTTAGCTTGTATTAGTGTATTTTTGTGTCCTAAATAAATATTTTATTATCTCTGGCCTAGTGTGTCGATGTAATAAGAACGAAAATCGTCTGGCGCTTTTCTAGTGAACATTTGCAAAGTTGATGCAGATATAATAAAACATTGTATAGGATATTGGTCACTAAACTTCACGAAAATATTACTACTATATAGTAATAAACCAGTTTCAAAAATATAAGAAAACGCACCACAGCATATAAATATTTTTTTAAAAGATTCGAAGTTATCTATTAAACATTATTTGAAAAATTGAAGTGTTAATATGGGACGATTAGTACTGAAGGCTAATAATTACTTAGTACATTTTAGGGGTATAGTAATATTTCAAATTAATCTATTAAAAAAACAGCTTTTATCAAAAAATCTACATGATGATAAAAAATGATAATTATGGCGAATACTATACGTAATATATATTATTGACTGCCTCGTTGGTCTAGTGGCTAGATATAAAGCCACAGACCCGGTGGTCCTGGGTTCAATTCCCAGGTCGGGTCAATAAATAGTTATTGGGTTTTTCTGTCAGAAAATTCTCAGTAGCAGCCCGGAGTCTGGAAGTTGGAAGTGTGTACGCTCTCGTGCCTCGGAAAGCACGTTAAGCCGTTGGTCCTGCGCCTGAACTCTTTCCGGTCGTGTCGGATTATGAGAGCTAAGGAAAAGAGAGTGCACCTGTGTTTGCGCACACACTTGTGCACTATAATATGTCCTGCGCAGTTGGCTATCTCTCTTGAGATTGGCCGCCGTGGCCGAAATCGGTCTGGAGGACCTTATATATTATTATAAAAAGGTTTTGTTTGTATCATGAAATGTAAAGTCAAAGTCAGCAGCTAGTCTTTAAATTAGACGTTCACGGCAATGGCTAATAAATATTATACCAAGTAGAAACTGTAACAATTTCAATAAAAAATCATACATAACACCAGCTGCATAATTTGATTGGATATAAATAAAAACTTATACTGTATTTATATACGAAACACTAAATATAAAACACACTTTATCGGCACATTTATTTCATTCGTCCGATTTCATGGCACTTCCAAAATAAATAAAATGCAATGGCGCAGTCGCAAGTTGCAACATATGGCTCGAACCAGCCTTGGGGCGATTTAGGGTTGAACAAAACTTATAGACATAAGAAAATATTAGGTTTCTAAATTTATTGTATTGAATACACAAACGTAGAGATAAATTTGTTAGGTTATCTTTATTTAACAATAAAAAATAAGTCATATTTTCGTTTTGAGATTTTATATATATTTTTTTTAATTTTTGTCTTGCTTCTATAACTACATATTATGAAAACAATCTCCATCGAGACATTGCGTATTGGTGACGTCATTGCGATAAAGTCTGCTCTGTACCGTATCGGTACAGAGCAGTGAGTCAAGTTCGTTGGTAAGAAATTGTTTAATCCAAGATTATTCAAATTCATTATCACATGGTTTATTAAAAATTACCTACCTAATAGTAATAAAATTATTAGTTCTTGATTTTAATATTTTTGGAACTATATTTCTAATATCTTTATGGCAAAATTTAAAGAGTACATATATGTATATAATATATTACATAGCTAAATTATGTAAAATACGTAAATAACATAAAACATTTATATAGCGATGTAAGTTTATTGATATGAGTGTGATGTTATTAGAAAAATGAACAAATAGAACCGTATTTATAATGATCTTTCGAATGTAACAACAGAAAAGCAATTTTGTGCAACAAACTAATATTTCTAAAACGGTACGTTCTAAAGCGAACATCTGACAGACCCTAGCGCACGTTCCTCGTACTAAGAAATTCAATCGCCTGAAAGCACCCCTTGCGATTGGTAGCTAGATGGATGATTTTAGACTTATTTTTAAATGTAACGAATGATTTTTGGTATTCGTTTGTTAATCGGGCAGTTATAACCGTTCTTCTTTTATTTCTTTTTATACATTGTCGGATATCGATTTATTTGAATCTGAATAGCTGACGTTTTCAGTTTTCTCATATCTCTTTTTAATTGATTATTAGGTTTTCGAATTCTGTTTTGAAGGCGGGCAAGGCTTTGTGCTGCAACGCATTCGTAATATAATGAAAGATTACTATTTTTAGATTTGATTGAGATTACATTAACTAACTACGTAATTGCTCAATTCTACAATGAAACTTAAATAACTTTAATGATTTTCATTCAGATTGTAAATTAATCAGTAAGTTTGCCAGAGCGATTTAAGGCACTAAGAACCTTAACAAAAATACACACAAGTATGACAAAATAAATATAACTACCATAACTTGCTAAAACACTATTATTTGATATAAAAATAAAAATCTATATTTTGTATTAAATGCTATAATATGAAAATAAACAAGATGTAATTTTAAATCAAATTTATAAAAAAAGTAATTTTGATATATATAAATACATGTTTATTTTATAAATGTATTCTACTTATGGGTATTGGTATTATATTTTTTAACATACACACAAACATATAAACATGCAGCTCTCTTATTTATAGTATCATAAGAGATTTGAGCAATTTGTGGTAAATAAAGTTAATATAAAATAGATGTAATTTACGCCAAGGTTTCTTAAGGACACATGAATCAAGAAACAATGCAATGCCATCGCAGTGCACTAAGTATTAATAAAATTGTTGACAATCTTCACACAATTCCGTCACCTACATGCCCAAGTACGAAGTTCTAGCGCTTCTGCACCATCATTCAGTCACGTCCCGTTTTATTGCCTCCCCAGTGCTCTTGTATTTGTTGACAATACGAAAACTGTCGTAAATTAAAGTTGGGCGATGTCAAAAATTCAAATTTATTTTCAAATGCTATTTCTATAACGTAATGATATGGTATTATGTAAGTTATTTTTCTAGTCTGGCCAGTTAGGGTGGGTAACACACCCCCTCATCATTTATTCTAGCGCTAAAAATCAATACTTCCGTATTGCTGTATTCGAATTTGAAGAGTTAGTCAGCCAGTATAAGATCAGGCACAAATTCATCTTAGATCCCATGGTTGGCGTCGCATTACACTGTTTGGTATTTAACTCAGTATTGATAGGTGAAGGTGACCACTAATAGGTGGCTCTTCGTCGTTAACTTAAAATTCAAATTATTTTATTCAATATTGAAGTTTCAATCTTTCTTATTGATTGTCAAACTAGAAACTACCACCGGTTCGGAAAAGAAATACCCAGCCCTGAGAAGAACCGGCGACAGAAACTCAGCGAATTGATATTTTGTCTCTTTTTTTTAAGTATCATGTATTGTTTACAAAAAGAAAATAGAAATAGCCATGCAGCGATCGTCGACAAATTCATTAATTGTGTAATAACATTAAGCACACGCATTCCTTTACAAAAAAAAATAAATTTAGCAACTAAGGCATTTTGAACGCTTTCTGGAATCCTGTTGTAAAACCGATCCGAAGAATACATTGCTCCATAAAAGAGTTATTGACTCTTTGCAGTCGAGTAAAGGGAGTAATTAATATGTGGTTGTTCCTTGTACCAATGTTATGAGTATCACATATTCTCATAAAATCATTAATGTTTTTCCGTACATACATAACATTACATAAAGTGCCTACCTGCCTTCTTAAAATTGGATGAAAAAATATACATATTTTTATAAAAATTTTTGATCATTAACACAGTATACATTGACACAAAGCCTACATTTTTAGCTCCAGTAGTATGACTACAATATACACTAAAAAATCATCAGTACATTTTATATAACTTGCAAAAATAAATTTAATAAAAAATAATAATCATCATCATCAGCCAATCGTAGTCCACTGCTGAATATAGGCCTCTCCCAAGGTGCACCAAAGCTCCCGGTCCTCCGCCTTCCGCATCCAGTCGGTACCCACCACCTTCATAAGGTCATCGGTCCACCTGGCTGGAGGGCGCCCTACGCTGCATTTGCCGATTCGCGGTCTCCACTCTAGGACTCGTCTGCTCCAACGGCCATCGGTCCTACGACATACGTGACCAGCCCACTGCCACTTCAGCCTGCTAATTTTGCAAGCTATGTCGGTGACTCCGGTTCTTTTCCGGATAATCTCATTTCTGATCTTATCCTTCAAAGATACTCCGAGCATAGCTCGCTCCATAGCACGCTGAGCGACTTTGAATTTGTGGACTAGTCCCGCAGTTAGTGTCAGGTAAGACGCACTGGTTGAAGACTTCGTCTTCAAAAATTGCGGTATAGACGACGTGAGGACTTGACGAGGATATTAATGATAAAATATGCACTATATTTTTTTATAAAAAATATTACGACTACGACAATAACGAAGACAAGTCAGCCCAATCACAAAGACTTATTTTATTGAAGTTTCTGCTTTCTTGTATGAGAATTATTATTGGTGATGTCTATTCTTTATTACATCATTATATCTGAAATGATGGAAACGAGTAACTACTGAGTTTCTTGCCGGTCCCTCTAGGTAGAATTTTCATTCCAAGCCGGTAGCTAGGTAAACCATGGTAGCTGTAGCATACCTATCCATATATCTGTGAAATACCGATTTAAAAGTGAATGAATGTATAAAGTATACTTCATTATTTTCATAATTGAATCTCTGGTTTCTATAGCATTCTGTTATCGAGGTTAAGCCTTTATTATTATTATGGTACATTCTTTCGAGCATTAATTATTATGAATCCTTACTCCACTAATACATATTAAATTTCTAGAATGAATTAACAACAAAATATTGTAGCAAATTTAAATTACAGACCTAGAATTATATATGAGACCTTTACGTAGGTTTACTCCAGGCCGTACTGGTGTTCACAGTAAATAAAACACGAGCTCACCCGTGTCAAACAAATGACATGTTTTGGAGCTCATCGCTCAAGTATTCTCATTACAAGAAATGAGAAATGAAATTTATCTAAAACCATTTTAGTTAAGCAATAAACTTTTTCCTAGACTAATATTTTTTATAAAAAAATATAGTGCATATTTTTTTTATCATGTCATTCGAATATTATCAGTATTATTTCGTTTTAAAAGAGAGGGTAGTTTCACATTGGTCGAAGAAGTAGTACTGCTCTTTATGGATAGGCATCAAGCTCAAGGATTACATGATTTTATCAAATCATCTTGAAAGATACTTTCAAGGTCAATGTCGGTTTATCTTCTTGTTATCTGTCTGAACACGATACATGATATATTAGCGAAGGTATACTTATTTATAACACATTTGCACCACATCCTTCGTACTATAATTTTTCACTTTACAATAATAAAGTCATATACAATAACTAGCGGAATTAACCTACAAATCGCGCTATGATTAAAAAACATAAAAACCACTACTAAATACGTGCACGCGAAAATAAAATAAAAGTGAACTCGTTAGAACTAGTTAAATATAGGGCCGTGTGTACAAAGTTTCTGAAACACACCAAGTTTACGATAATGGGCCCTTATCAAAGGCAATCTGGGCTTTTCCATCGAAATTCTCTTTTTGTTGGCACACAATTAGCTCCGATAGGTTTTTGTACCGCGTCATGCTTTCTAGACATTTGTAAGCTCTTATTAATGTCTATGAATTCGGCACGGCGATTATTATTATGTTTAAAGTATAGGTAGGCGACGAGCATATGGGCCACTTGATGGTAAGTTTTAAAGGTTACCAATGTCCATAGACAGTGGCATTATACATTTCTTTAAAAAAAAACATCGCCAATCCGCCACCAACCTTGGGAACTAATATGTTTTCCGTTTTGCCTGTAATTGCACTGACTCACTCACCCTTCAAACCGGAACCAAGTACTGCTGTTTTGCGGTAGAATATCTGATGAACGGGTGGTACCTACCCAGACGAGCTTATTTGAATATTTAGTTTAATTTATAGATAAACACATTATGACACGGTTCACGTGATATTTTAGAACTGACAGAAAGGTCACCATTATTTATCTTATATAACAAATTAGTATTTAAATTTTATTATTTATTTCGACTTTTAACAATGTGTTAATATGTTAGTTATCTATTTTGCCGTATAAGCACTTCTAGAATGCAAGATGTTACAACACATCCGAAAAGTTACACGGGAGAACTATGTCACTTTGATGCGGCTCTGTTTACTAGAACGTCAATATCTGATATGTTCAAGACCGTGAGAGTCCCAAAAGCATTCTAAAATTATTTTTATATTGTACACGACGGATGATATAAGTCTCCCATCACCTATAAATTGCAAGAACGCTTAGCAATTGGCGTATGTAAATTAATAGCACTAAATGTAAAGTATGTTTACTGTTTTCTTTCTGTTTTGTATTAAATACAGGCAACATCACACTAGTGATTTTATAAAGGTGAGTCCACACTAATTAGCGCAGAAATTTGGTGACTTATTTTGTTTTTCAATAATTAAAGACAATTACATTTTTATGTACAACACAGTGAAATTAGATTTTTTACTTTTTCTAACCCAAATATATATGTTGACGCAACGTATGAAACAAATACTATGCATAAATTATTCTACATTTTAGTTATTTTTCAAATCTAGTTTTCTTATCTAGAAATGTAAATTACATATCGTGAAGCAAACAACAATATTTCCTGCATAACTGAGGCGGCTTCGCGTGCTATGGCAGCGTGAATCTGTTTTCTACCGATTTGTCTCCGAAACGTAGCGAATCTCTGCTGGGCGCCTGCCAAATGTGCAACTTGCACCAATATCTATATTCTAACACTTCAAACTTTATCGCCTATGTAATAGAGTTTAAATTTCGACAAAAAAAAAATAGGATAACTTGGTAAGCCTGTAGCTTAAATCTCGCTGGTCTCCAAGGCTAGTGCCAGACAGACTTGAGTGTCTCTTGTGATGCTTCTATGAAAATAATATTTTATTAGTGCAATAATACTGTATTGTACAGCTGACAGCGTTATTAGGCGCCTTCATTGTACATAATATCTATAAAAAAGGTCTTTTATATATTATGATAAAATCATAACAAGAATAGTAAATTAATTTTATACAGTCCTTGAAGAAATATAAAAAGTAAAGAATAAAAAAAGAAAAAATTTATAAGGCTATTAAAATATCAGTATTTTTCCGAGGAGTCTTAGACTCGATCGTTAAATTTGAATTAATGTAAAACGCTTGTTTCATACACGCGATGATACTTGCCGCCGATGTGACAGGTTAGTTGACGTTTACGGTTACTGTCCTAACCTTTTGAATTATGGTGTAAAAAATTATAGTATAAAATCGTGCACAATAAATGAGCTATCTAATCTATTTAGTGATAACAAACAATTGAGCTTTATCAATATGCCTATAGACACAAGTTTATTCGAAATGGCCGATGCGACTTTATTTATGTAAGAGGGGGCAAACGAGGAGGAGGCTCACCTGATGGAAAGTGACTACCACCACCCATCGACATCTGTACCATCAAAGGCCGGCAGAAAACTTGCAGGTAACATACCTGCAAGTTCTCTGCCGGCCTTTTCTCTGACGTCATGTAAAATTTTAATATATACTCAATCAGAAAATATATTTAGAACAAAAATTAACTCGGATACAAAGTTAGACATTTGACTGAGAGACTTATTATTTAAAGGAAAACCCATTTTAGTTGAAATGCAGCTTAATTAAAATTTACTTGTGCTGTCGAGAGGGTATCCCACCCTCATAATTTATTCCTCTGGGATATAATTCGAACGGATTTAGTAACAAATGCCAGAGAAAATGTTTAGGATTCGTCCACCTATCAGAGTATATTTACGATTGATATATTGAAATGTGATTTAATACACTAGTGCTAAAGTTTAAATTTCAATTTACTACTCTCTGACGCTGAAATCGTGTTGAAATCTTTATTTTTCCAGCGGAAAGGTTCGCATTTTTCACAATTACTTGGACGTTTTCGCGTTAATCCATCTTCTTTGTCTCACGGTTGGATTTCATTTGTGAAACAAATTGCGACATCGACTTCCATTTCTTTAAGCCGTGATCGAATTAGAATCATCCATGTGCTATTTGAAATATTATCTATATTGATATATGTATTTGATCTAAATGAGAGGTCCTCTTTTAAATCATGTTATCTCGGTACTTAGTTTCAATAAACAAGATACTGTTTTATTCTAAGTTAGAATATAACAGAAGATATATTTTAAACAGAAGTGCGATTTTCAAAATAGCGTAAATATAGTTTCATGTATATATATAAAAATAATTAACGGATAAGATGTATATTATTTAATACAAAATTTATATACATGATGGAAATAAATATTTGGTATCTGTTGATTTTAAAGCAGGCTATCTAATTTATTTGTGTTACATGTATAATAATATTGTGAGAAAAGAGTAATAACTTAAGCTGAAAAGAGTAGTAACTTTAATTCTGTTCGATGTGTATCGTCATACAGGTGTACAAAATTGCGGATTAAGTCTTCGCCTATAGTTTTTAAAGATTGATTAAATTAAGATAACTAATTTGTCTTAAACAAGGATTGTCATTGGTCAATGGCAGTCGATGATACAATAAGAGGCCAATCAGCGGTGAGTTTTTAACGAAATAAGTAAATTTTATTTTTGATCAAATTCTAAAAAAATAATCTCTTTAAAAACGTTAGGAATATAAAATAGTTACACAATTTTCGCAATCTCGAAGGTGGAACCTATAAAAATCGCTTGGAACAAAGACATTTCAGAGGCGTAGTCGCACGTCCGCCGTCCCTTGTCAGCGCTTAATAGCAGGAACTAATGCTACTCAGCGTCGCAGGCAACTGAAATAGCCCCAGATAGAGTACATGTCTCAACTTAATGTGTGCCACTACTCTTATGTAACATGATCTTGCGAATATTTTAAACATGCTTATATTACTATTACACGTTTATGAATTAAGCTTGCCTTAAAACTGTACTATTTTATAGATAAAAAAATTATTGAATATCTTTTACTTGCTAGTTCTGTACTGTGATTTTGATGTTCTCGATCGATTTGGTTTTTTTTTTCTATTTATTAAACTAAAAGTTAATATTTAATATACTCACTGTTAGTGTTATTAGTTCGACATTTGTTTTAAAATTTATTTATATTAAATTGGTCTTTTTTCATACTATGATTCTTTAAAAACTGATTATTTTACAATTTAATGATTGTGTGATATTTTACAATTGATTGACACATAGGAATATTTTCAATAACAAAACGATAAATCAGTGATATTACACCTTGCATAAAGCAAAATAACCTGACCAAATTACACTGTCCCGAAAAACTAGATAGCTCGCACTAAGCGAGTTGAATTAAATTAACCGCGTATGCTGTATATCATATAACCCGTCCTAATTCCACTGTTTATATTCATGAAGCGAACGCGTTGTATTCCGGACGGGCTTGTTTATCTCATCCGGGACAAATTTGCGAGAAAGTTGTGTCCGTGGCGTATCACGGTTTTTTAATGCATCGTTGTGTGGGATGTGAGAGTTATTGTCTTCTATGAATTTTGAACATGAGTAACGCGAGTTTAATGAATATAATGAAATTTTTGTGTCTAACTTTTGTAAAATCGTTGATAAATGTTATATATAATGGTATTGTTATACAAATACTTAGGAACTCCTGAAGTTTTTTTTTTAATTAATTTCATAGATAATCTATATATATAAAAATCTCGTGTCACAGTTTTAGTGTTTATACTCCTCCGAAATTGTGAAATTATATGTATATTCTGTAGGTCTGAGAATAGGTTTATAACTATTTTTAATACTCCTAAGTGTTAAGGGTGGCTCAACCCAAAAATTTTTTTTTTCATTTTTCGTATAAATTCTCTTATTTTTCTTTTTTTATTATGTGGCATTAAAACATACATACAATCCTAAATTTTCACTCTTCTACCATCAGCCCCTATTTTTTAATAGTGGTATTAGTAATTCAATCATTTTCAACTTCGGTCGATAACTGGATCAATTAATACTTGATCAGTTATCTCCGTCAGGTGTCTATTTGTGTCACTCCTCACCATGTAAGCGGCACGGAGTAGGGATGGGAGCGTTCTCCTGTATCTCTTGCAATAAGCTGTATCTCATTTCTTACACAGTTTTCGGAAAAAAATCGGCCATTATTATTGTTGTATTATTAATTCCGTGTAATTCTCAACTAAATTTATTATAAATTTGCAGTGATGTAATTATTATTATTAATAGTAAGAGTATTTCTACTGTATTATTCTTAAGGAAAAATATTGTGAAAGGTAAGTTAAATAAAAAAAATGTGTGTGTACTTATGTACATGTGTTAGACATATTATAATTTAAAAAAAAAAATAACGGTTTGCACTCCGGAAGTGCCGGCAGAAGTGAAAACTTGAATATTAACGTAGTGCATTTTTGATATTTTAGAATGATTAGGGAAAAATTTTGCTCGAATTGCTTTAATTATCATTATAAAAGTACTATCATTTATATGATAAGATACAATATTCATTTATTGCGCCATCCTACACAAACATGACAATTTATATTACATTAAAAATTTAACACTTCAAAATCCGTCTTACGAATTGTCAATCAGGGTCACGTGACCTGCAGCGAATTTAACATTTTTTTACCCATCATAAAAAAGTGCACAACGCCGCTAAAGAAGTTTTTACTTCAAAAATTTAACACGTCAGAATCCGTCTTACGTATTTTCAATCAGGGTCACGTGACCTGACGCGAGTTTAACATTTTTTACCCATCATAAAAAAGTGCACAACGCCGCTAAAGAAGAAGTGTGGGACTATTGTACGAGGAGCATGAGCACATAAAAAACGTAGACAGAACCTAAAAATATAATAATAAATGTGCGATCAGGGGACCCCCGGGAGGAACGAAATTCTTTGCGATATTTTTTTAACTTAAAACGTGTTTTAAAATGTAGATTTTTAATGATTATATTTCTGTATATTTGTCACACTCCCGTGCCACGAAAGGCACGTAAAGCCGTTGGTCCTGCTTCTTACTTGAACTTTTACCGTTCGCGTCGGTTTACCGTCCTATCGGATTATGAGAGTGCACCTCTATTTACGCACACACTTTTGCACTATAAAACTTCCTGCGTAGTTGGCAAATCTTTCTTGAGATTGGCCATCGCGGTCGAAATCGGTCAGGAGGAAATTATTCTTCGGAGTGTGCTGCGTGGGGCCTCAGAGGCATACCTTGATGGCGATAGTCGGTGCAGATCTCTCGCTGCCGAGCGTGATTAACGCTATGCTGCAACCAGCAACATGCATGCAGCACGCATGGTGCTGGTTGGAAATGGTCTCCTTCTGCGAGAGTGTCATGTCGCAAAAAGAGGCCGCGGAGCGGCAGCGCGAGGAAAATGCCTCCGCTGATTCGAACCGTCAATGAAGTTCGGGGAAAAGGCATAGGCACTATGCGTACCTTAACAGCCACCGGGGCTAAGGGGTTCCCTGTATCTGGGAACCCCGCATCCGCGATCGCTTGCGCATGCTTACGTGACGCCCCCCGACCAGACGGAGAGGATACCGCTGGTTTTTTAGTGGGTATTCCGACCTTCAGTACCGATGAGCCCCACATACCCCCCCATTGCATGTGGGGGAAACGCGTAAATGCATTTTTCCAGCGAAAAAAAAGGAGGAAATTGTTCTTACTTTTTTATTACACCAAAAAGCGTTGCCCTTCTTAATCAACTCTACTCTCCCTTTCACATGTGTATATTTTATGTTATTTTTATTATGTTTTCGATGTCAAAAATGTAAAGTAATGTAATTAAAAGTGATAAATTTCATTTAATACTTTAGGAAAATAGTAATTTATTCAAAATTACATATAAAATAGCGAATTATAAGTTAAAAAAAGAGTAAAAAGAGAGATTGGCCGCACACAATTCTTATTGTCAAATCTGAAAATTTGCACACATTCAACCGCTAAAATAGAAAGAATCAGTAAGAAAGAAAGAGGGGAAAGGTCGCTTGGAGGACAACGCTTTTTTGTTACATGACAATTTCTGCTAGATCACTCTACTTTGCAGTAGTAAAAGATCTTTTTTCCGATAAATGAAAAAATATGTAGAGCATGTTGTACTTTACTTTATGCATTATTACAATATGCCCTATACCGAACACACATACACTGTGCTGTATGGGCGAATGTTTTATATCTTATTCTAATGCTATCTTAATCTTAATGCTATTTCGTTATGTGACATGACCTTGGGCCACTGCCATTTCACTCTACTGAACCTAAACCTCGTAAAAAAACTTCGTTCCAAAAATAATTACATAAAATAAAATAATTATAACAAAGGTAATGTAATGGGACATACAAAAGATATTTTTCCTGCGATCAAGTCGCTCAGTAGTGCTTTTTCTATTGGCTTTGTTATTTGCTAAAATAGCCTATGTCACTACTGGAATAAGTAGTTTTCTTGTTATGAAAGAACCATTAAAATCAGTTCAGCAGTTTCAGAGTTTATATTATTAATATAGGATTTTGTTACGAGGCGTTTCATTACACAAAATAGTATTTAATTTTATTATTTTAAGATATTTATTTTAAAAAGGTCTCTACGTTAAATAGATGCAAATTTTATATTTATGAGTACTTTATTTTTCTTAGAAGCAGCAGTTTGTTTATCTAAGTAAAATCAGTAGTCATAAAATTCTTTCGTTTGCACGCTATACTGAACTGGACCAACGATTTATTTATAACGTATGAACCTAACGTTACCAGTAGCATACAAAGTTGCACGTACCTATCTATGGTTTTATATCTGACATACTGACTAAGATGATAAATAAAGTTGAACAATAAGTAGAAAAAAGTGCCACGATATAAAGCTAATAAAAAAAACAGTTATTAAGGTTTACGTCGAACATCTTTTCGTAAATTGGTTAAATAAATTATTTAATTAAAATTTCTCCCGCAACAATTTATAATTTTCAAGAGTTCATTTCGTTAATAAAACTAATTGAAATGCGACTCGGGTTCGGACTTTCGGAATCTTTTGGATGTTTAGGCGTTTTGAGGATGTTTGAAATTTAAGAATTAAAACTTTCGCTCGTTCATTTAAAGTCTTAGATGATTGGTATAATCTGGATTAGTGTTACTTTAATACTTTACGATAAACAATTTTAGACTTTATTGCTTATCGCTATTAGGTTAAAATTGGAGGTGAATTGAAAAATTAAATTAGTAGACTAGGCACTCTGTATGTTTTTTTATTTATGAACTGATTATTTTAAAATTAGGTAAAATACTCGTACAATAGTTGCCATGGTAAAGCGATAAGGAATTGTGAATGATACTTCGGATCGACTTTTGCCGCGGCGGTCATTCTCAATAGATATAAGCCGATTGCGCAAAAGGTATTAAAGTACAGAAATTTGTTTGTGCACTCGGGTGTATTCTCTATTAGACATACTTATACTTACGAAATCAGGTGTGAAAATTATGGAATTCATTAAGCCTTTATGGCTTAATTAAATAGAAGAAATATACAATATGGCTTGAATGATTTGTAAAATATCGAACTGTGTAGGAAGAAACCAAGTATGAAGACTTTATATAAATCGATTGTTAATTTAAAATAAGAACAACAAAGTTTATTTTTACATTGTAGCAAAATTAAAATACTGCTTACTCAAGTTCTTAAAATTTCAGAGACAAAACAACATTGTTTTTCATAGTAATAGCGGAGCAGCCGTGCACAGACAAAAGTGCATTCAGCTCGAAAATTTATTTTTCTAACATATGGAATATTAAATGAACCAATCGGATTTTATTGACTGCTTTGTTCATATTTCGAATTCATATTTTAGTATTTCGTTGTTAATATTATATTCAAATTTAGTTTTCGTTCCTTCAATTTGTAATATAAGATAGTATTGATATAACATAATGTAACAATATAAAGATAAAGTAATATACAGTATACGAAAATCGTAATTACTAGTTTCATTCAGGGGCATCCAGTTCAATTCCGTAAAAAAATTCACTATATATATAACCCAGTAATTTTTTTTTTGAAAGAGTAGATTTGAAGATATTTTGTAAATAAAACCTTTTCAGAGATAATTTACAAGTCTTAAGAAAACTTGCTTGCTTGACTTGCTTTAAAATTTATTAGCACTGCGTACAGTAAAGTAAAAAAAAAAGTAAAGTAACAGCCTGTAAATGTCCCACTGCTGGGCTAAGGCCTCTTCTCCTCTTTTGAGAAGAAGGTTTTGGAGCTTATTCCACCACGCTGTTCCAATGCGGATTGGTGGAATACACATGTGACAGAATTTCAGTACAGTAGTGACGTTATAATATTCCAATATTATTTATTTATGAATTAAACTATTTGTATTTATTTAGAAAATATATCATTGTTAAACCTCAATCATGTATCTACCAATTTCATGGCGGGGGCATCATATTATATATCCCAGCTTAATATTTTATATAATCATTGTAACATAAACAACTGTTTCTAAGAATTTGATCCTGATATTTATTTTTGATATTGTTTGATATTGGTATGATTGACATTCTAAGAAAGACTTATCAAAATATTTACAAATAAAACTTTGCCTTATCTTTATCATAATATAAAATCATAGAAAACTGTAAGTGCAATTAATCAATTCGATATTGGTACAAAATCATTTAAAAAAAATATTTTACATTTTTTTTTTGTTAAAAACATCTCCCTGCGCTTGATACCGTAAAAACAAAAATAATTTTAATAAATTTTAACTCAGTGTGATAAACGATATTACGCATAAAACACGAACAAAGACAAGTATTTAGTACTAAATTGCTGGAAGGGACTTTCATGTGACTAAAGTAAAAAGTCATTACAAAACAACACAAATCGAATTGAATAAAATATTTTTTGTTTATCTATCCGTGCCAAGTCAGGCATATCGGAAGTAATCAATATGGTTAGTGTAAATGTAGATTTTTATTAAGCTTTATTATACGGAAATAAGTATTTTATCGTAGTGTGTGTGAGAAGCGTGTGCAGTCGCGCATGCTTCCGTAAGAACGTGCGCGCGTATTGTTGTGTGTATGCTTCTTGCACACCCTCTTATAAAAGTGCGCGCTTTTTGTATCGGGTCACATAATATAAATTGTTTTGAAACTAAATCAAATTCAATCCAAATATGTATGTACATGTGTTCATTCGTGTTGTTTACCCTTAGCAACAAAAACCGATATCAACTTCAAGTTGTTCAACTAGATAGAAATTTGATCAATTGAGCAGTTTTTGTTCAAAAGGGCGTAAATAACATACAAATAATATGTACATACGTTATATGGGAAATTGATAGTGCAGACTGTGGTTTTCGCCGTGACACGTCTATTTTTGTTCTGTTTTATTCGTCTCCTTGCTAGAAATAACATTACTTCGAAGAGACCGTTGGATGAAGTTTGCGATTTATGTATATATTTGTGTATCCAGCGAGCCGCGTTTTAGTAATGCCATAAAACTATATGACCATATTTATTTGATTCGGTACGGTCGTAGGAATAACTGAGTGAATTGAAAAGATGAACGATAGAAAAAACCGAGGGGTTGAAACACTGCTTTTAATAATTACGATTTTTTGGAGAATGAATTCGTCTAATGTGTTTTAAGGTGTTATCATATTTTTCTGTAGACATTATAGATATCAACTCATTCATATACTTAAATTTTGTTGTCAAAATTCTAACCTGAGGTAGGTTACTTGTGTAAAATATAAAATACTATAATAAAGTTATCAATCTATCATTATGAGAAAATATAAGCTTAGCTTACCGTAACAAAATTTTGTAAAGTAACAGAAAGTATAAAGCAATTTTCTTGAATGCTGCGTTATACAACTTCTAGTTGAAATTGGATAATGATATAAGTATAATAATGAACGGCTTATCTATATAAGACTCCACGACAAATACTCGTATCGTATGAACTACACATTAATGTATATTTTTATTACACTTTATTTTCAAGATAAAGGAGCTTCTGATGTTACAACTATTGTATCTATTGTACCTCAAATGTCATTGTTTAAGGTTTCCAACCGGTTAGTAATTACTGGTTTGTAAAACTAAACACAAGACGCTAAGATATAAATGGCGTTAAGAACAATTATACTGTTGATCTAGGTATATATACTGCATATTCCAGTCTTAGGTTCAATATGGGTTACGATAGTGAGGATATAACGAGTGCATCTGTGAATGCAAGCACTTGTGAACTATATATCTATCTCCCACGCAATTAGTCTCCGCTAAGAATAGGTGTTATTGCTGTAATCGAGCGGCAAGACTTTTGTCATACAAAATATTGTAATTTTAAGCAATACTTAAATTTGCCTTACACACATCTAATTTATTCAAATTTGTTTAGCGCTAAACAAACTGCTCTCAAGATAGGCGAAGTAATAGAAACCTTTACTATCACCTATAATATAACCTTTTACTCGGTGGTTGAGCTTAGTGCAAGCTCGTCTGGGTAGGTACCACCCATTCGTCAGATATTATAACCGCAAAACAACAGTACTTTCTATTGTTGTGTTCCGGTTTGAAGGGTGAGTGAGCCAGTGTAATTACAGGCACATGGGACATAGCATCGTAGTTCCCAAGGTTGGTGGCGCATTGGCAATGTAAGCGATGGTTAACATTTCTTACAATGCCATTGTCTATGGACGTTGGTGATCACTTACCATCAGGTGGCCGATATTCTCGTCCGCCTACCTATACAATAAAAATAAAAATATACATTTATATTTATTTGTAGATATTCTTATAAAATAACATAATAATGTTCTTGGAATAACAGAGCCAGTTCTTGGCTTTTTAAATATTATTTTTTGGTCATCTTAAAGTTTTACTTACTAATTAGGTATATTGACGTTTCTTCAACTTGTCATCAATCATGAAATTATATTACGTTTATCGCAATAGATTAATCTAAAGCTTAGAAGCTATAATTATAGCTATCATTATATATTATTGGGTTTAAAAAGTTATTACAAGAAACGATTATATAAGTACCGTATTACAATGAAGTTCAAATACCTTTCATTTATTACTAATATCAACGTCATGCGATGTTCATTGATATTTAAAGCTGTTTTTAAGTGTCATGTATAATAGGGGTCACAATCGATTCCAATTATCACAAATAGCCATTGAATAAATGTGTTCTTTTAATTTAATTAATTTTGGTTATTTATAATAGTCATGTGCGTGTACATATAGTTTGATATTTTGAAATGAAATATATAATTCATAATATTTAAGATGCAAGTTTGTAAACAGAAACAGAAATTTCCACATTTCGTGTCCTATGGAATGATACCGGATACAGCAGCTAGTCTCGATTGAATAGAGCTTATCGTAGTGTGCAAATACAGGTGCGCTCTCCATTCCCTCATTCTCATAATCCAAACTATGAGCAATCTGACACGCTTAGTCATAGTTCAGTCGTAGAACCAATGGCGTTACATGGTTCATAGCTACACTAGTGTAACCTACGCCAGCTTCCAAACACGAGTCTACCGAACTAAAATACCAAAGATTTTTTAATGGACTCAGGATTTGAACCCAGAAAGTTGAGATGTGCCTTATAAGCTAACCGATATATCAACGAGTCAATTTTATATTAATGATGTTAGTAAGATTATGCCTTCGATTAATCTTCTTTATGGGAATAATAAACAAACAAAATCGCGGAAAATTCACTACCGTGTAACCGGGCGAAATTAAATTAACCGCACGTTTTGTATGTCACATTACGTGGGCCATCCGCATTTCCTAATTATACGGTTAATATTCATGAAGCAGAGTTGAATCCGGGGAGTTTGTTTATCTCGTACAGGAATTTTGAGGAAAAAAGTTGGAACCGTACTTGTATGCAGGTATAAATTATGTTTAAGTCTATTTATGTTTAAAGGAAGGCTTAAGGCAACTTGTGTGTTATGCAAGTGAATTTGCGACTTTCATATAATTGCGCTATTAGGGCTGAATTTTTTTTAATGCTACATACGTTATTACGAGTATATACGATGGCAATCAATATATTGTAGAAGTATGTAGATTGCTAATAAAAATCAAATCATTTCTATAACTCACATTTAAATCTAAAGTAATACATTTTTTTAAAACTTATACATGAAAATTAAACAAGGCTTTTCCTATCAAAAGTTAAAATAATTGTATATGTATGCTCTTATCTTTTCAAGTATTTGTGTGTGTGTTAGTGCTTGCATATACAAATAAAATTAATAAGGTGTGTGTAAATCAAAACGAATTCTACAGTTTAGTTTAAAAAAAAATGTTATAATCTATTAGCAAACTATATAGAAATAAGACGTAAAGTAATTAATTTCAGTATGAAGCGTAACAAGGAATGCTATCGAAATGGCGTCAAAATAAATAAATTATAACGCAACTATAAGAATATTTCAATGCTCAATATTGTTAGTACAATAATTAACTTTGAATGAATACAATTGATGCAGCTATGTATATATCAATAAGTTATTTTTTAGTAGAAGCAAATGATTAGATAAGACATCTGCTGGTAAGTAATCACAACCGCCTATAGACATTGGCGTTAGAAGAAGTACGAATTATTAAATCGTCGTGAACCTGGCAAGCTTATTATTTCCCTTATACTTGTGCCAGTAAATACTAAAAACCTTATGTATCAAATCTTTAACTTTTCCATAATATTTGGTGTTCTTTGAATACAATACATTTTACCCAATTTATATTTTTTTCATATTCTATGTTATTTTCGAATCTAAAACGCTGACATCGCGACTCTAATAGCAGTCATTACGCTTCCTCTTACACGAAAATCGTTTCAAAAACTTTTAGGCCAACTATAAAAAACGTCAAGCGAATATGAACTTTAAGCCTAACGCATAAGCCATTCGAATATGTTTTATAATATATATTTTTTGTGAATTTCAATTTCGTATTTCAGGTAGAAATCATGACAAGACAAGTGACGTTCGTGTAATCAAATTATATTTTGATATTACTTAAGTTCATTTAATACTTACAACGCTGTAGTTGTTTGTACACTGTCTAATATTTTATTATTCATTTATAAAATATATGTAACATATTAAAGATGATGATGTTTTATTATAAACAAAAAGGTTTTGTTTGATGAATAAATTTCTAAGTACACATCGTTAAAACGTTTTATACATACATCACTATTAATTGTCAAGTTTTGATTATTTACTTGTCGTTTACTGAAAGACTCTCATAAAAATCGCACGTTCTATGTGCGTTATGATGTAATTATCATATTTTGTTGCTTACTTTTACCTCATTTTGTTCAGTAATAGTATTTGTAATACTGCAAGGAAAAAAACACAGGCTTTCGTCCAGTCGCTTCCTCGATATCAATCGTCTCGATAATGCTTTTGCTTAGGGGCTGTTGAAATGCCACAATTCTAGCTATTGAAGCACTTACTGCTGATTGTGATGCTCTGTTCTACTCTGCTGGAACTATTATTATAATAATAGTTTAAATAATATTCTCTTCAAGTTGCAGCTTGAGTTTGAATAACAATCAACTGTCTAACAATAAATATCGAACGTAACTAACTGTATTATAAATCAAACAACATTTAACCACTGCACCGAATTCCGGGATAAAGTTGGGACAGCCGCAAATATGAGCCAAGCGATGAGAGGAAGCGGTAATTAATACGTTATTTACCAAATTGGTTATTAACTTCGAAGAGTAGTCATTATGACAATGAAGTTAATTAAAACGAATGAAGTCATGATAGTTTGTTTTAAAAGTGAGGATTAAAAATAGTATCGAATAATAATCAGCAATAAATTATTAACCGCAATGCAACATAACAATAAATTATTAACCGCAATATGTAACATTTGTTTCAAAAGTTTATGACGCTGCGTACGGAGTTGGACTTTCACTATATTTTTAGAAAGCAGATAAGCTTTACGAATACTTGGTGGTTAGGGATTACATATGCTTATAGGCACTCAATATTTAACTAATTATATTGTCAATAAGATCATCCAGACCAATTTCGGCCACGGCGGCCAATCTCAAGAGAGATTAACCAACTGCGCAGGAGATAGTATAGTGCACAAGTATGTGCGCAAACACAGGTGCACTCTCTTTTCCTAAGCTCTTATAATCCGATGGGACGGCAATCCGACACGACCGGAAAGAGTGCTTTCCGAGGCACGAGAGTGTACACACTTCCAACTTCCAGACTACGGGCTGCTACTGAGAATTTTCTGACAGAAAAACCCAATAACAATTTATTGGCCTAACCTGGGAATTGAACCCAGGACCACGGGGTCTGTGGCTTTATATCTAGCCACTAGACCAACGAGGCTAGTCAATATTGCTATATAAAAAATACGACTAAGTGACGGCTTTGGCCAGGGATATAGTATGTAAATACATATATAATTGTGTAATAATATACTACATAAAATAAAATAAAAATAAATATTAATTATTGCGCTTCGAAAACAAAATAAATGTAGTTTCTAACTTTCAAGTTGCTCTGCCTTGCCTTATATATATATATATATACCTACCTATATTGACATTCATGTACGTGAATATTTTTAAAATTATCTTATTTTAAACACTCCATTGATTTTGATGAAATTTGCAATAGTAATGGCTGATTATATGAGTCTACCTATTTAATGCTGGAAAATATCTTATTCTCAAAGGAAATATAACTGGTAACTTACAATTGTATTTAGTGCCATTACTAATCAATTTGTGTTTCTGTTATCTATTTGTATTGTTATGCGAAACCGCATATAACCGGATATAGCTAGTTCGTAGTAAAATATTTTCGAAGCTTTACTATTATATCATTTTGCATAAGTACGAATTATATACCTTGATTAAATCATAATTTAAATACTATTAAGCTGTGTGTGGTACAGGCAACAATAAGAATAATTGTGGTTTTGCGATATATCTAGTGTTAAGCTTCCTACAGCAGTCAAATTTTTATTAAATAATAATCATAACTGCCTCGACGCTGACAAATAATTGTATAAAAGAAAATTATTCCGTTTCAATTACGTACAATTACAAGGATTAAGTAAAAGGTTTTCGAGGTTAGATGGCTATGGTTTTCGTAAAACTAGTTATTTGCAAGAACTGGATTAGAATAACAAACATGTTCGAAATATAGTGACTGATATGAACATTGGACTTTTAAACGTAAAAATATATGAACATTTCTGATTATATAAATTCAAATTGAACAAAGTTCGGAATCGCAAAACCGCCTTTTCATATACGGGGTGTGGTTTGTTTCCTACTTATTTTCACTGGCACCGCATTGAACTGGATTCCTAAGCTTGAAACCGGTTTAAACCGGCGCCAACTATTTCGAAAACTACCCCTTTGATCGGGCATTTCGTGGCCACAATTCACGATTTATACCTACGTTATAGTTTATAACTTTTCACGATCATTGTAAAGGGATAACCTTCATAAGTGGAATAATTTGTTTGTTGTTTTGATTGCTTTGTTCTATAATTAAGTTTATTATGTTTCCTAACGCCCAAAGTTATAAGTGTTGTAGATTATTTAAAGCTTAAAAGTATGTGAATTTTCATAGCGCTTTTGATACGATTTCATTTAAATTAAAAAAATATATACATAAAACAGGCCTTCATACCAAATTTTTAAATAAAATGATTGAAATTGGAAATTTATCCGACATATATCTCAAATATAATTCGATGTGAGATTTAATTTCTGTTTGGGTGGATACTGCGCACGTATCACATACGTAGTATTGTTGTGTTTCGGCTTAAAGGGTAAGTGACGAGTTACTGTAACTGTGGACACAAGGGATATAACATTTTAGTTCCAAAAGTTGGTGACTCGTGGGCGATTTAAAGATTTTTATTTTTAATCTGTTCTTGGATGGTTTAATACGTGACTAGCTAGCCTTGGTACGTAGGCGGACGGCCACTAATATAATGATGACAGTATTTAGATAAATAGCCATAAGCATTTATCATACAACACTTTGTAGCGAAATCGAAATGAAAATACACCCTCCTCCATTTTCCACGACCATATATTTTAAAATCTAAACGCTATATTCTCAGAATCCTTTTAGTCTATGTGCAAATAGGTTCTTTATACCTGAGATGCGATATGAAGCCAACATCCAATGCAATAAGCGCAACACGTTCTTGCTGTTATTGAAAATGGCAGCTGAATCGAACTGCTGTAATATTACAGACGTCTTAATCTTTCTGGATTTTCTTTTTAATTTTTTTATATATATATATATTATATATTTAACTTTTCGTTTGTATACTAGTAAGACTGGGAAAATGAACGACGAACTATATAGTCGTGTGTTAGCTTTCGAAAAAGATTTTGAAATCAAAGAACGTAACGCAGCGTAAGTAACACGAATTGAGAGTAAATTATCAAGTTTTGGATTGAGTGCAATGTAAATAAAATAAAATAAATAAATAAAGATTCAACGTTAATTCGATATGATTGTTTTCTTCTCTCATGTATAGTGACTAGTAAGGAGTTTTATTTCTTACACCTAGACGTTTAAAACCCATATAAATAGAATTCAATTTGTCTGTGAAATTTTCATTAATAGTTCGATAAAAACGTTATATGTAGGGTATGGACTCTTATTCTAGCTATGCGAAGCAGGAGCGGGTAGCTAGTAAAGCATAAACATACTTATATATAATTATATGTAAAATGGGTTGTAAAATCGAAAAAAAAGAAATGTTTCCCCGGATTAGAGAATATCAACGTTTCTTAACTTCTATTACAGCTAATAAAAAAGGTATGAAAAATAGGTAGATCATATTCAACCACCCCACGCATTTACAACGTTGACATGTGGGTAGATTCATCTCTTGTTTCTTATAACGACGTTGCTTAAAAACGCTTTATAATATTGCATTTTATAAAGAACACGTAGGCGTAACACGCGTGCATATATAAGCTTATTTTATTCATTAATCAAACCCCACAAATATACTGTAATATAATAATTAATACACTTAATTTCTATATGATATATAATACTTAAAACGCTTATAAACATAATAATACATACATAAAAGAATGACCAAATAATAATTTACGATCTTCTTCGCGAGCATACTCAAGCCTCTGTAACTACAGTATACAACACGCGCAAACACACTTTGGAGTTGCAGCTGGATCGGCCATTTGATTCCCGGCCATTGACCTCAGTTACGACCTCCATTCTTAATGAAGGCTAGCGATCTCATATTATAAGAGCACAAGTGCGCTATCTATACTCACACTCTCGGGTGGTATGGACCTCAAATCCGACACGACCGGAAAGAGTTCAACCTTTACACACTTTCCGACGGGAGTGTAAACACGGTCAATTTACAGATTTTGAGTGCAAAGACATCACTTTTTGATTGGCCCAACCTGGGGCTTGAATCCAGGACCTCGGGATTAACGGCTTTGTAATCACTAGATCAATTAAAATTGCAATCGTATATAAGAAAGTAATAACATGAATGTAATAGCTTAGAATCATGAGAAATTGTGGTGACATTGAGTCATTTAAAACTACCTTTTTATCAGGAAATGAAACCGTCTAGCGACGTAAACCCGATAATTGGGTGAGTGCACCGAGGGTACCACCTGCGGTCACGCGACATTTAGCCGACTTATGTTAGTGGTGAAAACGTTACCGTTTGAGTTGAGGTTTTAATTTCGAACCGGTCGCTATAAGTGGCTTTTAATTAACGTCGATTATTTTTCATTTTAATATTTCAAATAGTATTGTTTCTATAAGGGATTTTTTTTAAACTACAAAACTACACATAATGTACAGATTTTAATACGATTATATAATAATCTCTAACAAAGCTTAGGCTAGCTACGATTTTGTATCATGGGACTGTGCTACATCCGTTCTATCTCTCAGCGACACTTAAATGGTAAACGCTATAACCGCGAGATCTTGTCATAGAATAGTATACAATGGCCCCATTTAGAGCCACTACTTTAAAGGAGACAGACACTCGGTGTTTTGTTCCAAATGTTATTTGCTATGCTATCTATATAATATAAGGGTAATTTACTTAATGAAATCTAAGATATAGAATAAATAAACAAAATTTATTCGATGGATGTATTATCTGTTTTATAAATAAATTTAAGTAAGTGATACGAGTATCGTCGGTAAAAGGACTAGCGTCTCTGAGATTGGAGGAGCTTCATTATTTTTATAATTAAATATCTCGTTCTCTGTGGTTGAATAAAATAATTAGGAAACGTGCATTTGTCGACGACGATATCGTCGAATTTCTGAAAATTTTATGAACGAGTCTGTCTACCAATCCTGAATGGAACTGCTTGAAATAAGTACCGTGGACCGTGGTGTCTATGTACTTAGTATTATTGTTTTCCGGTTTGAAGGGTGAGTGAGCGAGTGTAACTATTGGCACATAGCATCTTTGTTCTGAAGGTTGGTGGCGCGTTGGCTATGATATCTATGGGCGGTGGTTACCGCTTACCAAGTGGTTCAGCCGTCCGCAAGCCTATTTAAAAAAAAAAAGCGTAATTAACCCTATCGTTTATACATAAATAAAAATTTGTTCCGATTTGAAACATAATTATGATGAAACCTATTCATTAATTCAATTTAAATACATGTACATACGTAATTTAAAATTATATAGTATATGATTAAATTATATTAAATATCTTCATTAAAAGCTAATAGTAAATTAATAAATCTCTTAACGCTTTAGCTTATAGCCATAGGGGGATTCTATCAAGCTTATTACAATGGCGGAAGATAGTTTTAAAATGTAATGAGTTTGGCTTAATATTATTACTGAGAGTAATATACTTTGCGTTGGTTATATTGAGAGTTGTGTGATAAAAGGCGTTTTAGGTTATTAAATAAGATTTTTGCTTTCATTTTAGAGAAAATAGCATTCATCAAAATTATGATAAGAGAAAATAACAAAAAAAAATTCATTCAATTTAAATTAAAATAAAAAAAAAAGAATTAAAACATTAACAAAACATGTAGAAGTAATTGGGTTTTTATTAAAATACTTTATATGTATTATAAAATTGTCAGAAATCGATGAACAATTTAGTATTCACTATTTAATGAATTTTCTGTTATTTATGATTTTTTGTAATATGTTTCCGCTTCCAGTAGTCAATAGAAATATTTTCACCCGTAACATAATCGTTATTAACCAAGAATTAGAACCAAGAAGCTTCTCACTTAGAAAACAATCATAGTGTTTTTTTTTTTTTTTTTTTCACGCAGTGGATACCTTCAGAAAGGTACCCGACTCTCTTGGGGGAGGAACCGGGTTATGTGGGATTCTTACCCACTAAAACCACGGCCGTCCTCGGCACGGATCGGAGAGGTTGCGGGATCGTGTTGATATAACGCATCCGCAGCCCCTCCCATGCTGTGCTCCGCTCGTGGCTCGGCGGAGCTCTCCTCAGGGGGCGAAGGAAATCCCGCACTCCTCGCTAGTGCGTACGGCAGCGCGAGGCCATTCCGGCTGCCGTCCTCCTCAGGGCCCCAGGGTTACGCCCTATATTTAAAGACCCGGACGTTGGGGCTGTGGGAGGGCCGAGACGACGCCGATGTCGTCTCCGCCGAGCAGGATCGGCCCTTTCCCGTTCCCGCTCCGCTGTCTCCTTCTGCACCATGACGATCTCACAGAAGGAGGCTACAGCCCTCCACGCCGATTCCCTGCAGAGCATCGCCGACACGATTGCTTGCAGGGACAGGTCTTGTCCGACTTCACGGACCAGGATCTCCCTCTCCGGACTCCACGCGGGACATATCTCCAACGTGTGCTGCGCGGTGTCCCGGTCCGCGCCACAGTGGTGACACATCGCCGTCGACTCGCGTCCTATCTTACACAGGTATTCTCCAAAACAACCGTGACCGGTCATTACCTGCGTAAGTCGGAAGGTGACTCGTCGGTTTCGTCTCATCCAGGCTTCGAAGGCCGGTAGGATCGCTCCGACGACGCGTTTGCGCGCGTACCGTTATTCGCAGAGACGGTCACGCCACGTCGCAAGAGCCCTCCAGTGTTCCCGCCGCTTCAATGCCTCGAGCGCACTCGGAGGGGGCGCGCTTTCACTGTTCTGATGGAGGATGCGGGTCTGTTGATAGACCCTTGTGTCCATATCCGCCAGAATGTCCAAGGGCGGAAAGCGCACTAGGACAGTTGCCGCCTCGTAGGATATCGTGCGATATCCCCGCACTATGCGGATGGCCACTCTCCGCTGCGAACTTTGGATCTTAGTTCTGCAACGGCGGACGCCCGACAGTCTGTGAGACCACACGGGCGCCCCGTAGAGGGCCATCGATCGCACGACACCGGCATAGAGGCGGCGAACTTCCTCCCTCGGTCCCCCAAGATTAGGCAACAGTCTGTGCATGGCACCAGCTACCTTCTCGAAATCATAGTGTACTATACTATGCTTACATACATACTTATCCTATAAATACAAAAATATACGCGTCTCATATATTTATAATGTCTTCCTTTTTCGAATAATATTGACTATTCGTGTGGTGTAGTTTCCACATGATTAGACCCCTATACTGTTGAACTATCAAAATTATAATAATGTTATAAATGATTAAAACCTTCGAGGTCTCAATCTCCTTGGTGTTGTAACATGTTATTATAACGATATTTAAAATTTTAATAATTCATTCTAATGTAGACAACTTATCATAACAATATAAATGTAAGGGGAAACAAAAGATTGTATTTTTTGAAACCATATCTCAATATAATTTTATTCGCGAAATTATTTTATCAAAACATTCCAATTGAAAACATATTTGTATTTTGTTTCGCAAAAATACATTTACGTTTAACTTAACAATTTTGTAAAAAAACATTTCGAGAAAAATATTTCATCATGTTTCATTTGGTAATTTTTTTTTTCCATTTTTAAATTTCTATGTTTTGTTTGAAGTATATATTGTTATTATTTTTGTTTTGGATTCGAGAGTATGGATGAAATGATCGCGAACTGTAACTTAGGCAAGCCCTACTGAGTTCAAAGACAAAGTTTGTTTTTGGTATAAGATTGTGGCTCAGCAGGAAAATAAAACTTTCGTTTGTAAGAAATTAATAAAAAGAAATCTGTCAATCTGCCAAGTTTGGTAGTCACAGGTTAGTCATATTATGACGTTGTTTTTTTTCATATTATAAGTAGTAAGAAATTTTTATATGTCAAACTCAGCTCAGCACTAAAAAAATAATTTGAATCCTTAAAATAATTTCATACATATTTAAAGTTTTCTATTCGCAAGAAAAAGAATCGGCTTAAGTTAAGAAGTATCCGCCGAAAATAATAGGTTTTTAATACAACCAATTGTATTTAAGTATTAACATATACATTAGGTGTATATTTCTTAGAACTAAGTAATTACTTACTGATAATTAAGTTTTTTTACAACTTTTTAAATAGCTTATAAATTTTGTTACCTAATGCGAGTTTATAACTCGTACCACTTAATTATTAAGAAGTGAGAAGGTAACGAAATACAATTTATATTGTACTCAACAATAGTTAATTCTTGATATGTAAATGTAACGAATAATTTATTATTAAATAATCGTGTCTGAAAAAAAGAAAACGAGGCGTTGCGTGACCTTTCGACTGGTATGGTGCAAATGAAAGTGGTGGCGATTTAACTATATTCAATGAAATCAAGTGCTTTTTCATATTTTTGTGATAGATTTAAAACTTAATTTTAATTTCGGATGTTGATACTGTTTTAACTAATGGACGGATTGATTCTCCAGGAAGATTTAGATGTATTAATTACGGTCTTGTTTAAATAGGCTAGAATACGCCGATGATTGTCAAAAAAATTATGCCGACTGGGAGCTTTACTGTCGTGCGCAGATTATACTAATAACGTTACATGTATTAAGTTATAAATGTTTTATGTAGACCTTTATTCTACCAATATGAAGCCGGGGTGGGTTGCTAATGATAACAAAACACTGATTATTATAATATTTCTACAAAAATAATATCCAGACTCTTGTAACTTGCGACAATTTCCACGTTGCTCGTGACCAAACCAGTAGATTGGCTCTGAATTTCCCGATAAACTACACTCTTATTAACTAATTATTGTACGTGATGTGGGTTTTTAAGTTAAATGTGTTTGGTCATTGGTTTCTGCTGCTATGGTTACCTGTGTAGAATTATAATCTTCTCAACTTTGAAGATATAATCTTGTTTACGCATAGTTATTAGTAACACAAAATATGTTTTGGTAATGAAAATAATTTAGAACAATTCATTGTACTTATTCATCATCATCATCATCATCATCAGCCTTTCGTCGTCCACTGTTGGACATAGGCCTCTCCAATGGCACGCCACTGAGCTCGATCTTCAGCTCTCAAAATCCATCCGCTGCCAGCCACTTTGCGTATATCGTCACTCCACCTAGCCGGAGGGCGCCCTACGCTACGTTTGACGTGGTCTCCACTTCAGAACACGTAGACACCAACGGTTGTCGGTTCTGCGACAAATGTGTCCAGCCCACTGCCATTTCAGCTTGCTAATCTGTACTCTTCTGCGTGATTTCTTCTCGAAGTTGTTTCGACCCAACTGTAAAGTTTGCCCAAGGTACACATATTCCTGAAAAACTTCGAGAGGAACTCCTTAAAAATCAGAGGCTTCAAAATGTTAACGTATATAATGACTATTTGAATTTAAAAATTAAGAATATTTTATTTATATATAAGTAGCATCGGTGGTATTTATATATTAAGTAGCATATTAAATTAAAATGCGGAGGCATGAATATTGAAGACATATATGTATTGAAATCACAGGCTTTCAAAACAGACGTACATTACAATTTTATTTAGTTGTATGTATAATACCACTGATTACGAATATCACTGGCTTTAACTTCATATGGATAAAATATTATAATCACATATATAAACTACGAAAACTGTGTCTGTGCATATTTGACAGTTATTAAAGAACTATGCCAAGCTTATCCAATCAAAAAATAAAAACGATTTTACGCATTTCCCTGTTTAATAAATTTCTCTAACAAAATATGAATTTTATTTTAATCATAGTCTAAGTGAACCAAAAGCGGACGCTTTATTATAAGCATTAAAGTAAAACATTTTCGTTCGAATAAATCGTAAACCAAGGATCTAAATCTCATCACCCCTTCAGTTGGTTGAACATCTCGTTAAATCGTATTAAATATTTGTAAAACAACATTCATTTCAAGTACTCAGAGTTAAAACATTTGTAAGACATGTATTTTCAAACGAATAATATTTTAATTGTATGATATTATATATTTTAATTGTGTTATTTGTGCTTACAATAATTTCATTTAAAAAAAGGGTATACTTTAAAATATTTTTCGTATTGGTTTGATTGATGAATATCCGGTTGTCATTCCAGTATTACTTGGTTTTAACTTAGGTTTGTTGGTAAACAAAAAATATATTATGTCGATAGTATAATATATATTCCTATAATAATATTTTATACTATTATAAAACCCTTATTCAAAGCGCGCTGCATCTTGTGATCAGTACCTAATAAGGATACTTGTTTGGTAGCTTTTAGTTAGGTATTAAAATAAAACGATTTCTCTTGTATTAAGATAAACAAAATTATATACTTTATGTATTTAGCTCTCCTTTATATTTTTAAACAACATTGAGATTTGTATGCCAGGAATATCACAATGGGTATAGAATATAATAGAAATATGATCAAAATTAGCTTCAACTGTAAAAATAAAACTATTTACGCAAATTGTTCAAACAGTGCATTGAAAACCAATTAATTTTCTCCCATCGTGCACGTACGTTAATAACGGTGAAGGGAAGTAATAACCGACGACAACGAATTGACAGAGCCCTAAAGCACAAAACGCTCATTTTTATTATTACTCCGGTACCATTTAATTTTCTCCCGCCACGCTCCGGTGTTTCAACACTTACTTTATATTAAGCGTTTTTTTTTCGGTAACATTGGCCGAAATTAACTTTTATCGGACACTACGGGACGATATCTGTAGGTGTGTAGCGAACGTGCGAATGTTAATGAGAGTAAACTTATACCGCTTTTAATTTTATGATATCCTGGTACTTAATTCCAGTTTTGTTTTTATTTAATTAACTTAATTGTTTGTGAGTTAAGCGGAAATTATTGTTTCTTTGTTTTGTTTCTGAAGAAACTCTACGATTAGAAATGATTTCACTCTAATGAATAAAATAATATTCACCTTACAGATGATGATAGCTTATACTTAGATAGGGAGTTTGTCAAAATATCGGAAATAATATATCCGATATATCGAAACTTTTGAAACCGAAAATCTTTGCGAGTTTTGTCACTTACTTATTTCTCCTAAGTTAAGACTGTTTTGGATGATAGTTTATTTTATCATGAAAGGACAGTTAGAAGCAAATGTAAAATGTTGGAGTAAAACGTCAAAGTATTTATTAGCAATACGTCTCTTTTTCATGACGCATTATTATGTGCCAAAAAACATACTAATTATAATTGAAACTAACAAATATTAATAATAATTAATAAACGCCTTATAGGAAAATATATCGTTGGTTCGCGACAGCTTAAACAAATACGACAAAGATATATTTAGTTCCGGAATCTATATAGACTTGATAATGTCTTTCTGACCGATTTTGGATATGTCGGTCAATCTCGATGACAAGCCAATTGCACAGATGATATTATAGTGTACAAGGTGGTGCGTAAACATAGGCGCACCCACATAATAACCTGAGATGAAACATGACAGTTTAAGCGCAAAGTATAACATTGCCATATTCCAAACTTCAGGATGCTAGAAAGACTTTCTCAATAGTAAAACTGACGCTTGAAACCAAGACTTTAGAGTCTGCAGCTTCTAAACTATCGAAGCAGGCAAAGACTAATCAGTAAGTACACATAATACATATATATATATATATATGAGTGTATGCATGTTTATCGTGGCAAAGGGGGCTAATGTGTAAACCGTTGCAGGGAAAAAGTAATTACTAAATAATTTCAAAACGTAATCGAGCAAAACAATTTGGCAATGGAAAAAGGTCTAAAAACTTAAGTTACTTGTCTCCACTTCAGTTCAAATTCTATTCGATAAACTATTGGCAAGCAGTCAGATCGACTCCGTACTTGTCCTTGTTGAAAATTAAAAAGGAGCAGTTGGAGCACTTTCAGTATTAATTCCAAGTGCTCCTTTTAATATTGGATAGAAATCTCTGAATTCCTTCGAAACTACTCCTACAAGAAATTGAACTATGTTTGAATTTGGTGCAGACATTATAAATTTTATTAATATCATTCATCCCAGAAATCAAATCCATAAAACAAACTGAAATATTTTTCAATACATAATATTATCTGTTAGGACATTGTTTGTTTGTTCTTTACATTGGATATTTTAGACTGAGAATGAGAGATTTTTTTTCCTGGTAGGGATTTGTACTGGTACCACTCAGTTCAGTTATTCTATCGTCTAATGCTAATACTTTTTATTTAATTGAATTGATACGTAAGAGAACCAACGCAATTACAAACACAAATGACATACCATCTTAGATCCTATTATTGGTGGCGATGTAAGGAATGATTCATATTAGTTACAATGCCGTTGACTATTCGTATAATATAAATAAATGAAATAAATATTTTAAGTTTTTATGTTTTCATGATATATGTATTTACGTACATGTCAATATATTTGTTTGTACCACTCTCCGCTCCACGCTAAGTAACGTTGATAGCGAATAATGATACTGAGCAGTATTAAGTCGTCACTGTCAGTCGAGAGTTATATAGAAACAAATCAAGTTCGCATCATCATTATCATGTCAGGCAAAAGAAATCCACTGCTGGATAAAGGCCTCCCCCAAGGATTTCCATTTAGGCCGGTCTTGCGCTGAAACGCGAACTGAAACGAAACATGCATGCATCTGAGCAGACTCATTTCAAATACATATAAAATGCTGGGTGCAGACTAGAACACTACTTATCGTATTAACAAGCAAATCCACTAAATATATGTGATGAATAATCGTCCGTAATACAAGTATACATTGCAGCATAAAGTCCAATTAATCTTAATTATAGTACATAGCCGATCGATAGAGTATTGAAACTTAATAGCGAAGCCGTAGCGTGAATTGACGGGATAATCCGATGGTAATGACACCTTTACGACCTCTGGGTTCACACGATATATTATATAGCTATTTTATAAGGACTAGTAACCCATTTGAATTTAACACAGAACATGAGAAAGACTCGATGACTCGACGACTCACGTTAAGGAACTCTGCTAATATTAAATCACATCTGCATCCTATTGAATGCTTTATAGTTGGACATAATTAATGATGCGTTCTAAACATTATTTGATTTTTTAAAGGCCTTACATAATATCATACATAAGTGTCAAGTTGTAAATTAATAGGTCCTTTTATTATAAAAGCTTGGCATACTGGTAAATGAGTGGCCCAATTAAGCTCATACGCATCTTAGCCTTGTCTATGACCGACGATTAAGAACAAATAGTAATGTTTTTTCTTATTTGTTTTTAATAAATCGGCTTTCTAATGTGCAACATCATGATAAATCGTCCTCACCGCCTGTAGACATTGGTTTAAGAAATATTGACCAGTAATAAGTGATGACATTGATTGTATTGCTGTTTAGCGGTAAAATATATGATGAGTGGATGGTACTTTTTTTTGTCGCTGGGCCACAAAACGCATTACGCCTTTCCCCCCACGGGAACAGCGGGGGAGGTTATGTGGGGCTCGCCATTTGTCCAGGGCACCGAGTGTGCCCCGGTCATCGGAATACCCACTAAAAACCCCCTTACCGTCTTAACGGGAGCGCCACGGGATCGCTTGCGCATGCTACCGTGACGCTCCGATGAGTGGATGGTACTTACCTAGACTGGCTTTCATGGTCTAGGCACAAATTGCAATACAGATGATCTGACACTTAACTAAAATATAATTTTAACGAAAATGCTCAATATATTAATTAGATAGTTACATAATAACAATCACCTTATACGAAAAAGGCTTAAAATAAAGTATTCATGTTAGTACCACGTTGTATAACCCAGACTCAATTATCAAAGTGACTTAACGTAGTAACCCTTAATTGGGTCAACCGTGCCCTATATTTGTCACTATCATCTGGTACAAATGTTCCCGGGTATTATGCGCCGGCACGCGCGGGTTGAACTCGATAATGAATGCTCACGCAGCACTGTGCGTTCGCAAAAAACGCCCTTAACACTTTATTGCACCTTTTTTATTTATAAATTCTAATTACTCAACGGTAAATAAGGCTTGTTATGTTTATAACGCAGTGCTAATCCTAATCTTATACGCTACTGTCTACTCGTTACGGCTTTGCTTGGGCAGTAAACGTAATATGAAAAACTTATATATACGTTATATATGTATATGACTTTTGTTTTTTATATTTTGTATAGCTCCCAGCGGGAAGAGGTTTTTACATTTTTGAACGAAATTAAAAAAAAAAAACAAGTATACCAAGTGAATCTTAATCGAGGATTATAGGTTCAGACCTTTGCTGTGCTCTCAAGTGATTAATTTGTGTTTATAATTGAAGTAAAGTGAAGGAAAACATCGTAAGAAAATCGGCATGCGTCGGGTACAAGTCGCAGCGCGGTAAAATAAATTCCAAAACTCAAAAAGAAGAAGAAGCCTTAGTCCAGCAATGGGACATAAAAAATCTGTTACTTTTACCACTTCTTAACTAGATTGGAAAGTATTCGAAGAGACAAACTGTATGTATGCCGGTTAGTGTTTTATGCTGGTATGTAAAATGTTTGCTTTAAAATTTTGAAAAAAAAAACATAAGTTTTTGTAATGTGATTAGTAATTGAATATCGAATAGTTATATAGCACTATGTTTAATTATAGTACTTTCATTTGAGTTTTGAGTTCTTGACATAACATTAATTTTATAGCTGTTATATATTTTATATCAATTAAATTGAATAAATAATTATTGTAAAGTTAAAATGCGAAAACAACATTCATCATTTCTACTACTTACTTTCATTGCTTCATAACAAGAGTTATGAATCAAACTTTAAAAAAATGTACATCCTGTTGTGAGCTTTAAAGTCATATAATAAGTTCCAAGTTAGCATATTATAAAATTTCTTAGATAACGGTGATAATGTTTATCAAAAAGACGGTAGTGTCTGTTCTTTTTCACAGGCGTTTTAAGCCATTAGTGGAACATTTGGGAATTCGATATAATTACTTCCTTAGATTTAATAATTTGAGTAATTTAAAATGAGAATGCAGTCAATCTTTATAAGCATAGTAAGGAAACCATTCTACAACTGAGATGCCATACTTCATTTTCTTGATTTTTTAGCAATATTCTATTGGCATTGTAATAAATGTAAACCATCGCTTACATCGCCAATGCGTACCAAATCTTGGGAACTAAGATGTTATGTCCCTTGTGCCTGTAATTACACTGGCTCACTCAAACCGGAACACAACAATATCAAGTATTGCGGTTTTGCGGTAGAATATCTGATGAGTGGGAACCTACCCAGACGAGTTTGCACGAAGCCCTACCACCAGTCTAACAATGAAAAGAACTTAAACGTATCACCAACGATACAATTTTATTTTAAATACATTTAACAATATGTAAATCCAATATTATATAGTAACAACATCAATGGATTTAACTTTAGGGTTAATCCTAACTAAAAAAACACCGAAACCAAAGCTTTACAACAAATACAATAGACATTAACTCTTATTACAAAAGTAATTAGGATGGTTTTCAAAAAGTTAGATTTGAGACTTGTACGTCCTTGACGTATTACAAAGACTTATCGTATTTTAATCTAATCGGCTTATCGAATAATCGGCTCATGAAAAATACTGACGATTTTGAAAGCTATAACGGAAAATCTGACTTCGGAGTATTACATAAACTAATCTATTATAAACAAAAAGATTATATAAAGTATTTGAGATTAATATTATTTAATTGGGATAGGAAATCCAAATATTTATGATTCAACATAAATAATAATGTGGTAACAATTGGGCCATCTGATGGTAAGTGGTTACCTTCACCCATATACATAGATAGTTTAATAAATATTAACCATCCCTTACATTCTCAATTCGCCAATAAACTTGGGAAGTTGCAGTTAAACTGTCTGACTCACCCTTTTAACCGGAATACAACATTACTAAGTATTGCTGTTTGACAGTGGAATATGAGATGAGCGGTACTTTTTTTAAAATTGGAAAAACGTAGATATCCCTTATTTTACACAAAATAAAATGTTGGTAAAGCTCAAAGGTTTTATTTCTCAAATATAATTTAAAAGAAATTGTTATTATTATAGTTAAATGTTTGTCTTTGATATAAACATTTTTTAACTCATAAATATAAAATACTTCCATACAAAGTTTTCATAAATCTTATGTCATTTATTCAACATTCTCTAAGAGTTTCCGGACGATAATTTCTGGAACTACGTAGACGTAATAATAATGTTCTCCTGACAGAAATGCGGTCATGGCAGCCAATTTCAAAGGCTACCTACCTGCATATATTATAGGGCAAAAGTGTCTGCGCGCAAACATAGGTGAATTTTGTCCTGTCCGAGGTACGGGTGTATTTACACTGCAAACTATAGTGTAAAATGTAACAGCCCGTAAATATCCCAAGGCCAACTTACCAACATACCTTTGTTAGTATTTACATTTGGTATTGGCTAGTGCATTTTTTTTACCTGAAGATAATTGGTTCGGTGATTAATCTATGATAATTTATTAAATTATAATCATACTCGGAAGTGAGGAAAATTATTACAAGGAAACCAGTTTGTATATTATATACACATACACGGGCAGGTTTCCTTTGAAACTCCTCTCAAACTTTCTCCTTAAAAGTGGAGGAGGCCTTCCGTCCGTTATTTTTTTCCTTCATGATAAGTTTAGTTACAATTAAAGTGTAAATATGTAAAATAGTGCAAATATTTATATACCGTGTCCACGAAGTGTTTTTTCGGTACTCAAAACTGTTCGTATCGAGGTGTACTGGCGTTTAGCCAAATCTGGTGATTTCTGTTCCCCAAGCGATTATAGCGTTTTAAATGGCCCACTATGTCTTGAACTTCAAAGCGACTTCGGATAAGCTCGACTGCCCAATTTCCAAACCTAGTAACAGCCAATTCTGCTTTAATGCATTTTAAACAAGACATCTGAACGTATATTACATAGATAAAATCGATCAAGTGCATTGTTCTTGCACAATCACTATCTATATCATTCCTATCTATTTACATTTACATATCACTATCGGTGACATTAAAATATTAAAGAAAATAACTAAGGCCAAAAGCTCTTGTTTTTATTCACACTATTTGCATTGCAATTGTTAAAGGTCCTAAGGAGGTTGCAACAAAAATTGGACACTACATAATTAGGTCCAGTGACAAAGTAATATGTCCGGTTATTTAGATTTTTTTTATAGTAGAGGTAGGCTTATGGGGCACCTGATGGTAAGTGATCACCAATGCATATAGACAGTGGCATTGTGCATTTCTTAAAAAAAATACATTGCCAATGCCCCACCAACCTTGGGAACTAAGATGTTACGTCATACTATTTAATTCCAATAGGCGTAATTCTACTATTCTCCTCCATCTTTTGGTACCTCAGCATAGTTGTAAATAGCACTGGTGAAATATAAAGAATGGAAAATTAAATAATCTCAAAGCGAACAATACATTCTACAAAACAATTGTATCTATTATTTAAATTAAGTAATTGAACATAGAACAGGAAAGACAGAAACATAGCGATAAATGTTGTATTTTACTTCGTTCTGACATTAGATGGTCAGCGTACGGAATTATGGAACGTACCAGCTATGATGTCCTTTTTAGGAATTGTGGATTTATTGTCAGTAGCATTAAGAAATTTCTTATATTTAGTTTGTTTTGAGTGATAAATATACTTTTTGTTTTATTGTTTGCTGACATGGCATATTTGTTATGTATTTTTGCAATATTATCACAATCAACCGTAATGGTCTGAAAGCAAACAAAACAAAAACATTTGGAATACTAAAACCGATATCACCGAAACGAAATTGAATCAGTTATGACCACATTCTGTAACCAACCGGATCAGATTTTATCGGTACGGAAAAAGTTTAGCTAAATTTTTCAATTAACTTTAATCTTTTCAATTCTGTGTTTTATTTTGATAATTTATCTTTAGGTAACACTTGCAACGTCTCTGTAACAAGAATGAAATGTTTTAATCGAAAAAAAATCGTATATTTTCTTATACAAACTATAGTACCTATATACGAATTTTAAAAGGTATTTTTCGCGCCGTGTTAGAGCTGTCTTCGGCGACGAATTAATCGGCCATAACGTTGAATATATGAGCGTTGGATTATACCTACTATATCTGCCTTGTAGTTGAAAAATAGCCAAACTACAAAATATATCCAGAAAAAATATATCAGAAAAGCATGACAATTTTTTTTCCACTTAACCTTACAATAGTAGTAACATAATGTAGGTATCATAGTAAGTAACAGCCTGTCAATGTCCCATTGCTGGGCTAAGGCCTCCTCTCTTTTTTTGTGGAGCAAGTTAAGATATAACACAGCAGCTAAATTTGGACGCATGCGACTTCGACTCCCGGCGTAGACAATGTTGGCGACCGCTTTAAGCAACCAGTTTCAACGCTATTCATTTTTCGATACAAAAACGTTGAAGCTTATGTAAGATGTCGGAGTCAATATTACTGTGTAGTGAAAATGATAGCACAATTCTTTAAAAAAACATTTAACTGTGGCCAGTATTTCGTACAATTTTGTAAATTTATTTAACTGAGGGTAGTTTGATTTTTTTTCACACACAAAGATTTTAATCATATTATCGTTTTCCGTTATAATCGCCGTATTTTATTTTGATTGTATGATATCAAACGTCTTCTCATTTTTATCAAATTCTAAACAATATGAAGTAAACATAATCATGCATATTTTTTAATATAAAATTAAGTCTCAATCAAAATATATTCATATAGACTGATATATAGACGAAATGCATGTATCATACGAAAAATGAACTTAAAATGATCATCATAATTTTCCTCATAAACAGTATTGACATTTTTATGATTCTATCGGAAGCCACCATGTGATATATATGAGTAATTAAGGATATAAATTGTTACCAACCATCTTATTGGCACCGCGCCATTGCTGACGATTGCATGAAGTAAACAATCAAATGTATGATAAATTGCTTAAAAGTAGATGTAATTTATGATTCTGATATGACGTGATGTTAAGTGCTAAGTTGCCTGAATTCAATTTAATTTTATATATTACTACATGAAGCAATTGTTCTATGTCAGTTAATCTAATGCAAACAAGCCAATGACGTTTATTTACTTGGGGGTAGAGCTTTGTGCAAGCTCGTCTGGGTAGGTACCACCCACTCATTAGATATTCTACCGCAAAACAGCAGTACTTGGTACTGTTGTGTTCCGGTTTGAAGGGTGAGTGAGCCTTGTGAGTGAGGTTAACATCTCTTACAATTATAATGTCTATGGACGATGGTGACCACTTACCATCAAGTGGCCCATATGGTCGTCCGCCTGCCTATGCTATAAAAAAATATTTTAACACCACAATATATAAATGACACAAAAGCGTGGAGTGAGTATTTGTTGATTACCAGTCAAACTTTAATTGCATTTGATTGATATAACTATAATATGGAAGATATATGAGTAAAACTTTTATCGGGGGTCTTTATAAACCCAATAGAACCCAAAACAATGATTAATAGATTTTTTGTCTGTTTGTCTGTTTGTCTGTTTGTCTGTTTGTCTGTTTGTCTGTTTGTCTGTTTGTCTGTTTGTCTGTTTGTCTGTTTGTCTGTTTGTCTGTTTGTCTGTTTGTCTGTTTGTCTGTTTGTCTGTTTGTCTGTTTGTCTGTTTGTCTGTTTGTCTGTTTGTCTGTTTGTCTGTTTGTCTGTTTGTCTGTTTGTCTGTTTGTCTGTTTGTCTGTTTGTCTGTTTGTCTGTTTGTCTGTTTGTCTGTTTGTCTGTTTGTCTGTTTGTCTGTTTGTCTGTTTGTCTGTTTGTCTGTTTGTCTGTTTGTCTGTTTGTCTGTTTGTCTGTTTGTCTGTTTGTCTGTTTGTCTGTTTGTCTGTTTGTCTGTTTGTCTGTTTGTCTGTTTGTCTGTTTGTCTGTTTGTCTGTTTGTCTGTTTGTCTGTTTGTCTGTTTGTCTGTTTGTCTGTTTGTCTGTTTGTCTGTTTGTCTGTTTGTCTGTTTGTCTGTTTGTCTGTTTGTCTGTTTGTCTGTTTGTCTGTTTGTCTGTTTGTCTGTTTGTCTGTTTGTCTGTTTGTCTGTTTGTCTGTTTGTCTGTTTGTCTGTTTGTCTGTTTGTCTGTTTGTCTGTTTGTCTGTTTGTCTGTTTGTCTGTTTGTCTGTTTGTCTGTTTGTCTGTTTGTCTGTTTGTCTGTTTGTCTGTTTGTCTGTTTGTCTGTTTGTCTGTTTGTCTGTTTGTCTGTTTGTCTGTTTGTCTGTTTGTCTGTTTGTCTGTTTGTCTGTTTGTCTGTTTGTCTGTTTGTCTGTTTGTCTGTTTGTCTGTTTGTCTGTTTGTCTGTTTGTCTGTTTGTCTGTTTGTCTGTTTGTCTGTTTGTCTGTGCGTTTGTGCACGCTAATCTTAAAAACGGCTTAACGGATTTGAGTGCGGTTTTCACTAATGTATTGTGGCTAACTTCACTTAACATTTAGTGTTTGTTTTATTTCAATCGGTTCATAAATAATAAAGTTATGTCAATTTAAAGATACACGTAGAACATTTATTAAAAAATGGTTATGGTCAAATTGAAAAGAGATTAAATATTACATGTAATATACACTTTTGCTTATGATTTATCCTATATTTTGTCCTATAATTTTTAATCTCTATATTTTTTATTAAAAGTTTAGTATCACTACTAAAAATCAATAAATTATTATCTGTAGGAAAAGTACGCGCACCTGTTAGTTGTCAAAATCAAAAAGTTCTGTTAACAATTTCGTCGTTTCAGTAGCTTCGTGTGTTGTTTTTGCATAAAAACTAATATTGCATATATATTGTGTGTATCTTTATGATCTCATCTTATATCTTTCATAACAGTACGCTTTAAGTCTGCGTGTGAGCAAGTCAGTTAACTCAGTGACAATAATTAATACATAAATAGTATATAGGTGTATAAACAAAGCCTAAAAAACAACTATAACAATAATACATGGTTTTAGAAGTGCTTGCTTTAAACATAAACGTGGTATATCACTTCTTAAAACTTTAAATAGGTATAATTTTTTCGGTAATTCGTGTTTCCTGTCAAAAGTTTTAAAACGGCAGATGAAAATTCAAACGTTTTACCTACCGAAGTTTTTTCTAAACAACGAAATAAATAACAATTTAACGTGGAAAAAGTGGCAACCATATTTTGAACTATATTTTTTATATGCCCCTGGATATATACAAGGAGTATTAGCCACTGGTAATGTATAAGAAGTGTAAATAGAGAAAAATAGCAATTTTGTTACACTCGATTGGTGGAAAAGGTGTCCTAATGTTCAATTCATTCAACATTAAAATAACAGAAATTACTTTAGAAGACCTCATTAATAAATGTAACAAGTATTTCGAACCGAGGAAAAATTTAACTATGGCCTGACATGTATTTTTTATGAGGAAACAAAGCAAACACGAAAATATAACCAACTTTATTACGAGTCTAGAAAATTTCAGTTTAAAAAGGAGATTTCGTTGAATTAATAGTCATTGGTCAGTGATAAATTTACAGCAAATATGTGTTAGAGTAGCTCGCCAAACATCAAAGATTATTACAACGGTCTGATCTGTCACTAAAAAAAGCTATAGAGATAGCTAAAATAGTAGTGATCGAACACTGGGACGTCGTCATCACCGTCATCATTTAATGAATATCAAGTGATGAAGGGGGAGTAAAAGGGTTAAACAACACACAGTACAGAATAGAGAAGATGTGCATATTCCTACGAAGTCAGACGGGCAACTAATTAAGAAGAGAACAAAATTGTGAAACATGGTTCTATTTGCCTTATCCCAATATAAACCGAATAAAAGTATTTTGAAATCTCTCATCATTTAATTCAATTGGTCTTTGGGTTACGTCAAGCTTTCAACAGCATAATCATGAATAGGAAGAAGTAGATCTGTGTGATTATAATTTAAAAGACAATGTTGATGATGACCCAATGACCTCAATACGGCAAACACTCACACGGCAAGCAAAGTATATTCGAAGAAAACTCCCAGGTTTTTAATATAATCACAATAAGGGATGACAATATTATCAAACATGATATTTGGTTCCACCTGCCAATAATTATGGCTTGAAATCTACTAGGGTTGACATTAAGAGCTAAAGATTTCTCACTCCACTCAAGAATGATATTGAAGTCATTATTCATCCTTGCGATAGCCATAGGTGACAAAATTATAATTAAGTCGACTAAGATATTGATTTTATATATTAAAAAAAAATCAATGCAAAATTAATAATGATAGAAATATTAGAAATGATAAAAATAATAATGTATTAATTTATATAATATGAATGTACCAGCCTTCTTAATATTCAATATTTTAGTTTGTTATAAATTTGCTACTGTAGTCATATTCTTACTTGCTTGCCTTTTAATTGTATTTGGTTAAAAATATATATAATATAAATAATATATAAATCATTTATTTACTACGCTTTATTGGTCTTACTCAATGTTATGTGTTATTTTATATACATAATGCTATCTCATATAAGTGTCATCTCATTTTTGTTTGTTAAAAATAATTAATGAACACTTTTAGCGGTTAAATAACTGCTTTTGAACCTTTAATCAAAATTGTTATATAGGTGCTTTTTTAGTATATTATATACTTTTTCTATATGAAATGGCCGCTTAAGTAGCTCATTGAGATATGTGTGTCAAGTTCAATACACAACATTTGTTTTAAATCCCCTTATTTTTTTGTTTAGTTAAATGATTATGCCTTGATTAAGTCTGATTTTATTTAGTCTCTGACAGAAGAACCTTTTCTTTTACTTTATATTGTACACATAAAAGAACATAAATCTATAGCAAAAAAACGAATTAATAAATAAATTATCCATACATATAAATAATATTGAAGTTTCTGTCTGTGATTTCAAAATAAATGCCTGTTTTAAAGGTTATATGGCTATTTACGATTTACCAAAACCAAAGCAATATATTTTTTATTTTTTTACACTGTCTGTCTGTTTGTTAAGGCTAATCTTTCAAACGTCTTAAAATTACAAATAACAGAATTATTATAAGGTCCTCCAGACCGATTTCGGCCACGGCGGCCAATCTCAAGAGAGATTAGCCAACTGCGCAGGAGATATTATAGTGTAGAAGTGTGTGCGCGAACACAGGTGCACTCACTATTCCCTAGCTCTCATAATCCGATGGGACGGCAATCCGACACGACCGGAAAGAGTTCAGGCGCAGGACCAACGGCTTTACGTGCTTTCCGAGGCACGGGAGTGTACGCACTTCCAATTTCCAGACTCCGGGCTGCCACTAAGATTTTTCTGACAGAAAAACCCAATAACTATTTATTGGCCCGACCTGGGAATTGAACCCAGGACCACCGGGTCTGCGGCCTTATATCTAGCTACTAGACCAACGAGGCAACCGAATTATTATAACAACAATTTCAAGGTTCGGTTTAGTCTTTATTTCATCAAAATCAGATGAGTCTATCAAAAGTTATAAAAAATATGTATTTTTGTTGTTATCTAAACACATAATAAAATGACTTTTCCTGAACGATTCATTATCGCAGAGCCTAATAAACCACGGGGGTTAGAAACTTGAAATTTTGACAGTTGATACATTTTATAATGTAAGCACCCACTAAGGTAGCATTTCTGGAAATTTCACCCCTAAAGAGTTGAACGATTGTTTAGAAACCTGTAATTTTTAAAGTTACAAGCATAAAAATTAGTATACAAGCTTAATAAATAAAAATGTATTTCAAATCTACCCCCTAAGAGGGTAAAGAATTTTGATGTAAGGAGAATGATATTTAATATTAACGCTACGCATACGTATTTCGTCGTTTTTAGAAATTCAACTCCAAACGGGAGAAATGGGGTGAAAGCATTAGTATAAAAAAAATATATAAAATAGGAATTTACTATTTGTGTTTTTTGATTGAATTAATAAACATGTATTTCGAAGTTTTAGAAACAGTTATTTTTGCTTTGAAGAGTTGGGTGCGAGATTAAAAATATACAATATCTTATATCAATATCTCCTAGGGAGATATATATTTTTTATACGAACTTCAATATGTTAGTGAAGCTTTGATAAAAAAAACATATTCCATTATTGCCATGTACCACTTAATTGGTAGTCCCTAAGTTTTACCTCAACCTGACCCTTAAACCCTAAAGAGTTAATTTTGTTTAATCTAAGTTTGATAAAATAAAAATATATATTCGTACGCTTGCTCATTTACATTAGTAACTATATCTAACGTCGTGGATAGATGACCGAGGTATTTAAGCAACAGAATTGTAGACCAGAAGACATGTTCATGCTTCTTACTTTAAAATCACATACCAATCCAAATTTCAAATAATCGTTTATCCTTTATTTATACTTAAGCGCGAGCGAAGCCGCGGGCAGCTGCTAGTATATATTATAAATTGTTATTTAGTTATGAAAAGTCATTCGAAAAGAAATATTTGGTTTTGAGAAAGGATTATTATCTTAAATAATTTGAAATAAATTATTGGCACGTAGGCGAACGTCATTAGTTCGATTCCGTAAGAATTGCCTTGTGAAATGTTCACAACCGACTTATGGTGATATACTACTTTGAGGCGTGTTCTTCGTTCTTCATTCAACGTTCTTGAAATGTTATAATTATTATGGTCAATGTCACTTTCTGGCATCGCACGACGGTTGTCTGTGGTGAGTTTCGTGTTTTTTCATATAGATGAGTCTTACCGGAAGCGTTAATGTCAATAGCATTATATATAACTAAAAATGTAAAGATTTACTTTATAATATTGAAATTTAAATAAAGGTTTTTTTTTAATAAAACAAAATATACCCAATGAACATTAAAACCTTCTTATTTAAATCGGCTAAAAATATATTATACGTATTAATTGTCTTAACGTAGAAGTGTCTATATATATTCAATTCCCTTGAGATTATCGTATTATAATACCTCTTCAAAGACCTTTTCAGTGAGCAATTACGCAAATGACCTCACCATTAGATTTTAATTGTCGTTTTAATGAAACCTCTCTGTTCTAAACTATATATATAAACTGTATAATCTCACTTGGGGATTAATTTTTTTTATATATTTAAATTTTTTTCATACATACTTAATAGTACTAGTAAAGAATTTATAGAAAATAGAATGTAAATAACGATCTTATTTTTAGGTTTGAATTGATTGGAGAGAAGGAATAAAGAGCTCCCCTCTGTTTTCGCACATACTTGCGCACTATAATAATATATTCTGCTAGCCTTTTGAACAGCAAGGAGGAAATCATTATATTATAAACATTTTTTTGACGTGATAACGTTCTATAAATCGATGAACGCCAGCTGCACGCACGAAAGAGCATGACTCATTGTCACGTTGAAGAGAATTTTCGTTTAGACATTCCTCTTCATTCCACATCATATTTGGCTAATTCTTTTACTGTTCAAGCCATTCGATATTTCTTTCAATTGTCTATATGTGTCTGTATGATCTCATTGTACCCGTACTTATTTTGCGTGTATTGATATTTGTTTTTAATTTAGATATAATAGCAGTGTGTAGTGTAGTGTATAATATTATATAATTGTTAGTGTGTTTTATGTATATTTGCTGAAAGATCCACCATGTTGCTTCAATGAGGAATATAAGTATGTGGTAGAATCACGTATGGTGCATTATAAAGAGTATAACATATTATGTATTGCTTTGTAACAAAAAACAGAAATAAAACAATGCATGTATATAAATAAATCACAAACATATTGTTTGAATTAATAAAACTACATTTAGAGCAATATTAAATTACCACAATGATTATTTTGTTCTCTTTGTTCACGTTTAATTACGTAATATTATGATATAATTTTACTAGTTCTTGTAGAAAATAATTGTTGTTTTTTTGTATGCAAAATGATAGCTGATTCATAATCGTTAGGGCTTGAAGACGACGACAAAAGTTATGTATCTATAATATTATAAGGTTTAAATGAACATGTAAAGATCTTATCAATGACTAATTAATTTAACCAATTTATTTTTATAAATTATAAATTAATGTCTGTCGATTATAATGAGGCCTTACTTATAAACGTTATTTAGCCTCTGTTTAATTAATCACTTATTTTGCTCGTTCTGTCGTTATTGATTTGACATTTGAAAGAAGAAGACAAAGCATACTCAACTAATCACCGGCCGTTATGTACTAGAATATCATAACATCGCAAAATATTTCGTAACTACCACAAGATATATTTTGCAAAGTAAATGCAGTTACAAGTTAATAAAGATCTATATTTGGCACGAAGTTCTATCTCCGAGCAATATTCCCGCTCAAGGGTTATACATTCGACTCCCGAGTGAGACAAACTTTAATTAAACTTTTAATGAGCCGTGCAGTAGATGAGCTATTTGTGGACTGAGCGTAATAAATCGTGATATTTTATTAATACTTGATGAAATATTCGGCTTGTTTTAACGTAATACTCCGAAAAATAGTAATCCGGTCTTCTGTCACTTTTCCATGCGTATTTAATACATTATCGTAAGAATTTTCAACTTCTCATTTTGCAGTTATTTTGATTTTTGTAAGTTATAAGCTAATGGTAACGTTTTGATGTCCTTAAATTTTATTTCTGTGTATTTTATAATATTTACCGTATATATATACCGTAGTATCAAGCTCTCTGTGCTTACTGTGGTATATATACATAGTGAAAGTTTAAAGTGTACTTAATAGACATGTGTACATTATATTGCGGCTATAGTTACAATAGTTAACACGGTCTTACACCGAAATCGAACAATTCGATTTAATGTATGGCATATCACAAATTCTCATCGTGGTACAATATATGGTGCCTGAGAGACTTACAATATTGTTCGTAAAATCAAGTATCGACAAATAAATTATGTTAATCTGTTGTACGATAAATAAATAAAAATAAAAGAATCAAGTTATTATTAAATTTGATTTTGATTTGATTTACTTCAAAAGTGTCAAAACTATTATAGTATGTAGCGACATCTATCTCGCCACATACGAAAACTAAAAACCGACGTACCCTACATCGCGATATGATGTGATGTAGCGACAAGTATACTAATTTAGATATATAAATTCACAAATAACTACACGCTAAATGCCTCATTGATCTTTTACTAGCTTGTTTTGCTGAGATTCCGAGTTCGAATAAAATGTACTGGTTTTTTTTCTGTCAAAATATTATCAGTAGCTGGTTATAGCCTGCAAAGCTACAATCCCTTGATTAGGAAAGCACAACCTTTGCTCCTGCGCCTGATTTCTTTTTTCGTATCAGATTACTTTTATCAGATAATTTTTTGGGTAAGTAAAGATTTTTTTTAAATAATATCCGAGACTAAATTGCTCACGTAACTTACTTGTAATTAATATGTATAAATATGACTGTAGATATCACTGCTATACATTTAGCTTCAATCGACCTTAACTAAAAGACGTTTTGTCCAAGGGAAACGCCAGCAAATTGTCAAAGCAGTACAATAACCCATTCTCGATTCAACGTCCATTCTTTACCCTTCATTATTTGAATCCCGAATAGTCCCGACAATAGACGAACGTTTCCTCTTATACCTTCGTCTATTAGAACAAAAAGTGAAGTAGATATGACATCGTAATATGATACCTAATGCACGCTGCGATCATTGATAGATGTTTTGTCTTGTGTAACCTTACCATAGTAATTTTCATAGAATTGTATAATTTATTCATTTAGAATTGTGTCCTGAAACTTTTATTTGCTTTAATGAAAAAATACTATGTATTTGTTACAGGTGATAATTTTGGTGTATCTTCGGTGTACCATTTCTATTCAAGCCTGTATTCTTTGAGTAGGCCTATTATGCGAAATACGGGTTTTCATTTCGCATCCAGAAAGGTCCGGGCCACGAGGCTATCACATCTGTTACGTAGTTCCAGCAGATTTTATTACGTATTCTGTAATTGGATTAATAATTTAAAATTATTGATGAATAAATTCATTATCATTTTTAACGTTTTATACTTAACTTTTAAAATGTTAATTTTTGTTTATTTCTTTGAGTCTATCTAGATGTTTAAATTAATTTCAAACTATAATACACTTCCTAATCTTCCGTGCTTTATGCCCGATTCAGCCCTCTCCACGTATATAATTAAGATTTATCTCAAGATAACACTAACAATTTTGCAATTGAATGACTCTGTAAAAGAAGCTTGATTTTAGTTCTGCTTAGTTTTTTACCTTATTTTGAATTCCGATAACAACGATATATTATGGACTCCTATACTTTTACAATTACTATATAATATATACATATACATATTATATCTATACTACTATATAAATATATTGGTTCTGTCTGTAAAATATTTTTTTCACCTAATTTTGTGATACATAATCGTTTTATGATGCAGTGATTCACATTATACTATTTTTTTTGTCTGACTGTATGTCTTCTTATAACTCAAGAAGGGCTTGACCAATCTTGACGAAAATTGGTACACACAAAGAACATGTGATGGTGCAAATAATAGGCCATTTATAAGATCGGTAAGCCCTACGGTATCTTATGAAAATTAATTTCAAATCGTTAATTACGTATTTCTTTACCAGTAGCCATATGTGTGTGTGTGTATGTGTGTGCGCGCGCGCGTGTGTGTTATTATATTAATAAAATAATATATTATATTTTTATTAATTATACGCGGGTGAAGCCGCTGGGCACAGCTAGTAGATATATAAAACTATACGTAAGATACGATCGGTGTTACACTTGCTTTGGAAAGCACATAAAGTTATTGGACTTGGGCGTGAATTTCCTCCCATCAAGGATGATTGCTGTTCCTTTATATTCTGAGAGGGAGTAAAAAGAGAGCTCTAGTATTTGGTTAGTTTTTGAGAATGGCCGCCGTGTCGAGAAATGCGTAAACCAGTGCCTCAAAAAACAAAACCCAAATGAGTTTATGGCATTGTAATATAAATGTTTCAAGATTTATAGCTTTTGAAAACTTTATAAATTAAATACATATATTTTAACTCCCTTTTAACCTTCAAATAACTTTCTTTTCGAAAGTTATTATAATCGATCTAACTTTGAAAAGTCTATATTTAGACCAATATCTATATTGTGTCTGTATTTTTAAAGTGGATGTTTATTTAGATTGTGAGTTTATGTTCGTTTACTTGAAAATATTTATTTCATCTTACATAATATGTCTTCAGAACAAATGACGACGTCAGCATTTTATAATTATGTTTCTTTTTTTTTTTTTTTTTTCAACTTATCAACGCTATATTTTAACATTGAATATAAAGTTTGATTTAATAAATAAAAACTATGTAAATTTAGATGACGGTGTTCAATTTAGCCTATGCTCAGTTCTGAAGTTTTCATCGATTACAATTATTTTCATGTACATTATTTTTTAATTTATATTACATGATTTGCAAATAAAAAACGCTCTAGCGTTCTCGCTCACTCGACTCCTCTCACTCGAACAAATAAAACAACATAATTAACAACACAACTTCCCAAATATTTGCTCCATGATCACAAACTAAATTAATCAGAATATGCATTATTACACAATAAATAACCGGCGGTAACGTTCGACCTTTCGTTTATTTGTCAGGCTAATTCAAAGTCACACTCCACAGTACACAGCGGTCGAATTTGTTTGTTTATGTTTGTAATTTACTGGATGCCGCAGGCGCTGCGTATCTATCTATCTGTGTTATTTTTTTGTAATATTTTTATTTTTTTGTGACAGTTTTTTTTAATGATTCAATAAAATATGCAAGTTGCATAATATTATCACAGCTACTATGATATAATGACAAAATTTAGAAAAATCCCGACTACATTGTTTTGTTATCTCTAACTCAAGGGCATGATGTGAACTTTTATGTGCTTAATTTGTGTTGATGATACTTTTCTTGCGCAGATGTGAAAATAATAATATAATGTCTTATGGCATTCTACTCTGGCGTAATGCAACTGTCATAAATACGATTTTTGTATTGCACAAGAGGGCTATTCGTGCAATTTATAACCTGGGCCCAAAAGATAAGATGTAAAAAAGAAATTAAGATAATGACTGTCGCTTCTTAATATATATTTGATTATGTTATCCCCATCATCATGTTTCCCAGAAAATGTGACGTACATATTGTTAACACCAGAAACAACTATAAGCTTACAACCACTTTTACCAGATTACACACTTACACAGGGTTAGTATGTCTTTTATGGGACAATGTATACGCTTTTCCAACAGGATCCCAGAAAGCGTTTAAACATATTCAATTGTGAAATTTATAATAATTGTTAATACTTGTGTGCTATAGGATATTACACAATCAATGACTTTTTAGCTGATTGCACACCTTGGGAATGAAACGATCGCCTCCAGGCTATTTCAAATAAATAAGTATTTTATTATGTTATTGTGTAAATTAACTATAATTGTAAATAATGAGCTAAAAAAAAACCCGCTGAGTTTCTTTCGCCGGTTCTTCTTAGGTCTGAGGTGCTTATTTCTTATTCACTTCTACATTGAATAAAGATTTTTGAATTTGAATTTGAGTTGTTTGGATTAGTCCCGGCTGCTGAATTTCACCGGACATCGCACCAGAATTCGAAATTTCATCCTTACCACCTGTACGCGAATTCATAACAGGGTGATTTGTAAGGCATTTCTTGCCTTGCACAACCACTCTGTGGAACCAGCTTTCGCCGGCGACTTTTCCGAACCGATATGATATTGCAACCTTCAAGAAAAGAGCGTACTCATTCCTTAAAGGCCGGCAACGCACCTGCAAGCCCTCGGATGTTGCAGATGTCCATGGGCGGTGGTAGTCACTTTCCATCAGATAAGCCTCCGGCTCGTTTGCTCTTCTAACATAAAAAAAAAATCATTGAACTAACAATGGGTATGCTGATTTTTCGTGCAGTTGCACGCATATCGGGGCGTAAATACGCAAACAATAACTGCTCGATCGTACGCAGGTACATGGTAACGAAATATTTCATTTTTTAATAACAATTTTGCCTCATAAAATTTGCTTATTAAGTTTTAATTCAAAATTACAATTTTAATTTAAAATATGAATACTAATGGGTCACCTTATAGTAAGTGGTCACAGCAAGTAGACATTGGCAGTGTAAGAAAACCATTATCATATGAACATCGTCAAAGCGTGATCACGGGAACTAAGATGTTAAGTCCCTAGTGCCATTTTATTATATTGGTATAGCTGTTTGACAGACTAAAATTAATCAAGTAAATAATCTTACTAGTAATAATAATAGTAAACAAAAGCTTTTAGTAAGCTTATAAGATTTAAAATATTTAAATAATGAACAGAAAAATCTCATCTTTATATAATAGTTTTATTAACAATTTGATTAAATTGTACGAAACGATCGGCAGATATGAAATATTGAAATTGATGGTTATTTAAAGAATCTTCGTATATATAAATATACTACACTACTACTTACTTGGATGTAGAGCTTCGTGCAAGCTCGTCTGGGTAAGTACCACCTACACATCAGATATTCTACCGCAAAACAGCAGTACTTGGTATTGTTGTGTTCTGGTTTGATGGGTGAGTGAGCCAGTGTAATTAGAGGCACAAGGGCCATAACATCTTAATTCCCAAGGTTGATGGTGCGTTGGCAATGTAAGCGATGGTTAACATCTCTTACAATGCCAATGTCCGTGGGCGTTGGTGACCACTTACTATCAGGTGGCTCATATGCTATAAAAAAAAACTTTATTCTAAGAAATCTTATGCGTATGTGGCGCTGGAAAGTGGCCTAAGAGAACGTCACGTCGTTTGCCGTCACGGCATACGATTCGGTTTAATCTCCAAGGCGCGCCACATTAATAATATTATTAGTAAAAATATACGAAAAGCAAGCGTTTAAGTATGCTTATAAGATTTAAAATATTTTAATAATTAACATAAAAAGCTCACGCATATTATCTTACTTAAAGTTTTTAATGTGTAATTCTCACTGTTGCTCGACCCTTTCAAACCAGAGTTGTGTCATTAAATATGAATCATAACTTTTCAAACTAAACTTATTTTTGAAAGCAAAAAGATTGCGTTTAATTTATATAAGCATTAGTTGAAATTAGTTTTAGAATTAAATGTTTTCATTCCTCGTTTCATTTAACATAAAAGTTAACTTTATAAAAGTTATTTAAAAAATAATTTAGATTAATATTCTATAATAGTAAAAAGTTTGTATAATATTCAATTATGATGTTTTCTCTAATAGATCTAGTTCAATAGCCTCGTTTGTTTAATGACTGCACCAGGTACTCTTTTTCATTGTCAGGGGACAATGACAACAAAATTTATCAAAAAAAACAAATTTTCAGTAACAGCTTAGCTATAAAATTGTAACTTTTTATAAACTTGTTCATCGGTAAGTACGTCAAGCCGTTGTTCATGCGTCTGATCTTTTCCTTGTCAGGTTTGCCGTCTCATCATAGACAGTAACATCTGTATTTGCACATACAATTTTACGCTAACGTTTATTGCGAAGTTGGCTAGTCCGCTGAGAATGGCTATCGTTTTTATCAGAACCTTCGCTTAGGATTGATGTTTTTTTTTTAATTGCCTTCAGTTATTGTACCTCCGAGTGAATTAAAGCGTTTTCTACTAAGTTTTGGCGTTTATGGAAGTATTCCGGCATAGTATATATTATCATGAATAAAAGCTGAGATGGCCCAGATGGTAAGAACGCGTTAATCTTAACCGATGATCGTGGGTTCAAACCCGGGCAAGCACCACTGAATTTCATGTGCTTAATTTGTGATTATAATTCATCTCGTGCTTAACGGTGAAGGAAAACATCGTGAGGAAACCTGCATGTGTCAAATTTCACTGAAATTCTGTCACATGTGTATTCCACCAACCCGCATTGGAGCAGCGTGGTGAAATAAGCTCCAAACCTTCTCCACAAGAAGAAGCCTTAGCCCAGCAGTGGGACATTCACAGGCTGTAACTGTACTGTACTGTAATGTATGTATTATCAATGTCTAATAGGAAGCGCGCAAGAAGAATCGAGTATTTTTTCACAAAAAAAAAATTATGAGGCAATGCATTACATTTTGCATATAATATAAAATTAAATACCAAAATTATAATAAGCAAAGTAGTAGAAAATTACTAGCTTAGTATGAAAACCTTACAAGTAAAAAGTGAAGCATAGTATAAAGAAATTCTTTGTACGCTCAATAACTGCGAGCAAGACGGTTTTTATATGAAAATTAATTAAAAACTAAAAATAGCCTGTCCCTTATAGCGCTTAACTTTTTAAATTATGACAAGATTAAATTGCGGTATAATAGAAAAGAAAGTCTTATACGGATTATTATTATAATTTAATTTATTTTAATTTTTTCATAAAACGATAGACAAGTTCGATATAGACGTTTGAAAAATAATTAAAATAATTATATTTTGTGTTTCAACAAAGTTGCGTTTGTTTAAGTGTTCGGTAATCTAAGCTGTTTATTAATTATTATTTTTTATTGTATTTGTCGGTGGACGAGCGTATTGGTCACCTGATGGTAAGTGGTCACCAACGGCCATAGACAATGGCATTGTAAGAAATTTTAACCATCGCTTACATCGCCAATGCGCCACCAACCTTAAGAGCTAAGATGTTATGTCCCTTGTGCCTGTAATTACACTGGCTCACTCACCCTTCAAACCGGAACACAACAGTACAAAGTACTGCTGTTTTGCGAGTGGGTGGTAGCTACCCAGACAAGCCCTACCACCAAGTAAATATTAACTACCATTTAAATAATATATCAGCTCTTATTAATTTCATATAGTTAAACGAAATTGAAGTAAAATAAAATGTACTATAACTGTTACATTCAAAATGATTTACCAGCTTCAATAATGTTTGCAAAATTTACCTTAATGTTGTATATCTTGTGTACTTTAAGCTTTTGTTGATTTTTTTCAAACTCAGGTTTTAATAATATTAAACAAAGAACTAATATTGAATGAACGAGAGATAAAAAAAACAAGTTTCGCAATAACAAATAGAGCATACTTATCAAATTCCTTTTTTTTGTAACTGATTGCTTAGTATTTAAATAACATACTAAACGAAATAAGGCAGAATCAAATTAATAGACTAATGTGGTATTTTACATAAATCTGTATTTTGTAAATTTTTGAGTTTCTTTCGCCATTTGTTTTTAATTTTTTTGATTGAATCGTATCAAATTTTTTTAGTCAACCGTTCTTCAAAACGATGAGTGCGTACACAATACATTCATGCTTATATTCTGAAAGCATACAAAACCCGTATCATTCGATCTGACATCAATTTCGTTATAATATGGTTAAAATTATTAAACATTATGATTTCATATTATGTATTGCGTCCGATAGAATAATGTTGATAGTATTTGCCCTCTAGTTAATTGAAACATGTTTCAATTACAATAATCATTCTATTAACATACATTGTATGCAACAAATCATTTACATTGTAAATGAATCATGTAAATATTTTATGCGCTAAAACTTAATCATGGGTCTAATTGTTAATTTAACAAGCCGAAGTGTGATGTCCTTCTTTCAAATCCATTATCGGGGATATAAGAATTTTTGAGTTCTATAAAAATATTGTTTCTGTTCTTAATTATATAAAATTGTTTAAAACAAAATGTACCATTCCCATGTTAGGCAAAGGAAAAGGTTTCACGGAAACGTGACGTCACACGCTTGGTGTCCTATTAAACCCGTTGGTCGCAATTTTGACCCCGTATGGCGAGGTAAGTTTCCGCCGTAATTAGCGTAATAATATTTTTATCGAAGAAATTTACATAATATTTAATCGTAATAAAGTCTAAAGGAATTATTAATTGTGTAATATTCTGTTTAGTTTGATAATGTAATTAGTGGTATACGTTCTAATACATATCATACATAAGCCACATATTTTGATTAATCCTTTACTTTACTTCTTTTTATAGAGTAGTAGCACGTCGCCGGCGACTTGATTCGCGAAAATTTAAAAATAATTATTTAATTACGTTAAATAATAGTTTTTAAATTTTCGCGTATGTTAGTATTTGTTAATAGACTAAACTTAGGACAGTTGCAGTTTATTCAAACCGTGTCATTTTTCTTACTTCGAGACTTTTTATTTCCGTCATAACTTCTAATATATATATAGCCTTTGTTACTCGGTAAATATGTAGCTTCCTAATGGTGAAAGAATTTTTTAAATCGGTCGTGCAATTTTTGTTTTAAATCGTAACAAACATTATTTGTTTGATACTATTACTCGGTGGTAGAGCTTTGTGCAAGCTCGTCTGGGTAGGTACCACCCACTCATCAGATATTCTACCGCAAAACAGCAGTACTTTGTATTGTTGTGTTCCGGTTTGAGGGGTGAGTGAGCCAGTGTAATTACAGGCACAAGGGACATAACATCTTAGTTCCCAAGGTTGGTGGCGCATTGGCGATATAAGCGATGGTTAACATTTCTTACAGTGCCATTGTCTATGGGCGCTGGTGACCACTTACCATTAGGTGGCCCATATGCTCGTCCGCCTACCTTTAATATATAAAAGTAAAAAAAAGACAAACAAAAAATGAAATATTTCTTCTTTATAATATTGGTATAGATATCGTTTATCCCAGACATCGGCTATTTCGTTCTCTGCATACATTCCCCAGCTCTAGATCGTATGAACGTGACGTTACATGAGGTTCAGAACTTTGCAGAATCGCTTTGGGAGAGAAGTTTTCAGTACTAAACCATACATATGGTACAGAATAAACTATTTTATTTTACTATTATATCTGTGACAAGTTGTAATTTTTCTTTTGCTTCGGTTTGTAATGTACAAAATAAATTTAAAGTAAAACGTGTCACAATATTTAAATCATAATCTATTAAGTAGACTTACTTTGATGGTAGGGTTTCACCCATCTATCATCATTCACATATTTTAGCGCCAAACAGCAATCCTGAGCATTGTTGTGTTTCAAGGATCAGTCAGCCTGTGTAACTACAGCCATATCGTATATAACATTTGAGTTCACAAGGTAATGGATGATTAACATTTCTTACAGTGCCAATATCTTTGGAAATCAGTGACCTTTTTCCATTCGTTGGCTTATTTGTCTCTCCTCTAAATAAATATTGCGTTATATTACTGTCTGCAGACGAGCTAATAGACCACCATGGTGATCATGTCTCATAGACATTGGCAGTACAAAAAATATAAATATCCTCTCCTTACACCGTGAAATAGCCGCTATCCATGGGTCCACAGATGCTATATAAGATAAGGTCCTCCAGACCGATTTCGACCACGGCGGCCAATCTCAAGAGAGATTAGCCAACTGCGCAGGACATATTATAGTGCACAAGTGTGTGCGCAAACACAGGTGCACTCTCTTTTCCTTAGCTCTCATAATCCGATGGGACGGCAATCCGACACGACCGGAAAGAGTTCAGGCGCAGGACCAACGGCTTAACGTGCTTTCCGAGGCACGGGAGTGTACACACTTCCAACTTCCAGACTCCGGGCTGCTACTGAGAATTTCCTGACAGATAAACCCAATAACTATTTATTGGCCCGACCTGGGAATTGAACCCAGGACCACCGGGTATGCGGCCTTATATCTAGCCACTAGACCAACAGATGCTATATAATTTGTAGCTGTAAATACAAACGCTCACTCAGCATTTAAATAACATAACACAGACAGAGATGCTAAAACACTCACACACAAAAACACATTTAACTTATCAACAACACAAAATCGAATTCTACGAGATCGTTCTATATATCTATACTAATATTATAAAGAGGAAACATTTGTATTTTTGTATGTATGTTTGTGATGTTTTCACACAAAAACTACTCGACCGATTTCAAAAATTCTTTCACCATTAGAAAGTTGCATCTTTACTGAGTGACATAGGCTATATTACATTGTCAAAAAAAATAGGGATACTTAATAAAAATGCAATAATATAACCCAAGGTGTGAAAAAAATTGTCATAAAAAAACTGTCATCGCGTGCGCTGCGTAAACTATTGATGATAGAACAAAAAAATGTTCTACAGTATTATAGAACGTATCAATATCTACTAAAAAGTCCGTGATGCCATATGTCCAACTACTGTAGTTATGCCACTGTAACTACTTTTTTACATTTTAAAAGTTGATAAAAGTGCCGACAATAATCAAACCATATTATTCATACCTTTGTTTTAATCCTTATCCCATTAAATGTATATTTTATTAGACCGAAGAATATTTTATTAAAGACCGTTTCAATACACGTAAAATACTTTTTAAATTATTAAAATCGGACATTCCATTCAAAAGTTATAACGAATTTAAAAATGTCAGTCTAAAGAAAATAATGCAATAATAAAATAATGCGGTGTGGGTGGCCCCGCGGGCCACGCTGCGGTGGTGGGGGGAAAGGGGCATCGATATCTATACTAATATTAAAGAGAAAAGATTAGATTTTTTGTTTGTTACGATTTAAATCAAAAACTACTCGGCTGATTTTAAAAATTCTTTCACCTTTTGAAAGCTACATCTTTACCGAGTAACATAAGTTATATTTTCCAAAAAATTAGAGATCCCTACCTAAAATGGAACAATATAACCCAAGGTATCAAAATGTTGCCTATAGAAGTCATTATTTGGCGTGCGCTGCGAAAACTATTGACGATATATAAAATAATGTTCTATATATTAATAGTATTTATGATTGTTTACAAAAAGACCGCCATAGTATTTGCCTAACTTTTATAGTTAAGCCACAATAAAAGTTTTCGTTTAAATTATTAAGTTCAAATACGGGTGGAAACAAATATTCTTGATATTGGTATGATGATATTAATCCTTTTTTATTTTTTTTATTTTAAATGGTTTGATAATAAAGGTTGATTATGTACGTGTAAATACTAATTTACTTATTTACATTATATAACAGTTTTTAAATTTTCGCGGACGAAGTCGCGGGCGAAGTGCTAGTTCTATATAAAAGCAATTCATTCGTTCATTTATATATCGGTCATACAAAACTTCCAGTGTCACTAAACGATATTTTATAACTATATTTCAATATTATCAAGTTCCCCTAATAAAATTATAAAGTACTTCAATTATTCTGTTATCAGGTATAAATAATACAATTAAAAATTGTTCCATTTGACAGAACAATAAAAAAGGTAAAAGGTCCATTAACCGATACAATCAGCTAACACTTTTTTATTAACAATGACAGAGTTTAATATAAGCCTTTTATTGAAACATTTTAAGCTTTTAGCGAAGTTTCGTTATTAACTTAATAAATGTTCTTTCGATATTACGTGTATGTTCTTACATAATTGCTTTTAAAACGACCTCGTTTTATTATTTCAGCCTCTTTGATCTCGTGGATAGCTTAAAGACTGCAGATCATCGGGTCTTGGGTACAATAGGTCAATCACATTAAATCTTATGTCGTTGTTTAGTTGTAAATATGTCTAGGTAACAATTTATTTAGGTTATATAATAATAATATCCTGTGACATTATTCTCACAAGGCCATCTGATCCCAAACAAAGCAGAGCTCGTACTATGGAAACCAGCTAACTTATATACTACTTTTCTTTTGTAAATACACACTTATATAGATAATTACATCCAGATTCAGGACAAACAAACATGTTCATGAACACAAATGTCTGTCCTGGGTGGGAATCGAACCCACGATTGCGGCGAGAAAGGCAAGTATCTACTTACCACGCCAACCAGCTCGTTTAATGCTCATAAAGCTAATCCCACACTTGAACACCGTCGTGTTGGATTGCCGTCTCATTTTGTTAGGTAAGAGAGGTAAAATAGTGTGGTCACCTGCGTGTTCGCAAGCATTTCTGCTCTAGAGTCTCCTGAGTTGGTTGGTTAGTCTTCATCAGGAATCGCCACCATGGCCGTTATATAAATGTAATTTACCGTAAATGTTAATTTTCTGTATCCTGCCTTTTTTATAATTTATAAAGAAAAATATGTATGTACATATTTGTATATGCATATTTTTCGGTTCATTCTCTGATTTCATTTTATGAATTCAGACATTCATTCTATGAATGCGAAATGCATTTCAAAGAATAAATTCTGCCAAAATTCCTGTTACAATTCCACAAATTCATAATATATTGTATTTATTATATATTTGGATCTGTTGAGGATTTTTAATCACATTATAGTCGTATTTGTTTACGTTACAGAGTTATTGTTAAAAAATTATAATGAGAGGAAAATATTTCTTTGTCCAGAAATGGTATATTTATGTGTGACAGTTAAAAATAGTTTAGTTGATATTTAAAATGAACACTTTCCACTACGGGTTTGAAATCCACGTAGTTATTAGATTACCTTCCAATGGATCAATGTATTTAAAAAATGTAACGATTACGCACTTGGTAACAAACGATGTTTATATTTGTGATCACAATAAAGGCCATAAAATTCCTTGACTCATTTCCATATAGCTCATAAAGTTCGCGTGATTGCGGCCTGAACTTTACAAACAAGCATCCGAACTATCCTAAAGTAATTCGAAATGTTGAAATGAGTCATGCAAATCGAATACTAGATTGGAAGCATATTAGAGGTACTTACGTATATGTTTTGAGGTTAAATCATAAAGGGAACGATTTGTTCGAATTTCGTTGGTAACGATTATTTTTATGTTAAAATCGTTTCGAGGAGTTAGAAGTAGTTATCATGAATATTGGCATATTTTCTTATACAAGCATTTTAATAACCGCGACAAATAAAAGTATAGAACTATAGTGGTCTTCAATCTTGTTATGTCCTACTTTTTTATGGATGTGCACATTATGCACCATTAGTCATTGCGATGATTTGTTGCTAAGCAAATTCTCCGAACGCTTTCGAAGTATTTGAATCTAACTGTAAACGTTCACCAATCGCTCAACCTACCCTACGTACAGTAGGGTCTAAGTATAGTATTTTTCAAACATAATATACGAAAAAAATACGAAGTCTTAGTTAAGTTCTAAGTTCTGACCACTAAAGAACTGTCTCCGCTTTTAACGCACACATAAAATTGTCTTTTTCTAAAACAATATTGTTGTAAGGCTTAAAGAGCCTGAGGAACTTTCACCATTTAAACTTATATCACAGCTAGTAAGGAAATCTGTTTAAGATAAATATAAGCTGAAAAATGCACAGAAAAATCAGAATAATCTCCCGTCTTGAATCAAATTAGTTACGAGTTGAGCTTTTTAAATCGTAATTCATTTTAATCCTTCATCTGGGTTGAATGATATCTGCTTTGTTTTGAATAGAGTAATTTATCAAATTAATATTACGGGGTAACGAGTTTATATTGATAAGATCCATAGAAAATTCCACGTTTAAAAAAAAAAACATTATTGTATTGTAAAAAATGTATTACTTCTGTATCAGTATAATGATATAGCACTAATACTTTTCTATTGGTTTGTTAAAAATAGTATAACATTTTAGTTATCATGGATGGCAACGAATTAAGCAATCATTATTTATTATTTCTGTGTCTTTGTCTTGGAGAATTGAAGACCATTTAACAATATGTCTCCATTTGATGGAAGTGATTAAATTATATATAAAAAACGATCAATTATTTTAGACCACTGCCACTACTGTGTCACATCTCTCGTTATAACTTTAAATCTTTGGGTTAATAAACATAAATAATTGTATTTATAGGGTTTCCTCAGTATAAGGCTAATGAGGTAAACAATATCTTCTAAAGTATTACACAAATTATTTCAGTCAAAATAATTATAACGGTATAAAAGAAATCACCAGTGTTGTATCAAAAATGTCATTGTTTTTAGATATAAATATGATTAAAAATTAACTAAATAATGGTCACAAATTTAATACTTTTATTAGAACTCGTTAGTAACGACCTTTAAATCTCTTTATATCCTATACTTTATTAATTAATTTTAGTATTCTATTTAACTAAATCCAAAGGGAATGGATAAATTTCTATGGTACAGTGATTTTGTTTATATTTTTCAGTTTAATAAATACAATAGTGGTGTTTGAATATATAAACTCGTGATAATGGCAACATTTTCACAATATACATTATAATTAAAAAGTTGTCGACCGTTACCTTGCCAACATGACGTCACGATTGGGAACAAAATGGCATAATTTTACATAATAATATATGCGGCCCATAATCGCGACCATAATTTCTCGACGTTTCGACGAAATTGCACCCATCTTGTTCATTAACGATAAAACAGTATAAACACATGAATTTATTAGTGTCTAGTTTGATCTCACTGATAACCCATAGCCCTGGGAAGATTAAAATAAACAAAACATCCTACTATACGTAAATTTGTCTATATAAAATTATTTATAATGCACAATTGACTTTGACATATTCAGAGATAAAGAAGTCATAAGCTGCTCGCTTAGAACAAGTTAAAAAAATCTTTAGATAAAATACATAATTATTGTATTACGCAGAGTTTGTTTATGAACATTTTCTTTAATTATTTTTTTTTATCACCGTTAATGATAGCACAATTTTTGTTTAAAAATTTCAATTATTTATTAAAAATAAACTAATTTATTTTTCCTTTAAATAAATATATTTTGTAACATTTAACAACAGCATACGCACTTGGGAAGAGCATACACACTTGACTTTACAGCACGACTTTCTTAACTACAAAACTCAAATAAAAATGAGCTCCATGTAATAGATACGATTTTATTACGGTCACTCGAATGAAAGTTTCCTGTTCATACACATACGACACGGCTAATGGCATGTGAGGCATTTATATGTGCGGGTGAATTATTGTTAGACCCCCATTAAGTTATAGAGCAATAAAAGGTTTCCGGCCAATATCACGAGCGATTTCCAAAAGGAAACAGTGTCTCCTGCGTCGGTGAAGCTGTTATTTGATTTATATTACACGAAACACTAGAACGGTACTTCTGTAGCGATATTAATTGAATATACTTCGATCCTACATTTCTGTTTAAATGGGACTACAATTTAAGGTACATATTTTTTACTTAGTGGTAGAGCTTTGTGCAAGCTCGTCTGGGTAGGAACCACCCACTCATCAGATATCCGACTTCGCCGGAGCTTGCACATATTATCGCTTCTTTTTAATATATTAAACCATGGTAGCCCTGATTACCTACATGAGCGTTTTCTGTTTTGTCCTGCTCGTGAAAGACCAGTACGCGCATGTGTGGCGTCGAAAACTCTTGAGGTACCATTTTTTAATACTACTTCCTTTGGTAACTCGTTTTCCGTTGTTGCCGCTCGCCTATGGAACTCTCTTCCAGATAATATTTTCCATAATAATGTTACAATAAGATCGTTTAAAATCAGAGTTAAGCAACACTTTCTTTCCACTTAAGTTTTATTTATTTTATATGTATGTATAAATATTTTTTTTTGTATCTATGTAAGTTGAATGTATATATATATATTATAGATAATGGTATATATTAATATATTTATTTGTATTTAGTGTGTAATATATTCATTTATCGTTAAGTCTACTTGAATTTTATAATATAAAACTAATTGATATTGTACCTACACCATAAATATGTATTACAAATAATCTCCACTAGATTCAGGGTTTCTGGAAGAGATCTCTTGTTAGAGATAAGTTATCCCTTTGTACACATTTTTCATTTATATAATTTTCTGTATACTCTGTTGGTACATAAATAAATAAATAAAATAAATATTCTACCGCAAAACAGCAGTACTTAGTATTATTGTATTCCGGTTTTATTGGTGAGTGTGCCAGTGTAACTACAGGCACAAGGGACTTATCATCTTAGTTTCCAAGGTTGGTGGTGCATTGGCGATGTAAGCGATGGTTAACATTTCTTACACTGCCGATCTCTAAGTACGTTGGTGACCACATACCATCATGTGGCCCATATACTCGTCCACCTACCGTTCCTATAAAATCAAAAAATACTATAAAATTAACATAATATATTAACTTTAGTTAATGCAAAGCCCCTCAGCATCAGCCCCTTTAAACTGCTTAACCCCCTTTAAAATAAACTGTGTCTATACGTAGAAGTGAATATTTAACACAAAATGAGCATTGATTTGTGAAAATCTTCTTGCCCACATACGTATGACGCACAATAAAATCAATATTCCTTACGTAAATACCTTACACCCTACTCCCTGTACATCAACAACGAAGTTTGACATTGGTGTATTCTTTATCACGATATACACTCTGATTTGTCGTTTGTGGAGCATGTTAGTAAGCGTAGCACCCGCCGACCTGGTTTACTAGTTTTACAAAAAAATCTAATAAAGTGTGCAAGAAAGGATATAACGTTTGAGGGATTACAACTTTATAACAAACTACCATCCACTATAAAAAATGTAAACTCAATTAACAAGTTCAAGTATCGGCTCTCACGCTATATTTTGAACAAATAATACTCAAATAATAATATAAGAAACATACTTGATATCTCGTTGGCTGAGTACCTACCAACATGGCGACCATTGTTATACTTAACTATATTTATTGTTATTCTCATATAAGTGACGTTCGTCTTTTTGAGAATAAATTTTCTTTGAACTGATATAACTTGGTCTTTGGTTAAGAACTTATACATAACACATTACATTAATACAAAGTGACCTTAAAATTTCATTTACAACCTGCCATTTAACGTTTTATATTATTCCAAGCAACAAACAGTTAACAGCGCAAATTAATCGACACCAAGGCCATCTATTAGCAGTTTTAGGAATTTAAATTATCATGTTCAGTTTTAGCGAATGGGTTTTTTTAATATATTCTGGTTTGAAGGGTGAGTAAGCCAGTTTAACTACGGGCAAAATTGAAATAACATCTTAATTAGATGTAAGAAACGGTTACTATTTCTTACCACATACTATAAGGTTTGCCTGCACTGCGCGATGTTATAATCTGAACCTGAATTCAATTGAATGAAATCAATCTTCTTTTTAGTATACATATAATTGTCGTGGAGTCGATATATTCATTCGTTCTCTATATGTATGTGATTTGTAGAAATTCACGAACACATACTCATATATATATACACACAGAAATCTGAGATTTGAGAAATCAAATATTTCTCAAGACTTACAAATATCAGACCGATTACAATTACTTCCGAATGGGATGAACATAAAACACTTTAAGTGAAATCTGAACTCGTTTAGAGTTCCGTAGCTAATATTCTGTTTTCCGTAAGAATTTACTTAGGATCGTGTATGTTACTGATTTCCCATAACGAGTCCTTTAATATGATGTCTCATTTTCCAATTTCAAATAAAGACGAAATATCGAATTCGTTTATTATCCTTCTAAGGCTGTTGGGTTTTGTGCATGAGTAAGACATTTCTTGTTTCGTCGAGTCAAGTGCTAATTTTAACTAGTAGTTTTAGTTAAATTACATACAGATACAGGATCCTAAAATATGTTAAATTTAATATAAAATCCATTCTCAGAATTCACTCTTTCATTCTTTTCCACGAGTTTTATTTAAACAACGCACCAACCATGTGACGTAACGCGAGAGGTAGTAAATCAGCCAAATTATATTTAATATGCACTTTATTACAATTTTGTTTGGTTTATCATTCAACTGAATGAATACAAATACTCTGTATATATTACGCAACAGTAATTATTAATATTTTGATAACAGTTGATTAACACATCAAAATATTATCAACTTTAAAATTTGAATTTATATGTAATTAATGAAGCCTAGGTCAGGTGTTGTTATAATCATTAAACTTGTTATGGTATATGATACCACTACAAGTCTACTAATTATTATTTATTAGAAGTATAAATAATATTTTCCCAGTGGCTTTATGAAGGGGCAGTGGGTCTGGGTGGATATCACCCACTCTTCAATAATAATTGTTCTATTACTAAGTATCAATACCGGTGAAATGCTTATATTCAATATAGCCTGCTTGTAGGAGTATACAGGCATAAAGAGTATACATTTTATTATGCGGGCTTATTCTTTAATTAGATTTCCAATGTAAAGTATTCAACAAAAGTTAATAAGCCTGAATTTTTACTCGAGTAATCGAGTGCCTTTTTAGTATGTAAAGGAAGCTAACTTGAAATTGAAATAATGATAGAATGATCATGATAAACTATATTTATGTAAATTTATAAAAATGAATAAGACCATTGAATTTAACGATGGCACAAACATCAAGTTCGTTATGTGAAACGCCTGTTATCCTCTTCCATAATATGTAAATATAAAAATGACTCGCAGAAAAGCAAGTCCCAGAACTGACTATAGGGAATGCCGTGGTATATAAAAGTTTACAAATCGAGTAGTAAACCTCGAAGTTTTGGAGCTTCACTTGGCTTTGAGATTCTCGATATCTCGGGCCTAACATGGCGCAGAAACTTCCATCGTCGACAACTTTAATACGAGTTTCGGTATTCGAGACATTATCGTTATAAAATCGTCCGTTCGTGTTTTTTGTTTCGTATCTTTGCGTAGACTTGTATTATTTCTGGTTGCTTGAGATTTCACCATATCAGCGAGATTTATGTGAGTGTAAATGTATAATAAATGTATACGAACGGATGTCAATATGCTGAGTAAGTACTAGGTAGCGTTCATTTTAAATATTTTTTTATCATTTTTATGAATAATAAAAAACAGGACAAGTGCGAGTCGGACTCGCCCACCGAGGGCTCCGTACAATTTTTTAGGTATATATTTAAGGTTATGTTTAATTACAAAATTTTAAATGAAATAAGTAGTTATGCATAACAGTGCAAACTGTTAGGTACTACATACACCAAAATTATTAGGTACCTATCTATCCTTATAAAAAATGGAAAAGGTTTTTTTTTCATTCTTCGTCATAAATCGAAAACTGTACATCACAAAAATAATTGAAAATCTGTTTAAGCTTGTGTCAGTGAAGCTCTTTCATACGATACCCCAGATGACACGGTTAACTCAATTCAAAATTTGGACCGCCGTTTCTTGCATAAAGACCCTGTTTTGTTATGACTTAATTACAAATGTATAGTTTCAGATTTTTCTCTATACTTGAGTTAACCGTGTCATCTGCGGTATCGTATGAAATATGACAATACTGTTAAATTTTAACGTTAATACTAAAAAGACTAAATTTTAGTTTGATTCATATTGATAATAGTTGTATTGTTATATAATAAATAATAAATTTTGATTAAATTCGAGATAATTTTCGAAGACATTAATTATAATCAAAACCGTAAATATTTTTTTGAAAGAAAATGTCTTTGCGCGCTTAAAGATGTCAATCAAGCACAACGGGCGACGCTTAAGCGATGATAAAAAATGAAAAGCTAACTTCTAATGGGATGAAAATCGACTGAGACGGACACGTGGTCTCGACACTCGGGGTAAATAGCTGTGTCGTGATACAAAACATTTGATACCCTGCCCCCTCCGAGAACCTTCGCTTTAGTAGCTTCAGTCGAACGCCGGTCGCTGCCGTGAGCGGATGTCTCATACGCTCACGAAGCGTTAATATAATACGACGAACTTTATGTTACGTCACGTTTGATAGTGAGGTTCTAGTGGCATGGTGGTTCAATGATTACGTTAAAATGGTGCGGCGTAAAGATAAACGCTTTACGCATCTGTGCGCGGTGTTCGTGTGGCTGTTAACCTGTTTTAACGGTAAGTTAAGTTGTAAGGGTCAAATTGGACTCGAAGGGGATGTGTTGTGGTCTGTTGATTTCAACGGTTGCCTATTTCCTGTGAGGTATCATATATTGTTGTTCCCGTCTTTAATCGTAAACGGTCATTGTACTTTTTATTTTTTCACCAAACAGACTTTAAATTAAAATAATATTCTTATTTGAAACTTTGTTTCGCCAATTTTAATTAACCGCATATGTAACTAAATGCTATAATTAAATCAATTAACACGGTTGAAAAAAATTGAAACATTTTACTAAGTTATGCAATAATGCGATATGTGAATATTTAAATAAATTACATATTTAGTAATATTTAGTATACAAAATTTTAATTTTAAAATATATCAAAATATGTCAACTTCAATTAAGCGATGGGACATTCTTAAGAAAGTTCAGTTTTAAAGTACTCTACTAAATCATTTAGCGATAAACACTCGAATGATTGACCCCGGAATCTAAGCGATCATAATTTTTTTGTAAATATATTATTTAGGATTATTTTAAGTATCCTGAAATATGATATCTTGAAATTAATTTAAAGACTCTACATAGACATAGTTTCATTATAAATGTGTGTGTAAATTATGATAGTAACGATATATTCTTTATTACGAATTACTAAATTAAATTGAAAATAAAATGATATTATGAACATTTCAAGTCGTGTAAAAAGCTAAATTAACGAAAAGAAAAATCCTCATAATCCGATTTTTTTTCAAATTTCAATGCTCGTAATAAAATGAGTTTAGGCTCAGGGATTACAGATAAAATGTCTTTTTAGACAAACCCTTACAAAGAGCCGTCAAAAGGAAGGGATTACGATCGATATGAAAAATGTAATAATTTTTTTTCGTTAAACCCTTTTCTTTCCAGTCAAATTAAAATGACTGGCAAGAAAAGCGTTTAACGAACAATAAATACATTAAAATTCGCGCTTATATTTTTAACGCAAATAATATGCAATTAAAAATGAAATCTCCATAATGCCTAAGTATTTTATCAAAGGATTAAATAATAAAGACCAATGTATACACGTAATCCTATTAAAGAAATACAAATCTATGAAATTGTTTTAATTCCGTATTAAAAAGTACTCATTGTTATCAATAAAGAAAATCAAAAACATTAATTACTTTCTCAATACTTTCCCAGTCTTTTGTATTTCGAAATCTATGAAAGAAATTATTGTTTTCAAGATTCCTAAGTTTTCCCCTTAAGCGATCTCTTAAACTTGTGTTGAAAGTGATTAAGTCAATGGGTTTAAAGATAGTGTTTTGTATCCTTATTAGCGTATGCTGTAAAGATATATTGATAAAAAAAAAAAACTGACTTCGATATTAAACGCGTTTTATGAATGATTTTACATAGATATATTATGTGTTCATTCCAGAGCGTAAATTGATATAAAAGTAACATTAATATTGTATTGTATATATTTACTTAAAATAATCCTCGACGTGAATGTGAAAATTGTAATTAGAAACTTTATTTTAACTCACTTCGGTAGAAATATTTACCAACAAAATTAAAATATTAATATATTTTGTTAATTAATCTCTATGATAATTTATATTGAATAGAATATATTATATTGTAATTATATTGGTTAAAAAATAAACATACTTTTGATGTGTAACTTTTTATTATAATTGGAAGCAGACTTAATCTTCCATGCAGGAAAAACCACAAGAGAAGACAAATACTTGATAAATGTATAAAAACTCTGGTTCATTTCATGTAAATACTTCCAGAGATATATTATGTCATTTTATAATGTCTTTGTTTTTGAGAGTTAAATAAAGATAAAACAATATTGTCCAATCTATTACTTATCTTTAAGAAATGAAGTTTTAGATATGAACATACGTTAAACGTATAATATTAATATTGAAATTCTGTAGAGAAATATTATTTTCTTTCTGTAAGCTAAAAATTGGAATAATTTTATAAAGTGAACGTTTCTAAAAGCACTTTATATTTTTATGAAGCCTTGACTATAACATTCATAGTACGCATATTACAGTTCCTGATAATGATTACATTAAGCGTCGAAGACTAATTCTGGTTCTTTTATAAAAATAATGTTTTAGAAAATAAATCTACTTATAAATACAAATTATTTCGTATCTATCTCTTCGTAACTCTACAATATAATCGCAAATGGAGAACGAATGTGATAAAAAACAAGCCGCGAAAAGCAAGTTTTTAACTTGTCTGGCGTTTGAACTCTTCAATATATATTCGTGGAATTTCACATACGTATTTTGTGCGCTTTTACGTAGAATACATAATATGCTTCTATGTTATTTTAATGTTAATTTAAATAACAATATTGTATTTATTTCAGCTTAACCCCAACGTACTAAATCGACTCAGTTTTCATTAAAGATTAATCTGTTTTCGATACAGGATTGTGACTAAAATAATTTTAAGCGAATAATATTTGTATTGTATACACACGTATGGATTTAGTTTATCTAAAACGGTTTTATCGATCCTGTGATACTCGGTATGAGGTTTGGGTTTTAGTTATTGTGAATTTGTTAATACATGCCAGTACAATAGCGAATAGTTTAAGTGAATGTGTAGTAATAATTGAAAATAGACTTTATCTAGTAGACATTAACAAGCACTTTTGAATAATAATTAATTGATGCTAATTAATTGTAGAGCTAACAATTGAATTCAACAATTACACTTATTCGTCGATCGAATTAAAACATAAATATTCATATTTTGTTCAGGTATCTCTTTGACATTCACCTTAGAAACTGCTTGTAAATTAAATATTTCGTTTTTGTATGTTAACCTTTTTTGCATTAACTAAAACATACCTTTTAAGTTCGTCTACCATTGGACTTAATGGTCATACTAAAACTTATTATATATGTATTTTTTTAATGAAATTATAATAAAGATTTCATAACTAGCCAAATGCAAAAAAGGTGGCTCAATGGATAGTACGAGTCAACAAAGGTCGCGGATTTAAATCTGGACAATTCCGAGTTTTCATGACAAATGCTTCATGTGTCGAAATCATTTCTGCACACATGTATCGAACACACACTAGAGCTTCTTGTGTAATTATTTCTGTACCTTCTTAAAATGTAAGTAGGCCAGTACCCACCCGTTGGGATATTAACGGGCATTTACATTAAGTTGAACTTAGCAAAGAAACGATATATATATATATAATATAATTAAAAGAAAATTGGTTTAAATTTATTTCCATCAACTCCTTACATTTTCAATGTATAAATACGAAGTATATAATGAAGCCTACAACACAAGTTTGTGACAACAAGACAACAAACAGTACCGTATATGAACAATAGATAAAACGACCCTTATTATAAATTTCGCACTGTCTAAACTTTGTAAAGTTACATTATGTTTACGCTATCTGTAAATTATTTAGGTTATGTACTTAGCAACGGTTTATTTAATGTATGTATAATAATTATGTTTTTGTTTGTGGGTACTGTGCTGACTGTGTATATTAGTGTTAGAAAAACATTACAAGCGTTTTAAGAACATTTTTGTATAGATGAGATTATTTTTATATCAGTAGTCAGTATCAGCCTGTGAATGTCCCACTGCTGGCTCTTCTCTACACGCTACTCTAATGCGGGTTGATGGAATACACGTGTGACAGAACTTCAGTGAAATTTGACACATGCAGCTTTTCTCACGATGTTTTCCTTCACCGTCAAGCACGAGGTGAATTATAATCACAAATTAAGCACATGAAATTCAGTGGTGCTCACCCGAATTTGAACTCACGATCATCGGTTGAGATTCACACTTTCTTACCACTCGGCTTCTATTATTTTTATATAATTATTAATAATTAAACTACGAGCTTGATACCAATAAACCTTATTTTACATCCCTAATGTTGATTTACACTGGACCGTATTTGGAGTCCGGAAACACGCTAAATTTAAACATCCACATCGTGACAAGCCTCTAATATTCGTCATGGTTCTAGAACAAACACACAACTGGTTAATTACAATTTACGAAATTGTAGTAAGAATTATTAAATGATTTGATATGTAGTTGCAGCCCGCACTTTCGTTAGTTATTCAGTGTCCTTTGTTTCTTTATGATCGATTGAGAAGTTAAGTCGTAAAAGCGTAACAAACAAACAAATAAACACACTCATTGTCACGATTATAATAGTAATAACGATAGTTAAAGTGTGATAAAGTTATAGAAAAGTAAAAGTAACAGCCTGTTAACGGTCCACTGTTGAACGGTCCACGGTCGAAAGTTTTTCCACCCCATTGCTCCAAAGCGTGTTGGATACACATGTGACAGAATTTAATCTGACACATGCAGGTTTCCTCACGATGTTTATCTTCGCCGCTGAGCACGATTTGAACTATGAAAAACAAATTAAGCACATGAAAACTTCGTGTCTGCTATAGTTGTGTGATTACTATAGTTTGAACCCATAACCATTTTGTTAAGATCGACGTGTTCTAGTCTCAGGGCCATCTCAGTTTATTAGTAGTTATATAGGTTTAAATTTATTGAGTTAAAAAAAAAAAACTAAAATATTCACTTCAACGATAAATAAATGTAAATAGAAATCTTAAGAACTTAAGAAAAATTATATTTAAATGAATTATTTTCAGTATGTTTAAAAATCCAGAAGAGTATGAGTATACGTATACATATCCGGGTGTATTTTTTTCATCTCGCTTGTCTAGAAGACCAAGACCAGTATTTCATTTATTATTATAGACATAAACGTTTTTATGAATCACCTCTAAGCCAGGACGTTAGCATTTTAATATTCATTAGCAGTGCTCATAAGCTGCCATCCGTGATACGCTACGATAAGTTGCAATGTGCCTTGCGCGCATAATTATATTCAACTTCCGGCGTACGTTATTTTTTCCAATGACCGAGCAACATCTGCTTGTCAATTTTTAATATTTAAATCATCTTACTTTTAGTTTGACCAGTCCTACTTATAAATGTTGTTTAGTGGTCGTTCAGTTAAACACTGAACAACTCTACTTAACTATCTCTTTCTTTCCTTATTGATTTGACATTGAAAAGAAGAAGTCACAGCATTGCCTAATGACTCCTTAAACAAAGTAAAGTCGTACGGTATTAATGTCATATTCATTAAATATTACCGTAAGTAATGAAGGATAGTCAATAGAATTGTACATATGTATGATAAAAGTACATTATGTAGCCACTTCGTCTTTATATTTCCATTGACTAGGCTTCTTAAATATAAAAAAAATATTTTTGGCCGATTGGATTGACACGTTTTATAGTTGTCATTGGTAGGTGTATAACGTTTTTTTTGAACCAAAACTATATAATTTAAGCGTGTGAATGGATTGGGTGTTTTATGCGTTCACGCGTTGTTCATACGTTCGAGTTGAAACTTTGAATAAATTTTGTTGGCACTTGTGAATGTTTCTGGCTTAGTGTCATCAACGCACAACAGGTGGCATGCGAGTAGTATCAGATATAATTTGGTAAAAAAATGAGGGATTGTCATGCATGCCGAGCCTCTATTTTCTTATAAAATTTCAAATCAGCTCTGAAAATACTTATAAAAAATATTATGATAATGAACGTAAATTTTAGAATAATAATCAATTTGGAACGAAAGCTTTTTTAATTTTAACAGTAACGTTTAGTTGTTAAGATCTAGATATTCCCGGATTGAGTTGATCTTATCTAGAGTGCTGATTGTTTGTATTATGTTTGGTAAATACCATTTTTCGCAGGGTTATATATTCAGCAAAATATATCAAATCTGACTAAAGTCGTACTATAATCTATTGACACAAATTAATATTTGAGTTTTAGAGTATTTTAGAAATAATATAAGTAAATTCCTTAAAGTCGTTATATTAGTCGTAATTATAGTTTTAAATTCTTTCTATTTATAGTTTTTTTAATAGTCTTATTAAAATATCTATAGTAAAGTAACAATTATATATAAATAAAGCGTGTGAAATATGTTATTTTAAACAAACCATAATTATGTTTACATGCCATGTCACAGTTATAATGTATAGATTATTATGTAACCAATTATTATAAATATATTAATAACGTTAGTATGAATCATTAAATCATTCGATATCAGACTAACAGGGTTCTACAAATATGTCTACAAATTTATCGATTTGGAATATAAAACCTTATCACAATAAGCCATATATTCTACAAAACAAAGAAATGTCAATAAACTAAGCTTAAGATCGCGTATACTCGATAACGCCCTCATCAAGCCGGTCGTAGTTCCAACCCTTTTTCAGTATTACTTCGAAAATAAAGCAATTGCCTCTTTATTACTGCATAACTTTTCTTTCAAAAGACATAAAAAAATAACTTATTGTTAATGGGATAATTAATATCGAATACAAATTATTCACGCATGTTATTGTCATAACTGTAAGCGTTTTGATACTAAGCTGTGCTAAATCGTTATATTTCTTAATTTACGTCTAGGAGTTAAGGAAATATAGTAACATCAGACATACATAGATTTAGTTTAGAGCTAGACGTAGTTAAGTACTTTATAATACAATTAACCTCAAATTACGATTACATAAATAGACACAATTAAATTATGAGTACATAATATAAAAAAATATCGAGAACATTTTTATTAATTGAGATTGTATGTACATTCTACATAGCTTACATAAAGGATTTTAACTTCCGAGAAACCGTCTGTCACCTAGTGGCTAATTTGGTCATTAGACCCATATTTTTATTAGTTATGACGAGCTGGTTGGCGTGGTTGGTAAATGCTCGCCTTTCCCGCCGCAGTTCGTGGGTTCGATTCCCATCCATTTGTGTGCATGAACATGTATGTTTGTCCTGTTTTGATGTTACAAAAAAAAAGTAGTATATGTAGTATATTAGTTGTCTTCTGTCTATCTGGTTTCCATAGTACAAGCTATGTTTAGCTTGGGACCAGATGGCTTTGTGTGAATAATGTCCCAGGAATATAATTTATATAAATATATATATATATATATATATATATATATATTATAGCTATAATTAATGTAGTATCAAATATCGTATAATTGTAACTGTATATGGTTTAATATATATTATTATTATTATAGAATGTATTCAAAATAATCAATAATAAATGTAAAACCAATACAATTTTGAATCACTATTTTTCAAGATTACTTAATTTGTCGTTAAACTACCACCGTTTGGGAATGTAAATCTGTTTATATTAAATTGAAATTTTTAAAAGTACCATTCTAATTTAATCAAGTTAAACATCGCTACTTAAAATGAAGGTCAAATAAATATATACATATATGATTTATGAATGTTCAGACTTCGTATGATTTATATAAAAACATCTCAACGAAGTTTTAATGGGTTCTCGCTGAAATGTCGCTCTATGTTCGATAGAGTTTTGTAAGTAGCTGAAAAATATAATTGACGTGAAGGTTATAAATATTAGATGTTGACAAAATTAAATAATCTATTTATATATCTTGTAAAACAAACCTACGCTATATATTGGATTAGACATTTGTGAAATTTTGATAGTATTAGGTTATACATTAGATCTCTACAATCACCTTGAAGTACTTGAGTATTTCAAAGCGTTCTTTTTATTTAGCACATTAATAATGCAATAAAATAATACCTAAAAATTTAATCCTAATATTTATTTATAAGAAATAGATAAATATTGACAGTTTTATAAGCTAATTTAATGACTCTTTTGTAGTCATTTTAACTTTTTATTTAATATCTGTGTTATTGTAAAGACTTTATGCTTCCTTGGAGAAAGAAATAATTATTTAAAAAAAAACCATTCTAGAAGCAAGCTGGTTTTAATAACAATAAATAATAAAAAAAAAATTAAATATCGTTCTTAAACGGTTTTTAGGATAAGATAATTATACTTTTAATGAGAGTTATATAAATTTTTCTATACTTATAAAACTGTGCTATTAAATATCTTCTTTATAATTAATTAATTATTTCTAAGAGCCTTTTGTAATGTAAATTATATACTTCCGACTTTTGAATTCTTAATGGAGAAGGAAGTGTTTTTTTATAAATTTATAAGAATCTAAAGCAATATCTATGGCATATCAGATTAAAAGAATTAAAAAAAAATCTGTCTTAGTTAAATTTTTACATCATTTTTTGTAAAGCAATACGAGAAAATGACTTTGTATAGTTCTCTACGACAAAATGCAAAGAAAGTAATTCATGTGGCGTGACCGTCTCGGTTTTGATTTCCTTTTGTCTTAGTGTAGACATAATGCCTAGTTTAACTTATATTTTGCACATCTACTTACTACCTTTCAAATATGATTTAAGGATGTCTAGTATGTATATCGTCACGGTGTCAATTTTCATTTATTCCTATTACCATAGATATTAATTATTTTTGGCGTGGTCTGTATGTTTCTATTAGTGTTTAATTTTGTTTATTGATACAGAGTAGTGTGGGCTGCTGTGTTCATTTGAATATTCGTGACAAGGACGCAGTATCAAGTAAACACTCATCAATATCCCACTGCTGTAAAAACGGTCCGTTTAAGGCTTGGAGCCTATTCCATCACGCTCCTCCAATGCAGTTTGTTGTATAAACATGTGGCAATTTTTCTTCGATAGATGTATGTTTTTTCACTTGTATTCCTTGCTCCTTGAGCACATTCATATAAATTAAGCACATGTAATTACCAGTAATGTAATCGGTATTTACATTTAAAACAAATATCGATTTCTTATTAATGTTTAATAAATAGTAATATCTAAAACTCTTGTCTAATTTGTCTGTTCGAATATGCAACTGTAATAATGTAACTCCACCACGGGGGACTTATGTCTGTAGTTAATTTATGAACACGCCCCTAGAGACAGATTCGCAATTAATCTGTATTGGAATACGTGTAAAATTACTGAGTTGACATATTCATAATATTCATGTCATTGATGCGAGCTGGTTGGATTAAATTAGTAATATGTCATTAATACGTAGTGATGTTCATTTTGTAGGAGAGTATAATTAACATTTACGCACGCTCTGTTACTATAATTACTATTATTTTTAAGGTTCATATATTAACATTTAATATATTATTAATAAATGATATGTGAGCTTTCGCAATTCTTTTTTACAATTGACACGAGTACCGATTTGGAGTTGAAAATCTAAGTAAAATCCAATATCAAATAAGTTAAATTGTGTTTGTAATTTTTCCGCTGTAATTGGTAATTAATTGGTGGAGCAATTAAAGTAGACTCTTATACACGCAGTTTTGATTCGTCATTTAAGTCAAAAATTTCAAATAAACGTGAAACACTTACGGTCAGGCACAGAATTTAAAGACAATGAATATAATTCTGTTGATTTTTTCAACGTTATAAAATTGATAAATTAGCCAGCTGAAGATAAATAATCATAACAGCTCATATACACTAGCACAAATATGATATACTTACTATGATGCTTAGCATGTCCCTTGTGCCTGTACAACCAATACAAAATATATTGCTGTTTGACGGTAAAATGACTCATTATTCGCGATATTATAGTTCTCAGTTGGTACCATTGGTTCATTTGGAATTTTTCTATTTCTCTAAAACTAAATGAATCAGAAAAAATCTAATTGAATTTTGCATCCTCTGATATAAAAAGATAAATCCTATTTTTAAATAATAGCTATTCCAGTTCTGTTATTTTTAAATTATGTCCGTTAAATATATTATTGAAGTAACATTTTCCTTATTTTACTTTATCATAAAATTTAATTCAAAAGAAAAAATGAAATGGTAAAGGTTTAGTGAGATTCCATTATTACTATTGTAAACTAATTATTTTCGTTATTTATATGAAATCGATTTTCAAATAACAAACGCGGCATAAATTTTGTTGCAAATATTTAAGTAATGCATTTCAGTTAATTTGTAAACAATTATTGGTTTTGAATTGGTAAACAAATGATGGATACCTCTGCGTACTAATATTTAAACTTAAACTAATTTTGACGTAATATCTATACTACTATATAAATCTATTGGCTCTGTCTGTACATTTTCTTTTTCACCTAATTTTGTGATAAATAATCGTTTTATGATACTCACATTATACTATTTTTTTCATTTTTGTCTGTCTGTCTGTATGTATGTCTTCTTATAACTTAAGGACGGCTTGACCGATCTTGATGAAAATTGGTACACCCAAAGAACATGTAATGGCGCAAATGATAGGCCATATATAAGATCGGTAAAACCTACGGTATCTTATGAAGATTAATTTCAAATCGTTAATTACGTATTTCTTTACCAGTAGCCATATATGTATGTGTGTGGTCGTGTGTATTAGTGTGTGTGCGCGTGTGTATTATTATAGTAATAAAATCATTTATTATATTTTTATTAATTATACGCCGGTGAAGCCCCGGGGCACATCTAGTTTAATATAATTAAAATACTATCTGTCAATCGAAAATAGAATATAACAGGTGGTTGGAGCCATACCGTTTGATTATTATAATAGTATATCGATTTATTTTACTTAGACTTTAATTTATTTTAAGCATTCGTTTAATAAATTATATATTCAAAAAACAAAAAAAGTTCTCAACCATATACATCCTTATACATCTGATCAGTCAAGAAATTGACTTATTAAGGATTAAAACCACTCAAAACCAACAACAAGAAAGTTCTACTAACATACTTACTCAAGAACTTTAATGAAAATACTGCGAAGCAGCTAACATAGCGTTCAGCATATTTCCATGAACTACTTAGAAACAAATTACGCATTATCAGCGACGTGTCTCACCGGTCAGCACTTAGGGATGTTCCAACGTCGAAAAGTTAAATTTGTGTAACTTTTATGTGATAATATACGAGGAAAAAAAGTAACAGAAACAGCTCTATGATAAACAGTTAGTTTTTGCTATAGAAAATGAAGCAAGTTGGAAAGAATTCAGATCGCATGCTGATCCGCTGCAAGTTGGAGGTTACGTGTTGGATTTCTCCTGATATATTTATAAACATTAAAAAAATCCCTACACAGAGACAAATGAAGACAGAAGGCAAATTGTAAATACAATTTGGAACGGCAATATTCGGCTTTGATGCATGAACTGTTTTTCATAAATTAAGAGCACCTCAAAGCTATGAAGCTAACGAATAGTTAGCATTCTGCATCAGCATCTGTAGATGACCAAACAAAGATCTTTTTTTACATTGATTTAAAATACACAAACAAAAAATAACTATGAAATTAAATACTTTCATAATTTTGTAATGGTACTTTTAATTTATTATTAATAATAGATTATAGTATAAAAGTGCACGATAATGTAATATAGTCAAGATAAAAATAATGAGTTTAAGACTCTATACAGCTTATTTTGTTGAATGAGAGATTACGGGAAAATCGTAAGTCCAACAAGGATTTTCCAATAAGCGGACGGATTATTTATATCTTCAATAAAATCAATACTTCTATTATACTATTCCTTCGGATACTGTAGCAAAACTTGTGAAACCAGCTCGAGTACCCAATTTAATAACTAATTCTAACTCGAACATACATCGACATATAGTATATGAAAGATAAATAAGCACGCGGCAATTATACCATTTATCTATAGAAAATTTACTAACTTATATTTTAATCAAAACAATCCACAATTCAAATATTTCTAAAAGATTTAACACCTCCTTATTGCCTCCACTGATAAACGCTAGCTGGTACATGTTTCGCTCAGATGATCTGAATTGCGACTCAACGAGGAAATGCTGCTAGCATTATTGCCACTATATGTAGCGTTCATTATTTATACACTATTTCGAATTTTGATTTGTATCTATTTAAATGTGTGTGTTTTTATATGTAAATAGTTGACTAAATTTTTATTTCCTTTGATTAAGATATCAATTTGTTTAATAATGTATTTCAAATTAAACTCATTAAAAAAGTAACTGCAGAACATTTAGCTTACGAAGTATTCCATTTGTATGTTTAATTTTACAATCTATTAGTGAAGTATTATAAAATACGCAAGAATATTTTTAAAGCTGAAAAATGATAATATCAAAATTCCTAGTTGACCTAACACTAACGTTCCCATCACTACCAAAGTATTAAGAAGCTTACGCAGTACTTACGAAGTTGTGTAACACATAAGAGCCCCTTGGTATGAGTGCATAATTGAGTATACTCGCTTCAACTGAAGAGTGGTAAATGGCTACGGAGGTGAGTCCAAGTAGCTTGTCCTTTCTTCTTTAGACATATAGCATTCTCCTGGGAATAATATTTGTATTAAACTTTATGAATTTCGTTAGAAAGTTTAAATTAAACGTCTGCTTTTGTACTCGTGGTGAGTACTGGAACGCTCTGATGCGTTTGTTTAAAGTTGTGAATTTATATTTTTCCAGGCTTAATTTGTGTCACTTGAATTATAGTATAATCATCGAAGACCAGCTTAATTTGGATGAACTGACAATTTTACCTGACATAAAGCGGTTTCTTTCAAAAATTTAAGTTGCACCATCGACCCCAAAATACTTGATTAAGAATGTATTCACGTCGTAACCAATTCATTTCCTACAAACAGCTCATAATTTTGTTTTTATTATAAAGGTTGCCATCATTATTACTTAAAATTACGCTTTGGAAATCAACATGATTTATTTCATGATTTTTAAGAACAAAGCTCAAAAGGTACACATAAAAGTAAACTCAGAATCGAGTGTATTTAGATAAACAACGTCTTTGCAACCTGGCTGGAATGAAAATGCAGAAACACTTTTATTTGCTTGATTTAAAATAGTATTTAAATTTTAAACTTTACAATTAACTGTTCCAAGTTATTCTTCTTATCATTGCGTTTGTATCTATGATAATGTACCTACAAAATTATACGCTGTCTAAATTGATTCGCTATTCAAACACTTGCAGCGATATCGTGCTATATTATATTATCACAATTCTTTTACAAGCGTAAATGCCGATAAAATGATACTGAGAAGGCGAATCTCGTTAGATGTACGTAATATTAACATTAGTAAAGACAAACTTATATTAGTAAGTTTTCAACTCCACAAAGTCAATACATATTTACTCGGTGGTAGAGCTTTGTGCAAGCTCGTCTGGGTAGGTACCACCCACTCATCAGATATTCTACCGCAAAACAGCAGTACTTTGTATTGTTGTGTTCCGGTTTGAAGGGTGAGTGAGCCAGTGTAATTACAGGCACAAGGAACATAACATCTTAGTTCCCAAGGTTGGTGGCGCATTGGCAATGTAAGTGATAGTTAACATTTCCTACAATGCCATTGTCTATGGGCGTTGGTGACCACTTACCATCAGGTGGCCCATAAGCTCGTCCGCCAACCTATAATATAAAAAAATAAAATAAAAACATATTTACCGGGTTACGGAAATCGTTTAGGTATACTTATCAATTGATAAATTTAAAGTTCATGGTCAAAAATATATAATATCATTTAAAAATTATTCCACTTAATATAAATTATTTAAAATCAATAAAGATTTAACTATCTACACTTTAATCGGTATAAAAAAGTCACCAATGCATTTCTCACGTATAAAATTAATTAACCTATTTTATACAAACACGATTCAAACACTATTAAGGGTATATATTCATTTGTAATTATATATAATATATTATGGATGTATATACAAACTGTAGGAGGTTAGGGACAATAAAAGGAGCGACTCTGTTTCAAATGAGATAATATGTTCTCGATATGTAATAAATTAATTAGACTGTAGTAGAAGGAAAACGAAATATTTAAAATTGACGGATTCTAAAATTACCAGCCAGCTGCTCATAAATATAATATTATGCTTATGCAACCTTTTTGCACGAGATTATGTTTTTTGCTTATATAGTATATTTAATTATTAATTAATAATCCAACACAAACTATATATAATAATCTATTCATATGTCGTTGAAAGCGTATCTTCTTTTAGTTTGTACTACTGCATACGTTTTTCAAACTGTTATGAAACATAGTAGTACTTTTTAACGTCGGTCGTGATACCTCCTGCTGCGGTTGTAGGAAAAAAAATTGATATTCAAACATCGGTGCCAACTGGTGAAGGCGCGAACATTTGAATAAGTATTTTTATTTTTTAACATAAAATACTCTTTCACAGTATTAGAATAATTTATGTACCAATGTCCGTAACTTCTGTGCAGTATATTTGTTGGTGTATATTAATTATGTGTATACAAAAATGTAATGGCGTAAGTACCAGATTCAAATGTATGAATGAGATTTTTTGTAGGGCTAAGATAATAAAAAAAAACAATAGATAAAATTAGAGAGGGATAAATGTAGAAATTCATTCGGACTTGCAACACAAGGTCTAGCCAATTGCGCAGAAAGTATTATAGTTCATAGTGTGCACGCAGTCAATCACTTGCAAAGGCCACAAACGGAGTAAGACAAGTTGTAGCATGTGTGACGTAAGGTACGTGCATTCGGAGGTACTGGAATACAACACTACTAACTTCCATATTCCTAGTTGGCATTGTAAATTTATTTAAAAATTAAATTTATTTAAACATCACATTGATTTTGATAGGTTTGACTCGCAACGTGAACTTTATATATCGGACCTTGGGATCTTTTGACTTAAAACCCAAAAGTAACATTTTAGCGGCATATAAAACATTGTACACAAATACGGTTAGAAACATAAATGTTGGTTAGAAACATAGTCAAGCAGTAGTTTCTTATCGAGTTACTATAGCAACAGTATAATATGACAATACAAGTATCAGAGACAGTTAATAAATCCACGCCCGCATACAATTGACATTATGTATAGCTTCCATCAATTCAGTCTGTCAGATATTAATCATACGTATTCTTATTTCATTTATTACAATAAACCGTAACGTTTACTTTTGTATCCACCATAATATGATTCTCATATCTTTAAAAATGTATTATATTTTAAGCAACATTTCTGTAGCATGGAAGCATTTTAAAACCAACTATTCTAATCAAAGATAAGCCAACCATAGATTAACATATTCCATGCGATTTTCTAATAGGTAATTGTTCTTGATTAAAATACCTAAATTAATTAAAATTTATACTAAAACACTATTCCACTTAACAATTTATAAAGGTACACATAATTTTACTTCCTAAGTTACTAAAGCAACTTCACTAACAAACATAAGAATTACCACAGATTATAAAGATCTAAACCAATGATATCGCTTTAAATCAATAACAATAATAATTGTTTGTTTCTCTTAATTCCTTCTGTTGTTGGAATAAACTATAGCCATATTAATCGTTTGTATTCTGATCTAAAATTTATCTGAAATACACATGTCAATGTACACGTGTACAATGTTCATATTATGTAATGTTCAAATGTATGTAATTTACTTACAAATAATACCTTTAATAAACATAAGTATCTACTTACTAAAATATAAAATTGTAATTTTAAAATCCATTTTACTATACAAAATGGGTAATAGAAAATAAAAGATTTTATATAAAATCTCCCTCCAACGGAACTCTTTTGAAAATATTAAAATTCTTATCTCAGAACGAACCCGACCAGACACTTATGAACCCTTCCAATAGTGTGGATCGAGCGTTTTTCGAGTAAACGAAGCATGTCAGCGAAATTACTAATATCATCCGAAACCAAATGACATCACACTTACTGGACCTGTAGTAATCTAGCTAAAAGCTGCCAAACGTTTCACCATAACGTCCGCCCCATTAACCGTTACCGATATATTGGTAGGTTACATTATCGTGAAGACATTTCGTTGGGGATTCATTTTGAGAAAAAAAAAAACAACGAAAAATCAAACGTATATAGATTAGACTTGCTGGTAGGCAGCAATAGCATTGTTGGGTTAATATATATTTATATAAAATGAGCTTGGAGTTATCATTTGATATTCATAGACGATACATACATTTAATTGTAAATGATTATTACATGAAAATCTTTAATGTCAAAAAGTTACCACTGAATTCCTTCGTGGTGATAATATTCTGTGAATATCACCTGAATCGGTCAAGCCATTCAGAAGTTAGACGATAATTAACAAATGCTCCTACGATTTTATATACATATATAAATAATTATGTATAGGCATTTCTGTTGTTTTGTACAGTACAGTTTCTATTTGTAAGTCCAAATTTTGGCAAAATTCATGCTTTGATGACCATAATTTGTACGTCTAAATATTTATGTTATTTGTAGAAGGATCTCTGCGTCTGTGTATACAACATATCTGATATAACATATTCTATAGATATATTATATAATGGCTATTTGAAACATCTTGAAAATAAATAATGGCAAATGTATTTATTGGTTTATCACTTTAATTATATGGGCGTAATGAACAATTGCCATATTTAATTTTATATTTAAACTAGTTTTTGTAGTTGTTATTTAACTTGTAGTTAGGGGGAGACATTTATGACATATGTATCCAATATCTCACGATGTTCAGTTGAGTAGTTTATACGTGAAAGGGTAACAGCAAACAAACTCACTTTCGCTTACGTAATATAAGGATACCTATTCAATATTTTGTTTAAACAGTAGGCGCACATTGTGCCTGAGGACAAATGAGAAGTTGAGTGTTGCTCAATCAAATTGGACTTAGTTTGTTTTTACATTTTAGCGGTTTCCATGTTGCAGTTGTTCTGCAGTTTTTATATATTTCTCGATACAAAAAAATTCGTCGCATGACTTATTGGTGTGAAAAATATATGGCTGAATTCGAATTCCTCGATCATTTCCATAAAAGTTTTTTCTACCGAGAAATTCTCGGTATCAGTCCTGTCATCTGTGAGTGTTACATTCCATTGCCTTTGTCTTGCATTTGATTTTTGTATGTTCGTGTCAGATCAAAGGACGTTGAGAGTGCACCTATACTTTTTCACATACTTTTGCAAAATAACATCTCTTGTGCCGACGGTCAGCTTCAAAGAGAAGCCGCTACGTATTTTCATTACTTGTACAATCAAAATGAGCGATATTCTATAAATCATATATAATTTTAGTCAGCAATATTAACTAATGCATATTTTTAATACCAATCATATTATCTATTTAAAACATTATATTCAGTAATATAGTACATAGGGTTATACCGCGATCACAACTTTTTTATTATTTTGCTCGACGTTTCACAGAGTTACACCTGCCATGGTCACTCGTTTGACGTATGGCGGAAACGGGACGGATAAAGTTGGCGCATTATTAAGAATTCGTTATTCAGTAAAAATAAAATTAGCTGACGATAGCGATTAACACCCCAAACCGACATACGAAATAGACAATATATCGAAATCAAAATATCCAATCCGATTTGCTAAAGTTTACTAGTTTTCAACATCAGCTACATCCGCGTTTAATGGAGGGGGAGGGGAGGGGTCAATATGAGGAATCCTACGAATGTGTCCTTTTCTGTACCCATGACAATGTGTATAAAAAATCTTATGATGTTCGGTTCTGTCGTTAAGACGAAGCACAACAAACAACCAAATAAAAAAGTTTCGCTTTTATAATATTAGCTAGGATAGTATTTTACATTCAGTTTTAAATATGTATTAAATACAGAATGTATTCGTTCTAACCTTCTAAATATTCTTTATCCCTGACAGCGGGTATCTCACGAGATTGCGCTATACAGAGCTGTATATCCGGTGTGGGGCGAGGGTAATGTCCAGCCGATTAACCGAACTCGATATGTTTGTTCGGGTACATTCCGGAAGAAGGGCCGACGTCCGGCGTAGGTGATAGCGCTTTATAAATCAAATTTATCAAACATTACGATGTTTTCGTCCTTTATATATTTTTATTCGGACGGCCGTTCCGATATGTTTTTGACTTATATTTATGAAATCTCTATAACGAGTAAATTGAATAATAAAAATACTAAAAAATATATTCAAGAAATTAATGTCTTATTTTTATAATGACGGAAAAACGATACGAAACTGAACTGAACTAAAAATTAAAATCGATATTTATTATGGACTTTCAAATATTGAATACATTCTATTCCAAATTTAGTATTAAAAATCTATTCCAATTGTAAATTTATCAATGTAAGAAGTTAATTTTTTTTTTTTTTTTTTATATCAAATGAAAACTAGAACTCGGACCAAGAAAACCACTAAGTGAGAATAATTTAACCAAGTGTTTAAAATCAATGTTTCTCATAATATATTTTTCGTTGTTATTTTTCCTTCACGTTCGATTATACAAGCATTCCATCTGAAACGATTTAAATTCTCTTTGCTTAAGCTCTTAGTGTAAAAATAAATTAACATTTTTGTATTCGAATGCATTTTATAAGGGCTCATTCATTTACTATTTATTGTTTGTTGATTGATTATTCTATACACTTATATTGTTTTTATATTTAACATACACGTGCCAAAATTCAGGGACATATACGAATTCAATATCATATTGTTATATATTTTAAGTTGAAATAAAATTTGATATTATTCATTTATAAAATCTTCGATCATTTTCATTTACATAAACACATCAACAACCCGTATTTATCTTCCGTCTTTTAACATTTCAATTAAAAATATTTATAACTATGAATAAATTTTCAACCGATCAATTACAATTTTCGAATTGCCACCTCGGTATAATAATGGTAATTGTTCTCATTGTCACGCTTATACTTAAAATAATATTTATTTCGATTGTCCATGATTAATCATGATCACCATCGAATACGACATTTATTGCGAGCTTTGCCATTTAACTTATGACATTTTTCTTACTTGTTTGAATGTGAACTCAGTGATCATACCATTTTTTTAAAATACTACTGACGTCCCACAGTTGGGCAAGGGCAATCCACTAAAAATTTCAAGATAAATTACCATGCTTATGACACAAACGATGGAAACGCGAATTAAACACATCAAATTTGGGTTTAGAAGCTACGATCTTCGATATTACTGAGCTATGTTGGTTCTTACAAAACATTAAAATAATTACCTAAGAATGAAACCATAAGTGAAAATCAAGATGAAACAGAACACGTTACATACGAGTCTAATACAATTTATTTTTATTTCAAGACTCGTACACTTAAACCATACCACTCTTAATAAACCAACAGAGAAAATAAAAATGTTACACGGTCGTAATATCGCTTTGTCGGGGAGTTAAAAATAGGTCATTTAATACCGCGGCGCTTTGCGGTCTCATATGATACAACACTAAAGTTTTTAGGTGCACTTATATTAATGTCTTATATCTTAAGGTTTCTTGTAACGTTGGATTTAAGAAAAATAAATGTCCAACAGCTGGATAAATACCATTTACTGTCAAAGAAGCTGATTTAAAGCTTATTTTACTAAGCGGATATCTAGCTTATACAACATTATGTGTTCTATATCAAATTTATCAAACATACAATATTATTATGCAATATTTAAACAGTTGTATCTTATGTGTAAAAAGACGTTAGAATTTCTTTTCTTTAATTTATTTGCGATTTGTCATTTTAAGATTATTACTTAAATGAAGTTTGTACTTATTGTAAAATACGAGTACAATAAATATGCTTATAGAAAAACATGTTCAATTTGTATTATAATTGGTTAAAAGTTCAACGAATCATTTAAATTTTGCCTCAAATGTCAGTAAGATAATTAATAATTATATAATATAAAAATATCATCATAAATCAATAATGGATTCGAAATGTATCGAAAAAAACACGTAGCTATTGTTCAACGGAAGTGATAAATAAAGAGCCAAAACACTTTTAATACTTCTCATTTTAACGCCAAATCAAGATAATATATAATGATGATAAAACTAATGACTTCGGTGAAAACACAACTTTGAAAACAAACGATCGCCTCCAGGCTGCTTCTAATATAAATATGAGTAGATGCACTGTAAATTATAGTTGTTGTAAAAAAAAAGAATAATTCCGCTGAGTTTCATTCGCCGTTTCTTTCGACGATAGGTTCATATCTAGTCGATATGGAGTCCTGAAAACAGAGTACCTTAAGTTATTAGAGAACAGATCTATGATTTAGTGGCTTATATTTTAAGGCTACTTATATTGTAAGGTACGTTGTTAAAGAATTAGCAGTTTTACGTAGTCTCTCGTATGTTATATAATTTTCCATCCGGTTCTTTAGCCACTTTTAACCAAAAAAATATCAGGACGAAAATATAACTTATGTATGTAAGTATCAACTTGCGTTTTCAGAACTATGGCATCCCCATCTTTTGGGGAGAAGGTTTGAGGCTTATTTCATCACGCTACTCACCTAACAATACGGGTTAGGTGAGAAATCGATTAACGAGTCTTCATCATCATCATCGTCGTCAACATTTCGTCGTCCGTTTATTATAAAATAATGATATGATTAAATGGACTAAGTAGATTAAATATATCATAAGTCATAATTATATTTTAAATCATTTTCATATAATGAATCATTATCATCGTCTCAGTCGGGAGACGTCCATTGCTTGACAAAGGCCGCCAGTCTTGCACTAACTTCATCTATCGGCTTATTATGAATATGATATTATGAATGCAAATAAATAAAAAAATATTACAAAATTTACGATTATTGGCTGACCCATTTTAATAACACGAATTGATATTGACGAATTGTTATTCTTTATATTGTTTGAAACGTTTATTAAAAATTTATGACCATCGTAACATTTAATTTTGTGAAAAATTGAAAAAATACATGTTTTTTTCCATTTTATTTATAGTCAAGTGGCGTTCTGACACACTCATAATAATTTACGCGCTATCTACCCTTACACCGGTAATAAATTATGAGTTGATTACATACTGTTGCTAAAAGACTTTTTTATAAACTGCTTTTATAAAAATATCTACTAATTACTCGAAAAATGTAACTAAATAAAATATTATATTCAGTTGTATACGTGAAGATATTTTAATGTGATATAGATGATCATATTCTTCCGGTGCTTATTCTCCAAGCAGACTAGCTAGCTACGCAGTATATATTGTATTATATTATAGTGCATAAGTGTATGCACAAACAAAAATGCACTATATTTTTCCTTTCTGTTCATAATCCTTTGGGATAGTAAATCTGTAAACACTGGAGTTCAGACGCAGGATTTACTTTACGTGATTTCGAGGCACGGGACTATTCACCACCAACTAGCAGACTCAGAACTGCTACGGAAAATTTCCCGACGTCAGACGAATAAACTGAAAATTAGCACAGTATAAAACTTCATAAGCCGGACCTTTTGTTTGACCAGCGGTCTCATTAACCCTTGTGTCATACGGTGTTCTTTGTAATAGCTTTTCGTGATATCGAGTAAAAGAAAATTTGATGGTTTTTACGTCAAATAAAACTATATTCTGAATTAAGCTTGTAAACATAGTCAGGCACTATATATATTTAATGACTAAAAGACTGTGTAAAATCTTGTAATGTTAATTTAGAAAAACGGTCTTTACCCTTTTCCTTGTTAATTTGTTCGCATGGATGTTGCCTAATAAATAAAAAAAATTTCATTAAATTGGTTGAATAATTAACTACACTTTTACCAAGTTAATAGTTTTAGTTTTATTAAAAATTATGTATTTGCGTAAAGTATGTTTTTTTATGATCTCAGTATTGACAATAAAAAAATGTATTTTCAACAACTATGCATTGAAAACCGGGTCTATTACGCTTTAGTTCTTTAATCTAATCTATGATTATAAGTGTTATTTGAGACGAGATGTGTTCCAGTGGATAGAACACAAATCTTAACCGATGATCACGGGTTCAAACCCAGGGTATAATTTCAATTAAATTTGTTCAAAACATCAGGATACATCCATGGGTCTATTTTACAGAAATTGTGCTATCATGTATCTCCAATGGAACAGCGTGGTGAAATAAGATCCACAACCTTCTCCTCAAAGGAAGAGAGGAGGCCTAAGCCCAGCAATATGACATACACAGGCCTTAATTTTTACATTTTTTTTAACAATATAAAACTTTCATTCGCCACAATTTCAAATTTCAAAATTTACTTCGTATATATTCGTATTATCATCATACACGTGCCGTGATCTGTTGTTCGTATCCGTCCGACAAGTGTAGAGACCGACATGAGTTTCCAACGGTTTGACCGACAACTGCACTTGATATTCGGTGACATAGTAGTTTCGGTAATACCGCTTACTCTTGACGAGTCTGAGATATTCGAGAATTCTGACAGTGAGGTTGAATTTCGTGATATTCAGCTGTGTTTATTCGAACGTGTGGGGATTATATTTTGCACCTAAACCAATTTGCGCTTTCGTGTCTGGGAATGAAGAATGTATATGTATGACGTAAAAATTATGATCACTGTGTCATTGACACTATTTTCTCTTGTGTTTTTGTTGTATAATATGACATTATACTTTTATTACAATTTCCTATAATTCCTTATTTATACGATTAGATTAGAAAGATTTATATATTTTTAAGTGTTTTTAAACGTATATTGCTTGTATAGTTATAAATTAAACAGTTTGTTAGTGTAATAAATAAAAAAAAAAATTATACAATGCGTAAATAATAATTCTTACAAAAAAGGTCTTACAGTATAGCACAAGGTCTAAACATCAAACAAATTTAAAAATACTGTTAAAAAACAAGACTACAGTCAAAGTACACACTTATAAAGGCTATATAAATAAAGTCTAATCAAAGACTTAACACTGGCTTGTGTACCTTTTGTGAAACGTCATAAACAAACACTTTAATCACTTAATCCTCTATAAAAATAATATTTAATGAAAAAACCGCCTTTCCCATTTTACCGCAGTGTTCCGTACATTGAATACCTCACATGTTATTAAACTCTACGTACATTAAAACGTGTTCCGTGATAATAGCGTAATAAATATGAAGCGTACAGAAATGATGTTTTGTAAAACGTCCGGCATGCAATGCAACAAATACACCATTTCATAATATTAAATGATGTAAAGAAGAATTTTACCCTTTCAATGTTAATAGCATTGTGTAGTTCAATAAAGAGTTATGATGAATGGCTCAATCAATTATTTATTTTATTGTTATATACCAGTCACGTACAAAATAATTTTTAAATACAATTGTGTTACAAAGGAAAAGTTACCTATATAAGAATTATCTTCCGAGTTTGTAAATATATATACGTACAATATAAAAAAAAAATATTATATACATTCCATTCATGATTATGAATACTTAGTATAAAAGCGACTTTATGATCCAAGTTTAAGATGTTGATTTTTTTATTTTATCATATTATTTGGAGTGAAAATCAATGTATCAAAGTCAGAAAATACTTGATTCAAGTAGGCTTACAATTAGTTGTATATCGTCGTTTTACAAGATTATAATATTTTTTATTACCAAGATTATACCAAGAAGTAGAGGCAACCAACCAGTAGTTACTCCGCCCACCAATAAATTAATAATGCGTCTATTTTTTTTGATATGCTATCATTAATTAATTTCTTAGTTTTATCTTTAGCTATCAAAGGTTCTTAAGTTTATTTTTTAATAATACATTCTGCATATTATCGGTTTTGTTCCAATTTCTTGACACATATTTCACTATTTAAGCACAACTACATTGTTGCTTCTGTATGGAAAGAATGCGATCCAGAGTGAATAATAGATGCTATGGTATATAGGCATAATTGAGGTCCTATTGTTGAAAATACAATAGGAATATAAGACGTATCTGAAACCTTCACTATTTTTATGACATAAGACTACCGTCAGATTGGTGAACTATTTAAAACGAATAAGTGGACACCCAAAATCCTACTATAGAAAAATTCGCGCTGTGAAAAGATACATTTTAAATTAACACATACTCGTCGATATAGTTATGTTCAGGATAGACGTAGTTACATGTCACCTTAAATGATTTTATAATAAAACATTCCCAGGGCAAGTTTTTACTTTTTAAACTTATTTTTCTATATCATAAAGTCTTGAAAATATATTTATAAAGCATACTCGTATATTCCTGCTTAAACTAAATAATAATATCAATACAAATAAAAGAATACCAAATACAAAAACAAACATAATTATTCGTACGAATGTATAAAATATGTTACATACGATATATTTGCTATCAAATGAGAGAAACCGATCCGCCGCGGTCTGAGTGTACCTACTTAATATTTAACATTGGTTATTACGAACATGAGATTATCTGTTACGATCGTACTTAAATATTTATGAGGGAATAATTTTTTTTCTTCCTTGCTTAATCCCTTTTAGCAACAATTTTTATATTAATGTACGATATATGAAATGGCAGTTTTTATATGTTGCTACATGAAAAATTAATGCGTTGAGGTTTTAGTTTTTAGTCTAATTATTTATTTAATGACATCAATGAGTTGGTGTCTTCAAATCTTCGTTTTTATTGAGGAAGGTTCCAGAATTTCGTCACTTGAAAACTACATTTAAAAATGCTTAAATTTCCACGTCATCATTAGATGTTACACCTCAAAATTCTTTCTGTATTCATATAGGTATGTATATAATTACAGTTAAACCTAATCTTTGTTCGAAGACGGCGTCACACCGTCAACGGAACAAAATTATTCTAAATAAATACTTATCTTATCAATGGATTATTAATATTCTTCAGTTTTGATGAGGTCGTAACAGAGAAGGTCTTTGTAACGAAGAAGGTGCAATTGTCATTACATACAGTAACAAACTGATCAAAAGCATCCTTACCTGTTAAGGAAGAAGGCACGCTACTTCCAAGCTTATGAGAATATATACACATTGAAATAATTTATACACCAAATTAAGTAGATAATTTCTCAATATATATCAATAAGGGACAAGCTATAAATAGTAAAAAAGCAAAAAAGCAGTACTTTGTATTGTTGTATTCCGGTTTGAACATTACATACCATGACATACACATACATTACACTGGCTCATGAGACATAACATCTTAGTTCCCAAGGTTGGTGGCGCATTGGCGATGTAAGGGTTGGTTAACATTTCTTACACTGCCATTGTCTGCCATTACATACCATGGCATTGGTAATCACTTACCATTAGGTGGCCCATAAGCTCGTCCGCCAACCTATACAAAAGAAAAGTAAAAATATTCAAAAGTGCTATAAAATCCAAGAGCATAATATTAATAAGCAAATTTTAATTGATTACAAAACTATTACTGATTAACTATGAAACGTTTAAAGTAAATTTGTCGTTTGACTTGTACAACTAAAAATACATACACATAGATTATGTTGTTTAATTTGCTATAGATTTTCTCGTTAACAAGTAATTGGTAAATTACGCTAAAGGTAATTAAGTTTAACTAAACAACGGAACTTTGGTATGATACGCTTTAACTAATAATAATTAAATCGTTGATAGGATTTCGTACAATCTATTTATAAATATATAATGTTTTAACATGTAATGCTGTAAATAATTTTAGTATTATAAGAGATACAAACTTACATTTTTGAGAGCACGACAATAGTTTTTTTTTTTATAGTATAAGTAGGCGGACGATCACATGGGCCACCTGATGGTAAGTGATCACCAATTCCCTTAGACATTGGCATTGTAAGAAATGTTAAGCATCGTTTACATCGCCAATGCGCCACCAACCTTAGGAACTGAGATGTTATGTCCCTTGTGTCTGTAATTACACTGGCTCACTCGCCCTTCAAGCCGGAACACAACTATACCAAGTACTGCTGTTTTGCTGTAGAATATATGATAAGTGAGTGGTACCTGCCTAGATTAGCTAGCACAGAGTCCTACTACCAAGTAAATTCCGTTGCGTGACAATATCCTTCTTTTGGAAATAAGGTTTGAAACATATTAGCGTCTCGAATGAGGGTTGGAGGATATACAAGTCATAAAATTTTATCCGATACAAATAGGTTTAATCACTGCCGAATATGACGTAAATAATGACCACAAATTGAGCACCTGGCAATTCAGTACTTGCCCAGGTTTCAACCCATAATTTTTAATACAAATTGTAGCTAAAGGGCCATCTTCGCATAAGCTTCTAAATATTATAAAAGACTACATAAAGAATTACGCTTATTTATATGAAGAATAATATTATATATTGAAATGAAAAATATATTAGATTAAATATTGGAAATCTCAGATTAAACCTAAATATCCATAATCCTACTCCAGAAACCACAAAAGGCTTAAGATATCTGTTGATGTTGGATAGCATATTATATTCATATTATTTGCATGTTACATTAATATATTAAAAATATATTCTTTTACTTTTCCTAGACAGGAGATTTTCTTTAAAGTTCCAATGTATTAATAAAAAGTAACGTATTAAATGAATGACTAAACTTTTATATCAAAATTAATAAAATAAAAAAACACTAAGAAGCATTTTGTGAAATTTAGATTCTAAAGCATACATACATTATTTATTACTATATACGGTCCCCTGATATAACGTAATGTCAAAAAGGGTACCGCTAGATTTCAGTAGATTGTCTATATTATTTCGCTTAACGGTATGCGTAAAAACATTTGAAAGCGACAATCTACTTGGTGTTATGATTTTGTGGAAGCCCTCATCAGATATTCTACCGTCGAACAGCAAAACTTAGAATTATTGTGTTCCAGTTTGTAGAATTTTAGTTGTATATATAATCATAGGTTAGTGGCGCTTAGATGATGTAAGGAACGATTAAATTTTTTTTAGTGCCAATATCTATGACTGGTGGTGACTTACTATCAGATAGTACATTGACCAGCTATCTGTTCTTAATAAAAATATGTAAAATGTGTATCATTATAATAAATAAACCAATTAAGATGAAGTTGAATCATATCATAACTCGTTCGGTTCGGTTACCTATAACCCAATAATTCCAATTATAGAATTTGTTAACCTAATCCTCCAGCTCGAACTAACGACTAAGTTTGCAATTCCCCTAGTACGGTATTACGCAAACATATCTTATTACTTTCAGAAATTTTATTAGTTCCTTAACATAAGGATTTAATTAAATTGATTCGAATATATTCATGACTAGCAGCTGCCCGCGGCGTCGCCCGCGCTTAAGTATAAGTAAAGGATAAACGATTATTTGAAATTTGGATTGGTATGTGATTTTAAAGTAAGAAGCATGAACATGTCTTCTGGTCTTCGATTCTGTTGCTTAAGTATCTCGTTCATCTATCAACGACATTAGTATAGTTACTAATATAAATGACCAAGTGTACGAATACATTTTTTTATTCTATCAAACTTAGATTAAACAAAACTAACTCTTTAGGGTTTGAGGTTTAGGTTAAGGTAAAGCTTAGGGACTACCAAGTAAGTGATACACATGGTAATAATGGAATATGTTTTCTTCTTCCAAACTTCACTAACATATTAAAGTTCGTATAAAAAATATATATCTCCCTAGGAGATATTAATATCAGATATTGTATATTTTGCATTTCGTTATTTGCAACCAACTCTTCAAAACAAAAATAAATGTTTCTAAAACTTCGAAATACATGTATTCACGTATTAATTGTCACTGAGTTAACCGACTTGCTCACACGCAGACTTAAAGCGTACTGTTATGAAAGATATAAGATGAGATCACAAAGTTACACACAATATGTATGCAATATTAGTTTTTATGCAAAAACAACACACGAAGCTACTGAAAACAAACACGAAATTGTTAACAAAACTTTTTGATTTTGACAACTAGGTAACAGTGCGCGTACTTTTCCTACAGATAATAATTTATTAATTTAGTAGTGATACTAAACTTTTAATAAATAAATAAACATGTAATATTTAATCTCTTCTCAGTTTGACCATAACCATTACTCTTTTTAATAAATGTTCTACGTGTATCTTTAAATTGACATAACTTTATTATTTATGAACCGACTAAATAACAATGAACGAAAGAAACCGAAACCGAAAGACCGACGAAATAAAACAAACACTAAATGTTAAGTGAAGTTAGCCACAATACATTAGTGAAATCCGCATTCAAATCCGTTGAGCCGTTTCTAAGATTAGCGTACACAAACGCACAGACAAACAGACAAAAATTCTATTAATCATTGTTTTGGGTTCTATTGTGCTTACAAGGACCCCTGATAAAAGTTTTACTCATATATCTTCCATGTACAGACATCGAACAGTTACAGATTTATTATATGTATAAATATCATCGTTCTAAAAAAAACTCAATATTATGAAGAAAAAAGTAATTAACGCCAAAATAGTGACTTGATGACATGAAACTAATAGTAATTAAGTCATTAGAAATGACTACTATCGAAATGGATAACATGTGACTTATAGATTTAAGTTCACCAAAGAAGAAGCGAACTCCATTAGCGTTGATAATATAAAGTGGACCATACTTAAAATGCCCGATTTATAAGGAATTACTAATATCTCTTTACCCCTCCAATTAAGCGTACAGCTTGTCATAGAAGTGGGGACGACAATAGCTCAAAGAGTCAGGATCTAATCTGGGGATTGTCATCGCTAAGTAATATAATATTTTAAATATATGTAGTAAAAAAGTCACCACCTATATAGATGTGACAGAATTTAATCCAACATGCAATCTACATATCACGAATCACGATGTAACAAACTAAGGAAAACACTTATTACGCCTTAAATTCACGTATTCTAGCCATTGGACCATCTGGACTTCTTTAAGCGGCAAATTTTGATAAAAATCCAAAGACAATCTTACCAAAAGTTGAGTGATACTTGCTAAATTAATCAATTTTGTACTTCTTGATATTGTATCAAGAACAACAATTGAAAGTCAACATTTGGAGAACATTTCAATGCAATGGTCATTAACTACAGGAAGGTTGAAGAGACATTATTAAAATAGTCTCCAATGCCCACTCAACTCAAGTACGGTCTCGCATACCCAAGACCTTTCTTAAATATGTGAACATCCACTTCGTTTAACATTTTCAGGTACTGACGATTCACATCATTCTTTTCACTATGTTTATATGAATACCAAAATATATAATAAGAATCAACGAAATTTCTAATATATTATGAAGATTACCAATAGTTTACTTATTTATAAAATACTCAGTTCTCGAAAAGATCTTTATTCGTATTCAGGAACGCAACAACGTTATGGACTATGCAAAGAAACTGATCCGTCTCGAGATCGAATCATAATATTGTACAAAGAATCAAAAGGTTGAACGAATGAAGAAGAAATTTAAATAACAAAAAAGAACAGATGAAAGAATTCAAAGATTTTATATTTTAATCTCACTTGAGATGTATTAAATCTTTACAAGGCGAATATACCAATAAATTTTGAAAGTATTATAGTGAACTCATGAACTACCTAATAAACCATAACATTATCTTTGCTGGGCTTAAGCCAACCGCACCTAGTGGTAAGTGTTACACCTTGTTGAATAATGGATGAGGCACTGATAAATGTACTCCAAGACCAGACGGTAGCTGTTTTACTTTAGAAATTTTTTACATGACATGCCAACCGTTTTTGGGCCACCGGTCAATGTTCCAACGTAATCCAAATACTAAGTTCAATGAAGTAGTTAAAATTTCTTTGAATGTTACATTTAGTTGTGTAATAAATATTACATATTATTTTATTTCTTATAATATGATCAGCGCAAAAAGTAAAATTGTATTGAATAACGATATTATAATAAATACTTCGACGGTCGAAAAGACTTTCTATCTTGATTAGATTAATTTACATGAAAAACGACGAGATCGTCCAAGAAAGAAAATCTAATTCTAACGAAAAACCTTCAAATATCCGAAGAAGAAGTAACATTAAAGTATACTAAAACAGTTTCAAAGATATGCCGTTTTTGCTTAACGCTTGTAATAATACACTGTCTTCTGTACTGTATCGTACAGATAACTTCTTATCACCGGTTTTAGCGTTTATAGCGCACAAGTTTCGTTAACTTAGTATTCCGTTTACGTAAGTTGGAATACATAAGGTCGAGGTCTCGGATATTGTGGATGTTTGATATTTAGAAGTTTTCGGTGATAAAATGTAATTTGCCAATGTAGCGGAGAAATTAACACGAGCATTGCTGTGTAGCTTTATTATTGTACTGCGGCGTTTGAATTTTATTTGCTCTATTATGAACATTAAATTTATTTGAACAAATTCAAGATGTATTTTATAAATATTTCTTATAGCCTAAGTTTGAAATAAGCTTATTATGATATAATAACAGACTAATAAATAAAAAGTAACAAAATATTGAAAATTATAAAAACGAAAATAAATGAAAAATAATTACAACTGAGCGAAAGTTCTAAAATTGACGATGATAAATTAAATGCCTTTATAACCATCTAAAAAGTGTAATCGACTTAGATATTGACAGACAGCCTGTTAGATGGACACATACGATACCGCAGTTCAATAATTCGTTTGACCTGGAACGATAGAATGGACTGGAGGAAGTTCGGTTTCTTGCTTGATTGTCGGAGACTTGCTTGGAAATAAATTGTGAAAACATTGTGACACATTTTGACGGATTGTCTTTTGTTATTATATCAGGAAATACCTTTAATCTTTCTTCTTAAGTTATCTTAAAATGAATGACACTAAGGCGATTTTATTTTCAACGGCACATAAATGCAATGATTCCTATTAAATCCGATGGTTAGTTTGCTTGTTCAGTGAAGTCGCCTATCAGTATGTAAGTAAACTACCCAAATTATCTATTTTGGTATGCAACTCATTTTAATATTAATGAGTGGAAATTAAATTGTGCGTTATTTACAAAATTTATTCTTGTATTCTTATTTTTCTGTATTGCGGTTTCTGATTGCGTAACTGACTGCATTTAATACAAAATTTTGAAAAGAAAAATGCTCAGCCTCATTGAAATGCCAATTCATTTTAATCAGATCCACCTCCTTTACAAGCAATCACAGTTAAGTTGAATTTTGATTACGGCATTAATATAGAAGGGTTTCCGCGGAATCCCGAAAAAGCGGTAAAGATAACGCTGTTCCAGTTTTAATGTCGCTTGCGAATGGACACGTCCGTTTTGTTTTTCGAGTATTAACGCTTGGGTGCTCCCAGCTCCCACTGTTCCGGACTTTTTGGTCAATGGTTTTATATTTTCCACTGTACTGTTTTTGCGAGTCAGTGTTGAGTAAATGCCTTACTTTGTGAACGTATGTACGCCTCAACGCACGCTTGGACGTAAAGGGCAACAGCGTTTGACTTTTATTTTATACGTAGTAAAATCTAAATTTGGGTGATTAATTCTATGATGTTAGAAAATACTATTTACAGGCAAGTTGGTAGTTGATGTGTTCTATAGTACGGTGTAGTTTTAAATTGTTAAAACTCTTACTTTTTTATTTGTTTTAATTTATTCTGAAAAATGAAAGTTAAATATTTTTTATACATTTTATATTGCATATTGTGAAGTGTCAATAACTCTTGTACTGATTGTTATAACTTATATTTAACACAACAGAAAAATAAATAAAGGAGATATTAATATTTATTTCGTAATGAAATGTATTCTTAATGAATTAATTGAAAATATTATTCAACTAATTTACGTACACATAAATACTACACCTCTGGATTCCTAGAACCCTGATACGAAGCTTTATACTGTCTATTAGAATTCAAATATTATCAACTAGGCCCATAACAAATACCCGCAGGCTTTCACCTATATTTGCAATGAACGAGGATCTAACAGTTAGTGCAGACTAACGCTTTATGCTTATAACAATTAAGGTCCTCCAGACCGATTTCGGCCACGGCGGCCGATCTCAAGAGAGATTAGCCAACTGCGCAGGACATATTATAGTGCACAAGTGTGTGCGCAAACACAGGTGCACTCTCTTTTCCTTAGCTCTCATAATCCGATGGGACAGCAACTGCCTGAATGACTGCCTCGTTGGTCTAGTGGCTAGATATAAGGCCGCAGATCCGGTGGTCCAGGTCGGGCCAATAAATAGTTATTGGGTTTTTCTGTCAGAAAATTCTCAGTAGCAGCCCGGAGTCTGGAAGTTGGAATTGTGTACACTCCCGTGCCTCGGAAAGCACGTTAAGCCGTTGGTGCTGCGCCTGAACTCTTTATAACAATTATAAAATATGTGTATTTATAAAATTATAGAGAATAAAAAATAGAGTTGCGACTTTGAATGGTTGAATGGTTTTTAACGTTCTTGAAATATTTTTCTAATCTAATCATAAAACTATATGCAGTAAATCAAAGCAATATAACAAATTGACTTATTATGCGGCATCGTTTCAAGTTTTAATCAAAATTATAAGACTTTTATATATTCAAGAAGAAAATACGTATCTAAATAATTTATAACTTAAATGTAAACTAAAACATAAGTCAAGGCATGTTATTTTATACAAGAATAGATGTGTCCCATCCGCGTATAATTAATAAAAATATAATAAATTATTTTATTACTATAATAACACACACGCGCACGCACGCATACACACACTCACACACATATACACACATACACACACACACACATGGCTACTAGTAAAGAAATACGTAATTAACTATTTGAAATTAATTTTCATAAGATACCGTAGGGTTTACCGATCTTATATATGACCTAACATTTGCGCCATCCATGTTCTTTGTGTGTACCAATTTTCATCAAGATGGTCAAGCCGTTCTTGAGTTATAAGAAGACATACAGAGAGACAGACAGACAGACAGACAGACAAAAATGAAAAAAACAGTATAATGTGAATCGCTGCATCATAAAACGATTATTTATCACAAAACGAGGTGAAAAAAATTTTTTTTTTTTTTGTTGTGTTGTTAGGCGGACGACCATATGAGCCACCTGATGGTAAGTGGTCACCAACGCCCATAGACAATGGCATTGTAAGAAATGTTAACCATCGCTTACATTGCCAATGCGCCACCAACCTTGGGAAATAAGATGTTATGTCCCTTGTGCTGAGAATTACACTGGCTCGCTCACCCTTCAAACCGGAACATAACAATACAAAGTACTGCTGTTTTGCGGTAGAATATCTGATGAGTGGGTGGTACCTACCCAGGCGAGCTTGCACAAAGCTCTACCACCGAGTAAATTGTACAGACAGAACCAATAGATTTATATAGTAGTATAGATTTTGGACAAACTCATTTTGATGAATACTGTTTGTCCAATAACCACTTTATCGCTTATAAAACAACTTATATGACAACAAATATACTGCAAGTTTATAATACCTATTTACTTCAATATACCATCCAAATATACCTAAACAATTTACATTCTTACAGCACTGACCAAGTAAATGTTTTTACATGTAAAAGAAAGTACTTTGACGTCACAGAATAAGCTTGTTAATATGTATTTGTGTAATATATCTATCTATTCAATCTATTTATAACAAAAATGTGTGTAATTAACATACAATAATAATATATCATAAAATACCTTATCGTTTGACAAGTCATTTGTGATAAATTACTTTGTTTTGTACTTATTGTCAATACATTTTAACTTTGGTCATAGACAATAGACATGTCAGCTATTACATGTATGAATATAACTACAATGTTTGAATTATGTTTCAGGATGCACTTGTGCTATATATAGCTTTCATTCATTCATTTCGTATGAGGTATTTGTATTCGTAAAATGTGGGCGAAAATCGGACCTCTTATCCAATCATACAAAAAACTTATATTATGAGCTAGGTCTATTTAAATTCAGGTAGAATGAACGTCTATGTTTATTAAGTATTGGAGAGACGAATATTTGGATTAAATTATTTTGTTTAAATAAGCAGACTTATTTCTGCTTTTACACGGATTCTCTGCTAGCATTTCAAAATAAACATGCTACATATCTTCATCACAAACTTTTTTTTTATTGCATTGGAAGGCGGACGTGCATATGGGCCACCTGATGGTAAGTCTACGGGCGTTAGTGACCACGCCCGTAGACATTGGCATTGTAAGAGATGTTAACCATCGCTTATATCGCCAATGCGCCACCAACCTTGGGAACAAAGATGTTACGTCCCTTGTGCCTGTAATTACACTGGCACTCACCCTTCAAACCGGAACACAACAATAGCAAGTACTGCTGTTTTGCGGTAGAATATATGATGCGTGGGTGGTACCTACACAGGAGCTTGCACAAAGCGCTACCACATCAAACGAACCCAAAATATAGTATTTCAAACACCTTTCTAGTGCCACTTATCGAATCACTACTTCGTCATGTATATTTGTAACTCTTAATTAATGACCGTGTCCGTCTTATCTACGTGTAGCGCATAAAAATACTGAAACATAAATCTTATACAAATGCCCATAAAATCTTAGACCCTCCGACTGTAAAAATATCAAAATAAATTAAACATTGTTTTAATTTATACATACATTAATTTTATTTTACTATATTATATCCGTGTACTTTAAATTACACAGAACGATACATGAATGTTCTATGGTATACAACATGACTATTTAGTCGTACCAGTAACGTCACTAGTGATGGATTACACCCTTTCGTATCGATTGTCGATTAAACGGACGTTTTTGTTTCAAATTTATTCGTTTTCGTTGTAAATCGTATCAGTTTAATTCTGACCAGATGTTCGATTCTCATCAGATCCATCCGTCGATGTAATTTCCATACAAAAATAGACGGCTAAAAATATATATGCTTTGCCTTTTGCTTTGAGATTTTCAATGACCTTAAAGTTTAATGAGAAAATAATGTAGACTAAATAAAGAAGAATGTAATGATGTTATGTAATCTATTATTTCATTAATATTTATATTAAACTCAAATAGTCTAGAGGTTAGAACACAAATCTTAACTGAAGATTGCCGTATCAAACCCAGGCAAGCATTACTAATTTTCATATGCTTAATATAAATTAATTATAAACACTAATTTATAATTAAGTACCAACCACCATTGGGGCCGTGGGACCCAGATTTGGACTGGCTGTTACTTTACAAACACCTTTATTTATTTAACACTATTGATTTATAAAAGTTGTAAGCTGTAGTTACAAATTTCACGATTTACAAAAAAATATTAACAAGGCCGTATAAATTAAAAATACAATTGAAACAATGTAACGGGAAACCCGAACGGGAACGAGTTTACTCTCAAATCTCATTTATCACAAGTATTAACACTAGAGTAATTACAGAAAGTAAATTCTCCGTAAATCACAATAGCATTTCACAAGCGGTACAGATGTTGCAAGACACAAAATTACAATCGCGTTAAAACCTCCATCGTTTCGTGCCGCGATAGCATTTTTCATTATATTATTTTATTTACAAGTCAGCTTCTTGCTTTCAAAAGCCGTGAATGGCGTGTGAAATACAGTGTCGCCATATTGTTCCTGCTGCAGGGGACACTTTCATGTATTTTCTTTCAGTAGTCCGTTATATTTCATATTGAACTCTTGGTTGGATAGGAAGTTGAGTCAATTAGATAGAATGTGTGCATGTTAACCAAAGTATCATATTATATGTAATTAAGTTTTCGAAATAGTACTAGAAAGATTTGCGAGGATTATTTTGACAGTATTCAATATTTTGATCGCCTTCTGCATCCATGTTCTGTTAGTAAAACTAAAATCAACAAATAAACGTTTTTTATGAAATATAATATATTTATCATTGTCAAATTAATTTTGTTGAAAAATGTTTCTAAGTTGCTCCACGTTTTTTTCTGTCATAATTTTATTGTATTTTGCTAAGGCGAATTACGTTTACCCGAAATTACTTCTAAAGGTGACCTCTGTTCTAGGATGACAAACGTTCTGTCAAATGCTTGAGTGGCACTCGAATAAAAATTATTTGTCCCGTACGTCACGTCGACGTTGCCACCGTGCCAGCTTGGAGTATGTTCAACGCTATATGACGTGTTCGTAATTACTTAGCGAGGGATCGCACCGTCATGCTCTGTCATTTTCGCTAATACCACGGCGGAGTCAGTTAAAGCAATCGAAATTTTACTGAAGGAAGTACCTCAGTTACTTAAACTAGATCACTTTGTAATGTTCTAATTAACAAAATGTAGGTTTAAATTGAGATTTTTTGGCTATTTTAACATTAGTATTGTAGTGGGATTAAAGCTGTGATATAATTTTTACTTTTTTTTAAATGTATGTCATAGGTAGGCGGACGCGCATATGGGCCACTTGATGGTAAGTGGTTTTACGGTAGAATATCTGATGAGTGGGTGGTCCCTACCCAGAGGAGCTTGTATAGGGTTTTCCATTAAGGGCGCTTGATCGTGCAGAACTTCCATCGTAGCGTGTGCTGTGTGGCACGTAGCGCCGTCCTGTTGAAACCACATATTGTCCAGATCCATATTCTCGATTTCAGGCCAAAAGAAGTTGGTTATCATCGACCGGTATCGCTCACCATTGACGGTGACGGCCACACCATTATCGTTTTCGAAAAAATACGGACCAATCACGCCTCCGGCCCAAAATCCGCACCAAACAGTCACTTTCTGCGGGTGCATTGCCACTTGGTGAACCTCGTGTGGATTGGTCTCGTCCCAAATACGGCAATTTTGCTTGTTGACATAGCCATTCATCTAAAAATGCGCCTCGTCGCTGAAGATGATTTTTTTGCCAAAATCGGCGTCAACTTCCAACTGCTCTAATGCCCAGTCAGCGAACACACGGCGCTGTCTATGGTCATTAACCTTGAGCTCTTGGGTCAGCTGGATCTTGTACGGGTGCAGGCTCAAGTCACAACGCAAAATTCGCCAAGTTGTCGTCTGCGAAAGGCCGAGTTCCTGTGCGCGACGCGGAATTGACTGCCGCGGGTTTTCGAGGACACTGTCGCGCACAGCGGCGATATTCTCGGCAGATCTCGCGTTACGTTGACGCACGGGAACCGGCTGATTGTTAACTGACCCGGTTGACTCGAATTTGTCCACCAATCGACGGATAGTCGACTCGGCAGGACGATCATCGCGACCGTAAAACGGGCGAAGTGCGCGGAACGTTGCTCGAACTGAAGACCCATTTTCATAAAACAATTTTATGATTTGCACGTGCTGCTCGACACTGTAACCTGCCATGGTGGTTTGGGAGGACGGAATGAATATAACACACTGCATTTGACAGCTGTCACTCAAACAACATGGCCGCAATCAGCTGTCAAAGTTCAAGCGTCCCTATTGGAAAACCCTATACAAAGCTCTACCACCGAGTAAAGTACACTAGTTTACTTACCCCTCACAATATACATAAATAAATGACTTTGTAAGACAAGACATACGACTTTTAATAAAATTATAAAACTATTTGATGGTCCGAAACAATAATTCCATACATTATTTATTATGATCGTGTTTTAATCATCAATGTAGTTGTAAGTTGAAATAATTTTGTAAAAAGTAATATTGAATTTAGTCTTCTGTCTTTTTTAAATTAATACAGTTTTAAATTCTTACCACTTTCTAGGAACCCCTAAATCTTAAAGAATAAAACCCATCATATATTTTGAGTAACCATGTTTCCTAAGATATTATTGTATCGTAACTTTAGTTTGTGCCCTAAGATTCTGATTCACGCGTGATAAAACAAGGAGAAAGAATTTACCACTTTACAACTTTATATATTAAAAATATCATATTGTCGCTGAAAACTGGTATCTTGCACCAATCAACACATCACCTCAAACATTTTTCCACTATCGGACCGATCTGTAACGCGAAAGGGAATTTTTAGTGGCATGTTGACAGTTGACCTACCACCCTTTCAGAGCGTGACACAGAAGAGCCTTTAGTCGATGCTTTTTGAATAAAGAATGCCGTTGCAAACGGTTTTGTTGTCAAACAGAAGTTAAATTCAGCTTTTTTACTGCTAGTAATTTGACTTCGAAACGAAGATTATTTCTTTTGGGGTAGTTTTTCTTGATTTATGATTTATTTTGTTACAAAGTAATCCATCTATATACATTTATATTTTACCTTTAAGTACAGTATAAATATTTAATTAATGCGCCACACTTACGAAATATATATAAAAAATCTGAACAAATGTCTTGTTAATTGGAAATATAAATATCAGATCCGTGTAACAAAACTCAAAACAAATCAATACTTATCTTTAACGTTGTTTTTAACCTCTTAGTTCTAATTACAAAACAATATGTGTAAATGTTTTTAAAGATACAGTTTATGGTAAAGCACATTTGAGAGCTGACCAATTTTAGTTATCTAAAGAAGATTGAAACAGTGAAGCTGTCACTTTAGCTAAAAGCGACTGTTACAGAATCAAGTGCTTTAGTCTGTTAGAGGAAATAAGCCATAGTTTGTCCAGTTTATACACATAAATATTTATTTTTAGATATGTGCTTTTAATTATGACCCATCTTTAAATTTATATTAACTATGTTTCAAGTACTTTGTCTATTAAAAATCGCTATTTATCGATTAGACCGCCTTGTTGTAAATATTAAATATCTTTATTCATTCATTTACGACAACCAATTATAGTATATACATTATGGTCTTAATATTTGTTATTTTTATTATAAAAGTGAATCATTACAGTACAGTTTAAGTTTACTTCTAAGCTTTCAAATTGTTAGGCTGACATGCAGATATTCAGGGTCTTGAGAATTTCTGCGTCTGTCCATATTTTTAATATGTTGGACTTTGACCAAAAATTACGATGATTGTATATAAAATAAAAGTAGAAGCAATAAGTACTACATAAAGTACATTATATTAATAATCCCTACATTTTATATTTTTCGTCATCTAAATGGTCGACTTGATGTTTTTTTACTTGTTTTGATTAATATCTTGTCCCTCGAGGGACACAATAATCGCATTTGAAAGACAGACATTTGACATTTCTAATCTGTGCGCGACAAACCCTCTAAATTGGTTTAACCATCGAGTGCCCTATAAAAAGTGATACAAATTTATACGGATGAATTTGTAACGATTAATTCTAATGGAGTATTTTTTGAAACATCTATAAAAAAAATTTGTTTACATAATTAAAATTCAATTTTCATTTACTGAAGTAAATTTATTTACTTCAGTAAATGAAAATTGAAAAAGAAATGTCGCAGTATTGGACATAAGCTGCCGTTTCTGTTTCGGAGACATATTAATGCCAGCAGAAAAAGCAAGGTATTCTTGTTCATTGATGAAGTATTTCCTCCATCTTTGGGATGCTTTCATCGAGCAAGCTCAGTAACACATTTTAAGATTTATATTTTAACTTTTGAGTTTAAAAATATCTGAATCTCAGTTAAAATATTTGATTTATTAAATTGACCAAAACGTAAGAGTTTATGTAGAAGTGAATTAAATAATACAATTACTTGGAACAGGTCGTATCAATGGTCGTATTTCAGCCAAAAGGCTGGTGAAAGAGACCAGTCCAGCGCCTAGGACATAATATAATGCGACATAAGTGTGTGCGTAAACATAAGTGCACTCACTATTCCCTAGAATCATAATCCGATAGGGCTGACAAAGCCAGAAAGAGTTTAGTCGCGGGAGCAATTTGACGCGTTAATATTATATAAATTAACATATTGATCGTGGTTTTGAATGAAATATATAACATAAAAAATAAATAACTTAATATTTAAAAAAAAAAACATATTAATCTATTCCGAGTATTTTCTTTCTACAATGCTTCCAACCGTGCATTTATTTATTTATTATTGACACATGAACCATATACAGAAAAACCGACTCAAACATATTTAAAGATCAATTCTATAGAAAAAAAAAAAAAATATCTATTTAAAAATAAATGTCATGGAAAAAATGTATTAAGTCGCAAATATTATGTTGTAACAATTGAATATAACAAAGTCTAAGTGTGGAGGAATAAGAGCAACCTCATTTTACGAAAGGTTTTTATAGCTACGTCACCGACTTCATTAAAACTTTGGAAAAGGAGAAAAATGATTGTTCTTGTCTCCGATCACTCTTAACCTATAATAATTCACATGACTTGCTGGAAAAAATCTCTAGCGACGAACGTAATTTTGGTCGATGTTATTATATATACGCTAGGATTCAGAATTGTGGCAATTTTACTTTCAAAATCAACGTCTTTTCATGAAGAATTTTTTGTTTTTAAATATATATATACTCAAATATAGTGGTAAACCGATTTTTGTTAGTGGATTTAATTTTAAAAAAACTTTTTCACTTAGAAATGGCTGCAGTATATCAAATGCCATTTAAGTTAACATATCCAACATAAAATTGATGTACCTTATACATTAGTAACTTATTCCCTTTAATCTTATAAAACGTTCTCACGCGATATGAATGCATGGAACAAGCCATAGTAATCATGCATGCAACCGTGAGACGTTAAGAGGTTCATTTAAATGGAACTAAGCTTCAGAATGTTAGTTCAATTCAACGTTGCATTTTAAAACGTTCGGGTAACCGTATTATCTTAAGTAGTATTATCCGTGTGCGATTTATTCGTGTATGACATGAAATTTATTCGATTATTCCAAAAACTACTGACATTTATTTATATGAAAACTTTTTTTTTACATTTATTTGATTGTTTGCTTTTAGTTTTATTACCCATCCAAAATAATACAAAAAGGCTGACTAATGGGCAAAGATTTCTTTAAAAAGGAAATTATACACAAACTCTACCTCAGAACGGATTGTTAGATACATGTAGCAGAATTTCATTCGACACCGTGCTGTTGTTTCATCGCGATATATATTCACGTGACAAATTCTTAAGCAGGTGAGAACATTAGTGCTTGTTTGTACTAGATCACATGATTCTGTCAAATTAACACTTTATATCTACTATATTATGTTGGCTGTTTTAAAAATTGAAGTCATATTATTTGATTTTTTTATAAATATAATTGACTCTATTTTAATACAAATTCATTACAATTTCTATTATCTATAGTAAAAATTATCATCTAATATTTTCATCATATATAATCCTACGCCAATAGCTAAATCCTTTATTTTTCTACGGAATGACTCAAACGTCCTTTCAATCACGATTATTGTCCAACTTCCTGCCACATTCTACATCAGTGTGTAACTGTTGGAAAATCGGTAACTTTGTTGTCGAGGACATTCACTCGATGAATTTAACGAGTTCCTTTCCGATCTTTGAGAAGCGACAAGCCCCGGGCCGGTCATTGAATCTTTTGTCTGATATTGGGAACTTTATTTATACTGCTCCTTCTTTTGCCAGACGAAATATAAAATCTTGATTAAAGACGTGGTTTATGTAGGTATATCAGTTTGACATCGTTATTTATTAAGCAATATTGAAACGAAAATCCATAACGATTAGTCCATAGTTTTTATAGTATCTTTATAATTTTGAATCTATTTGTGTGATTGTATGTACGAAACTTAGACACCGAATACTGACAAAAACACGTACTTGGAGTACAAATGACATGACACAGTAATACCTAAGCAATAATAAATTCTAATATATTGTCTGTCTACTTGTTATTTCATTAAGAATAAACCATTGAGCATCATCGCAATGGAATTTGACATGAAGCAGTCTGGAACGTGGATTTAAACTATAGAATTTACGAGAACAGATTGACACCGACGTATTTGTCGAACAGCAAATTATTTTGCCAAAGCTACTTAATAATTCCTTTTTAATTTCGAATTTGAAACGTCGAAAGAAAATATTTTATCTGACCAAATCAAATCTGTTCAATTAAATGTGTGTTTAACTTGAGCTTTATGCTCGTCTGATTAAGTACCAACCACTCTTTAGTGATTTATTTAAATAAAAATCGAATACATTCTTATTTTAAAAAGCGCTAATTATTGACAAAATAAAAGAGTAATTTTGAGAGAGCGCAAAGATTGATTTGTAATTAAGGTGTCTACTAACTATATGTATGTATAAATTTATAAAAAGTCGGCTGTGCAAGTGACTGTACGTCACAAAGACTAAATTAGTTTTCTCGTTACATACAGAAAATATCAAGGCCCTCTGTTGTTTCTGGCTTTGTTTTTCCAAGTTACACTATAAAAATATATATAAACACTATGAATTCGCTTAAACTGATAGACGTCTTGCAGGGCAAGCCGAGCATTTTATTACGAGGTAACACATTCAAAAGATAATATTATTAAATGATACAATACTTGCTTGCGTCACTTTGTACTCATCACATAACATTACCTTTTATGTTCTCTTAACATGATAGTGGGTGTGTCTCTTTAGTAGATTACGTTTCGTGGACTGTATAAATGTCACAGTTCGGCAACCAATCCCTTAGAAAACTTGATATTTGATACATGAATCGAGGTCAGATTAATCGCTGCTATGCCCTTTGAAGCGATCATTGAAATGATTTTAAGTAATAACGTCATACTAATATAATAAGCCTAATGTTTTTTTTTTTGTTTGAACGTTATAATATGTGGTACTTACTAGCAAGATTTAAAAATATTTTTTGCATTAGATAGCCGAATACTTGATGAAGGTAGGAAATTTAACATACCCACATCACCGCCACAGGTGTAGCAGTAGACCAAACCATCCCACGTCGATAAGACACGTTATATAAAATAATTTCAACGGCGGAATTAGTAATCAAAGACATGAATGACATGCTTTTATTAATTAATTATCTTCAGTCTTCGATCATAATCGAACAAATGTATGTCTCGATTCCCCAATAAGACAAGGAATCTATTATATATTCAATCTTCAATCAAGTGATTAAGCTCTTATCTTATTTTTTATAAACAATAATTATTTGACATATGACAATAAATCGATGATATTAGTATTGTTAGTATAATAATATAATAATGTAACATTAACAATGGCATACATATAATATCCATGCTGCCTTAAAAATGGAAACGTTAAGACGCTAAGGTTATGTACAAGTTTTAAAATGTTTAATATGACAATGATTAATCTGGAATTAAAGTAAATATCTCGTTATTATCACCATGACTGTAATAGTAAAACTTAGTACAATGATGCCTTCTTTTACTGGATCAACATATAAAATTCACAAATGAAATATCCGATGTATTTCCTAAAGATACGTATTTCTTCAAAGAAACTACTTAAGCTTAGGACTGAATTTCGTATGTCATACACGATACCAAAAACTTTATACTTTTATATAAAATCTCATCTACGTTTGTGGTAATATTTACAGAACCATTTTCAGAAACTCATTTTCCTTTTGTTATATTAAACAACAGTAGAGCTAGTCACTAGCGAAGAGGTGGACTTAAATAAATAAATTTGTCTTGGCAAGCAGTCGAAGCCCCGAGCATTAAACATTATAGGGGCACCTGCACATTTCAAAAGTACCGCGCGATTAGGGACCTAATCAAAATATTATAAGGCCTAGTATTGCTTGCAACATTTGTGAATACGTTGACTAGTGTAACGTATCCATTCGCCTCATCATAAACAAATGGAGGGAATAGCAATCATGCAAATAGAATCTTTGTTTCCATTGCAAATATGATGCAGATTTACAAAGAGACAAATTTGTGTACGAAATATTCCGATATACATGTTTGCCTGTTATTGTAATTTATAATAGACGAAATATCAAATATATGAAATATAAAATGATGTTATGAAAAGTTATTGGAGACATACTCGTACAAGAATCATAATTACGAGACTTGTATTTAAAGATCATCCAAGATCAGTCATTTGAAAATCTTTAGTTTTCATTGTATGTTTTATTTGAATATTTTATGTTACAAGATTTTTTTTAATAGTATTATATTAATAAGCTGCAATTTTAATTTACTTCCTGATTAGTCTTTAGAAAAATATATTATTTAATTTTTTACGCACGCAATCTTAAATTTGTGAGTACAGTAAAAAATATTCTCATTATATACTTTATTTTGAAGGATTGTAAACTGTTCAAAGGAATTCGTATTTTTTCGTAAAAATTTTCGGGACAAAAATTTACTTTATAATAAGGTAAAAAGTGCAAATAGATAATAACAAAGTCAAATGCAAGCGGAACGGGGCCGAGAGCATTTCGAGATCACAAGAAAATTACACGCCGCGTAGTTTTTAGTGGCGGACTTAAGTAATAGGAGGAACGATTAATAAAATAAATATTCAAACTTAAGTTTATTTGGTGGTATAACTGATGATGTTCCTAAGGTTGGTTTGTCCATTGGTAGGCTCATTGGCGGTTGGTCCATTGGCGATATAAACACATAGGAGCTAAGACTATCACCAAGTAAACCCTACATTTGATCATCTATCAATTTAATTATTTGGAATAACATTAATAATATTTGTTGTTCATTACATACAATAATTTTAACATGATTTATATTCAATAAATTTCGGTTTTATAAAGGTATTAAATAAGGTTTATAAGTAATATTTTAAGGAGTACCGTATAACAAAGACTTATATTAATACAGAGGTTGGTGCGATCCTTGCATAAGACAAGTAAATTGTAATAGCTCAAAATATATTGTGTGTTATATACCTAATACGGATATGATATTGCTTTCAGATTGTTACAAAATAAATACGACATACAATTGTTTAAAATAATATTTGAATGTAAGGTATGATATTTTCATTTACATCGAGAACTTCAATGGTTGAATACTCATCGAATTAATATATTATAGAAAAAAATTACATGGACCTATTTAAAACTTACCTGTTTCAACTTAAAGGTTCGGCTAATTACACAATAAGTAAAGTTACAAATAAGATTATCAGTATGAATGTTTATTTATTCTGAAACGAAAATACACCAGTTTTTCTTAAATTGGACCAAAAGCTTATATCTTTGTAAGTTACTTCAGGACGGAATGACCTACATTCGACGCTCGTTTTCATCCCAGAAACAACGATATTTTGTGTTATAAAGCGCTACTTTGTTTTACTCGCGTTTTCGCTTTTAATTAACTAAAACAAAAATTATTTTCTCCTTCGTGAAACTATGCTGCACAAAAACATATCCTCATTGCAATCAACTGTTTTTTTAATTAAAATGAGTTTTCAAAGTCATTAAAAATGTATGATAATTTTACAAAATAAAACTTTTTTTTAGCCAAGGTAACCGACATTGTTTGAATTCTAATAAATATATTAATTTATTAAAATAAAAAAAATTAAATAATAATAAAATAAAAAACTTTGAATTGATTTTATTACAACAAAACATCTTTGGATCGCCGATTAGGTATTCGTTTTTGTACGAAAACCTTAGTTTGCACGAAACAATTTTCGACTATAATAAACAAGTTTGTGAATCATTTTTAATTCTTTTAATTTTTAATGATAATATTTTATATTTACGGGGTTTAACAGTTACAACAAACATTAATGATTTTAGATAACGCAAGGTTATTTAATCGTCTTTGTACAAGATATCAAAGGAATGCTCAAATTCAAAAAAAGATTAACAGATCTATTCTGTATTTTAGCTGTAACTTTTCGATTGAACTCACATTGCTTTCAAACGGTAGTTCTCGATTGTCTATGTTATGAATTGGTTAATGAATGAAAATGGTAATGGAATTAATGATTATGGAATTTATAAGGCAAAATTATATTTTTAATATGACAATATGTACATACGATACGTACATACGAGAACTGCCTCGTTGGTCTAGTGGCTAGATATAAGGCCGCAGACCCGGTGGTCCTGGGTTCAATTCCCAGGTCTGGCCAATAAGTAGTTATTGGGTTTTTAGCTAGGGAATAGTGAGTGCACCTGTGTTTGCGCATACACTTGTGCACTATAATATCTCCTGCGCAGTTGGCTAATCTCTCTTGAGATTGGCCGCCGTGGCCGAAATCGGTCTGGAGGACGTTATATACATATTGTGAAATATGTGACATTTTAACACTAAAAATATTAAAAGTCTGATGTTGAAAACGAATAATTTATTGGTAGGAAAAGTTAAAAATTAATAAAATAACCGCCGGTCGAGCAACCGAAGATTTACGACTCAACTTGTAAAAGCAAAATTTCGTTCGAAACAACTTTCGGGCTTGAAATACTGTGAATCGAACTCTAAGTACTTCAGTATAGCAACAATTGTACCCAATAGCAAAGTTGCTCCCTAGATTTATTAAAACGAACTATTTGTAGAAATTTAAATAGTTGAATTCGAAACTATTAAAGGTACAACGTTGAAGTGAGATATTTAGTGTTGTTTTTAAATTGTAAAATCGTTCAGGTAATCTTAACGCCTGGTTAAGGTTTATATCTACAAAATATGTTGAGTAAATGGCAAATGAGGTAAATAAGATAAGGTTCCGCAGCACTAGTTAGAATGCTGTCTATTTAACAGCACGTTTATTGTAAAACAACAATGTTGGTATTACTGTATTCCGTTTTTATGAAACTTATGCAGAAACGTGTTCTGTAATTAAAGATTAGTGATTGGAAAAATAATGCCAATATCAGAAATTGATAGCTCTTATACTTTCAATGAGTACGATGACTATTCTACTATTTTGTCATGGGGCTAGTGTTAGTAACCATATATAAAGGTACATAGAGTAAATATATCTTACCGTATAGTATATACCGTATATACGGATGTTGACTTGTATGTAAAATTTCATGATGATCCGCTGAGTAGTTAAGACGCGAAAGCCTAATAAACAAGAAGATTTATAAGAAATTATTGCAAAAAAAAGAAAAAACAATATGAAGATAAAACTATTACAATATAATAAAAACAGCTGTTAGCGATTTACTTTTAAATGAACCATATAAAAACGGAAATAATAAAATAATGATAAGGAAACATCAGCGTTCATTAAGGAATGAAGATTATTTCTCGTGTGGCATTTCCTTGTTGTCTCGACTCCGTTATCTGTCGAGATAAATACTTTCGTAACGAGGAAAACGCTCTTATTGTATTATAATTATAATAAATGAAAAGCGAAATCAACTTTTTAATACGGCTTCATTAATGGATTATTTTGCATAAATTATTGATATAATTTTTCGTCTCTCAAAATATTCGGGTACTCAATTTGATGATATGGATATATTATATAAGTTAAAAGGAAAATGTCACTAAATGTGAAATTAATAAGAAATCATTTTATGAAAAGGAATGAAGAATTTTATTTTTAAATTGACGAAAAAAACTTTTTACTTTTGAAATCAGATACCCAAACAGAACTTTATTAAATTAATCTATGTTTGATCAAATAATTAACATTCTTTTAACTCGAATGACTCGACTCAGTAGAATTTTAACAAAGCCTCAAAATCAACAAAGAAAAAATATACATAACCTTATTAAATAAAATCAACGTTGTAAGTAAAAAATGCTTATTTGCATGATTCGGTTAATTGATGCGTAAAAAAGGGAACTACGTTAAAAATTTAAATTTGTGTAAAAATTGGGACGAAATTTAAATAATAAAGGCGGTCGACACGATAAATGACAGAGTAAAAGTGCGATCGTTACTGTCAGATGCATGTAGCTCTGGCAAAGAAAAGCCGTTATTAATAGCTACTGGGCAACCCTGGGTTTTCCGCAGGGAAATAATATATCGCGACCTTTCGCTATTACGCTCTTGGAAATGTGATGCTAAGTAAGGGTTGTGGCAGACAGTCAAACGAGAAATTGGATCTTAAGTCTTGTAAGAGTCTTGTAACAGGATTCCATCTGTTTAAAAATAATAATTGGTTAACAGTTAATTGAGATAGAACGTTTCCTTTATAACTAAACGTTTGAACAATTCGAACGATAAAGGTTTATTGGTGTCAAAATCAGTCTATCGATGTCAGTGCCAGAATCCCACATCGAATCGTTACTCGTCCCTCCTGCGATTGACCCAACGCTTTGGGCGAAATTCATTTAACATTGTCTAATTCACACGATGGGTTTGATCACTTGAATCCTTAGTAGCCTAAAATAAATATGCCATATAATACCGAATTTAACGAAGACAGTCAGCAAATTAAAATATTTATTTGAATCATTCTTTTTACTTTAAAATTCACAGCACATCTTGACGTATAAAAAGCAACTAACTCCGGTTTTTATTTTCAGCCAATGATGATAAGTGATTGACTTTCAAAAATTTTTAAATCATGTCTCTGTCATGTCCTGAGAGTAAAGTCAATCTTATGTTACGTAAACAAACATGACATATGTATGACAACACTGTTATACTAATAGATAACACGGTAAAATAAGATCCAAACTTTCTGGTTCTTGACATGGAATCCTTTTTGGTAAAACTACTCACTTTATTTCTGAACTAATAACTTTCTTTGCAAATGTACAGATATTCGATCATTCAGACAACACTAAAAATGTAACATTATTACACTTACATTATATACAAAACTAAAAATTCTTATTTTATATTATTTTCAGGTAATCATTTACATAATACCAAAAGTCAAGCAATTACAAGATATGAGAAAAATTTTATGCGATCGCACTACTTTTTAAAGGCAAAAATTTCATAACAAAAGAATGTATTTCGAAATCATATGATATTTCAAACTAAAATTTAAAAAAAAAACTGTTCGCTATAAAATTCAAACAATATTAATTAATGAAGTACAAAAGGGTTCGCAATGGTATTTCAATATACAAGACCTCTGTATATACAATGTAACTAAACTGTTCTTTTTTCTTCATCTTTTGGCGCTCAGACGGAATTAAATATAAATAGCATCGAAGGGTCTGCTAGGGTTTCAGAATCAAATTAAAAAATAATATGATCGTGCCCCCGTGGCGTCACTTGTTGGTATTTTTGATAAGTTATTTTTATTTACCCTTTTCCTATTTTCGACAGTGAAATACATATAATTACATGTTCATAAAAAAAGTATTTGCTATATACAACACTAAAATGTAATTATATTGTTGTTCAACTAACAAAAATTTTATTATATTGAATGGTATTTTTGCCAAAAAAAATTGTATTGGAAATTTTATAAGGAAAAAATTTAATACAGTATTTTACGAACTATGCTTTAACGTTTCATAAGATACCTTGTATCCGCTTTAAGGAAGCTATTCTCTACGTAACAGTAGTGATTCCTTACACTAGTTTCAAGTGTTCATATGCATGCCTTATCTTAGACAGCAGGGCGTTGTAATCCTAACCCAAACCCTCACTACTAGACTTACCACACCTCGTGTGATGCCGGTAAATTGCCAGTAAACACACACATTGCGTGCTGTAAACCGCTTTGATAACACATGCAACATGCACAACTGGTAATGTATACTGACTTCGACGTAGGGGAAATATTACAGCCGTTGATGTTTCCACATAACACAAAGCATTCTCTACCTTATTATAAATGACGAGGGTTCATCTGGGTTTAGTTTCGTGCTCATTTTGAAATATTTGCTTTTACAATTTTAAATAGTTGTTTTCAAAAATTTATGTATTGAATAAATTACGATCGGATGATCTAGAATGTTTACTTTAGAAGTTATATAAGAAAAAAAAATATGGCTACTATCATTATATGGTTTATCGTTTTCAGTTATGTATCATACATATATTTTTTAAATGTCGAATATTCTACTGAAAATATAGAACAATATCAAAGCATAAGAATCCAAGTGGACAGTCAAGCAGCTCTGGCGCTTATAAGATACATGTCGAGAAATTGTAAAAATTCAACAATTCCCACTGGAAAAGTATTCCCGCTGGATTTTTCTAAGCACTTGACACGTGACACTCGACGAGTTGCTGACACAATCATGTTATAACAACGGCTTATACAAGCCACATATCTGACTATTCACGTCTGCTGACCGGAAGATTTATCTAAATGTGACAGACTCGCTCGTTAGTGCGGATTCTGAACTACAAGAGCTCTTCAGATCCTCTGATATATTTCAGCAAATTTTTGACGTGAACATTGTTGTATTGTTAATTATATCTCAGTTTTATTAAAAATACTAGCAACAAAAACTTGTGCTAATAGTTTATTTTCATAAGTACCTTAAGTAGGTAAGGGTTCAGTACCGAATCTGTCTCACTTTCATGTTTTATAGCGAATTACAGAGAAATCGACTTGGAGACGTTCTTGCGTTTGTAATAGTGTAATATACGCATTGACTAAGACCGGAAACTTGCTTACGCTTCTTACCACGTACGACATACTCACCCAAATGTAGCGTTATATTGACGATGAAATTTTGTGTGATTTGAGTGACATTTTGTTTATTTTTTTGTTTACTAAATACTTCATAAAAATATGTACTTATATATAAATATAGTCTTATAAATGAAAAATGTTTGAGTACGTACTATTGTAATTTACTTTTGAGTAATTATAGTTAATATTTATATTTATCGTCTTTTTTTTTTTTTTTTTTATTGTATAGGTAGGCGGACGAGCATATGGGCCACCTATTGGTAAGTGGTCACCAATGCCCATAAACAATGGCATTGTAAGAAATGTTAACCATCGCTTACATCGCCAATGCGCCACCAACCTTGGGAACTAAGATGTTATGTCCCTTGTGCCTGTAATTACACTGGCTCACTCACCCTTCAAACCGGAACACAACAATACTAAGTACTGCTGTTTTGCGGTAGAATATCTGATGAGTGGGTGGAACCTACCCAGACGAGCTTGCACAAAGCTCTACCACCGAGTAAGTCTATATTTAGTTTTTCTAAAGATCACACTTATATTATTTTATAATAATGTAAACTTTATGTCATAAGCATAATGAATTAACAATTTATGTTAGAAAAAAGTGCTCATCATAAAGTGGATTCAATTCACAGTTTTTTTTTAATTAAAAAAGACAAAATGCATAAAAATATATATACGAGTGACAACTTGTCAGTTAAATCACGTAGTTGACAAGCGCTTCCAAAAATTTTCATTCATCAATTCATCATCTGATACTCAAATCTATTTTCACTTTGTCATTTCGGATATCCATTGATTTAATTTTGAGTGTAGCCTGAATTTTTATATCGCATCCACTTTTAAGTAGAGCCGAGTATGAATTTAAATCAGCTTTCAACATTATTGACTCGAGTATTGCATAAATATTAATGCCTTAGAAAGACTCACGGCTGCAGATTAGATGTAAGCCATATTTGACTGTAAACTAGAAAACTTTAGAACACGCCATGTTTATGTGGCGAAGTTAAAATTCTATCTACCTAAAGACAATGATACTGGAGAAACCAACCGTTAAACTAATAGTTATCCATTATTAAGATTTTCTTTTCTTAAAGTTTTTAATAAAACGTAATTAATTGCAAAGATATAGGGTAAAATTGTTGTTGAGATTTTTGAGTTTATTTAATATATTTAAATACCAAGAGATACAAGAACAAAGGATACGTCAAAATTTCATTTTAAATATCCATTTCATAAGCTTGTAGCTTTAAGTCTATAAGAGTTTATATATATAACGGACTTACAAAATGTCTATTCGAAGTACAAACGTGCTTGTTGCTTTGACTAAAGTACATTTTGATGACGTAATATGTTCGCATATTGTTTTGTTAAATTTATAATGTTTTCGCGTAATTTTATACATCTATGCTTTGAATTTAAATTACTCGTGCAACATTATTAAATAATGCCATTGATATATTAAACTGTTTACCATATTGGGGAAAGTTCTGATGTCGTGTTGATGTCAATATTGGATTTCCCTATTATTATTGACGCTTCCATTAATGTGCTGTCAGTCACGTGGAATTGTTTTTGTTTACATAAAAAGGGAATATTATAAATCAATGTTGCTTACAAAATAAATATCGATCAAATCTATAATCAAATTATCTTAATAATATATAAAATAGTGAACTTCAATTATGTTTTGTACGTTAATATTTAACAATAATAATATACTTGTTTTAGTTAATAAATAAATCTCATATCATCGCACGTGCCTTTTTACCTCGATCAAAACATATTCATCTCAAATCGTGTACAAGGAGTCCAAGGGATATTTTGTACAAATAGAGATACAATAGAAATATCACAGTTATAATATATTATTTTAGGCCAAGTTTCAAAGCTTTAACTTTTGGGTAACATTGAAATAGAATTCGAACTAAACAATGAAATCTCTTTTGTTACAGGACTTAATGCTGTGAAGATAGTGAAAGTTGTGGTACCAGAAATAATTCAATACGGTGTACAAGACGCCGTTATATTAGACTGTGATTATACTTACGGTAATAATACTTCAGGGTTAGTAGTGAAATGGTTCTTCAAGAACAAAGCGAGGCCTGTGTATCAATGGATTGCGTCACAGAAACCTCAGGATATGGGAATATTGCGAGGTCGAGTCGATTTGACGTATCGAGCTTCAAACGATCCTTTAAAAATGCATAGGGCTCTTCGTATAGTGAAACCGAATACGGACATTTCGGGTGACTATACTTGTGTCGTGTCGACATTTATGGAGGAAGATTCAAGGACGAAACAAATGATTGTTTTCGGTGAGTGTTTTTTTATGGCTTCTCTAATATTTTATGTGTAGTACGTATCTATGGTAGATGCGAGAAAGTTGAATGTTTTATCTCCTACTAAAAATATATAGTCACTTTATGTGGTTGCTTTAGTTTTCATATCATAGAATAAAATTAAAACTAGTTTTTAAATAAAGTATATCAAAGGCAAAATAAGTCAATATTGATCATAATAGTATATTCTTATAATTATAAGTTTAACCAACCTATGAACCTATATATGAAGTACTCTTTAAACAATGTAAAAAATTGCCGATTCACCAATTATTTAGCTTAACATTATTAAAAGAAGAATACTTTAATCAGGAATTAAATATCAAAGTTGAACATCTTATACGCGTGCGATAACAAAAAAACAGTTACGCACGGTAAAAGCTAATAACATCTACGGAAAGAGAACCAATCGGTATTTAGTACCGCGGTTAAAAAATAAACAACACTCGCACTTAAAAAATCATATTACTAATAAAAACATAAAAGTTAAAAACTTACTTTATAAATGATATTAATGAAATACATTTTAAATTTACCTGCGTAGATTCATCTTAACATTATTAGCCTAATTTTATTGTTGTTATAGCCCGTCAATAATTTATAGTATAATAGGTAGAAGTAAACATCGATGCTGGCATTAATAGCGTGCAAGAACAACATCAGTAGCTTTTTGTAATGCTATAATGAATGATTGATAAATTGAAATTTGTTCTTTTTTGAGATTGTGAAAGATTAAATTTAAAAAAATATAAAATAATGATTTAATATGAGTAGGTATAGACTAAATAAAAAAAAAAAACAACGGGTTGCACTCCGGGAGTGCCGGCAGAAGTGAAAACTTGAATATTAACGTTGTGCATTTTTGATATTTTGAAATGATTAGGGAAAAATTTTGCTTGAATTGCTTTAATCATCAGTATAAAAGTACTTTCATTTATGTGATAAAATACAATATTCATTTATTGCACTATCATACACAAACATGACAATTTATATTACATTAAAAATTTAACACTTCAAAATCCGTCTTACGAATTTTCAATCACGTGTCACGTGACCTGACGCGAGTGTAACATTTTTTACCCATCATAAAAAAGTGCACAACTCCGATAAAGAAGTTTTCACTAAAAAAAAAATTATAAATATTAGTGTACGAATCTCGAACTCTCATATCAGTCCTTATTTATCAATCTTATAGCTTGAAAAACGTTTATATCTTAGATGATACATTACTTTATATCAATGCATTTCTGTTGGTCTACCTAACACGGGACTTGTCATCGATCATAAAAGAAGGGACTTATTCTTAAATGCCATTTGAAATCAATTTGATTTCCAATCTTTTTAGAAATATTTATGATCATCTAAATTTGTTATATAAAGTTTTAGAACCGGTTTTTATAGTATGTTTTCAAATTCATCGCTAGTGTAGTGTCGCTTTACAACAGAACTATTCTCACCATTTCCTCTTCCTTATAACTCTTCCTGTACGTTTTTCAAGACGATAAACAAATAACGCAAGACATCTGTTGATTAAATATTGAAGATGCGGGTATCTCTTTTTTTGCAGTACAGTTATTAGGCTTCTGGTCAATGGAACAAATGGCTTATTCGCTTCATCGCGCTTATATTCATAATATTATATGTTAAAGATTATGAAGCTGATTTCATTCCAATACATTTTAAACAAACGTCGCAAAATCTAAGGCTACGATTAATTATCATCGTCTCAAGGAAATTATATAAACAAAGTTGTGACGTTGTTAAATATAATTATGAGTCATCCGGAAGACCGAGATTGCTCCAAGCAACGCTATAAGAAATAATAACTAGACAGTGAAAAACTGAGCCACCACGAAGTTCGAGGAGCTAACCAAATCTAGGGTTGTACTTTTATCCATCTTCCTTAGGGCATCGTTGCTCCTCGTTTTCATAGCTTATATTAGTTATTAAATAAATAGTATTGCCAGCATGCAATTATATAAATATGTTATACAAATATACTATACGTTCAATTAGTTATAAGAATTCGACGAGCCCGTTGGCGTGGTTAGGTTGGTAACCTGCTTTTCGCGCCGAAGGTCGTGGGCTCGATTCCCACCCAGGACAGACATTTGTGTGCATGAACATATCTGTTTGTCCTGAGTCTGGGTGTAATTATCTAGATAAGTATGTATTTACAAAAGAAAAGTAGTATATGTAGTATATCAGTTGTCTGGTTTCCATAGTACAAGCTCTGCTTAGTTTGGGATCAGATGGCCGTGTGTGAATAATTTCCCAGGATATTATTATTATTATTATTATATTATTAATTAAAGGGCTCAATGAAGAAGGTTCTTATATTTATGGCTCCGTTTTATTCATATGAGTAATTGATCCTATCATATGTTTATATAGTCATAGCGTAATTTAGCGTTTTACTGTTTATTGAATAGTAACATTGTGCATTAATTTAAGCATTCTAATGAACAGTACAGTATTAATATAAAACAGATAAAATTGAAACGTTCCCATTTCCCCGTTCAAATTGATATTCTATTTTATCTAGTGGAATAAATTTAAATAAGTGATTCATAATGAGTCACAGATACTGAAATTTCGAAAGCACTTCACTGAATCTGCTCTGTCAATTAATACAACGTTCAAAAACGTGTTTTAAGTTGTCGAATTACATTTATGAGCAGTAAGTATATATGAAGATATTCTCTATTCAAATAAAAACTACTATTCCGTTTAATAATTCATGTAATGCTTTAATACAATTAATAATTATTTTAAGAATGACATAATCTATGTACTGTGTATGTTTAATCTGTACCTATACGTAAATAAAGATGAAGTGAGACTTGTGTCAGACTAGGGTACATAAAAATGCATACTAAAGGACTAAAATAATAACCTAATTCTACGTAATGTTAGCATGGAAAATCGTTTTAAGAGTATTTATTTATATGATTTTTTTATAGGATTTTTATACTTTTCATTTAATTAAATCATTCAGACGCAAACGTACCCACTCGACCGTTTCTCTGTAGCTGTTTTAAACAAATTTATTAGCAGCCGGAAACGTACAGTAAAATTAAAGCAGTGACCTGAAGAATATAATATTTTTCAATAATATTTTTTGGATAATATATTATGTAAATTTAAATAATGTAAGTCACATAATTATACACAATTTTTACCTATGTTTGCGAATATCTATACCAATTACATAAGACGTGCTTAATCTATTAACATTATATAAATTCAGTTTAAGATTATTAATAAGCTCTATATTACTCTAGTATAGTTATTTGTTTTATTTGATATTGATACTCATTTTATTATACCTACTTTTATTTTCTGTCGTTTGTTAAAATTAAAATATACCTATATTTTATTTAAGTTACACAAATAAATCTCATCTAACAAGTTTTAGTATTTATCTTCATCATAAATTAATTATATCTAAGAGCTTTAATGGTAGAATATACTTATATATTATAATTTATTGGGAATTTCGTTCACGATGGCAACATTGCATACGTTGACTTTTCGTCCAGGAAACTTCAAGACAGTTCAAAGATTTATGAACGTACTTTCATGGAAAAGGTATGTAATATTTGAAGTAACATATGATACTAAGGAAATATGGGTATAGGTAGATATGTGATCCTTGTGCCTCTTAGGTTTTAAAGAAGATTAGTTACATAGAGAAATGGTCACTTTTAATTAATTTAATTTTTATTAATAAATTTATATTATAGTTATTATGGCTGAATAAATTGTCAGTTTCTATTGACCTTACTCAATACTCTGTCATAAAACATAATTGGAATTTAGTTTGGATGGTAGGTGAGTAAACAAATCAAATTGAAATAAATTTTATTCAAGTAGGCACTTCCAAGTGATAACTTCTTATGGGAGGGTAAGCCGCTTCGTAACGTAACGCGTTACGGCGCCGTTTTATCGACGCGGACTGCTTTACCTGAGAGCTACCAACCTAACGCCATCTAGCGTATACAGATAGTACTTATAATAATTCAGCAACTCTCAAGTACTAATTTAAATTATATTTAATATATTATAATTAATAATAAATATTATCACTTCTGTCGAGCGTCCCGAGACGCACACTTTGATGAACACGCAAATATGAAATTGATAAGATCACTCAATAGAAACCTATATAATATTTTTCTTAATAAAACTTTCAGGTAATAGTACACGTTATGCAAAAGTTATCTTAGCTTTCAACATTCAAATATTTTTATTAAATCGAAATTTTATTTAACAAATCGAATAAACGATATTTCGTGCTAGGGATGACGTTGTTTATCGACAATATCGGGCAATTTAGTGGAAAAACATCTATAACTATTTTATAATACTATACTACTAATTAACTTTGAAGAAGGTGCTATTTTAATTTTATTCAAATTGCAACCAAAGTATTTGCACTTAAATAAACGAGTGTTTGACGTAAGATATTTTTAATTTAGACTTTCATATTGCTTAATTTGCAATTTTTAGCTTAAGACGTCATGTAATGACTAGTGATGACATCCGAATATTCTATTTCTTGTTCTTCTTCTTCTAGTTTTTGTTAATTATATATATATATATATATTTTTTTAAACGAATTTAAGTCAAAGGGAAGGTCAATAATAAATATTATCAATATATTAAAATAGATATTGGTATATAAATTATGTGTTTTAGCAATTTCGTTACTGATTGACCGATTACTATGAAAATTAACACATAGCATATATCTATGTATATGCATGTTTTTATGGAACGGATTTTTACACTTCCCAATAAATGACGCTGCAGCCAAATATAGCATTCAAACAATCAGAATCAAAGAGATAGAATTTAACTTGTAGATGTATAAGCCTATTAGTAATATGCGTAAAACTTAATTTCTAGGTGTCCCGTAAAAGCCATTTAGTAAAACGTTGTTTTGTGAACACGTGACCATATCCGACGGAGATTGCTCTCAGAATGTTCCGATCTTCAAAATGAACCAATCACGACGCGTGGGCGCGGCGTTCTCCCCACGCTTCATACATCGATCCATTAGATGTAGAACTTTTAGCATATAATATCATAGCACCGACAAAACAAACAAAGTTCATACAAAGCCATTTAAAACTCGAGATACAATAACGAATCTGTAATTCGTATATAAAACTTAAATATAATTATCATATTTTATTTAGTTTTATTACTCTTTCTTGTTGCTCTTAGCGAGACAATTTATTAACATTTCATTTTGAAATAAATAAAACAACGCTGAGCACTAAATGTGCACTTTTGTTTGCAATATCCACATGACTACGCGGTCACGTACGTATCCCAATATGTCGTTTTAGCTTTTACAAGCTCATACGCTTTTTGCATTACCATATGACGGCTTAAAAACGTTGTTTTCGACCATACGTTGTTTATCGCATATTTTATAAATGAGCTTATTTGCCAAATTCAAGATAAAATGCTTCAAAATATTCGGTAAGCACGTCTCAATTTTAAATAAACTTGATGTTCCGAAGTTGTTTAAATCTATAATTATCTGGCTCCGCCTAAGTCACTACCTGCGCAAGCGCTTCGTATCCGCCTACTGCGCTCTGATTGGTGATATTGGGTATAATTATATCGCTTTGAAATATTGTCAACGCGCCACACTATTGAGATTTATCCCGTCACTAACTTAAGTCAACTAATGAAACAGGTATACCATCTCTCGCCTCTCACTTGAACAACGTGGTGGAACAAGGTCTTAAACTTTATTTAATAAAATAGAGTTCCTTTATCCAGAATTGGTACATATACTACAAATAGATAATAGCTAGGCGGACGAGCATAGGCCACCTGATGGTAAGTGGTCACCAACGCTCATAAACAATGGCATTGTAAGAAATATTAACCATCGCTTACATCGCCAATGCGCCACCAACCTTGGGAACTAAGATGTTATGTCCCTTGTGCCTGTAATTACAGTGGCTCACTCACCCTTCAAACCGGAACACAACAGTACAAAGTACTGATGTTTTGCGGTAGAATATCTGATGAGTGGGTGGTACCTACCCAGATGAGCTTGTCCAGATCTCTACCGCCGAGTAAATGTCAAAAAACCAGTAATTACGGAGTTTTCCTTTGTCAGAAATTAGGTAGACACTTGTAAGAGCTTACTTATATTAAGAAGATTGGTATATATACTCTTGTATAATTATATTCATGTCCAAAAACAAAGAAGAATATCAATAATGATTATTACTAGGAAATTCCTGATACTTTTACATACATTTTTATGGTTTTTACAAGATTAACTTCAAGGTCCTCGACTTTTGAAATATGAACGTAATTTGATCGTGAGATCTTAAGTCCCCCGTTTATGTTAAAATACAATGTTCTCTTAGTACTTTTTGATAAATAAAATAAGATTTTAGTATGTAGATATATATTATATTCCACATTTAGGTACCTACTTACAATGCAAAACAACACATAAGTTCTTAAATTTTTAATTGTCGTCTATTTTTTATTTAGATATACTCTACCTTCATTTTTTTTATTATAAAAGATTTAAGGAAATAAATATCATTTATAATAATGATTAGTCTAAAAAAAGAAGGAAATCATGGTGAGAATACGTTCATATCTCAGATACTTAAGTCCAGTTATGAAACATTTAAAGGCTGCTTTTTTATACGAACGAAATATCAAAAACATTGATAGTATCAAATTCTTCCTTTAACCAGAATAAGGACTTATCATTATTATAATTTACTGTGGGCAGTTACAAGTCGCATTCCCCAAATTTCATCATTACGTCTAATGTACTCGGATAACTTATTCTGATCCTTTTTCCTTCTCCCCCTCTATTTAACGACTGAACCTAAATATTTCTATCGCCCTTAAGATGTGAATATCAAATTTTCTGTGAATATTTTTAGGGTTTTTCTTCTGAAAATGTGTTATTTTATAAATATTTGAATAACAATAGTTATATTAAAATATCGTTTTGATAAATATTACTAAAAGAAGAAAATCAAAATCATTTAGTAAATATACAGAAAATCTAACATTATGTTATTATTTAACATTAACGATTAACTCTAAAAATCTACCTAATATACCTAATTTAACTTTAAAACCATGTTTAACTTTAACAGCTCACGGTTGTAAGTGCTACAATATATAGCTATACAACACAACAGCTTTATTATATTTAGTACGAAGGTACACGATTACTCTCAATATTTAAATCTGATAAGTTCTGAGAGTTAAAAGTTCGCTAAAAAATCAATTCAAATCCCTTAAAAATATATAACATTTATATTTATTGTGTTCCGGGAAGTAAACCTTTAATATTATGCAACAAGCATCCTAACAAGTGTCTCATTACAGTACCGGAGACGAACTTCCGTCTGATCCAGAACAAGACTGACGATGACACTGTGAACGTCATCTGCGCAGCGGAAGGTGCGTTCCCTGCGCCGAACTTGACACTAGCCACGCCGGAAAGGTATGAAAAAAAAATCTCTTTTTTATATTAACTTACGCCCAGCATGCCAACTCGTTCGTCACATATTGAATTGTACTTTGATGGTATAATGCCTTAAATCTTTAAGCATTTGTCAACAAGAAAGGTGTACAATTTCCACTAAATCGAATGAATTTTGTATAAACATATACGAGAAGAACAAATAATCGTTCGTCTTTTGTTTATATTTATAACTTTTCGGTACGCTTGTATGTCCCTGAACTCTTCCGAAACGGCTGGACCGATTTTGATGAATATTTGGTATTTGTGTATTTCCCTGGAGGGCTTAAATTGGACCCGAAGTGTGACTCTCGGATAAGGTTCCAGGATTTTGTAACGAATTAGCAACTGAAATAGAACTTTTTTCAACCGGGTCAAGCCGTGTCGGGCAGCTAATGTGTTATGTATATGGAACTAATATGAAAAACAGTTTATATATCATTGTTTTTACGAACAACAGGTAATCATAATATTGTTCTCATTAATTTGATTTGTTTAAAAATGTATATTACTTTTTTTCAATTAAGCAACACCAAATATACTTTCTATATGTCGTGTCTATAATTATCATTATTTAACTTAGAAGATTCACATAAATGTCCTAGTTGCAAAGATTGCTACATTTTTTTTGTTGTGTTTATATATAACATTGAACGTTTATAAATTTCTCGTTCTTTATTTAAAAAACCGAATGGATATAATGTAGATAGTTACTTAAAACAAGAGTCCATTGTTGTATGAAAGTATAGCAAGTCTTTGATCACTAAAACGTTTTCTTTATTAGCGACGGTTTTTACAAGCAAAATAAAATACGAGAAGAGCAAAAAATCGCCAACGTCTCGCCAGATGGCCAGCAGAAAATACTTCTTATAACATATTATGGAAGCACTCAAACAAATTTGAGAGGGGAGTTGCTACACGTAATCGTGTTAAAATAATGAATAGGTTCTATTAAACATGTTATTTTCATATCTTTGTTATACAAAGAGTTAAAAAATTTATTAAAAAAATCCCTAAATTTGCTTAACCAAATGAAAGGCGTATATTTATTTTGCATTATATTATAGCGAATTACTTTTAATTTTAAAAATATATAGTAAACGCAATGAAATTAGCGTCAAGAATGGTTTAATATCGGCAAAAATACGAGTACCGATAAAAGTTAATGAGCAAATTAAATGTTACGTTCTTGATAAATAAAACGATTTAATAAATTATTGGGTGATTTTTAGTATGGAATCGTAATTTATTTCAAGTTGTATTTCTTATTATTTTCAATAAATCTTTTTACGATACGAACCGATTAATTACGAACTGTTTTTAAAAGTATTACAATCATAATACTATATAACCTTAATTTCAAAGTTAGTGTTGTGTGGCTCTTTTAATTTTATCCCTTGAATTGCATTATTATACTTAACAATCGGTTGAAACATCATTGTATGTAGATATATTATCAATTTAGCACAGCATTCGAATATTTTGTTTTCAATTGGCAATTTACTGTTAAAATATTGTCTGTTAATACCGTTGAATTCCGATTTTCCTATATTTAGCGGTCGTTTTTAACTATATACCGTACCACAAATAAATTTAATTCATTAACGTTGTTTAAAACGTAAGCCGATTGGTATGTGTTGTGTTCACATTTATACTGAATTGTCTCGCATTATCAGCTTTAATAATCATAATCCGTGACAACTACGCATAAAGCAAGAAATCATTAAATTATTTCATTTCATATTAACACCATCAATTCGCCACTTAGCTATACTTATTACTCGCGATATTTTTGTATATATGAATGAACAGTGATTTTTTTATAATATAGGTAGGCGCACGAGCTGTGGTATGTGGTTGCCAATGTCTATGGGCTATAAGAAATGGTAACCATCGCTACATCGCCAACGCACCACCGACCTTGGGAACTAAGATATTATGTCTCATGTACCTATACACAACAATAACAAATACTGCTGTTTTGCGGTAGGATATAATCATGAGTGGTTGGTACCTGTGTTGGTACCAAGACGAGCTTGCACAAAGCCCTTTTACTAGTGAAAAAATACTAACATTAAGAACGTATATTTTATATTCAATTAAAAAGCGTGCCGGTTATTAGCTCACGAAATCAGTCGACCACGAGCGAGCGCGTGACCACATTCGCTTGAGATTCCTTACGGAAATGATTCAGCGATGCGGTCCGCTGAGCGTGACGTGCTGTGCTATATGTGTTTTCTGCGCATCCTCATGGCTTCAAATTATATACATTAAAAAAAAAACGGTCTCGATACGATTTGGTTCGTTTGCCTTTTGATGCCCTTACCAACAATAATCATTAAGTATTTCACTACGATTGGATGAAACATACGTCACATACAAAATCTGTTATAATAAAATCTAAATTTGAAGATATAAATAAAGTTATAAATGTGTAATAAATTCAAGTAAAATAATATTTCATTTCAAATATTGCAGGATATTATTATTTTAACGGCGCTTAAAACTCAGGTTGAGTTTATAAAACAATAGTTTTAAACGTTAACACTATTAATAATAGTAAACAACAAAAGACCTTAGCCTTCATCAATAACTTTATCTATAAAACTGTTCGTTTGACAGTATCAACGAACAATTTTGAAAATGAATTGAAGATCATCCAAATTATCATTACATATTTACACAAATATCGGTCGGAATATGACAAAATATATAAATTTCATTTGAAAGCCTTTCTAAAATAATATTGAATGGAATACGATGGCGACGCATATTATCCACACTTTATTAAATCCTTATTGTCAACGAATGAATCAATGACTATGAATACCTACGCTATTTGTAAAATCTTTGTTAACTGATGTTAATATAAAATTAATTATATTAATATAAACCGAACTGAGATTCAAAATTTTACTAGGTTTTAAGTGCCTTGCTTGAGTTGCTTAATATTTTTATAATCTTCTTTTCATTCCTTTAAAAGATTACGACCATATATTATCAAGTCTTGAACGTGAGGGAAATATTCAGACCCTATAACTGCTTGAATAATAATAAGACTTTGTTTCGATGATAAAGTTGAGTTACATATACACATTAATAGTAAAATACATTTTTTAAATAAATAATAACATTTTGGTTTTAAAGCCTTTGAACGAACTGTTTGAGGAAGAAATGTGCCTTAATTCTACGAATAGACCTCTCGGCTAAGTTATTGTAATATGCGAGTAAATAGTAGATGATTTCGTTCACCGAGCTCCCTTAACGGTTTGGTTTATACACAAATATGAATATCAGTCCATTCAACAGTTAATGATTAATGATATAATCGTAGTAATATCGCCATTGCAAATGAAAACGTTCATATTATAATTTAAAGTAGTGCATTCGCATACTTAGACACGACTGGGCTGAGATCAGATGCAGGGCTAACGTGCTTTCTGAGGCAATTTAACACTGTCGACTTACTAACTCCGAACTCCGATCTGAAGATTTCTTGAGATGAAAATTCAATAACTATCTTTAACGGGCTCGAACTGTGATTTAAACCAAGAGTTTTTAAATATGTTGCTAAGCCCAAAAATAAGAAAGAAACACGCCCTCGTTTTAATTAGACGTGTATTAAAATATTATAAATTAACATTTAATTTTCAATTGAACTAATAATCTCTAAAATATCTCTAAGACCGCAAATCCATGACAACTCCATGATAGAAATATGATTTTAAGCTGCAAGATACTGCAGCCATGTGACCACAAACAGCTCCCATTCACGTGATTTCACTTTAATTTTGGGAGCTAGTCACATGACAAGGCAGATGCAAAATTACGTCGACCTCCCACTCCCGTTTCACTTGACCAATCTTAGGAGTCAGCAACGAGTTCAGCTGGCGTGCCAAGTGTCATACTTAAATGGTCATTGTGTGATGTATGAAGTTCTAACGGTAACACCGCATTGCAGAAATGCTTTTGTGTAACGCTCTCATGAACCATTATATGGTTTAGTTCTAAATATAATGAACTGTGAAATATATAAAAATGTTATGTAAAGAATAATAAATTATCTAATTTGCCAGCTTACTCGGTCCACTCATGTTTATTTTAACGGAAAGTAAACATCTGTGTCGTGGATGAGTGAACATATGTCTGAAAGCACTCGCTGTTACAAAAATAACTTCAAAGTTTATGTTTCAATGTTGTCAATTATCTATGAGTTATCATTTATTTAGTTTACTTAAATATAATTAAAAAGCCTATATTCATATTTTTTAAATATATTATGTTTCAAGACCATCAATTGTATTTTAATTACGAGAACACACATTTATTCAAAAAATTGTGTAATAAATCTAATCTGAAAATACAGTCCGATCGGTATGAACCGATTAATGATTATTATCTATTTATATAGCATAAAAAAATGAGACATTTTTTTTAACATTATTTTTAAAAGCCCAGAGAGCCTAATTTTCAGAACGCGTGAATCTTAACCGATGATCGGGTTCAAGCACGACTGAATTATTCTGTGCTAAATTTGTACTTATAATTCATCTCGTGCTTAACGCTGAAGGAAAACATCCTGAGGAAACCTGCATGATTCACTGAAATTCCGCCACATGTGTATTTCTCCAACCCGCATTGGAGCAGCGTGGTGGAATAAGCTCTAAGCCTTCTTCACAAAAAAGGCACAGGCCGTTTTTGCACATTACATTTTTAACTGGTAATCCAAGACCCTTTTAATAGAAGCATATTTGAATCATTATAATCATCTAAAAGAACATTCGCGACTGTGATTCGCAATAAAAATTTGAATAGACGATAAATTTCTAAAGAACTTGGCGGCGTTCTGGAGGTTGAGATTAAATCCGGTCGCTTTCAACACCTGATGTTACTTGCCAACTTTTCTGTACCAACTGTATGAAATATGCTTGTTCCCTATCATCTACAAAATGCTCTATCTTTAATAATATATCTAAAGTGGGCTATTCGGTGAAAAAAATGGGTGAAATAAAATTTTGATGAAGCGACGTGAACACAACCTTACTTTTAAATATTGGTTATAGGATTTTTCACGATAAAAGGGAACCGGTGTAAAACGTATTTGGTTATTTGGAAAAAATAAATTCAACGTTAAAGCTGTTAGGTATATAAGCATCATTTTTAGGTTCCTTTTCATATACAGGCAATCGATTTTGATTACAAGTTTTGCGCAAACGTCCGAAAATATTTTCGGTATATATTTGGTAGGCTATTTCCCTAAACCTCAAGTGGTTTTATTGCGGGGCCTCGCATCGTCGAAGGATTTTCATAATCATAATTGGAATTCATACTAAATAACTTGCTTCTACGATATATGAATTTATATATATCAGATTGTTTTAATTTGTAAATAGTTGGTCGTCAAAATTAAACTGTTAACATTATCATGTTGTTTTGATTTTAGCTCTTCTACTTGCTTAGAATGATGTGTACCAACATTCCTAATTATCCGTCTGTAGATACGGACATACATAATTATGATACATTAGTGGACGGATATAATATATTATAATTATAATAATAATAATAATATCCTGGGACTTTATTCACACAAAGCCATTTGATCCCAAACTAAGCAGAGCTTGTACTATGGAAACCAGACAACTGATATACTTACATAGACTACTTTTCTTTTGTAAATAAATACTTATATAGATAATTACACCCAGACTCAGGACAAACAGACATGTTCATGCACACAAATGTCTGTCCTGGGTGGGAATCGAACCCACGACCTGCGGCGTGAAAGGCAAGTATCTTACCAACCACACCAACAGGCTAGTCATAATATATTGTTGGATATTTTTGTTTTTTTTTTTTAATTTGAAATAACTCTTTCAGTTTTATCTGATTATATATGCATAATATCTATAACAGATGTTATGTGTATTGATTTACATTTATCCTTTCTTATTTTATTTATGGGATCAGAATATTTAAGGAACAAATTCTTAAAAAGGTTCTATGATAAGTAATAATTTGAATTAGTAGCGGCATTAATGAAAGCGTAAATTTGAAAACGGTTCACCTCCATCAATTTCAAATTTTAAGTATTATTTATTCATATTTGATATCTCCTGTCAATTTGAGGACCGATCCGGCTATTTTTGCTAGCCATTTCAGCCCAGCCCAGCAATATTATCATATTATATAACAAACGCCAATATTTTTTTTACGTTTTTTAATACAAACATTTTTTATCTAAATAATGTTGTGCTACAAAGTGTTATCTTAAATTAGGCTTTACGTCGCTCTGAGAATTTATTTTTTCGTCTCATTCTGCCAAAGGCCCGAGTGGGGTACGGGCCTCGAGGCTTGGCCTCTTTACCCGGCCTCTTGGCCCTTTGCTCGGTTTGATTTATCTGGCCGGTCATTGATTGTCTACGGTTTAGTTGACAACTTCTTGACTTGTGGTAACGCAAGTATTATTTATGTGATCGAAGGTTCAATTTATTTATTTATGTAGCAATTTACTCAATTCTCATATTATATATGAAAAACTAATTAACACATACTTTGACTCGGCGAAGACTTAAGATATATTTTTTGATAAAACTGTAAGCCTTTGCAGATTATTCCATGTTCTTATAATTTAATGTTAAATAGTTATATCGTATTAAATTTCTTACGCTTCAATATTATTAATTTCCTTATGCTTCAGTTTTAAAAATATGAGCATCAATTTTGTATAAAGAGATCTTTTGGATAAGTATTAAATATAAAAGCCTTGACACGCACGATCCAGTTTTTGATATTATTTACACAATTTAAACATAAATATATTTTTCTAAAGGCGACTAGACGGCGTATCTCACAGTCTGAAGTTGGTGAACGGACGGTACTCAGCCGTCGCGTCCGTCACGCTGTTGGATGCTGATTTGCCGTCACCAGCTGAGTTCATTTGCACTTTGCGGATACCACTCGCAAACTACGCAGTCCGAAAAGAGGCTATTTACTATCCAGGTTTGTTATTTCATAGAAAATTTTTATTATGAATTTTAATTTCAGTTTGTACAATATACTATTGTATTCTTACAAAAGATCAACAAATACAACGAGTAAACATTGGATGAGTATATATAAACAAATTTATTAACCTAATATTATTTGTATTTTGAATTAATTTTTTATAAATATATTTATAAATTTATAAAATATTGCAAACTGGTTAACAAAATCTATATACTGATAACACAACCGATTTTGATATTGATACCGAAGTGAGATGTTTAAAACATATAATAAAACTTTATAGGTTGGTTCATAGGTATACAATGTTATACAAATACCTAATAGTAGCTACTCTGGCTAATGTAACGGCGGCACATTGTAACAATTGCAGCCGTACCATAAAAATAATTTCCCGTTTTTATGTCAAACCAGAAATTTTAACTCGGAAACTCGCAGTCTAAAACCCCGACGACATAAATAGAAAGCTGTTTATTTATTTAAAACAAGCAATTTAACCGTTTTATAAGTCCACGAATGTCGTTAAAGCGGCCGTAGGCCTGAAAAGAATAAGGAAATGAAAATATATTTTAAGGTGGGTACAGAAATAACAATTTTGCGGTATAATTTATAAGCGGGGCATTTAAGCTTTTTATCAGCGGAAAGTTTGTATGCACAGCTATCTAAACTGTGGGGATGAGAAACATTTCCCGCAATGGACCTCTTGAATCATTTTATGCTTCGTTAACTCCATTGTAAAAAAATCGGTAATAGAATAGTAGGGGAAAATAACTTTGGAAAGATGTTCGTTCAAACAACCATTAACATTATTTTTTGTAAATAGGAAGAAGCGGAGAGAGTGCTAGAGTGATCTTTATATTATTTGTTAAGTAAATAATTGAAGATCTCTTTAATATTTCATGCCATTCACACTTAAGAATAAAACCATAAAGCGGTGAAATATTTATAAATTCTCATTTTTTTTAAATACTATCCTATTTTTGTTGTCTAAAAATGCAAGTTTAAGCTAGCTTTAAATTTAATAAATTTAAAAAGTTTTGTTATTTACAAAACAAAATTTTTATCAACAGGACCAATAAGCACTACGCCTGAAATGCCGACTGCTGCTGATATGCAACTAGCGGCTGCTGTAGGATCTAAAGGTAAGCTATGATTTGAATAAAACGACTCAGTAACTAAATTGTGTCGGTGGAAAATTCCAGTTTCAAATAACTCAATAAAAAAATATCTCTGTAAGGAATTCAATTATTTGAGACATCTTTTTCTGCGTAGTAATAAAGGTCTTTTGTCTTGTAGATATCATATTAAACAATGACTTTTTTGTATTACGCATTGAAACAACAGACATACAGTGCATTTTTATATGTGATAAAACGATGCAATTGATACCTGGTATCTTGTTTGAATGTATTTTAAAGGACATAACTTAAAAGTCATCTTGTTCATTAATGAAAATGAACGAAATCTATTTAAATAATGTCACACTTTAAACTAATTTACTTAATTACTGCGGACGATATTAAATTAAATGAATAATGTACGATATATTAAACAATTATTTAAAAATGTTTTTGAAAATCTCGGCATATACAATACGCTTCGTACAATAACTCAAATGAAATTAATCAAATTCTTAAATCACTAACAAAGTACGATCTTAAGCAAGTGTTTCTAAAACTCTTAGTAAATATTTAATTTTGAACCCTACACTTACCCTCTATTTACACAATCCTCTTGACGGTGTCGATTTTATTTTATCAATTAGTACAGTAATTAAGCAATAGACAAGCTGGCGGATTAAATTTTCCAGTCTAAGCAAAATAACTCAATGGTATAATGAAATAAGATTATGTATACATAAGTTGTAATTAAATTGTTTTTAGTTTCAACATTTGTATTGTATTCATTTTGTTTTTCGTTATTGATCTTTTTTTTTTATTTCAGGTTCACATTTCTACACAGCAGTGTCAATGATTCTGATGCCTGCTTTAGCTCAATTAATTTTATCATAAATAATATTAACGAAGGTAAGTTTTTAAAAATAGCTGCTATTACGGAATTGGAAAGATGGTTCGAGTGCGAACGATATAGAATTACCACATATTATGTGGTTAGTATTAGTAATCTACTACATTGGTTATTTCATATTGATCAGCTTTACATTAATAATGCATTAGAAACATGATCTGTTACGTCTCGTGAGTCTATAAAGGTATACTTATTAGTAGTTCGTCCACATGTTAAGCTGATATCAAAACTTTAACACCATTAATATTGGTGAGAGGATAGTGCCTATCTGATCATACTGTACTACTTACTCCAAAAGTTACAAGTCAGGCATGTTTAAACAAAACAGCATTGGGCTGGGCCAAACCAAAAGTTAAATAAAGTCTCATTTAATTTATCCTATAAAATAATGAACTTCTAGTAAATGTCTACTAGAGTCAAATACATTAAGACTTTACAAACGTTTAAAGTAAATAAAAATGTGTGAATACATTAATGGTATTATTTTCAAAAGTGGAAACTGTTTGCTTCCTGCTCTATTTTGTGAAGCATCAGTCAATTCTATCTTACAATCAATAACAGATTTATTTTATCCATTGTTTCAGAATTCAAAATATTACGAACAGCATCTCTAAAGTTTATCATTAAGCCTGCAGTCAACAATTCATCATAAGCATCAACCTGAACCAGATCTCTAGTCATAATACCCAAATTTTCACCAAAAATTATATCATACTTTAAGTGTGTTCAAATACTTACTTTCAATTGAAGTTTAGCTTCTGTGTCTACATTAAACGCGCTATCTGTTAAGTAACTTAGGTAAAAAAAATTGTACAGCTCTATTACGTGAATTTTCATACTTAAATATGTTTCTTAATAAAAATGGTATAAATGTAAATAGCGTTCCCTATTGAATTGTAAAAACGATTGTGTAGATAGAGTATTATGAGGGCCTAAGTATGGGCGCTTTTTAAGTAGACACTTTAAATTTATTGTATACTCAATTAAATTATTTGCATTATAATCGCAGTTGTCTAACCAATAAGGGGACGCGGATTTAATTTTTTTATGAATTTCGACTACTTTTTTGTTCGCGTTTTATTGTTTTTTTTTTAAATAACTAATTTATTTGTTTAGTTATTTTTTTTAAAAGGAAAATATAATGTATTATAAATAAAATTTTAAAAATTATACGTTGTCGGACCTTCCTTATGAAATATCTGATGAAGTGCTCGAATTTTCACATGCTTATCGGAACGATATGGTTGTAAGAATATACAGCTTAACCACAATGTGACCATTACTCGAACAGTAGTGAATAACTTTATTACCGCGTCGTATGCACGTGATCGCTTCACATTGCATGTTTTAAAGTCATGCAAATATGATTCTAGGGTATTAGGTTCTTATCTGAACATGTAATAATAACACGATTCTTTGTTTATTAAACCGCCCCTTCTATAAATGAATGTAACTTCGAATGTTTCGATATTCAAAATCTCATCATTTTTTTTTTTGTCATAATCTGACTTTATGTATATTCTTTCTTATAGCGGTTACATATAATATTTTGTCTATTTTATGAAAAACATTAATAAGGTTTCGCTAATTTTTTATTTTATATGTTGTCATATATGTTTCAAAGGAATTGCATCTTCTGTTAATAACTAAAAAATAAAAATGGCATGATCGTGATTAAAACCAGTCGGTGCGTGGAAAAAACGTGTGCATAAATATGAATAAATCGGTGTCAGGCTTAAAAAACAAAAAATATATAAAGAGAAAGGCATTCATCGTATAAATTCATAGTATAAATATTTAAAATAATATAAAAGTTCTGTTATTTAAGTTAAATATATTTAGAACAAAAATATTACAAATAATTATATAAACTACACATTACTTTATTTACTTTTATTTCATAGACAATGATATATTACTAGCTGGACCATGCGGTTTCATCCGACTTAAACGTTACTATTACGATCAAGAGTCGAAGCGTGAAGTTACAAGTGTATAGCTTGAAGATTTTTTTAAATTAGACTTTTAAAACCTTCGATTTGAGTGTTTTAAACACGCTGATCAACGAATCATCAAAAAGAGATCTTAAATTTTTTATAATATAAAATAATATTATTAGTACTTATAGATTTTGTGTGATTTACTGTTTGACAAAGTAATATGTGTAGCTATGACTCATAATTGGATTGTGTGAAACACAGCATGTCTACTTAAAAAGCGTCACTATTGTTTTTAGATAGTATTTATGTTAAATCTATTTTCACCAAAGGTATTTATTAAAACAAAATTCAATAACGAATTTCAAATTCAATTATCAGATGTTATCAATTTAAAATTGTGTATGTATGTTTAAAAAAACGCTAAGCCTTATCGTGCTTCGAAATTGTATAATGCACTATTCCAAAGCTTGTTTTTAATACGTCGATACCATCAACAGTATAAGTTAGTTTATGAATATTGTACGACATCGTACAAAGTCCGTGAAATTGATTCAGTTAATTCGAGGGAAGGAAGCTACCTTCAAAGACAGGGTATCGCATTTTGTTCAGATTAATTTCTTATATAATTAACGATTCTATAATTATGAATTTATGGACAATATTACGTAAATCTAAATTAAGATTTCCGCCCTTATTCGTTAACTGCTATTGAAATACAATATTCATTACTTTTTATTAACTAAATGAATGTTTGTTTTGTTATTTAGATTTTTTTGATATATAAATATTTTAACAATTGGAATTTCATGGTTTGTTTTATTAACAAAAAGTGGTTTGCGTTTTTTTATAAAAAAATAATCGTTCATGAATAAGGGCACCTGTAAATATTTGTATGGAATTCTCATAGAGTAAGGTGTATTTTGTTAATTTAAGTGGAATAACACATTCACTGTGCATATTTCCGTTTATGGATAAAATCCAGTCAGGACATTTGTGAAGTTTCTTAAAATAAATGAAGCGGTCGTTGTGTAATTGTGTATTTATTTCCCTTCATCAACCCCAACGAATATATCCTTAAGCATCTCACGTTTGTTTGTACCCTATGAAACCTTACTATTAATCGATACGACGAACATAAATTTTAGGAGGGAAATCCTCCAATAAACAGTTATAAATTCTTGTCAGTTTATTTAGTGCTTAGTGCAAGACCTACCAAAACACTCATCACATATTCTACTATCAAGCAGTAACACTAAGTACTTAGTGTAAGTTTTCCAGTTTGGAGGTTGGGAGAGCCAGTGTAATTTCAGACACAAGGGACATAACATTTTAGTTCGCAAGGTAGGTGGCGTGGTATTCTCAGATTTTTGTAATTTACCTTTCAAACAAAGCTGCCTCTTGGAACTGCTTGGCGAGCTCTGTGATGATGATACATGATAACGCAATCACCAATGAAAGCGACAAACACAAACAGCATATTTGATCTGGGGTATTCGTCAATTCGACGAAGACATCTAATGTCTAGGGATAGTCGTCCTTACTAATAAATGTTGTATAGTAATTTTATAGTATTAGTATATCGATATAGTATATACAAAAGAGAGGACTTTTCTTCTTCCAAATCAAAATTTGACTTGAATTTGAATTTCCGAAAAAAAAAACAAAACACCCTTTTGCCTTGATAATAATAATATCCTGCTATAAATATAAATAACCCATCTTATTGATGATACATTCCTTGAATCGTACTACTTTTGCTAAAAAATACGTGTCATCTTTATTTCGTCATTAATATATATATATTTGGTATTAAAAAAGAGAGAATACCGCTGTTCGAGGTACGAGTATACAGGCTGAAACTGAGTATTGCAAGTGTTGTTGATTCGACCTTAATTCGTGTAGACAGCGTTGGCGTAGTATCGATGAAAAATAAAAATTAAAACAACAGATACAATACCAAAAACGGATGATTTATAAATTCGAAAATAGACGCCAATAAAAATGAGGACTGATTTCATCATCACATTAAATATAGTATTTTCTATACTAATAAGTATAGAAAATATAAATGGCTAGTCGAATACCCATATATATCATCGCCGTTAACCTAGTTACCGTCAGCTAGGTTCTCGACTGATTCTCAAAACCAATCAAATTTAGCCTGACGTTCATAGAAGTGGACAAACGACGATTGAGAGAATCATTTTCACGTGTCACTGAATCTAGGCCTATTAACACTCCCTATATTCGACTCTGATAAATTAATTTAGATATAAACTTGAGTATATACTTTGTGGGCGGGTGTTATCCATTTAAATAAGGAAATTGGAAAAAGCTAACAATTTTAATTAAATATTATACATCTCATTAATTAAATAAATGAGTTTCCTAATGATGAAAAAAATATAATGACGTCATTTTGGCTAACAAATCAAATTTTGTAGTTAATGCACTGGATACTATGATTTTCTTATTTCTTCTTCACTGTATTTTCTTAACTGTATTTTAAAAAGTAAAATACTATCGAGCTTCCCATATAATTATTAGTTAAAAAAAGTTATTGGGTTTTTCTGTCAGAAAATTCTCAGTAGCAGCCCGAAGTCTAGAAGTATTTACACTTCCGTGCCTCGGAAAGCACGTAAAGCAGTTGGTCCTGTGCCTGAACTCTTTCCGGTCGTGCCGGATTGCTGTCCCATCGGATTATAGAACTAGGAAATAGAGTGTGCACCTGTGTTTGCGCACACACTTGTGAACTATAATATCTCCTGCGCAGTTGGCTAATCTCTCATGAGATTGGCCGCCGTGGCCAAAATCGGTCTGGACGACATTATTATTGTTATTATTGGTATATTTAATCAGATTTTATCAAATCATTAAAATATCCTACCTTGACCTTGCGATTTACGTATAAATTAACTTTTTGATGTCAGAATATAAATTCTGTTATATAATGACCTTGAAAATAGTTTGCCTATATTTTTAAAATTTCATCATGTAATATACTGTTAACTTATAAAAATGAAATAACAGTCTGCTAATGATATTAGAAGATGTAAAATTTGGGTACGTATGTCGAAACAATGTATATGCCAATCATGGCAAACTTTCATTACTCGAGCAACAAGGCAAATAGGCAACAAAGCAGATTTATTCCTAGCGGTCAGAGGTGTGTTCAATAATTTAGTTTGGTAATTCAGGCAGGAGGCAAGCCAAGTTATCTATTATTCAAGTGAAAGCCGAAACGATACTAATGCATCCGAAAATGCCTTCTAATTCAAATGTAATATAGTCTACGATTGATTGATTGTGAGTTCGGAATACTTTATTTCACTTTTGTTTCCTTGACTTTATTCATAGTAGTGTGTGACTGTGTTGTAGTATTTTGGGTCAAGATATAGAGTATAATAGTAAAATTGAAATTAGGATTCGTTTTATTTTGATGACGTTTCGCGGAATTATTACGAAGCGGGTATGTTTTCGTCTATTTCGATAAACAGCGACTATGTTTTTGGTAGTAAAATTCACACGAAATTCAAATTATTATAGAATCGAATATCTTACTTTTAATTAATATCTTACTAAATTTATACTTTTAATTAAAGAGTGGATTTTTAAGGTAATGCACACAACTACGAAAACTATAAACATATAATTATTTAAAATAAAACACATTGTGGATTGAAAATCTGTACTGTAAAAGACACTATTATACTAATTTTTATGCCTCATAAAAATCTAAAATAAAAATAACTTCAAAATTAGAGCTGAAACTATTAAAACATAAAAAGTCCTCTTCCTGAAACATTATTAGACCGTAAGATTACTCTCTCTCTCTCTCCTGTGCATTTATTATTCTCATCTATGGTGGGGTCTGCCTTCCTAGTCTTTTGCTTCCATTTTGCTATATCCGACGTATCGTTTTCAGTAACATTGCAGTAACTAAGATCTTTTCTGACCACATCTGTCCATTTGGTTTTAGGTAGCCCTCTGGGTCTTGACCCTGTGACATTAAGATTGGCCGCTACATTTCCTGTATACTTTGGAGGTCTTTTTCTGATGTGCCCAAACCAGCGCAGCCCGCTTTCTTGGAGCTTGTCGGCGATTTCACGTACTCCCAGACTACCACAAACGTACTCTTTGCGAATTTTGTCACGTCTGGTCACTCCGCATATCCACCGAAGCATCTTCATCAGCCACTTGCATGGACTGGACATGGCGATGAGTCAAGGCCCACGTTTTGCTACCATAAGTGAGGACTGGTCTGATAATACTTTTATATAATATAAGTCCCTTAAGTTTCACTGGCATTCTTTGGTCGAAGTTTACACCGGTTACTTCTCGCTACTTTAGCCAAGCTGCCGCAATTCGATGTTGAATGTTTGTGTCTAAATTTCCTGTATTATGCAACATAGTACCCAGATATTTATATTCATCACATTTCGCAACTTACAGCCCATCGATGACAATAGAGCTATTTAGTGAATCCGGGTCGTTACACACCATTTAATGGGTTTTTGAGACACTCAACATTAGACCGCCTGTTAGTAACTGCTGTTTCCATTCTCCAAGAGCTTAACTCGGGACATTGTGCAGATAGCTACATCGTCAGCATATATAAATGTCCACGGCGTCAGGGTTTGAGCATTCTCAGTTAGAGCATCCATCACTAAGCAGAATAAATACGGACTGAGCACTGAGCCTTGGTGCACTCCCTCAGTCACCACTATTGGTTTTGTCTGATCCACTGTAGTTCTAATTACCGATGTTACGTCCTTGTACATGTCAGTAATGATGTCCACTAACTTATTTTAGATTATTGTCTTTTTTTTCAATTATGGCAAGTTGTACGTAACCTAATTTAATTAATATTTTTTGACACAACTAAATTATTAGTTATGATATAATTTTGTACATAATGTATTTTTCACCGATTACCAGCAAAGGATCATGTCACAAAAATATTAAACATAGAAAGTACAATCGAGATTGACCCTTGTGGAACACCAATTTCATATAATAGAGTTCGTACATGTACTTTACAATCAAATCTGTAGATAAATCAAACAAATGGTGCTTTTTTGATTTCTAGCGTATGCCGTATATATTATATCTAAATGCTATTCTTATTATACTGAGGGGTTTCTATAGCATTTAAGATATTTTGTTCAAAGATGGAATATTATGCTTTTAATTTCTAGAATGGATTTAGTTTACAGTTTATAAATGATGGAAAAACAACTACATGTTAATAATTCAGGAAAGAAGACCAAATAGATTGGAATTGTGATGTTCATAAGCTGTTCGTTCCGTTTTAGATGTTTGTTTTATATTCACGGTTTAACCTTCACTAGATCATGTACGCATATTTGATCTGACGCTACGTCTCACATCTCTGCGATCTAGTGTAGGTATTTCAAGTATTATTATTGGAATTATTTGCACGGTTACATAGCTGTCACCGTAAGTTTATAGATGATATCGCATTATTGTCACTTGCGCTTCACTTAACATTTTAAGTGTGCTTGGCTTCTCTTCTTCCCGCTTTCCGTGAGACTTTCAAATTACAATAAAATGAGATTTTTGGTGAAAAGATTACAAATATGAAATACGCAACATTGTATTGTTTTTCTAAATAAAGGATTTGATAATTTTGTTATATGACATTAAAATACAGTGGACATTAGCCATAATTAGACGAATTCGACTGATTTTTAAAAAAAACATGGCTCGGTACCTCCTTCTACTTGTAATTCTGGAAAGCAGTTGCCGAAACGTGAGTGGAGCTTACGCACTCACCTTGTTACACAGATGTAGAGAAAGAAACAAAACGTTAACTTCTGTACTGAATTGTACAGCGTGAAAATAAATTTGTTTTATTTTTATTTATTTATGTAAAAATAAAGTTCATCTAAATATTTACCCGAAACAAAATTCAAATTATCAAAATAATCAAAAGATAACAGTTGAATAAGATTCAACAGATTTCTTTCAGTCTCCCTAAAGTTTGATTAAAATTGATCGTAATTAAACTTAATCATTATATTATCATAATGTAGTAAATATATAATAAATCAATAACAATAACACGACAACAAAAAAACAGAAATCCAGGATATTTAAATTAAAAGAATAATATTATATAATTATATCACATGCATATTTTATACTATACTCGGTTGTAGGGCTCTGTGCAAGCTCGGCTGGGTAGGTATCACCCACTCATAAGATATTCTACCTGAAAACAGCAGTACTTTGTATTGTTATGTTTCGGCTTGAAGGGTGAGTGAGCCAGTGTAATTACAGGCACAAGGGACATCACATCTTAGTTCCCAAGGTTGGTAGCGCATTGGCGTTGTAAGCGATGGTTAACATTTCTTACAGTGCCAGTGTCTATGGGCATTGTGAACCACTTACCATCAGGTGGCCGATATGCTCGTCCACCTACCTTTACTATAAAAAAGGTTTAAACGTAGCGTGGTATTCCAAATAATACAATTAATATATTGTATATACATGTATACTTATCACTTTCTTTTTTTTTTCATCTTATCACCGTAAGCCTCCTCCAAAGAACGCTAACCATCCCGATCTTGGGCAGCCCGCATCCATCCCGTACCTGCCACCTTTTTTAAATCGTCGGTCCACCTCGCCACAGGGCGTCCTACACTACGTTTGCCTAAGCGTGGTCTCCACTCTAACACGTGTCGGCTCCATCGGCCATCAAGATGCCTGGAGACATGACCAGCCCACTTCCACTTCAGCGAGCTAATTCTACGCGCGATATCGGTGAATTTAGTTCTCTGGCCAATGTCCTCATTCCGGATTCTATCTGCCAGAGAAACCCCAAGCATCGCGCGTTCGCGTTTGCTCGCTGAGCGACCTTAAATTTGTGGACCAGTCCTACGGTGAGTGTCCACGTTTCGGCACCGTAAGTCATTACAGGTAGGACGCACTGATTAAAGACCCTGGTCTTGAGTGACTGTGGGACCGACGATTCAAAAGTATGACGTAAACTCCCATATGCCGCCCAGCCCAAACGTATACTTCTTTTGGCCTCCTTCTCAAAGTTGTGCCGGCCCAGTAGTATAGCTTGGCCCAGGTAGCACAACTTCGAGTGGATAGCCATTTACGACCACAGGTCTCGGGGATACATGTTGATTGACCATCATTTTGGTCTTTTCAATGTTCATCCCGAGACCTACTTGTCTTGAAGAATCGCTCAGGCTGTTTAGCATCTCTTCAAAATCCAGCAGAGTCTCCGCCATGATGACAACGTCGTCGGCAAATCGCAGACGTGTAATGTGTTGGCCATTTATGTTGATGCCGCGTCCGTTCCAATCGAGCGTCTTGAAGACGTCCTCCAATGCATTGGTAAAAAGTTTCGGTGAGATTACATCCCCCTGTCTTACCCCGCGATGAAATTGGATTGGTCTTATGCTCTGATCTTGTACTTGGACGGTCATGGTTGCGGCTTCGTGCAAACACTTCAACACCTGGACATACCGACAGTCAATTAGGCATCTCTGCATGGATTCCAGAACAGCCCAGGTCTCGATGGTATCGAAGGCCTTTTCGTAGTCCACAAACGCTAGGCATAGAGGCTGATTATATTCCTCGGTCTTCTGTATTATTTGCCTAAGTGTGTGTATGTGGTCTACGGCACTGAAGCCTTTTCGAAACTTAGCCTGCTCAACGGGTTGGAAGTCATCGAATCTTTGGGCAAGACGGTTCGTGATTACCCTCGAAAACAACTTGTAAACGTGGCTTAGAAGTGGAATGGGGCGGTAGTTCTTCAAAAGAGCTTTATCACCCTTCTTGAAGAACAAAACCACCACACCTTTGCTCCATGTCTTCGGTGTAGTACCATTGTGGAGGACGGAATTAAAGATGTTTACCTGCTCTCTCAGAACTGGTGTTCCTCCTGCTTTCAGAAGTTCTGAGGTAATTCCGTCATCTCCTGAAGCCTTGTTGTTTCCAAGTTGTCTGAGAGCAATCCTAATCTCACCCAAGTCGATGTCGGGAAGCTCGTCTGTTAGATGGCGTGTCAGTCTAGCTCGTGGATCATCTGCTCTGTGGGACTCAGGTGGAAGTACTCGTGATGAGTACTTTTCGACTTCAGCTGGTTTTGAGGTGACGGTTGTGCCTTGTGTGGTTCTGAGTTTTGTCAGGTGACAACGGTATGTGACTTTGCAAGAACCTTTGAGCCCTTATTGAGTGCTATAGCATCTTCAATATTTGCTCGTCTTGTGTCACGTCTTATCAGCTTTTTTACTTTCCTGTTAAGTGCCTGACACTTAGATGGCGTCATATTCTGCTGTTCTCGTCTCCTCGTCATCTCATCCAGAGTTTCGCCTGAGAGCTTCTACTTCCGTCCATTGCTCTTTTGTCGAAAGTAATTTTGTCCCACCTCGCGGATGACACGCACCAGACTGTTGGTGGCATCATCAATGTACTGCTTGGTTTCCAAAATAGCGAATCGATTCTGTAGCTCCAGCTGGAAGCTTTCGCAACCAGCTTCGACCTGGGGCAGAGTTGGTCTAAGAGTCGACTTCATCAACCGCGATCGTTCGATTTTAGTATTAATATTCATGGTGCCTCTTACCAGGCGGTGATCACTTCCGGTGTTTACCCTGTTGATCACGGAGACATCCCTGAATATTTGGCGCTTATTGGATAAAATGAAGTCGATCTCATTCATCGTTACATTATCGGGGCTTCGCCAGGTCCACTTCTTTGGGGCTTTTTCTGGAAAAAGGAATTCATCAGAAACAATCCCTGAGCCTCGAGGAAGTTTACTAGCATTTGTCCCCGACAATTCCTGCACCCATAGCCGAATTTTCCTACCCTCGATTCACCATCTTCTTGTACTCCCACTTTGGGATTGATGTCACCCATAACAATTGTGTACGAGACATAGCTTTTACTATGTCTTTGTACATGGCTTCGACCTCTTGGTTAGTGTATGAAGACGTTCTCCACGTTGACGAATTGACGTATCCCAGTTAATACGACTTAACACTACTTCCAATTCTGTCAAATGTTCGTCCAGCCTCAGTGAGCGTCCATTATACGTGGCCAGAAACAGTCGCTGTTTGTGGTACCCTGCCGTAGCCCGAGGATTCTTAGCACCCCCCATCGCACCGTTACCATGGCCGGTACCGTGGCCAGGAATAGTGCGATTACCGGGCATTGGGGGCAATGAATTAGTATCGTCCTTCATGGAGGGTATTTGCCATAGTCACCACGCTTGGCAGGCGGGTTGGTGACCGCAGTGGCTGGAATCTTTCTCTGATAGCGCTGCTGCCTGCTATCAGGATTTGCATTTTCGGATTCCAGCATTTGAGTGGTTATACTGCCACGGTTTCGGTCGCCAGAGCCTCGTTTGTTGATTAGCAGAATGTACCACGGGCAGGTGAGGTTGACGGTAGGGAGCCTAAGGTCGTTGTTGACTCCCCTTATTGTTAGCCCCCCTCATGTTGGCTCCGTTATCATATATTATTTATATTGAAAGTGTTATTATCATTATAATATATAATGAACCTGACATGACTAAATGAGAGGGTCATATCTAGAACAAGTAATTCTGAGACAGGGTGTCTCATTTGTTTTGCACGGCGCACATAATAACGCGATCAAAACGTATGAGAATTTTGACAGCGCGACGTGTTTGGAAAACTTAAAAGGAATGAATTTTATTCATCTTCCGATTTAGGGCTTTTCATTTATGTTCTAATACTCCGCTTGATAATACACTTTTAGATAGTATACATACATGGCTCAACTTTTAATTGTTAAGGATTTTATAAGAGAATATAATGCTACGAGTACACAGATTACTTTAATTTCAGTTCGAAACACAGTCGAAGCATTACAGCGTCAAAATAAAATTACCTTAAATAAGAAAACTAGATTAATAACAATTACTAAAATACTTTGTACTACTATTATTATTTAACTCAACAATATATTATATAAAAATAACTTTATTTTTAAGTTTTACTGAAAAAAGGTTTCTGACATTTTACAAAAAAAATTTATTCAATAAAAGTTTCAATTAATATTATAATTATTACTCATAGTATCTCCGAATGAAATATTTGAATCGCTTGAACCTTTGAAGCAACTACGCAAAAAATGAACTTCCATTCTTTACTTCCATTCATGTTATAAGTGAAATTTAAATGAAGTTGGTTACATTTATGAATCCAAATTGAGAAGGTTTTAGTCTTTTATTTTTAGGGTCCCTCATTCAAATGACTTACTATTACGAAGGCTATTACAAAACATTCGCCACCTATTGTTATTTGAAATTTTCATTCAAGGAATTATTGGCTGTTGAAATTTTTTGTAATTATTGAAGGGGGATATAAATAGTCGTGATACGGAACGTGAAAATCAAAATCAATGAGCGTTAGGCGTTTTTTTTTAATTATTTCTTACACGGAAAATATTAATAGCAGATATATCTCTTAAAGTTTTAATACCTCTGTTTTAATAGGATTCCTTTCTTTATGTATGTATGTACAAAACGTTCGTGAAGTGATAACACTTAACGTTTCCTTCCAGTGGGCTTAACTGTTACAAAGCGAATTTCTACCGTGAGTTATTATAATGTGTATGTATCTTATTGAGACAGATAACGTCTAATAAATGTTATAAAATGATCAGGTGAAATATATACTGGTATCTATCTCAGTATCTTCTTTCCGAGATTTTTCTTATAAATCATAAAATTGACTGTCAGCACGAGAAATATTTTCGTAATATTGTATTTATTTTAATAAATAAACTTATATTTCTACGGTACACGATAAACGACAATGTTCATTGTAACAGAAACGCTGAACTAAATAGGACTTGACATTTCAAAAATGCTTCGCTTGAATTGATCAGGTACGAAACCCCTTTAAAGGTCGAACTGAATAATTGTCTCTGACGTATAATATTGTTAAATGAAATAAAAAACATAAATATGAAAGTGTTGTTTTATTACCAATATGTCCATATAAAGTCATATGTATACAGGCTATGTATTTATTAGTCCAGTTCGTAAATCCAAAATAAGACCGTTCAGGCTCAATATCAACGATTCAAAGATTTGACTTCCAAGTCGGACCAATAATTTAGCATCGTCAACATTTTTATTAACTATTTAATCAAGAAACTTGTTTTATCTCTCCTATAGTGTGGGAATGAATGACTGCCTCGTTGGTCTAGTGGCTAGATATAAGGTCGCAGACTCGGTGGTCCTGGGTTCAATTCCCAGGTCGGGTCAATAAATAGTTATTGGGTTATTCTGTCACAAAATTCTCAGTAGCAGCCCGGAGTCTGGAAGTTGGAAGTGTGTACACTCCCGTGCCTCGGAAAACACGTTGAGCCGTTGGTCCTGCGCCTGAACTCTTTCTGGTCGTGTCGGATCGCCGTCCCATTGGATTATGAGAGATTAAGGAAAAGAGAGTGCACCTGTGTTTGCGCATACGCTTGTGCACTATAATATCTCCTGCGGAATCCTGGCTAATCTCTTGAGATTGGCCGCCGTGGCCGAAATCGGTCTGGAGGACCTTAGTGTGGGAATAGAGAGTACACATGTGTTTGCACACACACTTGTGGACTATAACATATTCATCGTCAGCGTAATATCCAATACTCCGTTGGGTTTGGCCGCTTTGATCTTTCAGGAGAAGATTAATATTATAAATGCGAAATTTTGTGTGTGGATGTTTATTGCTCAATCATGCTTGAACGATTCGAAAGATCCTAATGAATTTCGGTCTGGTTAATGTCATATAAAAAACAAATATTTTCAATTTATCAAATAAAAAAGTAAGCTTAATGCTCTGTATGTATTCAGAAAATAGTATGAACATAATATATTAAATTTTATTACATATTTTCCATGAATTCAAAATCGTACGCTGATTCAATATAATATTCATTCATACTCATAACGAAATATTCGTATTCATTATGTTTTATTTGATTTAAACGTAACTTTTGAATGGAATGCGTTATTTAACGAAATGCAAATATATGTAGCTCAATTAACCAGGTAATTTTTTCTTTCCCTTGGATAAATTTAAAGCTAAGCTGTAAATTTGGCGACATAAAGAAAGTAAGAAGTGGCCAATATATAAATTATATTTAAAAGAAGAGCAAAACTTATTAAACTTAAAGTACCTACTTGTATCTATTATATTATACTATGTGAACAAAGCTTTAATCAACTCTACTTCATTCGTTCATCATAATTTGCTTGGCCTGATACCATTTATTTCGGGTTGTCGCAGTATATAAACTGCACGAGAAACGGATTTTTTGTAGACTTTTGAATCCAGCCTATCTGACACCTTGGGAATACTTTTACTGGTGGTTCGCGGTTTGTGTTGATGCTTACGTTCTTGATCGATGGATGCGGGTAACGCAAATTCCCTTACTCATCTGTTACGACCTTCTACCTACCTACGATACTACTATACTATACGTCACTTCATACGTTTACTAAAAAGCATCTGCCATGAATAAATCAAGCTGGGAAATTGTTATTTTTTATTGTCCGTAATATTTTGTGTTTCGGTAATTTTATATACGTTTGCAATAAGTACAACAGTATAGACAATTTTCTTTACATTAGAATTATTAGATGTATCTCGTAAAATACACACACATATGTATAAAGGTATTATAAAACCAATATCAATAATGAATAATCAATAACAAAATATACATGCACAAGTAAACGATTATAAGCATTTTTGAATTGAAAATGTAAAACCATTACCCACTCGAAAACGAACTAGCAAGTAATACTTTTAATCTAGTTACTTTTTGTCTGAGTAATTCTTATTCTCAAATAAAATACGTAGATTGTATACAATTATTTGTATGTACCCGTTACGAACATTATGATTAACTGCTATGATATTTACAAATGCGGTCGATTCTGCTACTTTTTGTCTCAATATAGAAAAAGAAAAAAGAAACCTTGTTCGCAAGTCTAGACTTTAAATTAAATAAACACGAAAAATAAGAACAAAATAATTAATTATATCGTATTATATGCAAAAACATAAACCTACCAACATCATAGTAATATTTAATTGATTACTTGTTAAAAAAAAAAAAAAAAAAAACTTGTAAATGAGCATACGTGACATTATAATAGTAGGCGATTTCCTCCCAATGAAAAATTACATAACAATCATTACAAGGCCATCAGTAGAACAATAATGACTTGACATAAAGTTCCCATCAATCAATCAACGGGCTCGCACGGGACCGATATGCTTGATGCCTCATTAACATGAAAGCATCGCGTTATATTTATTGACATAATCGACGAAGAATGATCATCTAAATGTCTCGTTTTAATATATAAATGAATGTTATATTAATGAATAATTTAATTGTAACATTACTCGTAATTACTGTGCTGTTTAAGTAAGCAGTACAACACCGTGTAAGAAATATTAGCCACCGATTATACCGATCAATCTTTTTAACTATAGTGGAGTTATCTATCCTTTGTGACTATAGTTACATCTCGCTTAAACTTTTAATCGGAATACAACAATACTAATTGTTTGTTTTTTTCTGTCTTAAATTACTTCTATTACAAGTAATTTAAGTACAGACATTTAATCAAATGTATACTCGAGGAGTCCTTTGTATATATATATTACATTTAGTTGCACATTTCGCTTTTTTCTACTCACTTTGCAGAAATCCGTAGTTCTCGTCCAGTATTCGTATGGAAATTCCATTTTCTAGACCCAGTAACTTAGATTGAGCATTGAAGTGCTTTCATTCATTCATTCATTAAGCTTCTCTTATATAAATAATTACTTATATATGTATGTCAGTTGTCTTTACTTTCACGAACCATATTACCCATCCAAATGAAGGGCATACAACGTAAATCCTTTGATACTAACCACGGAACTCCAAAGTATCATTTAAATGAGAACGGCACCAATTATAACTTGAAATTACTTTTAACAAAGGAAGCAATTTGGAAAAGTCGTTTACATGTGAGTAATTTGTTTTAACAACATCAGTAACGCATGGTTATGTAGTGTAATGCAACGATCTTACGAATGACTGTAGATAAGGTTTAAAATTCTGGAAATGACGTCGCAATTAATAGACTGATCTCGTTTTACCTGGTTTCTAACACATCTTCATGTGGAATACTACATATGCATGTGGAAATTGAATATCGATTAAATGCTGTGATATTTTTGCAGCAACAATATTTTTTCCATTTGTGATTAACTTTCATTCAAATTTAAAAGATGGTATAATATTTTTTCGGTATCGCTATTCAATTTCAACACACCGCTAATAAGTGTCAACAATTTTCACAAAAAAAAGCCTCTGGATAATATAAGATATTTTATTTTTTTATTATGTTTTGCCCAATCTTTTTTTTATGTATAGTACATAGCATTATTAAAAACCGCTTTCTTGATAAGGTACCTATTTGATAAGCTTGTGGTATAAATCCTTAAGATAAGTGTTAGACATGTTACATGTATAAGTGAAGCAGTCCGTGAGGAGAAAGAGCAGCAGGTTTTCTACACACAAAAAACAAACAAATAAAGTATTTGTTATCATTATTCATTAATATTGTTTTATTTAGCATTACAATCAAAATTTTAAATTTTCTTCAATTTCTCTTTGAAAATTTTATAAATATGGGAACACTTATAAAACCCCCTTTACTCTTCATAAATCGGCGAAACTCCAGTGCAAGGTTTGCCTTTTTCCATATTTTTAACTATACTTAGATTTTATATAAGGTGCCTAGGCACTTTGATTTTGCGTATCAGTGCCTATTTCATCATGTCACTTCCGATTAAAGCTTCGTAGTTATTAAGCGCAAATACAAGTACATATTATCTCTATTCTCTCGCTCTTATAGTCCGATGGGGCCATTCGAGCCAAGTGAGTGTCAACACTGTCAATATCCGACTCCGAGCTGCAACTGACAATTTATATATATTTTTATTACAAACATCGAATAACTCTTTCTGATACGGCCTGGGGTTTGAACGCAGGATTTCTGGACCTGATGCCTAATAAACTAGGCTAATGATAATTTTATAATTTATATTGTAAATAATTTTATATTTATATTTTTGTAAAGCCGAGATGCTCAAAAAATGCATGTATAAGTTGATGTGCACACTCTTAAGCGATTGTGAATCTTCATATCATACGATGATGAAAGGACCATCAGTTTCTCTTAGGATCAAAGGCTGGGTTCTTATGCACCAGTGATTCGGACGTCTTTGATGTTAGTATTTAAATCGCTATTCATTGTAGCACTACATTTACTATTAGTAGCTTTTACTGCCACGCCATACGAATCCTCGTAGTATTATTAAAAAGGAACAACGTAGAAAGCATAAATATTTTTTTATATTTAGCCATATGCCATATTTTTATGCCCTGTAGTATTTTTCCTCTGTTGTAACAACGTGTATACAATGGAATTCCACGGAATGCCATGAAGATCTATAGTTAAGACGTGACAGCTTTACAAACAAGCAAACTCACACTTATAATATTAGTTAAAATTATTTTAGCATCATATTATTGTAAATGGGATCATCATTTATATGAATTTAGTTGGCAAAATTCACTATCGTCAAAACATTTTAATTGTAATCATAGGTGTCTTTAAATAATATTTAGTAGAGAAAAAATCATTATACAAAATATTTATGTGCATTTCTAAATTATTTTAAAGAAGCCATTGCAACTGTATTCAATGTTTGATCAATTAATTTTAATTCAGAATTAATAACAAACCTTAGTATATTTGTGATCTTTCGAGATATTTCATTCACTTTATATCATAGGATACAATTAAGATAATGAGAATATGCCATCTACTCGTATAACCTACGCGATTTGATATGCATAGATACGGGAATAACTATGCAATAACCTTGATTGTGTTATCTGTATGCATAGCAATAATATATTACATTATATATTTGTAGAGTTGGATAAATGTAACTAGAGTTAGATCAAATAAATGGTATATGATAAATATGATAATTAATTTTATAAGTACTTATTTTAGCATAAATGTATTTAAATACATATAAGACGTACATTATCTTATCAATGTTAAATATAATAGTATATAAAACAAAATCGATACTAATCTGTTACCACTGAGGTACGGCTTATGCAAGTTCGTCTGGGTAGGTACCGTCCATTCATCGGATATTCTACCGAAAACCAGTAATATTTAGTATGATTGTGTTCCAGTTCGTTTAGTGTTTCCATTTGTCCACCTACTCACCCAACTAATTACATAAAAAACTATTCGTGGTTTTTTAATTTTAATAAAGTTGTTTTCAATCTTATTGTGATTCCGGCCATGACTGCCATTTCCAATTGAGATTAGTCAACTGGTGCTTTCTTTATTGCTCACATAGGCCAATGGAAGAGCAATCACATAGAAGAGATCCAGTGCAACCAACGGCTTTACAAACTTGCCGAGGCATTGGAGTGCAAATTAATGAAAAAATCTCAATAAAAAAACAATAAAAACTGCGTCGATCCCATGATTTGAACCTATCACCTCGTGATTAAAAGCTAAACCCTGGACCAGTTAAATAATATATGTACAATATATATAAAATTAACAAAAAATATCTAACATCTTTGTAGTTTGGCTCATAGTTTAAATAAATTACCTCATTTATATTTTTGTTGATGGTTGTACTTAATGTACATTAACTATACTTATGATATACTTGAGTTACTTGAAACCTGCTCGAAACAAATGACGTGAATTTAAAATACCCGACAGTGTTTTATCATGCGTGACAACGTAATTCATAACTTGCATAGACATTTACTCATATATCAAGAGAAAAATGAGGAAATGTAGGGAAATACAACCAGTGTGAACCGGAATCATTGGTATTAGCTATGAAATAGTTGTGTTCAATTTTATGTTAAATAAAATACTAGTTGCTCAGCGCAGTTTCTTAAGCGCAGCTTGTAAATGTATTGATAAATAACATCTATAAGGGTCAAATAATAGCTCGTAAGATATTTATTCGGGCCGTAGCAAGGAAACCAATAACACTTTTTCGCCTAATATCTGCGTTCCAACACGTACCCCACAACAATGTCAACGACGCTCGTATTATTCACTCCGCACACTTCATTCGTTTCCCTTGACGTACAAATTGTATTCGTGAGCCTGAATAATTGCGTTACGACGTCTCGAATACGAATTATAATTGCCCGCTTACCATGTCTTGAGGGTTGTTTCGGGAAATCGCTCGTTTGACGTCCTGATGAATCACTTTTTGATTCCCATTAGGAAATATTACATTGCTCATACTTCGCTTATTGTTAGTCGGTAATTCAATGACAAATTTTTATTTTATTGTAATTTTTATGAAGTTTATTTAGTTTAATTGCTTTAATTACTAAAACTTATATTTTAATTTCTTATTTTAAATTAATAAAATGACAATGAATATAATATTCTCAAAAAGACACGATACAAAATTAATACAATATTATGTTCAAACGTTCTACCGATGTTAGATGGCAAGATATTCTTGCATTGATATTACATTTTTAGAATATTTCCCCAGACGATGAAATCGTTGGTGTATCGATGTTCAATACACAGACTTGATCTGATTAATCTGAATGATGATAAAAATGTTCTTCGCCTCAAACTTAAATTCTGTATTCACGTTATATTATTATTCAAGGTTTCACAGTACACATATTACTGTTTTTTTTTTTTTATAATACTTATTTATATCTCAGGCCACATATATCACTCGTGACTAATTTCAGAGAAAACCAAGCTTAATCGCGCGTTATTTATGTGTGTACACTACATTCTTGACATTTCTTGTCTTTTGATAGATACAACCGATTTTGATGAAAAAAACACTGAACGGTACTTTAAAATACTTCTTATAATAAAGTAACAGTCTGTGAATGTCCCACTGCTGGGCTAAGGCGTCCTCTATTTTTTTGAGGAGAATGTTTGAAGCTTATTCCACCAAGCTGCTCCAATGCGGATTAGTGGAATACACATGTGGCAGAATTTCCGTGAAATTAGACACGTGCAGGTTTCCTCACCATGTTTTCCTTGAATATCAAGTACGAGATGAATTTATTATAAACACAAATTAAGCACATGAAATTCAGTGATGCTTGCCCGGATTTAAACCCACGCTCATCGGCTAAGATTCACACGTTTTGACCACTAGGTCATCTCGGAATTCAATTATTTTAATTTCTAATTTTTATCCGTTTCAAAGATTGCCCCGAAAAAAAGACAGACAGTAAAAAAAATGCTTGTTTTGGTTTTGGTAACTTGCAAATAGTCATACTAACGCATGTCATGCTAACATATTATAAAAGAGGCAGTTATTTTTAAATCACGGATAGACACTTTTATTTTATTTACTAACGTACGTAACACACATCTGGCGTGAAGCTATCGACAAGCGTGGGGAATCGTTGGTTGTCAGCCTCGATATCTCCAAGGCTTTCGAGAGGGTTTGGCACAGAAGTCTTCTCTCCAAGCTGCCGGCATACGGTCTGCCAGCTAAGCTCTGCACCTGGATTGCCAGCTTCCTACACAAGCGTAGCCTTCGCGTTTTAGTTGATGGTTGCGCTTCACAATCCCATGTAGTGAATGCTGGGGTCTCCCAGGGGTCTGTGCTATCCCCCACGCTCTTTTTTCTGCATAACAGTTATATACTCTCTCTTGGAAATAAAAATTGCTATGCAGATGATAGTACAGTGCACGGGGGATACCACGGACGCGTAGAAGCCGGACGGGCTGAAACTGAGGAGAGGCGGAGAGATCTTGTTGTTGAACTCGAAAGGACGTTGGGACTCATTGGGGCTTTGATAATCTTGTTGAGTTTAATGCCAAGAAAACACAGGTATGCGCTCTCACAGCGAACAAGTCACCATTTTTCCTTCTTCCTTCCCTCTGTGGCACTACGCTGAAGATACAAAGCAAAGTCACCATATTGGGGATGGACATTCAGTGCGACCTCAATCCAAGGGATTACGTCGAGGCTGTTATAAAAACAGCCTCACGAAAACTCGGAGTTCTGAACAAGGTGCGACGTTTTTTTACGCCACAACAACTGCTCCTGCTGTACAAAACGCAGGTGCGGGATTGCGTCGAATATTGGTCGCACCTTTGGGATGGCTCCGCTAAGTACTTACTTGAGATCCTTGGGGGAGGCCTTGGATTAGTTGCAACGACGTGCGATTCACATTATTGGCGACGTACAGGTCATCAACACCCTCGAGTCTTTACAATTGCGTCGAGAGATAGTTAAACGTTTAACGCTTTTTATCGACTGTATCGCAGCGAGTGCTCTGAGGAATTATTCTCCCTCATTCCTGCATTCCCTTTCCTTCACAAGTCTACGCGTGCTGGTTCTCGATGTCACCGCCAAACTGTGACGTCAATTCGATCGCGCACGAAGAAATTTGGCAACTCTTTTCTTTGTCGCACCTCCAAAACATGGAATTCTTTACCACCACACGTGTTCCCCTCCTCTTATGACCTGGGTTCCTTCAAACGAGGCATGAAGAGGCTTCTTGCGGGCCGACAAGGCGGGAGCGACTAGTGCAGTTCATTCTTCTTAACTGTACTAGCCGTTGTCGTGTTTACCACTTACCATCAGTTGGATTAGAGTCATTTGCCCTCCCGGGAACTATAAATAAAAACAAGCCTATGTTTTTAGTTAGACTTCTAGCAATACATCGATGAGAACCGCATTCAATTCTGCGCAGGAAGTTTTCCGTGATGCGGGTACAAAGGTACAGAAAAACAGACAAAAATTATTGTTTTGGCTCCTGTTGCTTTAATTAAGACTTTTACCATATAAGTTTTTTTTCCAATATCTTTAATGTATAGACATCGGCCACCACGCTTAACAGTTAACTTAATAAAATACACTCAACAAAAAGTTTTTCTTATATATGTACTTATTATAATATGTATATGGTATATATCATGCATTCGTAACAGCATACATGTTATAATTTACATATTTTCTATCTCGATAAAATTTATGAAGCAATAAGATTTATTATTTGAAACAGCGGTCTCCTTTTTATCGAATATTACCTACGACTAAAATAAGCATTATTTTCAACGGCAGTCGCAGGAGTCATAATATTATTAAAATAAATCTTACAAATACGATTGTGTAATGGGACAAGGGTGTAAAACGATCCAAATGAGTGTGCCATGAATGTAGATAAATTACATTAAATCTGTCGCTCATGTAGCGGAAAATTCACCTGTCTCTTGACGATTCTGATAAAATTGGCTGGATGAAAATTTTAACAGACGCACAAAATAGTATTGTGTAGAAGATTATACAGAATTTGTTATATTGTAATTCTATTAAAATAGTCATCGGAAATTACACGTTTTGGGTGACAAAAGTCGCTAACGTACAAGTTTTGCTTTGTTAGTCGCCAGTTTCTAAAACGCTGATCAAAGCTAGATTCACTTTAAGCAAGACTTTGATCTGAATGGCCATTGGTGGATGACAGCGGATGACGTAATTGACGACCAATGAGCGTTCATTATTTAATTACTATATATTATTAAATATTAACAATTAATGTGAGAATTTGCTACGATTAACGAAGTATTAATATGCTAAATGTTATCTTTATAAGCAAGACAACATACTTATTCGTTTAGTTAGAATGTTCTCTTAGTAATAAACAGTTTCATTGATTTAGTTACTCTATAAAGCAATATCATACGATTGTAATTGGTAAAAAAAAATTAAATATAAAAAAATAATACATGTTTTGATAAATAATGCACAAAAATAATTTTCTATTTTGAATAATAAAATATCAGAATACATTTATAATTATTATCAGTAAGTAACTATATTTACAAACAATAGCCTAAGTCTATCCCTACAATTTTTTTGGAAAACCCTTTCGTTTTATCGTATCAGTATCCTATCGTATAAGTTGTGGTGTACAAGTTTTGGGCAAACCTAGGAGGAGAGTACTAACTAAATAAAAATTAATAATTCGACGACTTTGTATTAATTATAACATTATATTTAAAATAACTATACTGTATTATGAATATAACCAACACGAACAATAAAAATAAATTATTAAACTACCGGTCGTTGTCGGTAGAAAATGCATAGAAATGTGATCGCGCACCGAGAGAGGCGTGTAAGGACGCGCTGGTGAAATCCGAAATGCTGCTTCCATTAGGCGCTTAAATAATAAACATTACAGGATAAATATATACATGTGATATTTTCATGATAAATTAATGATAATATAATATATTTTTTCCAAGACATGTGAACGCCTTTAAGTAAGTGGTGATATATGGTCTAACATAATTTTAAGCCTTGTACATACGTAATGTATGTATATATTTTATCGCATATCACAATGCAGCATTATTTCTTTTGGATAACCAAAAATTAACCTTATGAAAACGTCTCGTTCTAATATAAATAAATAATAAACGCTAAATGAAAGGACATGAAACAAAACGACGATTTGATTTTTCCGCCACCTCTCATAAGTTATTCGGCGCAAAAGTATCGAATACAGTTACCGACCGATAAGGCCGGGAGCGCGTCGATGAAGCGGCTAATTCAATCAGTGATATCTATTCAAAGATCCAATTTACGTAAGAGACTCCGAGTTAGGAATCTCTTGCCCATCCATTCTCAGCAATAGTGCGAATGATATCTGTTATACTAATTTACTTACTGAGATTGTTTTGTTAGGAAGCTTCCGGATTTTGGTTTCATTATTAATTTCAAGCTAGTATTTATTATCAGAAATATATTAATTTTCTTATCTATACTATTGTCTATCATATGAGGCTTCATATTCTGGAGTCTTGAGATTGAATCTCGGGTAAGGTAATTAAAAAGTTTTTGAGTTTTTTTTTTTGTCTAAACAATGTGTGAATAATAAATAGCAACCCATTGTTAGGATCTGATAGTCTTATGCTCTCGAAAAGCTTGTGAAGCCAATTGGTCTGCGCCTGACCGAGAGATCAAGGATAGATGGATACGGTCGTGTCGGATTACCATTCCATCAGATTAGGAGAATTTTGATGCGCCTTTGTGTGTATACACTTGTGGATTGGGCTGTCTGCTTCAGATTTCCTGGCGTGCCTTTAGATATTACTTATACACGTTATATTGAGAAGTACTAAATAGAAAACGATGATCGATATATTCAATAACAATGTTCAAAACTCCTAGTCTTACCTGATTAATATGAATGAATTTTTACTTTGATAAGATTCATAACCTGTACTTAATATACATATTAAAAAATATATTAGTAGAAATTTAATACGCGTATTTAACATAATGTAAAGTTTAGAAGCAAAGCTACACGATAATATTGTTTCAATAGTAGTTTATAGACGGGAACAATGGCAGACTTTATTAACTGATTTTCTTATCAAAGTTACTATTCAAAGCGATTTAGATAATACAACTACTTTGTTATAATAAATGATTTTTTACATTAAAAAAATAGGTTTTTGGTGGCGACAATATAAAATTCTAATATTGAAGTATTAAGGTGTATTAATAGTTAGGGAGGTAGATAAACCCTCCGTTAATGACAAGATGGCGAGAAGATCCGTTGAGTGTCCTTAATGGAGTCGGCGAAAATTTAGTGAGAACATTACGCAAACTTTATTATAATCCCAAGGGAATATATTTATATATTCTATTTCTAAGATATCAATTAGCATTACTAAGAAAGTGAAATACTTGTTAATAAAAAATAAATTTATACCATAATGATGTACAAAAATATGAAGTAGATTTATAAACATTTTTATTTTATATATTGAGATGGAAAGTTCTGGGCAAATATATATATAATAATAAAATGTATATATAATAACTTATACATTCGTTACTTATCTTTTTTCAAATATGCTACAAAAGTGACTTACTTCTGTACTTCTATAGGGTTTTCCAATAGGGACGCTTGAACTTTGACAGCTGATTGCGGCCATGTTGTTTGAGTGACAGCTGTCAAATGCAGTGTGTTATATTCATTCCGTCCTCCCAAACCACCATGGCAGGTTACAGTGTCGAGCAGCACGTGCAAATCATAAAATTGTTTTATGAAAATGGGTCTTCAGTTCGAGCAACGTTCCGCGCACTTCGCCCGTTTTACGGTCGCGATGATCGTCCTGCCGAGTCGACTATCCGTCGATTGGTGGACAAATTCGAGTCAACCGGGTCAGTTAACAATCAGCCGGTTCCCGTGCATCAACGTAACGCGAGATCTGCCGAGAATATCGCCGCTGTGCGCGACAGTGTCCTCGAAAACCCGCGGCAGTCAATTCCGCGTCGCGCACAGGAACTCGGCCTTTCGCAGACGACAACTTGGCGAATTTTGCGTTGTGACTTGAGCCTGCACCCGTACAAGATCCAGCTGACCCAAGAGCTCAAGGTTAATGACCATAGACAGCGCCGTGTGTTCGCTGACTGGGCATTAGAGCAGTTGGAAGTTGACGCCAATTTTGGCAAAAAAATCATCTTCAGCGACGAGGCGCATTTTTGGATGAATGGCTATGTCAACAAGCAAAATTGCCATATTTGGGACGAGACCAATCCACACGAGGTTCACCAAGTGGCAATGCACCCGCAGAAAGTGACTGTTTGGTGCGGATTTTGGGCCGGAGGCGTGATTGGTCCGTATTTTTTCGAAAACGATAATGGTGTGGCCGTCACCGTCAATGGTGAGCGATACCGGTCGATGATAACCAACTTCTTTTGGCCTGAAATCGAGAATATGGATCTGGACAACATGTGGTTTCAACAGGACGGCGCTACGTGCCACACAGCACACGCTACGATGGAAGTTCTGCTCGAGCAATTTCTGGACATGGTCATCTCGCGCGGAGGCGACGTGAACTGGCCACCGAGATCGTGCGATTTGACCCCGCTGGACTTTTTCTTGTGGGGTTTTCTTAAGTCGCAGGTCTATGCCAACAAGTCGCAAACCACCGATGCCCTCAAAGTCAACATACGCCACGCCATCGATCAAATACAGCCTGATTTGTGCGCCAGAGTCATCGAAAATTGGACCTTTCGTGTGCGCGCCACCAACCGAAGCCGTGGCGGTCATTTGAATGATGTCATATTCCATACATAATGGGGTCGATAGACCATCCAAATAAAAAAAAATTCGCAAATATCTCTCCTACATGTATTTTTTTTTGCATTTCAATGATTAAGCGCCCGTAATGGAAAACCCTATAGTACAGAAGTTGTTAGAAAATTTTAAATGTAACATTTTTTATTGTTTTTTTTTTCGCAATACTAATAATAAATGGAGAGATTACGAAATAAGGCTGAGATATTTTTATCGCGACTACCAATCTCCGATCATTGTTTTTTTTTACTATATTCAAAAACACAGGCCCAATGTTATTTATTACAGATGTCATTTTCTCTAAAGCGATAACAAACATTATTTCCTTTTTAAAAGCTGCTACAATTCTAATACTATTCTAGAAGAAAATAAAGATAAAATATATAATTCTTATAGTTATTTTTAGTGCCATAAATATATTTTTATACAATGATAGTAAGAAGTAAGGTAATATTAAGAGTTATGTTTTTCCAAAAGTAATTTTGCTCTGTTATTTAAAAATTATAAACACCAGTAATTCAAAATAATAACTATTTACTTTTTAAGTTATTGTAAGGATAATATGTAACATTTTGACGAGCCGGTTGGCGTGGTTGGTAGATTCTTGCCTTTCGCGCCGCAGGTCGTGGGTTCGATACCCACCCAGGACAGACATTTGTGTGCATGAACATGTCTGTTGGTCCTGAATCTGGGTGTAATTATCTATATAAGTATGTATTTACAAAAGAAAAGTAGTATATGTACTATATCATTTGTCTGGTTTCCATAGTACAAACTCTGCTTAGTTTGGGATCAGATGGCCTTGTGCGAATAATGTCCCAGGATATTATTGTTATTATTATTTTATTCTTTACTCTTTCTAACACTTTAAATAGTGGTGTTTTATTTAAAATAATTAAACATGAACAATTTTAATCCAAGTCATTGAACATGTTGCCGGTATAGAATAATAACGCTTAGAAGGTGTGTAGGCCCAAGCGAATTGAAGTCATTCAAATTGTTACTACTAGTCTCAATACATTTGACGTCACGTCAGTCGTCACGATAGTGTCATAGTAAACATCTCGCGCAATTTATTAAAAAATGACTTACTGTGTAGTAAAAGGGTGTCACAACACTCCGCATAAAAAAATAAGGATAAGAAAATCACATTTCACACGTAAGTACTATTTAGCAACTTATAATTTAACTTACATTTTAGCTAAAATAAATTCATCAAAACATAAAAAGAATTTGTAAACAAAAGACGCCATTACAATAAAAAAATTACCAGCTATGGAAAATATATTTACCACGATTGCTTAATATTTTAAATAATAAAAATAAATAAATATTTAAAATTATTATTTTAACTTTTTTAAATTATGTATAAAACATTAATACTGTTCAACTAATTATAATTTTTTTTTCTTTATGATTATACATAAAATAAAAGCGATACTAAATAATATTACTAAATAAATTTAAAAAAAGAGATCATTATAATAATAAAAGCTAAAATGAAATAAATAATATTGCAATATATAATTATAATACTTATTGATTAATTGTAATCTTTTTTAGCTTTCCTTCGAATTCAATTGCTGCTGCTCGATGGATAGATAAAATAAAACCTAATCGAAGAGAAGGATATTGGAAGCCAACTAAATCCACAAATCTACTATTTATCACAATTTACTGTCAGAAAACCTTTCAGCGTTGTTTAATTAATTTTAATGAAAAAATTATGATGTCCAATATTATTGTCTGACAAATAGTCACATCTGAATACAACCTACGTAATAATTCAAATTAATTAAATGCAAAAAAATATATTTCATAATTCAAGCTCAAACAATATCAATTTCCTCACTTTATGGGGAAAATGTGTATTCACTTGCAACATAATTCGGTCGTATGTGGGCGTGTCGGTGTATGTAATGTGCGTGACACTTACACACACATTAATTCTAGTTACTTCAATTTTCAGCGAAACTTTATATGACACTATCCTTCTAAGCGTTATTATTCGATGGTTGCCGGAATACATTTTTGTCTGCAATTTATTAAGTGTTCGGTGCCGAAGGAGAATTTTGCAAGGAAAATTTGCATGCTCAGAAAATATCTAAAAAAGGAACTCTCAGCACCGTCGACTATTAAGCTTACTACTTACTTACTATTAAGTAAAAAGCAGGCTTTTTAGTACTTTAATATATTTAAAAAAATAAACACTAATTTTATAGTAGATTCGAATTGAAATATGAAAAAATATACAAGAGAACAATTAAGAAGTGTGTGTGACTTTCAAGTCTGTGGAATTTTAGGTATGGAAGATGCGTATACAAACCGCTCAGATAAAAATTAAAATCGAATAGAAACAAATAGGTCGTCTACACCCGTAATGGCAGGTCAGTAGCAGATGCGTTAAACGTCTATCGTTCGAACTGATGCGATTTTAGGCTTCGCTGAACTCTCATTGAATTGCACTTTGAATTCCCCTTCTAATTTGATTTCGATTGGAGTTATTTTAATGTTTTCTACAGTATATTTATATTTATTGTTATATAACGCACTTTGAATAACATCGCTTTGTCAAAATACTGATAGTAGTGTCTTGTGCAAGACCAACTACTCGTTAACACAAGTCATAAATATTTCGGATTATTGTTTAACGGTTTGAAACAGAAAGAGCCTGTAATTAAAGGTACAAGATATTACCCTATATAATCAATTATCTCAAGATTGGTAATGAATAGGTGAGTATGAATAATATATTAAGGTGACCAATTATTGTGGCGTTCTTATGGTGTGTTGTTATTATTATTATTTTATAACTGCCAAGCCGAGATGGCCCAGCGGTAAGAACGCGTGAATCTTAACCGATGATCAAGCCCGGTACTTGCCCGAGTTCAAGCCCGGGCAAGCACCACTGAATTTCATGTGCTTAATTTTTTATTATAATTCATCTCGTGCTTAACGGTGAAGGAAAACATCGTGAGGAAACCTGCATGTGCCTAACTTCACTGAACTTCTGCCACATGTGTATTCCACCAACCCACATTGGAGCAGCGTGGTGGAATAAGCTCCAAACCTTCTCCTCAAAAAATGAGAGGCCTTAGCCCAGCAGTGGGACATTTACATGCTGTTACTTTTCTGTACTGTATAACTGTCAGGTGGTTCTATGTTCCGTCTCCCTTTCGTTAAGAAGAAAATAGATATAATCGTATGTAGCTTCCTTATTCTAATCAGTTGATTGAGAGAGGCATGGAAAATTTCGTTAAATTTTGCAGTTACTGCTATACTATACTCGTTGCTAATACGTACGAGTATCTACGTGAAAGTTTTAACTGGGGTTACTCATATATTTCCTTTATATGTATTCCATAATCATCATTATCGCTTAAATTCATAGAAAATCTACATTTACAAATTGTGTTGATGGTGAGTTGATCCAAATTACCATTCTTTGTTTTAAACAACTAGGAGATACTGAAAATGAAAGCAATCACTGAGACCGAGAACTAATGACATATAATTTCAGTTAATTTTTTTAGATCTTGATCAAAAGATAAAATTTAAAGAAACTTCAGTACAACTGTTATACATTTGCCTAGTTGGTCTAGTGGCTAGATATAAGGCCGCAGACGCTGGAAGTTGGATGTGTGTACACTCCAGTGCCTTTTTTTTTTTTTTTTTTTTTTTTCTTACATAGGTAGGCATATGGGCCACCTGATGGTAAGTGATCACCAACGCCCATAGACATTGGCAGTGTAAGAAATGTTAACCATCGCTTACACTGCCAATGCGCCACCAACCTTGGGAACTAAGACGTTATGTCCCTTGTGCCTGTGATTACACTGGCTCACTCACCCTTCAAACCGGAACACAACATCACCAAGTACTGCTGTTTTGCGGTAGAATATCTGATGAATGGGTGGTACCTACCCAGACGAGTTTGCACAAAGCTCTACCACCAAGTAAAGCCTCGGAAAGCACGATAAGCCGTTGGTCCTGCACCAGTACTCTTCGTCCGGTCGTGTTGGAAATAGAGAGTGCATTTGTGTTTGCGCCCACACTTGTGCACTACAATATCTCCTGCGCAGTTGGCTAATCTCTCTTGAGATTGGCCGCCGTGGCCGGTTGGTCTGGAGGACTATTATTATTATTATTATTATTATTATACATTTATATCGTGACATCAAATACGATGACAATGTTACAAGGTGACCTTGCTATGTGGGACGTTTTTAATTTAATTTTTCAAAACTTACTTTGGAAGAAAGAAGATTTAAAAAATATTTAATTTTTGCATTAATTATCATGGCTAGTTTCATATCATGCCACCAATTAAATCATAAAATATATTAGGCCTAATTTATGAAAAAACTCATTGTTTTTTTATTTATCTGAAGTAGTTATTAAAACAAAGGAGTAGAAGACATAAAAAATAAATTTATATAAAATATATACATATTTTGCAACACTTACATTAAGAAGACATAGACTCGATTTATATAACTCTATGTTTAATGGCTCAATTCTATTAATTAGTGTACTCCTTGTTTGTGTTGCTATTATAATAAATTATATTGGTGAATCGCACCTGCAAGTCCTAGGTTGTTGCAGTCCATGGGCGGTGGTAGTCACTTTCCATCAGGTGAGCCTCGTGCGTGTTTGCCCCTTCTTATATAAAAAAAGAGTAAAGATTTAATCTACACCTCTGCATTTCCATCCTCTTTTCTCGTGGTCTTATCTTCGTCTGCCTATTATATTCTAAGTACTGTCAGTTCTATGAATTGGAACAAACTTTAGTTTTTATTAGGCCGGTTAATGTTAAGTTACATGGAAATAATTTGGGCAGGCTTTTAAGTATTGTCAACTAATGCGAACTCTGAGGAAAGGTTGTTGGTTTCCCACCATACGTATTGAGGTTTGAGGCACTCACATGCTCAATAAATAATTAATGGACGTGCGTTAAATATTTCACTTAATTAAATCTATGATTTTAAGTATCGAGTTATTTACCTACGTGTTTCAAAGTTGAATCTGTTGTAACTATATAGTGAAACTTTTAATAAAATAATGACGTATCATCTATTTTGCGTTATTTTCTATATAATTATATATTATCCTCAAACACCTACACGCTTATATAGTCATAGTACCTAGCTACTCTATTAAAACAGCAATCAAGTTTTACAAAAACGTATTTCTGGATATAGGCCGATGCTCAATGCATTCGTCCAACTGCTATGTAAGCCTGCCTGTCAAACGAACTGAAAAAAGATGGAATAGTAGATTTATCTCCATGCCAGACTATTTTAAGTGCTGTTCCTAGTTCGTTATTTAAATTTTTGCAATTTGTAACATAAAATAATCTTAAGAGTTTTTCGACCCGTTTATGCATCGCTATACAAACGTTTTATGACGTAAGGACTGACACATAGGATTTTAATTAGAAAACAGTTTCTTTTATCTGTCATAATGTAGATTATGATCTGCATCTATTAGCATTTATTAACCGCCCTATAAAATTCTATATTAATAATAATATAAACATTATAATAATTTTTTTTTCACTAATCCTACTTATTTTAATTTTTCCAAAGATTTGACGAAAACAACCATTAAGTGTCTTTTGTAATAATGTGAAATGGGACCGTACTTATCTTATGTGAAAAACTTTGTCTTGTAACATAAATGATATATACTAAAGTTATCCTATAACGCAAGGGGAAAATTGATTAAGAAAAGTTATTATTAGATCAAACTAACATGAGACGGTGGACGACGTTGTATTTATTCTCTCTGGACTTTCCGCGATCAATTTTGCAGTGTCGATTTTTATGAACACGGTCTATACACAGACTACACAAGGCTACATTTATCTTTAAACATTTAAATGTATTTTATCATCTTATGCATATTATAGGTGAATGTGTGTATATTTTTGTGTACTTATATTTGTATGGTTGATGATATAATTAACTAATTACAGCCTTCTCGGATTTCTGTTTTTCCGCCTTTTGTTCCAACTGCATATTGTGGTGGTCAATAAAGTTTTTGAATAAATAATAAATAAACATATTTTAGTTCAATGTTTAATACTATGTTAGAAATTAATTATACCGCTATAATATATTTTTATTCATGTGGTTAATCTTTGCAATGCTTAGTTATAGAACATATATACATGGATTTTCTGTAGATATTTAAAGTCTTACTTTGTATAGGGTTATAAAAATGTACTATAAATGGGTTCTTTCTATTCATGGTCATTTTTTACTAATTTAATTAATACTCTAGTGACTTACTAGGGCTTTCATACTTCGTGTACAGCTGTGATACGCTATGGGCGTAACTAAAATGTATATATTTCTATTTATTATATCTTTAATTTTAAAACTATACTTTTCTGATCAACAGTCCTTTTAATTATCATAACTGATAAACTTAAAACAAAACTTCTAGTGATAGTCTGTAAACGTCCATCTGTTAAGGATAATCTGCCTCTCGTTTTAAGGAGACTGTTGGAACTTATTCCTACAAGCTGTAAATGCACATGTGGTTCTATTTTATCCGACACGTGCAAACTTCATCACGATGCTTTCCTATAGCACTGAACACGAAATGAATACACGAACTATAGCCGTACAGATGAAATATACCTAATTTACGACTTGAGGGATGGACGGCTCTTCTTTAGGTCAGCATCTTTATTTTACCTTAATTGGCTACTTGGTCTCTTTTTATCCATAACGGTCAAGATAATACATGTTTTTTAATTAGATAATCATCACTATATATAACCTTTCATTTAAATTGGCTTTGAGTTTGAGTAAACCAATTTAAACCGACAATTTGAAAACATCTGAAATTATCCACATTCACATCGGATCAATGACCTCATTTCAAAAGGATTCTCAAAACTACGTATTCGACAGAAACTAGAATAATTTAGAACTAGGAATATGTTTTATACGTACCGTTAGTTTCCCTGCGCCCGCATGAATCTTTTTTACTTACTCCTCAAGAAAAATAGTACTTTAGAAATGATATCAAATGGGTATACTGTCAAATATTATTAATAAGTGGTAAAAAGATATCCCAGTTTTTGGTAATTAACTATAATGTAGTCAGAAAAAATGTATATGCTGCAAGTATCGACACTTAAGCTTGGAGAGACTTGAATTATCATCATTACCATCTTCAGGCAATCGTTATCCGTTGCTAGGCAAATGCAACTCCAAAGGTATGCCAAGGTTCTCATAAAATCCGGCCACGTTCTTAATATATATCCATATAAATTAATATTTAATATAGATTTTTCATCTGATTTTTTTAGATTAAGAAAAATTATTAACATGTACTAAAATTGTGTCTATAAAATATCAGCATTTTCAACTACTTCATTTTTAACACCAACTTACTTTTTTATTTACATACTAGCTGTTGCCCGCAGCTTCGCTCGCGCGTGGTCTTTATCTATACTAATATTATAAATAAGTAAAAATAGATTTTTTGTATGTTTGTTTGTAGCGAATAAACTAAAAAACTGCTGTACTGTTTTAAAAAACCTTTTTTACCTACAGAAAGATACGTTATCAGCGAGTAATTAGCTGCTCGTCCCGACTTCGTACGGGTAAAATAAGGATTGTATCTCGTACATTTTTTAATCAATAAGATATAAACATTTACCAATCGATTTATTCGCCCATCCAGTATAGTGTATGTGTGTTCAGTATAGGGCATATAATAATCTTACTTTTTACTAATATAATAAACTCGAAAGTTTGTATGGATGTATGGACGTATGTTACTCTTTCACGCATAAACTACTGAATGGATTTTAATGAAACTTTACAATAATATAAGCTTAGGGAATACCAATTAAGTGGTACATATGGCAATAATGGAATATGTTTTTTTTATCCAAACATCACCAACATAGTGAAGTTCGTATATTTCTCCCTAAGAGATATTGATATAAGATATTGCGTATTTTGAATTTCATTATTTGCACCCAACTCTTCCAAACAAAAATAAAAGTTTCTAAAAACTTTGAAATTCATGTTTATTAATTCAATCAAAAAACTCAAATTGTATATTTCTATTTTTTTTAATTTTTATACTAATGCTTTTACCCCGTTTCTCCCGTTTGGAGTTAAATTTCTAAAAACGACGAAATATGTATGCATAGCTTTAATACTAAATATCATTCTTCTTACACCAAAAGTGACGGAATCCCCATACAAACTTTCAACCCCTTTTTTACCCTCTCAGATTTAGATTTTCAAAAACTCTGAAATACATTTTTATTTATTTTTAAGCTTGTTCATTAAATTTCATGCTTCTAACTTTAAAAATGACTGGTTTCTAAACAATCGTTCAACTCTTTAGGGGTAGAATTTCCAAAATCCTACCTTAGTGGTTGTTGTAATCTATCTATCAAATAATGTATCAACTGCCAAAATTTCAAGTTTCTAACCCCCGAAGTTTAGGCTCTGCGTTAATGAATCAGTTAGGAAGAGTAATAATATTATGTGTATAGATATCAACAAAAATACGTATTTTTTTTTACTTTTGATAGACTCAACTAATTTTGATGAAATAAAGGCTATACGGAATCTTGAAATAGTTCTTATAATAATTCGGTTATTTAAATTTTTAGACGATTGAAAGATTAAACTGGACATAGAGACATGCAGACAGTAAAAAAAATAAAAAAGTGATTGCTTTGGTTTTGGTAAATCGTAAATAGCCATATAACCTTTAAAACAGGCAGTTATTTTGAAATAACAGACAGAAACTTCAATTTTATTTATATGTAAAGAGATGTGTGGATAATTTATTAATTAATTCGTTTTTGTTATAGATTTATGTTATTTTATGTGTACAATATAAAGTATAAAGTAAAGGAAAAGTTTCTTCTGTCAGAGACTAAATAAAATCAGACTTAACCAAGGCTACTAATTTAATTAAACAAAAAAAGGGAATTAAAACAAATGTTGTCCATTGAACTTGACACACATCTGAATAAGCTACTTAAGCGGCCATTTTATGTAGAAAAAGTATATAATATACAAACAAAAGCAGCTATATAACAATTTTAATTAAAGTTTCAAAAGCAGTTATTTGACCGCTCTGGTAGGTTAAGTGTTAAAAATGAGATGACACTTATAGCATATATATATATAAATATATACATACATTAGCTAAGTTTCCACCAACAATAATTACACAATCATTAAAATAATCAAAACATATATAAAATCAAACAGCTAAACCATCATAATCAGTAAAGGTGTAGTAAGATATATATTTTTTTATAATCAAATATAATTAATTACTTAATGAAAACACAAATTTAACAAAAACAAAATATAAATGAAATCACATAGCTTAAGCATTATTACATTGAGTAAGGCAAATAAAATGCAATAAATAAATGATATATATATTATTTATATATTTTTTAACCAAATACAATTAAAAGGCAAGCAAGAATATGACTACAGTACAAAATTTATAACAAACTTAAATATTGAATATTAAGATGGGTTGGTACATTCATTTTATATAAATTAATACATTTAATACATTATTATTTTTAACTTATTTATGTTATTTTTGCAGTGATTTTTTTTTAAATATATAATATCAATATCTGAGTACACTTAATTATATATTATATGCTCGCACAGATCTACTTCTTCCTATTCATGATTATGCTGTCGCAAGCTTGATGTAGCCAAAGACCAATTGAATTAAGCTGAGAGATTACAAAATACTTTTATTCGGCTTATATTGGGATGAGGCAAATATAACCACGTTTCACAATTTTGTTCTCTTCTTAATTAGTCTGACTTCATAGGAATATGCACATCTTCTCTATTCTGTACTGTGTGTTGTTTAACCCTTTTACTCCCCCTTCATCACTTGATATTCATTAGATGATGACGGTGATGACTACGTCTCAGTGCTTTTATTTATGTGCTCCGTATTTTGTTGTTCGATCACTACTATTTTAGCTATCTCTATAGCTTTCTTTAGTGACAGATCAGACCGTTGTAATAATCTTTGATGTTTGGCGAGCTACTCTAACACATATTCGCTGTAAATTTATCACTGACCAATGACTATTAATTCAATGAAATCGCATTTTAAACTGAAATTTTCTAGACTCGTAATAAAGTTGGTTATATTTTCGTGTTTGCTTTGTTTTCTCATAAAAAATACATGTCAGGCCATAGTTAAATTTTTCCTCGGTTTGAAATACTTGTTACATTTATTAATGAGGTCTTCTAAAGTAATTTCTGTTATTTTAATGTTGAACAAAATTGCTATTTCTCTCTATTTACACTTCTTATACATAACCAGTGGCTAATACTCCTTATATATATCCAGAGGCTAATAAATATAGTTCAAAATATGGTTGCCATTTTTTCCGCGTTAAATTGTTATTTATTTCGTTGTTTAGAAAAACCTTCGGTAGGTAAAATGTTTGAATTTTTATCTGCCGTTTTAAAACTTTTGACAGGCAACACGAATTGACGAAAAAATTTTACCTATTTAAAGTTTTAAGAAGTGATATACCACGTTTATGTTTAAAGCAAGCACTTCTAAAACCATGTATTATTGTTATAGTTGTTTTTTAGGCTTTGTTTATACACCTATATACTATTTACGTATTAATTATTGTCACTGAGTTAACTGACTTGCTCACACGCAGTCTTAAAGCGTACTGTTATGAAAGATATAAGATAAGATCATAAAGATACACACAATATATATGCAATATTAGTTTTTATGCAAAAACAACACACGAAGCTACTGAAAACACGAAATTGTTAACAAAACTTTTTGATTTTGACAACTAACAGGTGCGCGTACTTTTCCTACAGATAATAATTTATTGATTTTTAGTGGGGATACTAAACTTATAATAAATTAATAAAGATATTAAAAATTATAGGACAAAATATAGGATAAATCATAAGCAAAAGTGTAAATTACATGTAATATTTAATCTCTTTTCAGTTTGACCATAACCATTTTTTAATAAATGTTCTACGTGTATCTTTAAATTGACATAACTTTATTATTTATGAACCGATTGAAATAAAACAAACACTAAATGTTAAGTGAAGTTAGCCACAATACATTAGTGAAAACCGCACTCAAATCCGTTAAGCCGTTTTTAAGATTAGCGTGCACAAACGCACAGACAAACAGACAAACAGACAAACAGACAAAAAATTTATTAATCATTGTTTTGGGTTCTATTGTGTTTATAAAGACCCCCGATAAAAGTTTTACTCATTTATCTTCCATGTACAGACATCGACCAGTTACAGATTTATTATATGTATAGATTTTGTAATGAACATATAAAAAAAATCATAATGGCATTACCATTCAAATTATGTGTTCTAAGGTCAACCTCTTTTGACTGGGGTAATATAAAAAGTGGGTGTCACGGTGGACTCTAAGCTACTTAATAATTCAAAGGCTGTCCAAATCTCTGCATGTCTGAATAGAACCTCCGAAGCATTTGTTTAACCATCCACTTTTAAAACATTCGATTGCTTTTTCAAAACGTAGACATGTTTTTTTAGGTACTTGAATATTTAACTTTATTTCAGTCAGTCAGAAATATATAATACATACCAAATTTAAATATTCTATAACATAATATAAGCAATAACAGCCTGTGAATGACCCACTGCTGGGTTAAGGCCTCCTCTCCTTTTTGGAGGAGAAGGTTTGGAGCTTATTCCACCACGCTACTCCAATGCGGGTTGGTGGAATACACATGTGGCAGAAGTTCAGTGAAGTTAGACACATGCAGGTTTCCTCACGATGTTTTCCTTCACCGTCAAGCACGAAATGAAATATAAACACAAAATAAACACATGAAAATTCAGTGGCGCTTGCCTGGGTTTGAACCCACGATCATCGGTTACGATTCACGCATTCTAACCACTAGACCATCTCGGCTTTTATTCTATAACATGATGTCATTTAATATATTTAAATTAGAGTTTATTCTGTTTATATTTTTCATTATTTTAATATATTGAAATGATATGTTATATACGTACTTAGCATAAATAAAATCAACGAAAATCCGTTGACAAATAGAGGAAAGAAGGGTACTGTTTTGTTTTTGCCTACTTTTATATAAAGAATACTTACAGTGAAGTTGTTTTTACAGCTAATAGCAATTTTCATGTCAAGTCAAGTTCATTTGCATATTATAACGTTCTAGCTACACGAATGTAATATATTCTTAGAGTTATTTTAAGAAGTATAAAGCAGTAATTTTATCGATATCTTATTTGCTATTAGAGCCCATAATTCCATCGAATCGTTTATAGGATTTACTATTCGGATAATTGTCTATTGTCTTGGGAATTATTGACGTTAGCCACGCGATTTTCGACCTTCGACCATTTTAACATGGCGTTTTAGAGGTACAATTTCTTGTCAGTGATGAGGCTATTAATGCAATTGTGCTTCTTAATGGTTACTGAAATTCAATTTAAGTGGCGGAATTAAGTAAAAATTAGGTAATAATATTGAAATAGGTGAGTAATATTTTATTTAAGATACACAAATACTTAGTGAATATTTCTTTGATTTCAATACAACACATTATAATGTGGTGTAAATGTGTCAATTACTATATATACTATAAAATTGGAGTTTTTTTGAATACCTAGTGCGAGTTTTTTTACGTATTTGATAGCGTCGACGGTAACTGCGATTTTTATGTAATGAAAATAACGCCAGCTAGTGACAATAATCGGAATTATAAACAAATTGTAAGAAACACGAAACACCACAAGACACGATCGTGATGTGTCGAAAAGCGATATTATGTGACTTTAACTACAAAATTTACACGAATTAAATCAGTGATACCATGTCTTCAAAATTTCCCAAGCGATATGCTAAGTCAATTCTTATAGAATGGTATTGCTGCTTTGAAAATGGCTTCTCTTATTCAACAGTATACATCCATATATAGTTGCTGGTATAGCTTCGCACTCTCCCAGCAACTGTATATGGATGTATACTGTTCGCTGCAAATCAGATTGCCTCAAGAAAAGCCAATCCTAAAAAATCACGAAATAATTTTATTTCAAAATGCTTACAAATTTGTAAAAAATATCACAACTGTTATTAACATAAAAAAATGTCATTAATTTGAGGAAAACTTAAGAAAATCAATATGATTTATTAATTTTTTCTTTCGAAGTATTGGTGATCTCGTTTTAAATATATCCGAAAAATTTTGGCACCATAAAAAATCAATCACTTGGAAAATTAGGTTTGCAATATAGCATAGATTTCTGGTAGGTATATACTTAATGCCTATTATATTGGTTATAAAATGAAGTTTAAAAAGAACTATTACAAACATAATCTATAATTCTAGAAGTTACTGTGATAATTTAAGCGAATAATTCTAATTCCACGATTTAGTCCATCAATTCGCGTTGCTCTTTAATCTTGAATATATTTGCGCTACGACTCTTATCTAAGTCACTCGACATCTCTTTTGACTGATGAAGTGACTGCATAGTTGTTTATTACATACTAACGATTTGTACCGACTTCATACGGATTAAATGAATGTTTTATATTATTTTATATTTTACATTATAATAATATCTAATAGGTAATGCGTACTTTACTCTACTTACTTTATACTTTATTGTACACCAGAACGAGAAAAAACAATTTTTTCATGAGTTTATTCAAAATAATATCTTGTAATATCTACTTATTATTCCAAAGTACTTGCTGTTGTCGCTGCCTAGTGTAAAAGGTAATGTTTATTTTATCCTTAAAATACATCAATAATATTTTACTCAGTGGTAGGGCTTTGTGCAAGCTCGTCTGAGTAGGTACCACCCACTCATCAGATATTCTACCGCAAAACAGCAGTACTTGTTATTGTTGTGTTCCAGTTTGAAGGGTGAGTGAGCCAGTGTAATTACAGGCACAAGGGACATAACATCTTAGTTCCCAAGGTTAGTGGCGCATTGGCGATGTAAGCGATGGTTAACATTTCTTACAATGCCATTGTCTATGGGCGCTGGTGACCACTTACCATCAGGTGGCCCATATGCTCGTCCGCCTACCTATAAAAAAAAAAAATCTGACGTGTACAACGATCCGTTCTAAAATAATTCAAACTAAAAAAAATTGTTGCTGTGACTTATCTTATTTTTGCTGTGAGGGTCGTGTGTGCAGAGTGCATATATAGAGAAAAGAGCGCTAATTTGCTTGCATATTGTTACTATTCGCAAGTTAATGTCAATTAAAATACATTATCTTAATATTTTATTACATAAATATATAGAATAGGTATTTAGAAATTAAGATCTATGTAGTTGTAGCTTTTAAAAACTCAAGTCGGGGACGAGTGGATATACAGCGTGTAACAAAATTCGTGTCTGATCCGTGAAGTGGTTATTAGGTATCGTGTGTCGATTCTATTTATGTAATAATTTTTAAAACGCTAAGCAAAAAATTTATCACGGATTTTTTTTTTTAAATTAAATGACGAAAATTTCTTGGCAACACAGGTGCGGGCAATAGCGCTCGATAGCTCTTACCTATTGGGTAGCTAATGAGGTCATGACCCCAGTAGTCCACTTTTTTACCACCAACAGTGTCGTTAAACACAATTAATATATTTTCTTAAGTAATTTTTTCTTAGTATTGTAAAAATTATCATATAAATAGAACCGCCACACGATACCTAATAACCACTTCACGGGTCGGACACGAATTTTGTTACACGCTGTATATAATAACAGAGTTCAATCACTGGCTCTGTTACTATACTCCAGCCACATTCGATCTGGAATTTTAGTAAACAAACCATGACTCATCATAATTAGGGTTGATACACTCTTAATAAAAAATAATAATTATTATAATTACAACTATATTAATTATAACACAATTTCCTGTTTAAACACAAAAATTTTAATTTAATATCGAACCCAAAAATTAAATTTAGCCGGTCAATACATAATTTATGTGAAAATTAGCTTAAAATAAAAGTTTAAAAATCTTTAAATACCACTATAATATTACTACAAAACTAACAACCCTATATTTTAATACTGACGTAAAGAAATCGCAGCTTTGTAACATTTGGAGTGTTTTTTAAGCAATTGGCAGATTTAGGAAGGTATATAATAGCGATACAGGTTCTTCGTAATTGGTGGTGTATATTTTTAGTCGTATTATAATGGTAGTATAACCACAACAGGTTAAGAATGTTAACATTACACACAACGTTTCATTACACACAAATAAAAAAAAAAGATCTTGTTTTGGCTAACATAAATATAGTATTACAATCACTGTTTCAACCACATATATTTAGAATTTCTTCTAATATATATATCAGATAAAATTTAAGAAATTTTATTGCAGTTACATTTTAATTAATTAAAAAAAATATTTTTTTAACGTAAATAAAGTTAAACGAAACGTAACTACGTAATTTTGTTGCATTATACGCCCGCCATAATGTTTGTTTTGTTGTTAGCTTTGCTTACAATTCGCGAGTGTTTGATTCTGGTGTTCTTCCGTTCTGTTATTAATTGTTAGATATTGTTATCGTTATTTACTTTTAATTCGTTATTGTTATAAGTTTGTTGTTATCAAATATTGTTTATATTAGATTACGATGAGTAATTCTGAATTACCCGGTCCGAGTGGGCTTGGATCTGTAGCGAAATTTTCTTCGCCCAAGAAGAAACGCGCAAAGAAAACTGCCATGAGTTCGTTAGAAAAAACTGTCCTCATCAATATTTATAAACTTGTCGAGGAAACTTGGCCCAAAAATGAGTTTATATATCGAAAAGATATTGCCAAAAAGACAGCGGAAACCGCCGGCGTTAGCTTGTCTACTGTTTATAATGTTTTGGCTGAGTATAAAAATGAAAAACGTGTGCATTCGCCGATACCAGCACCAAAACGCGTGACAAAAATTGATTTGTTAGACGAACTGGACCTCAGTGGCATAAGAAGAAAGTTCCACGAGTTTTTTTTTCGAAATGAACCACCGTCATTATCACAAGTGTTACAGGCTGTTAACGACGATGAAACTCTTCCAAATTTTAAGAGAACAACTTTTCAAAAACTAATTAAAAAATTGGATATTAAATACTTGAAAAGGTCAAGAAAAAGCATGTTAATTGAAAAGTCAGATATTGTCCGATGGAGATTTGATTATTTAACAAAAATCATCAAGTTCCGTGAAGAAAAACGAAAAATATACTATCTCGATGAAACATGGCTTAACGAAGGTATATTATTTGTTGAGACTTTTTTGTAGCATTTTCCTTTATAATACATTTGTATTTTCATTTAATATTTACCAGCTATAATCTTGTTTTTTTAGGACACACAAAATCAAAAGTATGGCAAGATGTAAGTGTGCAGTCCAGTCGGGAACCTCATAGAGAAGGCCTATCTACGGGACTAAAAGCCCCAACAGGAAAAGGAAAACGTCTGATAATATTACATATTGGTAAATATTTAACAATGTTAATTGATTTTGTTTTGATTTAAAATATGTTATTAAATATATTACTCTATTATAATTGTTTATATTTTGTTTACAGGAAGTGACGATGGATTTTTAAATGGTGGAGAATTAATTTTTGAAAGTAAGAAAGGGGAAGGTGATTATCATCAAGAGATGAATTCAAAAATTTTTGAAGATTGGTTTATGAAAATAATAAATAAAATTGAGCCAAACTCAATTTTTGTGATGGACAATGCACCATACCACTCAAGGCGACTTGAAAGAGTTCCAACAATGGTATGGTTGAAAACAGATATCCAAAAATGGCTCAATGAAAAAGGAATCCCCTTTGAAACAAATATGTTAAAAAGAAATTTAATTGATATAGTTAAAAAAGAAAAAATAAATATATGGCATATGCAATAGACACATATGCAAAAAATAATAATATTGAAATACTAAGATTGCCCCCATATCATTGTGAATTAAATCCGATTGAAATGATATGGGGGCAAGTAAAAGGCTATGTCGCAGGGAAAAACAAAAGTTTTAAAATGGCAGATGTAAAAATATTGCTTAGAGAGGCAATGGACTTGATTACACCTGCGACATGGCAAAAATGTATAGGGCATGTCATCAAAGAGGAATTAAAAATGGCACAACTTGACCACTTAAGTGATACAGTTGCCGACCAATTTATCATACATGTTACTGAGGATAGCACAACATCAACTTCTACTAGTAGTTCCGATAGTGACTAATGTTTTAAAAATATAAAGATTTAATAAAAATATTTCTTAAAGCAAATTTAGTTTTATTGTTAATATAAGTTTTGTAATTATTTATACCTTCCATATAAAAATATATAATATATAAATTATTTCATATATAAATAATAATAACAATTTATATTTAATAATATATTATCATATCATTTAAATTAAACATTTAACTACTATGATACAATGAAACTAAGTAATTATGATAGAATTAATGTTAAATTGTTTATAAGACGCTATTAATTATAATCATAATAATATTATATTTGCATTGTTATTTTTAAAAAGATATATTTGAAAAATAAAACCTATAAGACACTTTTTAATCTTCCAATATATAGTTCTAATAAATAATAATAAATAATGTAATTTTTATTTGATTAAATCATAAGATGAATCATTACTTTATAATATATAATTTTATATTATAATAAAAATATATTCTTATAATATAAAATAAAGCATACCAACAGACGTTGCTTTTTCCAGTATTGGAGCAATTGTAATCTCAAACCTCTCATTGACCCATTCAAATATACACAAAATTTAATCTAAATCAGTCCTGTCGTTTGGGAGGCGATAGATAAAGTTAATAAAGCGAATTATATAACTACGAGGTAATTTCCGATATCATTTTAAAATTGGAGCTATTATTTTTGAGATGTACATTATTCCAGATGATCATAAGTGTTATAATTATAACCAAGAATGCGCTTAGTCCTTTGCCTTAAATATTTAATTATTAATCATCAATTTTAATTTTTATTATCATCAAAAATAATTGTTGTACATATTTCTAAAAATGTTTTGAGCATCTGCCTGACGTTGGTTGCTAAGCAACGCTTTGTTATTAAACATTCCACATCGAATTTGGCTGGAGTATAGTTCATGCGCGCAACCGCCAGACGATCTAATGTAAGAAAAACGCTTTTCTTACTTATATCCAAAAATGTGAAATGCCTATGGGGTAAAATTTAAATATTTTAGACGGTAAATAACGTATTATTTATTTGATTAAATGTTATTTATTAAAATAATGATATCTCATATTTATTTGTTATATAAACATTTATAATTAAGTATGTATATTTTATCTTAAACCTTCTTACATTTACTTATTATATTAAGTGTTAAACGGTTTATTTAATACTAATGTATAATCATCAGAAACAAAATTTTTACACCCAGCAGCGCATGTAAGCCGATTACCTAATCGAGCTCTAAATACAGATTATTATTGTAGTAGTGCATAAAAAGAGATGCCTGCAGTTTCCAATGCTTCTTTAATTTATAATATTCTCTGTTGCACATAATATCCTTCATGGACATACCACAACGTCAAAATTGGAGACATAATTTCTCACATTGCCATATTGCCGAAGACGTTTTTTAGTAATCTCAAATCATACAACTATGTCACCTAAGAAAAATCAAGACGATATCGCCACTAGAAATACAAATGACTAAGATCAAATCATATAGTTTCAGACTCCACGAAGAGTCATCAAGAATCCACCAGAGTATATTCAGTACAGTGCTCATACTACACAGCAATATTTAACTTAAGTGTATTATTATAGTTTCATACTCGGTAATAAGCCGAGATGGCCCAGTGGTAAGAACGCGTGAATCTTAACCGATGATCGTGGGTTCAAACCCGGGCAAGCACCACTGAATTTCATTTGCTTAATTTATGATTATAATTCATCTCGTGCTTGACGGTGAACGAAAACATCGTGAGGAAACCTGCATGTGTCAAATTTCAGTGAAATTCTGTCACATGTGTATTCCAACAACCCGCATTGGAGCAGCGTGGTGGAATAAGCTCCAAACTTTCTCCACAAAAAGAGTAGAAGAGGCCTTAGCCCAGCAGTGGGACATTCACAGGCTGTTACTTTTACTTTTAGTCGGTAAAGTAATAAAATCTATTTTAGTGTGAGTACACACAGCTTACAAAATTTATTGTTTATAAGTAAAACGAAAATCACAAAAACGAAAATCGTTACCCAGATTTAGAGTGATAAGTACGAAGGTGTTTATACTTTACGATCTTCGTTCTATTGGTCTACACTGGTCTGATGAAGTGTTAATCTTTTGACTGCTATACAATATATTACATGCGTATGTGCCTTATTTAACATTTCGTGTTTAGTTGGGTAGTTTCCGTTGAAAACGGTTAGCGTGGCAAAATTAAGTTAGTAAAACATCATCATCATCCTCAAACATAACTCATGATGGTAAATATATATAAAACCGTATGCAAGATAATTAAATTAATTAAAAAATACGTCAGCTACACTGTATTACCTATTTATTTATTTAATACTATATTTTTATTATTTGTCTAAATAAGTAAAGATGGTAGCAATGATTCAAATGATATCCCATACAGCCAACATCTGTTCATGCATTTAAAAGGTATAGTGGAATTAACTCTTTTTTTTTTTTTATTGTATAGGTTGGCGGACGAGCATGTGGGCCACCTGATGGTAAGTGGTCACCAACGCCCATAGACAATGGCATTGTAAGAAATGTTAACCATCGCTTACACTGCCAATGCGCATCCAACCTTGGGAACTAAGATGTTATGTCCCTTGTGCCTGTAATTACACTGGCTCACTCACCCTTCAAACCGGAACACAACAATACAAAGTACTGCTGTTTTGCGGTAGAATATTTGATGAGTACGTGGTACCTACCCAGACGAGCTTGCACAAAGCTCTACCACCGAGTGTAATTCACAAATATAGATGAACCCTGAAAATATTACACTAATATTTTGGGAAGTCATGTAAACAGGGGCGCACACAACAGTATAAGTATAGTATTATAATATAAGTATAAACTACTTCACAAGCTGACTATTCATACTCATCACATCGATATCGGTTTCGTCTGTAATAGCAAGGCTCTGAGCATTGTTGCAATCTGTTAAGAGCCAAAGTTATTTAAATTCGCGTATTATCCAGCAAAAAAATTTAATTTCATATAAAGCGAATATAAAGTACATTTTTGCCTGAATAATTTTGACACAATGCTTAGCGTATGGCTACGCCTACAGATAACGTACAGTAATTAGGAATCTTACCACAGCTTGCTGCGGTCGCCTTTAATTAGGACTGTATTTAGCCTCCAGTTTCATAAACCAACTGTTTTAATCAATGTTAACTTTGTTTCAGACTAGCTAAAATATTCTACGGTAGGGTTACAGCAATTTACTTAAAAAACTTGGTAAAACAACTTTATAAAACGCTTTTAGCATATTTTTTTAAGATTATGAATGGTACGGGTATTGATAATAAGGGTATCAATATATTTATCATGTTTTGCGCTTAAAATTTAGACACCGTTTCCTATTGTATACCTTTTATCAGGGCTTCTACAAATATCGGTTGTTATTAAAATTTTCATAAGTTGCAAGTTTTGTAAGTATGGGGTATGTAGAAATAAACTTATTTTTATTTAAATAGAATTAAGGAACTTCCATTGATGATGTTCCAAAATCAATATCATATGAAGTTTCAAGTAGAGTGGATGCCCTTCACTTTCATAGTCCGATGAATTGGCAATCCGACCCGACCAGAGAGAAACACAGACACATTATTACACATATTCCATAATTTATCTCGATATTTTTTAATTGTATTATAAAGCAGTAATAGCAAAAGTTTGTATTTAATAGCTACGTATTATGTATTGACATACATACATTTGAACAAAGAGTTGTGCAAATATAGTCTGTAAGTCAAGTCTTACTTCGCCTGCAGTAGCCTTAAGATCGCTATTAGTGATAAAGCCGTATTTGCCCGCAATTTTATTCACTAATTATTATTACAACAGTTAGCTGACTTTACGTTTCATTAAGGGTCAATATGACTTACACACATGTGACCCATTTGCTACCATATTTTCCTTAAAAATCTATACATATAATAAATCTGTAACTGGTCGATGTCTGTACATGGAAGATAAATGAGTAAAACTTTTATCGGGGGTCTTTATAAACACAATAGAACCCAAAACAATGATTAATAAATTTTTTGTCTGTTTGTCTGTTTGTCTGTTTGTCTGTGCGTTTGTGCACGCTAATCTTAAAAACGGCTTAACGGATTTGAGTGCGGTTTTCACTAATGTATTGTGGCTAACTTCACTTAACATTTAGTGTTTGTTTTATTTCAATCGGTTCATAAATAATAAAGTTATGCCAATTTAAAGATACACGTAGAACATTTATTAAAAAATGGTTATGGTCAAACTGAAAAGAGATTAAATATTACATGTAATATACTTTTTTGCTTATGATTTATCCTATATTTTGTCCTATAATTTTTAATCTCTTTATTTATTGACTAAAAGTTTAGTATCACTACTAAAAATCAATAAATTATTATCTGTAGGAAAAGTACGCGCACCTGTTAGTTGTCAAAATCAAAAAGTTTTGTTAACAATTTCGTCTTTTCAGTAGCTTCGTGTGTTGTTTTTGCATAAAAACTAATATTGCATATATATTGTGTGTATCTTTATGATCTCATCTTATATCTTTCATAACAGTACGCTTTAAGTCTGCGTGTGAGCAAGTCAGTTAACTCAGTGACAATAATTAATACGTAAATAGTATATAGGTGTATAAACCAAGCCTAAAAAACAACTATAACAATAATACATGGTTTTAGAAGTGCTTGCTTTAAACATCAACGGTATATCATTTCTTAAAACTTTAAATAGGTATAATTTTTTCGTAAATTCGTGTTTCCTGTCAAAAGTTTTAAAACGGCAGATAAAAATTCAAACCTACCAAAGCTTTTTCTAAACAACGAAATAAATAACAATTTAACGCGGAAAAAATGGCAACCATATTTTGAACTATATTTATTAGCCTCTGGATATATATATAAGGAGTATTAGCCACTGGTTATGTATAAGAAGTGTAAATAGAGAAAAATAGCAATTTTGTTCAACATTAAAATAACAGAAATTACTTTAGAAGACCTCATTAATAAATGTAACAAGTATTTCGAACCGAGGAAAAATTTAACTATGGCCTGACATGTATTTTTTATGAGAAAACAAAGCAAACACGAAAATATAACCAACTTTATTACGAGTCTAGAAAATTACAGTTTAAAATGCGATTTCGTTGAATTAATAGTCATTGGTCAGTGATAAATTTACAGCGAATATGTGTTAGAGTAGCTCGCCAAACATCAAAGATTATTACAACGGTCTGATCTGTCACTAAAGAAAGCTATAGAGATAGCTAAAATAGTAGTGATCGAACAACAAAATATGGAGCACATAAATAAAAGCACTGAGACGTTGTCATCACCGTCATCATCTAATGAATATCAAGTGATAAAGGGGGAGTAAAAGGGTTAAACAACACACAGTACAGAATAGAGAAGATGTGCATATTCCTATGAAGTCAGACGGGCAACTAATTAAGAAGAGAACAAAATTGTGAAACGTGGTTATATTTGCCTCATCCCAATATAAACCGAATAAAAGTATTTTGTAATCTCTCAGCTTAATTCAATTGGTCTTTGGCTACATCAAGCTTGCGACAGCATAATCATGAATAGGAAGAAGTAGATCTGTGCGAGCATATAATATATAATTAAGTGTACTCAGATATTGATATTATATATTTAAAAAAAAATCACTGCAAAAATAACATAAATAAGTTAAAAATAATAATGTATTAAATGTATTAATTTATATAAAATGAATGTACCAACCCATCTTAATATTCAATATTTTAGTTTGTTATAAATTTAGTACTGTAGTCATATTCTTGCTTGCCTTTTAATTGTATTTGGTTAAAAAATATATAAATAATATATATATCATTTATTTACTGCATTTTATTGGCCTTACTCAATGTAATAATGCTTAAGCTATGTGATTTCATTTATATTTTGTTTTTGTTAAATTTGTGTTTTCATTAAGTAATTAATTATATTTGATTATAAAAAAATATATATCTTACTACACCTTTACTGATTATGATGGTTTAGCTGTTTGATTTTATATATGTTTTGATTATTTTAATGATTGTGTAATTATTGTTGGTGGAAACTTAGTTAATGTATGTATATATTTATATATATATATGCTATAAGTGTCATCTCATTTTTAACACTTAACCTACCAGAGCGGTCAAATAACTGCTTTTGAAACTTTAATTAAAATTGTTATATAGCTGCTTTTGTTTGTATATTATATACTTTTTCTACATAAAATGGCCGCTTAAGCAGCTTATTCAGATGTGTGTCAAGTTCAATGGACAACATTTGTTTTAATTCCCTTTTTTTGTTTAATTAAATTAGTAGCCTTGGTTAAGTCTGATTTTATTTAGTCTCTGACAGAAGAAACTTTTCCTTTACTTTATATTTTATATTGTACACATAAAATAACATAAATCTATAACAAAAACGAATTAATTAATAAATTATCCATACATATAAATAAAATTGAAGTTTCTGTCTGTTATTTCAAAATAACTGCCTGTTTTAAAGGTTATATGGCTATTTACGATTTACCAAAATCAAAGCAATCATTTTTTTAATTTTTTTACTGTCTGCATGTCTGTATCTTTCAATCGTCTAAAAATTGAAATAACCGAATTATTATAAGAACTATTTCAAGATTCCGTTTAGCCTTTATTTCATCAAAATTAGTTGAGTCTATCACAAGTTTTAAAAAATACGTATTTTTGTTGATATCTATTCACATAATATTATTACTCTTCCTAACTGATTCATTAACGCAGAGCCTGAACTGCGGGGGTTAGAAACTTGAAATTTTGGCAGTTGATACATTTTATAACACCCACTAAGGTAGGATTTTTGGAAATTCTACCCCTAAAGAGTTGAACGATTGTTTAGAAACCCGTCATTTTTAAAGTTAGAAGCATGAAATTTAATGAACAAGCTTAAAAATAAATAAAAATGTATTTCAGCGTTTTTGAAAATCTAAATCTGAGAGGGTAAAAAAGGGGTTGAAAGTTTGTATGGGGATTCCGTCACTTTTGGTGTAAGAAGAATGATATTTAGTATTAAAGCTATGCATACGTATTTCGTCGTTTTTAGAAATTTAACTCCAAACGGGAGAAACGGGGTAAAAGCATTAGTATAAAAATTAAAAAAATAGAAATATACTATTTGAGTTTTTTGATTGAATTAATAAATATGAATTTCAAAGTTTTTAGAAACTTTTATTTTTGTTTGGAAGAGTTGGGTGCAAATAATGAAATTCAAAATACGCAATATCTTAAATCAATATCTCTTAGGGAGAAATATACGAACTTCACTATGTTGGTGATGTTTGGATAAAAAAAACATATTCCATTATTGCCATATGTACCACTTAATTGGTGGTATTCCCTAAGCTTATATTATTGTAAAGTTTCATTAAAATCCATTCAGTAGTTTATGCGTGAAAGAGTAACAAACGTCCATACATCCATACAAACTTTCGAGTTTATTATATTAGTAAAAAGTAGGATTATTATATGCCCTATACCGAACACACATACACTATACTGGATGGGCGAATAAATCGATTGGTAAATGTTTATATCTTATTGATTAAAAAATGATAAAATCCTTATTTTACCCGTACGAAGTCGGGACGGGCAGCTAATTACTCGCTGATAACGTATCTTTCTGTAGGTAAAAAAGGTTTTTAAAAACAGTACAGCAGTTTTTTAGTTTATTCGCTACAAACAAACATACAAAAAATCTATTTTTACTTATTTATAATATTAGTATAGATAAAGACCACGCGCGAGCGAAGCTGCGGGCAACAGCTAGTATCTAATATAAAGCTGAAGCGTTTGTTTGTTGTTTTGTTTAAATCATCGAAATTCGAAACAGATTCGAAAATTATTGAAAAATGCTATGACTATATCTATAAGATAATATTACGACCATTAGGCGTGGAGTTGTAATAATTAATGTGAGTAAAATCACATGGAGCAGCTAGTATTATATAGAGGCGTTGCTACTTGTAAAACCAATATTTATTGAATGGAAGTTGTTTCTTTACTTAGATAGCTTCGATATTTTTCTATTGATACAATGGAACTGCTTCAAAGTTATTCTTTATGTATTTTATAACAAAGATGAAACATGTAGTGTAGGTGTTGAATTCGCTTAGGAGATATTTGAAGAAGTTTCACAAACTGTGCCCACAGGACAGATAAACTTTCGATAGCTTAAGCGAAACTGGATAATTTTAAAATTAAATCGTCACTAGTTTGAGGCTTTGAATAAATTGCATGATATTTAAAAAAAATACTTTGACAAAATATTTTCGGTAAAATAAAATCAAATGATAATTATTATATTATTAATTATAGAAACTTTTTTTAAATTTATACCCGGTTTTACGCTTACTATTTGGTGACAAGAGAACGGGTCTAGTTTTCTTTGGACTCGTATTTGTAAACAACGGAGAATCAAATTTAAAATGAATGAATATTATTTATAATACATTCATAGTACGTACATATACAATAAGTAAGTAGCATTTCATTCATTCCCTAAATGCAGGAGTAACCATTTACCCATCAGAATGTCAATTTCTGGAACAATTAATTTACTACTAAGTGACACGTAAATTGCTTACTTAAAGCGCCTATTAGCCGTATTAGTCAATTTATATAATATAGCGTATAGAATGTACCTAATACATGGGCACGGATTGGTTCACCTCATCATTCAGTCTAATGGCACTCGATTTAGCATCCAAACTGGGCTTCTCATTTGCCCTTAAAGGGTTTCTTTAGTCGTTGATTTACGATAAATGTTGCTGAAATATTTTCTACCGAAAGAAAATTTACGTAATTTTGATTTTTTTTTGATTTATACTTGATATAATATATCTGTTATTCTTTATTCAAGTAATCAGTTTTTTCATCTATTTTAAATGTTAATCTAGTTACAAACGTAATAATTAGGGCTGTGCTATTTATTATTATATAGCCCTGTAATTTATAAAAAGTGGATATAATTTTTTTTTTGTCTATATCGAGACAAGCATCACTTATATGTTTAGAAGTATTTTGCTGAAAATTCATATTTTAATATTTATTTTTTATATGTGAATTGTCTTTTTATTTAAGACTTGAATGGGTTTCAAGAATAAAAATAAATATTTTAATGTTTTGTTGTTATAAATAAATAATAATAAATGTAAAAATGAAGGCAATAATTTTCAATAATTTCATCGTCATTTTATTATATTTTACAAAACTGTTTTGAACAACTTCATTAAAAAATACATTAGAGGCGAATAAAATACGCAAAAAAAATTATCCCTTCATACCACAAAGAAACAGGATAAAAGAGGTGATTTGTTCAAATCAACCTCCAAATAAATTATAAGAACAATGCGACCAGAGAATCTATATAATTCACTTCCAGGTCATTAAATCGTGATATATTGACTCGGAGAATGACTCGGTATATGTTCGATATAATTCTAATAATGTGGTAGGTTTTTATTACATTAGGAAAAAACTTCGCTATGTTTACCTCGTCTTTACTCAGCCAGCAAAAGGGACAGCAGATTAATAATTTACCATTTTCGCCTACTTTCAACTATAGCCTAGCGTTGAAGCAAATTTCGACCAATAAACAATCTAAGTTTGTTGATGATATCTTTATAAGTTAAAGGAATTAAAAAAAAAAACTTCATGCTACAAATCATAAAATGCAGATTCATTATAAATTCGAGAATAATATTATTATACTTACGAGTAAATAATTTAACGTTACAAAGCAACGTGACTCAATAAATTGTGGTTTTTTTTTAGAATACCTTTTTTTTTTGTTTCCTAGTCAGCTTTATTTAAATAAGTTTTGATTGTTATAATAATACTCAATGATAAGTAGATCATTATAGACTCTTAAGTGTTATTTTAAAAGACCTACCTTCTTATTTAACTTATGTGTTGGTGGTAATGGTAGCAGTTGCTGCTATTGAAATATTTATTAATGGAAAAATTACGATAACACACTTGGAGATTTATAGTTGAACATCATAGTATACGTTTGAGGTAATTATCATGTTTTGGTTTTAAATTAATTTGAGCGATCGATTGATTAGATATTACTTAAAATCTTCAATGAACATTGCGATTATGTAAGTTAAAAACAAAAGGCTTTCGTTATTTTTAAAAGGGAGAAAATTTAATTTTAAGAATAAGGTCACGGGGCCAAAAAAATAACCATTAATTATCTGCGAATGACGGTTGATACCCAGGAAAGTTTGAAAGCGGAAGAAAAGGTTTAAGAAAAGTTTAAATAATATTCATAACTTTTAAAAATCGAACAATTGGATCTTTTAATTTTGTAGCTAGGTATTTTTATAATTTACAAAGACCGTTAACTATATTTTAACATTTCACAAAATCTCTAGGAAGGTCTTCGTTAAAAGAGGTGAAATTTATGTGACTAATAATATTTATAATAAGAAATTTACGCCGTGGGTGTAAAAATGACATTTTTAAATACTTGTATTAAATCATAATAACATATAATTTTTAATCAATTTGGTCAAGTCTCTTTTTGCTTGGTTAAGTTCCATTTACAAGTAAAGGATGGAATACGATTTTATTTCATAAACTGAATATTATTTAAAATAAGCAATCGTAAGATTATAACAATAAAATAAAAGTATCGTCTTTGTATTATTTTTAAATGTCCATTTAATCAAATATTTTTTATTTAAGTGTCATAATTGTTTGAACTTTGTTTATTATCGTTAAAGTAATGATGTGTTATTTAATCATTATTTTCTCTGGTAATAATAAGTAATGAAGATATTATGAAAAAAGCAATGCTGTAAAGGTTAAGACTAATAAGCTCCATAGTATTTTAAGACAAGTTGACAAGCCGGTTGGCGTGGTTGGTAGCCTTTCGCGCCGCAGTATATGGGTTCAATTCCCACCCAGGACAGACATTTCTGTTCATGAACATGTCTGTTTGTCCTGAGTCTGGGTGTAATTATCTATATAAGCATGTATTTACAAAAGAAAAGTAGTATATGTAGTATATCATTTGTCTGGTTTCCATAGTAAAAGTTCTGCTTAGTTTGGGATCAGATGGCCATGTGTGAATAATGTCCCAGGATATTATTATTATATTATCATTATAAGTTGAGTGGTATGAAAATAGTACTATTTATCATTAAATTAAAAAAAAAAATTAATCGCTTAGCGAATTACGCAAATCAAGTTTTTTAAGATAGTATGTGTAACGTTATGTATAACTACGCTAAAAGTAATAGCTCGGGACAATACTCGACAATACGTATTGTTATCTTAAAAAAATATATTAGTATTGCTCAGTACTGTGTAAATTAGTGATGATATAGTTTTGTATTCTTACTCGATTAATAGGAGTGTTTTTTTTTTCTTAAATACATATAACCTTAGTAACCTTAAAGTATTAAAAGTAAGCGTATTTACTAAAATGAAGATATTGAGTAAAACAAGATACTAATTTGTTAGTTTCTATCATTAGAGATTATTTCATTTATATATAGCTAAATGGGATCACTAACGATGTTAAGTCAAAACCATTCTTTGGAACCAGTTTTCGCCAGCGACTTTTCCGCACCGTTATGACAGGGGAACCTTCAAGAAAAAAAGCGTACTCTTTCCTTAAGGCCGACAACGCACCTGCAAGCCCTCGGATGTTGTAGGTGTTCATGGGTAGTGGAAGTCACTTTCCATCAGGTGAGCCTCCTGCTTGTTTGCTCCCCTCTCACATAAAAAAATAAGTCGAAAAAATTATAATATGATATAACTGAAAGTAAAAAAAAACAGGTAAATTATTAACCTCCTTTTTTTTAGTCGGCTAACAAATTGTGAATACCTACATCTCTTGTAAATACCATAAATATATAAAGTTCATATTACGTAAAAACTATCACTCAGTAGTATGGGGTTTTCCAATAGGGACGCTTGAACTTTGACAGCTGATTGCGGCCATGTTGTTGACGGACAGCTGTCAAATGCAGTGTGTTATATTCATTCCGTCCTCCCAAACCACCATGGCAGGTTACAGTGTCGAGCAGCACGTGCAAATCATAAAATTGTTTTATGAAAATGGGTCTTCAGTTCGAGCAACGTTCCGCGCACTTCGCCCGTTTTACGGTCGCGATGATCGTCCTGCCGAGTCGACTATCCGTCGATTGGTGGACAAATTCGAGTCAACCGGGTCAGTTAACAATCAGCCGGTTCCCGTGCGTCAACGTAACGCGAGATCTGCCGAGAATATCGCCGCTGTGCGCGACAGTGTCCTCGAAAACCCGCGGCAGTCAATTCCGCGTCGCGCACAGGAACTCGGCCTTTCGCAGACGACAACTTGGCGAATTTTGCGTTGTGACTTGAGCCTGCACCCGTACAAGATCCAGCTGACCCAAGAGCTCAAGGTTAATGACCATAGATAGCGCCGTGTGTTCGCTGACTGGGCATTAGAGCAGTTGGAAGTTGACGCCGATTTTGGCAAAAAAATCATCTTCAGCGACGAGGCGCATTTTTGGATGAATGGCTATGTCAACAAGCAAAATTGCCGTATTTGGGACGAGACCAATCCACACGAGGTTCACCAAGTGGCAATGCACCCGCAGAAAGTGACTGTTTGGTGCGGATTTTGGACCGGAGGCGTGATTGGTCCGTATTTTTTCGAAAACGATAATGGTGTGGCCGTCACCGTCAATGGTGAGCGATACCGGTCGATGATAACCAACTTCTTTTGGCCTGAAATCGAGAATATGGATCTGGACAACATGTGGTTTCAACAGGACGGCGCTACGTGTCACACAGCACACGCTACGATGGAAGTTCTGCACGATCAAGCGCCCTTAATGGAAAACCCTATAGAACTTTGAGCAAGCTCGTCTGGGTAGGTATCACCCACTCATCAGAAATTCTACCGCAAAACAGTAGTTCTTGATATTGTTGCGTTCTGGTTTGAAGGGTGAGTGAGCCAGTGTAATTACAGGCACTAGGGATATAACATCTTAGTTTCCAAGGTTGGTGGCGCATTGCCGATATAAGCGATGGTTAACATTTTTTACATTGCCAATGTCTAAAAGCGTTGGTGACCACTTACCATCAGTTGGCCCACATGCTCGTCCGCCTACCTACTTAAATAAAACTAAACTAAACTTTTTCAAGGACTCGTCAAATATACGTATTCGTAAGCATTCTAAGTTAGTCAATTGAATTGAATGCGGACTTTCTTAACTGAAATGCACACTATCTAATAGTTTGCTCGGAATCTGCACTTAGTATGCTCTTTTAAAATTTATCTGCGATCTGACTCAATTTCCTAAGTAGTTCCATTCGGCTAACGAACCAATGAAATGGACTCAGTAAAGCATAAAGTTTTTTGGCACGAACGAACATTCAAGACTATGCTATTGTTGAAACAAAGAATGCCGCGTTTACTTTTGTACTTTCGGCGAAAATTAAAACTATCCTGGCAAGACACTGCGAATAGTTTTAACGGTAAGCGTAAGCGCTGATATTTATGAGTCACGAAGAAAACAAAACTGCTTCCATAGAACAGGCGAGCAAAGATTAGATTAAATTTTTTAACTTTAATTTATTAAAAAGTTCAGTTGCAATTCCATGAAAAATGAGCAGTTGCCAAATAATAAATGGTCTACTTACCTAAGTCATTTACACTACTTGCTTCCCGGTTAGAATTTACGCAAGTATTATACCATTTTCGCAACTAATTGCGACAAATAGTTTCAATCGTTATTAAGTAAATGTTATAATTGCTTCATAATTAAAAAAAGGTTTCTAGCAGACAAAAGACGTTATACTGGTGTATTTTGAGGAAATGCAACAGTACACCATATATTAATTATGGTTTACTCGGTGGTAGAGCTTTGTGCAAGCTCGTCTGGGTAGGTACCACCCACTCATCAGATATTCTACCTCAAAACAGCAGTACTTGGTATTGTTGTGTTCCGGTTTGAAGGGTGAGTGAGCCAGTGTAATTACAGGCACAAGGGACATTACATCTTTGTTCCCAAGGCTGGTGGCGCAATGGCGATGTTGTTTATTTTTAAGAAATTTACAAATCACTGTCTATGGGCGTCGGTGACCACTTACCATCAGGTTGCCCATATGCTCGTCCACTAACTTATAAAATAAAAAAAGTTATATTCAATCAACTCGTAGTTAATGCTAAATTTAAGAAACTAATACATCGTCTAATCCATAAAATTTTTATTTTGAAAATAAAAGGAAGGTATTTTTGGAAATAGTATTATATACATTTTTACATATAGTTTAACCTGTAGCACGTCTTGAATCGCGCTATCAATGTTTTCTACGACGATTGCTATATAATTATATATACAATCAAATACATAATCGAGGAAAATCCATTAGCAAATTTTTTATTTAAAAATATATATATAATTATAACTATACAAATTGTACTCATTCTATCATGAAGAGAAATATCCAAGTGAATTGCGGGTTATGCATAAATTCAGAAATTAGCAAAATAACACGAAATTTGGTCTATTAAAGACTATTATAGTTTTATACGTAAATTATGATGTCCATAAATACAATTTTATTACGACACAATTATAATTCTCATTGTCGCTCTTGAGAACTATAAACGTATAATTGTACATTAACCAAGAAGATAAATAGCTTGAAAGCTTTCCAAACTTTGTACTTACGCCTTACATACTGACAATATCATTGAATATTTTATTTTATTATCTAACTTTCGTAACTATGCTTATGTTTCATCGTAATATATAATTATTTTGTTTTGTTGTTTAAACAAAATAAGTTATATAAATATGCACCTATATGTCTTAATCTTTAATCATTATCTTCATTGTCATCATTAAGAATTAAATAAATAAATAAAACTAACTAGAATTATTTAATGTTAAATACAATAACTAGGAGAGAAATAAGTTTTTTTTTTAATAAAGAAAATAGTAAACTGTCGTATTACAATTGTCGTAAATACATCTTATATAATGGTTGTTTAAATAAAAAATCTTAATATTATAAATAAAAATGATTTAGTTCGAATTTCAAATGTCCATAAATCTAATGATATAATTTCAGTTTTAAGCCAAATCGTTAACATACATATTATGATGAGATCTATAATAGCCTGCAACATAACATGCGTGAAGTCTACGAATGTTCGTGATGTCATAAATATCAGTAAAAGATCGCCCTTGTCTTAGTATTAGATCAAGGACGAGTAGTATATTTAGGTCTGTAATTAGTAAGTTTTCATTTCTAACCAACATCAAAAATGGTATTGATAGTATGATATGAAAATCACAACCTCTGCCGGTTACGATTTTTCAAGGTTTGGTTTTTACATTATTTTTTTATCTGTAAGTAACAGAAACTTTAATAAATGAATTCGTATTTAATTTTTCTTGTTAGGAATATTATATTTTTACAAAGTTTGCTTGTATTACAAAATGCTAATATTTTATTATCCACCGAGTAAAGAATAACTTAAAGAAACCTCTGCCTATTTAATTATTGAAACTTTATTTGTACAAACTAATTTCGCACGAGACGCGAGCTCAGCGCTACTTTAACTTGCAACTTTAGGAGTTTTAGTAAGTATACAAATTAAACCTTTATGTTTTGTAAGAAATTCCGCGATATATTATGTATATTGTTTTAATCCACGAGCTAAGAATTGTTTTGAACGAATTAATCCGATCTTTCTTTTGACGAGTGAAGAGATTATTTGCTCGAATGGGAATTTAAATACTCCTCTCCTTATAAAGAGATGGTTTGCAGATTATTCCGTTCGTTCAGTTTGCAGGTTTGTGAACACACATGTGGCAGATATATCCAGATTTCCTCAGGATCATTTCCGTTAACGACGATCATGAAATGAATTATAAGTATACATTAACCACATGAAAATGTTCTATCCATTGGGTCATCTCTGTGAATTAACTATTTTTTATTTTATGTTTATAAATAAAAAATATAGTACCAAATAAATAAATTATATAGATAGTCAGAACCTAGGTCAATAAAATTTCCAAGAGTTATAGATACAATTTGAGCAAAAGATGTGTCATTAAAAAGGTAATAAATTAACGGATGACTATTGTAAACATTACAAATAACAATAATGAAGGAAAAACAACATAAACAATACGTGAACAAATGTTAGTGTAAATATTAATGTTGTGTTTTTTTATCTTATATATATATATCTAAGATATTAACAAAAAAAATTGATATAAAATAAACAACACATTAATACGTGAAAAGCACAATTTAAACCCTTTATATTATAAAACAAATAAAAACAGTTTTCATAATAATTATCCTTAATAAGTTGGTTTTATCGTATAAGTTACGTTAATTGAAGTAATTAAATCGTAGTCCGCTTACTTGCAAGTGTAGCACTTGTAAATATCATGATATTACATCTGTGCAAAAACGTACAATCTGAATATTAAATATATTTAAAACATTATTAGATTTTACGTAGTACGCTCAACAACGAACCAATTAGTTACAAAGCTTATATTTCGTTTAGATTTTGGTTGGGTTAAAGAGGTTAAAAGCGAATATGGTAATAATGCCGATTTAGGATCCTTTCATCGGAAAATGAAAAGCCACCCTGGGGACACCCGAAAAACTCGAGCTAAAAAGCTCAAGCGAAATATTAAAAAAAAAAAAACAGTTAAGTGGCAATTCTTCTAATATAAAATTTATTTATGATAGAAATAGCTTCCGCCAACGGCTTCACCCGCTTTGCGGCAAGTGACGACGACAGTGTATACAATATTTAATATTATGATAGGTTGAATAGTTAATATATAAAAGCATAACCAACAAACAAACTAACTTTCGCATTTATAATATTAGTTAAGATTAATCTATTAAATTGTAGCTGCTTTTGTAAATCTTTAAATATGATTAAAAAAAATAACTTTTTAACTTTAACTTATATCAAATTTATAATTTTTAATAAATTTTTTTCAAATTTTTGAAAAGAGTCATACTATCTTAATGTTTGATATTTTGTACATTATCTACTTATATATTTTAGCTGTGGATAATTAATAAGAGGATAAAAGGTACCCACGACCATCCATTACACAGTTTTAATGAAAAAATTTGGAATTTTAAAAAAATTTAAAGGCAGTAAATATTTTTATTTACATAAAAACTTTTTATAGTATTTACACGATCGATCTAATCTGAGAAGTGAAGTAAGTTGTCTCTCAAGCCTTTTCTCTACATAAGCCAGCGTTGGGATATCATGTACTGATAGTTATTTCATACCAATATTACTGAGTTGTAAAATATTTGAAATTCTATCAATTTAGCCCAATATATCACATTCGTGAATTTTAATAGAGGTTCCCGAAGCTAGTAATAAAATATGACCTAGATGCTCTGGGAGTACAGAAATGCAGTTCGGATGAATATTTATGGTTTTCAAGTGTCAGTCTCGTATTTTAAATGCAGTTGAATTAACTGGATTAACTCATAGAATGTACTAGCTTTTAACTTTTGATACAGTGAGTTTAAATCCTCGGTTTACGCTTGATGCTATTTTTTATGCTGTTTGAAATGCTTATATTATAAATATGTATACTAGCGTCCGCCAACGGGTTTACGGGGAAGAGGGTATCTGTTAAGTACGCTTATTTTTTCTGTACCGGTAACAACTTATATTCGGAATTTTATTAATTTTATTTCGTCTGGTTAGGTACCACCCACACATCAGATATTCTATCGCAAAACTGCATTATTTGGTATTGTTGTGTTCCGGTTTGAAGGGTGAGTAAGCCAGTGTTATTAAAGGCAGAAGGGACATTACATCTTAGTTCACAAGGTTGGAGGCGCATTTGCGATGATTTTTGTTTGTGACCACTTACCATCAGGTAGCCCATATACTCGTCCGCCTACCTACACCATAAAAAAAAAATTGTAAACTGCCTATAATTTATATATCACATTATAGAATCTTTTGCTTATAATTTATTCTTCAAGTTATTGATAAATATGGCTCACAGTATTCTTTAGCAAACCCGTCTAAACGGTTAACTCGGTGTAAATACTCTTAACAGCTAAACAGCTTAGCTATATATAGAACTAATTCCACCTCAGTTTATATTATACGATACAAATATATTGAGAAGAAGAAATATATATGGTAAGTATTGCTATGGGAAAGTTTGTAGATCAGGGATTGAATTGGTCCTAGAAAAATTACTCCAGAAAAACTCCTCGCATTCTGTGCTGCTTGATGGCCCAACCTCTATCCCTGGTGACAATATCGGCTGAAGACTTGTGGCACGGTAAGCGCCGTGCTTGCGAGAGGCGCTGAAGCTGAGATGGTCTACGAAAACGGTTTGTTGCAGAAGGAGGCGTTGTGGAGCTGTGGACCATTTAGAAAATACCTCCGCTGACCCGCAGAGATGACTTCATGAATTTGTTATAGAATAGGACAGTAGTAAGGGAGAGGGTTGAAACTTTTTCGAATCGGAATGTCTGTGCGCTAAATTGACAAGCTACCCCAAATAAGTTAAGCAGCCAATTTTATCGCCTGCCTTTTTAAAATAAATAATAAAACATTGATATTACAAGACTCATAAATTTTTTTTTAATGAAATGGTTTAGTTTTTAGCAGAATAAATAACATTCCATCTAATTTTGAATCCAACAGGTCATTTTCTTTGTACATATTCATATTATTAGTTTTTTATACTAGCCGCAAGTGACAGGTTCATTTAAATATTAATATGAATTTGTAATTTGTAATCTTAAGCTCTGATTAGATTAATTTTTATATAATTAATATATGGGTTTTTTTTATAATTTTTCTGATACTTTTGTATTTCTTTATCTTCCACAAATAAATCTCCAACTCCTTAGAATTAACACGAACTTCAAATGTAAACAAGATGACACACAACATAAGATTTCTTTGATATCATGCAAGCGTCGTTTAAAATATTTACTTTTAGAACTGAACTTTACAAAAATTCTGTTCGAGCTAGCTCGAAAAGATTTTGATTCCTCGCCATGTCCAGGTGGCTCTACTACAATAATATTATGAATATATCCCTCATACCGCATTGCGACGACTCAGTTATTCGCCCACACCTGGCCACATTATGGCGAAATGCAGATGCAAGTTACACGATGTAGCGAATATATTTGAAAATATTTAGGAAAAAATTTTGCAAACTTACAATATTTAATATATTATGACTTTGAAAATTTACTTTACCGTTATGTAGCTTAGACTTAGTTAACTGAAATTATAAGGAAAATTTGCAATCTTATCGTCGACCGGTTCTTAAAGAACAAACACGAAATTCATTGCATAAAACAATACTAAAGTTTCTGAAAGTGATTTGTAACATTGACTTCATTGACAATAAGTCAAAAAACTCTCACTAGATACATTGTAGCTCGTGAAGTATTGAAACCCGACATAGGGTATCATTTTATTTTATTTATTCGATAGTGATTACGTTAATTAACACAATTTAATTCATTCCATAGAAATAGCATTTAAAATCAACGCTTTCAGATACCTACGTAAAAAAACGAACTGTAAAATAAATTAAGAACCCATTCATAATTGATAATAAAATATTTGATAATTTTTCCTGATAATATCACCACCGATGACCGACTGATGATTATTAATTATCTTTGTTAATTACAATTACCGGGTATCACTGAGAAGTCGATGTAATTAAAGAAATATAATTTATCAGGATACAAGGACAATATTTATAATCCATATGTTAGTATATGATAAATTATAAGCTAGTGCAATCACCTGTTAATAATAATGTTCCTTCGTTTATCCTTATCTAGCAATATTTCATAATTCTGCAATTAAAATGAAAAATGATTCCCAGTTTTTATGCGAAAAATGTTTTCTAATATATTTAACCAGATTAGCTTTTCAATTTATTCGTGTTATAACTTACATTATTATAATTCTGAACTGTAATATTAATAGCTTAAGGATGTCAACGAAACATCGTTACAGTATTTCAAATAAGCAAAATACATAACTATAACTTCAATGAATACTCAAATGAATGATACTATAGCATTAAGAGTCATTAAGGGCTATTACGGTTGGTTTAAATATATCTACAGCACATACTGACGACGATAACGAGTTATGTAATTCAAATAATTGTAATGAAGGTAATCTCCTCATCGAATGTGAGGGTAGCAGTCAGTCCAGTAGGTAGTTTAACATATAAATAATAAATTTTAGTTTACGTTAATGTTCTTACAGAATATAAGAATTTTATTAAACATGATTGACGTCTTGGTGGTCATACATTTCGATTATGTGGTTTGTCATATGCAAATAATAATAATCAGATTTTTGTGCTGACTTCCAATATATTTTGTATGTGTTGCTTCGTGTAAGCGAACGTTAAAGTTAAAGCGTATAATATGTTAATAAACATGATTAATAAACTTGATAATTGATAACTTGATATCGTAATATATCAGCTTGGTAGCATAATTTAATTAATTCTCGTAAAATGACGATACAAAAGTGTTTCTAAGAAGGTATTTGAATAAAGTATATTTTGATTTTGATGTTTGACTTGATTTAATATCAACACAGAACCTTTACCAGGAAATTGCTTTTCGTTTATCAATTGAGGTTTTTCAAGAAATGCAGCGAAGTGTCGGAGGCGGCTAAAGAAATATTCTTATTCAAAAGTCCGCATCAGCGATCCGTGACCAGTTTACGTGACTATAAAATGACTATTGAATTTGTTTATTTAATTCCAGTTAAACTGAAGAGTATGTATTCAATATTTTGGTAAATATTAAAAAATACTTTTAACTATTATTATTACAAAACATAGTTGAAACAAACATCCATGGATGAAATAAAAAATTATTAACTTTGGGTTAATATCATTTGATACATTTTTATCGCCCTGTACGAATAGTCGTACTCGTAAATGTATAGGTTAATGATTAAGTAGAAAGCACGCCACTATTTACTTTATAGTACTTTATTACATTTAAAAGATTATTGTTGCCTTTCTAGTATATTAAAGAGGCTTAATTACATAAATTGCTTATGTTCTCTATCAATTAAAAGAATGGGTGCAAAAATTTATAAATATCCAGGAGTTTATGGATGGAAATTGAGTAGTTAGATTTTTTAAATTAGGTAGGCAAACTGGCGAATAAGACACCTGGTGGTAATTAGCCGTCGCTGCCCATATACATTGGCACAATAAGAAATCTTAACCTGCCCTTACATCGCTAATGTACCACCAATCTTAGGAACTAAGATGTTATGTCCCTTGCACCTGTCTTAAACTGGCTATCCAATCAGCTCACAACAATACTACGTATTGCTGTTTTGTTGTATGTGATCACCTATCACATATTCAATCGCCAAACATATTACCTACCTAGCAGGCTTGCACAAAGCTCTACCAACTAGTATATCACGAAACTCATACAAATATTCAAATAGTAGCTTAAATAATGCGTGTATAAATCTCTTTGCTTGTTACTATATTTATGTACTTAAAACCAATGATCTGATCTGAACAACTATTTTGACAGCTTCTAGTTTTAATAAAAGGACATATTATGCGTTGCAGTATACATTCTCTATGTGGTTATAAATATGAAAAAAAGGTAAAGTTGAGGTATTTTTGATAACCGATTATCGTTCATAAATAATTAAGAAATACTTTTATGTTATGCATATTGAACGAATTCAAGTAATATATGTACGTAAGTTCATGTATCATTCATCATTCATGTTCATGTTTACATATGTTTCAATGTAAAAGTGGAAACTTTGTTGGCTTGTGTAAGACTCATTTTGTTATCAAATGTTTATGTATTATATTATGCTGCATGTTTCCCAATAAATAGATAAATATAAAAATATTGTCACCAGGGCCCAAAGTAAGTGTATAATTCCAGTTCAACCGGTGAGGTGGAATTTAATTGTTGAGGATTACATTATCAAGTTTGAACTTCATGTCAATACAACCCTATTAACAGGGTAAATGCGTGGCTTTGTGTTCTTCTAATATATGAATCAAAGTAAAAAAAAAAAACAATGGGTTGCACTCCGGGAGTGCCGGCAGAAGTGAAAACTTGAATATTAACGTAGTGCATTTTTGATATTTTGGAATGATTAGGGAAAAAATTTTGCTCGAATTGCTTTAATTATCAGTATATATACTATCATTTATGTGATAAAATACAATATTCATTTATTGTACTATCGTACACAAACATTTACAATTTATATTTCATTAAAAATTTAACACTTCAAAATCCGTCTTACGAATTTGCAATCAGAGTCACGTGACCTGACGCGAGTTTAACATTTTTTGCCCATCACAAAAAAGTGCACAATGCCGGTAAAGAAGTTTTTACTTCAAAAATTTAACACGTCAGAATCCGTCTTACGAATTTTCAATCAGGGTCACGTGACCTGACGCGAGTTTAACATTTTTTACCCATCATAAAAAAGTGCACAACGCCGCTAAAGAAGTTTTCACTTCAAAAATGTAGTGTCGTGGGACACCAGATACGAACCAAGTTCCTTATTATAAAAATATTAATTTCAAGTTCTATTCGAGGTATAAAGAAAATAATTATTCGGGTATACATTTTTTATTATGATTTTTTTATCGATAAAAACTACTTTACAAAATTATCTTAACACCTTTATTTTCTTTACAATGATTTATAAAAAAAATATATAATAATAACAGTTATCCCGTAGACTATACATTAGACACTGTATAACCATCATACATAGACTATACATAAAAATCTTACGCTTTTTATTTAACGTTACGGACGTTTTTTGCCGGCTACGGTACCACTCCGCAACGCCTCATAAGGAACTTCGTTCCAAAAGTTGGGTTCAAATCTTTTGCACAATTGATAAATATTTTATTCGATCGACTAGTCTGTATAGATTGACAAAAAATAATCAAAATTAAATTTTCAATATGAAAATTGTTTTGAAAACAAAATATAACTTTATTGTTAGTTAAAATAGCAAGAATTAAAAAAAAATTAATCCAGTTAGTCACTCTTTGAACCTGAAGGGTACAGGTATCCATTATAATTTAATCTCACACACAAAACTGGTCCGTTATATCGTTAAGAACTTTAATCACCGCACAGCTAAGTTTTCCGCAGGGAAATAATACTTCATTAAAAATTTAACGGTACGGTTTAATTTTCTATACAAGAGGGTATTTTAATGAAGCATGAAGCGTTATACTAAGTTTTAATCTTAGTCTAGACTTGGTTATATATTGGACAACTTTAAAAACTTACCTTATTGTGAATAGTCCCATGAAATGTAAAATCGAAAGTTATTAAATTTGTTTGATACAATATTTTTTACAAGATATTGTTTGACAAAATATAGATACAATATAATTGCTTTATTCATTTAAAGTTACATGTTTGTGTTATTTTAAGGTCATTTGGTGGTTCATTATAGTGATTATAAAAATATTTATTACTCTTTCATTTGTATGAGGTCAAAATTTGTTTTGATCTGTATAAATAAATGAAGCCCTTTCTTTTTTTTTTTTACTCTGGGATAACGCTTTACGCGTTTCCCCACCACGGGAACAGTGGGGGGGTATGTAGGGCTCGCCATATATCCGGGGCACCGAGTGTGCCCCAGTCATCGGAATACCTTCTCGGCCTTTTGGCTAAGATCAAAGTGTAGTATCTGTTCTTTTCAGCTTAAATAAATGAATCCCTACGTGAATAATCTTATATGACTATGTTGGGTTTGATTATCGCCTTTTTGGTATCTTGACAGATACAACAATACTCTAAAGATAAAATTAAGATTTAATTTTAAAATCAATATTTTGTCGAACCACAAAATTAATATGTCAATATTTAAGGTAAAGATTAAAAGAAAAATTTAAATGACGTACTAGTAATAATTTTTATTGAGATATCATAAATTGAGTTACCCCAGAATAAAAATGTTATGTCCAAAGAACAAAAAATGTATGACAAATATTCAATTTTCATAAATAAACGAGTGAACATTCAATCAGGTCCCGGAACAACGAAACAAAAGTAACCCTCAGGACGTATTACTGTCACAAAGAAAAAGGATTTACGTAAACCTCAAAATATATCACGCAATCGGCCGGGACGATATTCCATACGAAAATATGTCTAACATTGAAAATTTATATACTCATCCATACATGTTATGGATAAGAAAAAAATCTCCGATAAAGTCGTTTCATAAGTAACCGATAGTTATGTGCCGATATCTTACCAATATTATGCGATTCGTAATGTATTTCATTCGTTATTCTGATTCATTTTTATCGATTATTTACATTTAACGTTATTTGGATATATTTCTCATGACATAATTGTTTTTATTAGTCTTTCGTACATCAATTTTAGTATTACCGTTTGTTTCTGCCGTCCGTGTCCGTGTTTTCTTTATGAATAATTTGAGTTATTTGATAATCCGTTCTAGTTTTTAATAATTATCACACAATGATATTATCACTATCACAAGATCCAAGACGGCTCAATGATTAGAAGACGTAGTTCTCAATTAAAGGTTACGGGCTTATAATCAAACGCAGTGGCCTTTTCATGTGTTTAAATTTTGTTTATAAAGATCATTTATATATAAATCTATTTATATAAAGGCGACTTTGGCGGTGATATTTTTTTTAAGGAAGCGTACATTTGTTGTATGAATTTTGTTACTTGTGAACATACCATATCACAGGGCGGCAGTAGGTTAGCGGAGTTAACTTCTTAGCTTAAGAGGAGAGGCCTATACGAACTTTAAATTGTAAATAAAAACTTGGCGGCTTGGTAGGAATAAAGTTTTGAACCAGAAATTTTCATTTGTAATACAAATGAATGGACGATAACAAATGACGGTACAGGTCTTAAAGAACACAGTACAGATGTTTTGATATTTAAATAAATAATACAATTAAAAATATGTATAATATCAAGTTAATAAACTCGGTCACAATAGCAGGATACGAATATGTATTAAGTAAAGCCTTACGTAAACACTCGGATATTTCACTGATGAATAGAGGTTGCTTTCAGACGGATATTCAGTGGAGAGATAATGATGTGTACGGAGGTCGTTAGCTTAAGTCCTTTTAAATTAAAGCCTCTTTAAAAACTGTATTGAATTAAAAAAGGATTCCATTTCAATAGACGCTAACATGCTAAATGCGATTCCCGTAACTCCAACAAAAGATTTACGCAGGATAATGTAGGTCGAAAAACATATTCGAAAAATTTAAGTATTTATCAAAAGTAAAGCAACGTTGGACAAGATGTTAAATTTCGCTGTTGGATAAAATTCTACTTTTAATCAAAAAGGATTAGTGATAAATTTAATTATTGGTCAAGTTAGTATTGAAATTAAATTATAATGTGCATTAAATGTGAATGGCCTTATATCTAAATGTTATATTTTTATATATAATAATTTGATTTGAATCAAATTGAGGTCATTGAACTACTGTGAGTTTTACTCAATTTGCATCCGACATGAAAATCGAAGAATAAATCTATTAAATAATATTCAATTATTTAAAAATATATGAATTTAATTTTATTTACAAAAACTGGAATTCTTAACTCAAATTTATTTCGTTACGTAGAAAGCTGTTATAATTAAAAGCAGATTACAAGAAGCAGCCGGGAACAGCTCAGCCGGCAGAAGCGGCGCTAATTCAATTCAGCCCCAAGATTCAGGTCACTTCTCTCACCTGTAAATAGAATAAGAAATGTTTTAAAAGCCTTTAGCGTCTTACTTATACACGTCTTGATATCTGGAAACGAAATCTTCCTATTACGTTTTTTTTTTTATTGCATAGGGAGGCGGACGTGCATATGGGCCACCTGATGGTAAGTGGTCACCAACGCCCATAGACATTGGCTTTGTAAGAGATGTTACCATCGCTTACATCGCCAATGCGCCACCAACCTTGGGAACTAAGATGTTTCGGTCCTTGTGCCTGTAATTACCTATGATATGATTTAGATATATTTAGAGTGATACAAAGTTATTCTGTAGAGATAAATACCGATATTAAAATAGTGAACACAATTAATGATATACTAGTTAATAATCTTAGCTTTTCTAGTTTTGTGTCGTAGTTTTCATTTTGTATAGATTGGTTTGATGTCAAGATGTCATGATCTTAACAGAAATATTTAGGCATTTGTCATTTTCGTGTTAAATTTACTGTAAGCTTAAAGTTACAGTAAATACTTTTTAATTTGACTGAAGCTGTGTTTAGGCTGTATGAGTGTGATGTAAATCAATGAATGATTTTTTATGTAGGCTAAGAAATATTCGTGAAAATACCAAATACAATGGAAAAGCAACATACTAAAGTAGATTTTACCAAAAAATTATCATGTGATCTCACCAGCTTTTACAAATAATTTAAAAACTTTAAGATTATATTAAAATAATATTCGATTATATTAAATTAATGTCGAATTAAAATTTCAAGCACCAGAATTAAAATTGTATCTTCTTTTCGAAATCGCATAAAAATATAATAAGAATTTAACCAATACCATGTTTATATTTAATGACTAATTTTCGCTCATATTTTGTCATATTACTCATAGAATGATTACTTTGTGTCCTCATTATATTGGCGAATATCATATAGTAATATAATTGAGGCTAAATCCCAAACAGCAAATCCTCCAAAAACCTCCAACAGTCATTGCTTGGTATCCAATTTAAATTTTCATGAATATTAAGTTAAAATTGTCCTATTCGTAGAGTCCGAATGTTTCTAGTCAATCCCCAAGTAACGTAACTTATTAGGTCTACTTCGGATTAAAGCGAATATCGAAAACGATTTTGAATCGATTATACCGAATCGAATAGATTACGTTAACTTTTATGCGGTAATATAATTGTATTTACAAATGCAATAAAAATATATTTATTGTTTTCATTTCTGCACAAGTCCATTCAAGGCGGGTGGGAAATATGAAATATGAATTTTAAATGTACTTTTTTTAAAATTCAAGCGAACCTTTCTTTCTCATTTAATTTCAAATAATTTATTGGTATAATGAAACAGCTCTTATTCGCCTGCAATGTAACTTAAATATTTTTTTGATAATTTATCTATTACGTCTCGTATGCCACTTGTATACTTTTATGCGGCGGCCTATAATTAATAAAAATATAATAAATTATTTTATTACTATAATAACACACACAGACAAAAACACAAAAATTCTGACAAAAATGAAAAAAAATGTATAATGTGAATCACTGCATCATAAAACGATTATTTATCACAAAATTAGGTGAAAAAAAATGTACAGACAGAACCAAGAGATTTATATAGTAGTATATATAAAACTTTCATGCAACTGTCAACAACACCTGCCTGAAGTTACAACTGAATCGGATGAACGATGCATAAACGCATAGGATAGGAACAAAACAATTTATATACCATTTAGCTTTGAATGACAAAGCAAGAGGATGAAAAATAATATTCAAGAAATGTATCTGTCATATCTGTCATCTGTCATATAAAGGAAAGTTACAATAAAATGAAGAAATGCATTTAAATCGAGGCGGTTAATATTTAGATATTATTTTATGTCATATCATTTTATTGAGACATTGAAAGAAAAATCCAAAAAAAATATACATAGATATTAATTAGCTTTTTACCGTTTTCTTTCTCAATTTACTTATAGAAATGTAAGATTTTCTATGAATGTCTGTGTCTTAATATTAAATCCAAACCACTGAATTCGCAATCAAATATCAGTAGTAATATTTACAAGGGTACAAGAAACTTTTCTTATGATGTAATAATGTTACGAACACTCCATTTATCCCAGAAAATATTTAACTCTTTTATTCTGAGAGTATTCATACAAAATTAACATTTATCACGTCATGAGCAAAAACAACGCACTAATTAAAATGTATTTTCTCTTTTATAAATTTATTTATGCATTTCAACACAAATAAAAATTACTTAAATTAAATTAAAATTTTTAACCAAGTCGCTTCGACTCGTGGGAGTCCTAAGAACTGATTTTTTTTTTTTTAAAGCGAGTCTTTTAATTCCAGTTTATAGTGGAAGGAAAGCAATCCACCAGTAAAAGCATTTCAATGGAGAGAGTGTAGGTGGTTTATAAAAAAAATAAAATGATAAAATTGATTGCGACGATTTGAATTGAGAGATTTCTATATAACATCAGGTCGAATTTAATACTCATCCTTATAAAAACCAACATATTTTGTGATTAATTTTAAAAGTTTTCTGCAAATGAAAAATGCCATTCATTATTATTTATGATATGGACAAGTCTTATAGGAATACATTACACGATATTTAAAAAACGCTTAAAAAGCAGAAAGTGACGTTGATTGGATCGTTTGTTTGGTTACGACGTCAATTAGTCACTTTTTATCATTTAATGAAAGAATTACACAAAAAGAAATTGACAGGCACATTCAATAATTATACTAAAATATATCGGTTCGGAAATAATAAATCTTATACAAAAGAATATATTTTAATTACAAATGCAGCCGCAATACGTTATATTACGTAGATACTTTAATTTATTCACATTCAAGATTATTCAGATTGTACGTCCAAGCTGAAATTAAAAACAAATTACAAACACCAGCGCTTACGCGAATTGAATTCAGCCAACAGAAGAGGTGTTAATTCAATTCAGCCTTCGAGACTCAGGTCACTGCCCCATTGGCAAATAGAATAATAAATGCGTTCATATATTTTTAATTTTACGTTAGAGGTACCGCTAATGGGATTTGCTTAAAATATATTTTACGTATAACGAAAAAAAATTGAGAGGCCTTTTCGGTAAATAATTATGGATCTATTAACTAATTTCGGTATCGTGCGGCTATTCTTGGCGGAGGCTAGGCGATTGTGTAGGAGCAATTATAATATACAAACATAGTTGCATTATCTATTTCATACTGTTCTAATACAATAGGCCCGCAGTTTAACACTTCTGTAAATAGTTCGGCGCAGGACTACTGGCTTTTTGAGATATGGAATTGGAAAAACTACTAACTCCCAAACTCCAGACCAATTTTTATTAGTCTGACATGGGATTTCATCCTAGGTATACGGAATTAGCTTTATAAGCTGACCACTAGACTCACAGAGGAATGAGCTTAGTAAGGTTTTTAATAACATGTTTTATATAAAGTCTTTCATTTATATTAGACACGTGTAAAATAAATGCCAGACAAAAATATGAAATTATAAAATCGCGTGGAAACAAAGTACCGGTTACATTAGAAGTTCATTTGATAGATCAGAAGTTATTCATGAAGTTGATCACTTACCTCAATAAAATTATTTAAGCATAATTTAATAGTAATGTTAGGTATCAGTAGGTTATTAACTATAATTATTTTATTTAACTCACGAATTGTTGAAATCATTAAACCCTTTGCGCGCTCAGTGTACTTAATCATAATTTTAATTTTATCTTTTCTATTTCATTTTTTTTTTTCTTTCAAAATGACTATGCCAAAGTAAACTTAACTTACATACGAAGGAAATACTTTACTAAAGTATATTTATATATTATTATATTCTATAGATAAATCTTTGTTGGTATATGATAGACTATTTTTTATAAATTTATTAGCTGACCCGACAGACGTTGTCCTGTCTTAACTTTGAATATGGAATTCGAATTGGTATAATTAATTTAAAAAAAATATTATTCAAAAAAATAATATTTATTATTGTGATGCTCTATGATACACAACATTCATCGTTTTATTTTCTGATTCGTATATGAATAGGTTTGTTGGTATGCTAACACGGGAACAGGTGACATATAGCTGGCTATGTGAAAAACATGAATTTTCAAGATTGATGCCACAAACACTTAGTGACTGCCCTTGCGATTTATTTATCGTGTATGTTTCCCGATGGTGTTGGAAAATAAATGGACTATTTTGTAGATCGCGTAGTTTATTTAAATAATATATGTAGCGGAAACGTCGCGTGCGCACGAAGCGGTGGTCCGAGGCGAAGTCGGGTTGTCTCAGATTCTCGCGAGGATCCCCGCGCACCGCGTAGTCGTCGCGCCCCCCGCACCTTCGTCTTAGCGGCTGCCGGCTGCTGAGCGCGCTGCGTATAATGTCGAGATTCAATTCTCGACAATCGATAATACAAATGCTAGTCGCACTGCAAATTGTAGCCGTTTAAAGTCGAATGGCTTGTCGTTCGGAATCAAAGGAATCAAAACGTCTTTGCCTTTGTACTTCCCTTTCAAAATTGTATGTACGATGACGTTGTTCATTAATTTTTTCGCTGCAAGCGTTCATGTGTGGTCCGATTATTCGGTGATATATAGATAGAGAAGATAGAATAGATAGTATCGTCAAATTAAATTCCTACAAGCATGAGTATAACGCATACCACTTTACGTCACTTATTCCCTTGATTGAATAGCATTCGCAAATACAGTTTAAAATGAAATTCGGTCTGAAGTGGTCATACCCTGAAATATTATATTTGCCTGACGATTCTCCGTACAATTGTAAAAAACTTTTCCTTGTTTAATTTTTTTTTTAATTTAGTCACAAGCTCAGGTCACACTGAAATGCATATTATTATAGTAAAAATATTATTCTGAAATATGTAAGAGCAACAACATCATTATGACTTTTCTCTAAAATTCAATGCATATTTATTTCTTGTAGTAAATGAACCTGTTCGATTTTTAAAAAACATCACAGACTACAGACATCTTCACATACAACCTAATATTTTTCTCAATAAAGGTTGCTATTTGGTCTACAATATTCGGTAAATAGCTGAAAGTTATTATTAGCATTGATTTTGAAGCAAGATGTTTCAATTTAACAGTAATTTTTATAATTACGAAATATGAATGCAACGTAGGAAGTCGCGAACGTTGAAAAATTATTACGAATATCGTTATTCCTTTCATTTTTTATTATTAAATATTTCATATAATACATTTTATTTTATTTTTTTAAGCAAAACTGGAAGTAAATTTTGCTATGGTATGGTATTATTTTATATATTTATTTTTATAGCTAATATTTGTAACTTGTCATATAATATGTTATATTGCATGTAATTCTGATTTTTCAACGACGATTACAAACAGCTTTTGTATCCGTTTTTAAAAGATAAGCGATTTGATAGTTTTATTATTTTAACAAACGCGTGATTAATTCTAACCTCAAAAGTTTCATATATTTTGATTTCCTCGACCCTTTTTAAGGTCGATTAGGATTTGAATAACTAACACCCTCTTTATTATATAAGGGACCTCTTTTATAACAAAATAATCCAGTAAGAAATGTCGAACTCACATACTTCATGTATGGAGGCTTAACTGATAAACAATATATATGCATGCATTTTGTTAGTCTAAAATAAAAATAAAATGCATTGTTGAGTCAAATTTTATAGACATATGATGGCTTAGTTTCGTCATTTAATCAAAAAATCATTGAGCCGGCGAAACTGATTTAATTGAAAGTTGTTGATCACAAAAAAAAAAGCAATATTAAGGTGAATGAAAACTGATGGTGAAACATATCATGATTTAGATTAGTCATTTAATTGACATTCAAAAGTATAAAAAACATTATCGGTTAAGTGCAGTAATCATCGGTTCATATTAAAAATATTATACTGATATTTCATGAATTCTTTTAAAACTGCGAAGCTAAAAAGAAGCGTTCGTTAAAATATATAGAAACTATTGAAACTCAAACTTAACTATCATTGGGCCCATGAAGCTTCACTTTAATAAAGTGTGTACAAATAAGTGTCATTATATAAATTCATATAAAAATATAAAATATGACATATTCACTCTATGAAGGTTATAAATAAATTTGAATTTGATCATCTAGATTAATATTAAGACATTTCAAATAACCTAAAATGCTTCACACTCGTCTGTAGTTATCTAATTTGAATTTCATGAATATTAATTTGAAAATTATTCCGTCGGCTATATCCAAGTTTTATTCTGCGATAGCCATAGAACAGTGTATATAGTAAAAGTGGTACAAGTAAGGCTGATTAATTACCATAGTATATTATAATTTAGTTTCTTAGTAAAAGTAAAAATAAAAATTAATTAGTATGACGTAAAATTCATTTACTATTGCTTACACAGTTTGTGGTAATCCAATTTATTTATAAAATTCGTTCTATTTAAAAAGCATATAACTATGTATAGTAAAGTAATAGGATTTAAATGTTCCACTGCTGGGCTAATGCCTACTCCCTTTTGAATAAGTTTGGATCATACCATTGTATACCAATACGGAAGCAAATCATACAGATTTTTTTATTTGAACCATGCACGAATAAATTTAAGATCCACATGTTCAAACCAAGAGATCAACTCTGCTTTTACTAAATGAAACAGGTAGAAAAATGTAAACTTCTGCCACTGGGTCAATGTTTTTGGGTCAGATCGTTTTAATCAAACGTTTCTTAGAAATGTTGCATTCATAATTTATCTTAACAATTTAATCTTAGCGCGACTAACAACGGTTCATACTACAAAAAAAAAACCACTCGTTTCCTTTCTCAGGTTGGATGTTTTATATGTATTTACATTTTATTATTATTACGTAATATTTCATTTCAATCTTATTTGTTTTTCTATGATCATAACTCAGTAATCCCACTTAGGTTCTGCAAATATCCCGAAACGATTATAAATCGGTATTAAACGAGTTCTGTTCCAAAAGGGACGTGACATTATTACTAATATGTATTTTAAATAAAATTAGAAGTGAGCATATTTATGAATTAAATATTTGAGGTATTTTCCATTACTATTGTAATAAACGTTACTCAAATAATATTACATTATTTGAAAACATTTTTTAATATTTTTTAGTCTGTATCATAATGACATAATGTGAAACTGTTATGTCAATGTTAATAACAGATTAAAAATTAAAATGGGTTATATAGAAAATGTTCTGTTTTCAAATATTTGTACTTTTTTGGAAGAAGTGGGTACTTATTAGCAATTTTACAAGTACTGTATTCAGTCAGTCTAGAACTTGTTTTCTACTGAGAAAGCCAGAAGTATTTATTTGCGTTGATGTGCTCCGGTTTGACACTCTTAAAACCAGCGAGTGAAATTACAGGCACAAGGGACTCGACATTCTCATGGGTGACAATGTATTTATAGCTGTTACCATTAGCTGTAGCTTATATTTTGATTTCCTACCTCATTAATGCAACGTAGGCCTAACGGTATGGTTAAAACTCCAAGTCGGTTCACTAAAAGTTTTATTGTGTTTTTCTGTCGAGAAATCCTTAATAGTCGCCTGCATTGAGAGTTCTTACACTCTCGTGCCTTGGAAAACATGTAAAGCTGTCTTGTGTTGAACTGTTTACAGTCGTGACAAATTTCCTATCCCATCGGATTTCGGGAGTGAGAGACTAGGAAGTTCACTTGTGCTTGCGCACAAACTTTAATATTACCTACTGCGCAGATGGCTATTGTCCGTTCAGAATGGCAGCCGTGTCAAAAATCGGTCAAAGGGAAAACTTCATCATTAAATCAAATATGCAAATGAATTTCGAGGTAAAATGAACAAAATATGAAAATTAATTAATTTAAACGAAGTTGAAAATAAAGATAATATTATTATTATTTGCGTTCTGAAAATTTATGTTAAAAAATCAATTAACTCTGTTCAAAGGAACCGCGTTGGGGATTAAATGAATTTTATATATAATTACATATTTTATGTATAAGTAGCAGTATAAGAAGCTATTTATTGATAATAATATATTATATTATATGAAGAGTAAGTGAACCAGTGTAACCCCATGCACAAGGGACATAACATCTATCTAGTTTTCAAGGAAGATGGGGCATTTGCGATCTAAGTAACGGTTAATATTTCGTACATCGCCAATGTTACCATGGCGATGGTTACCATTGACCACTAAGTGCCTACCTATGTTATAACAAAACAACATTGTCAATAATAATTTGAAAATTTAGATTATAATTTCATTATAAGAAAAATAAAAATTATGTCCTTTTACTATACTTTCTGTAGTTTTTGACTGCTTTGTTGGTCTAATGGCTAGATATAAGGCCGCAGACCCGGTGGTCCTGGGTTTAATTCCCAGGTCGGGCCAATAAAAGTTATTGGGTTTTTCTGTCAGTATCTGGAAGTATGTACACTCCCGTGCCTCGGAAAGCACGTAAAGCCGATGGTCCTACGCCTGAACTCTTTTCGATCGTGTCGGATTGCCATTCCATCGGATTATGAGAGCTAGAGAATAGAGAGTGCATCTGTGTTTGCGCACACACTCGTGCACTATAATATCTCCTGCACAGTTGGCTAATCTCTCTTGAGATTGGCCGCCGTGACCGTAATCAGTCTGGAGAACATTATATTTATTATTTATTATAGTTTTAATACTAAGTACTATTGATATAATTTATTAAACAACAACATCATTACGAAAGTACAACATGAATAGAATTTCTAGATTTATGAATTGATTATATAAACCAAACTATCATTATTTCATTAAGTAGTTGTGTTTTATATTTTTAATTAATAGAATTATTTCTCGAAATTAACAGTACACAATTGTTATTTTTAGTACAATTTCCTTATATATTGCCATAGAAAGTGTCTATTTTAAAATGCATTGCACTATAAAAAGTTCTTTTTAAAGATATTACTTTACATTAATTATAGCGTCGTTTTATACCGGAAACTTGAAGCTTAGCATAATATCGATATAGTGTTTCCTCTCGAAAAATGAACTCTGTAAAAGTAAAAAAAAGCGAAAACCCCTTGTGTATTTCGCTTTGATAATTAACGCTGTAATAAAATATCGGTCGGACGTCTAAAATTGTTCAGAGATCGTAAACCCGTGGCTTCCAGCCGAGTAACGTATGGCCTCTATTACGAGCCTAATCTCAAGCCTTTCGCTCATATATCATGCGCGTACGATATTCGTGATATTCACGGAATATTTCATTTACAAACAGCGGGGTATCTTGTATTAATGAATTGGGATATCGTTTAACATTTATAACATTCACACAACTAAATTCAATCATTAATATTTTCAACATTGTTAAGAACAATTACAAATAAATCTAATGTAGATAACACAATACATATTAAATTATTGACGTTTAAAATGTTTATTATTATTATTATCTGACGAACTAATAAAAATAGGCATTTATTTTATAAATAAAGATAAATTTGTGGGCTAATAAGAAGTGATTAAAATATTCTCTTTCTTGGGGTAGGTTACAATTTATTGAAAGGAAAAAAATATGCAGGTAATAGATAATTCCTTGGTAGGACGTAAAATAGCACAAAATATGATAACATTCTATGACTAAAATTGTGATTTTACAGTACATTAAGCGAATAGGTACACTAAAGTATTCAAGTAAGCTTACATTATTTTATTAATTACCAAGATTTGTGCTTAAGCTAACTAATTTGATATTCCATTTATAATTTCAGTAGTATCCGGTACGAAATTTCTAGAACACTATTTTGAGCAGCTTCTGAAATGTTTTATCAAGTGAATTTCGTTTATTTTTTTTTTAATCTTTGAAGGGTTTCTTTTAATATGACAGCTCAGAGTATACCTCATGCTCAGAGTATGGCAAGTGACAACTTTAACTCATTGACAGGGTTCTGTATAATATATAATCGAGTTGATATTTTCAAAGATCCACCAACGATAAGATCTAAGATGCTATATCATATTAAACTTGAACTCATGAACAAGGAGTATTGATGTTTGGTGTTCAGAGTTATTAATGGGTAGATATCGCCCACACATATGGCTCTGCACTAACTTTTACGACGCAGTCATTTTGTAAATTACCTTATTAACACGTAGGCTAAAAACTCATTGTTTTTTCTTAATTTCTAACACAGAAATCACAAGTAGGACTCGTGTCTTACATATACCAAGAACATACTTATAATAGTCTCAGGGATTTAATGGGTTTTAGGCAGGTTCGATAAAGGTTACTGGGCCAACGGGCCAGACAATTACTTAAAAAAAAAGTCTCTCATAAAATCCACAGTTTTTTTTTCAAGTAAAATATTTTAGTGTGGTACTTATAGATCTCCAGTTAATTTTATTTGTCAGTCATCTTGATCTAACTTTTATAATTTATTCCAACTGCCGAAACCTTTTATTAACAGTTATTCAATTTGTAAAAATAACTCAAACGAATGGTAACATATAATTTTCTCACTATGGACGATCGAGTGAATGCAAATTTTGAAAAAAAATATGCAACACTAACAAACAAGCTCTATTCGAGCGACGCTGAAACTTGATATTCAATTTACTACAAAGTGCATTGCATATTGTATCAAATAACATTATATGCATTGCAAATCGTATTTCAGATATTATTTGATTTTATTAGATCTTTGCGTATTCCAAAAATAGCTTATAATGACGAATATAATGTTTTATTGAATTCTACTAACATTACAAAAGCGAAAGTATGGATAGATGAATCTTTGTTACTCTTTCACGCAAAAACTACTGAATGGATTGAGATGAAATTTGAAATACATTTAGCCTATACTTTTACTTAACTCATATAGTACTTAAGAACTGCCTTTCACATACATAGCCGAGGGCGGGAGGTAGTATTGGCGTATTTCAATGTCCAAAGTGAATTTATTGTGGAACGAAATCTCATGTCTGTTCTCGTCGAACGTACACGTACGTTTTATAAATAAAGCTAATAAATAATACATGTGAATAGAACTGGATCGTTTTTTTTAACCAATATTAAAGTAAGAGGTAACTATCAAATATAAAATTAGGGTTTTAAACAAAAAAGGCTTTAGAAACGAGAAATCGTTCAATAAAAAACAAACTAGATAGATAAATTAATTTGGTTAATATATGCTGTAAGCCGTGAATCTTCACGTGGTCACTAACACCCGTAGACATTGGCATTGTAAGAAATGTTAACCATCGCTTACATCACCAATGCGCCAGCAACCTTGGGAACTATGGTGTTATGTCTCTTGTGCCTGCAATAATTAAACTGGTTCACTCACCCTTCAAACCGGAGCACACTGACATTCTACTGCAAACCACGGTACTGCTGTTTTACAGTAGAATATCTGATGAGTGGGTGGTACCTACCCAACTTGCACAAAGCCCTACCACCAGTAACACTACGTCTTATTCAATCACGTAGGAGAAGTTGTAGTAGACGCGGTACTAGTGTGTACTTGAATGTGTGGCTGCCTATTATTACACGACACAGCAACATATTACGTAGTAAAAACAAAAATAACAATATATTATTAATCCTTAAATCGGTCTTTTTAAAAATAAAACACCAAATCATACAAATTAATGTAAATAACTCACTCTAACACTTAAAAATCCAAGTAACACATATGAACACATTCAACAAATCACAAATCGCGCTAATAATGTATTAATCACCTTACCTTTCTGTCCACCAAACAAATGACTGTTTTAAATTAGCATGCTTTTTTTAACAACGCTCTTATATGAATTTCATTAATATATCTTTTTTAAATAAGAAATGAGACAAGTTGTGATTCGAACAGTCTACGAGTCACATGGTCTACGTCACACGTCATTGGTGATTTTATTATTTTATTACATTAAAATATCATAAATAAAAAAATATTATATTTAAATTATTACTTATGCTTAAATTTGTAATGACACTTTTATATTCTTGACTTTGACTTTCTGCTTTGCTCTTGTATTCTGTTTACTATTTGTCTTTTGTTATTTATGTAGTGAATTCGTGTGTATAAAATAAAATTTGTATGGTGAACTTTGGACTCATAAATTAATCTTTCACAAACAAGTTAACATCCGCTATGAATGAAATAGCACAGTACAGATAGTTTTACTTGGTGGTAGAGCTTTGTGCAAGCTCGTCTGGGTAGGTATTATCTACTCATCCGATATTCTACCGCAGAACTGTAGTATTTGTTATTGTTGTGTTCAGGTTTGAAGGGTGAGTGAACCAGTGTAAATACAAGCACAAGGAGCATAACACCTTAGTTCCCAAGGTTGGTGGCGCATTGGCGATGTAAGCGATGGTTAACGTTTCTTGCACTGCCATTGTCTAAGGGCGTTGGTGACCACTTACCATCAGATGGCCCATATGCTCGTCCGTCTATCTATCCTATAAAAAAGCTTGACGCAAAATTGATTTAACTATAATATTTATGATTATTTATACTCCTTATTTTTCTTGTGAGAAATCGAGTTGCTACTTTCATACAAATTAAGAAATATGAAAGATTAAAATATCATAAAAAAAATGTTATTAAATTACGACAGTTGCATTATTTATTTTTATTTCTTTCAAGCAACAAACCCAACGCAATGAAAGTATGAACAAAGCACATTTTTAATAGAATTATACCATAAACCGTTCTAGTATTAATGAATGTAGAACGAGTACCGCTTCAAAGCAATTTCGTGATACACTTGGACGAGAAAGCATCATTATTATCATACTAATTATATAAAGACAATTATGATCCCTTTGTTTACCCTTTTTTATTATTTAGTTTTACGCAAATACTACTCGTATTATTTTGATTGATATCTGATACTGGGAACTATAATAAAAGCTTATATTTTCAAGAGAGCTTATGGCTAATTCACAAATAAAGTAAACAAAATCTATTAAAATAATAAATAATAACCAATGAAAAATATAAGTAATTAAATGTAATGAATGTATCAATGAAAATACAATAAAACTATTTTTTAATTTAAATGAAATACTTGTATACAATGTATTACAATGCACACGAGATCTTGTTGTGTACTAGTTTGTATGCAATGAAATTTGCACTTGCGATATGAACCTACGCACCTGCTAGGCATCTATTACTATGTGCCATCTAAAATTTAAGCCGGCATTCGCAGGTCAAATTTATTTCGTATAAAAATGAATCTCATCTTTAAATGAGAACTTAGACTATTTATTATTATAACGATATTACAAAAGAATTAAAATATAAGACGCTTTAATTCCCTGCATAAATATTATATATTTATTTATTTATTTATGTACCAACAGAGTATACAGAAAATTATATAAATGAAAAATGTGTACAAAGGGATAACTTATCTCTAACAAGAGATCTCTTCCAGAAACCCTGAATCTAGTGGAGATTATTTGTAATACATATTTATGGTGTAGGTACAATATCAATTAGTTTTATATTATAAAATTCAAGTAGACTTAACGATAAATGAATATATTACACACTAAATACAAATAAATATATTAATATATACCATTATCTATAATAAATATATATACATTCAACTTACATAGATACAAAAAAAATATTTATACATACATATAAAATAAATAAAACTTAAGTGGAAAGAAAGTGTTGCTTAACTCTGATTTTAAACGATCTTATTGTAACATTATTAAGAAAAATATTATCTGGAAGAGAGTTCCATAGGCGAGCGGCAACAACGGAAAACGAGTTACCAAAGGAAGTAGTATTAAAAAATGGTACCTCAAGAGTTTTCGACGCCACACATGCGCGTACTGGTCTTTCACGAGCAGGACAAAACAGAAAACGCTCATGTAGGTAATCAGGGCTACCATGGTTTAATATATTAAAAAGAAGCGATAATATGTGCAAGCTCCGGCGAAGTCGGATAGGAAGCCACTTTAACTGACGTCGATATTGAAAAATGTGATCAAACGCAGACCGTAAATGAAACGAATGCACAAATTTTGAAGTCTATCTAGTTTGTCAAGTAGCTCTTCATTCGCATCAAGGTAGCAAACATCAGCGTAGTCCAGGAAAGGAAGAAGAAGGGATTGTGCAAGTAAAATTTTTGTTTTGAAAGGAAGGAAATTCTGCAAACGTTTTAGAGAATGCAGAGAGAAATGGACACGTTTACTGACTTCGTTAACCTGAGCTCTCCATGATAAATTGCAATCTATGACTAACCCCAGATTACTAGCTTGGTCACTATATGCAATTTGAGTTCCATCATAGACAATTGATGGTACAATGTCCCAATTAATCTTGCTACGTAACTGTCTGGTACCTATTATCAATGCCTTCGACTTCAAGGGATTAACAAGAAGCCCAAAGGATGCAGCCCAGTTCTTAATTTTTACAAGATCATAATTGATATCATGTATGGTCGAACACAGATTTGATAAGGTGACGTGTCTATAAAGTTGTAAATCGTCTGCATAGAGATGGTAGTGAGAAGAAATAACTTTGGTAATTTCATTAATGAAGATTGAAAACAGAAGAGGAGAAAGTACGCCGCCTTGCGGAACGCCAGCAGAGAGATCAGCCCAGTCCGAGGAAGCCTCATCAGACTTTACCATCTGCCGACGACCACGAAGATAAGATTGGAACCAATCAATCACAGGCTGAGCAAAGTTAAGTGAGCGAAGGATACCAAGCAATACATCAAAGTCGACTGAATTAAAGGCATTGCTAAAATCGAGCAAAATGAGAATAGTAAACTCCCTTTTGTCCATAGCAAAGCGAATGTCTTCAGTGACTTTAAGCAGTGCGGTGGAAGTACTGTGACCGGAACGGAAACCGGATTGAAAAGGACTGAGGAGATGATTATGTGTTAGGAATTCTGACAGTTGCTTATGTACAACGTCTTCAAGGATTTTTGATAGGATAGGCAAAATAGAGATGGGACGAAATTGTGAAAATGAAGAGGGATTTGATATTTTAGGTAAAGGAATCACGTGTGCTAACTTCCAAACTGTTGGAAAGGTATTGGATTCAAAGGAAAAGTTTATAATGTGAGTAATAACAGGGTTTAAAGAGTCAAGGACAGGTATTAACATATCCCGACTAATGTTGTCATTACCAACCGCCTTGGAAGTAATAGACAGGATGCTTCTCTTGACTTCGCTCTCTGTGACTGTATGAAAATTAAAAGGAATACAATCAGGCGTGATGGCGTTCGCCATCTTTAACAATGTTTCAGCCTTCGTAGAGGCTGAAATTGTTAAAGGGGGAGTAGAAAAATGTTTATTTAGAGAATTCAGATCAAATGAATGATGAGAAGATTTTGAGGGATTACCCACGCCTAAAGATTTAAAAAATCTCCACATTTGTGAAGTAGTCAGTTTATCGATGGAGGAGTGGATGAAACGGCGTTTAGCATCTCTACACATCCTATTGCAGAGATTTCGCAATTTTTTGTACGTCGCAATATTGAGGTCAGTAGGATTCCTTTTAGAGACTCTCTTGGCTTTATCACGTTTTGCCATAATATACTGTATCTACTATGTATTACATAAACTTTAAGTTAGACTCAGATCTTCTTAATTTTAAGTACGATCCTTATAATATATATATATATATATATATATATATGTAAAACGCCATGACATGATATCTATAATTCTATATATTTATATAAAAAATAACTGACTGATATATCAACACACAGCTCAAGCTACTGGGGCTAGCATCATGAAAATTTGCATACGAATTCCTTTTACACAGCAGGTTAGAACTAAAGAAGATTTTTTGAAAATTTAGCTCCTCAGTGAAATTCCACTACTTCTTAAGTACATAAAAGTATGTTAATTTTCTAAAAAAAAACCTTTTTATAGTAATGTTGAACTATGACGCCTGCGATGCGAGTAAGGTTGTAAATGTATGTGCACAGAATTTCCCTGATAAAAACCGGAATAAATCATTTTTTATAAAACAAATAATAGAAAACGAAGTTTTGAGTGACAGCGATGAATCCCGATCTCCTAGAAAATAAAAAGGTTTTCAGGGATATTCAAAAGTGTATTTCCATATCCATAGTCGACGCAGACGTATTCCACAGCAATTCGTAAAAGTAATAAAGCTGAAATACAATCATAGCTAGACTTGATGAAGTTATCTATGATGCACTCTTTATTGGCATCTTTATTGATACGAATCAACGCTATATAAATATATTTTATTACGTTTTGCTTGAATATAATGCATTTTCGAGCAGATAAATTGTTCTAAACGTGATTTGCTCGGTCCGCACTATCAACTTTCCAATTAAAGTTCTTTCAATTTTTAAATACTTTTTTTTTTTAGGCGTATATTGTTTAACAGGTGACATGCGGTTTTTCCGAGATTTACCCATCTTCCTCTATTCGCAGATTATATTATTTTTATGTAATTACAATAAAAGTATTATAATAAGATAGTAATGTACTCCTTGATAAAACATACACACAAGAGAAAATTAACTGAAGGGTCTTTTAACCGAAATAACTTCGTTTGTTGAAGCATAACCGAAAATTTTCCTTTATAAATATCGGTTTTTATTTAAATTTATCAATTTTATATCTTATAGAATAGGTAGGCGAATAAGCATATGGACCACTAATGGATATGCGGTGGCCAACGCTCATAGACATTGGCATTGTAAGAAATGTTAACCATCGCTTACATCGCCAATGCGCCACCAACCTTGGGAACTAACATGCTGTCCCTTGTGCCTGTGGTTACACTGGCTCACTCACCCTTCAAACCGGAATATAACACTACCATGTACTGGTGTTTTGCGGTAGAATATCTGATAAGTGGGTAGTACCAAACCAGACGAGCTAGCACAATGCCCTACCACCAGTAAAATAAATAGAATCTAAATTTAATAGAAAACGGGAACATACGGCCTTATTCATAAACGTAAAACTCTTTCTGTCATTATTGATTTGACATACGAAAGAAGAAGACAAAATATTGTTTAACTAATCACCAGTTAAATAAAGTTTATGAATAAGGCGGTAAGTCATTACGTTTGTTAAAAAGGTGTTTTAACTCGTTGTTATAAAGTAATCTCTGAAAAAAATCCTGTACACTCAGTTCTTCTTACCCGCGCAGCCGAACCAATTTATTAGTGGCCCGAGCTTCGAACAGGGAGCTTGTGTCGCTTGCGCAAAGCATATATGTTCTACGCATAACCAGTGAAACGATTTCTTTTGGATAAATGGGTAATAGCAATAAATATATCTTAGTGTCAATTAAAACTTCATTTTTAAGGCCTATTAATAAAATATGCACTAAAAAGAGTAATTTATGAATTGTTTATAAAAAAAATTTATTCAAGGTTTGAGCCCCGAGATTAAGTTTTGTCTTGGTTAGACCTCTGAAGTTATTTATTTCTAAGTAAAACATAAATAGACCATAGTAGTTAATTTGTTACCCTTAAATCATAAGTCAGGCAGTAATCTGTATTACATATAAACCTTTTAATAAATAAACCTTATTGAGGGCATTTTATTCATGCCAAGTCTAGTCGTCCGATGGTCGGAAGAATATTTTTTTTTATTTTTTTTATGTAATAGGGGCAAACGAGCAGTAGGCTCACCTGATGGAAAGTGACTACCACCGCCCATGGACATCTGCAACATCTGAGGACTTGCAGGTGCGTTGCCGGCCTTTGAGGAAAGAGTACGCTCTCTTCTTGAAGATTTTTATGTCATATCGGTTCGGAAAAGTCACCGGCGAAAGCTGGTTCCACTGAGTGATTGTGCGAGACAGGAAATGCCTTAGGAAACGTCCAGACATCGAGGTGGTGAGGATGGAATTTTGAGTTCTGGCGCGATGTCCGGTGGTGAAATTGAGCGGCCGGGACTAAACCAAACAACTCCTCAGAAAATTCCCCGCGATATATGCGATAGAGTATGCAGAGTGACCCAACATCGGTCGGTAATAGCTTGATCGTCGACAATTCGAACTGCTCTACGTTGAATGCGGTCAAAAGGAAGGAGAGGAGCTCCCGCCCAGTGGTGAGAGCAGTACTCCATGTGGGGCCGAATTTGCGCCTTGTAAAGTTTTAGGCGATGGACCGACGTGAAGTACTGTCTTGCCTTGTTGAGCACTCCAAGCTTTTTGGAAGCCAGTTTGGCTTTAACTTCCAATTGACCGCGGAACTGAACAACGTTTGAAATCTCAACGCCAAGTATCCTGATACTGGCTGTGGGAGAGAGGGGAGGATTCTCGAAATGACAAAAGGAGACTTTTTAGCGGTTAACGCGCAAACTTGAGTATTATTGGGGTTGAATTGGACCAAGTTTAGTCGGCCCCAGTCCGAGACTTTGTTAACAAGGTCTCGACTTCCGACACGAGTTTATTCCAACACTCGTCGATGTGTTCCCGAGAAATATTAGCACGGCCGGTGTAAAGGACGTCTACAGTGCTGTCATCCGCATAGCAGTGAGTGTTACTGATTTGTAACATATCATTGATATGCAGAAGAAACAGAGTAGGTGAAAGAACGCAGCCTTGTGGAATACCAGAATTGACGAATTTTAAGTCAGAGCATGCACCGTCGACAACGACCTTGATGCTCCGATCTGCCAAAAAGCTGGTGATCTACTTGCATAATTTCTCGGAAAGCCCGTAGGAAGGAAGCTTCGTGAGAAGCGCTTTATGCCCTACCCGATCGAAGGCTTTCGCTATGGCCAGACTGACTGCTAATGCCTCCCCCTTGGACTCAACCTCTGTAGCCCATCTGTGAGTAAGGTAAACTAGAAGATCACCAGCTGAGCGACGCCGACGGAAGCCGTACTGGCGGTCGCTAATCAGCTGGTGCTCCTCGAGGTACCGCAGTAGCTGGCGGTTAATAATGGACTCCATTATCTTGGAGAACAAGGAGGTAATAGCAATAGGCCTAGAATTTGTTGGATCAGAGCGATTGCCCTTTTCAAGGATCGGATGCACCAAAGCAGTCTTCCAAGAATTCGGGACTACGCCTAATGTGTAGGAGTGACGGAAAAGACGCGTTAAGACCGATGCCAACTCGGGAGCACAAGTACGCAGCACGATCGGAGGAATGCCATCGGGCCCACTCGACTTATGGATGTCCAAGGAAAGAAGTGCTTTACGAACTGCACTCTGTCGGAATTTAATTTCCGGCATAGTGGTATCACACCGCAAGATTGTCGGTGGTGTCTTTCCTTGATCATCAAGAGTCGAGTTGGACGCGAAGAGAGATCCCAAAAGGTCGGCTTTCTCATTCGCAGTATGGGCCAACGAGTCATCGCTCCTGTGCAGAGATGGAAGGGAGGGCTGAAAGAAATTTCCTAAGACAGCCTTAGCGAGAGACCAAAATGCGCGTGTTCCCGAAGGAAGACACACCAATCTCTCGCTAATCCTGCCAATGTGCTCCGATTTCGCCTTGGCAATAACGCTTTTGAAAGACCTGGAGGCAGAGTTGTATTACTTTTTAATGTCGCTGGTATTTACATCACGAGATGCCGATGCTTTAGCCCAGGCTTGATAGCATTTTATCTTTCGGTGCGACGCCGTTTTGCAGAAGCGACCAAACCAGGGCCGGGATCTGCCGCCGATGGGTATTGCAGAGTACGGAATCAAGAGTTCCATACCCTAAAACACCACATCAGCGACCGAGTCAGAAACGACATCTGGATCATACGGCGAGAAACAAATCCGCCCCCATGGGAAGGATGCAAAGAAGGACCGCATCCCATCCCAGTCCACTAACCTGTAGTGCCACACACGGCGACATCTCACGAACCGAGGCCGTGAGGTGCGTGTAATCGGCACTGTACTCCGGACAAGACAGTGGTCCGACGAGCCAAGAGGAGGCTCTACGGATATATGGTACCCATCCGTATGAGAGGTCAACAGAAGATCTAACAGGGAAGGTGTATGATCCTCCACATCTGGGATTCGCGTTGGCGAGGTAACCAGTTGTGTCAGATCATACGCCAAGGCAAAATCGACCACAGATCTCCCCGCATGATTGGTGGTACGTGATCCTAGCCATTCGGCGTGGTGGGCGTTGAAATCGCCAAGAATCACGATCTCTGCGGATGGGATCTGCTGCAGCACGGAATCTGTAGCCCGTTGGATGTGCTCAACGAGCCGGTCAGTTTCGTCATTACCGCTATGGGACCTATAGAGGCACGCATAGATTCGCGGATGATCATCGCAGTCTACGCGCAGCTAGAGAATGGATAGGTCCCTCCCTTCAAGATAGGCGAGGCGACGAGAGCAGATATTCTCTCTGACGTAAACACACACCCCAGCCCGTGGTACAAAGGAATGTTCCAACTTGTACCCCGGGTAGGAGAGGAATGAGGTGTCCGCCGGAGATGATAACTGGGTCTCGGTTAGAAAGAGCAAGGCCGGCTTCGCCGTCTCAAGATGGTAGTGGACGGCGTTTAAGTTGGAATTCAGTCCCCTGATGTTGCAGAAGTCCACAGCGAGGGTGGAAGGGGTTGCCTTAAGATGCCTGCTCCGTTTGCCTCGTCCATTTTTGAGCGCAAAATTGCCCCTCCCAGAATTCGAAGGGCAGCCTGGGCATCCCTGCTCAGGTGGTGTATGTCCTGAGCATGGATGTCCAGAGAGGGATTGTCCACCGCGGTCGCAGATGGTACCCTCCTGGGGTAGTTTTCTTAATGGGTTAAATACGAAAAATTATTTAGGTTAGGTTATCTTAGGTTACTTTTAAAGCACATCAGAACCGAATCGGCCCATGTTCACTAGCATAAAACACAAAAAAAAAATTACTTAACCCAGAGGTTTTCTGAACATGCCGTTTTGCACCATTTAAGCTTATGAAACATTAATTGTTAGTGTTAAAAATGATTACCGTTAGAAAAGGCAAGATACTAATGTTTTAATGAACACTTATATCCATTTTAGCGGACGATTAATTTATTTTATTCATCCGGTTATCGGACGACTAGCAAGAGCCTTTATTCATGTACTCTTTTCTTACTTTCATTATATTCGCTTTTTAATTCAAGTTTATTTTCAAAATCAATGAAAAATATATGACTGTTTCACAAAATTTTAAGCAATGAAATAAAAACATTAATAAAATAGCCATAAAAATTCTAAGTAAACGACTGAATATAAAAAACATAGAAATAAATAACAAATGTCACGGTTTTTGTTTGTAAAAGAACACTTTTATAGCTAAGTGACTCCGGTTCCTGTCTATGCAGTAATAAGGAAAATGTAATAAAATCGTATTATCTTAGTAATATTTTTTTCCACGATAATAAAAAGTAGATATGTAAAATATGATAAGGATCATCGGAATATTCCATAATAATGAAATATGGCGTAGGGTGCATCAAATTGTAATAACATTGACATAAATATATTCGATGCAAGGAAATGACGTCCCAGATTGAATTGATAAGGGGATATTTATGAGCTGAAACAAATTAAAAATTTATTACTTACTCTTAGCTGTAATGGATACAAAAAATTAAATAGTGTTTAAGTTAGTTGACGTATTCATACCATTATTTACTGGGTAGAGTTTGTATAAGCCTATCTGGTTGTCTGTAAATAATTTTATTATTATTAAATATATAAAAAAGATAGCGCTCTCCGCCTCAATGAAGCAGCGTTTTAGTTAAAGCTGCTTACCATACGTCTTAATACATAAAATTGTAAATAAAAAAATCACTAGCAAAAAGACATTGATGACAACGACTATTACAAGCAGCCGCCATGAAAACATTCAGTCATTATTTGTCCATTAACAAGGCCCTTCAAGCTGTTCCAAGCCCTTACTGAGTTTTTGCGTTTTTTACGTTACATTGTTCCAGGATTTGGCTGACTCATTACGATTATTTTCCTCGAATCGAAAGTGTATGCAAAATGTAGCTAGTCACTGTAAATATAATGACTTCATTAGCATCTTGGCTGTTCATGATTCTATGAATTACAATGCTTTCTTTTTTTGCTTCGTTGTTATTTTTTCCCTCTTAAGATATTTTAGTTTAAGTAGTTAGGAATATTACGTAATGTTCAATAAACATTTTAAAACGTGAAGTATATTCATTTTTAAATACTTATTTAGTTAGTTTTGGCCAAATTAGTTAACTTAAGTTTAAGTTACTTTAGCTCCTGTTAAAATCCATCGATTCGTCTGAGATTGTCTTAAGATCAATACTGCGAAAATAAACTGCGATAACAACTAGATAGTACTTCTTAATTTAAGCTATAATTTTACCGCGATATTAGACAAACATCACCACTCGACTCAATGGCTGTAATATATATTTCTTATTTATATTTACTAATTATGTCTAGTATAGTAGTATATATAGTCTTTTATATTGACTGCCTCGTTGGTCTAGTGGCTAGATATAAGGCCGCAGACCCGGTGGTCCTGGGTTCAATTCCTAGGTCGGGCCAATAAATAGTTATTGGGTTTTTCTATCAGAAAATTCTCAGTAGCAGCCCGGAGTCTGGAAGGTGGAAGTGTGTACACTCCAGTGCCTCGGACAGCACGTTAAGCCGTTGGTCCTGCGCCTGAACTCTTTCCGGTCGTGTCGGATTGCCGTCCTATTGGATTATGAGAACTAAGGAAAAGAGAGTGCACCTGTGTTTGCGCACATACTTGTGCACTATGATATCTCCCGCGCAGTTAGCTAATCTCTCTTGAGATTGGCCGCCGTGGCCGAAATCAGTCAGGAAGACCTTAATATAGTCTTTTATAGAATAAAACAAAAATAAAAATAAATAAACTTCTTCAAGTGTCACTTTTGATTCATTTTGTAAGTCTATCAATTCAGTTTCACATACAGCTGCCAACAAAAGGTTCGATTTGATAAATCTTAAAAAGGAAACACCGAAAAGGACTTACAAAAAATGTGGTTGTTCAGGCTCATATCGGTACACTCATTTACCAACTAGCTGTTACCTTAGTATAAAATATTTTAAATAAAATTATATTTCGTATTAAGACAATATGATGAATATGGCGAGAATCCTTCAAGTCGTGCTAATAAAATAAACATTGAAACACACGTACGCATTAAAAATAACAGTTGAATTTAAAATCTGCTTTAAAATCAACGTTTTCTAATTCCATGATTTTTACCGCCTACATTCTACATAAGTACGTCGTATTAATGTTAATAAGTTGTGATGTGTTAAGATTAATACCGGATCAATCTTTTTTTTTTATTAATTCTTATCTCAATGTCAGTGTTACGCCTAATGTAAATAGTATGAGAATTTATGTACCGATATTACCATTTCATGGCTCAAAAAATGATGAAATATAATAATTTATATGAACGATGTCACCAAAGGAATCGCTGTTGCATCTCCATAAAAACCCAAAACGCTATACCAATGACGTTACGTCCGTGAATATTGTGCGAATTTATTTCTATTTACTGCATTCCGTCCGATGTTTAATGTTTTGTAAGGAGTACTTCATAAATCACTCAGAACAAAAGCAACGTTGGGCACGAATAGGAATAAAATGCAAAGAGAAAAAATTTATCTTTTTTATTCTTTCCGCGGAATAGAATTGCCGGTGTTGCTCTTTTATCAGGAAGTCGATGGTTATTTTTTTTCCTCTCCCCCTTTATTAGCTTAAACCGAATGTTATCGCAATAATAATAAGGCTAGTATTTAAAAGAACAACACTGGACTCGAACAGTTTTACTTGCACGTATCAAAATAATTCATTTCGCATTTGTTTATTTGAAATGTACAGGTATATCAGTTACAGTTAGAGGTCGGAATTATTGCAAGCATATTTGCACTATATTTTGTTGATATTTGTTATTATATACAAATATAATGTTTTGATATATTTTAAAACAGATTGGTGTATGAAAGGTTTTAAATACAGGTAAAAAAAACATTTTCGAGAAAAGTTTTATGATATATGTATGCTGATTTTTTGAGAACACATGCATATCGTTCTTCTGTGTGAGTGTATATAATATATTATACATGTATGTATATACTGAAATGTGTTACTGTTATAAGATGAATTTATTTAATTTTATAATTATTATTTTATTTATTTTTACTTTCATTTTGCACGCTCACTAACACAACCATATATATACGTTTTGAGTAAAACATGGTGTAGCTTTATTTTGCAATTAAGTAAAATAAAAAAAAATTAGAAAGTCGGACAAGTGCGAGTCGGACTCGCCCACCGAGGGTTTCGTACAAGTACCTATTATAACAACATCTTCGTAAAACTCTTTATTTATATTTTTATTTATAAATTTATACAGAATTTATAGAGTCGGAATTATTTGGTACGTATAAAAAAATATACTTATAAAAAAGGGAAAAGTTTTTTTATCATTCTTTGTGATAAATCGAAAACTATATATTATAAAAATAATTAAAAATCTGTTTAAGCTTGTGCCAATAAAGCCTTTTCATACGATACCGTACCCCACATGACACGGTTAACTTAATTCAAAATTTGGAGCGCCGTTCATTGCATAAAGACCCCGTTTTTATGATTTAATTACAAATTTATAGTTTTCAGATTTTTCTCTATATACCGTCTTGTAGTACTTGTAGTACAAGACGTTTTTTTACGTTAACTTAGAAGTTTGATTTTTTCACAGCTTCAAGAGACCGTAAATTTGAGTATATAGTTTTAATTTCAACTCGATACGTCCACGCGTTCCCGAGATATAGGGTCTTGACAGACAGACAGACGGACGGACGGACGGACAACAAAGTGATCCTATAAGGGTTCCGTTTTTTTATTTTTAGGTAGGGACCCCTAAAAATACCAAAAATCTGTTAATAAATTTTAGCGTTGAAATGGGGATATAATAATTTATCTCAATAATAAATTAAAAGAGATTAATTAAAGTATTCATTAGAAAGTTCAAAGAAATTGTAAGAACTTTTTTTTTTATTGTATTGGTAGGCGGACTAACATATGGGCCACCTGATGGTAAGTGGTCACCAACGCTCATAGACAATGGCACTGTAAGAAATGTTAACCATCGCTTACATCGCCAATGCACCACCAACCTTGGGAACTAAGGTGCTATGTTCCTTGTGTCTGTAATTGGCTCACTCACCCTTCAAACCGGAACACAACAATACAAAGTACTGTACGATTTATATATTGCTTAAATATATTATATCGACTGCCTTGTTGGTCTAGTGGTTAGATATAAGGCCGCAGACCCGGTGGCCCTGGGTTCAAATCCCATGTCGGGCCAATAAATAGTTATTGGGTTTTTCTGTCAGAAAATTATCAGTATTAGCCCGAAGTCTGGAAGTTGGAAGTGTGTACACTCCCCTGCCTCGGAAAGCACGTTAAGCCGTTGGTGGATTGCCGTCCCATTGGATTATGAGAGCTAGGGAAGTGAGAGTGCACCCGTGTTTGCGCATACACTTGTGCACTATAATATCTCCTGCGCAGTTGGCTAATCTCTCTTGAGATTGGCCGTCGTGGCCGAAATGGATCTGTAGGACGTTTATGTAATTAATACAATTTTTTATTATTGTAAAAAAAAAGAGTAACTACTAAGTTTCTTGCCGATTCTTCTCGGTAAAATCCACTTTCCGAACCGGTGGCGGTGGTACCGCTTGACAATTTAAAAGCATTTTCAAAATTCTATTTGAATTAAAAATATTTTGATTTCATTTTGATTTGCCGTTGGTCCTGCGTCTCAACTCTTTCCGGTCGTGTCGGATTGTCTTCCCATCGGATTATGAGAGCTCGGGAAGAGAGAGTGCACCTGTGTTTGCGCACACACTTGTGCACTTTAATATCTCCTGCGCAGTTGGCTAATCTCTCTTGAGATTGGCCGCCATGGCCGAAATCGGTCTGGAGGACATTATTATTACATATATTTTATTAGGTATTTAATTACATTATAAATTACATAATATTAACGTTATACTTATATTAAATTTTAAAACGCTGTATGTAAAGTTCGAGGATTAAAACAATTAGCATAGATAAAATTTGCTAAATGAAATGAAAAGTCCCATTATTATCATAGTATTCTCGTTTGCATATAAACATTTTTAACTACACAAAAACAGTTCGCATGTCTGTCTTTCCGTCCAACGTTTTTCGCTTCGTTAACTGCATTGTCCAAATTATTTTAAGCTTGGACATTTTTATGCAAAACTCGACTGAATAATGGTTTTATTTTAGTGAGCTATACTATGAAACTGTATTAAGCATTTAGTATGTATAATTTATAAAACTATATTATACGGACGTATAAATCAAAATTAGTTTTTGTAAGATATACTGATATTATAAATAATGTTCTTATAATAATATATTACTTACGGAAAAGAAAATAATTAAAAGTAATTTTACCTGTGACGTAATATAACATCTTTTATTTGTAATGCCAGTATTACCCTAACTAATATAATAAATGGGAAATTGAGTTTGTTTATTCGCTTGTTTTTTACATTTTTAGGTCTTAACCAACTGATCTTCATAAAAAAATTGCATACTCGTTCGTCAGGGATACATAAAAATTCTACCTACATAACTTAGTAACGCAGGCGAAGCTGCGGGCGGTAACTAGTAGCAAATAAAAACCAGTGTTCCAGATTATATTGTTTTTAATAAAAAAATTTTATTTATTAATTTATTTATACTTTATTGTACACCACAACAGATTTTTTTTTATAAAAACTTAGACAGCCAAAAATAGCAGCATAAAAGTAGCATATAATTTTGGCGACCTTATACATACATAGCGATCTCTTCCAGGCAACCAACAATTAATTTCCAAATGTGACGCACACTAAAAATTAAATTAAATTAATTATTATGAAACAGTGACGTCATGTCTCGTATTTTTATAGCCTATCACACACCAAAGCCAAAAAATAATAATTTGGAAACATCAACTGGAAATAATTACGAGTTATTTAATCAACTATTTATAGTTGAAATGATATAATATTAACTCTAGATAGCTCGTATTCAGTTAACTGAGATCATAACAATTATCTAATAGCAGGAAATATCAAGCTTCCAGATTGTTAAGGTATTAGCTAATCCCGGTCTTAAGATTCTATGAATAATAATACAAATTGGAAACGGTATTTTGCTATAAATTCAAAATTGATTACAATTTCAGAGACGAGATGATTCGGTGAAAAGAAAACATGGATTTTAACCGAAAGTTGTCATTGAGTCATCTTGATTCATGTAATTGAAGCTACAAACTAAAGTGTCGAAGTAATAAAAACTTTCTATATACAAACAACAAAGGAGAAAATGTATTTTATATAGAAATAGGTCAAGTTCGAAAATATATTTTCTACATTTTATTATATCAGAAAACATATTGTTTTGTATTTGACGCGAAATGACGTCCGTAGCGCCGGCCTGCAGGGAACGGGAGATTTCATTCAATCATAAAATAAAATATGAGACCAAGACGAGAACTGGGATTCATTTGTCATTTAACGTACATTTTTTTTCCTTTTATTCATGGTGTTTGAGATTTGGTCCCGTTGCGAATTCTTTTGACATGTATATTAATTTAGAACATTTTCGGTACAATTGTAACTTCTACAAAGTTTATTACTTTTTGCTTTATAGTGTGTATTTTCTTACATCTTGGTGGTAGAGCTATGTGCAGGCTCGTCTGGGTAGGTACCACCCACTTGTCAGATATTCTACCGCGAAAACAGCAGTACTTGGTATTGTTGTGTTCCGGTTTGAAGGGTGAATGAGCCAGTGTAATTACAGGCACAAGAGACATAATATCTTAGTTCCCAAGGTTGCTGGCGCATTGGCGATGTAAGCGATGGTTAAGATCTCTTACAATGGCAATGTCTATGGGCGTTGGTGACTACTTACCATCAGGTGGTCCTTATGCTCGACTGCCTACCTATAAAAAAACTGTTTGTGATGATGACGTCCTCATGACCAATTTTGATCGACATCCAATCTCAAACGAGAATAGCCTACTGCGCAGAAAATGTTATGATTCTCAAATTGATCAAACACATGTACTTTCTGAGGGGTGAGGCATTGTCACCTTTTAAACTTCGATTAACTACTCTCGAAATAAAACCTAAGGAACATATTTTATTATCTCCGCCCGTAGTTGAACTAAGGACCTTGAAGTCTGACGAGCTAGCCACGAGACCAACGAGGCAGCCATTTAGTGGTAATTATAATTAACAATCAATATAAAGATAAATGTGGGATCGATGTAAATTTTTTTATTATAAATATTCATTATTTCTACTAACTTCTTAAGAAAAACTTATACACGATCTTCTTTTAAGTATGAGAATACTTGTATTATATAAACTTTAATGTAACAAAACCTGTTAGTATAATATTATGTAGGTCAAATTTTGCAACTTAAGTTTAAACTAGCTCCACTAAACCGATTGCTCTTAAGCTTAGTACCTACTTTTGACGTTGATAGCAATAAAGTTTTGTTTACTCTACATGTTTTATACTATTACTAGATGAAAACCCGGCTTCGCTCGGGTGAAATGTGACTCATAATACATATGTACAAAATGTAGGTAGATATTTCTGTAGTTATCGGTTCTCAAGGAATATTAAAGGCAAAGCAAGGCTAGATTCGTATAGCATCGTTCCTTGTGTTTAATAAATATAGTAAATTAAAACCCCAATTTTTTTTGAGAATATAATGTACATTTTCTGCATTCATTTTGTTTTGCATAGTGATTACTCGGTGGTAGAGCTTTGTGCAAGCTCGTCTAGGTATGTACCACCCACTCATCAGATATTCTACCGCAAAACAGCTGTACTTTGTGTTGTTGTGTTCCAGTTTGAAGGGTGAGTAAGCCAGTGTAATTACAGGCACAAGGGACATAACATCTTAGTTCCCAAGGTTGGTGGCGCAGTGGTGATGTTGTTTTTTTTTAAGAAATATACAAACCACTCTCTATGGGCGTTAGTGACCACTTACCATCCGGTGGCCCCCATGCTCGTCCACTAATCTATGCTATAAAAAAAAAAACCTTTTTTTTTATAGCCGAAAATGTTAAGTATTTCATAAAATTCTTATTCTCAAAAAGTCTTTCATTGGTCTTTCATGATTGTTTTATTTGATGATACCTACATATTTGTTTTAACAGCCCAATCTCCTTGCCTTTTTTAAATATTGTCACAATTGTGGAAAATGGATGCAGCGAAGGGCTCTTCGTAAAGATGGTGAGTAACAGCAAAATTATTTTAGTAGGTATGTAGGTTGGTTCTATTTTTTCTTCTTTCTGGTGAGGATTCTTTCTTTTATGGTGAGGATTGTAAGACTTTCTGCATTCGAATAACATAATTAAGTACCAGTGGCATGAAATTTTTGTAATGGCAAAATATTTGCGAGAAACTGCAAGAAATGCAATTGTATAGCCGATGTCTGGAATGCGACAACATTATACTCGGTAAGTGGTTCAATATTTTTTCTCTAAGACCCGACACATAATAATAAATGACTACACGCATGGCCAGTATTCTTTTTTCTATGGTTATGTTATGGCAATCAGCCAATCTCAGGTTTTAAGGACAAACACATGAACACAGAGTATATCCTATAAAAACGTGTCCAAAACAATACCTTTGCGAAACGACTGATTTTTTTTTTTTTTCATTCAGACAATGCTTACGGCAATAAGTTTCGTCGTAGTGGCGAGGCCTATATGCGCTAGTATGAAACGGAACGTTTATTAACTGTCATCTGGTGTCAGTGACGTTTCGCTAGAGTGGACACTATGGTGTCTCGGCACCATTAGAATTTAACAAAATACTCGACGTTCCGAATTTGGCGGACATATTTTGTCGACTCGAAATCTTTATTTTTTTATGTTTTATTATTCAGGTAAGGTTTCCATCGAGTCTACCGTACTCCTTGACGAAATTATTATTATAGATGTATTCAACAAAAGCATGTTTTAACTACAACAATTGTTTGCTAATTATATTGTGACTTTTATACTTAGCGTTTTCCCCGCGGTTTCACCCGCGTAGTTCCCGTTCCCATGAGAATACGGGAGAGGAAATGTAGCCTATGTTACTTGCTGATAACGTAGCTTTCCATTGGTGAAAGAATTTTTGAAATGGGCTTAGTGGTTTGGCTTGTAAGCGTAGCAAACAAACAAACATTCGCATTTATAATATTAGTAAGGATGGTAATATAATATTTTAAGGAGTCGATTCAAAAAATTATTGACAAGCTACTCGTCCCGGTTTTGCACAGGTAGAATAAGGGTCTATATATAACGTTCATATCGTATTACTCAACTAGTTTACGCGGCCCAAGCCAGTAGAGCTTGCAGTCGGCAGATTTATCGACATCTCAGAAATTTCACCCAAATTACACAACTGCTACGTATAATATAGCTAAGCCTTCTTCATGAATGACCACTTCAATTAATTAAAACATCATATTTATTAATACTAAAGTATAGCTAGTTTAACGGTAAAATAATTAGTGAGTAAGAAACACACAAACAGGAATAATAAAATTAATCAGGTCATTACAAGACGAACAATAAATATTCATGATTAGTTAAAGAATACATACAGTTTTATAAGTTACTTAAACAATGTAATGAGCGAAAAATTGCCGTTTAAAAGAATATTCTTACGCAGTAAGCACCATGTTTAAGTTTAAAAAACAATGTAAGTGAAAATGAATGTGCACTCAATATAAATAATGAAAAAGGCACTTGTTTATTATAAAAGAAAACTGTACTCATTCACTGTCTTCTGATTTTCTAGACGTGAAATTTCAATTCTGCAAAAATTACAGAAAGAAAGTCGACACTCAGCATTTTACTGCGACATGACTCGCGAAGGACTATAGAAATGGTCAGCGGTGCCCAACCTTTTAAAGTACTATAATATTGTTCAGATTTAAAAAAAAAAAATATTTTTTATCATAAGAAATGGTAAAACAAATTTCTTATGCTATAATAGGAGAAATAAGCTTAGATCGTTTTCAGGGCTTTTTTATTTCTACAACTAAAAAAGGTTGAGCATCGCTGTTCAAGTAGGCAGTTTGTTGACGTGAATAGCTGTTTCTTTATAATAAGTAGAATTACGCATTCTTATTCAAGTGGTTCGCGGTCTTTTTAAAACCCATTAAGAAACCGAGAACTGGCTAGACCTCCAGAATGGCGAACGATGCTTAAGTAATAATTTCTTCCAATAGAAACAAAAGGAGCACGAATCGAGCTACGGCTGTATAAGGTAAAAAAAGACTATTTTATTTTATGAAATGCATTACAGAGAAAATCTTACATACAAGAAAATTTTAAAATGGCGTTCGTTCAAATTTGTGCCATTGAAACTTTTGTTTCATCGTCGTAATTTTTCTTCAAGTTATGCGACGCCTTTTATACATACAGAAATATTAGTCTAATAAAATAATATTAATAAATTACTTAAATTATAGACTTAGATATAATATTTACCATGTAATATCAATATAAAACTGGGTTTTATTGGATATATAAAAAAAAATATATTTTTTTTTTTTGCGAAAATATAATATTCAAAGTTTGTTTTTTTATCAAATATGGCTACGCCACGTTTCACAATTTTTAAAAATCGAACACCTTACTATTATAAAAAATATATACGAATTATAGAATATATGTAAGAATTTATTACAAGGTAAGGAGTACCGAGTCCATCAGCTTTCTCTTTGTACAGATGATTACAAGTCTGAGGGACGAGTGTATAAATGTTATTGTAAGCATGAGAAACGTAATAATATTTGTCCCAAGGTTCGTCGCAAATTCTTAGTAAGATATCAATACGTATTTCTATAGTATACGTATTTATTACAAGAACTTTGCCGGCGACTTCGTCCGAGAAAATATTAGTATAGATAGAGAGAATATCCATTTATTTTTTTAGTGAAACATATCCTTTATGAAACATTTTTTGCATATTTTTTTGCCATCTAGCGTATACAAATAGTACTTATAATAATTTAGCAACTCTCAAGTACTAATTTAAATTATATTTAATACTAGCTGTTGCCCGCAGCTTCGCTCGCGCGTGGTCTTTATCTATACTAATATTATAAATAAGTAAAAATAGATTTTTTGTATGTTTGTTTGTAGCGAATAAACTAAAAAAACTGCTGTACTGTTTTTAAAAACCTTTTTTACCTACAGAAAGATACGTTATCAGCGAGTAATTAGCTGCCCATCCCGACTTCGTACGGGTAAAATAAGGATTTTATCATTTTTTAATCAATAAGATATAAACATTTACCAATCGATTTATTCGCCCATCCAGTATAGTGTATGTGTGTTCAGTACAGGGCATATAATAATCCTACTTCCTACTAATATAATAAACTCGAAAGTTTGTATGGATGTATGGACGTTTGTTACTCTTTCACGCATAAACTACTGAATGGATTTCAATGAAACTTTACAATAATATAAGCTTAGGGAATACCAATTAAGTGGTACATATGTCAATAATGGAATATGTTTTTTTTATCCCAACATCACCAACATAGTGAAGTTCGTATATTTCTCCCTAAGAGATATTGATATAAGATATTGCGTATTTTGAATTTCATTATTTGCACCCAACTCTTCCAAACAAAAATAAAAGTTTCTAAAAACTTTGAAATTCATGTTTATTAATTCAATAAAAAAACTCAAATAGTATATTTCTATTTTTTTTAATTTTTATACTAATGCTTTTACCCCGTTTCTCCCGTTTGGAGTTAAATTTCTAAAAACGACAAAATACGTATGCATAGCTTTAATACTAAATATCATTCTTCTTACACCAAAAGTGACGGAATCCCCATACAAACTTTCAACCCCTTTTTTACCCTCTCAGATTTATATTTTCAAAAACGCTGAAATACATTTTTATTTATTTTTAAGCTTGTTCATTAAATTTCATGCTTCTAACTTTAAAAATGACGGGTTTCTAAACAATCGTTCAACTCTTTAGAGGTAGAATTTCCAAAAATCCTACCTTAGTGGGTTATAAAATGTATCAACTGCCAAAATTTCAAGTTTCTAACCCCCGCAGTTTAGGCTCTGCGTTAATGAATCAGTTAGGAAGAGTAATAATATTATGTGAATAGATATCAACAAAAATACGTATTTTTATAACTTTTGATAGACTCAACTAATTTTGATGAAATAAAGGCTAAACGGAATCTTGAAATAGTTCTTATAATAATTCGGTTATTTCAATTTTTAGACGATTTAAAGATACAGACATGCAGATAGTAAAAAAATGATTGCTTTGGTTTTGGTAAATCGTAAATAGCCATATAACCTTTAAAACAGGCAGTTATTTTGAAATAACAGACAGAAACTTCAATTTTATTTATATGTATGGATAATTTATTAATTAATTCGTTTTTGTTATAGATTTATGTTATTTTATGTGTACAATATAAAGTATAAAGTAAAGGAAAAGTTTCTTCTGTCAGAGACTAAATAAAATCAGACTTAACCAAGGCTACTAATTTAATTAAACAAAAAAAAGGGAATTAAAACAAATGTTGTCCATTGAACTTGACACACATCTGAATAAGCTGCTTAAGCAGCCATTTTATGTAGAAAAAGTATATAATATACAAACAAAAGCAGCTATATAACAATTTTAATTAAAGTTTCAAAAGCAGTTATTTGACCGCTCTGGTAGGTTAAGTGTTAAAAATGAGATGACACTTATAGCATATATATATATAAATATATACATACATTAGCTAAGTTTCCACCAACAATAATTACACAATCATTAAAATAATCAAAACATATATAAAATCAAACAGCTAAACCATCATAATCAGTAAAGGTGTAGTAAGATATATATTTTTTTATAATCAAATATAATTACTTAATGAAAACACAAATTTAACAAAAACAAAATATAAATGAAATCACATAGCTTAAGCATTTACATTACTCAAGCTATTACATTGAGTAATGCCAATAAAATGCAGTAAATAAATGATATATATATTATTTATATATTTTTTAACCAAATACAATTAAAAGGCAAGCAAGAATATGACTACAGTACAAAATTTATAACAAACTAAAATATTGAATATTAAGATGGGTTGGTACATTCATTTTATATAAATTAATACTTTTAATACATTATTATTTTTATCTTATTTATGTTATTTTTGCAGTGTTTTTTTTTAAATATATCATATCAATATCTGAGTACACTTAATTATATATTACATGCTCGCACAGATCTACTTCTTCCTATTCATGATTATGCTGTCGCAAGCTTGATGTAGCCAAAGACCAATTGAATTAAGCTGAGAGATTACAAAATACTTTTATTCGGTTTATATTGAGATGAGGCAAATATAACCACGTTTCACAATTTTGTTCTCTTCTTAATTAGTTGCCCGTCTGACTTCGTAGGAATATGCACATCTTCTCTATTCTGTACTGTGTGTTGTTTAACCCTTTTACTCCCCCTTCATCACTTGATATTCATTAGATGATGACGGTGATGACGACGTCTCAGTGCTTTTATTTATGTGCTCCGTATTTTGTTGTTCGATCACTACTATTTTAGCTATTTCTATAGCTTTCTTCAGTGACAGATCAGACCGTTGTAATAATCTTTGATGTTTGGCGAGCTACTCTAATACATATTCGCTGTAAATTTATCACTGACCAATGACTATTAATTCAACGAAATCGCATTTTAAACTGTAATTTTCTAGACTCGTAATAAAGTTGGTTATATTTTCGTGTTTGCTTTGTTTTCTCATAAAAAATACATGTCAGGCCATAGTTAAATTTTTCCTCGGTTCGAAATACTTGTTACATTTATTCATGAGGTCTTCTAAAGTAATTTCTGTTATTTTAATGTTGAAAAAAATTGCTATTTTTCTCTATTTACACTTCTTATACATAATCAGTGGCTAATACTCCTTATATATATCCAGAGGCTAATAAATATAGTTCAAAATATGGTTGCCATTTTTTCCGCGTTAAATTGTTATTTATTTCGTTGTTTAGAAAAAACTTCGGTAGGTAAAACGTTTGAATTTTTATCTGCCGTTTTAAAACTTTTGACAGGAAACATGAATTTACGAAAAAATTATACCTATTTAAAGTTTTAAGAAGTGATATACCACGTTGATGTTTAAAGCAAGCACTTCTAAAACCATGTATTATTGTTATAGTTGTTTTTTAGGCTTTGTTTATACACCTATATACTATTTACGTATTAATTATTGTCACTGAGTTAACTGACTTGCTCACACGCAGTCTTAAAGCGTACTGTTATGAAAGATATAAGATGAGATCATAAAGATACACACAATATATATCCAATATTAGTTTTTATGCTAAAACAACACACGAAGCTACTGAAAACACGAAATTGTTAACAAAACTTTTTGATTTTGACAACTAACAGGTGCGCGTACTTTTCCTACAGATAATAATTTATTGATTTTTAGTAGGGATACTAAACTTATAATAAATAAATAAAGAGATTAAAAATTAAAGGACAAAATATAAGATAAATCATAAGCAAAAGTGTAAATTACATGTAATATTTAATCTCTTTTCAGTTTGACCATAACCATTTTTTAATAAATGTTCTACGTGTATCTTTAAATTGACATAACTTTATTATTTATGAACCGATTGAAATAAAACAAACACTAAATGTTAAGTGAAGTTAGCCACAATACATTAGTGAAAACCGCACTCAAATCCGTTAAGCCGTTTTTAAGATTAGCGTGCACAAACGCACAGACAAACAGACAAACAGACAAACAGACAAACAGACAAACAGACAAAAAATCTATTAATCATTGTTTTGGGTTCTATTGTGTTTATAAAGACCCCCGATAAAAGTTTTACTCATTTATCTTCCATGTACAGACATCGACCAGTTACAGATTTATTATATGTATAGATTTTATAATTAATAATAAATATTATCACATCTGTCGAGCGTCCCGAGACGCAGACGTTTTTTAACATAATTCATAACGTTATTTTATATCATAGTATTGTGTTCTTATTTGAAATCTTAGATAACATAAATAAAAAATATCTCGTTACACGATCGAATCTAAAATTATTATCTTCGCAATTTCTACAAATACGCTTCGCGAGTGAATTTTCCTTCAATTTCGCGTTTTCACTTTTCGCCCCGCGTTTCAAATGGAATGTGTTCGGTATGAAAATTTAAGAATGTCTTTCGTGGCTCCCTGCGGATATGGACCGAGGGACGTGACGAATACGATGTCGTGTTTCAACATGGAACTGTGGTTTCACTGGATGTGCATTGTTGTCTTTTTGTTTTAAAATTATATATAATTGACAGTGCCTTGACAACTACAATTTAACATTGAAGTTTATTTGTTATGAATTTTAGCCATTTATATTTTCATTTACCACATCTAGTAATTATTTCATTTACTAGCTATAGATACTCTGTAACAAATTGTACCTTTTCGTTTTAAAAATTGTTGCTACATTTTAGTTTCTTACCAGCTTATCTTGGCTAAATCTTCATTCCAAGCCGTTGTTATCACTTTTCGATATAAAATTTTAACAATCAAGGCTATCTAAATGAGAATATTTTAACTTGAATATGACGTCATAATCATTATCATCATACTGAAAATATAACATTGAATTTTATTAAAATTAACTTGACACATCCAGTTCGAATCTCTCAGTTCCTTGATACATTATCGATATATGATATTTGGACGCAGATATATTTGCGGTCGTATTTCATTTACCTCGGTGTTTATTCGCGATAACCACTCATAAAATTCTATATGAACAAAAACAAAATACATGATAAATGATAACACGACAATTTTCAAAAGTGTATTTATTTATTCACGTACAAGAATAAATAAGTGTATCCGTTTCTATTATGATATTATGTTGCTATCGAGTTTTTTATTGATAATTTTAATGGTATTTGCTATTGATAATCTTGTGAATTAAATAAATATAGATTTCTATTAAAAAAAGATTATATTATAATTATGTAAATGAAATTTAAAAAAAACGTACTGCCTATAACTTTAAAGGTTGAATGAATTTCTTGAATTAAAGGTGAACTGAATGGTAAATCACAAGCTTGCATAAAGGCTACCAGGTAGTAGTATGAACTGTACTAGTAGTATGGATACTGATATTAAGGCTAAACCAAAATATATATGCTTACACACATATATATTATAACTCAGTCAGTCGTATAATTTCGAGTGAATTAATCATCTTCGCTATTGAGGGTCTAAAATAGAGGGTTTAAGACAGTAATGCTGACAAAGTGTTGTAAATTTATCATTATTACCTTTATTAAAACAAGTACAAACAGGAATTGATATAAAAGTACACCGAACGTACGTACTTCAAAAGTGTGTTTCTATGTCCAACGTGATTTTTGCATCTATGTTTATCTATTTCGATTTGGGTATTTATTTATTTTTTTTTTTTTTATAGCATAGGTTGGCGGACGACCATATGGGCCACCTGATGGTAAGTGGTCACCAACGCCCATAGACATTGGCAGAGTAAGAAATGTTAACGATCGCTTACATTGCCAATGCGCCATCAACCTTGGGAACTGAGATGTTATGTCCCTTGTGCCTGTAATTACACTGGCTCACTCACCCTTCAAACCGGAACACAACAGTACCAAGTACTGCTGTTTTGCGGTAGAATATCTGATGAGTGGGTGGTACCTACCCAGACGAGCTTGCACAAAGCTCTACCACCAAGTGTTCTAGCTAGGTAGTAGTTTATAATTTTTCTTTTGTACAAATCGTTTAAAAACCATGATTATTGAAAAAAATATAAATTCAGTAGTTTAGCCTGGAACGCGTAATAGGCAGAGTTACTTTCGCCTTTATAGTATTAGTATATAATATAGTATGCCGTGATGGCGTCGTGGTTGGAAGACGAAAATCTTAACCAATGATTTAGAGTGCAAGCCCAGGCAAGCACCACTGAATCTTCATGTACTTAATTTGTGTTTATAATTCATCTCAAGTGGAGGAATTACATCGTGAGGAAATCTGCCACATGTATCCGCCAAACGTTGCTTTGGAGTTGCGTGGAACCTTATCCTCGAAAAGGAGAGGAGGCCTTAGCCTGACAATATGAGTAAATCCAGTCTAAAGTTAAAAATAAAATATTGTATGTAAGGTAATTTTTGTATTTTATAGAGATGTGATAGAAAAAAATCATAAAAGATTAAAATCGGTGTAAATAAGGTGTGTATACAATCCATAGACTATAGTCTCGACTCAAGTAAGACAAACGATATATTTTGGATCAAGTTTTTTTTAAATCAATAAATTCAATAAAATTGAACCTTTAAATAAATAATGGCTGAACACTAATTCAACAACAAAGTTATTCAAAACGCATTTTTCACACACAACCGCAAAGTGCTAACTTTTATAAAACAAAATTGTATGAATAGTTTTGCATTAGTTACTTGAGAATGTTCTACGAGTAATACATTAGAACAAAACTACGTGTGTTATTTCAATGTTCAGATATTTATGGAACTCATAACTGTTCTGTTCCATTATTGAAATAACATTAAGAATTCATATTGTCTATTACATTAAGCAAATGCGTCTGTTTACTTGTAACTTCGTATGCAGACTGCATTTAGTTGAATAACAAGTTTTATTTTGTGCTTGGAAACGCTCGTTCCCTTTATTAGTTTGATATATTCGGTCCATTTGTCTGTTCATATTTCATTTTATTTTTACTTTTATGCGGTATTGACTTATTCCACGATGATAGAGTATGAAATTTTATACAATGTATATATTACGTAGACGGTTTCATATTTGATTCGTTCAAAATTGTTTGCGCGTGTAAACGCGTGTCAGCGTTATAACAAGTAAACTATGATTCTTATTAATATATTTTTTTATTTAATTTTTTTCTTAGTTACCTCTTGCGACTGAATTTATGCTTACCGTATTAGTGCTGGTAACAATTTAACGTAGCAAAGCTTATTCGTTCCATTTTTGTTATTGAAATGGGTAAAAAATTCAAGAAATATATTACTAGGTGTTGATAGGCAATATAAATTATTAATAAACAATGAATAAAATTTAAGTACTTACAAGTTATTTTATTGCGTAATAAAATAAGCTTGCGAATGGCGGTCTAAGATATGTTAAGATAGGCATAATTTTGTTTATTCTCTTTCCTCTTTTAATAATCTCAGTTGAATTATAATTGTTCCATGTTTATTAAATATAAGGTTGCATTTAAAAAGCTTTGAATAGTTGATTATTTTGCAATAATGTGAGGTTTTTTGTGTGGCCATTTGTAACATTAATACAATATTATGTTAGTTGGTAAGTAGGTATTATATTAATCGTATTAGCAAATTCATTATTGCATGATAAGCTTTCCTGTATTATTCATAACATGATACAATATTTATTACTGTTTTTGTTGCTGTATTGTTTACTTAGTGAGATTTGAACATGGCTGGAAATATATTGAAGGCTTATATCACAGCAAATTGTTTTAAATATGTATTTTGATAAGATTTTTAAAATATTGTAAAACATTATATAATATTTATTTTCTTTAGCGATTTAACAAAGTAATTTACTTATTAAAGCCTTTCTTTTCAAAGCAATATCGTAATAAAATTGCATTTATTATTCCAAACAAACATTGCTTGATATTTTTTTTTTTTTATATTTTTTAAAACTGTAACATAAATCTCTATCACTAACTTCTGATTTACAAATATAAATATATATATATATATATATATATATAATAATATATATATATATATATATATATATATATAATATATATATATATATATATATATATATATATATATATATATATAATAAGACAATACATTACAATTAATATATTTAGTAAGTATCTGTCTTATAAATAATAATTAATGCTTTGCGTCGCCTGTCATTCAGTTATGAAACAATTTATAATTGATATTGTTGAACAACGCCATTTTGACGCTAACACGTCTAGAAATGTTCATTACAAAATAATTAAAAGTTTTAATTAATTTTAAAAATATTATTGTATTCTGTTGAAAGTCTTATTTAACAGCAAAAGTGATGATGATGATGAATCTCTGAGAATTATTCAATCGGAATTTATTTACGACGAACAGATTATGAAAAAAAAAAAATTGCTGCTGGTTCTTTTATCAATGAATGTTGTATCCAAAAATATTTAGATATATCGTTACTTCGTTTTCCTTAGCTTGTAGCACAAATAGTTTGGCGACAAGTCATTATAGGAATGACTTGCCTAGTTAAATCGTGTAGTAGCACGTGATCAAATGAATGTCAATTATAAATCTATGTTAAAGTTTTTAAACTGTCAATCTCATATTATTTTCTCGTCAATCATCACAACCTACCTTTTTTATACGGTTGATTCCTAAATGAGGTTGTTGCAAATATTAATATTTAGTTATAGTTAATTTAAGCTTTGGTTTGGTTAAGTGCTCAATCTGCATTTCTCGAATTGAGAAAATGATTGTGAGAATTGTGTTAATACATTTACAAAACACTGCAGCAGTTGAATCAATAAATAAATCAATAGGTTAATATGTTTCGAATGGATCAGACGCTGAAAAATCAAAGCATTATAAATATGATATTAAGTGTTTAGAACGATAGATTTGAGTTTTGAGTTGTGTTTATTACTTCATGTTATTAATTTCAATAAATTGACATGTTTTTTTTTTATATTATAGGTTAGTGGACGAGCACATGGGCCACCTAATGGTTAGTGGTCACCAACGCCCATAGACAGTAGTTTATACATATCTTAAAAAAAACAACATCGCCACTGCGCCACCAACCTTGGAAACTAAAATGGTATGATCTTGTGCCTGTAATTACACTGGCTCACTCACCCTTCAAACTAGAACACAACAGTACCAAGTTCTGCTGTTTTGCAGTAGAATATCTGATGAGTGGGTGGTACCTACCCAGACGAGCTTGCACAAAGCTCTACCACAGAGTAAAATTGTTAATCATGATAAACAGTGTAATTTATTTTTGGAAAATTAAACCAATTAATCTAAATGTATAAGCGAAATACCACTCATCACGAGATCTAAACTATCCGCCCAATTGACTTTAAATTTATAACAGTTACTGCTTCCCCAGCGTAGACGCTCACTAATAACGGATTTTACGAAAATCCTACCCAATACATATTTTTCTTCTTATCAACCCGTGTATAACTGGGGAGTTTAGCTAGAATGTTATATAAAGATAAAGTAGAAAGATGTTGATCTACAGTATGGTCGCGCTCGAATGCGTTTGCCGTTGACTCGATGCGACGTTCTTGTTGTGCCCTGCTATATTTTATGTTAATCAGGCGCCAAGACTTGAACATATTATAATTTTAATTTTACATTGACAGAGTTTTATTTTGTCAAGTGAGGAATCAGTTTATTATCTTCATATCATGTATTACTATATTATATTATTACTTATTGTTTCATCTATAAAAGTAATACTTTGTCAAACTAAATCAATAAATTGATGTCATTCGAAATTCAACGTGTTTTAATGGTACCTACTTTTAGAACTGTGACTTTACATAAAAAACGTAAATAGTTTATCATATTGTAATAAAAAAATTGAACATTGAAACTAAAATAAACACAAGAAAACTTAATACAACAGTATATAGACGTATTCTGTCGGGCAAATGCCTCCTTAAGGAAAAGGTTTCGGGACTTAATCCATTACGCTGCTCCATTGCAGATTGATGAATATACAAGACTTACAATTTATTCAGAGACAACATACAGGTTTTCTCACAAAATTCTACTCCGTTGCAGACATAAATTTGTAACATAAATACAATGTCATTATATAATGAAACATATGATAATATTCAAAATAATCAAGTATGTTCTTATATATGTACTTTTGATTTCATAATATAGAATTAAAGCTGTCATTTGTTTGGCATGTAGATTTTATTCATAAGAACAGATAAAAAACTCGATATGTATTCTTATCTTCAAATGAAAACATATTCAACTATAAACAACTAAAAATATGTGTAATTTATGGAAACCGATAAATAGCTCATGCGTTTTTAGTTATGTTATTATTATTAATATTTAAACCATAACTTACATCACCAATGCGCCACAAACTTTGGGAACTAAGATGTTATGTCCCTTGTGCCTCTAATTACACTGGATCACTCACCCTTCAACCAGAACACAAGAATACCAAGTACTGCTGTTTTACGGTAGAATATCTAATGAGTGGGTAGGTACCCAAACGAGCTTGCACAAAGCCCTGCCACCAGATTTTTTTTTAAGATAAGATTAAAGCAAAACTATTAAGTAAAATCAAAAGACCTTGGAATTTATAGAATTTCATGTTTTTAACTAGAATTTTTTTGTTAATAATTTTAAATTGAAATAACTCTGAATGATACAAATTTTACTTTTTCTAAAACACTTTATGTTCGAAATTTAAAACGACAGATATCCTTTATTTCTGAGAGCTCGGTAAATGTTTAACTACAATCACTGTGAGCGCTATTTTTCCAGCGCGGAACAAATCTCCGTTAAGCGGCAGTTCCAAGGATTACTTTCAGATTCCGCTCAGTGGACACGAAGCGAATAATTGTCTTCCTTGCATTTGTTCTGCGCGAGGAAATAAATAAAAGAGGGTAGTTCAACACTAGTGTATGTTTAATTGAAGAACTTTGTTTTCTTGCTGTTCTTCGAAGCGAAACTTTTTGAGTATTTGTTACACTAAAAGAGCAAACTCGTTACTTTGGATCTTTATCTTTCAACATTTCATTGTTATTTTAAAGTAAATATAACAGTATTTGTTTTTAAGAAAATTTAATTTGGTATATATAAATAATAACATTGAAAGTCATCAGCGTTTGAGGTAAAAAATGTGGTATAATAGACATTAAATGTCCAAAGCTTACTTTAACTACTTTAGCTTCTGTTACTACTTTAGCTACTTTTCGAACCCACTGTTTCAAACGAGGTTCGTGGATACATATGTAGCAGTACACATTTTGATCAATTATACTACTAGATAACGCTTCACGAATAAAAACAATACTCAAATGTGGCACCGACTGACTATACCATAAAATGAAGAAAACGATAAAAGGTTTAATCATTTCAACCTAAACTATGCTTTGTCCTTTAACAATAAAGTGCAGTTTAGATTGTATTAACATTTACTTACGATCTTGCGCCATGAATGACAGAAAGAGATAAGAAATATACAATCAATTTTGTTCCAAATTCAAACTTATTTCGTTAGCAATAAAGCAGATACCATACTAATTTGCAATAAGACCACCACCATATTTGTGCGCTTATTTTTCGGGCCATTTTTGAAGCGCTTACCGATACTCTATTACATTATTGATCAAAGAGTACATTATCTAAATTTATGGTACGAGCATGCACCATAAAACGACACTGCTCTCAATTCTAAAACATCCATATTATAATAGAACACATAAATCATTATAAAACCTCTTAACTTTTATTATTAAGAAATTTAACATTTGACAAGCTACATAGTTATTTAGCGAGTGAGTTTGCACATTCATAGAATACTTAGAACAAACCCTTGGAAATGGTAAGTACAGTGTATTTAATATAATATGATTTAATTCCATGGACATATGAAACGGGGACTAATGTGTAGAGTAAAATCATTTATTCCAGAAAATCACTTGAAAATTCAAGTGTTTTTTTCTTTTATATCATACCTGTTACACCAGTGAAATGAAAAAAAAAAGATCAAAGTAGGATGTGCTAGAAACAAATGATTTTGGAAATAAATTAGTATAAATAAGGTCCTCCACACCGATTTCGGCCACGGCGACCAATCTCAAGAGAGATTAGCCAACTGCGCAGGAGATATTATAGTGCACAAGTGTGTGCGCAAACACATGTGCACTCTCTTTTACTTAGCTCTCATAATCCGATGGGACGGCAATCCGACACGACCGGAAAGAGTTCAGGTGCAGGACCAACGGCTTAATGTGCTTTCCGAGGCACGGAAGTGTACACACTTCCATCTTCCAGCATCCGGGCTGCTACTGAGAATTTTCTGACAGAAAAACCCAATAACTTTTTATTGGCCAGACCTGGGAATTGAATCCAGGACCTCCGGGTCAGCGGCCTTATATCTAGCCCCTAGACCGACGAGGCAAGCTCTACCTGTGTATTACTAATTTATATATAATTCAAGAAACGTATTTATATATTTTTTCAAATATATAAAAACAATTTTTAGGGATTGAATGGTAATGAAATATTTATTATAAATGAATTTTAAAATATGCCTCAGGATTATTTATAAGTTAATTAAACGCATGAGCAACTTCTTTTATACTCACTATTCTATGATACGGACCTTCGAGAGATCCCTCACAAGGAATGCACACAGACGCCTAGAATGTTTTTGTTACATTAAGAGAGTGTTTGTACTGAGAGGACAATTAACTTTTGAATAACATTAAATTGTGCAGTTGGTTATTTTTGTTGAGTAACGTTATTTGTCAAACAGAAATTGTATTTACCGTTTGAAAGCAGATCACTTTTATTACATAAGAATTAAATAAATTAAAATAGACTTAAATAAAATACATTATACATATCAAAGTTACTAGCTATTGTCGTACGAATGCTAATTTGGAATTAATGGTAATTATATCTGATTTTAAGTAGTTTAATTGGACAAATCATTCATCATTCAATAAAGATTTTTTTTTATCGGTTTTTTGATGTTTTTTAAAAGTCGACAATTTTGAAGTCCCAGGATTTGTATTCATAGAATATTTTTTGGAAGTCAATTTTTGTTAATGATGTTGATTGATGCTAGGGAATAGTTATAGGAAATTATGTCATTTTGTTTGGCTTAAACCGGAATTCTAAATAATGACAGAGTTGCCAATATAAATAATCTTAGGAAAATATTAAATATAACTTATCTCAGTCACGGCACCAAGTACTTATTTTTATTTATAATAGATAGGTACACCGGCAATGAGCAATTTGATGTTAAGTAATCATCACCACCCATAAATCTAGTGTGTAAGAAATATTATCATTCCTTAGATCACTAATTCATCACCACCTTTGGGCAATTAAGAAGCCTTCGCCTTGTGCCTTTTATTACTCTGGCTTACTTACCCTTCAAACCGGAATGTAACTATACTGAGTACGGCACAATAGCAGATGAGTGAGTGATGATCTACTCAGACTAATACAGGAAACAGGGCTTATACGAAGCCTAACCACAAAGTTCTAAATTTCTTTAATAACAGAGGCGGCTTTTGCTCTGCATTGGAACACTTATGAAAAGATGCTTTCCTTTAAAAAATCTTGGCCATCTGTTTTAAGTATGTAACCGCACTTTCACATTTATAATATTGGTTGAAAAAACTCTTTGTCCCATTTCTTTCATTCAGTGCTATTAAGTAAGCTTTTCTACCTTACAGTATAAGATGGTGTTTTAGTAACACAAAAGGCTTTGTGGAATGTAAAAATAGGTTGCATTTGTATCACGAGGGAGCTATTAAAATAAATACTGATGCAAATTCACTTTTTTGTCCAAATGATTTAAATTATTTTTGTTATTGGGATTTCAATTAAGGCCTAGAAGTGATATTTGGATGACTCCGAAACGCGAAAGTAAAAAACTATTTTGAACCATTTATAAATAAATAATTGAACTGAAAAAATCAAAACCGCGGATGCATTCTAATTTTAATCAATACGATACTAAGCTGTGGCCTTTGTCACGTTTCGGCTTATGGTGAAAAAACGAAACAGACAGACAGGATTTGCATATCTATATTTGTATGTAGCTCGGTGCGGTACGTGGCTACCCGTGGTCATCAGTTTGCCCCATGGGAAGCTACCTTAATACTTACATAAAAGTTATCTGATACAAATCTAAGAAATAAATTTTCTCCATCATTGCGAGTATAGATTTAAGCCGACGAACATTATTAGGCAAACGGTATCAGAGTCTTAATATTAAAACCTCGAAAATGGATTTCTTTCCAATAAAATCTCATATAACGATACATCGTACATTTTGTTATTGAACGCAGGTAAATCTATTAAGAGATTACGTCCCTTTCGAATGGAGAGAGCGTATTCATCACTCGCATTACTTTTACGTGCTTAGCCGTCTGTGCTATCCCTGTTTATGGATAACAAGCGGAAAACGCAACTTTGCCTACTAGTCTTACGACATTTATTTAGCTATAAATAATCCCTCAATCTATATTTATTTATTTATTTGAAAAGTTTAATAAAAGTAATAATATTGTATCCGTAAAACTTTTATGGCCTTTAGAGGAATATAATATTATATAACGAAAAGTCTGCAATTAACGGTTTTTGAATCATGGTGTGAAAGTAGATTCATTTTTTTTAGGTACCTACACAGACTGGCATGTTTGTGCCTTGTAGCCTATAATTACACTGGCTCACTCACCTAAAACAACAATAATAAACCTTGCTGATTGGCGGTGGCGGAGTTAATATAACCTTTAAGAAAATAAAAATAGAGTTCAATTAGAGCTAGGATATAAATATACTAACTTTTATTAAGATAAATCAATGATTACGAGATGAGTTGACATTTTTTTAATGACGTTCGTACACAACAACCGTCTTAATACATAATATTTAGATAATTTAGTGATTGGATGTAACCTTTTGTAGTCGATCTATTAATAGGATATTGGATAACATAATTTAAGGAAAAATAGGTAGGATATTACATCAATGTTTGAATGAAACGATTATTTTATTTGTAAGTCTATTCCTTTAATCAGCTATCAGAACTTGAATGAAGATTATATGATTTGTATCCATATTAATGACGTTTGTTATTCTCTTGCATTTACAGTTCAATTATTATAACATTCGTTTTTTCTAGTCAATGTTACAAATTACTTCACAGCATATATTTTACAAATGTTATTAGGTTTAGCAGAATATATAATGACATGTCAGCAAGTGGACGACAAAATTGCTAGATAAAAATAATAATCATAATTAGCAATATAATTTTATTCTCAAATCATTTACCTTATAAGTACAAAATAAGGTTATTGTTAAATTAAATATTGATGTTTTTAATACAGATCAAACATGAATTTAGTTTTTGTAATTATTAAACACACTCCTTAATAAGATCACATGAATTATTAGCAAAGGTCGTGGGTTCCAATCCGGTTTTCTGGGAAATAAGTTAACCGGACATGAACTTTAAGTCCGGTCAACATATACCCCAGGAAAAAAAAATTAGCAATGAAAATATAACGAATGCAACTGAGACTGCGTTTGTGTGGTCCCGACTAAATATATACAGGAATAAGAGGCTCATACTGATTAAAAAGGACTTGGATAAGACCGCAATCACCCATGGATGTCGTGTACATATAACTGGGCAAACCGAGCGATACCCAAGAAGATAATTTATGACGATGTGACGCTACACTTTGAGAAATAGAGAACAAAGGCAGTCGGTATATTATTCGAGAGCGTGAAAGCGTCTAGCCTTTGACTTGGTGGTAGAAATTTGTGCAAGTCCGTATAGACAGATACCACCCATTAATATTTCTTGGAGTGCCAATATCTAAAGGCCATAATGACCACTTACCACCATCAGGTAACCTATATGATTACATAAATCAAAAAAAGTGTACTTATATTATTTTATAACGATCTTCCATTTTTTAAATTAATTTGAAAGAAAACCCGCAATTTTCTTACACGAGTATTAATAAACGAAAATGACGTAATTTTATATCACACAACAACATAAATATGAATTAATGAACTTCAGGATATGAATACTTCATCAAAATGTTACATAAAACATGCCTCTTGTATAATAAAAGAGCTCATTCCATTAGACCTGAGTAAACTCCACGCTTAAAAGGCTATTCACACTCTTCCTAGCCTCGTTCGATACATTGAGATGTACTGTAATTAGACCGAACCTTTTAATGTGATTAAGAGCACATCCATTCGAGATAAGCGATTGGTTTTGATACTAAGTTACAGCTAGTTAGCATTAGATCACTAACAGTTGATTTTCATACTATTATATTTCAACCAACGTTATGGTATATAGCAATTTGTTAATACAATAATAGAATCTGACTTGACGGTTAAATTATTTTGTGGTTAAAGCAGCTTTGTGGCCCGACTGGCTTTCATACGCATCTTCTCCAAGCGCCGTGAGCATTGCCGTTAATAGGGGGTTATCTGAGGAACCCCTCTTGAATCCAAATATATCCAATAGGTCCAAATATATGGTTCACGTACTCCAATAAGACGAGTTAGATTTTTTTGTTGGTATATTTAGCGCCGGTGATTTCCACATATCCAGTGAGTGAAAAAAGGCCCGACTAGCTGGGTACAACTAGATTAACAATTGCTGTGTTCTGGTTTGAATTGGAAAGTGACCAGAAACAAACGGTTTCTTGGGTGATGGACAAAATCATTACTTTCTAAAATAAATAGACTGATAGATTAATCATATATCTATATTTCTGTTCAGTTACTGAAATATTTTTCGCGATGATACGATATATCAGACCGGACAGTAAATATGTCAATGTTGACGTGGTCGCTCACTATTGGCCTCATAAGAAGGCTCAAGGTCACTCAAAGAGCAATGAGAGGTCTATGCTCGGAGTTTCCCTGCGAGGTCGAATCAGAAACTATGAAATTGGCAGGCGAACAAAAGTAACCAACATATTCCGAAAAATTGCTAAATTGAAGTAGCATGGGTGGGGCACATCGCTCGCAAAAAACATAAAGGACAACCTCTTTGATCGAAAATCGAGTGTCAGACTGTAAGTAAGGTTGCCTTTTTCTTTCGATATTTAAAATGTCTGGCAGTATTCATTTAACTCACAATATTCCCTACTACATACGTAAGAGTCAGTTGTCAGACTATGAGTGCAATTCTTACGTACCTGTAGCACCTGGTACCTGGGAATTGGCTGTCTGTCCAAGCTAGCGGGTATGTGTACGTTCACTATACACACTAATACACTATTGTACATATTTTGTCCATGACAAAATAAATAAAGTCTGGGGGCCCTGGGATCTTACTCTTTAATGTCATGCTCATGTTGATCAGCAACTATCTTTATTTTCAAAACATTTAATTCAATTTTAAATAAAGTACTAAAATGACTACAATTTTAAAACATTCGACAATCATATATCTACAATATATTATATATTTGGTTATTTTAAGAGCTGGATACCTTAGGACCTTGGAGGCCTTAGATACTGGTACTCATACTTCATAATGAAACAAAGAAGTACAGTGTTTTTTTTTCTTTTGTTGCAGAAAAATGTAAGAGTAAGTATTATTCACCCGTAATACAAATGTAAGAGTAAGTATTATATACCATTTGCATTTTATTTATATATTATGTGCAATGTAACTTAAAATATGTTATTTCCCCCTCTATACATAGCGGAAAATATATATAAACGAAACCTAAGAGTTTTAATTTTTCCTTCTAATGTTTTTATGTCGGTAACGATAATAATAAACTTTAGTAACGAAGGCGATCGTTAAAGTTGACTAATTTGAAAAATAATTGTGACGCCGCTATGAAACATGAACGTGATGACAACGAACATCCATTATGGTAAAAGCCTGGTGTTGGAATACAGTGACTCCTTGTAACGTTTCACCTCATTTTTCTTAAGTTGCAACGGATAAAGTTTTAATGGAATACCTAAATGCTGGTTAGTAAATTATAAAAATGGGACCTTAGAATGTTAAAAAAACACGTTCATATAAGTTAAAGTTCTGCACAAGTCTTAAAAAATTTAAATGCATTTCAAGTCAAATCATCAAAAGTCGATATTATAGAAATTACAAAATGTTAAATTGTACAAATATTTATAAAAAATTGTGAATTAATTAAATGTTTATGTCGCTTATTTTGAAAAGATAACAATATCATATTTAATAAATTAAAATTAATTTCCAAGAAACAATAGACATTAAATATTCATTCGAAATTCAAAACTTGTTACTTTTACGAAATGTTTTAGTTACTTTATATCCTTGTCTCTTGCAGTTGAGTGCGATGTAACGACGCGAACAGCGATGAGTGATAATACGATACATTTTCTTGTTTGAATGCACTCGTTGTAGATCATTTAGATGGTCTTGTCTACAATTTCATAATAATGTTATTCAATACTGTTCATAGCTTCTAACTTCAAACAAAATAACTTTACAATTGTAGTAAAGTTAGTGATGTTTATTATATATGAAAAGAGTTTGTACTAGCTGACAGTTCTAAAATGTTTGGTCGCACTACATCTTTGTTCCATACAATTGAGTGCGATATAACGACATGAACAAAGATGAATGATAACACGATATATTTTGCTTGTTAGAACGTTTTGTGTTCATTTGTTTTGTTTCAGTCCTTTAAGGATCGAACAAAGGCTACAATCACACATTTCTATCCGAGCAAAACTCTTTGTTGGAGTTCGCTTGATTGCACAGATGAAGCGGTAGCTTTATATATTCTGCATCGAGGATGTTCCACTTGACTTGGTCGTGATGTGTTTGCTCCCTTATGTGATCATGTATCAGAGTATATGGATTTGATATAATAAGTTCATACTATCAACCTCTTTATTTTCTTAAAAACAATTTTAACGTACCTTGTTATCTATGTATTTTATAAAAAAAAAAACTTGTATTAATTTGAATTTAATTTTAAATGAATAAGTTGTTATCTTTGCTATTACGCGTAAAATGAAAAAATCTCGATATCATTATTGTGTTCTCAGTTATGTACGTACACAGATACACACATAGTTATATTTATATAATATTCGAATTGCATTTAAGAAAACATTGAATCGATATATTATATTTCTATTGCGATGAAAATTGTCTTAACGACCTAGATAGAACCAACAGTCTCATTGTAGCAGAGATTTTATAACAATGGTATTCATAATATGGCTATATCAAATCAGATCAAGACAAGACTTTTGCAAGTGCTTTTAAATTGTCAAACGCTACCACCGGTTAGGAATGTGGATTTTACCGAAAAGAACCGGTAAGAAACTCAGTAGATAATTTAAAAAAATTACAAATTTGTATTAATTACACATAACTATTGTATCAATCAATTCTGATAATGAAATTCTACTTAGATATTAAATTAAACCCTAACTATTGTTTTAGTTTGTCTAGTCACTACATATTATAAAACAAAGCCTGTCTGTTTGAAAGCGATAAACTCGAAAACTACTACATCGATTTTAATATGGTTTTCACCAATGGACAGAATGATTTATGGTAAAGTTTTCTGTTAATTGGCTGAAGTATGACGATGATTGTTGAAGATGTCGGAAATAAACATGAGAACTGCGAGTTTTACTGGAGTGCGCCGCGTATATAATTAATTAATAATTAATATCCTGGGACATTATTCACACAAGGTCATCTGATCCCAAACTAAGCAGAGCTTGTACTATGGAAACCAGACAATTGTAATAATACATATACTAATTTTCTTCCGTAAATACATACTTACATAGACAATTACACCCAGACTCAGGACAAACAGACATGTTCATGCACACATGTCTGTCCAGGGTGGGAATCGAATCACGGTAGCATGCGCAAGCGATCCCGTGGCGCTCCCGTTAAGACGGGAAGGGAAACGCGGAATGCGTTTTCCAAGCGTTAAAAAGGTTAGGAATCGAACCCACAACCTGCGGTGCGAAAGGCAATTATCTACCAACCACGCCAACCGGCTCGTCAATATTTATATTATGTTTTACGATAGAAACATTTCATTTAGACCCTTATTTGTCCCGTGCAAGGCGGGAGATAGTTTAATAACAAAACAAGTTAAAAGCTACAAAATAAATTTGCATCACTTTAAAAATCTATCAGAATGTCTTTAATTTGCTGTTTCGATACAAGAGTGAAATAATCAATATAATTCAAAGCACAAACTTGAAGCGCAATAATAAAGTATTTTGAGACTTTATTTCTTTGCCTTCCACCCAAAATATTGAATAATACCAGGTGATTGTGATTTCCTCCAAAATCGATTGACTCATTATTTTGAGCAGTCTAAGACAAATATACATTCATATACGTTTCTGGACTTATGTGACTGTGTCGCGCTAAAAATGCACTAATGTTTTTATTTTAGATATATTTAATGCTATATATTTGGAGGTCTGGTTTAGTAAAATTTTGAGTTATCAGTTTTCTGTTAGATACGATAATAAAACAAATATAGAGTAGACAGACAATCTTTCAATTACGAATTCAAGACTCATCCATTTCAATTAAACTTCATATCGATCTTGGAATCTAGTTTCACAGCTACAGTTGGATTTAATAAAAATGTCAAGAGATCTCAATGTGTAGTTGAAATTCTATAGGAATCAGCAACCTACCTTTTATTAATCAAAGATGAATAGCAATTGATGATTCACGGGGCGTAAATCAATCTAGTAATTATTGTTGTGTTTTGTTTCATTGAATTTGTTTCATCCTATTTCTTTTGAAGGTGAGAGTGATAAAATAGCTTTGAAATTCATGATATCAGTAAATTTCCATTCTTATGAAGAATACAGAATATTACGTCATTGGAAAGAAAAGCTGATCTTGCTAGCGCAAGTTCCACACGTGGCGCACTCGAGATGACAATACAGTCATGTTCGAAAATGCTCGCGGATGCTTAAAAAAGGATGAGCATCGGCCAGTATTTAAATGTTTATTTTGTTGCTTAATTTCTTCTTATTTTAATCTTTTAAAATCATACTTTTTTAGTAAATTAAATTACATACAATTGCAATTATAAAATGAACTGTTCAATATTTATTGCTTTTTTCCTTTATTTTTTACGTGGCAATGGCAAAATAAACGTATCTATACGAACGTACATAATATTATTATACTAATGATTTGAACTTCTAAAATTAAACCTTCAACCTCAATTTAGAAATAAGTAATTGTCAATTAACTTCACTCAATTACTTATTTGTAATTGAATATTTTTTTTATTTTCCATGCGAGCCAAGGCGACGGTTATGCTAATTATTTACAAAAATGGAAATATATTCTTTAGTCATTTTATCAGCACTTAATGTTAGTTCTGTTAAGTGAATTAACGTGTAAAATTAAAAGGTTCATAAAAATGTACATATTAAAAAATTCAATAAATATTGAACAGTTCATTTTAAGGACGCTTTATAAATGAATAACCGATGAATACTAATAAATATTGAATATATTGAAATTTGTGACTTATGAAAATAATAATTATACTTTATTCAAATCGACTTTTGCAAGCAAGCTTTTAGGATTGTAAATATATAAAATTTTGCTAAATGTAATACAGTAGTAGTAATTTTATATTTTATGTTTCGGAATTATCTACCGAGTAGAACCTGCAAGGAACTGAGTCTTTACTGATTTCCGCCAATTAAATCACAATGTACTACAAGCCATTTCAATTTTCTGTTAAAATAACCATTTTGATGTGAAAAATGTATAGCCGCAGGTTAAACTGATTGTTGGCGTGGCAAGTGGTGGGGCATTCCGTGGCGAGTGGCGACGCGTCGCCACGCTATACGATGGTATATATATATATATATATATATATATATATATATTATTGTATAGGAACACGGACTAGCGTATGAGCCACCTGATGGTAAGTGGTTCCCAACACCCATAGGCATTGTAAGAAATGTTAACTATCGCTTACATCGCCAATGCGCCACCAACCTTGGAAACTAAGATGTTATGTCCCTTGTGCCTGTAATTACACTGGCTCACTCACCCTTCAAACCGGAACACAACAATACCAAGTACTGCTGTTTTGCGGTATAATATCTGATGTGTGGGTGGTACCTACCCAGACGAGTTTGCACAAAGTTCTACCACTGAGTAAAAGAGTATATATACAGTGTATGCGTAGTAGTGCATACGGTGTGGCGAAATAATTCATATTAAACATTTAATTATTAATAATAATTAATTTATACATAATTATTAATTTAATTAATTAATAATTTTATATTTATTTAATTCAGGCAATTTCGAGTGTAACGATTACTGAAGTCACTGAGTAAAAGAATTAAGTTGTCGCAAATTAAAATATTTTTTTTTTGATTTTGAATTTTTGTATTTAATGAAAATAAACGTTGAATGAATAAGCAAACCGTCATCATTTTATTTCATTCGCTGTTTCACTGCTGCCAGGCCCGTGACGGCTCACATTTTTTTTTTTTAATTAATAATTTCAATATCATTAAATGAAAAAATATCCGTTTCTGTACACCGGCAGATATGAATCATCGATATTCACGGCTATTAAAATAATTTATAACTAAACGAAACAAAATATGTAAATAAGTAAAGTAATATACAATTTGTCGTTAGAAAACCAAATATGTTTTTCTTATTCTTACAGTAATATATAGCAATGAATTATATTATAGTATAAGAGAGTTAAAAGTGGCGTAATAGAGCATCAGAGCGTTTACCGTCACGGCATACGTGTTGGTCTTACCCCCAGGGACGCTAATTGTCACTTTAAAAAAAGTCTTATAATAAAAGTGTGTAAATAATAAAACGCGTGCTCCTTGTTGTTTACAGACATTCAAATCGTTCAAATTATATGCTATCTATTAAATTTTGATTGAAGCTATTCCCAAAATTGTAATTCGAAAATTCGTCATTCTCTTTAAAATTCAAAATAGAACGCACAGGGCCTAGCGTACTGGCCTGGCTTTTGACAATACTGTCCTTCCAATACTACGTTAATCTAAGCAGATACATTCGCTAGAAGCGCTAACGATAATTTTCGACGCGTATCCTCACAGAGGGCAATATTAAACATTCAAAGCAGTTTTAGAGGCTTTTAGTGGCTCACCCGTATTCGTAGGCTTTGCCAATCACATCGAGGTCAGCAGGAAATTAATCCTCGTGTTTCGTTGCCAAACCTGTCGAGTGCGTTTGGATAGGATTCAAGTGTGGCCATATTAGAGCCGCCGTCAGAACGACTGATATATCAAATCAATTTATGCCGAAATACCCTTTATAATACAAGACACAAATGCTACAATCGCATATCGTATAAATGACAAGTGAAAACTAATTTGCGGTTGTGTTGTAGTCAACAGGCTCACAATTATTGTATCTTGCGTACAATTATCATTTATCTGTTCGATGCGCGGTTATTAAATTAACAATCTTTGCGATCGTTGAGCACGACGAATATAATTGATGTCGGATTGTACGCTGAATCACAGCCGCGAGGCATTTGATTTAGTGAAACACGTTGCATTCAGTTGTCAAAAGGTAATCGAATATCAGTTTGGTTTTAGATGAATTATATAATTTACATTGTTAATTATGCTTACAGTAAAGCTGCTAGTGGGATTTATGAAATTGATTTGTTTTTGTATTTCACTTTTAGCAATTTATTTATGGATATTTTGTCGCATTTTTGTATAACAAATATTATTGTTACTATACATACATAAATATAATTAAAATAAATATACTGTATTACTAAACTTGTCATACTAATTTTTTTCTTGAAAACATCTCTGAAGGATTATTTCCTAAGTTATAAATAATTCTGTTCTGAAGAACGAAAATTGCTTGTTAATAAATATTAAAAGAGACGAAATCTTTGGCCACTAACTATGAAAATAACTAACATAATTTTCTTCTGATTCTGACACTTTCGATATTGATCAATTACTTACTTTCCTTTAACCATAAACTGTGAAGTTAAGCCTCCCTAGCTAGAAATAACAGATGGAGGCTCCATTGAAGCTTCGAATATAAATAAAATCATGATATAATTTCAGCAAGTCATTAATCTTAATTTAAATACAAGTCAATACTCAGAATGACTGACAATTATTTATTTAATTTAAATCTCAACTTATATTACAAATGCGAAAGTGAGTTTATTTTGCACTGCAGTTAAATTTTGCATATATGTAAGTACTACCTAACACGCGGGTGAAGCCACAGACAGAAACTAGTAATGACATACATTTTTCAAAAACTACGTTAATTTTACTGAATATTACAAACAGAAATAAATCATGAGTTTGTAGGAATTACATAAACGCAAGGACTAAATATTTATTCTCGCTTAGTGGACATTGTAAGAAATCTGTAGAATGGTTTTAGGCTGATGATCACTTATTTATGCCAATATTAAGAATTTGTTAATACATGGGTATTAACAAATTCTTAATCCAGTTCCTGTTCCATAATTCTTATAATTACTTTTATGATTAACGCCTATTTCTCATATTTAGTGAATTTTATTCTTTGCTAAACTAAACCGTAAATAATTATGTTTGGCTTCGAAAGTTTTAATTCGACATGTGAATAAATTTTACGTCTCTCATTAAAAAAATATATTAAATATACTCTTCTATGTCTAATTGTTGCGTTTAGTGTTAGGTATTTGCTAGTATAACTAGGTATCTATATTTTTTCTATTTGCGTTACAAATGTTACAAAGCAAAACAAGCATGCCACTAATATACGGTCTATAAAACGAAGAGTCATTAACGACATTAAGCCGTAACACCGACACTTAATTAAGTAGAAGCGAATGTGTTTGCCGTCGACTCAACTTAAAACCTATCGCAAAATCCGATACAGACCGCCGGATCCAATTCCGAATGTTTGTCTAACACTTGTTTACTTAACATCTAGTTTGGATAAGCAAACTTCATTTGTGTTTAATGTGGGATCAATTGACTTACCGATCCGATGACGTCCTAACCCAACCTTTTGATTTTTTGGTCGAAAATTTAGAAGGGTAACAATCAAATAAGTGAAAACAAATCAAAGAATACAGAGTCGACGATACAAACCAGTAGACAGAATACAATAATCTTAACATTACGATTTCCGATCGATTTGAGTTTATAACTCCAAACTCGTGCTCAGCGATTAAGTAAGACATCGTGACGATATGCATCTTATGAATGATCTTTGCCACGTGTATGAAGTATATGAACCCACCCGTTCTAGAACAGTGATGTTTGAAAAAAACAAAAACATTTGTTATTTTTTTGTAAACAAAAAATCAAACGGTGAAACAATCCCTATAAAGGCTTTACTCAATGACAGTCACCATCAGTTATGAAGTGTCCCAATTTGTATTTGAAAAGGGCCATAGAAATTACACACTGGAAATGAAATAAGTTATTATTTTGAGAGATACCTGCTGATATTAATATAAAAATATAATAAATGAAAATGATATTAGATTTTTCAGTTACACACTGAATATGTTAATCCGAAAGAACTAGAACTTTCATAATAAATAAGGTACAAGTTAACTATGAATTTATTAACGATATATATATAACTTACAATGCTAATATGATTGGTAATAAATGAAACAATTGCTGGTATAATGAAGCTATAGCATGATACGTGTATGTATTAGATCCTTACATATGAAATTAGCGTTTTGTCGTACTGACCACTTTAATCTGAAATATCTCCTCTTTGGTTAAGAATTCCAAATTCAAATTTATAAATTCATTTAGCTGGTACATTTGAGTTTTGAAAACAGTCATTCATTTGTTTTTTCCTCATTATTTGGCGTCGCTTAATACCGCGCAATGGAAAACATGAAATATCGGTATATTTACGCGTACGAGTTCTACCGTGGCACCAGTGCTGCAGAAACAGCTCGAAGGATTGATGATGTGTACCGCACTGGTGTCGCAAAAGAAAGCACGGTACGTTTTTGGTTTCAACGTTTTCGTTCTGGAAATTTCGACCTTCAGAACCAACCCCGTGGACGGCCGGAGACCAAAGTGGAAAATGAAGAATTTAAGGCTATTGTGGAAGCAGATTCATCACAAAGCACTTCAAAGATAGCTGCAGGCTTCGGGGTAAGTGATGAAACTGTATTAATCCAATTGAAACAAATGGAGAAAGTAAAAAAACTTGAACGATGGGTACCTCATGAATTGAGTGAATCGAACCTGCAAACACGCGTCGATTGCTGTGTTACTTTGCTCAATCGACACAATAATGAAGGGATTTTAAATCGAATCATTACTTGTGATGAAAAGTGGATACTGTACAATAATCGGAAGCGCTCGTCGCTATGGCTGAGCCCTGGAGACCCAGCCAAATCCTGCCCTAAGCGAAAATTGACTCAAAAAAAGTTACTTGTGAGTGTTTGGTGGACTAGCGCCGGTGTAAACGACACCGGCGCTAGTCCACCAAACACTCACAAGTAACAGCTTTCTAAAATCTGGCCAAACGATTACGGCAGATATCTATTGTCAGCAACTGCAAACCATGAAGGAAGAACTAGCTGCTAAACAACCGAGATTGGTCAATCGCTCTAGGCCACTGCTGTTTCACGACAACGCAAGACCACACACTGCACAACAAACAACCACTAAGTTAGATAAGCTACAATTGGAATGTGTACGACATCCACCGTACTCCCCGGACCTTGCTCCAACAGATTACCATTTTTTCCGGAATTTGTACAACTTCTTACAAGGAACAAAATTCAACTCCGATGTGGTAGTCCAAGCCGCCTTCAAAGAGTTTATTGATTCTCGCCCCCATGGTTTTTTTAGTAAAGGGATCAATTAACTACCTATGAGATGGCAAAAGTGCATAGATAACAATGGTGCATACTTTGACTAATGAAAAATATTTTACAAAAAAAAAAAATTGACTTTATATTCCTCCCGTACAAAACGCCAATTTCATATGTAAAGACCTATTATCATTACATAATTTTAAGTTTAAAAACAATTTAAGGAGTATTTTAGCATTTACAATACATACATTTTTGAAGTCGGTAAGGGGCGCAATCTACATGGAAGGCAAAGTTTTCATATAAACATCGAGTCTTAGATATTGTAAATGATATATTCACATTATATAATTTAAATTTAATCTTAACAATTGTGTAAGCTAAATTAATCACTTCTAATAATTGGCTACTGCATCAAGTAGCCTTAGTTTAATTGTGTTAACTTATCTCATAATTATGCTACGAAGACTCGCCTTAACATTACTCAATATAACTAAGAACAGCTATTATGTAAGTTTGAGTTATATAATATTTAAAATTTACATCATATAATAAATCACTTTAAATAATTGGTTAATCAGGTATTTTTTCTTATTATAAGATAAATTAAAAATAGTAAGTAACCGAATCGATTGAACTTACACAATATGTATTTATTTTAATTGTATAATTTTGTTGTTTCATCACATTCGGTTTAATCGTGAAAGCATAACAGTCAGACACAATTACTTAAATTTGATATTCAAAATCGGTTTTCCATTGCATATATCGACGGCGAAGTGCCAATAACTCCTAAGTGTCAAAAGTCATAAATTTACACAAAGTGAAAAAAACTTTTAATTTCTTGATAAGTTAAAAAATTGTTAATATATTAATTTTTTTAGAATAATAATAATGTATGCTTTTTATATTATAGTATAATAACGTATTGTATAATAGTGTAGTAGGTTTTTGGTTAGATAGAAAGTATTGGCTTTCTACTTATTCTTTTTATGTGATATTTTACGACATTTAGGAGGTAATGGAATTAATGAAATACCACTACTATTAAAAAAAAATTATATAAAAATGATTCAGAATCTTTAATTTGTGAATAATCAAATACAATCGGTTTGGTTACATAAAAAAAACTGAATGGATGTATGTAGCTGCTTAGTTTAGGACCTAATTAAAAAAGAAAAAATAAGTCACAAAAATCAATTAAATCAAACAGATGAACAGATTATTCATGAGATAAATTATCATAAAAGGAGTGACAATCTCTGGGCAATACTTCTTTCAATAGTTGAAGATGATTAAATTTGGTAGTAGCTATTGGAATTGGCGCAGCATGCAAAGCGGAGTAATTTACCGACTTCAGTTTTTTTGGTCTAATAGGTAACTGTGCCCAATCATCATCAAATTTAATTTTATAATAAATAGTACCGTCTGGTCTATATTGGATCACTCGCAGATCAGTAACTACAGGAACACCTACTTTTCGACCGGGTCTTATGGTGCTGTATCTTCAATTTGATTTATTATTGTAATCCTTAACAAAATCATAGTTAATATGAACAGCCTCATAAGGAAAGGGATTTGTCCGTGCCTCCCTCGTTAGAGTTATATAGTCGCTGGGAAGATGTATCTCCCTATTTTTCAGCTTCCTTTCGATCGCAGCATGGACTGCGTCGCATTCCATTTGTGTATGCCCAGGCTCTAAATACTTCTGTGTGATAATCACTTTATGTTCGATGCTAATATTCAACAAGGCATTTGCCATTATATTATTTCTATTTTGATAAGTGCATCCATCTGAATAAATGACTATAGGCAATCCTTTAGGCAAACAATATCTCACGATGTAATCGGATAGAAAAGACGTGAAAGTGCTAGCGGTAAGATCTGCACATGTTTCATCAAACCAATAACAGGAGGCTTGGTGGGTAACCAGGTCATATAGTGTAAAATTATGACACGTAAGTTTTGTCTTAAAGTATAGTGAGCTAGCTGTTAGATAAGGGCATACTTTGACAGACTCTAAATCCATAGACAACAAAATGAATTCACCGGATATAGCCTTCTTTTTGTCTGTTTCCTTCTCTTGCCTTGCTCTATTTTTGCGTATTATATGTTCTTCATAATCGGATGTACTAATATTCCCTACTGCATGACTACAGCAGGTATCGCACATGTCCTTTTTTAAGATGTATAGAGATAGATTTTTCTCGTGAAACTATTTTTCGAAAGAAAAGCGAGAAAACACAGGCTCTTCGTTTTCAGTGCAATGTTCTTTGTATTGTTTATATAAATCGCTCAGAGAATGGTAAACTGGTTCTAAATACAATTCCTTGGTAGTTAGGAGGTAATGCCATAAAAAAGACACGTTGATTTAGTTGGGAGGTATTTCCACATTTTAATTTAGTGCCTTTGCAACAAAAAATATACTTAGGAGATTTAATTAAAACACGCGAATAACGCCTTTAAATTCAAAAAGATAAAAAAGTTAATTTCTCCAAAAATGTCAGTTAGGAGGTATTGGCACTTCGCCGTCGATATGTACATCAGGTGTACCATTTTTCCATCCACCTACCAATACCATAAAAAAATATGAAATACATTCTGGTTACCAATCTACAAAGTCAGCGTTATGTATTCTATAGCGGAAGAATATTATATATTATTTTATTCGTATGTACTGACGTGATCGCGTTGCAAGAGTGAGTAAACTAGTATAAGGTCCTCCAGACCGATTTCGGCCACGGCGGCCAATCTAAAGAGAGATTAGCCAACTGTGCAGGAGATATTATAGTGTGTGCGCAAACACAGGTGCATTCTCTTTTCCTTAGCTCTCGTAATCCGATGGGACGGCAATCCGACACGACCGGAAAGAGTTCAGGCGCAGGACCAACGGCTTAACGTGCTTTCCGAGGCACGGGAGTGTACACACTTCCAACTTCCAGACTCCGGGCTGCTACTGAGAATTTTCTGACAGGAAAACCTAATAACTATTTCTTGGCCCGACCTGGGAATTGAACCCAGGACCACCGGGTCTGCAGCCTTATATCTAGCCACTAGACCAACGAGGTAGTCAAACGTAAAACTAGTGTAAATAAAGGGCACGAACATACGCCATATAAACATCCAAAAAAAATCCCGTTGGTACAAGAAGTGGCTCATGCTGATCGTGATCAGCGAAGACGATGTTGGCGTCATCTCGGCACTCCCACAGTCCCGACGCCCGAGGCTTAAAAGATAGGGCGTAACCTCGCGTGTTCTATTTCAGTCGGCCTTGAGAAGGAAAGCAGTGGAGATGACGGATAAGAGCGGAGGGGTGAAATTACCTTCACTCCCTGAGGAGAACTCTGCTGAACCACAAGCGTAGCAAAGCACTAGAGGGGCCTCGAAAGCGTTATATCCCGATAGATCCCGTACCCTCTCCGATCCGTGCTTAGGGCGGCCATCGCCGTGGTTTTAGTTTTTAGTTGATAAAAAATCCATATAACTCGGTTTCTCCCCCAAGAGAGTACCTATTTGGAGCTGGTAAAGGCATTGGTCCTGCGCCTGAACTTGTACCACCGGATTGTGAAAGTAAGAGAAAAGAAAGCGCATCTGTCTTTGTGCAAACACTTGTGCACTATAATTTGTTCTGTGAAGTTGGTTATCTGTCTCTTGATTGACCGCCGTTGGGGAAATCAGTCAAGAGGACATCATCATCATCAGACTCTGAAGTCTATGGGCGAAGGTTATATGATTTTCCTTACCAGCAGGTGGGTCATTTGTCCATCTGATTGTTTGATATTAATACAGAAAATATATGTAATGTTTCACCATTTTCTACCCAATCTCTTTCAAAATTCAGCTCTTATTTTTAAAATAGCTCGTTACAAGAACCTTAAACCCGTTACCGAAGCCTTAAAAATAAATTAATTCTTGAAAAAATCTTACGTAACATAAATAGTATAAATTCAAATAAGGTATAAAATATACACGATCAAAGAAACACCGAAGGCAAATAAAAAGACTGAAATAAAATATTCACCCGTGGCAACTTTGTTCCAAATTCCGTTGAGGATGCCCAATTTATTGGACACCTTCCGTTTCAATTTGCGTGCTGGATGCGACTCGTCTCCAGGGAGCAGTTCAAGGAGCCTGACCCGAACCAAATGGGGACATAATGTCTCCCAAGTTTCTGAATGTGGGTTTTGGCAACGAATTTAAGAATTTCACGCAGCTATTCGATTTTTCGATTTACACGCTTATTTTTGTTTTTAATATTATATGAAATATATTTGTATAATTATTATACGTAGAGTAATTTATTCTTAAACAAACACCTTGACAAGTAAGAATCAACATTAATAACGAAAAAATAAAGTATAAACATTTTACTTTGAGAACAACAAATTATTACTTAAGAGCTAAACCGATTCCATTTCTCTTTGAGAAGACAATGATTTGTATTTTTGCAAACTTGACAATGAGGGCTGTTAGCTTCACAACGGTACCCAATTTATCGTACGCAACCCTAAAACTGAACTAATTGGTTACTTGATGGCTACCCATTAATTCTGTATAATTGAATAAGGTTGATTAAGAAGGGTTGAATGAACGGCTTTTGACTGATTTCTTAAGGTAACTTACAATAAACAAATCAAATTCCTCTTAACTGAAAATTTAAGATCACAATCCAAGTAAAATAACAATGAAGTATAACTTCCAAAGAATAATTTTATATCTATAAAACAATAATCTTGAACTTAATATTTCTTTATTATCTGATACTGATTTCCCAATCAATTTATCAATCACTTCACATACTATTACATTGTCAATAAATTTTTCTCTGACCCTCAGTTTTGAGGTTAGGATATATAACAAAGTCTTAACATATACCACACATACATACAGGATACTAACACCGTAATATTTCTTGATTATGCCACCCAGGAGTTTGCACTCGCTAGCACTGGCGCTTTGCAATTACTGTTAGTGTAAAGTGCTTGGAAGACCGCTGTACTTAGATAGCGAAATAAACAAAGAGAATATTTGACGTGAGTTAAGATAAAGCAATCCACACAAGGGATTATCGTCTTGGTTAAAGTGAATATAAATAAGATCTTCGAAGACGAAACAAAAGGTTTAATACTTGCAAATGTAAAAATAAACTCATTATGTAAGTGTATTTACCTTAGGTTGTCTTTTTTTTTAACGTTTAAAAGAATTGTAGTTTTTCTAGGTCTTGTACAAAGTTATTTTGTTCAGTACTCAAGAGTAAAATGTTACTTGATATAAAATGTATGTAATGTAAATGGTAGAAAATAAGTTTTTGATGTGAAACAACTATTGATGCGCCGCGGGGAGTAGATCGACTCGTATGCCATAACGGCAAACGGGACGACGCTCTCTGCCACCGCTCTGTACTCCCTTGGCGTGGCGTGTTTACTTACTTACTGCTATATATTATTACAATAATAAGAATACTTTTATTGATGACTCTAGATATTTGTTTATTTTACTCCATATCTTATTTATATTTCATCATATTTTAATCAGTGGTTCTCTTTACTTAAAAATATTTCATACATCAATTACGATTTTCTCGGTGGTAGAGCTTTGTGCAAGCTCGCCTGGGTAGGTACCATCCACTCATCAGATATTCTACAGCAAAACAGCAGTACTTTGTATTGTTGTGTTCCGGTTTGAAGGGTGAGTGAGCCAGTGTAATTACAGGCACAAGGGACATAACATCTTAGTTCCCAAGGTTGGTGGCGTATTGGCGATTTAAGCGATGGTTACCATTTCTTACAATGCCATTGTCTATGGGCGTTGGTGACCACATACCATCAGACGGCCCATAGGCTCGTCCGTCTACCAATACAATAAAAAAAAATAAAAAATAACGATGTGATGTTACATCTGCTGGGCACTATATGCTTACTTCAGAATTGATGCAATGATTTAATCAAATAACTTTTCAAAAAAAAGTCCTTAGTGTAGATATCATAAGAAATTTAATCTAACCTTCAGCAAAGTTTCTGAAAACATTTGACATTGTTGGGGGAGAAATGAAATCCGTATCGTAGTACGTGTAATGTTCACTTGTCTAACAATGGCGCTGAGTTATTGTCTTGTGTAATGTTAACCGCTATTGTTCCCATTGGAGGAACATCAGCCCTTTGAAGTCGTAACAATCAATCTTCTTACCTGGATACTTTATAAGCCATCGTCAGTTGCTTATCGATGGACTTGGTCATCGAAAAATTAATCAATTTAATTTTGGCCACTGAATTTCACTTCACTTAAAATATCGTTTCTTTAACTCTAAGTATCGATTTCATATTAGAATACTGATGAAGTCAAAATGTTTACTTTAAAATTACTGTAATCAACATTATTATATAATATAGATATTAAACACCACTTAGCCAATTAACCAAAACAGGCCAATTTAATAAAATTTGTATCAAATCGCTAACTAACAATGTAATTACTACTATAAGCCTTAAACGTTATTAAATATGTCTTAAAATAAGAACAATAAATGGAAACTAGAGAAAAGTGCGGCATTGCATTAGAAGAGGCTGCAAAAATCTCAACTTTATGTCCCCGGTGCGTGTTACAAAACTGCAGCGAAACAATAGCAAATAGCCACCGATGTATACATACAGAAGTTAATTGTGTCCAGCGTTTATTTATAAAATATTTTTATGTAAATTTAATTAAAAAATTTAAAAAAATTAAGTGGCCAGTCATTTAGTGGTGATATGAAATGATTTTATTTGCATATTCAAATTAAAATTTGTTACCATAATACTAGTATAGGAGTTACAACTACTTAAAATGTCTTATGATAGTAATAATATCCTTCTGACTGAATTTGACTAGGTGGTAGGGCTTTGTGCAAACCCACTTAGATACCACCCACTTATCAGATATTCTACACAGCTACTAAAACAGCAATACTTAAGTATTGTTGCGTAAGGTTAGTGAGCAGTGTAAATAGAGGAGACATACCATCTTCATTTACTGAGTTAAGTAGCAGGTAGCACTCAATTCAATCATACATAACTCATATATATTATAATTGACTGCCTCGTTGGTCTAGTGGCTAGATATAAGGCCGCAGAACCGGTGGTCCTGGGTTCAATTCCCAGGTCGGGCCAATAAATAGTTATTGGGTTTTTCTGTCAGAAAATTCTCAGTAGCAGCCCGGAGTCTGGAAATTGGAAGTGTGTACACTCCCGTGCCTCGGAAAGCACGTTAAGCCGTTGGTCCTGCGCCTGAACTCTTTCCGGTCGTGTCGGATTGCCGTCCCATCGGATTATGAGAGCTAAGGAAAAGAGAGTGCACCTGTGTTTGCGCACACACTTGTGCTCTCTAGAGATTGGTTGCCGTGGCCGAAATCGGTCTGGAGGACCTTATATAATAATTACCAGCTGTCAGTACCAAAAAATTGGTAAAAAAATATTGTATTCAGACGCTCGATCTAACTAAATTTCGTATGTTTATAGACCCATACAAGAGCAGGTGGCGCACCCCGGCTCGGTTGTTACCGCAATAACATAAAATAAAAGTTAGCTATTGCACACGCTACCACTTTGATTTCTTTGCGGCCAGTATCTTCTGTGCAGGGGTGTAACCAGTTTTTACTGGAATTAAAGAAAAGAGAAATTTATATTTAGCGTTCTTTTTATTTGAATGTTTTATGAGTGTCTTAATAAAGCTTACAATCTTCTTTTGATACCGGTAACATAATGTATTCGTATATAAATTGCTGATTTCGATTGCTCAATTCGAACCACTAGTAATAAATTATATAATCGAGATGACCACAGATTGTGCGCTAAAACCTGGGCAAGCACTGGCATTTCCACATGCTTTATTTGTCCTCGTCGGCGAAGGAAAACAGTAAGACGAAAACATTCATGCGAACGATGGAAATATGTCACAAGTAACTATTTTAGAAACACGAGATAATTCAGAGGGTAACTTTGAAAATGTATCATGGCAATAAAATATTATGTCAACAAACCAACTCGTCACATTACCAGATAAACGAATTATGCTTCATCTATTTACGAGTCTTATACTCGTTGACATTGACAAAAAACAGTTCAGTACTGTTTTCTCTCTCATTGTCATTTAAAATGAAAACAATAGTAGAAATACAATGAATTTTGAAAAAATTAAAATAAATTCATGTACAACAAACTCATTAAAGTTTTCCTCTAATTTTTAAAGCATTAAATACAGGTATAAATCTCAAGCTCCTATATAAGATTAGAAAAAGGATCTACCTACCTTTGTAGGCAAGTACACTCATTATGGTCCCTCATTTAGCGTGAAATATTTCTTTCAGAATACTGTGCTACTTGAAAAGTAATCTTCACTCTTATCTACATCTACAACGAATCTATAAATAGTATGAAACAAAGCCGCTGTTTTATTACTTTGTCTGTGTCCGCTAATTTATTTTAAGCTACGCAACGGATTTTCATTTTAATTAGAAAGAGCATTAAACGATTCATATATTTTATACACCAATATTTTTAGATAGCTCAATGCAACAACTGTAATTATTTTATCGTCAGGAAAAAAAAATGACAACTTTAGTTTAGTGTAATTGTCACAACGTATAAATCCAACGCAGGAAGGACTGTAGTATACTTTAAGCATACGTAATATTTATATATGCCCTTAGCTCTGAACTGAATGGGCGAACAGATCGATTGGCAAATGCTTATATCAGTTAATTAATTAATAAATGCTCGGGATAAAATACTTACTTTACATAATACAGCATCTAGTAATACACATATAAATATTAATTACGAATAGCGAATTAAATAAAAATTTTAACATAATATTGGTACTTAGTGTAGATGCTTGATCGAAGGATTTCTTCCTTTATTATTTTAATAAGTATATTACGCCGTATTAAAAAAAAATCACTTGATTTATCTCAGCAATTTTTTTTTACTTACGTACATAAAACAAAGGCTCCGATGCTGAATTGGATTTATTTTGTTTTGAGTAGATGATTAATATTGAATAAAATAAGGCAAACGTTAATTAATTGCAATGTAGTCTTTGTTTGTTTCCGTCTAATCTTTTGTATTTATAGAATCGTTTTTTCTAACTAATTATCATAACACATCCAAAACCACTGAGTTTGAGAAGCAAAAATTAAGGAAAGGAAAAGGGTAATTTTGTTTGACTTGAACTCGTACGAAGTCTGTAGAAGAGTGATGAAAATAAGTCCGAATATTTGTGTTAAAATATTTGTGTATTAAACTGATATGTAGGTACCTAATTGATAAAATCGTGAAATTTTATCACACTCAGGCAGCTCTTTGACTAACCTTTTATAATAAAATATAGTGTTCAACGAATAAAAGGACATTGTACTGATCTGAATAAAGTGTTCTCAATAAACATTCCTCACTTGAAAGTACCTTTCATTTCGTTCGTATGGAATGTTGAACCCTGAACAAACCCAAAAATAATAGAACTTCATGTAAAATAAATATTTTTCGCTATGAGATTTTTAAACCATAAAGATTTTTTTTAAGTTTATTTATTTAAAATCAATTATTTATTTGTAGATACACATCTACGTAAGTTGCATGCATAATATTCGATCAATATTTTTCTACTTGTCGTCTCTTGGTAGAGACTATTATTTGGTTAAAAACTTTGTTTTTTTTTTAAATTAAATATGTATAGAAAAAAAATAAAAACAACAATAGCTATATTAAAAACATTATAAATACAAAAAATAATAATTAAGAGTTACTATTGCTGAAATATTAACTAGACGTTGAACTTCAGATGAATGATATTCGTATAACAAATCAAAAAATTTAGAACAATTAAAAAATATTTGGTGAACCTTCATTTATGTCGTAGTTACAAAATAATGAAGCTATGTTTGATAAATTAAATTGATGAATTTAATTTAATTTTGTGATTGATTTGTTTTGATATGATTGGATTTGAATTGATTTTATTTAATTCGAATTAATTTAATCTAATTTATAATCAGTAAAATCTGTAAAATATTATTGTTGTGAATCTGCACTCAGGTTTTTTCAAGAAAGTGCGGGTAAATCATGAAAATGGGATAGAGAATTTGAAGAAGTTGCTGATTTGGCGTATTGATCATCAATTTACTAGGCTGGAGAACTATGCAAGTAAAACCCTTTAGATGATAAGAATAAAAATGTATCTGATCTGAAAATGATGCATAAATTAAAGGGTAATTTAAGCAAAAGTCTGTTAAAGTAATTACTTTTCGAATTTTTTGCGATTAAACGTAATTAATGGCTTGAAGACCAAGGTAGGTATAAATTCCATAGTAAAAACAGATAATTAAAGAGAGCATTTGAAATTAAGTATAATTTTAAATTTAGGAATCCAGCAAGCAGCTCTGTCCAAACTTTCATCAAGAAAATAGGAGTCATCTGTTAAGATCGTAAACTGAACATCTCAAGCTACAATATCTAGAATTTGTTGAATCACTTATTATATTATTTATGTCCAAAAAGAGTAAAATGTTGCGAGTATAATGTTAACGTGTAATTTAAATTTAATTATAATTATGAAGGTGTTTTGAAGTATTCCATGATTGTTCATGAGTACGGTCAAGGGAGACTTTTTTATTGCATAAGATGGGTAATCTGGCTAGTTGGCTACCTGGTCACCAACACCAACTATAGATATTAACGCTGTACGAAATATTAACCATTTCTTATATCAACAATTCGCCACAAACCTTGGCAACTAAGATGTTGTGTACTTTGTGCCTGTAGTTACACTGACTTACTCACCTTTCGCACTGGAAAACAACAATACTAAGTATTGCTGCTTATCGAATTCAACCAAGAAATCTGTTACCTATATTACAAAAGAATAGTATGATAGGACACTTGATTATGACCGATAAATAAATGTGATTTTAAATGTGGAGTTTTAAATACTGTCTTTACATTAGAGCGGAATGTAGAAGGGACACTAAAGGTTATACAAAGTCTTTCATGGCTAGTCTACATGGATTGATTTTGCTTAGACTATGTGAGTAATATTATAATTTGGAAAAACCTTGCAATTATGTAAAGTGTAAAGTTTAAAAAACGTGTGCGTCTCGGGACGCTCGACAGAAATGATAATATTTATTATTAATTGTAATATATTAAATATAATTTAAATTAGTACTTGAGAGTTGCTAAATTATTATAAGTTCTATTTGTATACGTTAGATGGCGTTAGGTTAGTAACTCTCAGGTAACGCAGTCCGCGTCGGTAATAGTGGCACCGTAACGCGTTACGTTACGAAGCGGTTTACACTCCCATAAGAAGTTATCACTTCAATATATTTAACATACGTAGCAGATGAAAATTTGATGCTAATACCGTTATTGCCAATATTTTTAACAGATTATTCAACTTCAATTTAACATCATCGCTAACAGTAGATGAACTTCTATTGTTATGTAAGGATTGGCCAAATTTAATGGGTTGAATTAATATATCAGCTCCGTTTTCCTCAAGCATAAAATAAATTTAAAAAACTGGCCTTTATTATAAAAATCACAATTATAACTAAAATAATAATTATAATTTTAGTTTTCTTTCCTTATACACTATCCTATATACACTTAAACCGTAACCAACAATAAGCTTTGGTGAAAAACGTAAAAAATATTATAACCAAACACTGAAACTCTCTACGACATCATTATGTATTCAATACGTAGATATTCATATCGCTTATAAATTCTTATAGAAATTTGACAAAAGTATTATCAAGGCCAAGGTGACACCTGTCAGAATGAAAGATGAAAGTTTCGTGTACTGATATGCTAAAATTAAACTTGATCCTGATGTCAAATCAAAGGTACGTTAAAACGTAGAACTGACTTTGTCGTGAAGTGCGCTCATTAGGGGTCCCTCGCTTTGGGTGAAAAATTCTGTTTGGAACGGCGATCCACTCGAGCTAAATAAAGCCTAGCTCACAACGGTTATTAAACTCGTATCTGCATGAAATTCCGAATTGCGAGTGTCATCCCAATTTCCTTTATGTACTTAGGCTTTAATTATAACTTTAAATAGCTTCACCATAAATACAAATATACAGTGTTCAACATACAACATATATACAATATTTATATATTGTATTACTGGGAATTTGTTAATTGAAAAAATCTCACAGAAATGCTTTAGCACGTTTTCGTAAAATTATATTAGTCAACAGGTTAACGTATATTTTGAGAAGTCTTTTTTTTGTTTCTTACAATGTCGTTGTCTTTATTAGAATTTAATTTATTAGAAAAAAAAACTATGACAGTATTAATTAAAGTATGGAATGAGAAATAGATAAGAGGGATAAAAATACATACAAAGCTTGACAGACAAGAAAACTGAACAATGAATTTCTTCCCACACATACTTAGACGCTAAAAGCTTATGTGAATAACGCCTTAGTATTGAAAAATGTTGTCGAAAAATTCATCTATAGGATTGTGGATGCCCTCCAAGCCCTCTAACTACCTTCTAATCAAGCGGTTTGAGTGCGTACACTTATGAAGTGGCTTTTTAGACATCAAAGGCCGCACCCCAAAGAGATTGGGGGACGCGAAAATTATTTATTAGTTGCCAAAAAGGAAGAATTTGCGGCTTCAGATACGCTATTCTCTCCCTATTTGGCCCATCTTTGAATAACGTATTCTCTTTGTGGGTCAAAAGAAAGAGGCCTCAAGATATTCCTAATTACAGCTTTGAGCGTATTTAATAAAAGTATATCTTCAACAACAACCTTAATGCGTTACGAATATTTTAATCAAAAAAAATATATATATTATTAATAAATTCAAATCCCTAAGCATTTCATTCCAGCTTTTAAAAAATCTCAGGAGTGGTAGGAAGCGGTAAAAGTGCTCTGGAAAAAGTAATCTGCGGCGGTGCTTTGTCACACAAGACAGACTCTTTCTTTGTGTTACAAACACAAGGACTAGTAAGAAAAAGTATGCACGGCTCTGGCCTAAATATACATATAACAAAACTATATCGCGCCTATCATCGTCTGTAATTTTATTTTGTAAAGATTAAGAAAACACAGAAATAACATCATTTTTTTACTACTGTCTTAATTGGTGTCTTTTCATTTCTGTCAAACAATTATAATATTTTAATTGAAGTGCTGTGCCGCTTTGCAGTAGTGTGAATTCTTGTGAACATTTATGTCCTCCTGACCGATTTCAAAGAAAGCCAATCTCAAGAAAGCCAAATGCGCAGGAGATATTATAGTGCACAAGTGTGTGCGCAATCATTGGTGCACTCTCTCTTTCTTAGCTCTCATAATCCAATGGGACGGCAACCCGACATGACCTGAAAGAGTTCGCAGGGCCAACGGCTTAACGTGCTTTCCGAGGCACGGGAGTGTACACATTTTCAACATCGTGACTCCGGGCTGCTACTGAGAATTCCTGACAGAAAAACCCAATAACTATTTATTGGCCCGACTAGGGAATTGAACCGTGTCTGCGGCCTTATATCTAGCCACTAGACCAACGAGGCAGTCATTCTGAACTTAATAAACTGTCTATCGACATCTATCACGAGGGAATTATGGCTTTACGAATTATGGTTATGGAAATTTGTAAGGTAAATGCATTTTTTATTATTCAAATTAAGTAATTCCTATCTGGGATTAAAACTATATTATATTCTAAGCCTGTGCTAGGAATGGATACGATAAAAATTCAAAAGATCTTTGTAATACCAAGTCAGATACCATGGGAGAACATTTGGACCACCCATTTAGTGAGTGGGTAGCTACATCGATCCATAGATACAGGTATGTTTTTTTTATGTCATAGGCAGGCGGACGTGCATATCGGCCACCTGATGGTAAGTGGTTACCAACGCCCATAGACATTGGCATTGTAAGAGATGTTAACCATCGCTTACATCGCCAATGCGCCGCCAACCTTGGGAACTAAGATGTTATTTCCCTTGTGCCTGTAATTACACTGGCTCACTCACCCTTCAAATCGGAACTTAACAATACCAAGTACTGCTGTTTGCGGTAGAATATCTGATGAGTGGGTGGTACCTACCCAGACGAGCTTGCACAAAACTCTACCACCAAGTAATTCATTGTTAGAAATATCTGCCCATGTGCTAGCATCATAGATGTTATGGCTCTTAACAATGCCCATGAATACAATGCCATTTAATCCTGATCGAGTCACGGTGGCCATTCTCAATAGAGCCATTTGTACAAGGGATGTTATCGTACACCATTGTTAATTATAAATTGACTATTACATTTTTCGTACACTTTCATATGGAGAGTCTGCGACGAATATTGTTATTTCATTTCGAAACACATTATCATTTGATGCGCTTAAATAATAAAGTTTAAAAAAAAAATCAACATCGCAATCTTATGCTCATTTAATTAAGTAAATTATATTTTAATTATTTATGTTTTATAGCAAGCGATAAAGTTCTGATTATATTGATCATAATTTGATTTAAAATGGAAGCTCCTTTTAATTCTACTTAAGATCTTAGTTTATTGTATTTAAGTAAGCCTTAAAATTAAATAAAAATATGTCATGTTTTTATTTATAACATAACCTTATTAATTATAATTAATTATTTTTTTAGGACACTGCTTACAAATTTGTTATATTTTGAGATTATCAATTTCATCTTCTGTGAAGGTTGAATTACTGTTTATCTGCTTTTTGCTTTGATAGACCGTTGATCGCACTAAAATATAATTTATCAATAAGTAAATATGTATTAAGTACGTGTATTATAAATTTCAATGGGTGGGTCATTTTGAGGATCGAAAAACGTGATGCAAAGAGCTTCAGTTGCAAATTCGTTATTTGTTGGGTATTTTGTTTTTATAGTTATTTTTTTCAATTTGATCAAAATGATAGATTGTAATTTTGAGTATATGAAGTAAGTCAAGAAGGAAGGATTTTATGATGATGATAATATGTTTCACGGGTTGATTGGAGTAAATGATACAAAATATTTGAACATCTTTACCGTAAAACGTCTGAGATTATTTTATTAGACTTATACGTATCGCTCAAACCTTTAAATTTAGTTTGATTTATTTTCAGAATAATTATACTTCAAAAATTATATTCAAGCAAATCACACTATATAAATTTTACCTGGTCTAGCAGCAATTATATTTACGACTTCTTTGAGTTCCCTTGTTATGACATCTACTAAACTTTTGTTGGCGTACCAAACGTCCATCGCACTATTCGCTATCCACTTCGAAGGTCTATAATCCCTTCGTTCCTTTACTTCATCATGTTTTAACTTAGTCCTTCGAGTGTCCACTATCAATAATACTAGACTGAACATTAACATGGTTTTTATCATTGACAACATTGCAATTTCTTTTGTTAGTATTTCTGCCTCTTTCTTGAATGATTTTCTTTGGTATATGAGTTAAAAGTGAGAATAGATCTTATCAATTTACGGGTTAAATAAGGTCGTCTATTCATAATATTTATTACCGAAATCCTGTTGACGTTTGCAATACAATGATGTGGTCTCGATTGATCGATCATTTGGTATAAGATAAGCCATTTATGTTTGTAGAATTTTGTTCTATTGTTTCATTTTCTACTGATCTTCACAAAAGAAGTGTTAAAATGTAACATGAATGTAATGATGGTTTTATTATATTGCTAAAAACTTTTTTTTTGTTATAGGTAGGCGGACGTGCTGACGGGAGAATTGAAGTTAAGTGGTGTCCACCGCCTGTGACTACGAGATATACGACTATATTAGAAGTCTCAGTGGAGGCCCTGACAAGTCAAGTTCACATTCGTTCATGTACATGTACATTAAAGACATAAATTAATAGAAATAAAAGTTAAAAATAGTTACTGTACAAATCAAATTTGCCTTGACAATATACATATGTATGTACATTATTATAAATTTCAAAGGATGTTTCGATTACAAACATATATGTACTTTCTTAGGCCATGCAAAATCGAGTTATCCACAGTCTAAAATCAATTCTTTATTATGATCCGATCTGAATGGTAAGTGACCTTTGATCCGTTAGTTGGCGGCGCAATGATGATATAAGAAGGTGTCTATGTTATTGATCATAGCACGAGGTAAAAAAGGTGACTATTAATTTGATCTTCCTTATTTTCTTTTCTAAAAATAAAATAAAAAATAGGAATGGCTCTTTACCAAATCTCATCATGAGAAGTCGTATATTTCATTAAAAGAAATCTTGAAAATGTTTATTGAATGTTTTAATTTCTTTGATTGTCTAAATTAATTTCAGAGCGAAAAACAAACAAGGAGGTAATATTGAAAGCAATAATAGTGTGACAGTCGTGAAGGTGGATATTCAAAACCTTTTTTATAAGATTTTTTTACCCAAAACTATTAGGAAAACTTATATTAAGAATAATTCTAATATTTTAAAGAATCGTATAGTTTTTTTTTTTTATCTAGCAAGTTTTACAGTTTTCCATTAAAACAAAAGAAATCTTATAAAATACTGTACGGCGAATCTTTGCAACATCGTGTTATTTCTCGTTTTAACCTTATTTTAGTATAGTTTTAATTTGGCTTTCTGCCTAAGCATTTGCTCCATTGCTGAAATGTCTTTATTTTCTGCTACTAAATGTTTGTAATAAAAAACACACGTACTATCCACAACTCATTTACGTTATTTAATATTGTGATTCTTTTATAAATTTTCCGAATTAAAACCTGAGCGTAAATTTGGTTTTTTTATTCGCAAATTATTTGTTAATAATTTTCTAACAATACTTATCGGGTTCACATCATTTGAAGGGTTATGATCAATATGCTTATAAATTTGTTTCTTTTGGCTTGATCACTCGTAGAAGAGATTTACGGATCATCTTAATAGGTATTATACTTTTCATTTATGTTATCGCCAAATATTACTACTTTCATTTATTTATGTGAGAGTAACAAATACATTGGAAGATGTATTTTATGGCTTATAAGCTCCAAACCTTCTCCTTCCAAAGAGGAGAAGAGGCCTTAGCCCAGCAGTGTGACATTCACAGGCTGATACTGTACTGAATGTATTTTAAGGCGGCGGCCATCCCATCTTGAATGATGAATGATAGGTAAGAACTAACGATCAGATAAAAACAATAAACACTGCAAACAATTAATGTATAAAGTAATTTCTAATAAAAAAACAGATCCATAAGAATTTTATTAAATCAACAGAAGTATTTATCTGTTCTGTAGAAAATTAAACAAATATTCATTGCTTTTTCAGATTAAAAAAGAACCACGCGTTTGAGAGACGATATTTCAAAAAGATAAATATAGAGTCTACAACTACGATATCGACTAATGGAGATCCTTTTAACGTAAACGCAAAATGAATATCAAACGTTTAAAAAGCACAATAGACTCACTCTTTCCGTCATTTTAAGCTATTCCATTATTGAATACGTTAATAAAGACCGTCGCAATAATGCAATATGTTCCTCATTTACCTTATCTATAAATTATAATATTGATTCTCGATAAACGCGTAATTGCTTTACTTGAGTCACATTGATTCCTTTTTTCTCGTTAATTGTATTGTTTTTTTTTTAAATATATAATTATATTTTTATATAATATGTATACATATGCTAACCTACATTATATACGGCATAATTTTTATTTATATCGAAAAGTTATGTAACAGTACTAAGGGATCCTTTGAGTTGTTCTTGCAGAATATGTTTTTTAAAGTTTTTTTTTAAACATAATCGAAAGGTTGAAACACCGAAGTTGCGGTGATTCGTGAAATTAAAGTAAAAAATTCAAATCAAAGTAATTTTATTCATTCTGATTCTAATTATTAACTGCTACTTAACAATATCTTTGATAAGAAATCAAATATTTTGTATTTATAACTGCTTGCCTGATTCAAAAAAACATTTGACACGCTCTTGCATAAGTTATATTGTAAAATTAGTGAGTACTTAAAGGATTAATTATTGTAAAGTATATTCGGATCAAAAAATATTAATTCTAATTTCGAGAAATGGGTGGGATAGTATTATTTGTAAAAGAATATTATAGAGAGATCATAATATTATCTTTCGATAGTAAATAAAATATGGTCAACGCATACACCAACATAATCTATGGTACCTTTATATTTTTAATTTTATTAAATATGTTTTTATAGCTGAAGTCTAATAGCCATATTTTTTGGCATTTTATCGGTTAATATGTAACGTAATCAAAAAAAAGGCCAACATAAAAATAAAAATACGCCACAATAAAAATAAAAAAACTTGAACAGAATTAAGCGGCTACTAAACACTAACGCTGAGACATTAACGAATTGTGTTGCCAGTGTAAAACCACTAGCGCTCCTTAGATATAAGGAAAGCAGGAATGTATTTACTCTGGCCTTTGTTTTTAAATTTACGAGCGCTATTGTTCGAAACGAAGAAACAGATATTGCTTCAGGCTCGAATATAACTAAAATAACAAATTACAAAACATTCTTGAACAAACTAAGTAGAAATGTTTGGGTATTGAAATGAATTGAGTATATGTTATTTAAGGAAAATCTAGAGCGATTAACAATAAACGACTTTTGCAATTAAAGTAGAAATATAATCTGCTACCATTGTGTTTATAAAGTTAAATAAATTTTCGCTTGAGAATTCAAATTGTACATTAACATTATAACATTCTATGCCAGTATGCTATTTTCAATTATTGATTGACCTATTTGAATATTTAATAATCAAAATCAAAGTAATTTATAAGCATAATTACATTACTTATTGAAAGTCAAATTAGAAACTAACACCGTTTCGGAAAAGAAACAAACATCCGGCCCTGAGAAGAGCCGGCGAAAGAAACTCAATGGGTTTATTTTAATCATGTTTAATATAAATACATACCATATCACTAATATATATTTATTTATACTATGTGAATACGTGTAAATTATAAATAGGTGTATGTATATAATAGTATTTATTATAATATGAGAAGGGGAATAAAATTCATAATTTGAAATTTCTTCGTTTGTCGTTCGAAGCTTGGTCAAATTTACGTCATTTATCACAGAAAAAAACTAGCGATATAATTTATTATAATATTATAATTCCATTTTACTTTTCTTGGGTTATCATTTAAAAGTCATTCATGTTAATATGATTGTGTTTTACATATTTAAGTATTTAGTATCTTGTAGTATCCGATGGCGTAATTTAATAAGTAATTAATTTGTCATTGTATTTTTATTACTGTCATCATTTATTACGTGATATTTCAATAAATATTAACAATTCTGTATTTAGACTTGTTATGTCAATATTTTGATAAGAAATCCCTTATTTTAATCTTCTATCTCTTGGCCGGTTCTTTGCCTGAAAAAAAAAATACCACAATAACTGATTGCTATGTGTAAATAACTCACCGAGATCTCGTATTACAATATCAAATTGTTGTACAATTTAGTATTTTAAAGACGTTGTTTTTGAAGATACTTATGCAATTGAAATTAATTATATAAACCAATCATATATAATATAGTGTATAGGTTCAACGAAAAATATCAATAGCGTTATTGAATAGGTACGATCGATATCTCCATCGATTTTATGCCTAATTAAATTATGAAATTATCAAATTTTAACAAATGAATTCAATTCTACAAAAATTAAATATTTGCACATTTTAAAGCTCCTCAGAGTTCAAGATTAAATAAATTAAAATTTAAGAATCAAACAAACTATTTCAGCTAGTATAAATTAAAATAGAAAAATCCGCTGGCTTTGTCAGTTCAAGGTGTTTTCTTTTTCGAACTGTTGGTTCATAGACATGGTGAACATCCAATTCATTTTTCAATTCAATGCTTTAGTATCGATTACTTTTATTTTATTTAAATCTATATACCTATGAAATAATATTATAATATAAAACTCGGTAGTTTGAGGACTTTAAAATAAAAATCTTTAGAATGGACTGACCGATAATCGCCCGAAAATATTTTTGTTCGCAATCTACAAAAATATAAGCTCTCAACTTGTTAAGAATTATCATTCGCTCGTTCATTCGTTCATTTGCCATTATAACATTCATTTGGTGACGACTCAATATGTGGCCTGTTTGAAAAACATTCAGACTTAACCCTCATTAAAAATGCTGTTGGTGAAGAATTTGTTCGATACTAAATATTAAGGTAGATAAGTTACTTACGTACTCGATCAGTAGATACAATGAAGTTGATGGAACTACTACCAGAACCATACAAATTATCAAATGAATGAATTTGGAATATTCAAACGAGAAATTAAACTACTAACTTTGAAACTGCGAGACAAATCGTCGGTTTTACGTCGTAAGTTTAAACGTAATCCGCGTAACTTAAACGGGAATCTAAACTATGAAACTTTCAGTCGTCCATTCGTAAATTTTAAGCGGACTGGGATACAATCGTAAACATCCTAACTGAAACTAGGTAACTTCACTTTACTAATACTTTATGAAATATCCGCACGATTTCGAATCGTATGTGACCACATAGCCTTTACAGTTTATGATAACTCGTTATATATATAGGATCAAATGTTTCAATAACATAATAATTCTTTATTCAATAACTTGCGATACATATTTTCTTCAGTAAAACTTCTTTTGTGCCTTAGAATGAAAATTCATGATTGGTCTTTAACGTTTTGATGAAACACTTCTGACGCGAAGGTTTTAGTAAGTCATAAGTAACGTTTAATGATGAAATAATCTCTTTGGTTCTCATTTGATTATAGCTATGGAGTGTGGATAATTTTATCAATAGATTTCGATATCATAATTCAAATGATTCTACAATAATAAATTGAAAATGCTTTTTATTTGCAATATTAAAAAAATGACACATTTTTTCTTAATAGATTGAATTCAAATACCAGAATTTTATCTGCAATATAACGATGTCAATTTCGATTGTATACGAGCTGCTTAGCGATGTGATTTGTAGGATCGATCCTGCCTCTGCTGTTGTCATACACACATCGAACACCAGCGTTATCGTTTTGTTGAAAGTTAGAAAATATAGGTAACAAAATTATAAGCAAAGTATTTATTACTATAAGATTTTGTCACCAGCTCATCTTAGTGTCCAACATTGGTGGTTGGTAAAACTTAAAAGTGTTAACGAATGTTAATAAATTAATAAGCACGACGAACTCAAATGAAAATAATTATCATTAGGCACTATTCTTGGCTCCTTTACCCGTGTCATTAAGTTTTACTTACTTTTCAATTCAACAATTTTATCGATAGCTCTCGATCCAACATTCCAAAGTTCTCTCGCGATCAAATTCATGACAGTTTTATTTGAATATATAAAGTCCATCGCTTTTCCAACTAGGACGTCAGATGTACTGAATTTGTCGTTTTCAATCTTCTTATATCGCTGTTTCAATTCGTCCACAGTTTTAAAGGAATACGTGGTTTGATTCTGTATTAATAAAGATAATAGTGAGAGGAACAACAAAACACGTTGCATCGTGAACGTGGTATGAAATGACATAACTTTGCAATGGCTTGTTGACACTTTTTTTACAAAACAGTTGCCATAAAGTGGTGTCTACAAATGTAAAATAATTCCTATACTAACTACACTATATTTCAATATATATCTCGTTGAATTTCCTATTCAGTTCTTCTCGAGTCTGTTTTTCTTTAAATTAAGTAAATGGAGCACTTCTATATTCAATAAAAAAAAGACTGACTCGGTCTACAACGCTACTACAGTGCGGGTTAGTGAATTTTTCTTAACGATGTTTTTCTTTATGAGATTTATTAAGCACAAATAATAAATTATAAGTAACATTTGTGAATGTCCCATTACTGGACTAAAGGCCCCTCTCCTTTTGAGATTAAAACAAAAAAAAAATATTAAAAAAGCAACCAATGTAGTCTCCGCTTATAATTCTGTAAACAAATAAATCCTTTAAAGTGCAAGGTTGATGAAAGGCACAAGACATTTTGATGTTAAATACAATATTTATATTACTAAAAAAAACATAATTTTTTTTCTCCAAAATCTTAATTTATGTTTTTCACCGATACATAACAGTACACAGATACAGTATACACATCATATTATTTGTTATATAAATAGTAAGCTAATATGAATATCATGGGTGATAATTTCTGCGATCGACCTTATTCGCATGGATGAACAATATTCGAACAATATTTTGATATTTTTTTTTAAATCCATTCTTTGTTAGGAACGAAACATAACGTCCATGATGACCCAGAGTATAATCGACCATTATGTCAAGATGTAAACACGCAGGTAATCAATTTCATCTAGAATTTTTTCATATTGAACGCAAACATCGAGTTTGAATTGAATTACTTACAATTCATTTTGTTATTTTATCGAGAAAGTTAGATGAGAAGCTTGGACAGCTGATGGTAAGGGGCCATTTTCACTTATATAGAGGTATTGCAGATTTTTTTATATCAAATAGATAGGCGGACGGGCAAAAGGGGCACTTGATAGTAAATGATCGCCACCACTTCTCTTCATCTTGGGAACTAAGATGTTATGTAAGGGACATAACATCTTAGTTCCCAAGAACGGAACACGACAATATAAACTTAGTAAAATTTACCTCTTCTAATTATTTCGTTATTCAAAACAGAACACATATCAAAGTACGTATCAAGTAGTTGATGTTTATTGTTTGAAGAAATGGTAATCTTTAACGATTTTACTGCAATTTCAATACAATAATATGTATTTATAGATACAGCATTCCACGAAATATATAATATATAAAATTAATTTTGTTACAAATTCAAAAATCACTTTAAAATCACTTCAAAAATTGGTAAGTAAAATATTATATAGATTTATTATTTCACATTCGCGTCACCGGTACCAAAAATGTACGTGATATTAACGAGCTAAAATATTCAGAACTGGGATAACATTTTATTTGCACCGTAAATATCATATAGGAGAAAAGTGACAGTTAAAACTAGTTTGTTAGTTCGTGTTTGGTCTGCCTATGATGTGTCTGCTATATTTAAATGAAAGCTACATCCTGATTTTGCACGGATAATATTATTATTACGATATATATTACTTTTATATGTTAATATTTTATTATTATACTAGCAGTTGGCCGCGGCTTCGCTCGCATGAAAAGTCATTCTGGTTAGAGAAAAGTATATTAAGGGTTTTTTTCTTTAAATATACTTGATTAATTAATTCTTTTATTTATCATTAGTGAAATTACTGTGAATTTCTGTAGTTCGACTTAATATATTTTAAAGTGATTAAATGGATTAAAGAAAACGCTCGCGTTGTTTGATTTGATTTTATTCATATGTTCCGATGTACGACTCTATTCACGGTAAGCAAGTAACGTTTACAAAGAGGTGCTTCGATTTTTCATTAACAATAAAGGTTTCATTAAGTTGAATAGTTTTGTTTAATCTGAGTTACATAGAATAAAAAACGGCGTGGATAAATGACCGAGGTCTTTAAGCAATAGAATCGTACATCGGAACACATGTATAAATTCAAGGTTTCTTTCATCCATTTAAGTCACTATTTAAGTCACGACCCGTGAAGTGGTTATTAGGTATCGTGTGTCGGTTCTAAGTCTTTTCTACAGGAATTCACAGTAAGTTCACTGATGATTATTAAAAGAATTAATTAATTAAGAATAATTAAAAAATCCTTTAATATACTTTTTTCTAACCAGAATGACATTTCATGCTTCGTACTTTAAAATCACGGACTTCCAAACAATAATTTATCTTTTACTTATACGTCTAAAGCGCGATCGAAGTCGCGGATAACTATTATTAATCTATAAAATTCAAAACAAATATATTAATTTGAAACTCAAAGAAATGAAATAACACCGAGTTATTAATTGCAACCTAAAGCCACAATGTGCTTAATTTAGAAAAAACTCAAATCAATCAGATGAATGACAACGCGATATTGTACGTAATGCGATTCAGAAATTAACGTGCTTAGCACACCGCCATTTATGGGCCGCGACATATAGTATGAAAATACATACGTTTTTATAACTTTTGATAGACTCTATCGATTTTGATGAAACAAAGACTAAAACGGAAACGCGAAATACTTCTTATAATAATTTAAATATTTCAATTCATAATTTTTAGCCGTCTCCAAGATTAGCTTGGCCAAACAGACAAACAGATAAAAATAAAAATAAAATGATTGTTTTGGTTTTGGTAATTGGCAAAAAGCCAACTTACCTTTAAAAGAAGCAATTATTTTGAAATCACAGACAGACACTCCAATTTTATTTATATGTATAGACATTAAGATTTAATTTGTAGTAAATATACATATTTTTAAATATATTTGGGTGAGTCGATCACACCAATCAATATGTGTGCCTCGTGCGAGTATTTTTACGCATTCAATAGCATTGAAGTTAATTGCGAATTTTATGGAAATCCGATTATTGTCGACTAGACGGTTTTTATTTATTTCATACGAATCGCAGATAGCTCCTGTATTTAAAAAACCTAGTTGACCTTAATCTTTTTTTTATTTTTTCTAGAATGTTATGGAATGGAATGGAATCTACAAACCGATGTAAACTACAAAAGTTCATAAAACGTAATGGTGAAAATACAAGATATCATATCATCTAGTATTGATATTTGTCATAACGTCAATGTAATACGTATTAGTATTTGTTAATATTTGTGTTAATTCAAGAAAAATGGCTCAGTTTTCTAGTGTTGGAAAGGAAAACATTATCATCATCATCATTTTTCAGAACGCATACGCTTTTAAGGATAAACTACTAAGCCGATTTCGATAAAGTAAGGTTTTTAACACCGAGAAACGGAATTGCTTATTTTTTATACCTAGTACCAGCTCACTCTCCATTATACGGGCGAAATCGCGAAGGATAATTTTGATTGGTTTATAAAACATCCAACTCAATAATGCTGTTAATACGTGGCTTCTTATTAAATCTAAGTCTATTGATGTAACCAAATTTTTTAAAACGATCGAAATTTCCGAGAAACGGCAAATGGAATGGCATTTCCCTGTTCCCTGGTCGAATTTGGAAACCTTCCCAAGGGTCTAAAGGCACGTGACAGGCAACGAAATATGTTGTAAAGATTTCGACGAAATTTCTCATTTTCGTCACAATGTTCTTTATGAATTTTATAAACGCATAAATGGCTTATTTAAAAAAAAAAACTGAAAGGAGATGATATCTTGATGCGAATAATTTTTTCCTTTTTTTATATTCAAGTTGCTATTTTTAATAATTTAAGTAAAGATAAATTATTTAAGAGTAACTTGGAGCGCAATGACAGTATAATTTAATCATGCTTTCTATTAGTAACAGTTGAAAATGTAACGTAAACGTATTTTACTTCCGTCAAATATAAATATAGGAAACGCTCTTTATACATCTTTATATAACATTAATTATATATATATTTATATTATTACTTTATACATATCACAATAAATGTAAAATTAATTTTACGGCACTTTTAAGCATTACTTAAACTTTGTATTAATTCTAGAGTCAAAAAATAACAAATTATTTATTGTTTAATTTAAATACATGCTTATAAGTTTCAACGCTATATTGGAATTTTAAAAGACCAATTTTAACGCGTTTTATATTTCATAATCTTGTTATACAACGATTCACAGTATGTCACTCATTGTTGTGCACAACAACAAAACTTTGCATCACAACACTATTGTTCACGTTCTTCGAACCGTTTTAAAAGGCTTCAATTTCAAACGTCATTTCACTAACAAGTCTTCTTTCCAGTGGGTTTCAGATACTCAGCGCTATATGATTTTTGATAAAGCATATAAAAAAGTTATTCGTTGATCGATTTTTTAACTAAAGTAATTGTATTTCACGTAAGAATAAAGTTGAAATAATTTATTGATTGTATTGCTTAAGGTTTTTCGTGCAGCTGTTTTGTAATGGTCGATTAATCTTATTTATAAAGTTATAAAGAAGAGATTATTTTATACTCATATTTATCGCACCCGAATACAGAAACGATATCAATACTATCGGTGAAAATTGGTGTAAAGGGGTAATAAATCGATAGATTTCACATCTTAATTGCTATCGCAGGAAAATTCAACACAAGAACGTCGGGAGCAACTTTGTTAATATTTATTTTATGACTCAAATGTCTTAAAGATAGGAAAATACATTCCCGAGGGTAGCTCGATCAACCAACAGTTTCATATTTATTTCTTGAAGCCATACGCCAACCAGCCAGAAGCCAGAGCAGGCCACTTGGGAATTTTCTAACGCTCGAAGCTATGATAACTAATTATCATTTATGAAACTATCAACAAATATATTCTCATCATCGCTGATCTATGGAGCATTTCTTTAAATCTTATAATACTTTCTTTAAAATCCAGCTTACACTATCAGCGTTCCCCAGCCACAGCCGTGAAGATTTAAAAGGATTGTGGAAACGGAACTGTAATAAGAACGAGGTTTTGGGGGCAGTGATAATGCTGTACCTTCGTAATGATGAAATGATAAATAATTTTGGTAATATAATTTTATTACTATATTTACTTGAGCTATTTAACTAGCTTGAGTCATTACGTAGCCAAAGATGACGTATTAAAATGCTATGAATAACGAATAGTAAGGTAATTGTATGAGGATGTTATATTCTAGTGTTTTAACAAAAAAAATGTTAACGTCTGTTAGATTATCCTAATATCGTTAATTTTTATATACAATAAATCTTAAGCATGAGCAATGACTCATCTAGAAGATAAATAATAATAATAATGTCCTCCAGACCGATTTCGGTCACGGCGGCCAATTTCAAGTGAAATTAGCCAACTGCGCAGGAGATATTATAATTGGTGAATTCACTATTCCCTAGCTCTCATAATCCGATGAGACGACAATCCAACACAACCGGACAGTATTCAGGCGCAGGACCAACGGCTTTAAGTGCTTTCCGAGGCACGGGAGTGTACACACTTCCAACTTCCAGACTCCGAGTTGCAAATAAGAATTTTCTGACAGAAAAAACCCAATAACTATTTCTTGGCCCGACCTGGGAATTGAACCCAGGACCACCGGGTCTGCGGCCACTAGAAGGTAAAACATGTGGATTGAACATATACTCTGCACGTTGTTCTAAATATTGTTTTGCGAATACAAATGTTATATTTTGCTTTCAAAAAATCCTAGTAGGCAAAGAAGAAATTCGAAAACCTCTTTTTATTTATAAATGATAGTAAATAATTTGGTAAAAAATATGTGCATTTTCGATAAGACCAAAAAGTACAGTCAACATTTCATGTTATCAAAGTGGATCAACTTCTTTGTTTATAAGTACTTCAGCTATTACAATAAGGTTGAGGCATCAACTAAAAGGCACTGAAATGAACCTTACGTAGTAACAAATAACGCTCCTTTCCTGCAAAAGCATCAGAAGTGGAACTTATTTCACACTATAAACTCCGATAGCGACCAGATCTCGCGATTATTAAATAATTTATTATATTTTCTTGGCTCGAAAAATTCAAAATTCAAACAGTACCAACAAAGCCAAGCTTAGGCTGTTTCACATAAATGGGGCAAAAATGTTTTCAATTAATTTTGTAATTTAAACTCAATTATAATTAATATTTGATATTTATATGATATTGATAAATGCGTAATTTAAATATTATACAATTGCCATATCATACAGTTTGCCCTGAGTATGGATATAATTATCTATATAAATATGTATATAGAAAGGAAAAGTGTATATGTAGTACGTAAAACGTGGCATCTTTACCTTCCGTGAGCATCTTTACCTAAGCGTACCCTATACTAGTTTCCATTGAATATTTTTTTATATGGGAAAGTATTTAATTTTAGTCATATTGGTAGATTTTATAATAAACTGTGGTATTCCAAAAAGTGTTTCAAGCTGGCAGCTATGTTAATTGTCAAAATTGTGCTTTTTCATCCCATATAGTCAATTGTGTTAGCAGCGTCGTCGCATAGAAATCGGTATTTCTTACAGAAAATAAAAGTGCAGATAAGTTACTTATATTAAATTGTATTTTATATATTGTTATTGAGGTGTATGGAAATGATTCAATCTTATTAAACTCTAGTTTTTTGAGTTATTATAAAAGGTAATGTTGCTTGAACTTAGGTAAAGTTACCTCACTAGCACGAATGACAACTTTACTTGTGACTAGGGCCGTCAAATATTGCACGAGTAGTACCTATTCTGGATTTCAGTCATCCAGAACCGTAACTTCAAATACAATATACAGGTTGTAACAAAATTCATGTCCGACCCGTGAAGTGGTTATTAGGTATCGTGTGTCGGTTCTATTTAGGTAAAAAATTTAAAAATAAGAAGCAAAAAAATTACTTAAAAAAATATATTAATTGTGTTTAACGACACCGTTGGTGGTAAAAACGTGGACTACTGAGGTCATGACCTCGTGTCTTAGCTACCCGATAGGTAAGAGCTATCGAGCGCTATTGCCCGCACCTGTGTTGCCATGTAAATTTCGTCATTTAATTAAATAAAAAAAAGAATCCGGGTTAAATTTTTTGCTAAGTATTTTAAAAATTGTTACATAAATAGAACGGACACACGATACCTAATAACCACTTCACGGACCGGACACGAATTTTGTTACACGCTGTATATAGAATTTGTTAAATGAAATATTTTGATGTTAAAGAACCACATATGTACCGAGGTAACTAATTTGCTTGATTAACTTTCAGATATATTCAAGATGCCTCCAAAAAGTAAAAAATAAATAAATTATGTTTTATTATTTTTTTGACATACCTGCCGACATTCACATGTTTCTATGAAAGTTTTGAAATTCTTGAGTCAACTTTACCTATGTATTGGCAGTGCTTACTTAAACAAACATAACGGATTCATAAATAAATACGTCGATTTTATAGCGCCAGGACGATCGTCAAATTTGTGTCGCGTGCTCTCTGGGGCACACAATCTATGCAAACTGTAGGCTAGGTAAAGATGCCAAAATTGTGTCAATTTTACCCTGCTCATACTTATGGTTATTATAGCGTTTCTGTGTGAGATTTAGCAGAATTCAATGGTTCAATCAAAAGAGAAACGCCTATTTGTAAAAAATCATCAATAAAAACTTAAACAACCAGCTCCATGTTGAAGTAAATTGCAAAAAAGTAAAAAAATATAGTAATGTTGCCACACTTGACGGTATATCAGTTGTCTGGTTTCCATAGTACGAGCTCTGCTTAGTTTGAGATCAGATGACCTTGTGTGAATAATGTCCCAGGATATATATATATTAATGTACATTAGAATCTACTGCTAATATCAGTTTGATTCAGATGCTCAGACCAGATAAAAACTATTATATTTGATGTTAAATTAAATCTTGTCTCCACTCAAATTATTATAGTTGATATAATTTAAGAAATAATTAAGAAATAATTTTATCGCAAACAAATCTAATGTCATTTTGTAGAGCGACCGTTGTAAACATTATAAATAGTCAAATATTGTTGCCGTAAATCTTTAAATTCTTGGTTGATGTGAGAATTCCCCAGCGAGATCAGTGCCTGGGTCGGTGAGATAAGAACTGTTTACAGCGGGACACTAGCCGCTGGCTTATATTCACAGTTTTGTAGTCTCAGCTAGCTGTTGACGATATTTTTATCTCAAGCCCTTGATAAAGATTTTTTTAAGGTTAGACATTAACGCCAGAGATTTGCATTTTTCTCCGACTTTTGAATAATTTGGTTGAGTGCAATTGAAAGATTCAAGTTTCTTTTCAGTTCTTGAAATTTCTTTTTTAAATTTATCTACAACAATAAATGCATAAAAATGTATATGATATATATAATAATAATGTAGTTACCTAATATTTTTAGATACTTTTTTATTGGTTTTGATTCGTAATCTATGAGAATTCTTTGCAATGTGTTTAGGGGATTTGATCAGCTTACGTTCTGATTACAACCATACTTATGTTGTGATCCTTCTAAATTCCCCGACTTATTTCGTTTCAATGAAATCCGATATCTGTTGAAATGTGTACGAAAATTTGATTTATTATTTAGACATCTTTTCATTTCTTACAATAATTTATTTCTATGGTAATAAAACATTCAAGTAAAATCACATACTCAAGTAAATAGAAAAAATACAAATTGACAAAAATGGGGTTAAGAATAACTTCCCTGTTCTACTGGAAGTTACTTACCTAAAGGTTTGTAAATATGTTCGATATTATACGAACAAACCTGGAGATAATCAATAAATAGGGTCACGACTCACGACATTTTCCAGCGATTGACCCTGTTATCGATTCTAATAAATGCCCTTTTATTTTGTACGGAGGGAAAAACGAATTAAAAGCTGGCATATTCTCATTAAAATTCCATTATGTCACGAAGATCAATATTGTAATGGATATTTGGGGAGAAAATTGTTTTGTTACTAGTAGTTAGGTTATTTTCATTACCTATTCCATAAATGTATAACCAATTTATATTTATTTTCCGTAACTTTTAAGTAATTGATTTCATTTAAAATATAAAATATATATAATAGCAATATAAAAGTATAGTTTTGCATCTTAAGATAGTGATAGTAAAAAATATTTCAATGACATAATATTGTCATATTATGTGTTTGTTTAGTCTTTCGGAATTGACTCTTGTGAGTGATGTCCTTTGCAAGCAATACACTTTCCGAGACGATGTCTGCGATCTCTCGGCTCCCGACGTATCACCGTGACGTGTCTTGTGGAAAAAGCTGCTACCTCACCTCACCTCTACTCAAATTACTCCCTTGAGATCGGCAAAATTGTTAGGCCAATGTGTAGTAGTGAAGTCGATTTAATAATGGACCAATTGTCCAAATGATTCATCTTTAATTTAATTTTAAAAGTTATAATGGGTTTAATTACACAAATCGCAATGACGACACGACAAACGAAAATGAAAACCAGATAATATAAATATATTTGTCACGTGTCATTGGCAGTATGAACGTAAACTATGAATGTTTTATTATATTTCATATAAAGTATTTGTAACACATTATAGACACGTTTTAGCTTCCTGCACTCCTTCATATAAAATTTATACCAAACCTCATCGTGCATGCAATACGCTAGAAGCCGAATATACGTTTCTACTAGTGGTAGAGCGTTGTGCAAGCTCGTCTGGGTAGGAACCACCCATTCATTAGATATTCTACCGCAAAACAGCAGTACTTGGTATTGTTGTGTTTCGGTTTGAAGGGTTAGTGAGCCAGTGTAATTACAGGCACGAGGGACATAACATCTTAGTTCCCAAGGTTGGTGGCGCATAAGCGATGTAAGCGTTGGTTAACATTTCTTACAATGCCAATGTCTATGGGCATTGGACTACTTACCATCAGGTGGCCCACATGCTCGTCCACCTACCTTTAAAAAAATCCTTACACGATGCCAGAGGAACACATGCTACGTTCTATTACACTCAAAATCCAACTTTGGGGAACCCTCATTGTCAAGATATCGCTATTAATGTTTGTATTTCATTAAAATTAGTTGTATCGTATTGTAGTCATGGATATGACTTTTCATCAGAATACTGCCCCCAAACCTCAAAAAGTACCAGAGATTAATTGGTGACTACTAAAAGGTTCAAGGCTGAGAAGTTTAGTCAAGAGATGGAAGACATAACTATAAGTATGGATGTTGACGTGAACTTGATGTGGCAACAAGTATGTGCACAGATAATGAAGGCAGGTAAAAAGTCATCGAGGGAAACCTGGTGGTGGAAGCCTACAGTGCAAATAGCTTTGAAAAAAAAGAATTCATTCAAAATCTGGCAGTCCACAAGGTCACAGGATAGAGATGTGTATAAAACTACAAAGAAAATGGCAAAGAAAACTGTAGCCATTGAAAGGAGAAAAGCCTTGAGATCTTAATATAACATGCTGGGAAGTAGAGAGGGACAAAAGGAAATGTTTAAACTCTCTAAGTCTCGTAGTATGGCATCGGAAGATCCAGTGAAAACAAGGATCATCAAAGGTAGTGACGGGGCAATGAAGTACTTAGACGAAGACATCTTAGCAGAATGGCACGCTTACTATGAGAAACTTCTTAATACTACAACTAGATTTCTCACTCTTCCTGAGATGAGCAAAAATTTAGGCCTAATACCATCGATAACAACTCAGGAAGTAAAAGCTGCACTTAAAATGATGGCTAACAAGAACTCCCCAGGACCTGATGGAATACCTGTAGAAGCATGGAAATGCCTAGGAGACAAGGGTATTTATATTCTAACGCTCTATTCATAAAAATTATGGAATCTTCACGAATAGCGGACGCGTGGAGATTAAGTACCATCGTTCCCTTCTATAAAGGGAAGAGCAGTAGGTATGAGTGCAATAATTACCGTGTGATAAAACTAATGAGCCACACGATGAAGCTATACGAACTGGTCATTGACGCCCGGCTAAGATTAAAGACCTGGTTATCCAACGGCTAGTATGGATTTATCCCCAGCTTATCTACAATCGACCTGATGTTTGCCATCAGCATAATCTCCCAGGAATTCAGAGCTAAAAATAAACCACGATATATGGCTTTCCTGGATAAGGAAAAGGGATTTGACCGCGTACCTTGTCGGATAATCTGGTGGAGTCTTCGTAAGCAAAATATCCCAGAAAGGTACATCATTGCTGACATGTACAGGACATAACATCGGTAATTAGAATTACAGTGGGTCAGACAAAATCAATCAATCAAATTGTTGATTATAAAAAAAATAAACTTTAAAAGAGAAAAAATAAAAATGAAATGAAATGATTCAACTTTATCTTTCATGAATTCCATTGTTATAATTAAAAAAGATACGAACACTTCGGACCGTCTTATTATACATATTTATTACCTCTTACTTGTTAATTACTGTATATAATATGTAAAACCTTATAAATTATATAAAGGAATTGGAAAAAAAAACATGTTTTTGATTTAAAATACCCATTCGCTCCTTAGGGGTAAGACAAACTTGTGTGCCGTGATGATATACGACATGACACTCTCTTATGATTTCTATGGTCATTATTCAATCCATTAGACTGATTTTTGTCAATTATATCATCTTTTAGCATAATTTTTTATCGAAACATAATTTAAATTGAACGAAACAAAACAATTATTGCAGAATAATTCTCATAACGGACTTTCCATTTAAATTAATATGAATAAAATACATTATTTGCACTACAATCAGTAGGTAATGAACGCCAGATAAATAAAACATTGTATCTTATTCATTTGAATGAAACAAAATTTTAGCGATTCCCAATTAGTTCCTTATTGATTCGAAAATCTCTCGAGACTAGTGGAGCCTCTCCATTTTAATGAAACCGTTCTTTAGTTACATGAATACCATTAAGTTTCCCTAGGAATTCGAATAAATATTTATGGTATGCTGGGCGCCCGAGCATCGCTATCATTTGGCGTTATGATCCAACGGAATAAGATATTTACGACTTTGCAATAAAGTTTAATTTTGTATGAGTGTTTGAGGCTCTAGATCATGGTCTGGTAGACTGTAACTGCACAGGCCGAGGTAGAAATTTATTTGTTTTCGTCCGCATAGTTTGTTTATTTACCATTGAGTCAACTTCGGACCGTTGACATTGATTTATTGCCGCGCTTTCATGAAGGAAGCATTTGAACTCTTTCCTTGAGTTTACGACTTGGTAAAATTAATTTCGTTAGTTATAACTTGATTTGTTTATTGCTTTGTCTTGTTATGAAATTCGAACTTGTTTTTAGAAGTATCGTCATAATTTACTAAATCTAAAACACTAAAATGGTTTTAATTTTTATTAAACGTATGCAAATGAATAAAGTTATAGAGATGAGTGTCACGAAAAATCTTGTTTATCAAACATCACATCAGAAGAAAAAAAATCCAGTTAAATACGTTGCTCAAATATTTTAGATACTCATCTAGAATCTCATCCATCTGTTACAACGTACATAACGTTGTAACAGATGGATGAGATTTTTAAGAAGCTAATATACAGCGGAAAATGATAATATATTTAACTAATTATTGAAGTTGAGAAGATAATGTTTAAAATATTATATTACTACAAAAAGCATATTTAGTACTGAAATGAAATCACACCGTTTCAAATAAGGATTAGCGAAAATCGCTAATTTAAAAATAAGCTACCTTATTTATGAACGTTGCTTAGCGACTGTTTACTTAATCACTGCTTCATCTCTTTCTGTCATTATTGTGTTGACATCCGAAAGAAGAAGACTAAGCGTTATTTATCTGGCAGAACTTTCTGTCTATGTTTAAATAGTTACGTACTAGTTTATCATACATTTCATCCATTCTATTCAACTATAATAGCACCAGAAGCAGGTTTCGTAATAAATAATTTGAGGAATCACAGCCTGATTTATGCGAACCATAAAACAGCGCTCGCTGTATTTATAGCGACTTCAATATAACAACGTGGCTTCGAATAGAACAACAATTTCCATGTAACGTTAAACAGGATATATTTTAAGGAAATTTTCTGACAGTAACTTCGAATTACTTATAATTAATAAAATTACTTTATATATGATAAGACCCATTAAAAAATTTATTTAACTTGGTGGTAGGGCTTTGTGCAAGTACGTCTAGGTAGGTACCACTCACTCATCAGATATTCTACCACAAAACAGCAGTATATGGTATTGTTGTGTTCCGGTATGAAGAGTGAGTGAGCCAGTGTAATTACAGGCACAAGGGACATAACATCTTAGTTCCCAAGGTTGGTGGCACATTGGCGATGTAAGCGATGGTTAGTTAACATTTCATTCAAGCCGTTGTCTATGGGCGTGGGTGACTACTTACCATCAAGTGGCCCAAACGCACGTCCGCCTACGAGGACAAAAAAAAAAATGTTTTTATTTTATTATATTTTCTGTTTTAGGATTAGAAATAATCTCCAAAATTAAATGACAATATATTTGACTTTATCAAGCAAATACAATATAAACATCACTGTTCTAATATGTTTTAATATTATATATTAAATATTTGTTAAAGTCTATACCTATTTTACTTAGATAACTAAAATTATACACATTAAAAAAATAATTTACCGAAATAAACAAAATAAAAGTGAAAAAATACAATAATTTATATATATAGTAATACAAATGTGTTTCGAATTGTTTAAAACATCAAAATCAAAGTAATCAAAGTTATGAATTACAAATAGCTGATGAAGGAAATAAATCGCCCATCTGACCAAATCTGTTTCCTCGGTTAATTAAAATCCGAATGGGAATGTCAAAATTTTGTTACACAAAAAGCAATTCAGCTGAAATGACACGCCCAGTTTATTAGGCACCCTTCCTCTATTCTATAATATTGATATAGGTTAGAGTCAGACTGGGCTCTACACGAAATACATTTATTTGAAATTACTTCAAATTTGACCTCTTTTATTATTTTTTATAAAATAAGTAATAACATTAAATACAGTTAAATGTAATAATTATTTTAAAATAATGGCCGTTATTTTAATTTTTTTTCTTGTTACTATTATAATAATATATAGCAATGAAATAGGTCTTTACGTTAGATTCAAAATCCAAAACAAATATATGTATAGCCATAAAATAATTTGGCCATAAAATAATCTTAACCAATGATTCCAATTTCAAACTAAATTCAATCCTGAATTTTCATGTGCTTAATTTCTGCCTATAATAATTATTCATCTCATGCTGGGCGGTGTAGGAAAACTTTTGATCTGAAAAATAAAGATGATTTTATATTAAATGTGTAATATTTTAATAAGAATTAATATGACAACATACAAAAAAATATATATTTATAGCAAACAGCCTATATATAACATAGCTTTAGAAGATATGTTATTTATCGTACAATGTCAAACCAAAGCTTTAACGGACCCACCTATAACAGGAGCGAAATGCTCACAGTATCGCGAAATTTAATTAATGCTCTTGTGTTTGGAGCGATAATTGAAGATTGCCGCGGTATTTCACACCGAGTGTGACGATGCATAAGTGTGAATAAGACATACGATGTTTGATAAACTTGGAAATACATTACTCGATTAATGTGAATTACATTTGTAATAAGATGGAGGAATCTTAAATTTGTCGATGTTATACAGATTTATTTTACCATAGATTTTCTCTGTAACATTTCTAGCATTCTTATATATTTACAGCTTAACAATTGCGATTGACGACGAACCGGCCGGCATCATGAATGTGGCCAACATATTTATTGTTCTTACTGTAATAATTATAACACTACCGAAATAAAAATCATTCTTAAAGCATGGCTCGGTTGCAATTATAGTACCTCCTAATTTTGTTTATTAAAAACAATTATATAACTGATCTATAACTGTCAATAACGATATATAACTGGTCTGGCATTGAAATATGTAGAAATTTATACTTTTATCAATGTAAAAAAAATGTCAGGCGTTCCTTTCGGTTACAAGTAACTGTCAGGTGAGTCTAAAGTTGTAACAAAGGTATTCCTTAATGCCGTCAGCATTGTTAAAGTACATTATGGAACTTGAAGGAACTATTCTTCGAGATACTTTATAATAGCATAAACGACAGCCAGACGATTTGGGTTATAAGGTACAAATACATGCCATGTTAGCGTATTCAATGGGAATATAGGTAAGATAGACACAGTTGTGTGACAGCCAAAATTTATAAAAAAATTTTTGCCTTACCCAAAATAATATTTACTATCCAGAATATAATAAACTTAGTGATAAATCTGTTACTATTATTTTTTGATTTTCTTTCCTTTTTATTTAATATATTATATTTGGCGATTGATCATATTCAAATTTAAAAAAAGAACAGCCCTAAAAGTGGAATTAGACAACAAATATTTCTTGAGTTATATCTTGAGTATATATTAAAAAATGCCTCGTTGGTATAGTGGCTGCCTCGTTGGTCTAGTGGCTGCCTCGTTGGTCTAGTGGCTAGATATAAGGCCGCAGACCCGGTTGAATTCCCAGGTCGGGCCAAGAAATAGTTATTGGGGTTTTCTGTCAGAAAATTCTTATTAGCAGCCCGGAGTCTGGAAGTTGGAAGTATGTACACTCCCGTGCCTCGGAAAGCCGTTGGTCCTGCGCCTGAACTCTTTCCGGTCGTGTCGGATTGCCGTCCCATCGGATTATGAGAGCTAAGGAAAAGAGAGTGCACCTGTGTTTGCGCACACACTTGTGCACTATAATATCTCCTGCGCAGTTGGCTAATCTCTTGAGATTGGCCGCCGTAGCCGAAATCGGTCTGGAGGACCTTATTTATATATTAAAAATATATACCCTTATATATATATATATATATATATATATATATATATATATATATATATATACCCTTATTTATATATTTTAAATATAAGAAGGTGGAAAACCAGGTACATTATTCATTTGACCTAGAATTGCCTACCCTAATAAGGAAACTATAATTCTTATATTCCAAAAGGACTTAAAAATTAACAATTCTTTCGGTGCCCTTTTTTGTACCGTTATTTATAATCTCCACAAAGTTTTAAGCATACTCGTACACCAGCGGCTTTTTCAGTGTTATGCAATGCAGCATATTTTTCCCTTTCATGTCGAGGGCTACTTTAAGGCCCTTCCTAAATTCTTTTAGTAGCCCCAGCCGACAAAGGTCGATATGCAATTGTCCCCTTCCTAATATTCAGTTAAGGTGTTTGATATTTTGATGGTTTTCAATATTCTAATAAATAAGTAAACGCAGATTTTATTATTAATGCTTCTATAAAAAAACAAATAGTAAAATATATTCTATCTTTTATCTAAAAAGACCAGATCTTAACAAAAGTCTTGATAGTCAACAGATTCACAAGTCTAATTTCTTTTTTTTAAAATATCAAATATTATGATGCTAATTCAATTTTTTGGACCAAAGTTCTTATACGCGTTTACAGTAGAGTGAAATGGCAGAAATGTATAACGAAATAGCGTTATGGCTACTACTGTAAAATGCTACAAAATGCGTTGCGACGGGCGATCGAATTCAGTACTACCCGAATGCCGAATTTTTGAGCGCCAAACCACACCAAAGGATAAAGCGTGAACTGCAGCTACCTATTGTAGATCTTTTTTTTATATAAAGTTTAATAATAAAAGATAAGCAAACTCAATCAAAAGAATTAAAATTATTTAAAATTCTTACCTAATGATCTTAAGAATACAAAACCAAAAATATAAAGGTAACACAAAACCATATAAGGACCAATAGCGCTACGGCTAAGTCCCAGGTTCGAACCTTGTGCTATTTTCACAATTTCCATCATAAGCTTTGTTTAATTTGAGGGGTAAATGAGTAAACTAATATTAAAATATTAGTTAATTACTTACTTATAATGGGGATTGCTATTATTATAAAAAAATGTTAATTGAATTTAAAAATTTAAATCGTTTCTTAATCTTTGATTAGAGAACGTTGCATAAAGGTTGAGGTTGAGGCGCTTTTGGTGTGACAAAAATACATTTTAAAACACGTTTTGAATTGTTTTGAAAAAAATATCGCAAAGAACTTCGTTCCTGACGGGGGACACCCGACTGCACATTTTTTTAAATTTTAATTTAATTTTCATTATAAAAGTAACAGTATATTCTTTGTAATTCTTCTTTATTTGTTGTCACTAACTGAATGGTAAATGAATTGTTTTGATACCCAACAGCTTAAAAACTAATTTAATTTTACAATTTTATGATATTTTTATTGCATTCAACATTTTATATAAAATGCTAAATTTAAATGTTAAAAGTGCTTTCATAAAACAACATTTTTATGTCATTGCAGTGACCGGAATCTGTCAGTTTTATTTTACATTTTTTTGAGCGAAATTTATTTAAAATTTTACGAAATTGAAATAGTTTTCAATTTATTAAAAATATCATTTACATTAATTATTATAATTGCGTTATTTTGCTTAAACTATTTTATATATGCTTTTGTGGCTTATTGTTAGTGCAGATACATCTGGTTACAACAAAATATTAGTTATTCTTCGGATACGCATACTGCTTTCAATGGCACATTAATAACCTTTACATTCCAAGAAAAATACTCCAAAGTAGTTAAAAAACTTTAATTATAAGATATTACGTATCCTAAGCTGCGCATTATAACTGAGATATTAGTTCATGGAAATGTAGTCGTTATAACATTAAAATAAGGAATAAAATGGCTTGCTCTTTTGTAATGGTGCTAGTTCGGACAAAATCATTGTACCAACACAGGTATGAAGTCTTTGATGTTTTGAGTGGCACTCTGAGAGTACGTCTGGCGGGAGTGAAAGCCTTTCCCTCACCTTACTTCAAACGTTCTGATTCGCTTTTACACCTTAGAGGAGGTAGTTACGCAGATCTAGACGATTTGCGAACAAAGTTAAATTTCTTTTGAGGATTTTCCTAATTAAAAATATTGCGCGCATTTCATTAGTAAGTTTTTGTTTGGCTATAGCAGAAACGCCTGTCAAGACTGTTTTTTTTTTTAATTTTATAAACCCTTATTATAAAATTTCTTTTCACTAAGCTCACTAGAATTTTAATACTTATAATCCAAATAAATCTTAAACAACTTTGACGTTTCACATCTTTATTGAAGAAAAAACTTTGTAAGAGTTAACGAACCAAAACAATATACCCAAAACCAAGACATTATAAAGTTAATTTTATTATATTCTAAATTTAAATTTAATTCCAAAACAAATTCCTAAAATGCGTATTTCAATTAATAAAAACATCCCTTAAATTAATAAATTTAATTGACATAGCTACAATTAAACATACATATATCGTTAGTTGACTTATCGAGTTGTCATATTACAAATTCATTCCAATTAAAAACACCTACTAGCAATGTTTTAAATAAGTTATATATATATTTTTGAATCGTGTAGCAAGTATGTACTATTTTACCCCTAAATTGTCTATTTGTTCGAGCGTCATGCAAATATTAACGGGACGGGTTTTTGTGAAACTTGTGTGTAAGCTTAATTTCTTTTTTTTTAAATTTTAAAATGAAGCAAACGAGTAAATAGAACAACAACTCCGTATACATTAAAATCTATGCAGGCGAGAACGTGAATAAAATCGTTTATTAAACACGCTAATCATTAGTCATATTCACGTGTATTTTTTATATTTTCCAGCTTTGTAAGATCTGTGTAGACAAAAATGCTCATTTACAAACGTCATGGCGCTATAAAAACACTTCACAAAATTCCTTTACGACCCGTGCAGATTGCAATCTCTCGTCGTCTTGACAGCTCACTGTGTATCCTTTTGAATTTGTTTGTATAATAATCGAGATATAATATTGTAATCGATTATCAACTCTAAAAACGCGATATTGGTATATCTTTTGAATTGAAAATCGATTTTGGAGGCCTCACTACTGACTTACTCAGCTCACTCACTGGCTAAAGATTATTTGTATGTTAGATATAAAGTTTATTTGCATCAAAAAAACTTTAAAGGTATTTACTATTCTTGTATCAGAAAACTATATAATAAAAAGATTGATTTTACCTCAGATGTAGCAGCAGGATGAATAATGGTGACAGTGACATATTGCGTGATCGTTCGCTGTTCGGGTCGCCAAGTTACGTCACGTCACTTCATGATGTCAGTAACAAACAAAATTATCTGAGATAAAGATGGATGTCTCAAGATAATACATCCGTATTTTGAAGTTAGATAAAAGTGTGACAATGGAGAAAGATTTTTTTCTATTGATCGAAAACAATAGCTTATTCAAGATATATAGTTATGGTACCTGACGTACTATACCGCAATAAATTGCTTATTAATGTAAGATCCAAAATCGTATAATTTTAGAAGTCTTTTTTTCCGATTACAAAACAGAACCTTTATCTCAATGTGTCTGTCACGATTGTCTGTCACAAACCATCACTGTCTTCATATTAACAGAATGACTGATATTTTGTTTATTCAGATGTACTGTAAGTATTATTTGTTTATTTCTCTTTGGAAATAACCAGTATAATGGTATTTAGTAAAATAAATAAATTTTAACCAATAACATTTCAATATAAAGATAAAACATATATTTTTAAAGAGAAATACTAAATGAAAGTAGACGCAAAACACAAGTGAAATAATAAACAGACACTATATTGTGATTTTTGTATTATTTGATTAATTGATAATATTAAATGAATTGATGATTAACATTACAATTTATAAATTACAACAATTAAAATTATAAGAGTGTAATTGAATTATTATTGTTTTTTTTAATTTTAAATTCATAAGTTATATTTGTTTATTTGGAAGCAAAAGAAATGCATTGATTATATAAAAAATATGGAATAAACGATTATTAATTGTAAAATGAAGCCGAAACCCAGTGGTAAGAACGCGTGAAACTTCACCGATGATCGTAGGTTCAAACCCCGGCAAGCACAACTGAATTTCATGTACTTAATTTGTGATTATAATTCATAACGTGCTTGAGGGTGAAGGAAAACATCGTGAAGAAACCTGCATATATCTAATTTCACCAACCCGCAATTGTAAAATAATATTAGACCTTACAGAAAGTACGATGCAATATACGTGCGTAACATGAATCGATAAAATTTTGTCATAAACAAAAATGGTTGATATCGAGCGTAAAATATTTTCGTCGTCGATTCGTTTGTTGTTGATGACGTTTTAGATCTCTAAACATAGATACAATACCAATCCAATTGGAAGTCAATTCGATTTTATAGTCTATCAACAAAAAGTTCTTTCAATAATATCTAATTCATCCATCCAGTCCAGTTCAGTTTTGTGAATTCGAATCATTTCAAACAAAATCAAATGTATTTTATTCAAGTAAAGTTTACAATAAAGCGTTTTTCAATCGTCATTTTTTAACTCTACCAGGAAACAATAAAAAACTCGTGTAAATATTCTTTTAAAAGTTTTCATTTCGGTTAGTGTTTACAATTATTGCTTCTGATCAGCCGAGCCTATAGCATTTAATTTTATTTTAATGAGTAATAAAATGTTTTTTTATAGGATAGGTAGGCGGACGAGCCTATGGGCCACCTGATGGTGAGTGGTCACCAACGCCCTTAGACATTAACAGTGTAAGAATGAAAAGAAGTGTGAAATGTTAACCATCGCTTACATCGCTAATGCGCCACCAACCTTGGGAACTAAGATGTTATGTCCCTCGCGCCTGTAATTACACTGGGTCACTCACCCTTTAAACCAGAACACAACAATACCAGTTTTAATAAGATTAAAAAATAACACAAGCAGGACCAAACCGATCCATCTGTCCATATGGTAATATATCTTACGACAACAACGTCTTTTACATGAGTTTACTGTTCTAAGTTGACAAACTGCGAAGTATAATAATATATTATAATGTTTCTTATATTCCTAATAAATATCACCATTGTGGCTCATTTACTAATGATAGATAATGCGTATGCCATCTCGTAGTTTTCTATGGACGTATTAAAGATCAACACAATCGAAAATAAAAGCTAAGTATACACAAATAAACATTTTAAAGCCTTTGTCCATTCTGAAAGTAACCTATTATATTGTATAAGTTTCGGCGTGAATCCGGAAAAAATAAACAAATACTTTAGCTCAGCCTCTTAATAATATTAGTATAACAATTGTAAATAATATTAGGCATAGCTCAGGTAAGATTTATTCTAAGTAGTTTTTACAAAATTTTCAAAAAAATATTTTAACAATTCCTGAAAAAAAACACATTTAAAGATTTTTATATTGTATGAAACGATTTAGGTTTGTTACTTTTGATATTATAACGGCTACCTGATTTATTTCATTTTAAATTAAGCAAAACTCGCTCAGCTCGTGTATAGTGCGCTCAATGCTCGCGCCGTTTTGTACGCAGTACATCATTGTCACCATTTTTCATCCTGTCGTCATCCTGAGGTACCGTCTTTTTGTAAAGCAGCTTTAACGGTGTTATATATTTTCAAACCTTACAAAATTTAATACAAATATTATTTATTTACTTTTAAGAAATGTGGTAGTATTATATTCTATTATACGTTGAGGTTATGAATTGAATATAAAGCTTAAGTATTTTATGAGTCGTAAATATAAAATAATAAGCTATAGCAAATAAATTGATTCAAAATTAGAGTTCAATTAAAATTTGTGTAATCATCATTCATCAGTCTTAATATCATAATATTATATCGTTATCTAAAGAAATCATCGCAATATTTAATATTAACCGTTCGAAGTCGAAACGGTTAACGAACAAGAAGAAACTATTAATATTTTGGAACGTACTGTTTCTGATGATTTAAGTTTTATACTATTCCTTGTCTTTCTTTTTTCTTAATACTGAAAGAAAACAATAAAAAGAATATGTATGGGTACTAGAAGAATACATACAATTGCTTCCCAAAATATTTTTAACAATATATCTTTGTAAAAATAAAAGTAACGATAAAATTATTAACAGCAAGTTACCGAGTCCGCAAAGTCAACAAATCACTCGGTGGTAGAGCTTTGTGCAAGCTCGTCTGGGTAGGTACCACCCACTCATCAGATATTCTACCGCAAAACAGCAGTACTTTGTATTGTTGTGTTCCGGTTTGAAGGGTGAGTGAGCCAGTGTAATTACAGGCACAAGGGACATAACATCTTAGTTCCCAAGGTTGGTGGCGCATTGGCAATGTAAGTGATGGTTAACATTTCTTACAACGCCATTGTCTATGGGCGTTGGTGACCACTTACCATCAGGTGGCCCATATGCACGTCCGCCAACCTATGCAATAAAAAAAAAAACAATCCTTCTAGTGGAGATATCAAGAAACTAAATCAAAATGTTTTATAACTTTCATAGATTAGTACTATACATATAGTTTAAATGTATACGTTTAACAACCTCTGTGTCAATGACACAATTAAATAAAAAATAAAAACTATTTTATGATATTTTATTTCACTGAAAAATATATCATAACTTTATCACAAATGGCTCACTTTTAAAGTGCAGAATATCAATCTATCGAAAATTACAATCTATATTTAAAAAGCGCTGAATAAGCGAGGTATTAATAGCTCAAATTTAACTTTTTTTTTTCGTATAAATTCCAACGGAAAGTAGTGCGAAAATTCGGTGCGCGCCCTAAATTCATTGTATCACGGAACTCCATTCAAGTGGCTGCTTTAACATCAAAGCCAGTGCCATAAAGACGCGATGCATATCTATGAAACAGATTCAACTTTGTACACCTCTCAACTTTACCCCGCTTGAAGAGTTCTCGCCTTTCAATTGAAACATCCCTTTTAATATGTGCTAGTACTACAAATACAAGACTTTATAAGACTTTTACGGTAAGTGGTCAGCTTCGTCATAGAAATTGGCTCTAAATATAAGAAGTGTAAAACTAACCATAACTTACACTGTATATGCGCCACCATAGATGGGCTGTATTCCCATTATATCTCTCCCATATTATATCTCTCATATTGAATGTAAAAAGTACTAAGGCTTCGTCTCCTTTTGAGAAGAAGACTTAGAGTTTATTCCAAAACGCTGCTCCAATGCGGGTTTAAGGTTGCATATGTGTTAGGATTTTCATGACATTAGAAAAATGCAGTTATCCTCGCAATATTTTTATTCAGCGCCGAGCACGAAGTGACTTATGAACAGAAATTAAACACATGGAGTTTCAGTAGTGCTTGGCTGGGCGTGATCCCGCGATTATCGGTTAATATTCACAAGTTCTAACTGGGGGATCTCAGTTCAAAATGCCATATTAAGGTCATGTTAAGCGCAAGTGCACCTGATATTTTTGGAGCGCGTTTTTTAGCACTAGTGCGATCATTCTTCCTATTATTTCTATAACAAATTTCCTACCAGCAATTTAGTTTTCTTGTTTTCTATCACGGAAATAGATTGATTTAATTTTGCTATTATTTAGCGATGATTTTTAATCGTTTTATGTACCCATTCGTTCCAATCTTAACACACGAAATTGTTTGTAAACCGATCAAGAAACATATCGTTTTATATTATTGCGTTTCAATAGTTATTTAATAATATGTATTGCTAATATTAAAAATTTTTTTAAACACTCGTTAGAACGGGAAAATGGGCCACCCAATTGTAATTGGTCACCGAAACCCACAGACATTTGCTAATAATTGTTTTTTGGCGGTAGAATTTCTGATAAATACCTGATGGTACCTATCCAGACGGGCTTGAACAAAGTAGTACCATCAAGTAAGCTTGTGACAAAATTTTAAACATCCTTCTGTGTCGGACATTTTTACTGTAGAACATTGCGCGCCACGTAAAAATAATACGCTTGCTATATCATTTTCCGTACATAATATAATTGCATACATAGAATAATAACGCTTAGAAGGAATATCATATAATATGTCATATAAAGTTTCGCTCAAAATTGAAGTAACTAGAATTAATGTGTGCGTAAGTGTCACGTAATTACATTCACCGACACGCACACATACGACCGAATTATGTTGCAAGTGAATACATATTTCCCCCATAAAGCGAGGAAATTGATATTGTTTGAACTTGAATTATGAAATATATTTGTTTGCATTTAATTAATTTGAATTATTACGTAGGTTGTATTCAGATGTAACAATTTGTCAGACAATATTATTTTTTCATTAAAATTAATTTAACAACGCTGAAAGGTTTTCTGACAGTAAATTGTGATAAATAATAGTAGATTTGTATGATATAAGGACGGGATACGTAAGAAGAAAACTGACAATATTTTTATTTTTTGTTTACAAATTATTTTTATGAAAGTATTTACCTAAAATTATAAGTTGCCAAATAGTACTTACGTGTGAAATGTGATTTTCTTTTCTTTATTTTTTTTATGAGTAGCGTGTTACGTTACGTTACGTGACACCGTTTTACTACACAGTAAGTCATTTTTTAATAAATTGCGCGAGATGTACTATGACACTTTATCGTGACGGCTGACGTGACGTCAAATGTATTGAATTGGGTAAAATTGAATGACTTCAATTCGCTTGGGCCTACACTCCTTCTAAGCGTTATTATTCTATGGTAGCATACGTAAAAAAAAAACAAATATTTCAAAAGTAAGCAATATTTTGTTTAACAGTGTAATATTTAATATGAATTTTGGAAACAGATATATAATTATTTATAGTTAAAAAGGTGAAGAGTCTGAATGTTGCTCATATAACATGTTGATTCAAATTTCTTGGAAGACTAAAATGTTGTCCTTAAAAATGGTAACTTTCCTAGTGGATAACGTACTGTTGGCATACCAAACTTCAACTAGACATTCTTTTTTAATTCGATCAGACCTTTAAAACCTATTAATAATCAAGGAAAAATGAATAATGAATGAAATTAAATAACTTTCTAATTAATTTCCATCTGCTCTTGAACTTATAGTTAATAGACAGAATAAAGTTTTTTAATTATGCAAATGAATAGTCCAAATTTCCAGACTTTGTAAAGAACTTGTTAATAATATTATTTTAGATCTTTTTCTATATTGTAATTATTTCATGGAAGTTGTTTCTAAGCATTTGTTTTTAATGCTTTCTCCATCTCAACACACCTTATTCATATTTGTTATATTATATTATTTGACAGTTCGAGGGTTCTGACTAAGTGGCCATTTTCTATACTTTCCACTAGATACTACGATACTACATTTTTATATAGTTTCCTCTAAGCCTCGTTGGTTTAGGAGCTAGGCATGCGGTTATCTGAGCAATTCTTAGGTCACACCAATAAAGCTATTATTTCAAAAAAAATCTTAGTAGGTATTCCGGAGTTCGGAAGGTGGCTTAGGTGCCTATGCTACTAAGTTTCTGAACTGGGCGATCAGACATGCTCGGAAAGAGTTCAGGCACAGGACCAACTGCTTACCGTGGCACAGGAGTGTACACATTTCCACCTTCCAGACTCCAGGCTTCTACTGCAAATCTTCAACAGAAACACTCGATAACTTTTTATCGGCATGACCTTGGGTTTGAGACCAGGACTTCTGGATATAAGTCTTTATGTTTAACCACTAGATCAATAAGGTAGTCACCTACAATACATAATAAACAAAAATATTATAATAAATCCTAAACAGCATTATATTAATTAAGTCTATAGTATCCTTTCTTTCAAATTAAACACTTTTGCACAAATTTTGTCGCAAAAAACTGCACTGATCTATAGTTTTGGCGTCCCCACCAAGTAATTTATGACCCTACGTCGCTCCACATTGCTCGGTGATCCTCGTAAACTATCGGTCCTATGGACAAACGACTTTGTTTATTACGATTGCATTACAGCTACATACATACTAATAACGACTGCGGATGTCACGTAACTAGTTCTCAAATTTTTTTTTTGTAATAATGTTGGAATGCTTTATATATTGTATTCACTTGCACTTTATGATTGTTTTTAGAATTTAATTTCTTACAACGAATAAAAAGCCTTATTTAAAAAAATCTCTTTTCGTTTTTGTCTTAAAAGTATATATGTATATAAATACGAATATTTTATTGGTAAGATTGTGATATTTTCCTATCGAGGAATTTTGAATCTTGATTTTGCAACGTAAAGGACTATAACATATGCACAACTTGACAATATATAATATAATATATTACAAAGTAATTCATATTAAGCGTCTATATTACCTTAGTAAAGGTATTAGTCTTCCAAAATATTTTTCAATCAAGATCGATCATATATAATTCATCAAATTAATATTTAAGTAATGATAAAACATATTAAAAGAGTATAAATCAATAGTTATGTTGTTTATTGTACACCAGCTACGCACCCCTTACACGAGTATGATTATATCCAGAGATATATATTTTTTAAATATAATGATGTAAACAAAAGCGGTCTCTCTTAGTTCTTACAGATCTTGCTTCAAGCATAACACCTTTTGTCTTATGCAAAATATATGTTCTTTCAAAGGTCTCTAACTATCTCCGGAACAACGAGTATTAACTAAATTATAAAGTTCAAACGAATTCTTTTATTTATGGAAAATTCTTCTAACTACTGTGCCTTTTAGGTGTATGCTGGGGCTGTTCGTTTGATAATATTCTCGATCTCTGACAACAGCTTGCGATGTTATTTTAAAGTAGGTATTACAATTTGGTTTATTTTTAATTTTTTAGCCATTATAGGCTGACAAATGGGCCACCTGATGATATATAGATCACATACCATAGACATTGACGCTGGAAGTAATAATTACTAATTCTTTCGTTTTTATATACAAATCAAGTTGATGAAAGTGGTGCTTTCCCGGGTTCGAACTCGAATCTTCTTTAATACTTTGGCATCTCAGTCATTGTGTCATTTATTCATAATTAATTAAGTGACCAAATAATACAATCGTTCAGAAAGTCGAAAGAATAAATACAAGAAGACTATATTCCAACATTTTATATAACTTGATTTAAGCCACATTTCGCAACTGGATCACACTGTCATAGTATATTTTATAGTGCTATCGCGCGCTCCACGCCACCCGATTACTGCAATGAACTATAGTCCGTTGTGACTAGGTCGTTAATTTGTTATAGAGCTATTCTGTAAGATCAAACTCAAAACTCATCGCAGTAAAAGGATCGTGAAACATCAGAAAGTGATACGCGACATTGGCCATAATAATTATAACATTTCAAGAATATACGCATCAAAATAGTATATCAGTATGAGTCGGTTCTGAACATTTTACGGGTGACTAATGAAGTCATTTCTTACGGAATAGCACTGATGTTCTAACAATAAGTAACAACAAAATATTTTAAGCTTCTTTAGCTTACGTAAAAAAAAAGTTGGAGGTTATAATACTTATGTTCGAACCAATTTTACTCAAAAACTACAGATTTCAATTTTCATACTATTGAGGTAAGTCTTCAGATATTTTGGTATCGTCTTTTTTTTTAAGTAAGCGGTTCATTTTTCCGAAAATCAAGTTTTAATTTAATTTCTCAATACCATGTACACCGACTTTTGTTATTTAAGCAGCGTTATAATGTATATTATCTGCGAAAGAGAGTCACAAATTTATTTGTTTAATAGTTTGCAATAAAGCTTGCTTATTAACGTTCGCTTTTTATTCTTTTTTTTTATATATGATAGGTAGGCGAACGATCATATAAGCCACCTGATGGTAAGCGGTCACCTAGACATTAGTAGTGTAAGAAATGTTAACCATCGCTCTCATCGCCAGTGCACTACCAACCTTGGGAACTAAGATATTAATATGTCCCTTTTGCCTGTAATTACACTGGCTCACTCACCCTATAAACCGGAACACAACAATAACAAGTACTGCTGTTTTGCGGTAGAATATCTGATGAGTAGGTGGTACCTACCCAGAGGAGCTGGCTCATAGCTCTACCACCAACTGATAGTGGTAGTTTCTACCTTCGGTTGATCATTAACGATCAGCGATCCTGACTCTTATACTTAATTGGAATGGTAAAAAGGGATATTAGTAATTCCTTAAAAAGCACCATCACTAATTTTAATCTATTTCTAATTATATAATATACCAGTTACACAGACAATACTTATCTATATATTTTGTTTATATTGACGGGTAGAATGCAAATGATGGTATCTTAGTATTTAAAAAAAAAAAACAAAATTAAAGAAAATAATAAATAATACATTTTAATTGCTTTCAAAATTACTGGCGCATGAACAAAAACCTCAATTAAAATTTTCAAATTAAAATGTGTTGGTGTTACAAGCATTTATTTACTTGACCTATTGCAGAAAAAAAAAAACAGAATGAATAATAAAAACAGCCGAATCATATTAAGCATACAATATACTTTTCAATAGGTATTTCTTACAAAATATAGTACAACTTCATTTTTGGAACGAAGTTCTTTTAAAGGGGCTTACAGTAGAGTGAAATGGCTGTGGCCCAAGGTCTCGTCATATTATAACAAATTAGTGTTCATACGTCATCCCTGCCCTAATCTACAATTTAAAACACAGTTTGTCAAAAAAATATCGCATAGCCTTCGTTCCTGACGGTGGTACCCAGACAGCATCATTTTTTTTTTAAATTAAATATAGGTAGGCGGATGGGTAAATGGCCGACCTACTGGTTAGTGATCACCATAGCTCATAGAAATTGTTGCCATAAGAAATATTAACCATTCCATACATCTCCAATACGTCACCAACCTAAGGAACTTAAATTTTATGTTCCTTGTGCCTGAAGTTTCACTGGCTCACTTACACTTTCAACCAGAACTCATCAATACTAAGTTGTGTTATTTGGCGGTAGAATATTTTCTGTGTGAGTGGTACCCATCCAGACCATAAAGCCCTGCCACCGAGTAACTACTTTACTAAATTATGTTAACTCCGTTATTTAATAGAAAAAATAAATAAATATAATAATTATATATAGAAAAAATTCGAAAACAATAATTATACACTGACGGACTCATAAACTCCATCAAAGTTCAGGATTACTTTCGAATGAATATTTTTGATAAGTATGCAAAATTTTTAGATTATACTAAATGAAAATGTCGAGACTGTCCAACAATCATTAAAAAAAAAGTGTGCGTCTCGGGACGCTCGACAGAAGTGATAACATTTATTATTAATTATAATATATTAAATATAATTTAAATTAGTACTTGATACTTGCTAAATTATTATAAGTACTACCTATCTGTATACACTAGATGGCGTTAGGTTGGTAACTCTAAGGTCCGCGTCGGTAATAGTGGCGCCGTAGCGTAGTTATCACTTAAAAAACAAAATTTAAAAATAGAACTGCAGTAAAAGATAAAATTATAGCCGGAAAAATAAAATTTATGCATCGTCTCAAATTCGTGTGTTATTAGAGTAAAGTTTGAAATTAATTCTTTTTTTATTTTTTTTCTATTTGCGATTTAAATTATTGCTACCATTAGTATCGATTATTAGTCTTTTAAACTCAACAAAAGTTTTGTAACCATTAATATGGATACTTCGTCCGAACAAGCCGCTCAAATTGTCCCATTGGTGCGGGAAGGCTTGGAACAACGAACGATTGCTAGAAATTTAATTTAAACCAGTCTACGGTTTTTAGAGTATACCGAAGGTTTGTATCGACCCGTCGTGACGACCGATTTATTGTTAGAGCTTCCCTACGAAATCGTTTCCTCACGTCAGTAAACATCAAAACAGAGCTGAATGAAGTGCGTGGAGTAAATGTGAGTGCACGAACAATAAGAAGGAGGCTTAAGGAAGCAGCAATCACCCCTTTTAGACCAGCAAATGGTCCCAAGCTCTCTGCGGCTCACAGACAAGCTCGTTTAACATTTGCGCGTGAACATCTTAATTGGACTAAAGAGCACTGGGCCTCCTTATTGTTCACCGATGAGTATAGTAAATGGTGCAGACGGTCTCAGAAGAGTTTATCGTCAACGTAGGGAGAAATATGCTCAAAGCTGCATTGAGGAGCGTGTTCCTTTTGCAGGAATACGCGAACCGTGGCGTATGATGTGGGGTGGCATTTCGATGATCGGGCTAACGGAACTTGTGTTCATCGACACGGTTCGTCAAAACGGTAGAAGAGGTGGTGTGACGGCAGAACGCTATATAACAGAGGTTTTAGAAGCTCACGTGGTACATGGGATTAATAGGTGAAAAGTTTACTGTAATGCAAGATAATGCCCGACCCCACTCCGCTGCACAAGTTCGACAAAATTGCGAAGAGGTTAGGATACATACCATGAATTGGCCAGCACGTAGCCCGGATCTTAATCCCACTGAGTATATTTGGGACAGTTTAAAAAAAGCTGTATATGCGAGAAATATTGTGCCCACAACAGTGGCTGCACTAAGAACAGCGATTTCACAAGAATGGAACAATATTCCGCAAGACCGTTTAATAACCCTAATCAGATATATACGGAACCGATTAGAATCTGTAATAAGGGCACGTGGAGGCAATACACCTTATTAAAAGAAAAAAAAAACTGTGTTTCAACTTCTTTATTGTAAAAACCTTTTTTCAATAAACCAACCAAAACCATTTTTTGTTACATTTATTGTTAATGTTCAAAACAATTGAATTCTAGTATACAAACATACACTCCAGGATATGACACTACGCTGTTATGAAATTAACGAACCAAACATAGGTTTCAATTTAAATTTGTATAAAAAGTTAGAATACTTTGTTAAAAATAATATTGTTCTACAAAAGAAAATAAAAAAATTGTGCCATCTAGAAGCAAGTCGAGAAAATAATTATTTATAGGTACCGACAGCAATTACTTTCTAAAACTTTACTTCATCCAGTTTGGAGGCGTACAGATAGATGGCACTGTTAAGTAATATAACGTACTAAATTATTTAGTTGAATTGGAAGTGAAGTAAACATACCGTATAAAAATACATATAATACAATCTTTCAATATATTTATAAATAAAAATTAAATGACGTACGTGAATGTATGAACAAACATCAAGCGCTCTCTTACGATGAATTGTAAAACTAAACGTGGGTGTTGTTGATATAGTAAGCAAAATGTAAACATTGATACTGAAACGACTAGATGGCGTTGCGTTGAAATTAAACACGAATAACAATACTTATTCAATAGTCTGAATAATTCAGCAATACTACAATCATATATTTATTTTTGGGACCAAATTGAACTAATGAATTATATTTTCCTTTACAAAAAACTATCATTCCCAACCTTTCATAAAACCACACAAACTTTTTCACAAAATTAAAATGAAAAAAAAGTTAACTAGTCGTAGTAGTTGACTATAATATTATAACTAGGTATGTCTAGTAATGAGGTTGAGAATAAAACTGATTATTTTTGATTATATTGTGTACTGCGAAGCTGCCTGAAGAAGGTTAAAAATAAACAATTTTGAAATTGGAAATACTTTTTACTCACCAAGTGCCATCTTTTCATGACCGCCCGCTTAATTTAAGGTTAATTCTTACCGTTCTTTTTTCATAAAATAACACAGTACTTTTTTATGTAAGAAGTTACACGATATAAAGAATTTCCTAAAATTATTCGTAGATAAAGCATTCTCTAATAACAAGCCATCGTTCTTTCCAACTAACAATTTCAATTATATGAGATCCATTAATTCTTTATTTTTTTATTCGCAAATAAGTTTTTATTTATACGAAGGCACGTCTGATTACATTCTGTTTGACATTTAGTAATTTAAAAAACGTGAGGCGAATAAAGTATTTCCTAACGAAATAACTTTCTTTCGTTCAACTTAGAATTGGACCGATTTTCTTACTAGAAATACTTTATAATATTAGTGTAAATAGAAGATAGATTTTTAATTAAAACGGAAACTGCGGATCACTAATCTCTAAATTCGTCCTAAACTCATTAGCTTATGGACGAAAATATATTTTTTATATTTATTCTTCTTATAATCTATAATAAATATTATATACTTATTTGTATATGAAATATAGTAGTACAATTTTATGCGTAAACTCACACATGCTTGAATAACAGCTTGCTGTGAATGTGATTTGTGAACATTTGGACTTGAATATTATTATCCTTTTTTATTGATATAGAATATTATATATTTTCCACTTTTCATATACATATACACACTTGTATATACTACTTAAGGTTTCATTAAAACATAACCGAACATGTTTATTGAAAAGAAGCTCATAGCAATCGAAAAGGATTTCTTCACAGGACAAGTTGGATAATAAGCCACGTAATCTTGAGTAAAACGACGGCTAGGAAATCGATATGAATAAATGACACTCAATATAAAAGGCTGTTTGGAAAGATTGAATGAGGTCCCAGAGACTGTCCTATAAATTTTGTTCGCGACTACACGTTGGATAAGTGGGGTTTATTTCCGAAGATTTGGGTGAAGTTCGCCCAAGTTTGCTTCGTGCCGAAACGGGGGTGACTAGTGATAGGATGGCTATCGATAGAATTATATATTTTGTTACCACAAATATCGATTTTCTGATGTCTGACGTACAGTTCTCGTAAATTAGGAAATAACCTCGTAAAAGCTGACTTATCTATCCTACCCCAAATAGATACAAGGTAAGAAATAATAATAATAATGCTGAAGTCTTATGTTGGCTATCAGCAACGCGCTATGTACCAATGACCTTACGGAAACGATTTTAACAAATTATTACTCAAGTTGGCTGTTATAACAAGGTTAGGGTTGACAAGGGGTAGCTCTATCCCATTTTGCCGGATACCACAAGGGAAAACATATTATGAAAGTTGATTTTAATTCATCCATCGATATATATATTATACATGACTATAGAAACCTCGAGATAAGTTCGACAAGTTGCCTTCTTCCACTAAAATATGTAGCGACACGATATTGAAAAGTTTTTGCGATCCAATGTTCTTATCTAGCCGAGTTACAGTCTCGACTCGTATCGTTCAAGTTTATTCCTAGATAAATTTAATTCAACCGATTTTAGACTTTATTACTTGCATTTTAAATTTAATTTACAAGGAATAATTATTATTGTAAGCGTATAAAGACAATATTAGGTCTTTGGATATATAATGCTTTTTATAAGTAAAAAATACATCTTACAAAGCAAAAATTAAACTCAAAGATTTCACAAGCACAAGAGACGTAACACCTTTCTGCATTTAAATATTAGTTTTTAATTCTAATGATGCCAAATAAAATTGGCTATTTTTTACCATCAGGTGATTCAATTGCCTTTATTCTTGTACAATAAAAAAATTGCAAATTATTTCATTTAAAAAATGTTGATAGGATCGACTAAGGATGTATATTTCGTAAGTACTTTTTCTTTTCCCAATAAATTGGCCCTACAAGCATAAACAAATTCAAACTTTGTCAATGCGCCAACCATAGTATCTTAGATGTTATTTCTCTTGTGTCTGTAACAAACTAGCTTGCAGAATATTGAAACCAATTATTCTATCGACAATAAAAACACATACACTGTCTAACTTAAAAGCGTAGTTAACAATATTACAGGGGGAAAATATTTAAGCACGTAGCATAGAACGTAAGCCACTATTTTAATATAGCGAAACCATCTTGCAATACAAGATTGTAAAGAGAAAAATAGCGACCGACTTGAGCTGCATCACACGTAAATACCGACTCTCGTTTGTTCCACAGTATTTCACTGTAAACGCACATAAATCATTCTCAAGTTTTATTAAAGAAAATGTATCAAGTGCTTTAGTCTGAATAAAATTACATTTTATGTTTATGCTCTGTGTCAGTCTGCATTATCTGTGGTTAATGAAATAGTGCACGCGAACACGTCTTAACGTCCTGACCTATGGAATCAGTTGATAACAATTAATATATAATATGCAAGTATTCCTTCAAACTATAAATTTATTAGAATGTAATAATAAAATTGCTAGGCATGATTTGTATATGTTAATGACACAGTAAGTTGTGAAATACAATAATAGCAGTTGTTTAATAATTTTTTTATATAAATTTTGCAACTTTTTCAGGTAATTGTAATTGCACTTTCATACTTACAAAACTTCGAAAATGTATTATAATCTTTTACTAGGGCGTATGGTACGATGTGTTGACTCTGATTGTTTCAAAAATCATATTGATTATACTTGCTTTTCACATAATTGTATAATTAAGGAAAGAATAAGAAAAAAAAACACGCGGTGCCTACGAGATAGGAACAATTAAGGGAGTAGATAATTATGATTGTTTTCTAAGTAATTTACTTGGTTCTAAATTACAAATTGCTAAGCCGTTCTATGTTTAAGCTGTTCTAAGATCAGTTAACACTTGCTAAATAAATAAATATATATATTTTTTTTTATTGTATAGGTTGGCGGACGAGCATATGGGCCACCTGATGGTAAGTGGTCACCAACGCCCATAGACAATGGCATTGTAAGAAATGTTAACCATCACTTACATGGCCAATGCGCCACCAACCTTGGGAACTAAGATATTATGTCCCTTGTGCCTGTAATTACACTGGCTCACTCACCCTTCAAACCGGAACACAACAATACAAAATACTGCTGTTTTGCGGTAGAATATCTGATGAGTGAGTGGTGCCTACCCAGACGAGCTTGCACAAAGCTCTATCTCGGTGGTAATAAGAAATTTGACGTATATTTATTTCATTAGGAAGTCAACGGTATATAATGAGAACATTTTATGATGAAATTCAAATTAAAACATATTATTAATATCGTGTATAGTCTAAGACTGCCTCGTTGGTCTAGTGGCTACATGTAAGGCCGCAGAAACGGTGGTCCTGGATTCAATTCCCAGGTCGGGCAAATAAAATGTTATTGAGATTTTCTATCGTAATTTCTCAGTAGCAGCCCGGAGTCTGGAAGTTGGAAGTGTGTACACTCCCTTGCCTCAGAAAGCACGTAAAGCCGTTGATCCCGAGGCTGAACTCTTTCTGGTCATGTCGGATTGCCGTCCCATCGGGTTATGAAAGTAAGGGAATAGAGAGAGCACCTGTGTTTGCGCACACACTTGTGCACTGGTGAGGTGGTGAGGATGGAATTTTGAGTTCAGGCGCGATGTTCAGTAGTGAAATTCAGCGGCCAGGACTAAACCAAACAACTCCTCAGAACACTCCCCGTGATATATGCGATAGAGGATGCATAGTGACCCAACATCTCTACGTAAATCCAAAGGATCAAGCCGGTCGGTAAAAGCTTGATCGTCGACAATTCGAACTGCTCTACGTTGAATGCGGTCAAAGGGAAGAAACTGGTACTGGGAAGCTCCCGCCCAGAGATGAGAACAGTACTCCATGTGGGGCCGAATTTGCGCCTTGTAAAGTTAACAATAAAATTATAATTAACATTATAATAAGATTATTATTTCATCTCTGTAATCTGCACTTGTTTCAGATCTTTGTAGTATTTTTCTACAATTAGTCTAATAATTATCGCGGAAAAACATTCGGCCATTAACGAAGATAAGAGTGTAATATAGTGTCGTTCTTATGAATTTTATGTCACTGTTTTGCCTTGACTTTTAGGATTTAAAATTTATTTAAAATTTACCTTAATTTTTTTCTGATATAGTGGACATTACTTAAAGAAGGTCATGTGTTCAAACTCCGAGATAAAAACGAATCTTCAAATATTTATGAGTTGTCGCAATTTTAATGCATTTAGAATATTTAAGGGCGGTGATGAACTAAGCTTCATATCCCTAACGATAAAAAAGAAACAGGCCTGATATTTAGAAGTGAGACGGTAACACGCCTTGAATTACTACTTAATAATGACATACAAAATCTAGTTTAAATAAAAATAACTTTAAAAGAAGGATCTTACAATCTTATTAATCAGTAAGATTAATCTAAAATATTTGAACTTATAATAAAATTCTCAGCGCTTGCTTCAAGAATCTGCGTCCTACATCTCTTTAATGGTTTAGTTGCAGAGTAATTGGCTATTACCGGGGTTAACAGCGACGATAGTTGTTCCATGCAATTCATACAACGCTCGAGTTCAGAGGCTTTTAAGCCAGTTTATACGTTGGTTCCTCGACGGAGAATGGAGGCGGTCATAGTGCATGAAACGAAGATAGGCATCAGTTTTTAGCCATCGAATTTTTTACTCTTAGTGGCCAATTAGATGGTAAAAATGTCTGTTCCTACGAATTACCAGTATAATTAAAATTATATATAAGTGTATCTTTAATTAACGACTGAAGATTATAAAGCCAAGTTATTGGAATATTAATTTACGCAAACAAGTTATGATTTCAAACATTTCAATGTTAATTATTATTTTACATGATTTCTATATTTGAAAAGAATTTCTTTCAATTACGTCTAAGTCCTACTTTGAGCAACAGCTCATTAAAGAAATTACACAGTTGGTCAGAATATTTCTTAATATATTACTTGTAACGCATGTATTGCCAAATAAAAAAACCATGCATGTTATGAAATGTTATCCAATTCTTAGGATTTTAATTAATCTTAGGTACAATGACAAAATTGAATTCTTAGCAACATAAAATTCTAAGATTATAATATTCATAACTGCTTATAAAATAAGGGGTTTTCCAATAGGGACGCTTGACCGCGGCAGTCAATTCCGCGTCGCGCACAGGAACTCGGCCTTTCGCAGACGACAACTTGGCGAATTTTGCGTTGTGACTTGAGCCTGCACCCGTACAAGATCCAGCTGACCCAAGAGCTCAAGGTTAATGACCATAGACAGCGCCGTGTGTTCGCTGACTGGGCATTAGAGCAGTTGGAAGTTGACGCCGATTTTGGCAAAAAAATCATCTTCAGCGACGAGGCGCATTTTTGGATGAATGGCTATGTCAACAAGCAAAATTGCCGTATTTGGAACGAGACCAATCCACACGAGGTTCACCAAGTGGCAATGCACCCGCAGAAAGTGACTGTTTGGTGCGGATTTTGGGCCGGAGGCGTTATTGGTCCGTATTTTTTCGAAAACGATAATGGTGTGGCCGTCACCGTCAATGGTGAGCGATACCGGTCGATGATAACCAACTTCTTTTGGCCTGAAATCGAGAATATGGATCTGGACAACATGTGGTTTCAACAGGACGGCGCTACGTGCCACACAGCACACGCTACGATGGAAGTTCTGCACGAGCAATTTCTGGACATGGTCATCTCGCGCGGAGGCGACGTGAACTGGCCACCGAGATCGTGCGATTTGACCTCGCTGGACTTTTTCTTGTGGGGTTTTCTTAAGTCGCAGGTCTATGCCAACAAGCCGCAAACCACCGATGCCCTCAAAGTCAACATACGCCACGCCATCGATCAAATACAGCCCGATTTGTGCGCCAGAGTCATCGGAAATTGGACCTTTCGTGTGCGCGCCACCAACCGAAGCCGTGGCGGTCATTTGAATGATGTCATATTCCATACATAATGGGGTCGATAGACCTTCCAAATAAAAAAAAAAATTCGCAAATATCTCTCCTACATGTATTTTTTTTTGCATTTCAAAGATCAAGCGCCCTTAATGGAAAACCCTATAATAATAATAATAATATAATATCCTGGGACATTATTCACACAAAGCCATCTGATCCCAAACTAAGCAGAGCTTGTACTATGGAAACCAGACAACTGATATACTACATATTATACTACTTTTCTTTTGTAAATACATACTTATATAGATAATTACACCCAGACTCAGAACAAACAAACACGTTCGTGCACACAAATGTCAGTCCTGGGTGGGAATCGAACCCACGACCTGCGGCATGAATAGCAAGTATCTTACCAACCACGCCAACTGGCTAGTCAATAATACCTTACAATAAATTAATAAAGGTAATATTCGTATACAATTTTATTATATAGTATAATTATATTGTGAACGTATTTTGCGATTCTTATCCTCGTGGAAGTCATAATAATTATGGTAATTGCTTTGCGCAGAATTTCAGTATTCCGATCTCCATTTAAGAAGCAAAGCAGTAGAAATGCCATCAAGTGAAAAAGGATTACATTTTCTTTAAATGTTTATACTTGTTTAAATAACATGAAATAAAACGTAAAAATATTATTGTAGGTACGTGTTTGGCTATTTAATTCTTATATAAGTATGTATATGTTTTATGTATATAGGTACATTACATATTTTTATTAAGTGTCTAAGTATTTATTAACATTAATTATAAGTTGATTGTAAGTTCACATTACGCCCGATTATTGTTCCTGATTAAAAAATATAATATATATTGTTAGCAATATTTTCCGAAGGGGCGTGGCCTAGCGGCTCGATTTGATCACGCGATGGTCATTGTGGCCCTTCCGAGCTCATCGGCCGACCAGGCTGGCATCACTCACTCCGGCTTAGATTCTCGGTTGAGGCGGATATCTCATAAATAATATTTCAAGTTGCTCAGTATTGATTCCTTTGTTCTATTTTTGTGTGTAAATTGTACATGTCGATATAAGTATATTTTATTGTCGTATAGTGCTTTTTATTTATCTTTTTAAAAAAACAATTTCTATCCTGATTTCTAACAATATATATTTATAGAGGTTGCTTGGAATACATCACTGTAAGTGAAAAGGCCGTCTTTTCATACTTGATGAAACATATCATAATAAGGCGGTCATATCTTCTGAACTAGTGACACTTAACCGAATAAGTGAACTAGTTATTCGTAATGAAAAAAAACTGAAACAAGAATCCCCTTTCAGTTAATAATCATATTTTGATTTATTTATTTAAAACACGTCAAGTTTGAATTGGAATGTAACAACTTTTAAATGGCTACTGGTCGGTAATTCAATTGAATTTCATTTGATACATGAAGCTTTCCTCGTGATGTTTGTAAAACATCGTTGAAGTGTAAGCAAACATTATGTATACAAAGTGTAACTTTTGAATGTGCTTAGTGATGGGCAGGAAATCTGATCATAGCGAACCATTTCAAAAGAATATTGGTACCAGGCAGGTCACCTGCCGATAAAGTCTACTAAATCCATTTTGTTGCAGGGTAAAAATAAAATAAAGCACACAGCACCGACCCTAAATAGATGGGATAAGAGCGAGCGATTGATGTTGGGGTTGGACCGTGTCGTTAATATAAATGTTGGTATACATAGTCAGGCAACTAAAGATATAAAAAAAAAAACCTAATAATCTTTTCAATAGGGATTTATATTAGGTCATTATTAAGGGTGGTAAATATGTATAAGAGATTCATTCATGTTTTATGATTTGAGTGTTAGTCAGCATTTTGAAAGAGGTGAAAGTGTACCAATTCACTTTAACACTAGAAGCGCCACTTTCCCATTTTTGTCCCATACGCAAGTTTGATTGTATGTAACTTTTTTATTTGTTAATTTATGTCGATGAGGCTTTTTGACTTTTAGTAATTTTATACATTCATATATATTCATAATTTAAAATATTTTTAATTTTATATCAGTAATACTTTAAGGAATAATTCGTCATACGGCCATTGCTCCGGGAAGATGCGGCGGTGGAACGGCGATGTCTGTTTGAAGACATATACAGATAGTAATCGTAGGTGCTTAGTAAAAATGGTTACGGAGTGTGCAGCTTGCAATAAACATTTAAAAGAGAATGATTCCCTGCAATGCATGCATTGTTCACCTGACTATCACTACCTATGCGTTAATATGTCTCAGAAAACTTTTACAAAGTTAACACCAGAGTTTAAAAGTGACTGGTCGTGTCCAAGTTGCCAATGTAAACAACCTAAGCATGATAACACCAATAGTCCTATACGCCCGGTATTAGACTCTCACGTGGAGAGTTCGTCTGATCAAGATCACGAGTTTGTTACGCAGATAATTAAAAATCGCTTTGCCGTTGATACGTCCGATCATGGTGAACAGTGCCGCATGGATAGCCTGCGCGATATATTGAAAACCGAAGTTCACGAGACAATAGTTCGTAGCTTGGATGAAATATTAAGCTCGAGACTAAATTCACAACTGAATAATATAAACGAGGAAATTACCAGTTTTAAGGAGTATGAGTTTCATTAATGATAAATTTGAAGAACTCAAGTCACACTATATTACACACTCACAAAATATCAACAGCTTGCTTAAAGAAAATGAGGTCTTGCGTATAACTGTTAACAATCTAAGCTCTCGAATAAGTCAACTGGATCAGCTGGTGCGTTCCAACAATCTTGAAATACAATGCGTTCCGGAACATAAAACTGAAAATTTGTATAATATTGTGGGTCAATTGGGAAAAGTCATTAACTGCCCCATCAATACTGATGACATTGATTATTGAGCCCGTACTATGAAGTATGACACATCAAGCAACAGGCCTCGTTCGATACTGGTTAAATTTCGTACCTCTCGCCTACGGGACAGTGTTCTCGCTGCTGTAATACAATTTAACAAGAATAATCCTTCAGACAAAATTAACTCTAGCCACTTAGGGATTGGTGGTGACAAAAAATCGCCAATTTATGTAGTCGAGCACCTGTCACCCGAGCTAAAATCTCTTCATTTGGTGGCTAGACTTAAAGCGAAAGAACTACAATATCAATTTGTGTGGATTCGTGGTGGAAGAATACGTATGCGCAAAACTGAAAGTTCAAAAATCATTGTAGTCCATAATACCGATGTATTATCAAAACTAACTTAATGTTTTAGTTCTTACTCTTCTTATTGATTTAGTCTATATTTTTTATTTTATATTCACATCATTAAATTGTTATTTTCAAAATGTACGTGGGTTGAATACAAAAACTGTGGAGTTATTTAATAATGTTGCATGCAGTAATTATGATATTATTGTATTGTGTGAAACTTGGCTTAATAGTGGTGTCTTAGATTCGGAGATTGTTGACGATAGATACATTGTTTATAGAAGAGAGATTTAAGAGGTTATTAGAGAGAGTCATGTCGTTTGTGTAAAAAAAAAATCAGGAGGTGGTGTATTAGTCGCAGTTTCAAAATTGCTCAATTCAAAACGAATGAAATCTTTCGAAAGCGATTGTGAGGATTTATGGATATGCGTGGATATCAATAAGGTCGGGAGTTCAACTCAATTGTTTATTTGTGCTGTGTATCTACCCCCACCAATGCAAAAACATATTCTGAATCATTTTATTACTAACACAAATCGGGTTATAGAAAATGGATGTAATACAATTATTTTAGGGGATTTTAATATGAGCAATATTGAATGGTCTCATTCATCAGAATTTCCTTACACAAATTACAATCGTCCTTCAAATAGTGTATTTGTAAGCACGTTAATAGATTTTATAGTACTAAATGACTTAAAACAATAAAATTATGTGACTAATAAGAATAACAAAATTTTAGATCTTGTCTTAAGCAATGTTCCTGTCGTCGATTTGGTTCCGAGCTATGACACATTAAGTATAATCGACGGTTATCATCCGCCTTTACAGTTTTCAGTAACTTACTGTAACGAAAAATCATTGCAGACTAATAGCTTGTTCAGAAATATTTTTTTATAGCTGATTATTCTAAAATTCAAGAGTCTCTTCGAAATATAAATTGGTATGACAAATTTTTATTATGTACGAACGTCGACGAAATGGTTGCTGTATTTTATGATGTTCTTCGAGATTTAATTACTAAGTTTGTTCCTAAATCAAAGTATCATAGGAAAGGCTATCCTGTATGGTTCTCTAAGAGTCTTATTAGGCTATTGAGAGAATGAGAAAAAGAGAGAGGCTATTTAGATCTAGACGTGTACACCTTCAAACCAAGTGTTACAACTCATACCTTGGACTTCTTGAATCGTCTTTGTCAAATAACGCCAAGCTATTTTTTTCTTATATTAAATCTAAAAGAAAGAGGGTAACTGATTTTCCTTCTCAAATGTGTCTAGACAGCAATGGTATTGACATATGCAATCTATTTGCCACAAATTTCTCATCGTTCTATAGTACAACAACTTCTGAAACAGTTTCATCAATTTTTGCCACACCTCAAGTTACGTCTAACCTTATTAGTTCAGTATCACTCTCTCTGAGGGAAATACTTTATGCACTTAAATGTCTTAATCCACCCAAAGGAGCAGGATATGATGGTATTCCGTCTGTTTTTGTCGTAAATTGTGCTAACGAACTAGCTATTCCTCTTTATCATATATTTAATAAATCATTAGCCACGGCGATCTTTCCTTCTTACTGGAAATCATCTTTAATAATGCCCATTTTAAAATTCGGAGATGCTCATTTTATTAAAAACTATAGGCCAATATCCTTGTTATCTATTATTGGTAAAGTATTTGAATCCCTGATATATCCTTCTATAGCCTGGCATGTAAAAAACCATATTTCACCTCACCAACACGGTTTCTTTAAATGTTGTTCGACAAACACTAATCTAGTGTCTTACGTTGAGGATCTATGTGAATCGATTGATGCTAAAATGCCAGTCCATGTCATATATACAGATTTTAGTAAGGCGTTCGACCGAGTAGACCATAAAATACTTCTAGCAAAGCCACGGTATATCCGGTCTTCTTTTAAAATGGTGTGCCTCATATCTGAGCGAGCGGCGATCTATGGTGGCGGTTACCTTTCTGAATCATTTAATGTATTGTCTGGCATTCCACAAGGATCTCACCTGGGTCCTTTATTTTTTAATATATTTATCAATGACCTTACATTGTGTTTTTCGAACTCTCGCTCTTAACGACTTAAAATTACTAAAACCGATTCATTCTCTTGATGATGCAAAGCTGCTACAAAATGATGTATGCAAATTAATAGACTGGTGTGATCACAATAAAATGTCACTCAATATAGACAAATGTCACTTTATTCGATTTTCCAGAAATAAGTCCGTTTTGGTTTATTATTATACTTTTAGAAATAAAATTTTAAACGAAGTCACCAGTGTTCGGGATTTAGGAGTAGTCTTTGATACGAAGCTGCGTTTTCATCTTCATGTAGATCATATAGTGAATAAAAGCTTTAGAATACTAGGCTTCATACTGCGTAACACCAGGAATTTCAAAAATGTATCTAGTAAAATCATTCTCTATAATACATTTGTGCGTAGCATCCTCGAATACTATAGTACTGTTTGGAATCCGCATTATGAAGTATATATAAAGAGAATAGAATGAGTGCAAAAAAGATTCCTGTGGCATTTGGCTTATGGTTGTAATATAACTAAATCTCATACCCACTATAGCGACCGACTAATATATTTCAAGTTGGATTCACTTCAATCTAGAAGAGAAGTACTTGACCATACTTTCCTTTTCAAAATTATTAATAATGGTATAGACTGCCCTCAATTAGTTTCCAGGTTATGTTTCAACGTCCCCAGTAAAATATCTAGGAAATCGAAATACACTCCATTTTATACCAAGCTATGAAATAGCAATCTTTGTCATTTCCCCTAAATAGAATGATGAATAAATTCAACTCTGTTTTAAAAAAAAACTAATATTGATATATTTTGTAATAAGCTTCTATACATAGTTATTTAAGTTTTTAATCAATTTAGTATCTTTGGTCACATTTCTGTATACTTCCATATTACTAATTAAGTAAATTTTTTAAACACATGTGCTGTTGCTCTTTTTTCTTTTAGCATGTAGTGATTGCCTGTTATTAACTTAGCACTTAGCAATTTTATTTATAAGTTAGTCATAGAATGTTCTGTGTATACTTGGTTGGAAGAAAATTAAAAAAATAAATAAATTGGTAGCAAAGCATTTAGTTAAGCCTGTCATCTCAACGTTCTTTCCTAATCAACCTATAAGCTAAGCAGATATACATAATAGTTTGCCACCATTATATAAATAATTACATACAAATACAAAATACAATAATAATACTCTACATGAACAAAAAAAAAAGTTATGTTTTCGTAAAAATGGTTGTGATATCAAAAATCTTAATTCAAGGAGTGAAAACTTATATTTACTAAAACAATATTTCTCTAATAAACGACGACTAAAAACCATAATAAATCATTAGTTATTGTACTTGAAGCAATTACTCCTCATTACAAGATGGGAAGAGCATCTTTTGACCGGTAACACCATCCGTCTTCCAGCTTCCCGCAACAGGATAGCTCGGTTAAATTATTGTATTCCTGTTAAACACCGCTTACATTTTTCTTTGTAATTGGCATTTATATATTCTTTCACTAGTAAATAATAATAGTACCTATATTAAAATGATCTTGGCAATGTTTCATGTGGTATAATATTTATGTACTAGGTACTCGGTATAGTATTGCACAGATATGTACATTGCGTAGAATTGTCGATAGACTATTCCAGATAAACGAGGAGTAAAAAAAAATAAAAAATATATTTGATTAGAAAAATTAAACTAACGAGTCCAAACTCGTAGTGTTTAATGGCTTGAATTTGTGTTCATTCGTGTTGGTGGTAAAAAAATTGTGTGAATGCCAGGGTACATGATAATTGATGTGTAAATAACAAATCTTACGCTGAAATGACCTAACGCTCAAAATCTCACGCTAACTCGTCTGAGACTCGAAGTCTCAGTTAACGTGTACCGACCATGTTTGTACATCAGAAGCAAAGTGACAAATTCTACATGACGTGTTGGGTGGAATTGTGCCACATGCGAATTGACCAATTCACATCGGTGCAGCGTGGTGGAATAAGCTCCAAATCTTCTCTTCAAGAGGGGAGGCCTTAGCTTAGCTAGTACATGGGATATTTAACGATATCTTATAATCCATAGGTTGATAGAAAGAAAACGAGTAAGTGTAGTAAGATTAGACACGTTAATAGCATATATTTTATATAATATGTGATTATTTCTGAATAATCTCTAACTAAATAACCTTTAAAGATAACCAGATACGTTGTATGTTGTAGGCGTGCAATCAATCAATCGACGCAGATTTATATGACATTTTTTAACAATATATCTTTGATCTCGGATCGTATATATGAGATTAGTTTTAGTATGAACACTGCAAAAATTTTGCGTTTCAATAACCTATCTGTCGATTTAGAAGTATGACCTCTAATAACGTTGACATAACAGAAAAGGAAATAAGAATCTAAACTACAAATTCTTCAGATTTAAAATTTCATTATGATGATTATAATCAGTAACAGCCTGTGAATGACCCACTGCTGGGCTAAGGCCTCTTCTTCTTTTTTGAGGATAAGCTTATTCCACCACGCTGCTTCAATGCGGGTTGGTGGAATACACATGTGACAGAATTTCAGTGAAATTTGACACATGCAGGTTTCCTCGCGATGTTTTTCTTCACCGTCAAGCACGAGATGAATTATTATAATCCCAAATTAAGCACATGAAATTCAGTGGTGCTTACCCGGATTTAGACCCACGATCATCGGTTAAGATTCACGGGTTCTTACACTGCCTCATCTCGGCTTTGATTATAATATATAATTATTATTAAAAAAAATAGAAAAAAAAATGTTTGGCCTTTTCCCTTGTAAGCAATCCCCAATCTCCCCTATAAGCAAGGGATCTCTGGTGATAGTGAGAATTATGTTAAGGTTCAATTGATCCATTGAACTTATACGGTTAGGAATACTAATAATGTGTAAAAATAAAGCAAATAAAGCATTTCTACACGTAGAAGGTTCAACTCAGAAGCAGTCATTCCGTTATGCGTGAAATCTTATTAAGGAAAATGTCTTAAAATACCAATAACTAAATGAAACCATTTCATGAGAGCGCTTTGGATAATATATTTATCAACCATAAAAAAGTCTTAAAAGATCAGTACAAATTAATCGAATAGAAACTTTAACGATTATTATTTTTATTGACGTTATAATTTTTATTCTGTGGTTCGAGTTGAATGAAAATGATTGACAGATATCAGTAGTTCAGTAATTGTGTGACAGTCCAATATCGTTTTTGAGACGTATCCTGAAAGTCGATCTATCGATTACGACTCGACTTGTAACTCAGTTGATTTGTAAGAGATACCTGTATTATAACTCTAGTATTAAATTAAATATATTTATTATAATAGTGCAAACGTATATCTAAACGATATCACACATCGTCTTCATATGACAGAAGGCTTCCACTATGACAGAAGGCTGAATCATGTATCGCCCAAATAATCCGAATTGTTTTATTAACTGCTAACATTCTTTCTAATATTCAACGTTGATCATATTTTATACAGTAGTTAATTTTTGATTATTATTGTTATATACTCATTTAAATCCTCCAAGAATTTAATTCTTATGTATTTAAATGTATGGTCAGTTTACTAGCATTACTTTCAAATAGGTATTTAATTGACCCTATGTGTGGTTAAAGGGTCGCTTAATAATAAAGTGGGGTGAAAACCACTACACACAAACCATCTTTTAATGGCTGGTTTTCAGCGAGGAAATGAAAATAACTTTCACTGTAACCACTATTTAACAATTTAAAAAATAAGAGGAGTAAAATTTTAAACAGGAAATGAAAATAAAAATATACGTCTAAATCTAAATGCGATTCACATTGTCTATAATAATATTATAAAGAGGAAACATTTGTGTTTTTTATGTATGTTTGTAATGTTTTCACACAAAAACTACTGGAGCGATTTCAAAAATTCTTTCACCATTAGAAAGCTACATTTTCACTGAGTGACATAGGCTATATTACATTTTCAAAAAAATAGGGATCCCTATTAATAATGCAATAATATAACCCAAGGTGTGAAAAAATTAGCCATAAAAAAGTCTGTCATCGCGTGTGCTGTGGAAACTATTGATGACAGAACAAAAAAATGTTTTACAGTATTATAGAACGTATCAATATATACAAAAAGTGTCCGTGATACCATGTGTCTAACTACCGTAGTTATGCCACTATAACAACTTTTTTACATTTTAAAAGTTGGAAAAAGTGCCGACAATAATCAAACCATATTATTCATAACTCTGTATTAATCCTTATCCCATTAAATGATATTTTAGTAAAGACCGTTTCAATACCTATAAAATACTTTCGAAATTATTAAAATCAGACATTCCATCCAAAAGATATAACGAATTTAAAAATGTCAATCTAAAGAAAATAATGCAATAATAAAAAAAAATGCGGTGTGGGTCACCCGCGCAGCGTAGCGGGTGACGCTGTGGGGGTGGGAGGAAAGGGGCATCGATATCCATATTTAATATTATAAAGAGACCAGATTTGATTTTTTGTTTGTTTGTTTATTACGATTTAACTAAAAAACTACTCGATCGATTTTAAAAATTCTTTCACCATTAGAAAGCTACATCTTTACCGAGTAACAAAGGCTATATTATATTTTCCAAAAAACTAGAGATCCCTCTCTAAAATGGAACAATATAACTTGATATAATTTGATACCTTGGGTATCAAAATGTTGTCTATAAAAGTTATTATTTGGCATGCGCTGCGAAAACTATTGACGATATATAAAATAATGTTCTATATATTAACAGTAGTTATGATACAATGATGATCACAAAAACACCGCTATAGTATTTGCCTAACTTTTATAGTTAAGCCACAATAAAAGTTTTTGTTTAAATTATTAAGTTCAAATACTGGTGGAATCGAATAGTGGTGATATTGGTATGATGATATTAATCCTGATCCATTTAAATGGTTTGATAATTAAGGTTGATTATTCATTCATTTAAAAAAATTAAAACAATAGATTAAAACATGCGCATTTTCTTTAATCTTTTTTATTAATAAATAGACGGTCCGATGAAAAGCGAGTTGAGAGTTTCGTTCTTAAGTGTCTATTGAAGATACTTACTTAACTTTTCATTTTTAGTTTTAAATTTAGATTCATTATTTATAAATCCTTTATAGCACATTAATCTATATACTTACTTCTACATCTTATTAGTCAACGAATTCAATAATTATCAAATATGTTATTTATTAACGACGTCATACTAGACCTGTAATAGTGATTTAAAAGTATTTATTTTTCAGTGCGGCAAAAACGACTCTGAGCAGATTAATGTCGTTATATTTTGCTGGCTAATTTTATACTTTGATAACAAAAAGATAGACGTTCAAACTGTTATTTGGGTAATAGTCTCTGTCATCTTAGTCATTATCGTTGGTTCTTTGTATCCTCTAATTAATATCCCTAAAAGAATCTTATGCATGTAAGGATACGAATCCGTTTGTTACTGACTGGCGTAGATATCTATAATTACACTCTAAAATCTTACATAAAATCAAAGCTTATGAACCTGAATAAATATTTAAGGTATTCGATTTTATTCCCGAAGTGTATCCGGGAATACATATGCCCTATAACCCTTGAGGGCGTCATAAAGGACACTCGAAGAATACTATACCGAATGATAATCTTGGCCCCGTATCCCTTGCTTATTGAGTTGTAAAATATTTGGGTTTAGGGGTATTTCGAATATTGTCGATGGTTCCGTACTGAGATTGTAGGTAAACGAGTGGATTTTCTTATAAAGTAATATTAAGTTTGAAAGATAAATATGGTGAAATAATTACTTATAACAGATATTTATGATATTTATGATGAGTGATTTAACAAATTACTTAACGAAAACTATTTGATACACTAATAAATGCCACTACAAATATGAAAAATAAACTCATATGTACTGCGGAATTCCGTGGGAATATTTTGTAAAATATACGTTCAAAATCTCACCATGACATTCGCATCACGTCCGAATTGAGCCCATAAGAGTTGTTCACCCGAGTTTCAATGACGGTGGCATTAAAGTTTTTTTTTTCATTGGATACCGTAACGAAATATACAAAGCCGCAGCTCTTTAATTTCAGACGTGTACCGTTTCGGGACGCTCGTGATGGTTATACGGGGTTCTATTCTTTGAATCTTTTTATACGCTTCAAGTGATCCCTTTATGGGTGTATGAAATGGATAGTTCTTTCAGATATTCGCATGACGTATAAAGGTTTTATAGAACTGATGTGATATCGATGTTTAGATCTGACTAAAGAGTTTTATTTTAATTAATTTTAAATGAATCTCTGATAATTTTGTCAACTCATTTTATTAATAAAATACATTAATGAAATGATTGGTTTTGATAATACAAAAATATATTACTTTGTTCTATATTTAACTTATATGTCTTATTAATATTTATTAAATATTGTTTTATTGACAAATAATAAATTAATTTATAAGAAAATTTAACTGCTTTTTCGAATACCATCTCATATCTCATCATTGTTATCAAAATATATTAATAACGCTGGTACCGTACTGGTATCGAATGCTTCCAGAATATGTGTCCAAAGTTGATTAAGCAGTTTGGATGCTGCGTCGTGTTTCATAGCCGAGATTTCGTCACTGGTCATACAATTTCATGAAGTTTATGTCAGTCAACAAACAAGGCGACCCGCATTTAAAAGATTTACTCAAGGTCATAGATAATCCAGGTTCTAATAAAACGAAGCTGCTACGTTTTGTACCTAAAGAAGTATAAAAAATTGTATAATAAGTATTGTATTTATTCTTAGTATAAAATACACTAATAATTATGAGCTATTAATCATATGTGTATGTTTAATACATACACATATGATTAATAGCTCATACACTTCGTCCGCGAAAAAACTGTTACATAATGTAAATACGTAAATTAGTATTTGTCAATAGAATAAACGTAGGACAGTTACAGTTTGTTCAAACCGTGTCATTCTTCTTACTTAGTGATTTTGTATACCCGTCATAACTTCTTAAACGAAAAGTCCGATCTGAATAATTTAAAGTGGAATTTTGTCTTACATTAGATAAATACGGAAATATTGTCGTTGGAGCAATCTGGTCCAGAGTGGAAAGCCGATAGTCTGGACATGGGGCTTCACTGGAAAAGAACCAGGAGTTTTCACGCATCGTGAGTGATGTGTTTATTTTTATTGAGACTTTGCTCATTTGGGAAAATAAATTCTATGTACACTCACGATTAGTGCATTCAATGATAATATGTATGTCAGTGACAGGAACAATATTGGCAGACCCTTAACCACGTGGACAGATTCAAGCGAGTAGCATGGAGGTGTTGATAAGGACGCGAGCTTAAATATTAAATTTTATTTACTTTTCATGCTTATCATATTAAAATACACCTACATTAGAATACATCATTATCAAGCGGATTAAACCGGTGTAATCCGAATGGAATCGGTTCATTTTCGCACTATATTCTAACAAATACGATTCTGTATAAATTCCTGCGTCCGGTTATAATTTAAACGGCAATATTGGTTAATGCACAGTTAATACACGATCAAATTTGACAGCCGACGGCTGCGTTTAATAACGCAAAAGGCTTGATTTATGATATTGAAATAATATAAACTGCCGACATTCTGACAAATGAACAAACTACGAGGAAATGCTATAATTAGCATACAGATTGAAATAGTTTTATTTACTGATATTTGTTTTAACTTAATTTTAAAAATTGATGGGGCTGCAATGTTGACTGCCTATAAGCATATAATAATAACGCTTAGAAGGAGTGTAAGCTCAAGCGAATTGAAGTCATTCAAATTGTGACTAGTCTCAATACATTTGACGTCACGTCCGTTGTGACGATAAAGTTCCATAGTAAACATCTCGCGCAATTTATTAAAAAATGACTTACTGTATAGTAAAAGGGTGTAACAACACTCCACATAAAAAAATAAGGATAAGAAAATCACATTTCACACGTAAGTACTATTTGGCAACTTTTAATTTTAGCTAAAATATATTCATCAAAACATAAAAAGAATTTGTAAACAAAAGACGCCATTACAATAAAAATGTTACCAGCTATGGAAAATATATTTACCAAGATTGCTTAATATTTTAAATAATAAAAATAAATAAATATTATTTTAACTTTTTTAAGTTACGTATAAAATATTAATACTGTTCTAATTATATTTTTTTTTTCTTTATGATTATACATAAAATAAAAGCGATACTAAATAATATTACTAAATAATTAAAAAAAAGAGATCATTATAATAATAAAAGCTAAAATGAAATAAATAATATTGCAATATATAGTTATAATACTTATTGATTAATTGTAATCTTTTTTAGCTTTCCTTCGAATTCAATTGCTGCTGCTCGATGGATAGATAAAATACAACTTAATCGAAGAGAAGAATATTTAGCGAAAACTTTTCAGCGTTGTTTAATTAATTTTAATGAAAAAATAATAATGTCCAATATTATTGTCTGACAGATTGTCACATCTGAATACAACCTACGTAATAATTCAAATTAATTAGAAGCAAAAAAATATATTTCATAATTCAAGTTCAAACAATATCAATTTCCTCACTTTATGGGGAAAATGTGTATTCAATTGCCGCATAATTCGGTCATATGTGGGCGTGTCGGTGTATGTAACGTACGAGACACTTACACGCACATTAATTCTACTGACTTCAGTTTTGAGCGAAACTTTGTATGACACTATCCTTCTAAGCGTTATTATTCTAAGCTAGATAAATAAAAAAAATATATATAAATTTTGAGGTTGACACATTTAATATATTTTTTTAAGTAATTTTTTTGCTTAGTATTTTAAAAATTATTACATAAATAGAACTGACACACGATACCTAATAACCACTTCACGGGTCGGACACGAATTTTGTTACACGCTGTATAACTGCGACTAATAGAAAGGCTACTTAAGGTTACGTTATTAAAAAAAACAGCAAAATTGTGAAATTTGTGATCACAATACCTAAAGATGTGGCTTAGGTTGTCGATTTTCAACATTTTCAAAAATATTTCTATTACTACGTAACTAGCATCGTTTTTTCAGAACTGGTATTACTAGAACTTTCACCCGATGCCCTGAGATTTGAAAAATGGGACAACTATATAAATATTTACTTTTTAAAATGATTTTTATGTTGGGAGATTATTAAATTTTGAATTTAAATTTAGATAAAACAATGAGTTATTAAAAACGTATTTTATTACATTAGAAGATTAGAACAGTTTTAAACAACATCTTAAAGGAAACATTTTCAAAAATCCTTTGTTAGTGCTCATCTACATATGAAATATAAGGAAATCCTGTGAATTTGTATGCTTCTAGTCGAGACTATTCGTCAGACATACCTATTAAAATTGTATTGCGTAGATTTATATATAATATAATTCTAAATTGAGTAATTATTACGTATTAATAAATAAATTACTTGCCCATATTTCAAATCATTTTATGCGTATTTCATGACAAACCTAATCGAAAAAACTGTTGCATCAATTTTACTATTCAAAAGTCAAAGATCTTTATTCAATATTCAAGCATTACACTAACTTATTGATTGTCATAAATCTACCACCGGTTCGGAAATAAACACCTCAGACCTGATAAGAACCGTCGAAAGTAACTCAGCGGGTTTTTTTTATCTTATCTTTACAATACAGACAACTTATACAATGACAGATTTTTTTTTCATTTGAAATACCCTGGAGGCGATCGTTTCATTCCCAAGGTGTGTCATTGGTTGTGTAATATCCCCCTGCACACAAGCGTTTAAATTTCACAATTGAATATATTTGAACGCTTTCTGGGATCCTTTTGTAAAAGCGTATACATTGTCCCATAAAAGACTCATAAGGTCTGACTGATTCCGGCCACGGGGGCCAATCTCAAGAGAGATTAGCCAACTGCGCAGGAGATATTATAGTGCACAAGTGCGCAAACACATAACATTATCGTACGTACGTAACGTAGCGTACATACATAACATTATCAAATATATATTGAGAAGCGACAGTCATTATTTTAATTTCTGTAAACTTACATCGTAGTGAATCTTTTGGGCCCAGGTTACAATAAGCATTTTTTTTTTATAGTATAGGTTAGTGGACGAGCTTATGGGCCACCTAAGTAGTGGTAAGTTATCACCAACGCCCATAGACAGTGGTTTGTATATTTCTTAAAAAAAAAAACAATATCAGCACTGCGCCACCAACCTTGGTAACTAAGATGTTATGTCCCTTGTGCCTATAATTACACTGACTCACTTACCCTTCAAACCGGAACACAACAACACGAAGTACTGCTGTTTTGCGGTAGGATATCTGATGAGTGGGTGGTACCTACCCAGACGAGCTTACACAAAGCTCTACCACCGAGTAGAAAGTATTATACGCAATATCAATAGATGTTTCGAAAAATGTGTAGTATTACTGCACGAGCCGATTGGCGTGGTTGGTAGATACTTGCCTTTCGCGCCGCAGGTCGTGGGTTCGATTCCCACCCAGCACAGACATTTGTGTGCATGAACATCTCTGTTTGTCCTGAGTCTGGGTGTAATTATCTATATAAGTATGTATTTACAAAAGAAAAGTAGTATATGTAGTATATCAGTTGTCTGGTTTCCATAGTACGAGCTCTGCTTAGTTTGGGATCAGATGGTCTTGTGTGAATAATGTCCCAGGATATATATATATATAGACGTATATATATTTTACGGGTAACTTAGATAATTGTTCACTATGTAGAGCATTTCAATAAAATTAGTATGATAGATGAATACATAATTATTGAGTTGTTAAATATATAGGCGCTCCTTAAATTCAAATCTTAAATATTTCGATCAAGAATATCGTGTGACGGCTATTTTCCTTTCTAAGTCAAACTATATTCCTATCAGTGAACTATTACCGGTATTTGTTGCAAGATAAATCAGCTAGAACGAAACATGAAGGGTATCTTTACACGCGAGCGCTTTGTGCACACAAGGGATGAATTTTTGGATAGAAGCCAGTGACCAGCGTCGCTGACATAAACCTCTTTTGTGTATACTGTAACTTTGTATCGAAAAATACGAAATAGAACTGTTTAATCTAGCCTATTATTATTGTTCATAACATATTTACTGGAAATATACCACGAGTATACCAGGTTTGCTTAATTAGCGTAGAAGTTTGTAAACGGAACAATTAAAAAAATAATTAAAGCGCTTGAAACTCATCTACTAATCCAAATGTCTTCTATTTTAAAAGGTCATTATTTTTTACGCATTCTGATTGAAGTTGGACCTTCAATCAGATTGCGTCCAAAAAAAAAACAACGTGTAAAAACATTTGATAAATAATAACAGTGAGAAAACTAACAAACTGTTTATTATAGAATAAGTACCATTGATGTAACAAAAATATCGGTCCTTAAAAATCACAAACACAGACGATTAAATGAGCCTAAAGTATGATATCTTTCACGCAATACTTGACCTTATTGAGAGCGTGTTATAGTTCAAAATACTAGATAATAAACTCATCTAATATAGATTGTATAACGAAAATGGAAACTGCCTTTCAACCGCCTTTTTCATGTTACTACCAGCGTTTAGGGCCCGTAAGGCTATGATACCCTTAATGGAGTACACAATTATCGAGTAATCGTTATTATACGTAATAACTGGAATGTTGAACCGATTTTATTAAATTTTATCTCACATGTTATACGCCTACCATATATTTTTTATTAATATTGTATAATTACACATACAATTAATGTGATTGATTTATAATAGAAAATCATAATACGTTGAAAAATAAAAGAAATTATAGAGTTACATAAACTAAATTATTTTTAACATAAATTAATAGAAATGATTTTTTTATCAAAATGAATTTTTGGAGCTTTACTTTTCAAAGAATGTCCGTCAGTCTGAATACCTGTAGAAGCGTAAAGCACAAACAGTTGTTTGGAGTCACATAAATTAGGTGAAAATTAAAGGGAATTAAAAAACAAACGGATCTGATCATAAAGTATATTTTTTATGTATGTATAAAACATACGCAAAATCTGTAACAATATTAGAAATAATCAACATCTTGAGAAGATATCTTACTTTTAAATTTAAAAAGTTTCCTATCACCTTTCAATTCGGGCGACGATCTCTTGAGGAAAATAGTTCGGCCGAGAAACACCTCAATATCGAGTCAAACAAAGATAATCGGAGAAGCCAAAATAGCTCTCATCAAAATCTCCAGTGGGCTTGGAAGCCGTGAAAGGACTAGGAAAATCGCTAGCTGGAGTGTTAATAGCTGATGCCTATCTTCGTTTTCGTGCACTATGACCGTCTCCATTCTCCGGCGAGGAGCCGACGTATAATCTGGCTTAAAAGCCTCTGAACTCGAGCGCTGTATGAATTGCATGGAACAACTATCGTCGCTGTTAACCCCGGTAATAGCCAATTACTCTGCAACTAAACCATTAAAGAGATGTAAGACGCAGATTGTTGAACCGCTGAGAATTTTATTATAAGTTTAAGCATGTTACATTTGTTTTTTTAATCTTTATATTTTGATATATTTCTAAAACTTGATTTGTTTTTTATAAAAATGTCATTCCGACTTAAAACTTAACTTTGGGGCTGAAAGAAAAACTATTTTCATTATTAATTTTGATGAAATTAATTTTATTGATTTTATGCTAAAATAAATAGTCTTGGTAAATTTTATATAAACAAAAATATTAATTAAATTAGTATATAGTAATAATAGCTTATTATATATTTATAAATTATAAAACATTAATATAAAATACGATGCCAATCAAATAAATATTCGTTTTCTTTTTAAAGCTATGTAACTTTTTTGCTTGATACAAATCAAACGAATATCTATAAATAATGTATAAAAATATGTGCTTTCAATTCTGAGCTCGAGTTTTTGTTAAACGCGGGGTATATAAAAACTTTTCTGCTATATACTGATCACTTTTCTTAAAACCGTAAGGTATTCTAAACTACTTTATAGGTAAAAAGGTAAGTTGGATTTTCTGTACGAAGTCTGAAAGACTCTCAAAAGGTCCTTTGTGGAACATCTTCAGAATACTTTGAGAGACGCAAACACTCATCGAATGTTTGCTGAGGCCTCATTCCTCTGGCGTAAGTTCTTTTGCTAAAATGTTACTTTATTTTATTATTAAAGTACGTGGTTGAATTATATAAAATCAGATATTAAAACATTATTATTATTTATTTAAATAATGTTATTGTTTACATTATTAAATGATGCAAGTCTTAAAAACTTTATTACGGTTCCATAATAGATAGTTAGTAGTTTTACGTTCATTAAATACTAATGTAGTTAATCTTTAAGAGTTTATATGTTTTAATGCGCTGATCTCAGGAGCCATAATGCAGATTTGAATTAGATTTTGCATTAGTTAGAATTTTGCGAAAGCTTATAAGACTGTTATATAGTACTAGACTGTACTACGTAGATTCGTACTACAGTACGAATTCGTACTACAGTACGAATCTACCTAGTAGTCGTACGTACGTAGTTGAGAAATTTCCATAAAAAATTACCAAGACTAATTATAATAACAGAATATTTTTAATTTTTATAACGATACTAGTCAAATTAATTAATTTCAGGTTAATCCTAATTATAGTTGAAACGATGACTTTTCAACGGAAACAAAAACTGGAGATTTCTCATGTTTGTTGTTTACGTACTGTTTTGCGGAACGTAGTAAAATCTAAATGTATAAAATGTTTAATAATTTAACAATTATAATACATTAACATTGAATAGTCAGCCCTTTAAAATAACCGGAATTCAATATTAACAATATTTTTTGAAAAGTTTGAATTTTACAATAATTTAATACTAATTTTTCTACTTTTTATATACTATTTTGAATTACTTGGGTGGTACCTTCCCCGGACGGGCATGAACAAAGCCTTACCACCAAGTATTAATGGCTTGCACTTTTCGAGTCATTCGGAAATATTGGACAAGTTTTAAAAACAATTAGTTATTACTGCGGACTAACTAAGATAAATATTTTAAAATATAAAACTTCCTTATAGAACACAATAATGGAACTTTGAAAGTATTAAAGTTTCACCGTTATTATTAAGTATAGTTAAAAAGAAAAAAAAAGACACTACAATACATATACTTAAACGACAGACTATAAAGTTAAAGGAAATCGCGAGCAACTCAGTATTACCACCTTTAAATATTATTTAAATTTTATGGTATTTTATAAGTTACAAGCTTATATGACATCTCACTATGATCGACAAGGCCGAAACAACAAAAATTATCGCGGGTGAAGCCAAGTCACAGGCATAAACAATATTAAACCTTTTAGTCTTGCCAAGTTCAGCAAAAAACATATAATACTTTGTCCAAAAACTCATAAATCACACACCCAGTTGATAAAATAGCCACAGCATGCACAAAAGATAGATCAAACGTAGCTGGTCACTGGCGGACATCCAAATGTTGCCTGCATAAAGGACGTTCATAGAAAAAATACAATTCGTATGTTGCTTTGATGTCAAAAATATATATTTACAAAAAGAAAGAGAGATAATGATCTAGTTTATGTTATACACAATGTTTCATTTATACTTCTAACTTGCTTTTTAGTACCGTATATAAGAAAGAGACAGCAACATTTTTGTTTATATCATATATGGAACTTTCGAAAACTATTATGTCAAGCTATTTTTGATGTCATACTATTTTTTTAAATATATCAAATAGAAGAAGGTTATATTTTATTCGGTGAGTACATATAAGATTTTTTTTAATTTATATTCAATAATAATTGGAAAATCTGTGGAAAACTCGATTCCGATGGTATAAGGTTTATTTTATATATATAGATCGTCAAGCGTCATATATTTTTTAATGTTTAGGAGATTAAAATATTTAACAAAATTACCCATTTCAAAATAATAATATTTATTAAAAGGCATAATTGATTGTTTGAATTATAAGGTTATAAATATAATATATTTGAAATGTAAGTGTGAAATTATTAAATTGTACTACACAACCGAAGTCGGTAAATATTTATATACAAGGCTAGTCCACTATGTGCAAGCTTTCATCATTATTGCTCAAATATATAATTATGTTTTTAAGTAATTATATTCCATTATAAATAAAGTAATTTTTTAATATTGCTAAGTGATACACAATGGTTCATTCCTTAGACTTAGAAGTAGACTATTGTGAGCACTTTTGAATGTAAATAAATGTTAGATTGTTAAATGAAGTGTAAAGTTCACTTCATTTTATCATTGAAAGAAAAAAAAAAATGAAAACATAAGAACTATTAGGGTATAGTAGTAGTTCTGTATAATAAAGACTAATCGATCGTGAAAGTACCAGGAAATCAGAACTTTGTTGGAAATACTCAGCCGTTAGCACCACAGAGGGACCTAGTATCACATATCTCTTCCGAGTAATACGGATTTATTGTTACATCTGAGCTAGACATTTATTGCCACGTAAAAGGATTGAATTTCTTAGTACAGGGAGTATTATAAATGCATGTAACAGAAGTATTTTTTTTAAATTAACTTCAAGGTGTACTTTGAATCCGTTTGATGTTGAAGTATGTTATACAACGGTGATATAAAACACTATTTTAAATTTAATTTATTAATACATAGTATCGTTCATTGATGTAGTGTTAAGTACTGTCATACTTCTTGACTAAGGCCTCATCTTGTTGAGAAAGCTTATTTCGATGTTTTGCTTCACCTCTGAGCACAAGATGAACTATAAACATGAATTATCTAACCAGGATTGAAACCATGAGCGGTTAAGATTCGCGTGTTATAGACACTGAGCTATCAGTACATTATTCTAAATGACGTTAAATAAAAGTAACTTATATATATTTTCGATATACTCGTAAATATTTGTGCAAAGATTAAGGGTGTCAAAATCCTTTGTGAAATAAGCTCGGATAATCTATATCAGAATTTAATTGGCTTTAGTCTCAAATAATCATTATTTTATTATACGTGTGACGCTGTCGGAATTCATTTAACAGTTATGTTAAGCTCCGTAAAAACATAAAATCATTGAAAATAAAATTTTAGGACGGCAAGAGACGAAATTACTTTTAAAACTTGAATAAATTCAAACAAATAATAAATTCATCCATTGATGAAAAGGAAAAATGAAAAATTCTTGAAGTTTCATAATATATCTTTTATAAGACTAGCTATCAGTTATGGCTTTGCGCGGATATATCTAATTTTTTTTATTTGAATTTGTTGCGTATATCATATACGCAATGACAATATTAAAAGTGAATACGTCATTTGCGTTATGGGCAATCTTAACATTTTATAAACCTTTCCATTTCATGTAACACAATCTAAAAATAAAAACAAAAACTATCGCTAAGCGAGCATCCACTACTGTTATTCACAAAATAAAGATGAATCTGCTTCGTAGATTTCTCAGAAGTCGTTAGAGATCAATACAGTAGTATCGTTCTAGCTGATTTATATCACGGGGAATGTTCTGAGGAGTTGTTTGGTTTAGTCTCGGCCTCTGAATTGCACCACCGGACATGGCGCCAAAACTAAAAATTCCGTCCTCATCACCTCAATGTCTGGAAATCCACAAGAGCGCGATTCTTGTGGTATTTCTTGCCTCACACAACTACTCTGTGGAACCAGCTTTCGGAGGCGACTTTTCGGAACCGATATGACATTAAAACCTTGAAGAAAAAAGCGTAATCATTCCTCAAAGGCCGGCAACGCACCTGCAAGTTCTCGGGTGTTGCAGATGTCCAAGAGTGGTGGTAGTCACTTTCCATTAGGTGAGCCTCCTGCTCTTACATAAAACAAAAATCTTCACTTAAAAAGGTTTCTGTAATAACGAAGGTATTAACATCATATCAACATATCTAACACTGTTTAATAAAATGTATAACATCAATGAATATAATATATCTTAAAAAAATAACAAGTAATTTTCTGTACTCTAAAAAAAAATGAAAAAAAGCAAAACTTTCCTTATTATAATAAATAAATCGGCGTTTGAAAAGCAATCCTTACTAAGCGACACAAATACGTAAAATGATTTAAAATATGTATTGTATAAATTGGTCTTTTTGCAAAAAGCTATTTCTACTAGACCATCTAAAAGTAGGAAAAATATTGCTACATAGAATAATAAAGGTCTAGATGGTTTAACAATAACTTAACTTATACATGTATTTATATTTATTTTTTATATATTCTCAGTCTATATAAATAAATGTATACAAATTCTGTGTAGTTCCATTCTCTGAGTAGAAATACAACCCACTTTAATCAGTGGCTTTCGTAATAAGTTTTAAAAGGGACTTAAAGATAATCGTTACATCATTCATCAAAGCATAACCATCATGTTATGATGAGGAAGAATCAATACACCAGAAATGTCCGAGAATTTAGCGTGAGGCAGGCGGCTGGCTGTAAAAGTTGATCCACTCATTTACATGTAGTTAAACATTAGCATAAACAAAATTAAGAGCAGCGGGAAAATGAATGATGTGTATATGCAAAATGTTTCTATACATATGTAATATTTACGCATTAATATTATAATTATTGAGGGATGTAAGTAACAGCTCGAAAATGGTCCAATGGTTTTAAGTAATATTTTCAGCTGGTTGGTGGCGCATTGGGGATGTAAGCGATGGTTAACATCTCTTACAATGCCAATATCTATGGGCGTTGGTGATGATCACATATCATCAGGTGGCCCATACGCATAAAAACAAATCTTCCACGATGCTGATTGTGTGTGAGTATGTAATAAATTGTGTCTTATTAATCATAAATATACCACAATAATACTTAATCATTGTGTCCTATTTTTTTTACAAGACATCATGACAGACAGATGAACCAGCGGTTAGTATACTTGAGTTTAGATCGAAGAGTGCGGGTCGAATCTGTAAAAAAATAACTGAAGTTTCGTGTACTTAAATTATGGTTTTATTTTATCTCGTGCTCAGCGATGAACATTGTGAAGAAATATGTTGGTGTCTGGTGAAAAGTTGCTACATGTGTATCCCTGTTTCTCCTCTAAGGTAAATGAGGTCTAAACTTATCAATGAAATATTCACAGGCACACAAATATACTATATACACGAGCAGAACTCAAATTCTGTAATTTTATATTTATTCTTTTATTAAAGAAGTACTTATTCATTTTAATGTGACGGCAATCAAATATATGAGTAAAATGAAAATAGTCCGATGTAAGGAAATGGCGTAATTAATTCAACGAAATTTTCGCATGGATATACAATTATGGCATTCTTTATTGGTAGTTGAAACAATTTATTATTAAGTAAAATATACTTTTGGAGATACCATTGTTGATAACTAAAAAACTATTAAATACTGTTTCAAATACATCATTCATTCTGTGTATCAAGAAATAAATAGACAAACTTTTTCACAACCATAAAGGTACGATAGCTTGAAAACGAGCTTAGTAATTATGTGTAGTAATTATTTTTGTTGCTTGTGCTACATAAAATAAACGAAAATCACATACTGTGAAAGCAAAAAGACCCTCGATAGGATCTCATCAAAACAAAAGTAATCAGTACCGAGGACATTAGTTGGAAAATGCCGACATAGTTGGAAACAAAGTTTTATGTTTTACATTGAACTTAATTACATAGCATTCTGCATTTGATCGATCGTCATAAGCTTATGACTAAAAATTAGATATTACTACCTATCGACCTATATCTTAAAGTGCAATGTAATTAAAATCCGATCTGGATCAAACTGGATCAGGCTGAGTCAGTACAGTCTGAAGACAATGCAGTCTCCATTAGTTAGTGCTGAACGACTTCCAACAATAGTCCAAGGAACAATGAGACATTTTCCTCTACAATAGCTTTTCCTGAATATTGTATTTGACTGTACATTGTCTCTCAACCTTAATAGCAGGGGTGGTTAAACTTTTACCTAGTAAAATTTCACCAACTTCTGAGTGATACTTACGTTCGCTTAGTTTTCCTTGCTCGAGTTTGAAGTGTTCTCATACATATTTAAGAGGCGTGAGAATGAATGAAGTAATTCGACGAATATGCGATAAGGATATTCGACTAATTAGTGTCTCAAAGGTTTTGTTACGTGTTACATGATATGATTTAATTCTCTTGTAATTTAATGTTAATTTCCAATTGTTTATTGAGCTGAATAATATTGTATTATTCAATTAATCTTCATAAATGTTTTCTTATCGCTAATTTAACTTTTTATATATTTGGATTTACATATTACATTATTTTTAATAATACAATTCACTTCAAATAAAAAAGTCTTTTTTTTATATAAGAGGAGGCAAACGAGCATGAGGCTCGCCTGATGGAAAGTGACTAAGGACATCTGCCCAAGGACATCTGCAACATCCGAGGACTCGCAGGTGCGTTGCCGGCCTTTGAGGAAAGAGTACGCTCTTTTCTTTAAGGTTGCAATGTCATATCGGTTCGGAAAAGTCACTTGATTATTTATACTGAACTGATATAATAAGGTTTAAATTTCTGTAAGCCTAAAAGTGTCTAAAGACATTTTTTTTTATTATATTGCGATACATATAATACCATTGAGACCATTTTCTAATCACGTAAAAGGTACGCGAAATTTCCTGGTCTTAGCGCCATCACAAGATTGAAGAAGTCCAATTCACCACAATGTCAAAAGTTAATTGAGAATTTATATCAGGTTTACTTGGCAGTGGGGTTTTGTGCAAGGCCATCTAAATAGGCAACATCCATTCATCACACCAGCACCAAACAGCAATACTTAGTATTTTCATCTTTCACTTCGAAGAGTGAATAAGCCAGTGTAACTCTTCAGGGAAATAACAATATTTATCTTTGGATGTATTTTTTTTTTATTACCCGGGAGAGTAAATGGCTCTACTCCACCTGATAGTAAGTGGTAGTAGAGTCCAAACGCGACGACGGCTAGTGCAGTCAGGACGAATGACTTGCTCTAGCCGCTCCCGCCTTGCCGGCCCGCAAGATGCCTCTTCACGCCTCGTTTGAAGGAACCCAGGTCATAAGAGGAGGGGAACACGTGTGCTGGTAAAGAATTTCATGTAATGTAGCTATTTATTTATTAATTTAGGACAACCAACAAGACATTACACCAATAATTAAGTGCAGCCTTGCTTACAGGTTGCCACAACATATAAAATAAGGAAGACATATTCGCAACAACAGTGTTTAAAATATATATAAATAAAAGAAGAAAAAATAACATGTTCAATTAAGATAAGACTGTAAACTCTGAAAATAAACATAAAATATCATGTGTGCTATTAGTATATTGTTACAGACGTGACGTGACGTTACAGACGTGGCACAAAACTTTTAGAATTCTTAGAAATGTGAACCATAATCTTATTTTTAAATTTAATTAAATTATCGGCAAAAATGTCAATATCAAAAAAAAATTACACCGGAATTAAATTTCCTGTTCTGTCTATTGAGTTATATTTAGAAGCACGGGATGAATTACGATATGATGAATTAGATATCAAGATACTCGTATATATTAATTATTGAGCACTAAACTTATATTAGAAGTAATCAGATAAATTATTATTATTTATATACACTTGGACCTTTCAGTAATAGTGCAAACAGCTTTTTAAAAGTATAATACTTCGTCTTAGTAACTCCACTGGTGACGAGAGGTCTGGTTCATTTTTTGCCCAGAGGAGTGATTCAACGGGCTGCTACTGAGAATTTTCTGACAGAAAAACCCAATAACTTTTTATTGGCCCGACCTGGGAATCGAACCCAGGACCTCCGGGTCTTCAGCCTTACATTAAGCGAGACATTAGGCTTCAGCCTTACTAGACCAACGAGGCAGTCAATGAGTATATACTTAATTCAAGTAACCTAAAATAGGACGATTAACGAATATCGTATTAGCAAGCACTACAGAATCTCACATCGAAAAAATGATTTTTATACTATTAAATGTACAGTTACCACCTGAAGGTAAATTCTTCCATGAAGAACTGGAAAGAAAATTAGTAGACACTAATTTTCACCTTAATAAAATAACAAAGTTAAGTTAATACTAACATAAATTCATAATAAAATTGTATTACATGTCATCACCATATATTTTTTAGATTCAGCCTATTCATTCTATATAATGCGCGTATATATCGCGAAATACTGGACGTAGTAAAATATTACGCAAAGAATGAAAGTATGGAAGAAAAGAAAAATAAACGCAAAGAGAAACAAGAGTAAGCTGTTACCCTAACAACATAAGAATTAAATACGACTATTTCACCTCATGATACTAGAGCAACTTAAGTGAAACATAAACAGACGAAAGCTTGTAATTTATTAGGGACATTAATATCTTCACGGAGTGCAGACAAAACGTAATTATTTCGTTTGCACATTTCAGAATAAGCTGAGTGAGAAATAACGTACTTATTATATTTTAAGTAAGATATAATTTTATTTACATGACTTTAATCAAGTTTTTTAAAAACTACTTTAATGGGAAATGGGCTTAACTGAAAATATGCAAAAAATATTTTATCCGTAATGCTTTTTAAAAAATCATTTTGTGGTATTGTCGAAATAGTGTATCGTTTTCCTAAATTGTATTACCCACGTAAAGACCCTTATGCTAATATTGTAACACAAGCTTCCTTTGGTATTCTTATATATCTTGTATAAATAGCAGATTCTTGTAATGATTACCTTCGAAGGTCAAAACTTGTGCGGCGGATTATGCTTCGTTGCTTTATAAAATCTTTATAATTATTGAATCATTTGATAAATAACTTTTTATCGTAATTAATTGTTAAGCTAGAAATCTTTTTAAATTAATTATTCTTTCTGTTTCTATGTAACACTATTTCCCTCCACTAAGAGTACCAAAAATGTATGACACCTATTTTCTCCAATCCACAGCGATAGGAGTTTCGGTTTATTTTTTGCCCAGGCAACAGTGAATCCGATACAAGTTCGGGGAAATGGAAGAATGTTAGCTGAATGCCAAATTTGGAAAAGTTTGGCATTCATCTACATAAATATGGGTCATAATCAAAAGATATTTTTTAGATTTCCTTAGTAAAGAGGGTTCCTTGAAAATGATTTCGCATTGATGTTAATGTTTGGGTTATGGGATGGTTAATATTTTATAAAAGCGTCAATGTGCTCAAAACCACATATAAAAACATACACACACAAGTACACTCAGGCGTACAAGTATTAACACTATTGCAAAGAAATTTGGTAAATTTGTTATTAACATTTTTTAATCTATAATGTTTTTATGGCACCGTAAATCATATTTTGTAATCATTCATTATATTATACATTTATATATTTGCGTAGCTGCAATAATATTTCTTCTGACACTATATAAATACGACTTACACTAACGTCAGTGTTATAACCATAATAAAATTTATTAGAAAAAATGCAATCGATAAACTTTTTATAAATTTAAATAATTTCTTTAAATGAACGATTCCATTTAAAATATATCTATATGTTTTAAATTGTGTGAAAATATAATGTACGTTTCACTCTCATCAATATAACTGAATTTTTTATGTAGGATCAGCCATTGGGAAAGTTTTTATGTACCTGACATTATTACAGAGTAATTCTGTTGTGACGTTGATTTTAGATTTCGAACTATAGTATCAACTGATCATAATGGTCGAGAATTAAGATTTTAGTGATGTATTAGCTGTTTGGTAATTGTATACTCTTTACATCTATCCCGTCAAACGTGGCATATTTACCTTCCATGAGCATTTTTACCTAAGCATACCCTATACTAGTTTCCATTGAATATTTTTTTATATGTGGTTGTAGGCGCAATTTAAGTCATACTGGTAGATTTTATAATAAATTGTGTTATTCCAAAAAGTGTTTCAAGCTGGTCAATTGTGTTCGCAGCGTCGTCGTATAGAAATCAGTATTTCTTACAGAAAATAAAAGTGTAGATAAGTGACTTATCTTAAATTGTATTTGATATATTGTTATTGAGGTGTATCGAAATGATTCAATCTTATTAAACTCTCATTTCTTGAGTTATTATAAAAGGTAATGTTGCTTGAGCTTAGGTAAAGATACCTCACTAGCACGGATGGCAACTTTACCTGTGACTAGGGCTGTCAAATTGTGCACGAGTAGTATTCTGGATTTCAGTCATCCAGAACAGTAACTTTAAATACAATATACAGGGTTATTGGTAATTCGACGTATTCCCGTTAGGAGGTGATAGGAGTAACTATTTGCGATAATTTTAACCCCTATATACATAATACAAAAGTGAACCATTTTTAAGTTATCATGTTTTTTAGCTTTTTTCAAAATAATTCGCAAATAGTCACCTTTATCACCTCCTAACGAGAATACGTCGAATTACCAATAATCCTGTATATAGTTTTTTTTTTATGAAATATTTTGTTGTTTAAGAACTACATATGTACCTAGGTAACTAATTTGCTTGATTACCTTTCAGATATATATTCAAGATGCCTCCAAAAAGTAAAAATTAAATAAATAATGTTTTATTATTTTTTTGACAACCCTGCCGACATTCACATATTTCTATGAAAGTTTTGAAATTCTTGGGTCAACTTTACCTATGTATTGGCAGTGTTTATTTAAACAAACATAACAGCTTCAAAAATAGATACGTCGCTTTTATAGCGCCAGGACGATCGGTAAATTTATGTCGCGTGCTCTCTGGGGCACACAATCTATGCAAACTGTAGGCTATGTAAAGATGCCAAAATTGTGTCAATTTTACCCCGTTCATACTTTTGGTTATTATAGCGTTTCTATGTGAGATTTAGTAGAATTCAATGGTTCAATTAAAAGAGAAACACCTATTTGTAAAAAAATATCAATAAAAACTTAACACAACAAGCTCCATGTTGAAGTAAATTGCAAAAAAGTAAAAAAATATGGTAATGTTGCCACACTTGACGGTACTAATAAATCAAAATATAAGTGTATATCTGTGATTTCAAAAAAACTGTTTGTTTTTATATTAGTTTGGCTATTTGGGAGTTACCAAACCACCCTTTTTAATATTTATGGTTATCGCTAATGCACTATAATTTAATTTTTTTATCATGTAATCAAATAGGCATTGTGTACGTCACAAACTGAATTTCACGCTGGTGAAACTGAATTCTACGCTGTCGAAGCCGCGGATTTTGCTGGCAAAAAATAAACCACAAGTACTCGAGTAAGTTAATGAAGCCCTTAAAAAATTAACAGAGTTTCAATTATAGAATCACTTATAACAATACTACTTTCTGAGCGTCGCCCGTGTATGTGGATGCGCGGGCGACGCTCAGAAATTAGATGCTATGTAAAAGTATCCGTATATCCGTCCTTAGCGTTCAAGTTCGCTGCATAGCAAAAATATAAATAATTTATTAACTCAAGGTGCCTATAATTGCTACCTGTATTTCAGTAGTGGTGGTAATATATGTATGTATATAAATATATATATCGCAATAAATTAAAAAAGTAATAAATTCATTCAAGTTGACCTGTTTCGCAAGCTTTATATAATAAAAGACAAGGCTTACTTTCGAAAATACATTCGGATATTATTTGTAGGGAAAACAGAAATGACTTTATAAATAATTTCCGAGAGCCGCCGAGTCCCAATCTGGAAAGTTGCCAATTAGACCGACTATTTCGAGTAACTTACACCGATGTCCAACTTAACATCAAAACAGCAGTAAGTGTTCGGCAAAGCTGAAATCTCGGGGCGGAAAATAGTCTACAATTCATGTTTGGCAGAGGAAATCTTTATAACTGTCCGAGTGGCACGTTCAATGAATTTCTCGTTTTTGATTCGAAAATAGCTAAGTGTATATTAACAAAGGGTTATATTGAACCATAACATTACTTTCATTGCCTCGGTGCTCTAATGCTTAACTTATATGGCTGCATGTCTAGATATTCTGGGTTCAAATCCATGGTCGGAAAAAACAAGCGAAGTTACCGGAAAGATGTTTTCTATGTACCAAATCTCATAGAAGCATTTTTATATAATTGATATTGTAATTTCATAATTTAAAATAAATGTAAATTTACTATTTTACCGATAGATTCTACCGAGGAGAATCGCCAAGAAACCCAGTAGTTACTCTTTTCTAACAAATAATAAATATATGTGTTATAATTATAACAAAATAATAAGCAACGCCATCTAGTGTAATACAAAGCACATCTTTGTATTATTAAATGATTATTGTATTTTTAATCTGTGTCATTCGGTTAAAGCGTTCATCGTTTTGTTTTTAAATAAATTCAGTTCAGTCTTTGCTCGCTAACTATTACGTTGTTTTATTTCCAATATTATTTTGCTAAATTATAATAATAAGTATATTAATTAAATAGAGTAAAATTAAGTTTATCATGCAACCAAATCGACAAATGCTAAGTCCACGAATATTTTTTTGCGTATACACATTTGGTTTGTCCTTGCGAATTTTTTTTTTTTTTTTTTTTATTGTATCGGTAGGTGGACGTGCGAATGGCCGCCCACCAAAATTTAATCAGAAAGCATTATGTTGTTAAATTATGTTAAGAGAATAACTCCTAATAAAAAATAAGAGAAATATTAATTTACGAAATGGACATCAATGATACTGAGCAAAATATTTTATTCGGAAAACCGTATAAATGCCGCGAATGATACACAATAAATTGTTCCCTAGTCTACGTAATTGACAGGTGACCGGCAGGATTATTGGCTCATTTCGTTGAAGAATTTAACGCGTTGTTTGTACCAAGTTCATAATTGAATTGAATTACTTGAATTTTTAATTCCATTCTAAGTATAAATGTGAGCGTAATTTATTAATCTTTCACCTCTTTGTACAAATAAGATCATGCCCTTTATAACGTATAAAAAAAAACACATAAAAGAAAAATTAAGCAAACATTAAATATGTTTTCTCTTTTTAAATAAATACGCGCATTTTATAATCGTTACAGAATATTATATTTTTTATACGTTGGGTAAACAAATGAAAATGTAAAATTCTGTCTGTGAAAATTCGCTAGACTCACAAAAGACAGCTTTAAAAGTGTTTGCCATTATTCTTTACGAGCTGGTTTATCGATCTCATATATTTGTAAATTAATAATTAGATGTTTAATGGTATATTTATTAATTATTATAAAGAGTCAACATATCACAATGGACATTTTCCTGTGATTAATTGGTGTTTATATGAATTTATCTCGTGCCTACTGGCTGTGAAGAAAAATATTGGGTCAGACGTCAACTGGAATTTTCCCATTACATTCACCAGCATGCATTAGAACAATGTGTTGGAAATAAGTTCCAGGTCTTCTTGTCAAAGACGATTACCCAATAGTGGGATAATTAAACGCTGTCTCTTTACCTACTTTTTTAGTATTCGCTTAAATATCCGTTTTGATTGGTAACTAATGAATGGTAGATTCAAATGTAATGTTTTTTTTATCGATCGTATTTAACGTTGTTTGAGTAATAAACCTCTGAATGATAATTTAGAGATTTCAACTTATTAATAAGCCAAGTAACTGACAGATAGCTGATTTTATTAAGTCCGTAAATTGTGAAACGAGATAGTTTAAACTTTGGAGCCAACCTTTGTTGTGTAAAGCTCAGTTTTACGATAAGAAATATGGATTTCAAAGCGGCCACTGTTTTCACTGAATCTCGAACTTAGTTCAATCCGATTAATCTGTCTAATGTGTTATTCTTTTTACAACACAATTAGAAATGTATATAAATGTAATATAATAAACATATTTTAGATTACGAAACTAGTATATATTTTTTAACTTATTCATTTTTAATTCACACACGGGTAGTGCAAATTCTATATAATTATGCTAATCAAATTTCAACCAATGTTGACACGAACCCCTCTGGCAAGACGCCCGTATTTGCTAATTCTAAAATATACATGGTGTGCGATCTTAATATGATTTCGGTAAAGTTTCTCTCGCACGTAGTGTTGGGACGTGACGATCGTTCGAACCTAGTTCGTGTAGACTTCTTTATTTCTGTGGTACAAATTACAGGATCTCTGACCTTTTGGAAAATTCAAATTAGAAATAAAAAAAATAATGACAATAACAATGCAATTTTGTTCGCTTGAGCGGCGCAATATAATATTTTTTTCATTTTTTTATATAGATGGTAAGCGGTTACCAACGCCTATAGACATTGGCATTGTAAGAAAAGTTAACATTGCCAATTCACCACCAACCTTGGAAACTAAGATGTTATGTCCCTTGTGCCTGTAATTACACTGGTGTACGCACCCTTCAAACTGGAACACAATACAACCAAGTACTACTGTTTTGCGGTAGAATAAATGATGAGTGGGTGGTACCTAATCAGACAAGGTTGCGCAAAGCCCTACCACAAGTAAATTATTTAAGAACTAATATTCTATTATAATATGCTTGGTGGTTTTCGTTTTAATTCTCATGCGATGAATAGATAGAATACCTAATTATATTATATAATTATATATTTATGAATTCAAATTCAAATTCAACATACTTTATTCATTTTTGAAGTATTACACTTTCTTATTGATAGTCAATTTACAAACTGCCACCGGTTCGGAAAAGAAATACCCTGAGAAAAACCGGCGAAAGAAATTCAGTGGGTTGTTGTTTTTTTGTGTTTTTTTTTATTGTATCATGTATTGTTCGCAAAAAAAAAATTATAATAGCCATGCGGCGATCGTGTCATTCCCAAGGTGTGCTATCATCCTTAAAATCATTAATTGTATTATAACCTTTAGCAAACAAGCGTTCCTTTACAATATTTTTTTAAATTTAGCCACTGTGGCATTTTGAACGCTTTCTGGGATAATTATGTCAAATCTCGGTATGGAGAGTTGCTCGTTGGTGTAACTTCTGGCACGCTAGTTGCTTATAAATTAAGCCTGTTCTACTTAAATTACTCATTCGTTGTGGGGAAATGATGTTTTAACAAATTGACGCTATTTGATACGTTTTATATTTTCATATACCAGAAAAAAAATACCTTTTTCTTTTATAATACTCAAATATCATGAGTAAGTTTTTTGTGGCATTAGCTATAGATATTTTTATACCATGTAATGTCAGATTTACTGCGGATACTTGGTGGTATTAGTATTATTGTTTTCCGGTTTGAAGGGTGAGTGAATCATTTTAACTATAAACATAAGGGAAATAATGGGGAAGCATCTTTGTAATATTTCTTACAGCGCGATTTTTTATGGTCGGTGGTGACCACATATGATCAGGTGGCTTATTTGCGCGTCTGCCATCAAAAACAAAACTCCCAGGCCCCTCTTTAAGCCAATCTAACAGAAAAAAAATGTATAGAGAACTAAATCTTCTACACGTAACTATTATTATGTTGATTTACAAAAAATGACGCGTAAAATTATGATAGTGAATTTATATATTTAATATGTAATTTGTAAAACATTTTAGAAACAAACTATACCGGTTTGGTAAATATATTTTTAGCCCCTTCATAGAAAATATTTGTTTCAAATATTATTTTGAAGTCAGTTAAAAAGTAAATTGATTATTGAAAACATTACATGAGTGTTCGAGATGTGCACTTTTGGATTTAATACGGTTATTTTAATTTGCCGTTATATAAGAGACTGAAAAAGACGATTACTTTCTCCTAACATTGCATTAAGCGTTGTAACATCAGCCGACCGCAGTTGGCGAGTTACGTGTAATCCTAAAAGGGTAATATTTTAACAGAAAATGGTTGGCTCCCTCTTGGAGTGCACTCAAGTATTTACCGTTGCCATTAACCCCATTAACAGTAGTGTTTGACCACAACGACATTGCTAAAGGTATGAGGTGGATGAGTTGTTATCACACCCCATGACAGTTCAGAACAATTGATAAGAGACTATGTAAAACCTATAAGAGTCCTAACTCTATACTAAGTTCAATATATGTAATTTGTTATGACCTTTACCAAACTATAATACCCATTCACTCGTCTAATTTCCTAAACGAAATTAAAAAAACAGTCTTTTAATAATATCTAATAATAATTTTAGGGTCGGTGGAAAGTTTGCTCGCAAATATCAGCAAGAATTCACATAACATAGATATTAAATTAAATTTCAAGCACAGAAGCTTAACAAAGAATTCAAATTATAACTAGATGTACCGAGGAATACCAATATTGTATTTTTTTTCGTAATTTCAATTTCATATTTAAATTCTTTTAATGTTAAATATAAATATTGAAAAAGTAATACTTTACTATTTATTTTCAAAAGAAAACTCATGTACATAATATCATATTTATTATGAGCTTTCGTACGTTCAATGTTTCGTTTTCAATATAAGCTCATTGAGCGCAGTGCATTTTGAAGTCTTTAACTCTTTTACGATATTCAATTAAGTACGAGTATTGGAGAGTGGTAATATTTATAAATGTATGTCGTACATATATAATCAGCATTTTTTTCTAATATAAAAGAGCGGAAGTAAAATATAGTACGAATGATAATATATAAGATTAAAATTGGTACATGATATTTAGGATATACAAAAAAAATGTCTTCAAATAATTTTCAACCAAGCTTTAAAAACACAATTAATGATACTTAATGAAATATTTATATTTTTAAATGGTTTATTTAGCTTGCCCTGTTTGTTGGTTTGGGTCAAATTTAGTAATTGCAATTTGGCCCTCTTCCTATTATCAGATCGAGCTGATATTTGGTACACATCTTTAGTTCTAATGACAATACAATTTTATACATTCTGCATCATTGTAAATCCAAGATAGCCGCCGCTACAAAATGTTGGATTTCATATTTTTTACAACTAACTCAATATGGGTATTAAGTGAAAGGGAACATTTCTACTAATAGAATAGAGTTCACTATGAAAAAAATATGAAAATCTAATATGGCTGCTAACAAAATGGCGGATTAAGTGGATATTTTTTCACAACGCCTTCAATATGGGTACCAAGTGAAAGGGCTATACTAATAGAATAGAGTTCACTATGAAAAAAATATGAAAATCTAATATGGCCGCTAACAAAATGGCGGATTAAGTGGATATTTTTTCACAACGCCTTCAATATGGGTATCAAATGAAAGGGCTTGACTAGTAGAATACTTTACATAATTACAAATTCCAAATCTAAGATGTCCAGCGGCACAAAATACCAGATTTCATATTTGTTTCGATATGGGTAATGGGTACCAAATGAAAGGACAAGTGGAACAGTAACAAAGCTAAAAACTAAAAACTTGAAAATAAAAAATTAACTAACAAAATAAATTTAAGTTAAACGGTTTTATTTTGTATAAAGATAATAATGATGTAGATAATGTACTAAAAGCTAAAAAATAATTCGGTAGATCCTAGGTACCAGTCGCCACACCACTGTCCTCATCAATCTGGGGCATTGATCAGACAAAAAAATAAAATCGTTGGTTTCAGTAACCTTAAAAGAAGACTTGAAAGTCGTATTGGTGTACGGAGTCAATTTAAAAAAAAATTAAACATTGTGTAATGAAAATAATTGTTACAAATTAACCAATTTGGTACATACCACGCCATACCTGCTACCCTTGTAGTAGAATCGGGATTCTGTGTACTTTTTAACCTATTCACTGTCACGGTTCAGGAGCGGCAAAATTTTATTTTATAACGTAATTCATATAAAGCCGGTCTTTTGTGTTGGGAAATTTGCACTTGGTATTTCGACGAATAACCTTTTTTCGTATCAAAATGTATTTTTAGCCGACTTAAAAAAGGAGGTTATCGGTTCGATCTTTTTTTTTGTGCATATTTGTCGACAGTGTCACCTGTAGTGCACAATGCACAGCTTTTGTTAGTTATTTTTTATTCGATCGGTTATATCCGGAGAAGATTCAGATTATTATCTGAACATTTAGTTTTTATAACCTGTATGAAGTCGGGATGTCCAGCAAGTATTAATGGTTTCTCAATCTGTAATATAATTATTGTAGATTGGGGAATCACAATGTAAATTAAAAAATTAAAAAAAACACAAAGGAGTGGTTAATGTACATATCTTACTCGATCTTTTCGCGGATTACTTAAATATTTTAAGTCAAATATATAATTATATATACCTATTATTAATTAAAATTGAAATAACTATCACAACTGTAAGGGAATGAAACACAGTATTATCATTGAAAGGTTAATCTGGTCGTGATTTGTTCTACGATCTACCTTTTATCACTTTTTAATATACATTAGATTAATCTATAAACATAAAACTACCAACTGAATAAATGTACTGAAAATAAAAATAAAACATTAAATTATCTGTGTGCTATCTTTACACAACTTAAACTAATTATCTGCGAATATACGGGAATAATTGCTATTTTAAAATAGAATCCTGTAAGTTAATATGAGTTACAAAAAGTTAATTTAACCAGCATTTACGAAAGGTTGAACAACGCATTATGCTAGTTTTATTTCTTCTACTACATCAAGATTCGTCCGTAGTTCTCTGTGTTACGTTTTTTGAACAAGTTGGTCATTCTACATAATTATTCAAATTTTTTGAAATAAAGTAAAATTTTTATTGTTAAAGAAAGTATACTATTCTATAAAAAAATATTAAACGGACACAAATTTATATTTTTTTATTTATTGAGATAGTTATAACCATCAACTTAAAATTAACAACTTAAACAGGTACTCTTACGAAGTGATTTGTCTTTAAAGGCGTATCAACATTAAATATAATATAATTGACAAATATCAATAATAATTTACATTATGAATAAAGTATAAATTGCGGAATTAGTATTTAATGACATTTCATTAGAATAGATTATATAAATATTTAAATTATGTTATAATAAAATATGTTTCAATTTATCGGGATAAACATTTTTCATTTTTGAATTTTTAATATTATCGAGTTTTCGATGTTCCTTTCAGAGGAGTCAAATAAAGCCACCAAATTCATTTCAACTTATAATATAATCAATGAGAGCCAGTTAGCACAATTACCATTATTTGTTCAAGATCTAGTATGGTGGGGAGACAAACTAATATTCTCAATGAATATATTTTTGCAAATCTGTGGCAATTATGATAGAATAACTATCGTTTTGAAGTGTGACGATAAAGTTATCAAGAACAAAATCAGTTACTAACAAAAATAAATATTGACCATACAAATATTGGTTTCGACGTAGTCGAGATTAAATATTCTATGATTTTTAATTCTACGTCGGTTCTCTTCATTATATTCGACGACGCAGCGTCCAACGGTCGATATTTAGTTATCTCATAAAATATCTAGCTTGAAACTAAATTCTTTAAGTAAATATTAAAATGATATTACTATGAAAATTAAATTTTTCATATTAATTTAAATTCAGAAAAGTCAGATTTTCAGAGAATTCAGAAAAGAGCTAATGGAACGATTTAGTGTTTGTTCCTGCTTTTTTAAGAAATATGTTTTATTTCTGTTATTATATTTACGTATTTTCGTAAATAATTATTACAAATATTATACAATAGGAAAATCTAGTTTTACTAATACAAAAGTTAAAAAAACAGCCTGTAAATATCCTACTACTGGACTAAGGGTAAGGCTTTTTCTTCATCAGAAAAATATTTGAGCATATTAATTCCACCTTATAAATACCACATTTCCACGTTTTCGTTTCCATATTTCCAGGGTTCTCCAATGTAGCACAATGAAATCTGACACATCCAAGTTACCTCACGAAAACACATAAGATAAACCTGCCCGGATGTGAACTTACAGTCTATGCTTTATACTAACGTACTTATGTTAGATTTTTTTAGGTTTCACTCAGTATTTTAATTACCCACTAGAATAAAACGATAACGATACGTTTTATATTCCAAACTTAAATGAGTGAGTAGGTAACCTGCCAATCAGGCTGGCAATTTATGAGTTTCCCATCGGGGTTTTTATCTCGACCTCTTTTCAGATAATATGAAAAATTTCACGCTCAGTGATCACGTTTAATCTTATCCCAAATTTTATGAATAAGAAAAAATTGGTTATCACTTTTTGTTTTATTATTTTATGCAAAATATCACACTTCGTAACTCGATAAGATCGCCTTGATAATCAATTATTAACGGATTTAAAAAAAGGAGTAGTATTTTTGTTCAAGTAAGATTATTTTATTATTCGTAAACGTCGATTTGAATGATTTAACTTGTTTTCTATTACAGTATTGGGTTCGTATACATGTACATTTTAGACAAAAATTGTACAGTTGTAGGTACATTATAACGCAAAAAACCATATACTTCATCTTGTCATTATTGATTAATTAAATTTTAAATGGACTGTGGAAGTTCTTCTATTTAAATAAATAAACTACAAAGCAATTTTAATCTTGACTTTAATAACTCACAAATAAAAATCTATTTTAAGTAATAACGCATATATTAAGACTTTTTTAACTATTCAAATTCAGATAGGTACGTAGGCCGTATAAATAATTATTGTCATTGAAATAATAATAATTCATTACACTCATACATACTCATTACATAAAGCTATACATTTATACGGTAAAAAATAAAATATTGTATTCAGTTTAAAATATTTTTTTTTGAAAAGCTAACTATTAAATAATATAATATAGTTAAAAAACCTCTCGAAGGGAAACCCCTCGAAGTTGTTAGTGAATATACCTAGGACAGGTTATACAAGTCGGTAGGAACAACTTCGAGAAGGAAGCCGATCGAAGAGTTCGCTTGGCAAGCTTCGTCAAGTCCTCACGTCGTCTATATCGCAATGTTTGAAGACGAAAGTCTTCAACCAATGCGTCTTACCTGCCATGACATACGGTGCCGAAACGTGGACACTAACTGCAGGACTAGTCCATAAATTCAAAGTCGCTCAGCGTGCTATGGAGCGAGCTATGCTCGGAGTATCTTTGAAGGATAAGATCAGAAATGAGATTATCAGGAAAAGAACCGGAGTCACCGACATAGCTGGCAAAATTAGCAGGCTGAAGTGGCAGTGGGCTGGTCACGTGTGACCGATGGCCGTTGGAGCAGACGAGTCCTAGAGTGGAGACCGCGGATCGGCAAACGCAGCGTAGGGCGCCCTCCAGCTAGGTGGACCGATGACCTTAAGAAGGTGGCGGGTACCGATTGGATGCGGAAGGCAGAGGACCGGGAGCTTTGGCGCACCTATATTCAGCAGTGGACTACGATTGGCTGTTGATTGATTGATTGATTGATTGAAACATTTTTTCATAATTTATCAACATGATAATAATAACGATCGTCCACTTACATTGGATATACTATTCTTGCAAAGCACAACTCTAAACCAGATCTTCGAATCTTAATTTCTGAACGCCACCTACACCTACAGCCATTTGTATGTTGTCACTTCACCTAGATCCCTTCAAGTGTACGAAGATGAACTGCGCTCAGGAACATAAATATAATATTTTTATGAAAAACAAAATCTCAAATGCAATTTATTTTCACGCAAATACAAAAACTAAATCCAAACTATTGCAATACTCAGTTCTGCTGCAGCTTAAAAAACGTCACAAGGCTTGTATTTCAATCTGTCGGCTGTTACGCTTTATCAATTTCAAACTGTCACGGCTCGTAAAAACTACGCTATACCGTTGACATTGATGGGTTGACAGAAAACTGCACGAAATAATTAAAAGTTTTTCATCGTGAACGATTTCTCTACGAATACCGAACCTTGAGAATTAACTTTCACGGTTATCGTATATATTTTGTTATGTTTTTTCTCCGCGTCTTCACGTGGATGTCAAACTTGAAGGTATAAGGTAATAACCACGCTGAGTGTCATTCAGCCTGTCGAAACCTTTATTAGTTTTTTGCCCATTTATAATATTTGATATTTAGTTTGTTCTTTGGAAACTGTTTTTTTATGTATGTTTTTACTTTTGACTGCTTCGTCGGTCTAGTAGATAGCTTATAAAGATGTAAATGTAACATAAACATAACTTAACCATCTTAGGACATCTTAGTTCCCAAGGTTGGTGTCGCATTGGCGATGTAAGAAATGCTTAATATTTGTTACGGCGCCAATGTCTACATACCATCACGTGGACTATTTACATTTCCCAATCCCAATATTATGTTCCAATTCCAAGTCGAAGTCATAAGTGTTTAGATTTTTCCTTCGAGTAATTCTCATTAACTGTCCAGAATCGTAAAATTGACATTCTTTACACTTTTTTGGAAACCGAGTGAAACCAGATCCAGTTCTTAAGCTCGCGACTTGTGCCGGATTTGCCATATCATTAAATTGAGAGTGGAGAAATATAGAGAGTACTTTCCCACTCCCATGTTCCATGATATATTGTATACTTCACATTTGGCTGATATATATTGAGACGGCTGCTATAGCCGAAATCTATCAGTAAGATATCATCAAGATTATTTCAACTATCTACATTAAATACTCCACTAAGGACCAGAGTTGAATAGTTTATTGGTCAAACTATATTAAGATCATAATTAAAGACATATTGTTTTAATATTACAGCTTTGCTTTGGGCGAGTTAATTAATTGCGTTAGTCACGCACAGTTGGCTTAATGCAGAAACTAGATGGATCACCGAATATGATAGGTATATCAATAATTGAATTTCGATAATCCGCTCCATAGAATTCACGAGTAGAACAATAGGTTGTAGTATGAATACTTTGAAGATAATTATTAATATTGGGCATATGATGCAATAATCACACACTCATCATGCAGACACACCTATTTTACTTATTCTTTTTTTTATAGCGTAGAAAGGAGGACGAGCGTATGGGCCACCTGATGGTAAGCGGTCACCAACGCCCATAGACATTGGCATTGTAAGAGATGTTAACCATCGCTTACATCGCCAATGCGCCACCAATCTTGGGAATTAAAATGTTATGTCCCCTGTGCCTGTAATTACACTGGCTGACTCACCCTGCAAACCGGAGCACAACAGTAGCAAGTACTGTTGTTTTGCGGTAGAATATCTGTTTAGTGGTTGGTACCTACCCAGACGATCTTGCACAAAGCTCTACCACCAAGTATTCAGGATAACCAAGTATTCAGGATATTAATTCAGGATAACCAACACGACAAATATAATAGTAATAAGAAATATACAGTATAAAATTTAGGTTTCAGGGATATAATTGCCATACTTACAGACGACCATGACATGCAAAAGTGACACTTAAAAGCAATTGAGATAAATATTGAATATAACGTGGTTCACAATAAGAATTTCGTAAATAAGTGGTGTTCACTACAACAGCTGTGAGTATATATATAGTATAACAAATTAGTGTAGTAATTTTGTATAATGATTTTTATTTTTCTTATATTTTTCCTTGTAGTCTCCACAGGCGTGTTGTCCGTGGCTTTGTATCTTTCTATCTTGTAGCTTAGAGTTGAAAGTTTGATGTAGGCGGATTTTTTTTTTGTACGAGCTGGAGGCTTACCTGATGGAAATTGATTACCACCGCCCATGGACATCTACAACACCCGAGGGCTTGCAGGTGCGTTGCCGGCCTTTAAGGAACGAGTATATATATATCGGCCTTAAAGGCCGGCTTATATATAATTATTTCCTTTGGTTAGCTGTAGGGATAAATATAAATTTTATATTGTATGATATATATTATGATTTCAAAACAAGCTTTTGTTAGTTTATTGATTAAACTCTTCAAAATTAACGAAATGAATCCAAACTGACAGTAGCTTACTGTTTGTATACATAGACACTAAAGTTTCTACACCATAACCGCCTTTTGGTTTCGTTATCTAATCAGATCGACAAATTATTATAACATGAATTACAGTCATATGTTTAGAAAAGTTTTAAATCAAAAACACATTATTGATAATGTCTTCCACCAACCCGCATTGGAGCAGCGTGGTGGAATAAGCTCCAAACCTTCTCCTCAAAAAATAAGAGGAGGCCCAGCAGTGGGACATTCACATTTATTATTTACAATAAGTTTTAATTAGATCTATAGGTACAAAAATTGAAGCTATATTGAACATATTAAAACATAAAAATAAACCTACGAGCAAATAATAAATGGGTTTTAAATGAAAATGCTTTATTCTCAACATCATATCCATTTAGATTATTTTTAAAAAAATACATTGTTAGCAAACTTGCATTTATATGACAAAATATTTATAATTTGTTTGAGCTATTACAATATAAATCCATAATGTTTCTCAATAAAACACCTTTTCTCGCCTGTGAGTTGTTTTGGACCTGGATTATTCTAACAGTAATTAATGCTTGTAACTTTGAACTATATATCACTAACAAAATATTTATATTCAAGAATAAATAAATGTTATTTCAACGCTAGCTATTTAAACAAACTATTTCGTAAAGTGCAGTTTTTTCGAAATTATATTAATAATTATAATATCTTATTCCCAAGTTAAATTGTCCACCTATGCAGTCTAATTTAGCCATTCACCTAATTATCTAGCCACGCGAACTCACTTTATTATCCCGACAAAGCGCGTTGACCCATCCAGTGATGCAACCATCAATCCATCACCTATCCACCTATGATGGTAACACTTATCCACTCACCCTTTGTGAGTGGATAGGTGTCAAAAACATACTTAATGTATATTAAATATTCTTATATTAAACGATTCTAATAAAGCTACGTCTCTTAGTTTAAAACTTCCAGGGCTGTTTTACATTATTCAATCCAGCACCCTTTTATTCCAAGATTTTTTTAACTTTAGCAAAGCTCTAAATTCGGTTCTACCGCGTTTCGATCACGAAAATCGCCATCAACACCGAATACCAATCATTTCGATTCCTTTAACAAAGAGAGTGACAAATCACGACTCCGCTGCCAAATCGTTTCAAAAATAGATCATAAGAAACACGTTTTAAACACATGAACAAAATATTATAAAGCTATCTGATTAAAAAGTCGTTGAGCGAACAGTTTTTGCCTGTTTATTATTTAGAAGTAAAAATATTTTTAAATAATATCTCCGAAATTACTGATTTATTCAACTATGTTTTCTTAATATCCTATCATGTTATTTATTCTGATAATTATTAAATAAATATACATAAGTATCGTGCGAAATATGATATGTTTTATAACAAAGCTTTACTGCTGACAATAGGACTTTGTACTTTGACTTTGTACGTATCAAACTGCCTCGTTGGTCAGCAAATAACGAAAATTTCATGGACAACTGAGGTCATGACCTCGTGTCCTAGCTAACCGATAGGTAAGAGCTATCGAGCGCTGTCGCCCGCACATGTGTTGCCATGTAATTTTCGTCAATAAGTAAATACCTAACCACCAATACTTAATAACCAGTTCCCGGGTCGGACAGGGTTTTTGTAACACACTGTATAATAGGTACGTTTTTGTTTTGCTGTTATGCAAACACCATTTCAGAATATTCATATATGACTTACCAACGTAATATATACACGACCAGAAGTATTTATTGACCGTGAATCAATGTATTGGATTTCGCAGATAATTAATGACACAATTCTCTTGAATTTCTAACTGTAATAAAAATAAAAATCGATTGCAGGTGGAGACGGAATGACGCGGCAAATATGTGGTCTGCTTCGACCCCCTGGACGGTTCATCGAATATAGACTGTTTGGTTTCAGTTGGCTCTATTTTTGCCATTTACAAGTCACTATAGCAATTGTTAGAGTATACAATTACAATAACTTTTCGTAATCTATAACTAAATATAGAAATTATTATTCATAGACTATACAGCGTGTAACAAAATTCGTGTCCGACCCGTGAAGTGGTTATTAGGTATCGTGTGTCGGTTCTATTAATGTAATAATTTTTAAAATACTAAGCAAAAAATATATCTCAGATTTAAAAAAAAAATTAAATGACGAAAACATTTTACGTCACATAATTGACTATGGTTGTTTATAAATTTTATGGTGTTTAATGTATTCAAGTCTAATATATTTTATTAATTATTATCTATGTCAAACTGCAATTAAAAAATATATATATTGTGATGCTGTGTCAATCGATTTTTAAGGCATCTTAAGATATAGCAACCTTTAAAAATGCTCTATTCTACTATATATATATATATTATCAAGTAAAAACTAATATATATATAATATATTTTTTTAACCTTACAATAACTACCGAGAGAAAAATGTACGCGAGCATACTCGTATGTTTACGTAAGTAACAGCATATAGAATGAGTTCACTCAATATGCTGTTACTAGGAAATCCGTGCTAAATCCGTCAGAAACTTTTAAGTTAATCCTAACAAATAGAAAAGCTTAAACAAAAATTCAAAACTTTTATCACGTACTGAAATTTTAATTATGATTTCGTGTTTAAATACAAAATAAAGCTTACTGATGTCTGTATTTAGTGATGTCTTCCTGGCCGATTTCAATCACAAGGGATACTAGCCAACTACAACACTTGGTGGTAGAGCATTTTGCAAGCTCGTCTGGGTAGGTACCACCCACTCATCAGATATTTTACCGCAAAACAGTAGTATTTGGTATTGTTGTGTTCTGGTTTGAAGTGTGAGTGAGCCAGTGCAGGTTGGTGGCGCATTGGCGATGTAAGCGATGGTTAACATCTCTTACAATGCCAATGTTCATGGGCGTTGGTGACCATTTACCATCAGGTGGCCTATATGCTCGTCCGCCTACCTATGTTATAAAAAAGAAAAAAACTGCGCAGGACATATTATAAATCACAAGTGTGATCGCAAATATAGGTGCACACTCTATTACCTCACTCTCACAATCCGATGGAACGGCAAATCCTATACGACCGAAAGAGTTCAGGCGCTGGATCAACAGTTTTACGTACTTTCCAAGGCCCGAGTGTACATACTTCCTTCCAAACTCCGGGCAACTAATGGGATTTTTTCGACAGAAAACTCCAATAACCTTTTGTCGGTCTGACCTGGGATTTAAACTGTTATCTTCAGCGTTTTACTAATCAAACGGATCGTACATCCAGATTGTAACTATCTACAAGAGCACATACACTTCAATACTGTTCAAGCGATAGTCATGACAATTGGTGTATGTATGTACATAAGCAGGATAACGTCTGTCAGTTATTGCTAGTAATCGATCCATTAAACATTTACTATTTGTGTAAGACCGTCTTATTAGTCACATATTCTACAAACCAAGCAACGATTCTTAGTATTGTTGTGTTCCAAGATGAAGAGCGAGTTAAGCAGTAAGTACAGCCACGAGAGTTACGAGAGACGAGCTTGCACAAAGCTCTACCACGAAGTGTATATGTAACATAACATCTTATTTCCCAAGATTAGTTGCGCATTTATGTAATGAATGATTAATATTACAGTGTAATTAAGAAGTCTGTTTGCATATCTGTTTTAAAAAAATGTGAAATATTATAATCTTGGAAATGAACCTAAAGTGAAACCATTTTAGTTCGAATTCTATATAATATGTATATAATATAACATCCTGGGACATTACTCACACAAGGCCATCTGATCCCAAACTAAGCAGAGCTTGTACTATGGAAACCAGACAAGTATGTAATCATATATATAATTACACCCAGACTCAGGTAAAACATACATGTTCATGCACACAAATGTCTGTCCTGGGTGGGAATCGAACCCACGACCACGGCGGCGCGAAAGAAAGGTTTGTTTGTTTGTGCCATACAAGCAACTAATCCACTTAATATGCAATTTTTATATTTTATAATTGTAGAACGTTTTTAGGTTATATTTTAATAAATCGTTTAATAATAAAACTATGTCAACGTAGTCAGAGAGAAAATTGGTGTTCCTGGCCTTCCCGGCGAATGCTGCCAAAACTATAAGAGATTCACGAAAACTTTGTAAGTAATATTTGTGGATCTACCACAAATGCCTACAAAAGTTGCTATACTATATAATATTTGTTTATACAGAGCAACCTAGTTTTACTTACTTACTTAAGATACAATAGAATAAGCGAAAATACTGGTTTCATGAGTTCACACTATGGGATATACAATTATTTTTTAACCGAATTCAAAATAAGTTATATTTTCTTCAACGTTTGGTGATTATTCGAAAACCACGTGATCAATTTAGATGATTTTAACTGATTATTTTATTGTTGTAGGAAGCCAATCTCATGTTCCCTAAAGTAACATGCCTGTGAATGTCCCACTGCTGGGCTAAGGCCTCTTCTCCTCCTTTGAGAAGAAGGTTTTGCAGATTATTCCACCACGCTGCTCTAGTGCGGGTTGGTGGAATTCACATGTGACAGAATTTCAGTGAAATTTGACACATGCAGGTTTCCTCACAATGTTTTCCTTCACCGTCAAGCACGAGATGAATTATAATCACAAATTAAGCACATGAAATTCAGTGGTGCTTGTCCGGGTTTGAACCCACGATTATCGGTTAAGATTCACGTGTTCTTACCACTGGAACATCTCGGCTTATGTCAACGTAGTGTTCCCTAGTGAACTCATAATATTAACATACACATAATATATAGGTATATGTTTGTAAGATTGTCAACACATCCATTTGTACAACGTAACTCCATAACCTACCGCTGTGGCACCGTGGAAACCCACATCTCAGCAAGCTTTGTTCCAATGTATGATCGAACCATACCGATGCATTATTATTAATTTTGTAAAATTATAATTCACTTTTGTAACTAACATTGTACAATTGTCACGTAGTATTAAGTTAATATTAATTAAAATATTTTAAGCAAAATATCGGTCTCATTGCACCCTCGACGGCACTCGTACTTATTTAGATAGTCATTGTGTAAGCTTTAATTGGATTAACTCGTATTTATCAATAACGTGCTGATAATCTATTTCAAATATTTAAATTGCATTTTTATAGATATTTGAGCAAAATTTCCATTTTATATTTAAATTCGCTTCAATAGTTGTATGCAATGCAGTTTACATTATTAGTGAACGCACTTACCGATGTTGGCCCACTTCCCGTTAATTTAAAACGTGTTTTTAAATGTAGATTTTATTTGATTATATTACTGTATTTTTGTCGAACCAAAAAGCGCCTCAACCTCCTTTATGCCACTCCCTAATCAAAGATTAAGAAACGATTAAAATTTTTACTTATGCCTGTAATTACCCTTCAAACCGGAACACAACAATACAAAGTACTGCTGTTTTGCGGTTGCAATCTGATGAGTGGGTGTTACCTACCCAGACGAGCTTGCACAAAGCTCTACCACGAAGTATGTAATCAGGTACCTACACTAGCACACAGAAAGAAAAAAATAAAATACCACTAGACGATCCTGTAGATCTATTGAAGCACTGATTCGCAATTTGGTAAAGATTAAATTTTTTTAATTTCAATTAAATAATAAATTAAACATTTGTAAATCATACAGTATGTTCTATATAAAAGGAAAAATGTAATAAACATTTATATATGTGGCATAAAAATAGTCTTCAAATAAATCCTCTCTTTATATCAAACGAGCGAGCTCACAGAACCGTGCTATAGGGACCGTTATAAATATTTCCTGCGCGAAATGTGAAGGCATACTATTTTCCGCTTTAAGATTTCAACATTGCTTAGCACTTGCTGCTTTGACCTTAAATCCGTCTGCAAGTTTATTGGTACAGTAGGTTGAATTGACTTTATATTGCCATGTTTATATAGTTACTAGCGGCCCGCGCCGACTTCGTCTGGGTTGAACAATTATCTATCTTAGTAAATATTTTATAGGATTTTTTTTTAAATATTACAAGTTTAGTAGGGGAATGTAATTTTTTTGAAAATAAAATGCAACCTATTTTACTCTTTGATAGCAAAGCTTTCTGTAGTTGAAAGAATTTTTAAAATCATTTCTGTACTTGTTTAGAATAATGTATGAAAATAATATAGTTGCGAGGTTTACAAGTTTATTACAAACGAACATACAATAATCGACTCTCATCACTCTATAATACTCGTATCGTCACGCTAAAGAGCGAGCGAGGGAGGAGCTCCTGGTGTCCCTACTTAGGGACCCGTGGGAGAAAACTTATCATGGTGTGCGGGGAAAATCTTCGGCGCCTGGTTGGGGATCTTTTTCCCCACTCGGGCGAGTACGTTATTTCAAAAATGACTCCTCGCTCCGGGATTGAAGAAATTGTGGCTCCACAACAAGTCACGGAGCGACAGATGGAGATGGCGCTCGATCGATTAAGGGGCAAAACCACAGCCCGTCATGTCCGGACGGGGTTTTAGGGGTTGTTCTGCACGATGCCCTGGAATACCCAGATGGTAGGCTTCGGGAACTGTTTGACCAGTGTCTTTCCAGCGGGCAGTTAGCAAAGCCGTGGAAGGAGAGCAAGTTGGTCCTGCTGCCGAAGGAGGAACGTTCTTTGGACTCTCGTTCCAATTGCTCAATTGTGCTGCAGAATTAGATGGACAAACTCTTTGAGAAGATACTCGCTGCCCGTCTTATTCAGCACCTCGAAGAGCTGGGGCCGGGTCTGTCAGGGGTTTGTTCGGGTGGATCGATAAACCATCGATGCCCTGGATGCCCTAACGACCCGGACCATGGAAGTGGTGGCCCGAGGAGACGTGGTCTTGGCGGTATCGCTGGATGTAGCACATGCCTTCAACAGTCTTCCTTTCGAAGCTTCGGGAAGCACTCCGATACCACGGGGTGTTTTTCTATCTTAGAAGACTGTGGGGGGCATATCGATGGTCCTCTGGAAGAAGGGCGATGGGCGACGTCTCCGGCATCGGATAGGCTGTAGGTTTCCCTAGGAGTCTGTTAACAACCCAATCCTGTAGAACACCGGTTTCGACTGGCTCCAGCGAGCACCCATCCTTCTAGGGATTTAGATATAATGCGGAGGACACTCTCATCGCGGCGACAGGGTGGAATATCCAGGGGGCGGTATGCCTGACCAAAATCAAATTTGATGCTATAGCAGTGAGAGCGATACAAGGTTACCGCTCTGGGAACTCCATATCGAGGTGCTCGCGGAAGTGTGCTGGATCCAGGTGGAAGCCAAGGCGACTGTCTAGGATCACCGGGGCGAATCAGGTCTCTTTTTTTAAGCAGTGGAAACTTTTAAGTTTCCTTGGTGGTAGGGCTTTGTGCAAGCTCGTCTGGTTAGGTACCACCCACTCCTCAGATATTCTAACGTAAAACAGCAGTACTTGGTATTTTTGTGTTCGGGTTTGAAGGCTAAGTAAGCCAGAGTGGGAGGAGCGATCCACCTCCTCTTGAGTCGCTGGGTAGGAAGAAGAAGCGGCACACTTACGTTTAGCCAACCCACCCGAAGAGACGGTGAGGCTACCGTTGGTTTTTATTGGGAATCACGGTGCTCTAGGGTACAAGGCACCGGCGCTATACATAACTCCCCCCCCCCCACTTCATGTGGGGTAAACGCGTAAATGGGTTTCTCCAGCGAGATAAAAAAAGGATCCCTTTCGTTTTATGTTTCTAATCCACACTATATACCTAATGTTTCGTGTTTTGTGAAGGGCAAAACAAGCGTGGGGGATTCGGCTCAAGAAATTTCTCAGTTCCCCCCCCCCCTGGATCAAAAGCTGGGTACGCCATGCATTAATTCATAGGCTAATAAATTACGAAACAAAAAAAAAGATTTGAAAATAGTTAATTTTACATTCTTTATTTTATCTTGATAATAAGAAAACATATAATAAATTAAATCCATAATACAACGTGTGTGTCCTCAATTTAAATGCAACTTCTTAAAGTATTTGTACCACGACCAGAACATTCTCGCAGTTCGTTCTAAAATGTTCAAACAAAATAATTACATTCCGTCTGCACTCCAGCAAAACATTAACGTAGCTAATAAATTACAAGCTTTTGACTGTTTGTCACACTTATGTTGCTATATCATGAGACAACGCTGTATTTAGTTCTTAGGAAACAAATACGGTAGCTTACATCGAATGTTTTCATAAAAGTTATACAACAATTTTTGTTAAATATTATTTTAATTTGTGTCGTAATTAAAATTATGCGTTTTTAAGAAGACACTACTGTCCAGAATTTGGATTGGTAATCAAGTATTTATTATATTTATTTATTTATTATTAGCAACATTGTTTATAATGAAGGACATACGATGATATTTTTTTGTACCAGGTGCTTGGCATCCGGGTGAGTCATGCCAATCGATTCAATAGTTTAAGAAACCATAGAGGAAAAACATACAAAGAAACGATACTTTTTATTAATTAAACAAAGACCGTCACAATGGTTATACTTAAAATTGATAAAAATCGTTTTAAGTGGTGCCTTACGTAAGAGTAACAACGACATATGATATAATAACTTTTATTAATTAGTAGCTGATGTTACCAGACGGCTTTCCACAAAACTAAATTTAAGTCATGATCAACAAAATAGTTCATTTACACAACATAAGCTAACTCTGTGTCATATTGTTTTAATATATTCTGTGTAGTTGGCAAGTCCTTGAGATTGGTCACCGAGGCTGGCAGAAGAACTTCAATGCGTACAAGATTATATTCGTATTTTATTATGTAATAAAATACGAAAATGGAGGTATCCATTTTGTTTCGTTGATTTTCATGAAGAACAGATAAAATTAATGTTTATATTTCCATTTCACATCCAGCGGATCTTTTTATTTAAATCTTATGAATTGACGATTAATAATAACTCGTAACTATACTTTAGTAATGTATAATTTGATTTATATTTTAATTATTTAATTTATTTTTTTTTATTTTTTATATTTCCCGGGATGGCAAATGACTCTACTTCACCTGATGGTAAGTGATAGTAAAGTCCAAACGCGACGACGGCTAGTGCAGTCAGGAAGAATGACTTGCACTAGCCGCCCCCGCCTTGCCGGCCCGCAAGATGCCTCTTCACGCCTCGTTTGAAGGAACCCGGGTCATAAGAGGAGGGGAACACGTGTGCTGGTAACGAATTCCATGTTTTAGAGGTGCGACAAAGAAAAGAGTTGCCAAATTTCTTCGTGCGCGATGGAATTGATGTCACAGTTAGTCGGTGACATCGAGAGCCAGCACGCGTAGATTTGTGAAGGAAAGGGGAAGCAGGAATAAGGGTGAATAGCTCCTCTGAGCACTCGCCGTGATACAGTCGATAGAAAGCGCTCAGTGCCGCTATCTCTCGACGCAACTGTAAAGGCTCGAGGGTGTTGGTGACCTTTACGTCGCCAATAATGCGAACCGCACGTCGCTGCATCCGATCCAAGGCCTCCAGTAAGTACTTAGCGGAGCCATCCCAAAGGTGCGAGCAATATTCGACGCAGGACCGCACCTGTGTTTTATACAACAGGAGCAGTTGTTGTGGCGTGAAAAAACGCCGCACCTTGTTCAGGACTCCGAGTTTTCGTGAGGCTGTTTTTATAACAGCCTCGATGTGATCCTTTGGATTGAGGTCGCACCGAACGTCAATTCCCAGTATGGCGACTTTGCCTTGTATCTCCAGCGTAGTGCCACAGAGGGAAGGAGGAGGGGAAAATGGTGACTTTTTCGCTGTGAGAGCGCATACCTGTGTTTTCTTGGCGTTGAACTCAACAAGATTATCGGAGCCCCATTTGGCAATGAGTCCTAACGTCCTATCGAGTTCAACAACAAGATCCCTCCGTCTCTCCCCAGTTTCCGCCCGCCCAGCTCCTGCGCGTCCGTGGTATCCTCCGTGCACTGTACTATCATCTGCATAGCAATGTATGTTCCCGAGAGAGAGCATATCATTGATATGCAGAAGAAAGAGCGTGGGGGATAGCACAGACCCCTGGGGGACCCCAGCATTCACTACATGGAATTTTGAAGCGCAGCCATCAACTAAAACGCGAAGGCTACACTTGTGTAGGAAGCTGGCAATCCAGGTGCAGAGCTGAGCTGGCAGACCGTATGCCGGCAGCTTGGAGAGAAGACTTCTGTGCCAGACCTTGTCAAAAGCCTTGGAGATATCGAGGCTGACAGCCAACGATTCCCCACGCTTGTCGATAGCTTCACCCCAGAGGTGTGTTACGTACGCTAGAAGATCACCTGTGGACCGTTTCGGTCGAAACCCGTATTGACGATCATTAATCAGACAGTGATCTTCTAGGTAATGGATCAGTTGGTTAATTAGTAACTTCATAAACATTTTAGTATTGATTAATAGATTATCTTTAAAAATTTAGCAGAACTGAAGATATGATACATATTGACTTTTAAAAAAAATACAGAAAATAAAATACTTATGTAATAAAGGAGAATATGAATTGGATGTTACATTTAAGAGAAACTTTCTAAGACATCTGAGTAACCACCGTTTTATAGGTTTTTACAGACATAAGCTAGAGTCAGACTGTTAGAGGTACCAGTCTTCGTAACTCAATTAATTAAATTTATAATATTTTTCCAATTTACACTACAACTCAAAAACCACGATTTTGATGATTATTTGAAGAAACAGGCAAAGTTAGTAATTTCACTATCTCCACTTGAGTCCGTTCATTAGATTATATCATCATATTAAAAATTATCTAATTCATTTGTTTTAACCAAACATATTTCATTTAAACATGTAAGAAAAACGTATTATGATTTAAAGGTTCAAACAAAATTCAATTTATTAAATAAACCCGCTTGCAGCAAGACCAAATACTAAAGAGTACCGCTGCACTCTTTCTCGTCTTTATTGGACCATATTGAGCCTCTGTGAAATGTGTGAAATTGCCAACAGTGGGATTCAAGACAAACTTTTGAAACGAGTTTCTCGCTGAAGCGGTCGGTAAAGAAAACTAAACAGTTCCGGAGTCGTCGAAGTTGGTCGGGACAATAATATCGGGTGAAATTTATCGGGAAAACTAGATTGTGAATTATATAAATGATTATTCTTTTCGAATTTTATACGACTTAATATTTTTATTTATTAAAAATCGTCTAGTTAAGTAACACATAAATGTCAGGAGTTGCATCAAGATTAACAAGCATCAATTAAGTAAAAAATTAATACCAAATATAAGAGAAATAAAACGAAGGTTCCCATGGTGTTGTCTTATTCAATATACTAACACAAATAAAAAACACTTATGATAGCTTCGGAGCAAACGGATTACGAAAATAAACGGTACTATGCGTATTAATTACTATTATTTCTGATTGTTTTAGAAAAAATTAAGCGACGAGGAAATGCTATCAGTGATGTAAATTATTATTCATATATTTTAAGTATTTGATATTGATTACCGATAAAAAGGGTTTTAATGCAAATTAAATAACCCGATTTTAGATATTTCAAAGCATTAATGAGAACGTTTAAAACTTATAGTGCTCAAATGTGAGTTGGAATTGTTATAAATGAAAATGTTTGCCGGCCATGTTTCCTCTAACTTAAAAAAATTGAACTCTTTTTATTGTAAAAATATATATACATGTTTTTAAATATATATTTATTATATATTTGCTCGAACTACAAAATTAGATCATCCAATACAGTTTACGAAAGTGAAATGTTAAGGGATAAACGCTTATATATCCTCATATCCTATTAAAATTGTATGGATTATATCATAGGCTGTTCACATACTATGGGAGTTTATTAGCACTACTATCAAGATTAAAAGCTGTTGGCCAAGGGTTGAACCCTTTAATTAAGAGCACTTGAGTCTCTCCGTACTTATATCACTCTGTCGTTCACAGCCCAAATGTGAAAGTTAATATATCCCTTGTATTATCGAAACTTTAGTCAATTAATAATCTTTATTTAAATGTTCCGGGTAATATATTGTTTCTAGTAACAAAATATGGGTACATTAAATTTTGTTATTTATTAACGTATTTATTTACATTAACATTAACAGCCTGTGAATGTCCCACTGCTGGGTTAAGGCCTCTTCTCCTCTTTTGAGAAGAAGGTTTTGGAGCTTATTCCACCACGCTGCTCCAATGCGGATTGGTGGAATACACATGTGACAGAATTTCAGTGAAATTTGACACATGCAGGTTTCCTCACGATGTTTTCCTTCACCGTCAAGCACGAGATGAATTATAATCACAAATTAAGCACATGAAATTCAGTGGTGCTTGCCCGGGCTTGAACCCACGATCATCGGTTAAGATTCTCGCGTTCTTACCACTGGGCCATCTCGGCTTTTTATTTAAGTATTTATTAATCTATGTAAATATGTGTTCATTTAACGTTTTCATGTATGGAATAAATGTTACTATTAAATTATGACTTCTTAATTATAATAACATGAGGATTAAATTCTGTTCTATTTTTATTACAGTTATTGAAATTAATTTCTTAAAACAATTCAATATAATTACTTTGTTAAATAAAAACTACTAAATACTGAATTGACTTTCTTAGCTAGAATTTAATATTGAACTCGATCAATTATATTCTTAGTGTTATTTAATTATTAAATTTTTTTTTTTTTCTTTTTTTTTTAAATAAATAAATTAGCTATAGAATGTTACAATTAAGGCAATACCGACGAAAATATATACATAATCCATCAGACTCATCAATTATATATGCGATGGTAAAACTGTCTATCTGTTTGGTACCTCATCGTGTCTAAACCTAAATCGATCGTAATGAAATTCGACAATAAGCTTATAGGATATGTATAATAACATAAATAAATAAATTACGGCATTTATAAGACAGACAATATATTGGCGCTGATGTAGTCGGGGGAGCAGCTAGTCTTCATTTAGGTTTTAAAAGGGACCGAACCTTTTTATTTATTTAGACGTTTCGCCAGAGTTTCGCAGCCACATATAAACTGATAATGTTTTTCCCTTGGATCAATATATACTTGAAAAGTGCCGTCAAGTTGACTATAAGTCTGGGTTTTAAGAAATTATTTATATGAGTAGAGTAACAGCCTGTGAATGTCCCACTGCTGGGCTAAGGCTTCCTCACCTCTTTTGAGGTGAAGGTTTGGAGCTTATTCCACCACGCTGCTCCAATGTGGGTTAGTGGAATACACATGTGGCAGAATTCCAGTGAAATTAGACACATGCAGGCTTCCTCACAATGTTTTCCCTCACCGTCGAGCACGAGATGAATTATAGTCACAAATTACGCACATGGAATTCAGTGGTGCTTGCTCGGGTTTGAACCCACGATCGTCGGTTAACATTCACGCGTCACTGGGCCATCTCGACTCGGCCAGATATGAAATATTATGAATTAATAATGAGTAGTAATCGTAATATTTGTAATTTAGATTAAAATGTTCGTTTACCATCAAATACGTGTAAGCCCAAATCAACAGCAGATGATACAAAGGCTTTACACAATAAGGTTAGGTTAGGTTAAGGATTGATTCAAGCATGCATTGTGACGAGGCGTACCTATTTATATACAACAACAAACAAACCAATCCGAGTGTAATTAAACGTCAAACTGTGAACGGAGAAACTAAAACAATTACTACTCTATATGGTACAAATGATGAGCGAACGCGATGCTTACATCATTTATGAATCTCGAGTTTTGTAGTTCTTAGTTATTAGGTATTGGTTTAATAAAGCTGAGAAAAAAAATAACGTTGGTAACCGTCAATTATAGTGAAACTGATAGAAAGTTTCTTAGTGTGTCTCGTCAAGACGTAGTCTGAAATAAATTTTATCATTTCAATTATTAAAACATACTTTTTACGATAGGCGGACGAGCATATGTGCCACTTGATGGTAAGTGGTCCCCAACGCCCTTAGACATTGATTGGCATTGTAAAAAATGTTAACCATCGTTTACATCGCCAATGCGCCACCACCCTAGGGGACTAAGATGTTATGTCCCTTGTGCCTGTAATTACTCACTTTTCAAACCGGAACACAACAATACAAAGTACTGCTGTTTTGCGGTATATCTGATGACTGGGTGGTGCTTACCTATTTCTCATATTTCAATAGGAGTATTCATTCAACACGACCGCTCATAGTTTTGCGCAAATGGTTATATTTAATTAAACAAAATATTCTCTGCATGTATGCTATCAACTATATTTTTATAATATATAAATATTGAATAGATGATTTTGTTATTTTTGGGTACTTTGCAAAATATATAAAAACTAAATTTATACACTAAAGTACACATTAAGCTCGTTCAATTTTAATTAATAAAATAATTAAGATTCTAGTCATCTGCTTAACAAAACTTAAAATAGTCAACTAAGAACGTCGAAATTCAGTTGTGGTTATCTGGATTAAACCAGTTTTAATCGGTTAAGGTCATTTTATTTTAAAAACTTAAAAGTTATCTTTTTAACATTTAATTAATTTAAGAAACGGCAAATTACTTATTAACTGTGTGAATAAAACGCTTTCATCTTTTAAATTGCAATGTTTGTCAAGTAGCGGCGACCGTTTGATTAACTTTGGCGCCCGAGTTATTTAATGTATTTTGCGTATCAACAGATGTAACTCTTTACTTGTCTTGTAATTTACTCTCACTACCCTTACAATTGCTTCTTGTAAACAGTTGGATATCCTTGAAACATCGATTTTTTTATTGTAAATGGAAATTAAACTGATCACATTGTCTTAACCCTGCAATGTGTAGGTAAGCGTCCTACTGGCATGGCTGTGCAAGTTTGTCTGATTAAGTACCATCCATTCATCAAAATATTTCCAAAGCCTGGATGGGTGTGCTTACTTACCATCAGGCGGTGTTAGGCCTACATTCCCTGCTTATTTTTATATAATAAATGACTATTATAAATAAGAACATACAAATATTTTTTTTATATTTGTAATTAGGTATAATAATTGGCAATGGTTGAATATGGCCTTAAGGCAACGTTGGGGAGAATCACAATTAATTTGAAATTTCCACTTTACCGTTGGATAGATTACACATAGCACACAGATGGACTACCATCTGTACCTGACCGTACAAAACCACTGAACTGGACTACGATTTGAATGGTGCTTTCACCATCGTTTGCCGAAGCCACAATTGAGATGAACTTCAACCTCGTAAAGTCACATTTCTCGATATATTGCCATTATGTATAAATTTAAGGCATCTTGTATACTTTAATATACCTAAACACTATATGTTTAATTGATGATAAATCGTTCTTCTTTATAATATCATATGCTGATATGGTCATTAGTATACTTTATTAAGAGCTGCCACTTCTTACGCTTAATATAAGAATTTCAATAGGAATATATTGAAAATTATACTAATATTATTTCATACAAAAAATACTAAATTAGATTTTAGTATTAAGAGTTCTTGTTACTTTAAAAATAGCTACGACAAATTAATTTCTATTGCAATGAGCAAATACCATTTTTTATAAGGTAACTCAGAAGAATAAGGGAGATGCATAAAAATTTATCACATGTGATGATTGTGAAGATGTACTACTGAATTGTGTATGATATATTATAGTGCTCAAGCGGGTATGCAAGCACTGATGCACTCAGTATTCCTTCTCTTTCATAAACCGATGGGATGGCAATCAGACACGATCGGAGAGAGCTCGGTTGCAGGATCAACGGCTTTACATGCCTTCCATGTGCGGGAGCGTTAACACTGCTAACTTCCAAACTTCCGACTGCTACCGAGAATTATGGCGGAAAAAACAATAACGAGTTTATATGTATATACATATGTCACAGTATGATAAAACTGTACGTGATAGTGAGGCCACGAAATAACTAATGGAATGGAAATTGGTTCGAAAATAGTTTATCTAATTTATTTAATTCAATAGTTCAAAGCGTTAACAAGATTGTTAACAATATTATCTTCAATAATATTGTTAATATACAACAAATTAATGCATTGCTATGAACTAGGCCCATTACAAACACAATATACGATAACTTTCAATTGCTACAGATAAGCTGTCGCAACTAAAAAGTACTGCCAGCTAATTCTAAACTACATAGGCTACTAGTTTAACCAAAACAATTACTAGGGACATAGCCGAGTAAATTGGCGCTTTGATTAAACTGAAACCACGTCACACCTTGTCACGAGTTTATTACTGGCGGTTGCTTGGCTTCAGCCTGGCATTTATTTTGACGTTGGCAGCAAGCGATATTTTAATATTACGTCGTATGTTTAGCGTTTTATTAGATTTGTTCATGAACTAAGTTTAGCTGGCTTAATTTTCTATAATTATTTACGATGCATAGCTTCTCGTGGTGTCCTTATATTATCCAATAAGGACAAACACCATTTTTTTTTCTTTTTTATACTCTGGGAAAACGCAGTACGCGCTTTCCCCCATGGGAACAGTGGGGGGGGGATATGTGGGGCTCGCCATATGTCCAGGGCACCGAGAGTGCCCCGGTCATCGAAATACCCACTAAAAACCCAGCGGTACCCTTCCCGTCTTAACGGGAGTGCCACGGGATCGCTTGCGCATGCTACCGTGACGCTCCGACGAAGGACAAACACCTACTCAACTATCTAAAAGTAGGCTTTTTTAATTGTGAGAATGTTCGAAATTGAAATTAGTTCAGCAGATAGCTGAAGTATTCACTGTGAGCTGCTGTTCAATGAAATAAGAACATCATAATATTACGTGAATGCAGTTTTTAAAAAAATCGAAATTTTCCTACCACGACTTTATTATAAAAAACGAAAATAGATACATTTCAACTTAATATAATTTAAAGATACGAAGTTTAGATGTTATGTATAATCGTAATTATGGGGCATATTTTTCCTAGTAACGGGGAATCTGTAGAGGTCAACAAGTCCCAACGCTAATTCCGATTGCGAATTGTACCAGTTCCACTAAAACAATTACCACGAACATCGTCGAGCAAGTTACCGCTTTGATTAAACTGAGACCGCGTCGCACCTCGTCAAGTTTATACTGTCAGTGTGAAATGGTTCTGGCGTAATAAAATTGTAAGGTAGGGAGATTTTGCTACCATCAAAGTATGTTATAACATCGTTATATAGAAGCTGTGTTTTATATTTATAGCTTTAGATATATGTTATATACATACACTTTTGTGTGCAATAAAAACTAATATTGAAGTTAGACAATTTTCGGGTTAATTCAAAAATAACTTAAAATAAATTATTTACACTGACACATTTTAAGTAAGACACATTTTGAGTATATTGACACATTTTAATAGTAGCTTTCATTTGAATAGTAATATCAATGGTACATCAATTGTTACTAAGTTGTGGACCAAAACTCACTTTTAAATAAGCGAGAACATGTACATTATAGTATACAGGCTTCAATTTTTTCCAATCTTTCTGTTACGCTTTCAAGTAGCCACGGAACCGGTTTTGATGAAATTTGGCATAAAGAAAGCTTGGGCGAAACCATGCGCGAAATTGCAAGTTCACTCCCAGGTAAACCTAACTTTTCATTCTAGCGATTTAATGTTTTACGGCGAAGTATAATATCGTAAGAAAACCTGCACGAGTCACATAAAATTTACACACATGCTTTAACAAACCCTTAATTATAGCAAAATTAGCTTTAAGCCTTATTCTCAAAAGCTTTACTTATTTGTAACAACGTCATATTTATATGTACTTACAATTAATCTTTATTTATATATACATAGAAAAACAAATATAATTAAGTATACTTAAATAAAACCTTAGAAATGGAAATGACATAAGTACCATTTTGACTTATTAGATAAAAAAATAATCGTGGTTATAAAACTGTAACGGAACAAAATTAATAATGAGACGTTCAATTCATGGATTTAAATTGCTTAAAACTACATATCACAATATTAATTGGATTACAATCAGAAAAGACTATTTCAATGAATTTATTACGAAAGATAGCAAAATTATATTTGCAATTCAATGATAAATCATCGCTCATTATTGACCGATGGCTTTCCATGTAATTAAATTTCTGATTTAATGATAATACGCTATGCAAAAATAAAATTAAATGTCGTAAAACATTGATTAAATTTATAAGTTTTTCACAAACGTCATCATTATTTATAGTAATCAGGTGGCAGGTACGAACCATTTTTAAATGAAAACATATTCTATTAAAAATAAAACAAAATATATAGAAATAAACTAACTATCCTTAAAAATTACATACAAAAAAAGGAGAAATAAGATTTACCTATGCCTTATGGATAATGAATTAAACTACATTAAATATTTACGTTTTATTTTTTACAATTATAATTACAAATAAGAAATCCTTAAAAAAAAATTGTCGTCTTACACCGAAAGTATAAAAATATTTAAAATTATTAAAGTATTTAAATATTTATTTGTTTTTTATTAAAAAGTTTAAGATGTAGGTAGTACACTAAGTCAGTCCGAAGTCTGTGTCAAATCCCAATAATAATGTAATACTTTGTTACACTGAGCAATAAAAAAGTACATTATTAGCTGGCAGCAGAATATAATATATCACTATTAATGAGAACGAATAAACTAAAAATATTATTGAATTATAACTATAACAGACATTCTATTTTTACTAAACCTGTTTCACCCGAATATAATCAAAGCGTATTAAAGTTAGCTATTTACTTAAGTTGATTTTTGACAAGTGTATACTGCTCTTAGTAGAGCAAAAACATTAAACGGTATTGCAATTTGTAATTTAGAACAAAGTAAATTACTTAGAAAACAATCATAACGATCTATGCTCCTGAACTTTTCAGCTAATAAAACTTATTTTATCCTCAGGTGTTTTCTTCTTATATTATGTTCATTAAAATATCTTGTAATACATCGACAGTATATATATCTATTATTAAATTTTACTTGGGGGCTTTGCGCAAGCTCTTCTGCATGTGTATAGCTGTTCAATTATTCTATAGCCAAACATCGATACCGTGTATGTTACAATTTGAAGGGTGAGTGTGCCGGTTTATTTACAGACATAAGAGACATTGGATATTAATTCTCATAGAAGGTAGATTCTTGTTTTACGAAGTGGTTTATACTCCATGTCATAGACCATTACCACTCGGTGGCCCATTCGTCCGTCAGATTCCTTAAACTAAATTAAAACGAAAATATTTTTACAAGAAAACTATTATGAAAATACATTATTTATTTTTTGTATTATACAGAAATAAAAAATAATTACTGTACAAATCAAGATCGCCTGGAATGCTGGTAAGAATGCTAGCTGCATTAATATTATTTAAATTAATAGCTGTATATTTAAAATTTACAGTACCCAAATATTTATTATGAATTACATTTATTATTCGATTTTGTGTGTGCCGGCTATATGTATAATCAAAAATAATTATAATCATTGAATTCGGCGAAAATAAAATTAAGTTTAATTATAAATATAAAATAATAATTATAAAATACTTGATGCGTATTTTCTTGTATAATTATCTAATAAGAGCAGAAGACTCAAAACATCATTCTTAATTATGGAACAACAATGTGCGTAATTGTGGTAAATTAATGTTGTTAATTTGCAGAATGAAATGACATAAATTGAACAATAGCCTTGCAATGTGTTAAATTAACTCAGTTCGTATTATGGTTACCTGTCTATGATTCGCGTTTATTAATAAATATTTACTGTTGGTATCTATACCAAAAAAGAACCGTTGGTCTAGTGGCTAAATTTGAGGCCGCAGATCCCTAGGACCTGGGGTCGAACGCCAACTCAGGACGTAGCAGCTCGGAGTCTGAGAGTAGTTGTGTATAGTCTTAGAAATCACGTAAAGTCGTCATTCTCACGCCTGAACTCTTTCCGATCATGTCGGATTTCCGTCACATCGACGTGTATTATGTGATATTATGTATATAGTGAGGGAATAGAGAGTGCCCTTGTGTTTGCGTATATTAGCAAAGACAATATTATGTATGAAAATTTACATAAATATATCTCTTTTTTTTAAATGTACACATCTGTTCAAAACAAAGTAATCTTGCCATCTGTTCTATTATCGTTGGCTGATACACACTTGCTTACTCCGGTCTATAAAAGTAAGCGTTTCGACCGGCAAGAAAACATTCTCGGCCACAAACCGGTGCAGTGTACATATTTGTAATTATAAGTTAAGTATATATAATATAAGTTTTTTCTTTCAATTCTGCTTCAATTCTAATTACCGAACATTTAAAATTCTAACACGTACACACTTGTACGCTATAATATGCCCTGCGCAGTTGGCTGTTCTCCCTTGTGATGGAATCGGTCAGGAGGGCTTCATCAGCATCTACATCATACCAAATTTCGATATTAATATTCTATTTTTTATTCATACATAAAATAAAAGTTAGATTAGTAAAATATGAACATTCTGATATTTAAATAGAGAAAATGGGCAACTTCACGCTGGATATTATTTTTATATAAGAAAGATAAAGTATTATCTTTTTTTTAATAAGCATATCATCTATCCCCCCCCCCCCCGTCGTCCCCGAAGGTATAGGCTCGGGTGTATTTTGCAGATCACACATACAGCTGTATAAACCTTTTCTAATGATTATAATTATATTAAAAAAACTAGTACATTAAAAAAAGCATCTCGATATTTCCCCGTATGCTTCAATGGTACATTTCTAATATTAAGCCGCTAGTACCCAATATGTGAGTGGTTGATTATTTTGGTCGTAATTACCAGTTTCAGTGATGCCTTTTCTTGGTTGAGTCCTGGTGGACAAATGCTGCTTGTACTCTGTCTAACTATGCTGAAGTTTAACTATAAGTGATAAAGTTTCCAATAAGACTCGTGAAATATCGGAACTAACTCAGCAATACTATAAGGTATATATGATAAAATATATGTTACAGAATTACATTTCATTTACTCTTATTATCTTGATTATAAAGAAAGAGTCGTCATTACAATCAGCTCATTCGCTTTAATAGCTTGGTTACAGGCAAAAGCGTGTAACAGCAATGTGGAAGCATAAAGAAAGGAATTGCCTATTACGGCAAGCCTGATCGTTCTCATTTCTTTAATTGAACTTTGAAATAGGACATGGTGTGAAGTTTTATTATTCAAGGCGAAATGTAACAAAAATACATTGAAGTTTTGTCATACACGGCATGGTGATATATCGTTGTGTTCATTGATAAGGCATTTCTGATGAACTAAATAATAATAGGAAAAATATCCATGTAAGAAATATTTGTAGTTATAATGTATGACCAAATTACTCTCCAATTTTTGTAACTTTTTGCACTTCAACATTGTTTGACCGATCACAATGAAAATTACCTTGTGCGTTACTTCCCAGCAGGTATCTACAGCACATCTCAGTACTTCAGTACTCAGATATTGGATGTCGGGAATTAGCTATTAAAATTAAGAAGACGTTTTATTGAACAAAAATGCCTATAACATTCCAAGTTACGAAAGATGTACAAAACACATTTTATAAACCTGTATTGCTTAAATAAAAATATAAAAAAGAAGACATCAGAAAATCTGGTCAGTATCTTTAATAAAAGTCTCACCGTAACTTGAATGCAAAGTTTTCGCCCGTGGCCGATGTGATTTGAATTCAATAAACGGCTTCGACTCACGGATCGCTTTTCATGGAAATGAAGGGGGTATATTTTATTTGAAAAAAAGAATAATACCATCGCCAGTAATCTTACTGAAAGAAATATATTAAAATATTTTTTTTAATAGGTTCTTTCTTTTTTCATATCACTTCTATTTCAGACGAGCCAGTTGGCGTGGTTGGTAGATACCTACCTTTCGCGCCGCAGGTCGCGGGTTCGATTCCCACCCAGGACAGACATTTGTGTGCGTGAACACGTCTGTTTGTCCCGAGTCTGGGTTTAATTATCTATATAAGTATGTATCTACAAAAGAAAAGTAGTATATGAATTATATCAGTTGTCTGGTTTCCATATTACGAGCTCTGCTTAATTTGGGATCAGATGGCCGTGTGTGAATAATGTCCCAGGATATTATTAATATATCTATATTATTTCTCGTCAAAATATGTTCATATATTATGTATTGGTATGTTTTCTATTTTTTTATTGCTAAACCAACTATTTAAATAATTAAAAGTAGTATAAATACGTATATGGAGTTATAGTTACCAACTTTAAATTTTAAAGTTGTAAGCATAATTTGCTTACGAAATATTTATGTATTACGATATTTATTTAAAATAATTTTGCTATAGACAATTCTTAGTCAAGTCCCACGCCTCTTTATCGTTAATTACGCATTTCTTTACCAGTAGCCATATATGTGTGTGTGTGTGTGTGTGTGTGTGTGTGTGTGTGTGTATTATAGTAATGAAATAATTTATTATATTTTTATTAATTATACGCGGGAGAAGTCGCCGGCACAGCTAGTGTATAATAATTTTACTATGAGAATAAAACAGAACATATCAATCTTAACTGTGGGTTACGGGTTCAAACAAGAGCTAGCATTATTGTGTTTATAAATTATCTTCCCATTCTGTGAAACGAAAACATCGTGAGGAATCCTGCAAGTCTTGAAAAAAACCACATGCAAACCACCATGCTGCTCCGATGCCAGTTGCATTGGGGTACCATGATGGTTAATAATAAAGCTTCAAACTTTTTCTTTAAGAGGAGCACCATTGCCAACAAGTGGGACGTGACTAGCCTATTACTTTCTCTTTTTGTGTAAAAAAAATCAATTACATATATTTCAGATAACCCGATGAAAGCGATATTTAACACCATTGCCAGGTAAATTTAAATTAAAAAAATCTAAAGCTAATTACGCGATAGAATGCTGATAGGGAAATTAAACAAAAATTAAAACGATCTCATTGCTAGTTTAACGTTCTTTTAATTAGCATTCCTTTAGAACAACTTCAACAGACGCTTAATGCAAGAAGCCGTACAAATAAATAACTTCACATTCATAAATTATTTAAAACCGAAATACTATTTTCTTTTAAAAAACTTGAACTCTCGGTGTTATTTAACCGATAATTTCATAATATAATTATTTTTAACTTAAGTAGTTTGTTTATGTTCATAACATGAAAAGAAAAATATTTTTATATACAGTGGTGGTCATATAATTAGAAACACTTCTTAAGAATAAAGAAAGTATAACTTCAACGTACAATAATGTTCGTAAAAAATATACACATTCAATAATTCAACTTCTTCTATTAACTTAAGTAAAATCAATGTCTCCGAATGCGATGTGTTGAAGTCACTACTTAAACTTGATCCCAATAAAAGTGCTGGGTCAGATAGAATCTTTTGCAAAAAGAAGAGCAAAAGGTCTGTCACATCCTCTAACTATAATATTTAATAGATCCTTTGATACGGATACATTTCCAACCTTATGGAAAAAAGCACTTATCTTACCGATTCCAAAATCTGGCAAACCAAATCTAATAAATAATTACCGACCTATCTCACTCTTTCCCGTTTTTGGTAAATTGTTTGAGTCTATAATATGTCCTATTCTTGTCTGGCATGTAAAACAAAATATCTCCCATAATCAATACGGTTTTATGACATCAAGATCTATTGTCACAAACCTCCTAACATACCAAACAAGTTTAATAAATGCTGTTGATTCTCGTATTCCAGTAGACGTTATTTATACAGACTTTTGTAAGGCGTTTGATACAGTTGACCATAACATCCCACTGCATAAAATATCAATGTTTGGCATATCTGGTGGTTTGTTGTGTTGGTTTCATACGTACTTAAAAAATCGCTCCTAGACTGTGATTGCTAACGGGTTTTTGTCGTCTCCCTTTCCTGTTGATTCTGGCGTACCTCAAGGATCCCATTTCGGGCCAATATTGTTTAATATTTTTATAAATGACATCGGTAATTGCTTTAGACATTCTGAATTTTTTCTCTTTGCAAATGTTTTGAAAATATTAAACCTATTGCTTATTTAGATGCCATTTGGACTCTACGCTTCTGCAAGAAGATTTAAACCGTCTGTCTGAGTGTTGCAAAAGTAATCAGATAAAAAGCATCCAAAGTTCATTCATTTTTTGAAATTGGATTTGGATTTTTTTGGAATAACATTTCTTTCTTGGCTTTTTCTATTATTTTGGCGGCAATTCAAAATTTAATCTCAATTTTATTTTGTTCAAAATGGACAAAAATAAAAGTAGTGGCGCGTCAACTAGGCAAACCTTTGTTAATTTACATATAGATCATTAGCGGGCGTACAGAAGAATATCTGAGCATTTAAATTGTTCTGTTAAGAAAGTTTTTAATGCAATTGATCATTATAAAACACATGGAACTGTTGAAAATGTTTTTAGAAAGGCTCGGCCAAGAAAATCCTCTCCCAGAGAAGATACGCTAATCGTTCGTGTTGCTAAAAAAGGCCCAAGTAAAGGCTCCAACCAAATTAAAAATAAAGTTTTTTCGCCTGATGATCCGAGAAACATCTCGCCAAGACTGATACGCCGAAGATTAGTGAAAGCTAAATTGTTTGGAAGAATATCTCGAAAGGTACCGCTTCTTACCAAGCAACACCGAGATAAGCGATTATTATTCGCTAAAAAATATGTTAATTGGACGGTACGAGAATGGAAAAAAGTGTTATTTTCAGATGAAACAAAAATAAATATGGTAAATTCCGATGGAAAGCACTATGTTAGACGCCCTGTAAACAATACTTTTAATTATAAATACACAAGAAGTATAGTCAAGCACGGTGGCGGTAACATTGGACCCGTTCAGAAGATTGAAGGTACAATGGATCAATGGCAATACAAAAATATCTTAGAGCATACAATGATTCCCTACTCGGACAATCATTTGCCTATAACTTGGATATTTCAGTATGACAATGACCCTAAACACACGGCCAATAGCGTCAAATGTTTCCTTAGCGAACAGCTATTACCGTTTTAAGCCCGATAGAAAATCTCTGGTATATTGTTAAAAAGAAAGTCTCAAACAAACGTAACACCAGTCAAAATGAACTATATGAAGCATTTGTTGAAGCATGGAATTCAATCCCCCTAGAAAAATGTATGAAATTGATTGAATCAATGCCACGTCGTTTCAGTGCTGTTATTGAAAATAAGGGATACGCCACTAAATATTAATTATAACTATTGGTAGGCTGTGGATAGTAGCTATTTCGTAAATAACAATACTAATTACAAATACTTAAAAAAAATATTTTTTTAAATATTTTTTGTTGTTGTTTCTAATTAGTTGACCATTATTGTTCATACCTTAAAACTGATTTAAATGTTTGTCCATAATGTAGTATTGAAACTGCACTTGTGTAATGGAATTTATATTGTTTTTCTAATAAATGATAAATCGCTGAACATATTGTTGTCCTATTTATTGTTTAATTTCAAAATAAAAATGATTGCGGTGCAGTATCTTACATAATGTCAAGGACCGTTGGTAGTGTTTCTAATTATACGACCACCACTGTATATCTCACAATTTTATATATATATCTCACAAAGAAATCTACATTAGAATAACATTTTCGAAAAATTTAAATATTATATATTTTTAAATATAGAACATTTATACGAACTCAGTAGCTATGAAATCAGTGAAATAATAAAAATGTACTTCATTATCATCGACGCCGCATGAAATAAGTGGAACGGATGATATTCTGGGACACGAAATATAATTAAATCACGATGTTCGTCTGCAAATTAAACAACCGTCAATAATTATATTGTAGTTGATTCATGCAATCGATCTTTAAGACGTAAGATACAAGTTAATAATAAAATATTACCAACGGATTTCCACGATATCGAATTAACTTTAAAAGAGCAATAAGAAATGACAATCTATTTTATTATTTGTAAAGCTATTTGTTATGTATGATATCTTTATGTTTGAAAGTTCTTAAATGGCTGCTTTTGTATTTACCATAATTCACTGAAGTTTGCATATCATGTCTGCGGTATGCAAGTTTTCGAATTATGCACAAACGATTCATCCTGACTTAGCAAGACTTCTATTAAAATAGCATCCTCTAGAGATGTTTATTTAATATTGTGATTTTTTTAGCGTGGAAAATATGGATATCTTGTTGATCCGTTGGTCCGTTGATTGAATAAAGTATGTCTCGATTTGCGATTGAGATCTGCGGACGATATTGTCATCGTGGCAAAAACCGTGCAGGACATGCAGTATATGCTGAGCAGCCCGGCTGATTCTTCTGCTCGAATTGGTCTCCGGATGAACTTGGACAAAACCAAGATGATGTTCAATGGACACGTCGATCCGGAACCGATAGTCCTTAACGGAGTTCCTCTCGAAGTTGTTCAGGAATATGTGTACCTTGGGCAAACTTTGTAGTTGGGTCGAAACAACTTCGAGAAGGAGGCACGCAACTTGGTCAAGTCTTTTCGTCACGGATACGGCAATGCTTGAAGACAAAAGTCTTCAACGAGTGCGTCCTACCTACGGAGCCGAGACGTGGACACTGACAGTGCGTTTGGTCCACCATTTTAAGGCTGCTCAGCGAGCTATGGAGAGGGCTATACTCGGAGTTTCTCTGAAGGATCGATTCCCAAATGCAGTGATCCATCAGAGAACCAAAGTTATCGACATAGCCCAAAGGATTAGCAAGCTGAAATCGAAGTGGGTTATACACGTTTGTCGCAGAACCGACAACTGTTGGTGTAGACGCGTTCTGGAGTGGAGACCACGTTTCGGCAAACGTGGCGTAGGACGCTCTCCGGCTAGGTGGAGTGACGATATACGCAAAGTGGCTGGCAGCGGATGGATATTGAGAGCTGAAGATCGAGCTCAGTGGCATGCCATTGGAGAGGCCTATGTCCAACAGTGGACGACGAAAGGCTGATGATGATGATGATGTTTTGATTTTGATTGGAATACTTGGTTGAAAGGCTTTGTGCAAGCTCGCCTCGGTACTCATCAGATATTCTACCGCAAAACAACATTACTTGGTATTGTTGTGTTCCGGTTTGAAGGGTGAGTGAGCCAGTGTAAAATAAAATAAAACAGGCACTAGGGACATAACATCTTAGTTCCCAAGGCGATATAAGCGATCGTAATCATCTCTTACAATGCCAATGTCTATGGGCGTTGGTGACCACTAACCATCAGGTGGCCCATATGATGGTCCGCCCCCCTATGTTATAAAAAAAACGATCATTTTTTTAATAGAAATATGTATATCTACATATATATCCTTGGCTCATAACAATTTGTAGCGACATCTATCTCGCCACATACGAAAAACTAAAAACTGACGTATCCTACATCGCGATATTAAAGTTATCCGAGCGATTGAACATATATACAAGAACCCGAAAACAACCGTTGGGCGGTAGCCCACCAGACTAACACCCGTCTGGTCAGAGGATCCTCCCTTTTCAAAGGTGGATGAGGAACTTTACACCCTGTTCCTCCCAACACCATAAATTCATTTGCCAATTTAACATACATTATAAACCTAAATGTTCATTTTGGTTATTTTATTTTTAATTAATCCTGTATCTTCTGTTTAAATACTACTATTATATAATCTTGTCAAGGATTTATAAATACTATAAACTGTTGAGTGTTAAAATATATTTCATTATACGTTTGTTTGAATCGTTATTAATAAACTATATTTTGTTATCAAATTTATCGAATACAATATTAAATAACCGCATACTTTAATTGACGTGGAAACGTGATTTGCTTTCTGTATTAATTTTATCACTGCATTGAATATTAAAGCAGCTGTAACCACTAAATCAAATTTTCGCAGCTTCATAATTGTCAGTGATAATAAAACTACACGAACACAGCAAAAACTAATATTTGTACAACGCGTACATGTAGATAATGCTGTTAATAAATGAAGCATGCCTTTGTTTCGCTGTATAATACAATCCTATTGTAAAGGTTATTTATGTTTCCATTATGGTTGGTCACGATGGTAGTTTCAGCAATAACCACGCTATCATTAATTCAAATTGAATTATTAAGTTCTCCTAACTTACCATCCGTTTAATTTTGAGATGCAATGTTTCAACTCTACCTGCATTTGCATTGTTATACAAGGAGCATCCTTGGTCGTACTATATTCCAGTTTAAATTGTTCCTTGAATCGTTCGTTATGACTTGTTTTAATTACTGGAATGATATACAGTATCGAAATTAAATGTATAAATTTTATTTTGTGTTGCCTTGTGGCATTGATGAATCAATCAATTTTAATAAATGATTTCTATTACATACATTATTTTAAGCGTTAGTTGCAAAGCTTAGCGTTATCAAAGCTAATTATGAGCTAAACCGTTTTTAAAGTTCTTTTCGCACGAACGATAGTTCTGCCAGTAATGTTTCTTGGACTATTTTCAATGCATTTGTGAATTTAAAATTTATTTATTTATTTTTTTATATACTTTATTGTACACACAGTAACAGAAACGAGACTGCCTCGTTGGTCTATTTATTTATTTATTTAATTAGGTTTGCTAGCAGTTGTTACATTTTGATGATACAATTTATTAATTTACATACTAATTACTTTCTAAATGTACAACTATATTAAAGCAAACACGACATGTACGATTGGTATATACATTCTGTTTAAGTGGTTCTAATTTGACAAAAATGTAAAAAATGATCACATGGTAGGAAAAATTAATAATATTACAATTATAACAATTAAAATAAAGTTAAAACGATTTCATACAATTTAAAATTTAAAATAAATTGGTTATTTAGATTACAATATCATCGATTTAATAATAGGTTAACAGTATTCAACAATTAATCCAGTCAACACTTAGTCCAGTCATAAAATACATCAATAAAAATTTATAATATCTTAAAAATTAAATTATATTATGGCATGCATTGATAACGAAAACAATTAATATCAATAATTTATCCTTCAATTAAAATTATACAATTCATCATTTATCATCTAATAAGTTATAGAATTAAAAAAGTATTGTTCCATAAATCGAATAAAAAATTTAGTTTATTATAACGTAAAATTTTGTATAAATCAAATTAGAAATTCGAAATTTGGACATCAATATAGAATTAGACGTTTTTAATTCGGTCTATAACTAGATATCGGAACTTTGGGAGGCTCACAATGTTTAAATCTATTGAGTCGCTGAAGTCATTGAACAATTTGGACATTCGAGCAACTGCTGAGTGATTACCAAAAACTGTTTTCCGCCGTGGTGCGGAGAGAGGTTTTACTGGGTTACGAGGGTATCTGGATGGTGCTCTAAAGTTAAATTTGGATAGTAAATGGGGACAATCAAGTTTGTTTCTAAAGATTTTATATAAGAATATTAAGTCTAATAAAGTTCTTCTGTTTTCCAAGGTCATCATGTTAAAGTATTCGATTCTCTTTGCGTAAGACGAAATTTGTTTAGCAATACCCTCTGTGTATGCCAAGTGCCATAGGAAACGCCTCTGTATACGTTCTAGCCTCAACTGATGGGTAGCATAATGTGGTCGCCAGACCATACTGCAGTATTCCAAATTGCTACGTACAAGGCTGTTATACAAAAGAATTTTGGTCTTTACGTGTTTGAAAATTCTACCATTCCTTAAAACAAAGCCAAGCATTTTTGTACTTTTATCAACGACATGATCAATGTGCAGGATATATGTTAATTTCTGATCCAAAAAAATGCCAAGATCCTTTATATGGGTTACTTCCGTTAATCTTTCATGTTGAAGGTAATATTGTGTGGGGAAAATGTTGTGTTTGCGTGTAAATTTTATGTGCGAACATTTTTTTATATTAAGTGACATGCCATTAGTCTTAACCCATTCGACTAATCTATTAAAGTCCATTTGTAAGAGGACTGAGTCGTCAAGCGAATGAATAATTTTTGAGAACTTTAGGTCATCAGCATATAGGGACGGTATGGAGTATTTAAAACACGTTATGATGTCATTAATAAAGATATTAAATAGTATTGGCCCTAAATGGGAGCCTTGGGGTACGCCTGTTGCTATCATGTGTTTGTTTGATGTGTAACCATTAACTGCAACGCAAAAACTTCGGTCACTTAGGTATGAAGAAAACCATTGCAGCGATATCCCAGAAAAACCATAAAGCTCTAGTTTCTGTAGTAGAATACAGTGAGGTACTTTGTCAAATGCCTTCTGGAAATCTGTGTAAATAGCATCGACCTGTTGTTGAGAATCAATAGCTTCACTTAGATAAGTCTAGTGGTTAGATATAAGGCCGCAGACCCGGTGGTCCTGGGTTCAATTCCCAGGTCGGGCCAATAAATAGTTATTGGGTTTTTCTGTCAGAAAATTCTCAGTAGCAGCCCGGAGTCTGGAAGTTGGAAGTGTGTACACTCCCGTGCCTCGGAAAGCACGTTAAGCCGTTGGTCCTGCGCCTGAACTCTTTCCGGTCGTGTCGGATTGCCGTCCCATCGGATTATGAGAGCTAAGGAAAAGAGGGTGCACCTGTGTTTGCGCACACACTTGTGCACTATAATATGTCCTGCGCAGTTGGCTAATCTCTCTTGAGATTGGCCGCCGTGGCCGAAATCGGTCTGGAGGACCTTATTAACAGAAACATACATTGATGGAGAAAAAAGATGTAAGAAATTCCGGTAGCACAAAAGGCGGTCTTATCGCCAAGAGAGCGATTTCTTCCAGAGAACCTTTGGGACAAGGACATAAGCTTAATAAAGCGGTGGAGGTGTACAGGTCAAATACTTTAGCGAAAAAATTGTTCTATTTCACTACTATACATAATACTAATATACTATATACATACACACGTGTCTACACATATACAATAAACTAAATACATGTACATCATTACATAAACTGTATATAAATATAATTATATTTATATACAGTATATATATTGACTGCCTCGTTGGTCTAGTGTCTAGATATAATGCCGCAGACCCGGTGGTGCTGGGTTCAATTCCCAGGTCGGGCCTATGAATAGTTATTGGGTTTTTCTGTCAGAAAATTGTCAGTAGCAGCCCGGAGTCTGGAAGTTGGAAGTGTGTACACTCCCGTGCCTCGGAAAGCACGTTAAGCCGTTGGCCCTGCGCCTGAACTCTTTCCGGTCGTGTCGGATTGCCGTCCCATCGGATTATGAGAGCTAAGGAAAAGAGAGTGCACCTGTGTTTGCGCACACACTTGTGCACGATAATATCTCCTGCGCAGTTGGCTAATCTCTCTTGAGATTGGCTGCCGTGGCCGAAATCGGTCTGGAGGACCCTTATATATACATATATATATATATATATATATATATATATATATATATATTTATAAATACATATAATAAAGTAATAATAAATAAATATGTAGCTAAGATAGTTTTAATAATAAGCAATGGGGCGCGATAATAAATAAAACCACACCGCACAGGTATTCATAAAGTTAAATAGTACGCCTTGAGTCGGGTTTTAAACGTGCTGATGGATTGAGATCGTTTTAAGTGAATCGGTAAGGAATTCCAAAGACGAACTGCTTGGACGGAAAAGGAATTAGAATAAAAAGAAGAAGAATGAGAAGAAATTTTAAGAATATGATTTAAAATAACTCCAAATTTTAATTTTACTTGGCCTTATGCAAGAGTATAATATGTATATCCCACTCAATACATATTTTACAGCAAAACAGCAATATTTAGTATTGTTGTGTTCCGTCTTATAGAGTGAGTGAACCAAGTTTATTAAATCAGTAGTCAGCATATTCAACTTAAATTTAAATTTTTAATTCATTACTGTATACTGATTTTTTTTTTACTAAAATTTATTTTATTTTTTATTTTATTAATCTCATAAATTATATTAGTGTGCTCGTTAATAATAATACATATTTATTGGTTAATTTACAATTTTATAATGAAATGTAGTTAACAATAGTATTTTAGTAATATAAAAAATATTGTTTATGTAATAATCTGTTATGAAAAAATAAGGCCGTCTTAAAGAGTCACACACTTTATATTAAGTTTGAATATGTAAGTGTAGTGACTGCTGATGGTCCTCAATAAATAAATAAATAAATATTGGCTATATTCTGACTACCGATTTAAAAAATATACAGGGTTATTGGTAATTCGACGTATTCCCGTTAGGAGGTGACAAGGGTGACTGCATAATGCAAAAGTGAACCACTTTTAAGTTATCATGTTTTTAGCTTTATTCAAAATAAGTCAAAAATGCATCATCAAACATTTATTTTAAAAAAGTATCAATTTAAATCTCATTTTTCTTCTGATTTATAAAAACGATAAAACACATGTTATTTAATTGTGTACTTTTGAAACATACGCTGTTCATTTTGATGAAGGTCTTTCATATTTCAATTCAAATTAAAAATCAACCTACAAATTGTAAAACAAAAACAATGCACATCTAGCTTCTTTTATTATACATGTTATCGTTGTGAATAAATAGCTAAAGAGCAATAATATTGATGAACATTATTGTAATTGTAAATTATAATACGGTATAACTTTAAGTCTCCATTATTCCAAAGTTATCATTCAATTCGTAATGACAATAAATGAGCTTTATTCAAATCTCTATTTTCTTAGTAGTACGCCATAGTAGATAAGATCATTACTACAGCGGAATAGAACCCCGTTGATGGATTACATCGCATCAACTAAAGGTTAGCCATTGTTAGTTATAGGCACGTCTTGTTTGTGTTGCGGTGTCTTTACTATCACCCTCCAGGACCTAACGAATAGCAGAAAACTTCACTCGATTTTGACACTTAGACGTTAGCAGTTTAAGACTAAAATAGCATGATACTTTATGGTATATACGCGCAAGAATAGCGACGTTATGCTTTGTATGTCATGTTCGATTACCAAGATGGACGACACGGCTCTGAGATAAGCTCATATGTAATGTACTAATCGTGTTAATTGATTCGGATAATATTCCCTGCGCGTATGCTTTCCCTGATATGCTATCAATGTCATATCATTAACATAATTTAAAAGGTATTATTAATTTGTAATATGTGTGTAATGCAATTTTCTCAGTTATATTAGGTTTAGTAAGAACCTCTGCTCGGTTTGGTGGATGAGATGAACTAAAAATAATCTCCATCTCGCCTCAGCTAATTTTTACGTTACTACACATGTAATTATCTTATTATTAAATTATCAACTATTTATATACGAGTACTGACAAACTGGTACAAGTGTTATACAAACTCTGATTTGATGTATCATGTTTAACGATATTAAATTAATGTTAATCTAATAATTTTATATGCTTTCCGTGAAATGGAACGTCTATTTTTTATCTATTTATTTAACTAAGCAATCTTGACTTGATTTATATAAGTTATAATCATTATTATATAAATAGGCAAAAGCATAAGAGTTCAGTGACGTAACCTATTCTTTTTTTTTACTCTCCTCATTGTAATTATAATTTAAAAAAAAAAATGATTTTGACTTTAACTTTTTACTTCTTATACAAATATTGTTCTATCTTACTACTACCTAAATATACTACTATCTTACTACTATTTCAAAATTTCAAAAATTGTCGTCAAAAAAAAAAAATATGTCATTGAAATCGTTACCTTAGTACGCATATATTTGTTTCTTGATACAATAACGCACGGATTTTCATAGAATGGTATGAGTGTATTTATTACTCGTCTAAAAGGGATCGTTTGAAGCTCTTCAATTCCCATGGCTTGTTTGTACATAAGAAGTCGATAGGGTACTATAAAATGAGACTTGATATCGTAACTTATTCATGAAATAAAGCAATAAAAATTGGCATAGTTTCACTTTTATCACCGTCGTGTATAACATTTTTATTTCTTGTGTCAAGATGAGGTTTTATAGACGATCCAGCGACTCGTGAAGTATAAGGTGAACGTCAAATGTTTTCTGATCGGAAGGGTTGATATTAAATTGAAGAAAGTTTTGAAATGCAATAGTCAAACTAGCCTAACAAGTAAATCACGTGAATTATATTAAACTAAGACTTGAATCCGATAAAACTAAACTAAAATATTAATGACGTAAGAAACATAATATCTTTGTTGTTATTAAAACTAGTTTTAACTAGATTTCGATGTTTTAATTAATTAATATCCTAGTATGCATTTTTGGAGCTTTCTGATCCGTAAATCATTTGTATACAGACTATGGTAGGTTCTAAACTTCACCTCGCTATTTAAAAAAAAACGAATCGTTTCTTTTATAATTCACAGGATATAAAAGAATCATTAGGATCCAGTAGTAGTAGTTTTATTACGATGAATATTTCTTATAATTTTCGTAACATATTAAATCAAAATAAATAATAAAAAACCAGATAAAAATATACATCGAAAATCGTCTTCCTCCGAAAAAATTTAGCTAAATATTCAAATTTAAAAAATATGAGTGATGACGTATTTAAATCAAGAACGATTTGTCAGTTAACGTGACGTGACTAAAATAAAATGGCGGCGTGTAAAAAAGAAACGACAAACGATGAACTAGAAAAAAAAAATAAAAAATCGGTTGACATAATTTGTCGCTTACATATTGTTGCTAAATATTTGGACATGAGATATATTTATTTGTTTCTTATATGGATACATAGACTTAATTGAAAAGAATTGGTTGAAAAAAAGTCAGTATTGATTTGATTTTTGGTTATAATTAATAAAATCTAGTAATTCGGAGCGGTGGTAGATTTATATTTAATTTGATGTTTATTTTGCAAAATGAAACTTAATATCTAAAAGCATAAAAATATAGACTATTGACCATAGATATTATCTTCTTCCTAAATGCAATTATATTTCCTAAAAGTTAAAATTTTAAGTTATACAAAAAGCAAAAATAGCTATTCCGACATACTTGAATGTCTTTCCCAGTACTTTATTGTGACTCCAAATGATACCTTCACAGGAAATTGTATCCTTTTAAACGAAAACGTAAATCTGTTTTTTTTAATAAGTACTTATTATCAACTAACCGACTAACTGGTTAATTTTTCGCCCAGAGAATCGGAATTGCGATTCAAAGGGGTAATGCCGCTAGCATTCTTGCCACCATTCCACGCGGTCACGATTTGTACAAGCTAGTTTTAATTTGTATCTGAATTTATTTAAGGCTTTAGATTAAAACAAATTCTTATGTATCTATCAGTATTTTCAAACAACCTACTCAACTACCCGTTGAAATATGTCAAAACTTTAAAAAATACTAAAACGTGTCTGTGGTCTATTTTTCATAAGAATTAATGATCTATATCTATATCTATATATATATATATATATAGCAGATATGTTAAGGTAATCTTCCATACGAGGTTCCCTAATACCTGGGTTAATATTAATGTGCATATCACCAATGATTGCTTCAGTTTTAAAGCTTGATACGTAGTTTACGTAGGACTTTATCAAGACTGTCAATAAATAAAGAAATGTTGTAGTAAGAAGGTGAGTGGTAAATTGCTACTAGAGCAATATCAGAACAGAATTTCAAAATTAAACAGTTAGCATCCGCAAAACCTGGCTCCGTTACACAACAATCTAAGCAGCTTCTGATATATGCGTTTTATAAAAAATAAAGTATATTAATCTGACAGATTTTTTTTTTGTAGAGGTATCTAAATATTTTTAGAGTTCCGTACATCCGATGATAAATCGGAAACCTCCAGACCACTCCCGTTTCTGTCAGTCTAACTACTAGAAGCGAATGGTGAAATTTGTAACTCATACAGTGCTAAGTTACCTAATCACGAGCGTATAAAGTAATTAAACGAAATTTGATTGCAGGTTGAGTTTGGAGAGTTAACTGTAAATATAAATAAATTGAGCGCATCGTGACGTGTTATTTCAAATGAAAACGGGTAATTACACATATTTATATGTATATAAAAACAGGCATAACTTAACTCTAAAACTTATTAACGATTTTAACTTGCACTTGGTGGTTTTGTATCATTTAATAATTCATCAGATTGTCAGTATAAACAGCAAAAAATTAATAATTAAAAATGTTTAGAGTTAAAACTCATGAAATAATAAAATTGTTGTGATGATGATTAGTGTTTCTTATGTATGACAATGATTTCTTCCGTTCGTCTGTAATTAATCAATTTCGTCCAAAGAATCCGAATATTTTTAAACTACTGAAGCTTATATGCTTGATACGTTTAAAAAAGTCCACATTTTTATTTGTACTTCATATTTTTTTATATATTAGTGTACATATACACGAATAATATACACATACGGAATAGAAACCAAATTAAATAGTTCGACCCACATACGAAGGACACATTCATATAATATTGTTACTGACTAAAATGATATATTCTTTAAAATTTTCCCCGTCATCGTATCTTAAAATAAATATTCAGAGTATGAAACGATTCTACGAGAACTTACAGAGTTCATATTGAAATTTAGAAGGAACTCAGTGCAGTAAGGAAAGATGCAAAACTGACAGATTTTGCAATTTTGTGTTCAAGACCGGGAACAGTGAATCTTCGTTTGAAGAATGCATACAAGCCAACTTTGCTTTATGGATGAGTTATTATCATGAAATTTAAGGAACTTATTCTTAGAGTATATACTTGGAATAGCATTTAAATATATAATAATAAATTAGAATTAAATATGTTTTTAATTTATAATGAGAACTAATATAATTTCTGTATATCTATGTCAAGGTTAAGCAAAGTAAAAAAAAATAAAAATAATAAAGATGAAATAAAACATACTATAACACCAAAATATATATAGACACACATACACATGAACGCATAAATGCACACATTCAATTATCATATAATACTTATAACTTTTAATAAAACAAAGTGTACTTTTTTTTTTTTCTCTTTTTTTATGTAAGAGGGGGCAAACGAGCAGGAGGCCCACCTGATGTAAAGTGACTACCACCGCCCATGGACATCTGCAACATCTGAGGACTTGCAGGTGCGTTGCCGGCCTTTGAGGAAAGAGTACGCTCTCTTCTTGAAGGTTTTTATGTCATATCGGTTCGGAAAAGTCGCCGGCGAAAGCTGGTTCCACAGAGTGATTGTGTGAGGCAGAAAATGCCTTAGGAAACGCGCTGTTGTGGATTTTCAGACATCGAGATGGTGAGGATGGAATTTTGAGTTCTGGCGTGATTCCGGTGGTGAAATTCAGCGGCCGGGACTAAACCAAACAACTCGTCAGAACAATCCCCGTGATATATGCGATAGAGTATGCAGAGTGACCCAACATCTCTACGCAAATCCAAACTATCAAGCCGGTCGGTAACAGCTTGATCGTCGACAATTCGAACTGCTCTACGTTGTATGCGGTCAAAAGGAAGAAGCTGGTACTGGGGAGCTCCCGCCCAGAGATGAGAGCAGTACTCCATGTGGGGCCGAATCTGCGCCTTGTAAAGTTTTAGGCAATGGGCCGACGTGAAATACTGTCTCGCCTTGTTGAGCACTCCAAGCTTTTTGGAAGCCAGTTTGGCTTTAACTTCCAATTGACCGCGGAACTGAACAACGTTCGAAATCTCAACGCCAAGTATCCCGATACTGGCTGTGGGATGGAGGGGAGTATTCTCGAAATGAGGGGGTATGACAAAAGGAGACTTTTTAGCGGTTAACGCGCAAACTTGAGTCTTATTGGTACTTTAATTACTTTCAGTTTTATACAATATAATACAATATAAATTTCAATAAATTGTGCTTTATTTACGTGCAAAATAATATTTCATGTACCAATGTTGTAGTTCCATATTACAAAATTTCACTTAAATTTAAGAAAGGAAGTATCACATTAAAACACTTTGGACCGAACATACATAGAGCGTCGAATTAAACGAAGCGAAGGAAAGTGCACCGCATAATTGTTTGTGGAGCTAGAACCACATTTGTGCAACGAAATTAACATCGAAAAATCATTGTCGCGTGATCATACTTGTCATTGTGGCCACAACACATCACATCTATTAACCTATGCTTCGCGAGTACATTTCATGATCTTTTATACTGCTACAATATTAGGCGCTCTTCAAACACGAACAAGTGTATATCGTTGTGCTATTAGAGAAGAAACTATTTTGTCGTAAAAACAACAAAGTATTGACTTGATTCCAATATATACTGTCTGATTGCCTATCACAATGTTGTTAAAATAAATTCGGTTAATTGTGTGTCGTTAATTTTATTTTCACGCATCGCGAGTACGTTCTAAAAGATGCGCAGGGTTTTATGCTTCCTGATGGCTACTACATTATCTTCACACACAAACGGTATCATTGTGCTACTAGGTAAATAACTGTTGAGTAGTTGGTATAAGTAACTAAGTGTTGACTCGAAGCATCCAAGAGAAAGAGGTATCTCTGAATATCCAAACACCCTTAACTGAGTTGACTGAAATCACTAATTAGTTATCACTATGTCGCTAAAATAGAATATAAGGATCGGACGCCTGCGGTGGACAGGGCACGTAGTACGAACGGACGAGGCCAGAGTACCCAAGCGTCTCCTGGAAGGCCGGCCGGAGGGCCGCAGAAGTAGAGGCAGGCCCAACCTCAGATAGTTAGACGGCGTCGAACAGGACACCAATACCTTAGGGGTGACAAGTTGGAGAAGGGAAGTCTCGAATAGATCGGACTGGAGAGTTTTACTGGACCAGGCTAAGGCCCACCTGCAGCTGTAACGCCTCAGATGATGCTGATATTGCTAAAATAATTGGAAGCAAAAAGTGCCAAATTGATAATTGTTAGATTGATTATTAATGTTTAATGTCCTATAATATTCTTAGGATAAGAGCAATAAGATATTTGTGTTAAAGGGGAGAGGCGTTTGTTGATAAACGTGGTCCTAAAGTTTATTAACGAAATAATTTTAAATAAATGAAAATAACTGATACTTTTCAGTATACATTCGTTTATGTGATGTATATTTATAAAAATATAAAAGACTTTTTTATGAGATAGTGACAAATGCTATTAATAGCAGAAAAAGCGAACTAAAATAAAATATTTAAAAAATACTACAAACGGTTTTGCGATATTGTATGGCTTTCATCCCTCATATTATTAAGGATTTTTTCAACATCCTGTACCATTTCATATTCAGGACGCTGTTTCGAATCAAATTACACCTCATTCATTTAAATAGATGGTGGGGCTCAGACTCTAGCTGTATATACATACATATAAAGCAACGAAGTCTTGTTAAACTATGAATTACTGACTGACTGACTATATTTACGAATTATTTTGTATGGAATATGTGAGTTATTTTATTAACACATATTATAAATATAAACCGCTATTGAATAATTATTTATATGAAATAGCTTCGTAGCTTATTCGTGATATGCTTTAGCGGTACTTTTTATACGCGTTTTCGTTGCCCGTATGCTTTAAATGTCATAATTTTATTGTAGTGAGTGTCACATATCCCTTGCTGATATTTTACGATCGTGTTTCGCGTTGAGTCACGAGTCTGTACAGTAAAGCTATACACATATGTTTATATTTGTCACTATTCAATGATTGCAACAAAACCACTTATCCCATTAGTCAAATTAAAACATTTATTATAATAAATGTACAAAAAAATTTAGGCAAACAGAACTCCTTAGAAATGATAATGACAGTATTAAAATTACGATTAGGGTGGATGCTTGAAATTTATTTCGACCACGTTCCGTAATTAAATGTACGTACATTTTAGTATAATTTTTAAACGCTTAAGGATCTACGAAGATGCAAGAAAAACAACAAAAAAGAATAATAAGGAACTAAAATATACTTCAAAATGTTGTTTAAGAATATTCGTCGTAAGAAATGCGTTTCGACGATAAAGTTAATTTTAAATAATATCGTTGACACAGAAATGTGCACAGACTCAAAAGCTTCATAATAAATATTTCACACTTTATTGCCGCACTCGACGACGGGGGTCTAATGACCAATTTAACGCTTATGAAGTGCAAATTCTCTGTCATACTGTAAAACGGGACATTATAATACCCAATTTCAGCTTCAGAAAGAAAATAAATGGGCCACGCACCTGCGTTACGCGTTTAGCCTGTTTTCGTCTCTTTAATTTTATCTTTTCCTGTGGAGACCTATCTTCCGCGGCCCTAACGACGTTCATAAACGCTGAAATGTTTGTATATGTATATTTTACCATTTTTTTCCTTCAAGTTAATAAATCATCTGAAATTGTTAGCTTATCTATGTTTTAAATAACAGTTTGGTTTATTTTAAAAATGACAATGATTTTATTTAATTTGAACTTAATGTTATAAAAAGTGACGTCTTTTTTAAAACTTTATATTAGAACTATTACATGTAACATCTCAAATAATTCTAATTAAATTAAGCATACAGATAGTTTTTATCATAGATCAATCTAGGAATCCAGAATATAACTAAGATAACAAAGAAGAAGTCGCAAAAAGAAAACTGTTAAAGATAATTAAATTTGTACGTACATGAACAAATACAGGCTCATCAATACTGAAATCAAAATATTAGATGTCTTTGATAGATACGGAAAAATATGAATAGTTATAGAAAGATCATAAGATTAGAAGAAAGTTTAAATAAAAAAAAAACAAACTAATAGCTATTAAAATCTATTAAAGAGATTGGTGACAGTCTAAGAATTGATGTTCCTATAATTTCGAAAGTTTACACATTCTGATGTATTTTCATATTGGGCGTTGGCATCGATACCTTTTATTCAAATCGAATCACGTCGAATGCCATAAAATGAACATATACCCTTAGTCGAGATTTCAGAATCTGATCCTCGTTACGTAGATTCGCATGTCAACAACGGTTATTCGTTCCCGTGAAAATGAGTACAGTGTGTGCTTTGCGGATATTCGGATGTCGCTACTCGTTAACGGCTGTGATTGTTTTTGTTATTACCGATTTCAATCACGTTTTTTGTATATTTCGCGTAATCGTTTTATTGTTTGTACGACTTACAGTGGCCCGATTTGATTATTTTATTTACAATTTTAAAGAGTGATAGAAAATGTTCTATTTCACTTTGATCGATTGTTTATTGTTTCGTCAAAAATTGTTTTATTGTGGATTTTTTTTTCGTTCAATAGACAAAAAAATTAATATACTGTTCGCGGTCTCTTCCCCACCAGAGTAATCAACATGGTCGAGTGTATAAAAAAGCACGGCAAACAGCAGAATAACTTCACTACGCCTCCGACGCTCGACTTGATCGTACGTCTTCCTTGTAACTTTAAAAGTAAACTTAAAAGCTAAAAAATATTAAAATCCCATCAGTAAAGTCGGAAAAGACCTATATTAGTCTCACTGAGCGTCAGGGTGACCGCTGTAGGGACATCAAAATAAAGGCATCATAAAGATACTTCACTTACACTGAAAACTTCTATCACAAGGCAGGTTAATAACCTGTCTTATACAAAATCTCATATAGAAATATAAAACTTCGTTTGACTTTTCGCGTTCAAGTATTTGTTCTCTTTTTAAATGGAATATATATTTCACATTTTCAACCAGACTTATTTTTCATTTAAAAGATGAGTAAAGTTATCGTTTTATTTAACTTCACTTTTATAGTTGACTTCGAGTCGAGATGGCCCAATGGTTACGTGAACCTTAAATGAAAATTGGCGACTTCAAATCCTTGCTAGGATTTGTGATATTCCATGGGTTAAATTTGTGTTTATAATTTATCTCGTGCGCTTCGGTGAAAGATCGCAAGGAACCAACACTTACAAACCAACAATTTACAAACTGGCTTTGGAGCAGCGCGGTGGAATATGTTCCAAACCTTCGCTTTAAAAGGAGCTCTTAGTTCAACAATGAAACATTTACAGGCTAATTTTAATTATATTTAAGATCTTTGCTATATTTTTTTTTAGTTATTAGAAGAACAACATAAAACGTATCTAAATTATCAGCAAAACTGATATTTATCTACCATAATGCCTTCTTTAAACAAACATGTCATATATAAAATTCGTCATATTTTTTAATCATTTATATATTATAATTAACGTTAAAATTAAATGCAATTTGAATTGCACAATGTATCATAAGAATTTAAATTATCTCTAGATTAAAAGATAAATTAAAAATAGCATCTGTTTGCTCATAGTATAAATGGAGCACTTTGTTGGAAAAAACTTTCAGAATTTTCACCGTATTCAAATAGCGTTAAAAGTGTAGGTACATAGTTCGCGCTGTTCTTTAAAGTTTTGATATTAAAATAAACGTTAATGTGATACTATATACTTTAATGTATCTTTTTCTTACTTTAAATGTTAGTTGAAGAATAATAAAAGAATGCTTTGAAATAAAAAAAAGCTATCAAACTATGCACTGCGTCCTTAATTAAGTGAATTATAAGTACTTTTATTGGTATTGAGGTGACATATTAAAAATTAAAATCAAATTTTGTTTTTAGAACCTCTATAATAAGTAGCAATCGTATTATTATACAAATAAAAGATAAGAGAGTATGTTGTCTGAAAAAAGGTGACACAGAATGTAAATCGATCTAAGCTCAATTTAGTTATTCAATCCCTTTCAGCGCTTTCTTAGAGGGACCATTCTATACAGCATTCACCGCGACGGGGACTGTCTTCGTATCAAGCGTAAATGGAGTGTGCGTAGCGCAGAGCACCGTGTAAACATCGCGAGACGCACTCTTTCATATTGCGGACTGTGCTCGGACGGGCTTTCTTACATCGCTTGCATAATCGGAGGCAATCTTGCTGTGTCTTAGCTCGCATATTTGCCTCTCGACCTTTGATGGAATTGATGATAGGGTTTTCTCTTTTGAATTGAGTTGATGATATCGTTTGTTTGAAAGAAATGCGTCGTATTTACAGTTGTTTATTTAGATGAATGAAGTAGTCTTGACTAGAGACTACTTTTAGTTTTAAACATTAAACATAGGTATATGTTGGACATTAACGGTCTTACTTATAAATGTTTCTTAGCAAGTGATTAGTAATGCTGTCTTCTTCTTTCGAATGTCAAATCAGTAATGAGAGAAAGAGCGAAATCAGTGTTTAACTAAACAGCCGCTAGGTATGTTTAATTTTGATAGTTTAAGATGTTTCAATCAAAATAATAAAACACATTTGTCTCCCACAACATTTATTTAATTTTCTAGTTCAGCAGTACTATTCTGTAAAAACTCGCTTTATTATAAATATTGTGACACACACGTGAAATATTGACAACCGACTTAGGGTGATATACTATTCTGATGTATGTATCCTTTAAATGCTATGATTATAATGTTCAATTTCCCATATCACTTTTGATATTTCAAGACCGTTTTCTGTGGTGAGAGTCGAGATTTTCTTACAAAATAACCCTACAAATTAAGGAAATTAAATTATGTTCTGATTAATTAAACGACTCGTTGTGTTTTATTTCTTTTAACTATGTATATATTTTAATTACGTACTTAAACAGAATATTATTCGGTTGGATAAATAATCTGCATTTTCATTAATGAATATGCGGCTTAAATTTAACATCAGTCGTAACTTTATAAAAAAATCAACAGAACATACACTGAGTACACGCCGTTAAGAGTTTAATAAAATATTTTCGTTTTATTATTATCGGATCGTATTATTCGGGACCAAAATCAGATAAAAGCTTAAATTATTCACGTTTAAAATAATCTTCAGTATTTTCGCTCATTCCTTTACATTATTTAATTTCGTACAGTACATTATTTAACGTTGCGTGATAAAAAATAACTCCAGAGAAAATGGTTATCGGAAAACTTATTATTATTATTTTGGATTAACCATGAAGGCTTTAGTATTTTTTTTAAATTTTGTGTTGCTTATGTTGTAATTTATGTTTATTAAATTAAATTTACTAGGGGTTAGGGTGCAAGCCCGTCTGGCTAGATACCACCATCAGATATTCTGCCGCTAAACAGCATTACTTAGTATTGTTGCGGTCCGGTTTGAAGGATAAGTGAGGCAGTGTAACAACAGAGACATAACATTTGCGTTCCCAAGATTGGTGGCGCATTGGCGATATAAGGAATGTTTATATTTCTTACATTGCCAATGTCTATGGGTGGTGGTATGATGGTGATAGTCAGGGTAAGTATCGTTAAGAGGAATATTCTTATCCCCCAAATCAAATCTTAGACTAGTGAACATGGTCCAATCCTAGAATTTTATATGTACTCATTCGGGTACCCCGAACTAAATGTTCTTGTTTACATATCAGGAACATCCTAGACCGCTCGGACCACCTACCTTGAGTCCTACCAATCACTTCTTTTACATTTTTACGGTGAAAAAATTTATCACCTAACATAAAGCGACATATTATATATACATATATTTTTTCTAAATATCAATTTATAATCATTTAAAAGGATATTTAGTATCAATAGCTCCACGCCTTTAAATTACATTTTTTTTTTTTAAATATTATTAAATCAAATTCTACGAAACTGTTACAATATTTGTAAATAGATGAAAATATAAAAATTTCGACAATCTCAAAAAGTTCCATTTCCCTATGAATACTGTGGGACAATGGAGACCAGCTGTTGCCAGCCGTTCATCCAATTCTTAGAATTGCTCTTTGTAGCCTTCTATTATGCTACCGGTCGGTCGTTGCGGGACCATATCGCAATTTCGACAAAACTGAAACATTTTCAGAATCTAACAAATATAATCTATTCCCAAGACTCAAATCGTATTGTTTCGTCTTTTGTCAGTTAAGAAAATACGACACGTGTTTTGAGTTTTAAAGTGTTTAATCTAAATGTTATTACCTTATTAGAATCAAATTAAATATATACTTAATGATTCATATTCGATGTAAATGGTGGTTTTTTTCTTAAAGACATAATACATGTCGAAATCAGAGACTTCAAATACGGATAAATGTTATATAAAAATATGAAAGAAACATAACATATGACGAATATGTATGCCGGAGGAAGCTACGAGTCGAGTTGATTGATGTTTGCAATATTATTTGTTTACATTGTAATTACTTGTAGAATTCTTGATTTAATTTTATTTGATTTGTTACATTTTTGTAAAAGTTGAAATCCTTAATAACTTAATAAATGTTATGAATTTTGCATTTCACGTATATTGTATTATTGGTCACGTGACGACCAATCAGAGCAAGGCCTGGAGCGTGGTCGAGGCGCCATCTTGACTTGGGAGAGGTATACAGTTTGTGTGATACATTCGGAGGAAAGTAACGGATCGAGTTGGATCGTTGAAGTGGATTCGTCTGTTAAAGTCGGATCGGTGCCCTGAACTCGCTGCTCGGTGTTGTTACTCGTTAAAGCTTTAACTAATTAATTAATTTGTTTAATTCATTAAAATACTGTGAAACCGTTATAGTTGTGTTTTGTGCTTGTACTTTACCCTGATGACGCCCACTAAGCTCGCAAACACTAATGACGATGTCAATGATTACGATGCTTCTCCGACATGTATATATACGTTATATGTACGTTTGTAAAGATCATTGTACAAAAGCATTACATGAACAATATTGGAACACCACTTGTTGGTAGAGCTTTGTGCAAGCTGATCTGGCTATATACCCACTCATCAGATATTCTACCGCAAAATAGCAGAACCTGGTATTGTTGTGTTCCGGTTTGAAGGGTGAGTGAGCCATTGTAATTTACAGGCACAAGGGACATAACATCTTAGTTCCCAAGGTTGGTGGCGCATTGTCGATTATTTTTTTAAAGAAATGTACAATGCCACTGTCTATGGGCATTGATGACCACTTATCATCAGGTGGCCCATATGCTCGTCCGCCTACCTACACTATAAAAACAAAATAAAAATATATGTACAAATAAATCTACATTTCAAACAAAAAGAAAAATTAGGAGTTTTTATACTTTCGATACATATTAACGACAAAACAGTTTGTAATTAATTATCAGAGGGTAGGGGTAAATAAAAGAAGCGATTCGGTTATCAAAGAAAATATGATAACTCGAAAAATACATTCTTTAAGTCTGAAAACAAATTAATTACACCACTTTATTTGATATTATTTTTTTATAAAATTATTGATATTTTTTATTTACCTATTCTCAATGCATTCTTAGCACTTTTACAAAAATGAATTTATGAGTAAATCGTATTTATAGGCATAAATCGGGGTAAGATAAAACGTTATATCTGATTAATTTATTCTATGACATTTCTTTTACACGAGATGACGCATTGTCGCAAGCTATATTCGTTTCTTTTTCACTCATGATACTTAGATCATGCCACACTACTTTAGCGACTAATCGTAATGTAGTTTGATATTGAAATATTAAGTTATTTATGTGTGTGTTACAGTGTCATTTTCGTAGATTGAATATTATGTACGTAACCTATCTACACCTTTTTACTTATACATAATATCATTGACTGTAGTAGAAGGAAAACGAAATATTTAAATTTGACAGATTCTATCATTACCAGCCAGGGGCTCATTAATATAATATAATTATACAACCTTTTTGTACAAGATTATATTTTTGCTTAGATAGTTTATTTAATTATTAATTAATAATCCAACATACTCTTTTTTTTAATTATCTAAAAGTTCTGTACCTTTCTGAAGAATTGCAAACGTTATTTACCAACTAATCCAGTGAAAGAGCACCATAATGCAAGTAATATATCGTTCGAGTCCAAGTAAGAAATCTCTGTAGTGTATTTTACAAATGTTAATTTGTATTTAACTCATTAAAAGAAAAAAAAAGCTGAAAAATAATTTCTTATTTCCAAAGAAATTCTACATGAATTTTGGAAAAGCTCCGACATTTTCTTTAAGCAAATGAGACGCCTTTTGTTCTTCATAGCTTATTTATAGTATAATAATACAAGCTGACAATACTGATTTTGCTTGAATAAAGTTAAGGCCTTACAATATGATGTTTTAATAAGAAAAAATACATAAAATCCAACACTAACAAATTACAATGTTAGTACGAACATATTATGATGTTTAAAGGTTTTATATTTAAGAATATGTTCAATAAGGACATAAGCATATAAACTTACATCTGTTTATTTATAGTAAATAATTCCTAAATTTTCTTATCGTTTTGTGCCGTAGTTTCTCAAAAAGCAAAGACTAAAGCGAGTTCCATAGTCTGAAGCTGGCGAATGCTCTTTTCGAAATGAAAAGAAAACACGACGCTCCAGCATCAATTTCTCCGCACTCGGCAAAATTGAAAAGTCCACTTAGTAGGAGCTTCCGCTTAGGGTGAAGGCACAATCTCAAATTGTTTACGCCTTCATACTCTCTTACTAAGAACTCAAACTGTGATGGGCGAACATTCGAAGATTATGTTTTTTCGATGTTAGTACAAATGTGAACTGTTTTCATTACTTAAAAGTATTACCTTATATTCCAATACCCGAGATGGTCTACTGAAAAGTAGAATTTTTATTTAATATTATTTTATAGTAAAAATTATAAGGGTTTAATTAACATACAATTGTAATTTAATTGGTGGAATGGTTATATTGACTGCCTCGTTGGTCTAGTGGCTAGATATTAGGCTGCAGACCCGGTGGTCCTGGGTTGAATTCCCAGGTCGGGCCAATATATAGTTATTGGGTTTTTCTGTCAGAAAATTCTCAGTAGCAGCCCGGAGTCTGGAAGGTGGAAATGTGTACACTCCCGTGCCTCGGAAAGCACGTAAAGCCGTTGGTCCTGCGCCTGAACTCTTTCCGGTCGTGTCGGATTGCCGTCCCATCGGATTATGAGAGCTAAGGAAAAGAGAGTGCACCTGTGTTTGCGCACACATTTGTGCACTATAATATCTCCTGCGCAGTTGGCTAATCTCTCTTGAGATTGGCCGCCGTGGCCGAAATCGGTCTGGAGGACCTTATTATTATTATATTTTCATTATTTTTTTTATATAAACATTCCAAAACACCTTGTAATACTTGTAGCCTACTTAAATAAAGTATATATATATATATATATATATATATATATATATATATATATATATATGTATAATATTATAAAGAGGAAAGATTTGATTTTTTGTTTGTTTGTTTGTTACGATTTAACTCAAAAACTACTGGACTGATTTAAAAAATCTTTCACGATTAGAAAGCTACATCTATACCGAGTAACAAAGGCTATATTACATATTCAAAAAAAAAAATTGCCTGCCTACATTGGAACTATGTATCAAATTGTTGCCTAGAAAAGTAATTATTTAGCGTGCGCTGTGACAACTATTGACGGTATATAAAAAAGTGTTCTGTATATTAATAGTGCTCATGATTGCTCACAAAAAGTCTGTAAAAGTGTACGCCTAACCGTTATAGTTAAGCCACAATAACAGTTTTTGTTTAAATTATTAAGTTCAAATACGGGTGGAATCGAATAGTGGTAATATTGGTATCATGATAACAATCCTTATCTATTTATATGTGTAAATTTCAATTTCAATTATTCGAATCGAACTTTTCGTATAGAAGTTATGACGGGTATAAAAATTATCTAAGTAAGAAAAATGTCACGGTGTGAACAAACTGTAACTGTCCTACGTTTAGTCTATTACCAAATACTAAATTAAGTATTTACTTTAATAATAATAATAATAGTTTAAAATTTTAAAGTGTTAGTAAAGTACATTTTGGTAATATGTATCAGTACTAGAATATTAAAAATGTAAAAATACTATTTATTCAAATAAACACCTTGGATCTATGAGTAATCGGCTAAATAAACTCAACGGAACCATCATTTTTTAACATCTGTTGCTTACAATGAATATATTGAAATAGCTTGTTACGTTCGTATTTACAGTTTCTGAATACTGAACTAGTATGAAAAAAAGGCTACATTTTTCTTTCCACGAAATTCTAAACTGTTTGCTGATATTCGTTTATTTAATGTAGGTTACATTAAACAAAACTGTAAGCAAAATGTAAACCTATATTCAATAAACAGAGTAAATATTTTTCGAGTGATATTGATAGTTGAATTGTTCGAAAAAATGTTCTCAAACAAAAGAATCGTGTTTATGAATTGGTAAACAGTCATATTACTGAGGAAAGTGCTTTATTCATATATAAAGTGTTGAAACGAAGAAAATCTTAATATAACGTTTTTAGGAGAAAATATTTAGATCTTTCTTATCGCCACTAGATGAGTCAATTAATCTATGTGACCAAGTTTAATAGTGAAAGTTCATACGTAAGTATTAACTCATTTTAAAGTTACAGTATATTGTTTTTAAGTTATTAAGGAAACTTTATGCTAGATGCCACCTACGTAGGAGGTGGGTATTCCTACGTAGGTGGCATCTAGGAATAATTGATTAATATCATATTTTTTGTGTCTATCTATTTGAATATAGTTTTTTTTTAATTACGTGATCTTTATTGAATGAATATGTTATTTAAATACCTTTGTATGTATATATAATACTACTTAAAATATTTTAGCAAATTTACATTTATATTACATTCAATACAAAATTCTTATCAAACTTATGCACTAGTATGGACTTTAATGCTTGTCACGTCATCGAATCACCCATTCGATAAGGAAGGTGATGAAACTTGGAATTTTTTATCGAAAGAATATATTCTTTATAAAGTATGATAAACAGGGAATACCTCAAAAATACGGCGAAAAGAGGCGCATAAATTTGGAAGAGCTGTCATCTGAAACTCGGCTCTGTCGAACAATCGATATGTCTAACGTTGCGAATAATCGTGATAAACACAAAGTGTTTGGGTTAAAGTGTGGGAAAAAACAAAATGCCATTCAATTTAGGGATTCGATAAGGAAAATCTAGTTGTATCTTCTGAAGGATTTATACAAATTACACAAAATGTAAATAGTAATAGAAAATATACGCGATTTTCATAAACAGGAAGACAATAAATTACAAGCACAAGGGGCATAACATCTCGGTTCCCGAGGTTGGTGGCGCATTGGCGATGTAAGCGGTGGTTAACATTTCTTACAATGCCAATGTCTATGGGCGTTGGTGACCACTAACCATGAGGTGGCCCATATGATGGTCCGCCCCCATTTGTTATAAAAAAACGATCATTGTTTTTTATAGAAATATGTATATCTACATATATATCCTTGGCTCATAACAATTCATTTGCCAATTTAACATACATTATAAACCTAAATGTTCATTTTGGTTATTTTATTTTTAATTAATCCTATATCTTCTGTTTAAATACTACTATTATATAATATTGTCAAGGATTTATAAGTAGATATACACATTTCTATAAAAAAAATGATCGTTTTTTTTATAACATAGGGACCATCATATGGGCCACCTGATGATTAGTGGTCACCAACGCCCACCACTTGTGGCCCATATGCTCGTCCGCGTACCAATAAAATAAAAAGAAAAAAACCACCACCAATCATGGGAGCCTAAACTTAAGCGGAATATAAAAATATAGCACGTCTGGCTTCGATCGCGTTATAATTCATAATTGCTAAATATGCTTAATAATGGTCATTCCTAAGAAAGAGCTATCTTTCTTAAAAATGACCAATTTTTATAAAAACCTTATTGGTTCAATTTTTAAAAATCCTTCGTTATTATATCTTGAGTTACAGTTACATTTAGTGTGTAATTTTAAATATTGACGAAAGCTTTATTAAATTTTGATAAAATATTTGTATCATAATAATTTTATAATTTGTTACGATATTGTTTATATACTTCCTTATTGCTTATCTACTGTGTAAAAGGAACCCAAATTTTCATGCAAATTCTCATTCATGCCACTTGTTTTGGACTGTCGTAATATTGATTGTGTGTGTATATAAAAGATATATAGATAGATTAAGAGTCTATATACTATATTTAATTAGAAAACTTATGTACATAAGTTGTAGCATAAAGTATCTGGTAGAATCTACATAAGGATTCATTATGTATGAAGCCTTATATTTCGAATGTATAAGATTCAATAGTAACTTAAATAAATTGTAATTGATCGGTTATTATAACGATAATTTCAAAATAAATAGTCACACATAAATGTATGATACAAACACACAAGGTATATTACGAAAAGTTTTTATTTATATTAGGCGCAAAATGTTGAAACACTATTAAAAAATAAAGACTTGCTATGACAACCCAACTTACAGTCGAAAATTTTACTTATTTATTCTTAAGCTATCGAGAGTTTGATCAGCTGCCATAATTTTAAGCTATATCTAAGATCAGTTAAACGCAGTAAGTTAGATAAGTTATTTCAGAGATTTATATCATGGGAAATTCCTTTGGTGTAACAATTGAAGATAAGCTGAGATCTCATTAAATTTTGAGTTTTTTTATTTTTATATATAGCATACAAATATATAGGTATAATATGAAAAACATTACATGGTATGATTCGTTTTATTAGTGAAGCAATAAGGTTAAGATTCAAAGAGAACATAATAATACTTTATTATGTAAGGATTTGGTATTACTTAATGAAATATATACCGATCAAAATAAATATAATTCTGTTAGCATTTAAGTTTACTTTTAAAGTCATAAGGAAGACGTACGATCAAGTCGAGCGACAGATGTGAAGTGAAGTGATTCTGTTTTTTTTTTTTTTTTTCGGTTTGAGAATGCTGTTGGCCCTATTGGCCTCTACAGCGTCACCGGGCGGGATGGGCCGAGATGAACTCAGGCCGGAGAATGGGAGCCGACATAAATGTGGCTCAAGGGGAACGGACGTCCTAAGGGTGCCTCCTGTGAGGCCGGACCTCGGCTTAGGACGCCGTTAAAATCGGGTAAAAAAGAAAGACGTGTGCATTTATTTACGCCGTCAGACACCTAAGCGTCGACGGGCCGTAATGAATGAGAATGAGAGTCTTCGACCCCGCCGGCGGGGTCGGTGTAAAGTGATTCTGCTGTTTGCCGTGCTTTTTTATACACGCGACCATGTTGATTACTCTGGTAGGGAAGAGACCGCTAACATTACTATTATTACACAGAATGCGTCAAAGAGCAACATTAACATTCCACCTGAAAATGTGCTAAGCATCTTGTCCAGGTGGGTCCTTAAGTCTTTTAGATTTTGCACTATTACACCAAGGTCCAACAGGAAAACGTCACAAAGGCGATATGACATTTTATATCACTTGGATTTTACAAAAATTTTAAAAGAACACGTGTGATTTAAATTGAATAAATTTGAATAATACTCTAAGCTAACAGTGGCAGCTCATAAATTTTAACGCGATGTATCGTCACGTAGCACTCGTGTTGAGACCTGTGTTTACTTACATATGTATGTTAAATTTGCACAGTTTCTCCGCTACAAATAACTCAAGATTCGCGTAGTTTCTAAAACAAATATACTTGAACATACAGGGGTGTACTTATGAAATTTACAGACGTTAATATCGTCTTAAATTTTATTGTATCAATAAAATCGAAATAAATATATTCCTTTTCTATTGTCATAATTAAACGAAAAACTGTGTTGATAAATGGATCATGGTGATGTTTGTGACGAATATATTCATATTCTAATTTACCACTGATTTGTTAAATCGTTTCTAGATAACGTAAGTGTTTTTTAGATATTTTTTGAGTTTTATATTAATTTAAAGTATATCGCATATTTTAGGTAGATTTTTTTAATATAATAGAGTTAGGAGACTCCTTGGTCCATACAATAGCGTTGATAAAAAAAATAGAAGCGCGCTAATTTTAAAACCGCCGCAATCTTGTTAGTACATATAATGGACTGCCTCGTTGGTCTAGTGGCTAGATATTAGGCTGCAGACCCGGTGGTCCTGGGTTCAATTCCCAGGTCGGGCCAATAAATAGTTATTGGGTTTTTCTGTAAGAAAGTTCTCAGTAGCAGCCCGGAGTCTGGAAGGTGGAAGTGTGTACACTCCCGCGCCTCGGAAAGCACGTAAAGCCGTTGGTCCTGCGCCTCAACTCTTTCCGGTCGTGTTGTATTGCCGTCCCATCGGATTATGAGAGCTAAGGAAAAGAGAGTGCACCTGTGTTTGCGCACATACTTGTGCACTATAATATCTCCTGCGCAGTTGGCTAATCTCTCTTGAGATTGGCCGCCGTGGCCGAAATCGGTCTGGAGGACCTTAAAATGGTCTTTACCTTTTAATTAATTCATTATTGACACGACTTGTGATTTATAATGTGTTCAAATGTGTTATTTGGATTTAAAGAGTAATAGAGTGAGTAATTTACATAATTTTGACTATTTATGACACTATTTATGAATATACCAATTCGAGGTTCTTATAAAATAGGTTTTCACTTCCGGATGCTAAATACAGTATTATTAATGGTCTTTTTTCAGGTACGTCTTTTATGAATCTACACTTAACGTCAAATGCAAGTCGATGTTTGCTGCGGTACAGTTAAGTGAACTTTTAAATTACATTAAAAATATCACAAGTAAATAAACGACATTAATATAGTTATAGGAAAGGAGATCTCATTATAAATGATATTTTACTGGACCGAATATATCATGCAAACGTGTTAATCAGGGTAAATACTTACTTTCTTACTGGTTCTCTTCGGTAGAATCTATATTAAGAATCGGTGCTAGATTTTCATTCAATTTTATTCTTTAAAATATAAATATAATGACTGGAAATAAAAAATATGACAGAAAGGAACTTACTTATCTTTTCCAACAGCTTGTAATGAATTTGTTTGTCTGGCGAATGGAATGAACAACTTAATTGTGAGCAATATACTTTACGAAATGTCTGGAAACTATCAGCAGCCGACGTGTCACGTGTAAAGAGAGAAAGACTTACGTTCCAAATGGTCCATCGCGAAAGTTAGGGAGAGTGTGGGTGCAAATTTTAGCTTACATAATATAATTGTAAGGGATGTGATGTAAGGGAGCACAACTACATCTAACTGCTCTAAGCCAACCTCACCTGCACATGGTCCTGCCGGTCAACAAACGAGGCTCTGGCGACCGACTAATGGCCATAACCATTCGATAAAGGCGTAGCTAAATGCCACAGACCGGTGACGGGCAGCAGCATCACCTGTATCACAAGCTACGCTCTGCGATCACCAACCCGCCTGCCTAGCGTCGTGATTATGAGCCAAAAAACCTCAATAGCACACACATTTAGGCAACGGCCCCTAGTTCCTGGTGGCCCCGCTGTTCCTGGCCAAGGCGGTGGTCATGGTAAGGGCGGAGCAGGGGGTGGTAAGAATCCCCGGGTTACAGTAGGCCGCCAACACCGACTGACTCTGGCTACGTATAACGGACGCACGCTACGGCTCGACGAACATCTGGCACAGCTCGAAAAAGAGCTAAGGAACATAAGATGGCATGTTTTGGGTTTATGTGATATCCGAAGAAAGGGGGAGGATATCATAACCTTAGAATCAGGCCATCTTTTGTACTTCAGAGAGGGAGACTAACCATCCCACAGTAGCGTCGGCTTCCTGGTCCACAAGGCTCTCTCTGACAACATCTTAGAAATCTCCAGAGTGTCGGCAAAGGTAGCATATCTTGTGATCAGACTCACCAAGAGGTATAGCCTCAAGGTTATCCAAGTATATGCACCGACTTCGACACACTCGAATGATGAAGTGGAAGAAATGTATGAAGACATTTCTAAGGCATTGCACACCACCCAAAATGCCCACTTCAATGTTGTCATGTTGGACTTCAACGCTAAAGTGGGAGTACATACTAGCAGCGAAATGGTAGTAGGACAACACGGATTTGGAAGCAGGAATCATAGGGGGCAAATGCTTGTCAACTTTCTTGAGAAAGAGGGGCTGTTTTTGATGAACTCTTTCTTTAAGAAACAGCCTCAACGGAAGTGGACGTGGCGAAGCCCTGACGCTTTGATCAGAAACGAGATCGACTTCATCATGACGGACAAGAAGCGAATATTTAGAGATGTCTCTGTGATCACAAGGTTTAATACAGGAACAGATCACCGACTTGTACGAGGCACTCAATAATATTGACTATAAGCTCGAGCGCGCTCGTCTGATGAGGTCTACGCTCCGGCCAAATCTGCTCCAACCGGATCAGTCTAATACATTTCAGTTAAAACTGGAATACCGGTTCGCTGCCTTGGAAACCAATATCGACGCTGACATCGACCAGAAGCTCGAACAACCGGTGGGTATTCTTAGGGAAAAGGGGACGAAATTCTATCAAGCGCAAAATGCTGGCAAGAAGTCCAAGCTTTCGGCAGAGTCTCTAGAGCTAATGCGAAAACGACGTGAAAACCCAACAGTCACTTCGTCAGATCTGAATAAGAAAATATCTAATAAAAAACGTTGCTTCTAAGCTCGAGATTTTGAAGGAAGAGCAGGACTTCTACGGTAAACTATACACATCAGAAGTGCCTCCTCCCCAACCCGATCCTAAAGATCCTAGAGCCACCCCAACCCATTTCACAGAAGAGCTGCCAGAAGTCAGCCATGACGTGACAGCTAAAAAATGGAAAAGCCCCTGGGGAAGATGGAATTACGACGGAAGCAGCTGAAAAACCTCTAGTAGCGCAGCTTCAACGCATATTCAATTCTGTCATCTTTTCGGGGAGAACTCCAAAGGCATGGAGCAAGAGTATTGTCGTGTTATTCTTCAAAAAAGGTGACAAAACCTTATTGAAGAACTACCGACCTATTTCCCTCTTGAGCCATGTCTGTAAGCTGTTTTCCAGGGTCATCACAAATCGTCTCGCGCGTAGACTTGACGAGTTTCAGCCCTCAGAACAGGCCGAAGAGGATACGGTACAAGTTCAAGACGCTGCACTGGGAATGGGCATAAACATAAACGGCGACTACCTTTCACATTTGAGATTTGCTGACGATATTGTCATCGTGACAGAAACCGTGCAGGACATGCAGTATATGCTGAGCAGCCTGGCTGAATCTTCTGCTCGAATTGGTCTCCAGATGAACTTGGACAAAACCAAGATAATGTTCAATGGACACGTTGATCCGGAACTAATAGTTCTTAACGGAGTTCCTCTCGAAGTTGTTCAGGAATCTTGGGCCAGCTTTGCAGTTGGGTTGAAATAACTTCGAGAAGGAGGCACGCAGAAAAGTACGGTTGGGCTGGGCAGCGTATAGGAAACTTGGTCAAGTCTTTTCGTCACGGATACCGCAATGCTTGAACACAAAAGTTTTCAACGAGTGCGTCCTACCAGTTATGACCTACGGAGCCGAGACGTGGACACTGACAGTGCGTTTGGTCCACCATTTTAAGGTCGCTCAGCTAGCTATGGAGAGGGCTATGCTCGGAGTTTCTCTGAAGGATCGAATCCCAAACGCGGTGATCTGACAGAGAACCACAGTTATCGACATAGTCCAAAGGATTAGCAAGCTGAAATGGCAGTGGGCTGGACACATGTGTCGCAGAACCGACAACCGTTGGTGTAGACGTGTTCTGGAGTGGAGACCGCGTTTCGGCAAACGGCGTAGGAGCTGAAGATCGAGCTCAGTGGCGTGCCATTGGAGAGGCCTATGTCCAACAGTGGACGACGCAAGGCTGATGATGCTGATGAATATAATTTTAGTTCTCTTACAAAGGATAAGTCACTACTAGAAGTATGTTTCTCTATGTACTTTTTTGTTGTATTCGCCTTTTAAAATCTACTTTAAGGTTTTTTTTTTAAATAACTTGCTCAAGTCGAACAAACTCGTGTCGTTTTATTCACGTAAGTTTTCGAGCTAAAGGATTTCTTAAACTGAATTTTCACTTACAACTAAAAATGCAGAATATTTTTCTTGTATCTCATTTAGTTCCTTTGATGTCGGTAATGTCTTCAACTATATTGTAATTACGATCAGGCTATCCCCTTTTTTACATACTTGCCACCTACCATAAAAACTTTGTAATGTTGTTAAAACCTTCTCACATTTTGTCCCATCACAATTTCTAGATTATAAAGGTTGATTAAAAGGTAATCAAGTGGTGTTAATAAATAAACTCGATAATAATATACCATATTTTAAAAATAGCCTTATCTTGATAATTAATAATTATATAAACTATACGTTTACATAAATAATTTATATCGGTAGATATTTATTAGGTACTTACATTTTGAAACTCGGAATTTTGCGTAAAATATTAGACAAACAATAAATACATAAGTTTTTTATCTCTTACATATATTTTTTCGTTTTTTCTATATATCTACCTATTTATAAATGATGTATATTTATATGTTACGTACGTTTGTCTTATTGCTTTATAGAAGAACTCTACGATACATCTCAGTTAAGTCCTGTTTATGGTTATGTTTAGCTGAGTATGCGCTCAGAGGGCTCATAAACTTACTAAATTCACTTTACTTCAGGGTTTATGCCGATTCTCATTATTTTGAGTAGTTTTACTCTCTACTCCCTAAAGACTGAATTTACACGAATACTCTTGAATTATTTGAATTTCTTCAATCCGTAAGTAAAATTAACTCCAAGTTGGTCCAACTTATCTAAAACGTAACTTATGAAACTTACATATACATATTACTGAATTTATATAGAGGTTACTAAATTAATTATTTTGTTTAGTAAAACAAACATAATTTGCTGTAATTAATACTGAAACACTTTACGTATAGATTATGAATAAATGAATGTATTTTAGTAATACCAGGTACTATATCGTCGAGTCATTAGTGTTATACAATATTAGTTAGTCTTTTTTTTTTATTGTATAGTTAGGCGGACGAGAATATGGGCCACCTGATGGTAAGTGGTCACCAACGCTCATAAACAATGGCATTGTAAGAAATGTTAGCCATCGCTTACATTGCCAATGCGCCACCAACCTCGGGAACTAAGATGTTATGTCCCTTGTGCCTGTAATTACACTGGCTCACTCACCCTTCAAACCGGAACACAACAACACAAAGTACTGCTGTTTTGTGGTAGAATATCTGATGAGTGGGTGGTACCTACCCAGACGAGCTTGCACAAAGCTCTACCACCGAGTAAAAAAAAAAGTAGTCTGGAAAATACTAGAGAACTAAAAATTTAGATCGTGAGTTAGAAGCGTGGATAATATAGAATAGTAAGGTATAAAACTTAAGCCGAGTCGACCGTATAAATCGTGATTCACTATAACAGCGCACGAGATGGACGTACACTTTAAAATACCTTCGCTAAGTGCACTACTTTAGCTCTTTAAATAATAGCTATTTAAACTAGTTGCTCTGAGACACGAATACTACTTCCTCTACAATTTTTATTGTTTGATTTATATAAATTATTATTACGATTATTTATTTATATACTCGTATATTTTCTCGATGATCGCTGCAGATCATAAAGTCTAGTCTGAATTCCAAATATGTTAAAAAGCGATTAGGCTTAAGTTTCTGTCAAGAAATTTTCTGTATCCAGCGGTGCTTAGTATCGAAAGCTTTACATTCTGGTATCTTAAAAGTGCGTTAAGATTTTAATTCAATAGCATTGCCTTCCCATCGGACTATAAGGATAACTCATATCGGTTTATGTAAAGCACCTATGTTTGCACACACACTTATGTTGTATATTATTTGCTATACTGTTGGATATCCGTCAGAATTACATTTTTACTTATGCATACCCAAATTCGAAATAAAATTTACTCATATAGATTATAGGCTCTAACAAGCACTTTTAATTCGTCAGTGTTAATTTTATTTTTAATAGGAAGCTGCCACCAGGTTCTGTATGTGTATTTATCCTTAGTGATAAAAAGTTTAGCCTTCCATTAAATATATATAGACTTGACGAGTTTCAGCCCCCAGAACAGGCCGGGTTTCGAAGAGGATACGGTACCATAGGCCACATTCACACAGTGCGGCAGATTATACGGAAGACGGAGGAGTACAATCAGCCCCTGTGCTTAGCATTTGTGGACTATGAGAAGGCTTTTGACTCTATTGAGACCTGGTCTGTTCTGGAGTCCTTACAACGGTGCCAAATCGATGGGCGATATCCAAGTGCTGAAAGGTCTGCATGACGCTGCTGTTATGACCGTCCAAGTACAGAATCAGCAGTCTGACCCTATCCTCTTGCATCGAGGAGTGAGACAAGGGGATGTCATCTCCCCGAAATTGTTCACTAATGAATTAAAGGATATCCTTTAATTCATTAGTGAACAAGTTCAAGACGCTGCACTGGGAATGGGCATAAACATAAACGGCGACTACCTTTCACATTTGAGATTTGCTGACGATATTGTCATCGTGGCAGAAACCGTGCAGGACATGCAGTATATGCTGAGCAGCCTGGCTGAATCTTCTGCTCGAATTGGTCTCCAGATGAACTTGGACAAAACCAAGATAATGTTCAATGGACACGTTGATCCGGAACTAATAGTTCTTAACGGAGTTCCTCTCGAAGTTGTTCAGGAATCTTGGGCCAGCTTTGCAGTTGGGTCGAAATAACTTCGAGAAGGAGGCACGCAGAAAAGTACGGTTGGGCTGGGCAGCGTATAGGAAACTTGGTCAAGTCTTTTCGTCACGGATACCGCAATGCTTGAACACAAAAGTTTTCAACGAGTGCGTCCTACCAGTTATGACCTACGGAGCCGAGACGTGGACACTGACAGTGCGTTTGGTCCACCATTTTAAGGTCGCTCAGCTAGCTATGGAGAGGGCTATGCTCGGAGTTTCTCTGAAGGATCGAATCCCAAACGCGGTGATCTGACAGAGAACCACAGTTATCGACATAGTCCAAAGGATTAGCAAGCTGAAATGGCAGTGGGCTGGACACATGTGTCGCAGAACCGACAACCGTTGGTGTAGACGTGTTCTGGAGTGGAGACCGCGTTTCGGCAAACGGCGTAGGGCGCCCTCCGGTGGAGGGACGATATACGCAAAGTGGCTGGCAGCGAATGGATTTTGAGAGCTGAAGATCGAGCTCAGTGGCGTGCCATTGGAGAGGCCTATGTCCAACAGTGGACGACGCAAGGCTGATGATGCTGATGAATATAATTTTAGTTCTCTTACAAAGGATAAGTCACTACTAGAAGTATGTTTCTCTATGTACTTTTTTGTTGTATTCGCCTTTTAAAATCTACTTTAAGGTTTTTTTTTTAAATAACTTGCTCAAGTCGAACAAACTCGTGTCGTTTTATTCACGTAAGTTTTCGAGCTAAAGGATTTCTTAAACTGAATTTTCACTTACAACTAAAAATGCAGAATATTTTTCTTGTATCTCATTTAGTTCCTTTGATGTCGGTAATGTCTTCAACTATATTGTAATTACGATCAGGCTATCCCCTTTTTTACATACTTGCCACCTACCATAAAAACTTTGTAATGTTGTTAAAACCTTCTCACATTTTGTCCCATCACAATTTCTAGATTATAAAGGTTGATTAAAAGGTAATCAAGTGGTGTTAATAAATAAACTCGATAATAATATACCATATTTTAAAAATAGCCTTATCTTGATAATTAATAATTATATAAACTATACGTTTACATAAATAATTTATATCGGTAGATATTTATTAGGTACTTACATTTTGAAACTCGGAATTTTGCGTAAAATATTAGACAAACAATAAATACATAAGTTTTTTATCTCTTACATATATTTTTTCGTTTTTTCTATATATCTACCTATTTATAAATGATGTATATTTATATGTTACGTACGTTTGTCTTATTGCTTTATAGAAGAACTCTACGATACATCTCAGTTAAGTCCTGTTTATGGTTATGTTTAGCTGAGTATGCGCTCAGAGGGCTCATAAACTTACTAAATTCACTTTACTTCAGGGTTTATGCCGATTCTCATTATTTTGAGTAGTTTTACTCTCTACTCCCTAAAGACTGAATTTACACGAATACTCTTGAATTATTTGAATTTCTTCAATCCGTAAGTAAAATTAACTCCAAGTTGGTCCAACTTATCTAAAACGTAACTTATGAAACTTACATATACATATTACTGAATTTATATAGAGGTTACTAAATTAATTATTTTGTTTAGTAAACAAACATAATTTGCTGTAATTAATACTGAAACACTTTACGTATAGATTATGAATAAATGAACGTATTTTAGTAATACCAGGTACTATATCGTCGAGTCATTAGTGTTATACAATATTAGTTAGTCTTTTTTTTTGTTTTTATTGTATAGTTAGGCGGACGAGCATATGGGCCACCTGATGGTAAGTGGTCACCAACGCCCATAAACAATGGCATTGTAAGAGATGTTAGCCATCGCTTACATTGCCAATGCGCCACCAACCTCGGGAACTAAGATGTTACTTCCCTTGTGCCTGTAATTACACTGGCTCACTCACCCTTCAAACCGGAACACAACAACACAAAGTACTGCTGTTTTGCGGTAGAATATCTGATGAGTGGGTGGTACCTACCCAGACGAGCTTGCACAGAGCTCTACCACCGAGTAAAAAAAAAAGTAGTCTGGAAAATACTAGAGAACTAAAAATTTAGATCGTGAGTTAGAAGCGTGGATAATATAGAATAGTAAGGTATAAAACTTAAGCCGAGTCGACCGTATAAATCGTGATTCACTATAACAGCGCACGAGATGTACACTTTAAAATACCTTCGCTAAGTGCACTACTTTAGCTCTTTAAATAATAGCTATTTAAACTAGTTGCTCTGAGACACGAATACTACTTCCTCTACAATTTTTATTGTTTGATTTATATAAATTATTATTACGATTATTTATTTATATACTCGTATATTTTCTCGATGATCGCTGCAGATCATAAAGTCTAGTCTGAATTCCAAATATGTTAAAAAGCGATTAGGCTTAAGTTTCTGTCAAGAAATTTTCTGTATCCAGCGGTGCTTAGTATCGAAAGCTTTACATTCTGGTATCTTAAAAGTGCGTTAAGATTTTAATTCAATAGCATTGCCTTCCCATCGGACTATAAGGATAACTCATATCGGTTTATGTAAAGCACCTATGCTTGCACACACACTTATGTTGTATATTATTTGCTATACTGTTGGATATCCGTCAGAATTACATTTTTACTTATGCATACCCAAATTCGAAATAAAATTTACTCATATAGATTATAGGCTCTAACAAGCACTTTTAAGTCGTCAGTGTTAATTTTATTTTTAATAGGAAGCTGCCACCAGGTTCTGTATGTGTATTTATCCTTAGTGATAAAAAGTTTAGCCTTCCATTAAATTGTTACTTTGTAAAAACAGCCAAGTTTGATACTATATCCAATTCATAAGAATACATGTAATTTTTGATAGAAACCAGTACTATATAAATTTATTTATTTAATACACGATAATGCATAAAGCAAGCACTTGCATAGTTGGAAAACATTAAATTAATAAAGTTTCAAGTTAATAATAACGTAATAGCTTGCCTTGGTGGCCTTTATGGCAGTTCTATGGTTAAACTTTTCACATTACGACACATAAGGTATTTTGTGCAAACTCGGTTACAGAGTTCAATTTGTAGTGTTATCTTACGTTCCACACCATCGCTTTATTTATAATTTAAATTGTTTTATACGATATTTAAATGTACTTATTTATTTTTGTTAGTAAGTAAAGTATAGTCAAGACATTATTTTTGTCAATTTATAAACATAATATATATATATTTTATTTTAAATGTCTTAAAACCTTTCATCAATATTTATGTTTGCTATAAATAATCTTAAAACTCGTTAATTTTATTATATCCTTCCGCACTTTATATTTTATATTTTAAAATCTCTGAATGTTTTTGGGTTCCTTAGAAACATATGTGTCGGGTATCAGCAACAACAGAGGTAATTAGTTAGTTCAAGGTGCAAGGCATGTGTGATCATGTAGTCACACATGCCTTGACACAAATATACTTTAAGATCAAGTATAAATACTTATAAATTATGTAATTCCAGTCAACATCATATAAAAAAAACTTCATCGATTTATGTAAACTCAAAACATTAATTTTGGCGAAATTCATTATTACTCTAAAAACTCGGCAAAATAATGTCAATAAAGTAAATAAAACAGCCCGTAAATGTTCCACGTCAATGTTTGAGGCTTATTCCACCACACTGATCTAATTTGGGTTCATAAGTAGTACAATTTTTATCACGATCTTTCCTTAACAACTAAGTAAGCTCTGAACACGTTATCTTCAGTTAAAATCCGTGTGTTCTATCCACTGAGCCATTTCAGTTCATTAAGGTTTCATAATTACTAACAATTTTCAATTCAGAACAACAGAAAATCAAGCCTTAATATGCCTTGATTTTCTGTTGTTCTGAATTGAAATTCTTTTATATCTCATGAAAGTTATAAAATGAGTCATTATTTATCAGGAAACTAACACAGATCTGATAAATTTTTATTACGGTATATATATTGATAGAAGCTTACCCAAAACTGAAACAAAGAGAGGTTGGCAAACCTTTGACAAGTAATATCCAAGACAACGTAATCGCATTACTGCCGCTGATGTCTATAAAGACGTCAGCGCTCATGGTTGACGTAGAATAGATTGGACAGATGCATAACCAATAATTAGCAAGTTTGACACAGAAATTGATGATAATAAATTTGGTCCAACGTTTGTAAGCTTCGTTTACTACATTGGAGTATTGATTTTTTATTTGAACTTTAACTCATTCCTGCAATGATGATAACATTGTGGTAATTTTATTGAAGGGGATTTTTTTTTTTAATTATTTCCCGGGATGACAATTGTCTCTTCTCCACCTGATGGTAAGTGGTAGTAGAGTCCAAACGCGACGATGGTTAGTGCAGTCAGGAAGAATGATTTTCACTAGCCGCCCCCGTCTTGCCGGCCCGCAAGATGCCTCTTCACGCCTCGTTTGAAGGAACCCAGGTCATAAGAGGAGGGGAACACGTGTGCTGGTAAAGAATTCCATGTTTTGGAGGTGCGACAAACAAAAGAGTTGCCAAATTTCTTCGTGTGCGATGGAATTGATGTCACAGTTAGGCGGTGACATCGAGAGCCAGCATGCGTAGACTTGTGAAGGAATGGGGAAGCAGGAATGAGGGAGAATAATTCCTCTGAGCACTCGCCGTGATACATTCGATAGAAAACGCTCAGTGCCGCTATCTCTCGACGCAATTGTAAAGGCTCGAGGGTGTTGGTGACCTTTACGTCGCCAATAATGCGAACCGCACGTCACTGCAACCGATCCAAGGCTTCCAGTAAGTACTTAGCGGAGCCATCCCAGAGGTGCGAGCAATATTCGACGCAAGACCGCACCTGTGTTTTATACAACAGGAGCAGTTGTTGTGGCGTGAAAAAACGCCACACCTTGTTTAAGACTCCGAGTTTCCGTGAGGCTGTTTTTATAACAGCCTCGATGTGATCCCTTGGACTGAGGTAGTACCACAGAGGGAGGGAGGAGGGGAAAATGGTGACTTTTTCGCTGTGAGAGCGCATATTTGAGTTTCTTGGCGTTAAACTCAACAAGATTATCAGAGCCCCATTTGGCAATGAGTCCTAACGTCCTATCGAGTTCAACAACAAGATCCCGCCGTCTCTCCTCAGTTTCCGCCCGCCCAGCTACTGCACGTCCGTGGTATCCTCCGTGCACTGTACTGCCATCTGCATAGCAATGTATGTTCCCGAGAGAGAGCATATCATTGATATGCAGAAGAAAGAGTGTGGGGGATAGCACCGACCCCTGGGGGACCCCAGCATTCACTACATAGAGTTGTGAAGCGCAACCATCAATTAAAACGCGAAGGCTACGCTTGTGTAGGAAGCTGGCAATCCAGATGAAGAGCTGAGCTGGCAGACCGTATGCTGGCAGCTTGGAGAGAAGACTTCTGTGCCAGACCCTGTCGAAAGCCTTGGAGATATCGAGACTGACAACCACCGATTCCCCACGCCTGTCGATAGCTTCACCCCAGAGGTGTGTTACGTACGCTAGAAGATCACCTGTGGACCGTTTTGTACTGAGGTGATAGCTATTGGCCGATAATTTGCCGGGTCAGACCGATCCCTTTTTTGGGAACCGCTTGCACATTAGCTTTTCTCCAAGAATCCGGCACACATCCTGTAGAGAGAGACAGCTGAAACAGGCGCGTCAACACAGGGGACAGCTCCGCTGCACGCTTCTTCAGCACTATGGCTGGTATTCCATCGGAACCACTAGCTTTCCGTACATCGAGTGATTGCAGCTCTGCACGCACATCACGCTGCCTGATTTTGATGTCAGGCATCGTGTGGCCACATGAAGGTATTGAAGGTGACAGTGCACTGCAATCATCGATCACAGAGTTATGCATACGTACAATGCATTTCAGCGTGTATATATGCATATTTAATTAAGTTGGTAATTATTTGTAGATGATATAGCTTCTGGATTACATATTTTTTTAAATTAGGATACTTATGTTGTTATCCATATATTATCTTTTTTATAAATACGCTCTTGAAATATTAAACAGAAAAACCCACACTTTGTAAAGCGATTCTCAAAATTTTATTAATCTTTGTCAATCTTCGCAAGGAAATGGTAAAGCGGCCTTGGTAAATATTTTCCCCTTTTCCGCGGAAGTTTCTTCATTTGTAAATAAATCGAGTGCTCTCTTCGACGGCGGCAGTAATTTTCTAAACCGATTTAATATCAGCCGGTTTTGCTTGAGTCATAATTAAACATTCAATCCACATTTTGTACTGTCCTGGTTAATTTTGTAATAATTTCTTTTTTTTTTTTCTTAATTTTGCTGCCTCGTTTGTCTAGAGTAGCTAGATATAAGGCTGTTGGGTTTTGCTGACAGAAAATTCTCAGTATCAGCCCGGAGTCCGTGCCTCGGAAAGCACGTAAAGCCGTTGGTCCTGCGCCTGAACTCTTTCTGGTCGTGTCGGATTATGGGAGCTAGGGAATAGTGAGTGCACATGTGTTTGTGCACACACTTGTGCACTATAATATTTCCTGCGCAGTTGGCTAATCTCTCTCTTGAGATTACCCGCCGTGACCGAAATCGGTCTGGAGGACATTAATATTTATTATTATTATTAATTTCTTAGTTAAAATGATATTACAAATAAAAATAAACAAAATTTTATTCATAGTGTAATACATCAAAAATAATTTATATTATAGCAATTGTTATTATACAGGCTTAAAAATAGTACATGTGATAAATTAGAAGACGAAAATAGATTTTCAAGTTTGCGCGTTAACCGCAAAAAAATCTCCTTTTGTCATAGCCTCATTTTGAGAATACTCCCCTCGCTTCCACAGCCAGAATCGGGATACTTGGCGTAGAGATTTCGAACATTGTTCAGTTCCGCGGCCAACTGGAAGTTAAAGCCAAATTGGCTTCCAAAAAACTCGGAGTGTTCAACAAGGCGAGACAGTATTTCACGTTGTTGCATCGCCTAAAACTGTACAAGGCGCAAATTCGGCCCCACATGGAGTACTGCTCTCACCTCTGGGCGGGAGCTCCCCAGTACCAGCTCTTCCTTTTGACCGCATTCAACGTAAAGCAGTTCGCATTGTCGACAATCAAGCTAATACCGACCGGCTTGATCTTTTGGATTTGCGTAGAGATGTTAGGTCACTCTGCATACTCTATCGCATATATCACGGGGATTGTTCTGACGAGTTGTTTGGTTTAGTCCCGGCCGCTGAATTTCACCACCGGACATCACGCCAGAACTCAAAATTCCATCCTCACCATCTCGATGACTGGAAATCCACAACAGCGCGTTTCCTAAGGCATTTCCTGCCTCGCACAATCACTCTGTGGAAACAGCTTTCGCCGGCGACTTTTCCGAACCGATATGACATAAAAACCTTCAAGAAGAGAGCGTACTGCAAGTCTTCGGATGTTGCAGAAGTTCATGGGCGGTGGTATTCACTTTCCAACAGGTGAGAATGAGGTTCGTTTGCCCCTTCTTAAAAAAAAAAAGATTATTTGATAAAAAAATTAATGAAATTTTGTATTCATGTAAAAAAAACCAGAATTGAGGCGTTTTACTCAAGCAAATACTATATTGATGTTACAGGTTGCAGCTGACTTTCCATGTGCTTCATTGGAGTTTATAATTCATAAGCAGGTTAAAAAGCAAAACTTATCGGAATGTAACTAAGTATAGAACTCATAAAACCACGTGCTTGATCATAACATCACAGGTCTCCTGTCAAATTACAAGGATATTAAGGAGTACCGTCACATTGCGGGCCGATATTAAAAGTCCCATCTCAAGTGGAGCTGTTATTACCCTTGCGGTGACGTCAGCTGTCCTTTCGACCCTTGTTACACGTTATCCTCACTCACTTAGCTCGCCGCCTCAAAAATAATCCCGCTTGAATCAACAAGTGCTTTGTAATCTCAATTATTAATCTTGGAACAAAACCTTATGGATTATGTTTACTTAGTTTTATGTTTTCTTTTATTTCGCTGGTATAATAATGTTTCGGAAAAAGTTTAAATGTTTCTTTATATCCCTAAAAAATATATTTAAGATTAATACGCCATGTTTTATTATAATTGAATGAAAGAAATTTCAATCCTTTTAATTTAATTCAATTTGAAATTCAAAACGAAATAACATTTTAATTAAAATGCATGGAGAACGTTTTCTTACATATGCACCTGAAACCATTATCATAATTAGCATTGACAACAAACATAAATAATATTTAACGATTGCATGAAAAGCATACATTTTTCATATCTTCAAAACAAAATTAATTGCTTGATCAATAAATAACATTTAATCTAAATTACTGTAGCTATTAATTAATACGTCATATCTTATATTATATTTGATTGTTGTAATAGAAATAAAATAAATGTCATAAATATAGACGAATGATCAAAATTACCACAAAGTCAAAGGCAAGAATAAATTTTCGTCAAGGATGTGAAAATTTAAACGGCAAATACGATCGTAAAAGTGTGAAATTACTTTTTAACGTTTACGACCTGTGGGTTACTTATACTTTACCAAAATCTACTAAAAATGTTAATAAACTTTTGAATACTCGATGTTAATATTTAATTTCTCCATTTATGCTCGAATCTTCTGCAACCTAATAAATTATTCTAATTGATATTTCGAACTAATTCATATTACATTTTCAATAATTTCATTCTAACAGATACACTTTATAAACAGTTAAAAATTACAATCGTTTAAATAATATGTATTTTAAAATCACTCAATACAATCACAATATAACATTATATATAACCTATTAAATTTTTAAGGAACCAGGCAGGATTTCGGAATCTTCAGCTTTTATCTAGCCATTAGGCCAACAATACAGGCAATAAATTTAAAGAAAATATTCCTTTACTATATTATTTACTTTTTACATGAATATATAAAAATAATTTAAAAATTTTATTCTTCAACAAAAATTATATATTATATGATTTTTAATTACACTAAGACAGTTTTTTTTTGTATATAAGAGACAATAAGTGTATCCAATGTAAATAAATTAAAAAATATATATATTTAATTTTATAGCCATTGAGTTTACTATGTGCTGTCTCACATTTTATATTTATTTTTTAAACTCATTTCATTATTAAGTGTTTAACTTAAAGTTTGGACGGTAGTTAGTTAAATAAATATTTTTCGATTTAACTGCTGATATTACGCAGCTAATATTTAAATTATTAAATATGAAACTTTGTAATGAAATTTCCGGTGTTTCAAGTTGAAGAAGTCCGAAGTAATTTAATTATTTTGTACCCTTATTATATTCTTACTGTGCTAACGACTTATTCGCAGATTGTTGAAATAAAGTTAAAGGTCGTCCAGTACAAATTAATAAGTATAATAAACTTTATGAAAATTAATTTGTATTTAATTACGAATTACTTACCATCTATTATTTTCCATTCAGAAATATATAATATATTTAATTTCACATATTTTTATAAGACAATTACAACAATATTGTTTAAATTATAATCAAAGAGGTTAAATATGAGTTTTAATATTATAAAAGTGTTTTAAACTTGATGTGTACTTATAACCATTCATATGTATAATATTTACGTCCAGTATCTTACAAGCAAATCAAAGTCAAATTATCTAATTTCATTTTAACCAAAATTGTCATTGGCCAATGGCAGCCGATGACGTAATAGGCAAACATAATATAATTGTCTCTGACTAACCCGTATGTTGGGATATGAGCAAGCCCGTCTGGGTTGGTACCACCCACTGATTATACATTCTACTTCTAATAATATAATATTACTTACCAATGTCTATGGGTGGTTATGAACACGAAGTACTCCGGTACAGTAGGGTCACCCCGACTCAACAAATGTAGGTATGCGTGTCGAATGAATATGGGATATTTGCTTATATATAAGCGTCTTAACTACCAATCCGGTGGCAGGCAACCAAAACAATAGGAAAAGTATTTCCAAGCTGCAGTTGCTTCAGGAAACTCCTTCCCTCTGTGCGGCCATCCAATTATACTATAGAGTAGCTCTTTAATTTGTCACTTTTGCATTTAAACACGACCCCGTCGACATCTATTTAGGACACAATATTTATCTATTTTTTTTAAGACAAAAAGAAAGAGTTATAATTTATAATACTTGTTTGATGAGATAAAACTAGCTGTTGCTTATTTACAAATAATTAAAACCAAATCAAACTATAGATGTTTGGCAGTAACTGCAGTGTAGTTTGTAAATAGATTTTACTTGGTGGTAGAGCTTTGTGAGAGCCAGTGTAATTACAGGCCCAAGGGCCATAACATTTTAGTTTCTAAGGTTGGTGGCGCATTGGCGATGTAAGCGATGGTTAACATCGCTTAAAATGCCCATTTCTATGGGCATTGGTGACCACTTACCATCAATTGGCCCATATGCTCATCCGCCTACCTATGCTATAAAAAAAGATGATTATAAAACCTTAAGTGTAGTAATAGAAATGTCATGTCATGACCTACCTGTAGCGATAATGTCATGATTTAGATGTGTTATTAATAACGCATTTACAAATAATAAGAAAGTTTCAAGAAATATCTTGCACCAGTAATTAATATTTACTGAAAATAATCGAAATATACAGGGTTATTTGTAACGACCTAGCAACCTCGCAGGACTAGATAGCTAACACCATAAACAACAACTTGTTCGACGACTTTTGATAATTTGTTAGATTTTATTTTCATACAAAAATAAGTATTAATTTAATTTCCCGCTTTAACGTTTATAAATCTACGCGCTTCGCAAAGATCGACGCGTCGCGTCGTTCTTTCGTTTATGAATGAAATATAGACCTACAAATGTTTCTCATCATCATAATCATTTTTTTTTTCATGTATTGAGTTATGTCCATATTCGTAGAACAAAAGAAAGCAGTGATTAAGTTAGTGCAATGACGACTTAAAAGAAAAATAAAACACACTTATGAATTCCGAAAAAAAAAAATTGAAATAGAAGAAAACAACATTGCTAACAATTAAAGTGCATCATTCATTTAAAATTCTAACGTATTATTTAACGATATTTATAGGTTAATGCGTATTATATTTATAATTAATTGCAAAAAAATATACTGTAATAACTTAATGTTTGCAAGTTATTTAGGTATAGGCACGTATAATGCTTCACTCGAACCGCTTTAGCTTAACGAGATAAATTGAATTCTGTTCGCAGCAAGTTGGACGTCCAATCCAAATGCAGCAACAATATTTAGGATAACAATCCACACAATATTGAACGTTTTTCTGCCATATTTTAACTATATTAAAAATATAACACCTAAACAATTTCATCAAAAACATTACACCCCGTCTTATTGACTCTACTCTTTTCGCCCAAAGAATCGGAATTGCAATTCATAGGGAAAATGCTGCTAGCATTTTTGCCACAGTGCTACGCACCGCCACGATTTGTACAGTAACTATTTTTAATTTTTATTTGTAATTATTTAATGTAAATAAATACTTTGTTAAAAATAACATAACCCGCACTAAAGCCAATGACAGGAATTTAAGATGATGGTCGGATAAATCAGAAAAAATTAAAGGATATTATGAGGATTATGAATTCAATGGCTCAATAAAAATCCCATGTCTTCTAATGGGCATAAAAATCATACATAATTTTTACCAGCATATGAAAATTTAACTTAAAACGTTATTACAACAATTTTGCATCACAAAGAGCTATTATGTAAATATTCAACTCTTCATTTTAATTTCCTTTTTAAGCATAATACAATTATTTTGAAGGTATTATCGGTGTTCGTCCCAATAAACTTGGACGAATTTGAATATATAATTATATTATATAAAATGCATTTGCTGCTGACTATAAAATAGCCTAAACTATCAACCATTAAGAATTGGAATTATATGAAACTTTTATTACGTTATATAGTTGTATAATATTTGGCACCGCAAAGCCTAAACTCTAGTTGTTGTCTAGAATGTGATTGTTGATCTACGTTGAGACAATTATATCTGAAATCGATCAAGGGAACAAAAATTAAAACAAAAAGAATTAATAATATGATAGCGCTTTAAATGTAATGGATCGTTAGATTAATGTTCATTTCAAACACTGTGAGTCTAGTTACTGCAATAACCTCTGATATACCTGTGAATATTCACACGTAAATTTTAAATTGGGTTTAAAGTTTTGAAACAAGGAGACATATAATATTATACCATACATCATTGAGGGATTTCATTTGAATAAAACGGTATCTGTGTGATATAGTGTGCTTAAGATAGCAAGCGAACACTACTTAGCTTATGAGACTTGGCGATTTTATGACCTATTTTATATTGCACATAAATAAAGGCGCATTACTTCACAAACGCTCACACATAATATGCGGAAATAAAACAAACGCTACATAAGCAATAAAATAACAATTATAAAAAGGTTTTATAACCGTTATAGAAGCTTATTTAAAGCACATATTACTGGAAAAAATGGCAGTGGAAAAGTTCAGACAACGAGTCGGCCTGCACTTACTATCAACTACCCATTTGATGATCTGAAAGAGATACTCATATAACTTATTCGCCCCTTTTACAGTTGTTACAAAAAATGTGATGAATGTGAGAGCTAAAATTACAATGTGCATACCGTACATTATGTGAGTCGAAAGGAGTTTTACAGTATTTTACGATTATTTTAAAATAAAAGCTAGAAATTACCAACAAAGATTCGAAATATAAGTCTAAATAGATTTGATTAGAGCTATATAGTTAGTTAGAATTTGTATTTTTTGAAAATTTATAAATTATGAACTCTCATATAGAGGACTTGAGAAACAAGAGTGTGAGTGAGACTTCAAAGATAAAAGACGTCTGATTGAGCTTTGTGTAACGTTGAGCTAGTCGTAATTACTAATTATATAAAACACTACAAGGTTAAAAAAATTAAGCATGTACTAAATGTAATTAAAGTAACTTATTTCATACGTGAATAATCTTCTGAATATCAGACTTTAGAAGTAATGTTCATTAAGCTGTACGTCTAAATCCTATTACAATACACATATCTGGGTTAAAGTGACCCAAGAGTATAATTTCTGCTGAGACGCAGTACGTGTAACTTTGTATGCTTATAACGTTTTCATGGGTAAACCACTCGGCTAATATTTATGATATTTTATATAAGGTAAGTTGGGAGACTTTGATTCTTATAAGTGTGCAAATCACACGCGAATGAAATAGAAAATTAATTTAATATTTCATTTAATCTTTTTAATGCACGACCATGTTTTAGTAAAAAACCTCCTAGAATGAGTTTTGTTTTCGTATTAGATTTTTATTACCACTAGACATATTAAGGGTCTTCTTTGACGTTCCGCCGCACGAAGTTTTACGTTTTTAGCGCTACTGTCGCAACTATCGAGGCTCGGGCACGGCACGCACACATATACGTATGCAGAGTGGGGTCGTCGCACTTTTTTTTCCTAAACTAAATTTTAACTTTATTGTCACTGATTTTGAAATGTTGTCAAATACATATCTATAGCGTTGAGGTGAGTAGTTTGGTATAAATAAACTTCTTGATGTCGTAATGTGGAATAATAAAAAAAAATTGACGAAAGACGAATGTGGAATGCTTTATTAAAAAACGGAACAAGTATATATACAAAAAGTGAAATAAATATAGATCAATAAAAATAGAAAAGGAATACAAGAAAAACATTATATAAACATTATTGAAACAAACATTTTATGCTAAAATAATAAAAACAATATTATTATTACTGTAAAAATAAATGTTTTATTTCTTTAATTACTCAATATAAAAAAATATGTGAATAAATACATAAAATAATTAAACTTCTAAAGAAAAATATATAATTCCTGAATCGAAATATATATTTTACAACATTTATTCTACTATGAAATTCACTTTCTCTCTTTCTAACCAATTGGAATAAAGCGGAATAAAAAGGATAGCGGGAATTTTGCAGTTTGACTTTCGGTTTCTTGGTTCTGCTACGGAAATCTATTACACAATAATCGACCTTACGGATAAAGTACCTAAAGACTATATTTGCCTGAGCATGTTAGCTAATAAAATAAAAGGATAGCTAAGTTCTCAGGCGATTTGATGAGGCTAGGCATTACCGAATTCAGATATCTAAAATCGGATTTTGAAATCGATTTGTAAGTCTGAAATCGGATAAATATCAATTTGCAAAACCAATGATGACGATGAGGCATGAAAACGTTTCGTATATCCTCACTAGATAGCGCTTTGACGTAACAAAAAACTAAAAGAAACATTTTATGCTAAAATAATAAGAACAATATTATTATTACTGTAATAATAAATGTTTTATTTCTTTAATTACTCAATATAAAAAAAATATGTGAATAAATACATAAAATAATTAAACTTCTAAAGAAAAATGTTATAAAAATGTATAATCCCTGAATCGCGGTATTAAAGTTTTTAACGCAGCTTATTATATATACAAGCGTGGCGGTCTTCCAATTGGAAGTGTGTTCTTTAGTGTGATGCCACTACTGTTCTTAGATCACAGTTACAAGGATTATGTACTTCGTTCTACTCATTTCCACTTGAGTACTAGATTGCCCGCTGAGTTGAGAGTCAGTAATTTACTGACTAATGAGGGTTTGTTAGGTGGGCCATCACGCGTGTTTCGTTTTATGCATAAATGGGATTTGGTCATTTTTATTATTTAGTGTTCAAAACACTATTTATAAATACTTTGTTTAGTTTTACGTTATCAATGAAAATAAGAATAATTTGAATTTTTACGACAATAAATTTATTGCCTCAGTTGTTGTTTTACTGGCCAATATAACTAGGAAATGGACGAAATAAGTAATTATATATATAAATATTTCAAAAAATTATATTTATTTATAAAAAAATTGCAATGTATCATTATATATGAGAGTGTTATAATTATGTAACTAGTTAGAATTTCAACTCGAGTTATTTTTTGTTTTTTTATCAAACTACAAAATATTATCAGTAAAAATATCGTATCAAATGATAAAACACTAAAAATACCAAAAAAAAAAACAGAATACATAAGCCGGTGCGCGCCCTAAAATTTATGATGAACAGTCGGTGACAACTAAAACGTTCAAATAAATACTAAATACGCTATTTACGCACACATTGATTTTGTGTAAGTACACGGTTCGATCGCGATCTATCAATGCGGCGCAAACCGACGTGCTCTCACTTCGAAGGCGCGTGGCCGACTGGTCTGCGAGGATTATCGGCGGCTCGCATAAGAAAACGCGTACAATTTCATTGTAATTTATTATAACAAAAAATAAGAAAATGTTTATTAAAAAATGAAGACTCCAGACGTTTCTTTATAGTTTTAACTTTATTATTTGATAAAATTCATTTCTAAATTCTCGACGATTACGATAATTTCGTCTCAATAAGGAAGTGCGATTTTACACGTTTTAGTGATTTTTCTGATTTTTTTTACACTTATCCATAAACATTATCTTAAATTCGAATGCTCTACACGTAAGTTAAATTCATTGGCTAACTGTGTGATTTATTTCAAGGTTGTGGAGCATCGCTTTCTATATAATTCTATCGAAATCCCGCATTATTTATATTATTAAGCAAAATTTACAATCATTTAAACAGTTATATGAGACTTGGTTTTGTAAAGTCTCTCGTAATGCCAATTCCAATGTATAGGAAAGCACTTTTAATCAGATGGCGTATTTGCTTGCTGCCTTTCAACTATTGATAAAAATAATAATAATAAAAGCAAAATATTTCTATTGTTTCCGTTCATTCAACGGATAGCAATATTTTTAAAAGCTTTCTTGATTTCTTTTGTTAAATATAGTATCAAAAACAAAGAGAGCTATAGTAAATAGAGGTTTGATGTATAAAATAACAACTTTACGCCCGTGGCTTCACCTGCGTATGGAAGCGAGGTAAGCGAGCAGGTGTTAATAGGTGAATTCGTAGGTATTTTCCTTATATATATATTTTCCTTATCTAAATTAAATTATATTCCTATATTATTATAACATATTAGTTATATTATGCTTAGTTATGTAAACTCATACTTTATAGCTTATGCTATGTTTATGTAAATAAATACATACAATGAATTGATGGTACAAATTGAATTTGAATTTTGAAAGTGAATTTGAATTTGACACATGATGATGATTTTCTGTCAACACATGATGATGTGTTTATAATTGTAAACACAAATTAAGCACATGCAAATTCAGTGACGCTTGCCCGGGTTTGAACCCTAATCAGTATGTACATGTCATTTATTCATTCTGATTACAGCTAAATTACATTTTCACAAGGATGTAATGGAACCATAAGATATCATAAATTAAAAAAACTTTAAGTTAATTGCGATGTAAAAAAAAACAATATATTAAATATGTGTTTAAAATATTGGTGACATGCGACATGAGATTTGGTTTTTCGTGGAAACAAAATGTAGCAAACGCCAAAATTTATTTGTCGGCTTTTACAAAAATCCTTAGTTAAGTGCTAGATTATTTGTAAATATAATAAATGATCTAGTTTTTGTCTAAATAACCTCTAAAGTGTATAGAGAGTCTATAATCATGAGTATAAATCGGAAAAATATTATATGGATCAAGAACTATATAATACATAAGTCTTTCAATACATATACTAATACTTAATTGAAATATTAAGAGAATATACGGAGCAAGAGATTCATTATCATAATAATACAATAGAATATTCTTGAAAATCTTTATTTGTTAAATACAAGCAATCAATTAAGTTCTTTTATTAACCATGCCGTTATCGTTCACAAAATTGGATCCAGTGACAGACTTCGCTTTATCACTTGCCACGTACAAAATCATATCTGCTATCTCCTCCGGCTCAGATATTCTGTTAAGGAGAGTTTTTGATGGAAAATCATCCCAAGTAAAAGCAGCCTTAGCATTGTCAATAAAATCAGTTCTAACCGGTCCAGGACTTATCACATTTACTCTCACACCGTGAGGGGCCAACTCAGTCGCGCAGCAAACGGTAAAATGATTCAATCCAGCTTTTGATGTGTAGTAGTTAGTCAAACCGGGACTGAAAGGAGCCATAATTCCAGTAATGCTTGATATGTTTACAATGTTACCTTTAGTTTTGACTAAGTATGGTGCTGCCAAGTTTGTTAAATGAACGACCGCTCGGAGATTGATGTTCATGATGGTGTCATAGGCTTTCATCATATCGTTGGCGAGTATGCCACCATTTTCCATTGTCATACCAGCATTATTGACCAAGACATCGATCTTACCGAACTTCTTGATGGTTTGGTTAATGATCTTCCGAGCATCATCGTCGTTGGCGACATCTGCGCGAACCACGAGCGGCGATGAGCATTTCGCAGCCACGGCAGAGAGTTTGGTCTGGTTGCGGCCCACCATGACTACGTGGGCGCCCTCTTTGCTGAACATTATCGATGCCGAAGCACCGATGCCAGAGCTGGCTCCCGTCACAATAACAACTTGGTTTTTGAAACTCATTTTGAAATGTATCAAGTAAGACTAATGACAGTGAATTTTATGCAGCTCTATTTATATGTTAATCAGTATATTTAATGATAAACATAGGAAATTAAACACAACGGATAATTAATGTGTTTATTGATGTGACATTTCAATCGAGATAGTATTATGATACCTGAAGTACACTTGTTACAATTTATCGTACAATATTTTTTTGAACGAAGTTCTTTTACTTGGCTTACAGAAGAGTGAAATGGCAGTGGCCCAAAGTCATGTCACATAACGAAATAGCGTTCATACCCTGCCTGCCACAAAATGCGATTCTTTGGGCGTTTGCAAATTCGAAGTTTGGCTTATTGTCAAAATTACCATCATAAATTTTGTTTAATTGGAGGTGTAAATAATTAAAATAATTTTAAAATATTAGAAAATTCCTTAAAATGGGGATAGCAATTATTATAAAAAAATATTGGACAACTCATTTGCGAAGCAATGAGATGTGTTCTACTAACGCTTACTCGATCCGAGCTGATTCACTCACGTAGAAAACATTTTACACTCGTTCAAATATATTCAACAAGATTTAAATTCATACCATTTGAAAGATAATTTATTAATGAATAAAACAAATACAATTTCAAGTCAAAAAGTATTAACAAATCCTGTGATGTCCTTCAGTATGTACGGATGTTGGTAAACACATCAACTAAAAAAATACACAACCGATTGATCGATTTTTCTTTTTTATTACACTTGAATTCTTAAACAGAAGAACCCTTATGAAAACCACTATTCGAAACTGTTTTTTTTGGTTTAATGATAATTAATATAAATCAAAAACTGACATTTCACGAAAAAAGTATAGCGGCCGTATTTGCTTTTATTTGAAGTGAAAACTTCTTTAGCGGCGTTGTGCACTTTTTTGTGATGGGTAAAAAAATTTAAGCTTGCGTCAGGTGACATGACCCTGATTGAAAATTCGTAAGACGGATTCTGACATGTTAAATTTTTGAACTAAAAACTTCTTTAGCGGCGTTGTGCACTTTTTTGTGATGGGTAAAAAAATTTAAACTTGCGTCAGGTGACATGACCCTGATTGAAAATTCGTAAGGCGGATTTTGAAGTGTTAAATTTTTAATGTAATATAAATTGTCTTGTTTGTGTACGACCGCGCAATAAATGAATATTGTATTTTATCACATAAATGATGGTACTTGTATACTGATAATTAAAGCAATTCGAGCTAAATTTTTCTATAATCATTCCAAAATATTAAAAATGCACAACTAGTTAATATTCAAGTTTTCACTTCTGCCGGCACTCCCGGAGTGCAACCCGTTGTTTTTTTAGTATCATTATTATTAATATCTAGCATATAGGGGCGCCGTCTATAGACCGCCTTTTTAAATTACATTTTACACTCCAATTTCAAATTATTTTTCAGCGTGTAATTTAGTAATACGATAATATATTTTTTTTTTAAATTTTGGCCGATTTCTTTCATTCAAAAACTTTTTTCGCCTAATTTGACCGTTATAAATCGAACCAACCCGTTTTGACCGATTTCTTTACTATTGAATGAGCAAATGAGCTGTGCACGTTTGTATTTTCAAATTTATTAATATAATTTATTTGTCAAATTTATTAACATAATTTAAAAATTTAAATCGTTTCTTAATCTTTGATTAGAAAGAGTTGCATAAAAGAGATTGAGTTTTTTTTGGTGTGACAAAAATTCTATCAATCAAGTAATAAAATCTAAATTTTAAAACACGGTTCGAGTCGAAAAAATGTCGCAAATAACTTCGTTCCTGACCGGGATGCCCCGTTTTCTTTTATGTAAGAGAGGGAAAGTGCCTACCACCGCCCATGGGCATCTGCAACACCCGAGGGCTTGCAGATTCGTTGCCAGCCTTGGAGGAATGAGTACGTTCTTTTCTTGAAGATTTTTATGTCATATTGGTTCGGGATAGTCGCCGGCGGAAAGCTGATTCCACGGAGTGGCTGTGTGAGGCAGGAAATACCTTAAGAATCGCGTTGTTGTGCATTTCCAGGCATCGAGGTTGTGAGGATGGAATTTTGAGGTCTGTCGCGATGTCCGGTGGTGAAATTCATTGGTCGGGACTAATCTAAACCATTCTTCAGAACATTCCCCGTGATATATACGATAGAGGATGCAGAGTGATCTAACATCTCCACGCAAATCCAAAGGATCAAGCCGGTTGGTAAGAACTTGACCTTCGACAAACTTAAGAAATAATGTTAAGAATTAATGTACTGTTTGATTTCCAAGAAAAATTAAATTAAATACAAATTAGGTACTTCTTGATTTGGTCGCGTATAGACAGGTACGCAGACGGACGTAGCGTGGGAATACTCTTTTAAAATATGTAGTAATAATAATATAATGCAATGAAACTGATCGTATCGTTCCCTTTCTATGTGGTTATCTATGCATTCATAATATATTGTTGTTGTTTGTAAGTTCTGTTAAAATTTTGACCTTATATTACATTTCTCAAACCGAAAATAAAAATATCAGTACCCAGCGTGAAAGCAATTATAAACAAATTAAATTTATGAAAAATTGTGCTGTAATTAAAAATGGTACATATTGGGAAAAAGGCACTGGTTCTGTCTCAGCCATATTTACTCAGCATCTCGGACTATCACAGTTGCTAAACCGGTGCAATATAAACAAAATGTGATACAAGTAATCTTATATAGCACATAGACTATTTGGTAGAGGTTCAACAAGTCCGTCTACCTTTAAAGTTGTGCATTGCTGATTAATGAAGTAAACCAATATAATTACAGATGCGGGGGACATATTATTATACTTCCTTCGACTTTTTAATGACACATTAATGTTTTCCACTACTCATGGTAACTTCTAGGAGCATATGTGAAAACTTATGTGATGGCCATTTTAACAGTCACTCTTCCCGATATAAAAAATATAGTAGACATGTCTACTATAGATAGAATTAAAAAGTAGGTATTTTAGTAGGCATATTGTACGATGAATTGTCACAAGTGTACTTCAGGTATCATTATAATATCTAAACTGAAGTGTCACATCTTTAAAACATTAATTATCCGTTGTTTTTAATTTCCTATGTTTATCATTAAATATACTGATTAACATATAAATAGAGCTGCATAAAATTCACTGTCATTAGTCTTATTTGATACATAGCAAAATGAGTTTCAAAAACAAAGTAGTTATTGTGACGGGAGCCAGCTCTGGCATCGGTGCTTCGGCATCGATAATGTTCAGCAAAGAGGGCGCTCACGTGGTCATGGTGGGCCGCAACCAGACCAAACTCTCCACCGTAGCTGAGAAATGCTCATCGCCGCTCGTGGTTCGCGCAGATGTCGTCAACGACGATGACGCTCGGAACATCATTAACCAAACCATCAAGAAGTTCGGTAAGATCGATGTCTTGGTCAACAATGCTGGTATGACAATGGAAAATGGTGGCATACTCGCCAACGATATGATGAAAGCCTACGACACCATAATGAACATCAATCTCCGAGCGGTCGTTCATTTAACAAACTTGGCAGCACCATACTTAGTCAAAACTAAAGGTAACATTGTAAACATATCAAGCATTACTGGAATTATGGCTCCTTTCAGTCCCGGTTTGACTAACTACTACACATCAAAAGCTGGATTGAATCATTTTACCGTTTGCTGTGCGACTGAGTTGGCCCCTCACGGTGTGAGAGTAAATGTGATAAGTCCTGGACCAGTTAGAACTGATTTTATTGACAATGCTAAGGCTGCTTTTACTTGGGATGATTTTCCATCTAAAACTCTCCTTAACAGAATATCTGAGCCGGAGGAGATAGCAGATATGATTTTGTACGTGGCAAGTGATAAAGCGAAGTCTGTCACTGGATCCAATTATGTGAACGATAACGGCATGGTTAATAAACGAACTTAATTGATTGCTTGTATTTAACAAATAAAGATTTTCAAGAATATTCTATTGTTTTATTATTACTACAATGAATCTCTTGCCCCGTATACTATCTTAAGTATTTGTACATATATTAAAAGGCATATTATTTATTATATAGTTTCGAGATTACTGAAGGGATTACTTCACGTTTTTTTCGTCAAGGATTCTATGTCATATATTTTGGGATCAGTCTATTGGTGTCAACTCTCACCATGTAAGCAGCACAAAGTAGGGATGGGAGCGTTCTCCTGTCTCTCTTGCAATAAGCTGTATCTCATTTCTTACACAGTTTTCGGAAAAATTTCGGCCATTATTATTGTTTGTATATCTGATGACAGTAAATTTTATGCAGCTCTATTTATATGTAAATCAGTATATTAGTGATAAACATAGGAAATCAAACACAACGGATAAGTGTTTGAATGATATGGCACTTCAATTGAGATAGCTGAATTATAGTTGAATTACACCTGTGACAATTCATCGTACAATATGCCAGGAAACTACTACTTTTTAATTCTATCTATAGAAAACATGTTTACTATTTTTTTTATATCGAGAAGAGTGACTGTTAAAATGGCCATCACGTATGTGTTCACATATTCTGCACTTCAAAGTTACTATGAGTAGAACAAAAGAATAATGTGCCAATTAAATAATCAAAGGAAATAGTAATCTTGTGTCCCTAGAGGAAGTATGACAATGTGGCCCTTATATTTGTAGAAATGCTGAAGCTCTAGCAAATAATATATGTACTATATAAGATTACTTGTTTTATATTTGACTGGTTTAGCAACTGTGTTAATCCGAGATTCTGAGTCGATATAGCAGAGACAGAACCAGTGCTTTTTCTAATATGTACAATTTTTAATTAGAGTAAGCAAAATTTTTCATTAACTTAATTTGTTTATAATTACTTCACGCTGAGTACTGAGTCTATTCCGGTACGACAAATATAATACAATGTCATAATTTTAACAGGGTTTACAAATTAAGATCATATAATATATTGTGTAGTGTGCACAGATTATGGTCCTCCAGGCCGATTCCGCCAGACCGATTTCGGCCAATTGCGCAGTTGGCCAATCTCAAAAGAGATTAGCCAACTGCGCAGGAGATATTATAGTGCACAAGTGTGTGCGCAAACACAGGTGCACTCTCTTTTCCTTAGCTCTCATAATCCGATGGGACGGCAATCCGACACGACCGGAAAGAGTTCAGGCGTAGGACCAACGGCTTAACGTGCTTTCCGAGGCACGGGAGTGTACACACTTCCAACTTCTAGACTCCGGACTGCTACTGAGAATTTTCTGACAGAAAAACCCAATAACTATTTATTGGCCCGACCTGGGAATTGAACCCAGGACCACCGGGTCTGCGGCCTTATATCTAGCCACTAGACCGACGAGGTTAGGTTAGCTTGTTATAATATTATTATTATCAAAGAAGCTGTTAGTTCCTCTTTATCGTGCCTTGTATAATAAAAATAAATTGGGTGTATGCAGGTATATTGGGTGTGTGTAACAAAAATAGTCAAGCAAGAGATGAATTAAAAACACAAATTATGCACATGAAAATTCAGTGGTGCTTGCCTGGGTTTGAACTCATGATTATGGCTAAGATTCACGCGTCCTAATTACAGGGTCATATTAGCTTATCCAGAAAAACTAACAGATTCAATTTAATGTGTTATTAGAATAAATCTTTAAATTTTTTGTTCTCATATTTAATTATTAGTAATTTTGTAAATTTTAACTACGATTTATGACTAGATTTAATCAAATACTATCCATGATGGTAGATTAATAGTGAGATTAGAATTTATTACCTACGGATTACACTTAATGGGAAAGGGGAAAGAGCATAACTTAATTGAAGTTAACAAGCGCTTGCATTGCTCACCTTAAACATAAATATTATGAGCATAATTAATTTTATCTTCGAGTTATTTTTTAAAATAAACATTTATTATGCATACAACCAGGTATGTGTGTGTGTATGGATTTATGTATGTGTATGTATGTATGTATGTGTGTATGTATGTATGTGTATATATATGTATATATATATATATATATTATTCACATATATATATAATAGCTCTGTATTTTATTTTATTTTTTGTCGTTATATTTGTATGTATCTATATTTTTCAAAATCAATTACCGCCTTCACGAATTTCCGCTTAGCCTAAAGGTTGACTGGTAGAGAATGCCTTTAGGCATTAAGTCCGCCTTTTGTCAAACTACACAATGTGGTGGGCAAAAAAGTTTTAAATAAATAAATAAATAACCAGCAGTTACATAAATTTAACTTTATCGTGTATAATATAACATTATTATCATTTAAACCCACAAGACAAGATAAGAATAAATTTGAAAAGACAAATGAACTGAAATAAAACAATAGTGAGTTAAAAAGACATTAAACGGTGGGAGCTGATTACGTCCCTGAATTAAGCCGACATCACTGTTGAATATTCAAAAGAAATCGACTTACTGTTAAGAAATACCTTAAAATTCTAATCACGTAATTTAGATACGTTTAATGTTGAGAAAAACGTTTAAGCTTGTTTTCAGTTTTTATATTCGATATTTTTTGAACAACGACAATGAAATCCCTATGATTCCAGCCATGGCTTCTTTAAAGGCTAACTGGCAACTTTATAACTTACGCATGTTCTAAAGCAATAGAAACCGTGTAAGTACATTGTAATTGTAATCATATAAATTTATCAAAAAACGAGAGTGGACGATATAAAAAAGATTCACAGAACACGAAAGTTTTTTTTTTAATATATCGTAATATTATCTCGCGGTGCGTCTTTATCTAAAACGAAGTGACGGGCACCAACTAGTAATAAAATATAACTTCAATTGTTATAGTGTTATTTCCATCAAATTAGTTTGTAATTTTTAATATTTTATGTTTTTCTAATTATCGGTACAATAATCGGTTAGTATTTAAACAAATTCAGACGTATGTTTCCAGATCAAGAATTCAACTAATTTCCTTTTCATGGCGTCTGTAAATAAACTGGAGCTAAAGCAAAAATCCTGTTAAAGGAAGACTTTAACGTAATTACAACACTCGACGGTGAAAGGCTTTTACGATCGAGCGGTTTTTTTTTATTTAGTACCCTTAATATATTGCATTTCATGTCTATATCTGGTACTGCACTTTATTAGCTCAATATATTATATTTAGTTTCAGACTGTACAACTTGTATAGATTTAAGTAAGTGTAAAACTAAAACTATTTTATATTTTGAGCATATTATATATTTCTTATTTATTTATTTAATAAATACTTATTGTACAACAAAAATAAACATATAAGTAATAGAAAACAATCAAACTGCAAATGATGGTCTTATCGCTTATAGCGATCTCTCACAGACAACCTTTGGTGAATGGAGCTTTGCAAGAGAACAGGTAGATGCATTTGTAAATTCAAAGGAGAAACTAAATAATACATAAAAAAATTGGAGTATAGCAATAAACTACACATAATTACATTCCAATAAAACACTTATACACGAACTAAACTTACACGAAGATAATGACTTTCGATAATTTATATTTATAAGTTTTAAGTTGAATAATTATATTATAATGAGCTTAACTTTTATATATTATATTTAAGTAGCGCAAACAAATTAATGGTATAGGAACTTATACAAGACAAACAAAAACACCTTGACTATTATATATTTAAGGTAATTACATATAACAAAGAGTTATATCTATTAATTTACATAATGATATATATTTAATTTACAAGTAAGCTCTTAACCTAGATAACCTAAAAGCGAGCCAGGTACAGCTTTATAATAAATGCAATGTGTTTCAACCGCTAATTTAATTGGGGAGAATTTCCACTGAACTTTAAAATGCATACATTTTCGTTTTATTAGACACGAGGTTAGCCCAAACATAATTATTGTTTTGTTATTGTAAGCATTGACCAAAATGTACTAAAGAATATTTAATAAGATATTCTTTCTGCACAATCTCTTAGTAAATTACGGAATAACGTGTGCTGGGCAGGAGCTCAAAATAATCACGGTAGCATGCGTAAGCGATCCCGTGGCGCTCCCGTTAAGACGGGAAGGGTACCGCTGGGTTTTTAGTGGGTATTCCGATGACCGGGGCACACTCGGTGCCCTGGACATATGGCGAGCCCCACATCCCCCCCCCCCCCCTAATGTTCCCGTGGAGGGAAAAGAGTAAGGCGTTTTCCCAGAGTAAAAAAAAAAAGGAGGGAATAATGACTCTTCAACCATGATATCTAAGATCGTATATCCACCGTTCATGCAACAGCACTGACTTATTTACCCTTCAAACCGGAACTCAGCAATAATTTTATTTTCAACGCGAATCATTGTGTTTACCTGATATAGCGTTTATTGAAACAGAACATCCGCTCAGTGAGTCTTAAAAAAGTTTAAATATACTCACAACCAAAAATGCATACATGCTACGTATATTACCAAAGTCAAGGCATTAATTGCGGTAAGTAAAAAAATTGAAATTTCTATATATATCTACTGAAACGTCTATCATTTCGAACTGTGAGATTTCAGAATGATCGATAGTGTTGTTCCTCGACTTCTGTCATAGATATTATCTTCAAGAATATAAGCTATTGCAAACAAACATACTTAAACTTGTTTTAAGGTCAATTTACTTATTAAATAAAACTTCAAGAAATAAATTATTTTACTTTGAAGATTTTTTTGTGCCCATCATCATCATAGAATCATCCATCACTTCAAAAAGTAAAAGGCTTAATGTGTATTCGTCTGTGAAATGTATATCATAGTTAATGTGTAAACCAAAACGAAACAATTTAGTGATTCAGCTCTGCTTGCTTTCAGAGTCAACACATGGACATTCCCTTTATTATTTCAGTACGTTATTCCACCGAGATACCACGTCCTAAATCAGAGTTCATTTGCATACAACAACATCGTCGACACTAGCTACTTGGTACAATAATAAACCAGATAAACATGGCAATAATTAACATCATCCCTGTTTGTTAGACTCGTTTTCAACCCTAGGTTTGTTTGCTTTGTAAAATTATACATAATGATCACAATTTACAGCGAATTAAAAACAAATTGAACATTATCCATGTAAGCTTTTAAAATAAATACATAGATTACTAATACTATTAAGCTTTTAAAATAAATACATAGATTAAGGAGATATATTTTTTCTGTCATTAAATAAAATGGAACGTACAAAAATATAAATAAGTTAGATTTTATAAATGTTTTTCCATTCAAGATTTTTACTTAATATTGAAAATTTCACATAACAAATTGAGTAAGATTCGCAGGGATGAACGTGTTTACCAAAGCCTTCATTTGCTTCAACAAATATGACGTATTTATTCAATGTATAAGCATTTTAATTTTGCTTGGTTGTAACTTCGGTATATTTTATTTTGTTAAACAGAAATATGACTTTCATACAGTTTGTTTTATGTTGTTTGTTTTTTTTATTAATTTCACCAGACAAAACTTAAATGAAAAATGACACGCGTGTGTGGCTCAATTACATTATGATTGTTTGGTATTTGATAAAAAATATATTTATTTTTAATAAGCAAATAAAGGAATCCACTTTGTGGTTTAACGTGGAAATGTTCAATCAGCTCCTGATTTTGTGTTTTCCTATTTGGCACTGAATCAACTTATACTGTAAGTATAAGAAATATCGGTCGAGAATATAGAGTGCTTGTAACTTGATTACATCGTCACCTATCGAATTATGGCTAATAAGCATCGTCTGCAAAAACGAATATTAAATTGTGTGAATATATCAATCGGTCAAATCGTCTAAAATTGCACGACAAATAAAAAGGCACACCTCATGTTTCATTCCGATATTCGTTTAAATAAATTTAAATATTATCTGTTCCGGAAAGAAATTAACGAATTAGTCAGAAAATTGACACATACATAAACACAAACTTATTCCTCTTGTTACTTGACGGCAAGTCAGTTATTCATTTGTTGTGCAATTTTTTATAGCTGATTCCTAAAAGTATTGAATCTATCATGGTTGCAAAATAAAAAATATATGAAGGAACGTTTGTATGTATAAGGTTTTATGCAATTAGTGAGTTCATAGGTTCATATTCACACCTTGGGAATGAAATGATTGCGTCCTGGATATCTTTCAACCTTTTATTTAGTTTCACTTGTCCCAGTATAGTATGTTATAAAATCTTCAAGTTAAATTTTGGACCAAGTTCCCGGTATCCGATTGAGGTGGAATCTTGCATGATATACTAAATGCTGCCATTTTAAATCCAATATGGCGGAGCATTCCGTAATAGCTCCTATGATATGAGTATCAAATGAAAGGGTTTGAAGAGTAGGTTATGAGCAATTGACGTCATATTATGACACAATACTATGAAGTAAATATTAGTAAATTAAAAACAAACAAGCTTTTATGTTATAAAAACTCTTTATTTTATCTCCTGATGTTAAACGTGACACGTTTTTAAATAAATATGTTTATTTTTAACAATTTGGTTTTAATAATATACAAAAATACAGAAAGAAGCTACGTCAGAGGGATCACGACATTCTTAACTTCACTTTTGTGCGGGCACTTGCGAGTGGCGGTCGTTAGATAGTTGCTTTATTATTTTGATAGTCCTTTTTATTTTGTCGATAAATTATATTAGTTTCGTAATTCGTAATAATTGGCTTGTTCTAGATAATTAAAACGGTTGTGTTAGTTAGATGAGTTCATGTTAGTTTAAGTAAGTGTAAGATTATAAATAGCCGTAGATAGATACCGTAGGGTTTACCGATCTTGGAAGTGTGTTCTTTAGTGTGATGCCACTACTGCCTTAGATCATAATATCTAGGAACGGAGTAGGGACGGAGTATGAGTACTACGAAGTACGGAGGTAAATTCGCGAACCTGATGAGATTTGTCAGATGCGCTATCACGCGTTTCGATTCCGGAGCGTCACGGTAGCATGCGCAAGCGAACAAAAGTTGTTGCTTATGGTGTTAGCTATATAGTCCTGCGAGATTGGTTGGTCGTTAGAAATAACCCTGTATAGTAGACAAGATATTAGACACATTGATAGCGATTAAATAGCCACACACAAACCAATCTGCCGTATGCTTCCAGCAAACAATATAGTGATATAAAGCTGAAGATAATTATATAATTATTTAATAGTGTTTAGTTTTATTCTAAATACGTGTGGTTGGTTTTAAAGTGTGCAATAACGAAATGAATTTGAAGCCGCGAATCCGTATTATTTTTATCTTCGTTATATTTAATTCCAGATTAAATTAAATTATTAATAAATTGACTATTCACTGCCAAATAACTATGCCAGACTTATTAATATGTCGCTGTAAATAATTACTCATTTCAGTATGAGATGGACAACTCCAATTGAAGTACCAAGAACTACAGTCTAGAATGCAATATCAACAATACATTTCTGAGAGACCTAGATGAGAGAAAAAAAATATAGTAATGAATAAATTACTGTATTTTTTTATTTATTATACAAAACTTAAAAAATAAAATCAATATACACGTGTATTCGAATGCTGTATGGAGATTTAACGATAGTTGAATAAAAAAAATAATCAAACAGTGCAATAATAACTGAGCAAATCTCCGCTATGAACAACGTAGGCGATTTTTGAAAATATCGAGAGTGAGTTTTAACTTTTGAGTCGTTCACAAAACGTTTAGTGCGTATATTTCATATGTCAGGAAGTATTTAGGTCTTCTGGGCAAACTATCACAATGCCAAGTGAAAATGAATACGCCATAATTTAAACAATACGTAACATAAGAAATGTATCTGTTAATTTATTTATAATCTTATAACGATGCTCGTAAATTAAATTGTCAATAAAAGTAACCTTTTTATATTTAATAATTGTAACGAACGTAGCATTAATACCCGAAGCAAACTTATACATGTTACATATGTATACCAACTTTTAACTGTATACCCCTAAGGATATTATAACGAGTTCTATTTCTTATAATGGAAAATAAATGTTTTTTTTTTAATTTAATATCGATAGGGGATGGGCAAATAGACCACCAGATGGTAAGTGGTCATTACTGCCCATAGACATTGGCGTCGTCAGAAGTATAAAACATTCCTTACATCGCCAATACGCCAACACTTTAACTTTTCTGGCTCACTCATTCTTCCGACCGGAACACAACAATACTGAGTATTGCTTTTGGTGGTAGAATATTTGATGAGTGGGTGGTACCTACCTAGATGGACTTGCACAAAGTCCTATCAAAAATTTGTTTAACCAATCACACATAGTTATAGGAGAATCCGTCAGATATTGTGTTAAACATTTCACATTTATAATTACAGCATTTAAAAAAAATTTATTCCATATTTAAAATACATAAATATTATAAAACGTCCGGAACGTTGTAGTAAATCACTCGTAATAACCTTTGAACGCGTACAGATTTAAATCAAAGTGAATATATTATTTTATATCCATTGAAAAATGTGTGTATTATGTGTTTTCCGGGTCGCCAATATGTATGGACATTTCTTGGGCCAATAGCGCACTTGAATCCGGGCGGATATTTGATTCCTGCTCCTGGCTGATTTGATACGACCAACGCGTTTACGAATACATGAAAACGTGTTCCTAGGCTATTTCATTTCGTTGGTGATGTATATACTGGCTGTTCATACATTTCTTTGAATATATGAATTCTGATTTTTCACCATGTGATTTTTATTAAGAAAACTTGTTGATTTTGTAGATAACGTAGTCAATTGCAGAATATGAGGTCCCATATATGAATCCCGTGTCTAGCCAGTCAATAGTTTTTGTACATTACTGTCACAGAATTCTTAATAGCATATATTCCGGTATAACGAAAAACACGTAGAGATCTTGATTCGCCACATTTCTGAGATTGGATTTCCGTCTCATCTGACTGTAAGAGTGATAAAATAGAAAGTGCATCAAAGATTGCACAAACAAGCTCGTTTTTGGCTGCCGTGACTGAACTTCCATCGCACATCAACACAGGATAACAACGCTATTTTATTTAGATTCTTTGGATATGAATCATGTCGGCGGGAGCGATGGCTGAGCGATAGTACTGTCTCTACCATGAGTAGGTGGTACAGGGTCCATTGCGTAGGTGATGAAAATGATAGTCTACACTTCGTATAACCTTACTTTATTTTCTTTTGAACACAATAAATACACTTAAAATTAAACTAGGTAAACCGACAGTTTCATTTTGGAGAAGTGACCTGGTCGGCGTCTGGAATCGTAATGTGCCGTTTCAATTCCTCACATTCCAACACGACTCTGTTCTCGTGTCGTCTTTACAATAACAAGTGACGTCACGGTGTTTACCCCTTCTCTAGTACTCATGATACTCAAATGAGCAACTTAATATTAAACGATATCGCTTTCCACGACATATATATTTATAGAAGTTTCATATATGCACTGGTTACATATACGGTACACACAGCGTGATATGTTACGTGTTGACATGCTCCCGAAACGAAAACGATACGACATTGTAGTAACTTGTATAAAAATATTTATTATTCCGAAGAGAAAAACCGTATTACAAGTGGAGTATTTAACTCATGATTTCGAATGAAGGAAGTGAAACGTGTAAATAATAAATCGTATACGCTGATAAGCGTAGATGGAAATAAATATCATTTAATAGCTATTACAATCGTTCATACACCTTCGAAAAATCTTTCATATTCTTTCAATTTAATGTCAAATTAAAGGTTAACCTTTTGTTTTTCCTAATTAAAAAAGGATGTTTTTAACATTTGATTTAAGAAACAGACCCTTGTGTTTTTATACATATGATCGTCAAAGTCATAGTATTTGGTTTTTGTGTTCTTAACCCAAACTTTAGCGAATTTCCCACAAGAATGGTTTTATATAGGCTGTTACATACACTCGGCTTGCGGACTTAGGGCTTTTATGGGTAGCTCATAAAAATGATAGATCACTGTATGCTACGTGTTCTTTACATTGTAAGGCAGTTTATTTCGATAAAATATTTCGCCCTTTATCGTCAGGTTCTAGTTTAGGAACGTTTTTTGAATTCATATAAGTGGTTATTTTTGTTATTTATACGAGAAGCGTTATTGATAGTAAATCTATAGATGTATGTTTGTTTGTGGCACAAATGATATGGGAAAATATATATTAATTTTGTCAATTTTTAAAGTGAAACCTTTATTTTTGCGCCCTGGTGGTTAGACTGACTCGTATATCGTGACGGCCAACGACACGACGCTCTTCATGCCAACATGCCTCTTCTCTGGCGCCACTCTCTACTTCCATATGTGTACGTGGCGCGTAGACTATTTTTTCCCTGTATGATTTCAATAACATAATTATATACTAATTTCGGACTAACCATGACTCAACAGTAAACATTCTTCTACATGGGTATTGCTTGTACTATTTAACTCTCAAACTCGGCCAATATAACTCGAAACGATCGGAGATAGATCAGGTGCAATACCAATGTTTTCATGATTTCTGAGGATGGAGAGCATAACATAACTGACTATCTACTTCTAGCTGCTACTGTGAAGTTAGTATCGGAAAAAAATAATTATTAAACACATAAACTCATCCACATACAATTACATTATTGTGTATGACATATCAAATTACCGCTAACAAGTTTAGAGACAAACATATTTTTATGAATGTTAAATGAATTGCTAGCATGAAAAATATTGGGAGTTGCTCCAGGCAGGTCGTTGGATGAGTTACGTTTGAATTTTTGTTTACGAATAGCATTGTTGCCTTGTGTCTGGCAGCTTTGATTTTTAGTATTTATTTTAACACGCTGTTAACTTTATGAATAGTATAAAAGATTGTATCAAGTCATTTGTGATAATCGTAAAACTATTTTCAAATAATATTCAATTTTCAATAAAAAATTAGGCCAATCATTGTACGGTTTGTTATTGAATAAAATAGTTAATCAAGCTTACATTAACTTACTGATTTTTTATGTGTTTATTGAAATATCTTCAAAGTTACGTCTAATCCAAGATGCAACGTATTTATTATTCACAGCAAACTTTTAAAGTTAATGTTATTTATTTTAATGAAGATTTTCTATACTCGGATAAATAAATTGAACTGGCTTGGTTGTATGATTTTATGCAAATGTACAGTAATTGTTTATATGTTAACTAGGAATAATGCCTTTGCTTTTATAAAAAAAACATATTGTGCTGTTGTCTTTAAAACAGACGAATATTCTTATGTAGACTTGATAAATCTTGATTCGTGTTGATGTATGTAAATCTTTCACATACACTGTGATAGATTTAAAGGCGTTTAAGCTTCATCACCTAGTCATTTTTCGTAATCATCACATAGGAACAAATTCAGACACGAATTTACTTTTTTGTAAGTAGGTAAATGCCTGTCTGAATTTATTTATTTTTTGTTAGTGTAGTGTTTAATTTGTTTAAAATACATTAAACTTTTACATGTTGAAAGCAACAACCTAACAATAAAAATTAAGGTCCGCGTAAAAAACAAAATACTTTTCTTACTAAGAAACTTGATCGTAATGGAGCCGATGCGAGCAGTGATAGCCGCGTGGTTTGAAGACAGATTACAAATCCGGGCGAGCACCTTTGAATTTTTATGTGCTTAATTTGTGTTCATAATTCATGTTTATCCATTAACCCACATCGAAGCAGCGGAGTGGAGAAAGCTCTAAACCACCTCCCTGAGGAGAAGATATTTACAGGTCATAATTAAACAAAATAGATTGTTACGTCACAGTTATAAATTTATGAATTATGATTATTCTGGAATTAACGGAAATATACCAAATTGATCGATTTTATTGAACCAACTAAAACAAACTGAACAATATCCTGAAAATATACTGTCGAGTTATCGGAATACATTTTTAAATAGTTGTCGTATATAATTACTTGAATACATAATACGACATGGGAATAAGTGAAATAACTTTACTATATTATGTATAATGGATCCATTTCCCTTTGTGAATATAAAATGAACATAAATTGCTTTATTCCGGACTTTGTGAGTCATTCAGAAAGCCATAATAATAAGAATAATCTATGAATTGATTTCTGTTACATTACGATGGCATATTGTGAGAGATTTATTGTTACCATAAACCGAAAGTACTTGATATGCTTTATAAATTGTCATATTGCCTTTTAACTATCTAAAAGAAATATGAAAATAATATTTATGAATAGACTTCGAAGCTATGATCGATATTAAAACAATAATAATAATACAGAAGGGTGTAATTAACACGATATTGTTTGATTTTTAATAGAATTGTAGGAAATGAATTAGTAAACATTATTTCAGGTACATTAGAATCAACTTTAATTTTTTTTTTTTTTTTATAGCTTGGCGGACGAGCATATGGGCCACCTGATGATAAGTGGTCACCAACGCCCATAGACAATGGCATTGTAAGAAATGTTAACCATCACTTACATTGCCAATGCGCCACCAATGGGAACTAAGATGTTATGTCCCTTGTGCCTGTAATTACACTGGCTCACTCACCCTTCAAACCGGAACACAACAATACAAAGTACTGCTGTTTTGCGGTAGAATATCTGATGAGTGGGTGGTACCTACCCAGACGAGCTTGCACAAAGCTCTACCACGAGTAAATAGAGTTATTCTTTCTGTTCTTTTAAAAGAAGCCTTTTAATTAAAGAACAAATCAATTCAATGATTATAAATATGAATAATTAACAATTGTATTTTATCGTTCTAAAGAGCGGTCTTTAATTTAATTGATAGAATGAATGATGAATGTCTTCAATTTAATAATGAAATGAATTAATAAATGGATAGATTTTGCTGTGACTTTTAGTGGTTCTGTGCTCATTGCTATAAGTCCTGTTTATTTTCTTCATCATAAATTTGATCATTTGGCGTTATCATAATTACCGTCATTATTAACTCTCATATTATATTTGATTATAACTCTCCAATCTTGACCCTAAAATTATTTTTAAATATGAAACCCTTACCTGATAAATTTGAATTTGACGTATACAATTAGAAATTATAGGTATCTAAGTTAGTTTGCAATAGCCCTCTCTCTGCATTTCTATAAAAAATAAGATTTTAAAATCTGAAAAATTTTTTAATTATAAATATGCGCGGAATACATAGTTGTATCATGCGATTATTCACATAAATAAAATGTATAACCAGATAACGCACAAACGATTTACTAATAACTTCGTATAGGTAATTTAACTCGATCGTATTTTATGCATAAATTTATGTTTGTCACCGAAATACGTATCATAAAATAGGGTATAAAGGCCATCAATTTCATTGTTACTCGTAATACGCTTCCAAAAGTATACCCAATAATGTTTCAGTAATCTGTAATAAAGCGTTTCTTTCGTTAGTAATACGAAGTACAAAATTGGTTTATAACTTTGCTTAACTTCTTGGCTCGTTCGCGAAGTTGGCCATCATATCTGTCACAATTGCTATTGAAAGTTGCTTTTAATATTAGTAATGTGCCTACTTTTACATAATGTTGTACTTCAATGCTTCCCAAATTTACTTATGATCTAAAATCTTTTAATGGACTTCAGGCAAGTTAGAACTTAAGCCATTTTATAATTTACTAGCTGTGCTCCGCGGCTTCACCCGCGTATAATTAATAAAAATATAATAAATTATTTTATTACTATAATACCACACACATGTACACACAAACACGCACACACCCACACACACATATGACTATTGTTAAAGAAATACGTAATTAACGATTTTAAATTAATTTTCATAAGATACCGTAGGGTGTACTGATCTTTTATATGGCCTACAATTGTGCCATCACATTTTCTTTGTGTGTACCAATTTTCATCAAGATTGGTCAAGCCGTTTTTGAGTTATAAGAAGACAACAGACAGACAAAAAAGAAAAAAATAGTATAATGTGAATCACTGCATCATTAAACGACGATTTATCACAAAATTAGGTGAAAAAAAATATACAGACAGAACCAATAGATTTATATAGTAGTATAGATTATAGATAGATTTAAGAAAGCATGCATTTTAAAGCTATTGTCTTTTCAGACTTTTCGCTGATAAAATTATTTGCTCAAGAGCAAACATGACATATCCAACTAAAACCTACTCAGATTTATATAGTCCAGAATTGAATATGTGTCCCATAAAAGAATAGTCAATGTATTTACTGTTTCTGACCAAAAACTAAGTTAAAAGAAATCAACAAAAATGCTTAAAAGATTTAAAATGTTTTCAAAGGCACTTACAAACTGTACAATACAAAATGTAATTTTAGTATAGACTTAAAAATATTAGTGAATATTAATTTGCTTTATAAAATTAAGACTTTACCTGAAATAGCACGGATTAAATCGTTGAAATTTCTGCTTTCTCAAAACGTCCGGGTTAAGAGCCAGCTGCATATCAATGAAGTGTCGGACAAGCTAAATGAGTCTATACCGCTTCATTATCATGCAATTTAGTGCCAAAGGTTTGAGTAATTGCTAACTGCAAGTGCAGGCGAATTGTGTTTTGCTGTTATAGTGAATGACAGACTGACAGAATTCATTAACACTTATAACCATCAAAACGTTTGATTCTGATTATGACAGGTAGTCCGATTTTGTTAGCGAAACTTTATGTATACGTTTTTTATTGTCTTTTTTAGTTACGTAATTTGGAAGAAATGTTCGTGTAGGTCTTATACTTATATACATTTGAATGGAGCATTGTGAGGTTATTACCATTTACCTAACTTGAATTAGGTAGGTTAGTAGGTAAACATTGAACCATATGTAAAACTTTTATTCATATTATTATTGTTTTTTTTTATGATCTTTTTATATTCATGATTTTTTTTTACATTTAGTTTCCTTTTTTTTAAACTAGTTTATATAATTAAATTTAACAAATAAAAAAATATTTAATTTCATTTATTTGGAATTGTACATCTTAATAAGTATATTAGGGCTGGTTATAAATGATAAGAGATTTATATAGGCTCGTCTAGATAAATTAATTGGGTGCTTAAACTAATATAATTAAAAGCACAATAAAATCTTTGAGACCAGGGTTAGAGACGTATTAACGGAGTAATGAGTGGTTAAACTATCAGTGTCTATGAGGGAATAAGATTATTTATTCACTTACCGTAAAACATCTATCTTTCTAAAAATAATAAAAATAGGATTATAATATATATCTTATTTTATTATATGAATAATATTTCATCATATCATTACATAACGAAAGAACAAAAATATATGGCATCTAAGGCTGATGTCATGTAGGACATCCATCAACATGTTTGACTAAACAAATTAACCTGTATAATATACTTAACATAATAGCATAAAATATTTTGTGGAGTTTGTTAGTCGGTTGTATGTCAAAACAGATCAGCAAAATTGTATCTTGATATATTATGGTGATCTATGACTTGGTGACAAATTTATCATTATTTTATTAATAAAATGATAAGCAAAGTTGCCTAGCGAATTTTCTTCCTAGAAATCCGGGCACAATAGAGGTTAAATATTTTTATTTAATTTAATTACGTTTATTTATTTTATTGTCGTATACAATTAAATGAATACGTTATGGAATATAAAAAAAAAAACATTATTATTATTTTAAAATAATACTCATAGTATTATAAAATAATATTATAAGTATTATTTTGATGATATTAATGTAAGAGTAATGTTGAACAAAATTTGATAAAATGGCAGGAAAAATGGTAGGTCCATTTTTTACTTAGTAATATGACTTTTTACTTAGTAGTGATGTTAGAGCTCAGAACAGGATGTAAAGAGGAAATATTATCACTATATTACGGTATAAAGTTGAAGGGTAAGTGGGCAAGTGTAATTAAAAGCACGTAAGTAGAACATAGTTAGTTGCCGTAATAGCCTGTAAATGACCCATTGCTGGACCAAGGCTTCTTCTCTTTAGAAGTAGTTTTGGAGCTTAGTCCACCACGCTAAGCCACTCATTGATTAGGTGAGATTACGTTTCAGACTTTCATATCTTTACTGTGTGAAACGAAATGATGATGATGAATTATAAGCACCAATTAAGAACACGAAAAATCTCTACTTGTACAACTTTTCATCGTATTTTAGTATTTATTTTATTTTATTAACATCTTGGTAGCTGTAACGGTTTAAGGATAAAAACTAGAATTACACGTTCCTTATAAATGTAAAATTAAACGCGTATATTGTTTCTCAACGCTGAATACAGTTGTTTTATCTTTTGTTTACGAGCCTCAAGCATTATGTGTGGCTGCTCGAGGAAATTTAACGCTCGTTCATGCTTATTTTACATTTTACTTGAGTAACTTGGTAAATGTCACGCCCGAAATTTACGAATAGATTTTCCCTTTACGATCAAATATATATATATATATTTATTTATTTCAATTTTAAAATTGTCGATGGTGAGTTTGTAGTAGTGAATTATTTTCTTTTACTTTCATTAATTATGCTTTCCTATTAAATATATATTTAAAAAAAACCAGTGCAACGTTATTATTGTGTACGTATTTTTCATCAATTTATAGTAATGCAAATTTTCATATTTTCAAGATAAAGTCAAATTGTTATTTAATGTTCAGTATCAGGATTTTTTTCTAATAATAATATTTTTTTAAATCAAATACTAGGAAGTTGTGACATATTTGGCCTAACTAAATTTCAGTCGTATATAGCAAATATTAAATACGATAGTAATTTACATACAAATGTACTCTTATATAAATCATTAAATTCGTACAGATTGTACGAAAGTAAGGGATAACCTTCTAACAGTAAAAAAAATATTCCGATTAGCCCAGATACTTAAAATTCGGCAAGGGAAAAAACTTTACGATCGCTCTTCCAAAAAAAAATTATATCTATTCTATGGTCCAAGACTACAAGTATCGCTTTTAATAATACTCTTACCGAATCAACAATAATATCCGATGAACATGAGTTATTGATACCAGACATACTGATTATTCTATCCAATTGTGCATTTCACTTCAGAGTATGCAATACTAGTTACCAAGCTTAGTACAAAGCTTACCTCATCAATCAACAGATCATAGAGAGCAGTTTTAAAAATCAGCAATGTTAAAACTGTTTCTTGATCTAATCATTTTACGTTTGTTCCTCAAAAGTCAGTTGATTGAGGTAAAATGACTTACATTAGCGTTTACAAGGAATTCCCCGAAATGCCTTATAAAAACCTTTTTGATAGTGTCGTTAAATATCCAACTTCTCATTTAAGTACTAATAATCACTCCATCATCGTTTTTATTTCTATTCACTTATATACATATCCTGTTTGCCTACAAACTTAACCACCTATTCACCAGCACACTCATCACACATTCACACATTCTGTCACTTAACATTGTAGGCAATAAATCCACAATACCAAAAATATAGGATAAACTTTTATATCGTGATTCGATTGTAAAAGAAAATAATGCGGCCTTCAAGGGACGCCCGACAGATTTGAAATATCGAAATTGATCAATGTATAATAAAAAAAAAAAACAATAAATTAATATGGAGTAAATTAACAAAAATATATTTTTCTTATGATTATAATAATATATAACGAGTGTACGATATTACACGATACAAGATTCACTCCAATAACGCACCAATAGAATTTTCACATTAAAAATACTACTTGCATTTCAAAGGAAAACATCAGTGTTAATTTTATTAAGATATTCTTTGTAACTTTCATCTTATACGCGGCCAATTTTTGTGCTCTCTAAGTAAGTTAACCTAGCTCCACAGTTTTATTATCATAATAATACGTATATTTTTTCATGTATCAAGCTGGGTAATGAAACTATAGGTAATTGACTCAAATACCTTGACAATGTAAGGAGTCTTTACGCAGTAAATACACCGTCTAACACTACATCGAAGGCGTTATATCCATTGTGACTGTGAGGCATAAGTTCAATCTTCAGCGTTCACAACAATATTTATAATTGATATTTAATGGTTTACCACTACTAAATATTGTAAGACAAGCTATGATATTTTAATATCTCACGAATGTATGGAATCTTCTCAGAGAAGCTTCCAGAAAGTTCTACCACTAATGAAACTAGATGTGACGTATGCTAATAATACGCGTCGAATGAAGTTAGAAATTAATTTCATAGCTTGTCTTTAAGTGATATGAAAAAAGTTGATTCATATAGATCCTTGTAATAATTTTGATATCAACGTTAATAGTAAATTTATACTTATATCATAAATACGGAAGTAGCTGTCTGTCTGTTACGCTTTCACGGTTAAAACACTGAACCGATTTTGATTAAATTTGGTACAAAGCAAGCTTAAGCCTCGAGAAAGGAGCTAGACAGTTTGTATTCCTTAAAATAAATAAATAAATAAATAAATAGGCTTTTTAATAATCGCCCCCTTACCACCAACATCTACCCTCTTACCTTACATGCGAGTGGATACTAGTATTCAATAAATAAAAAAAAAAGATAATTTAGATCTAGTAAGAACCAAACAATTTATATGTATAAAGAAACTTTGTGGATTCCATATGAAGAAACTTAGTTTTTGTTATCATTCACTTTAGTTGACTTTAACTCTGTATTATATTCAAATGAGTTTTCTTAATTATTATTAATAAAAATATTATTACTCAGCGGGTTAGTAAATTTTATACTCAAAAGAGAAGTCAAATTAGTTATTAAGTTGTGTGAATAAACAACAAATTATATTATTATCCTGAACGATTTCCCGAGACTGAATAGCTTACTACATAGGATATAAGATAAGGTCCTCCAGACCGATTTCGGCCACGGCGGCCAATCTCAAGAGAGATTAGCCAACTGCGCAGGACATATTATAGTGCACAAGTGTGTGCGAAAACACAGGTGCACTCTCTTTTCCTTAGCTCTCATAATCCGATGGGACGGCAATCCGACACGACCGGAAAGAGTTCAGGCGCAGGACCAACGGCTTAACGTGCTTTCCGAGGCACGGGAGTGTACACACTTCCAACTTCCAGACTCCGGGCTGCTATTGAGAATTTTCTGACAGAAAAACCCAATAACTATTTATTGGCCCCACCTGGGAATTGAACATTGGATATATTACCGTGCACAAGTGATATTTCACGGGATGGCAAATTCAGTACTAACGGTAGAGTTAAGACGCTAGACTCTTCTATAACTGAGAATTGATTATACTTATCATCGATACAATCTAGCAGCTTTTTATTGGCTCGTGGTCTGATCCCAGAGCCTCAGACTCTGTGACATTTTATCCTATAACGGCATCTTATTTATCCAATGTTAGCAGTCAGAAAATAACATAAACAATAATATTGATATCATAATGTGTTAAGTTAAATGCATTTTGTTTCAAAGCATTTAATGGGCACAGTTTAACAATCTAACTCATATCAAAACGATAGCAACAAAGATTCATAATTATCTTACATGGTTAGGATAGTATATATGACCTCATCTTATTATGTATTTATAAGGACGGTAAAATAAATGCGCATTTCGCCTAAGTATGGTTGTAACTGGTTGATTTTAAGCTTCACGTTGGATTTTGATATTATTCACACCATTATTTAACACTTCAATGTATGTTACTAATTAATTTTATAATAGTAGATATATTATTTTGATGTATTGTTTATTTTAAATATAAGAAATGTACCAAATATAACATTTAAAGGGACGTCTAAATGCCAAAGAAACGACGACGAAGATATTATATCACACTATGGGGAGATAGATCGCGTCATTCGATACTGATTATGCTATCAATTCACAAACCCAGGCTAGCGTTACTGAGTTTTCAGTTTTTAGTTTGTGTTTATAATTCATATTGTGTATAAACTTAATTTCACTGAAATTCTACCAAATATCTATCCACATAACTGGATTACGCATAAACTTACTTAAAATCATAAATAATCTTTGAAAAGTAAAAGTAAATATAACGATAATACCGTTCACATTTTTGTATTGAAATATTTTACTGAAACTTTCTATTTTAAATTTATTCAAAAAATTCTTTACACAAAATTGTCTGCAATATATGATACACTTCATACTGTATCGAATATCGAATTTTCTTCTAAAGAAAAGGTATTGTGTATAAATTGAAGAGGAGGTTAATGCTCTGTGAATTTTATACATCATCCTCGTTTTCACGTATCAATTTTCGTATAATCAAATTTAATTTAATTTCTTTAGAATTTTCTTTCATAATATTAAAGGGTTGGTTAACTTACAAATGGATCTAACTGTAGCTTAATAATTTAAATATTTTCTTATGAAATTTTTCAGTATATCGATAAATATTAAATTGTACACTTAGAACTTAAAATTATATACAGATCAAAATTAAAAATAACTCTACAAATCATGACCGCCTGGAATGGTGGCAAGAATTCTAGCAACATTCCTCTGTTAAATCTCGATTCCAATCACTTGTCAAAAAAGGAACAAGCCAGTGGAAATAATAAGACGTTAGATTGATTGTGTTGATATTTTATGTTATATTCATTGTTTTTTTATTTATTTTGTTATATTATGTTATGTTTATTCCTTAAAGATCATTTTTAGGTGTTGGGAGGAACAGGGTGTAAAGTTCCTCAACCACCATTGAAAAGGGAGGATCCTCCGACCAGACGGGTGTTGGTCTGGCGGGCTACTGCCCGACGGTTGTTGTCGGGTTGTTGTATATATGTTCAATCGCTCGGATAACTTTAATATCGCGATGTAGGATACGTCAGTTTTTAGTTTTCTTATGTGGCGAGATAGATGTCGCTACAATTTTATTAATAGTATATTTACATAGCAATTTCTCGAATAATATTAGTTATGTTTTATGAACATATAAAATTTATATAGATAATATAATTAGTATTTTTATTTCCTTACAACTTCTAAGTGAATCAGAAAAAGAGTAATGATATTTGACGTTGGAATAATTTATGAGTGAGTGGTACGCATCGCATTCTACAAAGCTCTAGCACAGTTTAAAACAAGTATTATAAGATATAAATAAATTGTTAGGAGAAAATGTATTTTGAGATCTGAGATGAATTCGAATGAAATGTTATGTGTGATTAGCACACGATCTTAATAAGTGGATTGTGGTGCTGTTGATAACGTGGGTGGATTTTATTTCCATATACATACTTTATTGGAACGAAGTTCTTATACGCGTCTTACAGTAGAGTCAAATGGCAGTGATCCAATGTCATGTAATATAACGAAATAGCGTTCATACTGTGCCTACCAAACGCTACAAAACGCGATGCGATGGGCGTTCGAATTTAGAAATAAAGAAGGTTGAGGTGCTTTTTGGTGCGACAAAAATACAGTATTATATTCAATTAAAATCTACATTTCACGGTTTGAGTCGAAAAAATAATGCTCGGAACTTCGTTTCTGTCGGGGGTTCCCCTACTGCACAATTTTTTTATTACGTACTCTTATTATGCTCTGCGGGATAAAAAGTTCCTATTCCATCCCTTGCTTGGGTCGTACCGGGATGTTAAATACCTGAATGTTTTTTTTTTTTAATACAAGAGGTAGTTTCAGAGTGCTTTCATACAAAATAACAAAAAAAACATCTGCAGTTCTATTATATTAGAATAGATTCAGCGGTAAAGAAATCACAAAAAAATATCCGTTTTTGACTTGTCTCTATGCAAAAAACTCAGAATCTCTTTTATGGCAGTTAATATTAAGTTAAGGTCCTCCTATTTATTGGCCCGACCTGGGAATTGAACCCATACATACCATCAGGTAGCCCTATTAGCTCTCAATGTAACTACATATTTCCAATTTAAAAATATTTCCCTTGTTTTAAATATTTTTTTTTTCTCTTTAACATAATAGGACACATAATCATAATTATATATAATTAGTCTATTTCATTCTTAATCACATTGTTACGTCATTATGATTTCCTCGAATAAAAATAAATTAAATTTTACAGCTTTGTCGTGTTTATTAATAATAACACTTTCTATAATAAATTTAAATTCAAAACGCTATAAAATTTTTAATGTAGTGATATGCAAAATATATTTTCATTCCCTCATCAAAATGCGAAACTCGTCATTTCTACACAGCAATGCACTTTACTATACAAAAACGATCGCACTTTTAATTTACGATTATGTTCTTAACATTTTCTTTCCTAAGTCAAAGTCGAGAGAGTATTAATTTTTTACCCTATTGCAGCTGTTTCCCTCGTAATTAAAACGTTATATGTAATCATAATTTTTTTTCGTATAGACTAACGTTAATGTTATTATTCTTCCTTCTTACTTAATTTTTGCTTGTAAGCTACGTTAATTTTATCGACACATCGTTAATACTTGCATCTCATTAAAATATATTGTCGAAATATATGCCTGCGTACGTAAACATTGATGTTTCAATTTACGTATTCTGCTCGTTCTGGGAACTCAAAAGTTCTGTCAAAATAACGCGTAAGCTGAAGCACCTTCAGCAAAACAGGGTACGTCGAACAGATGTTTAATTTGCCTCGGAACGTTTATTATCTTTTGGGGAAATTTAACACGATCGTGACTGAAATGTCCGAAATAGTTTCTCAGCATTTCCTTGAAACCTAACGCTGGTTTTAGTGGCATTATTTCTATCGTTTTATATTTATTAAATTATTATTATAATTAGGTAAATATTTATAAATTTCTAATAGCTTTGTCTGTACAAAATTACATTTATTCAACTTTTTCGCTGTCGAAACAATATGATTTCTTATACGACTCTCAATGTTATAACATGTGAATTATTCATTGAATATTTCCACAGTATCTGAACTCGTAATCATGGCTGTTTAAATAAGCTGATCAAATGAGAATAGCGGTTCGGTTTGTACGAATGACAACTCTCCATGAAAAATTATACTTTCAAATGTTCACAAATTTGAAACAATTTATCGCGATCCAATATTTGTATAAAATTTATTGATTAGTAATGGTGATAGGCACGTCACGATATAGCATAGCTAGAATCTCTCCGCACTGCCTACGCCTTTATGTATACCTAAATTCTTGCAAATATACTTTCAACCAGATTATATATATATATATATTTTTATAGCATAGGTAGGCGGACGAGCATATGGGCCACCTGATGGTAAATGGTCACCAACGCCCATAGACATTGGCATTGTAAGAGATGTTAACCATCGCTTACATCGCCAATGCGCCACCAACCTTGGGAACTAAGATGTTATGTCCCTTGTGCCTGTAATTACACTGGCACACTCACCCTTCAAACCGGAACACAACAATACCAAGTACTGCTGTTTTGCGGTAGAATATCTGATGAGTGGGTGGTACCTACCCAGACGAGCTTGCACAAAGCTCTACCACCAAGTATATTTCGGAGATATAGGGTTTTCCATTAAGGGCGCTTGATCTTTGAAATGCAAAAAAAAAATACATATAGAAGAGATATTTGCGAAATTTTTTTATTTGGAAGGTCTATCGACCCCATTATGTATGGAATATGACATCATTCAAATGACCGCCACGGCTTCGGTTGGTGGCGCGCACACGAAAGGTCCAATTTTCGATGACTCTGGCGCACAAATTGGGCTGTATTTGATCGATGGCGTGGCGTATGTTGACTTTGAGGGCATCGGTGGCTTGCGGCTTGTTGGCATAGACCTGCGACTTAAGAAAACCCCACAAGAAAAAGTCCAGCGGGGTCAAATCGCACGATCTCGGTGGCCAGTTCACGTCGCCTCCGCGCGAGATGACCATGTCCAGAAATTGCTCGTGCAGAACTTCCATCGTAGCGTGTGCTGTGTGGCACGTAGCGCCGTCCTGTTGAAACCACATGTTGTCCAGATCCATATTCTCGATTTCAGGCCAAAAGAAGTTGGTTATCATCGACCGGTATCGCTCACCATTGACGGTGACGGCCACACCATTATCGTTTTCGAAAAAATACGGACCAATCACGCCTCCGGCCCAAAATCCGCACCAAACAGTCACTTTCTGCGGGTGCATTGCCACTTGGTGAACCTCGTGTGGATTGGTCTCGTCCCAAATACGGCAATTTTGCTTGTTGACATAGCCATTCATCCAAAAATGCGCCTCGTCGCTGAAGATGATTTTTTTGCCAAAATCGGCGTCAACTTCCAACTGCTCTAATGCCCAGTCAGCGAACACACGGCGCTGTCTATGGTCATTAACCTTGAGCTCTTGGGTCAGCTGGATCTTGTACGGGTGCAGGCTCAAGTCACAACGCAAAATTCACCAAGTTGTCGTCTGCGAAAGGCCGAATTCCTGTGCGCGACGCGGAATTGACTGCCGCGGGTTTTCGAGGACACTGTCGCGCACAGCGGCGATATTCTCGGCAGATCTCGCGTTACGTTGACGCACGGGAACCGGCTGATTGTTAACTGACCCGGTTGACTCGAATTCGTCCACCAATCGACGGATAGTCGACTCGGCAGGACGATCATCGCGACCGTAAAACGGGCGAAGTGCGCGGAACGTTGCTCGAACTGAAGACCCATTTTCATAAAACAATTTTATGATTTGCACGTGCTGCTCGACACTGTAACCTGCCATGGTGGTTTGGGAGGACGGAATGAATATAACACACTGCATTTGACAGCTGTCACTCAAACAACATGGCCGCAATCAGCTGTCAAAGTTCAAGCGTCCCTATTGGAAAACCCCTTATAACAGTGTACATGACGTGTGGAGACGCAGATGCAATGTGTATTATATCTCTATTGTAATCATTAGCGACGATAATACAACAAGACGGCAAAATATAGAATGAAATTTTGTTTATGCTTTGACTTTTTATATAATTTATTTTAATGAACATAAATACTTACTGGGCTACTAATAAATCTAAAACATATGTAAAAAAAATTGTAGATATCAATTACAATGTAGGGTACATAATACCTTAAATAATGGACAATATAAATTAATGTACCACATCTTATTATATTTTTGATTTTAAACACAAGAAGCTATCGAGCAAAATAAAATGTTTTGTCATCTGAAAAATAAATAAAAAGAAAATGTAAATTAATAAATCATCGTAGATGTTAAAGAACATTTTAACGTTAAACAAATATGATATAATTGTTGATATTATTGAAGAAATAAGAAAAGTTTAATTTAGAATTACCACACATATCATTTAATAATTTCAAATTCTAGCCATTGTGAAGTTTATCCCATAGATCATAAACATAACAGGCTTATTTAATAACCACGATGTGATAGACTTTCTTCTAAGTTCCAACTTATGCCAGCGCTGAGTTTACACGAAGACTTACGAAGTATAATGTTAGAATTTTATTTTTTACTAGTTTTTGTCATGCAGCGTACTCTCTGTCTTCATGAAGAACGGGTTATTAGATTAAAAGTTTTCATTTAGTTACTCTTATCAAACATTCTTTACATAAATATTTCTTAAAATTATTTTATTTGTTAATTTGCTAATAATATAGAGGTTATTAAATTAATAAAAAAATAAGATAAACCCTGCGTTATAAATATAAGATGTATTTTCAAACAAAAACATACTCGTTATAATAATTCCTGCCGAAAAATTTAACTGCCATTCAGCTCAATGTTGAGGATGATACTGGCTCTCAGTGGCTGCCAAGTGACAGGAGTGTGTTGTTTACATCGGAGACAACTAAATGAGAGTGCTTTGAAGCCGGTTGAACAGAGGTTTTTAATTGAAATATAACGCGAAAGTATATTTGAATTATATATTAAAGATAAATAAATCTTAATTTCCAAGGTTGGTGGCGCATTGGCGATAGAGACGGTTAACATTTCTTACAATGCCTAGGTCTATGAGCGTTGGTGACCACTTACCATTAGGTGGTCCTTATTATGCTCGTTCGCCTATTCTATAAACAAAGTTATATGGGCCAATTAAAAAATATGCATAATATAAAAGATGCAAAGGAATATCTATTTCAACATTATAATACAACGATATAAATTATATGTGTATAAGGAAATGGTGTGTTAGAAAATTATTTCTCACTCAATGGCAAACAAACCCGTCGATTTAAGCTTCCAAAGCCTGCAATTTGCAAAATTATTGCATGATAAAATAATAGAATGTAAATCTAAGAATTAACGTTAAGGACTGTGTACCTGGTGTGAGTTTTAATACTTATTTGATAGATTGGACGTTATTTGCTATTCTTATGGAATGAAAACAGCGGAAGTGACCGTAATCGAAATCCCATAAGCGGTAATAAATTGAAACAATTTTTTTTCGTTTTTTACTTAAATCTTTTTATTTTAAAATGAATTCAACATATAAAAATATTTCATTTTTTTTAGTTAAGAGGAACGATAATTAAATGAATTAATAAATATATTCCCAAAGGCTTATAAGTAATTATTTATTAATGATCGCTCTCGAGAGTATTAGAATGGTCGCACAAAACACACGTGTACATGAATTGTGTCATTTACTTAAGCTAGCTTAGCTTACACAAAAACGAAATAGTTAATTTACTAAGAATGTATCGAGAGTATCTGATAAGGCTTTGACAATTTTGTATAGAACTATTTAATCTCCTATGTTCAGCTCTTAAGTTCAATAAATGTAGTTTTGAAGTATTTATAGTCTTAAGTTTACTTGCGATGTTTTCTTCATTTATTTATAACATGCCTTAAAATATGTGTGGTACCATTTTACATAAAATACAATCAAGTATTATGAAATTAGAAAAATCAAAAAAGTGAATATTTTTTACCTACATTAATCGTTTACGCAAAAATAATGACTACTTCGTTTTTGGATACAAAATTTCGTAACTTTGAAGCGTATGTAGGCGAGGGGAGAATTTAAAAGGTTAAAGCTAAAAGCCAGTAAAAGTTCGAATAGGCTTTGCGCTTTTAAAATTCTCGAAAAGTTATAGCGAATTTTTCTGCAGGTTTGTTTACGAGAGGAATTAAGTATATGGCTCACTTAATGTTTTACTTTTTTGGATATTTTTTCAACTTATGTGTAATGTTTGGTAAGTTTGGAAAATTATCGGTTATTTTACATAAACACCAGCGTATGTAAATCTTGGGTATGGGCTGTGTTTTAATTTCTTCTGCTTTGACTGATAGGTATATCAAATACTTTGGATCTAAGCTTTTATTAAATAAAATCCGTGATTTTTTAGCGAAGATGACAGATTAAAAACGGATCAAACGTTACAAATTGTTGTTTGTTTGTGTCTCACCAATTTAATAATCACAATATATACTATATTGAGTACAAATATCGTTACGGTATGTTTGTGTCTACATTGCTTAGCGAATAGTTTCGGTCGATTCAATGTCTTGTTACCTTCAATACGTAATGTCTTCATTGTTTTTATTAATTCAATCTTAGTATTAACAACGGAAAAATGTCAATTATGATGATTATGTAGAAGTTCGGTGAATGTCAAACAAGATCGATATTTACAACTTGTTAGAATATCTTTTGTTACATTTAAATAACGCGCGTCTGTGATAACTGATGTATATTATGATTTTATTATACGGCTATCTCTTTGTAATTTCCGCTACGCTTTTTTACGAATTGTGTGTCTCAATAATAAAAACTTACGGCCTTATTCATAAACGTTGCTTAGTTACTGTTTAGCTAAACACTGATTTGTCTCATTCTGTCATTATTGATTTGACATACGAAAGAAGAAGACAAAATATTGTTTAACTAATCACCAGTTAAATAAAGTTTATGAATAAGGCGGTTAGTCTCATAAAATTAAGTAGCCAATAACTTGCATATGGATATAGATTTGTATAAATGTAGAAATCATTTCATTGTTAATTAAGCAATCTGTTAATGTTATTATCTTGTTTCATATAACTTTATTCATATCACTTCCAGCTTATCACTTTCTGACGTTTACAACCGTTTTCTTTGGTAAGTTTCAAGTCGGTTCTTACAATACAGCCCCACAGGACAGTGAAGGTAAAATGCTATATTTGACTAATATTCCTTAGTTATTGTAACTTTGTCGTCGATGAAAAAATTTAAGGCATTTACGAAACAGATGATAAAAATATCACACGTTGCAATAACAACGATCGCGATAGTCACAACGACGTTAAGTTCGCTTCCGTCACGTAAAATATGGAACTTTTGCGATTTTAACTGGATAAAGAAAACAGAAGCTAATGGCTGGGAATTGAGTGTACGTGTTACTTTGCAAGAGTCCCGAAATCAACGGCGTTTTAAAAAAAGAGATATATCTTTGAGGCAAAGGGAATTCACGTTAACATTCGATTTCTATTATCAAATTTATATATTCATCCTTGTTTTTTATATAAGAGAAAGCAAACTGGCGGTAGGTTGACCTGATAATTATAATTATTGTAAATGTAATTAATAATAAGCTACAGTATTTTGAACTACATTAATTTTCATTTTTTTCGATAAAATTGTGCAAAAGTGCATGCACAGCTACAGGTAGAAGATTAGTAAAATTAAATGAATAATAATAATGGTCATCCTGACCGATTTCAGTCACGGCGGCCAATCTCAAGAGAGATTAGCCAACTGCGCAGTAGATATTATAGTGCACGAGTGTGTGCGCAAACACAGGTGCACTCTCTATTCCCTAACTCTCATAACCCGATGGGACGGCAATCCGTCATGACCGGAAAGAGTTCAGGCGCAGGACCAACGGCTTTACGAGCTTTCCGAGGCATGGGAATCAAACACTTCCAACTTCCAGACTCCGGGCTGCTACTGAGAATTATAGACAGAAAATCCCAATAACATTTTATTGGCCCGACTGGGGATTTGAACCCAGTACCACCGTGTAGCCTTACATGTAGCCACTAGACCAACGAGGCAGTCAACAACAAATCTATACATATAATAAATCTGTAACTGGTCGATGTCTGTACATGGAAGATAAATGAGTAAAACTTTTATCGGGGGTCTTTATAAACACAATAGAACACAAAACAATGATTAATAGAATTTTTGTCTGTTTGTCTGTTTGTCTGTTTGACTGTGCGTTTGTGCACGCTAATCTTAGAAACGGCTTAACGGATTTGAGTGCGGTTTTCACTAATGTATTGTGGCTAACTTCACTTAACATTTAGTATTTTTTTTATTTCAATCGGTTTATAAATAATAAAGTTATGTCGATTTAAAGATACACGAAGAACATTTATTAAAGAGGGTAATGGTTGTGGTCAAACTGAAAAGAGATTAAATATTACATGTAATATACTCCTTTTTTATGATTTATCCTATAATTTTAAACTCTTTATTTATTCATTAAAAGTTTAGTACTACTAAAAATCAATAAATTATTATCTGTAGGAAAAGTACGCGTACTGTTAGTTGTCAAAATCAAAAAGTTTTGTTAACAATTTCGTGTTTTCTGTAGCTTCGTGTGTTATTTTTGCATAAAAACTAATATTGCATATATATTGTGTGTATCTTTATGATCTCATCTTATATCTTTCATAACAATACGCTTCAAGTCTGCGTGTGAGCAAGTCAGTTAACTCAGTGACAATACGTGAATAGTATATAGGTGTATAAAGGGGTAGGCCTAAAAAGACAACTTTAACAATAATAGATGGTTTTAAAAGTGCGTGTTGTGAACATTGACGTGGTATATCACTTCAAAAAACTTTAAATAGGTATAATTGTGTTGTAAGTTTGTGTTTCACGGGCTCCCGTCAAAAGTTTTAAAACGGCAGATTAAAATTCAAACGTTTTACCTAGGTACCGAAGGTTTTTCTAAACAACGAAATAAAAAACGATTTAACGTGGAAATTTTCAATTCATTCAACATTAAAATAAAAGTAATTACTTTAGAAGACCTAATTAATACATTTTACAAGTACATATTTCGAATCGAGGAAAAATTTAACTATGGCCTGACATGCATTTCTTATAAGAAAACAAAGCAAACATGAAAATATATAAAAATAAGTGGTCATAGTGCAACAAAATACAGGTCACATAAATAAAAGCACTGAGATGTCGTCATCATCGTCATAATCTAATGAATATCAAGTGATGAAGGGGGAGTAAAAGGGTTAAACAACACACAGTACAGAATAGAGAAGATGTGCATATTCCTTCGAAGTCAGATGGGCAACTAATTAAGAAGAGAACCAAATTGTGAAACGTGGTTATATTTGCCTCATCCCAATATAAACCAAATAAAAGTATTTTGTAATCTCTCAGCTTAATTCAATTGGTCTTTGGCTACATCAAGGAAGAAGTAGATCTGTGCGAGCATATAATATATAATTAAGTGTACTCAGATATTGAAACAAATGACTGCAAAAATAACATAAATAAGATAAAAATAATAATGTATTAAATGTTTTAATTTATATAAAATGAATGTACCAACCCATCTTAATATTCAATATCTTAGTTTGTTATAAATTTTGTACTGTAGTCATATTCTTGCTTGCCTTTTAATTGTATTTGGTTAAAAAATATATAAATAATATATACAGGATGACTGGTTAATTACTATCAATATTTAAGGAGAATACTCGGTACATGATTCTCATTCGAATTATGTAAAAAAAAATAGGTACTTAATTTTTGACCAAATTTCCGTATAAATAAATAAAGTGTGGACACGTTCCCAGCCTTGCCGGCGGCGCGTGCGGCGGCGTGCTGATACAACACCACGCCGCCGCACGCGTGTGTCGCTACTCCCAACCCCCGCCCCGTGGCGTTAGTCGGGCGAGCGCCGCCGTAAGGTCTGTACGTCCGTCTTCCCGCGCGCGCGCCTAGCGATCGATCTTACGCGTATACCTAATCTGTCGTGTGTGCGTGTGACCCGTTATTACTTATTAGTAATTAAGTATGGCTTATCAATACACAAATGCAGAATACTTGGACAAAAACATATTGTTCACGGACGAAGCTACGTTTACTAAGTTAGGTATTTTTAACGTACACAATGAACATAGGTGAAGTCATTCCAATCCATACGTTACGCGACAGGGCGCTTATCAACACAGGTTTAGTGTTAACGTGTGGGCTGGTGTTTTAAATAACTGTTTGTTAGGGCCGTATTTCATCGAAGGAAGACTCAATGCTGTGTCATACTTAGACATTTTAAACAGTGCGGTGAATGACATGCTCGATGATGTACCACTGAGCAATCTCCAAAACTTATTTTATCAACACGACGGAGCACCCGCGCACTATCAGACGCAGGTACGTGAGTACTTAAACAATACGTTTGGAGATCGCTGGATAGGGCGCGGAGGGCCTGTGCCATGGCCAGCTCGCTCTCCAGATCTCACTCCACTGGACTTCTATTTATGGGGGGAGGTAAAACGTCTTGTGTATGCTACAGAGTATGTCAACAGAGAGGAGTTGAAATTAAAAATCACTAGTGCTTTCGAAACTATTAAAAGTGACCCATTCGTATTAAATCGTGTGAAAGACAATATGCATAAACGTGCCGAACTGTGTATCACACGAGAAGGAGCTCACTTTGAACATTTGTTAAGGTTAGTGTAGTTATGTAGGTAAATAGGTAGTTTAATGATTGACAATTGTTGTAAATAAGTATGATTCCATTTTTAAATATGCCGGAAATACCAAGATAGGTAAACAGTTCATATTATTTTTTGTGTCAAGTTCACACCATTTACCTAGTCAATAAATTGGTTGCTTAAACGAATGAAATATCTTGGTATTTTTGCCTGTCCTAAGCCAGGATTAAAGTATGAAGGGAATTGGATCATTTTTGTTTATCTAAGGTAGCCTGCTACCCTGTTAACACGCGGCGGCGCGCGGCGTTTGGATGTAGGTAAACTACCGCGCGATAACTAAATGTACCTACCTACATAACTGTTTTGTGTCGATAACGCAGCTAGGGTGTTCACACGATGCGTAATTAATTACATAACTTTTGGTTAACTTTACTTAGAAGTTTATTAATATTTATGTTATATTAATTTTTATTTTGTCATATATGATCGTCAAATATCACGTCCTCAAGTATCGATAGTAATTCACCAGTCACCCTGTATATATATATCATTTATTTACTGCATTTTATTGGCCTTACTCAATGTAATAATGCTTAAGCTATGTGATTTCATTTATATTTAGTTTTTGTTAAATTTGTGTTTTCATTAAATAATTAATTATATTTGATTATAAAAAAATATATATCTTACTACACCTTTACTGATTATGATGGTTTAGCTGTTTGATTCTATGTATGTATTGTTTATTTTAATGATTGTGTAGTTATTGTTGCTAATGTATGTATATATTTATATATATATAGATATACATATATATATATATGCTATGTCATCTCATTTTTGACACTTAACCTACCAGATTGGTCAAATAACTGCTTTTGAAACTTTAATTAAAATTGTTAAATAGCTCCTTTTGTTTGTATATTATATACTTTTTCTACATAAAATGGCCGCTTAAACAGCTTATTCAGATGTGTGTCAAATTCAATGGACAACATTTGTTTTAATTCCCTTTTTTTTGTTTAATTAAATTAGTAGCCTTGGTTAAGTCTGATTTTATTTAGTCTCTGACAGAAGAAACTTTTCCTTTACTTTATACTTTATATTGTACACATAAAATAACATAAATCTATAACAAAAACGAATGAATAAATAAATTATCCACACATCTCTTTACATATAAATAAAATTGAAGTTTCTGTCTGTTATTTCAAAATAACTACCTGTTTTAAAGGCTATTTACGATTTACCAAAACCATAGCAATCATTTTTTTATTTTTTTTAATGTCTGTATGTCCAGTCTAATCTTTCAATCGTCTAAAAATTGAAATAATAATTTTTGTTGATATCTTTACACATAATATTATTACTCTTCCTAACTGATTCATTAACGCAGAGCCTAAACTGCGGGGGTTAGAAACTTGAAATTTTGGCAGTTGATACATTTTATTACACCCACTAAGGTAGGATTTTTGGAAATTCTACCCCTAAAGAGTTGAACGATTGTTTAGAAACCCGTCATTTTTAAAGTTAGAAGCATGAAATTTAATGAACAAGCTTAAAAATAAATAAAAATGTATTTCAGTGTTTTTGAAAATCTAAATCTAAGAGGGTAAAAAAGGGGTTGAAAGTTTGTATGGGGATTCCGTCACTTTTGGTGTAAGAAGAATGATATTTAGTATTAAAGCTATGCATACGTATTTCGTCGTTTTTAGAAATTTAACTCCAAACGGGAGAAACGGGGTAAAAGCATTAGTATAAAAATTAAAAAAAATAGAAATATACTATTTGAGTTTTTTGATTGAATTAATAAACATGAATTTCAAAGTTTTTAGAAACTTTTATTTTTGTTTGGAAGAGTTGGGTGCAAGTAATGAAATTCAAAATACGCAATATCTTATATCAATATCTCTTAGGGAGAAATATACGAACTTCACTATGTTAGTGATGTTTGGATAAAGAAAACATATTCCATTATTGCCATATGTACCACTTAATTGGTATTCCCTAAGCTTATATTATTGTAAAGTTTCATTAAAATCCATTCAGTAGTTTATGCGTGAAAGAGTAACAAACGTCCATACATCCATACAAACTTTCGCGTTTATTATATTAGTAGGAAGTAGGATTATTATATGCCCTGTACTGAACACACATACACTATACTGGATGGGCGAATAAATCGATTGGTAAATGTTTATATCTTATTGATTAAAAAATGTACGAGATAAAATCCTTATTTTACCCGTACGAAGTCTGGACGGGCAGCTAATTACTCGCTGATAACGTATCTTTCTGTAGGTAAAAAAGGTTTTTAAAAACAGTACAGCAGTTTTTTAGTTTATTCGCTACAAACAAACATACAAAAAATCTATTTTTACTTATTTATAATATTAGTATAGATATAGACCACGCGCGAGCGAAGCTGCGGGCAACAGCTAGTTAATAATATCATCGGTGTATATTAGTGTGATATTACAATAAGTAGTATTATGTTTGGGTTGGTGAAATCAAAGATTTCTTTTATTTTTAACTTACACTGTTAACTAATGTCAATATATACGAATAAATAAAATTACAGTGTCTGTCTGTGATTTGCCTTTTTATAAGTTAACTTGGCTATTTGCGAGTTACCAAAACCAAAATAAACCTTTTTTTGTCTGTCTTTCCGTTTGCCGGGGTAATCTTGGAAAAGGCTAAAATATACAAATGCAAATATTAATTTATTTAGGCAACCACTGTTACCTAATAATTTAAATATTTTATGTTTTTAATTCAGGTGGACATTACGTACGTTAAAATGGCAATGAAATAAAGACGAATTTCTATTTTCATTACGAATTCTATAACCGTGAGAAACACGTTAGCACTTTACACCGAGTTTTGAGCTCTACGTTTCCTTTATCCCAGCAAATATCCAGTATATTCGGTCGAAATAACGTACAAAAGCAATTCGGGTGACATCACGCGAGTGGACATGTCGCATCACGTTCGACTTCTTTAACGAACCGTGTTTGCGCTGTATGGACGTATTTGACAAGTACAGAAAATTTCACGTGCATCGAAAATTATATTGCCGCGTCCCATTGAATGCATTGTCAGCGTTTATTTCAGTTTGTGATTTTCAATATTGAAATAAATGAGTACGATTATTATTGATTGCTTAAAATATTAATAGGGTAGCAATAGTTCATTGAATAACAACTAGATTGTTTTGTATATGATCGTTAATAATTTCTGATAAAACGGAACGCAACTAAAGTTCTTGTCATCATAAAACGGATATATGTATATGTTATATTCATATATATATAATTATTCTACATGCAACAACGAGTTTTATTTTAAACACGATCACCAGCTTTTAAATAATCTTTATCTGTATATTAGTCAAATTATAAAGAGAGAGCGCGAATTTCGTAAATTTGTGTATATGCGGCAATAAGGTCCTCCAGACCGATTTCGGCCATGGCGGCCAATCTCAAGAGAGATTAGCCAACTGCGCAGGAGATATTATAGTGCACAAGTGTGTGCGCAAACACAGGTGCACTCTCTTTTCCTTAGCTCTCATAATCCGATGGGACGGCAATCCGACACGACCGGAAAGAGTTCAGGCGCAGGACCAACGGCTTAACGTGCTTTCCGAGGCACGGGAGTGTACACACTTCCACCTTCCAGACTCCGGGCTGCTACTGAGAATTTTCTGACAGAAAAACCCAATAACTATTTATTGGCCCGACCTGGGAATTGAACCCAGGACCACCGGGTCTGCAGCCTAATATCTAGCCACTAGACCAACGAGGCAGTCAAGTATGCGGCAAGTAATCTACGGAACCACAGCACCTTGCTCCAAAATTCCTAGATAAGACTATTAAAAGTTATTAGGTTTTCTGACAAGAAATTCTTGGCGATGACGTCACGAAGCACTTAATCATGAGGTTGATGGATCTGTCAGATTTCCATCCCATCGGACCCTAGTAGCGACCGTTTGTGACTACGCATACTATTGTTATTCAACAATAATATTACCTACGTAACTATTCTCAGTTGAGTTGCCTCCATCGCATTCGTAGCTGGAATAATTCAGGGGGACATGATATTCACTATCCGTGGTTAAAATTGTTATATATCTTTTGATAATAAAGTATTTTTGTTAATTTATAATAACTCAATTTATGCCGATTGGTAAATAAAAGTATAATCTAGATATAAGAAATGACATCTTTAACGTTTATATAATATTATTGAGATATTTATATCACTTTTTGTTAATGTCTAAAAATGACATCATAGAGTCAGTAACTTTTTTGTGGGACAATGTATATAAGGTAAGGTCCTCCAGACCGATTTCGGCCACGGCGTCCAATCTCAAGAGAGATTAGCCAACTGCGCAGGAAATATTATAGTGCACAAGTGTGTGCGCAAACACAGGTGCACTCACTATTCCCTAGCTCTCATAATCCGATGGGAAGGCAATCCGACACGACCGGAAAGAGTTCAGGCGCAGGACCAACGGCTTAACGTGCTTTCCGAGGCACGGGAGTGTACACATTTTCTAAACATATACAAAAATGTATTAATAAATTATAACATCAACATTAATAAAACAGGATATTAAGTAAGAAGTATTCTTTGTTATATACAGAAAACAATCTCAAAAACAAAGTAGCTACAATTGAAAATAGGCCTTCGGTTTTAAGCGATTTCGGATAACACGTTTAAACACAGCTTTCGGTTCGTTAGCGAGCTCGGAATGGCGCAATGTAAAATGAAGCGCTGATAAAACAAACACCGCAGTTCATCCGAATGTATTTTTTGAAAATTTTACGTACAAGATTACATCTTAGTGAATTGTAAGGAAAATAGAAATTGCTTAAATTGATATAAAAAAAAATATTTTATAAGAAAATTTACAAAAATCGTTTTTAAATATGACGTGACTTCTCTTGCATCGTTGAAATCTTTGAAAGGGTGTGGAATCATTAACCATAACTTGAATGAACAGTGGTAATGACGCTTGGCGTTTCCAGGGATTTGTGTAAGCCTATAAATTTCATTTTGTTTTTTTTTTTAGCAAGTTACTATTATATAAATGCTCAAATTCTCTTTCGTTTTTACTAATTAGAACTTCAAAGTAAATTTCAAAGCGAGTTTCATTCCTGCATCAATATCATACAAGTTAGTGTATTTTTAGCTTCATAAACAGTATACTCATGCAGGTTCCTCACGGTGTTTTCCTTTCCCGTCGAGCACGAGATGTGTTACAAATACAAACTATGCACGTAAACTCAGCGATGTTCTGGTTTCAACCTGTAATTTTCGCTTTAGATTCAAGTCCTATCCACTCAACCATGTTCAATCTTGAATTTACATATTTGATTAAAAACATATTGATTTCATACTAAATTTGTTATATAATAACGTTACAAATTTCCTTTGTATTTGAGCCTTATACTTCGTCAGATACGCGTGGATGTAGTTTTTAACTTCCACTTTGGTAAATTCATCTCCAAATAATTCATAACAGAAAATATTAATGTAATTAAGCTTAGGCTTGATGTTCAAGTGGATAAAACACGGCGGTCGTTACTGTAAGCCGTTTGGTATAAATCTAGATGAACTCGTTTGAGTTCTTCAATAGTATTTAGTATTCATCTCGTGCTCTCGTTGAAGAAAATATCGTAAGGAAAGTACTCCCACATTTTAGTCCACCAACCACTTATTATGCTTTACATAGTAGACGTGTAGTTTCTAAATAAAATAAAAAAAAAACGTGTGCATCTCGGCACGCTTACAGAAGTGATAATATTAATTATTAATTATAGGGTTTTCCATTAAGGGGCGCTTGATCGTGCAGAACTTCCATCGTAGCGTGTGCTGTGTGGCACGTAGCGCCGTCCTGTTGAAACCACATGTTGTCCAGATCCATATTCTCAATTTCAGGCCAAAAGAAGTTGGTTATCATCGACCGGTATCGCTCACCATTGACGGTGACGGCCACACCATTATCGTTTTCGAAAAAATACGGACCAATCACGCCTCCGGCCCAAAATCCGCACCAAACAGTCACTTTTTGCGGGTGCATTGCCACTTGGTGAACCTCGTGTGGATTGGTCTCGTCCCAAATACGGCAATTTTGCTTGTTGACATAGCCATTCATCCAAAAATGCGCCTCGTCGCTGAAGATGATTTTTTTGCCAAAATCGGCGTCAACTTCCAACTGCTCTAATGCCCAGTCAACGAACACACGGCGCTGTCTATGGTCATTAACCTTGAGCTCTTGGGTCAGCTGGATCTTGTACGGGTGCAGGCTCAAGTCACAACGCAAAATTCGCCAAGTTGTCGTCTGCGAAAGGCCGAGTTCCTGTGCGCGACACGGAATTGACTGCCGCGGGTTTTCGAGGACACTGTCGCGCACAGCGGCGATATTCTCGGTAGATCTCGCATTACGTTGACGCACGGGAACCGGCTGATTGTTAACTGACCCGGTTGACTCGAATTTGTCCACCAATCGACGGATAGTCGTCTCGGCAGGACGATCATCGCGACCGTAAAACGGGCGAAGTGCGCGGAACGTTGCTCGAACTGAAGACCCATTTTCATAAAACAATTTTATGATTTGCACGTGCTGCTCGACACTGTAACCTGCTATGGTGGTTTGGGAGGACGGAATGAATATAACACACTGCATTTGACAGCTGTCACTCAAACAACATGGCCGCAATCAGCTGTCAAAGTTCAAGCGTCCCTATTGGAAAACCCTATATAATATATTAAATATAATTTAAATTAGTACTTGAGAGTTGCTAAATAATTTATAAGTACTATCTGTATACACTAGATGGGGTTAGGTTGGTAACTCTTAGGTAAAACAGTCCGCGTCGGTAATAGTGGCACCGTATCGCGTTACGTTACGAAGCGGTTTACCCTCCCATAATAAGTTATCACATCAAAAATCATGATGACTATCAATAACTTCTAATAAGCTAAGAATGGAGGTCGAACTCAAATCTATTTTATATAACTTGTTATATCAACTAATTGAATAAATGTAAAAGTACTTGATACGCTTTCACGTCTTAACTCTTCAACCAATAATCATATTGCATGCAAGTTATCAGAAGTACAGATAAGGACCTTAGTCCTGCTTCCGTCATATGCAGGCCAAACCGCGTGCCAAAAGTAGGTTATGAAAAAAATCGTATTCATCTAAAGTTTAGTTTTGCTTTGTTACACAACCGCAAAGCAGGTAGTCGCTAGTAAAATTGCAAATATACAATAGTGCCGTATGAAAGCGAAAGTCTCACGTACGAACACACGTATGACGAGATTTTGTGACACCTCACTTCACTGCATAGATAATTGAGTAAGCCACGTGATCGACATTCATAATATTATATGGAGCATATCAGCTATAAGCTTTTCACGTAAACCACGAGTTTCAGGGACATTGTTTTTTTTACATTTGAAATAGATGATCGAATCAGTTCCATTTTTAAATGGTTTGTTTTGGAATGTACGTCACGTCACACGAAACGGCTTTTTAATAGGTAAATTTAGAATAAGTAATCCGAACGACGATCGATTGATATTTAGTTTAGAAATTTTATTAACGTATTCTAGCAGGCACAATATTTTTAAATTCTTTCTTATCTTTAAAATTATTTAAGTTATACATACAAAAACTTGGTGGAAATATAGATAAGAAATGGCAACTTACGAAAAAGTACATTAGAGTAAGAAAGTAAAAGCTTATGTAAAATTTACATTACAAATTTTAATTCCTACTTTCTTATGAGTAGGAAGTGAATATTTATGGCAATCATAAAACAGCATAGGCGCACACGCATAGAAGTTAATTTAAAGAGGTCTACATTAAAAAACAGACCTATTATAACTTGTAAATGAGCGGTTTTTTTCATTAATTCATGTAATTAATCTTATAATAATACATAGTATTATTAAAACATTTTTACTGGCGTTAAACCTTTTAACGGTCCATCTCAACTCTTAACAAAATAAATGTTTCAAAATTATATACTTTAAACAATCATTAAAAAAAATGCTTACAAAAAACAGTTCAAGAAATAGATAAATAGTTGATGCGTATGCTTAAGCTATCTTTCAAGAACATAATACAGAACAAATCCTCTTTAAGGTTTAGGGGACACCTGATTTTACAACTTCAATGGATCAGACTACAAAGACGGTTAGAGTTCACCGCTTTGAAGCTATTATTCTCTGCTTACCTTCAACGAAAATGCTTGAAACTTTGAAATAAACAATTCGAAATTTATAAGATGTTTTTCTTATATTTTGTGGCATTACATTTTTATCTGTGAATTGTTTTGAAACATTATTTAAGCTGTAATAAGTTTTTATGAAATCCTCGAAATTAATTTTCTAAGGCAAACTATTCACTATGACTATATTATGTATTTTAATAGCAACAGGTGAAGTTAAATAAAAACTTTTAACAAAAAATATCAACTGAGATTATCTACTATGTATTAATTAAATTCCAACTCTGAATTCTATAACTCTCAACATCGTAGTAAAAGTTTTGTGTAAAATTAGAGTTTAGTCAATTTTAATGCGGTTCCAGCTTAATCAATCCACCTTATTTTAAGTATGAGTATCATAGGGATATTTTTACAAGATACATTATTTGACCGAGCACGTATGTGCCCCAATAAATATATGTATAGAGGCCAGACCCAAAGTGTTCGAAGTTGTCAGTCAGACGGTTGGCCATTAAAAATCAATCTGTCATCAATCGAGATCCAATCCACAAGTAAAAGTATTCCTAAGACAATCCTCCGTCTTTTTTATATACGTATCAGCGGGATAATGAGCTTAAGATGATGATTATGAAGGTGAAAGTAAGATAAAGAGACATCCATATTTCATATCAGTATTAGCTTCATGCCCCATTAATTCGGATTCAAAAGTGCTCGTAAGAAAATCAAATAGTCCAAAACATATCACATTAGTAAAATTAAACTTATTGGCAATAAAAGCAATACCAGTAGAGAGCAATGCTGTTTGCAATGTAGCATTTTCAGTATATGTACCCAATCTGTCGAATATATCCCAAGTTGTCGAATATATCGGAAGAGCAAACATAATTCGTTAAAGGAATCGAACTTGATGGCAATAGTCCACACGAGAGACATCAGGGTAGCTTTTGTGCAGTATTTGGCTTTTAAAGTATAATATTGTTACGAAATTCAAGAACCATTTTGAGAATACATTAATATTATGTTTATCGAGAGAAATACGAAAAAAAAAACATTTACGTCGAATTAGTAGATGTCTTTGAAAGATACTCGGGTCTTAGAGTATATGGATCTGACGTTCCTCTCATGCGAGTCTCAGAAATTTTCTGATCATCCTCTGCATTCCCCCTCTAGATCATAACGATAGCACAGAAGGAGAAGCCTCCTTATCCTCTGGTTCCCTTATTCCCTGAGGAGCTGACACGACTTTTGTTCGATTCTATAAGACATTTTTTATATTCATAATTAACAAAAACTATAACACAACACACAATACAATACTTTATGTATTGTATGTTAATTTTTCTTGGTTTAATTTCCTTTACAATGGTATTCATTCTTATATACAAATAACGAAAAATATAGAAACGTTCAACTCCTGCTGTGAAATACGCAAACTCTGAAGAGGGTTTTCTGAACTAGAAATTGATTGAATTTAAAACTTTCGCCACTTGTGGATCTAGGCTGACGGGAATCCGAGTTAGTTTCGAACCTAACTTCCACTTAAATACATTGTCTAAATCGTTCTCCCGTCCGAAGCTTTTAATTTGAATTAATCCTATTTGATTTTACCGATACCTATTTGAATTCGCAAAATACGTTAAAAGTATATTATAATTAATCACTAACTTGCATTGGAGTGTTGTGTCTGATTAAGCTCCAAGCCAGAGTAAGGAAGACCTTTTCCCAGCCGTGGGCAAGTTCCATTTCGTAAATTATGAAATTATTAATATGATTCATTAATTAAGAAAAGAATATTTTTCATATTACAAAAAGTTCTATGTTTGTAAAGTTTTTGCTTAAGCGATATATACAGCCAACAAGGTACACATTGCAGATATTTATCGACGATTTAAAAAACTTCAGCTAATATAAAATATGGAATCAAATAAAAAAGACCAAAGAGCACCTACTTTCATCCAGCGGATCAAGCCGTGGGCGGAAATTAGTCTATAATCATTTTTATAGAGGTTGCCCCTTAGTAATGGCAGAGAAGCACGTCCTCAATAATCCCATTACAATACCTTTAATATCTATTTTTTTTTTTTCAAAAGAGAATAAATTGTAATATAAATGAAATTGAAATATTATATTTCACTCTGAAGGCACTTCGTGACACACCACTTGAAATATATGGAAAATCGAGTGAAACGCGTGACTGATGGAAACGGAACACGTTCAATATAAGCTTTTCATATGCAGATATACATATCATGTATTATAATATAATAGTGTTGTGGATATACGAGTTTGTTTGCTATTTCTATATCTTACTGATATAGAGTAATTAATTGATATTTATTAAGCCGTTTATGTGTAATCAACGGTGATTATGATTATAATTATTTTAAGTATATTAATAATTTACCTTTGTTCAATTTAACATTTGCACTGCATCTATTTTTAATATATTCTTAAGGGCTTATGAAAATAATTCTTAAGTTAATAAAAATCATTCACAAACTGAAATAATAAGCTATCGAAAAATTATTTAAACTGTCCTTGGGAATGACATTAAAAAGGACAAGAAATGAAGGTTAGAAAAAAAAAATTACAGATATTTTAGTACAATTTCTTTATTATTTATAATATTAATAAATTAATGAATTTTCATTTAGTAACACTTGGATGAAATTAGCAGAGTTCATCACCAGTCAGGGAGGATGTTAACGATTTACTAATGTCAATACAGACATATAAAAAATAGGGTTGATTAGATGGGGACTGGCTTAACGACTTAATGAGTAGTCCAGCTGTCACACATAATCTAATTACGATCAGATACTCTTTAACGTGTTTCTTTTGTTTCTGAAATTGAATTATACAGCAACTTATGATTTTAATTACCTTACGTTTCTAGCTAGTTGCAACCAGCTGAAGGAATGTTTGATGACAGACCTTCTTCCATGACATTAAATAATTAATAGCAACTCCCAAAAGTTCCGTATTTGTGTACATATGCAAATGTGTTCGCATATATAAACAATAATAATTATGAAGCACGAGTGTATAAACACTAACTTCCTAACTCCGAACTGCAGAGCGTTGCTCCACCGATGTTATAAGGTAGATTTGAATATGTGTTACTTATGAAACTGATAAGATAAATATTGATTCGTATAGCAAACGGTAGAATCTATGTTCCGAACCGGTGTCAGCTGTATGTTAAATTCAATACTGTAACATGACGATGCAAATGTACCCTAATATACCTACTTTTTTATTAAATAAAATATAAATAAAAATATTATTTGTCCATAAACATCGGCGCTGTAAGAAATATTGACCATTACTTACATCGTAAGGAAGCTATTTAAACATATTTGCCTGTGACGTTCACAGTTGTGACGATCTTCAAAGGTTTTTATATTGCTGCTGCAAACTCGTATATAAGTTCAATGTCAATTGTTATAATATGTCTCTTACATTAGAACTGTCCGACGGAAATCAAAATGCTACCCGTCTATACCCTCTGCACGAGTGTTCTTTCGCATCGTCGCTTTCGTCAGTGTAAAAAACCAAGTTTTTTGTGTGACGTGATATTACAACTCTATCGTGCAATTCCTTTATCGTCGCCGTATCTTTATTTAGTCCCTGCACTAATATTATGAGGGTTCGAGATCATTCTCCGTTGCCATACCTCTGGGCTTGATTATTTTTTTTTAATATATTCAATTAATATGATAAAAAGAACTGAACATAATGGAATGTAATACTTTTTTCCTTAGGAGTTAGGAAAATGCTATAGGTTTATTTGATTAGTATGATATTAACCAGTGCCACTATAATATAGACAATGACATTAAAAAGTACGTCTTCCTATGCATTAGGTAGTATAGTTATAATTAAAATTACAAGGTTTTGTTGAAAAAACAATGCTTTTAGCTCTTAATAATATAATCCGAGAGGGCAACGTTTTATCAGTGAACTTCTATTCGCTTGAAAGAAGTCTATACATTGGTCGGATTACTATTTACATATTACCTTTTGATTTTTAAATAAATAATGAGTCGGAAAGTTAAAAAAGTATAACAATAAGTGAAAATATGAAAATTAAACGTAACAATAATTAAAAATTACATCACAATAATTAATATTACTTTTGCGAAAGGTCTGTGACAAATGAAAATATACACCGGGTGTAAAATAAAAGATATACCTTGCAATAAAAACGGTTCCTATTCATTTCAAGATTAAATACAATCCATTAACTTGGATGAAATTCATGACTCTGGTAGCGGCATTACGTTTCGAATTGCTATGTTGTTTCGTTTTTTATTAAATTATATTGATTTGACATAAATTTCAACAAATACTTATGTATTTGTTTAAATTATTTTAAAAATAATCTTCTATTTAATTCCGTAAATAAAATACGAGTAAAATCTATTATTGTTAGGCCCAATAGCTAAAACATGTTAATATTCATGAAAGGTTGCAGGTTAAACACGACCAAACGCATGTGTTTTCATATACTTCTATACATATAATAAATCTGTAACTGGTCGATGTCTGTACATGGAAGATAAATGAGTAAAACTTTTATCGGGGGTCTTTATAAACACAATAGAACCCAAAACAATGATTAATAAATTTTTTGTCTGTTTGTCTGTTTGTCTGTTTGTCTGTTTGTCTGTTTGTCTGTTTGTCTGTGCGTTTGTGCACGCTAATCTTAAAAACGGCTTAACGGATTTGAGTGCGGTTTTCACTAATGTATTGTGGCTAACTTCACTTAACATTTAGTGTTTGTTTTATTTCAATCGGTTCATAAATAATAAAGTTATGTCAATTTAAAGATACACGTAGAACATTTATTAAAAAATGGTTATGGTCAAACTGAAAAGAGATTAAATATTACATGTAATTTACACTTTTGCTTATGATTTATCCTATATTTGTCCTATAATTTTTAATTTCTTTATTAATTTATTATAAGTTTAGTATCCCTACTAAAAATCAATAAATTATTATCTGTAGGAAAAGTACGCGCACCTGTTAGTTGTCAAAATCAAAAAGTTTTGTTAACAATTTCGTGTTTTCAGTAGCTTCGTGTGTTGTTTTTGCATAAAAACTAATATTGCATATATATTGTGTGTATCTTTATGATCTCATCTTATATCTTTCATAACAGTACGCTTTAAGACTGCGTGTGAGCAACTCAGTTAACTCAGTGACAATAATTAATACGTAAATAGTATATAGGTGTATAAACAAAGCCTAAAAAACAACTATAACAATAATACATGGTTTTAGAAGTGCTTGCTTTAAACATAAACGGTGTATCACTTCTTAAAACTTTAAATAGGTATAATTTTTTCGTAAATTCGTGTTTCCTGTCAAAAGTTTTAAAACGGCAGATAAAAATTCAAACGTTTTACCTACCGAAGTTTTTTCTAAACAACGAAATAAATAACAATTTAACGCGGAAAAAATGGCAACCATATTTTGAACTATATTTATTAGCCTCTGGATAAATATAAGAAGTGAAAAAAGAAAAAAATAGCAATTTTGTTCAACATTAAAATAACAGAAATTACTTTAGAAGACCTCATTAATAAATGTAACAAGTATTTCGAACCGAGGAAAAATTTAACTATGGCCTGACATGTATTTTTTATGAGAAAACAAAGCAAACACGAAAATATAACCAACTTTATTACGAGTCTAGAAAATTACAGTTTAAAATGCGATTTCGTTGAATTAATAGTCATTGGTCAGTGATAAATTTACAGCGAATATGTGTTAGAGTAGCTCGCCAAACATCAAAGATTATTACAACGGTCTGATCTGTCACTAAAGAAAGCTATAGAGATAGCTAAAATAGTAGTGATCGAACAACAAAATACGGAGCACATAAATAAAAGCACTGAGACGTCGTCATCACCGTCATCTTCTAATGAATATCAAGTGATGAAGGGGGAGTAAAAGGGTTAAACAACACACAGTACAGAATAGAGAAGACAACTAATTAAATAAGGTCCTCCAGACCGATTTCGGCCACGGCGGCCAATCTCAAGAGAGATTAGCCAACTGCGCAGGACATATTATAGTGCACAAGTGTGTGCGCAAACACAGGTGCACTCTCTTTTCCTTAGCTCTCATAATCCGATGGGACGGCAATCCGACACGACCGGAAAGAGTTCAGGCGCAGGACCAACGGCTTAACGTGCTTTCCGAGGCACGGGAGTGTACACACTTCCAACTTCCAGACTCCGGGCTGCTACTGAGAATTTTCTGACAGAAAATCCCAACAACTATTTATTGGCCCGACCTGGGAATTGAACCCAGGACCACCGGGTCTGCGGCCTTATATCTAGCCACTAGACCAACGAGGCAGTCAACTAATTAAGAAGAGAACAAAATTGTGAAACGTGGTTATATTTGCCTCATCCCAATATAAACCAAATAAAAGTATTTTGTAATCTCTCAGCTTAATTCAATTGGTCTTTGGCTACATCAAGCTTGCGACAGCATAATCATAAATAGGAAGAAGTAGATCTGTGCGAGCATATAATATATAATTAAGTGTACTCAGATATTGATATTATATATTTAAAAAAAAATCACTGCAAAAATAACATAAATAAGTTAAAAATAATAATGTATTAAATGTATTAATTTATATAAAATGAATGTACCAACCCATCTTAATATTCAATATTTAAGTTTGTTATAAATTTTGTACTGTAGTCATATTCTTGCTTGCCTTTTAATTGTATTTGGTTAAAAAATATATAAATAATATATATATCATTTATTTATTGCATTTTATTGGCCTTACTCAATGTAATAATGCTTAAGCTATGTGATTTCATTTATATTTTGTTTTTGTTAAATTTGTGTTTTCATTGAGTAATTAATTATATTTGATTATAAAAAAATATATATCTTACTACACCTTTACTGATTATGATGGTTTAGCTGTTTGATTTTATATATGTTTTGATTATTTTAATGATTTTGTAATTATTGTTGGTGGAAACTTAGCTAATGTATGTATATATTTATATATATATATATATATATGCTATAAGTGTCATCTCATTTTTAACACTTAACCTACCAGAGCGGTCAAATAACTGCTTTTGAAACTTTAATTAAAATTGTTATATAGCTGCTTTTGTTTGTATATTATATATTTTTTCTACATAAAATGGCCGCTTAAGCAGCTTATTCAGATGTGTGTCAAGTTCAATGGAAAACATTTGTTTTAATTCCCTTTTTTGTTTAATTAAATTAGTAGCCTTGGTTAATTCTGATTTTATTTAGTCTCTGACAGAAGAAACTTTTCCTTTATACTTTATATTGTACACATAAAATAACATAAATCTATAACAAAAACGAATTAATTAATAAATTATCCATACATATAAATAAAATTGAAGTTTCTGTCTGTTATTTCAAAATAACTGCCTGTTTTAAAGGTTATATGGCTATTTACGATTTACCAAAACCAAAGCAATCATTTTTTTAATTTTTTTACTGTCTGCATGTCTGTATCTTTTAATCGTCTAAAAATTGAAAAAACCGAATTATTATAAGAACTATTTCAAGATTCCGTTTAGCCTTTATTTCATCAAAATTAGTTGAGTCTATCAAAAGTTATAAAAATACGTATTTTTGTTGATATCTATTCACATAATATTATTACTCTTCCTAACTGATTCATTAACGCAGAGCCTAAACTGCGGGGGTTAGAAACTTGAAATTTTGGCAGTTGATACATTTTAAAACACCCACTAAGGTAGGATTTTTGGAAATTCTACCCCTAAAGAGTTGAATGATTGTTTAGAAACCAGTCATTTTTAAAGTTAGAAGCATGAAATTTAATGAACAAGCTTAAAAATAAATAAAAATGTATTTCGTCGTTTTTAGAAATTTAACTCCAAACGGGAGAAACGGGGTAAAAGCATTAGTATAAAAATTTAAAAAAATAGGAATATACTATTTGAGTTTTTTGATTGAATTAATAAACATGAATTTCAAAGTTTTTAGAAACTTTTATTTTTGTTTGGAAGAGTTGGGTGCAAATAATGAAATTCAAAATACGCAATATCTTATATCAATATCTCTTAGGGAGAAATATACGAACTTCACTATGTTGGTGGTGTTTGGATAAAAAAAACATATTCCATTATTGCCATATGTACCACTTAATTGGTATTCCCTAAGCTTATATTATTGTAAAGTTTCATTAAAATCCATTCAGTAGTTTATGCGTGAAAGAGTAACAAACGTCCATACATCCATACAAACTTTCGAGTTTATTATATTAGTAAGAAGTAGGATTATTATATGCCCTATACTGAACACACATACACTATACTGGATGGGCGAATAAATCGATTGGTAAATGTTTATATCTTATTGATTAAAAAATGATAAAATCCTTATTTTACCCGTACGAAGTCGGGACGGGCAGCTAATTACTCGCTGATAACGTATCTTTCTGTAGGTAAAAAAGGTTTTTAAAAACAGTACAGCAGTTTTTTAGTTTATTCGCTACAAACAAACATACAAAAAATCTATTTTTACTTATTTATAATATTAGTATAGATAAACCCCACGCGCGAGCGAAGCTGCGGGCAACAGCTAGTTACTTACTATAAAAGAAAAACATCGTGAGGAAACCTGAGTGTATCAGATGCGTGACATTCAAGCAGCGTGCTAGGATAAGCTTGAAACCTTATCCTCAAGAAAATTAAAGGCAAGAAAATTGGCCAGAAAAGAGACACAGATTTATCATTATTAAAAAATATCGCGTTGCTATAACTTCATCCTTGCGAGATAGCAGATTACATGGCAGATGGCAGATTGACTACAATTTTTTTTTATTAGTCTCATTTATCTATGATGTTTTATTGTTTACCTTATTTGCTTTGACTTTTATTAGAACAGTTAACGGAGATCAAATATGCCCTTTAAAAACATAATACAAAGTGTTGATCTTTGTCGGTAGATGATTAGACGGTTCATGTCAGCAGGAGTAAGTTTATACCAATTCATTGTAATTTATGAAAAATTATGTACTAAGAATAACGCATTGCACAAAGTACTAGGAACGCATCTTTTCTATATATTTTATTTGCATATAACATTCTTGCTTTCGCTTCAACGTAGCTTTTAACTTTAGAAATAAAACAAGTTCACGTAAAAGCGAATTCTAAAAACTCATAGAAGTTAGAGACTAAGCCAAAAGCTTTAATAAATTAGTTTATTATTATTATTTTTTTATGTTATTTATTTTTTTTTTTAATTTAAGATGGGGCAAACGAACAGGAGGCTCACCTGATGTAAAGTGACTACCACCGCCCATGGACATCCGCAACATCTGAGGACTTGCAGGTGCGTTGCCGGCCTTTGCAATATTAATTTCACAGGAAATACTTTAAAATTTATGTTACAATTAAATACACGTATGAAATCTAAAATTAATCGAAACAACTGGAGGCGGATATTTATAAAAAAATTACAGTAGCATCATGAACTTTGGAAGTAGGCAGTGATTACAGTGTCGTGTCTCGGAAAACACGAAAATCTATTTGAAATTAAATGGAAATACCATAGCTGGAATCTTATTAAAAATATGTTATACCTTAATTCTCCATAAGTGACAGTCTTTGCATTTAAAACCCTTGCAGCATCTTTCAATCTAATTGTTCCTTGTTTGAATATAATAATATCACTTCTGGTTGATGATTTAAGTTGTATCATTTTCTGTTACAATAATCTTAATCAAACTATTCTCATATTAATATTAGCGCTGATTGTTGGTACTGAAGTTCCAGTTAATTTCCCAAGTTAAAGTAACAGCCTGTGAATGTCCCACTGCTGGGCTAAGGCCTCTTCTCCTCTTTTGAGAAGAAGGTTTTTGGAGCTTATTCCACCACTCTGCTCCAATGCGGATTGGTGGAATACACATGTGACGGAATTTCAGTAAAATTTGACACATGCAGGTTTCCTCACGATGTTTTCCTTCACCGTCAAGCACGAGATGAATTATAATCACAAATTAAACACATAAAATTCAGTGGTGCTTGCCCGGGTTTGAACCCACGATCTTCGGTTAAGATTCACGCGTTCTTACCACTGGGCCATCTCGGCTTAATTTCCCAAGTAAATCAAATTAAAGTAAACTTCGTTCAAGTAGGCGTTTATAAGCACTTTTGAATTTCATTAATAAAGTAATTAAATCCATAGCTATCAGCGGTCCAGTATAAAGATAGCGAGACACATTAGCAAAATAGTAATCATAACTTTTATAAAGAATATTATTTTGGACTATTTGATTGTGGAATTTATTTACCATAATTTTCCTAATAATATCAATACTTAAAAATACGTAGACAGGCATTGGATAACCTATTTAGAAACGAACAAAAAATCAATAGTTTTTTTTCATGGGTTTTTATGATTTATCTCGTGATCTTCGCCGAAGGAAAACATCGTCTAGAAAACTACTAAAAGTGTTGGATGAAAATCTTTCATGTGTGGGATGAAACATAAACCAACCCGTACTGGAGTAGCATTGCGGACGCTCCAAACATTTAAACTATATCATTAGTCTAGCAGTAACTTGAAATACGTATTTAATTTAAGGAAAATTGCAAGTCAAAATTGGTCAAGCATAAAACTGTACATAGTTCTTTTACCTTAGAGCGCAAGTATGCAAAGAACGTAAAAGGTTAACGCTAAAAGGCAGTAAAAGTAGAATAGGCTCTACATTTTTTAAATTCTTCAAAGGTTTAGGTGAAATTTTATGAGAGGATGTTTAATGACCGGTAAATTACGTAGGGTTAACTGGGTATTACGTTTTATTACAATAATGACATAAATTTTAAATATATACATAGAAAAAAGATCAGATCGATCAGAATAACGCCGTTTAGATTTAATTAAAATAATTTGACGTATGGAGATATGTAATATGTACATAAATCAAATTGATTAAACCTTTGTTAGACAGTGTAAAAGCTTATTTATTTTATTTATTAAGTCTGCAGACAATTTACACACATTATATAAATGAATAAGTAGTACATAAAATATGCAAAAGCGGCCTTATCACTTATTCAATAATCTCTTCCAGATAACTTCTATAAAAGAAAAAAAACACATATTTTTTTGTTTTTTAGCCAGAAACATAAATTATTAACTTAAGGAGATAAATTTTAATAAAACAAATGATGGTAGTGAATAAATAAAATTCAATTCTTTCTCAATCTAAATTAAACAATACATTAAGACAAAAAATAAATATGTATAAATCGTATCCCTTATACAAAGTTTTCAAAATCGCCTAAGCCCAACTTTGGAATATTAACAATCTGCCTTTTTATTTATTGCTATATATTTTAATATTGAAATTAATATCGAAATTATACTTATGAAACAAACATCTTTTCACTCTTTCCTCTCAACTAAATTAGTTTTACTTATCGCCTGAATAAAGCAATAATAAAGTAGATCCTAACTTTAGGGTCTAGGTCCGATATAAATTATAACTCGAAGACCCGTTAGAAATCTCTCGAGGGTGATTCGTTGACCCTGGTAACTTTGAAATCTCACATCTATGAAATTATGCGAAGCGTCAAAGTTCGATCATACGTGTAACTATTTTTCGAGATAATATTAGAAAATTATATTTCAAATTGAATTCATAAAGTGATTATTGAAATTTTGTGATTATGTTCAAGATCAAATATCATTATACCAAATATCATTTAATTTATCTGGCACTTTTGTATTTTACATCGTGTTATAACTGTTTATTTTTGTCACTAATTATTATGGCTTGGCCCGTTTAATTTAAATATGACAGAAAAGTAAAGCTATCTGACTATTTGTACAAAATATTCGGTGGTTTTATTAAAAAAAGTGGTACAGTTAGTGGAATAACTGTATTAGTGCGAGTAAAATTACGCAGATTATTTGAAAGCATTAAATTAGGTCACGTCGAAGTCAAGATATGTATTCAATGAAAGCAATTAACAGGTTCGTATTGTTTATCTAAATCTACCAATAATCGATAAACTAACGTTTTGTTTTAAACCATCTCTTTACTTTTATATAACGCAATTACGGGACTTCATAAAATTGAGATTGTTGACATCATTTGTAAATATATTATTTTGTCTCGAGTAACATAGAGGATGCAAAACCAAAAAAAAATAAAAATATAATCAACCCAATCTTTTTAAAAGTTTATCGAATATCATTTTAAGATATAAATTGTATATTAAAAATAATTTCAAGTGGTGTAAAAATGTTATCTAATAGTTATTTAATTAGTTAGTATGGCGATTTAACAATTTGTACAGCTGCTCTTTTTTATCAACCATACACGTGTTTCGATCATTTTATTCAATGTGCAGACTACTGCTTTATTATATGCATAGATTTTATTGAAGCTTGAATCAGAACAATGCAATAAATTACATGTATTAGTGTCGGAATGCCTGATATATTTACTAGTCTATGTCTTTATTATATTAATGAATAATTTTGTTGTAAACGATGTCAAAGTTTCTAAATCTAAACTCTAATTTAGATTATAATAGTTTTTAATTACAAAAACCACAACTAATAAAATAATAACGTATTAAGTCGGCTAAAATATGACACAGGTGTAGCTAACTATAAACGTTCTTGAGAGGAAGTTAGACTAAAGCCCAGCCGTGGGACATCTATAACAGGCTATTGCTTTTCCTTCCTTCCTTACTATGAAGTGATAGGGCTTTGTACAAGCTCGTCTGGGTAGGTACCACCCACTCTTCAGTTATTCTACCGCAAAACAGCAGTATTTGGTATTGTTGTGTTCCGGTTTGCAGAGTGAGTGAGCCTGTGTAATTACAGGCACAAGGGACATAACATATTTGTGTGACGTTGAGAGTAACAGCTTAAGTGTAAAACATCATCGAAATACAAATATAATATAAACTAATTACTGGCATATGTTTAACTTTCAAAGTTATTTAAACATTCATAATAATTTAAACTTTACATTAAGCAAAAACTTTGACAACGTAAATAAAATTATATTAACATAATATAAACAGTCTCGAATGTACTCTATTATGTCTCAAGGGAATTTTATAAATGTGGCACCTATTCTCAAACTTTATACTACCTTTTAGCGTTCGGGTTTTATGTTCTTTTAGTGTATTCTGAGTTAAATTTAGAAGCTGAAGCATAGATACTTTACAGCTACTATGTTGAACATGGAAAATAGATTTTTATTACTTTACACTGCGTTCTAATATCCAGCGCGGTCGATGCTATGAAGCTCTGAATAACTCGACAAACTAGCATAAGTTAACAGTTTGAACCAAGTTTCACTACGTGGTTATTTAATTAACGTGTTTTGTTCAATATCTATGACTAACAGTTTTCTTGTGAAAGTTATAAGTTTAATTAAATTAATCACTTATAATATAAAGCTATTTGAATTTGTAATATATATGTATGTTTTATAATATCAGTTCTCTCCAAATCATAACATACCGGTATGAGAGACCAATTACATTCCGTTTAATATCGCGTTACTGAATATGAAATGCTTATGTACGTGAACATGTCATGCATTTCAGTGAGTTTTAGATGTAAGTTTGACGTTTTCGCATTATCGGCATGAATTAATCAGTTATACTTGTGTGTAGTGGCAGAAATTTAATTGTGCAAGGATTTTACTTTATCTTTTAATGTAACAGATTAAAGTACATGTTTAAATATTTTAGTTTTTAGTTTTTAGTTTTATAGGTGACAAATTTTGCAGTCAGCTTTAATTTATCAGGTAGTTAATTCAAAATTGATTGATAATTTAAAAAAATAAGGTGTTTATCGGCAATTATTTTTTATGTATGTCCCCGATTTGACGCTTATTGTAAATTATGTTTATTGTAAACGAATTGTAGTTATTTTTATTTTATAAAACGGACTATAAAAATTACCTTGGTGATGGTGAAGGTGATGCCATAAATATTTCAGCGAAAAAACTTCACCTGTAAGCTTGGAATAAAATTAAAAAAATAGAGAATTTGTCTAGTCTTTTGTGCTTTATTGGATTAAAATGGGTATGCCATTTTAATCCAATAAAGAAACACTAAAAGATTTTTTTAAGCAGTAAACATTCGAAACTCTTAATAAATGTACAATTAAACTAAAAACTTAAAAATAATGTTTATTTATTCACCATAAATAAAATCAGTTGCTATTGGGATCGGTGGTCACATCTGTAAAACTTAATTTCGCTTTGCTTAAAATATATAATTTCACAAGGAAACGGTTAAATTTGACCACTTTGAAATGTTTTCAACCAAGAAATACAGGCCGTCGGTTGGGTATAACCGCTTTTGGTTAAAGTTTTGAGTGCGCGGTTTACTACTTTTACTTTATGTATCCTTTTAAGAACTTTACCTTTTTAAGGGGTTTTCCAATAGGGACGCTTGAACTTTGACAGCTGATTGCGGCCATGTTGTTTGAGTGACAGCTGTCAAATACAGTGTGTTTATTCATTCCGTCCTCCCAAACCACCATGGCAGGTTACAGTGTCGAGCAGCACGTGCAAATCATAAAATTGTTTTATGAAAATGGGTCTTCAGTTCGAGCAACGTTCCGCGCACTTCGCCCGTTTTACGGTCGCGATGATCGTCCTGCCGAGTCGACTATCCGTCGATTGGTGGACAAATTCGAGTCAACCGGGTCAGTTAACAATCAGTCGGTTCCCGTGCGTCAACGTAACGCGAGATCTGCCGAGAATATCGCCGCTGTGTGCGACAGTGTCCTCGAAAACCCGCGGCAGTCAATTCCGCGTCGCGCACAGGAACTCGGCCTTTCGCAGACGACAACTTGGCGAATTTTGCGTTGTGACTTGAGCCTGCACCCGTACAAGATCCAGCTGACCCAAGAGCTCAAGGTTAATGACCATAGACAGCGCCGTGTGTTCGCTGACTGGGCATTAGAGCAGTTGGAAGTTGACGCCGATTTTGGCAAAAAAATCATCTTCAGCGACGAGGCGCATTTTTGGATGAATGGCTATGTCAACAAGCAAAATTGCCGTATTTGGGACGAGACCAATCCACACGAGGTTCACCAAGTGGCAATGCACCCGCAGAAAGTGACTGTTTGGTGCGGATTTTGGGCCGGAGGCGTGATTGGTCCGTATTTTTTCGAAAACGATAATGGTGTGGCCGTCACCGTCAATGGTGAGCGATACCGGTCGATGATAACCAACTTCTTTTGGCCTGAAATCGAGAATATGGATCTGGACAACATGTGGTTTCAACACACACAGCACACGCTACGATGGAAGTTCTGCACGAGCAATTTCTGGACATGGTCATCTCGCGCGGAGGCGATGTGAACTGGCCACCGAGATCGTGCGATTTGACCCCGCTGGACTTTTTCTTGTGGGGTTTTCTTAAGTCGCAGGTCTATGCCAACAAGCCGCAAACCACCGATGCCCTCAAAGTCAACATACGCCACGCCATCGATCAAATACAGCCCGATTTGTGCGCCAGAGTCATCGAAAATTGGACCTTTCGTGTGCGCGCCACCAACCGAAGCCGTGGCGGTCATTTGAATGATGTCATATTCTATACATAATGGGGTCGATAGACCTTCCAAATAAAAAAAAAATTTTGCAAATATCTCTCCTACATGTATTTTTTTTTGCATTTCAAAGATCAAGCGCCCTTAATGCAAATAATGGAACCCTATATTTGGTATCTTATAAGCCTATATATTTTTAAGTGATTATCGAAAGTTCTCGAACATTTTTCGGTATTAAATCAGTATTATAAAGAGATAACTTTTCTTAGGTTCGTTTTTCCGATATATCTTTTTATCCAATTGGAATTTATAGTATGCTTACTCGTATATGTTGCATACCCCATTCAATACGGACTACGCCGATCTGCGTAAATCGAAATGAAAGTTGATGACCCTTTTGTTTAAAAGGTGGACATAATATATTATGTAGAAATCGACCATCGCAATGGTAATCGTTTCGTGTCTTCTTTTAGAAATGACGCTAATCTTATTTAGATGTGGAAAAAGTTGATGGGCGTATGAAAGAAAAACGGCCTTCATTTTAGAAATTTTGATTAATTTTGCCTCCGCATTGTATGAGATATTTATGGAGAGGGACTGACTCGTTTGACGCCGAGATGGCCCAGTGGTAAGAACGCGTGAATCTTAACCGATGATCGTGGGTTCAAACCCGAACAAGCACCACTGAATTTCATGTGCTTAATTTGTGATTATAATTCATCTCGTGCTTGACGGTGAAGGAAAACATCGTGAGGAACACATGCAGGTTTCCTGCATGTATCAAATTTCACTGAAATTCTGTCACATGTGTATTCCACCAATCCGCATTGGAGCAGCGTGGTGGAATAAACTCCAAAACCTTCTTCTCAAAAGAGGAGAAGAGGCCTTAGCCCAGCAGTGGGACATTCACAGGCTGTTACTACTGACTCGTTGATAAAATAATCCTTCCCCTAGATCTTAGAAGATATTGGATCTTTCTACACTAAAATCTAAGTAGCAGTTGCTGACACTTCTAGAAAAATAGACGTATTAAATGAAAGCAAAGTATAAAAAGAAAGAAATATCCTAATGCTGGGAAAAAGCCTCCTCTTCTATTTAGGAGATGATTTGGATCCTATACCACCACGCTGCTCCGAGGCTGGTTGGTAGATACATTGGTGGTAGATTAATTCGACGCAATATGCAGATTTCCTCAAGATATTTTTGTTCATTTAAGGAAATTTACACAAATACTTAATGAATTTTTATACCTAAACTTTCCTGAAAACCACATGAAATTCCTATTGATATTTTATGAGTTTATCGCGGATGAACACTTACACTTTTTACTTTTTATATAGTCTTTACGGGTACAATGAGAAAAACGTGTGACAGAAATTAGACTCTTAATGTATTATAAACACATTACTTTTGATCCCGCAATCGTCAGTTAAGATTCTAACAACTGTACCACGTCGGTAAGTAAAAAAATATTTATATATTTAGATATATTGAAAAAAAATCATAAATATACATTTGTACATTATAGTCTATTGAATTCTAGACAAATAGTGCGTTTGACTGTGATCGATAACAGAGTATAAAATACAGTATGAAAAGTTAAAATGTGTGAAGAGATAAAATATATACATTTTTTATTAAATGATAAATAGTAACTCTGTTTATTACGCTATCACGGGTACACCACTGAAACGATTTTGATGTTTTTTTTTATGTAGCAAGCACCAAGAACACCAAGAATCCTTTCTTGGTGTTAGCATAGGTTAGCCAGCCATATTAGCTTAATTGATACAAAACACTAAACGAACTGTTCTTTTTACACTATGGCGTTATTTGAATAGATAAACAAACAAATTGAACAACCCCAGGTGAGTGTAGGCTTCCCAGCAAGGTTTAAACCTAGGCTATGAACTACAACTGAACATCTGTGTTTGTACACTCAATGACTATTATTACGTGTTATATAAACTACAGTAGAGCTTAGGAACATTGAGAATGACAAACTGAATGGATGTATTACTGTAGCATGTACATTATGACTTTTCAAAAAATTCTTAAAATCATAATTGATATAGAATTTATATATGTGAAGTAATTATTATCTAGGAATATGTCAGTATGATTATTATTATAATAAATGTCTTGTGTTGATAAAGATTATTGTCTAAATGCTTTGAATTTCTCGAATAATTATATATTATATACTCGTACATCCAGATATTCAAATGACACTTACACATACATTTAAAGAAATTAACGGACTTTTATGTAATGTGTCATGCATTACTTTAAAATTATGTAATTAAAGATATCTAAAGAATGCCTAATTTCATTTATTTTGGTAAACTGTATTATTATATAGTATAATTACTGTATTATGTTGGATAAACGGGCAACCTAGTAACACGGGGTCTAAACACATTACATGAACTCTTGCAATAAACACTATTTTTATATTTGTAATTTTTATGTCAGAAATTAATTTATTACTTCAGACAGAAACGAAATTTCTCAATATCATATTTATCTACAATATTACGAATAATACTAACTGATAACAAAAATAAAACGCATTTAATTAGCTTAGCTTCAGCCTGTTCTACGCCGTTGTCCACTCCGACATCGTTCGATTAAAACGAAATTTAAATGAAAATTTCGTTGACCGTTATAAATTTTATAACCATATTCAACGTGAAAACAATATCAGTTGCAAATTAAGCAGAGTGCGTATTTAATTTAATTTAGTTTAAAACAATGTTAATATAGCAACCGATACTATTCAACCTTATATCATCCGGTACTAACAAAATTTAATTTAATAACGGAACTTTTGGGGCACAATATGATATTGGTGTGTTGAAAGCTGAAGATAAATTTTATGGCCCGCAAATACGTAGTAATTAAAACTTGTATTGTAAAGCATACGATTAGCAAAAACTAAACGTGCCAGAATCGAAGAGATGAATGGGCTAAGTTTTAATTGCTTTGTACCGGAGTCGGGGTTAGTTGAAAGTTGTGAGACAAGTATTATAGAGGTACTAAAAATTAATAGCCTATTAGCATTTCAATAACGTTCATTGTTGGTAAAATTGATTTCAATATATTTATTTCAATCGCAGGATCGCTTCGGAAATCGTTTGAAGATCGAAATTGAATAATTATATATATTTTTATTAAGCTGTCATATCGGCTCCAAGGTAGGCTGTTTCACATAAGTTCTAATAGTAATAAGTAATTATATAAATTTTAAAACAATTATACCAATTTTAACTGTTGAGTTGAGTTAGTTCGTCTAGTAAGAAGTGTGTCGTTTGGGTTAGTGAGTAGTGAGTTTTAGCAATATTGTACATATTTAAAATATTAAAATCTGTAAATTTAATAACAAAAACATCGTCAGTTTATACTATGAGTATAAGTATAAGTAAATTCCGAATGACCCATGGAATTCAGAACTTGTATTTATTAAAATTGATTGACTCCAGGGATTGATTGAGGGTGGTAAGAACCAGAGATGGCTCAGTGGTAAGAACGTGTGAATCTTAACCGATGATCGTGGGTTCGAACCCGGGTAAGCACCACTGAATTTCATGTGCTTAATTTGTGATTTATAATTCATCTCGTGCTTGACGGTGAAGGAACACATCGTGAGGAAACCTGCATGTGTCAAATTTCACTGAAATTCTGTCACATGTGTATTCCACCAACCCGCATTGGAGCAGCGTGATGGAATAAGCTCCAAAAACCTTCTCAAAAAGAGGAGAAAAGGCCTTAGCCCAGCAGTGGGACATTCACAGGCTGCTACTGATTGAGTCCTTAGATGCTAGAAAAGCATTAACAAAGAAACAGTAAATTACGTAACACACATCTATACATATAATAAATCTGTAACTGGTCGATGTCTGTACATGGAAGATATATGAGTATAACTTTTATCGGGGGTCTTTATAAACACAATAGAACCCAAAACAATGATTAATAGAATTTTTGTCTGTTTGTCCGTTTGTCCGTTTGTCCATTTGTCCGTTTGTCCGTTTGTCCGTTTGTCCGTTTGTCTGTTTGTCCGTTTGTCCGTTTGTCCGTTTGTCCGTTTGTCCGTTTGTCCGTTTGTCCGTTTGTCCGTTTGTCTGTTTGTACGTTTGTCCGTTTGTCCGTTTGTCCGTTTGTCCGTTTGTCCGTTTGTCCGTTTGTCCGTTTGTCCGTTTGTCCGTTTGTCCGTTTGTCTGTTTGTACGTTTGTCCGTTTGTCCGTTTGTCCGTTTGTCCGTTTGTCCGTTTGTCCGTTTGTCCGTTTGTCCGTTTGTCCGTTTGTCCGTTTGTCCGTTTGTCTGTTTGTACGTTTGTCCGTTTGTCTGTTTGTCCGTTTGTCCGTTTGTCCGTTTGTCCGTTTGTCCGTTTGTCCGTTTGTCCGTTTGTCTGTGCGCACGCTAATCTTAGAAACGGCTTAACAGATTTGAGTGCGGTTTTCTCTAATGTATTGTGGCTAACTTCACTTAACATTTAGTGTTTGTTTTATTTCAATCGGTTCATAAATAATAAAGCTATGTCAATTTAAAGATACACGTAGAACATTTATTAAAAAGGGTTATGGTCAAATTGAGCAGATATTAAATATTACATGTAACATTACTCTTTTGCTTATGATTTATCTTATATTTTGCCCTATAATTTTTAATCTCTTTATTTATTTATTAAAAATTTAGTATCACTACTAAAAATCAATAAATTATTATCTGTACGAAAAGTACGCGCACTGTTAGTTGTCAAAATCAAAAAGGTTTGATAACAAATTAACAATTTCGTGTTTGTTTTCAGTAGCTTCGTGTTGTTTTTGCATAAAAACTAATATTACATACATATTGTGTGTATCTTTGTGATCTCTTTCATAACAGTACGCTTTAAGTCTGCGTGTGAGCAAGTCAGTTAACGCAGTGACAATTAATACGTGATTAGTATATAGGTGTATAAACAGAGCCTAAAAAACAACCATAACAATAATACATGGTTTTAGAAGTGTATGCTGTGAACATCAACTTGGTATATCACCTTAAAACTTTAAATAGGTATAATTTTATCGTAAATTCGTGTTTCACGGGCTCCTGTCGAATGTTTTAAAACGGCAGATAAAAATTCAAACGTTTTACCTACCGAAGTTTTTTCTAAACAACGAAATAAATAACAATTTAATGTGGAAAAAGTGGTTACAATATTTTGTTTTATACTTATTAGCCACTGGATATAATATATAAGGAGTATTAGGTCATATAAAAGAAGTGTGAATAGAGAAAAATGGCAATTTTATTACACTCGATAGGTGGAAAAGCTGTCTAAATGTTCAATTCATTCAACATTAAAATACCAGAAATTACTTAAAGGAAATATTTAACTATGGCCTGACGTGAATTTTTTATAAGAAAATAAAGCAAACACAAAAATATAAACAATTTTATTACGAGTCTAGAAAATTTCAGTTTAAAATGCGATTTCGTTGAATTAAGAGTCAGTGATAAATTTATAGCAAATATGTAGCTCGCCCAAACATCAAAGATTATTCATCAATGGTCTGATCTGTCGCTACAGAATGCTATAGAGATAGCTAAAATAGTGGTCATCGAACAACAAAATACAGAGCACATAAATAAAAGCACTGAGACATCGTCATCATCTAATGAATATCAAGTGATGAAGGGGGAGTAAAAGGGTTAAACAATACATAGTACAGAATAGAGAAGATGTGCATATTCCTTTGAAGTCAGACAGGCAACTAATTAAGAAGAGAATAAAATTGTGAAATGTGGTTATGTTTGCCTAATCCCAATATAAACCGAATAAAAGTATTTTGATAAAAAATAAAATGAATGTACCAGCCTTCATAATATTCAATATTTTAGTTTATTATAAATTTGCTACTGTAGTCATATTCTTACTTGCTTGCCTTTTAATTGTATTTGATTAAAAAATATATAAATCATTTTTTTACTGCACTTTATTGGTCTTACTCAATATTATAATGTTTAAGCTATGTAATTTAATTTATATTTTGTTTTGTTAAATTTGTGTTTTAATTAATTAATTATATTTGGTAAAAAAAATATATCTTACTGCACCTTTATTGATTTCACTTAATATTGTGATGGTTTAGCTGTGTGATTTTATGTATGTTTTGTTTATTTTAATGATTGTGTAATTATTATTGGCGGAAACTTAGCTGATGTGCATATTATTTTATATATTATATAATGCTATAAGTGTCATCTCATTTTTGTTTGTTAAAAATAATTAATGAACACTTAACCTACCAGAATGGTCAAATCACTTCTTTTGAAACTTTAATCAAAACTGTTGTATAGCTGCTTTTTTGTATATTATATACACTTTCTATATAAAATGACCGCTTAAGCAGCTTATTGAGATATGTGTGTCAAGTTCAAAAGACAACATTTGTTTTAAATCACCTTAATTTTTTGTTTAATTAAATGAGTAGCCTTGATTAAGTGACTTTATTTAGTCTCTGACAGAAGAACCTTTTCTTTTATACTTTATATTGTATACATAGAAGAACAAATCTATAGCAAAAAATGAAATAATAAATAAATTATCCATACATATAAATAAAATTGAAGTTTCTGTCTGTGATTTCAAAATAACTGCCTGTTTTAAAGGTGCATGGCTATTTACGATTTACCAAAACCAAAGCAATCATTTTTTTACACTCTGTTTGTCCAGGCTAATCTTTCAAACGTCTTAAAATTACAAATCGATATAACCGAATTATTATAAGAACTATTTCAAGGTTCGGTTTAGACTTTATTTCATTAAAATCAGTTAAAAAAGTACGTATTTTTGTTGTTATCTATACACATAATATAATGACTTTTCCTGAATGATTCATTAACGCAGAGTCTAAGCCACGGGGGTTAGAAACTTGACATGTTGGCAGTTGATACATTTTATAATGTAAACACTCACTAAGGTAGGATTTCTGGAAATTCCACCCCTAAAGAGTTGAACGATTGTTTAGAAACCCGTCATTTTGTACCATTTAATTGGTAGTCCCTAAAGAGTTAGTTTTGTTTAATCCAAGTTTGATAGAATAAAAAAATATATTCGTACGCTTGCTCATTTACATTAGTAACTATATCTAACGTCGTGGATAGATGACCGAGGTATTTAAGCAACAGAATCGTAGACCAGAAGACATGTTCATGCTTCTTACTTTAAAATCACATACCAATCCAAATTTCAAATAATCGTTTATCCTTTATTTATATTTAAGCGCAAGCGAAGCCACGGGCAGATGCTAGTTATCATAATATGTTTATATAAAATATCTAAATATACATAGAAAGTGCTTAAAATTTAGGTAAGAACTAATTACAAAAAAAAAAAAAAATTTTTGTTAGTTTTAATAATATTTTTTTTAATATTAAAATGCACTTTCACACAGCTATATCATACAACACAAAAGTTTACAATAAAAACTTTTCCGAATTCGAACATAGCTAAAAATGTAATCTAGCTAACGTGTTTAAAAAGCAAAAATTTCAACAACTCAAAGCTTTACGAACATTTAAAAGTGAAATTTCTACGTAAATAGAACCCGCTCGTGCACATCGAAACTCAATCAACATCTTAGTACCTTAAACATACATGATTTCGAGTTCCCACACTGAAGCAAAATATTCTATGAATAATTCACATGTCATACCGAAGATCTGAGATATCATGTCGCGCAAAAACTGCCCGAATGTGATTCCAAGGTTTAAACCCACATACCTATATGCCTCAGCGTGAAGATTTTCTCGCATCAAAAATCAAATACGCTATGATTAAAGAATTTTGTACTACTGCCAAAAAATGCATTACAATATATTTCTTGAAATTGTAATAATGTATAGGACTCGAGGTAGATGGTAGAAATGATTTTTTTTCTTCTTTTTACTTTAAACAATAAGTAGGAAGACTGACAAAAGTGACCCTGGGACACCTCCGAATAGATAGAGTAGGTACCGCTGGTTTTTAGTGGGTGTTCTGGCATCCTACGGGCACCAAGTGCACAAAGCGCCATCGAATCTAACATATTTTATGCGGGAGAAACGCGTAATTAAGTTGAGTGAGAAAAGGCCTACTGGCAAAAAAGCCACTAGATGGGAAGTGGTTATCACCACCAAAGACACATCAGTCTTACGACTCAATGCATCTCTGTATCCAAGTACGTAAGTCTTCATCATCTCATCTTACTAAAAATACAAAAAAATATGTTAAATCTAATAATATAGTGTGGGAAAAAGAGATATATATTTAAACTATTTTCCCTAGTCTGATTTTATGTTGCTATATAATATAATTATTTTTAAAACACGCTTTTAAATATAAAAGCATATTTTCATGACCACATTGTTCGATGTTGATTTTTATATTCCCAAAAGTATGTAAAATATTATAAATATTTTATAAAATAATACTCGACTGGTTTGTGTAAATAATAAATAAGAAAATCAGAATGTATTATTCGAGTCACGATTTTGCTAAATTTCCCTAAAGATAATAAACGTTTTGGGCCAAATTAAACAAGCGTTTCTTTGTAGGGATACCTTTACTTTTCATTGTTTGTGGCAAAAGATTCACATCCCTTTGTATTGTGCTTAGAATATATGAAGATTATTTAAATAATTAAATGAAGTTAAACAGTATTGCAAAAAGAATTATGTGTCTAGACTTTAATATCATATTATTACATAAGAATGATTGAAAGCATTAATATTTATTTTCTAATATGGAACTGTGGTAATGTGGTTTGAATTTTTACCATGTCTTAATTTTAAAGTCATTATAGTATAATACATATTTTAGAAAGGCATACGTATTGTAATTAAGGTAAGTGCACAATTTACACAGGACGTATAAACCACTCACTAAATAGTCAGCGTACCATGCGATCAAAGATGGTACTTCTTCTTCGCGTGCTTCATTACTGAAGGTCGTGCTTGTCCTGAAATGCGTTCAACGATCTGTTGACTAGATTCCTCCATACCACTCTGTCCTCGGCTTGTCTCAGGGCAGTCGGAATATTGAGTCCCGTTATATTTTTAATCTGGTCGGACCAGCGGGTAGGTAATCGACCGCGTGATCTTTTGCCTTCGACCTTCCCTACTACAACCAGTTTATCCAGATTGTCTGGTTATCTCCGGGCAATATGACCAAAATAACTTAAGACTCGTCGGTAGCATATAGTGGATAGTCTGGTAGTAATCTTCAGTTGGTCGAGAATAGACAAAGATGGTATATCTGTACGATTTCACGCTGTGACTAAAACGAGCGGTAACCGTAACATAAATATGTCTTATATTCATGTTGTGTGTATTCATGAATGATATCATGTAGTCCAATTACTTTGATGAGAAAAAAACTACAGGAGAAACAAATATTATTTTATCATGTGACATACATTATTATATCCACAAATATTATAAAGCTGAAAAGGAGCATTTTTATTTGATTTTTTTATGTAACAGGAGGCTTATGAAAAGCGTCTACCATCGCCCATGTACATCTTCAATACCGGACGACTTGCCGGCCTTTAAGGAATGAGCTTACCTCAGAATCACCTAATTATTTTTTTTTAAAAATCGTCGTCTCTCTTTTCTTGAGAGGGTTCTTTATAGCATCACACCAGCAGTAACATTTATTTAATGGTAAAGATTTGTGTAAGCAATGTAAGGGATGGTTAACTACCATCAGGTGGCCCATATGCTCTTCCGCCTACCTATCCTATAAAAAAGCATTTAGTTTATATTAATAAAGTATCTAAAATAACGTATTTTATTGTTTTATATTATGTCATAATAGAAAAGTTAAGTAAATAATATGAAGTAAATTATATATTAAATAAATTTAATAAAATTTACAAAATTATGACGTTGATGTAAATATAACAAATAATGGCTCTTATGACAGCTAGCTTTGAAAGTAATATCTGAGGATACATGTTCAAGTTATGTTATTATTTTAAATGTTATACACAAGCAATTCACGCTTGTCACCTCAATATTCTGAATTTCAAGCGTGTGAAAACTGCTAAGCGAATCTTTTTATCTAATGTCGCTTCGTCTTCTGGTTTAAGTTTTATGTATTGGTTCAATAAGTTTTTTTTTTATCAGTAAGGTATTACAAAAAATGTCTTCTCGTTTATTAGTAAAGATAAGATGGTAGATAGTAAGGAGAAAAAAAAAGGAAGAAAAATCATTATTGCACACACGTTAGGAGAAAGAATTTAAATAAAAATAAAGTTATTATGCCCAGAGCGTACTTAGGCGATATATAATTTTACAGGCAATCTTTTTTTAAATAATCAGTACAGTGCAAGCACGATTAGGTTACAATTTTATTACTAAACAGAAAACGTATTAAATTCAAGATGGCGCTTTAATTAAGACTAAAATCATTGCAACGCAGAAACCACTTTGATTATGATGTCTTACTGAATTAGAACACCGTGGTCATTCTAGGAGACTATTGTGCAGGAATACATACATATATTAAAATAAAATAAATGTCGATTCACATTGTTTCTTCCGTCACTAGTGTATTTCGATCGAACGGCAATCCAATACGACCGCAAAGTGTAGGACTAATTACGGAATACGGACTATCCACGGAATGAAAGTGTAAAATTGCCAAGAATTGCCAAATACTATTTGCAATTTACAGAAACAAGAGTCGAAATTTAATGTTTGATCTGCAAATCTACGATCTACGAAATAGCCGCTAGACTAGAGTAGACTACGATATTTTCTATAAAAAATCTGTCTAATATAATGTTACATATTACATTTCTCATACACTCTTAAGCACTGTAAATAACCTTTGATGCCAATACTTCACACACGTACAAAGTACATCAAAGCGTTTCTTATATTAATTTTACTAAACGTACCTTACATTTTCATTTTTATTTATTACAAGGGCTGCCAAGCTTGCATTTTCTACTTCTAACCTTTGTTTATGTTAAACAATAAAAGCGACTCTAACTTTGCATATTTAATATCTATGAATAGTTATTGCCCATCATGCGTTACAACGTTGACGCGTATATCTCAATTTATTTATTATATTAAAAATGTTATTGCATTTGCACAAATTTACGTACTATATTTATTTTTAAGTTTTATATAAGTACTTAAGCTGATACGAAATAGATTCTTCCTTCTATTTAAATACAATAACTTTCGACGTTTCTATCTTTCTTACCTATCATCTTTCGCTTCAAAAAGAAAAAAAATACACATAATTTAGCAACCGAAGATTTGACGCTACACTAACTACATTTAACCGCCGCGACGCTTTTCCAGGTCCGTTCGCTTACATAAATAATATAATAAATCATAACATTATAAACTCCTTTCGTCAGTCTTACAGCGAAAGGACTTTATTTAAGTAAAGTTGTTGCGCACAGCTATTTTAGACACATTCAAAACAGGAAGAAATTAGCAAAATATGGAGGTCAAGATACGAGGCATATACTTTAATATACAAAATCCATATCTTGAAATTACTTGTAAAGAATTACCCGATATAATTTGCACGCAAACTGTTTTAAATAACACTATTACTGGAAACTTCAAGTCAAGACAAAAAGTCAAAAATTGTTATTCAATAAAGAAGTATTACACTTGCTTATTGATGGTCATAAATCTACCACCGGTTCGGAAAAAACGTAGCAGGTGGCGAAAGAAACTCAGCAGGTTTTTTTTAATAACTAATCTATACAATATAGGCAATTTATACAATAATAGAATCATTTTTTTTTAATTTGAAATAACCTGCCGGCGATCGTTTCATTCCCAAGGTGTGTAATAATTTAAGAAGTCATTGGTTATATAATATCCTTTAGCACACAAGCTTTCCTTAACAATTATTTTATATTTAACAATTGAGTATTTTTGAACGCTTTCTGGGATCCTGTTGTAAAAGCGTATATTAATCCCATACTAACCCTGTGTAATCTAGTAATAGTGGTTGTAAGTTTATACTTGTCCCTGGTGTTCGTCACAATTTCTGGGAAAATCTTTTATGTTTTTGCGAACATACATAACATTATCAATTATGTATTGAGAAGAAAGATATATATTGAGAATTAATAAGAATGTAGTATCTTTACAATCGAAATATTGGTAAAAGAGGCATACTGAATAAACAAAGAAAAAAACATAAGTTGCAAATATCATAATCATAATATTTTATTTACTTCAATATATACTTCTTTTATTCTAAATCTTTATTGAAGTTTTATCCTCGAGATTAAAGTCAAAAGTCACGGAAGTAGGTAAGTAATAATTATAATGAAGGCTTTAATAATATCCTAAAAAAACGATTATATCTTATCAAATTTGACAGCCCTATTAATGATTGTCTTTATATTCATTTAAAACTTCAAACGACTGATTGATGCAAAAAAGAATTATTACTTTTCTGTATTCATAAACAATAATTAATACATAACTCATTATTTTATTTAATTAACCAAGATAGTGATCTTAACTACATCGTTTTATAATGTTTAAATTATTTATTACACAGTTTTTTGCAAGAGGCGAAGCTATGTAAATGCTGTTGAAGTGGAAGAAAAATGGTAATATTTTTTTAATTATTTCTTTCTCTATATTAAAACATATATTTACGTAAATATATCCGCATTTATATATATTTTTATTAGGTGTCAGCACAGTTAAAGTAACGATTACTGGCAGTCAATCTTACGCTAACATTACAAGTTCATGTGTTGCGTCAGAACATTATCAAGCCTTTGTTTGTGTGTTGACTCCTTTCTGTCAGAGGGATGCTTTCTATTTAAATAATCATACATCACTATAAAATAAAAATACTCTTTATTGTACAACAATAAACATAATTGTAATAAAAACGTACAAGAAATATAATTATAAAAGAGACCGCCTAATCACCAATCTCTTCCAGGCAACCTTAAAGTACAGCAACGAAACAAAAAACATAGGAAGGTAGATACATATATTATGTACATTATTAAATACAATTTATGTATTAAATTTAATTAAATCCTTCCGTACATCCGTAGTGTTTTACTACGGATCAAGATAGTATTTTTAATAAAGTATTTAATAGAGCAATCACTCCACGGATGTGTTCCATGCATTTGGTGTATATTTCCTATTGATTTTATTTACAATTGCTATTTTTATGTACTTGCATATTTCTGTTTTCTAGCCAGCATCATAATCTAAATCTTTATATTACTGACGACTATACGAAGACTCAAATTTTACAAAAAAAAAAAATCCTATGAAAATAGCTGTTACTTTATATGGATACGGATAGCACATTCAAATGCTTAAGACGCTTACGTATTCGATTGGATGCGTATTAACAATTTCCTTAGTATGCTCCTCCGATATACACATGTTGATATTGGGTGGTTCTATCTAACTATTCTGTAACCTGGCTTAGCTTCTATATCATACATTCTAAGGTTGTGTTTCAAGCTACACATCGTTCCCTGGCTAATATTATAGGTATTCTCTAACTATCTAAGTTATGACTATTTCAGCTCTATTGTCTTGTAGGGCTGAGAAAAACTCGAAACTCACCGCCGAAATCGTTCTTGAAATGTCAGAAAGGGATAAACAACATTCACCATAATATTTACAACATTTTAAGAGTATATAGAGACGCATAAAATATTGTATGTCACGATAGTTTGGTTCTCAACGTATCACGGGTGAGTAATGAAGTGAGTTATTACAGAATAGCTTCGCAGTTACATATTACATTTCGACTGATATGATTGATAATAATTATTTTATTTTATTTATTAGGCTTACTTAAAATCCCTTACACTAATAAATTTATAGAAACAATAAATACAATCTTATTATCTAAGTGATCAATTACAAGTAAACACAACATGTTATTAAAAAATGGAAAACAGTTCTTAAATATAAAAAAAGAAAGAAACAAAAAATATATATAATATATATATATCTAAAAAGTGATACTCTTAACTATTTACTATTTATGTAAATATCTACATACTTCCTAAAGTTTTTATTGAATCCGCGTGAATGTCAAAAAAAGAAGATACCTGGTTCAGGAGTTTACACAGTCTAGGAATAATTGTTTGAATATATTCAGATTTTGAAATTAAATATATCATAGTTATTGTATAATGGATGAAATATCATTAAGTAAATTTAACCAAATAAACAATATCTAAATGTTGAAATGAAGGAGCTATATACCGATCCTACTAAGTTTTTATTTTGAAAAACTGACAAATTCGTTACCGCATTTCTAGGAAACGTTTGCTAAAATTCCGATACTTGAACTTTATTTATCGCTCAATACGGGACTTGCAACGCCATAACTGAACCAACTAAAATACTGCACTCTCCACAAAGCAGTCTGATCTAGAATCTATATGGAAGGCCTAGTATGTTTTTTTTAAATTATAGTAGCTGTTGGACAGTCGTAGTACAATTTAGTCATATAAATTTCCAGGCAACTATTGTGAAAATTTTCTTAAAATGTTCTTGTACAAAACAATATTATTTTTATTCCGAATTTTAAAATAATTAATTACATTATATAATTAAGTGTATAAGAAACTAACTCCAGATTCCCAAGTTGAGTTAGCAAAGTTCCATGAACACTACAATCAGATCAATTGAATAGCGTAACTTTGTCTAAAAAGTAGCAAAATAATTTGGTTCTTACTTAGCTAAGAACTGACAAGTAATTAATATAATATAATATCTTGAATAAATTTGATTTTCTTTATGAAATAAATACAAATCGCATGAATTAAGGGAGTAACTTTTTTAAAGTATGCTTAATTTCAAAGGATTTTTATAATAATATTTTCAATTTTCTTCCAATTTATCGAAAAAATTGTGCTAGGGTTAAGAATAACAATGACTCGAAGGGAATAAAAGCTGCACTTTCACAAAGCTTCATATAAAACAATATCTAAATTTATTAAATGTTGTCTCATCCGGCATCTCTAGATCATCGTATCAATGCATTTTGTAAACAGGCCACGTAGATGCACTAGTAACGGTTGAAGGCAAATAAATTCCGCGATTTGCGGTTGGAAGGGTTCCAGGGCGTTGCTAGACTTGGTGTTAGCCAAACAGGCCTGGCAAGTCGTTACCCCGATAGTGATGTGTGATATGACTTTGCCAGATCATGTTTTGCAAACAAAAAAGGAGCAAATTATTTATGACAATGATTTCATCCGTACTTTTGTGTTTATTTGAAAAAATCTTAGAAATTTCCGCTTTAGCGTTTTAAGTTTTCGTTTTAATTTTATTTATTTATTATGATATCAACACCAAGAACACTAATAAAAGTACAAGAAGTACACTAATAAACATTATTGAGTCGTTAAACATAAGGTTATATAAATCGAGTGTCTCCTTAATTATAGGTGTTGCAAAATATATCAACATTACGAGATAACAAAAATAATAATTAAAAAATTAAAATATAATTTCCCAATAGAAAAAGATATAATAATTGAATTATTATAAAATTATCACATAAATGGAATAAAATTAATATATTTTTTTTTTAATTTCAGTTTATTGTTAATCCTTAATATTTATTTCTTATTTTGATTTAACACGCTTAGACTGAGACCTCCTCCCCTTTTGGGGAAAGGGTTTGAAGCTTATTCCACTACGCCGCCTTAATGTGAATTTGTGGAAACATAGATAGATAGATTTTTATCTGAGATAATATATATTATATATGTATATTCTAACCACTGTCAAAAATCGGATCTTATCTGAACTATTCAGTAAAATCGTAAAACTTATATTGTGCCCAAACGAACGTTAGTAATTTTATCTAAATTTAGGTCATAATTTGTACCAAATACAGTAAATAATAATGTATAATTTGCGTTGTCATAATATTAATCACTTCATCATTTTCATTAATTGTTAATTAGCAGCACATATCATGTATTTTAACTAAATTAACGCTTCTTTACTGGCATCCAATGTTTTTGTTGTCGTCCATTTGTCACAATCAGCTTAATGCTTACAGCGTATAATGTCCTCTTCGCAGCACATTTTTGCGTTCGCTATCAAAAAGAGAAGCAAAATGACACAACATTTCCATAAGTTACTAAGTTAACGCAATAAATTACTTAAAAATATGTGGAATAATCAAAGATAAAAAACAATTTACTATACTTTTCTTCTTATGTATAAATGCTAATAATTTTATTACTTTTAAATTAGTAGAGTATGTGAAGTGTAAGGGATTAGTTATTTTTTTTTCTATGAAGTTATGTTTCGGAAAATGCGTTTTAAATACAATATAGCGTTATTGCAAATCCGATCGAGATCAACATTTTTTCAATTGACAAATGTTAATCTAAAAATGTTATTAATTTGAGAGCATATTCTGCTGTTGATAGCATCTTAAAAAAAAATCTCTAAGGCTCTCAACAACTCAAACTATTTTACTTTATTCATAGTCGACTTTTATTACTTTAATAACATAACAACATTGTTGCAATTACATTGTTGCAGTTTTCAAAATGCATTTCTGATATTATTTATTACAAAGTGAACCTTAACTTAATAAAGTTAATAAAAACTTCTTGTGGTTAAAACTTTGAAAGTATCTTCAGGCTTGAATTTTCATCATGGAAGTAAATAACATCTACTTTAAAGGGAGAGTGTATACATTGTAATTTTTAGGAGTAGGAATTTCAAGCTGGCGTTGAAGTTTTGATCAAATTAAATGGAAACTTTATGATATAAAAATATTTTCTAGTGAAGAATCTTATATAGTTATTGAGGCATACATTTTGTATTTCAAGTAGTAAGTTTCTGTTAAAAATTGCTATTTTAATTAGATATTTAGGTAGGTTGAATTCTGAATCGTGTCGGTGAGATTTTATCTCCTTCATAAAGTAATTAACCCTCCTGACCGATTTTGACCCAGATGGCCAATCTTAAGAGACATTAGCCAACCACGCAGGACATATTATAGAGCCCAAATGTGTGCGCAGAAACAGAAACCATCTCTATTCCCTCTCTGATAAACTCTAGGCAGTCAAATATAATAAATTATCATATCATCAACTAATATAATAACAAACTTCCTGGGTAACAATGGAAACATTACTAAGGCTTACATTAATAAGCAAATCGTAATAAATCCTTAAGGTCAAAAAAATCACAAGATCGTGAACAGTAGAATTAGATGATACCGCTTCTTGTAACAATCGTCATTTTGGTCCTTCGTAAACAATGACCCTTTGTTTTTTTTATTCTTATTTTTTCTTATCATTTAATATAAAAGATAGCAAGTAGCAAGATTTTATAACCTCACATAATTCTTTAATATAATAATTTAATTCTTAAATTTAATAACATTCTATAAAGCCTGCCAGCATTTTGGTTAGGTCGGCAGGAACTACTGACTTCAAACTAAGCTAGCCCAGCTTAGTTTGAAGTATTTTTCACAGAGTTTATATAACACAAAATTAAATTAAATTTTTTAAATGGAAATTTTGAAAGAATTGAAAGTTTGTGTCAGTGTCGTGTGAATAAAACGATGCTGAAACCAAAATCTTTCACTTCTGTCACATATTCTGAGCGTTTATAGAATGTCTTAGGTATAAGCACACAATGTATGTAAGCGTCCGAAAATATTTATGTAAAATTCGACTTTAAAACATGTGACTTAGGGATCAAAGTATAAAAACTAAATATTTGCAGGCAAAACTGCGGTCAACTACTTGACGAACATATATTATCCATCCAAGGTTCCAAGTTCAAATTGTTTAGGTCCATTCGATTTCGGTTTTATTTGCTCAACTTCAAAGTACTCGTTACCATTGAATGATACAGCAATCATGTCTATTGACATGATGAAAAAGTCCGAGTGATGAAAAAGGTTTATTTATTTCGCGTATAGTTCGGGATCGGACATATCACAGCGACCAAGCGATACGGAGAGCTAACATGGTCTACTGAAATGTTAATTCCGAATCTTTGCGGTCGATGAAATAATTTCAACATACTTGCAAAGGCAGTAATCATGTTCGTATATATACGTCTTTGATTTACATAATATTGTTTATAAATAACAAATACACCAGTACAAGGAATAATTTTCATCATCATTGTTAATTCGATGACAGCTCTTCAGTTATTTTTTAATAAAAGCGCGGTTAAATTATGTTTCATCTTTATCAATAACCAATACCAATGACGTTCTGAAACAATATAAAAATATGTAATTATTAAATGTATTAATTAAGTATTAACATAAATAAGTATTTTTAATATGTAGTAGTGTATACAGTTAAGAAGGAGTGTTGAGCGAGTTCGTTGAACAAAAACAGTTTAGAGATAGAAAATAGACAGTTTATTTAAAGTCATAAGCACATATACATACTAACAGTCATAAGAGGAAAAAAAAGCTTTAAAGTAGCACAATTTTACACAGAGACAGAGTAGTTACAGATTTAAATAATAAAATAGGACGCGGCGGATACAATTTACGAGAATAAAGAAATGAGTTGTTTGCTTGTAAGAGTACAGCTGACTACCGATCGGCCGGTGCATCGGCGCAAGCGCCGGCCGCCCGACGATGACGTTCGATAGAACAATGGGAACGGGCTGCGGCCGGTCTATCAGTTCACTACTAATAAATTATGTTTGCGTGTCCGCTTTACATACATAACTATATATATATATATATATATATATATTATACAAGCGACTTAGCAAATTAAAAGATAATCTTGAAGTAAAATTATCTGTAAAATTTATCCGTTGCATTATAATTATAATGATATTGCTTCGTAGTATTTCAGACGTACAATTAATTGACAGTCGCCTATCTTCGCTGGATCGCACAACTGTGAACTATCCTTTACATGGCGATAATTGGAATCTTTTTTTTATTTTTTTATTTTTAATTGTTTTCGTCGATATAACATGGCAGTGGTTTTATTGATATTACAGGTATTCAGTAGACAATACGGATAAATGCATTAGTACACTTCAGTGGTACAACTAAGATGACCTACTACTGCTACCTCACCTGGAAAGTACAACTAAGTTTTTCATAATATGGAGGAATACAACAAGGTGAGAAAATTTTAACACACATATTATGTTCACCTCACAGCAGAATAGCGTGGTGGTGCCTCCATATTGTAGACCTTAATGGAAGGGAAAGACGTAGCTGTCAATATTATTTTTATTTATATTATCAGCTGTCAAAGTTCAAGCGTCCCTATTGGAAAACCCCTTACATATAATGCAATATAATTTTAAGTTGGATATGAAAAGCCGTTACTGGATCTTGTCCATAAAATATATATTTTATATGCCGCCGAGAACTTTCTGCAGATCTGTCCAAGATTCTACAATTCCTTTAGCAAAGTTTTAGTAAAATTGTTATAATTTTACTGGCGCTCCACATAGGAAATAAGATATTTTGCCTGTGGCCGGTAGTTACTCACTTATTCTTCAAACTGGAATCCAAAGAAACTAAATAGTGTTGTTTAGCAGTAGAATGATAATTGGGGGGGGGGTGACACCGATAAACAAGTAGGTAAGCTTATATTAAAACAAAATGTTTAAATGTTAAAATATCTTATGTTAAATTAAAGCATATAATTTTGATCTGATTCCGCGAGTACATGCGATTATTCGCTAATTTTACTGCACTAAGATTACTTATGTAAATAATGTTATAAATCAAAACAATGTATTAACAATTTGAAACAACTAAAATGGATATGAATATTGCGTAAAGGATCAAAAAAATCTAAAAAGCACTCCAAGTATTATATAAAGCTAGCGGAACGCGTTCCATGGACAAGAAAATTAAATTGTTCCGTACAATGGCGGGTCCACTAAATTAATTTTAGTAAGCAAAGTTAGTTTCGGGGAGAAATTCAGTCTAAAGGGGTAATTTGGCCGCGAGGCGGGAGGTTCGAAACGTCTTGAAACGACTTAACGATTCCGTATAAAGAGGGAACAAGTTAGAAACCTAGCGATCGTAAATTAACGAACCCAAAAGCGTCAAGTGTATTTTATTTTCGAAAAATGATCAGTTTAGCTTGCTCATCTTTTATACTAGTATAAGAAAAGAAGTAGGTTTTGAAATCGATGCTTTTATACATAATATATAACCACGCATAACTTTTGTAAGAAATAATAATATTAATTTAAATGTCAAGGATAGAAATTTAGATTAACGTTTATTTTGATATAAATTATTTAAAGGGCTGTACAAATTGATAGATCATCAATTATCATCATCAATATTACAAAAAAAAACAACGGGTTGCACTCCGGGAGTGCCGGCAGAAGTGAAAATTTGAATATTAACGTTGTGCATTTTTGATATTTTGGAATGATTAGGGAAAAAATTTGCTCGAATTGCTTTAATTATCAGTATAAAAGTACAATCATATATGTGATAAAATACAATATTTATTTATTGCGCTATAGTACACAAACATGACAATTTATATTACATTAAAAATTTAACACTTCAAAATCCGTCTTACGAATTTTCAATCAGGGTCACGTGACCTGACGCGAGTTTAACATTTTTTACCCATCACAAAAAAGTGCACAACGCCGCTAAAGAAGTTTTCACTTCAATAAAAAAAATCAAACAGACACAAATAAATACGAAGGTAAAGTAGATATATTGCTACATCACATAGACAATCAAATCAATAGGCAGGTTGCAAAACACATATTCATAAAAACATTTCAACACATCCACATACATACACCATAATATTTAGACTGCCAGTCATTATATATTATTATATATGTTAATTCATAAAAATTTAACGCTTACCCTTATATCTCGAACCGAAATCCAAAATGTCTTAAGCCTTGCCAGGCGTAACGTCATATCGATGCTCAAATAGAATAGGATAACTTCTGAGTCGAAAATATTCCCAACGTAATACGCATAGCTTCGAGACCTATTTCAGGTGTTTATGTTATATAACTTTTTAGAAATCGGAAATTGAATTATTTTCGAATGTCAATTTATTGTAGATTTATTGTAGTATTATTTATAAATATGCTTCAAATGACCTTGAATAATGTATTTATTTTTTAAAATGATATTAAAATAAATTTTATGATAGTTAATAGCTTGACGCGGATTCGACATCTTGAAAGTTATTAACTCTTAAAGTTAGTCTTTACTATCGAATAAACTTTCACCATAATCGTTCCGAACTACAGTCAATTGATTGTTCCATCAATCTATGCTTTAATGTGGTTAACTCCTCTACTATCAAGTTTAGGGCCCCAATATAATATGGGAGGGGAGATCGAATAACTGTTAATCACTGAAATGTACTCTTGGGGCTTGGATATCGTCGTGTTCACAGTCTGTTCATACACAATAACTGTACTGTTTATTTTTTAACTTTTAATTGAAACCGAAAATCATCATCAATTGCTTGGCTTTATATTATCTTATATATCAGGAATCGTCACAGTTTGTTCGTTGTAAACCAAATATGTAGGTAAAATTCTTTTATATTTTACATGAAGTTACCATATAAGTACAATATATGTGTAATAAAGAAGATTACAACAAAAGGAATTGTTGAATCCGTGTGTACTTACTGTTGACTTTTGTTGAATTTGAATGCAAACTCTGGTATTTGAAAATAGTTAAATATCTTACATAATATTTTCAAGAACCCTTTAATTATAAAAAGATACACCAAACTGGAATAGACGATCCCATTTTGGGTTAATTTTGACATTATCATAGAGACATAATTCGCTACGCTGGCTATGGAAATCAACTCAATCAATTAATTCTAACGATCCTTGAAGGAACTCAGGGCTCTGTACTAGGACCTACCTTCTTCTATGGTCATTGAGAGAGTTAAATTCCAATACAATTTAGAGCATAACAAAAATAAATGTAAATATATAAAAATTTAAATTTTTATGCGTCTGACTGTACTCGTAAGTTTGCACAGGGCTCTAAAAAAAAAAACGAATTATTTTAACCTTAATCTGAAGTCTTATATCATTTCTGCTGAAAGCCTCATTTTTGTTCCATTTAAGGTTAAGTAGACTGAGTTAAATCCTTCTAGTAACTCTCAGTAACCTTCACAAAATCTTGAAAGCCGTTTGTAAATTTTCATTTCAAATCTCAATACTAATGATCATTTGATTAATTTATGTTATTTACTGAAGTTTTTTTGCACTTGTTTTGTTTTTCTTTCCCATTTATTTTGTGTCAGATAAAACTGAAATGTATGAATATTGCCCAATATCATTTTTCATCTAAAGCTACAAAATTTATAATGAAATTTATTAGGATGATAATAATTACCGAAACGAATTCTGAGAGAACATCCAATATCACCAAGAATAATCTAATAACATATTAATTAAGGTGGATTAATTAACCACCTGAAGTGTCAATAATTATTAACAGATATTAGAGATAATTATCGCCATCGATAACAAACACGCTTCCAAATTAAATCACCGAATAAATTAAGTGATGCTTGAAATAAAAATAAGATTTCATTGGGTTAATTATTGTCAGTAAGTTGTATAGATTTCTGTTATAATTATGAAGCAAGTAACTGCAAAGCACCACAAAAACAATGAATTCGTATGGTATACCAAAATTACCTCTATCAAGCGTTTATTTCCCAACTAATTTATCGCTTGACCACGTGGTGCGAAATTCTTCACTCGTTCTTTATTCATGGCCGAAACATATTCAATTTATATTAACAGCTCTTATAACCCTTGTCAACGTCAACCACATCTAAGCCTCGTCGCAGACCGTCTGTGCAGTCCACAAATAAGTACAAGCTTAAGATTGGTGTTATTCTATAGATTTAAAAGCTCGTGAATTAAAACCATCTACGAAATGGTTTTTTTTTTGTGATGATTTTATAAATATGTATCATCTAACATTTTTTCTAATATACGAGACTACTAGACAAATGAAAGACTAGACTAGACTAGATAAATTAACTATGCTGTAAATAGTGAAACACACAAATTATTGCATTAGTGCTATATTGTATTGCCAAAAAATTGTAAAATTTAATGTAACTTAATTTCCAAGTCACTTATATCGTTTACTATTTTATCAGTCTTATTGTATACGCCGTTTGATCCAATATATTTAGAACATTAATATATTTGATGACCATGTCATAATAATAATAATGACAGCATGACGTGATAAGCGACGAGTTATCAAAAATAACTTGGATTCTCTTTATGCCTTTGTTATTCCACCATACTACATTCGTATGGTATGGTTGTTTTACTTCAGAGTATTACATATACATCGCGCAAATTTTGTCAGCTTAACTCTTTCATTTTGTGAATTTATAATAATGCAAAATTTTATTGCAATTCGATTTAATGAACTTATAATTGTTTAAGGAAGTTTGTTCGAGTTAAATTGGAATAAAGGAATTATTTGTAATTATAATTTTCTAAAGGCGTGGATATAATATGTAAATTAGTACTCGATATTGAAAATCTTTAAAAAATAGATATGATAATTTACATAATTTATATCATTTCCTTATTGAGCTTCATATAGCATTGAGGACGTTGTGACAGAAATATTGTTACGTACGCAATTTGGCAATGGAAAAGTTTCCAATGTGCCATTGGTGGCGTAGGGACGCAACAAATTCTTTCACTTATTTTATTTTTTATAGCATAGGTAGGCGGACGAGCGTATGGGCCACCTGATGGTAAGTGACCATCAACGCCCACAGACATTGGCATTGTAAGAGATGTTACCTATCGCTTACATCACCAATGTGCCACCAACCTTGGGAACTAAGATTGTGTCTGTAATTACACTGGCTCACTCACCCTTCAACCGGAATCTAACAATACCAAGTACTGCTGTTTTGCGGTAGAATATCTAATGAGTGGGTGGTACCTACCCAGACGAGCTTGCAATAAGCTCTACCACCATGTGTAATTATGAAGACGATTGCAACGGGTGCCAATTTATGTTAAGTATTATTGTTTAAGTTTTCATAAGTTTTATTACCCATTCACTGTTCTTACAATGCAGTTTTCTTAAGAAATCTTTCAATAACATTTTTATACCTTATGCACGGCTCGTATAACTAAAAGCACTAAAAATGTGTGCACATCATTTATGACGACCGCAGACCTATAAAGCATATTATGGGTTATATAAAATGAAACATTAAAAATATAAAAATTTAAAATTTGACGTTTAGATAAATTTTATTAAAAACTTATATTTTGTTTTTGTTAAGAATAAAAATTTTCAATATTTTTGAAGTACTTACATAATTATAACTATGAAATCAATCATCAAACCAATGGAGTACTGTTAAAAACAGTCTTTGACTTGTTTGTATGGCTCGGTAAAGTACTCTTGCACACTAAATACGTTTTAATAGTTATTTTATTTCAAATAACAATGTTTGTAAGTACTGTTTGTTAATTGATAAATTAATCATCTCAAATAAAAAACAAAACAAATGAAAAGACCTGTTTATACTTAATTTGGCAAAGAAAATTAAATAATGTATTTTATTGACGTCAAATGGTCCAAATATAGAAATTAGCGAACGAATTTTCATTATTCTGACCACGTTTAAAGGGTACGTAACTGATTCCTCTTATTTGAACAAGGCCGTGACCTCTGCAAATATTTTTAGCAAAATTAAGTGAAGTGAAAACTGGGATGATTTAATTCAAAAGATAATCATAATATGATTCTTGATATAAATATAGTTGCCGATCTCTTGTAACATTTGAATTGTTTATTGTTTCTAATAATATTAAGTGTTTAGTTATAATGTTACATAAAAGTATTCGATTGGCTTAACATTATTGCTAGCTCTCGTATTAATGTAATTATTGAAAAAATATTTTAAATTAAATCTCAAATCTATGTTAGGCATAAATTAGACGTTAAGATATAATATGAAATTTAAGAAGCATAACTGTGCACAAGTTGGCACTATTTTGATCCGACCGGCAAATTTTAAAAGGCATTTCTAGGAAAAATGTCAGATAAATAAAGCAAAATGTAATCTTTTTCCGATCCGTTCCGATGTACAAATATATCTTAAAAAATTTGATGTTAGAAAAGGCGCTGGCCCTGATTACATACCCCTTATTTTTTTAAGATGTGTAATGACACAGTTGCTTTTCCGATTTCTCTACGATGTTTTATTACTCCTATCTATAAATCAGGTAATAAACACAATATAGAAAAATATAGACCTATATCTAAGTTGTGCACTTTGGCCAAATTATTTGAAAAACTTATTTATGATCAAATCTTTCCCCGTTTACGATCTATCTTAAATGAGAAACAACATGGTTTCATCAATAAAAAGTCGACGGAGATCAATCTTATCCAATTTATTCATCACTTAACATCTGCTATGGAACATGGCTCTCAAGTGGACGTTGTGTATACCGATTACTCAAAGGCATTCGACAATATACCGCACGTCCACCTTATTCGTAAACTTGAGTCGGTATACACGGTGATCTACTACGTTGGTTAGCATCATATCTGCGTGAACGTAGCCAAGCTGTTACCATTAAGGGTTTCTGCTCATCCTTTGTTCCTGTTACATCAGGAGTGCCTCAAGGTTCTCACCTTGGACCCCTCCTATTTAATTTTTTTATCAATAATATTTGTGATATTTTCAAACATTCGGATATTGTATTATACGCTTATGACATGAAAATTTTTAGAGTAATTAAAACTACACAGGATTGTACTCTATTACAAACTGATTTGAATAGCCTTTGTCACTACTGTCATTAAAATGGACTTACATTAAATCTTAAGAAATGCAGTATTATAATTTTTTCTCGTAAAAACAATAATTTAATATTCGAATACAAATTTAATGGAAAACCTACAAAAAGGGTAATCGAGGTGAGAGATTTGGGAGTACTCCTCGATCATAAGCTGCTCTTTAATAGCCATGTTGATAAAATTGTTGGAATATCGGATGCTGGGATTTATCCTTAGAGTGGGTAAGGATTTTCACTAAAAATCCACACTCTTTTTGCTATATAATGCCTATATCCGATCCATTCTCAAGTATACCTCAACAGTTTGGAATCCATTGTTTAAAAAAATAAAAAATAAATCGAAAGAATACAGAATAATTTTCTTAAATATATTTTAACGAAGAATAATGATACTCATGATAATCCTCAAAATCTTAATATTTTGACATTAAAAGAACGTCGTATGATAAAAGATGAACTCTTTCTTTATAAATTATTAAATAATCATATTGAATCTCCATTCTTACTTAGTAATATATTTACTAGATAGTAACGCGTGCAAACACGTAAAAGATTTTTGTTCGATGTTCCCAAAACCAAGTCTAAGTATGTACGCAACAGCTTTCTTTATAGATCATGTATAATTCACAACAATAAATTTAATGATTTTGATTCATTTCTTTTGTCATTAAAAGAAATTAAATGTAATATTAATTTTCAGTTTAAAAAATTACTTACAGAATAATTTTAATTTTATTAATTTGGTCATATATTATAAAATTTTAATTTAATCCATTTATTTTAAATTCGATTGTTATTATTTTTTATAAATTGTAATTGTTATTTTTTTATTAATTGTAATTCTTATTATTATTTTATTTGCTACTCTCCTAACAATCTGCTATGAATTGATTTTGATTTACTTAATTGTGAAGACTTGATTGGTTTTTTTTTGGTAATGTGTTAATTGTTTTGTGTATTTTATTACTGTTTGTCTTCCTTAAATAAATAAATAAATATTATAAAGTAGGGATTTTGTGACTTATCATCGATAAATAAAAATTATTGACAATTATTGTAAATAGTACAGAGTAATCCTTTATTTGTATACACCAACGTCATTGTTCGTGTTATTTTTATCGCGTCGATGGATACAGGATAAAATATGTGTAAGCGATTAAGCTAAAGGCATGGAGCGTTTAGTTAAGCATGTCATTATATTTCATAGACTGGGCATGTACGGACGACAGCGATGGAAAATATATGACCGGTTCAAAATCAGCGGAGTCAATACAGGTGCAGCGGCTATCATTTTAATACTAACTGGTGGTCGCGACTTCGTCCGCCTGAAGGTCTATTTTCTAAGCAAGGCGATATATTTCTAAGCAATGCATTATAGTGTTCTATTTTGCGCATACTCGTTTTTGAGAAATTTATTGAATGTTCTGTACACATGGTTGCTCCTGCTTTATTACATGCTTCGACATATTTTGAAAAAAAAAAAATACTGCACCAACAACTTTTAGCCCTTATATTTATTTTATTGAAATACAACATTAAATAAATACATTGTATATATTTTCACACAAATAGTGTTTATTACGACAAATGGAATCATGGAATAATAGAGAAGAGCGGTAACTACAAATTGTTACGGTCAGCATTACCATCTTTATTAGAGAGCGAGTCAGTGTAATATGTTCGTGAGCCGCTCATATTTTCCGAGCCCTATTTAGGCGGACATTAGCATAATGCTGCATTACCTAGCTTGCCCATGGACAATATTCAGTACATGCATTCGGTGCGCAGCATAATTTTACTTGACACTTTGATACACCCAATGTCCTTTTAGCTTGTATCAGGTTGGAAAATAGCTGTGAGAGCATTACGTGAAAAAGGTTTTTTTTATTAAAGGTGTTTAAATTCGATACCTATGCAGAGCGTCATACAGAAATTGGCCATGTCCTTTTTCTTTATAAAAACTGGTGAATAGGAAAACAAATTTCAACGAAGCTTTTTGTAATATGCCTATTGGTTTTAATAAGCTGTGGATATACTTGTTTTTTATATATCAAGTATGTATTAAAATATATAATTGACTTATGTATTTTAATACTCAGCTTATATATCAAAACCACTTGGACACAAAAAGATAGCTCGGTTAAAATCCTGTTGTTTATTCATCACCAAGTTATGCAATATATGCGCATACTCCGAAAAGAATATACGTAAGTATACCGTTTATTAATTATTATACCAATTAAGCTTTTATTTTATTTAATGAGGAATTCTCGTTAATTTTCGGTAATACTAATACAGCAGACGTATCTATAACGTGCAGAATGTGACGTGATGTCAACACGCCTCGCTCCAAGACGATAGAACCGCAATATTTTCAACCTCTTTACTTGGTAGAAATGTCTTGCCGCTCTGGTCAGGTACCTCCCACTCATCAAATATTCTACCATCAATTAAAGATACTCAGTATTGTTGTGTTGCGGTTGGAAGGATGAGTAATCCAGTGAAACTTCGGACATAAGGGCATAACATCTTAGTTACCAAAGTTGGTGATTGGCGATGTAAGGAATGGTTAATATTTCAAACAATGCTAATGTATTTGGGCAGTGATGACCAATTACCAGTAGCTAGTCCGTTTGCCAGTTTGCCTACCGATATTATATTAAAAAGAATCATATACTCGCGTAACTTCACTGATACTCAATATGTAGAAATATTGAAAGAATCTAACAACAATTACAATAAAAGATTTGAGATAACCGTTGAAGCAATCAAGGAGCTAATGAAAAGAACAAGTCCATAATAATTGCTCTTAATCCTCAACAAACCCGAATCGAACGTTTCCTCACGTAATAAAGGCTCTATAAAGAACCAATAAAGGGGGTAAAATAATAATCCGCTCGAACTTTTGCAATATCGGCTCTTATGGGATTAATTCATATCCCGACGCCATAAGTTACAAGTCTATATGAAAGTTTTATACGTTCCGACTTTAATTTAGTTGATGTGTGCCCTGATTTAATATTACTTCCGGGATAAACAATAATTTCCCATATCACATTTATCATAACGTATTTCTCTATCTTTTGCTGGAGTAATTTAATTTTGATTATACCTTTATTATATAAATTTTTATATTATTATATATTTATTGTTATTATATATTTTATTATTATTATATAAAAACCTTTAAATTATTTATGAATATATTTATTGAGTCTTACTTATACCTATAAATAACTTTGATTCCTGTTTCGTGAAATGTAACCAACAAGAATGTGATTCTTGTGCTTTAGTAAAACTTATTTGAAATAGCGAAATGTGTTACGCCATTGAGCTCGACGTGTTCCGGTAGCGAGTGAAATAGCTACTATAGAAGCTAAATGACGGCTTTGCCTAGAAAAGGCATTGTGGAGTCAAAAGCCTCTTGTAGCTTACTGAAACTGAATTTGACCTTGAAATTTCAAGTTTCAGATATACAGTTGTTTATACTTTTTTAAAAGATGACGTTGAACTTTTTATAAATATTTACAGTTATGTATTCCAAATTCTATTTGAAATTTCATTTAAACATTACGATGATGGCTAAAAAAATGAAACTCACTCTAACGTTTCAACATTTAGTTATCCTTAAACGACTATAGCTTTTTTTTCTTTTGCACAATATGATTCATTTCGTTTGGTTTTGCATAGCAAAAAACAACTTTCGTTTCAACGACAGCGTTTATATTTAAAGTTTAGCTGGCACGATGAGCCTCGCTAATTACGATTACTAACCAACGCATTGCGCCTTTGATTACATTGGCAATGCCACGATGAATGCAAATTGCCTAATCCAGCTGACACTCTAATGAAAAGTGGATGGAACACCGTGAAACATAATGCTATTTTGGATAAGCGCAAAAATACAAAATTTTAGGAAAAGGATAGCTTAGTATTAGTAGTGGTTTATTTAATCATTATAATTCTAAATATATATTTATATTTACTCGGTAGTAGAGCTTTGTGAAAGCTCATCTAGGTAGGTAATATCCACTAATCAGATAATCTACCACAAAACAGCAGTACTTTATATTAAAAATATTTTACAAGCACATTTTTCAGATATCCCAAATGGACATTGATTGAAACTGACGTCAGAGTTAATTAATACCAATAAACGTTTCGAAACAATTTGAACAAAAGTCGTTTCTAGATAGCGAATAAACATGTTTCATATCACAATTTTTTTTATAGCATAGGTAGGTGGACTAGCGTATGGGCCACCTGATGGTAAGTGGTCACCAACGCCCATAGACATTCGCATTGTAAGAGCTTTACTTACTTAGGTTAGTGGCGCATTAGCTTACATCGCCAATGCACCACCAACCTTGGGAACTAAGATGTTATGTCCCTTATGCCTTTAATTACACTGGCTCACTCACCCTTCAAACCAGACCACAACAGTACCAAGTACTGCTGTTTTGCGGTAGAATGTCTGATGAGTGGGTGGTACCTACCCAGACGAGCTTAATATTACAAAAGTCTCGCATCCGTCTGTAAGTGTAAGTGGGATAAACTCAAAAACTACCGAATGGAATTTCATACAGTTTTCACCAATATACGGAATGATTAATGAGGAAGGTATAATGATGATTGTTGAAGAAATATCGGAAAAATATTAGTGAATGAGAACTACACTGGTGCGCAACGGGTCATCCGATAGAGTTATTTGTATTACGATATAGAGGTTTTATGTATAACATTATTCTACTCGTGTGAAGCCAGGATAGGTAGGTAGCTGTTAATAAAGGATAATATATTATATTTACATGATCGATTGTGCCTTCAAAAGTGATTTTTTTTTTAAAGCTTACATTATTATGTTTTTATGATTTGGTACTTAATAAGTTATTATAAACGTAATTTTTTTTATTGATTTTCCGCTAGTTTAGGTACCATTTTTACTATGTATGTTATATAAAATTATAGGTATGTTTATTTTTAGACGCTTCAAACGTGTGGACGATATCGATTTTGAGCCAAGCTTTCAAATGTTAAAGAGAATATAAATAACGCAAATAAAAATTTCGTATGTATCTAAATTCCTACTAATATTATAAATGTGAAAGTGAGTTAGTTAGTTTGTAACGCTTTCACGTCTCAACTACTCAACCGATCACCATGACGATTCGCATACATGTGGTTACAGATAAGTACATACAGAGAAGAACCTCACACCAGCCCCCATCTAATCACTCGGAAACTAGTCTTTTTATGACTAAAAGTTTTATGAGGATTTATGTTTTGAGACCTGTGCTTAATCGATGTTGAACATGGTGTTTGTTTTATACGCCTTAGTAAATAAATACACACTAGATAGATTAAGATTATCTGTAATATCGTTTCTGAGAATAAGATTTAAATCATCAAATCAGGTTGATTATATTCAAATATTTATTGTATGTATTTAGACACTGTATTTACTTTGATTATGACTTCCTAGAACTCCATTTCTCAGTAGCAGTAGGAAGTTACGAAGTTTGTAGTTTCATTGATCTTGTCCTAGGGTATCTTTGGTAGCGTTAGATTCTCTTCTCTTCCAATTAGATCAAAATAACAGAGAGTGCATGAACACTTCTGCGCAGTTGATAAGCCTTTTGTCGAGAGTTGCCACCGTATTTTAAAATCGACCAGGAAAACATCGTCATTTTTTTAATGTAATCTATAACATTAGAAGTATTTTTTTATTTGTGTTTAGCAGATAGCGGTAACTAGTTTCAAAACAATAATAATATCATTTAAATTCAGTAAATAAATAATTACAACTGTAAATCTAATAATAATGTCCATGGTAAACGATAGTGAAATGTCAACATTGTGATGTATGAATTAAACCATAGTAAATATCACATTTAAAAGGATAATATATCCATCAAAATAACGTGTCCTTAATAAGTCGTATTTAAAATATACAACACAATTTACTTACTTTTATAAAAAATAACTAATATATTTTAATTAAATAACTACTGATCTTCCTTAAATAAATTCGAGCGATAATATGATAATAAACGATCATTTAATCAATGTTTTAATATTTTGACGAATAAAAGCTTGATACCATATTAATAATTAATGACTTTTGACCCACTAAAGACAACACTTGGCTAACACACATTCAGTGATTGACACTTGTTATCCTGTGTTACTACTTCATGGATAAACCGCAAACATATCAGAAATACGTTTTAGCGGAGACGATATAACATAGTTTGTTATTATTTTGTAAATCTCAGTGCATGCGCGCGCAAGCTCATTACGCGTTTATATTGGCGCAAATGTCGAGTACATTCCGACATTGTTGAGTTCGCACGCGGATGCCCGGGAAAGCACATAAATGTGCAAAACTGTGCATTGATTAATTGAAACCGTTATCGCACGAACTAAAAGGTATGCTCACGTATACGTAGATATAAGAATACTGCGCTCAATGCGCTACTTTTCATACTTCAACTCGTGCTGGTGTTCTTGAAAGTTAGTTGTTCAGGTAATTAATTTAAATGTATGCAGTGTAATTATTAGATTCTCAGTAAAATTCCAGGAGTTTCCCACGTATTATCCCACTTTATTGTAAAAACTATATTATATATAAAAATATATAAGATGCTTATATAATAATGATAAGATAATACGGATGTGTCGTCACGTCACTAGTTACTATTATTTTTAATAAAAAAAACTTCGTCAACTATAGGTACTCATTAATAATGTATAGAGAGCCGATAATGAGCATGTAAATTAATTACGTTGTAGAAAGGAGTATATTAAGAGGTACGTACTTAGTAATTTAATCAATCGAATAAAACTTGTAAAACTTCGTAGGAAGCGTTGTGATGTTGCATTAACTCATTCAGGTCGTTGTGCATTATTGAATGAATCTTTCATACAGTTTTCAACTCAAGTTTTAATTCTTCCAGACTTGTTCCATCGTCGTATTAAACTTCAAGTTAAATTCCTCTAGTGGATAGAAATGAGATTATGCAACATTAAGAATTACAAAAACGTACAAATAAACTAAACGAAATAAATTTTAGTGGCGTTGTTTTTCATTAAAAACATAACGGTTGTTATCAAGCAAATACCATATTTAAATTGCCTGTCGTTCTCAATTAATTTTAATAATTTTAATGCTTCAATTCACAGTATTTGTTGAAGCGTGAAATAATTTAGACTAAAACGTATATAAAAAACTACTTAAGTCGTCTGAAATTATATAAATGAAAATGAGTTATTATAAGATTTTTTATATACTTGGGCCTTAGAGCAGAAATATTTCTAAAGGGTAACGTAATATCTTAACGCCTTCACAGGTGACATGAGGTTAATTTTTCACCCAGAGAATTGAAGTTGCGATGAAATGCGAAAATCTTTCAAGCGTTATTGCCCTCATTTCACGTGGTTATGATTTTGCAAACTATTTTTAATAATATAATAATAATAACAATGCCCTCCGGACCGATTTCGGTCATGGCGGCCAATCTCAAGAGATGTTAGCCAACTGCGCAGGAGATATTATAGTATACAAGTGTCTGCGCAAACACAGGTGCACTCTCTATTCCCTAGCTCTCATAATCCAATGGGACGGCAATCCGACACGACCAGAAAGACTTCAGGCGCTGCACCAACGGCTTTACGTGCTTTCTGAGGCACGGGAATGTACACACTTCCAACTTTCAGACTCCGGGCTGTTACTGAGAATTTTCTGACAGAAAACCCCAAAAACTTTTTATTGACCTCACCTGGGGCTTGAACCCAGGACCACAGGGTCTGCGGCCTTATATCTAGCAACTAAACCAACGAGGCAGTTACTACTATTATTATTATAATAATATACAGATTATTTATTTAGATAAATTCTTTAAAATAATCAGTATAAATAATTCATATGATACTTAAAACATTTAAGCAAATGCAAATGAATAATAGTTAAATTATTGTTTTATTACCAATTAACTAGTATTTAATCAATATGAGTTGTTCCCTTTCATGATATTACTTTAGCTAACTTCTAATTTGCTTTACGTTGTTGTCGGGCTTTGATCAAGCCCGTCTGGATAAGTACTACCCACTCCTCAGATAATCTACCGTTAAACAGCAATACTTGCATACAGCAAGATGGCGCATTGGCGAAGTAAGAAACGGTCAATATTTCTTACATCGCCAATCTCTATGGGCGGTGGTGACCCCTTAACACCAGGTGGCCCATATGACCGTCCACCCACCTTTAATATAAAAAATATGTAATTCCGCATTGTGAAATTATAACATTGCTTCAGCATCAAATAGCATTCATAATTAATTTTATTTTAATACTTATTTACTACCAGTCTTCGCTTGATGCGTAACGCGCTATATAATTAGGATTATCAATCATGAATTATATATCAATACCAAATTATTTTATCATTATTAATCATTAATAACAAAGGTTTAGTGTTACCAAACTTTCTACGTGACATATCATAATATCAATAACAGCATTATGGTACAAAATTATAAAGAATTTCAAAAAATATAATTGACCCCTGTTTGTTTATATCTCTATATATGTATTATCTTCAAACGAGGATTAGTACAAACAAAAGCTTAGAATCAATTTGTAAATATATATTTTTGATGTAAATAAATTATTGACGCGCCTTTGGTTTAAGACCAACTTTCCGTGACGGCAAACGACACGATGCTTTATTATACCGTTTAGGAGCATGACGTCATAATTCACTGCTGCTCTCTACATTCTTATGTGTGTGAATGGTGCGTATACCACATACTTTGTAGCATATCCGTGTTAGTTGACGTACTGCATACGCGGTAAAATTAAATTAAATTAATTATGGAAAGTTATTTTATTCCATATCTATTCTTAATTCAAATTAATTCTTTCACGAACTAGCAATTTCGATGTTTCACATCTAATAGGCTTAGCAATACCGTTAGTTTTTTTCACTGTTGAATAAAACTAACTATCTAAATGGTGAAAGAGTTGTAAGGCGAAACTCGTAACTTGTAAATTAGGTTAGTATTTTTAGTTGTAAAATTAACCAGGTACGTTCTCGTCTCGTTGATTGGAATAATATCAATATCCGTATTACGGATTGCCTATTAAAATAGATGCGTATTTTTTTAATCTACAAATTGGATTCAGGTATCGAAGGTTTATAAAATCAACGATATTGGTAACACGAGTTATAATAAAATTTTATTACATTGATTTATAAGCTGGGATAGCAGGTGAGATGTGATTTATTATTAATTTTAAGTCTACATTTTAATATACTTCTGGGAATATGTTTGTGCGTGTTTGGGTGTGTGTGTGTGTGTGTGTGTGGAATACCACACACACACACGCACACACATGATAATGTAAAATACATTGAATGTTCTTGATGATAGTTAATAAAAATATCAACTATCATCAAGCACATTCAGTGTATTTTACATTTTTTAGAACTTTATCGACTTTATATAGATTATAATATCTCATGTTTTAATAATGATAGCGTAATCGCTTAAAATTCTTAAATAATATAGGTAATTGGCTTAGTAGTTTCCTCCATATATAGTAAGCCACATTATTGCTTACACACTCACTCATAATTTCCGATAAGCTTAATTGCAATTTGAACTTCTACATTCAGATATAGTATGAGAAAAAAGGAAGATATATATTAGGCATATACGTTGTTGTATATGCCTAATATATATGTCCCTCTATCTAACATAACTTGCTCACTTCCTTGATTGACACTAGGTGGCAGGGTTTTGGGCAAGGCCGCCTGGGTATTTACCACTAACTCATCTATTCTATCAATACTTAGTATTGTCGTACTTGTGTATTGTATTCAGGTTTGAAGGATGAGCTAGTCACTGTAACACACACAAGGTACATTAACATCTTATTTGCCAAGGTTGGTGGCGCATTGGCGATGTTAGAAATTGTTAATACTTCTCACAGGGCCAGTATCTATGGATAGTTGTAACTATTTGTTCACAATGTTTTCTTGTCCATCGATGTTTATTTCGGATCATCACTATCATAACGTTTGTACTCAAAATTATATAAGGGGTTTTCCAATAGGGACGCTTGAACTTTGACAGCTGATTGCGGCCATGTTGTTTGAGTGACAGCTCCCAAACCTCCGTCACCATGGCAGGTTACAGTGTCGAGCAGCACGTGCAAATCATAAAATTGTTTTATGAAAATGGGTCTTCAGTTCGAGCAACGTTCCGCGCACTTCACCCGTTTTACGGTCGCGATGATCGTCCTGCCCGACTCGGCAGGACGATCATCGCGACCGTAAAACTATCCGTCGATTGGTGGACAAATTCGAGTCAACCGGGTCAGTTAACAATCAGCCGGTTCCCGTGCGTCAACGTAACGCGAGATCTGCCGAGAATATCGCCGCTGTGCGCGACAGTGTCCTCGAAAACCCGCGGCAGTCAATTCCGCGTCGCGCACAGGAACTCGGCCTTTCGCAGACGACAACTTGGCGAATTTTGCGTTGTGACTTGAGCCTGCACCCGTACAAGATCCAGCTGACCCAAGAGCTCAAGGTTAATGACCATAGACAGCGCCGTGTGTTCGCTGACTGGGCATTAGAGCAGTTGGAAGTTGACGCCGATTTTGGCAAAAAAATCATCTTCAGCGACGAGGCGCATTTTTGGATGAATGGCTATGTCAACAAGCAAAATTGCCGTATTTGGGACGAGACCAATCCACACGAGGTTCACCAAGTGGCAATGCACCCGCAGAAAGTGACTGTTTGGTGCGGATTTTGGGCCGGAGGCGTGATTGGTCCGTATTTTTTCGAAAACGATAATGGTGTGGCCGTCACCGTCAATGGTGAGCGATACCGGTCGATGATAACCAACTTCTTTTGGCCTGAAATCGAGAATATGGATCTGGACAACATGTGGTTTCAACAGGACGGCGCTACGTGCCACACAGCACACGCTACGATGGAAGTTCTGCACGAGCAATTTCTGGACATGGTCATCTCGCGCGGAGGCGACGTGAACTGGCCACCGAGATCGTGCGATTTGACCCCGCTGGACTTTTTCTTGTGGGGTTTTCTTAAGTCGCAGGTCTATGCCAACAAGCCGCAAACCACCGATGCCCTCAAAGTCAACATACGCCACGCCATCGATCAAATACAGCCCGATTTGTGCGCCAGAGTCATCGAAAATTGGACCTTTCGTGTGCGCGCCACCAACCGAAGCCGTGGCGGTCATTTGAATGATGTCATATTCCATACATAATGGGGTCGATAGACCTTCCAAATAAAAAAAAAAATCGGAAAACCCTATATAAGACGCCGCTATATCAAGCCATGAAACGCTTAAGATTGGATGGCTCCAGTTTCCAGAATATATTCGAAATACATATGTTGTTAATTCAAAAATGCCGAGTAACACACTCGGCATAGCATTATTTCGAAAACACTGACAATGTTTAACCGGAAAGGACATCATCAACAGCCAATCGTAGTCCACTGCTGAACATAGGCCTCTCCCAAAGTGCGCCAAAGGTCCCGGTCCTCCGCCTTCCGCATCCAGTCGGTGCCCGCCACCTTCATAAGGTCATCGGTCATCGGCTGGAGAGCGCCCTACGCTGCGTTTGCCGATTCGCGGTGTCCACTCTAGGACTCGTCTGCTCCAACGGCCATCGGTCCTACGACATACGTGATCAGCCCACTGCCACTTCAGCCTGCTAATTTTGCAAGCTATGTCGGTGACTCCGGTTCTTTTCCAGATAATCTCATTTCTGATCTTATCCTTCAAAGATAATCCGAGCATAGCTCGCTCCATAGCACGCTGAGCGACTTTGAATTTGTGGACTAGTCCCGCAGTTAGTGTCCACGTTTCGGCACCGTATGTCATGGCAGGTAAGACGCATTGGTTGAAGACTTTCGTCTTCAAACATTGCGGTATAGACGACGTGAGGACTTGACGAAGGTTGCCAAATGCTGCCCATCCCAAGCGAATTCTTCGATCGGCTTCCTTCTCGAAGTTGTTCCTACCGACTTGTATGACCTGTAAGGACATGGCCAATTTCTATATGGCAGTTTGCATAGATACCGAATTTAGTTCACACCAATGAGTTGTGGTGTTATATATTCGTGAATATTGGGAAATTAAATTCCTATAAATAAAAAGCGGCTTATGGAACACATAATAATAATATATTTGTTGTGTACGATATGTGTAATGTAAGGTAGATAGAAAATTATTTTAATAAACCAGTCTGCTTTGGATCTCGGCCTTTCATTGACGTAACATTGGCGCAGTCGGTTTCTTTAAAAAGTTATTATCGGATTTAAACAGTTATTAATAAATCTCAAAATGCCTATCGGTAAAATAGAACCTCTTTCGGTTGAATCACAAAACTGGGACAGTTACGTGCGTCGTCTAAAACAGTTTATAACTTTAAATAGTATCGACGACGGACTTAAAGTCGCCACGTTGTTAACATTAGTCGGTGGCGAGTGTTACAATTTACTTTGTGATTTGTGTTCGCCCGATCACCCGGAGGATAAAGAATTCGATGAGCTCGTTGAGTTGCTTAAACATCATTTGGAACCTGAAAAGTCCGAGATAGCCGAGAGACACATTTTTAGACAAAGAACCCAGCTACAAGGTGAAAGCATTCGTTTATATCTACAAGGATTGAAACATTTGGCTAAGACTTGTAACTTTAAGTCGAATCTGGAGGAGAATCTACGAGATCAATTTGTCTCCGGATTATATAGCGAAGAAATGCGGTCGAGAATATTCGCCGAGAAGGACATCGACTACAAGAGGGCTGTGGAACTGGCTAGCGCTCTCGAGGCGGCGGAGCGGCACGCGAGCACGGCGGGCGCTCCGGTCGGCGGTGAAGGCGCTGGCGCGGGCGCGCTGCACCGGGTGAGCGGCGGCGGGCCAACGGCGCGTGCGCGCGTCGGCGGAGTCGGCCGGAGCGGCGGCGCGGGCGCTGCGGCGGCGAGCAGCGGCGGCGGCGATCGAGCAGCGGACGGGCGCGTACCGTGTGCGCGATGCGGTAGGGCTACTCACACGCCGAGTAAGTGTCGTTACAAAAATTTCACATGTGATTTGTGCGGAATGAAAGGACATTTAAAAGTTATGTGTTTAAATAAAAGTAATCACGTGGGGCCTATTGGAAAGGCAAAGTCGAAAGGTCAGTACTTTATAAATAATAGTAGTGATTCCGAGGGCGACGATGGTTATTTTTATAATTTAGTTACGGGTGGTGAAGGTGATAGACCTTATTACGCTACCTTGTTCGTCAATCATGTCAAATGTAAATTCGAAATTGATACGGGGAGTAAAATATCCGCAATATCTAAAACATTTTATGATAAATATTTTAATCATATTGTAATGCATAATAAAAATTTGATATTAAAGTCATATACTGGGGATACTATCGACACCCTCGGGTATATTGATGTGGATGTACGTTTTGGCCAATATTCGGCTAAACTTAAACTATATGTTGTTGAAAACGGAGGCCCACCTTTGATGGGTCGTACGTGGATCAAAGAATTAAAGTTATCAATTGTAAAATGTCACAAGATAACCGAACGTGATTCGATAGCTAGTAGTTTAAAACGAGAATATCCAGAAGTATTTGCGGAGGGACTAGGTACTTTTAAATCATGCATTCGCTTACATTTGAATGATAAGAAACCGGTTTTTGTTAAGGCGCGTCCTCTGCCGCTGGCGCTGCGCGAGCGCGTGGCGACCGAGCTCGAGCGCTTGCAGCGCGAGGGAGTTATCTATAAGGTGGACCGTTCGGACTACGGTACTCCCATTGTGCCCGTCATTAAATCTAATGGGGATATTCGCATTTGTGGTGACTATAAAATCACTCTAAATCCGATACTTAAAGATTTTCACTATCCGTTGCCGCGGATAGAAGAAATATTTTCAATTTTAGCAGGGGGCGAGCAGTACACGAAACTTGACTTATCTAACGCATTTCAGCAGTGCCTCCTTCATGAGGAGTCGCAGGCGATGACAGCCATAACAACGCATGTGGGGACATTTGTGTACCGTCGAGTACCGTTCGGTATCAAGTGTATACCGGAAAACTTCCAAAAAATTATGGAGGAGACACTCAACGGGTTGCCGTGTACTGCCGTATTCGCTGATGACATTTGTATTACGGGTAAAGATAGTGATACTCATCTTAAAAATTTAAGAGCTGTTCTACAGAGGCTAAAAGATAACGGTCTTCGTATTAATGTTGATAAATGCCAATTTTTTAAGGACAGTGTTACATATTTAGGATATAAAATTAATAAAGACGGTTTGCATACGGACACCAAGAAAATAAAAGCAATCGTCGACGCGCCACAGCCCACTAACATAACACAGTTGAGGAGTTTTATAGGACTCGTTAATTTCTATGCTAAGTTCGTATATAATATAAGTGAGATTTTAATACCTTTATATGATTTATTGAAAAAAGATGTCAAATGGGTGTGGACACCCAAGTGCGACAAGGCTTTTATTAAAATAAAAGAGCTATTGAGTGACGCTCCGGTGCTCGCTCACTACGACCCGGAGCTGCCACTCATCCTGGCGGTGGACAGCAGCGCCTACGGGCTGGGTGCGGTTCTGACGCAGCGCGGCGCGGATGGTAGCGAGCGTCCAGTCAGCTGCGCTTCTCGCACGCTCAACGCTGCGGAACGCAACTACTCCCAGCTCGACAAGGAGGCCTTGGCTATAGTTTTCGGTGTAACTAAGCATCACCAGTACCTATATGGCCGACGCTTTATACTCCGCAGCGATCATAAGCCTCTCAGTTATATCTTTGGAAAAAATAAAGGTATTCCCACTACAGCCGCGAGCAGACTACAGCGTTACGCCATGACGTTGGCCGCTTACGACTTCACGGTCGAGTTCGTGAGGTCCGCGGAGAACTGTCAAGCCGATGCGCTGTCCAGACTTCCATTGCCGCGATCGTCTGTTGGACGAGGCACAAAGGAATGCGAGGCAGCCACTTACTTGAATTTTGTGCAAGATGTTTTCCCGCTCAGTTTTAAAGAAATCAAAACTGAAACGGCAAAAGATCCCATTTTGAGCAAAATTTATGGCTACGTCTTGTACGGCTGGCCGCCGGCCGTGGATAAGGAGTATAATGCGTATTTTAGACGTAAAGAAAATATCTGTATCGACCAAGGTTGCCTATTGTGGGGCTACAAAATAATAATACCGGGGAAGTTGCAAAACGCTATTCTAAAAGAGATTCACGATGGACATCCGGGTATTGTTAAAATGAAGCAAATAGCTCGTAACTACGTTTGGTGGGCAACTATAGACGTGGATATCGAGCGGGCGGTGCGCGATTGCGGCGCGTGTCTCGCAGTGCGGCCCGCGCCGCCACCGGCTCCGCTCCACTCGTGGCCGTGGCCGGTTGAGCCGTGGTCCCGTCTCCATCTCGACTATTTGGGGCCCTTCAATAATAAATATTACCTTGTTATTATTGATGCTCACTCTAAATGGATCGAAGCTGAAAAGGTCAGTAGCACGTCGGCGGCAAACCTGATTTCTATTCTTAGGAAAATATTTGCCCGTTTTGGATTACCAAAAAGAATAATTAGTGATAACGGACCTCCTTTCACGTCAGCGGAGGTCGCGACGTATTTCCAACGAAATGGAATAGGGCATACGCTTACGGCTCCGTACCATCCCGCTAGCAACGGAGCGGCTGAAAATGCAGTGCGCTCGGTAAAAAGGGCCTTAAAAAAGGCTTCTTTAGAAAACGAGGACGAGGATACTGCTTTAAGTAGATTTTTATTCTCGTACCGAAACACCGAACACAGTACGACCGGGCGGGAACCGTCGGTGGCGTTGCTCGGCAGGCGGCTGCGTGGGCGCCTCGATCTGCTACGGTCTGATACTGATGAGCGCGTCCGCGACCGGCAACTAGCTAGCGAGCTGCGTCGAGACGCGCCACTGAGAGTTGTGACCCCTGGAGACTCAGTGTTGATTCGAGACTACTCTAGGCGCAATCGAAAGTGGGCGGAAGGAGTAGTTCTAGATCGTTCGAGTCCGGTGTCGTACTCCGTCAAAACGAGTGACGGTCAAATACACAAACGACACATGGACCAGATAATTTGCGATAAAAATCGTAAATCACGCTTCTCCCTCACGAAAATCGAGGCCTGCAATAGGCCTAGACTGAGTGTAGAAGCAGAAGATGGTAGTGAGGCTAGAGAGCCGAGGGGGAAGGACGAGGTGGCCAATCGTTCGTCTCCAGAAAAGAGCTCGAGCTCACCTACGGACCAAACGTCTCCTGTTGCGCCGGTAGGTCGCGTCCAGCGGCAGGCCGCTATACAATGCTTACAAAAAATTAAAAAAAACGTGTGAGATATTATACGTAAAAGACCGACGGCCCCCGCAAATAACTTTAATATGTAGTAGCAAGTTCATTATGATACACGAACTACTTTGTATAATGCACATAGGTATAATACTGTACTAAATTATTGACAAATAATAATAATAATATAATATGGTATGTTTAACTTACATCATGTCTAAAGTTTTAAATTGTTATATCATTAGTATAAGTGTAGTGTACCTAATGTTACACAAATATATAATATTTTAACTGCATATTGTCAGTTGTCATCATTGGTTTGTTTTGTTTGCTGTCAATTATAAACATACTGCATAATCTGGGATTATTTAAATATAACTTAATATTTATATAAGGATACATTTTCTTTAGTATATTGTTGTTTTGTTATTATAGTACAGTAATAGTATATAGTTGTTTTGTTATTATATTTTGTTGTTTATATTGTAGTAGTGTTGAATGAGTCATTTGCGTTTATAATTTGTATTACCAAACCATGTTAGTGTATTAGCTTAATAAGTATAGTTAATAATAAGAAGGGAGGTGTTGTGTACGATATGTGTAATGTAAGGTAGATAGAAAATTATTTTAATAAACCAGTCTGCTTTGGATCTCGGCCTTTCATTGACGTAACAATATTCCTAAAACATTAGTCAATTTTAATACTCTAATTTATCTAACATAGTCATGAGTAATAAATTTAAGAAACATCAAAGTGTCAAAATTCATCCTGAGTTTGAATTAAATTAAGTCAGAAGTGAAATAAATTGAGTGGCAAATTAAGCCAAATCGTCCATAGATTAACCGGCAGTTAGGCAAAGTTTTCCTTAATTGATCTTGATATTGATAGAGATTATTAATTAATTGTACATCACTGAGCGACTTTTCCTTCACATCACACTTTATAAGCACTTTATATCAGCGTGATGGAATAAGCTTCTCCTCAAAAAGCCCAGCTGTTGGTCATTTTGTTAGGTGAAAGGACTTTGTGTAAACTCATCTGGTTTGGTACCAGTTGCAGTATGCACGTTATTTTTACTTGTAAGTAATCTCTACACTTTGATAATAAGTTTTTATTAAAAATGTGAATGTGTTAGTGTAAATGATTATAGTAAATGTAATAAATAAAATAAAGAATACTTTATACATCCGAAAAAATAAAACAGTTCATTCTTTTAAAAAATATTAATATGTAATGATTGAATTGAGTAATAACTATGAGAAACATATTTTTTTACATTTTATGCAACAACAAGACTTATTTTTTTGGACGTGACTAAATACATTTTTATAAAAAAAAAAAAATAGCTCAAATAAAAAGTTTATTACAAATTGCTTACTAAGAAAAAATACTGGCATATAAGCGAATTATTTGAAGAGGTTTTCTCTAATTATATTTATCTGAAACAAATGAAGAAGTCCAATAACTATTTAGAGAAATATTTTTATTTCGAATAGTAACTCGTCTGTACACGACGTTGAAACGTAGAGCCGGCGGCGTGTAGTAATGTTGAACGTATACGCTATTTGCATGAGAATGTTTCGTTGCTCGACACATATTCAGCATTAGATTTAACTATGTTAAATTTGTACAGCACTGGATATATAATATGTGATAGTACAAACACAAATATTTAAGTTACCGAGGCGTATATTATTTTTTTAAAATTAATAAGTATTTCAAATTAGATAAACTTATAGCCCATATCTCTTCTCTTAAGAAAGTACTAGAGATTGTGTAACTATGCTGGTACGACAGCTTATGCGACATCGAAAATGATATTTACTATGAGTAAACTAACAGCTTAGAGGCGTTTTTGCGTTTGTATTAGCGAATGGGTTGCAGATAAATAAAAAACAAACATATTTATATAATTATAAAAGTAACTTATTTTTATCTTTAAGCGCACCTATATTATTATATCACCTAGATTTTTTTGACATTATGAAAGTGCCACTAACCTTTTGAACTAAGATATAACATCTTGGTTCAAAAGGTGCTCCCTTGTGCCTATGGTTACACTCACTTAATCTACAAACCAGAACACAACAATACTAATTACTGATGGTGGAATAAGCAATGAGTAAGTGTCTCCGACCTAAACGGACTTGCGCAAAGCCAAGTAAAAAGAAATTAAAATTTTACTACAGTTGACCAACTATTTTAATTACGTAAGGTGTACTTATTCTAAGAGCACGTCGAATCTTAGAATTCCAAGTGTTTCTAAGATCGATAAGAAACTTATCATGTCCCGAGTTTCAAAGCATGCAATCGTTAATTAAACTTAAACTCGTAGTAACAAAGTTGATAGAAATTCTACTCTTGTAATAAAATATTGTAATTTCGTCTGAGTACAAAAAAAAAGGTTTTGTTTTATTTTAGAACTAAACGTTTATAAAAATAAGACACGTTTTTTTATAAAATATAGTCAAATTTATATTCTGTCTTTCTACTAAAAATAAATAAATTGTGGCTTATATGAATGAAGTAAAGTTTGGGGGTGCTAAAAACTTACCACATTTGAACCAAATTGTTCATTATTTCAATTAAAATTTATTATTTGAGCCATGATTGTACTGGTAGTAGAGCTTTTTGCAAGCTCGCCTGGGCTTCGTGAAACTCATCAGATGTTCTACTGCAAAACAGCATTACTTGTTATTGTTGTGTTCTGGTTTGAAGGGTGAGTGAGCCAGTGTAATAACAGGCACAAGAGACATAACATCTTAGGTCCTTAGGTTGGTGGCGCATTGGCGATGTAAGCGATGGTTAATATTTGGTACTTGTAGACATTGGCGTCTAAGGGCGTTGGTAACCACTTACCATCAGGTGGTACAAATGCTCGTACGCCTATCTATAAAAAAAAATCCCACAGAATGCCAAAGCAACACATGCTACGTTCTATTACACTCAAAATCCAACTTTGCGGAACCCTAATTGTCAAGATATCGGTATTAATGCTAGTATTTCAATCAATAAAATCAATAAATTTAGTCATGGATCTTAACCGATGATCGTGAGTTCAAACCCAGGCAAGCGACACTAAATTTGCTTTGCTTAATTTGTGTATATAATCTCGTGCTTGACGGTGAAGGAAAACATTGTGAGGAAACCTGCATGTGTCTAATATCACTGAAATTCTGTCACATATTTATTCAACCAACCCGCATTGAACCAGATACAAACCATCTCTTCAAAAAAAAAAAGTTTCTCATCTATTCTATACACGAACATCTTTCATTACTCACAAACTATGCGCATAATTTCTCAGAACTGAAACAAGATAATAGCTACAGATGTTATCAAACAAATTGGCTTCAGCAATTAGTGCCCCTATAGCTGTAACACATAATACACGACAATATTTATATCCATAGGATTGCGTCTAAAATATTTATCGGACTATTTTGCGATGACTTTAAATTAAAGTATAAATTTTCAAGTATTTAAATTATGGGTGATATAGGTTGAACGAATGTATTATTATGTATTTTGCTTATATTACATTTGTTGACATTTGTTATAATTAATCTAATGTTTTAATCGAAAAATTTAAGAAACTAATTGCTGATTATTGAATTTTACGATTTATTAAATTGACTAATTTCTATAGCCGTTTCTATTATGTTGCCTATTTTTCATTGAATAACTTTAACCTTCCAAATGAAAAAAACGTCATATAAAATGTATTAATAAATAAAAAAGAGTAATATTGCATTAAAAAAACTTGTTTCTCTTTTGTTGTTATTTTTTAAGAAAATTGAAAAAAGTAAGTATATTGAGAATCGTAAGTTAGTAGAAATATTCACGTTGTATATATCAAGGAATGTTTTTTTCATGTAAAAGGTAGGTAGATAGGCACCTGATGGTAAGTGGCCATCACCGTCCATAGACATTGGCGATGTAAGAAATATTAACCATTCCATACATTGCCTTACCATACCTTGGGAACGAAGATCTTATGTCTCTTGTATCTATAGTTACACTGGCTCTCTCACCTTTCTCAAAAAAAACTTTTTATTTATATCAAATATAATAACTTAAAAATGAGCTGAGGAGTGCGGGGTGGCGAAATTACCTTCGCTCCCTGAGGAGAGTTCCGCCAAGCCACAAGCGGAGCAGAGCACGGAAGGTGCCGAGAACGGCTATCGTGTGTGGTTTTAGTGAGTATGAATCCCACATAACCCGGTTCCTCCCCCGAAGGGAGCCGACTACATTTTGAAGGTTTCCACTGTGTTAAAAAAAAAATACATTTTTAATATTATTGCTGATTATTTTTAATTTGAAATTGTTATTTACACTTGGTTAATTATTTTTCTTTTCCGTAATGCTGGTAAATAATATGATTTCGTCATAGTAAAAACATGATGAGGGATTGGATACAAAGCAAAATAGCTCATACTGATAGTAAAAGAAATGAGTTGAAAATTGAAACAAATTTAAGAAAGCAATTGCATTATAACAACGAATTAATAATTTATACTACGCGGTAGACGAAAAAAAAGCTCCTCCTCCTTGGTGATGCGCCGGAGCGTCTTCTGAGAGTAGCATTCAGATGCGTGTTTCAAATGTTATCGTATGATATTAAATAATTATATTTACGAAATATTTATATTGTAATGGTTTATATATATGGATAGATATATGATTGATAAATATTAATTATAATTATTATAATATATGTATATATAAATGTTATAACACATAAATTAATTTTTGTATGAGAAGATAAAGAAAGATAATTTACAAATACACTTACAAAGTCTACAAATTAATCAATTGTTATATCTTTTCTTTCCAATGATAGGTAGGTATGTAATATATATTTACAAAATAGTTAAGAAAGACACAACCGGAGGACCCAAAAAAAACCGAAATTTACTTATAAAATTATGTTTATTTAAAATTAAACTAATAATTATAAAAGTGTCTAAAGTAACGCGATGTTACAATTAGAATGAATTACGAAAAAAATATTTACTTAAAAACAAATTAATTAATATAAAGGATGTCTGATGTAACGCGATGTTACAATCAGAATTAAATTTTACAATTACATTATAAACTAATTAATATTAAGGGCGTGTGATGTAATGCGATGTTACAATCAGAGTGAATTACAAAAATGTTCCCACATAATTGCTTGAATTTATAAAAAAACAAAAGTGTCCGATTGCCGGGTGACGCAATTGCTGACGCGGCGCCTCGTGTCGTTCGTGCATCGTTATGCTTGCACTATACTAGAAGGTATGCGATGTAACTAAATTAATTATATTTCTTTTTTCAAAACAAAACAAATGCATTTGTTCGAATTTAAATGCTTTGCCAATTGAAATTTGGTATTTAGTCATGATTTTATAATAGAAATTGAAAAATTTTCAACAAATATGAATTGAGACATTTTTTACGCCACGGTCATAGAACGTCGTCATCGTGCGACGTCATTTGATCGCAGATGAAATAGAAAGAGCTCTAGGGATGTGTCAACAGTTGACTAGGATCAAATCCATATTATATGCAACTTTTCGTAAGCTGCTTATCTCACGAAACCTCATAATTGCTCAAATTTTTAACAAATTCTTCGGATATATCCAGAGGTATTATCTCGGGCAATCCCGACTCTGAAATATACGAAACGATTTTCTATTTATCCTCTACGATATTATTTAATAAAGATATATAAATAAAAAAGAAACGTTAACCAAAATAGTAGAAAATTAATACCTTCGAATAAAAATCAACCGATTAAACACGATATATTCGAGAAATCGTTCATTTAATTTCCGCGGAAATCATATGAGGTAAATTGCCCGTTCGTACGTAATCCTTTTATTTTCATTCGAACGTTAAAGTAGATATAAAATTGCATTATAAAATATATTTCTTATGAAAATTTATTGTCTCTGAGCCATTTACTCAGATTTTTATTGTTATATTAATGTGAACATTTCTATACATGCTGTGAAATCACTCAGTTTCGACCCAAAAAACTCAACCTTACTAATTTATAACAATGTAATACGCATTGTAAGCCCTTTTGGTGTTTATCATTCTGGTGCCAAAGATATTATTAAGCAGAGAAACAGTGGTTTACCCAATTACTTCTTTCTATATATTTATATTGACCTAATAAACTATCTTATTTAATTAAAGGGACCACATATTATACATACATAAAAATCAAAGCAAAATGTTACTTGAATTTTAGAAAAAAAATCAGCCTAGAACCTTCCTCGATGAAAGGACTATACAACAAAAAAATATTTTTTAAATTCGAACCAGTAGTTCCTGAGCCTGAGCTGAATTAGCCGGATCAAACAAACAAACTCTTCAGATTTATATATTAGTATAGATAATAAATTTATTTTGTCTTTTTGCTGTGGAAAAACAGTTTTTTCCATTTTTCTGTTATTAACAATTTTATGTTTACTGTTTCATATTTAGTACAAACCAATGCGCTCCGGCGCATCACCAAGGAGGTAGAGTGTGTATATATTATCAATTATTTGTTTAAATAATTCGCTTGCTTTCTTGAAACTGTTTCAATTTCAAACTCATTTCTTCTACTAGATAGTCTGAACTATTTTGCTTTGTGTATTGTGCTTTTTTAAATTGTGCTTGTGCTTTTTTGTGAACATTAGTGTGTTACTGTTGAACTGTTAGTGTTACTTATAATTTATTATCCTATCTGAATATGAACCTGTAAATTACACTTAATAATAATAATAATAATCCCCCCAGGGGACCACCTTGTCGTGGTGGGGGGGCTTACGAGAAGACCTGAAAGGTCTCTTAACCTTAACCTTACCCTGTTAAATAAGTGGAACAGGTAATACACAAAATTTAATAGCCACTAACACCTTGGCTACGTCTTTCTCAACTAACGGTCCCAAACCCTTATGGAGATGAATAAAAGAAATTACAATTTACGGCCGCTTCCCGGGGTGCGCCGGGGCGCATCTGGAGCTGATGCTGGATGCTACAGTATGCGATCCATCGGTGGTGAGGAGCTGAGCAGGCGGGCACTCGCCAGTAAAAGTGTTACAGCCGGTCGTTGTGAGTTGAACAGGTGGACTCACAACGTAGAAGTTACAGCCGATCCCTTGGGCGATGATACAAATCTACTAATTTTATCTACCCCTTCGACTCGCCCCCACTAAATGACCCTAGCAGAAGATAAAAAGGACTCCGATATGCTTAATGAAGTAATTCCATCGACATCATCACCATTCAATTCATATGAATCGCCTATTTCATCTCCACTTTTACACCATATTTCATCTAACACCATTTCACCTACGTCTGTGGATGTTGTGCAGGAGGCACTTGCCATTGAACCTGCACCCGCCAAAAGCACAAACCGTGCGCACAAAAGATGGTCGGTAGATATGAATGAGTTCATCTGGCGCACGTACCTCATTGCCACAAAATTATGTATAAGCAAAATATACCTCGATCATTTACACCAACGAATTTTCAACGAAATTCCCACATATGCAGGCATCTACACAGAGATTAGGTGACCAATGCCGAGCAATTTTAAGAAATAAATTACTCCCCCAAAATACATTAGACCGAATAAAAAAAGAAGTTACAGATTACCTACAGCAATCCAACAACCAGAACACAGCACAAATCATACAAACTGATTCAAACATATATACACACAAAAACTGTATACACTTTATAGCTATCCCTAACACCCATAACATACAGTCGACAATTTCGGAAAAGCTCAGTAAATACTAAGATCTAGCAATATAATTGAAGCGTCAGTGGCGAGCAACCACCATCCATATTGTTCCCATTGTCATATCATCAACACTCATCATTTACTCCAAAAGGCAATCATACTCAACACATGTCGTCTCACTCGCAAGTTCCTTACAACTTCATCCATCTCATCTGCTTATACGATCACCTAGCATCTACTCGCGCTTGGCTACGGCCCGTGTGTTTAGGTTTTTGTTACCTCATAGGAGAGAAAATGTAAAATAACAGTATAATAATAATAATAACATTTTATTTCGGATAATTGATCAGTCCATATTAAAATTAAATTAACATCGAATTCAAGTAAAATAAAATGAAATAATAATAAATAAATAAAATAAATTAATATTAAAATGGAATAAGCTTAAACGGAATATATGAGATTTTGCTTTGATGACATATTTTTTCAAAACAATAAATAGGTCACAAGGCATCGAAACATATTATATAAAAAAATATACTAATATAATATAATAATAGGCGAGACACCGATTTTTTCTTGAGTATAAAACTATGTAAATTATATTTTAGTCGTATTATAATTAAGTAAATTCTATAAATACTTATTTATTCGTTTTAACTCGACCACGAAATGTAGTTACTATATTTTAAACAAATAATGGAATCACAACGAATAAAAAAATCGAAACTAGTTTCAGAACTGAAATCCCATAAAGAAAATAATTCAACCTGACCAAGAACGTGAGGTATCGCTAGCATAAACCTTTAGTTTTACAACCATCCACTGGTCGAATATAGACTAGTGTATATCACTGAAATTTGAGTCGAAGGTTGATGCCGGAGAGACTATTTTTGCGTGTATATTTTATGATTTATTGGGGCGAACGTTTTTGCATAGCTTACCATCGTATCGTTGCCAATTGACGGGCAGGCCCATTCTATTCTATCTGTTCCCATGATTGTTATTGCATCCCCTGGATCGTCCAATCTGCATTCTTCTATTTGCTTTCTATACTGAATTTGCCCTTTTCGATTTCGAAGCTGCGTTTGATTTTTTTTCATTTCAAATTTATTTCTTTCAGCAGTCTTTCTTTATTCTTTTCACATTCAATCAAATTTATGTTCCACAGTTTTGTAATAGAAACCTAAAAGTAGTGACTAATTCTTTTTGTATTTTTTGTGCACTTTGTATTAATAAAAGTATTAACTTAGCGGTTAGCTTATAAGGTATTTCCCAGAGCCATGCTGTTTTGGTCGTCGTTGGCAGTGACCTCGCACAACCGACCAAAGAGGTACGAGACGATTCTCGGCTGACCCGCTCCTTCGATAAAAAGCGAGTAGTAGACTTCAGCAATACGTATTTATTTTAACCCCGCTGTAGAAAGTGTTATTGGGCCTAGAAGGTTTCTTGGTATCCAGAAAAACCGACGTCATACGTGCTTTTCGAATTGCAGTCGACTGACTGCATGTCTACTTACTTACTAGTTACATGACTAGTCAGTCATGATTAAACTATGAAAAACACGTAAAACCATTACTCCTACGCCTGAACTCTTTCTGGTCAAGTCGGATTTGCTGTACCATCTGATTAATATATAATATAATACTCTGGGATAATATTGACGCAAGGCCATCTGATCCAAAAATAAATAGAGCTCGTACTATGGACACTAGACGACAGATATACTACATATACTACTTTCTTTTGTAAATACATATTTATGTAGATAATTACACCCAGACTCAGGACAAATAGACATGTTCATGCACACAAATGTCTGTCCTGGGTGGGAATCGAACCCACGACCTGCGGTGCGAAAGGCAAGTATCTACCAACCACACCAACTGGCTCGTCAAGTTATGAGACGTTATGAGAGTGAAGGAATAGAGAGTGCACCGGTGTGTGCGTACGCAGTTTAATATATCCTGCGTAGTTGGCTGGTCTACCTTGAGATTGGTCGCAGTGACCGAAATCCATATATTAGCAGAATATCAATATAGTTTCCAATTTTATATAACTGTAAAACATTAACCGCATACTTGTTGGCTGCCTGAATGTGTACAAAGTACGGGTATAGTAAGTATTCTTAATGTAGAAGTTTCACCATACTCACATATTCGTCACGCCGCACCAACAAGCTTTTCGAGTACTTTTTTCAGGTCGATGCTCGATTTAACAATCTCGAATAGCTTCTTATAAAAGGGGAAAGCTGGCTATTTCATTCTTGGGAATGTGCAAGTACGGTATATTGTTCGAACGTTTGAAGCTGTTGGGTCACTCCTTGGGAATGCGGCAATGTAATGTATCTTAACTAACGCAACCAAAAAATGTGCTACGCTTCGGCTATGTATCACAATTATATTACGTCTTAATATTATAATTTCTACATACTACATAGTAATTTTACTTTATCGCATACTGGTAATAATATTTGGTAAATTAACGGCCTTATTTATAAACGTTGCTTAGTTACTGTTTAGCTAAACACTGATTTGTCTCTTTCTGTCATTATTGATTTGACATACGAAAGAACAAGACAAAATATTGTTTAACTAATCACCAGTTAAATAAAGTTTATGAATAAGGCGGTAATACTTTACATAATATTTTTCATCTATGTTCGTATGAGGATATAAAGCTTTATTGACACAGTCAAAAACTCAAAAGAAAAAAAAGTAAGTTATATAAAAACTTTAGAGTTCTATTAATAGTTTAAAGTTACTATTTCGAACGAATGGATGAAGCATCAGAGCATGTTACAGCGGTCCCAATCCGACAAATTGGCATCAATAATTCAAATAGTTAGCCGCCACCGCGTTCACTCTCAGATTTATTCGCGAATACATGATTTCGTCGTTTAACAATGAATGAAATGAAAGAAGGCCACTGTTCGGTCTATTATTATTTGAATTATTTTGCGTAAGAGTTTTCAAGTATAGTCAAAAGATTTATTATTTAGTACAAATCTGACTATTGCTTGTAATTTTATGTTGTTGCGTATATTCGAGCATTTTATTTGTTTCATTGTAACAATGAGGTTTAATATGCCGTAATTTCCAAATTTCATTGCGAAAATCGTCTTCTATTGAAGATGAAGAAAATGCTTGGGAATTATTATGATACTCCATTGCAGATTAGTGCATAGGCGACATTCATGATGTTTTGCTCCACCACCGGCCACGAGTTGAATTAATAGCACAACTATCAATTGAGCCATCTCGAATCCTATTTTGTATAATAAAACTTTTATCCTTTTGCTTAAACATTTTACAGAACTATATGCAATAGGCTTTGGTAAGACTATAATAAAAATAATAGAACAGTAATAAAACTATTATTATCATAATATGTCTTCTTTAATTTGACTTACATTTATTATGCGAAACCATTAACCAAAATAATGTCAATGTACTCTTAATAAATCCTGGCATAAAAATAGCTTAATTAAATACATTATCGTGCCGAAAGCGATACAAAAACAGCAAACATAGATTTTAAATGTATCTATAATAGTCTCGGATCTTATCGGAAAACTTAAATTGATTCAATTAGATATAATGCTACGGTATTTAAGAGCTTTGCCTTATCAATCTTTGGACCACAGCCATTGTATATATTATCCTGATTTATAATATCCTTCTTAAAAAATAGGAGGCTATCAATTCCTAGGTGTATATTGGGGTGTTTTATTTTTTTTATTTTCGATTCTCATTTGACTTTGCTCGAATCCTTAATACCACTCATGCACAGTGTTTGTATACCAAAAATCACCTAATCGTTTAATATTTAGAGGTTGCTCAACGCTAATAAAGTTTTCTCATACCGCTAGTATGTCATCAGTGTAGGGTAAATTTTTAATGTTATTTTTTTGTATAGTGGAGGGTAGTAAGTGTTACTAGTGTTTTATAGTGAACCCGTTAAGCATATTTAAACTTTAAAATGAGGAATTTGATTACTTGATAAGTTACTTTATGAAGACTTTTTGGGAGTTAGGCTTCCTTCCAAAGAACAAGTGTTGTTAGTGCTTATTTACCATCACAAAGAAATAAAATAAACGCTCTCTGAAACTGCTAAATTGACAAGTACAAAACTGCAAGTCATATGGAAGAGAGCTAATATTCCTGTAAAGACAAAGGAAAATATTTGAGCTGGTATACAAAAGTTATTTATAAGGAATACCAATCTTTGGGAAAAGACAAATCGAGAAACTCGGAAGCGGCTAATAGAAAAAGGCAAGAATGGAAAAGCAATCTTGACGCATTATTTGATATTGCGAGCCAAAATGTAATAATAATGAGCAGTGTATTACAAAAAGATAATTAATTTCTTTGAAAAAATTGCAAAAATAGATTAGAAAACAAGAAAAATTTGATGCTTTTAAAAAGAAACACTATAAAGAGATAGAAGAAAGTAACACAAATGCGCAGTCAGAACAAAATCCTGCTTCATCATCAAGTGACGAAGATAACGAATTCACAGCATCGAGTTAAAGTCCTACACCAGTTAAAGTCCCATGCCTTATGAGTAGTAAATTAAGACCTCTTTATCGGATACTCACAGCAACATGGGATCGGGAAAAACTATCAATTCGAAAAGCTAGTACTTCTTTTATTGCAAGCGCTAAAAGCCTGGGTCATGATATCTCTGATATTTCTATATCGCCATCCACCGTTTACCGTGCTCGAGTTGCTAACAGAACCCAAATGGCTAAAGAAATTGAAAAATCTTTATTTGAGAACCCTCCACCATTAGTTACACTGGGACAATAAGTTGTTGCCATCGGTTACTTCTATCAATAATCTGGAGGATATAGTAGCTGTATATGTAACTGGCAAAAATTTCGAGCATTTACTTGGCGTGCTAGTTGCTATCAAAGGCACGGGAGAGGAAATGGCTAAATTTGTTCTTAAAGAGGGGGACAAATTTGATTTACGTTGCCATATCATGGGTATTTGCTTTGACACTACAGCGTCTAACACAGGACTAAGTAAAGGAGCATGTGTTAGGGTTGAGAATCATTTTAAACGCATAGTATTGTGGTTAGCTTGCCTTCATCACACCCATGAATTAATCTTGAAATGAGTGTTAGATGAATGCTATCCTGTAACGTCTAGTGCTCCAGACATTAAAATATTTCGAAAGTTTCAAAATATGTGCGATTCCCTTGATAAGTCAGTGTATGCAACTTTCTTGGACGAAGAAGATTCTATGGAAGGTTTTTTAAAAGATCAACGTATAAAAATGGTCCATTACCTTCAAAATATCTTAGAGAATGAAAATTATCCAAGAGAAGACTACAAAGGGTTATTACAACTTTCACTGTTATATTATATAGGTTGGTCTCAAAATAAGTTCCAGGGGCTCTACATTAAGTAAGGTGGATGGCAAAAGCCATATATGCACTAAATATTATTTTATTCACTCAACATTTATTAAATTTTCCTGGTATTGCAAAAAAGGAACTGAATGGTATGAAACAAATAGGATATTTCTAATGTTTAGTATATGTCCGATTTTGGCACGAATCTGTCATAAGTCGGTGGGTTCCAAAGAACCATTTGAATATGATTCAGCTTTTGGATTCTTATCCTGATATTAATGTAAAAAACAGTGCTCTCGCAGCGGCCAAGAGACATCTTTGGTATTTATCTGAAATTAACATAGGATAAGCATTTTTAGAAGAACGTATCACTGAAGCAGAAAAAAATAAAATCTTTTTAAATTTAGAAAAACCAGCAAAGAAAAAGAAGATGAAACGATTGAGTGGGAAATCCCTTAAATTTGACAAAAAATCCATTTGCGACTTTGTTACTAATAAAACAAAAACTTTCTTAGAGTTGTTCGGTATTTACGACAACAGCGAATATTGCAGCACTGCAGCCAGAGACTTGGTCGACGGTTTCAAGGTAGTTAATGATATTGCAGAAAAGGTCATAGCTTTAATTAAAAAAATTAACGATTCTGTCAAAGATGAAGAACAGAAACAATTCTTGCTAAGAGTCGTCGATCATCACAGAAGAGGCGTCACCAAGCGAACAAAAGAAGAGGTAGAAGGTTATCTCGTTAATCTATCTATATATATAAAAATCTCAGTTTTAGTGTTTATACTCCTCCGAAACGGCTTGATCGATTTTGATAAAACTTTATATGTATATTCTGTAGATATGAGAATAGTTTTATAACTATTTTTTATACCCCTAAGTGCTAAGGGTGGCTCACTCCAAAAAAATTTTTTAATTTTTTGGACAAATTCATTTATTTTTATTTTTCTATTATGTGGCATTAAAAAATACATACAACCTTAAATTTTCACTCTTCTACCATCAACCCCTATTTTTTAATAGTGGTAATTCAATCATTTTCAACCTCGGTCAATAACTGGATCAATTAACACTTGATCAGCTATCCCCGACAGGGGTCTATTGGTGTAGTAGGGATGGGAGCGTTCTCCTGTCTCTCTTGCAATAAGCTGTATCTCATTTCTTACACAGTTTTCGGAAAAATTTTGGCCATTATTATTGTCGTATTATCATTTCCGTGTAATTTTCAACTAAATTTATTATAAATTTGCAGTGATGTAATTATTATTATTATTAATTATTAATATTAAGAGTATTTCTACTGTATTATTCTTAAGGAAAAATATTGTGAAAGGTAAGTTAAATAACAAAAATGTGTGTGTACTTATGTCCATGCGTTAGACCTATTATAATTTAAAAAAAACAACGGGTTGCACACCGGGAGTGCCGGCAGAAGTGAAAACTTGAATATTAACGTTGTGCATTGTTGATATTTTGGAATAATTAGGGAAAAATTTTGTTCGAATTGCTTTAATTATCAGTATAAAAGTACTATCATTTATGTCATAAAATACAATATTCATTTATTGCGCTATTGTACACAAACATGACAATTTATATTACATTAAAAATTTAACACTTCAAAATCCGTCTTACGAATTTTTAATCAGGGTCACGTGACCTGACGCGAGTATAACATTTTTTACCCATCATATAAAAGTGCACAACGCCGCTAAAGAAGTCTTCACTTCAAAAAAACAAATAACGGGCCAACTTTTTCAAAAAGGTCTATATCATAGTGTGGTACCAATGTACGATGAGCATGAGCACATAGAAATCATAGAACCTAAAAATATGGGAGGAACCAAGTTCTTTCGAATTTTTTTTAACTTAAAACGTGTTTTAATATGTAGATTTTAATGATTATATTTCTGTATATTTGTCACACTCCCGTGCCACGAAAGGCACGTAAAGCTGTTGGTCGTGCCTCTTACCTGAACTTTTATCGTTCGCGTCGGTTTACCGTCCTATCGGATTATGAGAGTGCACCTGCGTTTACGCACACCAGCAATATGCATGCGGCACGCATGGTGCTGGTTGGAAATGGTCACCTTCTGCGAGAGAGTCATGTCGTAAAAGGAGGCCGCGGAGCGGTAGCGCGAGGAAAATGCCTCCGCTGATTCGATCCGTCAAAGCAGTCCGGGGAGAAGGCGTAGGCGCTATGCGCACCTTAACAGCCACCACAGGGGGTTCCCTGTATCTGGGAACCCCGCATCCGCATGCTATGCTTCGCTTGCGCATGCTACCGTGACGCCCCCCGACCAGACGGAGAGGATACCGATGGTTTTTTAGTGGGTATTCCGATCTTCAGCGCCGGTGAGCCCCACATACCGCCTAAATGCTATATTCCAGCAAAAAAAGGAGGAAATTGTTCTTACTTTTTTATTACACCAAAAAGCGTTGCCGTTCTTAATCAACTCTCCCTTTCACATGTGTATATTTTATGTTATTTTTATTATGTTTTCGATGCAAAAATGTAAAGTAAGAATTAAAAGTGATAAATTTCATTTAATAATTTAGGAAAATAGTAATTTATTCAAAATTACATACAAAATAACGAATTATAAGTTAAAAAAAAAATCAAATTATATTTACATTTGTATAGAATTGAGGTTATCTCATTGGCCGCACACAATCCTTATTGTCAAATCTGAAAATTTGCACACTTACACATCAAGTAAGAAGTAAAGAATCAGTAAGAAAGAAAGAGGGGAAAGGTCGCTTGGAGGACAACGCTTTTTTGTTACATGAGAATTTCTGCCAGGTCACTCTACTTTGCAGTAGTAAAATAACTTTGTTCCAATAAATTAAAAAAATTGTAGAGCATGTTGTACTTTACTTTATGCATTATTATTATATGCCCTGTACCGAGCACACATACACTGTACTGTATGGGCGAATGTTTATATCTTATTGATTAAAAAATGCACGGGATAAAATCCTTATTTTACCCGTACGAAGTCGGGACGGGCAGCTAAATCTTTTGGCCCTGTCTGTATTTTTTTTTTTTAGAATTTTTTTTTTCTTTTTTTCATTTTTATCTGTCTGTCTGTATGTCTTCTTATAACTCAAGAACGGCTTGACCAATCTTGATGAAAATTGGTACACACAAAGAACATGTGATGACGCAAATGATATGCCATATATAAGAACGGTAAACCCTACGGTGTCTTATGAAAATTAATTTCAAATCGTTAATTACGTATTTCTTTACCAGTAGCCATATGTATGTGGGAGTGTGTGCGAGAATGTGTTATTATAGTAATAAAATAATTTATTATATTTTTATTAATTATACGCGGGTGAAGCCTCGTGGCACAGCTAGTTAATTATAAAATACATTAAATGAAAATTTATATCTATCTTACATCATATATTTGTATCTTACATAATGAATATTTATATTGTTTTCTAAGCAAATGTCTTTTTACTTGGGATTGACATTTCTATTATACCTACTGTTATTTTGAAAAATCGTAATTTAACATTGAATTTTCATTTTTTCTCGCTCACACTTTTCCTTAGCGCAACCTCTTAATATTGTCCAATCTTCTTGAATTTTTTGTCAAAGTCTGGAAAAATATCATTTTTTTTTACACCTAATAAAGTGAAACACCGTGGTGTATATTATGTATTTAATATATTATTATGTATGCTCGGGTATTATGTTTTTGTTTATACGCCGATTTCATTTTACTGTGGAAATTGATACTTAACGAAGGGTTTACATTCAGACAAATCTTTGAAGTCGATTAATTTTTTAAATATAATTTTATTGTATATTATAATTTTTAACAAATACTCTTTAATAAGGTATTACACCAACTCTATTATTCAATCCAAATACAACTTCAACACCATGAAATAAATTAAATTATGAGTGCAAGTAAGAACGTTATGTCCCGAAGCGAGATATTAGCTACTTTGTTAGAACCAAGCAAAAAGAACATTTGCTTTTCGTGTAAATAAAGCCAATCGTTCAATAAATTTATAGCGCAACGCAATGCGATATTTTCCTTTCATGGCTTTTTTTGCATTCGTAAAGAAGACCTGATTTAGGCGATAATATTTTGGTATGACTAAGTTCAATAACTTCAATGTATAATGACAATGTATTAAATGAAAATATATTTACTTGGTGGTAGAGCTTTGTGCAAGCTCGTCTGGGTAGGTACCACCCACTCATCAGATATTCTACCGCAAAACAGCAGTACTTGGTACTGTTGTGTTCCGGTTTGAAGGGTGAGTGAGCCAGTGTAATTACAGGCACAAGGGACATAACATCTTAGTTCCCAAGGTTGATGGCGCATTGGCAATGTAAGCGATGATTAACATTTCTTACACTGCCAATGTCTATGGGCGTTGGTGACCACTTACCATCAGGTGGCCCATATGCTCGTCCGCCAACCAATGCTATAAAAAAAAAAATAATTATGTATAGTAACTAATGTAACTATTTATTACCAAAAGGATTAAACTTTTATCGAAAAAACTACTAGTATGGCATGTTTTTTTTTTGTATAATTCTTCTTTTACTACTCATAACCTTACATTCAGGATTAGTATAAACAAGAAGATAAATTTAAAAAATATATTTCATCATCTATGTTATATAGCCCAGTGGTATATTACCTTTATGAGTTCAGCTTGGGGACCTTTTCTCTTTTCGGCTAAAGCGCTGATGTTCTTTGTAGGGATATCGGCTTTCATGGCGCTAAAAGTGCTACAGGCGTCTTCTAACAATAAAGCTAGCTTACCGCAGCACATACTGCTGGAAATATTGTCAATCTTTTAGTTATTGCGTATTATATCATAAAATAACTTGACCTATTTATTACTTAGTTACGACATCAACTTAATGAATGTATTAAATAAAATTAACGATAAACTAAATATATTTTAACATTATAATTCTTTTCTCATCATTTAAAACACACCATTCAGAACATCTTAGAACCCAGCGAAAATTAATCCTCTTCAATAGAAAGGCTTCATCTAAAGCCACTTTCAACGAACCTAAACATATATTTTACTAAGTGAATTAAGGATGATAAAATAAATTTATTTTGTACACCTTAATTCAATCTGTGTGTCCTAAAATCCAACATGCGGTGCACAGCGTCATGATTGCACCCACGTTTTAATTACTGATGGTAATCTGCTTTTAGCTAGTGCCATTGCAGCTACGAACTTTGTCTAGTGTTTAGACTGGATTCAAAGGAGCGCCGTCAAAGGGTCTTTTGAAATGGTGAAAAGATTCGCTGTCAGAATTTTGCTTTTACCGAAAAAGTTTCGAAGACCCATGGCTCAAAGTTGATGTATTTTAATTTTCCAAGTAAGAAGTTTGGTATACATGGTATACTTCACATGCTGCATACGTTGAATGCAGCACGTGAAGTTTCAAATTTCCAAGGACCCCTCTTCAGTATAATAGCAGAAAATTTAAACGCTGTCCAACTTCTGAAAAAAAACAATTTGATCAAATAAAATTAAGTTGACCAATTTAAATCAAAACTCGTTCTAAAAATGTCGACTGGCTTAATTTTTATTCATGCGATGTTGCAAAGTAAATTTTAGATGCGAGCTGTCCCAGCCAGGCCCTGGGTAAACGAAACTAGTTTCGACGTCAGAAATACAATAGTGTTTGTCAAAACACCGTGATATATCGTACGAGGCGCGCGACCAACAGATTCGGACCAACTCGAGCGTGATATTTGGTCGTGTGAAATTTGAAATGAATCTCCACCAATTTTACGGTTCCCGCTTCTGTTTAGAATTTTTTTTTGAGTTACCGTTATGACTTTACAGATTTTATTATGATCGATTTTATTTAACTGCGGCGCAAATCTGTTTAAGTGAGATTTATACATCATTATCGCCATTCATTTACATTTACTATTGTCTTAAGTCTCGTTTCGCTTAGCTATATAAATAACTAAAGTATCTAAATGAAATAACAAATAATTTAATTTAACTTTAATTCCTTTCGTCTTTGATTCTGACTTTAACTTTGTGAAGTACATTTAAATATTTTTAAATTATTTTTAAAGTTGATTGAACTGTCATGTAAAAACTAATAAAAAGCCATTATAAGCGATTAATTTATCACGAGTCACGAGTTGTGGTATGGAAATAGAAAGCTGTTTAAAACATAAATGTTCCGAAATGGAATAAACTTACGGAAGACTTATAAATAGGAGGAACGAAAACAAGTACTGGGCCTAGTTTGTGTACCAGTTGGTGCTGTTAAAGGTAGGTGCTTGGGCTCAAACCCTATTATACGTTGTCTTGTGAAAATAACCAATAAGCCAATCAGCGCTTACCAAACCAGCAATCCAGCATTTTCAATGTTATTCTCATTTGTTTTTTGAAACGCCGTATAATTCGTCTATATAGAAAATATAATTCGCGTAAAAAGTGACATATTTCCAAATCTTTTAAAACTACGATTATTTAATAAATCGATTTATTATAAACTGTATTTTCAGAGAAAAAAAACAATTCATAAAATTAAACGTCAAAGTCACTAGAATGACGCAAGTGTCATTTCTGTCTTGTATGGTAATCCGCCATTTTGATTGTTGAAAAACGTCAATGCGTTTGTCATTTGCTACCCGTATATGAAACGTAGAATTATATTTTTCAGATTCTTTACTGATGGAGCGAATGAATTGATATTTACATAAAAATCTCACAAGACGACGAGTTGGTTGACGTGGTTGGTAAGTTACTTGCATTTCACGCCGCAGGTCGTGGGTTCGATTCCCACCAAGGACAGACATTTGTGTGCATGAACATGTCTGTTTGTCTTGATTCTGTTACATTATTAATTTCAAACTTTTTTTTCATGGGTTTGGTCTAAAGTCATTAACAATTTCAACTCATGACGCATTTACGTCTTACAGAGGAGAGCTGGACACCCGATTATATTTTTCAGCAGATAAGCATAAATCCCTCTTTTAGTTTAAATAATTTGCTTAAATTAAACTATTTTTCTCGTACAATTGTGCTTAACTTTTAAGAAAATACTTAACTTACTTTTAAAATTAATACACAATACTAATCATGACCTTAATACCTTTAAAATGATATATAACACTTATATGTAAAAATCAAACATAGAGCAAAAAAAAAATTATAATAGAAAATTCTATTCAAATGTATGTATGTAGGTACTGTAAAATTTCCTCTTTTTGAATAATGTCATTTTTATTATTTAGAAAACGTTAAAAAATACAAATATGTCACTAACAATTATTATAAATATTATTAAATATGTTTATAACAGTACACAGCTTAAATAGCCTGAATCAGTTGTTACGTTAGAAATTAAAAAAAACTCGTGGCTTTTATCTTTTTTTTTTTTTTTGTAAAACGGTATGTTATTTCGTAGAAAAAGATTGGAGTATTATATTTTTGTGACGTCCGTTACAGAACTAAAACGTAACATTTAACACATTTGTCTATTATTGATAATGTATTATTCAGTGGAAAGACTTTATTAATTAAATAGTGAATGTATTCGCAAATACTTGATGTTCAAGTTAAGCGCCTTACGCGAAGCTATCAGATCTGTGCATACAAATCCTATATAATTTTGTAATAGTATATATCCGAATGTTATTAATTATTTGGCTTTATTGTATACATTGTATTCAATTAAAGTATATTATTATCTGGTTCGATTTTAATACACTTAGGACCTTAAAGTAATGCAATAACAAGTATTGCAAATTTAATTAGTGATAAGAAGGCTAGATCTATGTTCGCTTAGAGAATTTGAAATGCGATTCAAGGAGGAAGTGCTGCTAGCATTCCTCCGAACCCTCCACGCGGTAATGATTTGTACAGTAGCTAGCTATTTATAATTTTGCATCCTTTATTTATTTAAGTCTTCATCGTAAATAATTACTTTTGTTAATTCGTTTTTTTTATTATATTGATAAGCACTAATAATATTTCCACTGGTGACCAACCTGACTACTACATGGTCACATTATATTATCTTATCGTATGCCATTCTAATTTTTCCAACGGTTTTTCCGACGGTTTTGTCAAACATCTACTAAGTATATTTATTTTTATTTAATGAGTAATCAGTATGAGCTGAGATAGTGTATCAATCGGGATAGCGCGTTCAAACTTGGGCAACCACTGTTTAATTTTCTTATCCTTAATTTTTGTTTATAATTATTCATCACGTGCTCGCTCGTATTTGTTTGTTGATAAAATTCAGCCTCATAGTATCCAAGCACACAAGGAACAGGGAGTTGAAATAAGCTCCAAACTCTAGGCCAGCTGTGGGATATTTACAGTCCGTTTATTATTATTTTTTACTTCAACAAATTTGCAACCCTTGGGTATTGTAAATGAAATGTATAAATATATTTTTTTAAATTTATTAAGGAACTCCAACAGAAGTACACATAAGAATACAAAGGATACGAGCTTATACACAACGGTTAAATGTACCACCAATTACTAGAGAATACAACATGCACTAGAATAGTGTTGATAACAATTTTAAAATTAATTAAAACGTTAAACTTAACAATGATAAAACTAATATATACAACATAGAAACTGATTAACACTAATTATTACGTCGAAAAGAAGGCATAACATTTTTTTAAAAAGAATTAAATGTGTCGAGGCCCATATCCACTGTTGGTATTGCATTGTATAATCGTGTCATTCGAGCTGTTGGTGAATATTTTCCAAGATTTGTTCTACTCTTACTAGTTTTAAAAAGTGGACATGGATTTAGAGGTGGTTTGCGTGGTACATTTATACAATTTTTTTCAAGAAGACATTTACTATCCACTTCATTATGTAAAAGCTTATATAAAAAGGCCAAATCCAGTATAGTTCTCCGTACATGTAGAGGTTGTAATTCAAAGTTCTTAAGTCGATCGCTGTAGCTTTTAAATTGTACCCTCATTCTATAACATATATGCCTAACAAATCTTTTTTGGACTCTTTCAATACGCTCGGTATATACTTTATATGACATAATAGTTATAAAGTTTTGATGACAGTAGATATCCTTCTAAAGATTTGGGATTCTCTCATAATAAAATCCAGTGATTTGAACGCAGATGTAATAATGGCATCAATATGAGCATTAAAGCGTAGCTTATTGTCAAAAATAACACCCTGATCACGAACCGTTTTTGTCTCTTTTAGAGCATCATTGGAGATAATGTACAAACTCTCTATTGGTTTTCTTTTCCTAGTAAATGTTATGTAACAGCACTTTGAGGGATTCAGATGCATTTAATTTTTTTGGCACCAGAGAACCAAATTGTTTAAATCCTCTTGGAGTTGTAAGACATCGGCCTGGTCCTTGATGGCCTTAGTAATTTGAGGTCATCACGTATACGCGCGAATGCTTAATTTCAGCTACGAGATCATTGATGACTTAATTTCAGCTACGAGAAAGATATTCAAATTCAAATTTTACTTGCATTTTTTCCTCCAAAATATGATACTCCATTTTGTTATTTCGTTCATTATTATATTCACTTAATATAATCTGCTTCGTTTTTTTTTAATAGTGCACCTAAAAATTATAGAACTTATACTGTTTCTTTTTAACTGGCTTCGGAAAAGAAGTAGATTACCAATTCATTTTTTTTTATTGTCCACTCCATAAATCTTGGACAGCTATGATCTTTTAAACTAACAATATAATTTATGATTATCTTGATCTCTAGCCCTATTAACATGGTGCCACTTACAAATGACCTTCATACTGACATTGTTTCATTCTTGCTATTGATAGATCTTATTATTATATGCATAAAGTCGAATATTACAATGACGATCATTTACCAGAATGAACTTTCAAAGACTGGTGTCCAGGGACAGGCCGTCGCCATTTTAAGATTTACGACCCCTCGCGTGGCATCCATTTTACTAAAACCCACTCACTTGCAACATGCAAAAGCACTCGACCTGAAAATTCTGAATTCTACAGAAACTACTTACATAGACGACATCCGAAATTCCTTTGTAATTAAATAATTACCCTTATAACGACGTCGCGAATTCACTCGCCACTCGACTTATAATTTGCTTGGTCAAATTTTTTGTCTTGTTTGCTTTTGGCGATTTTTAAGTGACAATATTCTTTTTTTGTACGAACGAGTAATGAGTGCAGTAAATAATATTCTGATATTAAATAATATTCTGATATTAAATATATTCTAAAATTCCCAATTAAATCTTCATCATTTTGATTTAATAAATCAATGCCTTATTAAATCGAAAATGTGTAGACTTTTCTGAATCAGATGACAAATTTTTGAATTTCGAAAACAAACGAATCAGAAAAAACACACTTGGACAAGACTAAGAGTTTATAGATTTCGTATGGGGATTCGTAGAGGCAATAATTCATAACAACATAACCAACATTTTATATGATATATGAAATATCTTAGAAACTAAGATGACATATCTCTATCCTTTAAACAGTAATAAAAAATATTACTATTTAAGAATAAGTAATGACCGAGTTCTATAAAATCAAATCACCATTTACTACCATACATTTTTTTATGTCATAGGAAGGCGGGCTATCGTATGGGCCACCTGATGGTAAGTGGTCACCAACGCTCATAGACGTTGGCATCGTAAGAGATGTTAACCATCGCTTACATCGCCAATGCGTCACCAACCTTGAGAACCAAGATGTTATGTCCCTGTAATTACACTGGCTCACTCACCCGTCAAACCGGAACACAACAATACCAAGTACTGCTGTTTTGCGGTAGAATATCTGATGAGTGGATGGTACCTACCCAGACGAGCTCGCACAAAGCTCTACCACCAATATAGATAAATAAAGGTAATACACATATTTTTTTATCTACTCGGGATACTAATGATATTCATATAACGCTATACAACTTATCAAAAAGTAATTGTTACGGCTGAAAGTAAATTTATTAATTATATTTTCGTCACTCCATTCGGAGATACAATTAACCAGGAAGTCCTTTTATCTCAAAGGCACTACCTGGTTAATTGTATCTTCGAATGAAGCGAATCATATAATAATGATCGAACTTCACTTCAACAAGTTCGTTTGATCGTATATAATATGAAATCGTACATTGAAATATTCATAAACCATGACGTATTAAATGATAATCTTTAACACGATTATTTAAAACGCTTATAAAGAAAACACTATTTCTGTCTTATAGTTGATTAGTTATTTCATTATCAATAAGAAATATGCAAAAAGTTAATGAAGTATGGTTAATTTGAGATAATTATTGACCTTAATAACAACATAGCATGTGGATTGAATGGCTTTGATTGAACTGCTATTGGAGTTCACGAATGAAAAGATTATCATGAAATCAGTAAGCCCTGATTTATCTCGTGATAATAATTGTCAAAGACAAAATCCGACCTCATCATTCGTATAATTAATATCAGTAAGATAAATTAATTAAATATCGTCTATACGTTAATATCTGCCATTGTTAAAGAATGTTTTTACCGATTCGAACATTATGTTTTGCTATATTATATTTTATTTCGACTTCGTAAAGGTAAAATAAGAATTTTATATATTAAAAAAAAATCCGGCACCCGGTCGCCAATCAAACTCACAAACAAAAATCGTCAAAATCTGACCAGCCATTTAGAGAGAGTTCAGTGATATATGTACAGCTGAATTATATATATAAATATATGTACATACACGGTTCATATATAATTATGTAATACTATATTATAAACTATAAATAGGTACATTTGCTCTATAACAATATTTAACAGGGTAAGAGCTGCCAAATGTTTTCACATTTATGTTAAGCACTTAATTCATTCGACTGTTTTGTAACTGCTCCTACACGATGGCCTATCTCAAAGTCCATTACGACAGCACACACACACTGATTGTACTCATGTGTATTTTAAAGGGCTTTTATTTGTGCAAAAAAATCGAGAACATATCCAATGCTTGTCATGTCGGGCAAATTTAGAAGCCACTATACCACTACGGTCTTCTCACGATAGACTATCGACATCGTATAGCGACTGTGATCACAATAATTTATAGTCCAGCTAACATTGTATTTTATCAAACGTTCGACTTATGAAGGTCGCCGTACTAATTTCGGGGGATCAAATAGTAAATGAAACTAAGGAGGAGCTTTCCACTGTTCACACTAAAATTTATTTTGTCTGATAATTTGATTAAAATTGCACTTGCACATTTTATACATTGAGTAGCGAATCTAGACAGCGCGAATCAGAAAACTGACAGATTTTATAACCGCCGACTAACGCTACAAAGTATGTAGTATATAGGTAGGTAGGTAGAAGGTACGCTGTTCATTGTCGATTACATTGTTTAAATGAAACAACAATAATTAATTTTAAACACTCAAATACTTCCAGACGTGCTTTTTATAACAATTATAAACATTTTTGACTATTATTGTTCATTATTGTAAACCAAGTAAGCTAGCCAGTGTAATTATAGGCATGATAGGACTAGAGCCCAAGATTTGGAGGCGTATAAACGATGCAACAGATAGTTTTAATCTGACTCTGGTTGTAATCTATAGATATGACATTTTTGATACGAATAAAAATAGCTATCACAGAGTATTATAGTTATATATTTTATTCCCCATTATAAATCTACTAGTTACCTCCCGCTGCTTTACCCACGTACGATAGGGGGAGAGCGTCAATTGTTAGGTGTCCTACCCTTTTCTTTACACATAAAAATTTCATAATGATCGGTTTAGTAGTTAAGACGTGAAATCTTAATAAACAAACAAACTCACTGTAGCATTTAAATATTAGTGTGGATTAATGAGGTATAATAAATCTATTTAAAACTCAGAGCACGAGCATATAAAGTCAGTTAGAAGCTCAACGAAATGGTTCTATTTTAAAATTAAATAACGGCGGCCGAAATGGACGTTGTAAGCGATCTCTCTTTTTGCCAATTAGCCGTCCCGATAAATAGCAAAATAAAATAAACACGTACTCCGCTTTATTTTCACGTTAAAATTTAATAGAGATTTTACATAAATATGAAAGTAATATTTAGGAGTATTAAATTTATCTGAGTTTTACCCGACTTTCCTAGGAGTAATGTAAATAACGTCAATGAAAACTACCCTTAGTTTTCATTGACGTTATTTACATTACTTCCGCCACTATCTATAGCGATTACGTATATATAATGACTGTTTAAATTAAATATATAAACTATTTAAATAATTAGGTAATGAGTTGTAGTCCGAAGAAAATGGTTGTTTCGTTTTTGGTAAATCGCAAAAAAAAAAGTTGTTATAACTTTTGATATACTCCGATTTTGATGAATTAAAAACAGTGACTTTTGATACTCCTAATTATAATTAATTGTTTGCATTTGTAATTTTTAGCCTTTTTTAAGATTATCTCGGAGAAACAGTATAAGTAACAAAAATGATTGCTTTGATTTTGCTTATTCGGAAGTAGCTACTCAAAAAACGGCAGTTATTTTGAAATCACATGTCAGTTTACTTCAATTTTATTTATTTGTATAGATTACAAAGTTCTATTAATTTGTTAGCGCTGGGCGCAAATATCATATTATGTTATACTGGCTCTTGGTGTAAGCGATGTGAAAAAAATAATAAGAATTATTTTTATTCATGAGTGAGTGAGTGGGTGAGGTGCCGATGATGTAACTGTTATGCTAATTAATTGCTGACTAATAAAACTGGCAATAATTATTATAATTAAAAGTTATAAAGTGACTTAATAGTCTTTATGTAAGTTACGGGATTGATTCAAAATCTATTTTCGGAAGAACCTTATCAACAATAGAGACTGGTCGATTGCCAGTTAATAACAATTTCTCATATAATTATATATATATAATTTTAATATTGTTGATTAAACTGACTGAAAGAACTACAATTAAAAGTTCTATTAATTTATGAGAAACAACTTTTATTGCCATAAATTCTGTACTGCCTATGTTCTCAAAGTTCCCAGGCTAACTTTATGTTAAATTAAATTACGATTGATTCCATCGTTTTGATATGATGAAGTAACAAACATCCAGAGGTAAGGTTTCGCATTTTAATAAATCTATGCCTACTAGGAGATTAGATTTATTATAAATTTATTAAAAGTTTAGTATTAGCCATCTTTTTAGTTGCCGTTTGCAAAATTAACTTATTCAAGAAATATCCGATTCCACAAGCCCTGTAAAAAAAAAAAATCTTCTTAGAAATAGCAGCCAAGATAAACAGTTAATAAAACAACTATGGAGAGAAAAGCAATCAAACATAAGGTCTATAGTTTTCCCCAAGCCCTCAAAACTGTTTAGTAACAAGCAGTTAACCGTGAACGGAACGTGGTATTTCCACTCAAAATGAACATTAATATTCGCGTTCAATTTCGCTATTGGTACAGAAGAAAAATGAAAACTTGTTTCGAATCGATTTGAATTGAAAATGAACGTTCGGAATGTTGAAAAATTGATATTATGAACGACTTTTAATTAGAACTTTCGCATTTTTCTGGTGAAATCGTAGCACTTTTAAAAAAGAAGCTCTAACATAAAATCTATCGAAATGCTGAAAACGTTCTTTTTATTACAATTTTTTTTATAATATAATTCAGCTTGAAGTCTGCAATTCCCGTAATAAGTTACTTCGATATAACTGTTAAAACGTTCTCAATCATTCCCATTCAGAATCCATTCGGTTCGTCGAGAATTTGTTAAGAGTACGTTTCCGCGACGTCTTCATTCACCGAACGGAATTCAAATAAAATTAATACCTACTTGCTTGAATCTATCGCATTCCCATTCAATGTTAAAAAGCTATTGTCGTCAAAATTAAATCGTTCCGCATAAATAAAAGCGGGGAGCGAAATAAATTTAAAATAAGGCGGTTTCTTCGGGCGTAGGATTTCACTCTGCCTCTAGAAAATAATTACGTTCTGTCTCCGGGCAAGCAAATAATTAATAGCGCGAATAAATCTTAAACTTTTGTCGAGTTCGGTTACTAACATTATTTATAATGTTAATACTTCGGAAGTTTTTATCTTTTGTGAATTGTATTGGTTCAGCTGTGGGTCATCAGGACGGTTGTATGAATCATAATTCGCACGTCGCATAATATTTGTTAAATTAAATTAACTATTTTTTTTCTGTTTATGCATATTAAAGGTAATTTCCTCATTGTAATTTTTCCATAATTTTTAGTACAACACTAGATAAACTTTTGTGAGCCTTTAGTCAATATAATAATAATGTTTAACGAAGATTATTCTATCGAAAAATTCATAATATACACAATACTCGCTCCTATTGAACGTCAAATATTTTGCGAAGAGTTTTAGAAAAATTGTAAACAAAACATTATAAGCCTAAATCAATACTTAATTTTTTATGTACTTACTGATCATGTACTTACTGATAACACTACATACTGATCATGTTTTTTTCTAAAAAAACGTAATTAAATATGAAATTACATTCTCTCAACTAATCTTGATAATATAAATATTAAAATCACACGATTTTTTTATTTAATAACTCAACAAAAGCTCGTTTCGGTTTTGATAAATAATATTACACATTGATATTATTTGCTTGTACGTATACATATTTGGAATATACATTTTAATTAATTGTTTTTTTTTTGCCGGCTGATAGAGAGCTCTTCTTTCATTATCTTGTACATTATGTTTGTTTTTTTAATATTGGATATCAGTATTTTGGGTTTCTATTACCACTTCTTTTAACGTTAAGTACTCCACGAATTTATAAATTTAAACAAAAAAAATAGAGTTACAATAGCGTGAAAGGTATTACCGAATAACTTTCACGCATAACATAATATTACTCACAAATTCCATACAAAAATGACAGATTAAACAAAAAGAATTTATATAAATGAATAGATGAAATAAATCGATTTGGAAGTATATGGCATGTCCCTAAGAAACCGATCCACGTTATCAAATACACCTGAAACTCACACCAAAGTTCAAAAGCATTCAAATGCACTATATCAAGTATATTGACAGTTACGTCACGATCACATTACGCATTCAGTAGAGGTGTTGAACTAAGCACCTCAGTGAGTCCGCCACTTGATCCTTAGCTTAAGTTTTGTGCTGTATCGGTGATAAAAAAAAACAAAATGTTTTATTTATAAACGAACGTTTGAGCTCAACCTGTGAACTAAGGATAAATATTTAAATTCTTGCTTTTATGGAAAAAGTATAACATTTTTTCGCACTCGTATGCTTATTATTATTTTTAGCTGTGTGTCCACGTTCAAGTCAGATCTACCGCTATAAAGTATACCTTTGACTTAGTATGGCTAATGATGGGTTTTATAATTATGATGATATACCAAATGATTTTAAACGGATATCTAATACTATTGAAGGTAATTTAGCTCTTGGTGGTAGGGCTTTGTGCAAGCCCTACTGAATAGGAATTCATCACATGTTCTACCCCCAAACAGCAATACTTAGTACTGATGTGCTTCGGTTCAAAAGGTGAGTGAGCCAGTGTAACTACAGGGACGAGGGTCATTACATCTTCCCAACATTGGTGCCACATTGGCTATAAAAGGAATGGTTTTCATTTCTTACAGAGACAATATCTATGAGAGGTGGTAATCACTTACGATTAGATGGAAACAATATCACTTTTTATTGAACCGACCTGGTGTTTAAATTCAAAAGCTCGTAATCTACATACGAGTATAAGCAGTTAGTTGTAAAAACGACAGAGATAAAATCATACTTAGTATGGATTTCTGTATTTAGTACATAACAGTTATATATTATACATAACATCTAGATTAATCAATTTGGCTATAACGTATACATAACGTAATTTGGCTTGGAACAGTTTTTTAGACCAAGTTAAAATATATCTAATTATTGAAATATATACTTGTGAGCACAAAGACTTCTGATCAGCAAAGATAGAACGCTAATTACATAAATATTATTACAACATTATTCCTTATATTGTAATACGAAGTTATTATTTATGTATTGTAACAAGTTAGTTGTAATTTTTTTTAAACCGTAACAATATGATCACTGACGTAAAAATCTCTAATGACTTTTCACATTTGTTTTTAAGTCAATACAGAAACTAGTAACCGTAATGATTAATATTTTATCCACTTCCGGTAATAAATGATTGACATAAAAATATGAATCACAATATTAAATTTATATAAGTAAATATATTATACATTAATTTGATGAACATAATTAAAATAAGTAATAAAATATTTTTTTCTTTGATTTTTATTACTAAAGTTTTTATTCATAAGATTAAATAAAATAAATTGTAGAACCACTTACGCTGATGTTAGTGACTGTCTCTTAGACTGTCATTGAAAACTGTTGAAAACATCTTAACTCAAACCGAGAGATAATCACTCTGATTCTTCAAAACAGATTAATACTATGAGTTAAAAGCATCCCAATTTATTTTTAGTTAAAATATTTTGTCATGTATTTTTTTTATAGGATTGGTAGGCGGAAATGTTAACCGTCGCTTACATCGTCAATAGGTACCATCAGATTCCAGATTTTCTACCTCCAAACAGCAATGCTCAGTATTTTTGTATTCCGGTTTAAAGGGTGATTGAGCCAGTATAGTACAGGCAAAAGGGACATAACATCTTTGTTCCCAAGGTTGGTAACGCTTTGGAAATATAAATGAGCGCCAATGTCGATGGGCGAAGGGGACTACTTACCATCAGACGGCCAAAAGGCACGCCCACCTTTCTATTTTATAAAAAAACTATCATAGATAAGACCTCTCTATACGATTATCGCTGATCTACAAGCATTCAAATGATCCGTCCACGTGGGGCGTAGTTTGATATTATAATAGTAATACAACACTGTCTATATACCTTTCTTGATAAATTTACTATCTAAGGCAAAATATATGATCAAACCGGACTGATAGGTCTCTATTTTAAAAACTCCATAAATAATTTAAAATTACGTATTATTACGTAAAAAGAATGTATGATAACACATTTTTGTCTGAGTATTTTTTTAGGTTTAATATTAAAACAACGTTTTAACATTAAAATCATATTAAAAACTACGACTGTGTAGGATTTTGGCATACAGCGCTTAAAGTGGTTATAGTGCTCAAAACATTTCTAACAACATGCATCTATTCTGTGTAAGTGGCAGTTGCGCCATATGTAGTGGAATCTTGACAGAAACTACTCAAATGTTCAACACCACGATTTCGAGCCAAACTTTCAAGTTCATTTATGATTCAATTTACACAGAAATTTTAAATTTAAACATTATTATGTTTTACGCAAGCAATTGAATTTCTTTAAGACGGTGTCATGATAATATTGTTATATATGATATTGTTAATGTTAATAATAGTGGAATGATTAAATTCCACTATCTATTAATATATGATTAATGTTATCATTATTGAAATTTACGTAATGAAATTATAAAAGATAATAATATTATATTATATAACTAACCTAAGGAGGATAAAATACTTAAAAAAAATTTAGGATAAAATCAACGTGGTCACGATAATTATGTTTTATTATTGTTTTTAAAATATGGTTTTTGTACGACGACATAATAATTGATTTGTTATAATATTCGCTAAGCATTTCGCTTAACTAATTTTGTAGGCATAGAATAATAACGCTTAGAAGGAGTGTAGGCCCAAGCGAATTGAAGTCATTCAAATTGTTACTAGTCTCAATACATTTGACGTCACGTCAGTTGTCATGATAAAATGTCATAGTAAACATCTCGCGCAATTTATTAAAAAATGACTTACAGTGTAGTATAAGGATGTCACAACACTCCACATAAAAAAAATAAGGATAAGAAAATCACATTTCACACGTAACTACTATTTGGCAACTTATAATTTTAGTTAAAGTACATTCATCAAAACATAAAAAGAATTTGTAAACAAAAGACGCCATTACAATAAAAATGTTGCCAGCTATGGAAAATATATTTACCACGATTGCTTAATATTTTAAATAATAAAAATGTAAGAATTATTTAAAATTATTATTTTAACTTTTTTTAATTACATATAAAACATTAATACTGTTCAAATAATTATATTTTTTCCTTTATTTTATCCAAAAAATAAAAGCAATACTAAATAATATTATTAAATAAATTAAAAAAAAGAGATCAATATAATAATAAAAGCTAAAATTAAATAAATAATATTGCAATGTATAATTTTAATACTTATTAATTAATTGTAATCGTTTTTAGCTTTCCTTCGAATCCGATTGCTTCTTCTTACATATCTCGTCCTTATTCCATACAAATCTACTATTTATCACAATTTACTGTCAGAAAACCTTTCAGCGTTGTTTAATTATTTTTAATGAAAAAATGATAATGTTCAATATTATTGTCTGACAAATTGTCACATCTGAATACAACCTACGTAATCATTCAAATTAATTAAATGCAAAAAAATATATTTCATAATTCGAGTTCAAACAATATCGTTTTCTTACTTTATGGGGAAAATGTGTATTCACTTGCAACATAATTCGGTCGTATGTGGGCGTGTCGGTGTATGTAGCTTACGTGACTTTTACACACACATTAATTCTAGTTACTACAATTTTGAGCGAAACTTTGTAAGACAATTAGAAGGTTTTCTAAGCGTTATTATTCTATGTTTGTAGGTAAAATAATCATAGCATTTAAAAAATATTTTAGATCACATCAAACGGAAGTTTTTGTGAAAGAATAGAAAAATTTCGTATTTACAAAAAAAAAACAACTTGTGAAATATTTCCTCTATCCCTTGCAAAGGTAAATTAATGATCAACGTCCTTCGACCTTCCAATCCGGTCCCTAGATGTTCAGCATACATCGAACTCCCAAATCACGTTATCTCTTACATAACCTTTGAAGAGATTTGATTTATTGGAGATTTTTCTCGTGGACCTAATCATAATAAAATTCTTTGAATCGGTAATCATTCTATACATCTTCAATCTTGAAAAGGGATCTTATATTATTTGAATATATTTTATCTAAAAACTGACAGTTGATATATTTATCGCTGTTCATTCGTGTGTGCTTAGCTTAATATTATATAAATATATTGAAAAAAGTAGTAATAATCAGATTGTTTCATCAAAGCAAACCCCCTTGAACTAAACGCTTGAATAACTTAGAAATGACTTTTGTATTGGAATATGTTTTCTGATTTATTTACTCATTCGTGTGTACAACAAGCGATTAAAGTTGATAGGTCAAAAGTTAAGGTGGCATCAGACGGTCCCTTCTATTTTGCTCTTTTACTCAAAGTGACACGTCTACACAAAAATATAAAACATAAGTAACAAATAATTCATAAATGAACAAGATCCAAGTATATATTATAGTGGATATTGGCATTCGCAATAGAAATGAATATAATCTCGAATGAACATTGAACGTTTTCAGACTGAATTAAATCTTGAAGTTGCCAGGAATATAGTTTTAAGAACAAATAAGCAATTTCTAACAAGATATACGAATACGTAGTTTTTAGAATCAGTTAGAAGAGTAACTGAATTTCGTCTGTATACGTAACTATAATCAACATTATGTGTTATTTATAGGTTAATCGGCGTATCTGTAGACGCGTTAGGTAAATCCATCTTAACGGCGATCCGTCGATGACGTCCATCCACGAGATGGATGTCCGTTTGACGTTCCGCCAGAGTGACACAACAATAAAAAGTATGCAATCACTCTCGTCTAAAATTTAATACGACGGCGCCATAGTCTCGCCATTAAATATAAATAACAATGATTATATGTATACATAAGTGTAGATATAAGTTCTGAGACGGCCCAGTGCTTAGGGAATGAATTGCATCTCATTTGCAAATTGCAGGCTCTACTATATTGGTTTTTATGATTTTTAATATCGTGTTGCAAGATAATTGAAAACATCTTAAGGAATGATTAAGTTAAGGCAGGTGTTAGATGAAATCATTCGCCTTTCGGACGTCATCGAGCGAGGTTGTGTTTCTTACTGCGATAAGATTGTTCGAATTGATGAATTTAAACGACATCTGGCTTTGTAAACTGGTTTTGTTATATCCAGGCTAAGTGGGTTTCCTGTATCCGGGAACCCCCTTAGACATGGAGGTCCACATAGGCGGGCCGACCATCGGGACGTCACGGTAGCATGCACAAACGATCCTGTGGCGTCCCCCGACCAGACGGCGAGGATACCGCTGGTTTTGTAGTGGATAGTCCGGCGCCTTCAGCGCCGGTGAACCCCATATACAAAAAATAAGGTGTTAGATGAAAATCTGTTATATTATCTGCAGGGTAGTGGAATAAGCTCCAAACCTTTTCCTTAAAAGTCTTACCCAAGCGTTGGGATATTTATTATTTACATACTGTTACTTTACTTTTACTTTTTTACAATCTAGTAAACCTGCTGCGGCTACAAACATAATTACTGAAGGACCAAAATAAAATATGAAGGAATTAAATAAGTAGGTAGGTAGGTAATTTAACAAGTTGCTTTAACTAACCTAACCGGCTTTCAGTTACTGCGGAAATTCTCAAACGAGAATAGTAAACTATGCACTGACTAGTATGTGTGCATACGATACAGTATACGATGGAGCAGATACTTCAAGTACCGGATGTACAGCATTAAAACTATCACCTGAATCCATACTCCTAGAAGCTACTCCATACTACTTAAGCTGTTACAAAAACCTAATACTTTTTCTTGGCCAGACATGGGCTTTAAATTTGATAACTAATTGGAACTAGACCAACGGCATATTGTCTAAATATATCATAGTATAATCTTAATATTTAATTTAAAAAAAAAACTCTTATAATAAATGAAATAACATTTCGAGCATAATATAACGAAATTTTCATAAACATTTCTGAGGCTTGCTATGTTTTACTGCACCTTGTATAATGAAAATTTATATGAACGTGACAAAGCATCATGTAAGCTTCCACGCGAGATTGTGCTAAGCCTCTCATTTTAATATTATTCTTTAATAAAATATAAATGCTTGGAAAAATATTAAATATATATTTTTTTAAAGATACAGTGATGTGTGTTTTAAAGCGACGTTTGTGTGTGTGGTTCATTGTAACGCTAGTGTTAAACTTTACATAGAAATTATTTTAAACTGATGTATGATTTAGCAAGTGAGAGTAAACATCAGTTATATTACAGTTTATAGAAAGAGTGATGTATGTGTGCGTGCTGAGAATTTTAATTTTAATAAAGTTTTAAGCACATTACAAAAATTTGCTTAATTATTTTTTTCATTACACTTCTGACATGTAAATTATATGATTCTATAAAATATTTAACAGAAAACGATTCGTTCTTAAGGAAGAAAAGTATTTATGAAAATAATGAATTAATAACTCACTCAATCAAACATTATTTAAGATTCGAAGAAAAGCATTTATTTCTTTTATTCCATCAAATCTAATATTAATCATTTAAAAGTTCAGAGATAATAAAAACTATAAACAGATAAATGTATGACATTAAAAGTAAATTTCAACCCACTATAATGATTTAAATACTCAAATTATTTATTAAATCTAGAAGTCTTGAATATATCTCTAGTAAAAACAACCACTGGTTCATAAAAGAAAATACCCTTACGGCCGAATACTGAAACGTCCCTCAAAGTTAAACGCTACTTAACATTGAGAAGCTCCTTAATTAGTATGGGAAATTGTAAATTAACGCCGTCTCAAATAATTAAGTTGCATTTAATATTTAAGTGACGTTTCAGTATTCGGCCGTTAATCTGATAAGAACCGTCGAAAGGAACTCGGTGGTTTTTGTTGGTCTTAATTTGTAATTATTTACAGTTATACCTGATAAAGGACTATTTAGCGGTAGTTGTACGCAGATAGCCAAGTCAGCCCTGAGTAAGTTAACCAGAATCTGGCAAAATAGAAAAGAGTCGAATACCACCAAGACCAGACTCGTGCGAGCTTTGGTATTCTCAATATTTCTGTACGGTTCCGAATCATGGTCAATCCGTGCAGCTGACCGAAAGAAGATCGAGACTTTCGAAATGTGGTGTTATAGAAGAATGTTGCGTATACCGTGGACAGTAAAAAGAACTAATAAGTCTATTCTCGACCAACTGAAGGTTACCAGACTACCACAATATGCTACCAACGAGTCCAAGTTATTTTTGTCATATTGCCCGGAGACAACCAAACAACCTGAATTAACTGGTTGTAGTAAGATCGAAGGTAAAAGATCACGTGGTCGATTACCAACCCGCTGGTCCGACCAGATTCAAAATGTAACGGGACTCAATATTCCGACTGCCCTAAGATAAGCCCAGGACAGAGTGGTGTGGAGGAAGTGAAGAGGAATGTGTCGACTACATCGATGAAAGCATTTCAGGACAAACACGACCATCAGTAATGAAGCACACGAAGAAGAAGAAGACTGATATATAATGTATATAATGTCTGAAATGGTTATTTTATACTTGCAATCAATCGTTGATTCGTTTTTAATTTTTCAACATAATTTAATCGTTTTCCGTGATCTTGTCCTAAATCCTTTTATTGCCCAAAAATATAGTTAGTGACTATATAGAGTTTAGTAATATGTTTGCATTTTTTTCGTGTACAACCTATTATATTATATTTATTACATTTTGTCACAAATTCGTTACTATTTTTCTAAACATAGACAACATTAAAACATATGATTAGAATATGATAGGAATTACAATAGTAGATACTTGTATATAAATTTAATTATCAGAAAAAGAAATTGCATATTTTACCATTTAAAATCTAAGTTATTATATATTTATATGTTATATATAACGCCAAAAAGTGTTAACATTATTCTATATATGTTATATATTAACTGATAAACAATGCACACTAGAATAACATTGTGAAAGAAAAGTTACTTTTAAAATTTGTCAATTATTTTCCTGCTAAGAAATAATATTATTTAACGCTTTATTAAAGCGTTTCAGCTGACCCAATGCATCTGACGATGACTGCAGTTTGAAAGTTACTCATATAAATAATATATAAATGCTATTTAAGTAAAAACACCCAAACTTAAACAAAACGCTTAGTTGTGTTTTATATAAAAAAAATTTACTTAACATTTACAAGTCAAACAGTCTGCAAGACTTCAGCTACTCTGAATGTCTTCTACGTGCGTCCAGAACAGTTCTCGAGATACCAAGTTTGGACTATTTAGCGGTAGTTATAAATTATCTTTTAACCATCTGCGTTAAATGGAGCTAATTAGAATAACTGAGAAGGGTTTGAAATGGAATTACAACAATAATTTAATTATAAAGACTTCTTATAAAATACACACTAAATACATTATGTTGCAATAATAAAGCTTATGCTTTTAAAGAAAAGTATAAGCATACAAATTACATGAAAATCTTAGGAATTTATGGTAATTTTCTTAAATAATATTTATGTAATGTACTCTATAATACATAATCTATATGACATATTATTTCTTTATTTTTATTAGGCAGAGGGAAAATGGGCGACCTAATGGTAAGTTGACGTTGACATTGGCATTGTAATGTACATAAATAATTGTCGCATCGCCAATGCACCACCGATATTGGTAACTAAGATGTTATGTCACTTGCGCTTGTTACATTGGCTCACTCAGCCATAAACCGGAACACAGCAATACTAAGTACTGCTGTTTTGTGGTAGAATATCTGATGAGTGGAGATTACCTACCCAGACGGGCTTGTACAAGTAAAAACATCACAAAACCTTATCGAGGAGGAGAAAACTTTTAGTACTTGACTAAATTTGAAAGTTCTATTTTAGTTGAGATTAATATATAGAAAACTCTCAAAATCTCAAAAGCATAGTTACTTTTATTTTAATAATCTTAAATTTGTTTCATATTTGTTCGCAGTGATCATAATATTTTAAATTATCCTTAAATCAAATCTACACATCAGACTTGTAGAATCATTAGCTTATAACAAAAAAAGTATAACAAAACGAAATGCAAGAGCAACGTATGCAAAAAACGTTAAAGTCTATTGAAACCGCGCCACTCATTGGCTCCATCGTAGCCGTCACAGCACTCAGACAGATTGAAGGTCTTCACTAACAATCGGAAGCTTTAGAGATTTCCGACATTTTTCGCTCTTAAGTCATCCTTTAGTACGATAGAAGAGTTTACGATGTCTTTTCATGCGGATTTGTTTCTTTGGAATGTATACAGGTTTATTTATGCTTGCTTTTTTATTAAGTACTAAGAACTTTATCTTTTATTGACTAAACTTTCATGGTCTCAATTATAACGATTAATTGCGTTATGAGTATTTGCTTACTGCCGCACTACTACAGGTTACTAACAGAGAATTATTGAAATCTACACTAAGGACTGCCTAAGTTTGTTCAAGTGGATTAAGTGAAGGAAACATCCTTTGTTTATTGTTTCCTGAAAATCGTGTAATTGTTCAGCAAAAAATACCCCTTCCTTTGCCGTAGCTTCGAATTAATATTTTAAAACGTGGTTACAGCTTCTTGCTAATGTGATGGACGGAGATTTATCGTTATTTAAACATATGGGTGTATTACATAAAATATATTATTAGAATACCAAAAAAGCTATGTCGTAAACGTTTTAAACACATAATTTACTGTTACCGTTTTTTTAAATGTAGCACTGACATTATTAAACGAAAAATTTTAATAAACTTTTTCACAATAAAAATTAAAATCCAAAAATGTGTCTTCCTTCTGTATCATAGAAATACAGGATTTATTTTCCACATCCTACTTATCAAATACGAGAGGTAAGCTCTTAATGCAATTTTACATTAAAATGGAAAAATCTTATTGAATGTGCGACAATTTTAACATATGAAAATTGAACATACGATACCTCTCAATATTTATATTTGTAGGATTATAAAATGGATTAAATGAAGGTAAGCGTAAATTTGTGAACTATTTAATGTAAATGCTGACTAATATGATAAATAAAACCAATAATACTATTTTAATTACTTCTTGAAGGATCTAGAATGAATATATGATATACTCGATGCAATCGATTTTTTAAAAGCGAATACTCGTTGGAATTGCCCCGCTCCAAGAAATTGCTACTGTAAGGTATACACATATTAACCATTCCTTACATCGCCAATGTGCCAAGAACCATGGGGAATTGGGGGAAAAAAATTAACGAAATATGAATGAATGTATATGAAAATATTGAGAAAATACTACGAATAAACACGACAGTTTTGCTTTGCGTTGTATAATAATAACCTCTTAACTCACTCCTATTCCGATTTCATTGTTTTGGTCTCGCTAGTAAAATTAGTCGATTAGTGTAACTGCCGCACGTCGTTTCTGATACAAATCAAAATGATTTCTATTCGAATGGTAATAAGATTCAAAAAACACAATTCAGAAAGGTCTCTTTTGAATAGTGATTATTTTATTCGTAAGGTAAATCGTAAGTTCGTCTTTATTAGGTCGTAGTAGTGCTTCGGTCATTACAAGTCGACATAACATGGAATGGGCGTGTATCTTTGAACTCGTTGCAAGTAATCTAGAAATAGGTTGGTCTATATATATATGAAATAGTTTACGCTAACCTCACTCTTATAGTTTTACCTTAAGGAGAAATTTCGCTTAAAGGTCTCAAGAGTTTCGGTAATTGTTTTCACTGTATAATAATGAAATTAATGTTTTTGTCGGGTAAGTTAGATTAGGTGTTTTTGATAGATTTTTTAAATCACTTATCACTCATGGCTTCGTCAGGGGTGATAATTGTTAATATTAAGCAGTTTTTTTCACTTAGTTGATATATATAGTTGAAAAAATAGTTTGATCATTTTAAGGAATAGTTAAAAGTAGGCCCAACCAACACATCTGTCCATCTAAACAGGTCACAGGCTAGTCATAGCATCATCGCCATAGGTCTGTGTGCCTTGTTGTGCCCTCCATTTAATAAGTTTATTTGCCCACAAGTTAGAAGTCTATCAAGAACCAGAAACTTACCTACATGGTTGAGAAAGTTAGACAACGAATTGATATTTACACTGCTCAATTAATATGTTACAGGTTATTATTATTATTATTTTGGGGAAGCGCTTCAGATATAAAATCCATATTCTTTGTTAAGCTATTTACCAATAAATAAAATTTAAGATTATCTAAAAAAAGTATCCAAATATTATATCGTAAACGATATAGATTACAAAACAGTTTGAAGAGTTGAAGACGATTAAATTTTATTTATTAGTATAGAATACAGCATAGACAATAAAAAAATACGTAAAAATTAAGAATTGCTTACATTACAAGAAACAGTAACAAAAAGCATTAACGCAGAAGCAAAAACCATAATTAACATATTATTGTCTTTTGATATATTATAATGAATATCCGTGCATAGAATAATAACGCTTAGAAGGTATGTAGGCCCAAGCGGATTGAAGCCATTCAATTCGACCCAAATTGGTTGAATACGTTTGACGTCACGTCAGTCGTCACGATAAAGTGTCATAGTCAACAGCTCGCGCAATTTATTAAAAAAATGACTTACCGTGTAGTAAAAGGGTGTCACAACGCTACTCATAAAAAAATAAGGATAAGAAAATCACATTTCACACGTAAGCACTATTTGGCAACTTATAACAAAAGACATCATCATTGCAATAAAAATGTTGTCAGGTAAGGAAAAAATATTTACCACGAGTGCTTAATATTTAAATAATAAAAATTTAATTATTATTTACAATTAATAATTAAACTTTTTTTAAATTAATTATAAAACATTAGCTGTTCATATAATAATATATTTTTTTTAATTTTCTTTATAATTATACATGAAATAAAAGCAGCATGATATGCAAATAAATATATTTCATAATTCAAATTCAAACAGTATCAATTTCCTCGCTTTATGGGGGAAATGTCTATTCACTTGCAACATAATTCGGCCGCATGTGTGCGTGTCGGTGAATGTAATTACGTGACACTTACGCACACATTAATTCTAAAGGAGCTTAAATTTTGAGCGAAACTTTATATGACACTATCCTTCTAAGCGTTATTATTCTATGTATACGTGTATAAATAACGCCGAAGCCGAACTTATAGTGACAACTTTTTTATTCTTATGGGATTTATTTTATACAGCGAGAAATAACAGTCCCCTTGAGATGAAGCAGACTTGAATTTCCATATCAAAAGTACTCACAAATGGCATCAAGAATAAAAAACAACATTCAGAATTTATCGTTATTCCAAAAAAAAATGTTATGTTTAATACTAACCTTTTTTTTATAATAAATTTCATACTATTTACTAGATTGCCTCTGAGTTTAGACGTTGATTTAAGCATTGGAATAAAAAAAAATTGAGTTCAGTTACTTAAAAGCAATACAAAGCCAAATTGCTAATATTTTGTATGAGTAAATCTGATTCATAGTTAAAAATAAAATATTTTATGTAAACTACATAATATTTTCATGAGTTGTGTTTGATAAAAACATAAAGGAATAAAAAATCAAGTAAATGTCCTCCAATCTTTATTCTTTTTTTTTTTATTACTGGCAATGCTATATTAGTTTAATGGTTGTACTCAGGGCTGGACTCGTCTGGGTAGGCACCACCCATTCATCAGATATTCTACCGCAAAACAGTAGTACTTGTTTTGGTTGTGTTTCGGTTTGAAGGCTGAGTGAGCCACTGTAATTATAGGCACAAGGGATATAACATCTTAGTTCCCAAGGTTTTAGGCGCATTGGCGATATGAGCGATGGTTGACATTTCTTACAATGCCAATGTCTATGGGCGTGATATTTTGCTCGTCCGCCTACATATTCAATAAAAAAGCCGGATACAAAATTAATTATACACTTTTGGTAACAATAACATTTATGAAATTGACATTACGCTTGTGAAAGCCAAAGTCGTTTAAATGAAGTGTTATGATATTTTCAAACTGCGTGTAACAAGATGATAAGAGAATCAACAGATACTCAGCTCTCTAGACGCGAAGCTACGTACGTTGAAAGTTAAGATTTCGACTTTAATATTAATTTCATATGTATTAATAATATGATGATTAAATTTAATAATATGATAATAATTAAATTATACTTCTTAATTTTATTTAAAAGTACTATTTATCTTATACAAATCATACAAGATAAATAATTGTATTTCTTGAAATGACTGAAACTTAATTGTATTTCATTTATTAATTTTTCTACATTAAAATTTTTGCTTTCTGTTATGCTAAGCTTTGTATTTTACTGTTATCTCTTATAATGTTTTAATTAGAAAATGAAGGTTAAATTATTAATTATCTATCGTATTTTTAGAGACCTTTTTCTTTTTATACATGCTAGCAACGCTGTAATTCTATGCATCAGTTTAACAGATCATAAACAATGAATTAATACGGACGAAGAGTAGTGACTTATGTAGTTTCTTAAGTTAGAATACAGATAATGATTTATGCAGTATCTACGTTAATACAATTTTCATAATGACGTCACATCCGTTAGTCTGTTTTGTATTTAATTCTTGGTATATTCCATTGTGAAATAATCTTCTATCATTTTACAAACATCACAATTTTCGCGTCAGTACTTTTGAGTTTCCGTATGTTGTATGATATGTTGCTTTTCAAATTCTAAATTAATTATTTACATCCACTAGTAAATTAACTGAAATACTATTCACTAATTCTCTTCATGACCAATAGACGTATTCTTTATGGATTTCATGCCAGCAATCGTCGGAGCAATATATTGGTTATTATGGTTAAAGGTTTTATAGGGTACCCTTCAACCAAGTAGACCGATGACATGAAGAAGGTTTCGGGACCTAACTGAATGCGGAACACCTTGGGAAAAGTCATGTCCAGTAGTGGATTGCGATTATAATTAATTGATTATAGTTTTATTCAATTAATGCAAATAAAACTGTATGATATTACTACCTCTGTAGGCATAGTGCTGTTTCTTCTCCTTGTGAAGATTTAAGCTACATGAGAGTTAAAAATAGAAATTTTTATATAATATTTCTTGAAAACAAGCATTGCCAGTATGCTTTTTATAACTACATTGTAACTGATGATTACAATTGCTTATCATCATCGTCAACACATGGTGTTATTTATGTTCTCTGAGAGTGAGGCAGCTTGCCTTCCTCTCGGAACATGAATTATTTTAAGAAAATATAATGAGAACCTCAGTAATTGATCCTACCAACATTATTTATACATATTTATCACAACATAAAACGAGTTAAAATCCACTGCTAATGCCTTAAGAATTAATAAGAACAAGAAAATTACTTTTATACATCAAAATATAAATATTACGTACGTTTAACGCTTTTTAATGGTCTTAGATTTTGTAACAAAGAACTGCTATTAAGAAATTAAGAGACGAAAAAGTCCATTACATAGGCTGTTCTGACGACCTAACGCTAAAAATAATCGAAAATTACCATAATCTTTTTAGGGTGCCAACCGTATTTAATGGGCTCTTAGAAAATTCATTTTATGCAAATTTAGCTATGCCGTTTTTGTTATTATTAAAATGGTCAAACCTTTATGCGAAAATACCGATAATTTAACAATATTATGGCTTGAATATATACGGCTAAAAATTAAAAAAAAACAGCTACTGAACAAATCATGATTGCGTGGAATAATGGCAAGAATGCTAGGACCATTTACTCGTTAAATTACGATTCCGATTTTCTGGGCAAAAAATAAGCCAGCTCCTGTTTGTGTGGGAGCAATATAAGAAGGTTTGTTATATATGTTTAATAATGTTTATGCACTGTCAATCTATGCTCAAGTTTCCATATAATTTGGAAAATTATTTGCACTTGTGATCGCTTCAGAGATTTGGACTGAATTTGAATTTAAGACTTGTGAATAAAGAACCGATATATTATATACTATGGCCAAAAGCCAGAAAACCCTGAAGGGCAACGTTTGTAATTTAGATTTTGAGAGGTGGCGGTAGCTCTTGGTCACTCATATACTCATTGTTGTCTGCTAGATTATGATTATGTAATATTGCATTTTTTTTTGGTATCGACAGGATTGACCGCCATTGCCACATACATCACATTATGAAGTTTAAATGCTATGTTTGATTTTATTAAACAATTTCCGTTGGAAAACTCAAATGTCTTGTCCAAAATATAATTTCAAGTAAGTTACTACTTACAACATTAATATGTGGTTGAAACGATGAATTCATCTTTTACCATCTATCCTGAAAGCAGACCACTGAGAGTGGCATAAGAATAGAGTAGATGTTGTCATCTTTAACATTTAAATATGTCTTGAATAGATGGGATTGGAAGCACAATGCTTAGATTTGGTATGATTTTCATGTAAGGATCATGATCATTTTATGATTAAATAGTTCATATTACAAAATGATCACTAGAAAAAAAAACGAACCACGTTCTTACAATTTATACTTACGATGATTATGTCCATGTCAATGAGGACTGCGTTGGATTCTTTCAAGGTCTCAGTTAAATTCAGGTCACCCATCTTAATCATTTTATCATTAATTTTCAATTAAAGAAAATCATATCATCCATTTATTATATACAGTGTTATTTGTAACACACCAGCAACCTCGCAGGACTAGATAGCTAACATCATAAGTAACAACTTTTGTTCTGCGATTTCGGACATAACACAATACATGAAAAAAAAAATGATTGAATGATTTCACAAGTTTTTGTCGTAATGTCGTGACATTTGTAGGTCTATATTTCATTCATTAACGAAAGGACGACACGACGCGTCGATTCATAAACGTTCAAGCGGGAAATTCAATTAATACTTATTTTTGTATGAAAATAAAATCTACCAAATTATCAAAAGTCGTACAACAGTCTACTAACTAGTCCTGCGAGGTTGCTGGTGTGTTACAAATAATCCTGTATATATTGGTAAGTATAGAATTTTCATACAAAATCTATCTAGAATATGTTATAAATTTTTTTAGTACAATTTTTTTATTATAAAATATACACGGCTCCATCGATAGAGTCGATGCAGCTATAACGACCAAATGCACTTTCCGTGTGAAATAAGATTGATAGCAGTTCACTTTAAAATTTATGTACACTACGAAAAATAATTTATAGCTACGGTAGGTGAATATGATATTCTTATTTTATTATGAACTAGCTGTTGCCCGCAGCTTCGCTCGCGCGTGGTCTTTATCTATACTAATATTATAAATAAGTAAAAATAGATGTTTGTTTGTAGCGAATAAACTAAAAAACTGCTGTACTGTTTTTAAAAACCTTTTTTACCTACAGAAAGATACGTTATCAGCGAGAAATTAGCTGCCCGTCCCGACTTCGTACGGGTAAAATAAGGATTTTATCATTTTTTAATCAATAAGATATAAACATTTACCAATCGATTTATTCGCCCATCCAGTATAGTGTATGTGTGTTCAGTACAGGGCATATAATAATCCTACTTCCTACTAATATAATAAACTCGAAAGTTTGTATGGATGTATGGACGTTTGTTACTCTTTCACGCATAAACTACTGAATGGATTTTAATGAAACTTTACAATAATATAAGCTTAGGGAATACCAATTAAGTGGTACATATGGCAATAATGGAATATGTTTTTTTTATCCAAACATCACCAACAGAGTGAAGTTCGTATATTTCTCCGTAAGAGATATTGATATAAGATATTGCGTATTTTGAATTTCATTATTTGCACCCAACTCTTAAAAAACAAAAATAAAAGTTTCTAAAAACTTTGAAATTCATGTTTATTAATTCAATCAAAAAACTCAAATAGTATATTTCTATTTTTTTTAATTTTTATACTTATGCTTTTACCCCGTTTCTCCCGTTTGGAGTTAAATTTCTAAAAACGACTAAATACGTATGCATAGCTTTAATACTAAATATCATTCTTCTTACACCAAAAGTGACGAAATCCCCATACAAACTTTCAACCCCTTTTTTACCCTCTCAGATTTAGATTTTCAAAAACGCTGAAATACATTTTTATTTATTTTAAACTTGTTCATTAAATTTCATGCTTCTAACTTTAAAAATGACGGGTTTCTAAACAATCGTTCAACTCTTTAGGGGTAGAATTTCCAAAAATCCTACCTTAGTGGGTGTTATAAAATGTATCAACTGCCAAAATTTCAAGTTTCTAACCCCCGCAGTTTAGGCTCTGCGTTAATGAATCAGTTAGGAAGAGTAATAATATTATGTGAATAGATATCAACAAAAATACGTATTTTTTATAACTTTTGATAGACTCAACTAATTTTGATGACATAAAGGCTAAACGGAATCTTGAAATAGTTCTTATAATAGTTCGGTTATTTCAATTTTTAGGCGATTGAAAGATACAGACATGCAGACAGCAAAAAAATTAAAAAAATGATTGCTTTGGTTTTGGTAAATCGTAAATTGCCATATAACCTTTAAAACAGGCAGTTATTTTGAAATAACAGACAGAAACTTCAATTTTATTTATATGTATGGATAATTTATTAATTAATTCGTTTTTGTTATAGATTTATGTTATTTTATGTGTACAATATAAAGTATAAAGTAAAGGAAAAGTTTCTTCTGTCAGAGACTAATTAAACAAAAAAAGGGAATTAAAACAAATGTTGTCCATTGAACTTGACACACATCTGAATAAGCTGCTTAAGCGGCCATTTTATGTAGAAAAAGTATATAATATACAAACAAAAGCATATAACAATTTTAATTAAAGTTTCAAAAGCAGTTATTTGACCGCTCTGGTAGGTTAAGTGTTAAAAATGAGATGACACTTATATAGCATATATATATATAAATATATACATACATTAGCTAAGTTTCCACCAACAATAATTACACAATCATTAAAATAAACAAAACATACATAAAATCAAACAGCTAAACCATCATAATCAGTAAAGGTGTAGTAAGATATATATTTTTTTATAATCAAATATAATTAATTACTTAATGAAAACACAAATTTAACAAAAACAAAATATAAATGAAATCACATAGCTTAAGCATTATTACATTGAGTAAGGCCAATAAAATGGAGTAAATAAATGATATATATATTATTTATATATTTTTTTAACCAAATACAATTAAAAGGCAAGCAAGAATATGACTACAGTACAAAATTTATAACAAACTAAAATATTGAATATTAAGATGGGTTGGTACATTCATTTTATATAAATTAATACATTTAATACATTATTATTTTTATCTTATTTATGTTATTTTTGCAGTGTTTTTTTTTTAAATATATAATATCAATATCTGAGTACACTTAATTATATATTATATGCTCGCACAGATCTACTTCTTCCTATTCATGATTATGCTGTCGCAAGCTTGATGTAGCCAAAGACCAATTGAATTAAGCTGAGAGATTACAAAATACTTATATTCGGTTTATATTGGGATGAGGCAAATATAACCACGTTTCACAATTTTGTTCTCTTCTTAATTAGTTGCCCGTCTGACTTCGTAGGAATATGCACATCTTCTCTATTCTGTACTGTGTGTTGTTTAACCCTTTTACTCCCCCTTCATCACTTGATATTCATTAGATGATGATGGTGATGACGACGTCTCAGTGCTTTTATTTATATGCTCCGTATTTTGTTGTTCGGTCACTACTATTTTAGCTATCTCTATAGCTTTCTTTAGTGACAGATCAGACCGTTGTAATAATCTTTGATGTTTTGTGAGCTACTCTAACACATATTCGCTGTAAATTTATCACTGACCAATGACTATTAATTCAACGAAATCGCATTTTAAACTGTAATTTTCTAGACTCGTAATAAAGTTGGTTATATTTTCGTGTTTGCTTTGTTTTCTCATAAAAAATACATGTCAGGCCATAGTTAAATTTTTCCTCGGTTCGAAATACTTGTTACATTTATTAATGAGATCTTCTAAAGTAATTTCTGTTATTTTAATGTTGAACAAAATTGCTATTTTTCTCTATTTACACTTCTTATACATAACCAGTGGCTAATACTCCTTATATATATCCAGAGGCTAATAAATATAGTTCAAAATATGGTTGCCATTTTTTCCGCGTTAAATTGTTATTTATTTCGTTGTTTAGAAAAAAACTTCGGTAACACGAATTTGCGAAAAAATTATACCTATTTAAAGTTTTAAGAAGTGATATACCACGTTTATGTTTAAAGCAAGCACTTCTAAAACCATGTATTATTGTTATAGTTGTTTTTTAGGCTTTGTTTATACACCTATATACTATTTACGTATTAATTATTGTCACTGAGTTAACTGACTTGCTCACACGCAGTCTTAAAGCGTACTGTTATGAAAGATATAAGATGAGATCATAAAGATACACACAATATATATGCAATATTAGTTTTTATGCAAAAACAACACACGAAGCTACTGAAAACACGAAATTGTTAACAAAACTTTTTGATTTTGACAACTAACAGGTGCGCGTACTTTTCCTACAGATAATAATTTATTGATTTTTAGTAGGGATACTAAACTTATAATAAATAAATAAAGAGATTAAAAATTATAGGACAAAATATAGGATAAATCATAAGCAAAAGTGTATATTACATGTAATATTTAATCTCTTTTCAGTTTGACCATAACCATTTTTTAATAAATGTTCTACGTGTATCTTTAAATTGACATAACTTTATTATTTATGAACCGATTGAAATAAAACAAACACTAAGGTCCTCCAGACCGATTTCGGCCACGGCGGCGAGAGATTAGCCAACTGCGCAGGACATATTATAGTGCACAAGTGTGTGCGCAAACACGGGTGCACTCTCTTTACCTTAGCTCTCATAATCCGATGGGACGGCAATCCGACACGACCGGAAAAAGTTCAGGCGCAGGACCAACGGCTTAACGTGCTTTCCGAGGCACGGGAGTGTACACACTTCCAACTTCCAGACTCCGGGCTACTACTGAGAATTTTCTGACAGAAAAATCCAATAACTATTTATTGGCCCGACCTGGGAATCGAACCCAGGACCACCGGGTCTGCGGCCTTATATCTAGCCACTAGACCAACGAGGCAGTCAAAACAAACACTAAATGTTAAGTGAAGTTAGCCACAATACATTAGTGAAAACCGCACTCAAATCCGTTAAGCCGTTTTTAAGATTAGCGTGCACAAACGCACAGACAAACAGACAAACAGACAAACAGACAAAAATTCTATTAATCATTGTTTTGGGTTCTATTGTGTTTATAATGACCCCCGATAAAAGTTTTACTCATTTATCTTCCATGTACAGACATCGACCAGTTACAGATTTATTATATGTATAGACAAGCAGCGCTACTTGACTTCGTCCGGATTGAACAATTACCGTTAAAATAAATCTTGGTAGACATCGCGCATAATTATAATTAGATAATACAGCTCAGATATTTTTTTAAGTATATTTCTTAAATATAAAAATAAAAACCGACCAAGTGCGAGTCGGACTCGCGCACGACGGGTTCCGTACCATTATAAATAGTTATATACCGTATATAAACGGCAAAAAAATAATGTCTGTTGTATGGGGGCCCCACTTAAATATTTTACTATGTTTTTATTGTATTTGTTGTTATAGCGGCAACAGAAATATATCATCTCTGAAAATTTCAACTGTCTAACTATCACGGTTCATGAGATACAGCCTGGTGACAGACGGACAGATGGACAGCGGAGGTCTAGTAATAGAGTCCCGTTTTACCCTTTGGGTACGGTACCCTAAAAAATACTGAGACAAAACATATACGACATACATCGAAGGGAATCCTCTCGAAGTTATTAGTAAATATACCTTTTTTTTTTTTGACGCTGGGAAGACGCATTTCTCGTTTCCCCCCACGGGAACAGTGGGGGGGGGGTATATGGGTTATTTTTATGTTTTGATAAATGTATTTACCTAAAATTATAAGTTGCCAAATATGGTATATAGTACTTACGTGTGAAATGTGATTTTCTTTTCCTTATTTTTTTTATGAGTAGCATTGTGACACCCTTAGTCACAATGCTCACAGAGCAAGTCATTTTTTAATAAATGCGCGAGATGTTTATTATGACACATCGTGATAGCTGACGTGACGTCAAATGTATTGAAGGTATTTGGGTGATATTGAATGACTTCAATTCGCTTGGGCCTACACTCCTTCTAAGCGTTATTATTCTATGCAGCCCAGCAGTGGATTAATAATGTCTGATAACGAGGGTAGACATAAAATAGGCAAAAATAAATACCACACAATTGAAAAGTATTTTTTCATTGGATATACAAAACGCAACCTTTGAATAATAATAATATTTGAAATTACAAATGGGCTGCTAGATATAGAAATTTAAATACTCAGTATAGGTTATAAACAAAATTAAATTGTTTCGCAATGGAATAAATAGAAATTGAATAGAATTCGCGCACATAATATTATTATCGGATAAAATCATACCAAATTAATTTAGGCTATGTAAATGCATACAAAATTGTTAATAATTCAAACCGTATAAATGTATTTCATATACATGAATAATATTTTACAAAACATTAAATTAAGAGGCACTTTAAATTAAAAAACAAAAATGATCGTATTATTATCTAAATTTTATATTTTGACTAATCGTTGTCTTATGCGTTCTTTCTATATTTGTTTCATTATTTTTGCGATAACGGCGTTTTTATTATCTGTTATTCTGTTTTTTTGGTTTATTGTTCCTATTTTGTCTCAAAAAACTGTATGAATGTGTCTTTATGTTATGCGATAGTAACTCTCTCTGTTTGTTACGATTTTACGCCTAAAACACTGAACCGATTTTAATAATATTTGGTACGAAGTAAGCTTAAGTCCCAAGAAAGGATATAGGCATACATTTTTATACCAATACTTGCCCAGAAGCAAAGTATTCTGGAAACCGCTGAACTTACTTAACTGATAACAGACCAGCAAAGTATGCACTTAATTGTTAGTGTTTAAATTACTAATAGACATAGTCAATCAATTTGCGGCGAAATCCCTGTATTTACCGTCTTTTACTATTCACAGACACAGTGATTATTTGTATTACCTACCGTTTGAGGGGGAATGACAATTATCACCACTATAATATGCCATAAGGCTAAGTACATAATATGTTTTTTTATAAAATTTTAATTAGGAATGTGCTATTTTTTAATATTACTAGATGAAAACCCGGCTTCGCTCGGGTGAAATGTGACTCATAATACACATGTACAAAATGTAGGTATTTCTGTAGTTATCGGTTCTCAAGGAATATTAAAGGCAAAGCAAGGCTAGATTCGTATAGCATCGTTCGTTGTGTTTAATAAATATAGTAAATTATAACCCCAATTTTTTTTGAGAATATAATGTACAATTTCAAACAATTGCCATTTTGCAATGAGTACTCACCCGAGAAGTTAGCAACGAATTAAGAAATAATCATAAATATTCTCTATTCTCTATATACAACGTTTTTCGTTAAATATTTATCATCTTTCAAGCCTTGTTCAGTGGTATTGATAATTTGGATTTTTACATCATCGAATCTTCGAACTCGAAAGAAGGCAACATTGAGCTGGCCATGGGTGAAAACAGAATTAGATAAAAATAGACCGATTTTGTCGAAAGTTTGTCCTTGACTTTTATTTATGTTCTGTACTAAATCTACTTGAATATTTAAGCTTCTTCTGTGATCTGCCAGCCATTAATTATGGGCTCTTTCTCCAATTCTTCTAAGGAAACATTATTCTGGAGCTGCGTCTTTGGTGCTTTGACATGACTCAGGTAAAAAAAATATATCTTGCAATATTGGCAACAATGTAGCATACTGATACGGTAGCCAGGTCAATGACTCTCGATTCACTTCAGACTGATTCATAATTGAGTGTGGTCGTGTTCAATAACGATGATAAATAATAATCAAGCTAATTTAATAAATATTGAAAATATGTATTAAATTAGCTTGTACATTTATATATAGAAAATATATAATAAATATTTTACGACACTGTTTTTATATTAAATATTAACAAAAAAATATAATAAATTAAAGCGTTTATTTCTAAAAAAAAACTTGTTGTTATTTTTTTATAATTTCATAATTATTTTTAATAACTGAACTATAACATGTCCAGCAGTATTCACACCGTTCGGTCGTAAAATGTGTTGCAACACTAATTTTTGTTTACGAGCGTCGAACTTTATCTTCTTATTTAGTAAAATGTTTGCTCGGTTATAGGGAGATACCACTATTCATTGTCATTTATGGATGTCATAATTTGCGTACTTGCGTTTGCGGATGCACTTTTGTATGGTATACGTAGGCGGTCACTCTTCAAACTGGAGCGCAAAAATACTAAGTATTGCTGTATAGCGGTAGAATATTTGAGAGGTTCGATCCAGACGAGCTTGCACAAAGCCCTACCATCTAGATACACTAGACTTGTTTTACATTATAATATGTCATGCGAAGCTAATCTTTAAACCACGGTAGCCACAATTTAGTCAGGAAAAAATGAAAATCATTAATATTATTGTATGCCAATGAAAATTGTTTTGTAATAAAAATAAATAAACCTATTAGAAGTTTGTTAACTGAGTTTCTGTCACCGGTTCTTCTCTAGGCTGGGTGTTTCTTTTACGAACCGCTGGTAGTTTCTAGATTGACTATCAATAAGAAAGTGTAATACTTCAATATTGAATAAAGTATTTTGAATTTGAATTAGAAGGAAATTGTGCAAGTCCATTCTTGCAAGCATTTTTATATTATCATGTTACAAGATCATTTTAAATGTAGAACCATTAGATAATAATCGACAAGAAACTCAGTATCTATATTACCATATATTCCACCAATTAGTTAACATCGATATATTTATTCTTTATAACTATTGGCAATCCATATTTATTTTACGTAAAATTATATAACATTTTACATTCATCTTAGGTTCTTTTCATTCTACCATTTTACGAGCTAAGTTCAGCATCAATTACAATTATGTCCTTTTTATATATTTTTTTTATTTTTTTTTTCAGCTTATCGCCGTCCACTGCTTGTCGAAAGCCTCTCCCAAAGAACGCCAACCATCCCGATCTTGGGCAGCCCGCATCATCCCGTACCTGCCACCTTTCTCAAATCGTCGGTCCACCTTGCTGCAGGGCGTCCTACAATACGTTTGCCTAAATGTGGTCTCCATTCTAACATGTGTCGGCTCCATCGGCCATCAATGCGTCTAGAAGGTACTGGTACGAGACATAGCTTTCACTATATCTTCATACATGGCTTCGACATCTTCGTCAGTGTATGTAGACGTTGGGGCATACACTTGTATAACCTTCAAGGCATACCTCTCGGTTATCTTTAAGATAAGGTACGCCACCCTCGCCGACACACTGCCATCCCCTACAACATTGCTTCTGAGTGACTTGTGGATCAAAAAGCCGACGCCACCTTGAGATGGTTAGTTTCCTTCTCGGAAGTAGAGTAAGTGACCAGCATCTAGTGTCATCGTGTCCTCGCCCTGTCTTCGAATTTCCGATAGACCCACTATATCCCAGTTAATATGACTTAACTCTACTTCCAATTCTGTAAGATGTTCGTCCAGCCGCAGAGAGCGTCCATTGTATGTGGCCAGAACCGGTCGCCGTTTGTGGTACCCTGCCGTAGCCCGGGGATTCTTAGCACCCCCCGTCGCACCGTTACCATGGCCGGTACCGTGGCCAGGAATAACGCGACTACCGGGATTGGGGGCCGTGCATTTGTACTGTCGCTGATTTGGGGGGTTTACTGCCATAGTCACCACGCTTGGCAGGCGGGTTGGTGACCGCAGTAGCTGGAAATCTTTCGCTGATAACGCTGGTGCCCGCTATTAGGTTTTGCATATTAAGATCCCAGCATTTGTGGTTATACCGCCACGATTTCGGTAGCCTCGGTCGTTGTTCTGCAGGATGCATCACGTGCAGGTGAGGTTTACAGTAGGGAGTAGAGTCTAAGATCGTTGTCGACTCCCCTTACATCCCATTTATATAATTGTACAGATGATATTATAGACTTTATATTATATTTATTAGTCTAATTGAAATACGACCCATTTCGAAATGTGAATAGAAATACCAAGTTCAAACGAAGCTCTACACAGCACTCTATACAATGTATTGGTAACATTGAACCAGCTAAAATGCTGTTGTGGAGAACCGATTCAATGGGATATCTATCCTTGCAACGTTTTCATTCAATCGATTGACATCGCCGTATGATATTGAACTTCTGCTCGTTTGAACCTATGAACTTAGGTTATCATTCGTCTCATATATAGAAGCAGGTTTCAAATCTATAATAAGAATCCTCAGACCATTTTACATTCAAGTTAATGTTGAACTATAAATTTTATGTTATTTTTTTAAAATAAATTAGGAATATTATATCGTATATAGGATGGTATTGGTTCATGTACATTTTTTATTTTTTTATTGTATAGCTAGGCGGACGAGCATATGGGCCACCTGATGGTAAGGGGTCACCAACGCCTATAGACATTGTTATTATAAGAAATGTTAGCCATCGCTTACATCGCCAATATTCCATCAACCTTGGGAACTAAGATGGTATGTCCCTTGTGCCTGTACACTGGCTCACTCACCCTTCAAACCGGAACACAAAAATACAAAGTATTCCTGTTTTGCGGTAGAATAACTGATGAGTGGTACCTACCCAGACGAGCTTGCACACAGCCCTACCACCGAGTATAAAGCCCTAACACCGAGTACAAAGCTCTACCACCGAGTACAAAGCCCTACTATCGAGTACAAAGCCCTACCACCGAGTACAAAGCCTTACCACCGAGTAAATATATAATATGCAAATGAGCCTCCTGACGAAAAGTGATCACCACCATCCTTGTCCCAAAGGTTGTCTGGAAGAAATCGCTCTCTTAGCGATAAGACCGCCTTTTGTGCTACCGGAATTTATTACTTCTTTTTTGTTTTCCTTTAATGTATATTTATGTTACTGTGTGTAAAATAAAGCATATAAATAAAAAAAATAAAAAAAAATCCTTAGGCATTGACATAAGAAATATTAACCACCCCGGCACAAGGGACATAACATCTTAGTTCCCAAGTTTGGTAGAGCATTGGCGATGTAAGCGATGGTTAACATTCCTTACACTGCCAATGTCTAAGGGCAGTCAAGCCCGTTGGTCTAGTGGCTAGATATAAGACCGCAGATCCGGTGGTCCTGGGTTAAAATCCCAGGTCGGGCCAACTTATTGGGTTTTTCTGTCAGATAATTCTCAGTAGCAGCCCGGAGTCTGGAAGTTGGAAGTGTGTACACTCCCGTCCCGCGGAAAGCACGTTAAGTTGTTGGTCCTGCGCCTGAACTCTTTCCGGTCGTGTCGGATTGCCGTCCCATCGGATTATGAGAGCTAAGGAGAAGAGAGTGCACCTGTGCTTGCGCACACACTTGTACACTATAATATCTCCTGTGCAGTTGGCTAATCTCCCTTGAGATTGGCCGCCGTGGCCGAAATCGGTCTGGAGGACCTTATTACCATCGGGTGGTGGTCATAGGCTCGTCCGCCTACCTATCATATAAAAAAATAGTGATGCGTTGTTGTGGACTCTTTCCTTGCTAGTTATTTTAAAAACATTTTCTCAACGTTGATTTTTTCATTACCAATGTGTTATATAATATGAATTTTTATACAGTAAGAGCTCAAAACTTCTCACTGGACCACAGTAGTCAGAACATGTGAATCTTAATATATGATTGACGGTTCAAATACCTCGTATATTTCAATATTTTTGCGTTGGATGAAAATCTGCCACACGTGTATTCACTAATCTGCATTCGAGCAGCGTAATGGAATAAGCTCCAAACCTTCTCCTCAAAAAGAGAAAAGATTATAGCCCAGCAGTGGGACACTCACTTTTATAGACATAAAGAACTGAGGAACGCATAAGTTAACTCTTCTCTTACTGTCGTAGACCACATCGTCTCTCATCTATAAGCTAAAACGGTTCAATGTTATAAATTTAATATAAAATATTATTGCTAGTCATATATCAGAATCTGTACAATTTTTAAAATTCTTACTCCTGTTAAGTTTCTCTCAAGCATGTATTGCTTGAGAGAAACGCTTCATCCATCAAATTGAGATCCACTGCAGGCTATCTAGATCGATCGTGCCTGTATTGAGCTCATATATTTTACACTAAGCACATCTTTAATACTTCTTAGTACTTAACGCTTACTATCTAAATATCGCGTAAGCATTTTGGCTTGATGGATTTTTAACGAAGATAATATTTCTTACGTCCATTATTCCTACAAACAAGGGTTACACTTTCTTAAATACAAAGTCTTTCAATAAATTTAAATTAATTCTGGCTTAGCAACTTGTTTCCATTGACGATATAAATATACATTTATCTTATGTATTTATTAAGTCTTTACTGCACACAATTTACAAACACTATATAAAAGAACAGGTAGTACATAAAGTATGCAAAGGCCTCAGGTCTTAAAACTTACAGTGATCTCTTCAAGGCACTTGGTGGTAGAGCTTTGTGTATGCTCGTCTGGATAGGTACCACCCACTCATCAAACGTCCTTCCGCAAAACCGCAGCACTTGGTATTGTTGTGTTCCGGTTTGAAGGGTGAGTGAGCCAGTGTAATTACAGGCACAAGGGAAATAACATCTTAGTTCCCAAGGTTAGTGGCGTATTGGCGATGTCAGCGATGATTAACATCTCTTACAAAGCCAATGTCTATGGGCGTTGGTGACCACTTACCATCAGGTGGCCCATATGCTCGTCCGCCAACTTATGCTATAAAAAAACCTGTATAAAAAGAAGATGTTTTTTAGACACGTTAATCTTTCTATCTTAGTGTGTGCGTATCTGTTTTTAGTCTTTAATAATTATTGATCTGCATATTAACGTATATACTCACCATTTAATGAACCAGGTGTAATAGCAACCGAACGGAATACTTTTGTATGTATAAAGTTTTGCTCAAATTATTCTGCATGGCTTTACGGTATTTTAGATCAAAGATTTCACGTAATATGCTAACAAATAATACCTGTTTTATGTAAGAGTAAGCTTACAGGTGCGTTGCCGGCCTTTAAGGAAAGAAAACGCTATTTTCTTGAAGGTTGCTATGTCATATTGGTTCGCAAAAGTTGCGGAGAAAGCTGGTTCTATAGTGGTTTTAATTTTCAAACTATATGAATTCACCGTTTTTGTGACATGTATAATAAATAACGATGAAAGTTTTATCAATGAAATATTTATTCAAACATACGATAGGTATGGTGAGTGGATTACTTGCTGTAATCCCGTTTTGAGCGGTCGATAGCTGAGCCTATGTTGTTATGTTTGACATTTTGCTTATAGTCTCTTATAGTATAGTTGCATGTTACCGTTTTACGTTATCGTATTGAAGCTATTGTATTAAATATAATTATTTATCCGCCAATGAGACAATATATAATATAATAAACGATATACTTAGATTCATATTTTTAAATTAAAATGTTATTTTCTTATTAATCACTTATAATCATATGCGATGATTACATTTTCTTATTTATTAATTTCATTAAAAATGTAATGTTACTAAATCGAAGGATGGCATACTTACGGTTTACTATATTCTTTATATATTATAATATAAATCTTATTGCTTTTTCTTATTTTAATTAAATTCAATTTTTGATTGACAAGGTTATCCTAATCTGGCTAATGGCCTATAACACACAGCCTTAATTGTAATAATTACAGATTAAAAGCTTAGTTGTGAACTCATATTCTTACTGTCTGGTATTTACTTCGAAGTATAAATCTTAGTACGACAAAACAAAAATATATATTAATATTCATTAATGAGAGTAGACATGAATAAAATCTTTTTTAAATTTCCGCAATCAAAGTCGCGACGAGGGCGTTATAGTATTATACAAATGGATAACGAATGAAGCCGTAACGACGCGTAGAGCGTGTTTAATTTTGAGCAAACATATTAAAATTTAATGGCTAGATTAAATAAACAGTTCATATGCTTAGCAGTAATGGCAAACATCACCAAAAATCCTATAGCATTTTTTAATGAAATCAATCGAAGAGTATTCGATTGCAACGGCATATATTCTCAAGATTAGCCAAATGCGCAAGACTTATTGTAATCCATAAATGTACTCCCATGACCTGATTAATCAAGAATTCTGACGTGACTGATGTAACGGTCACAGGACCACAGTTCAGAAACATGCGTGTGTCGGCAATGGAAACTTCCAGAATTCGGTCTATTACTAATAATATCTCAACAAAAAAAACCTAATAACATCTTATCGGTCCGACGCAGAATTCGTACTGAAGACTTCTGTGTTGCTTATTAATTAGCCTCTTGACCAACGAGGCAGTGATATATTTTCTATTTACAACAATTCACGGTTTAAATCAGCGTCGACTAAGGTCAATTTCCTTCTTCCCTTCAGAGGAAAGCGTTATTCAGCTCTCAGACATTTTGTCAGTTTAAAGTAACTTAAGCATAACTTAAGCATCATAATCAGGTGATCATCGTCCAACTGCAGGTCATTCAGAATGTATTATATAATATTAACTATCTGTTCAGTGTAATTGCAAACTGGTACATTTAAAATGCATGTTGCAATTTAAATTCCGCACATTCGTGGTCCAAGCATTTCTACACTTTTACAAAATCTGATTATTAGCTAGTTAATTTACGTATAAAAAAAAATAGGTTAACTAACGTAGATTAAAATTAATAATTCACAATAATCATAGTACGAGAAGCAAATACAGAAATAAAGAACAAAATCCTACTTAATTTCGTACGGTTTATATTTTCATTTTTAAACAAATTTAAAAGAGGACGAGTTTCTATATTTTTAAATACTTTTTTTCAAAGGTTAATTTACTCTAAAATGAGTATATTAAATTTAAAAATTGGCTTATTATCATTGCTCGATGGCCGACGAGAGCAACTGGCACATGATTGCTATAATTTATTCAAGCATTTAAATACTCTCTTTTTAAATATGGTATATATAATGCATTGTAATATAAATGTACAGTTCCACTTTCAACTAGATATGTTACGATCTCCATACTACACACTACTACAACTACATACATATAATAATGGTAATGTAATGTATGTGATGTGTAAATATTATGCTATTATAAATATTTGAAATTCATCGCGGAATGAAATCGTACGAAGTTTTCAAATAAAATCTTAATTATTCTTAAAAAAAGCGAACTTAATATTTTCTCGAATGCTGAAAGACCTATTTAATATAATATGTCTTAGTATAATATTCCAGCATTAAAACGTTCCTTTGTTAGTTAAGTCCATATTAATATATATTTTTTTTATTTAATATAGGTAATTATACCAAGTTTGTAACCAAAAAATTAATAAATAGTAGTAACAGCCTGTGAATGTCCCACTGCTGGGCTAAGGCCTCTTCTTCTCTTTTGAGAAGAAGGTTTTGGAGCATATTCCACCACGCTGCTCCAATGCGGATTGGTGGAATACACATGTGACAGAATTTCATCAGAAATAAATAGTAGTAACCACGCAATAAAAGGCACTAAATAAATTCAGTGCCAAAAATAAGTTTTTTTTTTTGTTAATGAAACATAAATAATTGTACCGAGTATCGAATAGAAGAAAAATACTTTTTACTCGATGTACTATAAGACACTATGCAATAAGCAACATATATACCGGCGATGTCAGTGCGATATTTCGAGTGTAACACCGAGCTGTGAGCACGCTACTTCTTACAGACTTCCCGTATGGTGTATGATCTGAAAAATAGCGGAATAATAAAATTTCAATTCACTTTTAATATTAAATTGAAAGAGCCGCGTTATCATATATTATGTTACGTATATTGATAATATTGATAGAATATCTTGTGTTTGTATATATTTGGATGCGTTTACAAATCGTTTATCCGAATGAGCTGCTATTGACGCTGTTTGATTACTTATTCTCGACTTAGTACAATTATAAAACAACATTAGGATGCTATATACTATCTTTAGTATAAAAAATATTCGTTAAAGAACCATAAAACGTCCTAAAATACATCTTGGATAATAACATTCGTGCCACTATTCCTCGCGGTCATGATTTGTACAGCCATTTTTAATCTTTGTTTTGTATATATTTAAAATTTTAATGTAAATAATTCTTACTCAAATACATACATCTGAATGAACCAGTTGTCCACAAGTGATAAAAGGGCCGTTTCATTTTTGTCCGAATAATCGGAATTCCGATTCAATGGTAAAATGCTACTGGCATTCTCGCAATGATTCTGCAAGAACATTACTTTGGTACATTTAAATTCTAGTTAATGTAAATAAACTGAATAGTAATAATAATAATAATAGTGGTATGTTTATAAGGTATGGTAAATAGTGGTAGTTAAATTGGTAAATCTGTCAACCCGCAGAGCGTAAGTAAGTATGAAAAATCTCTCTGTCTGTAAGTCGGCTCAAGCTGTGTTAAGGTAAAGTATTAACCATGAAAATTTCTCACAGCTGGGCTAAGGCCTCCTCTCCTTTTTGAGGCTTGATTTGATAAAGCGTGATTGATTGTTATTGAGTGTAATGTTGATGATTGTTAATAGATACCCAAGGCAGATTCTTCAAGATACTTTTGTTGTTAATTAAATTATAAACACAAATTAAGGACATTAAAAATCAGTAAATAGAACTTGGAATCATCGATTATTGTTAACGTATTATATATAACAAACCACATTGAACAGCATCGAAAAATAAACTTCAAACATTTGTCTAAAGAGGTGAGAAGCGTATTACCTGATAGCGAGACCTCTACGAACTGTCACTTCTTATGCATTGTTATCGTTTATAAATATCAAAAGGAAAAAATAATATTAGTCGCGTATATTTACACCATACACAAAGGACGATACAGTAAAGCTAATTGAAGGCGCCTGGAGCAGTGTCACTGGGGTCGGATTACGTACGGTAATCGGCTTAGCGACCGAACGGCAAGTTTTACTACCGATGTCTGACGCGAGAAGGAAAAGTGCTGGATAATATAATAAGCAGTTTATTTTACGATCACTAGAATTTTATATTAAACTTAAACGATGTTGTAATCAATTTTTATTTCGGATTAATAATTACATGTTAATTCTCTCATCTATTCTACTATATTTCACCCGTGTACATCTAAAGAAACGCTTATTTTTCTTGGTTCAGAATCAACTCTTCAACTTAATCTTCGCTCCCAAAGCGATAATAAGTTAAGTGTGCCCATATGCCATTCCAAATTATATGCTAACTCCTTCACGGCTAAGGCAGTGAGACTGTGGAAGGCACTGCTATTCAAAATCCGTCAATCCTCTTCAATTTCCACCTTCAAACTTCGTACTAAAAACTATTACCTATCGCTTTACCTTTACCTTACTTATTCACTTCCTTCACACTTCACTCTGACCACTGTAGCTGTAGTGTTATAAATGTAAATATATGTATGTATATATAATGCACTCGCCCGTTATGTCCCGCTAGCATCTTAATACAGGGTTCTCTGGAAGAGATCACTACTTGAGTGATAAGACCGCCCCTTGCATGCATCATCCTTCCTAAGCTTTTATCTTTTTTATTATTATTATTTTTTCTTTTTATTTATATTTGACTTGTTTTTTTTTTCTTGTAAGTGTGCAAAAAAGTTATTTATTGTTATCATTAGGTGTACAAAGTATACTTGAGACGACACATAATATATTGTTTAAAATTTTTTTTTTTTATTAATAGATAATCGAATTATTATTTTATTGCTTTTGACGTCAATTATAAATGCATTTAATTTGTTATTATACTGAGGTCAAACCATTGTGGTTTTTTTTTATGAGTCATATATATTATTTTACAAACTTTGTATTTTAATAATTAAATAATAAATTACAAATATGAATTATGTGAAGCTTAAGCATAATAATAAAAATAAATCTTTTAACATCATATTAACATGGATATAAAAAAAAATGAGCACGTAATTATTTTCTTATTTTGACAGGCGAAAAATGTAAAATAAGGTTTAGCCCGCTAAACGATTCAATGAATTGAATTATTCGTAGCATCATTAAGTGTATTCATATTATTTAAAAAAACTCTACTAAAAATTCACACACATCCTTTGTAAATTGTTTCATGTTGTTTAAAAATAGGTTATAAAATAGTATTTCTTTCAAAGAAGAATACACATACATCATAAAGTTTTGAAAAATGAAGACACGGCTAAACTATCCTTTAAGTGGACAAGGATATAATGTAATAAATGATGCCGGAGTCCGTGTGTTCGCTTTACTTTATAAACCACTAGTTTTATCTTACAACTACGCCAGTGTAAAGGATTGTTTCAGGACCATATAAGCTATCAGTTGAATACTGTTAATTATTATGGTACCCTTTGTCCTTTTCTGTACATGCCATAATGATCAGTAGTGCAAGCAAACAATGTCACTTTCGCATTTATTTTTCCAAAAATGGAAACTTATTTCATTAATAGTCAGTTGAAACAAGATGGAATAACGAATACATATACATACATTAATAATATTGTCGAGTGTGTCTGACACTTGACAATATTATTAATAATACATAACGATTTTTTTTAAATTTCATTTAAAAATAAATTACATCAATTGAACTTTTTCTTACATTTCTCTCAAAGCCGTAACCATAGTTATGTATTGCTAAATATTTTAACTTCATAAATTGAAATGCTAAACGGAGATATATTATTAAATAGTTATTTGTAATAAACTTAAATATTACACCAGAAAATCAGAATCTTAGAAATAAAAAAATGCATAAAACCCTTTTGCATGAGATACAAAATAGTAGAATAGGTTCCGTTCAAATGGTTTAACCAACGGCGCCGTGGTACAAATCTTATTCGTCGTGGCTATCTCGATTAGACTGATAAAAGGGTGGAGCGTTCTATTTCCGTCCACCGTATCGGTCTTCCCGAGGAAATGACTTTACTTTTCAGTTTATCTCTCTGAATTTCTAAAGAGTAGAGCGATTATAAGGGTCTGTTCATACGGTCTTTTATCCTCTTACGCTAAGTCTCATCAGGCGAATTGCTTCAATGTCACGATCTTGATATCCCTTGGATACTCCTAAGGATAATAGATGGATCCCTAATTTATTTAAGAAATCAGTTAACAGAATATGTTGTGCCTTATCCAAATGAAAACTTTTAGGATGTGGAATGTTTTATATAATTTACATAATTTTATGTGTCTGAATGAATACGATCAAGCAATTATATATTAATATAATATAGTTATGGTTAATAATGATTTAAATATATTAACATATGTTTTTCATGATGTAAGGTAATGTCGAGTGAATATTGTGGCCTATTCGAATGTCTACATTATAAATAAAACAATATTGATTTTTTTTGTCATTATTATATTATCACACACGTTGAGCTTTAGAATCTTTTTCTAATATAACTATGTATTAGAGTATCATAATTATACATAATTAAAACAAATTTCGACAGAATCGAAAGTCACCCATTAGTTACAATTGGTGAGGTATGGTTTCGAAGTTAATTGCAATTCTGTTTGATTTAGTAAATAATTATTCGTGTTAATTTATGTGTATAAACAAATGGCAAGCTTACTATTTGACGTTTTTTTAAGAGAGTATTCATCCCATTATTTATCATATCGAATTGAAAATAATATTGGTTTCGATTCGATATCATCACATTATTTCACTCAACATGTTTGAGACAAATCGAACATTTATACAATTATGTATTCAAGATTATTACGTATTAAGTAGACAAAAGAAGATTGACAAACAAATCATATTAAAAGACAAAAACATTTAAGGCATCTTACGGCAACGTACAGTAGAATGAATAAGTGTGATTATAATTTAATGTAAAACTGAACGACTAATAACTTCTACCCTCAATAAAATCCATTTGAAACGTTATCAAACTAACTAATTATTTCATATTTTAATAAAAATATAACAAGCATGCTATAATTAATAATGCTTTCTGATACTACAAAGACGCATTACAGTGGCACATATATTCAGAGAACGAACCTTGTCCTGTGTAAACTCTACACTTTGTTTGAAAACTTGAATTGCTGTCGTACTACCTTTAAGATCTCTTAGTTAAGCTCTTATAAATACCTTTTCCTAAGCAACTTATAGCCTATTTATTAAAATTGGGGTCGAAATACATATTCTAGAATATGTACATATTTAGGAATGTTATAAAGTAAAATACACAGTACACTATTGATCATACTAGGATGACCATCCTTCTTTATTACGTTAATATCAAAACCGTAGAGTTATAATGACTATTAGGTTAATTTTTAATACCTAAAAGGTTAATTATAATACGTTTTTAGAACATATTAACTAATCCACAAATGTCACTGGCACATTTTAACATGAATATACCGTTCATAATTATAGCAATCCTTTACCGCCAAAATATTATTTTACACCTAACGCCAAAATTGCAGCCGACGTTTCAAGAGCGAAAACATTTCTCAACCAACACGTGCTTCAGCTAATGTTCGCTCATACATAAATCTACAAATCAAAATTTAATATTCCACATATCACAACTTGTATAAAACGATCGGCTAAGCCATTTTATACATGACTCGACTTATACACACACTGCTACGTTACACGAAACGTTTTGATACACACACGCTTGAACGCTACGTTGCACAGGATGTTATTCTATGTATGTAAATTGTAAATGGTATTGTTGAATAGAACGGCAGTTTAATTTAGCGAAGTTATTTAGCACTTTGTGTTGCATCAAATTTAGTTATAGAATAATCTTTGAAAATATAATATAACTTAATTGTAAAAAGAAATATACACTATTCATTTGAAAAAAGTCTCAATATTTATGTTTATACACTAACCCAGACTACCTTCGAATTTGTAATGAATTAAAACGAAACATGAAAAGGCTGAGCATAAGCTATACCGTACGTAAATTTCGTATTTTGTGAATATGAACTGAGCGTACTAATGGAGGGAAAAGCAATAAATTAAATGAAATATGAAACTTGTCAGTCACTTTGAAGTTGGTATTTGATTTAAACAAAATCGTTTCAACGAGCAAACAATGTTTGAATGTTATCTTATGTAATGTTGTTAATTATAAAATCAATTGAAGTATTTCTTTGCTTCATAAATATTATATATATGATCCAAATATTTCAATAAATACCCTTTATACTTGTTTTCCAGTCGTACTAGTATGAAAAATTTGATTTTATACATTACATTCTGAAATAGGAATATAATATAATAAAATTATCTGATACTAGCGTTTTTTCCTGCGGTGTCACGTAGTTCCCGTTTCCGTGAGAATAGGAGGACAAAATGTAGTCCATGTTAAAGATTTTTTTTAAATCGGCTTAGTGGTTTAGGCGTGAAAGTGTAACAAAAAAACAAACAAACAAATTCACTTTCGCATCTATAATATAAGTTAGGATATAAAATAATTATACATAATTCATTTATAATCTTAAATAAATATCTCGAGATAAAACTTGAATGGTAAATCTACAATTCAAGATGCTAAAAACCAATATTTACTTATGTGCAATGTGTTTGAAAACTGATTGAAAACGTCAAGATCTAAAAATCAACAGTAATATTTAATTTAGTTATTCGTTGGAAGGATTGTAAGCACGACACGTCGTTGCATTTTTTTTCAAAGAACCAAAATGGAATTGAATGTAAATACCAATTTATTTTCAAGTGTCGTGAGTACTTGCAGAGCGTTTAATAGTGAGCACTATTACGCTCTGAATTATAGGAAGATGCACCTGCGTTCATATGGTGGGAATTTCTTAGTAGCAATGTTTGATTAAACTGTTTTTCGTTGGTTCGTGGGTTTCCATACATAAAATATTCGTTGAATTGTATTTAGTTGTCAATGTACTTCATTAGTGAAATAGAAAAACTACTTAATTCATAAAACTTTCATTCAGAACCGTTGTTACCTTCACAGTCAATACTATAACATGACGATTCACAAATGCTACAATAAAGGTTTTTTTATTGTATAGGTAGGCGGACGAGCGTATGGGCCACCTGATGGTAAGTGGTCACCAATGCCCATAGACATTGGCAGTGTAAGAAATGTTTACCGTTGTTTACATCGCCAATGCGCCACCAACTGGGAATAAAGATGCTATATCCCCAGTGCCTGTAATTACACTGGCTCATTCACCCTTCAAACTGGAACACAACAATACAAAGTACTGCTGTTTTGCTGTAGAATATCTGATGAGTGGGTGGTACCTGCCCAGACGAGCTTGCACAAAGCCCTGCCACCGAGTAAAACTCAAGATATAAATTTAAAAATTAATTATACTATAACAAATATCTAAAAATATAAAGGTTTATTTACATTAAAGTCTTCAATAAATACAAATAAAAATTAGAATATCTTAGTATTATTCTAGTTTAATTTGGAGTTAGTGTTAACTTAGTGAAAAAAAAATTTAAGGCAGACAAGGTTACATTATCTTTATACATCCTGTTTTTCTTGTCTTTGCTGGCACTTGGCAGCTACTTAAAAGTTGAACTACTTGTAGCTTTAAAAATAAACCATCTTAACTTTTTAATGTTCCATGGTACAAAATAATTAGTTATTAAAATTATGGGAATTTAAAATGGCACAGCACTGATCAAAGGAAAAAACTTAACAAGTTTTCAACTCAAATTCTAATCTTATAGACGGATATTTGTTTTCAAATGAGACTACCATGGTATAGTTTCATCATTATATAAAAGAGTCAGTTCATAAATGTCGAAGATTGAAAATTGTATGAAAGTAAAACCACGAGTTCTACCAGTGTTGTGTAAAGATAAAAAACGTTAAAATAAATACTGTGATGACAACATAAAAGTGGTACTTAAATTCAACGATGCCTAATATTTTTCTTTCGTAAACAAGATTAAGGGTAATTGTAATTACGTCGTTTTAAAAAATATTTTAGATTAGAAGCAAAAGGAGACAACCTACACAATATTTTCTTAAATATAAATAATCAAAGTAAATCAGTTTTTGTTCCTTGTGTAATATATTATACAAAAAAATGCTATTGCAATTTAAAGGTACAATAAAGTCAGTAACCAACCGTACATAAATATAAACATGCGCTCTATAAAAAGGGTTCTCTTTCATAGAAAAACATCTTTTATCTCGGTGAAATAACGCGTCGCATCACTCATTCTGTTTAAAACAACAGGAAAATTCAATCTGGAGGCTTTCCCGCACATCGTTTAAGCTCCACGCGTGAGGCGTGATGGCTTTAAACGTAGTGGCGTAGAAGTGGCATGTAAAGTTAGTGTGCAAATGATGCAATATAAATTGTCTCAGTAAATCATTATAAAAATACATCGAGTAAAACCTTAATTTTCATGTTAACTAACATTATAAAAAAAAAATTAAAAGCGCATTTGGCTTTTTATCCACACTTTAGTAATGTATGTGACATTGGTAGAACAATTACTATTACATTTTATTAAATTCTGAGATCTACATAATGACTGTAAACGTAAAATGTTTTATATAATAGAAAAAATATACTTCGTTATTTTCCAAATTTCTTTTCAAATTTCCAAATAGCTAAGGCTTATCGCTATCTGTCTTGGTAGGTAACATTCATCATTTATTCTATTACCAGGAATATAATTTGTATATCTGTATCCTGGTTTGAATCATGAATTAGCCGGTGTTTTACATAAATAACATCATCTGTTGATGTATGATTGTTTATGGCATCTTCTATAGATGTAACTTCAGCCAAATCAGTTTCTATATGTTTTTGCATTACTAGTATACCTTCAGTAAATAAATAAACAAACTAATATATTTTTTATATCTTACTATTATAATAGGAATACTTAATTCATACTAAACGTAATTTCTCTTCAATTCAAAATATTTCGTAGTCATCCTCATCCTCGCTTTCATCCCATAAATCATTTATGTTTGTGTTCACTATTCTCCATATATTTCATTTTGAACTAATTAGAAAAGAATAATAAGCAAAATGCCGATGCCGAAATGTAGTGGTTCAAACTGGTTTGGTCCGGTTTTAATTACTATACACTACTACTAATGCAAAAACGTCTGTAAGCTGATTTATCTGTACCATTAGTTCCATTAGCCCTAGTGCATGTCTAGTGCTTCTTAAAAATAAATGTGAAATATATCTTGATACCACTTTTATGATACACTTCATCCTCAGAATTACACTATTGAAGCTCGTGCCTGGTCGCGTTTCAAACGAACCCGCACAAGTAAACAACCTCGAATCAAACGCTAATTCGTTTTGAAACTAGCGTAGGAAAACAATTTGGATCACGTTTGTGTACCTGTAAAACGGTTTAGGGTGATTGAATTTACGTGGAAATTGTTGAATATCCTTTAGTGTAGGTGTAGTATACTGTAACGCAATTACATCATCATCACCACGAATTGTTGCTAACTGAACAATCAATAATAATATTGCGATTAGTATTTATAAGAGTTATATGTGATCGTAGTTTAATGTAGGTAGATGGTAAGTTTTTTCGTAATCTCTTCTCAAATATTATTATAGCTACTGCAATATTTCTATACTCTGTATTGATTCAATTATTTGAAAATAAATAATATAAAACTATTTTTGTGTATTTTCTGTTGATAACTAAATTTTTAAATATATTTTTTTTTATTTGAGGTTAATAATTCTTTCTCGAAATCATAATATCAATTTCTCGAGTCAAAGTTTCAACTGAAATTAATATATTTTGCTCTTCTGCTCTTCATAAAAATGAGGTAATAACATTTAATCGTATTTTATCATCCCTTTGAACTTTTGTCGGCGATGAACATTCAAACCTTATAAAAATTTACTTCTCTCGACAATTCTTACACAAACGAGATTTCGAGTAATAAGCATAATTTTACAAAGAACAAAGAACTGTTTCATATTTTAGCAAAAAAAAATCTTGATGAGATTTTTGAAAGCAACAATTTCAATAAAACTCCCTTTGTTATGTAAATTATTATGACAGTAAAATATTGCTTTCGACGACTATCCGCAAGTCTTAATATTAATTTTCGATAATACAAAAAAGAAGAAATCATTTCTGTTCTTTGATAAAGGTAATGTAAGTGTGAATAAAACGGTAAGATAGGCATACGATTAGAAAATTTCTTATTTTAATATTATAATGTAAAATATTTTATATTCAAAAAAACATGCTTTTCACAAATAATTACTGTTATATTAAATAAGGTTGATTAAAATCATATAAAAAAACATAGTACTGAGTACTAGCGGACATCACGCGACGTGATTCATTCGTTTGCCCTTATCCCATTTATTAGGGGTCGGCGCAGTGTGTAAGTTGCAAGGAAATGATTTGGTAGACTTTTACGACTAGCCTATCTGACGCCAATCGCACTTGGGTGCTCTCTCTCGCTTTTGCTGAGAGGTTGGATATACCCATATATGGGTTGTTAAGACGATTACGTACTTGATTGGATGATTTACTTTGGTTGGTTATTGTTCCACTCTACCTGTTTAAAGATAATAAAGATTTTTATGTTTATAACTGTATGTTACTGTAACTCTTTTGGAATTCAATAAACCATATTATTTATATTACACTTTTAATGAAAGTTTTTGAATTTATAATAAGCCAAATTGGCTTAACACTAGAAAGACGGCAAAATTTAGCTATCTACAAAGACGGCGGGCGGTCAAATGACTGCATGTACTTTTATTCACAAAATTATTTATTAAGATAGAAAAAATATATATATGGGACTATACTTATCACAATACATAGTATTAAGCAGCAATTTTTACATTTAAGATTTTTATTTACATTACTAGAACCACAAAGGGGATTTTTACAAACATCACGTCATATTTTGTTACTTTTTTTTTCATTTGCATTTCATATAACACTCCCGTCTTCTTTTATTTTCCTGGATTAGTACAGAAAACTGAGAAGTAGCAGACGTAGGTCCTAAGCGTTAGGAATTTCGCATCTTTCCCTGTTCGAGGTACCAACAAGTGTAGTGCGTTTGGAAAGTAAATTTTTCACCAAACCAGTATATCTTTGATCTTTATAAATGATTACATTCACCAAGGTTTGCTTTTGAGGCCTACTATCATCTTTACCTAAGTATGTAAAACAATTAAGCACATGCTTGGAATCTATATCAACACCTAAACCAAAATATTGTACCAAATTTTTAAATTTTTGTTTGCAATATATTGAAAAAATCTGTATTGAAATTTATTTTTGCGAATGAGATGTTGGCGGCGACCAAGTTACGGGTGGATTCTGTGTATGGGTCCCACATGGTGCCATTTATTGTTGTTTTACATGATCATGCTTATGAGCGGTATCGTAAAATAAACCAGTGTTCCCTATCCCTAACACCGCAACCACGATTGTTAGTATTGCTAACATGCTGCAAAATCGTTAGAAGTAACAGATACTCTGGGTATTCCTGATATTCAGGAATTGGAAGCTATTAGCTCAAGCTCTGAGAAAGCATTAAGGGTCCTCCAGACCGATTTCGGCCACGGCGGCCAATCTCAAGAGAGATTAGCCAACTGCGCAGGAAATATTATAGTGCACAAGTGTATGCGCAAACACAGGTGCACTCTCTTTTCCTTAGCTCTCATAATCCGATGGGACGGCAATCCGATACGACCGGAAAGAGTTCAGGCGCAGGACCAACGGCTTAACGTGCTTTCCGAGGCACGGGAGTGTACACATTTCCAACTTCCAGACTCCGGGCTGCTACTGAGAATTTTCTGACAGAAAAACCCAATAACTATTTATTGGCCCGACCTGGGAATTGAACCCAGGACCACCGGATCTGCGGCCTTATATCTAGCCACTAGACCAACGAGGCAGTCGAGAAAGCATTATCAGAGCTTGAACTAACAGCATGTAACTCAAAATCGTAATCACTGTCACTTTGTGCACTTAGATTAATTTTCTTATTGATGTTTTGATAGGTTTTGCAGTAAATGAAAAGTTTCTTCATTTTGAAGACTTTAAGACGTTTTACACTAATTTACAATATTCTAAATAACACGCACAATACAGAATCTTTGTAGGTATACATGTGTTTTAAAGAGTAAACAAATAAACTACGAATGTTTATTCATGTATTTATAAGCGTCTATTCAAAATAATAAAAGTCACAAATTATCTGAAAATTTGATTCATTAGTTTCGAAATAAATTAACTTTCAAATTAAAACCCGGTCAAATGACTGCTCCCGTCTTTATAGTGTTAATGTTTAAGATACATAAAATTTGCCAAAGTAACCAAAGATTGAGCGTTCAAACCTGAGCAAGCGCCCACTGATTTTCATCTGTTTTTAATTCATCTCGTACTCGGCGGTGAATCGAAACATGATGAGTAATCATCTGTTGGAGGTAAATATGCCGTATGCGCGTTTACTTTTTCTAAAATTCAATTTTAGGCCTTTCGTAATTATAACGTGTTACGTAAGAAGTTACAGCATCTTCCGATATCCTTTGTCTTCATTATTTCGACCTCATATCCTTAGCCAGTGTCAGACCAGTTTTAATATAAGACGATTTATGGTCCCAGAGGCGACATTCATTTCGGGTTATAAGTACGACTCTGGCCAAAGTTATGTATGTATAAATTAATATTACTAAATTTAGAACAGATTTAATTTAAGCGGCCTTCTCTTCTGAATTGAATAAAAAACATTAAGAAATAACAATTATGTTTACAAAATAATAGATTTAAGCAATTATAATAATTTAACAAGTATGCTATAAAATTATCTTTCCATATGTACTACTGGTAAGGCCAGGTAAATCTTAATTGAACATTTACACCTCGAATTTTAATTATTTGTGTTTATAATTCATTTATTTTATTTCTCATGCTCGGTGGTGAAGAATCATATCGTGAGCATGCATGTATCGGATGAAAAACAAGAAAACGCCTAACCTTCACTTCACTTGGTGGTCTGCAAGCTCGTCTGGGTAGGTACCAACCACTCATCAGATATTCTACCGCAAAACAGCAGTACTTGCTATTGTTGTGTTGCGGTTTGAAGGGTGAATGAGCCAGTGTAATTACAGACACAAGGGACATAACATCTTAGTTCCCAAGGTTGGTGGCGCATTGGCGATGTAAGCGATGGTAACATCTCTTACAATGCCAATGTCCACCGATGTCGATGGTGACCACTTACCATCCGGTGGCCCATATGCTCGTCCGCTTTCCTATGCAATAAAAAAAAGGAAAGTTAAAAAATTAGTACTTAAACACGAAATCGCCTTATCTATACTAATATTATAAATGAAAAAGTAACTCTGTCTGTCACTCTTTCTCGGCTAAGCTATTGAACCGAATATGATTGAATGCTAAATTGTTATGAAGTAAACATACACTCCAAAGAAGGACATAAGCAACTTATATATACTTAACACCTATATGCGAAACGCGCGAAAAATAGCTGCTTATAAATTTTATAGTAATTAATATTATAGGTTATTAATATAATTTAAATATAAAATATTACTACCATAATTATAAGTTTACTAGTGGCTGACGGATTCGCCATACAAACTTTCAACCCCCATTTCACCCTCTTGGGGAGTAGATTTTCGAAAACCCTGAAATACGTATTTATTTATTTCTAAACAGAAGCTACCATAAAAAACTTCATGCTTCTTACATGAAAAATGACGGAGTCCCCATGCAAACTTTCAACCCCCATTTCACTCTCTTAGGGGGTAGGTTTTCGAAAACCCTGAAATACGTATTTATTTATTTCTAAACAGAAGCTACCATATAAAATTTCATGCTTCTTACATGAAAAATGACGAACTCCCCATATCAACTTTCAACCCCTATTTCACCCTCCTAGGTGGTGAATTTTGGAAAACTCTGATTTCTGTACTTATTTATTTTCAACCAGAAGCTTGTATACGAAATATCATGCTTATAACTTTGAAAATGAGGGATTTCCATATAACGGTTCATCCCTTGTTTCAACCCTTTAGGGGTGGCATTACCAAAAATCCTTTCTTAGTACGCGTTTTCATTATAAAATGCATCAACCGACAAAATTTCAAGTATCTAACCCCAGTAGCTTAGGCTCTGCGTTGATGAGTCAGTCAGGACAAGTCTTTTTATATATATAGATTAATAAAGTTTTTTTTTTTTACTAAATGGAATACGTTTTTGAAAATAAAAGATTGAACATGTTTTAGAAATATCATCATGATGAAAAATATTTTAATTGAAAATTTATCAATTAAAATGGTCTATCTTGTATAAACAACTTCAGTTACCTGGAACATTGTTCAAATATAGTTCCTCAGGGAGTGATACGCTGGACTCAATATTAATATAATAGCGCCTCACTCTAAAACATACTCTATTAGTTAGAGCCATTTTTTATGTAAGTAACGTATATTCACAAGATGCCAATGCTTCAACCCAGGCTTGATAGCATTCTACCTTTCGGCGTGATGCCGTTTTGCAGAAGCGACTAAACCAGGGCCGGGATCTGCCGCCGATGGGTATTGCAGAGTACGGCATGAAGATGACCTGAAACACAACATCAGCGACCAAGTCAGCAACGACATCTGGATCCTCCAGCGAGAAACAAATCCGCCCCCATGGGTAGAATGCAAAGAAAGACCGCATCCCATCCCAGTCCGCTAACCTGTAGTGCCACACACGGCGACATCCCACGAACCGAGGCCGTGAGGTGCGTGTAATCGGCACTGTACTCCGGTCAGTGGTCCGACGAGCCAAGAGGAGGTTCTATGGAAACACGGTACCCGTCCGGATGAGAGGTCAGCAGAAGGTCTAGCAAGGAACTCCACATCTGGGATTCGTGTTGGCGAGATAACCAGTTGTGTCAGATCATATGCCAAGACAAAATCGACCACAGATCTCCCCGCATGATCGGTGGTATGTGATCCGAGCCATTCGGCGTGGTGGGCGTTAAAATCGCCAAGAATCACGATCTCTACGGATGGGATCTGCTGCACGGAACCTGTAGCCCGTTGAATGTGCTCAACGAGCCGGTCAGTTTCGGCATTACTGCTATGGAACCTATATAGGCACGCATAGATGCGCGGATGATCATCGCAGTCAACGCGCAGCCAGAGAATGGATAGGTCCTTCCCTTCAAGATAGGCGAGGCGACGAGAGCAGATATCCTCTCTGACGTAAACACACACCCCAGCCCGTGGTACAAAGGAATGTTACAACTTGTACCCCGGGTAGAAGAGGAATGAGGTGTCCGCCGGGGACGATATCTGGGTCTCGGTTAGAAAGAGCAAGGCAGGCTTCGTCGTCTCAAGATGGAAGTGGACGGCGTTTAAGTTGGAATTCAGTCCTCTTATGTTGCAGAAGTCCACAGCGAGGGTGGAAGAGGTTGCCTTAAGATGCCTGCTCCGTTTGCCTCGACCATTTACGTGCCCCCCCCAGAATTCGAAGGGCAGCCTGGGCATCCCTGCTCAGGTGGTGTATGTACTGAGCATGGATGTCCAGAGAAGGATTGTCCACCGCGCAGATGGTATCCTCCTGGGGTAGTATTCTTCAATTCTGCGCACTCATTTTGTGGGGGGGGGGATTGGGCCTCCAGGACTCTTACATACCGAACGAAACGCGGTAGCATGGCTACCACTTTACGCTGATTTTAAGTGAGAGAGTGGTACTTCCCCGGGCGTGCCTTCGGCTACAACCTGAAGGTATGCAGCATGGCACTACCACTAGTGAACTGCTTTGACTTATTGTGAACAAACATTTCATAGTTTTATATTAATTTTTATTGGCAGCAGAGAAGACTTCTACTTATAAATAGGTAAGATTAAATCAAAACTTAGTTATTGGAATCGATATGTAGTGTTGAACTTAAATGACGAGGTAACAAAAGGAGTCGTTGGTAGGAGGTCACCTTCGTCCATAGTCACTGTAACAGCCTGTGAATGTCCCACTGCTGGGCTTAGGCCTCCTCTCCTCTTTTGTGGAGAAGGTTTGGAGCTTATTCCACCACGCTGCTCCAATGCGGGTTGGTGGAAATAGTCACTGACACTGTTACAAATATAAATCACTTCCTTCACCATCACTGTACCACCAACTAAAGGATCTAAGATGATATGACCATCGACCTCACTGTTCGAACCAGAACACAGCAATATAACGAATAGCTGTAAGGTAATAGAAATCTAAAGAGCCCTAACATAAAAAGCGGTCCTGTCATCCTGTTATATGTAATGATTTTATAAAAAATAATAACAAAAAATTATAAAGATAGATTCATAGACAAACTATATTATATCAAGTCAGAAATTATTCCCTAATCTCACTACGCGCCAGACACTAATTCCTTAAGACCATGATAAAAGCTAAATATTCCATTTCAACGCTTCACAGCTTGAAAATTCTAATAAGTTCTACTTTATGCTAATGTCTTATCTAATTTTCTCAAGGGAACTCTAAATGTCTGTTAGTGTCAACATTTATGGTTCAATGACATTAAGAAAGGGAGAGAGTTATGTACTTTCATTTGTATCATTACCATGATATTGGAAATTTGAATTTGGATTTTGTACAATATTCTGACGAAAGTTAACCAAGACGCTTAATAAAAATATTCCTTTTTAGGTTTTTTGAATACTTCATTTCTTTGTCTACACTGAGGCAGGAGCACGCCCACCTTAAATTTTTAAGCTTATTAAATATCGTATACAGGTCGTTCTAAGAATAATAATTTATTGATACTTCATTTAAGTATCAATAAATTGTAAGCATAAACTTGAGTACTCGTATATGATTTAAAAATGTGCAATTTATTTGATAAATAATAATCATTATTCACTATTGTCGCAATTTCAATATTAGTCTTTATTTGATAAATGTTCCATTGTCTTTGAAAGATCTGAATATGCCCTTAAACTTATACAGTTCTCGAGACGTTTTTATTTCCAACTAATGTGTCTCCTTTATTTTATATTCTGGCCAACTGACGCCATATTCCATGTATTAAAGATTTAATAAAAGAAAATTACCAAAAGACAAGTTTGAAACTTTGCCCCGTTTAATTAGAAGTAATATTTAAATATTATGAAACAGAATTTCTCTCAGATTTTCAATTGAATATTCCATGCTCTTTGGGTATGTTCCTCATACCAATATAATAATAACCTCATATTTGAAAATTTTAAAATGCGTTTTAAGGATACAGAGTACCATAATAATCTTAATAAAAGTTTATCGACTTCCCTGTTCATGATTCATTACAGTTTTAATATTTTGCCGGGTCCAATAATACGAAATTAATATTTAAATAAACCAGAAAATATGCGTGATGGAACAAACTCCAAGCTTTATATTCCAAGGAAGAGAGAGTCTCTAATTCCAACTTAATTCTATTTTTTGAACAGATCTGCAGATTATGAAAGCTTATCATATAGCACGAGACTAATTACTATTGTTTAATTTTCAGCACTATGTACATAAAACCTTTGTCTCTTGAATGCGTTGACAGCCTCATTATATTAATTGATTCTCGTGAGGTTTTACCCTCTGATATTACATTTTCTTTGTCATAGAAGTCGTATCTTGGAATGATCCTTGTCTAATTCACTAAGTATATTGAATAATTTATGTGACATCATATAATTAATTGAAAAACGTTGTAGGAATTTAATTTATTTATTTATTGTAAAATAAGTACCACAATTTTGCCTCTAAAATATGTCTGGGTCTGTCATACTGACATACTATAGACTATAGGAGATTGAGTGAATAGAGAGACGAGAGCGAACCTGTGTTTGCTCAACTTTTGTAGAGTACTATTCAAAATTAACTTTAATATTAAAATTATTTATAACATACAGATACACGTATTTAAAAAGGCACTGCCAGCCATTAGGAACTAAAGTGTTATGTCCTATTGTGCCAGTTACAAAACTGAATCACTCTTGAAACCAGAATAACAGCAATATATATTTTTGCTTTTTGGTTGTAAAAAGTGAGTGGGTGGCACCCACTTAGACTGGCTTGCAAAGCTCTTCTACCGAGTGAATAAATAAAAGAGTTTATGAAGAAAAATTTTACAATAAGCAAAACATCTAAGTGACTTTCGATGTTGAAACCGCTCAACGCATAAACGCCGAACATGTAATCAATTTCTTTCGTGCAGATGTTTCCTGTTATTGGATCCCCTTACAGTATAATATGCGGGATTTCATTTCCACATAATATTGTTACATAAATACGTGAGACGTTCTGTGATATTTTTAGCGAAATATCTCAGAGATGTTTTGATAAAGAAATTGTTACTAAAATATTAAAGAGACTGAATGTCTGCAAAATTGAATTCTTTGACAAATCAACTTATTTCAATATTTCTAATATATTATATTGCTAATTCGTCTTTTTATAACCATATATTCTAATGACCTGATATATTCAGGTCATCTCAACTCAACATTTTTTTCCGACTGAAAGGCATGGACGTTTTCTTGTTAATACTACACAATTCACACACATTCTCACATTTTCTTAGAAACTAGTTGTTTCTGTAACGATAACTGTAAAAGATAATTTTTTTGATTTAAATATAATTGAATAAATATGGCAAGAATTTTTTTTAAAGTATTCGTTTTATATTAAGTAATCGAGAATTGGCCAGTGTTAAGCCTTAGGGTTTGGCCTTATTATAAGGAAGATAGTTCAGTAGATAGCCAGACTATAATAAAACAGTAGTTTGAAATCCCAATACAATTATTTTTTTAAGCCCTGAACTTTCTATGTTGGCTATTCCAAGCACACACGCACAATATAATCGTAAATATAATATTCATAGAGCCGCTGAACTCCGACAACTACAAATGACTGGAGTTCACAATGGCCAATACATACTCAATTATGTAGGATATATAATAATATACAAATAGATGCGCAAAACAGGAGCATAATAAGACAAGTTTTATTCATTCACTCATGTAATTCAATTCGACCCTCATACGACCATACGCAGGACCAACGATTCTTTATTATTTTCGAGACACAAAAATATAACACCATCAGCTCTCTTGTTTGCAAATCACACTTATTTTAGAAAATTTGAATTTAGAACCTTGGGTTCTATAGCACTAGGTCAGACACTAGACAAACGAGGCATTTGGCATCATAGCCAAAAATTAATCATATGCTTGGTTCGAATACAAGGGAAGGAAATATTTAACGTTATTTTTTAGAACTCTGAAAAAATATTCAGCAAAGTACTATATATGTTAATATTTTAACAGTGGTCCCACTTTTCTTTCAGAAGTATATGTATACTTCGAATGACAGAAATTCGGGCAATATCATATGTCACATGAACCATTTAGTTGAATTCTGAGAATCGACGATATCCAGTGGCAATCAAAAACGAAACGACTGTGAGCAAAACAATTGTGATTTCATGTACAATAAAAAGACTATAAGCTGGATTGCAATCAAAGAGGACCGCACAGCCTGGTCGTGTCAAATTTATGATTCTTAATGCTACAGAAATAGGGTTGAAATTCGATAATTTTAATGGTTTACTATCATCTGTTGGTCTAATTATATCAGTATCAGATCCGCGCTATCATGGTGGATTGCACTACGATTGTTTTAACTTAAACGGTTAAAGAGAATATGTGATTGATCTTTTAGGGATTTTATGTCAAATCAAATCTAACTTTTTTGTTATTCTTACATATTATAATTATTTTACGTCCTTTGATAGAAAGCCGTGAATTCAACGCTTTTGAGTACCGCAAACCTTGGTTTCAATTACCTTCTCGGAAACAACGATATCTCTGTTACTATTGTATGATATTATAATTATTATTTGTCATCTATAGGAAAGATATATTCAAAATTTCAAAATATTAAGCTAAGAATTATTCTACTTAAAGTTATGCTTAATTTAAAAAATATTATATATTGTAGATAAAAGTTCTGTTCAAGTTTTTATAGAATCAGATAATGTAGTTCAAAGCAATAAATATACTTCATATAATGCATAGATAAAAACTAGTTTTTATCAGTCTGAGTCAGTTGGAACTGGAAATATTCAGATTATCGCTTCGACCGGCGCCCCTAGTACATTTGTCATCTTTATTGCCTCGTGAAACAGTCTGCCGCTAATAAAATTATACAACCCAGCATCAAGTGAATTAAATTTTAAATACTCGCTATTTACTTCCAGGAAGATAACACACGTAGCTATTTTCGGTATTCCTTCATTTATAATATTTACAAGAAAAACCATCATGTTTTCTCTTTTTATCCAAATATATCATTAGAATAGGATTATGACCCATAGATACCTTGGATTTACATTTGATATTTTTTTACATTATTTATTGTGCTAACATCATACACATGAGTCATGGTCACATGGTCGTTGAACATTTTAGAAACAATAATATTTTCATTCGTGGTTGAACCGACAACGCACGTTACTGCAACATTTGTATGGCTTAACAATATTATTGTCTGAATTCCATTCGAAACTAAGTGCCTTGTAAGTTGGGTCAAGATATATTATTTCACCAACGTCACGTAAGATAGAGAAGACACGAAGGAGATTGATCGGGGTGGTCGAGATTACTATGTCAATTAAACTCAATTAAAGCAAATAAGATAGTAGGAATTACATTGTTAAGCCTTAACCTAAAACAACAAGATTAATTTGGATATTTCAATGAAATGGTAAGGTAATATTTTATTATCAGATTTACCATTCACCACTGCTCAGACTGCGATGAGTCTAACTGTGATGGAAAAATTACCCATAGCAATTTAAAAGTTGTACTCGTAAGAATAAAATTATTACCAATTGAAATTGGTTAAAGTAATCAAACGAATTTCAAAATAGATAATAATTTATTATCTAGTATCTAAATGATCTTTAAATAGTTTTTACACTAAAATAAAATATAAAACCATTTATTTGTTTTCTTCTTCTAATCTACACATATTTACTGTAGCTTTCACTATCGTTTAGATTATATTCGTTGGAAAAGTTTTAGTGTACCATACATGTCCGTATTTATGCAAAATGGAACCACACGACAATTTTTGATTTTTTGTTTTAATGGACAAAATAAATCTAAAACTTCACTATATGAGTGAGCGCGAGAAAGAGTATCTTATACCGGACATGACTATAGACAAAATATATAATTTATACTGTGAGTATATAGGAGACGCTGAAAAAGTCAGTAAGGCGATGTATTCTAAGATATGTTACAAATATTTCAATCTTAAGTGGTCTCTTAAAAAGGAACTTGTAATAAGTGTGCTACTTTGCAAGCGAGATTTACCCATTGTAAAACTGCTAAAGAGAAAAAAGCCATACATGTACGTGAAGAACATTACTGAAAATGGGAAGACTCTATGTAAAAGAGATAGAGTACCACACATTTGGTATACAGAAAACACTGCCACTGCCTAAGATTCCTGCTGGAATTATTTACTATAAACGACAGCTTTGGTTGTACAATATATTCCCAATATATTCTACAAAAACAAATTGAAGTGAGTGTTTTGTTTGGATAGAAGGAATGGCTGGTAAAGGTACCTAGGAAGTCGGTTCTTGCCTTTAAAAATATTTTGCTAGACATATTTCTGAAGATGTTGAAGCACTAATTTTATAGAGATTTTCATGTGTTTATATATATTATAATAAAATACATAATTTCATTCATTTATTAGTATATTTCGGGGTTATGGTTCATTTTTGACCCATCAATTACTATAAATAAAAAGGAACCACATGCATGTTTTTGTAATTATCAGGAAATTTGTAGTGAGTAGAGTGCAAGTATACATACACATAATTAAATAGGTAATTAATAAATTCATCAAAATAAGATTAATATTTTTTTTATTGTTTTTAACGATACAGCACATGTTTTTGTAAAACCTTTAATATCTCCGAAATGTGTTTTTGTCGAGTGGTTCCTTTTTGCATAAATACGGACACATTTATATTTATTTAATAACATATTAACTCAGATGTAATCAAGTCATTAAGATGTCATGAAAAATGAAAGATGCATCAAATTAATTTACAACTGAAAAAATTACGTCAAATAAAAAAATTATTCTTTCGATTAAAATGCGACGCTTCAAAAGTTTTATATAAGTCGACATATTGTGTGATACTAGAATATTTAATGTAGATGTGTATATTATGCATAATTTTATTTAAGACGAATAATCCATAACAAACAGAAATGAATGAGACGCAATCATCTACAACCACCACCCATAAACCAATAAACATAAAAATATAACAAAAATAACTGAAGCCGGAGAATATGATTTTGTTGAAGGGATTTGAGACTGTCAAAACGATATACGATCCATTTTAATCTTATGCCATAATTGTAATTTGCATGACATACACTTTTAAGACTTTTACTTGAAATCGGTTTCAGAGTAATTGTTTGTTTAATTAAAGTATATTTTACTTTGCATGTCCAGAAATTCATTATAACAATGCCATTGAAGCACCGCTGAATTTCATGTGCTTAATTTGTGATTATAATTTATCTCGTGCTTAACGGTGAAGGAAAACATCGTGAGGAAACCTGCATGTGTCAAAATTCACTGAAATTCTGTCACATGCGAAATCCACTAACCTGTATTGGAGCAGCGACGTGGAATAAGCTCCAAACCTTCTCCTCAAAAGAGGAGAAGAGGCCTTAGCCCAGCAGTGGGACATTCACAGGCTGTTACTTTACTACTTTACTTTTATTGATGTTGATGTTTGGTGCATTGATGAAATACTATTTTTAAGCGTTGTAAGAAAAAGCACATCACCACAATCACACTGCTGCTGTTAGGCCCTAGTATGGAGCAGACCTAACCTAAATATAACGTTGGATAATTATTGTCTTGAAGCTATCCACGTTATATGAAAACTGCCGTATCTTATTTTTTGTTTATAAATAAAAATATGTGCTCCGTGACTAGTTTAACGTTTAAAATAACGAGCGTTTTATAACCGCAACGTTTTATGAATGCCTTATGTATGTTACCAAATAGTCTGCTTAAGACAAAATCCGTGAAGAAAGTTCTGAGAAATAAACACAACAGTGCGCGAAGTTAGTGATTTTAATTTGAATAACCAAGAACGCTTGTCACCTGAAGTTTTAAGGCCTCGAGCGTCAAAACTCGACGATTGTGAAGATTTATTGCTTCTACTTGACATTAAATTATGTTCATGATTTTGATTGATAATTTGTAATAGCTTTATCATTGGTTAATAATAATTAATGATATTAGATATTTAAATCATAATAAGTTAAAATACGTAATAATATTTTTACGATAATAAATCGGGTAATTTTTTTTCGGGTAGGTGTAAAAAAAAAGACAATACGTTTTTATATGTGCTCTTGTTAATTTTAATTAAATAAAGTGCAAGACCAATAATAACAATAATAAAAATGTGCTGGTTGTGTTCCCTACCTGCCAGCTAAATCTCCATAACACGGATGTAGTCACTTAGTAACAGAATTATTGAAAGAAAAGATCATACATTCACTTTGGCACTATGTCTGTCTGAGTTCATCAAACACTCAATTCATGACCTGACAGAATACTTCAATACACGGATGGCTGAGTTTCAAAAATCTCTTCAAAGCGCTACCCTGGTATCAAGTCCAACCCCCAACATAACGGCGCAGTTTAACTCGTTCAGAGTCTTTGTTTTAGCTGCATTGGAGAGCCTTCAGAAGCAAGTTGAACTCCTGACAAAGTAATTCAACCAAATGGAGGTGTGACATCCTCCTTCTGCTTCGCACCTCCATTCCTCCTCCACTCCTCCTCCTCTTGCATGGAATTCCTGAAGGTATAAAGGAAAATGTACCATCTGTGGTGTCTAAGGTTTTAACAGATCATCTCAAGTTGCCCGAGTTTACCACGGACAAGATCAGTCGATGCCAGCGATTGGTTCAACCCTCTCGGGATAAACCTAGAGCTATTCTTGTCAAATTCCATGATGCGACACTACGAAATAAAAACTGATACTCGAAAACGTCTCTCAAAAATACAGGTGTGACTCTTTCAGAATTCCTTACTAAGGAGAGACATGAACTGTTTATGGCTGCAAGACGGAAGTTTGGAATATCAAAATGCTGGACGAAGAATGATGTCGTTATTGTTACTGGGTCAGACGGTAAGCGCCACCGTATAGTTACAGCAGCTGAACTTAATTCAATTAATTGCACACAGAATGATATTGCATTGGTTGCTATTCCTGCTGCTATTCCCAGTACCTGCTCTGCTGTCTCAATTACTAAATCTACCAATTCCACTCAGGCTATTCGAAGCAAGAGAACTGTTAAAAAGTAAGTTTATTTTTTATTTTTTATTGTATAGGTTGGCGGACGAGCGTATGGGCCACCTGATGGTAAGTGGTCACCAACGCCCATAGACATTGGCATTATAAGAAATGTTAATGGCATCGCTTACATCGCCAATGCGCCACCAACCTTGGGAACTAAGATGTTATGTCCCTTGTGCCTGTAATTACACTGGCTCACTCACCCTTGAAATCGGAACACAACTATACAAAGTACTGCTATTTTGTGGTGGAATATCTGATGAGTCGGTGGTACCTACCCTACTCCTCTCCCTTTTTGAGAGGAAGATTTAGAGCTTATTTCACCACGCCACTCTAATCCGCGTTGGTGGAATAGACATGTGGTAGAATTTCAGTGAAATTAGACACATGCAGGTTACCTCACAACAAATTAAGCACATGAAAATTTAATGGTGCTTGCCTAGGTTTGAACCTACGATCATCGGATAAGATTCACGCGTGTTAACAACTAGGCCATCTCGACTTAACATAACTCGTAATGGATTGAAATATTCTCATATGCAATTTCGAATCGTTATGTTACAAGGTTAAATTGAGCGATTGGCATTAAGCTCAACAGTTATTCTCGTTCTAAGATGAAATATCCCCGTAGACAAAGTTTCTTAGAATTCAGACTATTAAAAGTATATACAAATGGTCAAGAATTTTAATTTGATTTCGAATAATACTACAAAACGAATATTCAGTTAGTAGTACTCGTGACTTGATAAATTTTTAAATTTATTTCAAAGATTTGCTACTAAATGTAATTTAAAAGTAAGAAGCACATGAAGTTCAAAGTTTGTGTTTCACTCAGTTCAGTCTAAGTATATTTTGTAGTCAACTAATTTAATTATATGAGTAGTGAAATACGAGAATTAGGATAGCCTGGCTGGTATTACTTTTTTTTTAAATAGATCCTTTATTTTATCGTTGTTCAATTGAGTTGAAAATGTTTGCACTTGTTCTAGGCTTGCATTTTTAACACGATGGTGTAAAATAGGTGACGGTCGAATAAGTTATTTTAATATTATAAATGCGAAATTTACTTAAATAAATAATAAATTCATCCCTACCAAAGAAGATTTTTCTACTAATAATACAATACTGAGAAATTAATAAAATAATTTCGCCTTATATACTATAAAAAAAATTGTACGAAAAATTACTAACACACAAAAGGCTTCCGACTCCATACAAACAAATGAAATTGAAACGTCTCTCTGCGATATCAAAATAACTGCTTCTTTTTAAATTAATTTGGCTATTGGCTATATAAAAATAAAAAATAATCATTTATAGTACCAATGTCTATCAGCGATGGCCACATACCATCATTTCCTTTACGCTACCTTCTTGTAATCTACTTAAAATAAAAATACGTTTAAATTTTTCCAGCGACCTAATTCGACGGGTTCGGGTATTTATATTCATCACGAAAACATGCGAGTATAAATGTTTACAATACACAAAAACATCTGCTACCCCGGCGTTTCCTCGTCATAACTACGAGAGAAGTTTCGCTTTTCAATAAACGTTCTGCAGTAAATATACCGAGACCCGCGTATATTAGAGGACAAAACATCGCGCCAGCCGTTTTCATAACTATTGGTTCTGTAATCAAAACTTTTCCGATAAGCACTCTGATGTGAATAAGTATCTGCCATTATAAATTTAACGGCAAACAATCTTTGCTATTATAGTTTGAATATTTAATATAAATTATTTTTTCACGAAACAAATTATTAATTCAGTTTTCAGATTAGGTTGATTGTAGGGCTCCAAGCCCGACCGGACAGGTAACACTTAATACATATTCTAGCACCAGAAAGCAGTATTATTCTGTTTCGTTTAAAAATAAATGAGTGAGCCAGTCTAAGTAAAGGCACGAGGGACATGGTGATGTGTGTAGCTACCCGACGAGCTTGTAAAGAGTAGTAGGGCTACTACAAAGTAAAGGTTTTTGGAATTTATTTCATCACGCTTTTCCAACGCGTCTTAGTGGATTATTCGTCTGGCAGAATTACATGTGACACATGCAGGCTTCACGATATTTCACTGCACCATCAAATGTTAATGTTTAATATTTAAAATTTGCATTCGTATAAAATACGTTATGAATCAAGACTTCCAATTACAATACGCTCGTATTGTTTTATCGTTCTAAAGTAACACATGAAATTGCTGTTATGTCCCTTGTGTCTGTAATTACACTGGCTCATACAACCTTTAAACCAAGTACTGCTGTTTTGAGGTAGAATATCTGATGAGTGGGGGTGGTAAGCCACTGAGTAAATTGTGTTAAAAAAAATAATCAAGCTAAGATGACTTATGTAACAGATTTTTAAATACACGACCGTTTTACCTTGCGCTATATTGGTAAATGTTGTAAGGGTTAATAATTTTCAGCTGATGCTCCAAATGCTATTCTCGTACTGTGTCAAAACATTTTAGTTTCTGTATGCCGATAAACGCCAAAGTCTAATATAATAACCAGTTGGTTTCAGAATATTGTAGTATCTGGATGTATTTTTGTTGTATTGATTAGGAGTAGCTTTGATCGTTGCGTAAATACATACATATCTAAGTATGTATTCTAAAAAAGAAATTATTTAATATCCACGAGTACATAAAACACATCGCGATTTAAGAATAAGTCCTCTGCTCTTTTATGTCATCATGCCCTCTCTTATCGCCCATCCATGTCGCTTATATGCGTGCGTGACGCGTATACTTTGCTATAAATAAATAATTATAATAAGTATATTTAATTTACTCCATATTTATGTATTACATTTATCTTAACTAATATTGTAAATGCAAAAGTGAGAGTTACGCCTTTACGTCTTAACTATTACGTCGTCTTAACGATTATCATGACATTTTGCATTAAATATATCAGAGATACAGAAAAGGACATAGGTTATCACCCCCCCCTCTCGAAAACATATCCGAATCCGCATTTTAGAGGATTGAACTGGATTAACCCACACAAAATCAAATAAAAGATTTTGCTTGATACTGATTGTCAGTAATATATCGTTTTATATGATGTTTGTCGATTTTGATCCCAACTTCCAATACAAATTAGAACTTAAATTATTCAGAAATTGTTCTTAAATTGAGTCAAGTCAACTCAGCGACAAATTTACTTACGAAACTACATCTATCATTTCAAAATATTTTATTGGGTACTCAAATTCTCAAAAATTATGAAAAATGGAAGTCAATTCAACACCCAGCTGAGTTTAAAAACTTTTCTAATAAACCTTTTGCTGTGGCAATAATATGTTATGTAGTACTGTGACGTGAACGTCACAATCCCGTCGTTCAATCCCCTATAAATAGCCACATTATTTATTCATTTAATGAATATTTATGTACAGAATTATAAAGCATTGTAAGCTAATTTGGTAGGTATTTGGTCAGCCTGTTAAAAGTTCACATATTTTAAGTGAATAACTAATTAGGCAAATATTTAGCTCAATCTCAATTAGCGCACGCTTCGTAGCTTTAACCTTTATCTTGGTAAAAACCTGAGCTACCTACCCATCAAGATTAGCTGAACAATTTTCTAGCATCAAATTGAAAATCAAATCCGCAATTATAAGTTTCGTGTATTACCCATTTATTAATTTACATATTTTAATAGGGTATTTAAAGTTATATAATATTGTTTAAAATTATCTATGTATTCAGTGTATTATAATAATATAATATGATACTTTTAAAATTAATTAAAACAAATTAAAGTTCATATAATTATTATTATTATGATACCCTTATCAAGTTTTATCATTACGTTTTAGTATAACATAAATATTTCAAAATCATTTTTGATATGTATTTTACAAAATTTAGATATATTTTGGAATTTAGACGTGGTTTAAAAAAAATTAAGTAGAAATTTAAAGGAATAGGCACTTAATATCTTTTATAGAATTTCGCCAACAAATGCGATACTTTTGCTGTGCCATTGCTCGATGTAACTTTAAATCTTGAATTATAAATTTCACTGCAATCAAGTCCAGCTTGCCTTTCTTCAATCTTCAGCCACACCCAGTTACTTCACACTCTTTCACGTTGTATGAAGCTTCTTAAAAGTATTCTTTATTATATTTTTCCGTTCAAGCGTTTTATATTCCTCTCGTGGGTCACCAAATCATGAATATTTATATTATAACGTGAGCAATTTGAAAGGTCCAAACTTTTATTTGAAACGTGTATGACAATAATACAATATATGCACAAAGTATGATAGGCTCCGAGTAAATGGTAAATTAACATTTTATCTACTACTATGCGTATTTATATATAGGGTTTTCCATTAAGGGCGCTTGATCGTGCAGAACTTCCATCGTAGCGTGTGCTGTGTGGCACGTAGCGCCGTCCTGTTGAAACCACATGTTGTCCAGATCCATATTCTCGATTTCAGGCCAAAAGAAGTTGGTTATCATCGACCGGTATCGCTCACCATTGACGGTGACGGCCACACCATTATCGTTTTCGAAAAAATACGGACCAATCACGCCTCCGGCCCAAAATCCGCACCAAACAGTCACTTTCTGCGGGTGCATTGCCACTTGGTAAACCTCGTGTGGATTGGTCTCGTCCCAAATACTTGGCGAATATTTGGTGAAAAAACTTCATGTGATATTTTAAATGTAAGCAAAACTTCAATAGTAAAAACAACTACATATTTAACTGAAATGCACAAAAAAGTAATCCACCCTTAGGAATATTGTTTAACTTCGCAATAAGAAGCTTAACAAGTTCACAACAAATACGAAAATCGAAAGATTACTGTTATTAATTTCAGTCGCTTATGTCGCTTTATAGTAAACATGCATTTCAAAATTTTCAGTTTATTCCAAAACATTCACGATTTTGACGAATTGTCTAAAGCGCCACCACTACGTTATTGAGGATGTTAGTCAATTCACATGACACATTATTAGGATACCCTTTGTCTATTCCTATACTAGTACAGCTATTAAAACATTAGAATTGGAAATCGTATTCATAATAAACACGATATTCGTTTGAACAATTTATTACGTTCATGTTAAAGCCATTTTCATGTTCAATGTTTCAGTGTCGCATAATAATAGTTTTGTTTATAAAATCCCTGCGGGTACGTTTCATGACAAAGGTATTGCATTATATATTTAGTATTTAACGATTCGTATTTATAATAGAATCATTAGCAGGACTGTGTCATTTGCCGACTTATTAAGATTAGTAAATTTGATTAATTATTATTGTAAAGTCAATTCTACTCGTGACTTAAATGATCGCTAGATCATAAGAACCTTTTCTCTTTCGACTGACTACATTGTACAGTAACCCAAAGGCAAGAGAAATGATAGTTCGCACATGTTAAAAATTCGGATCATATTATTATTGTAACTAATTAAAATTACCAATAGGGGGAATATACATAAAATTTAAATTTTGGCTCAGATATATCTTTTTCGAATCTTTATTATCGTTTATTTTTTATTTATATACTATTTAAACCCATAAAATATTGTTTAAAAAGTAAAAAATGTGGGAGAGAAATTCAAACTTCCAAAACGCGCCGCCATTGGTCGAAATGTGATGCCTCATGCCGTATTAAATCTATTCTGTCGGCGTCGATATTCATACTGTGTTAGTAGTGTTTGTGAGAAAAATAGCTTAAAGTTGTATTCCTATGGTGATTTCTAGTGAATTCAGGATGATCACTGATACGGTTTTCAAAGCACATTCGGATTGTCTACCGAAAAAATATGCATTTATGATGACAGCATATTTTGCATGAAATCTCGATTATACGAGAGCAGATATCAAAGGAGAGAAAGCTGCTACAAAATTATTATATTATATGGTATATTTTAATCCATAATATAGATTTTTATTCATAAACTAGCTGTGCCCGCAGTTTTACCCGGGTATAATTAATAAAAATATAATGAATAAAAATCAGCCTAGAAGCTTCCTCGATAGAAGGATTATACAACACAAAAATATTTTTTAAATTCGAACCAGTAGTTCCAGAGATTAGCCGGATCAAACAAACAAACTCTTCAGCTTTATATATTAGTATAGAATGTTTATAATGTACCAAAACATACATATAACTTATACATAATCATTTGTCATTAAAATTACTCCTAAACTCCTATTTTACGTCTATTATATTATTGAAGTTCATTCAAGTATGATAAATTTATTTTTGTAAATATTAGATAAATGTGTAATGATTTTAAGTATATTATAAATCGATATTCTGATTTACATGAATAATTTTTTTGAGTACTTAAGTACTTGTTTGATTCAGAACCGAACTTCACACTAAGCTATAATATAAGGTCCTCCAGACCGATTTCGGCCACGGCGGCCAATCTCAAGAGAGATTAGCCAACTGCGCAGGACATATTATAGTGCACAAGTGTGTGCGCAAACACAGGTGCACTCTCTTTTCCTTAGCTCTCATAATCCGATGGGACGGCAATCCGACACGACCGGAAAGAGTTCAGGCGCAGGACCAACGGCTTAACGTGCTTTCCGAGGCACGGGAGTGTACACACTTCCAACTTCCAGACTCCGGGCTGCTACTGAGAATTTTCTGACAGAAAAACCCAATAACTATATTGGCCCGACCTGGGAATTGAACCCAGGACCACCGGGTCTACGGCCTTATATCTAGCCACTAGACCAACGAGGCAGAAGCTATAATATAAATACTGCTATAAAGTATATAAATACCTAAATATATTAAAATGATCTTCACAACAAGATAAAAACGATAATCAAGATACATTATCCCTTCTGATCATCTTTTCGTACTTTCGCATCGCTTGGATTACGAAAAACATTTTATCGGGTATATCTTAATAGTGTTTTTATACTTGCTTCTTCCATGATCTGTATAGCAATCAAACCTGAATCGCTAAGAGTAAATAAACACGGGACTTGGCATGTGACGTCATCGACAGTGCGCGCAAAATGGTGGCATCTGAGCGGCTAAAATTTTTTAAATGTTTTAAATTACACTTTAAAATATAATTTGAATATTTTCAAGCATATTTTTATGTTTTTCTACTTTATAACGATTTAAATAATCAATTTATGTCATAAAAAAAGTTATACATATTCCCTATTAAATAAATACGGTTATAATACCTATTAGGAAATTAACAGTATTGTAAGACATTTGCGACTTGCAATAAGAACACTCACATTTTTTTGCATTTTATCTTATTAATATTTAATAAAATTTAAACAAGTTATACGTACTAACTACGACTCGGTTCGCCTCGGAGGACGTCATTTAAATTTTCACCATTTTTTTTTTAATTATGACAAGTCAGTAACATAATCTATATACCTAAATACATTTTCCGATACGATTGTGTGACAAATAATCAAAGACACAAACTCTAGCATTTAGAATATTATACTTTATAATCTTTGTTGAAAGCATGTGGCACTGAAATCTGAAAGCGATGTTGAGTAGGATGAGCTCGCTTCTTTTGTTTCTCATTTGAAATGACAGACATTTTGTATTGTAGATCTTCCATAATGCATGTAAACTAGGCTACAAGTAAAAGGCCGGAACAAATAATAGCACGCATTTAGCTTAAACAATACATCCAATTAAATGAATATATTACTAATAGCTCTTCGATACAGGAATAGAAGTTACATACCTTTCGGCTTAGTACAAATACGATTTGACACCTTGCGTCAAAATAGTCACTCAAACGTCAACTGAATATATACGTACTAAACCCTTAAATTTGACTTTTTTATATTGACATTTGTTGTTGGATGCGTTGTTATTCGAACAATTGAATTATCTTATACTTTTTTTTTTTTAATTAGACGTTATTCTGTTTTAAAACTTTATTTGATAATGGAACACGATCCCAATTAAAATTTTATGTTTGAATTTTAAATTAAAAAATAACTTATTGGTGCTTACTATTTTGGCATTGTTTTATTTTTAATTAGTGAGGACGATTCGAAACTTTAGAAATTTTCTCAATTTATTTTCAGTTTATTATTTATTTGTCCGTTAGTGTAGAATACCAGACGGAAGTGTTGGATCGGAACAGAGCCGAATGAGCGTACTTTTGTATTGTTTAACTTTTGATTAAAAACCTCTGTGTCCATTCTCGTTTGCTTCTTTAACGTTAAAATCTTTCCAAAGATATCTATTGATACTGTGTCGTTTGGTTTGTCTATTCCATTTTCCTTATATCTTTATTCTGTAATTACTTAAATAAAATAAAATCAAACATTATATTTATAAATAAAAACATTTCTTTTACCTTATACAAATTGACACAAAATTTCTTGTGACAAGGTATTGATATTTGAGGTATAATTGTTTTCTTTTTTTTTTTTATAGGTTGGCGGTTGAGCTTTTGGGCCGCTTGATGGTAAGTGGTCACCAACGCCCATAGACATTGGCAGTGTAAGAAATGTTAACCATCGCTCACATTGCCAATGCGCCACCAACCTTGGGAACTAAGATGTTATGTCCCTTGTGCCTGTAATTACACTTATCTAAATACGCAAATATAGAACATAAATATTGTATTGTTTTACACACAAACATATTATGTGCGTGTGTATTTCAAGCATATAAAATCTAAAAAGTAATATAAAATCACCATATGTGAATAGGCGTACCAGACTCAGGTGTACCAACTTTCAAAATTGCGTTCAAAAATTTATTTGTGTATGTATTTCTCGCATAATGCGTCGGAATGTACTGACATTGTAAATATTACGTAGCGTAATGAATATTCAGACAGTAATGCTGTGATGTAGCATAAATTTTGCTGCAAAACCTAACCGGGTTTACCTGAGAATAAAGATTATATACAAAATGCCATCAAGCGTATTTTTTCGTGATTGGAAAAGGGTCAGGATCAACTTATCTATGAGCTCATAGAAATCATTTTGATCCTTCCTGTCACGCTTCGATTTGTTTTAATGTTATTTCGGAATTGATTAAAGTTTATTTTCTTTTATATACAATTCCTACCTTTTAAAATGATTTTCTTGTTATCTATAAATTATAGTTTATATTTTTATGAGAGTTTTTATGAGAACCAATAATGACTATAATGAAAATTATTATTTATTCAATTTTTTGCTTTTAATGGCTACAATGTATACTTCCTAGAACTTTTGTATGTGTAATCGATTTCGGTCAAATAAAGTCCATTGTTAATAAATAACTGAGTGTGAAGGTTTTGAATAATGAAACAAGTAAATAATACCAATTTGTAAAATATAAAATTAATATTTAAATATAGGAGTGCACTCCGCGTTACTAGTTAGTCATTTATTTTTTAAATAATACAATTACAGTAAACAATTCTGTAATGCATTGTTCTGAATGAGCAATATTTTTTCACAAGTAATTTAATCGCTGAGATTGATGGATTGACAGCTGACCTACGTGCAGAATAATACCAGTTGTATATTTTGGTATTTCCAGAACTCGCATTACATTATACGATAAAAAATAATCTTATTTATAAAACATCGATCGATATCGTATCGAATATAAAAATTCGAAGTTGTAATAACAGACTACGAATCTGAAACCATTATCTCAATTGAAATAAACAATAATTACAATATTGTTAAAAATCGATGGACGATTCACATCATCATCATCATCAAGATTAATGTTTTAAATAAATGGAAGTTCTGGAATTAAATCTATTTAACGACTAAAATAAATTAGATAGAAAACTTTATTGAAACCATCCTCCCCAGTTTTTCTATAGTAAAAAGACAATATATACAGTAGTGGTCATATAATTAGCACACTTCTTATGAATAAAGAAAGTCTTCAACGTACAAATGTTCGTAAAAAATATACACATTCAATAATTAATAATCATGCAATAATATAGCCACTCAAATAAAAAACTCATTAAATGCATAAAATAGAAAACATATTTTACTTTTAATTACAAAATGAGTCTTACACATGTAGGAGTTTATTTTCTGTTACTGGACGCTTGGACGCCTAATTAGAAACATGTTAAAACAGCATCCATAGCTCGTTCTTTTTTTGAAATTGGAGAATAACATTTCATTTTCTATTATTTTGGCGGCAATTCAAAATTTAATCTGAATTTTATTTTGTTCAAAATGGGAAAAAATAAATGTAGTGACACGTCAACTAGGCAAATCATTGTTAATTTATATATAGATCATAAGTGGGCGTACTTATAGGGTTGTGGTTGTGGGCGTAATAGGTGAGCATTTAAATTGTTCTGTTAAGAAAGTTTTTAATGCAATTGATCATTATAAAACACATGCAACTGTTGAAAATGTTCTTAGAAAGGCTCGGCCAAGAAAATCCTCTCCCAGAGAAGATACGCTAATCGTTCGTGTTGCTAAAAAAGACCCAAGTAAAGGCTCCAACCAGATTAAAAATAAAGTTTTTTCGCCTGATGACCCGAGAAACATCTCGTCAAGACTGATACGCCGAAGATTAGTGGAAGCTAAATTGTTTGGAATAATCTCATGAAAGGTCCACCACCACTTCTTACCAAGCAACACCAAGAGAAGCGATTATTATTCGCAAAAAAATATGTTAATTGGACAGTACGAGAATGGAAAAAAGTGTTATTTTCAGATGAAACAAAAATAAATATGGTAAATTCCGATGAAAAGCGCTATGTTAGACGCCCTGTAAACAATGCTTTTAATTATAAATACATAAGAAGTATAGTCAAGCACGGTGGCGGTACAATGGATCAATAATAGTAATAATAATAATATCCTGGGACATTATTCACGCACGGCCATCTGATCCCAAACTAAGCAGAACTTGTACTATGGAAATCAGACAACTGATATATTACGTATACTACTTTTCTTTTGTAAATAGTTACTTATATAAATAATTACACCCAGACTCAAGACAAACAGATATGTTCATGCACACAAATGTTTATCCAGGGTGGGAATCGAACCCACGACCTGCGGCGTGAAAGTATCTTACCGACCACGCGATCAAGTTTGTCATCAATCAATGGCAATACAATATCTTAGAGCACACAATGATTCCCTACTCGGACGATCATTTGCCTATAACCTGGATCTTTCAGCATGACAATGACCCTAAACACACGGCCAATTAGCGTCAAATGTTTCCTTAGCGAACAGCGTATATCCGTTTTAGACTGACCAGCAAATAGTCCGGATTTAAACCCGATCGAAAATATCTGGTATATTGTTAAAAAGAAAGTCTCAAACAAACTTAACACCAGTCAAAACGAACTATATGAAGCATTTGTTGAAGCATGGAATTCAATCCCCCTAGAAAAATGTATGAAATTGATTGAATCAATGCCACGTCGTTGCAGTGCTGTTATTGAAAATAAGGGATACGCCACTAAATATTAATTATAACTATTGGTAGGCTGTGGATAGTAGCTATTTCGTAAATAACAATACTAATTACAAATACTTAAAAAAAAAATTGTTTTTTATATTTTTTGTTGTTGTTTCTAATTAGTTTACCATTATTGTTCATACCTTAAAACTGATTTAAATGTTTGTCAAAGTACTGCTGTTTTGCGGTAGAATATCTGATGAGTAGGTGGTACCTACCCAGACGAGCTTGCACAAAGCTCTTCCACCGAGTATATTGTTTTTACCACAGATTTTATTGATTTGTTCAAGTTTAAATCACATGCCAACAAGATTTATAAGTCATTTTAGATCCATTGATTGGCAAACACATCGACAAGTGATGTACTGAGATGATGACTGAGGTGCAGTGAGTCATTACACTGCCCTAGGCTAATTTGCACAAAAAAATCATATTAGTATACAAAATGTTGCTATTTAGTTGTAAAAAAGGGGGCTGGTGATATATGTAATATATGTACCTAATATCTTCTATATATGTGCCGAGACAAATTTTAATATATAGCTGTTGCGAATCTGACCACAGTTTTGATACAGACATTTCCCACTTCTAATTTACTATTTATTCTGGAGGTTACCTAGTGTGTCCTAATATACAAGCGGTTTTGTCTTGAAATTATGGCTTAATTTTATGCGGTACGGTGAATGAAAACAATGTAAGACGAAATATTTGGAGATGTATTTTCTTCTGTTTATGTTGAATAAAATAAACTATAAATTAAAATTTTCATCATCATCATCATTTTTAAATGAAATTTTTTACTTATATTTATTTAATATCATACACGTATTATTACTGAAATCAAATTTAAAATAGGAATACAAAAATCCACATTTGAATGTTGATAAATACTTGTATGTATTAATGGCGTCGTTGGTATTATAGTTTGCCTATAATGCTCCAAATTACAATACATTTTTTTTTTTTTCTGTCAACAAAGTCTTAGTCGTTCGGAATATTAAATCGGACTCAAGTACGTGAATTCTTTGATCCCGCGATAGATTTACTTTCGGCCGTACCTATGCTGATAATTTTCCGGTTTAATTGAATTATGAATTATTTTATGCTTGAGCCCATACTTTAACAAATCCTGTCCAGTTGGCTCCTTAGTCCTTTGAGAAAAACAATGGTCAAAATCAGTCAAGGCGATTTTGTTCATATTTCTTCCACTTAGAGTTAATATTTCTTAGATGTAAAATATTTATATATCGATTTTAAAACGCAATAATATTTCCTGATAAAAACAAGTGATATAAAAAACAATAATGATGTGTTATTAATTTGACTATTTATTATTTTAAAATATTTTTTGTGGAAATAAAAGCTAAGTTACTGGTGGTAGGACTTTGTGCAAGCTCGTTACTCACCCATCAGATGTTCTACCGCTAAATAGCAGTACTTTGTATTGTTGTGTTCCAGTTTGAAGGGTGAGTGAGCCAGTAATTAAACTATTTACAGGTACAACGGGACATAACATCTTAGTTACCAAGGTTAACTTTTTTTTATATAAGCGGGGGAAAACTGTCAGGAGGCTCACCTGATGGAAAGTGACTACCACCGCCCATGGACATCTGCAACACCCGAGTACATGCCACCTGCATGTACTCGTTGCCGGCCTTTGAGAAATGAGTACACTTCTTGCTTGGAGGTTTTTTTTGTCATATCGGTTCGGAAAAGTCGCCGGTGAAAGCTGGTTCCTCGGAGTGGTTGTGCGAGGCCGGAAATGCCTTAAGAAGCGCGCTATTGTGGATTTCCAGACATCAAGGTGGTCGACGGTGGTGATGTCCAGTGGCGAAATTCAGCGGCCGGTATTAATTCAAACAATTCTTCAGTAAATTCCCCGTGATATATATGCGATAGAGGATGCAGAGTGACCCAACACCTCTAAACAAATCCAAGGGTTATAGCCGGTCGGTAAGAGCTTGACCGTCGACAATTCGAACTGGTCTACGTTGAATGCGGTCAAAGGTAAGAAGATGGTATTGGGACGTTCCCGCCCAGATATGAGTCTCCATGTGGGGCCAAATATGCGCCTTGTAAAGTTTTAGACGATGAGCCGACGTGAAGTACTGTCTTGTTGAGCACTCCAAGCTTTTTAGAAGCCAATTTAGCTTTAATTTCAACGTAACGTGTTCCCGAGAAATAAAAGCGCGGCTTGTGTTTAGGGTATCTACAGTGCTGTCATCTGCATAGCAGTGAATGTTGCTGATTTGCAACATGTCACTGATATGCAAAAAAAACAGAGTACTGATAGAGCGCAGCCTAGTGGAACACCAGCTTTAACGAATTGAATTTTAAGAATTTCTTACAATGCCAATGTCTATGGGCGTTGGTGACCACTTACCATCAGATGGCCTATTTGCTCGTTGTATACTATAAAAAAAATCATAAAAATATAATTAACATAAGCGTAGTGGCTGAATGCTGTTTGTTGAGAGAAATAAAGTAAAAATGAACTGTAGCTTGAATACAATGAATTTGATTAATCGGCTGACGTTATCGAGAACAGCTCCTCGAGGCCTAATTTTTCATTCAGATACTATCGCGTTTCGATGGAAAATTTAAATTATATTTACATTATGACATTTTATAATTATGTATTTATTTGAACTATTTGGGAAAATGACCATTTTACATTTACTTTCAATAACATTCAAAACTTATGAAAAAGAAGGCCTTTTTTAATGTACAGAATTATATAAATGAAAGAAGAGCTTGGAATTAGTATCGGTTGATGTTCATACGGGATGCATATGTTTATATAAGTGACCTTGCCGGTTCTTCACGATAGAACTAATATTCCGTAACGGTGGTAGCTTTATAATAAAATGACCATAAATGCGTGTACGAGCTTTGAATAAACTATATTTTGATTTGAATTGAATAAGAAAACCTTATAAAATTATTCTCATCACTTTAATAATATAATAAATAAATTAAAATATTATGTTTCTTAGTATTCGATGCGATTGAAGTTAAAAATTACTGCCCACATGAACTTAAATTAGTAGAAGTAAGTATAAACTTGAAGTATATCTCGTTATTAAGTTAATAATAAAAATCAATTTTTCAAACACAATTCGTTTCCTATATAGTATGTTGAATCGATAATGCAAATCATTAAAACAAAAAAAAAAAGAAGTGTCAAGCAAAATCAGCATTTTTCGAATCGATTTCGAAACCTAATAACTTGTCACCATCGAGAACGATCTCATAAATCATCCCACGACAGATCCACCTCGTATCAATCATCCGATAGCCCTTGCAGTTAATATCTCTCAGAATGATAGCGAAAAACTTTATATTTACATAGAAGACGATTCGGTCCGTATTATGTAAATAAGATCACGTCGAGGGCCTATGGTTTCCTTTGCAGAGATTTAGAGTTACCGATCTTATGGCTTAATGTTGCTTTATATTTCATTGAACATTGTTATTGTCAAACCTTTTTACGATCGTTATGTTTACTGAGATGGCTCAGTAAATATAACAGTGGATCATAGTGGATCATTATCGAACATTCAATTGGATCACAGTGGATTTTAGTTGCATTATAATCAATGAGTAAAATAAATGTTATGAGCACTAACGTTATGTCACGCTTCGGATGGTTAGGTTAGGACGTTGCAAGGAGACCTTCATTTATCAGACATGATCTGTCCTGAAATACGCAGTCACTACTTTGTGGTTTATTAATAAAGAACCGTCAATAATTTTGTTAAAACTGCTTTGCTAACACTTATAATATTATATTACACACTATGTACTTCTATAACAATAATATATACATATCTTTTCTTCCTGTGTGAGTATTGCTTAAATAAAAATAAAACAATATTTTAAAAGACATATAACAAGGTGTTATACTTTTTTTTCTAAGACACTTATTTCTAGCTTTAATATGTAATAAATTTATACTTTCTCAATTACGGTGACCTTTGCTCTTATTAATTCAATAATTCACAGAAACACACTTATGCTATAATTCTAATACACACGTAGTTGTAGCTTAATGTTTCTAACAAATATACTATATATCAATTTCAAATTTTCAACCTTTTCAAGTATATGTTAATTGGATTACAGTTAATTAATTTTGTTTAAGATAAATAAATTACCATCCAGCTGATCCGTTGAAGGTTGGGAAACTCATCAACGGCAATGTTTAGCAAATCTCAATTTTTTGCTTTTGAGATTGAATCGCCGATTCTCACACATATTATAAATTACATCGACGAGGGTATATTTAAAAATAAAATTTCATTACGACTTCTATCCCTAAAGTGTTTGCAGTTATTCCTTCAATTAACAACATTTTTTTTTTCATATGAACGCTTCAAAGTATGTATTTATTTATTATTAAGATAAAACATTTGATATTGGAATCTTTCTATCAAGTTATCTGATTTGTCAGAAGGACGAGATTTCTCAAACATTAAATGACTTTTAGATTTGACGCCGAGTATTTTAATATCTCGTCAATTAATCATTTCTATTTATTTCTCATTTAGTTTTGTAACAATTATTTTCGCTATTTACGTTTTGAGTGGAATCATTAAGGATTAATTTGCTCTCGTTTAATTATTCAACAAAATAATATTGTCATTTAAATTTGTATATTTTTTATGAAATGAGTTTTAAATTAGATTTTGTAAAAATGTAGGAGGAGGAAAAAGCAAATAGATTAATAATTATTATGTAATTGCTCCAATGTAATTTAATCTTCTTCTTCAAGTGCCTCTCCGACTAGTGAAGGTTGGCAGTCAGCTTCGAACACTCCCTCTTGTTCTTCGCGAGGTGGAAGATCTCGGCGCCAAGACTTTTTCCTTCGACCAACAGATCGTATACCAAGTTAAAAAATTTAACCAGGAAGTCACTATTTTCCTCTTCAATAAGTTTAAGTACCTCTATGTGAACATTATCCGGCCCGGACGATTTTCCTGTTTTAACCTTTCTAAGAGCGTTTGTGACTTCATTTTTCAGTATAGGATATCCCTCCTTTGAGTCACGATTTACCGCTATGCTTCGTAAGTCATCAGCAAACAGTGATGAAATGTATTGTTCGCATAGGTGACTTTATCCTGTTATATCTAATATGGGAATATTAATTTCGTCCGTAACTTGGCGAGTGGTCTTTTTGTATAAAGTGCAAGTAATAAAATAAACCCTATCATTTTATTTCCTTATGCAGGTTGAATGCATCATGCTTAGCATAAAGGTCCTCCACAAAATCACACTTGCGCTGATACCAAGCTTCTCGAGCATAACGAACTTCAAGCCGAATTTTCTTATCAATCTCTGTATACTTGCTTTTATCAGAATTCTTCTAGATTCTCCTTTTTTCCATAAGATTATAAAATATTTTTTCTGTCAGCCAGCTCTATTTAGGAATCCAATGTCTTTTCAAGTGTGTCTTATTGATGTTTAATATTTTGTTCTTAATTGAACACCACTCTTCATCAACCGTACGCATTATCCCAGGCTTCTTATCTGCTGCCCACTTATTCACTCCTTTCGCCACTTCATTTTGGATGTTAAGCTCTTTAAGTTAACTCACATCTGTTGCATGGTATTGTGTTCTCTTCTTTAGTTGTTTAAGTCTACATTATATTATCGCGATAACTGGATTATGGTCAGATCTTATATCAGCCTCAGGATAGGTCTTAGCACTTTTGATGCAATTACGGCCGATTATTGATCATAATGTAATCTATCTGATTTCTTACAATTTGCTGAGGGACATGTTTAGGTGACGTCCATGTATATATACAACCTCCTTGGTGGTAATTGAAAATAAGTGTTTATGATAGCAAAATCACGTTCTTGACAGAATTGTACAAGGGTACCACCACTGTCATTCCTTGCCTCAAGTCCGAACTTCCTGGCTACTCTTGGGACTTCTCCTTTCTCTACTTTAGCATTAAAATCACCACTCACTAGATTTATTTCGTGATTTTTTGTCATTTGGAGCAGGTCTTCTATTTCCTTATAAAAATCTCAAACTTCTTGATCTGAGCCATCTTTAGTGGAAGCATACACTTGTAAGATGTTAACATTTCTTGGCTTGGCTTCTATTTGGAGTTCATGGTTCAGTTTGATTTTGGTACTAAGTTCATAGGTGCATTAATGCATTTTGTGTTTATGATTACTCCCACTCCATACTTGTTGGAGCTATCGTCAGAACCAGAGTAATACATGTTGTAGTTATTATCTATTTGATGTTTACCTTTGCCTATCAGTCTGATATCATTTAGTCCCATGATGCTAATCTTCATTCGTTGCATTTCTTTGCAGACATTGTAGATTTTTTCTACTCTTTACTCTTCAAACTTCTGACTTTCCACGTTCCTATGTTCATTTGCTGTTTTTTCCACCTGAGGATTCTTAGCACCCCTGTCCCATCTAAGGAACTCGGGGCCATTTCTTTCTGTGACTTTTTCATAAAGCTGACAATAACTAGGGAAAGATAGTGCAGTGGTTTCCCCTTGCCTTCTGCACCAGACATTTTAGAGGTTACTTGTACCTCAAGGTCGCTGCTTGCCATTTCTAATAATTGTGTTGGATTCGTATGGTTATGCCGCCACACATCGGTCGCCAAGGCCTCGTCTGTTATCTAGCTGGGGGGCACCACGTGCAGGTGAGGTTGGCGATTGGGTCGGATTAGATGGTAGTCGGAATAGAGTGATATAATGTTGTTACCAATATATTAAATCTAATCCTCAATTGTTATTATTATAGAATGTTACAATTTACAATTTCGAATAATGTGGAAATATTTAAGTCGTGAGGGTTGTAATATTTTAATGTGTATTGAATTAAGTAACTAACAAAAGTTATTGTTAGTATCGAATTTATTTCTTTTTTCGTAAGCGAAGTTGAAAAATATAAAGAATATACAATGAAGACTAAATCATACAGTAACAGCCTGTGAATGTCCCACTGCTGGGCAAAGGCCTCTTCTACCCTTTTTGTGGAGAAGGTTTGGAGCTTATTCCAAATATACTAAATAATACTATTATAAATCATAATCTTGTTTTAAATCCAATTATTTTATTATAAAAAAATTAAATGCCTTTATTTAATATAAAAGTATTACATCCACCTAACGTAAAAACTACCATCAATGCGGGATACCAAGGTGGGTCAAATAATGTAACTGAATGTTAATATAATTCATTCTGACAATTCGTTTTACAAGTACATACTCTTTCAAAATATCTAAATTGTATTGTATGCTTATACGGTATTATGTAGATAATACTTAATTCCGTAATTACAAACAAAAACAAGAAAAAGCTAGTGTATACAACCATTATGCTGCCCAGCCTTTCAATTTCGTAAACGCGTTTCACATCCGCTATCAGAGTTTCCTTTTAATCGTCAATGGAGCGATGTTTGAGCGTCAAACACAGTGCTCATTTCAGAAGCGAGTGTATTCAGAAAGAGTTAGAAACGAAACCACCCCTCGGCTTGTGTGTTGTGCGCTGAATGGAGTGGAAACGCTGTGACGCGATGCGAAAATGCGAATGCTTTCTGCGAATTCAATTCTTGAATTGTGTATGATGACCTATATTTCGTTAATACTAACGATTCACTAACTTTATTGATACTCGTTAAGGAATCAAAATCAATGTAAGCGTAAAATGATTATTATTGATGATAAACTTAAGGAACCATGATAACCATATTGGAAAAAAATAATAGTTAATTAAATAATAAACTGCTTACAATTATTTTTGATTTGCAAATAAATATTGTAAGTTAATAAACGGACGACATGCTTTTGTGCAAAAAGTTATTCCAATTGAATTATTTCAAGTCAGATTTCTAAACATTCTGAAAACTGGCTCATTCTCTTAATTACCGAACCGCTGTTGTGACAAGGCGAACGTAGCTTCCGAGAAAACTACCATTAACGGAACAAAACCTCAATATGTTGTAAACTGTTTCGCTTGAAAACAAAGTGCACGCGAATATCAAAGGTAAAATTAAATTCCGCAAAGCGAGTGGAGTGGTAACCGATTTTCTCGCTGCCTGTACACTATGGCGGGTAAATCCGAAATGAGTTGCGAGTGACAGTTGCGACGAGAGCCTTTAGAAGGATGTATTTCGAGTATTTGAAATTCGACTTAAATGTACTTTTATAAGAAAGATCTGTGAATTATAATAGCAACCTATAGTATGATTCTGATATTATTTACAATGGAAGAATATTTTCGAGAATTACAAAATTTCCTATTTACCCTCCAATTAAGGTTAAATCTTGTGCTAGTAGTAGGGGACAGCTTATATTTTAAAATTAAGCGAAATATTTATTAATCTAAATATTTTAAATTAATTTAAATATTATTTAAATATTGCCAGATAGAGGCTCTACTTTTTATTTATTATAAAATATATTCATATATTTTATTTTATTTCACATTAATTGTTGTCTACATCCCAGTTTTTCGGATACACGTTCTTGGGATAATTATGTTCATATTTTGTAATATTAAGCTATATTTTCGTCATAAAACTCTTGTTTATATATTTCATGATTAAAAATTCGAATAAAATATAGTAAAATTGCAACTTTTAATAGAAGGCTGTCACAGATAACGAGAATCTATTGTTTTTTTTTTTCGTTCATTTTTCGCAACGTCACGAAAAGTATCGACAATGGAAGTTTCGTAGCTGTCTTGCAAGTGACAGTTATTTGATAAGTAATTGAGTCAATTTCATTCTCTCTTCGCAATAAATATACGCATTGAATGATTTCATTTAATTAAATTTGATTGATTTGATTTTTTTTTATTATTTAATTAAATGGCACAGTTTCTTATATAATTTGATTTTAAGTAGGCTCATAATAAGCTACTTATTACTACTAGCTAGCCAGCTACTTATTATACTAAGCTACCGCTACGACTACTCTTTAGCTATTTATTATACTAAGCTGCACGTTCGGAATGTAGATTCTACCAAGAAGAATCGACAGCATTTCACTCTTGCAATAATTTTCTTTTAACTTGCTAATTACTTTCCTAAGCCGGTAAAGCACAATCAGCATATTAAACTATAAGCAAAAATTGCTTATATATTATAACAAGAAATCTCAATTAAACGTTTTGTATGAATGTTTCTAGCAATTTCCATGAAGCATATTATTTACAAGCACTTTGCCCGCGACTTCGTCCGTGAAAATTTAAAAACTATTATTTAACGTAAATTAGTATTTGGTAATAGTCTAATCGTAGGACAGTTACAGTTTGTTCAAACTGTGCCAGTTTTCTTACTGGGAGATTTTTTATACCCGTCATAATTTCTAAACGAAAAGTCCGATCCGGATCATTTAAAGTGAAATTTATATGTAAATAATCAACCTTATTATCAAATCATTTAAGTGAATAAGGATTAATAATATCATGATACTAATATCACCAATATTCGATTGCACCCGTATTTGAGCTTAATAATTTAACAAAAGCTATTATTGTGGCTTAACTATAATAGTTAAGCAATATCCATTATGGACTTTTTTGTGAGCAATCATGAGTACTATTTATATATATATATATATATATATATATATATATATATAGAACTCTATTTTATATATTGTCAATAGTTTTCGCAGCGCGCGCAAAATAATGACTTTTATAGGCAACATTTTGATACCTTGGGTTACATTGATCCATTTTAGGTAAAGTTCTCTAATTTTTTTTCTTTCTAATGGTGAAAGAATTTTAAAATTCGGTCCAGTAGTTTTTGAGTTAAATCGTAACAAACAAAGAAACAAAAAATCAAATCTTTCCTCTTTATAATAATAGTATAGATAATGTCTTGAGTAGATGTAAATGAATAATATGTAATAGTTACTGACATTTCAAAACGCACAATCACAAAAGATAGATTGAAACATATATTTACGGTTTCGAAAAGAAACAAAAATTTCAATTTACTATATATTTTTGTGTTCGAGCAAATACAAAGATTTTACATAATGACTTCCTTTGACCTATTTCTCGGGGCGCAGCTACGGAAATTCGATTTGTAACTTTCTTCAAGATCTTTGATGAAGCAAAGCGGTACATTTTCCTCGGAATTGTCTGGAAACTGGTGTCAGACGAGGAGCTAATCTTATTCGCAGTTGTGGCTTGTTAGTCTAAAAGTAATGTTCCTTGAAAATAATGTAACCAACTTATTCTATCAGCTCCGTTTGAAAAGTTTTGCGCGGTAAAAGGAAACTTATATCACTTATATCACAGTTGTTTTTTTTTATCAATTTTATCAAATAAATAACGCCGACAGTAAACATATTTATGAGTTCCATAATATACATACTTCACATCGTTGAACCTATCACCAAAAAGTTTGCACATTTATGTGTACTTTTAAAGGAAGAGCTTTTCATACTATCTAGATTGTCATGTCACTCGCCGCTAGGAGCCTAGCTCCTTAAGCTAGGTATCTTCTCTACCGTTCAATCCACAAAGATAAAATTTGTTTGTTGCTCTTGTTATAACGGCGGATATCAACATTTGTGGTAAATATAAACAACAAAATCTTAACAATACTAATTTAAGTAGCAGAGGATTAAAGGTCTATACTACTATTTGCCCCGCCTCATCTCTTACACTATGCAAGCAATTATCTTGAATGTATAAATGGCAGATACGATCATTCATAAAAGTTCATTATATCAATAAACATCATTCTTACAATATGCAAATGTGCAATTGACACAAGCTCTTCGTGTGAAGCTAATGAATTGGTTTGGAGGCTCGGGTTAGACGGTGTGAATTGGGCCTACACGTCAGAGTTTAATATCTAATGACGTATTAAAAGCCTTTTCTAAAAATGCAAATCCTAAAGTAACCAAAGTTTTCATTGATGTATGTATTTAAAGTACTTATTCGAATACCCGAACAATTTGACTCAAGATTTCACAACATAGGCATTAATATATATCCCCAACTATATTACATATTAATTGAAAAAAGTCATTGTAATGATGCATCAAACGAAGCCATTTGAGGTTATGTTAACGCTAAGTTCTAACCAATCTATTAAACTAAAGCACTCGTTATTAGTACATGAAACGGGCGTGCTTAATCTAAATTAGACTCAAGTAAAATCATGTGACAGCTACTCGTAGTTACGTACTTTCCAAAACCAATCTTGGATTTGAAACAAACTCACGTCAATCTCTTATATATGTACTCTATTGTTCTTAAGGATAGACTGCTAACGAGAAATGTTTTTGTTTTCTGTGTCCCTTTATTCACTGTGTATATGGGGTGAGGCATATAAAGACATGAACAGAGAAACAAATGGAAAAACACTACTTAAATCACATAGCATACCTGAACATTTCTAACCTCAGATGCAACGCCACCTGAAAACATATTTAAAATTTAAAAAAAATACTTATAAAACGATAATAAGGATAACCAGAAAACATAGACACACAGATAAGGGCGATCATCTCCTCGTATTGAACTCAGGGTATAGTCAATCGGTACACTTCGAAGAGCTTGCTAGACATGACGAAAGGTTTAACGCGGCAGTGTCATAATGTTCGTACCTGATATTTTACTTAATACCCAAGTAGACCTATTAGAAATATCAATATAAGAATATGCGTTATGAAACAAAAATAGATAGATGTTGTGTACACTTGTTATACATCAGTCAATTAAATGTATTACTTTTATTTAAAAAAATGAATTAATATTAAATAGCAATTTCGATAAATATGTAGTGAATTTATAACATGAAACAGCTATTTATGTTTGTCATTTTTATTTATGATGTAATAATATTTCAGAGACAGTGCCTTCATAAATATTTATGTGTGTTAGAATTTAATACCAATAGTATATTATTTCGTATAACACTAAAGAGTAATGACTACGATTCTAATTTATTGAATGTTAAACTACTGGGTCTGTGACTTTGCTTATCAGTTTAAGGTATAAAAAAGAGCCCATCCAGGTGATAACAGAATTTTATTTGAATAAGAATGCGTTCATTTGAAATTCTCATAGAACAGATGCATTCAAATTTGACCATGAAATTTTACATATTCGTAAAAGATTTTACTTAAAAGTGCTTGTGGAACTTGGTTTGTATTGACTGACTATTACCATTATGAATCAGCCGAAATAGTGAAGTAGAAAACGTGATTCACAAACAAAGATTACAACAAACCAGGGTAAATACTGCCAATTTTTTATATGCTTAATTTGTATTTATAATTCGACCTGCTCAGCTGTGGCTTAATTTGTTCTTGTAAATATCGCGAGTAAACTTGAAAATCTTATGTCTTAGCCAAACAGTGGGACGTTCATAGCCTTTACCGACTTTATATGACGAGTATGTTGACGTAACACTAGAAATACTCGTTTGGTTCCTGGTAACACAATGTTGACATGGAAGGTATCAAATTATTTAATGACTGACATTCTGATGTCCAATGCCCATAGACATTTGAATTGTTAGAAATAATAACCATTCCATTATGTATACCCTAACAACGTATTTGCAAAATTTTTTGACGATAAGTCGGGATACTACTCTGCCCAGTGGTAGAGCTTTGTGCAAGCTCGTCTGGGTAGGTACCACTCGCTCATCAAATATTCTACCGCAAAACGCAGTACTTTGTATTGTTGTGTTCCGGTTTGAAGAGTGAGTGAGCCAGTGTAAGTAATTATACTGGCTCACTCACTCTTACAGCTTACAGGCTTACGGCTTACAGGCACGAGGGACATCGTCAAAAATCTTAGTTCCCAAGGTTGGTGGCGCATTGGCGATGTATGCGATGGTTAACATTTCTTACAATGCCATTGTCTATGGGCGTTCGTAACCACTTACTATTAGGTGGCCCATATGATTGTTCGCCTACCTAAACAATAAAAAAATAAATAAACAAACTCACTTTCGTATTTATGGTATAAGTTAGGATTACGATACACAGACACTCCTGTCACGCTGTCGTTACATATATGTATTATATTTTAATGATTTGTACCGCTAACATCATATATAATGTACACTGCATCACTTAGTTATATTCATTCCATATTTAGAATCGTGTAAACGCTAACAGGTAACCATGTCTGATGCTGAATTAAATAATACAAAGTTTTTATTTTTCTTTCAAATATTTTGTGGATTATACTATTGTTGTTCCACTTGTATTTATAAGAAATATCTCGTAAAATTTTCATGTATTATAATCGCTGCTATATACATACATGGAAATATATTGTGTAAGTCGGAAACCTTTGGAATGGTTCCAGTTATTTTACGAAATTTGTTATATGCTTTACGCGTATTTATTACGATGTACACAGAAAATGTTTATTTGTTTGAATATTTAAAATTTGACGTAATTTTGGATGACGTAAAGCAAAGAAAGAAATTAAATATAATAATTTATCTGGCTTTAATCGTCTATGGTATAATTACGGCTGCAATGATTTTAATAGTGTATTATTTTGACACGCTGTCTAAGTTCTACAACTGTAGTGGTATTTTGAAGCATTTTTTCATTGTGTGGGTGAGGTGTTCGATAGACATTGCTTCTACTCCGGTTTTTTTGATATTTGGATTGTTTTACTACCGTGTTAAAGTATTCCGCTGTCGACTTCGTCAAGAATTTCAAAGGAATGGACGCTTAGAATGGAAAACAAATGTAAATAATTACACGTATATGTGGAACTCGTTTAAGAAAACGGATTCTACTGTCAAAACTCTGGTGATCATTTTTATTAAAATTATTTTTCTTTTAAACTAACGATCCTTTTATTATTGAATTCTTTGAATTTAATCAAATATTTTCCAAATTTTTAACATTATCACGAACATTACGGGAAATCTAAATAAAGACATGAAATAATAATAAAGTTTCAATTTATATTGTAATTTTTGTTGCAGATATTAATTAATTTAATTTCAAAATTTGTCGAAAATGGCTACATGACATACAATATGGTAAAGTATTTTTATGGTTTTTATGGTTTAATATTATTTTTCGAAGAGTCTGTGAAAGTTTATTATTATAAAGCTTATAGCTCTTAACTTCAAACGTATTTTAACACAAACGTAGAAGAGATTGGTGCTTTTAAATAATAAATAGATAGGATAACATAAGAAAAATGAGGTATCCGATGGAAAAAAGTTACCTGCACGAATACACTTGAACTGCAAGAAATCAAAGCATGCTTAGCGCAGTCAACTATGACGTATTATTCATCCTCATCATCATCATCATCATCATTTGTGCTTCTGATTTCGAAATTCTAATTAAAATAATTATTACAACATGTTTGACTTTATTGATTAAACTTTTATTATTTTCTTTTAGATTACAAGTAATATATTTGCGTATCGTTGTTTTGCATTGATTCGATTGACTTTAAATTACATAATACTGTTTACGCCGTCATTATTATTCGAAATGACAACTAAGGAATTTGAAAAACTTAAAATATATATAGCTGATAAAATGATCCAATCTACAAGTAAGTGTATTTGTTATATTATATTATATAGAGAAGTATAGCTGTAACCCATGTCGGTGCATTTTTCATAATTTTTTTATAGTGTTTTTATAACAAAGATCAATCATTTCTAAGATGATTTTAATGAATACCTGAGATTTATTGATTACCTTTGTGCAATCAAGAAAATGAAAACTCTTTTCTAAACTCGGGTCCGGCATAAAATTTATCCGGAATTTTTTTTTTGTTAAAATGACGAAAATTGCGTGGCAACACAGGTATGGGCAATAGCGCTCTATAGCTCTTACCTATCGGGTAGCTAAGACACGAGGTCATGACCTCAGTAGTCCAAGTTTTTACCACCAATAGTGTCGTTAAACACAATTAATATATTTTTTTAAGTAATTTTTTTGCTTAGTATTTTAAAAATTATTACATAAATAGAACCGACACACGATACCTAATAACCACTACACGGGTCGGACACGAATTTTGTTACAATCTGTATATAAGATACTCTACCTTTCATGTATTAATCAATCACGTCTAAGTGAGCGACCTAATTTAAATTTATACGGTATATTAATATTATATGGTATAATATACGCATACAATTATTATTTCAAACGTGCGATAATGTCGTTTGTGTCTACATTAACTAATAAAATATTTCATGTGTTCTTTTTTGCTACATATTATATGACTTACTTTTAAACCTACTAGGCTTGAATACTTTTTTGTATCTTAAAAGACATTCATTACTTTATTTATTAAAAAAAGTATTTGTACAATAATTTGATATATCATTTTGACAAAGCAATATTTATCAATACTCAATTTTACCGCCTTATTTCAAACCTAATAATATTTCAATTTATTAATTCTTAAATAATAATTAAATTAATAAGCTTTCTAGACACTTAAATTGCGCAAATTGTAGGTAATAAAAAAGGACATAACAGGAAACAAAACCAGTTTCCAGTTTTTATTCGACACTTAGTGGAAAAAGGGTAGAAAATTAGTGGTACATTATTTTTCACATTCATCAAGCGATCTTATCCTTGCATAACCAATCCATTACCCAAATTACTTCAATGGTACTATATTACACTATTATGTTATTTTTAATGTTCATAATTATACACATGATAATTTTTTATTGCTTTACCTTACTTGGAAAATATGTAACTGGTTATGTAGTGAAACTCCAAAAGTTAAATGTAACAAAATAAGTAAAATTGACATTGTCTAACAAGTTATAATTTATTTAATTGTTGATTTCAGGTGTGCAAGAAAGGCGTGGATACAGCAAAATGTTGTATTTTCTACTGCAAAAACCCTTTAAATATCATTTGTTGCCCGACATCCCACTCGATGCTCGTTTACCGGCCGTCTATGTATCACTAATTATGACGTGTCTTGTGTGTTTGTTGCAATTTACACATGTATGGGACAAATGATTTTATTAAATATATATTGTATAAAATTATAATTATTTTTTAATTTGATGACGATGATCATTGAAAGATCGTCTAGGAAAAATGGTGTACTACAGTTATGGGATAATACGATATTTATCCATATATGTACAATGTGGAAAGTCCACTGAATAATAATTATAGTCATAGCTCGGAGGACGAATTGTCTTTTTAAAGTAAAAATGCCATTACGTTTTCACCAACCAATTCAATTTAATTACTTTTTAATATAGTCTGCACGAAATATCCAGCGAAAATTAAAAAAAAAAAAAAAAAATATCAAATTTTTATAGTTTTGTTTGTAAATGATTTATAATACAACTAGTGCCCGCGACTGCGTTCGCGCGAATGTCGGTTTTATTAAGATATATTAAAAAAAAATTGCTTCAAGCTTAGCTTAATCTTCCTGTTAAAACCGCAAGAAAATCCGTTTTGTACCTTCGGAGATTAGCGTGTACATACAGACAGACAAAATAAATAAATAATTGTAATTTAATTCCTTTTTATCGCTCACGCTCGTGTTTTGATACATTTATTCAATATATTATTATTATTATTATTTATTCAAGCACGCTTACGAATGCTTTATTGTATGTATAGATTATGAGTAATTGTATTGTAAATGTAATTTCCAATAATAACATTAAAGTTTTATTATAATCGAAAATTGTATTATTATTATGTGTTTCTAAATGGGCCATTGTTTATTTTTTCTTCGTCCAGTTAGTAGAATTATATCACTTTCTTAATATATAAGAAGCTTTTATACTTTTTTTAATATAGTTCTCGGGAGGCCAAATGACTCTAAATATTTACATAGCATGATACTTATTTATTACTTAAGATAAAGAGTTATACACAATTATAACGTGATCAATAATTTTTTTTTTTTATTGGTGTGTGAGCTTATGGTCAGTGGTCACCAACGCCCATGATAGACAATGGCATTGTAAGAAATGATAACCATCGCTTACATCGCAAATGCGACACCAACCTTGGGAACTAAGATGTTATGTCCCTTGTGCCTGTAATTACACTGGCTCACTCACCCGTCAAACCGGAGCACAATAATACAAAGTACTGCTGTTTTACGGTAGAATATGATGAGTGGGTGGTACCTACCCAGACGAGCTTGCACAAAGCTCTACCACCGAGTGTAATAATAAAAATTTACTCCAGACCGATACTACGCCGGAGATATCATAGTGCACAAGAGTGCGCAAACACAGGTGCACTCTCTATTCCTTAGCTCTCATAATCTGATGGAACGGAAATCGACACGACCGAAAAGAGTTCAGGCGCAGGACCAACGGCTTAACGTGCTTTCCGAGGCACAGGAGTGTACACACTTCCAACTTCCAGACTCCGGACTGCTACTGAGAATTTTCTGACAGAAAAACCCAATAACTATTTATTGGCCCGACCTGGGAATTGAACCCAGGACCACCGGGTCTGCGTCTTTATATCTAGCCACTGAACCAACAAGGCTGTCATGTATTAAATACTTAAATATTTATTAAATACTTAATAAACAAAATAACTCACTTTAAAACAAACAACAAAGAGAATCTGTTAAATTCCGCTTAAAACCATATCGAAATTACATAATGAGCGATCACAACTTATGATCGACTCTGTAGTATTTGCAAATAAATTAGAATCAAACTACGATAATAACTCAAATCATATGATGTAATTGTGTTCGATTATTTTATTTATAGGCCACACTAATCAACTTCCGGTATCAATATATTATGCAAAACTGCTCATATCGAACAAACAGGATTTTAGGTGCGGTTTCAACCACGCATTCGTTATAAATTAGAATTATTTGGTTTGATTTAATTTAAAACTGACTGTTGTAATGGTTTTGCTCGAATCAACCCATTCTTAATGCAAATAATATTTTATTTGTTATTTTTTGCTCTTTACGTGAAACTGGATTATAGTATTGAAAATGATATTAAGATAGCTTTTTACATATAATTTTTTAATTTGTAATTATGAAATATCTTAACAGATATTTAAATTACAAATTAACAAAACCATATTAAAAATTAATCGTTCAATATAAATATTTAATGATACTAATTTTCATTATTTATTTTGATATCAAAATAAAGTATATTTTTCACCGAAACCGTTGTAAACTTTCAGGTATTTTATATTTGACTGGCTCCTTATCTTGATTCTGCATGAGTATAATAATTTTCTTCCTTGAGTTGTCTGAACCTACTGATTGAGACGGACATCTTGCCCGTCATCTGTTATCTTGAAGCATAATAAAGCGTAATAAAGCAATCATGTTAAGCTGATGTCTAAAATAAATACATATCTTATTTGTATAAATATAAATTAAAAACCAATATTTGTACTTTACCCTTTTTTAGACTCTCCTTATGCTTTTTTTTTTGGGAAGTATTGTCCAACAGATAAAACTTGTATTATTATTTAGACTTTCTGTTTGGAAGGGTTAAAAATGCTGAAATATTTCAAGTCATCTACGCATAGAATAATAGAAGTCCTATTGAGTAATAATTGAAAAGATAAACGAAAAAAATACTCCACTTTTAAAATACCTTCAATTAATCGAATTTAATAAGAGGGAATTTTGCCTACCAGACAGCAGTTTGTATCGCTGTTTTAGTCTTAAGGTGAGTAATTCAGTGTAAATACAGTGTAAATACAAGAGACATAGCATCTTCGTTTCTATGGCTGGCGGCGCTTTGCTATTATATGGAATAATTAATGTTTCTTACACTGGTAGTGTCTAATGGCGGTTGTTACCACTTACCTTTAGAATGTACATTTACCCGCCTTCCTACATTACAATACATTGCAATATTGACTTGTTCGTTTGCATTTATTAATTTAACATAATTATCATATGAAAATTTCTTTACAATTGGAGTGAAATCGGCACTAACAAAACAACTTACCTCTTGATAGTATTAACAAAATGTTCCATTTTATTTTATCCTTTGAAAATAGTTTAAACTGTTTTCATTCAGCTCTAATGGTGGTAAAGTAAGGTGTTAAACTCGATATCCAATCCGAAGTATCAGTGAATGCAAGAAAATTAAAGCGGTAACCAGTGAAGTGCTTGACAATTTGTGGCGGAACCAGGAATAGTGGATCTATTAAAGTTTACCGAATCATTTAGTGCTATAATTGTTTTAATACTACCCTTTCTGCGCGTACTTAATTGTATTGAGCGGAAAAACCGTTGCTTGGATAATGTTGAAGTTGATATCGAATTAACTACTTTTTTTTAGTTTTTTGAAATTAAATTTTATAAGAAGATTGCATAAATTAAAATGTTCATTAACTAAAATATTCTTAAAATAATTTCAGCAAACACTAGATATTTTTTTCTTAGAAATTAAATGAATCACATGATCCACTATGTTGGCGTACACAACAACAAGACAGAAATAAGAACGGGTGGCTAAGGGTTCTTGAAAGGAGCGCTGTATAATAAAGGAAATGCCTTGAGGCTAAGACTCCGTCTGAGGCTTGGTGTGTTGGTTGCAATGATCTTACATCTTTTACCTTGGAAGAATAGATTTAGAGCAAATTCTTTTTACATACCGTAAACTTAGACGAGATTTTTAGATTTTTATATTTACAGAGGCGAATTATTTAAAAGTTAATGTAGTCATTCACTTGATAACAGTCTTAACGTCCTTATTAGTACCACTCAGAGAGAGAGTCGGTTAAATTGCAGGAACTTTGGACTACATTTCTTTGTAGGTAATAATAAAATCGACTGTACTAAGTTGATCATTTGAGGTTTTACGTTTAATGTGTTGCAAACGATTGAATACAAACTTTTAGCTATTTTTATATATATATATTTATAAATGAAAAAATATTTTTAGTAAATATTATTGGTAACGTTTTAGTTCAAGTGTATCCTACTTTTACTTTAGTTTACAATGTTAAAGTTAAACAAAAACATAATTTTATATTCATACACTACCCGTGCCTGTGCCCGTCCCGACTTCGTACGGGTATTATATGGATTTTATCCCGTGCATTTTTTAATCAATAAGATAATATAAACCTTCACCAACATTCACCAACATTCACCAACATACATTGATGTATTCGCCCATACAGTACAATATGTGTGTATGAGCAACATAATAATAATGCATAAAGTACAACATGCTCTGCATATTTTTTCATTTATTGGAACAAAGTTCATTTACGCAGCTTGCAGTAGACGGACCTGGCAGAAATTGTCATGTAACAAAAAAATGCGTTGTCCTCCAAGCGACCTTTCCTTTATCTTTCTTTCTTACTGATTCTTTCTATTCTAGCGGTTGTATGTGTATGTATGTGTAAGTGTGCAAATTTTCAGACAGCAAATATTATGTGCGGCCAATGAGATAATCTCAATTCTATACAAATGTAAATATAATTTGAACTCTTTTTTTTTTACTTATAATTCGCTATTTTATATGTAATTTTGAATAAATTACTATTTTCCTAAAGTATTAAATGAAATTTATTAATTTTAATTCTTACTTTACTTTTGTGCATTGAAAAAATAACATAAAATATACACATGTGAAGGGGAGAGTTGTTTAAGAAGGGCAAAGCTTTTTGGTGTGATAAAAAAGTAAGAACAATTTCCTCCTTTTTTTTCGCTGGAAAAATGCATTTACGCGTTTCCCCCACATGAAGTGGTATGTGGTGTGTGGCTCACCAGCGCTGAAAAAACCAGCGGTATCCTCTCCGTCTGGTTGGGTGGTGCCACGGGATTGCTTACGCATTCTACCGTGACGCCCCTGGATTCCTGTGTACAGGGAACCCCCTTAGCTCCAGTGGCTGTTAAGGTGCGTATAGCGCCTACGCCTTCTCCCCGGTCTTTTTTGACGGATCGAATCAGTGGAGGCATTTTCCTCGCGCTGCGACATGACACTCTCGCAGAAGGAAACCATTTCCAACCTGCACCACGCGTGCTACATGCATGGTGCTGGTTGCAGCATGGCGTTAATCACGCTTGGCAGCGAGAAATCTCCACCGACTATCGCCGCCATAATTTTATTATATTTTTACGTTCTATCTACGGTTTCTTTGTGCATATCTATGTGTTCATCGTGCAATGGTCCCACACTATGATATAGACCTTATTGAAAAAGTTGGCCCGTTATTTGTTATTTTTTTTATTATGATAGGTATGTAGACACCAGTACAAAATTCTTCCAGACGGACGCTTGTATGATTACCAGTAAACATGGTACATACGAATGAGCCTACGAAATCTTTGCGCCGGCTACTGCGCCACCATCGTTCAGCACCTTTGTATTTTTTCTTGTGCGAGAAAATTATATTTGGTCATTACTCCTATTATTAATAATTTACATTTTGTATAAAGCTTAAAGGAACTTATGGTCAAAGTTCGAGAGGCACCCCGGTGGCTTAATTTAATTATAGCGTTTTGAAGTTTTAAATAATAAAAAATATTTTTTTTTTTTTTTTTTTTTATTGTATAGGTTGGCGGACGAGCATATGGGCCACCTGATGGTAAGTGGTCACCAACGCCCATAGACAATGGCATTGTAAGAAATGTTAACCATCACTTACATTGCCAATGCGCCACCAACCTTGGGAACTAAGATGTTATGTCCCTTGTGCCTGTAATTACACTGGCTCACTCACCCTTCAAACCGGAACACAACAATACAAAGTACTGCTTTTTTGCGGTAGAATATCTGATGAGTGGGTGGTACCTACCCAGACGATGATTTAGCTTTTAAAGGACTAATAAAATGTGTAAATAAGCGTAGCACTTTTTGCTCCCGATATCCGTGGTTTGCTTACACTGCATTATTCTTACTTTTTGCATGATTTTACCAGTCTTAACTTTTAAGAAGAAGGTCAAATTCGAATAATTTAAAGAAGATTTTACATATGTTTCAAAAAATTTGCCGAATTGGTCCAGGCATTCTCGAGTTATGCGCTTAGCAACATTCATTTTTATTTATATAGATTATATTGGTAAGTGTTAGGCTTTTATAAGAACGCTGTTTATGTGCAGTATCGCCTTTCAGAGAAGCAAGTGATAAATCTTCTAATTGTACCCATTCAATTTTTTCTTTAAATTCAATTTTGACAAATAATAATTATTTCAATTACATACAGCAACAATAACAATATTCAAGGTGAATCGTTACAACAGTTGACAATAGTCGAAAATATCAAGAAACATATACAAAATAACACATTAACATTCGTTCTTAAGGGATTCTGATGTCTGTCTTTGTAATCCATATCCTGTCAATTCCAGCAGGTTCATGTTTATATTTAGGTTCTAACGTTGTTGTCTTAAACCAATAACAATTCCTTCGAAACGATAAATTTACTAATTCTAAATAGCAATTCTCATGAATGAAATTAAAACATTACCATCTTGGAGTTAACTCTGAACCCAACGTATAAAGATTGTGTTGGGTTGATTGACAAAAGAACGAACGAAAGAAAGAATGCGTCAAGCATTGTGTACCTCCTTTTTTAAGTCCGTTAAAAATAATTCGATTAAAAATGTTGACATCAAAAACATTTAAAGGAGGAAATGTGTTTTATACGCTTATTTTAAGTGATGCAAACAGGCAACACACAATGTACCAGGTGGTACATTGTGTTTTGTCTGTCCCTGAACGGTCAATACATAAGTGCTATAACAAATATTAACTATTCCATACAGTAACAGTAACAGTAACAGCCTGTGAATGTCCCACTGCTGGGCTAAGGCCTCTCCTCCCCTTTTTGTGGAGAAGGTTTGGAGCTTATTCCACCACGCTGCTCCAATGCGGGTTGGTGGAATACACATGTGACAGAATTTCAGTTAAATTTGACACATGCAGGTTTCCTCACGATGTTTTCCTTCACCGTTAAGCACGAGATGAATTATAATCACAAATTAAGCACATGAAATTCAGTGGTGCTTGCCCGGTTTTGAACCCACGATCATCGGTTAAGATTCACGCGTTCTTACCACTGGGCCATCTCGACTTCGCAACTATTCCATACACCGGCAGTATACCGTCAACTATGGAAGCTGATATGCTATGTGACCTGACAAGGCGAGATCACACAAAACCCTGCCACTAAAGAATACGGCATGTATTCATCTATAATATAATAACTTTCTTGTCATGCGATGTTACTTTGAGTATTTATTACATAAAGGCATCCCGAATCGCATTCCTAATTGTACCCAGCGCAAACTTAATAAGTTAAAGGTCCTTAAATGAATTAACTCTAGTCAAAAGCCAACAATACACTACAGTACGAATGAAGATAAATTAATTTAATGCCAGACCTTTACGTAACGGCTTTATTGTTAGGCTGAAACTGAATCTTATCAGAGGGCTTGATATAATAACCTCGACATGCAACAATAGACTCAATTTTATCGTGATAACTTTGGTAACTTCAAACTACTTTATGGAACATTGTTTTTTAATCGATACAACTATTGTTGATCAATTACGTTTCTAGTAAGTACTTAATTCTATCTATGTGTATAAAACTTTCAAGACTGAAAAAATAACAGTTTCGTTCCTTTATTTATTTCATCGTCAAATATTAAGGAAATTTTAATCGGTGGTAGGGCTTTGTGCAAGCTCGTCTGGGTAGGTACCACCCACTCATCAGATATTCTACCGCTAAACAGCAGTACTTGTTATTGTTGTGTTCCGGTTTGAAGGGTGAGTGAGCCAGTGTAATTACAGGCACAAGAGACATAACATCTTAGTTCCGAAGGCTGGTGGCGCATTGGCGATGTAAGCGATGGTTAACATTTCCTACAATGCCATTGTCTGTGGGCGTTGGTGACCACTTACCATCAGGTGGCCCATATGGTCGTCCGTCTCCGGATACAATAAAAAAAGAAAAAGATTTATTTTGAGTGGCGTGGTCGTTTGAAGTTGAAGATAATTATGTCATAGGTTTTGATGTGATTGTGAGTTGAGAGATTAAGTGATTAATAGAAAAAGGGCCTTGACTGAATTTTAAATGAAACAATACATTTAATTTTTTATCTACATGTATAATATTTTTCACATATATCATTAAATAATGATTTCTTTTTAATACCGCGTTATTGACAAGTAATACCTTGAATGATTCTAATTTGTAGTCTTGAACAATCTTTAAAAAAAAAATCAAATTAAAACCTTATTTTTTGTGTTTTTTTATGTACGATAACAGTTGGTTTTCGTTATCGTGCATGTTTATGTTTCTACATATTCTTATTGCTAAATGTGTAATGCATAATGCATTCGTGCGTTGAGTCTACGTAAGATTCAAATGTGCCGCGATACTAATTAAGTTGAGACATATTTATCAAAAGAACATGAAATTCACGCAAGTCACGTCAATAATCTGAAGCGGATAAAACTGCGATGCGCAGTTACTTATATACCTAATAATATTACGTACATAACCTATTTTAATATGCTTATATTTTTGAGTTAGGCATTACAAAAGAAACGTCTCCATATTACTATAAGTATTTTATTTTATCGTATTCCGACGCCGTCAAATACAAAGAGAAGCAACATTTAAAAGACATCCATATTTTTTGAAAATTTGAAAATACAAAATTGTTAACATCTCACTGTTTCGCTATCCTATTAAGTAGAGAAGCAAAATTTTGCAGCTTATTCCGCCACGCTGCTCCATTGCGGGCTGGTGCATACACATGGTGGCAGAATTTCTTTCGTTATAATATGTAGATTTAATTTTAGCACGAAATTAATTATAAACGTAGATTAAACACATAAAAACTTAGTGGTCCTGCCCGGGTTTGAGTCCGCAATATTTCGGTTAAGATTCACATATTCTGGCGACTGGCCACATCACATTGACTGACATTACTTTGAATTTTATTACCATTTTTTCTCTATTGTATCTTTAATTTTATTAGATTTCTTATATTTAATCGGACTTTCAAATCGTTCTAGTAAAAAATGTCCAGCAGTAGACGGCACGAAAAAAAGATATTTTAGAACCGTTTAGTTGCTACCGTTTATTTAATATATGGCATCTTAATTTATATATCTTCATTTAAAATTTTCGGAATCATGTTATAGCTGATTATAAGCTGTGGTCAGGTCGTGACCTCTTCTCACCTCGAAATACAGTTAAGAGTTAAACGTGCGTGATGGCCTTTCGTGCTGCATGCATGCGACGCATGGCTGCGGATACTGCGCCTCGGTTACCGTACCCACGGATCGGTGCTTTACGTTGTGAACTATAAATAATCGAGTACATGAATTTGGAATGCCAATTTTACATCTTTTTTTTTTTTGCTAAATTTTAAATGGCATTTGCGAGTGAGGATTGTCGTATCGATCATTGATTTAATATTTTGGTGAATTAAATACTTAGAATTTAAGATATGATTAACTTATATAAATATTTATATTTTACTTTTTTTTTATAATGTATAAATGTATAATGAAAATTATCGTAAAACACTAAATTTCATATGTGCAATTAAAAAGGTAACAATATCAAACATTTTTTTTTTTATAATGTAAAAAAAAAAACATCTGATATATCTTCTTAGATACACTTTCTTATCATAATATTATATGTACAACTAATTAAATCAAGCTCAATAATTGTAAATGAAATTGTAATTAATCATTTTTAATAAGGAAGTGGAAAAATCTGTTACAAGCATTACTAATTAATCCAATTAAAATTTTCAACATTTTCACAGCCCGCATAAAAAGCTAAAAAAAACTTTAAACATCAAACAATACTCCGCCATCGAAACATTGCATATATTTAAGCTAGATACAAATTTCAATTACAGTCATGATTCAAGTTTAAATGTAAATTTCACGTAATGCATCTCTCTGAGGGCAGCGCAGTCGTAATCCGTCGGCTTAACGCCTCAGTCTGTCCGTCCGACACCTGAAATAATAAATAGGATACTACGAAACAGAAACATAAAGCATTCTTGCTCATAACGATGACGTGGATATGACATCTGCTATTCAATTTCAAGCCCTATATCTTCGAGAAAGAGTCTACATTGCTACAATGGGGCACTTAAAGGCTTTTGTATAGGTAGTGGATTTGGTTCTATGCATATAACTAATTTCGACTTAAAACGTCCCAGTTTCTGTACGGCCTTTTAGGTGTTTTGATTTTCTAACATTCTTGTTTATATGAAAGTTTTTGTATGTTACTTTTCAGATTGGAATGCAAAACAAAGCACACAAATTATTATATATTACACAGAATAATACATTACCGTAATGCATATTGGTTGATACATATCATGTTCATCCCCGTGTGTACAATAATTATCCGATATTAAATTTATTATAGATATAATATGTGTGCGGATAAAACATTAACATAATATCTAATGAACGCTTCGAAGAAGACTTCGGCCACTTCTTAAAAATGTATATATCATAGTCAGTGTTGACGTTTGTTCGTTTACTGATAACTTCTAAGCTATAATTTCATCATTACTATCATCAATTATGTAGTTCTGTAAGCATGGTTTCAGTTAATGGTATTATGTATACCTTGATTGTATTCAAATTTCATAATATAAACCTTGTGTTCAAGGTGTTCAAGGGCGGGTGATGCGCAATACATGACTATATATAGTCACTTAGCCTCTCCCTGCCAACTCCACTCCCAACTACACGTGGTGAACACTGTTACGTCGAGAAACCTATTGTTAATCAACCAATCCCCTTGGAGAAATAGGTAGACAAGCCGATGGGAGACAGGGGGTCCGGACAACAATCACCACTCCGGATGTCAGGCGCTGGCAGCAGGGCGCTGGACGATATTTTTAACATCGCTGCGGTGCAGAAGGCAAGGGGAAACCACTGCACTATTCCTCCCACGAAATCCACTTATGAAAGGACAAGCTAGACAGAGAGTTTTGGCATATGACCCGGGCACCACCCGGCGCCAGGCGGATCCCAGGCCGCAGGGTGTGAAATATGCTACTGGCCGTACCGCTGTGAATCACCAGGCACGGTGCGGAGTAAATGCTACTGGTAACGATAACCAGCTCAACTACCATCTCAAAGTCTACAAAAGTATAAAACTGGGCACATGGAACGTCCGAGGCATGATTACGAAGGGCAAAAAGGATATAATAGACCAAGAACAGCGGAACTATCAAATAGACATGTTGGCAATTACGGAATCACATATGAGGGGATCCGGGTTTTACGAAACACCTTGTGGCCATACAATATACTACTCGGGCCCTGAAAACGAAAACCGCAACGGAGTTGCCCTGTCTGTGTCCGATAAAGTAAATAAGGCAGTAATAGGATACAACCCAGTGAGCGACAGGATAATGACAGTGAAGCTTAACACCAAGCCATGCCGTATGCATCTAGTTGTGGTATATGCACCAACATCATCGTCGTCAGAGGCGGATATAGAGGCGTTTTACAGACTGCTTGATGACACAATAAAACTAGTACCCAACAGAGACATAATGGTACTCCTGGGTGACCTCAATGCTAAGGTAGGATCAACAAAAAATGATGACCATCTAAGAGAAATAGTTGGAAGGTATGGTCTGGGAGAGCGGAACGAGCGCGGTGAAAAGTGGCTGCAATTCTGTACTGAGAACTCCCTCACGATAACAAATACATGCTTCCAACAACATCCGAGAAGGCTTTATACATGGATTATGCCAGGAGATCGGGCGAGAAACCAAATAGATTACATAGCTGTCTCGAAAAGATGGAGATCCTCCATAAGAAGTGTGAAGACCTACCCTGGAGCAGATTGTGGAAGTGACCACAGACTTCTCGTGGCAACAATGGGCATAAAACTGAAGAAATGTCTGAGAACGTTATACAAACCGCAAAAACGACTTAGCCACGTTGAGCTGTCTGCTTTCAGAGCATGTATTAATACTAAAACATTAGACTTCACTGTGGACACTAGTGCTGATATTAACACCAACTGGACAAGTGTGAAGAACCTTCTTTTAACAACTAAAGATGATGTCCGTACGAGGGATAAAACAGACAACCCGAATAAAGAATGGATTACCGAGGAAACTTGGAAGGAAATAAAGCGGAGGAAAGACCTACTTAAAGGCAACACTGACGTTGACCGTGCGCAATACAGAAGACTATCAGCGAGAATCCAATATCTATGCCGCAGGGATTACAATGCTTACCTTAACAACATATGCGAGGACATAGAAAAGCACTCAAAAACACTGCACACAAGAGATCTGTTCCTGAAAGTCAAGAGTATCAGCCGGGAATTTAAGCCGAAAACATGGGCTGTAGAGGATGATACGGGCAATCTACTAACAGAGATTGACCAAGTGATCGAAAGGTGGCGATCGTATTGTGAAGACCTTTACGCCGATAGTCACAAACAACAGACTGAATATTCTCTGCTCATAGACCCTAACAACCTCGAACCTGAGATACTGGAGTCTGAAATACGATGTGCTTTACGTAAATTAAAGAACAATAAATCGGCTGGTAGGGACAACATTTACGCTGAAGAACTAAAGCAAATTGGAGATAAAGGTATTACAATACTACTAGACCTATGCAACCAGGTCTGGAGAACAGGTCAATGGCCAAATGACTGGAAAGAATCAACGCTTATCCCTCTCCACAAGAAGGGATCTACTCGTTCGTGCAGCAACTACCGCACAGTAGCACTTACATCGCATGCCAGCAAGATAATGCTCTACGTCATTAACGAGAGATTAAAGACTTTTCTACAGTGGCAAATACCTGAGGAACAGGCTGGTTTTGTTAGAGGTCGAGGTACCAGGGAGCAAATCGTCAACGTTAGGCAACTAATAGAGAAAAGCCGCGAATTCTGCAAGCCAACACTGATGTGCTTCATTGATTACTCCAAGGCTTTTGACTGCGTACGCTGGGACTGTCTCTGGAAAATCTTACTGGAGATGGGAGTTCCTGAGCACCTGGCAGCGTTAATTGCTAACCTGTACAAAGATGGTGAAACTGTTGTGAGAGTCAATGATGCGATATCGGGACCTTTCAAACCGAAGAAAGGGGTACGGCAAGGATGCATCCTATCCCCCATTCTTTTCAACATCTACGGAGAGTTCATAATGAGAAGGGCTTTAGATGATTGGAAGGGCGGCATTTCGATAGGCGGGACGAAGATTAGCAACCTTCGATATGCAGATGATACCACTCTAATCGCGTCATCCGAAGAAGAACTGGGCGAACTCTTCAGAAGAGTCCAATATGAAAGCGAGCAGGTTGGTCTAACAGTCAATAGATCAAAGACTAAGGTTTTAATAGTAGATAGGGCTGGTACACTAACTCGAACCGGAGAACTAAGTGATCTTGAAGTTGTCTCTGAGTTTGTATATCTCGGCTCACTGCTGACCAACCAAGGAGGCTGTGAAAAAGAGATTCTGCGACGAGCTCAAATGGCCAAGTCTGCAGTGAGCAAATTGACCCGAATATGGCAGAACAAGAAAGTATCGAATACAACGAAAAAACGGCTCGTGCAGACTCTAGTATTCTCCATTTTTCTTTACGCCTCGGAATCTTGGACAATTCGCTCACTGGAGAGGAAGAAGATCGACGCGTTCGAGATGTGGTGCTGGCGAAGGATTCTGCGCATACCGTGGACGGCCAAGAGAACCAATGCCTCGATCCTACAACAACTTCACATTAAAGAGAGACTGTCAAGTATTTGCTACCAGCGTGTCCTTCGTTATTTTGGTCACATAGCGCGAAGACAACCCTACAGCCTGGACAAGTTGATGGTGCTTGGCAAAGTGGAGGGGAAACGACCACGTGGCCGCTTGCCAACACGGTGGTCGGACCAAGTTACCAACCTCACAGGTCTCCAAGTGACCACTGCCCTGAAAAAAGCTAAGGACAGGACGGACTGGAGAAAATTCATTAAGAGCGTGACCCAGACCCAAACCCTGGAACAGAGTGGACACGACCTTCAGCAATGAAGTAAACGACCGAGAAGAAGAAGAAGAAGAATAAACCTTGGTATATAGCAGAATTATTACATTGATTTCGAGCCTATCCTACAAATAAAATTGTAATTAATAATTTTGTGAGTTGTGCCAATATTTTGTAAAATGTCGAAAACTGAAACGTACAAGATAAAAAAAATGTGACAGCACAGATATATAAATTAGCTCATGATTTTGGATACCTTGTTCGGTACAAATTTTATCAAAATATATTCTTAAAAAACACAAGATACAATCTTGTTGTCCAGGAGAGTCACGATGATCGAGTATTATTTAGATAGTATTATTATATAATTTAATAGAATACGTACAGATTCATCAAATATTAGCTTCAATTGATTACAATACGCATCAAAATTTATAGTTCGTATATTTTGTTAAATATTTATTCAACTTTATTATTTCAGTATTTATATTTTATTATTTGCCGCGGAATTAACCGCGGTAATCCTTTGATTTTGCCCGATATTTCGACAGAATTGCATCCGCCATCAGCTTATATTCATGGTTGATTTAATTCTATCACCCGCTAATATATTTGTCGGTTAGGTCATTAATATGGAATATTAATTGTTAACAAAACCGTAACTATGGAGACTAACTCTGGACTCTGACTATGGACACTGGACTGTAAAATTTCGATCCAATTACCCACAACTCTGACATTTCGTCCGAAGTTATGTCCATATTTTTTTTTTTGTAACAGCTGTGAATGTCCCACTGTTGGGCTAAGGCCTCTTCTCCTTCTTTTTGGGGCTTATTCCACCACGCTGCTCCAATGCGGGTTGGTGAAATACACATGTGACAGAATTTCAGTGAAATTTGACATATGCAGGTTTCCTTACAATTTTTTCCTTCACCGTCAAGCACGAGATAAATTATTAACACAAATTAAGCACATGAAATTCAGTGGTGCTTGCCCGGGTTTGAACCCACGATCATCTTAGTTATCGTCGTTAGGTTAAGATTCACGCGTTCTAACCACTGGGTTTTTTCTGTATCTTGCTTTAAAACCGTACAAATCCCTACAAAAGAGTTACTGAAAGTTTTTGCGTGTTCATTGTATTCCTGGTTAATAATAAGTTAATAAAAAGAGAGAGCTTGTCGTTCTTCATTACATTTTCGGATATATTGACATCATGCCGGTAACAAATATTAAAAAAAACTGTCTAACGTTTCGTTGTATACAATAATAATGAAGAACATACAAAATAACTAAAAAAATCAACTCATTGTAATAAGAATAAAGAATTCTTGTTGCATAACAAGAATTCATTATTCTTGTTATGTCGCTATCGTTACAATAATTTCATAAAAGTTCTAAAAGTTGTGATAAATTGAATACAATGTTAAGTTGGTGTGATAATAATAAGTTCCCGAAGGTTATGGATTTGATTAACGTGCTAGACCGATTCTTATTGAGTTTTTCTGTTAATAAATTGTCGATAGTTCAGAGTTAGAAAATTTGTGGTATTATATTATATAGCGTTGAAAAGTACGTAAGCCATTATAGTGCCAAAGGCTTACGTACGTTTCAACGCTATATGACTTGATTGTTTATGTAGAATTGCCATCTCAGCGGGTAATGGAGAATGTACATATTCATATAGGTTGGTGTACATTTCTACCATTTAAAACTTGTTCTTCAGCATAGATTCTATAACCGCTGCAACCGAAATCAGTCAAAAGGTCATCTCAATTAATTGTTAAACATATGCTGTATGTTTTATATAATGTAAGACATCATTTGCTAATAAATGCGTACGATATCAATATTTCATAACCCCTAAGGCTAAGTAATGAGAAATTAATACATTATTCTGCGTTAGTGTTATTCTCTGGGGATTTGGAAAATCCAATGACTCAATGTAACATGATAATGTCAAGTTAATCTGAGAAAATGAGGCTTCAAGGAACGATATTCAATGTGATATAATTATTTTTGTTGTGATTGAAATATATGTATATATATGATGTGTTTCTATTAATATTTATACTTATAAAATTCAGTTACTTCACCAAAACCAAAAAGGCAAAAAGGAGGAGGGAATATTTTGATACATGTATCCTTTAAATGTTATAATAATTATTATTATTACAACGATTGTCGTATGACTACAGTTTTTGACATTACGATTATGGTCTGCGGTATGTCGATTTTGTTTTTACTGTATCTGAAAAACTGCAATTCCTTAATCTTCAAGTACAATGTTTTTTTTTTGTTTATACTGATCATCACAAACAGAAATCTTAGAATTATTGATAATTAAAACACTTTTGATGAATAGCGTAGGAAATAATTAATAAGGCGAATCGAAATTCCTGAGCTTAATATTGAAGCTATGCTACCAACCTTTTATCTGTGCTGTTCAGGCTTGAACTCAGTGTTGATTTTTTATTTGGAATCCAACTATATATTATATATAATCCGACTAGCCTGTTGGTGTGGTTGGTAAGAAACTTGCCTTTCACGCCAAGGGTCGTGGGTTCGATTCCCACCCAGGACAGACATTTGTGACATTTACAAAAGAAAAGTAGTCTATGTAAGTATATCAGTTGTCTGGTTTCCATAGTACAAGCTCTGCTTAGCTTGGGATCAGATGGCTTTGTGTGAATAATGTCCCAGGATATTATTATTATATATATTAAATATAACGGAGCGAGACAATATTAAATAATGAAAATCAGTTAATTAAATTAAATTAAATTTTGAGAGTTATAATTAATTTTGTTAATTTTTGTCGGAGTTTATTAGAGCGGATAACACCGAATGGAGTTGTGTTTGTCACGGCGAACGTCATGTCAATGATGGACTTGTTGACAGCGGTTGTACGCGGTGATCATTCGCAAACCCATTGGCTCTAAATCGATAATTATTAGTGTAATCCCTAATTGTACAAGTAATAAGTGTTTGTATAATTTAAATTGTAACAAAATACAACATTGCTGTCCACTTATTTTAACGTTTCCTGAAGTATAACGCCCACCATGGATTCCCGTTCAAACGAGTTCACGAATCAGCTATTAGATTCGAGCCCGGCTTCGCGACGTCCCGTTATATACATATGTGTTTTAAATTAATGAAAATATTACACATAACAAAATGTAACTGTATTTTTATTTCTATTTATAGAAGTGACGATCATTAAAAAAAATAGATACATACAGTTTTTGAACGTAATTTTAATAGTTTAAAGATTATAATAGACAACAACCAACAAATTTTACCACTTTTATAAAGTGGATAGTTCGAAACTTTATATATTGACATATAATATATTTACATTGAATAAAACATATGCAATTGCATTGCAATACGCCGCATCATCACGTGGTCAGCGGTTGATATCGTGTAGATAAGGTAGATACTGCTAATATTATAAATAGTTACGAATTATTTTTGACGAAAAAAAAGTTTATTAGTTTATTTCTTATATATATGCAGTAAATAATATAAAAATATTATTCAAACTAAGAAATTACTCGTAAATGATGTGACATGTAACATTTCAATTATTTACAATGGTTCTGAATGCCGTATTGAATTTTAATTTTAATTATTCACTGCAGTATATATTATTAAAGTTTAAAAGAGACCTAATATTAAAAAATAAGGGGTATTTCGTTGCATTTTACCAGGCATCGAAGTTTGCCCGTCTACGTAGTACTATCCACTAATCAATTATTCTGCAGACAAAATGCAATAGTTTATAATTTTGTGTTATGGTAAGAAAAACGAATAACCTGTATAATTGAATGCACTTTTAGTCATAGATTTTTTTCTTTAGAAAAATTTACTCAATGTTTACTCAATGTACGAAATCCAAATTGTATTAAAGATATCTCGTTGAAAAATATTCAAGATATTTCGTATCACACATTATATTGTCAATCTTAATACTTTTTAGGATTCTGTTTTTCCAAATTGATTGTTTAGACATATATCTTTGGGAATACCCGTCAGCGAAAGCAACAACGAAAGCATTAACGTGTTCAAGTTTTCATACAAGTAGTATGAAATTCATAAATTGTTTATAGCTCCATTCATTTTAAGTTTTCAATATACAATACGATATTAAAATACTTTATTAGAAACCAAAAAAGATAGAATATGAAAATATATTATGTAACATTATGATTCCTGCCAAAACAACGCGTCGTTTTGTAAAATTGCCTTGCCGAATAGCACAGAACGCACTAGCGAGCGTGTCTGTCGTCAAAAATTTAAAACATAATAAAATAACAGTGACGCCATTTTAATTTTATAAATAAAAGTAGTATATAAATTTTTGGCTAAAGTATAAGCTATCATATAACAAATTTAAATCAATTGTCCTGGGACTCTTTCGTGTAAATAATATAATGTCCAAGAATCGTATTTGCACAGTAATTTTGAAAGATTGACAAATTTTATATTTACTTATAATTCCTCATTCCCAGGAGATGTAAACAGCGTTCATTAATCATTTATATATACTTTAAATGATTACATTTCAGAGAGCACGTTATAGTTAAGATTCATGTGTTCTAATCTCAGTTATTAAGCCGTAAAAGACCCAGAACAAACAAAAATATGTTAATGATTTACACCACTTTTGAAACCAAAAAGAATAAATATTTAGTAATGACTTTAATTATTGCCTAAAGATTACAAAAACGTTTAACTTTGAAATAGTATTCTATCAACCTAGACTTACAAAAACAAAAAGTTATTGTTTCATTATGATAATTTCTTACATTTATTATTGTTTTATCTTGTAATAAAATGTTTATTCAGTTAAGTAAATAGTGATTTCAGCAATTATTTTCTTTAATCTAATTAACATAGTATATATATTTACTGTTATTACCTTATAAATTAATATAAAACTTAAAGGTATTTTAGGAAATAATTGTCATGTTACTAGCTACTTATATAATGTCAGTAATAAAGAATTGCATTTTAGCAAAGCTGGACCCGATTTGAACACGTGAACCTCAACCAAAGATTACGAGTTCAAATCCAAACAAACACCACAAATTTTCTTGTGCTAAATTTGTGTCTATCTCTTGGTTGGTTGTAAAGTAAAACATCATGAGAAAAGATAGAAGAGGAGGTATCAAAATAACATGTATATTCAAATGTGTATCCAAGGGTGGTTGCCTTTTGGAGCAGCATGGTGGACTAAGCTCACCAGCAGTGAGAAACTTAATGTAACTTTATTATTTAATTTAATATGCGAATATTTTATTATTTGAAGTTGAAACTTCGTGATAAACATATTATTTAATCCATGTTATGGTAGAATTTCTTAAAAATTGTAAAATATTGTTATGTTATCTATGTCGAAAAATAAGTGAAAACTTGCGCTATTCGTAATGAATAAAGATTGAGATGCACCCACTCTTAAATGGAATACAAGATCTGAATGCCTAATTGATCATTGCGAAACAAGAAATTGAGGAAATTTGCAATAAAACACAGACAGTGTATCGTTGCATATATTATTCTTGCGACGAAATAAATTTACACTAACTTGATACGAACAGGAGCTGATGTTCCGATTTCGTGAATGTTGACTGTGGAATTATTTTTGGACAGGGAAGTCTTTCTTTCCAATGAAAATATTTGCAGAACATGCAGTTGACGTGATACCTAAACGAATTTGCTATAAGAATTCTATATTAGCTTGTATCTGATATACTAATGATTAGATGATACCGCCCAACAGAAATATTTTATATTAATACGTGTAATTACAAAATACATAACATCCGCAAAAATCATATCTTGCGAAAAAAAACGGTTTTGAAAAAAAACCGGAAAGTGATTTACTTATTACAATTACGAGTATATCGGGTCTGGATTATATATATAAATATAATTAATTATACAACTAATGTCCATTGAAATAAAGAGATGAAGTAAATTTATAATTAATTAAAATGGCCACAGCATTTTGAGTATGAAATTTTGAATAACAATTAGAGGTCAGTAGATAAGGAAATTTGGTTTATACCACGTGTACTATAATAACTGAGCCATCAATATGCATTTTGGTTTGGTTTTGGAGCGGACATACACAAGTGTACTGAATATAAAATCTATCTATAAAATAACACTAGAAAGTAATATCATAAATATTAAGTGAAATGTTTTGTAAATTTTGGTAAATATCCATGGAAAAAATATAAAGGTAAATTTAATTCATACTTTTTATTTTTAATGTTCTCCGTATAACGCGGCAAATTCGCTAAAGTGCAATTCATTCCAATGCGATGTATGGTTTTTGGTCACTGATAGAAAATGTCAGGCAATATCACGAATCGTCGGAATAAAAATGTCTGATATTTTTAAAATGAGTCATTGTAAAAGTCAAGGTGTAAAAAATCATCTTTTTTACTTATAAAATAAAGTCATATTTAAAAGATTAAATAATTATACTTTATTTGTAAGTTGTATATTGTCTAATGTAAACTAATAACTTAAATTAATCTTGTGGTATATCTTTATTTGTTATTAAAGTACCAATTTTGCAATTATAATAGCGGAAACAGCTGTCAAAGAATAAAATGATTAGTAAGTAATTCATTACTTTTATTTATGAAATAGATTAAAAGTATTTCTAAGTTTTAGTTTTAAGAAAATTTACAATTTTTATAATGTGATTATTGTATATCTTAAACAAATTGATTTCAAAAAACAAACTGATTCAAACCATATATTAAAAATTCTAAGAATATAACCCGATAAGTTTTACACACTTAAACCTATCCTTATAACATTTGAAGACGTAGGATGAAAACATTAATCGCGTTAAACAATTAAATACAACAAAAAATATAATTGTATTAAATACTTCATTATTCTTGATATGCTGTAAGCAGATAAAAAATATATCTTGATTATTTTAACACGTAAATAAGTCATTTGTAAGTAAACTTCACGTGAAAGAATTCCATAGTTCTTATCGAATGTACTCCGTGAGTTAATTTTGTGAACAAGTGAAATAAATGGAAGTTCCACGCTACTGGAACAGGAATGCATTTCAATACTATGAGATCTAAAGTGTTGAACAAATATGTGGAACCAAGACATGAAGTAGCGAGTTACATGGAAATGAGACATTTGAATCGAACTTTGTATTCAGTTTTTCAATTATAAAAAGATCTGCTGCACTTTTTGCATGTGAATGTATTAATAATATAGGGTAGTATGTTGAGTTACAGTCAAACTCTCGCCAAAATAGATTAATTAAATTTTAAAAATAATAGAAATATTACAAAAAAAAAGGCAATAAGATTTTAAAGGACTATAAGTTGCACACCATTCCTCGATTAAGTCCATTATATTATTATGAAATGATTATATAAGACTATAATCTTTGATCGTTGGTTGAACGATTATAATTACAACTTCTATATTTCTGAATGTGTAATGTTACAGTTGCGTAAAAATAGAGCGCCGTCATTAAAATTCGTTTATTTTAAAATGAAATATATAAAAGAATATATATAATACTTAATCAGTGTTACGCTATAATATATAAGGCTGCTGATTTCGAGTTCTTGGCTTTATTCCCGGTTCCTACAAAGAAAAACTATAGGGCCTTAATCTTAAAAATGCCCAATTTATTTTTATAACCCATCTCGTGCTAGGCGGTGTAGGAAAACATCGTGAGGAAACTTGCATGTGTCAGATGAAAATCTGTTACATGTGCCACCAACTATGTTGTTTATGCCATTTCTAAATAAATATTAATCTTAGGAACAACCGCCAAGGGACAAAAGAATTTCTCGTAAACTCAATACTAACGCTCGAAGGTATTTTCCAAATGCAATATAAGTGATGACTTTTATCTTACTTTATTAACACCCAAACTTAGTAAAACTAAAAAAATCTTAATATTTATCTTCACCACCTAACAATTGATTTAAATATTGCATATACGGTGTAAATTGTTTGAATATTTAAACACTATTTTCAAAATCAATTTGACAGAAAGAACTTGAAAGAAGAAGACAAAGAATAACAGTACAGCCACTTTACAAGGTTTTCGTATAAATTTAATTTAAAAAATATTTTCTACAGAAGGATTTTCTTAGAAAATAAGAAATAAGTACTTGAAATGAAAACGTTAGAGTTATTCGTTTCCAGCGAACCCGGCAATAGTTAAAATTCTAAACAAGTTATATCAACGATACAAAGAACACCCGCGAATCGAGTTATGCAATCTGATCTAGAGGATTCACACTCTCTGACCTAGATAAATCAATTGATAAAATACAATAGGACATCTAAAATAAAATATATCGGGAAACGTACATGAATATGAGCCATGTGTGGCATCAATGGTTAAAAGATGTGGATTTTAGGCGAAGATTTGCCGTTTGCTAATATTTTTGTTATTACTTTCAGGCATTTTTATCTCGTCAATTTGTGAAATTGCCTGACATATTCTATCATTGACCTAAAATCATACTTCACATTGGAAATTGCACCTCAGCGAATACCCCGCGTCATACGAAGTACATTCACAAGAAAAAGTATGAAATAAATTTACGTTTATATTTTTTCATTCCATTTGCTTTTACCGAAAATAATACAACACATTTTACTTCACAGTTATTACTATAATTAAAGTGACTATTACGCCCTACTTTTTTTTTTTCATAAACTTTACCCACGTTTACACCCAAATGCACTGAATATGATTTTGTTTTAAATCCATCTTGCCATCGCGGTATACGATTATATACTTATCTTAATAGAATTTTCTCGTCTATGTAATGGAATAAATTGTATTATTTATTCTAATCAAGTAACGAATCGATTCATATAACGTATGCCGTTATTAATAATAAATTACCCTATTGTTTTATATAATGCCCTTTACGACTAATCAATGTCCATTTAAGGTGCTTGACATTTCATGAATATTGTAATGCCATCGTTCGATTATAATTTATATATTGAGATATACTTCGAGTTGATTAGAGACAGGGTTTGTGCATTTTTTATAAAATAGGTAGGCGGATAAGTATATGAGCCACCTTGGTAAGTGGTCGCCACTGCCCATAGACAGTGGCACTGTAAGAAATGTTCACCGTTCCTAATATCGCCACTGCACCACTAACCCAAGGAACTAAAGTGTTATATCCCTTGTACCTGAAGTTACACTGTCTTACTCACCCTTCAAACCGGAACACAACAATAACAAGTATTTTAGTTTGGCTGTAGAATATAATATGATGAATGAGTGGTACCTATCCAGCCCACATAGCCCTACCACCAAGTGAAGTGAAAGTGTGATTGTTTCGTCATTTATATTATTTAGTATTAAAAATAATTTCTCCTATATCATAAAGATAGAAAAAAAATTGATGAACGACCTAATCCATTAAACATTTTAACACACACGCAATTGGGCGTGAGTTTTCTCAACGATAATTACGATCGAGAACCGTTACTATTGTATACATTTTAACATATTTTTTTTACATTTATTAATTTGAATATCTTCGTCACAAATTACAAGAAAAATTGACTTACTGAAATTGAAAGTTGCTAACTTAAGTTGAAGTAAGAAAATTGACAGTGATAAATTTCCGTGTCTTGGACAATAAAATTGTATCGATTTGCCGTATCATCGGAATTTGAATATTGACTAACAAAATTACTAACCGATTCAGAAATTCATTTATATTTTGAAATAAGTATATGAAAATCATGTTCTGAAATTGATAATTATTTATTATTATAATATATCATTATATATTGAATATATCATTAAATATTATTTATTATTTAGCAAGTATTATGTAGTTACAAACTAATATTTTATATCAATAGATTTAGCTTAAGAGAAATTAACGCTTTAATAGGTCACTTTAATATATTACATTAAATGCATTTTTTCTTACTTCCGCCTGTGCATTTTGCATTTCGTACCCTATTCGATCACTGATACATACAAGTGACTCAGAAATATTTTAGCAACACAATCGTGTAGTGCTAAATTGCCTGGAAATTCCATGATTAGCGATCTAACTCGCGACTCATGGTGTAATTATATTTGGAGGGTAGCCCCCCTGCCAACAATGCAACGACGTCATAAAGGCTGATTCAATTAGAATATTTTTTATGCTTTATTTAGGAATATATGTATAATAGAGAAGTCACTTTTTGGTTAAAATGTTAACCTAATATTGGCAAAGACCATCATTCTCAAAAGAGACTTGCCAAGAAGATCTTAAAACGCACAATAGTTGTGTGTGTAATTGCAAACACAGTTGTATTAGCTTTCAAGTCACTCTCATTGTCCACAGTCTCATGTGACTACAATACGATCGAGTAATCATTGCAATAATAACATCGGCATTACGTGTGCTACGCAATTATCACAAGCTGCTACTAATTTCTTGATGGAAAATTCCTATACTCCCATTGGTTCAACCTTTGATTCAAGTCTAGGATATCATGGCTGCAAGCTAGCTACTAGTTCAATAAAACAGTAAATATATTATTACTCACGTTTTATAGGCGCAGCAGTTCAACAAGAAAACTATGTTTGTATTAACTCCGCGAATTTGCGTGAACAACATAAAATTATTATCTTATATGTTAGGTGTGGCTAAGGAGAACACGGGAATGATTCACGTGATTACATACGGAAATAAAAAAGATGTGCAGTTATAAGATTCGTCCGTGTATACGTGTACACGTAACATTGAATGAAATACCATCGAGTGTCGTAATCCCTAACAACTTAACTGCACCCAGATGAGTAATAATAATTTAGATTGTCTAAAATATAACTAAAATATAGTATTCAACCAAACTACGAGATAAGTAAAAATACTATATATTTAGCTTTTTATTTATAGCCTTTAACTTTTAACTTATATTTAGTGTTGTGTTGTTGTAATATAAAACAAACAAAGATCTGGTAAACGTTGTCTTTCATCGCAAGATAGGAAGGTCGGGCAATTAAAAAGTGATTGGGTGTTTTGATCAAAATTTTCAGTAGCCGTGGTATGAAAAGATCATCATTCTTTAGGACAGCTAACCATCAAATAAACTAAAGTTTATAATGTGAATAGGATTATTTGTGTATTGTCAGATATGTTATTGTTTATGTATTTTTAACACATGATTCGGGTTTAATCGTTTTAATGTGCAAACCTCTTGTTTTACGATTTATCTTATTTTTTTTAGGGAATAAATAAAATGAACTAGGCGATATATCACTTTAATTTTTTTGCAAATTTTTAATTAGAATTTGAATAAAATAAAGGTAGATAGATGCACATTTTGATGTCACAAACACCACGTAATCCTTTGTTTTAATAGTATAACAGTGAGATATAAATCTCCATACTAATTTAGTTTCAAGGCAATAAGTTGCGAGTTGTAGCGTGTACCATACACAGTGTACTCGCGTTGAATTTAAAATGAAATGTTTACATTACGACTAAATTTTAAAATATATTTTATTTGACTGCCAAATTAAATGGTTATTTGTAGATGAAATGTGAGTGCATATGAATTTCGTTATGGATTTCATTGATATATTAAGTCCTCAACAAAAGTAAGTATTATATCAAATAATCTTCTTCTATATAGTAGTTATTATTTATATGTAGAAAAATAATTAGGTTCTTGATGAAGTGTTTCTAGTAATTTCTTAAGTAGTGATCTAAATAATACTTACCATCGAACTTAAATTTCCCTTCAGAAGTTAGCCGACTTAAAGGAGAAGGAGCTTATAAGAAAATTAATCCAATTTTAAAATGAATAAGATTGTAAATAAAATATAAAATAACATTCTTCACCAGTGCGCTTCCAACCATGGAGCTAAGATGCTAAAGCATTTCTGCCTGTAATTCAACTAGCTATCACCCTTTTGCTTAAGGAATGAGCTGCATACCTGGAATGGCTTGAATGAAACCTTACTATCAAGTAGAAATATAAAGAATATGATAGATTTTATATTATATTTTATTTCGTATTTAGTTGTTATACGCTATTATTTCGTTTAGATGTCAGCTAAAAGCTAGTACCTGAATATTTTTTTTACGAATAATAAAAAAATAAGCCTCAATGTCCAATTTTATAACGTAGTAACTTTTATGACTAATTTTATTGGAATTCGGACAGTCGTTAATTCGTGATTATGGAATGGATAGCAAATATCTATATATTTTTTAGATCATTATGTTAATAACAATAACAATTATTTAGTCTTATTATATTTGTATCTATGTATGTCACTGAACTTCTCCTAAACGGCCCGATCGATTTTGATGAATTTTTTTGCGTGTCATGTTCAGATTTGAAAAAAACCCTATGTCACCTGTACGAAGTCGAAACGTGCAGTTATAAGTTGATAAAAATCTTAAAGATTTTAAAATAGTAAACAAAATTGAATTGTATGTAATTATTACATGCCTATTATTTATGAAAAAAGATTCTACAGAGCAAAATCTACTCAGTTTCTGGGTACAATCTACAGACTGAATCGGATTAAGTACTCGTCGATGACTACTTGAATAAAGTATATTTTGATTTAAATAAAATATAAATAAGATAAAGGATTTTCTTAATTTTCAACAAATAATTTAGAATGGAACGACATGTTTTTAATCCACCTTTTGTGCTAACGGTACAATGTAAATAATATCCGTTTCATGTTCACCCTTTAAATAATATCTTATTTGAATTGAAAGTATTGTGAACAGTTTATTGGCTTCGGAAACCCCTAATGAATTAAACTTTTACAACTATCAATTTACCGTCAGCTTGTCTGATAAAGTTGCAAGGAATCGCTAATACGACTCTGTAATAAGTTAGTTTATAACATATAATAATTCGTGACATTTTCCGCGTCTTTTTTTTTCTCGGTAAGTTCAATATTTTTTATGTCTATATCCGAGAAATCTTAGTCCAAGGGTAAATTTATCTCGAAATATTCGTCGTAGTGGAGTAACAGTTAGTCTGATTATCTTTAGTAGTAAGAGTTATTATTTTATAATACATTTGTTTACGCTTTGAAAATAAATGATAAATACACTAACGGCATGAAGCAAAATAACTACTATATAAACTCAGATCTGCTTGAAAAGCTATGACCACACATATGCAGTAAAAAATAAAGAGATTTACAGTCTCTCGGTGAACCGGATGTTACGGATACGTATGATTTAACTTCACGAAATCTTTCCTTTTGCTTGATCGGTAAGGCATTTCTGATCGAATAAATTTTGGTATTCAAATACTATCTTTTGCTATTTTTCATAATAACCAAATAAAATTTTGAGTTGGAAATTAAGCATTATTAACAAATAATATTAAGTTGTTTTTTTTTATTGTATAGGTAGGACGAGCATGTGGTTGATGGTAAGTGGTCACCAACGCCCATAGACAATGGCATTGTAAGAAATGTTAACCATTTATAAATATATTAGGTGTAACCATTTTGTAGTATTTACAATATCAATAAATAAATATGTGATAGCCATTTTTTTTTTTTTTTGTTTTCACTGGAAAAACCCATTACGCGTTTCCCCCACATGGAGTGGGGGGGTATGTGGGGCTCGCCGGTGCTGAAGGCGCCGGAATACCCACTAAAAAACCAGCGTACCTTGATCGTCTTTGGTGGAGCGGCACGGGATCGCTTGTGCATACTACCGCGACGCCCCGACGGCTGGCCCGATTACGTGGGCCTCCTTTCTTAGTTGGGTTCCCGGAGTACAGTCTCCTCCCCGGTCTTCTTCGACGGAGTGGGTCAGCAGAGGCAGAGGCCTCACGCTCACGCTCCGCGGCCTCTTTCTGCGACATGACGCTCTCGCAGTAAGAGTCCATCTCCGTCCAGCATATCTCGCTGCCAAGCATGGCGTTAACCACGCTCGGCAGTGAGAGGTCTGCGCCAACTATCACCGCCAGGGAATGCCTCTGGGGCCCCCACGCAGCACACTCCGTCAGGGTGTGGAGCGCCGTGTCCAGTGGCGCACCACACTCGTGGCAGGAGGGTGATGCCTCCCGCCTCGCTATCCCATGAAGGTACTTGCCGAAACAGCCATGTCCGGTAAGCACCTGCGTTAGCCTGAACGTTAGTGTGCCGCTTCTTCTTGTTACCCAGCGACTCAAGTGGGGGCGGATTGCCTCCACTGTCGCCAGGCCTGCTGATGGTGACCCCAGGTCCGCCTCCCATCTGCGAATCAGGGCTTGTTGGGCTAGAGTCCTGATTCGCCCCAGCTCCGCTTCTCCTGGACGGTCGCCATTCGCCCTGGCTTCCACCCGGAACCGGTACACTTCCGCGAGCACCTCAGCCTGGAGGTCCCCGGAGTGGATCACTTGCAAGAAGTGTCGCTGCCGCCCACGACACCGTACGGTAACCACGTATCGCTCTCACCGCTATGACTCTCTGCGGTCTCCGCAGAAGAGCCTTATTACGAGCAGTGAGAGCGTCGACCCATATTGGTGCACCATACAGTGCCATAGAGCGCACCACTCCAGAGTATAGGCTCCGGCATGGTGATTCCGGCCCTCCCACGTTGGGTAAGAGGCGGTCCAAGGCAGCAGCAACATTGATGAGCTTCGGACCCAGTTGGACAAATATGTGATAGCCATAGAGACTTGCCATGTAAACGGCATGTACACAATGTTAGATTAAATTATAACAAAATAGATTAAGAATTTACTAATACCCTCTCGTTCCATAATTCTTATATTAAGTTGTATGATTACCGTGTATTTCTCATAGTAAATGAATTGTATTCTTTTTTGAGAAATAAATGTCTTAAACCAGGATCATCGCTTATATCGCCAATGGGCCAACCAACCTTGGAAACTAATATAAAAGTAACAGTCTGTGAATGTTCCACTGCTGAGCTGAGTTCTCTTCTGTATTTTTTGAGGAGAAAGTTTGAAGCTTATTCCACCACGCTGCTACGACGTGGGTTGGTGGAATACACAGAATGTGGCAGAATTTCAGTGAAATTAGGCACTTCCCACGACGTTTTTCCACAGTCAAGCACGAGATGAATTCAAAAAATACAAATTAAACACATAAATAATTCGGTGGTACTTGCCTGGGTTTGAACCCACGATCATCGGTTAGGATTCTCGCGTTCTCACCATTCTCTCTAGCTCGGCTATAACCGGATACATAATTTACTATAAACAAGTACGTACAATTAAGGGTGCTATTTAATATAAAATCATTTACTACAACCAATTACATATAATTAAGGGTGCTATTAATAATTTACAAGGAAATTCCGTAAATTGGCTTATTTCAAGCGTAAATTAGGGCCAAGTTTAAGTCATGGCTTGGGGTCGGATTAAATTTAAAGCGTGGTTCGTATTGACGCGTTTCACGTGCAAATTTTTATACTGATTATATTTTGTGGTTATGTTATTATTTTATAATATGACCATAGTTAACTAGTTAAACAAGTAATTTTAGATATTGTATTTGATAATCTCAAATTAGTTAATTATTGGAATGAAAGATCATCTTATGCCTATTTCTTTAAGTTTCTTTTGTCAGTTCTTCACCAGGCTTGGTTAATTTCTTTCCGAATCAATTTCAACTATCAACCTACGTATAGTTTCTATATTAATTAAATTAATTTCATTAGAAACAATGCGTGCATATGTTTTTCAATGAAAGTGTGATTGTTTCTATTACCTTGAATATCAAGAATAAATGGTGCCTGGTATATTTTTCAAATTATTATGATTTTTTAAGATCTCTTAAAAAATCTCTTTAAGTAGTTAATGCATATTCATTACCATAACTTTATTTGTAAATATTCTGAATGTAGACGAAGGTAACAATATTTAGATGTGAGATAGTGTATTTGAAACTGCAAACTAATATAAACGGAGCTTATGGAAGTTAAATTTCGAACACATAAACACTGTATATTACTGCTATGTTTTTGTATAATTTTGTTCAAGTCGTTGAACAAGTATCAGTTTTAGCTGAAAATATTTTATAAGAGATAAACTTATAATAACATTTAACAGTCAATAGAACATTATACTAGAAAACAACATCAAGGCTGGATGCAAAAAGAACTCTTTGGTTATGTATAATTTTGTAGTATATAAGAAAGGTGATCAGGTTAATAAACATTATTTAAGCTTTAATACTTGAGTTCTACTCAAGTTAATTTATATTTATATTAATATGCATACATAATGGTACTAAAACATTACAGCCAACTGTCCAACTACATTGTTGTATAACGTAACTTTGTTACAGACTACTTTATTTGCACCACCAAAAGAATATTACGCCTGATATTTCCAATACCTCAGCCTTAATTTATTATTTAAATTTGTTAGCGGATTAGCCAATTAGGGACCTGATGGTAAATAGTTTTGTCACTGTTAAGACTATCATTATTCCCTTACATATGCTGTGAACCTTGGGAATTAAGATTATGAGATGATGAGATCTAAATTGGGCCATTCACCCTTCAACCAGAACACAACAATACAAAATATTGTGGTATTGGGCTTGGCAATAAAATATGTGATTAGTGGGTGGTACTTATCCAGGTGAGCTTCAATCAAGTAATTGTCATTACAATTTTTGAAGTGAAAACTTCTTAAGCGGCGTTGTGCACTTTTTTAAGATAGGTAAAAAATATTAAACTCGCGTCATGTCACGTGACCCTGATAGAAAATTCGTAAGACGGATTCTGACGTGTTTATACTGATAGTTAAAGCAATTCGAGCAAAATTTTTCCCTAATCATTCCAAAATATCAAAAATGCACAACGTTTATATTAAAGTTTTCACTTCTGCCGGCACTCCCGGAGTGTCCCGTTGTTTTTTTTTAAAATAGACAAGGCTTTCGATTTGTAATATTTATTAAAATCTATAATAAGTTTAATTCCTCAATTAAATTTAACTTATTTAAACAGATGTTTTTCATCGAAATAACGAAATAAATAGCATAATGCGAGCGGTACAAAACAACATTGAATAATTTACTACAATTGCAATTCGTACAAATACCAATCTTGTTGAGCATAGTTTAAGCAAACACCTAATTATTTAACTTTTCCAATTAGAATAGTTTCTGTTTAACATAATTCAAATGCAGTTTCGAATTCAGATGAATTTCGATATAAGATTACGTCGATTGATAAAATTTACAAATATCTTTGCGAATTTTCTTTTTAGGTCGAATTAAATACATTATTATTATTTACTCGGTGGTAGAGCTTTGTGCAAGCTCGTCTGGGTAGGTACCACCCACTCATCAGATATTCTACCGCAAAACAGCAGTACTTTGTATTGTTGTGTTCCGGTTTGAAGGGTGAGTGAGCCAGTGTAATTACAGGCACAAGGGACATAACATCTTAGTTCCCAAGGTTGGTGGCGCATTGGCAATGTAAGCGATGGTTAACATTTCTTACAATGTCATTGTCTATGGGCGTTGGTGACCACTTACCATCAGGTGGCCCACATGCTCGTCCGCCAACCTATACAATAAAAAAAAAAAAAAAAAAATACATATTATTAGCAAAGAATATATTTAATACTAACTGTGCCTCGAGGCTTCCGCGTATAATTAATAAAAATATAATAAATTATTTCATTACTACAATAACACACACGCGCACACACTCACACACACACATGGCTACTGGTAAAGATATACGTAATTAACGATTTGAAATTAATTTTCATAAGATACCGTAGGGTTTATCGATCATATATGACCTAACATTTGCGCCATCACATGTTCTTTGTGTGTACCAATTTTCATCAAGATTGGTCGAGCCGTTCTTGAGTTATAAGAAGACATACAGACAACCATACAAAAATGAAAAAATATAGTATAATGTGAATCACTGCATCATAAAACGATTATTTATCACAAAAATAGATGAAAAAAAATGTACAGACAGAACCAATAGATATAGATTATTTGGAGTATCAATATAAAGTAATAAATATAAAACCTTTATCTTTAAACTTCGAAAGAAAACTTTAACTCAAAGTAGAATCAAAAAAAATAGAATAGAAACGTTATTTTATTCTTTTATAAGGATACGTTTATTGCTTTTTTCAATTTACATTATTTTACAGATAGAAGGCAAAATGTTACATTTAAAAAGGCATTGAAATGCATGCTAGGTATTAACTAGTATTTAAATTGGTTAGATTTTATTGTTGTTGTTTTTTTACTGTTTTACTTTTGAAAATAAATCTTATTGGTCGAGTAATTAAATTTATACATAACTAGTTGCAAAATGTCATTATATTTTATTAGTAAAAACTAATCAGATGCATCCGATTATATTATTTTCTTAGAAAATTAGTGCATTCAGGTCGGTTACAAACGACGTTCGCATTTTTTAGTTTTAACAAATACATCAAATCTTAAAATATTGAAGCATTTTACTATTAAGGAGACAAGTAGAATGTTTCAGATAACATATTAAAAACATGAAGTCTGCCTGTTTTTAAAAGGTATTTTTTTTTCAAAACGCTTGCAACTAAGAATTTTAAAAAAGTGTTACCTGGGAAACAATTATTATAGTTGCCATTAATAAAATATGTAATTTAAAAAGAGTTTTTTTTTTAATATATTTTTTTTAATTTAAACTTCAAGACTTTGTTATTATTGTGTTCGATTTTTTAATAATAGAAAATGTAGTCACTTAAAAAGAGTATTTAAGTTCTTCAAGGTGTATATCTTTCTAAGACTAGGCCATCTGCTTGATGTAATTAGGCTGGCCTTTGTCCGGTTATTTAACGCTAATTGTCGTGTCAAATGCTTTTAACTGCAATTGACCGACACATTGACCGACAGTGACACATCACGCTCGTAGCACCTGCACGTTCTTAGATTAATTAAAAGGATTAACAAATAATTGTTATGAGATAAGAGATTCTACGTCATCTTAGTCTTATCTCGATTTAAACATGAAAAAACATTAATTATTAACTATTTTTTAAATTTATCATATTTTATACTCCTGTTCATAATTCATCTCGTGGTCGGCGATAAGGGAAATCATCGTAAGGAAACCTGCATGTGTCTTATTTCACTGATTAAATTTGTTACAAATATATTCAAAGATCCGCTTTGGAGTAGTGTGGCGGAGAAAGCTCCAAACCTGCTCTTCAAATGGGAGAGGAAGCCTTAGCTTAGCAGTGGGACATTTACAGGCTAACACATTTTTATTAATAATAGGCTTACGCTTGACCACAACCATACGTGATGGTAATTACTGATGTTATCTAAGATGGAATGCGCTAGCCTAGAATATACCTATTCACTCTTGCCTTTAAATTACCCGGATTGTACAGGAAACACACACAAAATAACACACACCCACACGCATGTAGCATCTAGCCGTTATACGAGTATGATATTATTTTACTAGCAATTGCTGTCGCGGCTTCATTAAAAAACATATATTTTATGAGTTTTGAAAATTCGTTGTGTCACAATATATTTTTCTCACGCAAGGGAAATCTACGAAAAACAACCGGAATTTGGGTCGAGGGATATATGGGAGTCTTACCTACTAAAATCTCTGCGATGGCCGTCATCACGGTCAACATTTTTGATCTAGTTAATAATATAAAAAATATAGGCACACTTTGCCATACCTGAACGCTATATTAACCCTTTACTATAATTCTACAAATGAGTAAAGAAATATCGTAGAAAACATCCAACTGACATTATTTATCAGTTAGAATAATCTCTGGCAAAATTTTCATAGAAATAATGTCAATATTTTGAACGAGAAATTAATTCTTTACTTAAAACTGGCGAGTGAAAAGTATTTCCTAAATATGAATAAAATAGATCAAATGAAATAATAATTATCCAATGAATACTTAGATGTTGAATGACCTCACGATACTTAGTTAATATCAATCGTTACTGCATCAAAAATTTATAACAATTCAAAACTAAACTTAATTTTAAAGTGCACTATAAATAAAGGGCCGTCCATACTGAAATGTAAATTGTATGAGCCAAGATAGTTCAAAGGTTTGAACATGAGAATGTCAACCAATCGCAGGTCCAAACCTATGCAAGCACTATTCAATTTTCATGTGTTTAATTTGTCTTTTTAATTCATATGTTAGTAGTTATTCTGCTACATATCTATTCACTAGCATATGTATGTAACATTCGAACAACATGGTGGAATAAGTTAAGAATAAGAAAAGAGGAGGTAGGTGTCCAATAGGAGGATTACTGATTACATATTAAATTAATTAATTCTTAACCAATATATCTTCCTCTTATCTATTCATCCGTGTTCCAAGATCTTTGTTCAACAATCCAAGACTAATTGTCTAATTGATTGAAACTTGCAGTTGATTATTCGCACAGTTATCTAGATACTGACGATACATACTAATCCAGTCTGGTAACTCAAGCCATTCAATCTTCGCATCGCTACGGCTTAATGAATTTATTATTAATAAGTCGGCATTAATTATGTAAAACATGCTCATACTAAATACATTATATCTAAGACAATACGTTGCTATGGTTAATATAATAATAATGTCAGTTTTGGTCAATATGTTAATTTTCCTTTGACTAACGTTGTTCTAAGTTTAAGCTTGTAAACTACAGATCACAAGCACAAAAATAAATTGAATGTATGTCCCTATCAATTAATCAATTATCAGTAATATCACGAAATTCCGAAGTTTGCATTGTGAACACTCCTTGCCTCGAATTATACGTGAAAACATATTCATCTGAAAACTCGTGTCGTGTCGGATTGTCGTTCTAACGGATTATGAGAGTGACGTTCCATTTGAACAATGAAATTATACATTATTATTATATAACATTATTGATTTACAAAGCTACTTACCTAAAACAAGCTAGAAATTAAAAATACTTTTTTATTGTACGAACGAAAGGGTATACAGGTCTGGATAGGATCCACCCTATTATTACATATACTACTGCCAAACAACAATACTTAGTACTATCGTGTTCAGGTTTGAAAGGTGAGTGAGGTGAATATACAGGTACTAGGGACATAACCTCTTAGTTCTCAACGTTGGTCGATGCAAGGGCAGGTTAATATTACTCACAGCATAGTATATGAGTGTCGGTGACTACTAACCATCAGATGGCCCATTTGCCAGTCTGCCTTCATAGTTTTAATAACATTTTACTGTATTTAATTACATTACATTTTACTGCATTTATTTACAGTACTTGCAAAATTATGATATTGATTCATTTTATACAAAATTACAGAGACAAGGTAAAAAACAAACGCTTCATCAATGATCAATCATCATTCATAATTACTACCTCTTGTCTCTATAAGCGCACCGGCTTTAGAGGATCTTACATATCTAAGCGGCCAAGCAGGCTTTCAATGGATTTCCTGTCGCCATTGTTGTGTTGCTTGATTGTAAAGGTGTGTTTACCAAACCACAGAGATTAATATTATTAAATAAATCTTCATTTTTATTTTTACCTTCGCCATCTATGTTTTGTGACTATTATCAAGTACATATATCTTATTTTACAATATAAAAATTTATTACTATTGTTGCATTTTGTACACGCCTTGATTGAGATATCTGATCATTTGATTATGGTACGGTATTGGAGCTTGTTTTAAGCTAGCACATCTAAATTAAATGAATTACGCATGCGTGTTGTGTATTATGAGGTAATTAATGTATGTAATTAATCTATGTGTTATAATTATAAATATATGATTGAGTCTTTTTAAAATGGGCTAACATTGTTCTTAGTGGTCCATTTAAAATAATAATATAAGATATGAGTAGATTTTGTAAGAATAAACTCACAAATCTAAAATCACGTTAAGATAAAAAACTGGACTGGAATGTATATTAATTTTTTGCATATCATTCTTACACAAGGTTAATGTAGTATAATATGAAATTTCATTTAAAAAATCTACATTTAAATTAAATGAAACGAAGCTTATTTACCTAAATTATCTAGTAAATATTACAAGACATTACATTGCGAGTTCGTAGCAAAACATCATTGTCCCGTGGTTGGTTGAAATTATTAAGTCGCAACGAGAATTACACAGCGTAAAAATAACAGTTTCTATGTTATCAGATGAATCCATGTATGTAATAATTATTATTTACAGCCATAATTATTTCGTAAAGTGAGGTGTGAAACATCTTGTTTTTTTTTTTGTTTTTTTTATTACATAGGTAGGCAGACAAGCATATGGGCCACCTGATGGTAAGTGGTCACCAACGCCCATAGACAATGGCATTGTAAGAAATGTTAACCATCGCTTACACTGCCAATGCGCCACCAACCTTGGGAACTAAAATGTTATGTCCCTTGTGCCTGTGATTACACTGGCTCACTCACCGTTCAAACCCAACACAACATTACCAAGTACTGCTGTTTTGCGGTAGAATATCTGATGAGTGGGTGATACCTACCCAGACGAGCAGAAAAACTATAGTAATTAACAGGCACACTTTTTTTTGTAAGGGGTGTTTTATGACAGGGTACAGAAAATATTAGCACCGAACAGCTATTCTCCCTCGCACAAAAGCGAGAAATTTGAGTGAAAACTATGTATCTAATATTTAAAAAAAATATTTTTTGGTATACTGATGTGGTCTAGTGCAGCGAAAAGTTGAAACCTAGTTACTTACTGTGAAACTCGGTTTAATTATTCAATTTGAATGTGGTTATGCATGCAATTGCAATTGTTGAAGGCGTTCAGGATTACGCTAGTTTCGATGCAGACGAAAATGTATTTAAAGTTAACTAACCCAAGTCTTTACCTTAAATAAAATATGTGATAAATCATCGCCAAACATTGGAAGATAATTTTAATTAATTCAATAATTTTCCAAAAATCTATTATATCTTAATTTATTGAATCGAACATCATCTTGTTCGGTTCACATAACCTCGGCACGTTTCGTTTTATATGGGTTCAGTTTTCATTTACTCTATCCAGCTATAAAAGTGAGGCACCTAATGTAACAAAATAAATTTCGACTAAAAAAGCTGTGTTACATTAAACAACTTATATATGATGTCATCAATAATATAATATCTGTATGTGTTAGAGCATGACATAATATATTAAACATTTCCTTTTAATGCAAACTTTCTTGGAAGGCTTGTATTAATTTAACTTGTACTAATTTTATATGTATTAATGACTGCCTCGTTGGTTTAGTGGCTAGATATAAAGCCGCAGACCAGGTGGTCCTGGGTTCAATTCCCAGGTCAGGCCAATAAATAGTTATTGGGTTTAAGAAAATTCTCAGTAGCAGCCCAGAGTCTGGAAGTTAGAAGTGTGTACACTCCCATGCCTCGGAAAGCACGTAAAGCCGTTGGTCCTGCGCCTGAACTCTTTCCGGTCGTGTCGGATTGCCGTCCCATCGGATTATGAGAGCTAGGGAATAGTGAGTGCAACTTTGTCTGCGCACACACTTGTACACTATAATAACTCCTGCGCAGTTGGCTAACTTCTCTTGATATTGGCCGTCGTTACCGAAATCGGTTTGGAGGACATCATCATCATCATCATCATCATTAATTGTACAATATTAAAAGCTTATACCAATATTTGAGTAATAATTAAAAAAAAAAAAATTATACGAATATTATGTAAAACGTATATCAAGAATTTCTCATTATTTTGCTCCGTATATTTTCGACTGAATGAGAGCATATCTTGGCTCCGGGCGGTGTATGTAAATGAGTCGGTAACTTCTACTGTCGAGAGTCTGACCGTTCACTAGCGCTTATACAGCGTGATTCTATGAATTATGTTATCAGTATATAATAGATATTTCTCAACTCTTATTGTTATTTGATAAGTTCGCCTTATATTTTATATATAGCGAACTTATCAAATACAATATTATTTTATTATATTATTTATATCAAAGATTATAAATTTGGAGGTGTCGTTGGCAGTGACTTGATTTTCCGCTGGATATAAGCTTTGTGACGACACATTAAATTGAATATGGCACAAATTAGAGGACTTAAAGTCATGAAACAAAAAAAAAATAGCAGTTTTTTATAGGGTATATAGTTGGACGATAGCATATGGGCCACCTGATGGTAAGTGGTCACCAACGCCCTTAGACATTGGCAGTGTAAGAAATGTAAACCATCGCTTACATCGCCAATGCGCCACTAACCTTGGGAACTAAGGTGGTATGTCCCTTGTGCCTGTACACTGTCTCACTCACACTTCAAACCGGAACACAGCAATAACAAGTACTGCTGTTTAGCTATAGAATATCTCATGAGTAGGTGGTACCTACACAGACGAGCGTGCACACAGCTCTACCATCAAGTGTTAATATTAAATTAACGGCTAGTTGACCTGTGGTTACATACGCGTTGCCTGCTTTTTTATGACAGTTTGACGAATGACGAGCAATTTTACCATAAAAGTTTTACTGCAAATAATCTCTGCAATGGCAACTTAATCGACATTCTTTATAACATTTTGTAATTTACACACAGTGTAGATATATTATTTACGTAAACATTTCACGTGAATCAATCTGTCTAAATGGTGAAAACCGAATTGAAATTCCCATAGGTAGTTTTCGGTACATTAGCTTCGCGTTCAAACGTTATATACGATGGTGCCTTTAACTGTCACTCCATATATTTGTAAACATAGATCAATTACAAAAAATATTACATTGATAAACAAAATATATATTTACACTAATCATAGTTTTGTTATATCAGACACAAAAACATTCTTAGAGAATCATTCTTAATAAGTTATCACAAAAATTATCTTAATACCATAGAAATTTAAAATAATTTAAGTCACGAAATATAAATTCATTCAATATCAAGTTAAGAAATGTTTCAATGTTAACTTAAGAAGAAACAGAATCCTTAGTAACTTGAAGGCTTCTATTTTCCCGTTTTTAAATTCAAAAAGTTTAAAACACTTTTAACGTTTGAATTTAAATTCATCTATGCAAATTGCTTACCCATTTTGTACATTTGTTCAAAGTAAAGTTTTTTCAAGCGAATAATTTGTTTGTCATATTGGATTTTATTAGAAGTGTACGCTAATTGATCTTCGTTCACTAAAATTTTACACTAAATCAAGTTTGCTTTCGTATATATTAGTATTTATTTCATTACAGTATTTTAAATTGTTATATATAGATTTCTTATAGAATAAGAAATCTAAATTGTGTCATGATACGGCTTAAATATCTTACTAAGTTTATTTCACGTGTTAAAACAACCATAATTGAAATTGAATCACAATAAAAACGAGATCACCGAATTTCATTTAACATTTAATAAAAACAAATGACTTTTTTGCTCTTGTTTTCTATAATTTGTATACGTCTATTTAGTTTTCAAGTGTCAGTATTCGACTATGTAGGTCCCACCCGCTCCTAAGATATTCTGACGCTAAACAGTAATATTTTAAGCAGTAGAATAAATATCTTAGGGACATTACATCTTTGTTACCAAGGTCGGCATTGACGATGAATCTGATGGTTAATATATCTACAACAGAGCTAATGTCTTTATGCTATGTTTACAATTTCTATCAGGTGACCCATTTGCCCGCCCACCTTAAAAATAAAATATATTACAATAAAACAATTTATTTTTTACTAAAATTAATAAACAAAAAAAAAACGTAATTAGATTTAATAAATTCAAATTATTAGAGATAATCTACACTAATAAGTCTCTGTCTGCATCATACGACGGAATTAGATCGGGTTAGCTTAGGTCAATACAATTACTGATAATTGCTGGTAGGGCGGTAAGCTTGCTTTTGCTTTAACACGCTCGTTATCATACTGTTATAGTGCTGTGTTATGAAGTGACCTGTGCTCTGTGCTAAGTAGTGAATTTGCGGTTTCTGAGGTATGTTTCAGATTTATATTGTAATATGTTAGGTTATAATAATTACGTTATTTTCAAAATATCTTTCAAAATGTTATTTTAGCTTATGTAAATGTGTGTCGACCAAGGTTAAAGCACTTTTTTATATGAGGATATAAATATAATGAAGCCATAATAAGGAGGAATATTATAAATAAAAATTAAAAAATTAAACACTTTATAAATAATTACTGTTGAATATTTGTTGTGTTTATACGAAAAAAAAAAATCGATATCAAAAACAGTCGCGATTCGGCGAAATTATCATGGATTAAATAAACAAGGCCCAAGTGACAACCTTTTTTGTTGAAGTCAGTTAAAATACACACGTGTATATTTAAATAAAAAAAAAATTAAATAACTTAGTTTTAAAATATTTATTGAAATATTAATAATAGCAGTATAATTTTAATTTTTAAACAATTGTTATATACACCTTGTGGAACTTTTAATCGATACAAAAATATTTGTAAATAGCGTTTAAAAGTAAAATTAGTAAAGCTTATGTTTATTTAATAAATATTAGTAAGTTAATTATAGCTTATTTCCCAAACTATAGGGCACATAGATATATCAATAAAATAATTACCAAATACCACTAAAACAACATCAACATGAGAAAAATTAAATTTATATGAAATATTTTTAAATTAACAGTTGTAAGATAATAAATTGTATGTTATATGTATTTTTTTAATAATTTTATTATTTATGGAAAATATAAAAGAAATCCATTCAAAATGGTCTAAGCATTTTATTTTTAAAGTCATCTTAATTTTTCCCTGTTTTTATAACAGCATGCAATATTTTTTTTTTTTTTTTTTTTTTTTTTTTTTTTTTTTTTTTATTGTATAGGTTGGCGGACGAGCATATGGGCCACCTGATGGTAAGTGGTCACCAACGCCCATAGACAATAGCATTGTAAGAAATGTTAACCATCACTTACATTGCCAATGCGCCAACAACCTTGGGAACTAAGATGTTACGTCCCTTGTGCCTGTAATTACACTGGCTCACTCACCCTTCAAACCGGAACACAACAATACAAAGTACTGCTGTTTTGCGGTAGAATATCTGATGAGTGGGTGGTACCTACCCAGACGAGCTTGCACAAAGCTCTACCACCGAGTAAATATGTCAAAAAGTGGTAAATAATAAAGTATAAATAGCATTTCATTTGTGCAAATAATGATTTAAATTAAAATAATATTCATTTCGTTAATGATCAATTGTTCAATCAATTATTTGTGTCAAATAATTTGAACCAAAATTAGCGGGAAGTGGGCGGATGTCAGCAATAGGTGAACGTTAACGTAAGCATTACTATAATTATATTAACTAAGTAAATAAAAAGTATCTGATTAAGTAAATACATGATAATGTTAAACACTGACTTCTCCAATTTTTTAGTTTTAGTCTAACAGTCCTACGGCCACTCATATTCGGAGCTATTGATTTGTTACACTTCATTTATATTTGAATGGGATAATCGAAAGAAGCTTTACTCTATCAATATATGTTCATTGTATTTAAGTGAACAATTTATAATATTATCTGAGTATTTCTATTTAAAGTATCCTGTATTTTCATATTCATCCCTATCTGCTAAAGGGTACAAATAACAAAACTAAAATTGTTGTTGTCATAAAAGCTCCAAACTGGTAAAATACTTTTATAGTTAGTCGTCTTATAAATACAAACCTGATATATTAAGTTGATGCATAAATTCCACACATACGTTTATTAGGCAGTATATTCATACATTTATAATGTGGACAATTATTGATATTATGTCTTTCGAATTTCATTATTTTTTTAAGAGTTCGTCAATTATTCAAAGAATTTTACTAAGATCCACTTATTAACCGGGGTCGGCTGCCGGATGTTTGGTTTCCGTTTTTATTTATATTAATTAAGCTTGTTAGTATTATTGAAGAGATTAATCATTATACAACGATGAAGGGCTGAAATGAAATGAGTGACTTATTTTTAATGCACTTATGTTGAACATAGCTTTTGTATATAAAAAATAAACCATAGCAAATTGACATTTAAAAAGTTAATTAATAATATATTATGTTAAAAATATCTTAAATTTTTAAGGTTAATACATTTTTGTAGCATTGAATAAGATACTATTCTTAAAAATTATTATTAAGTGTGTGCATTAAAGATGCTTTCACAAAAAAACAGAAACGAAATCTAATAATGAGGATTTTCATTTAAAATTAATTCAATGTCGAAATGAAAAGAATCGACGTAAATAGGCACAAAATAGCCAGACCAAATTTAACAAGAAAATTCTTTAAAGTTATCGCACAATTTTAAAGGTTTTTCCTATCAAAGAAAATACCGAGCACAGCAGAAATTGGGGATGAAATGTGTTCAAAATTTGCGTCGACGCAAACAACGACGAATATCACAGGGAAGGCCTCGCGAAAAAAAATATTCTACGATGTAGCAAAAATAATTGGGCATTTCGCATCTTTGACATTGTGTCAGGTGACTGACAGAATGAGAATTTCAATCGCATTAGAGCACGTGTGCGTTCTGAGAAAACACCACGTTTAATCAGGTAAGTAGTCTCTGTGAACCGTTTACACAATACAAAAATATTTACGCTAAGATTCGATTATTTTATTATTTACTTACATAACTTATTCATTAATAGTTACAACTACTATTTACACTAAAAATACACCACAAAACAAGAGAAATAAGACATTATGTCCTTTGCGTCTATAATAAAAAAAAAGCAGTGATACAATATAACAAATTTTGGCAGTAGAATAGGTCAGACATACTCTGGCGGCCCTGTCCGCGTAAACGATATATTATGATATGCTTGGACAATAAAGTTTATTATGTATGATACAATCTGTCTTATTTGTTTCAACTGATGAGGCTATCTTTTATGAACTAAAATCCCGAGAGCCAATAATTTTGTGTTTTCTATTAGGAAAATTTCAATTGCAGTCAGTTGAAAATTGGCGATCTTGTGTTTCTTTTCGGTCGTGGTGGAATACCGTTGCTTGTGAAAAAAAAAGAAAAGAAAAACGTTATTTCAAAATTTAAGTTTGATAATAAAAATCGTATACTTCAATGTAAACGGTTCCCTACTTTTCTTAATGGAATTTAATTTTTGCTTTTCCCAACGTTGATTGATGTGACGTTGCTCTGTAATCCCATTGTGGGTTTCTGCGTTGAATAAGATTCGGTCTAAAGTTCCCTATAAGTTAATTTAAGTCAAAGTCTTTTTATTTTCGGTAAAGCAAAATTGGTAATTTCACTTCGTTTCATGTTGAACGTGACATATGAAATGTTAATGATGCTGTCTATATTAGTCGTTCTTTTTCATTCAATAATTCGACTTTAAATCAATAACCGACTTTTGTATATTTTATAGAATTCGTATTAATACAAGATTTAATCAAATAATGTATAGTCATTTGTTGAATTGTTTCACTGTATTCACGCAAAACTAATCCAATCTAAATAAGAACGAATAACATACTAATTTTATTATCTCAATAAAATTACTTACTTACATTTTACAAATCGATTTTTTGAATAAAATAGACACGTGTGGGCATGGTCGCAAAACGCCTTAAAGCAAAAACTTTATTATTAATGGTAAAGTTTTACCCATTGCTTCATTGCAGTCAAGTAATTTGAAAAGTTTCCAATAATGGAATAAAGTATTCTGGATCTCTACTAAAACTGGCTGTCCCACAAAGGTCAATTTTTATTTATGATATTTTTATTTACTTGTGATACTTTATTACTTTTTAAACTTGAAAAAATAAAAGCTATTTATAACTGTACGGTATTATTTTCATCATTATCTTCATTTTTAGACTCGAGTTATATTGTAGTATTTTTATAATTAAATGTTTCGTAGTAAATGATTTTGGGATAACGCTACAATTTTCAAACTATTGTCATTTAAATTAATTCAAGCAAAAAATATCTGATCGGGGTCTTGGAGCACGGGATATTTTAAAGAAAGAAAGTATATTCACTGTTAAAAAATACACAAATTCTGAGATCCGTATACAATATACTCACGCAAAAATATAAACTTATGTATATACAGTTATTTTATTAGGAGAGATTTTTTCAGTATTTTTTTAGGGTAATTTAAGTAAAAACATCATCAACCTTTCTCGATTTAATGAAAACGTAGAATCATATCATCGTCATAATATTTTACTGTTTTTCTAAACATAAATTGCTTTTTTATTGCTTTGAAATTAAACCAGCTTTGTGTGAAAAAAATAAAGAAATATTTTTATATATAATTTACATGACACAAAATGATTTATACGATATTAACGATTATATAGGGTTTTCCATTAAGGGCGCTTGATCGTGCAGAACTTCCATCGTAGCGTGTGCTGTGTGGCACGTAGCGCCGTCCTGTTGAAACCACATGTTGTCCAGATCCATATTCTCGATTTCAGGCCAAAAGAAGTTGGTTATCATCGACCGGTATCGCTCACCATTGACGGTGACGGCCACACCATTATCGTTTTCGAAAAAATACGGACCAATCACGCCTCCGGCCCAAAATCCGCACCAAACAGTCACTTTCTGCGGGTGCATTGCCACTTGGTGAACCTCGTGTGGATTGGTCTCGTCCCAAATACGGCAATTTTGCTTGTTGACATAGCCATTCATCCAAAAATGCGCCTCGTCGCTGAAGATGATTTTTTTGCCAAAATCGGCGTCAACTTCCAACTGCTCTAATGCCCAGTCAGCGAACACACGGCGCTGTCTATGGTCATTAACCTTGAGCTCTTGGGTCAGCTGGATCTTGTACGGGTGCAGGTTCAAGTCACAACGCAAAATTCGCCAAGTTGTCGTCTGCGAAAGGCCGAGTTCCTGTGCGCGACGCGGAATTGACTGCCGCGGGTTTTCGAGGACACTGTCGCGCACAGCGGCGATATTCTCGGCAGATCTCGCGTTACGTTGACGCACGGGAACCGGCTGATTGTTAACTGACCCGGTTGACTCGAATTTGTCCACCAATCGACGGATAGTCGACTCGGCAGGACGATCATCGCGACCGTAAAACGGGCGAAGTGCGCGGAACGTTGCTCGAACTGAAGACCCATTTTCATAAAACAATTTTATGATTTGCACGTGCTGCTCGACACTGTTACCTGCCATGGTGGTTTGGAAGGACGGAATGAATATAACACACTGCATTTGACAGCTGTCACTCAAACAACATGGCCGCAATCAGCTGTCAAAGTTTAAGCGTCCCTATTGGAAAACCCTATATTTAATGAATCATATGCATATTAAACTATGTGATGTTTAAGGCTATTTATCCCAAAATCAAAATAATTTCTATTTAAGTAGGGACTTATTTAAGTGGCTGTTTTCCGTACGGTGCACCTGCATGGAATAGCGAGGCGGGAGGTATTACCCTCCTGCCACGAGTGTGGTGCGCCATTGGACACGGCGCACTATACCCTGACGGAGTGTGCTGTGTGGGGGCCTCAGAGGCATTCCCTGGCGATAGTCGGTGGAGAATTCTCGGTGACGAGTGTGATTAATGCTATGCTCGTCAGCTGGATGAGGTGCTGTTTGGAAATGGTCTCCTTCTGCGAGAGTGTCATGTTGCAGAAGGAGGCCGCAGAGCGGCAGCGTGAGGAAAGTGCCTCCACGGATTCGATCCGTAGAAGACCGGGGATGAGGCGTCGGCGCTATGCGCACCTTGTCCCCCCGCCGTAATAGTCGCCGGGGCTAGGTGGGTTCCCCGGATCCGGAAACCCCCCTAGAAATGGAGGCTAATGCAGACGCGGGCCGACCGTCGGGGCGTTACGGTAGCATGCATTTTCCAAGCAGGCGGCATATCGCGCGTGGATCAATGGCTGCGTTAGCGGGGCATCTAACATTAGCTCACTGAAAGAAATGCAAGCAGCTTGGATCGGTTGCAGCGACGTGCGGTTCGCATTATTGGTGATGTTAAGGTCACCCACACCTTCGAGCCTTTACAATTGTGTCGAGAGATAGCGGCACTGAGTGCTTTCTGTCGACTGTATCACGGCGAGTGCTCAGAGGAATCACCGCCTAACTGTGACATCAATTCCATCGCGCACGAAGAAATTTGACAACTCTTTTCTTTGTCGCACCTCCAAAACATGGAATTCTTCACCAGCACACGTATTTCCCTCCTCATATGACCTCGGTTCCTGGGTTCAAACGAGGCGTGAAGAGGCATCTTGTGGGCCGGCAAGATAGGGGCGGCTAGTGCAAATCATTCTTCCTGACTGCACTAGCCGTCGTCGCGTTTGGACTCTACTACCACTTACCATCAGGTGGAGTAGTCATTTGCCATACCGGGGATTATAAAAAAAATTAATGCGCAAGCGATCCCGTGGCGCCCCCCGACCAGACGGAGAGGATACTGCTGATTTTTTAACGGGTATTCTGGCGCCTTCAGTGCCAGTGAACCTCACAAACTCCCTACTTCATGTAGGGGAAACGCGTAAATGCGTTTTTCCAGTTTTTACTTGGTGGTAGAGCTTTGTGCAAGCTCGTCTGGGTAGGTACCACCCACTCATCAGATATTCTACTTCAAAACAGCAGTACTTATTGTTGTATTCCGGTTTGAAGGGTGAGTGAACTAGTGTAATTACATGCACAAGGGACATAACATCTTAATTCCCAAGGTTGGCGGCGAATTGGCGATGTAAGCGATGGTTAACATTTCTTACAATGCCATTGTCTATGGGCGTTGGTGACCACTTACCATCAGGTGGCCCATATACTCGTCCGCCTACCTACACAATAAAAAAAGAGAAAAAAATAAAAAAGGGACTTATTTAAGCTATTTTCAATAATAGCACAGGATATCACTGAATGTATAGTTTGCAATCAGTTCCGATTGTATTTTTTAAGGAAAATATACAGATGTATTTCGAAATTTAATCTCAATTTTCTTATATATTATATACTAGCTGTTGCCCGCAGCTTCGCTCGCGCGTGGTCTTTATCTATACTAATATTATAAATAAGTAAAAATAGATTTTTTGAATGTTTGTTTGTAGCGAATAAACTAAAAAACTGCTGTACTGTTTTTAAAAACCTTTTTTACCTACAGAAAGATACGTTATCAGCGAGTAATTAGCTGCCCGTCCCGACTTCGTACGGGTAAAATAAGGATTTTATCATTTTTTAATCAATAAGTTATAAACATTTACCAATCGATTTATTCGCCCATCCAGTATAGTGTATGTGTGTTCAGTATAGGGCATATAATAATCCTACTTTTTTACTAATATAATAAACTCGAAAGTTTGTATGGATGTATGGACGTTTGTTACTCTTTCACGCATAAACTACTGAATGGATTTTAATGAAACTTTACAATAATATAAGCTTAGGGAATACCAATTAAGTGGTACATATGGCAATAATGGAATATGTTTTTTTTATCCAAACATCACCAACATAGTGAAGTTCGTATATTTCTCCCTAAGAGATATTGATATAAGATATTGCGTATTTTGAATTTCATTATTTGCACCCAACTCTTCCAAACAAAAATAAAAGTTTCTAAAAACTTTGAAATTCATGTTTATTAATTCAATCAAAAAACTCAAATAGTATATTTCTATTTTTTTTAATTTTTATACTATTGCTTTTACCCCGTTTCTCCCGTTTGGAGTTAAATTTCTAAAAACGACGAAATACGTATGCATAGCTTTAATACTAAATATCATTCTTCTTACACCAAAAGTGACGGAATCCCCATACAAACTTTCAACCCCTTTTTTACCCTCTCAGATTTAGATTTTCAAAAACGCTGAAATACATTTTTATTTATTTTTAAGCTTGTTCATTAAATTTCATGCTTCTAACTTTAAAAATGACTGGTTTCTAAACAATCGTTCAACTCTTTAGGGGTAGAATTTCCAAAAATCCTACCTTAGTGGGTGTTATAAAATGTATCAACTGCCAAAATTTCAAGTTTCTAACCCCCGCAGTTTAGGCTCTGCGTTAATGAATCAGTTAGGAAGAGTAATATTATTATGTGAATAGATATCAACAAAAATACGTATTTTTATAACTTTTGATAGACTCAACTAATTTTGATGAAATAAAGGCTAAACGGAATCTTGAAATAGTTCTTATAATAATTCGGTTTTTTCAATTTTTAGACGATTAAAAGATACAGACATGCAGACAGTAAAAAAATTAAAAAAATGATTGCTTTGGTTTTGGTAAATCGTAAATAGCCATATAACCTTTAAAACAGGCAGTTATTTTGAAATAACAGACAGAAACTTCAATTTTATTTATATGTATGGATAATTTATTAATTAATTCGTTTTTGTTATAGATTTATGTTATTTTATGTGTACAATATAAAGTATAAAGGAAAAGTTTCTTCTGTCAGAGACTAAATAAAATCAGACTTAACCAAGGCTACTAATTTAATTAAACAAAAAAAGGGAATTAAAACAAATGTTTTCCATTGAACTTGACACACATCTGAATAAGCTGCTTAAGCGGCCATTTTATGTAGAAAAAGTATATAATATACAAACAAAAGCAGCTATATAACAATTTTAATTAAAGTTTCAAAAGCAGTTATTTGACCGCTCTGGTAGGTTAAGTGTTAAAAATGAGATGACACTTATAGCATATATATATATAAATATATACATACATTAGCTAAGTTTCCACCAACAATAATTACACAATCATTAAAATAATCAAAACAAATATAAAATCAAACAGCTAAACCATCATAATCAGTAAAGGTGTAGTAAGATATATATTTTTTTATAATCAAATATAATTAATTACTTAATGAAAACACAAATTTAACAAAAACAAAATATAAATGAAATCACATAGCTTAAGCATTATTACATTGAGTAAGGCCAATAAAATGCAGTAAATAAATGATATATATATATTATTTATATATTTTTTAACCAAATACAATTAAAAGGCAAGCAAGAATATGACTACAGTACAAAATTTATAACAAACTAAAATATTGAATATTAAGATGGGTTGGTACATTCATTTTATATAAATTAATACATTTAATACATTATTATTTTTATCTTATTTATGTTATTTTTGCAGTGATTTTTTTTTTAAATATATAAAATCAATATCTGAGTACACTTAATTATATATTATATGCTCGCACAGATCTACTTCCTATTCATGATTATGCTGTCGCAAGCTTGATGTAGCCAAAGACCAATTGAATTAAGCTGAGAGATAACAAAATACTTTTATTCGGTTTATATTGGGATGAGGCAAATATAACCACGTTTCACAATTTTGTTCTCTTCTTAATTAGTTGCCCGTCTGACTTCGTAGGAATATGCACATCTTCTCTATTCTGTACTGTGTGTTGTTTAACCCTTTTACTCCCCCTTCATCACTTGATATTAATTAGATGATGACGGTGATGACGACGTCTCAGTGCTTCTATTTATGTGCTCCGTATTTTGTTGTTCGATCACTACTATTTTAGCTATCTCTATAGCTTTCTTTAGTGACAGATCAGACCGTTGTAATAATCTTTGATGTTTGGCGAGCTACTCTAAAACATATTCGCTGTAAATTTATCACTGACCAATGACTATTAATTCAAGGAAATCGCATTTTAAACTGTAATTTTCTAGACTCGTAATAAAGTTGGTTATATTTTCGTGTTTGCTTTGTTTTCTCATAAAAAATACATGTCAGGCCATAGTTAAATTTTTCCTCGGTTCGAAATACTTGTTACATTTATTAATGAGGTCTTCTAAAGTAATTTCTGTTATTTTAATGTTGAACAAAATTGCTATTTTTCTCTATTTACACTTCTTATACATAACCAGTGGCAAATAATCCTTATATATATCCAGAGGCTAATAAATATAGTTCAAAATATGGTTGCCATTTTTTCCGCGTTATAAATTGTTATTCATTTCGTTGTTTAGAAAAAACTTCGGTAGGTAAAACGTTTGAATTTTTATCTATCGTTTTAAAACTTTTGACAGGAAACACGAATTTACGAAAAAATTATACCTATTTAAAGTTTTAAGAAGTGATATACCACGTTTATGTTGAAAGCAAGCACTTCTAAAACCATATATTATTGTTATAGTTGTTTTTTAGGCTTTGTTTATACACCTATATACTAATTACGTATTAATTATTGTCACTGAGTTAACTGACATGCTCACACGCAGTCTTAAAGCGTACTGTTATGAAAGATATAAGATGAGATCATAAAGATACACACAATATATATGCAATATTAGTTTTTATGCAAAAACAACACACGAAGCTACTGAAAACACGAAATTGTTAACAAAACTTTTTGATTTTGACAACTAACAGGTGCGCGTACTTTTCCTACAGATAATAATTTATTGATTTTTAGTAGGGATACTAAACTTATAATAAATTAATAAAGAGATTAAAAATTATAGGACAAAATATAGGATAAATCATAAGCAAAAGTGTAAATTACATGTAATATTTAATCTCTTTTCAGTTTGACCATAACCATTTTTTAATAAATGTTCTACGTGTATCTTTAAATTGACATAACTTTATTATTTATGAACCGATTGAAATAAAACAAACACTAAATGTTAAGTGAAGTTAGCCACAATACATTAGTGAAAACCGCACTCAAATCCGTTAAGCCGTTTTTAAGATTAGCGTGCACAAACGCACAGACAAACAGACAAACAGACAAACAGACAAAAAATTTATTAATCATTGTTTTGGGTTCTATTGTGTTTATAAAGACCCCCGATAAAAGTTTTACTCATTTATCTTCCATGTACAGACATCGACCAGTTACAGATTTATTATATGTATAGATATATATATTTCTTATATATATATATATTATTTATAGACTATTAAAATGAATCTTAATAGTCTATAAATTTATAAATAATTAAATAAAATAGGATTGATTTTACTTACTTAAGCGAGTATTGGACTTGTGACTGATGAAACTAGCTATCAAATAATGTTAACAACCACAAAAAATTATAGTCAAGTGGTGCCATTACGTTTCAACGTCAAAATAATTATCGTTTTACATGCGGGCTGACAATGTTTTGTTCCCGCTATTGTTAGAGGCAATGCTTCGTACCTAATGAGGTCGACATGTCGATATCATTCCCATACAATGTAGAGCTGTCGCTTATCTTTCGGGATTTGTATGGCTTAATGTTTTGTAATGGTATTCGATTTCATATATAACGTCATTGTTGTTATTTAATATTTAACACGCCATTGTTTGGTACTTCATACACGTATATATTAAGACTGCCTCGTTGGTCTAGTGGCTAGATATTAGACTGCAGACCCGGTGGTCTTGGGTGCAATTCCCAGGTCGGGCCAATAAATAGTTATTGGGTTTTTCTGTCACAAAATTCTCAGTAGCAGCCCGGAGTCTGGAAGGTGGAAGTGTGTACACTCCCGTGCCTCGGAAAGCACGTTAAGCCTTCGGTCCTACGCCTGAACTCTTTCCGGTCGTGTCAGATTGCCGTCCCATCGGATTATGAGAGCTAAGGAAAAGAGAGTGCACCTGTGTTTGAAAAGAAAAGAAAAAAGAAAAGAACACTTTTATGGAGAGATGTTATAGTGCACACACTTGTGCACTATAACATCTCCTGCGCAGTTGGCTAATCTCTCTTGAGATTGGCCGCCGTGGCCGAAATCGGTCTGGAGGACCTTATTATTAAGAATAAATCGACACGTATATATTAAGAATAAACGAGCGTATTACTTCAAAAATATGTAAATAATATACCAATAATATAATATATTTGTTATACATTTTTATATAAAACAATTATTTGTGCGTATGTAAAAGTTAAAGAAAAAAGCAAAGTATAAACTAATTGACTTCCTGAACGATTTCGTAGAAGATGTTTTAATGTATATGTGCATGCGCCAATACAGGTACACTCTTTATCTTTTTTTCTCATTCTCATTTCCCTTCGACATAGATACTACTAACGGCTTAACGTACTTTGGATGATACGATAACACTGTCAAATAACTTACTCAGACTACTACTATTTTTTTTATGGCACCTGGGAAGGCAAATGGCTCTACTCCACCTAATGGTAAGTGGTAGTAGAGTCCAAACGCAATACCCATTCGGTTTTTATTTCAAGAAAACCGAATTACTTTTATTGCTTGATTAAGGAGCATATTTACAAATGAGAAAGAGTAGTCAAACCAAAATCAATTAAAGTGAGATAGTTGACTTGGAAATGAGTTAACTGTAAACAAAGATAAAAAGTTGACCACAGACCAACTGTAGGAGTACGGAGCAAGACAATTCATCATCATCAATTATTTCCAGTATCGTATAATATAAAAAATAAATTAAAAAAAGTGCATAAAACAAAAACTGTAAAAGTTAGGCATATGCTGATGTCGAGCTCTTTAAAAATATTTACAGAGCCTGGGAAGAGTCACAGGATGCCTTAGGAATATTTTGTGATTTATCTAAGGCTTTTGATTGTTTGCAACATGAAACGTTGATCAGGAAACTACATCACTTTAGCATTAGAGGCACAGCACTCAGCCTTCTGTTTTCTCATTTGAGCAATCCTATTCAGAGGGTTGATATAAATGGAAAGAGATCTCCCCGGAATCCAATTGGTGTGGGGTTCCTCAAGGATCTACTCTTGGTCCATTTCTCTTCCTCATTTATAAAAATGACTTTTTTTTATGATATACGAAGGTGGACGAGCGTATGGGTCACCTGATGGTAATTGGTCACCAACACCCATTGACAATGGCATTGTAAGAAATTTTAACCATCGCTTACAACGCCAATGCGCCACCAACCTAGGGGACTAAGATATTATGTCCCTTGTGCCTGTAATTACACTGGCTCACGCACCCTTCAAACCGGAACACAACAGTACAAAGTACTGCTGTTTTGCGGTAGAATATCTGATGAATGGGTGGTACCTATCCAGACGAGCTTGCACAAAGCTCTACCACCGAGTAAAGACTTGCCCCATCTTTTAAATAATAAACATGAGATATGTTAGTATAGTTTGATGATGAAACTTCCTTAATTTTTAAAATAAAAAGATGCTTATCAGTATATGACAAGGTGAACAATATTCTCTCTGAAATAGTACATTGATTTAGTGTTATTAATTTACTGTTAAACAGTAAAAAGACAAAATTCACAAATTCACAATTCCCAACCTGAAATTTAGCACTAAATATGTCATGTACTAAAAGTACATTCGTTTTACAAATTTCACGTTGGGGGAACTAAGTACAGTTCGTGGGGGAACTTTAGATTCCGTAGAAGCAATAGAATTTCTTGGTACCACCATAGATTCAAATCTACAATGGGGCCCTCATATTAATAAATTGATAAATAGATTCAACTATGCAGCTTTCGCGGTAAAAAAAATTAGAATGTTGACTGATGTTGATACGGCTCGCCTAGTGTGTTTTAGCTATTTCCACAGTGTAATGTCTTAGAGCATTCTACTCTGGGGTAATGTAGCCGACATAAATACGATTTTTCTACTGCAGAAGAGGGCTATTCGTGCAATTTACAATCTGGGCCCAAAATATTCCTTAAGATGTAAATTTAAAGAAATTAAAATAATGACTGTCACTTCTCAATATATATTTGATAATGTTATGTATGTACGCAAAAACATAAAAGATTTTCCCAGAAATTGTGACGTTCATACTGTTAATACCAAGAACAAGTATAAACTTACTACCACTATTACTAGATTACACAGGGTTAGTGAGTCTTTTATGAGACAATGTATAGGCTTTTACAATTATAGGATCCCAGAAAGCGTTAAAAATATTCAATTGTAAAATTTAAAATAATTGTTAAGGAACACTTATGTGTTAAAGGATATTACACAATCAATGACTTTAGATGATTGCACAACGTGGGAATGAAACGATCGCCTCCAGGCTATTTCAAATAAATAAGAATATTATTATGTTATTGTGTAAATCGCCTATAATTATAGTAAAGAATGAGTTAAAAAAAAACTCGCTTTGTTTCTTTCGCCGGTTCTTCTCAGGTCTGAGGTATTTATTTCCGAACCAATGGTAGATTTATGACAATCAATAAGCAAGTGTAAAACTTCTACATTGAATAAAGATTTTTAAAATTTGAATTTGACTATCGCGGGCTTTTTTGTGAGCATCGTCATAATCATCATCATCATCATCTCGATTACTTAGATTAATTACATGTAGAATACTATTATATATGTCGTCAATAGTTTTCGCTGCGCACGCAAAATTATAAGTTTTATAATAATAATAATAATAATAATAATTCATTTATTCAAAGTAACGCGGACTCAATTTGTTAGTTTACATCTACTTATTATATATGTTAGTAAATTAAAAGCTAATATTATCAATTAATTACATAGTATATTCATTGCCGCGATCTTCCATAAGAAATGGCACAATAATGACTCACGTACGTACAGTCCAGCCTACTCGCAATCATTTTAAGGATACTGTTGGTACTGCCTTGTAGCCTACGCACCAGGGAGCCGCATCTCTTTCACATTATAGTAAAAAAACAATCAACCCGCGTTTCTGCGAACATCCCTGATGCACTACAAAAGCGTGGCAGTCCCATCAGCATCTTAAAAGCATTGTTATACTGAACACGGAGAGCATTGTAAAATTTTTGAGAGTATCTGGCCCACAGGTTGCAAGTGTAAAAAGTTGTACAGTAAGCTCTAAATAAAGTCATTTTAACGTTACTTGAACAACGTGCAAACCTACGAGCCAACATATTTGCTCTCACTGACAACCGTTCCCTTTCAATGTCTGCATCGTCTATAAGGCTGGGAGTAAAAATATGCCCAAGATATTTAAATTGTAATACTCTTTGAAGTGCAGTACCATTCAGTAAAATGGGTGGAACCTCGTTTGGCGCTTTATCCCCAGCCTCAAATAGCATAATTACACTTTTCTTGGCATTATAAATCAATCCATGTCTTACCGCATAGGATTCACAGAGAGCCATCAGTTTTCTGAGGCCACAAATTGACGCACTCTATAAGCAACATTTTGATAACCTTTGAGTTACATTGCTCCATTTTAGGTATCTTTAATTTTAAATTTAGGTATCTCTAGTTTTAAATTTAGGGATCTCTAATTTTTTTGAAAATAAAATAAGGTCCTTCAGACCGATTTCGGCCACGGCGGCTGAAATGAATGGCACGTTGGCTAATCTCAAGAGAGATTAGCCAACTGCGCAGGAGATATTATAGTGCACAAGTGTGTGCGTAAACACAGGTGCACTCACTATTCCCTAGCTCTCATAATCCGATGGGACGGCAATCCGACACGACCGGAAAGAGTTCAGGCGCAGGACCAACGGCTTAACGTGCTTTCCGAGGCACGGGAGTGTACACACTTTTCCACCTTCCAGACTCCAGGCTGCTACTGAGAATTTTCTGACAGAAAAACCCAATAACTATTTATTGGCCCGACCTGGGAATTGAACGCAGGACCACCGGGTCAGCAGCCTTATATCTAGCCACTAGACTAACGAAGCAGTCAAAAGAAAATATAATATAGACTATATTACTCGGAAAAATAAGCGAAATAATTTTTAAAATCGGTCAAGTAGTTTTTGGGTTAAATCGTAGCAAACAAACAAAAAATCAAATCTTTCTTATTTATAATATACTATAAGTTAATCGATAAAATTATTACTAATTGATCTATATATATAAAGAATGATTGCGAATTACAACCGGATAAGCACCACTATAATCTTGTACAAAATAATATGCATTATTCCCACGGTCCAATTCTAATAAAGTTAGATTCAACACGAAACAATATGTCTGTATCGCGAATACCAGGTGACATCGTTATAAAGTTAGACGCTTCCAGTTCAAAGCGAAACATTCATTACATAATGAACGGTTATCTTAAACTTTACAACAGTAATCAGCATAGAGTGGGAGAGCGTTCGGAACTTTGGTGAATTTATAACGCACTTCCGAACAACGTTTTTGTTTTGTTCCAATTTGAACTTGTTGAATGTGACTTATTGTTTTAACTGCATGATAATGTATACATAAATTATGCAAATAATTATATCAAAGAAATGTACTGAAGCTATTCGATATACATAATATTAAATCGTTGTGTTAGCGACAATGTTGCCAATCGTATAATTGACATCTAATACTAGGGGGTAAGGCTTGATGAGCATGATCGTCTAGGTAGGAAGGTAGATACGCTTGTTAGATATTCTACCGCCAAACAGTAACAGTTAGTATTATTGTGTATTGGTTTGACATTGAATAGGGCCCGTGTAACTACTTTTTACAGAGCCAATTATGTCTATAAGCGATGGAGCTCGATTACCATCGGGTAGCCATTATGCCTGTCCACAATTTATAAAAAAATCTTATCTGTATTCTATATATCAGTTTAATGTACAATAAAGAGTATTATATTGTTTCAATAATATTATTTCATTTCTTGGAATAATTCTAGTTCGTTATTATGTAATGTAATGAAATATATCGTTTTTAATTTAAATGACTTCCTGGGCGATTTCGGTCTGCACAGCCATTACAAACAAAAACTAAACTAACTGGCCTAACTCCGAGATGCTACTAAAAATCTTGTGAAGACAAACAAAACCTAGGTTTTGCATGCAGTTGCTAGAGGTAGTTATTTTACAAAATAAATCAACGATGAAAATATTTACCTTTAACCACGTGAAAGAATAATATTCGTTAAAAAAAACAGCAATTAATTTCATACACATTTTCAATTTACATGCTATTATCGCACAATATTTCATCGTATACTACATAAACCTTAATTAGTACATGGACTCGCATCAACATTAGCGAATATAAAATAAACTTTGCACATAAATTTATAATTTTCACGCCGTTACTACCCATGAGAGCGCGAACGGTGCTTTCAATTTGCATTCAACTTTCAAAGCCTTTTGATAAAGACAGTACATTCATTAATTTAAAAAGTGTTGTTAAATGAGAGTTGTTATTTTATGTGTCATGTGTATATCTACACCCAAATCAAATTACTTAATGTGCATTAACTCATGTGTATAAACACATTGCGACTTCATTATACTTGCACAAAGTCAGTGAAAATTACATAAACTATTATTAGTTTTGGTACTATGCAAACTTTCTACGTTTAATATCCACGTTTTTTTTCGTAAAATTCAAAATGAAATAAGCAAATGACATTTTTTCACGTATAAACTTGTGCTTACGTCTATATGTACGTTTTTAATAATCTAAAATTTGATATAAAAATACTTTCACAGTTTTTTATAATTTACTAAAATATATCAATTTAAATAGAAAGCACCATAAAAATATACATCGAAAAAGTAACCAGTAAAAAATACCTTAAAAACTTACTGGTAAATTGAAACATTAAGCAAAGGACGAATGACGTCATCGTGGAAATTCAACAAAACATTTTAGAAGTTGCAAACATAAATAAAGCCTAACTCACTTTTTAAAGTTTCTCTGTCACCAACAAATTTTAAGTTAGACGTTTGTACACAGGGCGTAAAGTGGAACATATCTCGAGCCTAACTTTCTTAAAAGAGTAGGTAATATGTAAATGAGTATAACTTTATTCCCTTAGAGCTATCAGAGCGACTTTGACCGTTTCATAAGTTAAAAGGGAAGACCGACTTTTCATTGAGTTACGTCTTTGCAGTAATATGCAGATCACCACAATGTGATAAATATTTTATAATTTAAAACTTTCGAGAACAATAGCAGCGAACATTCGTATTTTGCATGAACAGAGGTTATACTCAATGTTCGTGGTTTTATGTTTTTATTAATATCAGTTGCATCTAATATATATATTTGCTCTTTAATGGCATTTTGTAAATTTTCAATAAGGCTTAGCTTTTGATAGCGGGTAGTCTATAACGAATGTCTTGTAGTCAGATTATTCTGTATGCTGGTATTATAACCAGAGCTATGTACGTATGCTTACAATATACGTTTTATTCACAGTCTCGAAGAAACTTCTTAATTTGCATGGATTATATACAATTTTTAAATAATATTGAGCCAAGATATTATGAAGTGTATATAAGAAGTTTAGCTTTCCGACGAATCATTCAGTTGCTATAGACCGGGTTGGTAGATATACAAGTGACAAATATCCTAGTCAAGACCACCTATAGTACAACCTAAGTGGGTGTTCCTACCTACCTACTGTGGGTTCCGTCATCACGATATGAATGATGATGGAATAAATTGAATACAAGAATAATCAGTTATGATGGCCTGGTTTGAATATGCGATTAAGGTTCAATTATTATACCCAATAATCAAGTTTCAAGAATCATGTATCTGTCTGAATCGACAAAAGTATAATATGTTTGTTAGATTAAATAAAACATGTGTTTATAATAATATTATACAGTTTTTCGATTATTTTATTCTAAAACTCTAAAAAAGTCTGATGAGTGACTTTTTTCTTTTGTCAGCATAACCTTCGTCGTCACTTACTGTCACAGAAACAAGCCGCACCTGCGACCCGACTCGAAATACGCTAGTCACGGATAATTTGATCTCATCCAACATTCATTGGAAGATAATTGAACTAAGATGTTTTATCCTTTGAAACTGTGACACTGGCTTACTCATCCAAGTAGATGCTTAAAGAATCCATTATCCATGTTTGTTTATATTTGCAATTGCTTCTAAATCAATACGAGATGTACAGGCTTCTGCTCTTAATTTACGTATAGCTAATGTTTCCGAAAATATCTTGATATTAGAGATTTTTTGCCCAGTAGTGAGTTATTTTCATTTAACTTATATCAAATTCGTTAAGTCAATAGACTCATAGAAAAAGACTGATATTTGCTTTTTTCCGAGAAAAAGTAACAGCGTCCTCTAATTAGATATGTATGTATAATAATAATGATAAAAAAATATGTATATATATATATATATTTATTATTAAACATTGTTATAGTAACGTATCTTTTTATTATCTTTAAAAAATTGTAAAGAATTATAATGTAATGAAAAAAAACTAGTAGCTAGCTTTTATTACATTAAGAAAAATATCGAATATATAAGCTGAAGAAATTTAAAATTGTAACAAAAATATTTTTATACCATACTTACCCCATATGTATATTGATTAATTGATTGTAAAATAATAAAGCCTAGTATCAAGTATTATATTAGCTTCATTGAGATTCTTAAATTTTATAAAAAAATATAAAGATGACAAAACAAAAGTGTTACCCCATCATCCTGAAACCGCAACGGGGAACGTAAATTTTTACTAATGAATGGCTAAATTAATTATAGGTAATTTATCAAACGGGCGCGACTGTTTAATTCCGGGGGGAACACACGTGCGCTCCTTAATAAATTATTTAGAATTGTAAAACATCGGCTGTTATTCCTACTCGTACGTGTGGGTCAAGCCTAAGCTACCGTGTCATGTGATAATATAAATAGTATGAAGAATCTAATCGGGTAATGTATTCTTCAAATGTATTTTTATCAATGGGAAAGTTAAACTCACAGACGCGGAATGTTTAAATAATATTTTCATGTTCAATATTATTTCACATTTATATTTAAGCGAATGTATAAATAAATAAATATATTTGTCTATGTATTAAAAAAAAAACAATAAAATAATGTAAGTGTATATTTCTTTGGTGATTGTTCATATAATTTTTATGACACTATGTACGTTACTAGTACCTACCCGCGGCTTTGCCAGCGTATTGGAGAGAGGGGGACAGGATTTAGGTATTCTATGCTATTTTATGTACCTCTGACAACGTGTAGGTAAAATTTCATGATCATCGATAGATTAATAAAGTCGTGAAACCATAAAAACTCGTTTTCATATTTCTAATATAATGAAGGATTATATAGATAAGAATATTAGATAAGCTAATGGACAACCTGATGGTAAATGGTCACAGTTACCCCTTACATTAAAACTGGACACCATCTATGGGGACTAAAAATGAAATTATGACCCTTGTGCCTGTAATGTAATTACATTGATTTTTATTAAATGTTATTGCTTCCACTCCCTTCAAACCAGAATATATATAAAGTATAGCTATTTGTCGATGGATTAATTGATCGACTGCCTCGTTGGTCTAGTGGCTAAATATAAGGCCGCAGACCCGGTGGTCCTGGTTTCAATTCCCAGGTCGGGTCAATAAATAGTTATTGGGTTTTTCTGTCAGAAAATTCTCAGTAGCAGCCCGGAGTCTGGAAATTGGAAGTGTGTACACTCCCGAGCCCCGGAAAGCACGTTAAGCCGTTGGTCCTGCGCCTGAACTCTTTCCGGTCGTGTCGGATTGCCGTCCCATCGGATTATGAGAGCTAAGGAAAAGAGAGTGCACCTGTGTTTGCGCACACACGTGTGCACTATAATATCTCCTGCGCAGTTGGCTAATCTCTCTTGAGATTGGCCGCCGTGGCCGAAATCGGTCTGGAGGACCTTAATTGATAGTGTGACAGCTATAGAGGTGAACAAACCTTTCGCAAGAAAATAATATTGTTTTATTATAAATTACGTACACGTTATTAATAAATTAAGAATATATGTAATAGTAACGGTTCCTCACCCCTTACTAAACATTATCAAAAGGTATTTCTCCGTACCAATGTTAGTTTCCTCACGACGATTTACTTCATCGCCGTGTAGAAGATAGACGATAAGCACAAATGAAGGACAGGAATCAATGGTGCTAGCATATATTTGAATCTGTCATTTTAATTTAAGGATACGAAGGGTCTGTAAACTTCTGCTTGTGATGACATATAAAATCATGTGATACACACAAAATATGCCATCGTTGTACGATTTTAACTTTAAATTGTTAAAAATTGGGGGCTTTACAAGTTACAAATCTGTATATAGTATATTTTAAATTGGCAAGAGCGCACTCTACCGCAGTTGAACAATGACTGAGAAACGTGAATTAGGTAGTGTGTGATACAGATAACGGTCTACGAAGTCGAAATTAACCGTCGTCTCTTTTCAGAGGTCGATGTGCAATATTTATTGACTTCACAGCCGCTTATGTTTATTTACATTACATTTTGTAACCTTTGGATCTTCTTCCTATTAGTAGTGTAAGTTAATTATTTATATGCCCAGTAAAGATAAATAAATAACTACCATATTGAATTGACTAATAATAATTGGTAAAAGTAAAGTGCCTGTGAATATCCCACTGCTGGGCTAAGGCTTCCTCTCCTTTTTTTGAGGAGAAGGTTTGGAGCTTATTCCACTACGCTGCTCCAATCCGGGTTGGTGGAATACACGTATGGCAGAATTTCAGTGAAATTAGACATAATTATGCAGGTTTTCTCACTATGTTTTCCTTCACGCTCAAGCAAGAGATTAATTATAAACACAAATTAAGCATATGAGAATTCAGTGGTGCTGACCCGGGTTTGAACCCACAGTCATCGGTTAAGATTCACGCGTTCTAACCACTAGGCCATCTCGGCTACAATATTGGTTAAAATATGCCATTGTGAATGTCAGTGAATTCGCTATCGTAAGTAAAATTAAAATAAACATAAGTAATTTTGTGAATAGATAATTAGAGATAATAGTGTTGTACCCTTACTAATAATATAAATTCTAAAGTGTGTTTGTTTCGCTTTCGCGTTTTAACTAATGAAACAATCGTTATACATTTTTTCATACATCGTCAGGGTGACGTAAGAAAGAGGACATAGGGTATATACAAAACACCTTACTCTTAAAACTTCTAAAACGTGAGTAAGGTCGCGGTGAGAAACTAGTTATAAATAAATATAACAATATTAGATTAATCAAGAACTGTTTTTGGTGTATATTACACTAGAGCTGATAGTCAATTGCATGGAATGTGTTATAAGTCTAACGTTTTTTTATTTATCGTTTTTCTCTCGATCTTTATTAAAATTTAATGTAAATTTTCGCTCAACCAATTCTGAAATCTAAAGCCATCATCATACCCTATAAAAAAAAAATTCAAGTGAACAAATTCTTTTAAAAGTGGCAATTACTATAGTAATTTCATTAATAAAACATTTTTCGATGACTGACACGTTTCGTGGCATTTATAAAATAATAGTTAAGACTAATACCATTACGACTGAATTTAGCTCAATTACTTGAATTGACATTAGAATAAAGATGATCAACCACTAGAGGCGTCAGCGAGGCTATAAAACGTAACAAAACGTTAATTTATATACGTTTATTTGTTAAGCACACAAAAACAATTTATATAAAACTCTAACATGCTAAATAATCAATATTAACCTCGTTACTTACGAACAATGCTCAGCGACTGTTTAGCTAAGCAATAATTTATCTCTTTCTGTCGTTAATGATTTGACATTCGAAAGAAGAAGACAGTATTGTATAACTAAACACCGGCCAAACAACGTTTATAAGTCCAATAATATTGTTTTCACATTCGGTTCGGAAATTAAATTCTGTCGTGAAGAACAGGCAAGAATCTCAGAAGTTTGTTTTTTTCTTTAATTAAAATACAAATACAATTTATTTATACGTTCTTAAATTATACATATTATACATAGTATTATTTATATAAAAAAAACTCAGAAAATTAACATTTCTTCCATACAAGCAAAGTTAAAATTATCTATATAATTTTATTACAGAACCAAATATCAAGGTAGGATGTTATTGGCTTTATGGAGTCGGGAACCTTTTTTTTTTTTTTGTTAACGAGGAGGAAATGCATTTACGCCTGCCGCCCGGTCGGGGGACCGGGACGGGTATGTGGGACTCCCGGGGCAGAAGGCCTCGTCCTACCCACTAAAACCTCCTCGAAATTCCGCCTCTCCGCAAGGCGGCAGGGCCACGGGAACGCGTTAGCTTGCAACCGCGACCCTGCCAGCGGCAGTCGCTAAAAGGCGACACACCTCGAAGGCGCGCCAGGATATTAGGGCGCGCCTATCTGCTCCGCCTCCGTCTGTGCTGTGACGGACTCCCCCGAGTCCGCCACTGGAGGCCGGGCGTCAGGGGCCGACGCCCCGCGGCGGATCAGGTGGCTGGCTCCGCCGCCAACCACACTCAGGGCCAGGTCATTGCGACAACGTGCGACCTGCAAACGCACGTCGCCGCCGACCAGGCCGCCTTCGGCGCAGCGGGAGGGAGTTGGAGTCGTCCTCCCGCTTTCGTTCTGCCGCCTCCTTCTGCGACATCACTGTGTCGCAGAAGACGCAGAATGCCACCCAGGCCTCTTTGCTTCCCGCCATTTTCCTTGCAATGGCGGGAAGCGAAAGATCTCGTCCGAAAACCGTGGACAGGGCTGCGCGAGGCTCCGCCCAAGCTGGGCACTCTGCGCGCGTGTGCTCGGCCGTGTCCACGGCTCCATCGCCACAGTGGTGGCACCTCGGCGAGGGTTCCCTACCCACCACCTCACACAGGTACCTGCCAAAGCAGCCGTGGCCTGTCAAAAGCTGTGTGAGGTGGTATGTAGGTGGGCCGTGCTTGCGCTCGACCCATTCCTTCAGAATTGGCCGAATGGCCGCTACGAGTTCCGCACTCGCTCCCGGAACTCGTAGTCTTTCCGCCCATTCTGTGATGACGTTCCCGCGGGCCTCATCCCGCCACTGCCGGATCTCACTAGGGTGGGGCCGGTTTCCCTCCGCTCTTGCTTCCTTAACCCACCAGTAGACGCTCGATGGAGTCGGGAACCTGGTTTAACTAACCGTTAAACCAGGTTCACCTTTACTTTTCGCTTTTATACAGTATTATCGCTTATAGTAGCTACGTGTTTTATTTTTAAATGTAAAACACATTTTGTTTAAGCGATAATACATTGTTTTCATCGTAACAATTTTTTTTTTCTGTCTACTTTGAAATTATTGAAGTACGACTGTTCGTCATAATAGCAATAACTTTGTTATAATAACAATTTTATTTAAAGATCAAATTTAAGCCAAAATTCATAATAATAATAATTTATCTTAGTTGTACATTATATTGAATATGTATTTTAGTAATTATTAGAATTTAATATTCTCGAAATAAATTTTATTGTGTTATTATTAGACAATTTCCTTCGTCAATTCTATTTATTTCAAGACATCATTTAAGAAGTTATAACACAACAGAGAAAAAAAATATATCCATCACATAAGCATATGAAAAGAACGCAATAAATATAATAAGAATTGTTAAGCAATTAAGAGGTCGAAAAAATAGTGCTGGCTCTAACTTTAATCCTAAAACTTCTGCGTATTATTCACGCATAGCCGATGACTACGGACAGCCGCGCACCGCACCGAGGCTTTCCAATGGTGCGTGTCAGTCTTTGTCAGTCTTGAGATTCGAAGCCATTTCGTCATGGCAAAATGCAAAAAAAAAGAGAACATATCGCAGTCGCTACGGTTCGCACACCGCACCCTTGAAGTTACGGAATCTTTCAAGCATCGCTACGGACTTACCTGCGATACTTATACCACGGTGTGTCAGTACGTCTAGGCGGCATCCGTTTGTTATATCACGTACCGTGGTAAGCCATCTTAATATGAAATATATCTTATATTGACTAAGTAAATTTAGATTCATGTCAAATTTTATGTCAAAGTGCAAAATATATTCTAACAAGCTTTCATATTTGCATTTATTAAGATAAGAGCTTATATTTTCCAGAAAGGAATTAGTTTTTGTTATTAAAATTTAAACAATACTTATAAAAAGATGATATTCATTATCCAGCGCTAAATTCATGCTGCAGAAGACAGGAATGCACATTGCGGTCGTCTATAGAGAATGTTATTGTGTTTAGTTGTTGTTATAAAAATATATAAATAAAGAAAGATTGCTTCTATTAAGGCGCATGCTTAGTGAACAATTTCTTAGTAGAGAAAAGAGGATTAAAAGTGGAGGCCTTTGACTTGCCATAAGACGCTAATAGGCAACTAAGCTACTTTATTCCAGCTCTGGACAAAGTCTTGGTAAACAATTTAAATTTGTAATCGGAATATTTTAGATATATTCTTTAAATTATTTTAGTTATAAATTTTGAGTAGTTCATGACTTTATTCAAGCATTTTCATAGATAATTTTATTATCTCTATTTTCTATCTTTTTAATAAGGGTTTACTTGGTGGTAGAGTTTTTCAACGAAAAGGACGGTGGGTAAAGAATTTTAATTTAAAAAAAAGTAAGTTTTATATCATCAGTACCTGATAATCTTATTAAAACGAAAAGATTAAAATAAATCACAAATACTTTTATTTATTCGATGATGATGATTTAACGAGTACAAGTTATTTATTTATTTATTTATTTATTTATTTATTTTGTGTACAGGAAACAAACAGTGAAATAATTACAATAAAATAAAAAACATAAAACAAATCTTAAACCAAAACAGTTTCCATTTATAAATTAATCATAAGTAATTACAAAACAAGACATTTTTTATATTTACTAGGTGCATGAAATTATATAATTCATTTATATAATTTAATTTAATATAAATTTAATTTTTAAATCAAGAAAACTAAATTTAATAATAAATAATCAAATTATAATTAATTAATCAAAAATGCATGAGTAAATTAAGGCTCTTCAGAGTATAATATTTCTTTTACTTGCAGTTTGAATTTTTTAAGGGAGAGATGAAATATATCACATTCAATAAATGTTTTATTGTACTGTTTAGATGATCTATTAATAAATGCATTTGCTGCATATTTAGTCTTTGTCAATGGAAAATCAAAAATAGATTTGTTGCGACTACCAGGGCGAGGACACTTGATGTTTATTTTAGAAAGGAGATAAGGGGAATCAGATATGTTGTGAATCAATTTATATAAAAACACCATATCACGTTCAAGTCGTCTATGTTCAGTTGTCGGTATCTTTTCTATTTGATTCAAATTATTTATAGACGAAAATTTTAAATATTTTAAAAACTTTTCCTGAATATTTTCGATGAATTCTATATATTTATTATACTGTGGATTCCAGACAGTGCAAGCGTATTCTAGAATAGGTCTCACAAATGATTTATATAAAAGAGCAAAAGTTGAAACACGCTTAAACTCTCTGGAAATCCTCAGCACAAATCCTAGCATACGAAACGCTTTAGAAGTTATGGAATTTATATGTTCATCGAAAAGAAGTTTAGAATCGAGTGTTATTCCAAGATCTTTGACCACTGATACACGTTTTATATCATCTTCCTTAAATCGGTAGTTGTAAATGATCACTTTTCTTTTTCTGGTATATGTCATACAGTTACATTTCTTTATATTCAAAAACAGCGAATTGGTAGTACAATAATAGCTAAGTAAGTTCAAATCTTTTTGCAGACTAATACAATCATCAACACTCTTAATAATTTTATAAATTTTTGTATCATCAGCATATAATAGAAATTTAGAAGATGCAAATACCGAAACAACATCATTTATATATATATTAAAAAACAGAGGTCCAAGATGTGAGCCTTGAGGGACTCCAGATGGAACGGGTAGAAAAGATGAGCAATATCCTTTCACAGTCACGGCTTGACTTCTATTCAATAAATATGACTTGATCCATCTAAGGAGGTCACCATGTACACCGATGAACTCCATTTTTGCTATTAAGATAGAATGAGAGATTTTGTCAAACGCTTTGGAGTAATCGGTGTACACAACGTCCACCTGATATCCTTTGTCCATTGCAGTCAAAACATAGTCAGTGAATTCACACAAATTAGTTTCAGTTGATTTCTTGTTAATAAATCCATGCTGCTGGTCAATAATTATGGGACGTATGCTTGGAAAGATTTTGTCATAAATTATACGTTCAAAAAGTTTTGGAATTGAATTTAATTTCGAAATAGGACGATAATTTTTGATATCATGTCTATCTCCATTTTTAAAAATAGGCATAACATAAGACTGTTTCCAAATTGAAGGCATAGTACATGTATGAAGGGAAATACAAAACAATAAATGTAAAGGAATAGATATAGTCATATAGCATTTACTTAGAAAAAGAGGTGGTATACCGTCGGGTCCGCTACCTTTTTTAATATTTAAGGTTTTCAAATACATACGAACATCAGCAAGAGAAATATCAACAGATGACAAATTAATTGTATTTGCATATCCACTATTATTTTGACTGTTACAGGAAAAATTGTTAAGATGTGTACTATTTTCAAAGGATGTATAGAAATATTCATTAAATAGATTGCTTATTTGCTGACCGTCATTTGTTGAGATATCGTTATAATATAGCCGCTCAGGTATGTCACTTGTATTCTGTTTGGTCTTGACAAATGTCCAAAAACACTTAGAGTTTCTCAAAATATTATTTTCCGCAAAATCAAGATAGTTATCGTAGCATGTCTTTTCAACCCTTTTTTGTCTATCACGAAGTAATTTAAAAGTACTAATTTATACTATATTATAAGATTTATACAAATATAATAATATCTTAAAAACATCCCGAGAAATTTATTAATAAGATAAACCGAATGTTTAGAACGCGTGATTAAGCTAATCTACTGGAACCATCATTATGGTATATCTAATATGAAACTAATATCACATCATTATTTTATCATTGTTAATAATTGATACGACAATATAGCTTACTACATCGAATTGTACACCATACACTTTGTTGCTCAAAATTCGAAGCATCATCATGAATTACGCTTTTATGAATGTTATAATGCTCAAATAGAATGAGTTCAATTTTCTCGTATAGTAATAATAATAACTTTTTAATAATCTTCACTTAATGTAAATAATAATATACTTTACTATTACTTTTGCAAATCACAATACGTCTAAAGGTAATTAATTAATTAATCGTAATGCTTACGATTATTTTATTGACAGTTATAAGTTTAATTCACAGTCATGGAAAATTCATTGAGTAAAGACGACAGAAGTTTCCGGTGACACCAAACCAAATATTTTATTAAGAGACTCGCTTAATACAGGAGGGTAGAAAAGTTGATATATTAATTAACTAGTGAATAAGTCCGCCAGGCCGAAGAGTCACTTCGTTTTACGCAAGCGCAATAAGGATCTGTCAAGATACGCCCTTATGTAGTGTGGACTCAACATTCGGGTGACGCGCACGAAGTTAGTCCGAGGCTCTCGAACTGCGATGTTTTACTCCACAGATAAAAAATCTAACTCAAACGGATGTCGGTGTAAAAAGTTACTGTGAACACGGACGAGTTATGTAGGTTATTTAATTTAAAGTTTTAACGAGTTTTTAAGTGTGTTTTTAAACTAATCGAGTTGTATAAATTTATCGGGATTTAATAGTTGTGTCATATGAAGTGTTCGTGTGTTGTGCCGGATGATGGACGAGAAAAGTTTATCTCAGTTTACGGTGAGTGAATATTTTTAGATTTAAATTCCGCTGACGATTTTGATTTATGGTTTTTTGATTAGTCCGTTTTATACGTTATTGTTGCTTCGGTTTTGAAATCAAAATGATGCGCTGAAATTGCGCTAAAACTTTTTTATATTGTTCGGAAAGTAGTATCGTAAGTTTTAACATGTGATAATAAGTTTTATTATAAAGAAAAATACATCAAGGGTTCGTATTGAAGTTTTTGATTATGTTCAAGAGATTTTATTGAACTTAAGTAATTTGATTACATAAATATTTTTAGTAGTAGTAGTACTTTTAGTTTATAATTGAAAATAGTTGTTACGTGTGAACCAATTACTTTTTTACTTAAGAAAACGTTTATACAATGAATAAAAAAATATCTGGTCGAAAAAAGGTCAGGTTTGTTTTAATAAAATTTTATCAATTTATCCTTAAACTTTTTGTGTATTTGAATATCTTTTAATTCTTGTTTTCGTTAACGAAACGAAGGCGAGGAAAAGTATAAATAAGGCAACAAGAATTCCTCAAAATTTCGCTTAGACTTTTATTAAATTATTCTTTTTCAAAGTTCGAGAACTGGTTTCATTAAACCCAGTAAACGATTCTTGGGCAAATATTTTTTCTTGAATTTTATGATATAAGTTCAAAAACTAATTATGGTGATCGCGTGTTTGCTTCACTGTTAAAAGCTAGGCTAATATGAACGAGAAAAATCAGATAAGACTTGATTAAAATCTACCCGCATTTCCATTTAGATAGCTTTCTTGAAATAAGAAGTAGTTGAATTGTTGCTGATTGCTTCATTACTTATATATTTAATGTATAATACATTTATAAGAGATTGATCATCTTTATTTAGTAGAATTATCTGATTTATAAATTGAATGACCAGTGTTGATTATAGTGAATATGAACACATTTTAAAAAGTGTTACTGTTTAGTTAAAAGACACACATTTTTAAAAACAAAGAACAGTATCAAGAGTTATTGTTTTCGTTATTGGTTTTACATTTTTTGATCAACGCTTGAATTTAGTTGAGATAAAAAAACCAATATCAAAAAAGTCTGTAGTTTCAAAACAATATTGTATTTTCCTAAATGAAATTTTCAAACAATACCATACAACATTTTTAATTCTTTACTTTGTAAGGCATTCTTCGTGAAACCTTACAACCACTAGGAAATAAACAATAAGTTTAATTAATTATTGAGAGATAAAAAAGTTATAGTATAATAAAATACAGTATTCAGTCGAAGAGCTTGTTACTTGTTATAATTATTAAAAGAAAAGTAGCAGCTTGTTGATGTCCCACTGCTGGGCTAAGGCCTCTCAATTGAGGAAAAGGTTGAGCTTATACCACCACGCTGAAATATATATACAAAATTATATATATTTTTTCTTTTTTTATATATTGGTAAAAAATGTCAAAATGTGTAATAGACTGCAAATGTCCCACTGTTGAACAGAACCCCACTCTAATTTTAAAGAAAACGGTTGAGCTAAATCTGTCGCGTAGTTTGATACACGATGTTTTTGTTCACTTTCGCGTACGAAATGAAATATAAGCACATGGAAACTCGGGGCTTGCCCGGATTTATATTTACACGCAATGTTTGGCTAAGATTCTCTGGGGCATCGTGGTGTAACTTGCCCTAATGGAAACTTTACAAATGTAACTTCAATCGTCCCTTTCACACAACAGGTATTGAGTCTTAAGTGAGCCATTTAACACGCACAAGGTATAGAAAAACTTGTTCGGTAGAGATAATTTGACAATAGAATATAATATTATTATTGCGTTTTGAATAATTTAGGGAAATATGAATAAATGGCTTACTGTCCCCCATTTTTATCTCGCTGGAAAAACGTATTTAGGTGTTTCCCCCAGTGGTAGGTATATGAACTCGCCGATGGTTAGCACATTAGCGGAATACCCACTAAAAAACCAGCGGTACACTAACCGTCTCGTCAGGGGTATCACGGGATCGCTTGCCCATACTACCGTGATACTTACCCCCCTGATTAAACCACTTATAACCAATTAGTTGTATATAAGTACATACAGTGTATAATATTTACAAATTCGATTTGCTTGTGTTTTTACACAAAAAAAATAAATAAATAATTATTCAAAAAATATATTAAATACATATAATCACATCTACTTACTTTTCTAATGACGTTGTGTCTTCTTGTCACAGCCTTGGATCCCCGTAGAGCTTAATAAGAAATATTATTAAATTAAGCCGAGTAACCCTCGGTTTTAGTCAACTTTTAAAACAACAATGTCTCTATACTCCTTGTACTTATACTCGTAATTAAATTACATTATCTCTTAAGACACGAACAAAAATAATACGGAGTACTATAATAATACGAATTATTGCTGTTAAGCCGTAGAATATGTTAGGATTAAAATATTGCAGGTTATTACAGCGCTAATGTTTAAATGTTATCTATTACTGTTTTGAATTATTTTAATGTGTACTGTTCATTGGACCGACAATATTGCAACGTTTTAATTTATCAATTAAGCGCGTCCATAATATAACTCAAATAGATTATTTTAGTTAGTGTACGTCTTGGCCGATAGCACGCTGGACGCGTCTTATATCCATCATTCATTTAACAATAGCATACTTTAACATCAACTTCAGTTTAATTTCACACATAAATGCTTAGGTAAACAACTTCTACAAAATATTTATATATACTAAATATATATGTATGAACAGATTTTATATAAAATAGGAAGCCCGACGGCCAGATGGGCCACTGACGGTAAATGGTCACTCTAGCCCATAGATCGCGCTGTAAGAAACATTATTATTTCTTTACATGCTTAATGCGCCACCAACTTTAAGACCTAAGATGTAATGTCTCTTGTGCCTGTAATCAAATCAATCAATCGACCTTCAAATCGAAACACAACAGTACTAAGTACAATTATCATGGAATTTTGCATTCACGCTGCCAGGTATAAGCCAAAGGCCATATAGATAGTACCCTAAATTAATGTTGGGGTGTTAGGACATCTCCTCCCTAACGCACGGGCGTAAGTCGTAAGAAGAAACTAGTTACTTTATATAAAAATATAGTTATAGAGGTAAATAGTTTGATGTATGTATAAAATGTTAATGTTATTTCTGATAGTATGATTCCTTCTAGATATTTGGATACGAGATACGAGAAAGATTGAGAGATTGAACAAAAATATAACCAGCTACCACCAGATTATAATAATAATGTCTTAATGGGGTTTATGCAAGGATTGATCAATTGAGCACATCTTTTTTTTTATCGCTGGAAAAACGCCTTGTCGCGTTGCCCCCACATGATGTGGGGGGGGGCGTTTCCCCCACATGATGTGAGGGCTCGAGGGAATACCCACTAAAAATCCAGCGGTACCCACTCCGTCTTCTTAGGGTCGACGTCACGGGATCGCTTACGCATACTACCATGACGTCCCGACGGTAGGCCCACCTCTGCGGGCCTCCAAATCCTAGGGGGTTCTCAGGGTACAGAGATCCCCTAGCTCCAGCGACACTTACGGCGGGAGGAGAAGGTGTGCATAGCGCAGACGCCTTCTCTCCGGTCTTCTTCGGCGAAGCGGGTTAGCGGCAGCACTGTTCTCACGCTCCCGCTCCGCGACATGACGTTTTCACAGAACGAGACCATCTCCTTCCAGCACCTCTTGCTGCCGATAATGGAGCATATCTAGGTCAAGTAGTAAGGATTTCCATACTAATAATATTGCCAGACTGATAGCCTGTTTGGACAGAAAAGTAAATTGTATAAATGGAAAAAAGTACGATTAAGAATGATTTCCATTAGAAATTAAATTGCGGCCAGATAAGTCTGAGGAATTAAAATTGTTGATTAAGATAATAAGGATTATTTGGATTAAACAGTTAATTAAGCACTTCGCAGTATGAAAATATGAGTATTCCTGTGAAGGTTAATTTCAAATGTAGTCAAATTTACGGATTACAAGTATAAATTTAATCCAAAGATTTCGAATATATTCGAAATTTATGTAAGTGCTCGTCTCTGAGTCAAGGTTATAATCCCAGGTTCACTCCCATACGTTACAATATAATATACATTTTAAATCGATGTTTAGTATTATCTTTCTATAAAGCATTAAGAATATTAATCGGAATTTCTTTGATGAACTACTTTTTTTTAAATCGACTGATGCGAAAATTGTCTATTATCACAATGTTTACCAAAAGCACGCACTTTTGTGCTTTTGAGATAATTTTAATTAAATATAACATTAATGGTATGATGTCACAATTTTAAAATATTTTGGCATTAAAATTCATTATAATAATAGCCCTAAATAATTGTAATTTACTTTATATAAGAATAAATAATATAAATCTTATACATATTAAAATTTTTCAAATGTATACAGCTAAATGAAAAGCTATCATACTCGTATATTCATCCCAAATATTTTATCGTGTTTCTCTCACATACATCTTTAATGACGCATATGAAATCGTAAATTTATGAGCCAAATTTTATGAATTGAATAAAAATTAATAAATATTTTGTAATTCGAGAACACATATTTGTAAATATATTCAAACTGTATACACTGGATATAATACTAAATAATAAATAATTATAGTATTATGTATTAAAACTCCGATCAGTGGTCAGGCCAATAAAAAGTTATTATTATTATTTGGAAAAAATATAAAAACATTTCTCTACTGTTGTTGGTTAAATTTGTATACCTCAGAATATTACAATGTTATGTCTAAACGATCCCATAGTCCATCCCTTCCAAACAGTCCAAAAGACGGCCATTAGTGCAAGTTCAACAATGAAAATGTTTAAGGAAAACTCGGCAGCAACTCAGATTTTCGAAGTTGACAATATTATAATCCTGTGGCTCGGAAAACACGTTATATAGTTAAATCAGCATAATATGATCTCTCTCCGTCAAGAAAATGCACCTCTGTTTGTGCACACACCTGAGCAGAACAATAACTCTATCCACACAGTCGATAGCCGTTGCAACTGAAATTCTGTTCGGAAAGCATTATTATTTAAATTTATTAGTATTCCAAAGCATTTAATAGTTAAATCTAGCAACATTATTATATATTTTCGAATATAAATGGAAAGTATCTTATTACATTTGTTTTAGATAAAACGGGATAATTTTATTACAAATCGCGCTGAAGCGCTTAATGTATGGTACCCCGGTCGATTCCACCACAATTGATGGAAGCCCACCAGCTTCGTGACTTGATACAGACGGCTTGATTTAAACTCGCAGCGCTTACAGCTTATTTACAATTTTATTCGTTTTCATTCGTATTAACTGCGATTACAATGTTTTATTTGAGTTAATAATGTGCTTGTAATGGTTAACATCGTAATAATGGCTGCTAAGAAAAAAACTAAAGAATACGCTTAAATAAAATAAAAAGTTAAAAAAAAGTCTGTTAAATTTATTTCTGATTAGATAACACTGACACCAAATAAAAATGAGATTAAGGCAAGCGATTAGTGATGATTATGAGATTATGTATAGTGATTTGTTTAACTAATCAATAACTCAAAAGAGAAAACAATTTAGCTAACAGGGAACAATGAATTTATAAGTAAAGAAAAAAAATGAATCACCACAAAATAATAAACAAAATAGAGAATCCTTAGTAGAATAAATATATACAAATATTTTTATTTTTATAATAATTTATAGAAAGAAGTACACGCGCCTAGCAGCGCCATGTCGGTTATCGTTTTTTGGAGTACGAGTCTGTCTCCACTCGGTATTTCACATTACTTGAGGGGGTATAGAACATAATCGCTTATTTATTATTTGCGATTATCATACATAGAATAAACTTGTTCAAGACATTCCTCCATTTTTTTCTTTAAACTGTCAGTAATGTAATTTATATGCTAAGCTATTTTTAATTTTAATAATATGTTCATATAATATAACTTGGAGCCCAACGTATATTATCCAATGTTAGCAGAATGTGTATGATCTCAAGTATGACCATGAAACTTTGAAAGTAGAATTATATAGGGTTTTCCATTAAGGGCGCTTGATCGTGCAGAACTTCCATCGTAGCGTGTGCTGTGTGGCACGTAGCGCCGTCCTGTTGAAACCACATGTTGTCCAGATCCATATTCTCGATTTCAGGCCAAAAGAAGTTGGTTATCATCGACCGGTATCGCTCACCATTGACGGTGACGGCCACACCATTATCGTTTTCGAGAAAATACGGACGGTAAGTTGACGCCGATTTTGGCAAAAAAATCATCTTCAGCGACGAGGCGCATTTTTGGATGAATGGCTATGTCAACAAGCAAAATTGCCGTATTTGGGACGAGACCAATCCACACGAGGTTCACCAAGTGGCAATGCACCCGCAGAAAGTGACTGTTTGGTGCGGATTTGACTGCCGCGGGTTTTCGAGGACACTGTCGCGCACAGCGGCGATGTTCTCGGCAGATCTCGCGTTACGTTGACGCACGGGAACCGGCTGATTGTTAACTGACCCGGTTGACTCGAATTTGTCCACCAATCGACGGATAGTCGACTCGGCAGGACGATCATCGCGACCGTAAAACGGGCGAAGTGCGCGGAACGTTGCTCGAACTGAAGACCCATTTTCATAAAACAATTTTATGATTTGCACGTGCTGCTCGACACTGTAACCTGCCATGGTGGTTTGGGAGGACGGAATGAATATAACACACTGCATTTGACAGCTGTCACTCAAACAACATGGCCGCAATCAGCTGTCAAAGTTCAAGCGTCCCTATTGGAAAACCCCATATTATAAGGCAGATAAGCTGAAGTAGTGATTCATAAACATCATTGACTTGTAGAGGTTAAGAAATTGTACAAGAGTATGTTTCCTATATTTTTAAAAATAGAAAAATAATATCGACTGTACGCTCGACAAGGCTTTGACTTAAAAATAAATCTGACTTCTTTCAGATTTTTTAGAAATCATCAAGAGGATTTAAAATAATTCCTTGTAGAGTAAATAAAAATATAGCGAAAATAATTTTTTTATATTATATTATATTATATTGTTGAGATCATGATATTGTATTAAAAATTAAAACAATAAAAATAAAAACTATGACTAGAATATCAGTTTTAAATTTAGGAGAATAGCTCCTGTCCGCTTGTTCCCTGAAGAGAGAAGATAGATGCTGATTAGAAAAGTACCAAGACCGACCCGTATGAACAAATTATGTACGTCAGCCAATTGTCATGACTGGCTCTTTCTTAAACACTATAATTATTTAAATATCCTCTTTGTAAGATTGACATAATTAATGAGCGGTAATATTGGATTTTTTAATACAACTACTGATATTATTTGTTTAGGATAGATAATTCTTTGACTCATACGGACGGCTTCAAAGAAGTTTGAATTATTATATTGTCTCGAGCATCAGCAACGATCCAATAAAAATGCCATTGTTATGACGCATATTTTAATAAACTGAATCATATGTGAATATACAGGACTCTGTGTGCGACTTTTACGATGACAAAATTGTTCTATAAACTCTTTACTATAATTCTCCTGTTTAGTTTTTGATTACAACGTAGTTGGTGTAGTTGTTGACTTGTATTACTCACTTGGGACTTGACTTACTTGGTATCTCGGTCTAAGTTCTTAAAAAATTGTCTAAGGATAAGATATCTACGGTAATTATATTATTTTCATATACCATGAAGCCTGGTTTATATGTAAATATTTATCAATATTTTTTGAACACTTCATATTTTTTTGTATGTGTTAACTGACAGAGAATTCATAGCGTTAGTTCAACTTTGATGCAGTTATAATTGATATTATATATATTCAATATAAAGCATTTCGCTAACTTAAATATAGGCATTGTAATATTGACCTTAGAAGAAGCCTTGACGACAAAGTCAGCGGTTTTTGTATTGTAAATCGATATAATGGTTTACAATTTTTAATAATAGATTAAATATATAGTATGTAATATATACTGTATATAATATATAAATATTAAGTATTTTACAAAAAAAAAATTATAACACGTTAGTTGAAGTGTATACATTTATGTGTCCTTGCTAATTGAACGATACGTCCGAGACACATGCAGTCAGAACATTTTTAAACGCACGATATGCTTTTAATAGGTCTTAAATGATAAGACGCGGCATACAATATGTAGTAGAATCCTTACATGTCCTTCGATGCGGAGCAGAATATTATTTTTTGAAATGAACCAAGTCTAAGCTAACAAAATCTTCTAAATTATAAAAAAAATAAAAAGCATTTGGTTGATACTCTAATGTGTCACATGTATTTGTGTATTATTTACGCATACTGTATTATTATTTTTGGTTTGTATTGTTGGTATACCAAGCTAATATTTTCTTTCCGTATTTTCATAACCGCTGTCGAAGCGTGTGTACACCGATTTCATGAAAGTTGGGGTCATAACATAACAATATGCTGAGTGAACATCATTTAAGGGGTCAAATCACAATTAGTATTATTTATTTATATATTTTAAATCGTTATCTTTACTTTTGTCGAAATCTTCTTTAATGTTAGTAACTGTCTTATCAGGTTATGAGAATGATCGCCATGACGAAAATGTTCAGGAGGATAAAATTGTCGTTAAGCCGTGGTCATGAATTGTGAATATATGACGAGAGAGAGAGACGTGAGTTTAACAAGGGAATCGTTTCAACAGTTTTTTTTTTAATAAAATAGATAGGCCACTTTATGCATCACTGGACAACCGCCCATAGATATTGGTGCTGTAAGAAATATTAATCGTTCCTTATATCGTCAATGCGCTACCAACCTCGGGAACGAAGGTGTTATGAAAGAGACATAAAATCTGAACTGCTACACTAGCTCAATCACTCTTCAAACTAGAACATAACAATATTAAATAATGCTGTTTGGCAGTAGAATTACTGATGATTGAGTGGTACTTACCTACGTGGGTTTGCATAAAGCCCAACCACCAAGTGTACAGTCAAACATTTAAACAAACTACAGCTATGAAAACACGAATAGAAAAAAAACTCCTTCCGTACCTGCTTTTAGATGTTCAAAAGTGATCTTAGAATCGACGGGGTTGATGTACTTCTATTCCGCCTTATTGATACATTGATTTTTCGAACGCTTTGGTGAATAATATATATTTCTTGGTTTCCTCGTGCGCAATCGGAGTGGTTCGCTGGTACGAGAAAAATAATTTCAATTCTATTTCAAGTTCATAGCCTAGTTCGATTTGCTATATAAATAGAAACATGTACCAAGTCATAAAACGAACACATCACGTCGTTTTTCATTTCATTAGCGTTGATAGCAATTAACAAGATGTATCATATTACTAAATGCACTTGACTTGTATTTCCTTTTTAATTGGTCACTAAGAACAGTTTTAATCAACAAAATGTTCCAAATGACGAGGCGGTTGGTGTAGTTGGTAAGACACTTGCCTTACACGCTGCAGGACGTGGGTTCGATTCCCAACCAGGACAGACGTTTGTGTGCATGAACATGTCTGTTTGTCCTGAGTCTGGGTGTAATTATCTATATAAGTATGTATTAAAAAAAAAGTAGTATATTTAGTATATCAGTTGTCCATTATCGGTATTTATTATTATCGGTTTCCATAGCTCTGCTTAGTTTGGGATCAGATGGCCTTGTGTGAATAATGTCCCAGGATATTTATTTTATTATTATTATAAATATCTGAAATGTATTTTTAATGGCATCAAAATAACTCAATCATACAAATATATGTTAAGTGTTAGGTTTACACTTCGAACTAGAGGGATATTTGTAAAGAACAGGAATCGAATCTACTTAAAACAGGAGATAGAAATCTCGGTGATCGATAATTTACTATTCAATTAACTCGAGTATTAAGGATGTATGCACACGATGCAAACGTAATATGCGGTGAAGTCACGCGTTCAACACAACTTAGATATTCTCTTAACGCGATGCATTACATTTGCTTACATTAATGAATTCGAGTGTGGTATTATAAGCCGAGATGGCCCAGTGGCTAGAACTCGTAAATCTTAACCGATGATCGTGGGTTCAAACCCTGGCAAGCAGCACTGAATTTCGATGTGCTTAATTTATGTTTATAATTCATTCTCGTGCTTGGCGGTGAAGGAAAACATCGTAAGGAAACCTGCATGTGTCTTATTTCATTGAAATTCTGCCACATATGTATTCCATCAACCCGCATCGGAGCCCAGTGGTGGAATAACCTCCACCTTCTCCTTAAAAAAAAGAGAGGTGCCTTAGCATAGCAGTAAGACATTCATAGGCAGTTTTTTTTTTTTTTTTTTACTACTACTAACTACTACGATTTTTACGTTATTCAACAATTATTGAGAAAGAAATATTAAGCTTATAAATAGTTTATAACATGACAGACGTCATGTCACGATAAAATGTTTTTTAATATGATTTATTAAAACATTTTTTGTTGGCGAGACGTCGTTAAAAATATGGTGTAAAAAGTTATAATAAACAAGAGTTTTTATTAGTCGTTAAGATATTTGATAAAACAATCGATTCAAGAGCCTTATACAAATATCTCGATACGTTGACCTTTAATATAGTTAGGAGCTTAGATTTTTCAGGTTTTCTATAATATTTACGCGCCCATGACTTTAATTACTTGAAGTTTAAGTGTTCGCTTGTGTGCTTTGATTTTACGTATCTATGGCTGTGTGAGTTTATTTGTTCATACATATACGTGTGTGTTTGTTGCTACTGTTATCGTACAATTCTAGCTACAATTATTGTTATCTACCTATAATTCGTTCTGAAATTTATTTAATTATCAAGCTTAATCTGATAATGGGACCGATACGAAAATCATTAAACTATCATCAAAGGTAAAATTGCTTAACATAAATATGCCAATCGGAATTTGATGCATATATTTTTAAAATCTAGATGTTTTCACTAAATAGATCTATTATAGTTTTCCTACTACCTTTTCAAGTAAAATCGCCCAATTCCATCATTGTATATCTAGTTACGTGAACATATTATTAATATGTCATATAAATATTATATTGTTCGTACATATACATACATATATATTATACAGATATTTTTAAATTATTACAAATTAAATCCAATAAACCCCTCTCGTTTATATTGTACTTGACCCGCATGCGTTCATCAGATTGATAATCTCGTCATATGTAGGGTATTAAGCAATGTGCCCCAGCTGTTGTACCAAATGGTCGTTAAAGATACTTTAGGGCACTAATTATTATTTGTAATGGTTGTTTCATGAATATAGAAGATATAAGGTCCTCCAGACCGATTTCGGCCACGGCGGCAAATCTCAAGAGATTAGCCAACTGTACAGGAGATATTATAGTGCACAAGTGTGTGCGCAAACACGGGTGCACTCTCTTTTCCTTAGCTCTCATAATCTGATGGACATAATGGATATTTTTGAATTGATACCATAACAAGAACGAAAGTTGAAACAGCACAGACAATGTATATTATTTGAATACACAGTGGTGGTCATATAATTAGAAACACTTCTTATGAATAAAGAAAGTATAACTTCAACGTACAAATGTTCCTAAAAAATATACACATTCAATCATTAATAATCATGAAATAATATAGCCACTCAAATAAAAAAATCAATAAATGCATAAAATATAAAACATATCTTACTTTTAATTACAAAATGAGTCTTACACATGTAAGAGTTTATTTTCTGCTACTGGCCGCTTGGACGCCTAATTAGAAACATTTTAAAAAAGCATCCATAGCTCGTTCTTTTTTGAAATTGGAGAATAACATTTCTTTTTCTATTATTTTAACGGCAATTCAAAATTTAATCTGAATTTTATTTTGTTCAAAATTTAAGTAGTGACGCGTCAACTAGGCAAATCTTTGTTAATTTACATATAGATCATAAGTGGGCGTACAGAAGAATAGCTGAGCATTTAAATTGTTCTGTTAAGAAAGTTTTTAATGCAATTGATCATTATAAAACACATGGAACTGTTGAACGTGTTCTTAGAAAGGCTCGGCCAAGAAAATCATCTCCCAGAGAAGATACGCTAATCGTTCGTGTTGCTAAAAAAGAACCAAGTAAAGGCTCCAACCAGATTCAAAATAAAGTTTTTTCGCCTGATGACCCAAGAAACATCTCGTCAAGACTGATACGCCGAAGATTAGTGGAAGCTAAATTGTTTGGAATAATCTCTCGAAAGGTACCGCTTCTTACCAAGCAACACCGAGAGAAGCGATTATTATTCGCTAAAAAATATGTTAATTGGACGGTACGAGAATGGAAAAAAGTGTTATTTTCAGATGAAACAAAAATAAATATGATAAATTCCGATGGAAAGCGCTATGTTAGACGCCCTGTAAACAATGCTTTTAATTATAAATACACAAGGAGTATCGCCAAGCACGGTGGCGGTACAATGGATCAATGGCAATACAAAAATATCTTAGAGCACACAATGATCCCCTACTCGGACGATCATTTACCTATAACCTGGATCTTTCAGCATGACAATGCCCCTATAAACACGGCCAATAGCGTCAAATGCTTCCTTTGCGAACAGCGGATATCCGTTTTAGACTGGCCAGCAAATAGTCCGGATTTAAGCCAGATAGAAAATCTCTGGTATATTGTTAAAAAGAAAGTCTGAAACAAACGTAACACCAGTCAAAACGAACTATATGAAGCATTTGTTGAAGCATGGAATTCAGTCCCCCTAGAAAAATGTATGAAATTGATTGAATCAATGCCACGTCGTTGCAGTGCTGTTATTGAAAATAAGGGATACGCCACTAAATATTAATTATAACTTATTGGTAGGCTGTGGATAGTAACTATTTCGTAAATAACAATACTGATTACTAATACTTAAAAAAATATTGTTTTTTATATTTTTTGTTGTTGTTTCTAATTAGTTGACAATTATTGTTCATACCTTAAAACTGATTTAAATGTTTGTCCGTAATGTAATATTGAAACTGCTCTTGTGTAACGGGATTTATATTGTTTTTCTAATAAATGATAAATCTTTGAACATATTGTTCTCCTATTTATTGTTTAATTTCAAAATAAAAACGTCAAGGACCGTTGGTAGTGTTTCTAATTATACGTCCACCACTGTATGTATTGGGTTTTAATAGTTCATAGGGTTCTGTATTTTCATTTTAAGTAAAGATTAGGGTTTTATTATTGTTCTTACTCTTTTACTTAATGCATTAAAAATAAAATTAAAGAAATTACTATATTGTTGTCCTGCTTACCGATTCTGGACACTACGGCCATTAATGGTGGATAAATATAATCAATTGAACAAAAGTATCATAGTACTTGAATGTGTGCGCAAACTCGTCATGTGCATTATTACCTCTATCTCTTATTCCAATGGAAAGGTAATCCGACACGACTGGAAAGAGTTCAGGCGCAATACCTATACCTATGACTTTAAATGGTTTCACACAAACACCACCGACCAATAAAATTTGAGTTACCAAGAATTACTTTAAAAAAATCTTGTAAATTATAGTCGCATTGTAATATACTCTCTTAAGAATCACCAAGCAAAACTACATGTTGGTAGACTTAGAAGTAGATTCACGTTGAACTAAATATAAATTGTTGAATGAAATTACTCATAAAAAAATATTTGACTTAAAAATATAAATAACTAGTACAATAAAATTTTAATTATTGATTTCACCATTGTGTTGAACAAATTTAAATGATATCATTTCGATTGCGTGACTTTAGTTCACATTAATAGCTCATTGTAATGATATATTGACAAGATAATGTCTAAATAATAATACACCTTTGACACATTTTCGTTGGACGACCAGATTTTTACTGGACTATACTGTAAGTAATTTGATTTATGAATTTGTTGACATTAGTTATATTAATATAGTAAATATATTAGTATTGTTATCCCAGTCGGGTTAGTCGAAAAAAGGGCCTTACCTTACCTTGCATTCATTCTAGGTAGAAAATTTTAGGGGAGGGTCAGTGGCCCCCTCTTACATAGGTAGTGTAATAACATTTCCACCTAGAATTAATACAAGGTCAAATGCTAACCCGACTGCGCTATGTAGCAGTGTCAAATTTATATTTGTATTTGTATAATCAATCAATATAAATAATTTGAATTTCAAAATCTATTATTATTTTAAATGTGTAATAAGATAAAAACACAAACCGCCTTTAATTTAGATATCTAGAAAATAGCTAACCAACGATTAATATAATTATATAACAAACAATTCATTCGTTTTGTGTGAATTTAACATTATATATTCGTGTTTATTAATAAAACTTAAATAAGGGCGAACTTGATACTTTTTATATTCGAGCCTGGGACTGTAGTGTTTTCAAATTACAACATTAATTAAAATATTTTAATTGAGGACTCTTAACATTTAATTAAATTTGAAAAAATGTTTTTATTATTTCAAACGAAATATGTGATTTTGGAAAATAACATTTTGCTATAATCTACGTTTATAAATTCACCTTTGTCTTTATACATTTTTGTTTTGTTCTTACTTGCTAATTGTAGTTTAATGATTATAAGCTTCTGTAAAGGTCAATAATATCAATTTTAAAACAAACATATCAAGATTACAAGCGTTATATATCAAAACCCTTTAAGTATTTAACCCCTTTAACAAAATGTTTGAAAGATAATTATATTTCCTATAAAATACGACCTAGTGCAATGATAGCAACTGAAAAGACCAGGGTCAGACGTAAATTCTTAAAAAGATAAATGCGACGGAGTCAAAGTTATCCGGATGGACCATTTATAATCCGTTTTAGTGCAGCTGTTAGTTCTGCAGCGCTGAGGACAGCCGTTAATCTTGATGATCCCGTCTGTTGACTTTGCGGAATTAACTCCTTGTCTAAACAGAAAAAAAGGAGATTTTTTTAAGACCTTTGAATATCCAATTGATGTTTATCGGGTTTGAGGGTCGTTTTTTTTAAGCTTTTAAACTTAAATACTTAAGATGAAATCTGATATCATTTTTCCAACTTTTTGAAATTACTTCTTTGCTTTCATTCCTTTCCTTATGCTTACTTTGAATTATATAAAATATACTTCACGAAACAGTTTCTGCTCGTATATTTTTAAACACGATAACAATTATATCATGTTTGTGTTGAGACCGGGCGCTAAACATAAACAAATAAAAGGATTAAATGCTCGATTCGTATTACTAATGAGCCTGGTTCAGGGATTAGTTGCCTGATTGATAGATTGTGTCAATAATTAGCTCATCGTCCCAGTGTTAGCGCAACTTGAAAGCGCACATTCGTTATTTTGTGCATTCAAACTATTTTCAATTAACATTCATACAAAAATATCTTAACAAGGGTCTAAGTTTTATCTTCATTTGTGTTCATTTCTTTATAAATAATTATTATGAATGAGTAAAATATTAAAACGAAATAGGAGAAGTTAGAATGATGACGTCATCCGCAGCTTTTAGTTATGGTGCCGTTCTCAATGAATCAATTGCGCAGCAGATGATGAGATCTATTTCGTCACTTTCATAGTCCGTAGGGTCTCAGACATCTGGAGAGATCAAATTCTTTATGCGGATGTGCCTCGAAATAAATACCTGCTTCCCAATTCCGCGATGCTAATGAAAATATCTGAAGATAAAATAACAATAACATAATCTAGAGCTGAACAAGAAGGCTTACAATTTCGAAATTGGAATATAATTTAATACTAAATAGCTTTTAAAGTATCCACTTCATTGGTTTATATTGACAGACTTACAAGCTGTAGACAATAACTATGACAACATAATAAACATTCACGCATATGGCTTCCCCGACAATTGCACGACCATCGTTCACCAATACGCTAATCGATAGCTCAGTACTAAGTCAGTTAACATTAAGCCGAAGATTCAAGTTATTACCCCAAAAAGTAAAGGCTATTAAGATTCTTTTGAACAATAAGCTATTAATAAAATAAATATTAATTCTCGCCCACGCAATTGGTCAGGTATTAGGTACATTATATTTTGCTTCACACGTTTTTCCGTTTAAGCTTTTTTTATATTTCAGATAGGTAGATAGACTGACAAATGGGTCGCCTGATGGTAAATAATGGCTTATATAGATAGTGGCACTGTAAGTAACATTAACTATCCCTTATAAGCTTTACCTCCGAGTTAACCAGTAGGTAATTATATACATATTTTAATGTACTAAATACTAAACCATGATTTTCAACATTCACAAAAAAAAACGAGTGTTTTTGATAAAATCATTTACATTTTGAAATTATTTTAATTAAATAAAAAGTTATGCGGTCGGGGCAACCCGTTAGGAACGAAGTTCTTTGCGATATTTTTTTGACTCAAAACGTGTTTTAAAGTGTAGATTTTATTTGATTATATTATTGTATTTTTATCAAACCAAAAAGCGCCTCAACCTTCTTTGTGCCACTCTCTTATCAAAGATTAAGAAACGATTAAATTTTTTAAATTAAATTTAAAAATTTTATAATAATAGCAATCCCCATTTAAAAAAAAATACTAATATATTATTTTATTAATTTAACCCTCCAATTAAATAAAGTTTATGATGGGAATTGTGATAATAGCCTAAGGTTCGAACCTGTGACTTGCGTGCGGCTCGTAAGCTGTAGCCCTATTGGTCCTTATACGGTTTTGTATTACCATTATATATATATTTTTTGTATTTTTAAGAAATTAGGAATGTATTTTAAATAAAATTAATTATTTTGATTGAGTTTGTTATATTTAAGTATTTAACTTAATTAATAATAAAATAATAGGCGCACTACACAGTTTACGCTCGATCGTTTGACGCGCTATTCGGCATAGGTCTTACCTCCAGAAGCGCTCGCGCAGTACTGAATTCGAACGCCCCACAGTATGAACGCTATTTCGTTTCTGACGCGACCTTAGGCCACTGCCATTTCACTCTACAGTAAGCCGCGTAAAAGAACTACGTTCCTAAACTACGTTCCAAAAATATTTCTATTTTATCTATTATTAGATTATTATATTATTTATTTATATCCGTTATCAAGACGCTCATAACAACCAAATTATATAATTCCAATAATTAATTTTATTAGTTATTACAATCAATTCTAACTTAGATACTGCTAGCACTGCTAAACCACACTATAAAATTTAGTCAAGTAAAGGGTCTTTCGGACATGTCCAATAAATGAACCTAATTTCCATTTAAGAAGGGATGCTGAAGTGTTATAAAAAGTAAATAAGTGAACAGAAAATCTGGGTCTTCGGATACTTTCTTTTCTTTTCTTATATATAAAATGATTGTCTTTTATAACCCAAAACTACATTGTATAGAATGTTCGACGCATGCATTTTATGTTATATGATAAAGCTTCATAATGGTAATCAGATTTAAAAGGGATTTTTGATCAAATACTTTATCGGCTACAATGTTTTGATAGTAACGGTCTTGTTTTAGGTCGAAAGCTGTGCCAAGTTTTCCCTGGATAGGTTAGCCACATGTTAAACTACCGCAACGTAATAATTATTTTTTATGTGGTTTGTATTTTATGAATAGGAAGTTTATTTAAATTCCAACGAAACGTTGCTTTAGTCAAATTTAAAATCTGGGTATGTACCACACTGTCGTGATTTACTCTACCGCCAAAACCGCATTACTTGGGTTTAGGTTAAAAGAGTGAGTGAGCCAGTGTAATTACAGGGCCATGGGACATGACATCTTAGTTCCTAAGGTTCATGCTCATTGGTGATGTAAGGAATGGTAAATATTTCTTATAGCGCTAATGTTTGTGAGCGGTGATGACCACGTATCAACACGTATCACGGTCAAAGTCAAAGTCAAAAATCTTTATTCAATACAGAAGCGTCACTTAGTTATTGATTGTCATAAATCTACCACCGGTTCGGTAATAAGCACTTTAGACCTCAGAAGAACTGGCGAAAGAAATTCAGCAGTTTTTTTTTTAAATCACATTTTTTACAATTATGGGTATTAGACAATAATAGAATTATATTTTTTAATTTGAAATGGCCCATCAGATTCTATCAGGTCGCTCATATGCCAGTTTGCCAAAGTCTTGCCGGTTTTTCGAGGTAGAATCTACATTTCGAACCAGTAGCTTAATAATGCAACATGACAATTTTAAACCTCCTGCTAGGTGGATTGACGATATACGCAAAGTGGCTGGCAGCGAATGGGAATCGAGAGCTGAAGATCGAGCTCAGTGGCGTGCCATTGGAAAGACTATGTCCAATAGCGGACGAAAAATGGTTGATGATGATGATGATGAACGATTCAAAAGTGATTAAAATATTTATTTCTTCGTTTATTCAATATAATAATATGTAGACTACCTATGTGCTATTTTGAAATTCTAGAAATTGGTTCGAATAGCCAATTACTAACGCAGCACCGTATACCCAATTGATTAATTGGTACTCTTAAGGCGATTAATTGGCTAGTCGACATTTAGCTTGCGAAAATTCTTCATCAACTTCTTGATCAAATTTTTTTTTATATTTATCGAGCTCAAGACAAATATTAATATAAAATAACCGAGCTAATATGAGTGTAAAAATAACAAAGATTATTTATCTCAGAAATTATCATTTATTTTAATTATACCAGTTATTTCAATAAGAAAAACTTAAGAACATTTTGTTTATATACAATAGTTTAGATATTAAATTTAGTCAATTAACTATATTTAAAAGTAACAATTATATACAGACATACAAATAACTTAATAAATGATACATAAAAATAAATGTTCTTTTTTTAATAATAAAATAATTTATTAACTATATAAACTACAATTATTAAAGAGAAAGTATATAAATTTCGTTTTATTTCAATGTAAAATTCAGACGATTTCACTGAGTTATCTCCTTTATATTTTATAGCGATGAGAAACATTTTTACTGCACGTTTTTTATACTACAGTCTTCATGGGTGAGGCGGTGAAAACGATTTATTCTTCAATATCAATCTTATACATACTGATGGGGAAACATAATTCAATTTGGCTGCTTTTTCTCGTACCCCGTATTTGAGTCCCAGCGCAATATAAAACGTAGAATTTTATATCAACTCACCGGATTCGGTTAAGCGATATTTTTATATATATTTTTGTAATTTAATTACGTATAATGTTTGTAGCATATAAATGATGAAAGAATTTTATACCAATTCGAAGCGTTATTTTGTATTTCGAAACTGGTTATCTGACCTTTTATTGTGATGTAAAATTATTTAAATTTCTCGCAACGTGATTCTCGCATTTAGAATGATCTAATTATTCGTCCTATTGACGGAAATCGCCGATGATTTTGTGGTGACATTTTCGCCTGAGTGGGAAATTGTTTTAACGCGTTTGTCAATATCTGTCAATAATTTTAATTGAAAATTTTAAAATAATTTGTTTTAAGGCAATGAGAATACTTAACGATAGTTTAAAAAATATAAAGTTAAAAGAATCTTTAGTATATTCATTAGGCATTATAATTATAGTTAATTTCGGACATTGGAATCCATCTAACCTAACCTTACCAGCTCATTTAAAATAATATCATGGGAATTTGAAACTATGAAAGTTTAGCTTACGTAGCAATAGTTTAGTTAAATTGTAGAATGCTGAATAAATTAATTATAAGTAATAATAAAATAAACGTGTGATTTTCTATGATTACCATATGATGAACGCTTACTTAATACTTTTTAAATTAAGGTAAGCTTATATATATAAGTTTACAGAAATAGACATCGGCAATCTACGAAATATTGATTGTTTTATATAAAGTCAGCAGGACCCCAACCATACAAATTAAGTTGCGATGTTAAGTTATCTCATAACATATCTTATATGAATGTAAAAACTCGATCACTCACTTTCAAATCAGAACACAGATATAAATAATTACCACCTGGCGATAGAATAATAAAGTGGGTGAACCTAAATGGACTTGAGCAAAGTCTGATAACCAATTTAAAAAAATGATTAAATGCAAAACCAATAATACCAAAGCAGCTATAGCAGAGCCACTGCATGATTGTGAGATGTCATAAAGTGATATGCAACATTGGCTATAATAATTTTTCTATTAGTAAGTTTTAACTAGTCAGATATGAAGTGTTTTATAAAAACAATTTAAATAATATTATTTATTTTATACCACAACATGAAGCAATTCTTCAAATAGTTACATCATTACATCTAAGTGTAATTACATGTTACACCGAGAGATAAATAAGATTTCAGGTAAATAATCAACATCATCAGCTTTGGCGAAGTTAGTTCATTATAACATAATATAATTATTAATGACCGTGATTCATCACTGTTTAGTTAAACCATGTTATGTCATTGTCACATATACAGGCTAGCTAATGAAGCGTGAAAGAGATGACAGGTCATGTATAGGGTTTTCCATTAAGGGCGCTTGATCTTTGAAATGCAAAAAAAAATACATGTAGGAGAGATATTTGCGAAATTTTTTTTTTATTTGGAAGGTCTATCGACCCCATTATGTATGGAATATGACATCATTCAAATGACCGCCACGGCTTCGGTTGGTGGCGCGCACACGAAAGGTCCAATTTTCGATGACTCTGGCGCACAAATCGGGCTGTATTTGATCGATGGCGTGGCGTATGTTGACTTTGAGGGCATCGGTGGTTTGCGGCTTGTTGGCATAGACCTGCGAATTAAGAAAACCCCACAAGAAAAAGTCCAGCGGGGTCAAATCGCACGATCTCGGTGGCCAGTTCACGTCGCCTCCGCGCGAGATGACCATGTCCAGAAATTGCTCGTGCAGAACTTCCATCGTAGCGTGTGCTGTGTGGCACGTAGCGCCGTCCTGTTGAAACCACATGTTGTCCAGATCCATATTCTCGATTTCAGGCCAAAAGAAGTTGGTTATCAACGACCGGTATCGCTCACCATTGACGGTGACGGCCACACCATTATCGTTTTCGAAAAAATACGGACCAATCACGCCTCCGGCCCAAAATCCGCACCAAACAGTCACTTTCAGCGGGTGCATTGCCACTTGGTGAACCTCGTGTGGATTGGTCTCGTCCCAAATACGGCAATTTTGCTTGTTGACATAGCCATTCATCCAAAAATGCGCCTCGTCGCTGAAGATGATTTTTTTGCCAAAATCGGCGTCAACTTCCAACTGCTCTAATGCCCAGTCAGCGAACACACGGCGCTGTCTATGGTCATTAACCTTGAGCTCTTGGGTCAGCTGGATCTTGTACGGGTGCAGGCTCAAGTCACAACGCAAAATTCGCCAAGTTGTCGTCTGCGAAAGGCCGAGTTCCTGTGCGCGACGCGGAATTGACTGCCGCGGGTTTTCGAGGACACTGTCGCGCACAGCGGCGATATTCTCGGCAGATCTCGCGTTACGTTGACGCACGGGAACCGGCTGATTGTTAACTGACCCGGTTGACTCGAATTTGTCCACCAATCGACGGATAGTCGACTCGGCAGGACGATCATCGCGACCGTAAAACGGGCGAAGTGCGCGGAACGTTGCTCGAACTGAAGACCCATTTTCATAAAACAATTTTATGATTTGCACGTGCTGCTCGACACTGTAACCTGCCATGGTGGTTTGGGAGGACGGAATGAATATAACACACTGCATTTGACAGCTGTCACTCAAACAACATGGCCGCAATCAGCTGTCAAAGTTCAAGCGTCCCTATTGGAAAACCCCATAATTAACTTTAATTATTTAGCGTGACCTGTATTATATCACCTGCGTGTTGCAGATTAATTCTGATTTCTAAACCATTCTTTTTTTTTTTTCGACATAATATAATTGAAATTTCTGAGATCTAGCTCTCAGATAATAATTGATCAAGCTATTTTACTTACTTTGTGAAAAGTATTCGCATTTCTATTCAATTAATCGTCATCTTGATTAATTATTTATTTAGTAATGTCATAATTATTTAATATCTAATAATTATGACGTTTCAATCTTTGTTTTAATTAATATCTTTTTACTCTTATTTATCAATGACTTAGACGATTTGCTTAATGTATTAAATGAATATTTATCGCTTTGATATGCAATTTTTACCCACATAGTCCATGTCTAAATGAAACAGTTATTATATGTATATATAGCTTTAACTATATACATTCATAAAATTTAAAGCTGTGATCTGTACAATTAACAACGATTTTTAGTACCCACAAATTACAATCAGTTTTTTTTTCAATTGTTTTAGATCTGGACGATACAAAAATCTGGTCGGATCAGATGCCCGGGGAGTACATTATTCAGAGTGTGAAGTTAGAATCAATGCTGGCAAGAGATTAAACGCAATGTACCCTGTGTGTTCAGCGCAACGGACTTTGTTAGCGTTTGTCCTCATCGCTGTGTCCACATCGCCAACTGCGACGCAAAATACCATCATTACAGGTAAGTTATAAAATAATAATTAATTTATTGGTAGGTCTTTGTGCAAGCTCGTCTGGTTAGTTATCATCATCACATTACATATTCTACCGACAAACAGCAATACGGATTATTGGAAGTCTGAAGGTGTTATGACCTGTATGTAGTGTAGCAATAGGCCAAAGGGACATAGCATCTTAGTTTTCAAGGTTGGTAGCGCAGTGGTGATGTAAGGGATGGTTAATATTTCTGACGGTACCAATGCCTATGAGCGGTAGTAACCCATCTGCGTTTCTATATTATAAGAAAAATCAATTCCTTATACATTAAAGTAAGCCAGATAACAAATGTCTTATAAAATGACATTTAAAAGATTCATATTATGTAATTACATAGTTGGATTTGTATAAAAAAATACTTAATATAGGTTGAGTTTATTTTTAACATCGTGTTATAAATTAAGGTTATAATTATTTTACGTATAAATATATTTTAAAATTATAACATTATTAAAATTTTATATTTAAACATATAACTGACTACAAAACTTCATTAATTGAAATAAGTAATTACGATATTCGTAGGTCGTTCTATTTGTTTTCCTCAGAATAACCAAACTGAACCTAACTGGTATGTCGTTGCACTATTGCTTCTTCTAAAATAAACGTTTATAAAACAACATCCACTAGTTTCTCGTATACGTGGTTCAACTACAAGTTGACGTAACGCATCCTGCTGTCAGAAAAATAACATTCGATTTTTACGAAAGATCAAAGTCCAACATATCCAAATGTGGGCTCCAATTTATACGAAAAATTTAATTTATGCAAATAAAATTTATTGAAATGCAAAAATAATAGCTTGCCTAACGTATCTTGACTATATTTTCAATGCATCTGTTTACCAAATAGGTATTATTTTTATTGATACTGTATTACTTACTTGGCTCACCCAAACACGGCAATGTAAAGCATTGTTGGCTATAGACTAACGTATGAATGCTTCGACCACGATTGCTTTAGGTTACAATTGTACAATAAATGAACAATGAAATTCTACAATTTTAACCCGTATTTGAACAGAATAAACGCAATTCCATGTTTACATACCTTACGGGATCTATGTATTCGTTCTGTTATTTTGTAGGCATAGAATAGTCAAATATGCATAAACATTTTAGCTAAGGATATAATTATAAAAAAATAAATATATGAATATGCTTAATTGATAAAAAAACTGAATTCAATAATTAAGTATTTACAACTGACAAAGGTTACAAAGCAAGAAAGGATATCAGAAAAAAAAGAACTACAAAAAACAAGCAACGAAAATATTCTTTTCTCTGTGGTTTAATTATTTAGCCTATAACATGAGTGTTAAAATAATAACTTAATGTTTTCGAAATAAATAGCATGTTACAACAAAATAATAAGTGAAATATTATTTGAGAATTCGCATGTACTTTTTGTGTGAAACATATTTTTTAGGTTGATGAAAACAATTTCATTTTGTACAGAGTCGTGCTGGTTTTGAATAACGGTATTATATAGAATAATCATCTTATCTTTTACTTTGATGCTACGTAAATAGAATTAAAAGTTATGTAAAGAAATAAGTAAGAAAATTTGATGTGATATTTTAGAGATACTACTGAAATACTCCCACATAGACAGACGTGAGTGTACTATATAATTAGAATATTATATTGCACGTGTAACGTAGGGAATGCCTTCTGCCTGGTGTATGGTACCCTGTGAACTGACAACGTTTCTGACAACTGAAAAAATCATGGTAATCAGTTGAATAGTTAAGATGTGAAAGTATAACATGCAAACAAACTTACATTCGAATTTATAATATTAGTAAGAATTCAAATGTTTCAAAGGTCATTCATACGGCCTGACATTCTAGCAACCGCTCCCAAGCAGGCATAATTTTTACATGAAAAGAATAACCAATATATGTTTTGGGAATAGACTTATTCCAAAGGAATCATGCTGCTTTGAAGTCAGCTTAAATAATCATTTGTATTTAAGACGTTTTTCTGAGTACCATGTCAACGTGATACCAATAATATGTAATTCCTGAAAATAAAATCGATAGTAGTTCGTAGTTTAAAAATGAACTTTTCTATAGGGCGTGATGATAGATGTAGATTAGTACTACGTAAGCCAAGCACGGACGAAGATAGTTTGTTGCGATACGTTTTATTGTTTGTTCCAATTTATTGCTAAGTAAATCACGCAACATTTAATAAAATAATTGTTGGCTTTACGACTAGCATTTCATCACTTGAATACCTTTGAACGTAATGTATCATTATTATCGTTAATAGATCTTCTTTGTACTGTAATTTCTTTCTTCATTTTCAACGTTGATTAGTTTAATATAAAAAATATACCTAACTTAATTTAATTGGTTTTTTACTTTATAATCGTTATTTTACTTTTTTTTTTTATTTAATATAAAATAGGTCAGGCTGACAAATAGGCCACCTCATAGTAAGTAGTCACCATTGCACATAGATATAAAAGCTACAACCGGCTCCGAATGTTGATTCTACGGCGAATATTTGTCATCAACCTCATTAGTTACTCTTTTTCATCGATCATATATTCTTTACGAAGATCATGAATTCTCTCTCCAAATTTTTAATCATCAATATAATTAATTATACTGCATAGTACATATTGCAAATTAAATGTAAACTAATTCATTGTTAAATATAAAATAAAAGAACTATATATAATAATGACTATGTATTATATATGATTTAAATGTAGAATTTTCTCAATCCTCAGCTAAAACCAAACAATCTTAATTATTCCTTTTGTTCTTGATAAATAAGAGCGACCCATTAGTGAAGTAAGTGGAGCCGCAATCTTGAGATACTTTCGAATATCTGGCTATTCTCCAACAACGAGAATCGTTGAAGTTTCTGTCAATGTCAGAATAAAAATAATGATCATCAAAAATATTTTTATGTATCGGACTTTCTTATAAATATAAGAAACTCAAACGTAAAGCTTTGTAACTTTATAATGTTGTATGAAAGACGAATTTATCGAATTGGATCTGTTGACTTTGTTCGAAATAAATTGATGTGAATGTTACCTTTAAATAAAAGCTAGATATTTTGTTTCTTTTTTTCATTACGATAACGATGAAAATACATATTTTAATTATAATAATTTAAATAAATATAACGTAATACTGACATATTTTTAACAATTTATTATGTTCTTGATAGAATTAAAACTTTAAATGAACTGCATTCTTGCTTGAATGATAAAGAGAAAAGTTTTTGATGTGAAGGTTTCATTGATCGTATAAATCTTGAGCCCGAAAGTTTAGTTATGCTTCGTCGGGAGCCGTTCAAACTGACCATATATTACATGACATAACATCGGGTGGGACACAACATGTTCTGAATTCCAAATGAATTGAAACAAAGCGTCATATTTGAGTTTTCCCTTTGCAGCGGTCTCGAAAGTTTTTATTAATGCGCTTGTCAGTTGCTTTGTACTTATATTATGATTTCAAAAATAAAAATCTACACGGTTCTCGTAATAGGAACTGTAATTTTCAACCTTATAGTTATTATAATATAAAGTTGATTTTCTGTTAACAGCACATGGATTGTCCAGTACGTTGTATTTTAATGGCAGCTCGGTCGTGGAATAACTTTGAGGGGTCATTTTTATTAAGCATGCCTGTAGTTGTTTGGAATTTTGTCATTTAATATTAAATTTTAAAATGATTTGGTTGTAAGCCCTTAGGTTGATTTATATATTATGTTTAATATTGACCAAATACATAAGCGCTCTTAGCATTTGTGCCTTATATTATTTTTGGAACTGGTGGTAACTTTACGTTTAATTTAATTCATTAACATCACTAAGATTGAAGCTTGCTTGAATTAATTATATTTTGATTTTTGACTTCACTGACGCAATTTGGGCGAAAAACTAACTTTTAAATTATAAGTAAGAGCTAAATTTGTAAAACAAAAATTACTTCCCCTATAAATATTACCTTGTTTTGTATTTAACAAAAAATTCCATACGTAAAAACGAAATCACGTTAACCCGTTACCGATTTTTCCGAACTTATCGTTCGCCGATTTTAAATAAGAGCGATTTTTCTTTCGGTGTTTTCACAAAACGAATACGGTCTACAAATATTTTCCTTTACGCCCAAAAACTAGACTTTTGTTCGCTATTTATTTTCTTCGAAATGCATTCGGCATCTCACCAGAATCGATTAAGGGCGTGCTTGTTTTGTATTAAATATACATATTTTATCCACAGCGAATGTAAAGCGCTTCAAAATGACACGTGCAGAGAACACCCGCTCGATTTATCGGTTTGTATTTTCGAAGCGTTCTCTAAAAATATTATAAAATAATTGTAAACTATGTTTTTGTGAACAGTTAATATTTAACAATCAAATATTCATTTTTTTATTTTAATCTCAATGATGTCATTATGATTTAGATAATAATTAACTTCAAGAGCTGATTATATTATAATGTGATTGAATGAAATATTTGATTATAAAGTCTTTTCATTAGTTACCCTATAAAAATAATTTGCAAAATTCATAGACAAATCTGAGGCGTAAATTTATTTAATTGAAGATTATATGTATATAAAAACGAGTATGTAATAGAGATATATATGTATATACATACTTACATTATTATTATGATGCTCCGAGGTTTAACCCACGATAAATATGAATTATACAAATATACATGTCTGCTTCAAAGAGTTCGCCATATTGCTTGACGTTTATGGTTACTGCTTCGCTCCTGAGGGGTCCATGAAGTTATATAGCATTCTTCAATAAGCAGTATTTTGATGTATATATTTTGTTTTATGAGTTTACATAAGTTCTCTAACGAAACGTATGTATTTTTTTAAATATAATATATTTAGTGTAAAATGAAATAGTTTTTTGGAAGTAGTAAATAATCAAAAATCCATTTGAGTTTCAATCATAACGACATTGTTACAAATAACTGGTGGCTTTGCACAAGATTCCATAAGGAGAAAAAAAAATTTAATAACATTCGGCGAACGCTGAAATATTAAAAAAAGCTACGGAGCTTTATGAAAAAAAAAACATTTCCATCCATCCCTCTTGATTCTTTTACCTTTTTTGAACTCAGACCTAATGGAATAGACGTAGCTAATATTTTAAATTATGTCGCTTTTTCTAGGAAAGAGTGTGACTTTTATACCTATGTCAGTTATTTTTATAGCGATGAGCTGTATTAGTTTCTGACACGCGAGGAATCAACGTAACCACCGACTTTATCAAACACGAGTTGATATTATATTAACGTTGATTACTTTTAATATGGTTTATGTTTCATACTAAGTTTTTCTATTTTCAAACGATATATATGCGTTTTCATTGACTTTGGTTTATTGATATTATTATAGTTATTAATAAATTCCTTACATTGTTAAAAATAGCCCGTCATTAAGAGTACGTTTTCAAAATATATTTTTTCTAAATGGTGGGGTGCACCAGCGTCTAAAATTTTTGTAAAATTTCATCCCGATCGGCTGTGGGAATTGCTTTTAAATTTTGCATTACTTTTTTAAACCCCCCAAGCCGATAATATCTGAGATAGCTTAGAGGCTAAAACAACTTTAAATAAAGCTTGCGAATTAAAACCGGAGCAAGCACCACAGAGTTTCGTGTATTTCAGGACCTTGAAATCTGGAGTCTTTTTTGCTCTTGACCGCTGTGTCAAGTGCTTGTAGTGCTATGTCAAGATGTGGTCGATACTAGAGAGGGAAAACCGATAGACAGACTTGGTCATTATTTAGTAGGCACAGTTTATGTATTAAGACACTGAAGGCTCATGAGATACCAGAAAAAATATATTTATAATATGCACAAAAACTTTTTATGCTAAACCAAAGAAACTCAATATCGACTACTTCAAAGATCACTAATTCTTTAATCGAACTTAATGACCAACTTTTCTGAAGTAAAATGGCGATTAGTGAAATTACCGAAAAATAAAAGTGAGAAAAGTTTTTATAGTAAACTAATTGGTTCTGGTCTGCTCATTAAGAGGTCGCTGAGGTCGGCCGGTTGCTTTGCATAAAAACGGGAAACCTGCCAAATTTAGTTAACGAGTAGCAGTCGTTGAGTCAAATTGGGAGATTGCTGCAAAAAAGAGAACTATTACCTCGCTACTTTTGGCACCGTCGTTGAGATTATTACATATATTTAACGTAATAATTTTTTGTTATATCCGTATATTTCAAATATATATAAACGAATACAGTATTAGCGCGACGTTTTTTCACTTGTACAAAATAAAATGAGAAATTCAGCGTTCTTAAAATAAAGTTATGAGCCAATATTTTTGAAAAAAATTGTAATTTATTCACTATGCTGCAATGCGGGTTGATTGGAATCACATGATATTGGTATAATTCCTTTTATAAAATACTAGCAAAATTCGATAGACGTTGTCCTATTAGTTTATTTATACAAGAAACAATTATGCAATTCTAATGACGACTGGATGAATGGTACGGAAGTTGATGTGCTGCAGCACCATCTATCTTCACTGTGCAACAATAAATAAATTTATCAAATATCAAGGTAAATTATTCAATCACTTATATCAACATCAATTTATTTATATTATGTTTTATTTCTAAAACTAAGCGTTAAATTAGGACTAGATCTAACTACTAAAACTGTAAGTTTCAGCTTATTATGGACGGTTTATGACTAAGCTATTTCAAATATTTAAAACGTAGGTAGGAACTGTATATACTTTCTTAATAAATATGGGCACCTGATAAGTGGTCATCGCTGGCCATAAATATTGGCATTTTGAGAAATATTGATCATTCCTTACGTCGTAAATACGCCACCAACCTTGGGAGCTAAGATGTTATGTCCCAGCTGTGCTTGTAGTTACATAGTAGTACTTAAATTGTTGGTTGAACTGTATATGAAATTTATATTCAAATCTAGAATTGCTCGTAATATGATTTGTAAAAAAATCATTTAAAATTTAATAAGAGCGGCGCTTAATGTGTTTATCGTTCGTAATATGGAAACTTGCTAGTACTCGTAACATTATACGCAAACAGTGATTTTAGTAAATGAACAATGTCATTTAATTATTTTAAATGTTAACGTTTTCTAGAAATTTCTGTTTACATTAGTTAGGTACAATATGAATAAAAGATTAGGATGTTTAATTTTCATACACAAATGTTATTTCAAAATGAAAGATATCCTATCGTAAGACAATAACAGCTTGCATTATTAAGTCTATAGATAAATTATAATATCTTAGGTCTCATACCGAAACTGGAGGTTCCAACTTGGCGAAGTGAAGGTGGATGCTCACCGTAAGGTGGAAGATCATTTGCTCCTCTGCCTGCCTAATATTAATATATTAATCATGATATTCAGTATATAAACAGAAATATATTAAGCGCTTCTTTTAAAATAATATAATGAATATATTCATTTTTTATTTTTATGAGAACTATTATTATATATATATTATATAATTATTATTCATGCGTGCCACGTCATCATCAGATATTCAATTTTGGCAGTAGCCAAACACCAATAATTAGTATTGTCGTATTCCGTTCCGTCGTGTGCGTAAGCCAGTGTAACTACAGTCACAAGGGATATAACATATTCATTCCCAAGGTGGTGGTGCATTGGTGGCACGTCGGTGATGTAAAAAACAGCTAATATTTCCTACAGCGCCAATATCTATGGGCGGACCACTTACTATCATGTGACCCATTTGCCCGTTCGTCTACCTTTTCATATAAAAATAAGTAACTACTAAGGAGTCTACTTGAATAAATAATGTTTTGATTATCTAAAGTAATGAAAACTGTATAATAATATACCCTAATATTCAAAACATTCTTGTCAAAATAACTCTATTATAATCCAAAAAATATATCTAAATCAACAAATTGAAATCGTTCTGCGTGAAATCAGCCATCGTAAATATATTTAAATAATATCACCGGATAACTGTTACATATTAAAATAATTCACTCTCATTTATATTCAACTTCATTTGTCAACGTGATTATCTTTAAAACGTTACCCATTTACGCCATTACTAAAACGCAAATCGATATAGCCGAGGAAATGAAGGCCAGTGTAAAATATGTTTTTTAGGGAGTCGAGCCCAACAAAAATATAGCGAGCATCAATAAAATGAACCCGAGGCGCAAAAAATACCGATAGCCCATTCAGTATTTAACCGCACAGTGGAAAATAATCCAATTTGGTCAGAAAAAGGTGGATTTATTAAAGTAAAAGAAATCTCGGGCCACGGCGAAATCTCTATTAGGTAAGGTTGGGTCATATTTTTTGAGAACCTACAAGGGATTAGGAGGATTTCGAAGGCACACATAATGCCGGAAGGAATGCGTATTGGGTATAACTATCGGAGGTCACGATTCGGAAACCCCATACGTTCCCTCTGGAGTAATCGAAGCCGCCTCGATTTGGTTTGACACATTTGCAACAATATTGGCTTGCACTGATTGTGATTATTTTTTATTTCACGCCTACGTTTTATATGGAACAGATATTTATATTATCATAAGTTAAGAAAGAGTTCAATATAACTGAATAAATCAAAAATATTTACCTAGTGTTGAATCCATATTCAAAACGATAATACGTGTCAGCATGATTTGATATTAAGCCACTGATATACCTCATGAATATTAATAATCTTGAGACAGATACCCACATGGATGTAATAATAATGTTACTCTTCTTGTCGTAGGTGAGTGTATTGTTTACAGTAAATATTATTTGTAAGAATTTTATAATATATTTCATGTGTTTCTTATAGCGAATGCCATTTCATTTATTTAAATACATTAGACTCATTTAAATAGAGGGCATCCAATCATAATTTTTTGTTTCTTCTACTATTAATTCAGAAAAAAAATGTTAATTTTACCGCATGAAAGAATTTTAATTTTAAAGGCGGTAACTGTTAGGTTTCCCATGTTCCTTCCTGCGCCCAAATCAATATTAACAGAAAGAGAAAAATCAGTGTTTGTTAAGTAATCACTAAGACATTTTTTAAAGGCCATATGCATGAAAATAACACAATAGTATAAACATTATAATTGTCACATGAATTTGACCACCTCGACAATTTTTAACCAATATTCACCTATTAACTCCAACGCGGTTGATCTAAAAAAAGGCAAGGTTGAATTTGCAACAGGGGATTCAAAACCAATTCAGAGAATGCGAGAACAGTGCAAAACGTGCAGTATAAAGCAACAAATGGAGAATTGGCTGTGATCATCGACGAACAATTCGTGATAGTTAAAGTAACTGTATGATACGACATTTTAAAAGAATCTGATACTTATTTTGGTGACAGAATAAAACTAGAAACAATATATATTTGGCAATTTTATACAGATTTTGTCACTTTCTTCTCCATTTGTTATATTAGTTTTCTATCGTCGGGACATACATGTATGCATTATTATCGTATTCCCAGAGGCAAAATATCTATTACAGGTTATTAGCGGTACCGTCTCTGTACTACGATATCATCTAATGAACCCGATTAAAACTTAAGGGACTAGCTTGAGGAGTGACACAGACAAAGGGAGTCCTATATCTACCAGTGGCTGAAGTCTGCCTGCGTTTGATGTTAACGATGATAAAATAATAATGAAATAACTATCATACATAACATTATTTTATGAGAATGAGACTAGCACAACGCTATGGTACATAAAACTGTGGAGAAATGTACATAAGAAAACAATAAAGCCGTTGGATTCTGAGATTATTTTTAACTTACTAATGTTTCACCTTCCAATTAATTTCTTTGAAATTAGGTTTAATATTGTTATAACAGATAAATGAGTTCGATAATCTCATTTATCTATTATAAAAATATTAAATGAGATCGAGAACCACTAGATTTTCGGCTTATAAGCCCAGGTGAGGTCAATAACTGCCAATGGATTAGGCTAGTTGACAGTAGTTTACCTATGCCTCGGAGAGCATGTAAAACCTTATACCTAATAATTATATTGTGATCATATATATCCCAAGCCTTTTCGGATTTTGAAGGAGAATATAAAGGGATTGCAATAGTGTTTGGTCCCCAAGTGCCTTAAAATGACTGTCATTATTTAAAATTTACTAAATACGGATGAATATTACTGTACTTATTATACCGTGAAATTTCTTTTCAACTGTCTTAAAAAAAAACGAATCGTCTTCATACTCTGGAATATTTGGTTTTGATTATACAAAAAGTACATTAATATGATTTCTTAAACCTTATTTTTATGGAAAAGTGTTGGTCTAATATTAAGTTAACATAAATAAACAGATATCATTATCGTCTATTGATTGTAGTTTGTTCATATTAAAAAAAAAAAAAGTTTTTACTTTGATATTTCTTGCAAGTAACGTTTTTAATTAAATTCAACTTAAAACTGGCTTATACGTAGTTTTAATTGACACGTCTGCGATATATTTAGTACAGGAACATGCTCTAAATCGCGTGTATATTAGAGTGAATACCACTTACTCGACTGAATTTACGCTCTAAAAGTTTCTTTGAGTCGCTAAGATCACTTGATTTCTTCTCTTTGTATGTCATAATCTTAACGCGTCTCGTAAGATTTGTATCCATATATAACAACAGCTACACTCTTCACTTTGCTTTGGTATGTTCACGGGTTTATCTCATTATATTATTATATTTTTGTTAGTTGAGAAAAGAAAGGCCAAGTTGGAGGAAATGAATCCTAGCTGCGGATTCAAACATTAAATTAGTACAAATCTCGACATTCTCAAGCGAGTTTTCTTGTGTTCAATTTATGATTCTGATATTTATTGTTATGATGTAAGTTTTTTTAAGCTATGTATATAGATATTATAATTTTACAAAATAAAAATGATTTCACATTTACTTACATAGCGAAAACTAGGTCGCGTGAATTATTGAAGTCTAGCTGGTGCCCGCGACTTCGTCCACATGAAAATCAGTTTGATTACGATATACTACAAAAAAAATATATATATATTATCACCCACGCATATTTCTTTTTTTTTCAATGTACAGATAATCGGCTTTTACTGCTTTATGATATATATATTATTTGGAATCCTTCATATCATTTTTAGTAGTACAAAGATTAATAATAATAGTTTTATTCTTCTACAAATATAAAGCTTTATATAATAGTAAAGGTATTTTATTTGAAATCCACTTCACGTAGTTACACCATTTATTGTTTAAAGTATAACATATTTTCCCCCGAGAAATAGGAGAAGCTTTATCGTAAACATTTAGTTATTGTTGGTTAAAGAAAGCTAAATAAAATTTTATAAAAACATTACAAGTGAAACAGTATCGTTTTAATATGAATATAATATTATGATTGATAGATAGATATATCTTACTTTTTTTTTGATAAACGACGAGTCGCTCGATTCTTTCTCTCAGGATCTCAATATTTCTCTCTCTCAAATTCTTAAAATAAATAGTGTAACAAAATAAAAATGGTGATTTAAAAGCCAGATTCTAAATAAGCTCAGTGACACTGAAATCTGATCACTGATCTAATCCAGCGTTGGAAGGCTTTTTACTTTATGTTAAGGGGGCTATTCAGTTGTATCAGTACAAGGTCTGATAATGATAATGTACATAAAGTATTATGTATACTACATAATACATACATATGTAAAAAAATAATTATTAATGTTAGGTTTATTGTATGAAACTACGCTGCTTACTCACGCTACTAATCTTATATAAAAATAAATTAAACAGAAATACATTAAACACTATAAATAGGTGTAAACATTAAAGGAATTTCTGTATCGCTTTTTAAATGCTTGCACATTTTATGTTTTAAATGCGATTCCTTTTAAACTCAAGTTTTCAACAAAGACAAAACTTATTTTACGGAACAAAAGTGCTGTACATTGTAAAACTCGCAAGGCTACAGATAAATCTCTTAAGAGATAAGGGCTAGATTTAAGGAGCAACGTGAAATAGAAATGAATGGAACATTTTTCTATTATTGTGTTGCCACTTTCTTATTCCGTAATTAAATAAAACATAACTTTAATAGAATATCGTATTCTGTGTTCGTAAATGTATTTTGGTATTTCATTATTTCTCTAATAATACCGAAATAACTTCATTTTTTACTAAACGTCAATTGACTAAGCATTATTTACATTTTTGTGTTAAGAAAATAAAGAAGAATATGAGATTAAATAGAACTGTTCTGATTTTAAGCTGTAGAAACTCTGGTAGTCCGAATACTTTAACATTCTTATAACTTGTTAATCAGAGATTACTTTTTTTTTTTTATTATTATATTGGAAGGCGGGCGAGCATTTGGGCCACCTGATGGTAAGTGGTCACCAACGCCCATAGACAATGGCATTGTAAGAAATGTTAACCATCGCTTACATCGCCAATGCGCCACCAACCTTGGGAACTAAGATTTTATGTCCCTTGTGCCTGTAATTACACTGGCTCACTCACCCTTCAAACCGGAACACAACAACACAAAGTACTGCTGTTTTGCGGTAGAATATCTGATGAGTGGGTGGTACCTACCCAGACGAGCTTGCACAAAGCTCTACCACCGAGTAAAAGAGGTCATTATTCATTTTTATACACTGTCTTCAAATATAAGTTATCGTTATATAATGGTAGAATAGTTTATGAGGAGTGGTACCTAAACGTGTTACAATTTATCATTGAGCTCTACGATTAGTAGTATCAAGTATTTATTTAATTATTCAGTGACTGATGTCCCTTAATGGTTCCTATTTGACTTGTGACTGAACAATGGTTTTTATCTTTAATATTTTATCGATCTGTCTATGATATAGTAGCAGTCAATAAATGTTCATTCCAATTTAACTTGGTTACAAGAAGAACTTGAAAAAGAGAGAGAGATAGATAACGACAAAAATTTATGTCTGACTGTTCTTAAATCACAACATTTCATAGATTTATTTTCGTACTTTATCAACCGAGAGAGATTTTCATCACTAATATCTCTATAAATTCATATTTGTATATTACTTTATTATTAATTATGATGAAAAGGAGTAATGATTTTATGAGGTATAATTTATTTTGTCAAATAATTTATATACAAAATACCAGATCCCGGCACATTCGCGGTAAACGCTTGCGAAACTACAACAGACGTACTAAAACATTGTATAGAGGAATTGAAGTGGGAAATTCATGAAAACTTCTACTTAGAGTTTTGTGACGGTAAAATATATCTATTTATAGCTTAGTCAAATTAGTTTGATATTTTCCGTCCTTATTGTTAATTTTACCGCATGAAAGAATTTTAATTTTAAAGGCGGTAACTGTTAGGTTTCCCATGTTCCTTCCTGCGCCCAAATCAATTATTAAAATGTCAATGTCATGTAAACAAAATAAAAATAACTACTTACCAAGTATACCAACTTAAAGATTAAGAGGCGTTGTAGTCAAGCTACGCAATGAAGAAAGAGATAGCTCAGGTTAAAATATGTAGATCTCAGGGTCCCTAGCTTCGAATTTGAGTAATTACCTTAAGTACTCAATTTGCATTTACATTTCGTACCGTGTTTCCTGGAAAATTAAAAAAAAGCAAAATAAATTGAAATATTCTTCGAGGAAATTCAAACAGAGGTTTCTCGGTGGTAGAGCTTTGTACAAGCTCGTCTGGGTAGGTACCACCCACTTATCAGATATTCTAACGCAAAACAGCAGAACTTTGTATTGTTGTGTTCCGGTTTGAGGGGTGAGTGATCCAGTGTAATAACAGGCACAAGGGACATAACATCTTAGTTCCCAAGGTTGGTGGCGCATTGGCGATGTAAGCGATGGTTAACATTTCTTACAAAGCCATTGTCTATAGGCGTTGGTGACCACTTACCATCAGGTGTCCCATACGCTCGTCCTATACCTATACAATAATAAAAAAAACGCGAACAGTAAAATTTTGGACATTTCAAAAGTCTGCTTAGATAAAAAAATAAATGAAAAGCGATACAAAACATGTTGCGTTGATTCTTAAATAAAATATAGCGTAGATTTAGTACTACATTTATATTTAATATATATATCTCGTGAACTAACACTGCTGTCGCGTGAACTAAAGCAAAAATATTTTCAGTGAACTAAAAAGTATAAAAGAATTAAATAAGCGCATTCCCACTATTCCACTTGAAATTAATTCCGCAGCAAAAAACATCCGTTGACTCCGAGTGACGTCCTCGCCCCTCCTATTAATCTCCGTAAAACAGATAAGCTAGATTAGGTAACAAGTAATAAACGGGAGAGATTTAAACAGAAAATAAATATAAAATAATTAAATAAAAGTTATTTTGTTATCTTTTACGTTTAATCTTTGGAGTTATTAGTTGTAGGTTTTTTTTTTTATTCGAAACTGGATTTAATTATTACAGCAAAGGATGCCCATGAGGATGCCATACCAATTAAAATATTATTTTAATTGGTATAAATCAATTGTTAGAATGCGCTGTTCTATTTTTCTTGTAATAGCGCTGCAGCGATTGTATTTAGTGGATGTCTTGAGATTGATAAATAATGTAGTTCACACGTCCAATATTTTATATCTGGAAGTGCGTGAACTCCTTGCACAGTACAGGTTAATTCGATATAAGAGGGGCTTCCTAGTTGAATGTGTGTCACCTAGTAAGTTAAAGAAATAAATATTATATATATTTCCTTAAACACAATGCTTACTTGCTCTATTGCGGTAGATTGTTTGTTAAATACTGACTCATTCTCAAATTATCCACACCACCATTACATAGTATAATATTATTATATTACATACATCTCTGACTTTCACTTTTATCCTGATATATTTACAAAAACAACAATTATTGTTGTAATTTTTGTAAATATATCAGGTAAATGTATTAGTGTAAATGAACCTGTGATATAAATAAGGCAATAATTATGATAACTAAGTTGTGATCGTTGACTGAAGATCCATCATCTATACTACTATATAAATTTATTGGTTCTGTCTGTACATTTTTTTTTCATCTAGTTTTGTGATAAATAATCGTTTTATGATGCAGTGATTCACATTATACTATTTTTTTCATTTTTGTCTGTCTGTCTGTCTGTATGTCTTCTTATAACTCAAGAACGGCTTGACCAATCTTGATTAAAATTGGTACGCACAAAGAACATATTATGATGGCGCAAATGTTAGGCCATATATCTATGAGATCGATAAACCCTACGGTATTTTATGAAAATTGATTTCAAATCGTTAATTACGTATTTCTTTACCAGTAGCCATGTGTATATATTATGTCTGTGTGTGTGTGTGCGTCCGCGTTTGTTATTTTAGTAATAAAATAATTTATTATATTTTTATTAATTATACGCGAGTGAAGCCGCGGGACACAGCTAGTGCTATTAAATAATACATATAGTTAAACTTACCATCAGAGGGCTGACATACATAAATACGTACTATTTTGTGACTTGTTACAAACATTTATAAATTTTACAAATATACAAAAACTTTATATAGATTTTGTATACTAGCGCCAACCAGTCTCACAACTTCGTTTCGGCAATTACGACATTTTCTATAAAAATTGTATTTATATATTGATATAATATGTAAAGTCTATGATACAAATATGTATAGTGTACGTTCTTGTTGAAATTATAAGTTATTAACTGAAATATAAAATGTAAAAAACTTTTAGTGGGACACAATAATAGTCATGATTCCTTGAAATGTTATTAACGCGTTATAGTTTACAGAAATAATAAAATGCCAGATAGTAAATCAAATAGCCCTATAATGTATCATTGTTCGTGGTTATTGTAAGTTGTATATAAATTACTAGCTACCCGCCCCGGCTTCGCGCGGGTAATAAGTGTCTGTATAAAACTTTTGTATGTACGTAATACATATAACTACATTGCTTTACGCGATGCACGCCAGTAAAGGTTAAAAGTCGCCGTGTTTTTTTTTCCATACATCTTCAACACTCATACTAATCAGCAATTTACACAAAACTTTTTCGGTGTTGGGAGGAACAGGGTGTAAAGTTCCTCATCCACCATTGAAAAAGGGAGGATCCTCTGACCAGACGGGTGTTGGTCTGGTGGGCTACTGCCCGACGGTTGTTGTCGGGTTCTTGTATATATGTTCAATCGTTCGGATAACTTTAATATCGCGATGTAGGATACGTCAGTTTCCAGTTTTTCGTATGTGGCGAGATAGATGTCGCTACACTTTAATGAATTATACACCTAAGCCTTTATCCGTCAATCAGTCCATTGGTAAAAACCGTATGAAAATCCGTGTAGTAGTTTTTGTTTTTATACCATTGAGACAAACAGACAGACAGAACATCGAGGGGTTTCGTTTTATAGTAAAGTTTCCGATAAATGATTATTGTTGTTATTAGTTAAATTTGTTGCGACGTAATGGAATGGACGCTCCTAATTGCACGTTATACACCGTTACGTAGATGTTTCACGATAAAGATTATTTATAGCATACGTTGTTATATATTTGATCGACTAGCGGAGTTTTAATTATTATAATGGATAAATCGTATTGTACGCGATTATATTGAAAAACTAAATAGTCCAGTGGAAGGAACGTGGAACTTTAAGCGAAACACGGAAGGTTCAAATTAGGGCAAACCTATTCCGGAAGTTTCGGAAATTTTAAACAGATAAATTCTGCAACTCCTTGTAAGGTCGATTGTAATAATTGCCTATTCAATTGTCATAAATTATCAATTACCATCTCACTTTTTCTTACTCTAACTCGCTCATTTTGGTGTCTGGTTTACGGAAAACTGGAGTTATGACACAACTTAATCAGTGGTTCATGATAAAATAAGTATATTTTTTTCTCAAGATATTTCTGAGAGACGAAAGAAGATTCATGAGAATAATACGTCTACTAGAATAGCCAAACTTTCACGCATGGTTGGCAATCATAGGAATTAGTCATATATGCAGCAGGATGTTTGATAGTTACAATTGCTTGCGTAACTACAGATACACTCAATGACGCAGCCAGGAGTTGCGAAGTTTACCGTATTTCATTCCCGTGCCATTGGATTATAACTATAGGAATAGAGAGTGCATTGGCGTTTCCTGCGAAATTGCTTCGTAAATTTAATATATATAAATATATTCAATTACTATTATATAAAATAATCTTTGCCCTTGAATACTTCATATTCCGTATGCGAGATGCTATGAAACCGTACTTATTAAATCTAAATAAATATTTTAATTAAATGTTATAGATTATTATCCTATTATATCGTGTCGTCGTGTCGTGTATCGTGTCGTAAAACCTATGTCTGTACTATTATCATAAAGAGGTAAGATTTGTTTATTTTAAATCGATCTCTGAAGCTGTTGAACGAAATTTAATAATTCTTTGATCATTAGAAAATGAGTTTATTTTAGTTATAATAAGATTAAGGCGTGAAATAATGGACAGCGGAAGAAAACGGAAGAAATATTATATCAAGCTACTTCATCCGCGTGCGTTGAAGTACTCATAAATATAGAGTACTCTTATATTCATGGGCATGAAGCCGCCTGCGCAGCTAGTAACAGAATAAGCAATACTTTAATATGTACTACGTGTATAATTAACATTAATACTAGAAACATTGTTGTTTTTGATAAATAACAAGTAGTAATAAGTAAGTATACCGAATTGACCAATTTACCCATCAGAATAAAAAATCAATGGTGTTTGAAAATATAACGCTGAACGGCCGTATCAACTTACAATTAACTGACAGTTAACTAGTATTATTTGATTTTGTGTTATTTTTTGGTGACTTAGTTGAATGACATATTATTTTATAACTTTTTCATTTGCTCTTATTTCATTTGATCATATTAAAATATCCATTTAATCCAGCTAACAATGAGCCTTTTGATAAATCAAACCCTTATAGAATAATTTGGTGCATTTAGATATGCATTTCATGATACGAATCTTCGATTGCTTCGAAACTACGCCCTCGTTACAGATTATCACAATTCAGTACGTGAAGGCAACGTATTGCGGCGATATCGCAACTACAACCGAATTTACAAACTTTCCAAGTTCACAAATTTACCACAAACACTGTCTGATTTTACTGAATTCGCTTAAATGTTACTAAATTTATGCGACGCTGAGCGCATTTTGTTGATTTAAATGATAACGAATCGGATTTTTGGTATTAGTTTAACGTTATTGTCGTTCGTGTATTATTTTATTAAAATTAAATTAAATAACGTTATTTATAATGTTATAAAATTTCAATATGTGGTCATAATTATTTCGGTTTTCCAATTAAAATTTATAATGAGATTTTGTTATCTTTTTAATCAATTATGATACATTATAAACAAACTTATATGCCTGATATGGGAGGAGTAACGTCGTATAAAACTTTGTCATTTAATTAATTATTGACATGGTCGAAATCTTCAAAAATCTATCGTATTCAAAGATTATTGCAATTTACCATCAAGATGAACATTTTCTTAGGATCTTGTTAATTATATTATATTATAATATGACGTTGATGATAATTATAAATATGCGTCTACATAATTAAAAAAATAATTTTCAAAAAATTTTTTCGTTATATAAGTAAATGTAATTCTACTGAAATATTAACAACAAATAAGTCTTTATTTGGTCTTTACTGCTACCAAAATAAAAACAATTAATGAAAAAGATTAAACAACGATTCTATACAAATTAATATATTAATTACAAAATTTATTTTTATTATTATTCTTACAACTGTGTCGTTGGTGTTTTCGAAGCAGATTTTATAGTTTTTATTAAAAAATAAGTAACCATTTACTTGATGGTAAGTAGTCACCACCGCTCACATACATACGCGCTGTAAGAATATAGAAATATTAATCGATCCTTAACTGGCACCACCAACCTTGGGAACTAAGATGTTATGTCCCTTGTGCCTTTAGTTCTGACTCACTCACCCTTCAAACCAGAACACAACAATACTAAATATAACTTAGCTCTAGAATATCTGATGAGGTTTGCACAAAGCCCAATAAATTTTTCATCTATACATATAATAAATCTGTAACTGGTCGATGTCTGTACATGGAAGATAAATGAGTAAAACTTTTATCGGGGGTCTTTATAAACACAATAGAACCCAAAACAATGATTAATAAATTTTTTGTCTGTTTGTCTGTTTGTCTGTTTGTCTGTGCGTTTGTGCACGCTAATCTTAAAAACGGCTTACTGGATTTGAGTGCGGTTTTCACTAATGTATTGTGGCTAACTTCACTTAACATTTAGTGTTTGTTTTATTTCAATCGGTTCATAAATAATAAAGTTATGTCAATTTAAAGATACACGTAGAACATTTATTAAAAAATGGTTATGGTCAAACTGAAAAGAGATTAAATATTACATGTAATATACTTTTTTGCTTATGATTTATCCTATATTTTGTCCTATAATTTTTAATCTCTTTATTTATTTACTAAAAGTTTAGTATCACTATTAAAAATCAATAGATTATTATCTGTAGGAAAAGTACGCGCACCTGTTAGTTGTCAAAATCAAAAAGTTTTGTTAACAATTTCGTCTTTTCAGTAGTTCGTGTGTTGTTTTTGCATAAAAACTAATATTGCATATATATTGTGTGTATCTTTATGATCTCATCTTATATCTTTCATAACAGTACGCTTTAAGTCTGCGTGTGAGCAAGTCAGTTAACTCAGTGACAATACTTAATACGTAAATAGTATATAGGTGTAAACAAAGCCTAAAAAACAACTATAACAATAATACATGGTTTTAGAAGTGCTTGCTTTAAACATCAACGTGGTATATCACTTCTTAAAACTTTAAATAGGTATAATTTTTTCGTAAATTCGTGTTTCCTGTCAAAAGTTTTAAAACGGCAGATAAAAATTCAAACGTTTTACCTACCGAAGTTTTTTCTAAACAACGAAATAAATAACAATTTAACGCGGAAAAAATGGCAACCATATTTTGAACTATATTTATTAGCCTCTGGATATATATAAGGAGTATTAGCCACTGGTTATGTATAAGAAGTGTAAATAGAGAAAAATAGCAATTTTGTTCAACATTAAAATAACAGAAATTACTTTAGAAGACCTCATTAATAAATGTAACAAGTATTTCGAACCGAGGAAAAATTTAACTATGGCCTGGCATGTATTTTTTATGAGAAAACAAAGCAAACACGAAAATATAACCAACTTTATTACGAGTCTAGAAAATTACAGTTTAAAATGCGATTTCGTTGAATTAATAGTCATTGGTCAGTGATAAATTTACAGCGAATATGTGTTAGAGTAGCTCGCCAAACATCAAAGATTATTACAACGGTCTGATCTGTCACTAAAGAAAGCTATAGAGATAGCTAAAATAGTAGTGATCGAACAACAAAATACGGAGCATATAAATAAAAGCACTGAGACGTCGTCATCACCGTCATCATCTAATGAATATCAAGTGATGAAGGGGGAGTAAAAGGGTTAAACAACACACAGTACAGAATAGAGAAGATGTGCATATTCCTATGAAGTCAGACGGGCAACTAATTAAGAAGAGAACAAAATTGTGAAACGTGGTTATATTTGCCTCATCCCAATATAAACCGAATAAAAGTATTTTGTAATCTCTCAGCTTAATTCAATTGGTCTTTGGCTACATCAAGCTTGCGACAGCATAATCATGAATAGGAAGAAGTAGATCTGTGCGAGCATATAATATATAATTAAGTGTACTCAGATATTGATATTATATATTTTAAAAAAAAACACTGCAAAAATAACATAAATAAGTTAAAAATAATAATGTATTAAATGTATTAATTTATATAAAATGAATGTACCAACCCATCTTAATATTCAATATTTAAGTTTGTTATAAATTTTGTACTGTAGTCATATTCTTGCTTGCCTTTTAATTGTATTTGGTTAAAAAATATATAAATAATATATATATCATTTATTTATTGCATTTTATTGGCCTTACTCAATGTAATAATGCTTAAGCTATGTGATTTCATTTATATTTTGTTTTTGTTAAATTTGTGTTTTCATTAAGTAATTAATTATATTTGATTATAAAAAAATATATATCTTACTACACCTTTACTGATTATGATGGTTTAGCTGTTTGTTTTTATATATGTTTTGATTATTTTAATGATTGTGTAATTGTTGTTGGTGGAAACTTAGCTAATGTATGTATATATTTATATATATATATGCTATAAGTGTCATCTCATTTTTAACACTTAACCTACCAGAGCGGTCAAATAACTGCTTTTGAAACTTTAATTAAAATTGTTATATAGCTGCTTTTGTTTGTATATTATATACTTTTTCTACATAAAATGGCCGCTTAAGCAGCTTATTCAGATGTGTGTCAAGTTCAATGGAAAACATTTGTTTTAATTCCCTTTTTTTGTTTAATTAAATTAGTAGCCTTGGTTAAGTCTGATTTTATTTAGTCTCTGACAGAAGAAACTTTTCCTTTATACTTTATATTGTACACATAAAATAACATAAATCTATAACAAAAACGAATTAATTAATAAATTATCCATACATATAAATAAAATTGAAGTTTCTGTCTGTTATTTCAAAATAACTGCCTGTTTTAAAGGTTATATGGCTATTTACGATTTACCAAAACCAAAGCAATCATTTTTTTTTTTCTAAAAATTGAAAAAACCGAATTATTATAAGAACTATTTCAAGATTCCGTTTAGCCTTTATTTCATCAAAATTAGTTGAGTCTATCAAAAGTTATAAAAATACGTATTTTTGTTGATATCTATCTATACACATAATATTATTACTCTTCCTAACTGATTCATTAACGCAGAGCCTAAACTGCGGGGGTTAGAAACTTGAAATTTTGGCAGTTGATACATTTTATAATACCCACTAAGGTAGGATTTTTGGAAATTCTACCCCTAAAGAGTTGAACGATTGTTTAGAAACCAGTCATTTTTAAAGTTAGAAGCATGAAATTTAATGAACAAGCTTAAAAATAAATAAAAATGTATTTCAGCGTTTTTGAAAATCTAAATCTGAGAGGGTAAAAAAGGGGTTGAAAGTTTGTATGGGGATTCCGTCACTTTTGGTGTAAGAAGAATGATATTTAGTATTAAAGCTATGCATACGTATTTCGTCGTTTTTAGAAATTTAACTCCAAACGGGAGAAACGGGGTAAAAGCATTAGTATAAAAATTTAAAAAAATAGAAATATACTATTTGAGTTTTTTGATTGAATTAATAAACATGAATTTCAAAGTTTTTAGAAACTTTTATTTTTGTTTGGAAGAGTTGGGTGCAAATAATGAAATTCAAAATACGCAATATCTTATATCAATATCTCTTAGGGAGAAATATACGAACTTCACTATGTTGGTGATGTTTGGATAAAAAAAACATATGCCATTATTGCCATATGTACCACTTAATTGGTATTCCCTAAGCTTATATTATTGTAAAGTTTCATTAAAATCCATTCAGTAGTTTATGCGTGAAAGAGTAACAAACGTCCATACATCCATACAAACTTTCGAGTTTATTATATTAGTAGGAAGTAGGATATGCCCTGTACTGAACACACATACACTAAACTGGATGGGCGAATAAATCGATTGGTAAATGTTTATATCTTATTGATTAAAAAATGATAAAATCCTTATTTTACCCGTACGAAGTCGGGACGGGCAGCTAATTACTCGCTGATAACGTATCTTTCTGTAGGTAAAAAAGGTTTTTAAAAACAGTACAGCAGTTTTTTAGTTTATTCGCTACAAACAAACATACAAAAAATCTATTTTTACTTATTTATAATATTAGTATAGATAAAGACCACGCGCGAGCGAAGCTGCGGGCAACAGCTAGTTTGGAATATAATTATTAACTAACTATAAACAAAACAGATCTCAAGTCTCTATTAACGCTAAACAATACCTATTACCTATACAATACACCTGCAACATACGTTATTACATCGGAATTCTTTCAGTATGTTCTCATTAATATTAATACATACACTGAATGTCTATTCGGAATTCCGACATTGTAATCTAATTCTTGCTACCTTAATATATAGTAGAGGTAGATTTTGTAGGGCTGTCAGGCCTCAACCAATATCAGAAGTAAATATCATACGGTGCCTTGAGACTCGGAAAATCCATTCATCGAGTTCACGGCTGAGCATTGTTTAAAACTAAGCTGGGTTTTCTCTCACTGGATATAATTTTCAATATTTTCCTTCCATAAATAAATCTTTTCTAGGTTGTTCTAATACAATCATTCTGAAGAAAACCATTTAATTAAAACGTATAAGAAGTTTTTATCTGGTTCAACTTGGTTTGAGTTTATTTCATAATGACAAGACTAGCCTGTTGGTGTGGTTGGTAAGATACTTGCCTTTCACGCCGCAGGTCGTGGGTTCGATTCCCACCCAGGACAGACATTTGTGTGCATGAAAATGTCTGTTTGTCCTGAGTCTGGGTGTAATTATCTATATAAGTATTTATTTACAAAAGAAAAGTAGTCTATATAAGTATATCAGTTGTCTGGTTTCCATAGTACAAGCTCTGCTTAGTTTGGGATCAGATGGCTTTGTGTGAATAAAGTCCCAGGATATTATTTATTTATTATTTATTATTTATTTAATGGTTAATATGTTGATGATTTGAAATGAATAAATGGGTAAGTGTAAAGAACTATCGCTCATTTTGATTTATGTGATAATTATTCAAAACCAAAGTACATAAGTAGGTATAGACTATTCCAACTACAACAGGAATAATCCCAAATAAACAAGACTGACACCGAATTAATGCGATATCACTGATCATCGATATCAATTGACGCGATATCATTGGTCGGAATATTGGATAATCTATGATATTCACTATGGACTCGCGAAAAGATGGCGTTTTTTCAATGTCCTCGCGGACATTGAAAAATGGACTTTGGGTTTGTTCCTGTTGCGGTTGGAACTTTTTTTAATTGGAATAGTGCTGTATTATAAATAAGTGTAAATTAATCAAGAACTGTTTATAGTGCATAATACAGCAGAATGATTAGAAAATCGCATGCAGTTTGTAAATCTACTTTTTTCTACCTTTATTCCTACTCCGATTGGAATATGGTATACCTGAGTTTTTCAATTATCGCTTCTCGGTAATAGCTTTAAGATTTATTATTTATTGACTGAGTGATTGACGTACATAATAATTTAGAAGAAACAGATAAAATATAATATAATTAATATACATATAAAAATTCAAGCATAATTTTTGAAGTCATCGGAGAATTAAAAATATGTATTGAAAAATCGTCGATGATTCAATTCGACATTTGTAAATGTTTCAAACTTTATTTTAAATAAATGTTTCCAAAATTGAAAGTGTGCACTGGAATGTATAAAAAAAATACAAAAATGTTTTTTACGGTTATTAATATATTTTTGAATGAATATTACAGTTTCTGAAACGTTCGTTAAATTCATATTTACTGACCTGTCAAAATGCTGAACGCTCATTGGTCGCCGTTAGCTGCCATTCCTATTCCCAAAGTTTCTAATCCTTTACTTCCATCTGATTTTAGACCTACCTCTGTTCTTCCATTTCTCTCTAAGGTATTAGAGCGTGTTGTTCATTCTCAAATCAACCAATTCCTCGCTTTTAATAAAATCCTGTGTCCTTTTCAATCTGGGTTTAGATTAGGCCATAGTACAGTTAGCCCTTGTTAAGGAATGTGACGATATTCGCTATGGTATTGATAACAAGTCTGTAACTATACTAGCTCTCCTGGACTTTTCAAATGCCTTTAATAACATTGACTATGCCATATGCTTGGCAATCTTAAGGTCTTTAAACATAGATTCTACTGCCATTGAATGGTTTCGCTCATATCTGTTTAACCGACAGCAATGCATTATGGCTAATAGTCAATATTCATCTTATCTAGATATTCCTTCCGGTGTTCCGCAAGGTGGTGTTCTCTCTCCTCTCCTCTTTTCTATATTTATTAATACTCTCTCTCCGCTTATTTCTTCATGTTATCATCTATATTCTGACGATCTACGTTACTGCTCACTTAGACCGTATCGATGAGGCTGTTGCAACTTTGAATCGTGATCTGGCAAAGATATTCGAATGGTGTAAAACTTACGGTCTCCAACTGAATCCGAGAAAGTCGCAAGTGGCTCTCTTTGGGAGTCATAAGCTTCTGACGAGGGTCCAATATAAATATCTACCTCCAGTCTTATTTGAAGGCCAAATATAACAATTGCAAGCGACTTTTAAAAATCTTGGACTACTTCTTGATGCTTCTTTTTCTTGGATACCTCAGGTTGCAGAATTGAGCCGTAATATTTACGCTATTATTCGTTTTTTAAGGCGATGGAAAAACCTATTGCCTATCAAGGCTAAAATCAGCTTATTCTTTCCTCTTGCCAATATTGGATTATGCTGATGTCTGTTACATGGATTTAACTGAAGACCTTTTAAACTAACTGGAACGGCTTCAAAATATAGCCATAAGATTCATCTTTGGTCTACGAAAGTTTGATCACGTCTCCCAGTATCAGTCTCAGTTAAAGTGGCTGCCAATCAGACTTCGAATAAATCTGCAGGTCTTATCTCTTCTCTATTCTGTTATCGAGCACACACCAACATACCTTAAAGAACGCTTAAATTTCCTTGGATGTGACAGTACACACAACCTGCGATCTTCGGAGGATAACAAACTTGTTACTCCCTGCAGCCGCACACACACTTACACTGACTCTTTCACTGCTAAAACCATAAAACTATGGTATGCACTACACCGATATTCGGCAGTCGAAATCATTGAGCATCTTTTAATATCGCTTAAAATGCTATTATTTGTCAATCTCTAAGTAAGCTTTGTTTGTTGTTTGTAGAAATATATATGAAGAAATATGTATATAATTAAATATAAATATATTTATATATAATTTGTATATATATATTTGTATGTATGTATATATGAAATTGTGTGTAGTATTAGTGTTTTATTAGAATGTAGTTATGTGTAGCTTATTGCTATGCTCTAATTGTTTTTATGTGTTATTTAGTTTCTACCTTGAATATTTAAATGCATCTACCTGTTCTCTTGCAAAGCTTCATTCGCCAAAGGTTATCTGTGAGAGATCGCTATAAGCGATAAGACCGCCTTTGCGCACCATTTGTTGTTGTTTTGTGTCCTATTACTTATATGTTTGTTTTTTTTTTCTTTTGTTGTGTAATAAGTATTAAAGAAATAAAGATTTATTACTTAATTACTTTGACGGACAAAATTTAGTCATTTTTTTACTTTCGTGTGATATGGTAAGTGTCATTATAAATATTAAATTTGGGCTTAAAGTCAGTGTCTATACGTTGACACAAAACAATAAAATTAGTATGATCTCTTTTTTGTGATGGTGCCAATTCAATTATTGTGTTATGTATATAATAACTATAAGGTACACAGGTATATTATTAACAGTAACAGATTATGCCTTACTGAGTAGATTGTTTTTATTTAGAGTCGATTGTTCAATCACCAGTTAGCTTTTACAAAGACATTTTTTAATTTTGCTAGTTTTTGTGTTGAAAAATAGTTGAGCATCAGATTTATTCTTTAGATAAAACTGAAATGGTGATTGAAAATCGTTTTTCAGAGAAATAAATATATTAGAATATACTGTAACTCTTTTATTAAATCTCTCTCAAAGCGGCAATTTTAAATTGTAAATTTTTCGCCTTTGGAATTTTCTAATAAAGTCAGTTCAAAGTAATTTCGAAGAACTATCGTAGCAGTAATACATAGCAATAAGTACGTTTATTTCTATGTAAAAATACATAAACTGGTAATTCATTTTTTTTTAAATTTGATTTTTACCATCGTGACAACCCTGAACATGTGTATCAAATACACATAATCCATGTAGTGGTAGACACAAAAATAAGCGAGTTAGTATGGCTTCAGATTTAATTGTAAGCTCGCGTATTCTCTCCCATTGTACGTTCGCTAAAATAACTACCACTTCACACTGTTAATCTTGCGTAAAAATATTTTAAAATGTTACCTTAAGGAAATAAATTTCCCAGTGCATTCGATCTAATATGGATCTTCACTGAGTGTAGTGGGCTTGAGCAAAATATTTTCTCTTGTGTTTTATACATACGTTTTTCCCAGCGAAGAAAAATAATGCTAGAAAATATATAAATATATAAAGATATTATAGAGAATAGAAAATATATATAAAGCTTCTACAAAGTGGTGTCAAAGCAGCTTCAAATCCTGCAATCAATATATTTCTATACATTTTTCATTATTAAAGAACGTACTTCATGAACGATTTTCTTAAATATTTGAAGGTAAGACCGATTCGTATGCCGTGACGACAAACGGTATAACGTCATATCATGCCGGTTTTCCGCCTCCGCACCTACTCCCTTATGTATGTGGTGCGTGTACTATATATATCGTATCTGTATATATATATATGACGTTGCTGTATATTATTAGAATATATTTATTTTGTTATAGTAATTTATATCACTATATATTTAATAATAAATCCTTTAAACAACTACCAATTTCCTTGTTTAACTTCAGCTGTGCGTCGCGTAACTACAGCTTTTTATATAATTGTTATTTTTAACAATTGCTGTTTTATTTATATTTCTGATGCAATTAACAAAAACTATTCTTATAAATTAACTAAAACTAAGAAAATGAAAAAAATAAAGGTCGTAATAGTCGTATGATAAACATGATAGTCAAGGTGACTTTACGTGGAAAACATACAAATACGTTTATAAATCATTGAAGTTGATTGTGGTTTGTAGACCTCGAAATGGTGAAACCGTGTAATTGGAGCTTTTCTGCTTCACCTCAAGAGCGTAACTATAGTCTTACTAGTATGTATCCAAATACACTTATTATATATATTTTTTATATCTTATTATCTTTAGTAGATCTCTTATATATTATTCTGTACTTGTGTATATATACGATTTTTGATTTTTTGTATGTGTGAGTAGGTCCCTGGATAGTATAGATTGGACCCGGTAGGTGGCGCTGTGATTGGGTACCAGAAGTTCATAACGTATAAAATAAAATAATTATTTAACCCGTACGATTCGCGGGATAGGCATCTAGTTAATGTATAAAATTATAATATATGTCATTTTAGTTTAAGGCTACGAGCCGTGAGGGCTTAAAATTGCTAGTTCAAGTTCACGTTAGCACTATCCAGCTTTTATATGTTTATAATTTATATTGTCCTCGGTGATGAAGGCAAACACCCTAGAAAAACTTGTATGTGTGGAATGAAACTTTGGTGCATGTGATCCGCCAATCTCCTTTTATAGTTTGATAGACCAGATATCCTGTAAAACTAGATAAAGATCAACATAGCACCAACGGCTTGACTTATCTTCTGAGGCACGGGATTCAACACTGGCAACTTATTAATTCAAGGCTGATTTTTTCGGCAAAATTAAATCAATAACTTTTATAAATCTGACCTAGAAATTAAATCTAATGATTTCGGTGATCTACATAGATCAATGAGTCAAGCGAGTGAGATTTTCAATAAAAGGATTCTAAATAAAAAAATATTTCTGAATCCTTCTCATAGCGAATAAAATATAAGTGGCAAATATCCACGCCCATGATATTCTGGTCGCGCACAATTAAAATTTGTTTTAGCTTGTACTATGAATGGTGAAAGAAGTAGAAAATAATATTAACAGTCTGTGCCGTATCCACATTCCTTTATGTAATTCATACCCTTCCATATTTGGAACTACGTTTACATAAACGTACGTTTTAATAATCTTATAATTGTGATCAGTCGTTTAGCAGCTCAGCCGGTAAATGGACGCGTTATATTATTGATCTGTAGTATATTTTACTGCGACACCGATAAAAGATCATAAAACGATCACCTTGATAACGACAGTGTTGGAGCACATATTATGTCCCACTGCTGGGCTAAGGCCTCTTCTCCTATTGACCACAAATTTTTTTTTTTTTTTATAGTATAATTTGGCGGACGAGCTTATGGGCCACCTGATGGTAAGTGGTCACCAACGCCCATAGACAATGGCCTTGTTAGAAATGTTAACCATCACTTACATTGCCAATGCGCCACCAACCTTGGGAACTAAGATGTTATGTCCCTTGTGCCTGTAATTACACTGGCTCACTCACCCTTCAAACCGGAACACAACAATACAAAGTGCTGCTGTTTTGCGGTAGAATATCTGATGAGTGGGGGTAACTACCCAGACGAGCTTGCACAAAGATCTACCACCAAGTAAAACACATGTGGCAATATTGATTCCGATACGAGTACAAGCAAGTTTCCTTACGATACTTTTATTCAATAAGCATGAAATGAATAAAAACACATCATAAACTACATAACAAGCAGTGGTGCTTGCCCCAGTTTGAACCCGCAGTCACCTCAACGTTCATTATTATAATATTCGTTTTTGATCGTACTATACGTATTTATGCGTAAAAATAATATTGAAACTATTTTAAATCAGAAATATGTATATGTTTTTCATATTATGTGTATATTGCAATGGGAATGTTCTCAAACATTTCATATGTTGCGAGTATAACCACCAACTGTGCAATATATTTGAACGTTGCGGTTCGCGGTACTCCGCAAAAATGGTAATTTGAGGTATCGACTCGTTTTCAGTTGAAAATTTTTGTTATTTTTTTTTGTCACATAACTGATGCTGATAAAAGAGAAAAACGAACCTGTTTTAATTTTAACTGTGAATTTAACGGTGAAGAATTTTCACATATGGCAGACATTTTTAAAACTAATAATAATTGTACTAAAGTTATTGATACTCAAACATTCGTATTCATAAACTTAAGTATTCTTGTTAACATTCCACGCGGTCATATTTGGACGGAAGCTGCTTTTAATTTTGATCAGTATATTGTTATAAATAAAAATACTATCTCATTTTTATCATTAGTTATTAAATATTTAATAATATGTTCTATCCATGATATTGTTGTTACTTCATGTCGGGATGGGTACTAATAAATTTTTAAGTTTAATTAACCAACTGTCAAACATGATGAGGTCGAACGGCAATTTAATGAAATTATTTTAATTTTTAAAAAAACTATATGTTTTGTTAAAAGTTAAATAACAATGGCTGTACGATTTTAATGATGTTTTGCATTTAAATTAAAGATAATATTCATTTTATTAGAGATATTAATAATAATTAACTATAAATAGCATAAAAACTTTTAAAGACTCTTAAAACCAACGGCGTGGTTTTATAAAATTCCTTGGAAATGTTGAGCGTTTCGTGTTTTTCTCATTATACAACGAATGCTCTTCATTAGCGTTAAATTAATAATAATAGCATTTAATTTTTGGTCAGCCTTGGTTTTGTGTAGAAATTAAAAAGAAATAGTTAAATAAGAATTTATTCCGTAGTTCTATGAGGCAGTATTTTTTTCAATAGTGGTAAGTATATCTGGGGTTTGCTGAATATTTACTTCAAATTGATCTCGTAATCGGCGATTTAAGACACTATAGTAAAGAAGGCAATGTTCTAAATATAGGTTCAAACTCTTAGGGATGTATAATGTGATGAGTTTAACTAGAAAGTATCTTATCTGATAACATAAAATCGGTTTCATGATTACGAAACCAAACACTATTAGATCCCAGGCCTCCCAGACCTTCATTGTACATGTTTTGTCCATCATAAAATAATTAAGGTCTGGGGGGCCTGGTATCTTGGACTATTAAATATACTACGCATAAAGGAAAATTTTAATTTATTTTAATTAATGGTAATATCTTTTTGCTTTCTAAATATGTGTCTTTTTTTTAAGGATAAATCAATAATGACAGAAAGAGCAAAATTAACTAAACCGTTGAATATATAAGATTTTGTATTATATAATATTAGAAATAATTAAGAAAAGAGAAATAAAACTTACCCTAATATAAAAACGATATAAAACAACAGTAGTATATATTTATGTAAAAAAGAAAAACATCAAGAAACATACCCATAATTATTAATTACAATGTTTATTTTAAGATAAATGTGGTGTTTTTTTTTTTCAATAAAGCATTAAATAATATATTATATAATAAAGCAAAGCATTTTTAAAATTTTATTTATAAAGAAAGTGTGACCTGAGAACAAACGCTTGTTACATAACAAAAAAATATTGTTTTACCTAATAGTATAGCAGAATTGATTACTTAGATTAAAATTTTATGAAGGTGAATTTGATTTATTTGTCTGCTCCATCATTTTAGTGGTATTAAGTAATTAATTTGAAAACATAATCCTATCTTCAATTAATAATGTGAGAAAATACCATAATATTGTATCTTCATCTCATCAAAATAATCCTTGATTTATATAAAAGCAAAATGCCTTAATGCTTAAGAAATGCGTTCAACATTTTTTTTTCAACGGTTGATCATTATGTCTGGTTCGGTACTTCTCATCAATTTAAATCGGGGTAGCGTGTTACGATAGCCGCTAAGGAAACTTTTACGGCACCATTAGAAAGATCACGAAGAATGATAGTCTTACTTCCTAATATAAAAGATGCATGTATATTATATCAACGGATTTGGCCACTGAAGGTTTTGAATATTTTTCAATATGAAAGTAATGAATTTCCACTATGTCAATGCTGGGGATGCTTGGTTCTTGAACTTATGAACTTATGTTCTAACATCTAATTGATGTTAGAATATCCCACTAAACTGATTTAACTATAAGGTCGTAATAATATTACTGTTAATACTTTTCTCATTCTACAACCCAATAATTCTTTCACATAAATAATGTTCTTCCCGTAAATAAGTTTTCCTTGTTAGGTACAGATTTACATATACATATTAAATGTATGTGAATTAATTTACTTGTTTTTATTGCTTTCTCAAATTGTATTATTTTCGTGTAACTTCTTCTGCATTTGAAGTGATAAGTATAGACGTGTCAGTTTTTTCTGATATGCTATTCTTCATTGCTAAGCAGAACTTGCAACTTATATGAAGCAATTGTAGCGTATGAAAAACTAATTACTGGTATTTGAATATGTGACCACAGGATTCGTTATCAACGTACTAATATGAGATCTAAAATCCTAAATTGATTAGCATACTGATGATAGGTAATCATACCCAGAACGAATATTGTCGAAACACACAACACCCATTCGAATAATATAAATATTAAAAAAAGGGTATTTAATTATTGCGTTTAGAGACGGTTTAAAGTGTTCATTTAAAACTCTACGTAACATTTAAAAATATGTAAATCACCAAGTTTTGTATAATAATAATTGCTCTGTAAAAAACCGTTTGGAACCGTCGTTTGGAAGGGAAACAGTTCTATAATTCTTTTTTTGGCTAAGGGGATGCTATTTACGCCGGAAAGATGCGGTAAATTTCCACTAAGGAGTTACAAATTAATGCGTAGTCGTCACGCACATTACTTAACCGACATTTTATCACCATAAGCTTTAAAAAGTAAATATAAAAAAGACATCGGTTGTTCACAAAAAAAAATAGGCCTAGTTAAAAGATAAATAGCTGATATGGCCTATCTTAAAAACGTAATTATCAATCGAAGGTAACGGATTAAAGGCCACACCAGCGGATTTGATCGTATAATTTATTTATTTATTTAGAACAATTAATACATATCACAAACAACTGATACGATAGCAACTACTATAGTATTGCACTGTGTCGTAGTTACTAACTTCCTCCAAATCCAGCACATTTTCATTTTATCATTTGTTCAACATAAACAAGAAAAACAATTCAATTACATAAAATATAAAATAGATAAACATATTATCTTTTTTTTATTTTTTATTTTGTATTCATTGAGTGGAAATATGCTATATGTGTATTCACCAAACCGCATTAAAGCAGCGAGGTGGAATACAATTCCAAACATATTCCAGTCCAGCAGTGGGACATTAATTGGCTTTTACTTTTAAAAATAATTTCCTTTGATGTGATGTAAGGAACTCGTTGAAACGAATTACACCAGTATGTGGTCCGTTCCGATCCGATCGTTACTATCACAATTTATCCATCCATTACCAGATCTATCTACTATTTGACCCAAATTATTGTATTGCTTATATAAATATATTTAGGTATATCTCGCACATTGGCTCTCGACGAATGTCTAATAAGTTAAATTAAAGAATCCCACAATAATAATCATATCAAAATTTAAAAATATTTAACGCAAAAACATGACTGTTGGAACAGTGGCATGATTGCTAACGGCAAAGCACGCAACAAACTTTGTACTGTAAATTATATACATGTTAAATTTCTAACACTTAGCTTATTATTTGATTAAATTAAATACATCACACGCTAAGCTAAGCAGCAGAACAGAAGAAAAAACAAACCAGCTTTATTGGATGGATGGAGACAGCTATATTGTCTTTACTGAACATTTATTAGCATCTACAACGTAATGAATTAGTCTATAAATGTACCATTGTTGCGTAAAGGTCATTTTCGTTCTTTAAAAAAACAGTTTTTGAACTTATTCCACCGCACGGGACTTAATATTCGTGGATACACATAGTAGATTATCATGCGACGTACGTAGGTTCCTTTAATGTCGACCTGAATTATAATCACAATTTACGCGCTCTCATTGATGCTAAGTCGGTTTTGAAATCGTTACATTTAGTTCAAATTAATTTATACTAGCTACTGGATCATCTCGCCTCATTCCCTATTTCAATTTTTTATTTTATTTGTAGGTAGGTGGAATGGCCCTCGTGCCGCCTGATGATAAGTGGTCACTACCCTTCATAGACACCTGCGATGTAAGAAATAATAACCATTACTTACATCTCCAATGCGCCACCAACCTTGGGAACTAAGATATTATGTCTTTTGTCCATGGAGAAACACTGGACCACTCGTCTTTCAAAGCAGAACGTAATAGTATTATGTATTGCTGTTTAGCGGTTAAATATCTGATGAGTGGGTGGTACCTACCCAGACAGCTTGCACAAAGCCCTACCACCTAGTAAAATATGCAGTTAATATTATTGATATGTTATACGACATAGGCCTGATGCAAAAAACATTCTAAAAAATCTATTCGCCTAAACCTATCCAATAGAACAATAAACCTTCCATTCGCTAACCTCAGTCATTTCTATATATGTACTGTATTATTTGTTCCGATACCTTTCAAAGCACTTACATATAAAAACAAATGAAAGCTATATATTTTTTTTTAAACTAGCTGTGCCCCGCGGCTACTCCCGCGTATAATTAATAAAACATAATAAATTATCTTATTACTATAATAACACATACGCGCACACACACACACACACACACATATGGCAACTGGTAAGAAAATACATAATTAACGATTTGAAATTAATTTTCATAAGATACCGTAGGGTTTACCGATCTTATATATCTATCATTTGCGCAATCACATATTCTTTGTGTGTACCAATTTTCATCAAGATTGGTTAAGCCGTTCTTGAGTTATAAGAAGACGTACAGACAGACAGACAGACAAACAAAAATGAAAAAAAATATATAACGTGAATCACTGTATCATAAAACGACTATTTATCACAAAATTAGGTGAAAAAAAATTGTACGTGCAGAGCCAATAGATTTATATAGTAGTATAGATAGGAAAGTGTGTAGGGAAATCAAAATCGATCTCAAATGTTAATCACTGCTCATAGTCATGGGCAGTGCACGAAATATTAAGCATTACACCGTCACTGAACCAATTATAGAAAATAAAATTATATATCTTTTGAGCTAGTTAAAACGGTCTTATCATAGTTTAAAACATTTATACATAAATAGAAAATATTTCTATGTGACCCTACAAATAGTTGATAGTTTCTCGGTAAATGGTGTACTAGCTCAAAGCCCGAAATTCAATCAAAATTATGTTTATAAAATCATTTGTCCTGATTGACTATCAACAAACAGCCAAAACTATAACTATAGTCAGCTGACATTTGGAATTTTAATATTGGTTTTTTGAAACCAGGGGAAGTTTTAGAGATAACTTTGTATGTATTTTAATCGAAGTCGAGATAGGCAGCTAGTATAGATAATTAATTAATTGGAATTGGTCCTTAAAGTTTCACTATCTGTTTTTTATTTATACTTGATTGTGCATTCAGTGGTTAATATCTGTTCATTTCCAACATTGGAATTGGTTACCAAGTATACACGTTGTGGTCTCATTACTGTCCTTGTAAGTATTATGCCCTGCTCTGAACATGTTAACCTGTCGGAGCCAGTATTACCACAGAAATCAGATAATTGCAAACTCTAGATACTTGTCTAACCAACTAATATTCCACACAATTCTAGGACATTTCACTCAATATAAACTTAAAATTGTATTAACTTAAAAATTAAACTGAGTGCAGGTTTTGCTTTTGTTTGGTTAACGTAATAATTTTATAAATATGAAATAAAATAAAATATTGAATATATTAATGATGATCAATTAATCATACTGGCCAAGTAACAAGGCCTATTTTTATGCTCTCCTAGAGCTTGTACCTAGAGAATCAGGACGAACGAAACAGTTGACTATCGATCTATTACAAGCTACACAATATTTTGTTAATAATATTTTCTAAGACTTTAATTTATGCTGTCATGCATTATATTATTAGAAGGAGTAAAAGTAAAAAGTAACAGCCTGTGAATGTCCCACTGCTGGGCTAAGGCCTCTTCTCCTCTTTTGAGAAGAAGGTTTTTTTGGAACTTATTCCACCACGCTGCTCCAATGCGGATTGGTGGAATACACATGTGACAGAATTTCAGTGAAATTTGACACATGCAGGTTTCCTCACGATGTTTTCCTTCGCCGTCAAGCACGAGATGAATTATAATCACAAATTAAGCACATGAAATTCAGTGGTGCTTGCCCGGGTTTGAACCCACGATCATCGGTTAAGATTCACGCGTTCTTACCACTGGACCATCTCGGCTTTAAGGAGTAAAGAAAGTAAAATAATAACTTGTGAAATAATAACTAATGTACTATAATAGTACATTACCAGGGTATATACAGCTGTATTAAGTTTGTATATTATAGAGAACGCATAGAGTATATTAAATCACGCAGCGAGCACAAAAAGAAACATCACTAATCTATATCATATAAAAGTTAAGTTAGTATGTTTGTAATTTAGGATGAAGGAGGTAATCTTCGTAGCTATTTATCCTATTTCAAAGTATATTCCACCAATATTTAGAATTAATGTCCTTCAGAATGGACATAGGCGATTATATGTTATCCCGTTGAAATAAAAGGATTTCTCCTTTTGAGACACATTTTACAACATAAATCGACGGAAAAACGGTTAAGCATACGTTTCTTACGTACGGAATGTTAAGAATTATATGAAAAGAAGAGTTGTAGAACTTAAAAATAGCTGTAAAAAAACGCATATATGTATGTTAATTCACAAATTGCTTAAATAAAATTAGCCAGGTTCTTATAGCATTGAATAAAGGAAGGAAGAATCATTTTCATACATTATTTGTTATTCTATTTGAACTTCTTTTTCACGCAAAAACTAAGCAGAACTAGCTACGCGTAAATCACGTCTATGTTCCGACGTTGTTTTTAGATTTCTCTCTGTTTTCCCTAATGCTAAAAGCCAATGTTACCCGTGACATGAAAGTATGGGCCATGTGTCACAGCTGGTTTTTAGTTCCATTTTTGGATGTCATTTCGGATTTTTCCGTACGCTTGATCATATGTTACGATTTGCATAACTCACTGAGTTTCAAAATTGTACGAGATTTAATGGAAAATGCTTCTGGTGTTTTTTTTTTTCTGTTCATTTTAATAATGTAATTTTATGTTCCCATTTGGCGCTTATATGTAATAGACTTTTCATATAACATACCTTTAACTTTTCGAGGCACAAAATTCCTATAGAGTTTTAGAAAGTTTGTTCAAATAATTTATTTGGTTATGGTGTTGAAGTCAAAGGAGACAAATAAACGATTATACACACACCCACACACACTCACACATACACACATACATATATATGTATATATATATATGTATATATATAACATATATAACTGATTGATTTTTCCTTTTAACTTTAATGATGTGCAAGTAACGTGAGCCTGAAGAATGGATTTGTAATCCATACTAAAATTAAGAGATTAACATAATATTACAAACACAATTCTTCATTTCAGAAAATAAACTACCAAAAGATAAGTTGAAAGGGACAGAAATTATAATTCCGTCGAGTTTTCATTTTAGTAAATAATAAATAGTTAACTGGAAATGTTGAAAGATATTGAGAGCGCCCGAAGAAAATAAATCCTAGCCGCTGTCAAATGGAATTGCCAAGGGTTTTGTGTTTTTTCAATAGAAAAGATATAACTGTTAACGACTACAATAGAGAACCTTTACAAATAAATAATAAGCTACTTCGTCTGGAAATGTATAAAATGGCAAATATGTTCTATTCTCAATTAGGTTTTCTATATAATAGACATGTATATAAAAATAAGTGAGTACTACTCATCACAATAATTTCTACTGCTAAACAGTATTAGTATTGTTGTTGAATGGTGAGTGAGCCAGTGAGACTACAGGAATAAGAGATTCCACGAGGGTATTGCTATAAACATTCATGCTTGTTGGCTGGTAAATTAAATTACATATTATATTCATTGCCGCGATCTTCCATAAGAAATGGCACAGCAATGACTCACGTACGTACAGTCCAGCCTACTCGCAATCATTTTAAGGATACTGTTGGTACTGCCTTGCATAGGCACGCACCAGGGAGCTGCTCTTTCGCATTATATATAGTAAAAAAGCAATCAACCCGTGCTTCTGCGAACATCCCTGGTGCACTACAAAAGCGTGGCAGCCCCATCAGCATCCTAAAAGCATTGTTATACTGAACACGGAGAGCATTGTAAGATAATTGTAAGATTATATGTCTCGCACAGTTGTCTAGTCTCGCTTGGCAATGGCCACAGGATCATCAAATTTCAATTAAGGTTTATTGTTCAAAAACTAGATCGTAAAATTATATTCTAAAACAAAAATATTGTAAGCAAACGACTGCGTAGATGGTTTTCAAGACATTGGAAATGATTTCAACAATCTTATAGTGTATATATTTGTTTCCTGACCAAGGAAACTGCAGAAATTGTGAGGTTAATAGACCTTGTATAAGCTGATATATGTTTGACAAACAGCACGGCCAGCGTTGTAGCTGTCGTCTGATATAGCAATTTGTTCAAGATGTCATGCTAGTCAAAATATATGCTCTAGCTCGGAGTAAACTACATGTTTAGTGAATTTTGTAACGGTATTCCATTTAATAAAACTTTAATTCAATGTGATTTAAAAGCCATTGATCTGTATTTATAGCGTAATAAATACCATAACCTATAGGGTTTTCCATTAAGGGCGCTTGATCGTGCAGAACTTCCATCGTAGCGTGTGCTGTGTGGCACGTAGCGCCGTCCTGTTGAAACCACATGTTGTCCAGATCCATATTCTCGATTTCAGGCCAAAAGAAGTTGGTTATCATCGACCGGTATCGCTCACTATTGACGGTGACGGCCACACCATTATCGTTTTCGAAAAAATACGGACCAATCACGCCTCCGGCCCAAAATCCGCACCAAACAGTCACTTTCTGCGGGTGCATTGCCACTTGGTGAACCTCGTGTGGATTGGTCTCGTCCCAAATACGGCAATTTTGCTTGTTGACATAGCCATTCATCCAAAAATGCGCCTCGTCGCTGAAGATGATTTTTTTGCCAAAATCGGCGTCAACTTCCAACTGCTCTAATGCCCAGTCAGCGAACACACGGCGCTGTCTATGGTCATTAACCTTGAGCTCTTGGGTCAGCTGGATCTTGTACGGGTGCAGGCTCAAGTCACAACGCAAAATTCGCCAAGTTGTCGTCTGCGAAAGGCCGAGTTCCTGTGCGCGACGCGGAATTGACTGCCGCGGGTTTTCGAGGACACTGTCGCGCACAGCGGCGATATTCTCAGCAGATCTCGCGTTACGTTGACGCACGGGAACCGGCTGATTGTTAACTGACCCGGTTGACTCGAATTTGTCCACCAATCGACGGATAGTCGACTCGGCAGGACGATCATCGCGACCGTAAAACGGGCGAAGTGCGCGGAACGTTGCTCGAACTGAAGACCCATTTTCATAAAACAATTTTATGATTTGCACGTGCTGCTCGACACTGTAACCTGCCATGGTGGTTTGGGAGGACGGAATGAATATAACACACTGCATTTGACAGCTGTCACTCAAATAACATGGCCGCAATCAGCTGTCAAAGTTCAAGCGTCCCTATTGGAAAACCCTATATATAAAAACAAATAATAATAATTATTTTAAAAAACGTAAGCTGACAGCAAATGTGCCACATACATGACAGCTTGTAAGTGGTCACCACTTTTTCTTCATCGCCAATTTCCCACCAGCCTTATAAGCAAGGCCGTAAGTAATTAAATGTATTATTAAGGTTATTTTTATAGTATGTTATTACTTTCTAAATCACACATTAAGAAACGTATTGACATGGCAGTACGATAGAAAATTGAAGAAAAGATTGGCGTGTTTTATGACATTTATAATTCGAAATAACCATTTCATTTATCAGTTAACATATGTTTGCAAATTAAACAAATGTAATCAAATAACTCTATACATTGCTGTATTCGGAAAATTAATACAAATACCGCAATAACAATGTACGAATATTTACATAAAAAATCATTACGTTAAATCAATTTTAAATTTTATTGATATTATAATTGAAAAAATAAAGAGAGTAAAATAAATAAATACATTTTCGTATTCAATTTTATTTTAAAATAAACGGTGGAGTGTTATATATTAATAAGTTCACCCTTTTATAAGCTCTGTAGTCAATAATTTCTCGTTCGGTTGACCATACAAATTTGTCACGTGAAGCGAAAACAATGCAAGCACGGTGAACGAATAAAATATTTTTGTATATAATTTTTAAAGTATTTACCAGATGATTTTAATGTGATTTGTGTTTTGAATCCCAGTACATACTCACGTTTCATTCAGTGATATTATTGTTTGGGGTTGAACCTGCAATGTTCTGTTAAATTTCACTATGTTAGCCACTGAGCCACACTGGGTCACTTAAATAAGAAAATTCAACAGCGAAAACATATTATTTATAAGGCACCCTAAAAGTGACTGTGTTTACCTAGCAATTTGTATTACTTCTTAATAAATGTTTGAAGTGTAACCTTATAGCAGCGTCCACTCGTGTAGTGGAAGAACTATGTCAATATTAGCTTTAATGTCAATGTTCTTTTTAATCTTTCTACATTAGAGCTAATATAACATTGGACATTTTTTTTCATAAAACGCTAAGTAGGTAACCTCTTCGATGAATGACTAATATATTTCTTGATAAGTTTTCTCTAGTTTTTCATTCAACTGTATGTAGTATGTTAATAAGTGTCACCATATTTTTTGTTACTTTTCATTTCTCAACTAAAACTAGTCGTCCGCACAGATGATAATATTATGGTGCATAAATGTGTTCAAGAACCAAGGTGTAATCTCTATTCCTTAGTCTTAGAAGAGGAATCAGGTGTGCCAACGATTTTCCGAGGCCCGGAAGTGTCTAGTAAAACACTGACAATGTACTTTTCTACCCTGTAATGTAATACACGTATATAATATAAAATATACAATCATGTGTATATAATAAATCTGAACTTAGCACATCTCTCTCGTGCCTGGTCATCATCCAGTAGGAATAAGTCGTATTTCAACCCCTCTAAAATATATAACATGTTCCATGATTTAAAAAAAATATATATATTTTCGTGGCATATTTTTTCCAAGGGATTTTTCGCTAGCGACCAGTTTTTTAAAATAAACCTCGTGTAAAAAAAAAAAAACAAATGAATAAGTCGCTTTATCTTGATTTTTGTTAGAAAAATAAGAAACAAAAATAGAAACATAAATATAATATTTCAAGAATATTACTATAAGGTAAAACTGATAAATTATTTATCATCCACTACTGCCTCTAGTCTATTACTGTTAATTCTCTAACAGCGCTTTATCAATTGTGGTTAGTATTTATTACAGGAATCCTAGTTGTATATATAAACATTACTTTGGAGAAGTATAATTAAAAGCAATTTAGCCTTCAAGACAGACAAATTCCTACTGTTGATGTTTGAGATATAATAATCCTTACTATAATATTATAAATGCGAAAGTGAATTTGTTTGTTTGTTACACTTTTCACATCAATCATCACGAAATTTCGCATGAAGGACGTACACCTTCCCCCTCAGATACGTGAGTAGTTGCGGATGAAAACTAGTTTTAAATAAATAATACTTTATTACACATTATACTTGACAAAGTCTGGGCCATGATGAAGCGCTTATGAAGCTGGGAAGTGCGAACTTGAACAGGGAAGCTCCCCAAGTAACGTTACTGCATACAATGTTGATAAATTTATCATATTTAATGCTGGCAGTTATAAATTACTTTTACTTTATAATTTGTAGTTGTGAGCAACCAAGACATGTATTATAACAAACAAAATAAGAGCAGAGACGCTTAGTCTATGAAGATAAATTAAAAATTATAACTTAAATAGTCTATTACATTAATTTTAATTTAATCAACATATCGCACCATGATAACAAAAGTGACATTATGCAAAAACAGTAATTTTTCAGTACGACCATTTTAAAGTTTTGACTTTGTATTAAGATCAATATCATATACAAATAAATGTAATACCATAGAATAATAATGCTTAGAAGGAGTGTAGGCCCAAGCGAATTGAAGTCAATTGTCACTAGTCTCAATACATTTGACGTCACGTCAGTAGTCACGATAAAGTGTCATAGTAAACATCTCGTACAATTTATTAAAAAATGACTTACTGTGTAGTAAAAGTGTGTCACTACACTCCACATAAAAATAAGGATAAGAAAATCACATTTCACACGTAACTACTATTTGGCAACTTATAATTTTAGCTAAACTACATTCATCAAAACATAAAAAGAATTTGTAAACAAAAGACGCCATTACAATAAAAATTTTGCCAGTTATCGAAAATATATTTACTACAATTGCTTAATATTTTAAATAATAAAAATGTAATAATTATTTAAAATTATTATTTCAACTTTTTTAAATTACATATAAAACATTAATACTGTTCAAATAATTATATTTTTTTCTTTATGATAATACATAAAATAAAAGGAATACTAAATAATATTTCTTAATAAATTTAAAAAAAGAGATCATTACAATAATAAAAGCTAAAATTAAATAAATAATATTGCAATATATAATTTTTAACTTTCCTTCGAATCTGATTGCCTCTTCTTACATATCCCGTCCTTATTCCATACAAATCTACTGTTTATCACAATTTACTGTCAGAAAACCTTTCAGCGTTGTTCAATTAATTTTAATGAAAAAATAATAATGTCTAATATTATTGACTGACAAATTGTCACATCTGAATACAACCTACGTAATAATTCAAATTAATTAAATCCAAAAACATATATTTCATAATTCAAGTTCAAACAATATCATTTTCTTGCTTTATGGGAAAAATGTATATTCACTTGCAACATAATTCGGTCGTATGTGGGCGTGTCGGTGTATATAGCGTACGTGACACTTACGCACACATTAATTCTAGTTACTTCAATTTTGAGCGAAACTGTGTATGACACTGTCCTTCTAAGCGTTATTATTCTATGTGTAATACAACATTGCAATTAATTTCAGTTATCAATTTGACTATTTCACTTTTTGTTTATTATTTAAAATATGCAAGTAATTAACTTAATTATTTAGAAATTAATAAATTAATAAAAAGTTCCGTATAGTGTCACTTTTGTTTTTTGAAACCTTTTCGTTTTAGAATAGTTTATTAATTATTTTAGGATACGAGTAATAAAAAAATGGTATAAAATTAATTTAGGCAATAATAATAAATATGTACCATAACCCTACGTAACCCTTTTTTAATACAATCATTTTTGTAGTCAGAATAAATATCTGTTAAAGTTTTTCCACCATGTATATATTATTTGGTAGTTTGTTGCCGTAAGTAATGACTTTCTAGTCGAGGAATGCTCTTAATATGGCATTTAACTCCTTCAATTAATTCGTCAGCCACTTTTCTATGTTTTCCATGCTTGCCTCTTTGCTCTTCTTTTAGTACACCAGTTGTGATATTCTTTATGACAGTTCGAATATACCTGTCTGTTATGTATAGTGTATTTTTAAAGAATGTTTAACATACTTTGATTTTAGAAAAATTCAAATAAAAAAATTAAGCATTTTTTAAGTTTTTATTTGAATTCATTACTTAGGTACTTAGGTTTAATTTCTTCCATATTACGAGCTATGTATTGTCTTTGCCGCATCGAAGAACCCATGTAACCCAGTAATCGTCGAATATGCTACGGCATATTATTTTTGGAGGTGCGAATGTTGTATCATCATCAGATGCGGGTGAAAAGTCACCATTATCAATCATTGAAAATGTGTTCTTTATCTTGTGAATCTGGATTGTTTTTAGCTACTGACAATTCGTTTAAATCTGCTGATGTTGAGAGTTTAGGTGCTAAACTTTTATCTTAATTTTGAAAAACTAGCTGTAATATTCTTCTTCCTTTACTTTTTGATGGATCCATTTTGATGGTCTTTAAAGAAGAAAAGAAAAGAAAAAGTAAGTGACACGAGAATGATATCCTAATATCGAAAAAAATATTTGGAAGAACTTTATGAGTAAAATAATATATAATTTAAATAATAATTAACTACATAGATGACATTAGATAAAACAGGCTGTGACAATATTATACACAGCATGACATTTATTTAAAACAATAAAGCATGTTTTTTTAACGCCCAAATTTTACTACATAATTAAGCCTTACCAAAAACATAAAAGATCAATTTTAAATTATCTTAATGAAAACAGGCAAAAATCATAAAAATGTAAAGTTTTAGTTCATCAAGAAGTTAGTTATGGTAGTGCATAGTAAGCAAAAAACAGCATGTATGAAGTTCATCATCATTTTTTATATTTGTTAGTTTAGAAGATTATCACAGTAAGCTACGTTAAAAAAGACATTAAACAAAAAATGCCACTTTTGAATTCTTCAAAAAAATACTTATACCTTTTTAAATTAATGAAAAATAGACACAATGCTTTTCATGTCACTATTGTATTTAATAGTTTAATAGATGAATACCTGGCATTTGGTTAAAAGAGGCACTAAACATAAAATGTTACTTTTTAATTAATCAGAAGATATAATTCGGTAAAACTCTAACAACATAAATCGCACTATGCTTAAAATGCCAGTTATGTAATTATTAATGTAGTAGATTATTTACGTAAATTACTCTCAAAAATGTCACTAAACATAAAATGATACTTTTTTACTAACCGTAGCGTGCGTTCTCTCTAAATACTTGGCTCCAAATGACAGAGTGTTACTTTATAAATTACCACGTTGTTACTTAACCTAAAATTATAAGCCGACACTAACGTCATCTAGTAAAAACTATCCAAACTATTAGAACGCAAGTCTTTGCATTAGACGCGCCTTACTTTAAGTAATATAATTGTATCTGTAACTCAAAATAGACGTTTTTCGCATAGTGTCACTTTTGTTTTCAAGGTGCGATATTTATTCTTATAAGCCGTAACGTGGCTTTATACCAATAATATTTCCAATTCCTCCAGAGGATCAAACATATCCTTTTACAATTTGAACCTCTTAACTTTTATAGATTCAATTACTTGCGTTTAACTGGAATGGAGCTTTTTACCTGCTTCCTTTTAAATAAATAATTCAACATTTACAAAGTCACTGACGTCGAGCACGTTGTCTCCTTTCTAAGATATTCGTTGTCGACTTTTTGAGATGAAAAAGTAAAAATGTTTTAATATTTTATGAAGGTGTCATCGGGTCACGTTATAATAGATTACCAATTTGTTAAACGTCATATTAATATGTTGTCAAAGTTAGCCATGTGGAAGTATTCTGTTAGAATTAATTTTGCATAACGCTGAAATATTCAAACTAACATTGATGTGCTATTTTGACGCTTGTTACGTTAATACTTTTAGTATTATAATTATTATTGTCGCATATCATCTTATGAAATTGCACAATTGTTTTCCTATGGTGAGTTTCGAGTTAACTTTTACAGAACTGTTAATAATTATTGATGTTGATATTTTGTAATAATAAATATAAAAAAAGCTAACAATAATTTCAACATTTATTTTAATTATATATCTATACCAAACAATATATTTTAATAATTTCAAGGGTGTCTTTATAAATAGGCCATGTTAATATTGCGTCTAGAACCACAAGCATAACGCTGCCTCTTATTAGCCAACTAATCTCGGCGGTAGAATTCCTGCGGTGGTTTGAGCTCGTTCAATACATGTTAGTTATACTTTAGTTTAGTCTCTATATTGTCGAAACTGAAATTGTATAGCTTAGCTGGCTAACGTTGAACATCAATCACGCAATAACTTTGAATAAATTTATCCGTCACGAGACATAGAAAATTAGGTAAGCCATAATCACACGTCAAATTTAAACTAGCCAAACAAATCTCAACGACAAATTTAAAAACTTGGTTTTTAAAAATGACTATTTCAGTGACATATAATTTAGAATGGTGATGTACGTATTATCTGGCATAACATCTATCGACAAACGACTATAATTACCATTGTTGTGTATCGGTTATCAATATTATAGTGTGGTTTGTTAATCGGTAATTAATTGTTTTGTCCTAGCATGTCAGCATATACGTAAACGCCGAAGGAAAGTCATAAAATAATTCCCAATATACGTTTGCTCAGGCGAAGAAAGTTACATGTAAAATATCTTACCATTAATTATTATTAAATAATAAATGACGCATCTATGAACAGGTGTGCTACTTTATTTATATAGTAAGTCGATTTAGTTTTCTGCCCACTTGTTCTTTTAATGATCTTATTTCAAGTCCGGAATGCATTTTAATGAAAAGACACAATTTGAACGTATATAAAATTAAAAATTGCATATCATTTAAATGCTTTAATACTTAATATTTTTTTATAGTCTTGTCATCTCTGAGCTGAATTCAATTAATTTAAAACTTCAATATAGCTTCAAAGTTGAAATTTAATATGCCTCGCTTTTGTATCGCTGTAAAAATAATTGCTGAAGCTCCTACAAAATATTCTGCAATACATGCTATGTACTCGGTTATGTTCCGTGGACGAGACCGCACCCTTCCATAAATATCTATAATTTATCTCCTTGAGAGCCAATCTCCAAGTAGACCATTTAACTGCAAGTTTTAGCGCGACTGTAAGCCAAAAGTGGATTCATAGCAGCTTTAAGCGGCAAATGGTGCAATGCAGAGTAAAGACGGTTTTAATTAATTTTCCGCGACTAATACTTAGGTATGTCTGTTACATTCAAACCAAAAAAATTAGTGTGACATTGTAAATGGGACTCTTGTCGAACGATCGAGGGCTTACTTTGGAATGGCAATTATATATATTTAACGTGGGTAAAGTGATGTTGAAGTGGAACTCGGAACACTATGCGGTATAAGTGGTATGATATAGAATGCATACGATATGATCTACTTTTAAAACTCAATTTAATTTAATTTATTATAGGGTTTATTCGTAATCACTCATTTTTTAAATAGAAATTAAAAAAAACATTAATATATAATTGAGAAATTGTAGTTATAATTCAAAAAAGGTCAATCGTATTATGTAAAAAAATATTTTTTGATATATTGCAAAACTATTATATTTTTACTATGTTATTAATAAATAAAACAAAATATGAACTACATATTGTTGTAAATTCATAAAATGAAAATATAATAATTATCTTATATTTATTCTTAAACCTAATTTTTTTTTTTCAGTATTATCATAAGAACTATTTAAAGTAATTTGTTTAGACTAAGCTATATAACAAGTACTAACTTATGTCAAGGCAGTGCAACTACATGCATTAGGAATGATATATAAAGAAAAAACAAATGACTGTTTTTTGATTATAATAATTTATATTTTATGCCTTTTTAATATAATATTCTGTTCTGTTTGTGGGAGGCCTCGTGGCTGAACTGAATCAACGTCAAAAGGTAAATCCGGAGCTACTAACGAGGTCCAGGGGCTTGCGTGACACATTTGTCAAGGTCGTATTCATTTTCTCCCTCGGAGGTTGAAAGTTGCACGCTAAATTAATATGGGCACGTCCTAATGGACGTCCATTGATGAACTAAGTAACATGACAGCTGTATTATGTTATGTTGTGTTGCAACATTTATAATCTGTGATATTGTTATAATAACACTGATATTATTATGCTATTTGAAGTTCGATTATATTCTAAAAGCCAATTGGTGTTTGAGTTAATATGAATTTTGTAATAGACATTCCACAATTATTTAAGTATTAATTTGTAAACTATTTTGTAGTCATATCCTTAAATTCAATTGTAAATAATCTTTATTATATCACAATCACTTAATATTTTACTATATTTGATGTTCTTGTTTATCGATTTTTTTTCTATTAAAGGATTTTTTCTATATTATGTCGAAAGCCAAAATACAATAATAATAAAAATTTGAAAACAATATCAATGTTGTTATTATATACATTTCATGTTCTCCGTCATTCCTGCTTCCCCTTTCCTTTACAAGTCTACGCGTGCTGGCTCTCTGCGTCACCTACTAACTGTAACATAAATTCCATCGTGCACGAAGAAATTTGGCAAATCTTTTCTGCGTCGCAACTTCAAAACATGGAAATCTTTACCAGTACACGTGTTCTTCTCCTCTTATGACCTGGGTTCCTTCAAACGAGGCGTGAAGAGGCATCTTGCAGCCTGGCAAGGTGGGGGTGGCTAGTACAGATATACTTCCCGACTGTACTGGCCGTCGACATGTTTGGACTCTACTACCACTTACCATCAGGTGGAGTAGAGTCATTTGGAGGACAAACGTCGCTATTCCACCCGGGTAACATATAAAAAAAATATATGTATCGGCCTGAAACCAATAGTTTTATTGTGTGTGTGTTATCATCTCAAAAACACACGTTTCTTACCAAGCTTTTTTGCATTACAAATAAAAATGTTACAAATTTGTTAAAATATTGTACCATAAAAAAATTGCTAACCCTGTGCAAACAAGTTTATGCTTGTTCCCTGTATTAATAGACTGTACGTGACATTTCTAGGATTCTTTTTATATTTTTAAGAGCAGACATCACACTATTAAAAATATATTGCGAAGCGATCGTTTTACTTTTTGATGTAACTTTTATGTTTGCAAATATTGTATATCTTTAGGGGTTACCCTCACTTGTAGCGCAACAAAAAGGCCTTTTTCATGAATTTTTTTAAAGAAAACTACACAACTTTTTAATCGATCAATATATCATTTTAAAGAACACATATTGAAAAACTTTCAATAATTTTTTATTGAAAAATATTACATTGCTTAGTGGCAAATGGCTGTCAATGAAATAGTATTTTTATATACACGGTTTGCGGTGACCAATATTGCGGTGAAGTGGATCATCTGAAACAAAAAATGGTGATGGATTTAGTCAAATATACTAGTCTTAAATCGAAGGAATAAAAAAAAAAAAAAATTTTTCACAAAATGGCGGACAGTCAAAGTTAATGGTTCGATTTTAACGAAAAAAAACGGCCGTTTTTTGGCTATAAAACGCCCATTTTTTTCGAAACTAGAACTTGATATATACATACTATTATAGACTACATTTTTATGCATTGAATAAGCCCGCAAAATTTCAAGAAGATCGGTTTATTAGTGTTCGAGTAATCTTGGACACCGACTTCAGAAATGCCATTTTGAGAAAAACGCATTTAAAGTTTCAATTTCAGCTTACACGAAGACATTTTTTTTTTTTTGTACCCTTACGTCGAGTCATCTATTCCGGGTCCATAAAGAAGTTCTTCCGCCGACGATGCCGCTTGCAAAACGGAAAGTTGGTGTTGCCTTCGTACATTCTTCCTTCATTTTGAACTTGTATTTCAAATGTAATATTTTCATTACACGTTTTGCACTTCACTAAACTTGAAATAGCAGTTCAAAATATGATATTAAATATTAGGACATTGATTCACAGTCATATCAATATTATCTTTCAGGTTATTCGCAGACGTACTGAAACTTCCAGTTTCCGATTCGGCCAGGTTTGGGTTAAAAACACCGTTTCTTTTTTTTTGGTCGAGATTTCCGAAAATTATTACTGCTTCTTGTTTATTATTTTCTTTCAACGCTCATGTCTCAGTCAATTTTGTTCGGATCGACTTGAAATTTTCAGGACATATTCTCAGATAATTATACTTCAAACGCAATAAAAAAAATTGATTTTTTCAAAATCGCAAGTGGGGTAACCCCTTAAAATCAAATAGTGAATTGTATGGACTCTAAAAAAATATTTTGTGGTAGATCAATGAGCACCTGACAATATTTAAATGAATTTGTCTATGCAGTTTATTGCAAAAACTTAAATTAAAAATTTAAAAAACCCCCGATAACTATTAATTTTGTAATACACAAATTAAATTCTTTCATTTGATACCCCACTCGGATATATTCTCTTACTATCATTTATTTATTACTTCTTCCACCCCCCATAACTAAACGGCTGAATCAATTATCTTCAAATATAGCCTAAAATACTCTCGACTTCAAACAAAAGCAACTAAATGAAAATCGGTGTATCCGTTAGAGAGTTACGATCTCACGTATGCAGACAAACAGAGATACAGAGACACCCGTCAAACTTATAACACCCGTCGGAAGTTTAAAAGGTCCAAAACATAAATGAATACATGCAGTATTTAAGGGCGTCAAGTGAAAGATTGATAGTATGTTCAAATTGAAAGAGAAATAATTTATCTTTAAAAACTATTTTGGATAATCGGAAAATCGCAATTTTTTAATAATTATCTGGAACTAACATACGCGCGATTTTTACATGAGCTGTTCCACGTAAAGATACTTACAGCCCAGAATATAGACCGATAACAGCGGGACGAAAATTTGAAACAGATTTCAGTAAGTGTTAAGTAATTGTTTGCTAATGTCCCAATGCTGGATTAAAACCTTTAGCTTAATCCATGCTACAACAGTGCGCATGCGGAAGATTACTATCTGACACATGTATTCCATGCAATGTTTTGTACAGGTCAATCACAGGATTGATTATAAAGATAAAAATGAAAATTCCGGTTACTAAATACTTGTACGGTTTGAAACCTGTCCCCTTTGGTTAATATTTATGTTTCAGTGATATGTACGTTTTTGTATTTTAGTACATTCATCGATAATAATAATAAATATATAATAATATTTGAATTTGATATTATATCAAGCTTTCAAGCCGTTCTGTCTTTAATAAGATATCTAGTAGGTATATGAACTACAAATTCTTAAAATAGAGACTAATGGTTTACTGGTAATTAAAAGCTTCGCCTTAAAGTCGTAGCATGTTTGAAGTGTTTTATATTTGCATAGGTATCTACGGATGCCGTAAAGGCCTTCATGCATTCAGGGTCCGTCTGAAATAAAAGTAAAAATATTTTTCCACGTTAAAACTGACTGTATTTATGAAAAGAGTTATCATAATATCAAAAACTTGGTATATATTTATCATTAATAGTTTTTGAGAAATAGCAGTTATATTATACAGAAGGTAATCTAAATAGTAGTCTTACCAGTCTGGGTGGTACTAATATATATTTTAAATATGAGTAATATATTAAACATATATTGTTTATAAGGCGAATGATAAAATAATTAATCAATTATTATTATTTGGAAATTGCTTAACATGACCTTTTATTACAATGTTTTTAAATTTCAGACGGATTACTTGTCCATTGTGCGTGTAAGCCGAGCAGCAATTATAAATAAAAACTGTTAAATAGTAAAAGGGCAGCCACTATACAAATCAAATTATCAAATACTAGTAAGTGTTGTTTTTTGAAAACATATTTTTATTTTCCAAATGAATCAGCCCTAGGGTACTAGGTGAAAACAGGGTGAAGTCATTTGTAAATGGCAAATATATTATGGATAAAAAAAATGTTTGAGGGAGAACTAAAATATTTTAAATTTGGAATCGAAGACAAAAAAATTATAAGCATTTCGAAATTAAGTATTAATTAATAGTATTTTTTTTTATAATCATTTTACTTTCAACCATCAACGGATCTCTAGACCAGTGTAATGTGTATTTTATTACTCTCGTAATAGAGTCTATTACCGAAAACGTAACGTGTTTTCACATTTGTTACTTACAGTATCGCAGCACTTGTAGCGTGACTTCTCACCTACTTCAACGATCGTAGCGCTGCTACGCAAAATTAAGCAGTAAAATGAATGAGTTAGCAAATATAGTCTTTATTATTTACAAATTTGAGAACAATTTAGCAAAGCAAAGATTTCAAAGTGTTTTTTTTAACTTACCAAGTCGTTCGGTCACACGTAACTGTAGATTTTAATAACAAATGACGTATTGTAATTATGTAGGCACAAATAACACTCATTTAGCAACTGAGTCATATATTAGGAACGTAAAATAATTACCAAACATTATGGCGTAAGGTCATTAAGAATATTATTTGGAACAATAAAAAAACGTTCATGTATATTTGAAGCTATTAATATATATATATATATTATAGATAGGTGGACGAGCATGTGGGCCACCTTATGGTAAATGGTCACTAACAATGGACAAAGCAGCAGCACACCTTTCGTAAATTTTCCCCGTCTTTTCTCTTTAATGGCTTCTTTTTATTGCTCTAATATTGAAGCGTAGTATTATCCGGTTACAGAAACACTTTTATCTTTAAAATCGATCAATAATATTCCTTCCGAGTCCCAAAAGACCGTTGCCGTGAGTTTCCCAGCTGACTGTGACACCTTAAACTCCTTGGGTGGTGCTGTGCCTTTTTTATGCCACTGCATAGTCTTGATTCGACTTAGGTTCATAATGATGAACCCAAGTTTCGTCTCCAGAAACAATTCTACTCAATACACCTTCTTTGTCTTCATTGCAGAGGTCCAAAAATGCACGTGAACACTACGCGCTGTTGTTTTTGCGGCGGCGTGAGCATTCTCGGCACCCATCTTGCGCTGACCTTAGTCATGCCAAGATTATCGTGCAGCATTTTTAAATAGGTTGTATCAGATACTCCAACCATTTCTGCGAGTAGTTTTTTTTTTAGTCGAGCATCGTCGAGTACAATTTTTTCGACTTTTTGGACAAGTTCTGGCGTGGTCACCTCAATGCTTGTGCCTGGCCTCGGGTCGTCTTCAAGTGATTGCCTTCCTTGTTTAAATAAACTGTGCCACTTGTACACCATGGTTTTTCCTGGGCAAGAGTGGTCGTAAGCCGATGACATCTTATTTTCCTTGCTTGGTAAGGAACTTTGTAACGGCACGATATTAGATTTTATCCATATTTCACTTTTCACTTCCTGTTGCTTGGTTGACGATAGCTTAAAGACTAATTGTCTAATAACAATGAAACCTCGTATTTACATTAATTATGAGTCACTAAACACGTTACGATCCTAATGAGCATAATTATCCTCCTCCAACCCTCTCATTCCGCGAACTTAAAAACGCATCCTCGTAGTTTCCAAGGTCGGTGGCACATTGGCGTAGTAAGGAATGTTTAATGTTTCTTATGGATGTCATTTTCCAACCCAATATCATAAAAAAGAAACAGTTATCCATGTATCTTGTCTTTAAGACGTTTTTTAACCTTGAGGCCTTCATCTAATATGTAATATTTTATTGTATGTTCAGTGATACAAAAACAATTGCGTATAAGCATAAGCTTACATGTCGTTTATTATATTAGCCATGACATCGGCTGAATGTAAATAGCAACAAAAAAAGTATGCGTGTGTTTTGTTTGACCTCATTAGCTTAAATATACCAATATGTGGTCTACCTTGCGATGTGAATGCGCAGGTTCAATCCTGACCACTCCAACGCAATAAAAAATATACGTCTGCTATGCGTCTGCTATTGATTTGACAAACAAAACATAAGAAAATCATGTTTGATTTGAATATTCACAATTAAATTTTATCCATCCAAGTATAATATTCAAGTCCAAATTTTACCCATCCAGTATTTTTCACATGTGTAGTATTTTAACGAAAAATATTTCTTTACATATACATTAATGATTTTTAAATACAAGAGTTATCATCATTCTTGTTATCTTAGAATTGCTATTATATATGAACTCTCAGAGTTTCTCTCGCATATTTATCACGCAGTCAGTTCTCTTGAATTCTATTGATACAAGATGTTAATGTGTGTATTCTTAAAGATTTTAGTTATAAAGGTCAATATTGTACAACACTGTCTTACATTCGACATAGGAACATCTTACAAAATAGCCCTATTGTTTGAATGCATGGTCTAGTTAGTAGTATAAATCATTCCATAAGCTGTCAATGAGGCTTCGATCATGTGTTATATGATGTCAAGTCGCTCATCCTTCAAACCGATACAGCTGACTAATAAATATAACTAAAGAACATCCATGTTTCTTACTAAGATAATATTTAAAATTTAATTTTTTTTCTCAGAGTGAGACTTACATATTGTCATTACCACTGTTTAGTATTGTAATATTATATTTAAGATAGAATAATGAGAATAAATTAAGTGGAATACCTTGTAATATAACAATACAGCTGAGGCTAGACAGACATACGAATTATTAATCTTACGTGTGCCTTAACTGACTACCGTGTGTGTTCTGTATCACCGCAGTGTTATATAAATTTCCAGTAAACTTTTGTGAAATACAAACTGGTTACATGTTTATTTACGATTGGCATTGATAATAATTTACTTTAAATAATGAAAAGTGTTTCTTATAGTTTATATCAATAATTGAAACATTACTGTGGAATCAACACCGTTAATCATTTCAAGTATCTCATTATTTACTTTCATAGCGCTTAGTTAATGATTTCTTGTTTATTTTAGAAATTTTGTAAGATTGTTTCATTTATTGTAGTTATTATATAAATGTTATTGTAATAACAATACAGACTACTCAGTACTAATATGTTTATTATAAAGAAGTTGTATTTTAGTTTTACTATCTGCTGATGTACCTATTTGTGTGTTATTAAGGAAAGTAGTTGTTAGCAAAATCAGTATTTAATACTATTACTATGAATGAGAAACTAACTAAGTATTAAAATAAAATGTCCTTAACTAACTGAATTTACTGATATTGAATATTAATAAAATATGCTTTCAGACTTTTCGCTTCATTTCACACAAACCTATTTATCAGAAAATCTATCTGATGTTCTTTATATCAATCAGTTTATTATGTAAAAGTAACAAGATTTTTCGATATAATATATTAAGTATCTAATAAAGTATATCTTTTTCAAATTGAGAACAAAGTTACTCTGGCTTACATTATGTAGATTATACTAAATGTCGTACTTATACGATATTTATGCTTAAATCAATCAAGAGTAATTTACTAAAATGAATGGTAAATGAGGTGGCCAAAAAATGTTGTTCCACGCCCATATAGATAGTAAATATATTGTACAATCAAAATTGCAAAAATAAATTACTACGCAGTTTTTAACCTCGCTGAACTTGGAAGTTTTTATTTCAAAATATTATGTAATGCAAGATGAATTTTAAGTACCGTTTGTCAACTTCCACCATAATGGATCACAGAGAAAAATAAATACTCATCAAGCCATTTGACATTTGACATTTTTATAGCAAAATCATAATCTATACTTATTGACAGCAATCTCATTACGGGATTTTATGAAAATGTTTACGTCTATTCTGTTGTGATGCCGAGTTTTTTGAGTTTTTTATCTATAGACATTTAATTTCCCAATATTCACGAATATAAAACAATACAACTCATTGGTGTGAATTAAATTCGATACCTATGCAAACCGCTATACAGAAATTGGCAATGTCTTTTTGTATAAAAAAAAAGTTTGTTGGCTGTTAAATATAATTTTATTTTTCTTTGGATAATCCTGTCCCCTCAAATATATTGTGCTTTTGGTGTATCTTTTCCGTAATTAAGATTTACGTTATTTGTATATAGAGACTGTCATTACTGATTGCTATAATTATTTTTATGAATGTAAAATATTACTTAACATTAATTAAATAAATATAATTTTCAAGGTAAAAAGTGTGAGAATTTATTAAAGAAAATCAATTTTGAAACAAATTTTAGTGAAAAATTCCTCTGGAAAGTATGCAATAGGCGGGTTATACAGCAAAAGCGATTCGCATTTTAGTTCAAAATGCTGGCTAAAGTTAACCGCTCTCTGAACGCCATTTGATTTTTTTAAATACCTGACCTGACAATGATAATTATTTAATTCCAACATATTCATATCCAATTATAAAATACAACTTATCGCGATCTCCTAAGCTATTCGCCCGATCGACTTTAAATTTGTCACAGCTATTTCTTAGCCGACGTAGACTCTAAGAACGGATTTTACGCAAATCTTATCCAATACATTTTTATTCTTATCTAACCATGAAAAGCGGAGACGATTAGCTAGTAATTTTAAAAAAAATACAATAAATTTTTTTTATCATCTTATTAAATGAGATAATTTCAGTTATATCTACTGCTAAATTGATATCAATAGTTTTTAATGCACCTTATTAAGCCAGTGTAAGACGAATATAATTATTAATAATAATACATTTTCATTATTACTTTTTAAATAATCAAACATGAAATTAATTTAATTTACTTTTGAAGAGCATATGGACCACCTGATGGTAAGTGGTCACCAACGCCCATAGACATTGGCATTGTAAGAGATGTTAACCATTGCTTACATCGCCAATGCGCCACTAACCGTGGGAACTAAGATATTATGTCCCTTGTGCCTGTAATTACACTCAAATTCAAATTCAAAATACTTTATCCAATATTGAACACTTTCTTATTGATTGTCAAACTGGAAACTACTACCGGTTCAGAAAAGAAACACCCAGCCCTGAGAAGTTTTTTTGTCTATTTTTTATGTATGTAACATAAAAAATAGACAAAAAAAATCAACCCGTTGAGTTCCTTTCGCCGGTTCTTCTTATATTTTCGTATTTTACAAAAAAAAAAGAAATAGCCATGCAGCGACCGTCTCATTCCCAAGGTGTGATCTCATCAATAAATTCATTAATTGTATAATAATCTTCAAGACACAAGCGTTCCTTTACAATATTTTTAAATTTAGCAACTGAAGCATTTGGAACGCTTTCTGGGATCCTGTTACAGAACCGTATACTTTGCCCCACAAAAAAGTTACTGACTCTATGCAGTCGAGTTATTGGAGTAATTAATTTGTGTTTGTTCCTTGTATCAATGTTATGAGTATCAAATTTTCTCACAAAATCATTAATGTTTTTCCGTACATACATAAAAATACTTAATATGTATTGAGAAGCAACAGTTAATATTTTAATTTCTTTAAATTTTTCTTCAAAAGCCACTGAGCTTAGTCTATTAGCCAATCCGTTAATATCCGGGAGGGGGGGGGCACTGCAACTTGGCATCAACATATTATGTACATCAGATTTCACATTTTTAACTTTTGGCGCGCTAAATATTGCAACTTTTGTTTTTTATTATTTAACATATATCAACAACAAGATTATTGACACTAAACCAATGTACTATATCAGAGATAGCATTGTTTATATCGTCATATTGTACTTGTTTTATTTAAATTTTAAAAACTAAAGAGTTATCATTAGCAAACAATACTATGCCATGTTTGTTCCGTACAAGAAAGGGCAGGTCGTTTATGTATATGAGAAATAGAAAAGGGCCGATAATTGATCCCTGAGGGACCCCCATACCAACTAAGATATTTTCCCAGGAGATATTTTCCCATTAACCTTCTGAATTCTATTATTAAGATAAGAAGTCAAAATCTCGAACGCACTTTCTCTGATTCCATAGTGATTTAATTTCCTGATGTTTCCTGAGTTTCATGTTGAACACAATCAAAGGTTTTGGACAAGTCACAGAAAATCCCTAAGGCGTGCTGCGACCCCTCCCATGCTTCATAGATATTTTTAATAATTCGATGCCTGCTTCAGTTGTTGAACGACCCCTCGTGAATCCAATTTGTTTTCTATGAAGCAGATTGTATCTGTTAAAGTGAGCAAGTAATTGATTTAAAATACTTTTTTCAAATATTTTGCTCAGGGTTGGTAGTACTGAGATTGACCTGAAGTTATTGGGGTCTAAAGAACTACCAGATTTAAATATTGGAATTACTTTGTTGTTTCATCAGGTCCGAAAATATACCACTTTGAACACAATCATTAAATATTATTACAAGGTAGGGTGCAATCACTTCAATAATTGAATTGATCACCTTTACAGATAAACCCCACAGGTCGGCAGTTTTCTTAATCTCTAATGACTTTAATGTATATCATTAATGCTTACTAGAGAAATTAAAGTTTATGTAACATTTTCTTTGATCAATAACTCGGAAAAAATTGGAGAGGAAATAAGCGACTTTGTTGTCAAAACTGGTACGTCAGTGAATAATTTCACAAAGACAGAACCAACTTCCCGATCATTACTAATGACTTCCTTGTTACTAATAACAGACATTTTGGAGCTGCGGATATTAATTCTACCAGTTTCATAATTAATAATATTCCATGACATATTTTTTTTGTAATGATTGATGAAACTAGCTCGCTCACCCTTCAAACCGGAACACAACAGTACGAAGTATTGCTGTTTTACGGTAGAATATCTGATGAGTGGGTGGTACTTATAAATAATGACAGTTTAATCAGAAGAAGGCTTAAAAATAAATAAAATTAACGACTAAGTTTATTGCGGTGATAAAGGCCCTAATTTATTTATACCATAAATGTCCTTTATCCGTCCCCAAGTATGTTTACACTTATATGTTTTATGTATTAGTAGAAAAATTCCTAACCCGTTCAGTAAATAGGTCACCTGAAGTGGTCACTCTGCTTATAGCCATGTACTTAGTAACAGGCATTAGGCATTCCCTACAACGCTAATGCGATATTAACTGTGTTCTAAGTAAAAACGAGAAACTCGTTATTACTTTTATATATAAAAGAAATAACCGACATAGTTAACATTGAAATTAATTAAAAATAATTTAAAGATGAAAGTAAATGTAACGTTAAATATCATTAAATTAAATAAGTGTGAAAAAATATAAAAAATTACGACGATATCATGTAGAGTGAAAACAGGGAATACGCACGCAATTTTCACATTTACCCGATTGTTATACAAATCATAATCGTATAAAATATTTATTAGTGTTGTAACTATAACCACATTGTCGTTATAATAAGTATTATTTAGGTAATACAAATAAAACGCTGGAGTGCACGTCTTGAGTAAAATGTTTTCTTTGATTCAGAAGATTAATGTTCCAATTAATTAAAACAACATTATATTGTATTATCTGTATTGAATGTAATCGCGACGATTAGTTTACGCAACCGTTTTATTAAAAAATGAACAGGTAAAAAAGGTTTTCTATAATATACGAAACTGTCTTAAAGTCAATACATAGGATAAAATTTCAATTGGTAACATCGTTTTCAAGGTAATTCATGTATCCTATTCATGTTTTTGCTGTTAATCTGATATTAATTTAGATGATTAGTATTATACATTTAATAATTTTTTCTTACAAGACCTACGTTCATACAGCATAACACTCAATCAAGATCCGTGAGAATTAAGAAAAATATTTTTGGTGGTGGTGTAGTCCGAGTACCACCACTAACATACTTAGTGGAAGGGTTCGTGCGAGCTCGTCTGGGTGGGTCTTGGAATTGGAATAGTAAATATCGCAACCATACATTCAAGTCTCCAGGCTGATACTGAGTATTGATCAACATAATTATAAACCTTCTGACCATTAAACCCAGGACCACGCGATTTGTCTCATTTTGACTGCTATGCTAAAGATATAGCTAACGGTGTAGGAAATGGTGAATTTCTTAAAATATCGATATCTACAAGCAGCAGTGACCACTTACCATACGGTCCATTAGCATTAAAATTAGCATTAAAGCAGCAACATAAATTTGATGAATGCCTCCATAACATGCAATCTTTCATTGCATTAAATTATTATTATTATAACATCTTTAAGGTTTTTTAAATAAATTATCCTTCAATAAGAAATATAACGTTTGTGTTATACGAAAGATGTATTGCAAGATTCTTATAATCGAGCTTTTGGTAGATTTTTGTGTACGCCAAATTAGAAACAGATTTTTTTAATAGGGTCTTTAGTTGCGCTACATTGACTTATTCTTCAATAATTAAGATAATTTATTTTTAATTAAAGCATAGCATGTCCATGTATGTTATATATCGCGATGGAATTTATTAAGTCACATTTTTTTTTTTTTTTTTTTATGGTATAGATTAGTGGACGAGCATGTGGGCCACCTGATGGTAAGTGGTCACCAAAGCCCATAGACAGTGGTTTATATATTTCTTAAAAAAAAAAACAACATCACCACTGCGCCACCAACCTTGGGAACTAAGATGTTATGTCCCTTGTGCCTGTAATTACACTGGCTCACTCACCCTTCAAACCGGAACACAACAACACAAAGTACTGCTGTTTTGCGGTAGAATATCTGATGAGTGGGTGGTACCTACCCAGACGAGCTTGCACAAAGCTCTACCACCGAGTAACATACAACTATAAGCTACCAGATGTACTTATCTACTTATACATCTATTTCAAATTTCTGAATATAAAATGTATATTTTTCCTTATTCCCATTGTTTCCTGTTAAATGATTTTATTTATATTTCCGTTTGTTTATTAGCTAATAATTATTATTTACGTAAAACATTTCCTTAAATATACCTTTATAGAATTGAAAATATCTTATATACAGAACATGCAATATATTCTTTGTTGAATCATTCTGATCATTCGCGTAGGCAACAAGTCTAATTGTTGTGGTCTTTCAAATCGTATTTTGCAGTAACTTCACGTAAGTTAAATTGTAAGTCTGAAATCAAAGAGGAATACTTATGTGGCTTGTCCGCTTTAGCATTTTCCACATCGGCTCTCGTCCCTAACGACGTTTTCCTAACATGAGACGAAGCCATTGAGGTAACGCATGTGGCATCCCACAATCTTGCCCGTCCCTGTTCCCAGAGTACCAGCGTCAGAATTAATTACAGAAAGCCCAGTTACCAGAATATGGCGTGGTGTTTTACTTTTTTGCTTTTATATTTCATATACTCATATATGTGTATCTGTGTTTTTCAATTTAACGCTAAGTTCCAGAACTTAAATATAAAAAGAAACATTTTTTTTATATTAGAAAAAAATCCATTGAAATATAAAAATAATAATTTACGTACGAATAATCGAAGTGTTTATTATATTATGTTGTGTTTAATTTTCGTCAAGATTACACTTTTGCATGCATCATTTCGCTTTTTGCTGGTATAATTACTAAGCGATCACGCGATCAGCCAGTGAGGTGTCAATCTGAGATAAGCTAGTTACTATCGTAACAGATACTAGAATTATACGGCTAATGTTACATTTAACAGTTTTGATATTCGTTACTCAAGATCTACGGTTATAAATAAATTAATTATAACTTCATACGTATCTTCTTGTATTACCAGCGATTGTATGAATAAAATTATTAATAAACGCAATTACTTGATTAAATGTTGATGAAAAAATAATGGCTTAGCATTCTTAATTGCAAAGTATTGCAAGCGTTAATTTTCCTATAATAATTATTGGCAATATAACTAATAATTGAATCTTACAATGAAAATATAATCTGATAAATATATTACAAACGTTTGCCTGTAATTATAATGTCTATGGTAGTCTTTATAGCGGAATACAGCAATACAAACTGTTTTACGAAATAATAACTAATAGGGGAACTGTTGGTATTAACTTTAATTATATATAGGAACTTGTGTCATCCAAGTAGTATTTAAAAACCAACTCAATGCGTCGGTCAATAATAATATCGTTTACTTTAAAGAAAGAACTTCGTTCAACAAGGATTATTGAGAATAATTTTATTTATCATTTAAGAAGTTTTTATTTCACAACCGAATTTGAAATATTTACCTGAATACGATTTAATAACCTTTATAAGAGCCCGATTGAAAGATTATAGAATTAAATTGATCAATTATATTTAAATAAAGTCTAACGATGTGAGTCACGTAACAAAGTTATTCATCCTTCAAGTTATTATTTAGGTCCAGTATTCCCAAGTATTTGTTAGCAACAAGTTGGACAGTTAGCGAACTAACCAAAGTTATGGATTTCGGTCAGTATATATTTGTGGTAAGATGAAAGACAGATCGATTCATGAAACGTACTCGTACTCCACTTACTGAAGTATTATTTTAATTTAACTTCTGTACCAAGATTTCGTAGAACTTAGAACCTAAGTTTGGTCAGACATACTTTTAGTTTATCTTTTCCACCACCGATATATTGACTCATCACGATATCTCTGGAACCATAAGGCGTAGAGACTTAAAATTTGGTAGGAATATTCCTTTCGCCGAGTAGAGGTCAGCTAAGAATTTGTTTAACTCTCATCCAAAACGGAATTATTACCATTCTCTTTATATGTAGGAGAGCCCATAACAAACATCAGTAACAGTTGCCTTAGTAACCGTTGCCGTAGTAACCGATTTCATGATGTTTATTTTGATAAACTAGCTGTTGCCCGCGTCTTCGCTCGCGCGTAATCTATATATATATACTAATATTACTAGTTGTTACCCGCGGCTTCGCCCGCGCTTAAATATAACTAAAGGATAAATGTTTGTCTGAAATTTTAAAGTAAGAGGCATGAAATGTCATTCTGGTAGGAAAAAGTTTAGTAAGGGTTTTTTTTATTATTTTTAAGTTGATCATTATTCTTTATATAATCATCAGTGAACATATTATAAATTCCTGTAGTTTGACTTAATATATGTTATAGTTACTTAAATGGCTTGAAGTAAAATTTAATTTATATAAATATTCCGATTTACGATTCTGTTGCTTAAATGCCTCGCCATGTATCTATGTTGTTTATGGACAGTGGTGATCACTTAACTGAAGGTGGCCCATTTGCGTTTGCGGTATTTCCTTTTGGGGGCATAAATTACTAAGCTACTCGCAGAGCTCACTCTGGAGCATGCAGCATAAAAACTGTCCATGTGTTATCACATCTCACATCAGAACTGTTATCAGTTCTCACTATCGCTCGCCATGTTCAACGACAGGCCTTGGGACTTTTGATTGTCACGGGGAAGCAAATTTATAGAGGGAACTATATATGTAAATTGAAATTCGAATGATATATTCTAATAGGTAGTATTCTTGGAATGAAATCTTGAATGTTTGAAATGTTTTTGTTATATAAACTTCACTAACATAGTGATGTCCGTTTAAAAAAAAGTATTACTTGCACCTCCCTAGGACATATTGATATTAAGACATTGTGTGTTTAGCATTTTGTTATTTGCACTCAGAAGTATGTGAATGAACGTTCTAACTCTTCAAAACAAAAATAAACAAATTGCCACCCATTTGGGTGGAATTTTACCATACCATTACCATGGTGCTACCACTTTACGCCGATTTCAAGTGAGAGAGTGGTATTTCCGGCCGGGTATGCCGACCCATTCTGCTGCAACCCGAAGGTATGCAGCGTGGCACTATAAAAACCTACCTATGACATTACATACAGGTATAGTGCGTCCTTAACAAATCGCTAGGGCCTTGAAAAATCACAAAACGGACAACCATCAATGAAGTCTGCATACGGGTCGCATACCCGGCGATGAGCCAATAACCGAATTCTTCTCCCACCACTCCCGCTGTGTCCTGCTGCATAGTACCAGGCACTCACTGTCATCGTCGTAACTTTTAAAATATTTGTCCAAATAACTTAGTGAAAAAGACAAAATTTAGCTACTTTAAATATCAGAAGTGATTTTTTTTTTTGGTTTTTTATTTTATTGTTAAGAATCAATTTGTTAATACAAAATGTGCAATTTGGAAATAAATATAAAATTTGATTGTATTTTCGATTCACTATTTTACCGTTAATGGTTTACACATAAAAGATAGATATATGCCGCCGCGGACTTTTTTGTCGAACTATATAAGAGATATATTTCCACTATATTGGAGTAACAGTTACGATTACGAGTAACGGTTACGGAGTAACTCTTTTGCAGCGCATGCCAGAATGGCTTGCAAATAGGAGAAATTTTCCGACTTACTTGACACTTATTGTTATATTTTGGCCAATTTACTCAATCGCTTTATAAATTATAGCCTATATATTATTCTGATGTATGAGGTATATTATTGTAAAGTTTCATTTAAATCCTTTCTATAGTTTTTGCCTGAAAGAGTAACAAACGTCCATATACAAACTTTCGCGTTTATTATCTTAGTAGGAAGTAGGATTATTATATGACCTGTACTGAACACACATACACTGTACTCTATGGGCGAATAGATCGATTGGTGAAAGCTTATATCTCGTATTGATTAAAAAATTCACAGAATAAAATCCTTATTTTACCCGTACGAAGTCGGGACGGGCAGCTAGTATGTTATATAATTATCTTATCATGACAAAAATCGTATGAATCGATTGAATTTCTGCTTTACACATACTAACCTCCAATTATATGCTTAAAGAAAACTCTAGGGCTACACTTGATATAATTTTATAATTATTCAGAGTTCGATCAAAACAAACCCCTATTCGCTGAATTCAGAATTGAATATCGAATATTAACTGTGAAAGTGTCTGTAACTGACAACCATTTCCGATTTAAGTGTCCCCCACAGACTAAATAAAATAGATTATTTTGATCGCTGTCATCGTATATACCTCATTTAAAACATGTCAAAATAATTGTTTGATGAAGTTAAATTTCGAAGTATCTAAGTGATTTCGGAACAACAAATTCATACTCCATTAATTGAATTATTTTAATTAGTGATCGTGATAGTATTATAACGTATTTGCATCTCATAGATCTATACATTTGTGTTAAAAATAGTGTCTTAGTGCGTAAAATAGTAAGCCGATGCATCTATATAGAGTACGATAAAAAGGGATAGCTTTCCTATCGATGAGAGCGCAATTGTATATCTTCCCTTGCCTTCTGTTTATAATTTTTTATATATGTGGTGAACAAAAAAGGTATTTTATTTTCACGAGTGAGATGGCAAATATAGAGTATATTGAATAACACTTCAATTTCTCATTTGCGAATCATAATTGTGACATGATATTAAATAAAGCAAATCAGGAAACTAATACATAATCCAACTAGCACTATAAGCCGATTATATCATATGCGAATCAAACTTAGTATAAACTTAGCATAAACCTGCCATTGCTACAAATACAAGATACATACTCGTATTAGTGCTGATACCAATAATTATAAAGTTAATAAAGAAAGTGTCAAATATATTGCTATCCCGTTCTAATGTGACCTATTAATAATAGTTATGATTTTACAAGCAAAAATACATATATCTATACTAATATATAAAGCTGAAGAGTTTGTTTGTTTGATCCGGCTAATCTCAGGAACTACTCATTCGAATTTAAAAATTATGTTTGTGTTGTATAGTCCTTTTATCGAGGAAGGTTCTAGGCTGATTTTTATTCATTATACTTGGATGAAACCGCGGGCACACAAGTGCACAAATTTCAATTATATTATCGTTTCACTGGACTCATTTAGTGTCAATGTCAATCAATATTAGCATCTCTCTTTCACAGTTCACTGATAGTGATATTGTTTGCCTTTTTGGTAGCATAATCAAAAAATTAATTAAGTAAAAATTCATGTAAAAAACAAATGTTGAAATTTTGCGGATTTTTTTAATTGCACTGGTTAGCAATAAATCTGTGACCTGTATAATCTAATTATCACCATTAACAGTTTTGTTCATTAATGATGGAACAAAGGCAATGAATTGGTCGGTGATGGCAAATTCGACAATTTACCAAATTACCATGTCAATGTTCTCGACTGTCTTTCTGTTCGAAATTCAAAAAGATGTAACAAAATTTTAACATTAATCGTCGATATACTAATAATAGCTACTTTAGTTTATATTTTAGCGGCCTTATAACCAATAATAGGGCAGCTAAAAATAAAAATTGATGAATTTGGATGAAACGGTTGGTGTTTTAACAAAAAAAAAATGATATCTCGTTATGTAATAGCAAATTGGTTGATTTTTATTAAAGCTTATGAAGAAACAAGTACTGATTACGAAGTAACCAAGCCTTACTTTAAGAATATGGAAACGGTCTCCTAGATTACACACAGATATGGTAAACATTTCGCCATCGTGGCCAACCTTCATCAAAGACAATTTAGATAATCAACATCGCTTCCATGAACCTTTATATGTTATACACATATATGTATATGTTTTAGGAACCTTTATCAATGTTAAAGACTATGTGATAAAAAAGAAAAAACTTTTATTGTAATTGACACGACTTATGTACGCTACATTAATTTGTGTACTAATTTAAACACGACCCCGACCTGGGGCTTAAACCTTGGATCTACGTCCTAATATCTAGCCAATTCACTAAAAAGGCAATCAGTTTGACTTTGACATATTTGACTAAACAATATTTTTCCGTGAGTACGCAAACTATGTAATACGCTAAAATTAATTATATGTTAAATATGAAAAAATCTACGACGATAACCAAAAAAACATAATTAATCCGTAAATAATTACGAATTCATCGTTTTATAAAAATTAAGTCATAATATTTTTTTTATATACTTCGTATTATTATAATTATAAAAGTATAAAATAAACTCTTAATCTTTTATAACTTTCATTCATTCGCACCTAAATTATGGGTTAAGGCCGAGTTACTTAACACGAAACTTTGACAAGCTCGATGTTGCTTTGAGCACGATGTCTTTAATTCTATTATAAATTTTTCCTAACCCGATATTATGCTACAACGATACTATATCGTGATTACTTATAATGAATATTTGTAGTACGGAAATGTAGTTTGTATTTGGTATTGGTCACGATGAAAAACTATTAATGTTATTTGGTATATTTCTGTATAATATATTAAGATAAAAGTGTATTTTATAAAGACTATTGCGTAACATCTTACCACATGTGTCTGCCTATTTTTTCTCAAGAGAAAATTATAAAATAATTCAAAAACTACTCGTTGTAAGCACTTAATTTCATGGTACAGACTACAGAAAACTCAAAATGAATAACATAATTAATGTTTTATCTTGATAAGAATGAACAATTAACTTATGTGTGACAAATAGATTGAAATAAAGTTATTGCTTAGTACGCATTTTACAAATATTTAGTTCAATTTGAGCATTCAGATTATTTTATAGTTTTAATAGCGTTCCTATAAAAAAACACTTTAATCTGCTTATTGTTTCTTAAACTATTATAATATGTAGGTTCTATATCAATTGGATAAGAAGTATTTGTTTAAATTTCGAAAAATCGTAGTTACCATAAAATTACATTAACGGCCTGTGAATGTCCCACTGCTGGGCTAAGGCCTCTTCTCCTCTTTTGAGAAGAAGGTTTTGGAGCTTATTCCACCACGCTGCTTCAATGCGGATTGGTGGAATACACATGTGACAGAATTTCAGTGAAATTTGACACATGCAGGTTTCCTCACGATGTTTTCCTTCACCGTCAAGCACGAGATGAATTATAATCACAAATTAAGCACGTGAAATTCAGTGGTGCTTGCCCGGGTTTGAACCACGATGATCGGTTAAGATTCACGCGTTCTTAGCACTGGGCCATCTCGGCTTTTGCCTTTTACCATAAAACTAACCATTATCCAATTATTTGTTTTGTATTGTATGATTTGTTTTATGTATTTTCGAATTACTTTTTGTGGATGTCCATATGCAATATTCTCAACGTAGAATTGGCTTGAACGGGATAGTCAAAAGTCGTTTTATTTAAAAAAAAAATGTTAACTAGGAATTGAAATAAGATTTAAAACTTACTATATATGTATTTTTTTCTATAGTTATTACTGCAAACAATACAATAAGCTTTTTCTCCAAATCTTCTTCGAGATATGTTCTTCATATTATATGAATATTTCCTACAAAATATTCCCGCGATATATGTGATTGCTATTTTGCGAGTAACAAGTCCGCTTTTCCCAGAAGTTCCGTCTCCTTCATATTCAATGCGAATAAGCGAGACAATAGATAAGTGAGAGTTTGTATATTAGAACGTAGACGCATTAGTCAACGAAATAAAATTACGGGGTAGCGCCCACCCCAAGTAAGCCAGGACAATTTTATAGGGGTCTACATGCAATATTCACAATTTTTCATTTGCTCGGTTTTCTGTAATGAACGAATACTTGTATATGATTGCGTACAAATAGAAACGATTATTAGAAATTATGTAAATAACTAACAGAACAAAAAAGTATTATTTCGGGGACAATTTTCTCTCTAATTTTTTTATCTTAGTTTGTATTTTTATTTTAAAAGACGCGTATTTTAAAAGTTCTTCCTACAGCTACTGTATCGAATATATATAGCGAAGTGGACAAAGGTAAGTATGAAAAGACTTCTTTATGATGTCACACTTGCGTTGGATGACAGGGCTCGATTCTCTAATACATATAATTAAATTTATTCAAATATACTTCAATCAAGCGCAGATTCGAATCCCTTATGCTCGTAATCCGATGATCCAACTTTTGAACTCAGAACTTCGAGATCAAATTTTTCACTAGATAGCAACAAGACTAATGAGGCTGGAATTAAATAATAATTTCACTGCTTAATAACATGGTCTATAGTTTTTGATATTCTAAATATACATTATATTTCAATTTTCATAGAGATTATTTACACGTTGCGTGTGAACTATACCACCCGGGAAAAACGACTAAAATATTACATGACAAGGTACGCTAACCGTCGACACACATAACACCAAGGTTAGAAGTATATGGTGAATTATATTACTATTACTAATGTCTAAGTCTAAAGCGTTTTTTTAGAAACCGTCTATAAAAATGAAAGGAAAATAAAGTCTTTAAATAGAACCCAGTAAGTTACTCAGAAGTCAACGGTCAACATTAATTTTTAAATATAAAGTTACTGTTTATATTTCTTTATATAAATATACTTATATATTTACTTGGTGGTAGAGCTTTGTGCAGGCTCGTCTGGGTAGGTACCACCCACTCATCAGATATTCTACCGCAAAACAGCAGTACTATGTTTTGTTGTGTTCCGGTTTGAAGGGTGAGTGAGCCAGTGTAATTACAGGCACAAGGGACATAACATCTTAGTTCCCAAGGTTGGTGGCGCATTGGCGATGTTAAGCTATGGTTAACATCTCTTACAATGCCAATGTCTATGGGCGTTGGTGACCACTTACCATCAGGTGGCCCATATGTTCGTCCGCCTACCAACGCAATAAAAAAAAAATATAAAAATAAAGTTATACAAAATCAGTTTCAATTTTATAGACATTTTATACTCAAATAAATTATACTTTATCGTATTTTAACATCTCATGAAGTGTGTACAAAATTTTTTGTCAAACACACTAACGGATAAAAAAAAATCTTACACAAAATAAGCTTAGTTGTTTTGAGTACTTTTAAAACTTTTTATCATATTCTATAATACCCAACTATATTCACGAGTAAAATATAATATAAATAAATGCTCACGACTACGTAACTTCGCTACAAAGCAACGTCAAAGTCTTTTATAACTATGGAGCCTAAGGATTTAGCACAACACAAATCCATTAGGAGTCTCAAAATATGACCCAGATTTCCAATCCTTTTCAAGTCCTCAGGCACCTATCGAACGGTCTAGTTTCGGCAACAATATTGTGTTTACGCTTTACTCGAAAATATGGCCGTAAAGAATTCAATAACGCGAACTAGGACCTACGTTCAAAGGTAGATTTGATGTAACGAAGTATGAAGCCTTAGCAACATTTAATAAAATATGGTTAATGATGTGAAACCTCGGAATTTGATATTAATGATTATTTTTTTAGTCAAGACCTTTGCGAGTAACGTGAAATGTAATTTGTTATTTTAATATTCATCTTGTTTCGTTTGATAAATATCAATATATTATTATGTTGCTATTTCCGATATAATGATGCCAAATAAAGCATACTAATCTATAAAACATTTTGTACAATGTATTCGTACCGCATTGGTCTAGCTAACCAAGCCTTATAAGCTAATCAAGCTTATAAGGCCAAATAAATTGAGATTCAAAGCTCAGATTGGAATTGTAAAAAAGTTATTATTTTATTCATAAAATACATTATTATTTTTATTATAATATATTATTACTTGATACTCATACAATTTGTGAGCGGCTATTACTCAGCCGAGCCTACCGTCCATCAAAAACACAAAAGCAAAATATTGTTAAGAGTAAGTACGTCACATATAAATAATAGCCTAAATCTCTCGTCCGTCAGTTCTCATACGTAGAGATTATACGGCATTGCGAATGTAAGCCGTGTCTACTTCGCAGAACCTGCGTCAACGCTTTTTGCAAACAATGCTCAACCGCGGATACTAAGCAGCTTTAAATTTTATTATGTCGGAATATGAAAAAGAGTAGAATAGGAGGTCATAGTCAAGTAAAACCTCAACTTCACTATTACACTATACAATCACACCTAAACGATGCCAGCCATGATGCTCTTTAATTAAAGTAAAGTAAAGTAACAGCCTGTGAATGTCCCACTGCTGGGCTAAGGCCTCTTCTCCTCTTTTGAGAAGAAGGTTTTGGAGCTTATTCCACCACGCTGCTCCAATGCGGATTGGTGGAATACACATGTGACAGAATTTCAGTGAAATTTGACACATGCAGGTTTCCTCACGATGTTTTCCTTCACCGTCAAGCACGAGATGAATTATAATCACAAATTAAGCACATGAAATTCAGTGGTGCTTGCCCGGGTTTGAACCCACGATCATCGGTTAAGATTCACGCGTTCTTACCACTGGGCCATCTCGGCAAGCTCTTTAATTGCTTATGATTAAATATATATTGTGTAAAGGATCTAAATGGGCTTCGTCAATTTTAAATATTATCTAGAACTTAGTTTTCGATTTTAAATATAGTTTGATAACGAAAAATAAATAAAGTGATTGAGTGAAGTATATCTATATCGGCAATAATTTGCTTAGAAAATTTTGTATAAATATTATTAGATATTTTTTTAATTAATAAATAGATTTTAATACACCGATCGACCTGTGTTGTGTAATATTGCACCCATCACCTTGCTTGATTAACCTCACTTGTAAGTAATGTGAGGCGTATCTTGCAACTGTATCGCAATAAGAGTAAAATAACAAAAATAACTTACCAATATCAACAGAAAATTACTCTAATAATTTTTAATTTTAATAATAATTTTCATCAAATAAATTTACAAACCATTTTATGATTAGTTATTTTTCTAGCGTTATAACCTTTGTTATCCAATCACTTTCATTGTGTACCAACTAATTTACGTATTCATAATGTTTTATATGTTCTTAGAAAATAAGCTTGAAACTGCTATATAAACATATCATTTATTTACGATAAAAAATAGATGAATAAAATATTAAATAATAAGAAAGGAAAATTTATTGAAGCTTAGTTTCAATATTTATTATATTCTCACATTTTTTTAAATAATAACTCCTTAAAATGACTAATTACGTAATAGAGCAAGATTTTCTATATAAATATTTGCTTTTGAGATAAATTAAGGTAAGGTAAGTGATCACTCACAGTCAGGCAATATTAGCACAAAATATTTCCTCCTGAATATTATAACGTGTACCAAAAGACAAAATTAACAGCACAGGCTTTGTTGTCGAGGTAAGGACTCATCTGTTATAGCAACAAATAATTATTATTTATATTGCTATGTTCTTGTATATTAGATAAAATAATGGTTATGTATAAAACGATTTGTTTTTCTTGCTGATATTAGAACTGCTTATCAGTTGAAATTCAAAAGCGACTCTATGAAAAATGTTACAGGTGTTTCGATGTCCCGTGTATGTGACGTAAGAATTTATAGGAACCGCTTAGAACTCGTACCTCAAAAACTATTGATATACAATATCGATTCGTTAAATGTAGGAATTGGGAGTAAGTGAACTAGTGTAATTACAAGTACAAGAGACCTGACGTCTTAGATCTTATCGTTGAAGGCGCATTGGAATTATTGGATACACTGATTTAAGCTTTTTTCAATGAAAATCTGTTTGAGTGATATTGACCACTTCTCATGACGTATCATTTGTGTATATGCCTGTGTTCCTTTAAATAATGCTTTTTTTGTCATACTGGTGCCAAAAATAAACATCAGATTCAGTATATTATTCACTTTTTTTATAGCTTAGGTAGGCGGACTTACATTTGGGCCACCTAATGGTAAGTGGTCACTAACGCCCATAGACATTGGCATTGTAAGAAGTGTTAACCAACGCTTACATCGAAAATATAACATTTAAGTAAGTAACAATAAGATGAAAAACACAATTTTTTTTTCATCTGATTCGATGAAATAATAAATACGAAAAATCTACTGCATATTATAAACATATCAAATATATTTTCGACTTGAAACGACTTACCTACCTGTGACCTATAATTATCATAATATAAAAGTGCCAAGTCAACATTATTTATTCTATAACAAGATACGCTTGAATATTCTTACACACACTACTACATTATCATAATACTTATAATAACATTCAGCAAAAAATGTAATATAAGCTTGTGTTACCAATTTACACTTCAAACACACATGAAAATAAATCGCCTAAAATAAAACGGTACTAAAGTCATGTTAACTGATAAATCATCTAATAAATTCTCTCCCCATATCAGGTAGTTCGTTGTCATCATCATCAGTCACCGGGACAGTTACACGCGTATCATCCGTCGTTGGCGGCGAAGCGGACTTGCCCTGTGACTCGCGTCCCCCGCAACGCAATGACAGCCTGCTACTCGTCGTGTGGTATAGAGACGACAATCCTGTATACAGGTATGTAACTGAGCCGGGTGATGCAAATAGGTCACGTGTTCTTTTTTATCTCGTTCGTTGTCCGTTTTGAATGTGTTCTTTTATACATGAATTATAAAGAGTTTGTTTTTGGAACACATTCGACAATTATAATTAAATTTTTGATTTTACAGCTCGATTAAATATGTGGAAAGTATGATATTTTAAATAAAGTAGATTTAAAATAAAATAGTCTAGTTTACGTGTGAAGATCTTTGAAACAGTTTTCAAGATGTATTTTTAAATTATACGCGCTCTCTATCCGTTCTCATCCTCTAAGATAAAGAGATATCATAGTAGTTCACCATTTCACTTGGGTAGTTTCTATGAAAGATTAATCTTAGCGTTTCTCCGTTTAAAAACTTTAGTATTTTAATACAGAAGAATCTTACAGAAATGAAACTCTTAAGTGGTAACGTCTGTAGAAGACAATGGCGTTATAAATAGCTACCTAGAGCTTCCCAAGCCGGGTGAAAGTAGAAAAAATAATGGACTTCCATTCGTGTTGAAAGACGTCTATACAAATGTTTCTGTTCTGACTAAAATATCGTACATATTCATACAAAAACTAAAATATATGAAAAAATGTGATTTACTTTAACATTTTTGTATTCAATGTGACCTTATCGATCTTCTATTTTATATAAAATCAAGATGGAATGGATTTGAGTAAGGGCAATCAACTATAAGCCAATATATACATATTATATGAAATTTGTGTTTCAGCTGCGTTCATACTTTTTTATTATCCGCGATGCTACGACAGGCCTGCACCTGTCGTGACGCTGACGAAGTGGTTAGTTTTTTTTATTCCTAAAGTAACGTTTATTACTTTGGGAATAAAAAAATATATGCCTTAAGCCCGTATCTTATATATAAAATAAATAATATACATTCTGAACGTTTTAAGACTACAATCACTGATGTTTTTTATGTCATCATTTGGTCTAACCTATTTAATCAGAATCCGTTGATTCTTTTTTATTTTATCGCTAATGAATCATCAAGCCTAGCAACTAGAATAATATACCCCTCCTGCCTGTTACTTAGACTTACTCAAGCCGGGACACAACTATACTAATATCTAGTTCCTGCTAATCCTTATTGACATTGTGTTATAAAAAGCTTTCGGTTGAAATACGTCTACGTTTTTTTTAGGAAATTTTATATTTTCTAAGGATTTTGTGCTTCATCTCTTTTTATATTTCATCTCGTGCTCGGCGTTGAAGGAAAACATTATGTATAAACCTACCCGTATCAAATGAAAATCGGCTATGTATGTGTATCCGCCGTGTTGAGGTGGCTTAGCTTAGTACATGCTTCAAGCTTTATCAAGGAGGAGAAATGTATTTTCCCCATTAAAAGAATATTTACAAACGAAGAATATGAAATTCACGTGTCAGTTATTTTCTATGTGATAATTTATATATAATAGTAATATTTTGATATATGAAAGGTTAAATTAATATTTTACATTATTATTTCTTACTATTTATTACAATAGAAATTATGAGGATCAACCTTGTTATAGGAAGATAAATGATAATTCATTATGCTGTACATTATTATTTTTTATTATATCATACAGAATTACCCTCACACAATATAATCTTTAGTATATTTACTTCGTACTGCTAATAGTTACATTTCACATATAAATCACTTTATAGTAAGACGATATAACAGCCATACAACAATATTATACAATTTAAAAATGATTATCGTACCTTAGAAATAATCTCCGCAGGCCAGGAAACAACTAAACTATTACACTTGTTCCCACTCTTTTATATTGAATGACAGATGAGTCAAATTGGTGTTTTATTAACATTATTCAATATATATACATAGTTTATATAAGTTCTAAAATCATATCATTTATTTATATTTAACGTTATCGTATATTTGAGGTTATTAAATATATTAATTTTATAAAGTATTTACCTACTTATTAAGTTAACTAAATTAATATATATATATATTGTTATATTATTTATCTATCTATCACAAGCTTTTAACGTTAATAGTTTAAAGCAGCCATGCGTAGCTAATTAATATATTCATACTTAAACCTTCTTCAAAACGCGCTACGTCTACTATGAGTTTTATATATTGGTTCAGAAGTTTTTTTCAGTTCGACATTACAAAAGACGTCTCCTTAATTAATAGGTTTTATGGCGCAATACCGTTCGGGCAATATAGAAAGCATTACTTCACTCACTTTATAAAAAAAATTGATATTCGCGTATCAATATCAATAGATTATATATTTAAAAAAAACAGTTTTTCATATTGGAACAAGAGGACTTGGAGGCACTTTTAGGAAAGTAAATATTATAAAGTGTCGAGCGAGTAGTTTTTACGCCTACAACTATTAGACATCCGCTTGAGGCTAAATATGGAGGTTGAGGCATCCTTAGTCCCCCGTTTTCTAGTCTTGCTTACTCAGCTCTCAGGTAATAATAATAATAATTTATTATAATACCCATTAGTATTTTTCCACTCAATCTTGACCAATAACAAAATTATGTTTTATAATTATTTTAATTATGAGAACGTCGACTACTATATTATAGTTACTTTTACTCGGTTACTCGGTACTTACCTACGTTTACTCGGTGGTAGAGCTTTGTGCAAGCTTGTCTGGGTAGGTACCACCCACTCATCACATATTCTACCGCAAAACAGCAGTACATGGTATTGTTGTGTTCCGGTTTGAAGGGTGAGTGAGCCAGTGTAATTACAGGCACAAGGGACATAATATCTTAGTTCCCAAGGTTAGTTGCGCAGTGGTGATGTTGTTTTTTTTTAAGAAATAAAATACAAACCACTGTCTATGGGCGTTGGTGACCACTTACCATCAGGTGGCCCACATGCTCGTCCACTAATCTATATTACATAAAAAAAAAAAAAAAATAGTATTACCTAGCCGATATAATTACCGTAAAAAAATTAAGGGCGATGAACATTTCAGCTAACAAATTCAAGAACATGCGTTACTTTCTTTACAACTGGTACATAAATTCAGAAGCCTTTATTGTTCGTTACTATGATTTCCTCTTGAACGACTTCATGGCGGCCAATCTCGAGCGAGATTAACCAACTGTACATGACATATTAAAAAATAGACGTATTTCAACCAAAAGCTTAGTATGTTACGCAAGATCAGAATGAACAGGGAAAGATATTAGTATAGTTTTGTTCCAATTTGAGTGAGTAAGTCAGTATAACTAAAGGCACAAGGGACATACTATTCTAGGTCCTAGTCTTGGTGCTCATTAGCGATGTAAAGAATTATAACATTTCTTTTTTTTATGTAACCTGGGAGGGCAAATGACTCTACTCCACCTGATGGTAAGTAGTAGTAGAGTCCAAACGCGACAACGGCTAGTACAGTCAGAAAGAATGATCTGCACTAGCTACCCCCGACTTGCCGGCCTCGCAATATGCCTCTTCACGCCTCGTTTGAAGGAACCCAGGTCATAAGAGGAGGGAAACACGTGTGCTGGTAAAGAATGGCATTTTCTAGAGTTGCTTAGTTCAAAAATGAGTACGCAAACGCAGATATACTCTCTGTTCACTTACTCTCACAATTCGACGTGACCGGAAAGAGTTCAGGCGCAGGAACCTGCTTTACGTGTTTTCCAAGGTACAGGATTGTACACACTTCTAACTTCCAGACTCAGGGCTACTACCGAGTATTTTTCGTTAGAAAAATCGAATAACTTTTTAGTGGCCCGATTTCAAGCCAGGACCTCAGGATCTTCGGATCAGATCTTACATCTCGCCATTTGACCAACGAGGTTGTCAAAGTTACCCGTTATCCTAAAGTAATATACCGTAAGACATTATATCATGAGAACAACCAAAATATACTCATCGTACGATCTCAATGTCAGTCAGTTGTCTAACTTTAGTTACGAAGAACGTCACGGAGCTGAGTAATCCTGTTAGGGAGCATAAATACGGATTGCACCGAAGTTACAAATCGCAAGTTATACACCTACATAATATATATATTATATCATATCGTTTAATGTTAGCTTAAAACTGTGATGAGTGTGTGTTAAAAATATTTAATTATTAGCTCTTCCCAAGATCTTGTTAAAAATTATATAAACAATTTTTTATATTATTTTTATTGTTCTTAAATATCTTTCATAAAATAAAACATGAATTTTCGCTTTAAATCATTCACTTTTTAAAGGATGTTCGAAATATTTACGATAAAATTATATTTTATGTCATTTAACTAAACAACGCACTGTTCAAATCTTTAAGTTTGTTTATAATAAAACTATATTAAAATATAATAATTAAATATGGACCAATAAAAATCTTTAAATTAACATGATAATATAATTGATATTTACATTAACGCCAGCAATTAAAATTAATTGATAATTGTCAATACATTGTTGATACGATAAGCTGTCTGTAATTAATAGGATCCGATTCAATACTTTTACACATCCAATTGATGAAACTTCAAAATGTTAAATATCAATCAAAGGAAGAATATTCAAATGATCTAAGCTACATATGTTTTCAAGCAGATAACAGAAACAAGAAAAAAGTATACCCAATATTATAAACCTCGACAAAGGGTCGACCCTTTTACATTCTGCTGTCCAAAACTCGCGTAGCATAAAATTTCCGCCATAACCTTTGTATACAAGTAAGATATATTACTTCTGTTCACTTTTCAACGTAAATCGCTTGCGTAAAAATGGTTAATTTATTCTATAACCGAAACTTTTTACCTTATGAAAATCTGTTATATGAAGAAGAAGCAGACGAGCTACTAAATGATAAGTTATGGTTTGTCAATTTAAAGACTTATAATATTGATATATAGTATTCTAAATCTCATAATTCGATGGCATAGCAATTCGACACTACCAGAGAGAGTTTAAATGCAGAATGGTTTTACATACTTTCCGCAGCATCGTTTTGACAACTGATAATTTGTTGACGGAAAAAACCTATAACTTAGATGGCCTAATCCAGGGTGTATAAGGCATGACCTTATAAGTTAGCCACAAGACCATCATCCTTTGGTGTTGGAAGGAACAGGGTGTAAAGTTCCTCATCCACCATTGAAAAAGGAGATCCTCCGACCAGACGGGTGTTGGTCTGGTGGGCTACTGCCCAGCGGTTGTTGTCGGGTTCTTGTTTATATGTTCAATCGCTCGGATAACTTTAGTATCGCGTAGGATATGTCAGTTTTTAGTTTTCGTATGTGGCGAGATAAATGTCGCTACAATACAGTCCATACCGATGACAACATAACGTGGTGTGTATATTAGGTACTATACTATCCAAACACTATGTTTTGATCATACGCCATGCAAAATTCGCCACAACCAATACTGTTCATTATTCTCTCAACATTACGAAAAGTAAAACGCGATTAATAATATTAATAGATTACGAGCAATGCATATCTTTATTAGGAATATTTTCCAATCATCTAACAAGATCATCATCACACCCTTATTTTTTGTATAGTTACGGCCTTGCTTATAAACGTTCCTTAGAAGCTGTTTAGTTTAACACTGATTTGTCTCGTTCTGTCATTATTTGTTTGACATTCGAAAGATGAACACACACACCATTTTTAGCTAATCACTCCTTAAATAACATTTAAGTAAAACCGTTAATAAAATATAACTTAATGTTAGTAACTCAATTTTATAATAAAGAAGATACTTCAAAATAAATGGAACAAGAATTCGTTGCAGTCACGAGTACAACATCCATCTCAATCTGTTAATTGTGAGACTTATGACCTCATCGCCGGCGTTAAGCCGTGCACGCCGGGATTTCTTACCGGGATTAATTCAGACTTCAGAGACGAACGAGGTGGTTCCGTAGAATCCGCCTATTTAATGGATACAAATACAAGGACGGACAGATGCCACCCATTACATGCCATCTGGATGAAAGTATTTTGCACAAGTTACGATTAATTTTATGCTATTTACTTTATATCCGAATTGTTTTTTTGGTGTATGAATTTTTTGATAAACCTGTTTCATTTTTATTCATCGCTGTCAATTAATTATTTTACTACTAAAATAACAATAATTTCTCTGTGCGGTTTATTTTTATGTAAGACAAAACGATCAAACGAGCAAGAGGCTCACCTGGTGAAAAGTGGCTACCACCACCACCCATGGGCTTGCAGGTGCGTTACGGGCCTTTAAGATTGGTTCGGAAAAGTCGCCGGCGAAAGCTGGTTCCACAGAGTAGACAGTTGGGTGAGGCAGAAAATGCTTTAAAAATCGCGCTGTTGTCGATTTCCAGACATCAAAGTGGTGAGGATGGAATTTCGAATTCCAGCGAGATGTCCGGTGATGAAATTCAGCGGCCGGGACCAAACAACTCCTTCTATATCCTTGTGTGAATAAAGTCCCAGGATACTAAGATATAAAAATAACTGTAATTACATAAATAATTTTAATGACAGAGGTATAACTGCAACGTGCTTATATGAACGTCACCTATTTAATATTAACAAGTCAATTTTGAGAAGATGTGATATAAATATAGAGTTTTAGTTAGAATTATGTCTCTTTATTTCTATTTTGTAAATGTTTCCTTAATTTGAAATTAAACAATATTGAGTCCATATTAGGTAATTTCAGCTGACAGGTTAAACATTATTAATTTTCGACGGTAGAATAATTTATGAGTAGGTGGTGACCCAGACGGGCTTGCTGAAACTTTTGACTTTGACTTAGGACTAACACCAAGTATAACTTATAAAAAAAGATTATTAAATAGTGTCTCGGGTGTCAAAAGATATGAATAGTGTGAGCCGATTAATTATCTCCGAGACGAATTTCGTAGAAATTAATTTCAGAGACTTAATTAAATTTAAATTTTATATATACTCGTAGCATTGCTAGGCTGGCTTGGGCCTGGCCATGAGAGCATAAACAAGATCGATTTAAGATAACATTCAACACGCTACTTATTAATATTATAAATAAAAATAATTAAAAACATATATAATAACTGATAGTTTATACATTTAATTTTGGTCAAGGTTTTTTTATAACTGAGCTACAGAATTCATTAATTCTTGCTCTATATCAGTCATACACATCATACACGAACATCTACATCATCAGCTACACCTAAAATATAAATAAAACTTAATATATTTTAAATTTTTATATGATTACTAGTGGTTAGTTAGCAACTAGTAATCACATAAAAATAACGTTAAATTGCCAGCAAACCTTCACAAATTATAAAGCGTGTACTCATAATTGCTATTACGATTTATTTCCAAATACTTAAATAAATCTGTGTACAAAAACATTATAACTCCTCTGTTTATATTTCTTGACTGTAGCTCAGCAGAATTAAATTAAATTTTATATAATTGTTGTAGTTTTATTTTCTGTTAAACAGCGTGTAACAAAATTTTGTGTCCGACCCGTGAAGTGGTTATTAGGTATCGTGGGTCGGTTCTATTTATGTAATAATTTTTAAAATACTGAGCAAAAAATTATCCCGGATTTTTTTATTAAATGATGAAATTTACATGACAATACAGGTGCGGGCAATAGCGCTCGATAGCTCTTAACTATCGTGTAGGTAAGACACGAGGTCATGACCTCAGTAGTCCACTTTTTTACCACGACACTGTCATTAAACACAATTAATAAAAAAATTAAGCTAGGTTTTTGCTTAGTATTTTAAAAATTATTACATTAACAGAACCGACACACGATACCTAATAACCACTTCACAGGTCGGACACGAATTTCGTTACATTCTGTATAATCAAACAAATAGTAATCATAGAATATCTTTTAAGATAAATAGACATTCAAGTCGTACTAAATTTTCAAATTAAATAACCCGTAAACAGCGCCTGATTCAGCGTCAACATGACATGGTCCAATAAAACATTTTATAACAAAACGTAAAAATATTATTACAGCGTGTAAACAAGCTTAACTGTACAGATCATTTTTCCACGTTATTAAGTTTTAAAATTATTAGTAGTTCGCGAGAAATTTTGCTCTAAATTTTAAGAATAAGGAATTTATTTATTAAATTTTAAAAAGGCAGAACGCCTCATAACATTTCTGATAATATCTGATAGTAAAATACTGGCACTGTAAGAAATATAAACGTTAAACTTAATCTTAGGTATTGTGTCCTTTATTGACTTTATTGTACTTACACTAACTCACTCTTACCTACGCTTACCAACGATTTATTTTGCAAATGAATATGAAAACGTATCGCGGACAACGAAAGCAGTAATTATTTTTATTTAGTTTGAAAAAGTTTGCCTATTTCGAATGGGTGTTGTAATACAAAATAATTGCAAGTTGACAGACCAACTGAGCTTGCCTTGTTTACATTTTATGACTACAATTGATGTACAATTAGTTTTTCATGATGGTTTTAGTTATGAATAACATTCACGAATGAATTCAATCGAAATGAAGAAATTCGCCAGAGAACTAAAGTCAGCGACATCGCGCGTAGAATTAGCTCGCTGAAGTGAGTTTTAGCTGGTCGTGTCTGCAGGCGCCTTGATGGCCGATGGAGCCGACACTTGTTAGAGTGGTGACCACGTTTAGGCAAACGTAGTGTAGGTCGCCCGAGGTGGACCGACGATTTAAAAAAGGTGGCAGGTACGGGATGTATGTGGGCTGCCCGAGATCGGGATGGTTGGCGTTTTATAGGGGAGGTTTTCGTCCAGCAGTGGATAGGATAAGGCTGACGAAAAAAAAAACATTAAAAATTGTTCAATAATTTAGGTACTCTTCATTACACCGTATCATCATTATGTATTCGTACAATTAAGATGAATGTAACGATAACTGGTGCTCTAAATGAATAAACACCGGAGATATGAATTGTTTCTTTTGAACAAGTTTTGCTAAAATATTTGATTTAGAAAATAATATATAAAGAAATATTAACTTATTAATTTGTTTTTATAAAAGTTACGGTATTACTACAATGAATTACGGCGGCAATTTTCAATGGAAAATAGTCAACTGCGTAGTTGAAATTATATAAATGAACACATTTGTTACATAATAATAAATAATAATAATAAATAAAAAGTCTTTTATTTCCTTGCAGATTACAAAAATACATGATATTTTGTTAGTAGTTTCTAATTTAAGTGTCACTACACTTAGTTTCATACATTTTTTTTTTACATACGTCATCAATATTATAATTCTATGGTACGACATGTTCAGTAACGTTTTGTTTTTCACTGGGCTATCACAGCTAAATAAGTACGGGTGCCGTCGAAGGTGCAATGCGATCGATATAAATTTTGCTTACAATATTTTAATTAATATGAATTAAAGTTACAAAAGCGAATTATAAGTTTCCACGGTGCCGTTGCGGTAGGTTTTGGGGTTGCGTGATAATAATGGTCAATAAGCTCATATTTAATAGCTAATATAAAATAATATATTGTAAAATATAGTAAGAAGCATTCATCATAATTTGTATGACATTTGTACTTTTTAGTACGTCACTAACGAAGCTGTATTTTTTAGTTATTAAACTAAGTTTTTTGTTTAAGAAAGTAAGAATAACGTTACACGATTTAGAGTAACCATTCACATTACACTCAAGTACAAGCCCAACGACACGAACAGTGCAATAAAATAAAGAAGTGAGATAGTGTTTATTGCGTTCCTTTTCACTCTTACAACGACATGTTATGTAATTTATTACTGCTTCGTGGCATTATCTTGTAAATAGTTAAAAGATTTGTAGAAGGTTAGTTTATTTGCAAATGTTTTAAACAATTTTAAAAACAGAAAAAATAAACGTAAGTTAACACTTAGTCATATCTTATTTTTTAATATAAAAGGTAACACTTAGTCATATCTTATTTTTTAATATAAAAGAAAGTTCTATTTTATAGTAAATGCAAAAATATACATACCAATAAACACAGTAGAGTATTTTATAGGGTTAAATATCACAAAAACTGTTTTGTAACTGAATATATAATTATGATTAACATACCTTGTAACTAATTTAATAGACGGAGACATTTGATTGGCGAAAAATCCAAACAAGCTAAAAATGAAAGCTGAAATAATAGATTTCATTTTCACATGAGACTTTTATTTCTACATTCACATTGGGGATTTCGGTCACAGCGGAGAATCTCAAGAGAGATTAGCCAACTGCGCAGGAGATGTTATAGTGCACAAGTGTGTGCGCAAACACAGGTGCACTCACTATTCCCTAGCTCTCATAATCCGATGGGACGGTAATCCGATACGACCGGAAAGAGTTCAGGCGCGGGACCAACGGCTTTACGTGCTTTCCGAAGCACGGGAGTATACACACTTCCAACTTCCAGACTCCGGGCTGCTACTGAGAATTTTCTGACAGAAAAACCCAATAACTATTTATTGGCCCGACCTGGGAATTGAACCCAGGACCACTAGGTCTGCGGTCTTATATCTAGCCACTAGACCAAATTAAAACACATATAGTCAAAAACTGTTAGATAGTTACAGTACATATAATCTCAATAAAATAATTAATCGCTCGTCAATGTCTCATAGTCAAGCAAAGAACTCCCACTATGAGAGAGCTTTATTCTACAACGCTAAAACACGTTACTATGAAAATATGTAACACAGATTTTCTTCAGTCCCTTGCAGATTTCATTACTATATTTCCTTATACAAACGAGCACCAAATGAACTGTGAGCACAAATTTAGCGCTCGAAAAAACATAGAGGAGTTAGAATTTGAAACAGTGACATTATATTTTATATTAAAACTAGTTGTGCCCGAGATTTCACCCGCGTATAATTAATAAAAATATAATGAATAAAAATCAGCCTAGAACCTTCCTCGATAGAAGGACTATACAACACAAAAATATTTTTTAAATTCGAATCAGTATTTCCTGAGATTAGCCGGATCAAACAAACAAACTCTTCAGCTTTATATATTAGTATAGATTTCTATCTGCATACGCTTCCGCGCCAGTGCGTAATTTAAAGAAAAGAAACAGCTCGTAATTCCACTTTTTGGAAAATACCTTTTATATTCTTTAGGACGCTTGGAGTTTATTCCACTTCGCTGGTCTTATGTGGGTTGGTGAATACACGCGTGACAAATTATCATCTGACATATGCAGGTTTCCTTACGATATATTCTTCACTATCATGCTGGAGATGATTTATAAACAAATATTTAACACATTAAAACTTAGAAATTCTTTTCTGGATTTACGCCCTTTGTTAACATCCAATTACTCTATCCTGAGTCATTTGTGCCCATTTATGTATCGTGTTTTACGGACAATATCGCTCATTATTGCTCAATTTCGTTTAAATCAAGAATGAATAGCTTGAAATTATAACCTTCGACTAATATTTGTTTTCACGAAAAAAAAAAGAACAATAGGAACTAAAACTAAACCAAGAAAAATTTCAATAAATGTTAAACAGCTGTAGTAACAAAACACAGTGAGAACATAAAATATATCAAAATTCTTAAAATGGCTAACACGCTTTCAAACTAGATGGCTAAATAAGCCACATTAGCATGTTAAAACATTATCTAAAACCGTTTCACAGCTGGGAAAATATTGCCACCGGACTAATTTTACTAGGTTCATACATTTTAAAAGGATATTTTTTCACAGTATTCATTACCTGTTTGCTTAACCTAGATGTGTTAGAAATAGAAACGTTAATACAAGGCTCATTATTCTATCCCGTTTGTAGGACTTCGTACACCCCGGTCAACGGGATCATAATTATTAATGATAATATAGCTTAGAGTTAGTATTCGTTGACGTTTACATAATTGTGTATAATATAATTATTACAGTAGCTATTGAGCTTCTTCCCGGTTCTTTTCGGTAAGATCTACATTCCGAACCGGATGATGGTTCAAAATTGCTTGTATGATTCTACTTGAATAAAGTATATTTTGACTTTGATTTTTCGATTGGTATCTCATATACACTCATCATTATTATACAACGCCAGACATCAATACACAGAGTATTCTATATCACACACTATAATACACAGAGTATCGATGTATTTACTTGACCTGGTTGCAAGAGTTAGTCAGTTTAATTACAGGTCACTGTCACAAAGGATGTATCATCTTAGACTCCATGATTGGTAGCTCTCTGATGTTATAGGAAGTGATTTATAAATTCCGCAGTTTGATTGCTTAAGTGCAAAAGTATCCACGTACTTATTGCTCCCAGGTTACGTGTTTTATTACTTAAAAAGTTCCTTATTATAATAATATTAGTTTCAAGTTCTATTCGAGGTATAAAGAAAATAATTATTCGAGTATACATTTTTTATTATGACTTTTTTATCGATAAAAATAAAAAATAAAACTACTTTACAAAATTATCTTAACACTTTTATTTTGTTTACAATGATTTATAAAAAATATATAAATTAATTAGTTGTGTAAAGTTTTATTTTCATAAGTTGTTTTTATCTAAAACCGTTAATATTACGAGAAATAACAGTCATCCCGTAGACTATACATTACAAACTGTATAGCCATCGTACATAGACTACACATAAAAATCCTACGCTTTTTTTTAACGCCGCAACGCCCCATAAGGAACTTAGTTCCAAAAATCCTTAGATAAGATCAACATCAAACCAAATTATTCATTTAATCAATCGTATCAATTATGCGAGTTTGAGATGGCGTTACCTTTGCCTAATTTACGTGTGTGTGTTAAATATAAAAATAGGACCGAATACTATAGAAATAAAATTGAAATTAAATAAGTTGCAATGTTATTCTATAACAAATCACTTCGTATATTATCCTTATATATTCTATGATGATAAATACAAGGACGATTTGAAGCTAGGCTAATATTAGTTTTATCACGATATCATACATAATTATCGGATAGATGAATTTGCCAAATCGTTTAACTTCTAGCAATATAGAATTGTGACGCAATTGCTAAATATACTTATTAATTCGTAAGTTAAATTGATTGATGAATACATGATAAGTCAAGGACTTTTGTGGAATATCAATCAAAGGGCAGAATTCCTTTTATAATATTTTATTTCTCCGTAAGGGTCGGAACAATGAGTACGAATCTTTGAAAATATCGCACAAATTTTCCGAGAATTGAGACTTCGGTGACGTTTATTCATATGAAAGTAGAACCTTTTATATTTTCTGAGAAAAATGTTATGATGAATTAATACTCAAAAATATTGAATTCTATGTATGAAAATACTTTAGTAAACTTGATTTAATAATAGATAACAAAAAAAAAATCTTTCGCTTTCGCTTCGCTTATAGTGAACTTAATAATTTAACTAAATATGATTATTATATTTTTACTAATGACAAGTGGCCAAGATCTTATATTTCACACTAATTGTCTTTTATGAAATAAGAAAAATAACAAAATAAATTGTGATACAAAAGTATTTATTACTTTGTACAAAACTATTTTCTTTAAATAAATTACGAAGGCGGATGAGCCTGATTATGAAATTGGTCATCTGATTGTAAATGATCACCTTCGCTTGTAGAAATTTACGTTGTAAGAAATGTTAAAATTCCATACATCGTCAATGCGCCAACCTTGGAATCTAAGGTGTAATGGCCCTTGTGCTTGTAGTTACACTGGCTTACTAGTATAAACTTACTTATTAAAACGTAACAATACATAACATACGTAACAATAAATAGTATTATATTTTACACACTTAATTTTAAAGTGTGCTCTATATTTATGTTTAACTGGCGCTTTACCCGTCGCTTCGTCCGCATCATAATTAGGCTATGAAAATTGGCAAATTCAAAAATGAAGGATTCTCTTAATACTTTTACTTGGTGGCTGCAAGGTCTTCTAGGTAGGTACCACCCACTCATCAGATATTCTACCGCAAAACAACACTACATGGTATTGTTGTGTTGTTTGGTGGTGAGCCACGGGGAGTGAGCCAGTGTAATTACAGGCCCAAGGGACATGACGTCTTAGTTCCCAAGGTTGGTGCCGTATTGGCGATGTAAGCGATGGTTAACATTTCTTACAATGCCATTGTCTATGGGCGTTGGTGACCACTTACCATCGGGTGGCCCATATGCTCGTCCGCCTACCTATACAATAAAAAAAACAAGCGTTTAACACCTTTATCACTATCTTACTGGATTGTTTCTAAGTGCTTACCTATAGTGTAAAAAGAATCAGTAAGCCGATTGAATAGTTAAAAACGGACAAATATTATATTTTCCATTCTTTGTAAAATAATATTTTAAAAGTCCAGGGTTCGATACGGTAACACTAAGTACTCAAAGAGTAGCGAAATTGTTCAACTGCTGATACCGCAACTGCAATTTAAATTTATAACAATATAATATGTTTGTAGCGACATCTATCTCGCCACATACGAAAACTAAAAACTGACGTACCCTACATCGCGATATTAAAGTTATCCGAGCGATTGAACATATATACAAGAACCCGACAACAACCGTGGGGCGGTAGCCCACCAGACAAAACAACCGTCTGGTCGGAGGATCCTCCCTTTTCAATGGTGAACTCCATATGTTTATCAATAAATGTTTATGTAAAGTGGTGGTTTTAAATTTAATTACGTAAAACGACGAATCGGAAGAGCCTACTTAAGTAAAGTATATTTTTATTTGATTAAATTTAATTATTGTTTTACGTGGAAAATTTTAATCAAAAACAATTACTTTCTGATATTATAAAAATATATCGAAATCCAGTAAGAGGTCTGACTCAATACTCTTATGTTTATATTAAAAATTACACATATGGGGTTCATATTAACTTTAATATGCTCGTTTTAACGAGTTTGCACCTGCGGCGTCGTGAACGAGCTGCTACAATGAATTTAACCTGGGGATTATGAAAACCTTTGCTGAACTGAATATATTTAAATAAAGATTCTGACATACGTAACGTATGCGTTATATATAATACAGCTTGCTATCTAAATGCATGCTTTAGTCTAGTGGTTAACATATGTGGCTTCAGACCTTAAGGTTCTGAGTTCAAACGGATGAGTAAAAAAATATTGAGGTTATCTGAAAAAAAAAATCAAGTTCAGTAGTGACCCGAAATTGGAAGTGCGTAATGTTTAAGCTCCCAAGCATGAAATCATGTGAAGTGGTTGGTCCTGAGCTTGAACTCACCAGACTTTTCGGATCACCATCCTTGGATTATGCCAAACTATTTCCATGAGAACTCTATTGCTCTAATTGGCTATTCTCCGTTGAGAGTGGGCAAGAGGAATTTAATAATATGCTATAAAAATACGTTATAATAAAAATATGACAAGGAAATAATAAAATAATGTGCTGAAAATATGTTTGCCACGTCGGCTTATTTGATGACTCTATTTACGCTGGAGATGTTTTGCTCATGCAGACGTGTTCGCAAATATATATGTCTCAATATTCCCTAAATCTCACAGTCCGACAATCAGACACGATCGAAGAGAAATTAGGCACAAGTCCAAAAACTTATGTGCTTTTTGAGTTACAGAAGTGTGTCACTGCCAAATAAGCAAAATTGGGTTATTACTAAGAAAAATAAAAAACTTTTAGCAGCCCGAGATTCGAACTCTATATCAGGATCAGCAACTATAAATAAAATAGATCAACAAGGCAGATATATACAATATATATATATATATATATATATATATATATATATATATATATTAAATGTGATTATAAAATTCCTGTGTGACGTGACATTTAAAAAAGTATATTATAATTTTAACAATCATGGAACGAAATTAGTGTTTTGGAGCTCAAAAATGCAAGTCACGCGAAACAATTAAATGGGCTTTAATGAACTTGGGCAATTATAAAAAAAAATACAATTTCCTTTTCTGATATCAGAATATATTTTTAAAGTTAAAAAAGTTTGAATTATGTTTTCTTGAATTTATTTAGTTATTGAGCTTCGAAGCAATAAACGTCGAAAGCATTGTTCTTGGCAAAACGACGGCCGTGATTCCCAGAAGGATGCAGTTCGAGATTATATCCATTGTTTCGCTATTTCTTTTCTCTTGTATTTTAAAATATATTTTTACAAAGTTCTCTCAACTTGTAGTTAAGAAAGTTACCTGTTTAAATATATTTCAAGGAGGCTCCTAGAATCGCTTTCGAATCGTCATTTTAGAATATTAAATTAAATTTAAAGTTTCCCAAGGATTGGAATGTAGATTCTACCACGAAATACCGAGAAATTCAGTAGTTAAACTTTTCCACCAATCAAATTACATAAGTACGTACGTTAATTAAATACGTTTGAATTATTGTAGCTCTACGCTATTTACCGGATATATAATTTAGCATTTAATTTTTAATTATGTTGTTATACCATGTTTTTGTAACATGAGATTTAAATTTTTTATTTGACAAAACTAAAAGTGTTTGTCGAATTTTATTATAAAATCCCACGCGTTACCCACGAATGATGTTTCGTCGGGAAAGAATTGACTTGATTATTGTGGATACTCCACAAATAAGCTATTAAACCTGTCATCGAGAGAAGCCAACAGTGGGACATATACATACTGTTTCTTTACTTTTATTATGAATATAAATTATTAAGAGATATAGAGATTGCGAATTATAAAGTCCATGACCTTATAAATTGTGAATATCAAAGGACTAAGGAAGCTGTGGTATATAATTATCAGTATGTTTCTCTAACTCTGGTTCGCAATAAAGCACATTCTATTCTGTTCTACCTACCCAGACGGACTTGTAAAAAGCCCGAATAATAATAATGGTCCTCCTAACCGATTTCGGCCACGGCGGCCAATGTCAAGAGATACTAGCCAACTGCGCTGGAGATATTATAGTGCACAAGTGTGTGCGCAAACACAGGTGCATTCTATTCCCTATATCTCATAACCCGATGGGACGGCAATCCGACATGACCGGAAAGAGTTCAGGTGCAGGACCAACGGCTTTACGTGCTTTCCGAGGCACGGGAGTGTACATACTTCCAAATTCCAGACTCCGGGCTAGCAGCCTGGCATACGGATGATTTTAATAACATTTTACTGGCCCGACCTGAGGTTTGAACCCAGGATCACCGTGTCTACGGCCTTACATGTTACACTAGATCAACGAGGCCGTCGAAAAAGCCCTAATACAATGTAACTATAATACAAAATTTGTAAGTATAACTTATTATAAATGTTAGTAGACATAAAATCCACAGGTAACTGTGACTACAATCCACAGCCCATATTGGAACAGCGTGGTGGAATAAGCTCCAAACCTTTTCCTCGAGAGTAGAGAAATCCTTTGTTGTTTTTTATTGTATAGGTAGGTGGATGAATATTTGGGCCACCTAATGGTAAGTGGTCCAACGCCCATAAACATTGGCATCGTTAGAAATATTAACCATCGCTTACATGTGCCACCAGCCTTGGGAACTAAGATGTCTGTCCCTTGTGCCTGTAATTACACTGGCTCACTCACCCTTCAAACCAGAACACAACAATACATAGTACTGCTGTTTTGCGGTAGAATATCTGATGAGTGGGTGGTACCTACCCAGACAAGCTTGCACAAAGTTCTACCACCAAATAAGTTCAGTAGTGGGGAACTTACATTCTGTTACTTATATTATTAAGCTTGATATTAATGAAAGAGTAAAATCATTTCTAAAATATTTCATCTTTCAAAATAAGAAAATAAATAAACTGCTCTTTCCAACGTTTACTTATAATTATAATGTAGTATAATGCAACCATGGTCTTTGTTTCGGAATCACTTAAAAATAATGATCGTTCAAAATCCAACCTTCGTAATACAATGGGCCAAGAATATTTTCCTGAGACCGTTGTAATACCGCCTATTATATTTCATGTTTCCAAAAAGGCTAATCGAATTGTCGAAGCAATATTATGTACTGTATATATAAAATAGGGCAAACTAGCTTCATTCGACTTCTTCCTATATTTTTTATGAAGAATTGCGGTTTTTTTTAGAAAATACATTTATATACTTTTCTAAATATAAAAATTGAGCCAAATCGCAGAACACATTAAATGTATATAATGGAAGTTTATCTAAAAGAATAACCCATTGAATGTTAAAAGATAAATTACCAAATTCCTTCCCTCTCTCTCACACGCGGGGGAAGCCTCAGGTGGAAACTAGTAAATTATATTTTCTACATCAAAATTTTATAGTGACGCAGTAAAAATCTTTGAGTTCCCCAGGCTCTAAGGGGACTAGGTTATATAGGATTTTTACCCAGTAAATCTGATGAACTTATTACAAATTGGTGGGACCGTGGATATAAAGTCAAAAATAACTTAAGCTCAACTGCCATTCGTGACTCTGATGAGCTCTTAATTTAAGGGTCTTCTTTGACGTTCCGCCGCACGAAGTTTTACGTTTTTAGCGCTACTGTCGCAACTATCGAGGCTCGGGCACGGCACGCACACATATACGTTTGCAGAGTGGGGTCGTCGCACTTTTTTTTCCTAAACTAAATTTTAACTTTATTGTCACTGATTTTGAAATGTTGTCAAATACATATCTATAGCGTTGAGGTGAGTAGTTTGGTATAAATAAACTGAATGAATGTGGAATGCTTTATTAAAAACGGAACAAGTATATATACAAAAAGTGAAATAAAAATAGATCAATAGGAATACAAGAAAAACATTATATAAACATTATTGAAACAAACATTTTATGCTAAAATAATAAAAACAATATTATTATTACTGTAAAAATAAATGTTTTATTTTTTTAATTACTCAATATAAAAAAATATGTTAATAAATACATAAAATAATTAAACTTCTAAAGAAAAATATATAATTCCTGAATCGAAATATATATTTTACAACATTTATTCTACTATGAAATTCACTTTCTCTCTTTCTAACCAATTGGAATAAAGCGGAATAAAAAGGATAGCGGGAATTTTGCGATTCGACTTTCGGTTTCTTGGTTCTGCTACGGAAATCTATTACACAATAATCGACCTTACGGATGAAGTACTTAAAGACTATATTTGCCTGAGTACGTTAGCTAATAAAATAAAAGGATAGCTAAGTTCTCAGGCGATTTGATGAGGCGTTACCGAATTCAGATATCTATAATCGGATTTTGAAATCGATTTGTAAATCTGAAATCGGATAAATATCAATTTGCAAAACCAATGATGACGATGAGGCATGAAAACGTTTCGTATATCCTCACTAGATAGCGCTTTGACGTAACAAAAAACTAAAAGAAACATTTTATGCTAAAATAATAAGAACAATATTATTATTACTGTAATAATAAATGCTTTATTTCTTTAATTACTCAATATAAAAAAAATATGTGAATAAATACATAAAATAATTAAACTTCTAAAGAAAAATGTTATAAAAAATGTATAATCCCTGAATCGCGGTATTGAAGGATTATACAAGGATTATGTACTTCGTTCTACGCATTTCTACTTGAGTACTAAATTGCCCGTTGAGTTGAGAGTCAATAATTTACTAACTAATGAGGGTTTATTAGGTGGGCCATCACGCGTATTTCGTTTTATGCATAAATGGGAGTTGGTCATTTTTATTATTTAGTGTTCAAAACACTATTTATAAATACTTTGTTTAGTTTTACGTTATCAATGAAAATAAGAATAATTTGAATTTTTACGACAATAAATTTATTGCCTCAGTTGTGTTTTACTGACCAATATAATTAGGAAATGGACGAAATAAGTAATTATATACATAAATATTTCAAAATATATATTTATTTATAAAAAAATTGCAATGTATCATTATATATGAGTGTGTTATAATTATGTAACTAGTTAGAATTTCAGCTCGAGTTATTTTTTGTTTTTTTATCAAACTACAAAATATACAAAATATTATCAGTAAAAATATCGTATCAAATGATAAAACACTAAAAATACCAAAAAAAAAACAGAATACATCAGACGGTTCGCTTCCTAAAATTTATGATGAACAGTCGGTGACAACTAAAACGTTCAAATACATACTAAATACGCTATTTACGCACACATTGATTTTGTGTAAGTACACGGTTCGATCGCGATCTATCAATGCGGCGCAAACCGACGTGCTCTCACTTCGGAGGCGCGTGGCCGACTGGTCTGCGAGGGTTATCGGCAGCTCGCATAAGAAAACACGTACAATTTCATTGTAATTTATTATAACAAAAAATAAGAAAATGTTTATTAAAAAATGAAGACTCCAGACGTTTCTTTATAGTTTTAACTTTATTATTTGATAAAATTCATTTCTAAATTCTCGACGATTACGATAATTTCGTCTCAATAAGGAAATGCGATTTTACTCGTTTTAGTGATTTTTCCGATTTTTTTTACACTTATCCATAAACATTATCTTAAATTCGAATGCTCTACACGTAAGTTAAATTCATTGGCTAACTGTGTGATTTATTTCAAGGTTGTGGAGCATCGCTTTCTATATAATTCTATCGAAATCCCGACCTTCGAATTTCCACAAACGTCAAAGAAGACCCTTAATGTAAAAACGTAATATGTCTGTGTTTTGATTTGTAGGAAGAGTGAACAAGTGAGTGAGCTGCAACGGCCATGTAAAGAGCCAATGTTAATGGGTGGTGGCGATCACATAATACTATCAGATATCAATTTATTCGCCGGTACATCTGCAACAAATATTTATTTGAATACCATGCGCGTTAATTTTGGTATACTCAATTGTCTTACTACTTACTGTATGTAGCTGTGGCTATACACGTTTGAGTGATATTAAGCTAAAATATTTTCTTGCGAAAAAAATATATTTCAAATAGTATTAAGACCTCTTAGGACGTTGACAATATCGAATGACTAATTTTGGCATACAAGTCTCGTTATCTTCATCCCTTCAAGGGTTCGGTTGTTAGAATCAGCGTTTTACGTATTTTCTTAGAAAACGATACTATTACATAGCTTAAAAAAAACAATATTTTGTTTTAATTATAAGAAAAACGAATATTATTAACATATATTTAAAGAAGTTTTCAGTGTAAATGTAACGATAACTCCTTAAAACTAAACTACTGATGCAAAGAAACGTGTTCTTCATAATTAATTCAAAACTACCTACTTATATATAATATATAATTAAGTATCCATATATTATATTATAACAACATAACTTTTTGGTGTTTTTTTTTTTTTTTATTGTATATGTTGGCGGACGAGCATATGGGCCACCTGATGGTAAGTGGTCACCAACGCCCATAGACAATGGCATTGTAAGAAATGTAAACCATCACTTACATTGCCAATGCGCCACCAACCTTGGGAACTAAGATGTTATGTCCCTTGTGCCTGTAATTACACTGGCTCACTCACCCTTCAAACCGGAACACAACAATACAAAGTACTGCTGTTTTGCGGTAGAATATCTGATGAGTGGGTGGTACCTACCCAGACGAGCTTGCACAAAGCTCTACCACCGAGTAATTGAATGATTTCTTAGATTATTACTTAAATTCGATCACAATAAATCTTAAATGAAATGATATTTAATTCTTATCACAAAGGAAAAGCACAGGTCATTTGATTAATCAGTAGTATTAAACCGTTAACAATGTTCACATTCCTTTGTGTGTTACATTACTAGTAATAACTGTTTTATAGATTACCATTGGTTCTAGCATTCGCTTGACTAGTCGTACCAATATTATAAAGATGTATATATTTCTTATCGACTAAAATGATCTTGAACAGAATTATTACGTCACATCAACAAATTCGTCTGTTGAAAAAAGTGTGGAGAAAGACCTACTAAGTGTTTATTATGTCACGTAATCAGTCGTTTTCACATTTGTTTCTTGACAGTTTTCAATAAAAAGTAAAACAACGGTCGTATACACAGGTCTTGCAACTTCAGTATGAGGTTCGTTGACATACTGATGCTATTAAGTTCAATTTACGGCCACCAGAGGCATGACAATTCGCAAAACAGTTAATCCAAACAATCCAAATCCAAACAAAACAGTTAAATAACAAAACAAAAATAACGAAAAATCCGCAAAACCCAACAAAACGATATAACAATGATTAAATAACACAATACTTGGGAGAGAAAAATATCAGCTTCGATAGCAGCGACGTAGTACCTCAAGCGGATGGTATTGCGAATTAGCAGTTGTTACAAACTCGCACCTCATCTCTCACCACTGAAATTGGACTGGATTAGTTGCAAGACCTGAGTATACTAACCCATTTCGGTAAGCTATTATTTTACTAAAGGGTTAGCATACTGTCCTCGATCTATTTACTATTATTTTAAAGCTTAAAGTTGTGTTACAAAATAGCTTAAAACCACCACTGAGTTTCATATGCTTAAATATTGTTTTCGATTAATTTCATTTATTTCTTAAAATAAGCTCCAAGCCTCGTCTCTTATCTTATCAAGGAAATTAACAGTGTGTTTGTAAGTGTTACTAATTTTTACGATCATAATAATAAATAGTACGAATAAATTTCTACGAAGCAACCGATGACAAAAATAGCTTTAATTAATTATTGAATGAATTCCATCTTAAGTCATAGTACAATAATGTACCAGTGCTCAGTCGGAGCGTGTAGCTAGCATGTAAATAAAGACACTATCTTTACTCAAATGCAAATCATTCTCGAGACACTTTAATCAAAACATTGACAACGCCTCATACATTGACAGTCTGTTTGAACACACCCTCTCTTTCAAAATTCAGGCGTTTATTTACTTCAGTTCAACATATAGATCATATATCATCTACAATGGAATTGGATCACAAAACGTTCCATTCGAACAAAGTAATCGATGTTTTAAAACGCAAATCGATGTTAACAGAAGGCACAGACGCCCGTATATCAGTCACACGCACAAATTTATTGACAATAAATAGTGAAAACAAATGATTCATACGATTCGTTGAAAATTCAACCTTATTATAGACGTTTTTATTTAATGGCTCGATTTAAGTGCAGTTTATTTGTTTTAACATTGCATTTCTGAAATTATTGTAATTGGTTCCATTTAAAAATAAAACAAATTTTACAAAAGTAGTTTCCCACTTATCTCACACATGCAGGTCTTCTAGCGATATTTTCGATAGCTGCAAAGATTGAGACTAGTAATGGTCAGTATTGTTCACCTCAGTTTGACACCGAATTCTTGATTAAGATTCACAATTGTGATTGAGATACATTCTTATTCTTACAAACTGCTCATATAGTAAATAATAAAAAAATAATAATAGTGAACTTCTTTCTCAAGCACTTTTGAATCGTAATTTTACAATTTTATTGCAAGTAAGGCTACTACCGGTTTGGAATATTAATGTATGTCTAGTTCTATACCGGGAAGTTTTGAGTCGAATAAAAACCATACGAGCAAACATCAACCCTTCTATATATAGTTATCAACGAAAAATGTAGGCTTTTAAGTGTATTTAACAAGTTTATAGGAGATCTCGTGATGTGTATATATACAGTGGTGGTCATATAATTAGAAGCACTTCTTATGAATGAAGAAAGTACAACTTCATCGTACAAATGTTCGTAAAAAACATACACATTAAATAATTAATAATCATACAATAATATAGCCACTCAAATAAAAAACTCATTAAATGCATAAAATATAAAACATATCTTACTTTTAATTACAAAATGAGTCTTACATATGTAGGATTTTATTTTCTGTTACTGGCCGCTTGGATGCCTAATTAGAAACATTTAAAAAAAGCATCCATAGCTCGTTCTTTCTTTTGAAATTGTTGAATAACATTTCTTTCTTGGCTTTTTCTATTATTTTGGCGGCAATTCAAAATTTAATCTGAATTTTATTTTGTTCAAAATGGGCAAAAATAAAAGTGTAGTGTAGTGACCCGTCAACTAAGCAAATTATTGTTAATTTACATATAGATCATAAGTGGGCGTATAGAAGAATAGCTGAGCATTTAAATTGTTCTGTTAAAAAAGTTTTAATGCAATTGATCATTATAAAACACATGGAACTGTTGAAAATGTTCTTAGAAAGGCTTGGCCAAGGAAATCCTCTCCCAGAGAAGATACGCTAATCGTTCGTGTTGCTAAAAAAGACCCAAGTAAAGGCTCCAACCGGATTAAAAATAAAGTTTTTTCGCCTGATGACCCGAGAAACATCTCGTCAAGACTGATACGCCGAAGATGAGTGGAAGCTAAATTGTTTGGAAGAAACTCTCGAAAGGTACCGCTTCTTATCAAGCAACACCGAGAGAAGCGATTATAGTGTTATTTTCAGATGAAACAAAAATAAATATGGTAAATTCCGATGGAAAGCGCTATGTTAGAGGCCATGTAAACAATGCTTTTAATTATAAATACACAAGGAGTATAGTCAAGCACGGTGGCGGTACAATGGATCAATGGCAATACAAAAATATCTTAGAGCACACAATGATTCCCTACTGTTAAAAACTTCTATTTTTAAATATAAATATTTTAAAATCACATTGTAATGCTATTATTATCACAAGTCATTGAACTTAATAACTGCATTACCAGTTTGTATCTTAATTTAAATTCATTTTACAAATGAACCAATGAAAGCCCTTTAATTATTTGGCCAGGTTTGTGAAATTAAAATTCTTATAAGCTATAGTGAACGTTTAATGGCAATGCTTGGCCCGAATCCAAATGTATGTTACTATCGGATTCGTTTTGATCTAGGCTTATGCGCTTCTGCGAACTGGAAATGAGTACCGATAACCGTACAAATAGGATATTGATAATAGCATTTATTGGTTTTAAAAATAATTATTAATTGCAAATATTCCTCTAGTCCATATAATATGGACAATGGACAAATATGGAAAAAAAATATCTAACAGACTTTCGAACAAATTAAAAGACCATCTTTAAACTTATTTGACAAGCAATAAATGTTCTCAATTAAAATCGAACCTCATAAACACGATTTAATTTTAACTTGATGGCTGTGAACAATTCTAAATTTTAATTCTGTATAAAATGACATAACATAACACTTATAAGATGTCAAATTTAAAAACCAAAATTTTAAATTAGAATTTATGAACGGGTCATTAAAAATTTTCAAATCGATTATTTCTTATCGCTACTGTGAATCATTTCATAATGGTCGTCGAAAACATTTTGTAATCGTCAGATATTGTTAATTACTTTTCCATCACGCAATAAAACAACCAATGAGAAAAACATTGTATTTTTTCTAAAGGTTTTTTGTGAAATGCGTTTTTATTATGAGGATTATGGAATTAATGGAATTTAGTCAATTTATATTTCACTTTTTGACAGATATACCTCATGTGAATTCCACAGTCAGACAGTAGGTAGTATTTTGTGCCGGCTTGCAGTTTGAGTCAGCCAATATAATTCCAGGCAAAGCCATGACACAGGTCTTACGGTCGGTAACGTAACAATGCCATTGGCTTGAATGCTGTATCTCGTATATCGAGAGACAGATGTGACCGTTTACTATGATTTTAGTTGTTTCATCAGGAAACTACAATTGTATTTACTTCAAATATAATTAGGAATTTCGTTTAAGGTGCTAATATGTTTTATCAGAGCTTAGATGGGCTACTGCCACTGAGTTTTCATGGGCTTAATTTGTGTTTATACAATATCTCTTTATCGATGCTTAAGGAAACCGTTATGTTGGATGAAAATATTTCACATCAATATTGAAGCAGCATGGTGGTACAAAGGTCGAAACTGTCTCCTAAAGAGAAAAACGGGCATTTGCTCAGCAGTCACATTTGAAGGCTGATACTTTACTTTATATATTTTAACAGTAAAAAGCTTATGAATGATAAAATGTTTACTTTATACACAGTTCAAAAAGACACGTCAATACGATTTAAATTTAATGCGTTATTTGTCTCGATATTAGTTGTGAGCTGAACTACATGTCGAATAGAATGACAATACAATCACTAAAATATTATCTTTATGTAACATTTACAACAAGTGTTATACGTTATGGCTCTCACTAAAAGTTGTACGAAGCAGCCGTTTACCAGTATTATTTGATGTCAAGTATCATAGTCAGTATCATGTCAGATATCAAGTATTAGTTTATGTCAAGATATCAGACAACAGATTTCTATAGGATATTCAATTTGTTTTTACAGTTTTGCAACTAGTCTATTATTTAGAGCTTTGTGCAAGCTCGTCTGGGTAGGTAACACCCACTCATCAGATATTCTACCGCAAAACGGCAGTACTTGGTATTGTTGTGTTCCGGTTTGAAGGGCGAGTGAGTCAGAGTAATTACAGGCACAAGGGACATAACATCTCTGTTACCAAGGTTGGTGGCGCATTGGTGGTGTCAGTGTTGGTTAATTAAAAATTAAAATAGAAATTCAATAATTGCCATTATTATGTAATAACTGTTCTTCGTATTTATCGATGAAGTAAATAATTTTTCATTATACCTTTCTGTATTTTTATCGGTGTGCATATTTCAGATATTAATATTAAATATATTTCTACATAGTGTGCTGTAATATTATTTCTAACGGAGGCCGCAATAAGCAGAAACCTATATTCACCCCTCTCAAACGGCCAATATCGAGAGAACATGTATAGTGATTTCATTGTGATCCAGTACTTAGCTCAGTGAAACACACTGGCCTAGCTTGATACCAGAACACGTGAAACAAGCGTCACCTCCAATAACAATACATGAACACTACTTATGTCACTTCTATATATAAGATGACAATTTTCTTTCAGTATTCACGTCAAAAATAATGACATAATAATGTTATAACAGTAAATAATGCTACTTTACTTGCGACAAAAGCAGTAAATTAAAGTAGAATAAAACCGTATATAATATAAATATTTCTTTGGCAAAAATTCAAGATGCTCCTTCATTTTTATCTTAACTTATAAATAAATCGCGTGTGAACCTCTGATATGTTGCGCACTCATAAAATACAATGTAGCGCCGGGAAACGTTCTTCAGATAAATTGAGTGCTCAAAAATTGCTGTCCTATAAATTACTTAGCTCTTATAGCTTTGACTTAAAGCCTAATTCGGTATAACTTGTTTTCTCTTAAAGAATTTATTAGTTTTATATTTGAAATTCCTTCAATAAAAACGTTACAATGCATGAATTATAATGCTAAAACAGAGTTTTTTTTTTAACCAATACTATCCCCATTCTAAATAAATAATTCAAATAATGAACTCGCCAACATATTTGCACAAAATAAAATAATAAAGGAATGTTTTAATAGCTGGGGAAAATCGGTCCACGTGGACGTGGACATTTTTTTCTGCAAATATTATGAAAACTCATCAAAATATATTCATTTGTGTGTGATGGAATTAGCTACCCTTTATCCTTTTCTATACCATTGACAATGTGTAAACAATTTCATAATAATCGGTTTAGTTAAGACATGAAAGCGTATCAAAACAAAAAATAAACAAAATCTCCTTTATAATATTGGTAAGGATTGATGGTTATGCCTTTAGGACTAGCAGGGTTATCTTGAACCAAGTGAACGACCGGAGTAGTGGTATACTTAGAAATTTACTATTATTTTATAAAATAAATCTATAATTTTATAAAATAAATCTATAATTTTATAAAATAAATCTATAATTTTATAAAATAAATCTATAATTTTATAAAATAAATCTATAATTTTATAAAATAAATCTATTATTTTTATGAAATATTTTTTTTACAAAAGTTATACGTAATCTTTGTATGCGAATGAACATCTATTTACAGATTACAATAATTTATGTATAGTAAATGTCCTTGAAAGTGTTCAGTATTAAAAATATCGTTTTCATTTCATTCGTGAATTTTAATTTTATACACAGCGACATCTACTGCCATGTAGTAATAGTGTTAAGATGGTGCTTTTTCATCAAAGTGATTGTTTATTTTTGTGTTTGCAGTTTGTTATTCTTAAAATCGACACAAATTAAAAAACATTACAACATTGTATCCATTTCTTGAAAACTTAGACAAATTGCACAATTTGTTTGGTACCACCGCGTGCTGAACACAAATATTGACAACATTCCTTTTACAGAGAAACAACACGTATTGACGTGTAGTAAAATCTTTCATTAAAAATATGCAGTTAATTTAATATTCGTAAAACATCGCTTTAAAATATACTAATTTAAAAATTAAAAAGCATATCTGATATATTATTAAAATATTTTTGAGCAAATCCTATGGTTTCTGAGAGTTAATGCTACTGTCCAACTAATGACGTCCAAAAAGTGGCTTTTATAATGTTGGATTATCTCTTATCATATTTTATTTTTCCGGCATCCTTTATTATAAATTATTTTTAAAAACAAATTACGCATATGACATTCAGTGATATTTACCCGGGTATATGAACCCGCAATATTCGGTTAGAATTTACTTTTATAATATCTTCAGCTCGGCCATTTCAGCTGGCAACATTATTCATGTGCCATTTTGAATTATTTGCTTCTTTTATAACACACAATCTTAATCGAAGCATCAGAATGACTTCCAAACATGCGAAGTCTCTGGAAAAATCTTAAAAACGCAAAGTTAGTATAAAATCCTTTATAATGTAGGCGATATAATTGCTATATTGTAGTATTTCATGCAAACAAGCCAGAATATAAATATTTTTTTTTAAATATCATAAAGAAATGAAATTTATATATTCATCAGTCTATCTCAAGGTAACAAAAGAAATTCTTCAACTGAATCAAATCTCAGACACGTATAAAATGAACTTCTTGTATAATATGGGGATCCCTAGTCGACGATTTCTAAAGCTCAGCTTGGAGTTACATTATTCAGGATGAGGGTAACTTATGGTATACCTTATTACTTCACGCCATGGTTGTTATATTTTGTTAAAGCAATTTTGTGTACCAGACTTTTTTTAAGATGGCCAATTTTTACGCAAATAAGAGCTTATCCGAGAGGAGCCGAGATGGCCCAGTGTTTAGAACGCGTGAATCTTAACCGATTCAAAACCGGGCAACCACCACTGAATTTCATTTGCTTAATTTGTGCTATCTCATGCTTGACATTGAAAGAAAACATCGTGAGGAAACCTGCATGTGTCTTTCACTGAAATTCTGTCAAATTGGAGCAGTGCGATGGAATAAGCTCCAAACCTTCTCCTCAAAAGAGGAGAAGAGGCCGTAGCCCAGCAGTGGGACATTCACAGGTAACAGAGTTACCTGTAGTTAATGCAGCATTAGCAAATATTTATGCAAGATTTCAAGTTTAATGTTGCACATTAATTTCTGACATTTCATTAGCGTCTTCTGCGGTGAATTTCAAGTTTGTTCTTACAGCATAGTGCAAATGAACTTCTGCCTATTCGTATGAAATCAGACTAAAGTGTTATCTTATTAACACAATTCTTGCAAGTGATTAGTGGTCAATCTTGTAAGGTTTTATATGTATGTATTTGTGTTAAATGCAGCCACGGCAGCCATTTTCAGCAGAGAGATATTTAACCTGTACACGGAATATAAAAGAGCATAAGACTGTGACACAGATACACTTCCTTTATCTCATTATCATAATTCTATTGGATTAATTGAAAACTGTAACGTGTTTTTCGGTGCATGGATTTTATCAACTTTTGAACTCAAGGCTGTTACTGAAATTTTCTTGACAGAAAACCCGAGGTATCTGAGGTTATCCATGAGAGTGCCCTTCGTCTTCGCCAACGTCTGATAATTGAGCCAATAATTCATCAGAAAATAACCTAAGATTTTATTAGATTTTAACTTGAAACAGCCAACAGCAGTTCAACATCCATATAAACTAGACACTAGAATAACGAAACATTTTCGTAATGTATACAATGATTTTTTTAATTAAAAATAAATAACAAAACATTCCAACCGGATTATTAGTTAGCGTGAATTCGGCGATAATAAATTCCTAAAAATATTTCTGTGATTATTATACATATACAAAACAAAAGTTTATTGTCAATATATAATTTTTGTTACCAGTTTTGGTGATAAGATATTGAAAAGATTTACAAAGGATTTGCCCTCTTTATTACGTGAATATCATTGAAAATTATCTTTCGTCAGGCTTTTGGTAAAACGTACCCTTAATGAGGGGATAGGAAACATGGATTATTAATAATTTCTCATTTGATCGTAAAATGTTCACCTCATTTATGATTTTTTATTTATAAACACGATATCAAATATCTTATGGTTGTGTTAGAAGACTTTCTTTATACGAAGTTAATAATATCTCTAGGGATGTGATTTCAATGTATAATTTAAAAATATATATAATTATAATACAAACAGAAGAAGTATAATGATAGTGTGAAAAAAAAAATTGTTGCCATATAATTATCCTGTTAACAATTTGACTAACGTAACTAATATATTTAAAAGCGTTTTTATATTTCGTGTCATTCATCTATCATATTTGTACATCAAGTACAGAGTATTAGTCTGCAATTCTAATAAAATTATAAAATTAATCAAAAATCTCTACGTTTTTTCTATATGACAACCCTGGTTTCACTTGTCACGAAATCGTGTCGCATTGCGCCGCTACGGCAAGAGATTTTTTTTTTCGACTGGACGTTACATTTTTTATAAGCTTCATGTGTGAAACTGAGGTTTTTAACGAGGTTGGCGCTGCGTTAATGTATTAATTATTATGCGATGAATCGAGTTCGTTGCAAATTTTAAAGACCCAATTAATGGGTGACGCGCAAAAGTTTTAATATGAAAATTAACGAATTGTTTATTTTATTAAATTCGTTTGTTTTGATTTAAATTGTCATTTTGTATTTTATTGAAAATGAAAAAATACATAGCCTGGATTTTTTTTATTTTTACATTTCAGATAATGTTTTTTTCTCTGTCCATTGTACCTTTATTCTTAGAAGTAAAGTAAGACATGTAAGTAATTGAGTTTCAGGCTCGCTTATGAATAACAATAATTCTCAAAATTGAAACGAAAAAAATATAAACATGCAAAATTAATTTAGATACATTTTAGTACGATATATATAGAGATATACAAAAAAAATATATAAGCTGTAAAAAGTAAAAAAAAAACATACAGAAACAAAAGACACACTAAGTGCAAGGCTACACGTCTGTGAATATTTCTTTATTAAGAAAACTGTCGTAAACCATATAATATTAGACAGTAAAAAAAAACTTAAAAAAGAATTAATAGTCACAACTACGTAACTTACATTCATAATACAGACATTAAGCTACTACGTAAATACAATACTAATAAAATATACATCAAGCCTACCATGTTTTGGCATTGAGTTCTATTTACACAAGTATTAGTTAATAGCCGCCGAGGGACAGACAACGAAAATAAGGAAGGAAATAAAAATTCCCTGGCAATGTTTATTTACTAAGAAATGGCGTCGAACAGGTAGCCAAATAAACGATATTAAAACAAGAAATATGGAATATACTCTAACAGTCTAAAGTTATGGCTTATGTTATAAAATTTATTTTAAACTTATCTTCGTACATTTTCTGATGTATTCCGATTCCTTGAAGTTTTCGAAGTGACAAAAACGTAAGTAGTTGTGACTGCCGATATTATAAGTAAACAAAATAATGTTTTATATTATTATACAATTTAAATATAATGATTTGATCGATGAATGTGATAATATATTAATATTATTTTTTTTTTTTTTTTTTTTTTTTTTTTTATTGTATTTGTTGGCGGACGAGCATATGGGCCACCTGATGGTAAGTGGTCACCAACGCCCATAGACAATGGCATTGTAAGAAATGTTAACCATCACTTGCATTGCCAATGCGCCACCAACCTTGGGAACTAAGATGTTATGTCCCTTGTGCCTGTAATTACACTGGCTCACTCACCCTTCAAACCGGAACACAACAATACAAAGTACTGCTGTTTTGCGGTAGAATATTTGATGAGTGGGTGGTACCTACCCAGACGAGCTTGCACAAAGCTCTACCACCGAGTAAGTATTATGAAATTTGTATTAAAACTGGATATGTAAATCAGATTTTTTATTAAAAATCTGTATTAATCAAATAAAAAAAATACGAATCAAATGTTTTATTTCAATAAGAATAGGAACAAGTGAGTGCGTTGAACTGTACTTGAAGAAATTTCGCAACGGAGGCGTTACATACGGATGTAGCTCCACGCACTCCATCCCATTATTTTAATGTATGTACAGTAATGTTTGTTCAAGAAAATTTGAAGGTTCCTCTGAAAGTCGCTGTTCGAAGTTATATTGTTTACTTACGTTTCACAGCTTTTGTGCAAATTTTATTTTTAACGGGAATGATGATATACCACGTGGTCATAGGTTTAATATTATGATGTTCGTATCAAGTAGTTAGCTAAATACATAGAAAGGTTTCTCTTTTCAAAAGGTAGGTGACTAAACAAAAATCGGTATTGTCTCTTTGATAATAAGTCGACTTTCCCTTTCGGTGGTATAACCATAATTTCATGAAACGTGCTTTGAAGTTGTAATTTGGTGAAGGAAAATAAAAGTTGTCGAGATCGATTCGATATCGTAATTTCTTTAAACAATTTGGTGGTTTTTAATATCTATAGGAACTTATCTTTTAGCACACAACATATTTATCACCGAAATTTTTAACGAATAACTTTTTATTTAAGAAAATCACATATATTTTTATTTATTCATAGTTAATTAAACTTGAGCTTTACAAAAAACAATAAAAATTATAAATTATTAATGTACCTACAAATTTTAAATTCCTTTCACTTACGGTGAAAGGAATAATTTTTTCTTCCAGTGCCAATGAATTTGGTCATATAAAAAAAAAACTAAGTAAGATGATGAGAAAGCCCTATTGCAAGGGCTTATATTTATTTAATATTGATGATATATATAGTAAGTATATAACCGAAATCAATATTTTTTCTTTGTTTTTCTAAGACTTCATTTTGTTGATGATGACGATATAACCCTTTTTACTATTTTTGGTGTAGAAATTATTCAACTGCATAAGGATATAAAACAGTAAAGGTGTGCGTATCCAAACACAGATGCAATAATTATTCCATCACAATCATAGTACAATAGGACGGCAATCCGTCACTGGAGAGATCAGAGAGAACATTGCCAACTTCCAAATTCCTGACTGTGAACCTGGGTCCTTGCGATTTGTAATTGTAAAATCTAGCAACCAGCTAGCAGAAGATTTACCGAAACAAACAAAATTATTTAGCAATTTTAGTTCTTAATCAGTTTAATTTGTTCCGAGTAAATATAAACATTATAATATCATAAAGTTGAAAATTCAGATAAACATTTGTTCTTTGAAACTTTTGTGAACTGATGAAAAGATTTCTAAGCTTACACAAGATAACACGCTGGAGGGTATTAGTGAATGTTTGAACGCACTTGTATGAAATATAGATAATGGGAAAACGTAAATGCACTTGCCTGCTTCGTTGGTCTAGTAGATATAAGACCACAGGTCTCTAGGTTCTGGTCTCAGGAGTGAATTTTTTTTTAGGATTTTTTTATAGAATAGGTAGGCGGACCACCTGATGCTTACATTGCCAATGGGCCACCAACCTTGGGAACTAAGATGTTATGTCTCTTGTGCCTGTAATTACACTGGCTCACTCACTCTTTAAGCCGGAACAATACCAAGTACTGCTGTTTTGCGGTACAATATCTGATGTGTGGGTGGTACCTAACCAGACGAGCTTGATATTGTTTTCAATAGCTTTACAGAGTAACTTTGTAAAAAAAGTACTGTTGTAACGACGCTATGGTACTTTATATATAAGAAGATATCTGGTAACTGCAATAATTGAACTGTGTGTGTAACTTTTAGTTCATTATCAAATGTTATTTTGTCACATGCATCGTCTGAGCATATAAAATTTTGACTTTAATAAACGTGTGATACATTCGTTTTACTGAGGTCGTGCCATAAAGTCTCTTGCACGGACCACTACGGTAATGAGGGAATTAGCAGGCATCCGTAAAATAACACCATCAATTCACCCATTCGCCAGAGTCGGCAAGTTACTCAAAGAGTAGTTGCCGACAATGCTTAGGATATACAATATGTCCGTAGCATTTTAGTAGAAATGAACAAATTAAGCTAGGTAGATGAAGAAAACTCATGCAGTTCTGAACTGCTCCGAGCTCTATGTCAGCTAATGACGGTTGCAAATATGTTAAAACATCTGGAAGGGAATGAAAATTGTATGATTGTGGTTAAAACTCGAATAATCAACAAAAGTTCATTTATCTTAATAAGTACGGCTGCCGTCGAGGATGCAAAGAGATCGATATAAATTTGCTTAAATTTATTTTAATTCATATAAACTTAAGACTACGTAACAATTGTACGTTGTGAGTAACAAACAAGTCATTTATAATTTTATAAAATTAATATTAATGCATCGGTATGGTTCGAACAAGCAATGGAACAAAGCTTGCTGAGATGGCGGTTTCCACGGTGCCACTACGGTAGGTATTAGTCGTCGCTTCGAGAATTTAGGGTTTCACGGTGCAGATGGCCACATAACATCTTATTCATACAAAATTTTGTTAATTGATGCGTAAACAAATATCTGTATTATCTATGTGTGAGGTTCTATCATTCATTAATATATAATAGACGCAGTCATACCATTTGCAATTCCAATTAATAATATAACAATATTTTACTTTATTGAATTTCATCAATTTATATAGTCATAAATATTCATCAACGTAAAATAACTAATTAATTTATTCATAAAAATGATTGCAAATAACATTTAATATTTTTTTTAAATATGCGTTGTACAAGTAAACTTCTTCCCCATGAGGTAGAAAATCTTAAGGAAGAAAGGAGTAATTCCTTATATACTTATAAATTTATAAATTACAAATAAGGTACATAAAAAAACTTGAATTATTTAAAAACACGAAAGACTATTATGTATTTTACATTTATTTTTACCGAGGACGTTTATGTTCTTCATTAGAGCTGTAAGCGTATCGTGTGATTGACACATTATTTACGTGCATTTACTCAGGCTACTTACATTATTATAGCCTTAACTATGAATTAATGTTGTTCGGGTGATTACGTTAACAATACACTGTCTTCTTCTTTCAAATGACACATCAATCATGATAGAAAGTGATTAACGTTGTTTAGTGACTGTGTAGTGAAACATTGATTTCTCTCTTTCTATCATCATCGATTTGAAATTTGATAGAAGAAGACGTAGTATTGTTTAAACGAAACACCCTCTCAACAACTTTTATTAGTAATCAGTTGATATTATTCTCTGCAATTTCAACAATTAACAAATTAATTAAGACGCGTAGTATTTTAGCTGTTCGAAAATAAATACAGTAATAATTTTGCTGTGTTTGTAGAGGGATGGAATAATAAACTTTCATCGTTATTTTGCCACGCTTTTATACACTTCATTTTATTCACTTCACAAACTCAACCAATGAGTAAATCAATATACGAAGTCACTAGTTATATCGAAACTTTACATGAATTTCGGAAAATTCGGATGAAAATTCAATAATATGGCACCATTGCTGATCTATAGGAGCTGATAGCTAAGAGGTATGATGGAACTATTTAATAACTAATAGATAAGTTAACCCTTAAAGTTTGGACCAATTTCGTTTGTTTTGAAGAGTGCCATATACTTGTGACGACGGTATGATGATGACACATAGGTGAATAATAGAACTATAATTAAGCATTCCAATTCCAAACCTAGCTTCCTGACAAAATCGTGATTTTTATTTTAAGCTACGGCCACCTATGCGGGTTAAGCCGTACCTGGAAAATAGTAATGTAAATATACTATATATCATTTACATCTAATTTAAAATATAAACCTCAATACAAAATAACTGTTATTTCAATATATAAGTTCAATCACTGCTTAAAGACTTACCGTCTTAACAATAGTGAGGGAAATCATTTTATTTTTTCTATTTCTTTCATACGGACTTGATAGTCAAAAGAAGACACCGCATTGTACGGCGTTTATTAGTAAAAGAATATCTTTAAACATATGGCACCTTTTGTGAATAAAAATATATGGTTTTCGAGAAACTTAACAAAAAGACATTTGACTATGTAGCGCATCCACAATGTTTATAGGTATTGCTCAAACCTACATGAGAGCCAAAAGCCAAGATGACCCAGTGGACTCGTAGCCCTCCGAGTTCGCTCGAGGCATTGAAGCCGCGAGAACATAGGACCCAAGCTCTTGCGACGTGGTGCGACCGTCTCTGCGAAGAACGGTACACGGGCAAACGCGTCGTCAGAGCGATCCTGCCGGCCTTCGAAGCCTGGATGAGACGAAAGCGACGAGTCACCTTTCGACTTACGCATGTAATGACCGGTCACGGTTGTTTCGGAGAATACCTGTGAAAGATCGGACGTGAATCGACAGTAATGTGACACCACTATGGCGTGGATCGGGACACAGCCCAGCATACGTTGGAGGTATGTCCCTCGTGGAGCACGGAGAGGTAGGTCCTGGTCTGCGAAGTCGGACATCTGCGAGCAATTGTGTCAGCGATGCTCCGAAGGGAATCGGCGTGGAGGGCCTTCTGTGAGACCGTCATGGTCCAGAAGGAGACGGCTGATCGGGAACGGGAAAGGGCCGAACCTGCTCGGCGGAGACGACCTCGGCGTCGTCTCGGCTCTCCCACAGCCCCAACGCCCGGGGTTTAAAATATGGGGCGTTACCCTGGGGCCGTGGATGCATGAGAGGGGTCTCATGTGTCCTATTTTAAACGGCCCTGAGGAGGACGTCAGCTGGGATGGCCTCACACTGTCGTAGGCACTAGCGAGGAGTGTGGGGGCGAGATTATCTTCGCCCCCTGAGGAGAGTTCCGCCGAGCTAAGAGCGGAGTACAGCATGGGACGGGCCGCGGATGCGTATATCAACACGATCCCGCAGCCTTTCCGATCCGTGCCGAGGACGGCCATCACAGTGGTTTTAGTGGGTAAGAATCCCACATAACACGGTTCCCCCCCTTCTCAAGGGAGACCTTTCTGAAGGTTCCCACTGCGTGAAAAAAGAAAAAAAAAAGTGGACTCGTAGATCTTAACTTAAGCCAACTCTATATCTTGGCAAGCGTTGAGTGGAAAATGGGCCTCCTTATGGTAAGTGGTCACTTTACTTTATTTTTGGTCATATGCGCAAAGATTGCCGGGAAGATATAACTACTTTAACTATTAGCCGTATATTTTATATAATCCGTTTGTATACTTATTGTAATAGCAACAAGAATAACTAAATAAGTATTTCAAATAATTAAAAGTATCTTAAAGGTGATAATACTCCAAAGAATAAATTTAAAAACAACGTTCATTACTGTTGCATGTGTTTTTCCAGCTACATGGATACTAAATAGACTAATTGCTTTGTAAAATGTATGAGGCTAGAACGGGTGCGGTCGAGTCAACATGGTACAATCAGTGACATAAGAAGGACGGTAATAAATAAGAACTCTGCCTGGAATTTCTAAGTATTAGCTAGATTTTTATTCAGCAAATACCGTGGTAATCCTCGACTAGGATTTAATTTCTAAATAGAAATAAATAACAAACTTTTTTAGTTTTTAGTTTTTGTATTAAATACTTAGGTACTTATTTTTCTTTCTGTGGTAAGATTACTAAAATGTTAACTGTTACAGTAGGAATTTATGTAGGCTCTGTTCTAACAGCAAACAATTATTGATTTAACTTTCATTTTAGCCAATATACAGAGATTATTTTTTTGAAAATTCCTAGAATAATTTATACTTTCAACCATACCAGTTCATTATGCCCGATTACTATATTCAACAAATAATTAGTTTTGATTACGGATAATAGAAGCATTTTATTTTTTTATCTAAGAGGGAAACGAGCATCTGGCTTCTTTTATGGATACCATCGCCCGCCCATTGACACTTGCAACACACGAGAGTTTACAGATGCGTTGCCGACCTTTAAAGAATGAGTACGCTCTTTTACTGAAGGTTTCTATGTCATATCGGCTTGGAAAAATCGCCGGCAAATTGGTTGTGTGAGGTTCGCTACTAACTGAGAGTGCAATGCATAACAGATAATTATTGGCTTAAATATTCATATGTCAGTTTGTAAGCCTATTCCTATGACAATCGCGTAATAGTTTTACGGCTTAGGGGCAGCATAGTTATAATTATAAAAGTCACAAGTGCGATCCTGACCACTTGGGCTATTGTCGTCCCCACTCCTAACACAAGCTGTACACTTAATCGGAGGTAGACATGTAGGTAAGGAAATAAGAGTACTAGTTATTTCTTAATATGCCTGTTGCATGTATGTAAATCTAAAGTTTTACATGTCTTCGTTATTAACCTTAAAATAATTTATCATGCAATGAAAAACTTACTCAAAACAATCGGTTGACACAAAGATTCGTTAATTCATATAGGAATTGAGAGTCATTCACATCTATTCATAGCAATTTCAACTATGAAATAAAAATAATCTATACTACTATATAAATCTATTGGTTCTGTCTGTACATTAATTTTTTCTCCACCTAATTTTGTGATAAATTATCGTTTAATGATGCAGTGATTCACATTATACTATTTTTTTATATTTGTCTGCCTGTCTGTCTGTATGTCTTCGTATAACTCAAGAAAGGCTTGATCAATCTTGATGAAAATTGGTACAGACAAAGAACATGTGGTGGCGCAAATGTTAGGTTAGGTTAGGTTAGATAAGATACCCCCGTCCTTCCCGGTATGGGGGTGTTGTGCTATGCGGACGACACCCTCATCACCGTGACGGGGCGGGACTTTCGGGAGGCGGCCCGCCTGGCCGAGGTCGGAACAACCCTGGACCGGATGGAGATGCTGGGCTTGAGGGTCTCCGTATCCAAAACGGAGGCCCTCCTCTTCCACGGTCCACGGAGGGGCCCCCCACGAGGGGCGAGTATCACCGTCCACGGGACGGTGATCGAGGTGCGGGCCCAGATGAAGTATCTGGGCCTGATCCTGGACGGGCGTTGGAGCTTCGGGCAGCATTTCGTGCAGCCCGGCCCGAAGCTCGTCAATGCCGCCGCCGCCTTAGGCCGCCTCCTACCCAACGTTGGAGGACCGGGATCGCTATGCCGACGCCTCTATGCCGGTGTAGTGAGGTCGATGGCACTGTACGGTGCCCCGATTTGGGTGGACGCACTCACCGCTTCCAACCGGGCCCTTCTGCGAAAACCGCAGAGGGTCATAGCAGTGAGGGCGATAAGGGGTTATCGTACGGTATCGTGGACAGCGGCGACCCTCCTCGCGGGCGACCCGCCCTGGGAGCTCCAGGCGGAAGTGCTCGCGTAGGTGTACCGCTTCCGGGCCGAGGCGAGGGAACGCGGCGACCGTCCAGGGTCGGCGGAAGTCGGGCGGATCAGGGCTCTAGCCCAGCAAGCCCTGATCACCCGATGGGAGGAGGACCTCGGGTCCCCCACGGCGGGCCTGGCGACAGTGGAGGCGGTACGTCCCCACTTGAGTCGCTGGGTCCGAAGGAAACGAGGCACGCTCTCGTCCAGGCTGACGCAGGTGTTTACCGGGCACGGATGCTTCGGTAAGTGCACGAGATAGCGCGGCGGGAGGTGTCACCCTCCTGCCACGAGTGTGGTGCGCCATTCTACACGGCGCATCACACCCTGACGGAGTGTGCCACGTGGGGGCCCCAGAGGCATTCCCTGGCGGCGGTTGTTGGCGGAGACCTCTCCTTGCCGAGCATCATCAACGCGATGCTTGGAAGCGAGGGGTGCTGGTCAGAGATGGTCTCCTTCTGCGAAACTCCTCCCTAGTGAATGGAGGCCCGCATAGGCGGGCCGGCCGTCGGAGCGTCACGGTAGCATGCGCAAGCGATCCCGTGGTGCTCCCGTTAAGATTGGAAGGGTACCGCTGGGTTTTTAGTGGGTATTCCGATGACCGGGGCACACTCGGTGCCTTGGACATATGGCGAGCCCCACATACCCCTCCCACTGTTCCCGTGGGGGGAAACACGTAAAGCGATTTCCCAGCGTCAAAAAAAAAGTAGATAAGATATATAGGGTTTTCCATTAAGGGCGCTTGATCTTTGAAATGCAAAAAAAAATACATGTAGGAAAGATATTTTTTTATTTGGAAGGTCTATCGACCCCATTATGTATGGAATATGACATCATTCAAATGACCGCCACGGCTTCGGTTGGTGGCGCGCACACGAAAGGTCCAATTTTCGATGACTCTGGCGCACAAATCGGGCTGTATTTGATCGATGGCGTGGCGTATGTTGACTTTGAGGGCATCGGTGGTTTGCAGCTTGTTGGCATAGACCTGCGACTTAAGAAAACCCCACAAGAAAAAGTCCAGCGGGGTCAAATCGCACGATCTCGGTGGCCAGTTCACGTCGCCTCCGCGCGAGATGACCATGTCCAGAAATTGCTCGTGCAGAACTTCCATCGTAGCGTGTGCTGTGTGGCACGTAGCGCCGTCCTGTTGAAACCACATGTTGTCCAGATCCATATTCTCGATTTCAGGCCAAAAGAAGTTGGTTATCATCGACCGGTATCGCTCACCATTGACGGTGACGGCCACACCATTATCGTTTTCGAAAAAATACGGACCAATCACGCCTCCGGCCCAAAATCCGCACCAAACAGTCACTTTCTGCGGGTGCATTGCCACTTGGTGAACCTCGTGTGGATTGGTCTCGTCCCAAATACGGCAATTTTGCTTGTTGACATAGCCATTCATCCAAAAATGCGCCTCGTCGCTGAAGATGATTTTTTTGCCAAAATCGGCGTCAACTTCCAACTGCTCTAATGCCCAGTCAGCGAACACACGGCGCTGTCTATGGTCATTAACCTTGAGCTCTTGGGTCAGCTGGATCTTGTACGGGTGCAGGCTCAAGTCATAACGCAAAATTCGCCAAGTTGTCGTCTGCGAAAGGCCGAGTTCCTGTGCGCGACGCGGAATTGACTGCCGCGGGTTTTCGAGGACACTGTCGCGCACAGCGGCGATATTCTCGGCAGATCTCGCGTTACGTTGACGCACGGGAACCGGCTGATTGTTAACTGACCCGGTTGACTCGAATTTGTCCACCAATCGACGGATAGTCGACTCGGCAGGACGATCATCGCGACCGTAAAACGGGCGAAGTGCGCGGAACGTTGCTCGAACTGAAGACCCATTTTCATAAAACAATTTTATAATTTGCACGTGCTGCTCGACACTGTAACCTGCCATGGTGGTTTGGGAGGACGGAATGAATATAACACACTGCATTTGACAGCTGTCACTCTGTCAGTTCAAGCGTCCCTATTGGAAAACCCCTTATAAGATATATAGGCATATATAAGATCGGTAAACCATACGGTATCTTATGAAAATTAATTTCAAATCGTTAATTACGTATTTCTTTACCAGTAACCGTGTGTGTGTGTGTGTGTGTGTGTGTGTGTGTGTGTGCGCGCGCGTGTGTGTTATTATAGTAATAAAATAATTTATTATATTTTTATTTATTATACGCGTGTGAAGCCTTGGGGCACAGCTAGTTCACAATATAACAAAAGTGTATATATCAAGTTCTATATTCAAATTGAATATCATCTTACGTTCCGTTGAAAATTCGGCTTTATTTTCCCGGCATTATTACAAATCTCACTGAAATCTAAGAATTTAGAGATTTTCAGGGCTTATGTAGACTTTGTGGTTCTTAGACGTAATCATTTTATGTTACATCAATGTGAATTATACAAAATTGTATATAAGCTCTTATTAGTTATCATTTTTAATAATTTCTTATTAGTTTAGCTGCTTTGTTATTTCATCCTAACTAATATTAATTATAAATGTGAAAGTGAATTTGTTTGCTATGCTATCAAGCCTAAACCAATAAGTCGATTTTAAAATTATTTCACCAATGGAAAGCTACATTATCAGCGAGTAACATAGACTACATTTTGTCCCCGTATCTCGAAAACGCTAGTTATAAATATAATTATAAAGTAGTAGTTGTAAGTAATATCATAAAACTATTATTATCATTGAAGAGCATTATAAAATAGAATTTTTTTAATGAATCTCGAAACGAATTCCGAGTAATTTAAGCGTCCTTGTTCATGTGTCACGTGTCACGCGCACGCTATCTATTTTCAGGAATTATGAAAAAATCATATAATATAATTATACCACAATTAGTTTGCGCCTGTGTGTGAGAAGGGGACAGATATTGGTGTGTGTTCTTTTCTATACTCCTGAAATTGCATACACGTGAATGCATTGGTGCAAATTTTGGTGATTATTGTTTGGGTTGTTAAGACGTGCAAGCGTAACAAACAAATCAACAAACTTACCCTCGTATTTATAATATAGCTTAATTTAAATGAAGTGTATTAAGTCATATGTAATAAACAAAATCTTTTTTAATAATATCAATGAATAAAATCTCAATCAGCCTTCAAACCGGAACACAACAATACCAAGTTTTGCTGTTTTGCGGTAGAATATCTGATAAGTACCTGGGTGTACCTAACCAGAAGCCCTACTACCAGTAAAAGTACCTACTTACATGAGAGCTCACGTAAGCTTGCTTTGGTTTGAGTACATATGGATAATATGTGTATATTATGATTATGATTATTATACTTTGATTATTTCAATACACTTGCGCTACCGGCTAACTACTTAGCCGGACCAGGGCCTAGCACGGGTATGATATTGGTCTATAAAGAACGTTTATATCGAAACACATACAAAGCAAAAATCTTGTTTATTTTGGCCTGGGATCTTTCTCGGACGTATACAAAACAACTTACTAAAGTTTCATAACAATGAAACGGATGAATAGTTAGAAACGCACAGTAAACAAATATATGAAAATCCATTCGTCACATAGGTACATATAATTTCATCATGTAAAAATATGTATGTAGATAAAATAATACCGGACTGTGTATAATGGTATGTGTTACTAATGGTAGCGATAGATGGCGGTAGTAAAATCTGTTAGTTTCCTGAATCACGCTGTCTAGATTCGCTACTCAATATACAGTGTGTAATAAAAACCCTGTCCGACCCGAAAGTGGCATATTGGTGTGTTATAGACATTACTAAAAATAATATTAAAAATCAAATATTCATTATTATAAAAATGTTATTGTAATTTAAAAAACATATTTTAGTGCCCATTAATTCCCCAACATCGAGCATTTTTTTTTGAAATGTTACAGAGCCAAATGACTCTAGTGACAACACTAGAGTCATTTGGCGGCTCCTTTGAGTTCCTTTGAAACGCCGCTGGCACGTGTAAGGCCGTGTCACTACTGCTCAGCAGTGACCGGTGCGCGATATTGTGCGATATTGTTTGCCGACTTAATAAAAAAGCCACAAATCACTTAGCTCACATTCTCAGTAAGAGGTCTGAGCAAATTGGGCACTGATGCGTAATTTATTTATTATCTTTTTCAGGGAAACACAGTAATTTTATACTTATTCACATATTTTTTTTCATAACACAATCAAGTTTCCATGACTTACTAAAACATAAATGATTACATTAACCACACAGCTTATAAGAGAACAATATAAAAAAAATATAAATAAATTAATGAACGTCATGTGAATCCTTATCCTTAAACTATCATGACGTTGGAATATTTTATTACTTTTCGTTCACAAAAATGTCTCTTTGTTACGCCGGTTCATACTAGTGTTGCATGTCGATAGTCCACTATCTATAGACAATCGATTATTTATCGATAATTAAAGTGTAAGCAATGGTATCGATAGCTTATCGATATTATTGTCACGTATCAATACTGTCAATAATAATGATACTATCGATAGGTTTTAGTTAAAACTAATGGATTTTGCAATACTATGGATACTATCGTTACTATCGAATTAATTACTATCGATTGTATCGATAGTATTATTGTTACCAATAGTATTGTTTACGGTGAGCTATCGTTACTATCGATAGTATCGACAGTATTGACAATAGACAATACTTTCGACAGTACTGTCGATATCCTGAATAGTTTTTGAAATCAACTATCGATATTCAAACTATCGATTGTTCTGCAACACTAGTTCATGCCGAAAGGCGGGGTCGCGGCTTCTTCAAGAACGCGGCGTGGCGGACGTCACGCCTATGATGCCATGTGATTTTCGTCATTTAATTAAATTTAATATTAATTAAATTTTAAAAAGCTTACTATTTTAAAAACGATTACATAAATAGATTCGACTCACTTTACCTGATAACTAATTCACGGATCGGACAAGGTTTTTGTTACACACTGTATATAAGGTGAATGTGAATTTTGTTAACAAAAAAAAATTAAATATCTAGCACCCGGTGACAGTAAGGCCAACAGCATAAACGCATACAGGAAAAAATATTAAAAATAAATCGTTAAAATTATCAGACAAAATAAATTATAGTGTGATTAGTGGAAAGTTTCATTTAGCTTTTGATCTAGTGTTGCAGAACAATCGATAGTTTGACTATCGATAGTTGACCTCGAAAACTATTTGGGATATCGATAGTATTGTTTTGTGTTAATACTGTCGATAGTATCGATAGCTCACCGTGAACAATACTTTTATTTACATATAGTTTTTGGTATTTGCTTTTAAAACTCACTTCGAGTTTTAGTCGGCTTATCTCGAAAATTCTATATTCTGAACGAGGTAGGTTCACCTAGTAACAAACAATGACGGACTAAAAATAAAAAAATAACAGCCTGTTAGTGGCTCACACATGGGCAAAGGCCGCCCGTCCTCTTTAGGAACCTATATAGCCACGCTTGCTAAGATTTAAACCTGAATCGTTCAGATAAGATTAATGTATTTTTATCACAGTGTTTCTCAGACTAGTGAATTCAGATATTAACGAAAAATATTTCAATGATTTCGGTCAAAATTATAAATAATTTTCATTCTAAACGACATTAAAAAAATATTTGCAATTAATCTTATTTAATGAAAACTAACCAAGGTTATAATGGCGTGTATTTATTGTATTACCTGGTATTCGTTGCAATAATAGTGCGTACATCTCAGCTCAATCAACTGGAAATAATTATAATATTTAATTTCTAGATTACACCCACACATAATAATAAGCTAATAGTATGTGTGGGCATAATCTTGAAATAAAGTTTAAAAACGCTCACTTCTATTCATCAATATGTACAGTGTAATGGATAAAAAAGAGGTGAAATTGAAAAAAAAAAATTAAATCTGAAAAGAAAACTTACTACAAATGAAGCTCAATAGTTCTTACGCTTACAATAAAAACCTTTTATACTTCGCAACGATCCTACATCAGTCATTTCGTTCTACATTTCAAAGAAACAGATAGTATTGAAGCTAACTCAAGGCGTTTATTATGGAAGATGTAATTGAATGGGAATGTCAAATTTGCAAGGGAAATTTCGTATTTTGTATAAAGTTATATCAAGAGAACCGGAAGCTATACCTCGATTCCCTTGTAATATTATTCTATAAAGTCATTCAATTTGTTGTAATTGAATTAAGTATATTTTGCTAGCGTCACGATACTAAAGTTTGAAGTTAGGTTGAGTTGTTTGCATAATTGACGCTGAGTTCGTTTCTGGAGTTCACTGATGAACGGACTAAATTCCCTCATATTCTTAAATAGATTTCCGTTCATAATTTCGTAAGCCTTATTTATTTTTTATTTTTATCAGTTACTAGCTGTTGCCCGCAGCTTCGCTCGCGCGTGGTCTTTATCTATACTAATATTATAAATAAGTAAAAATAGATTTTTTGTATGTTTGTTTGTAGCGAATAAACTAAAAAACTGCTGTACTGTTTTTAAAAACCTTTTTTACCTACAGAAAGATGCGTTATCAGCTAGTAATTAGCTGCCCGTCCCGACTTCGTACGGGTAAAATAAGGATTTTATCATTTTTTAATCAATAAGATATAAACATTTACCAATCGATTTATTCGCCCATCCAGTATAGTGTATGTGTGTTCAGTACAGGGCATATAATAATCCTACTTCCTACTAATATAATAAACTCGAAAGTTTGTATGGATGTATGGACGTTTGTTACTCTTTCACGCATAAACTACTGAATGGATTTTAATGAAACTTTACAATAATATAAGCTTAGGGAATACCAATTAAGTGGTACATATGGCAATAATGGAATATGTTTTTTTTATCCAAACATCACCAACATAGTGAAGTTCGTATATTTCTCCCTAAAAGATATTGATATAAGATATTGCGTATTTTGAATTTCATTATTTGCACCCAACTCTTCCAAACAAAAATAAAAGTTTCTAAAAACTTTGAAATTCATGTTTATTAATTCAATCAAAAAACTCAAATAGTATATTTCTATTTTTTTTAATTTTTATACTAATGCTTTTACCCCGTTTCTCCCGTTTGGAGTTAAATTTCTAAAAATGACGAAATACGTATGCATAGCTTTAATACTAAATATCATTCTTCTTACACCAAAAGTGACGGAATCCCCATACAAACTTTCAACCCCTTTTTTACCCTCTTAGATTTAGAATTTCAAAAACGCTGAAATACATTTTTATTTATTTTTAAGCTTGTTCATTAAATTTCATGCTTCTAACTTTAAAAATGACGGGTTTCTAAACAATCGTTCAACTCTTTAGGTAGAATTTCCAAAAATCCTACCTTAGTGGGTGTTATAAAATGTATCAACTGCCAAAATTTCAAGTTTCTAACCCCCGCAGTTTAGGCTCTGCGTTAATGAATCAGTTAGGAAGAGTAATAATATTATGTGAATAGATATCAACAAAAATATTTTTATAACTTTTGATAGACTCAACTAATTTTGATGAAATAAAGGCTAAACGGAATCTTGAAATAGTTCTTATAATAATTCGGTTTTTTCAATTTTTAGACGATTAAAAGATACAGACATGCAGACAGTAAAAAAATTAAAAAAAATGATTGCTTTGGTTTTGGTAAATCGTAAATAGCCATATAACCTTTAAAACAGGCAGTTATTTTGAAATAACAGACAGAAACTTCAATTTTATTTATATGTATGGATAATTTATTAATTAATTCGTTTTTGTTATAGATTTATGTTATTTTATGTGTACAATATAAAGTATAAAGGAAAAGTTTCTTCTGTCAGAGACTAAATAAAATCAGACTTAACCAAGGCTACTAATTTAATTAAACAAAAAAAGGGAATTAAAACAAATGTTGTCCATTGAACTTGACACACATCTGAATAAGCTGCTTAAGAGGCCATTTTATGTAGAAAAAGTATATAATATACAAACAAAAGCTATATAACAATTTTAATTAAAGTTTCAAAAGCAGTTATTTGACCGCTCTGGTAGGTTAAGTGTTAAAAATGAGATGACACTTATAGCATATATATATACATATATAAATACAACAATAATTACACAATCATTAAAATAATCGAAACATATATAAAATCAAACAGCTAAACCATCATAATCAGTAAAGGTGTAGTAAGATATATATTTTTTTATAATCAAATATAATTAATTACTTAATGAAAACACAAATTTAACAAAAACAAAATATAAATGAAATCACATAGCTTAAGCATTATTACATTGAGTGAGGCGAATAAAATGCAGTAAATAAATGATATATATATTATTTATATATTTTTTAACCAAATACAATTAAAAGGCAAGCAAGAATATGACTACAGTACAAAATTTATAACAAACTAAAATATTGAATATTAAGATGGGTTGGTACATTCATTTTATATAAATTAATACATTTAATACATTACTATTTTTATCTTATTTATGTTATTTTTGCAGTGAGTTTTTTTTAAATATATAATATCAATATCTGAGTACACTTAATTATATATTATATGCTCGCACAGATCTACTTCTTCCTATTCATGATTATGCTGTCGCAAGCTTGATGTAGCCAAAGACCAATTGAATTAAGCTGAGAGATTACAAAATACTTTTATTCGGTTTATATTGGGATGAGGCAAATTAACCACATTTCACAATTTTGTTCTCTTCTTAATTAGTTGCCCGTCTGACTTCGTAGGAATATGCACATCTTCTCTATTCTGTACTGTGTGTTGTTTAACCCTTTTACTCCCCCTTCATCACTTGATATTCATTAGATGATGACGGTTATGACGACATCTCAGTGCTTTTATTTATGTGCTCCGTATTTTGTTGTTCGATCACTACTATTTTAGCTATCTCTTTAACTTTCTTTAGTGACAGATCAGACTGTTGTAATAATCTTTGATGTTTGGCGAGCTACTCTAACACATATTCGCTGTAAATTTATCACTGACCAATGACTATTAATTCAACGAAATCGCATTTTAAACTGTAATTTTCTAGACTCGTAATAAAGTTGGTTATATTTTCGTGTTTGCTTTGTTTTCTCATAAAAAATACATGTCAGGCCATAGTTAAATTTTGCCTCGGTTCGAAATACTTATTACATTTATTAATGAGGTCTTCTAAAGTAATTTCTGTTATTTTAATGTTGAACAAAATTGCTATTTTTCTCTATTTACACTTCTTATATTTAACCAGTGGCTAATACTCCTTATATATATCCAGTGGCTAATAAATATAGTTCAAAATATGGTTGCCATTTTTTCCACGTAAAATTGCTATTTATTTCGTTGTATAGAAAAAACTTCGGTAGGTAAGTTTGAATTTTTATCTGCCGTTTTAAAACTTTTGACAGGAAACACGAATTTAGGACAAAATTATACTTATTTAAAGTTTTAAGAAGTGATATACCACGTTGATGTTTAAAGCAAGCACTTCTATAACCATGTATTATTGTTATAGTTGTTTTTAGGCTTTGTTTGTACACCTATATACTATTCACGTATTAATTATTGTCACTGAGTTAACTGACTTGCTCACACGCAGACTTAAAGCGTACTGTTATGAAAGATATAAGATGAGATCATAAAGATACACACAATATATATGCAATATTAGTTTTTATGCAAAAACAACACACGAAGCTACTGAAAACACGAAATTGTTAACAAAACTTTTTGATTTTGACAAATAACAGCGCGCGTACTTTTCCTACAGATAATAATTTATTGATGTTTAGTAGTGATACTAAACTTTTAAAAAATAAATAAAGAGATTAAAAATTTAACAAAATATAGGATAAAACATAAGCAAAAGTGTATATTACATGTAATATTTAATCTCTTTTCAGTTTGACCATAACCATTTTTTAATAAATGTTCTACATGTATCTTTAAATTGACATAACTTTATTATTTATGAACCGATTGAAATAAAACAAACACTAAATGTTAAGTAAAGTTAGCCACAATACATTAGTGAAAACCGCACTCAAATCCGTTAAGCCGTTTTTAAGATTAGCGTGCACAAACGCACAGACAAACAGACAAACAGACAAACAGACAAACAGACAAACAGACAAAAAATCTATTAATCATTGTTTTGGGTTCTATTGTGTTTATAGTGACCCCCGATAAAAGTTTTACTCATTTATCTTCCATGTACAGACATCGACCAGTTACAGATTTATTATATGTATAGATTAGAGTACTTTTTCTAAATTGTTTGAATTAAATGCGCCATACCTTTGTATTATCTTTCTATGTAATAATAACAAATTTATTTATTTTTACTAAGTACCTTTTTTTTCCAATGTTTTCAATCACCGCTGAGAACGGGATGAAATACTACAAGAATAATTTAGCAGTAACTTAACTTTTTCGGATTTGAAGCTGTTATCCTCAATCGTCGTTTAATATTCATGCGTTCTATAAATAAGACCATATGGGCTTATTTTTTATATTATTACTTAAATACTTACATTATTACTTAAATGTTTATAATTTAATTCTTGTCACATGTATTCTACAATAAAAGTTAGAGATTGAAAACGTTAGCTCGCAAGCTTTGCCTTACAAAATTAAATAACTGAAGCAATTACATTATAACATGCAACTACCTTGAGTTTCTGTTTAATAGCTAGATTTTTTGTTGCCTTATTGTACAAAGAACTTTGTGCAAGGTCGTCTGGGTAGGTACCACCCACTCATCAGATATTCTACCGGTAAACAGTAGTAAAGTACTTTGTATTGTTGTGTTCCGGTTTGAAGGGTGTGTGAGCCAGTGTAATTACAGGCACAAAGGACATAACATTTTAGTTCCCAAGGATAGTGGCGCATTGGCGATGTAAGCGATGGTTAACATTTCATACAATGCCATTGTCTATGGGCATTGGCGACCACTCAACAACAGGTGGTCAATACGCTCGTTAAAAAAAAAATACATTATCTTTTTAAATTTTAGTATATTAAATTATATATTTACTATCAATACTTTTATTCGAAACAAAATTAAATATTCAATACAGGTAACCAAAGAGAATCAAATTATTCAAGCGTTGCAATGCAAGTTCAGCATCATTTCCATGCAGCGTCCAGATAATTTCAATAGCTACAAAATAACTCACATTGTTTACGTAAATCGCTACAATCGTAAATGGTTCATCCGAAACCGGAACAAACCCGCAGTGTGGCAAACTTAAAATTAACATTAAGGTGCTTACACAATCTATTTTAACTGTCTACAAGAGAATTAAGCTTTACTAATGTATGTTTGTATGAGGGTATTTTTTTCGGAAACAACAATTAGTATATTTTATATTAATGTTCTATTAATATTAAGTACATTATAAAAGGGCGTTTAAATATAATAAATAATTAATTTATGTCATCGAAGTGCGCTTATAGCGGCAAATTGATTTATTAATTATATTTTTAACTAACATTGCAACGAAAATGTTTGTAATCATACGCATGAAAAACAGAGTGATCAGGGTGATCACTCTGTTCTTGACTGTCTGTCTGTGACTTCATAATGTTGACCATATAATATTATTCAAAACTGCAGGTTAGATATTATTTTTATATTCGTTTTTGTATTTTTTTATATATTATTTCATTGTCTTGTGTTATTAAATTCACGTTAACTACGCCGAAGTACTTCGTTGGTCTAGTAAACTGAAATAACTTATTTATAAGCCTGCACATACTGGGTTGAAAACCCAGGTTTGACCAAAAGTATTTATTGAGTCATTAAATTCTCATTAGCACTCTCAAGCTTAGGATATTGTCATCTTGCCTTAAAAAGCAAGTAAAGTTATAGGTCCTTTATCTGATTTTTCTCTGGTTGTATTTAATTGTTGACCTATCGGGTAATATAAAAGGCATGTGAATTCGCCGAGACTGTTCAATACACTTAACGTGTTCTTGAGATAAGTTAACGTGGTCGGTTTTTTATTAATATTATAGGCAGGCGATGGTGATTTAAAAAATAATAACCAATTCATCAATCGCCAATGCGCCACCAACATTGGGAACTTAGATATTATGTCAGTTATGCCTGTAGTTACACTGTCTCACTGATGCTTCAAACCGTAAGGCAACGTAACTATGTATTGATGTTTAACAGGTAAGTGTATCTGACGAATGAGTGGTACCAACCCAGACGGGCTTACACAAAGCGCTACCACCAATTAATATTAATGTTTATATAACTTTAGAAATACATAATTATTATGGTTCTGTAATAGTGTCTTCTTTGCAATAAAGCTATCTAATTTTCTATTTATATACACTATTAAAAGTATCAGTGAAGTATGACATATATACCTTACATATAAAATACATCATTATCAAGCTAAGGACATAACATTCCATTCTGTAATAACAAATGTTGACAATAACTTAACATAATAATAATATGAGTCACTCCGAGTCGAGAATACGAATGCAAATACGTATATCCGACCTCAAGAAAGGTAATTTATATTTTAATAATAATGGTATACAAATTGTTAGTATCCTCAATTTGCATTACATGAACTATTCATGTATGCAACAGTAATGCTATCATATATAATTGTATAACGGTAATCATTGTAAATTATAAAACTCTCATTTGATACGTATAAATGATTTAAATATATTAAGGAAAATAAATAAACCTGGATGTTTTTCTAACAAGTAGTAACAATTTTTTTAACTATCAATTAAGTAAGCGTCAATGATTTGCTTACAATATTACCTGATGGTAAGTGGTCACCAACGCCCATAAACGTTGACATTGTAAGAAATGTTAACCGTCGCTTACATCGTCATGCGCCTCCAACCTTGGGAACTAAGATGTTATGTCCCTTGTGCCTGTAATTGTTACTTATAAAAATATACACGATTTAACGTCCTGCTGTTCTACTCATTGGGTGATGATTCCGCACTCATTGTTATCACTCACTTAAGTATGTTAAGCCTTGGCTGGTTCTGCTGTTGATCTCCAGGATCAGATTGCCGCCCTATCGAGCAATACGTAATAGGTAGTATCGAACGCACTTATGTTTGAGATTGGATATTAAAAAAATACTTGTATAGAAATGTTCTGTTATCTAATAACGTTGTGACAAATTATTGCTTATGATTGTTTTTTTTTATATCTCATATGTCTTACAACGAAAATATCATATTGAAAAATTTATTTCAACAAATAGTCTACGTACTTGATGAAATCAATTTCACAATATAATAATTAACAATTTAACAATAATACCTATATAGGATACTGAACAAGTAACTATTTCTAACTTAAAATAGATTCAGCATTATTTAAGAATTATATTATTAAACTTTTTTTTTAATAATCAATTTATAGAATCATATTTTTAGAACATCTTGTCTGACAATAATTTTAATATTTAAAAATTTTGAAATTTAAACTAAGTGAAAAATTTAACTAAACAAAATGAAAAGTGCTTTCTTATTACGTGACTAAGTTACTAGGACATCTTAATTTGAAGCCAGAAAGTTGTGAAGCGCGGCTACACTTGATATGGGTCGTAGTTGAATATACCTATTACCTATTTTTTGTAAAAAACAACGTGCACTTCAATTTTGAATGACAAGTTATTATATAAATAATGGGACATTATTCACACACGGCCATCTGATCCCAAACTAAGCAGAACTTGTACTATGGAAATCAGACAATTGATATACTACATATATTACTTTTCTTTTGTAAATAGATACTTATATAGATAATTACACCCAGACTCAAGACAAACAGATACGTTCATGCACACAAATGTCTGTCCTGGGTGGGAATCGAACCCACGACCTGTGGCGCGAAAGGCAGGTATCTACCAACCACGCCAACGGGCTCGTCAAATAACAATACAATATAAAAGAAACAATTCATTTTTTGTAACGGATGGTAGATTCATGTAGGAGGGGTAATCTCTGATAAAAAGATATGGTCGCATTTATGTATCTCGTAGTTAAAAAGCGGAGTTATAAACCAATAAAATATTTACTTAGTGTCACAAATTTAATAGAACACAACTAACCCAGCGGCCAAGTTATAAACGTTCCGAATTTTAAATTTCAAGTTATTCCAGGGTTCTCTTGGCTACACGTCCTGATGTGTGTATATCTTAAAATTCAAGACGATAACTTATAGTTTAAGTTGCATGTACTCAGTTGAGTCTTTTATTTATATGACATTCATTTTATATATATAAATAAACATTTATTTAGTTAGTGGTTAGAACGCGTGAATCTTTACCGATGATCATGGGTTCAAACCCGCTGGGGCAGGCACCACTGAATTTAAATGTGCTTAATTTGTTTTTATAATTCATCTCGTGCTTGACGTTGAAGGAAAACATCGCGTGGAAACCTGCATGTGTCAAATTTCACTCAAATTCTGCCACATGTGTATTCCACCAACCCGCATTAAGCAGCGTGATGGAATAAGGTACAAACCTTCTCCTCAAAAAAAAATGGGAAGAGGCCATAGCTCAGCAGTAGGACATTCACGGGCTGTTACTTTAGTTTTATTTATAGTCTATGAGACTACAGTTATTTATACTATTTATATCCTATCAACATTGTTTTTAGGTAAAATGGAATAATAGGATCAATCGGATTTACTTCAACCAAACGTGTACAACCAGCTTATAGAATCTGCGTAGCTTTGCACAGCTTTGTACATAGTTATTCAAACATAGTTACAGGTCAAACCATTGTACATTATCTATATAGTAAATTTAGCGTTTATTAAGTGTTCTATTGAATATTGTTGGTTTTGATTGAATTGAAATTCACTATATAATACTATTATTTATATTTAGCGGTAGAATACTTATCAAAGACGGACTTGTACAAAGCCCGTCTTGGATAAGTATTATGTGCGCCTGTGCTGTGCCGGTTCAAATCTGTGCAGTACATAGTTTTAATATGATTAGTTTGTGTTTGAAATCAAAACCGCTGGTTTTTTAGTGGGTAGCCCGGCGCGTTCAGCGCCGGTGAGCCCCACATACCATAGTAAATGTGTATTTCCAGCGAAAAAAAAAAGGTATAGTCTTGTGTATGCTTTACAAGTCAGTGAGATAATTATTTAATTGACAGGTCATTTTTAAAAGACTCGTGAGAGCCTATAACAATGAAGTTGATGGAGTAATTTTTTTAGTTTTAAATTGAATCAAGTAATAATTTTAATGAGAATAATATTTTTTTATTTTGCTCACTAATTGGACACAATTAAAAGCGACAAGTCCTATGAAATATTGGACATTTCGTCACAGATTAAATATGTAAATTGTAAACGGTTATCCACAATCGGCGCTGGGCATTAATCAATGTAATCTAATTGTAATGGAGATTAAATAAATTCGCTCGAATAATATTATCTGACTGAGTGTGTGCTTCATTGATGTTGGATTTAATATGAATATATATTACGCTGGCTTCACTTTATGTGTTGACAAAATATACGTTCAATTTTGAGTCGATATGTTTTTTTAAGCACTTTGATCGAAAAAGTTCAGAGTTACGTAATTACAAAATAAACGTTGATTTGGATTGGCTTATTTACTGTCATCATTACCTTACCTTTATTAATTAATTTACTAATAGTTTCTTTTCGAATCTTGTTCTTAATACCATAAACTCTAGATAGGTTTTATAATATCTGTATATGTTGTTGTATGTATTTATGTAGATAAATAAATAAAATAAAGGATTACTAGGCTTAAATGGTATTTAACATAAATAAATAAAATAAATGCTTACTAGGCTTAAATACTATTTAAGATAAATTGTAAAATTAAAAAAAAAAACTAGTACGTAGCCCGCTACTTCGTCCGCAAAAATTTAAAAACTATTATTTAACCTATGTAAAAACGTAAATTACTATTTGTTAATAGACTAAACATAGGACAGTTACAGTTTGTTCAAACCGTGATATTTTTTAAACGTGAGAATTTTTATACCCGTCAATACTTCTAGGCGAAAAGTCCAATACGGATAATTTAAAGTGAAATTTACACGTACATAATCAAACTTAATTATCCAAACATTTAAATGGATAAGGATTAATATCATGATACCAATATCACCACTATTCGATTCCACCCGTATTTGAACTTAATAATTTAAACAAAAACTGTTAATGTGGCTGAACTACAATAGTTAGTCATATACCATCGCGGACTTTTTTGTGAGCAATCGTGAGTTCTATTAATATATAGAACACTATTTTATATATCGTCAATAGTTTTCGCAGCGCAAGCAATATAATGACTTTTATAGGCAACACTTTGATACCTTAGGTTATATTGTTCCATTTTAAGTAGAGATCTTTAATTTTTTTTTAAATAAATTATAGCCTATGTTACTCAGTAAGGATGTAGCTTTCTAATGGTGAAATAATTTTTTAAATCCGTTCAGTAGTTTTTGAGTTAAATCGTAACAAACAAAAAAATCAAATCTTTCCTCTTTATAATATTAGTATAGATATATGCAGTAATTAAAAAAAATAAGTTTTTTGTTACGAAAAACGCTTAAATAAATCTTAATTTATTATATATATAATAATGTTATAATACTTTGGTTACAGTTACGACACTCGCGTCGCGGGACCAACGGGTCACTGGTCCGATGACACTTTCGGCGAGCGCGCCAGATGGGTCGGCCAGCCGACCTCGGCGTTACATGTTCAAGACGTACAATCCCGCGATAGAGCTATATACAGATGTCGCGTCGACTTTCAAGTATCACCGACGAGAAATTATAGGATCGCGCTCGACGTTATCGGTAAGTTGAAAAGTAATTTATATTTTTTTGTAAAAATCATAATACCACATTACTACAAAACAGGAAAAACAGCAAATTAAGAGCGTATAAAAGAAGGCTTATCACGATCTATTACTTACATTTTACTCGGTGGAAGAGCTTTGTGCAAGCTCACCTGGGTAGGAACCACCCACTCATCAGATATTCTACCGCACAATAGCAATACTTTGTATTGTTGTGTTCCGGTTTGAAGGGCGAGTGAGCCAGTGTAATTACAGGTACAAGGGATATAATGTCTTAGTTCCCAAGGTGGGTGGTGCATTGGCGATAAAAGCGATGGTTAACATTTCTATGGGCGTTGGTGACCACTTACCATCAGGTGGCCCATATGCTCGTCCGCCTACCTCTACAATAAAAAAAAACATATCCGAAGTTTAAACAAAAAATATGATAAAACATAATACCCAACATGACAGAAAAATAATAACGCAATAACATAATACATATGAAGTAATTATAAACTTCAATATAACATAAAATTTAAAATGTAAATATAATAAAATTAAATACATTATGTATTTATTGATAGAACAAAAGAAAATGATATATCATTGTTTTAAATAACTCAACACTTATCGTATCGTATATTTTATTTATATTCATTAAAATATATAATATATTTTTAAATATTCAGCGGAAAAACTTGGAATGATTTTTCGTTTTATCGACATAGCGAGATGTACTCCATGAAAAATTCTGCTGTTAGTCCAATTCTTATAAACTTTCAGACCCTCGACTGCCTTTCTAATTTAATGTTATTTAAAAGTAAAAGAAAAACAAGAATAACATTATTAAGCTTCATAAGCAATTCTTCTTAGAAAAACATGACATGTTAGAAGTTCAGTACGTAGTCAAGCAACTACGGTCTTGAAAAAAAAAATCGTTGTTCTAAGCTATCATTTCAATATTATTATTTTTTCGAGCCTTTTATTTCCGAATTCTGGATGTAATATTGTACAATAAGTGTAATATTGTATCATCAAAAGTCAAAGTATATCTCGCAATTCGGTGTGCCTTTTGGCATAGGCCTCCTCCATCTCTCTGCAATGTACCCTATCTGTCGCAACTCTAGTCCAATATGGACCTGAATGAATATTTGAGACATGATTTATGGCGGATATCATCTTCCCATCTCCTTATTGGGCATCCCCGTTTTCTAGAGCCCAACCTTGGGTACCAAAGGGTTACTCGCTTACTCCACTTGTTCAGTTCGCAACGTACAACGGTAGTCCACACGAGTCAAAATATCCACAACTTTGGTTTTTCGTCTAATCTCTGAGGCTCTTATCTTGTCTTGCAGTTTGATTTCCAGCATGCTCCTTTCCATTGCTCTTTGACATTTTGCTAGTTTGTCCCTATGTTTTTCGGTAAGTGACCAAGTTTCGCAGCCGTATGTTAAGCATGGCAAGACGCAAGCGTTAAAATCTTTCCTTTTGATATGCATGCTTATATCTTTGCCTTTCATTATTTCCTTTATAGACCAGTATTTTTTCCATCCACAAGCTATTCTTTTGTTGACTTCCTTGGACATTGTGTAGTTGGGGGCGATATTTGTCCTAGATATACGTACTCGTTCACATAATCGAAGCTGATTCCACGAATTGTCATGTCGACCTTTCTGGAGTTAGTCATCGGCTTTGTTTTGTCCGCGTTAATTTCCAGCCCTATTTCTCTGCTTCTATCCATCAAAGTTTGTACCATGAATTCAAGTTTTCTAGGCTCTTCCTCTAACGAGATGATATCATCAGCAAATCTCAAATTTAATGGTTTAGGTTTAGGTGGTATCATTTCAATTACACGATTTGAAAATATTAATTGGAAAATGTATAAATATTCCAAATCAAATACTTCAAAATACATTTAGTTAAATTACTAAATTATTATACTGTAAACTAGTAGCTACTTGTATCGCTATTAACATATTTCAATTAAACAAGTGAGTATTATCTGTACTCGCTAAATTAATCAATATTAATTAGTTAAAATAGATTGATGGAATTGGAATAATTGATTTATTAGTATCAATATTTTAAATGATAATCCAAAGCATAATAAATTATTTAAAAAATCAATTTATATACAGCAATATTTGGTTTAAAAGTAAACCGATATGAATTTGATTTATTTATGAACCTCAGTGATGGTATGTGCGTTGTTGCACCCTAACAAGCCGTTTTATTACATTAATGTTTAATTGATATTATGTTAAAAAACATTAATAATCACTGATTGGCTAATAAAATGAAAATTTAATAAATAATTAAAACCATTGCAAAAGATTATGAAAGCATAATACAAAAGCTAGTTTCACATGTAAAATGCATATTTATTAAAAATCTATTATATTAAATTTCTATATGTAAAAAAAGGTTAAAAATGAAGATTCGTAACAAATTCCTCATACAAACTTTACTCCGTATTAAATGTTAATTGAAAACTTAAAAAGAAAGAAAATTATAATTCGCGGTAATGTTTTTCGAGAGAGTTGCTCTTAATTGATTATTTTATTTTAAAACTCTATATGCCTTTTAATAACTGTGACCATATTAAATCCATTTGAAAAAGATAAATCTTATCAAATTATTTATCCAATATCGGTTAATGGAAAAAAATATTAGAAGAGTATATAATCAAATTCTTCTTTTAATCCAGATGTAGTGAGTTCCGTTGAAAAAACAAAACTTACTTAATCAACGAACAGAAAACGAGAAAGTTGCAAACAAACATAAGGTTAAATGAATAAAAAAAATATGCACAAACTTGAACAAAAACAACTTCGAAACACAAGGGAGCGTAGTCGCCGTACAGGATAATCACGATAAAAAGAGTCATAGCAATAAACTGGACCCGCTTTTATCCCGGTATCAACACGAAAACTTTGAAGGGACGAACTCGACGATGATTTAAGTTCGATCGAACCATAAAAAAGTGGGTCAACATGAAAATTAAAATTTTATTGTTCCAACGCCGTCTTATCAACGAACCTTTGAATCTTGGTTGTTGTTATGCAAATCTGAGGTTGAAGTGACTTCCTGTTGGTGTAAAATTTATATTAATATTAATGAATGTGTCACCCAAAGCGCACAACTGACGAGTCAATCTTACTTAGTTTGGCTTTTAAATTGAATCCAATTAGGTAGCTGCTTCTAATAACTCGTATAGTTACAAATGAGATTTATCATTGGAAACTGATTGATTAATTTGTTTCGCTAATATAAATAATGTTATAAGTAACTTATTCTTGACTTAAATATTTTAGTCAAAAACAGCTTTAAAAGTAGAAATTTGCTGTTTTTGCCTTAAAAATTATAATCGACGAAGTTATTCCTGGTATCCAAGCGACAAAGATAAAATCCACGGCTCACGTGAGGATCGCGATAACACACGTTAAAACTTCCAAAGGCTTTATCCCAACATCGACACGAAATTCCAAGGCAACGGTAATTCCTTAACAACCTTGGGTATTTTATGGGAATCAAGTTGGTGTTACGTAAACGTTTTGATTGAAGCTAATTTTGGTTACGAGATTCCACGTGAGTTTTAATATGGAAGGCTTACAGCCTTCAACAATGCTTAAGAATGTTTTAAGTTAAGCATTTTGAACTTGCAAATTACTTTATTTACATTCCTCTTTTCAATTTAAGAGAAAATAAATCAGTAAATGTAAAGTTAACTATTTAATAAAAAAATTAAATAAACGTTTATATTCTTTACTAGCTTTTTACCCGCGGTTTCGCTCGCTTCATCTATACTACTATATAAATCTATTGGCTCTGTCGGTACATTTTTTTTTTCACCTTATTTTGCAATAAATAATCGTTTTATGATGCAGTGATTCACATTATACTATTTTTTCATTTTTGTCTGTCTGTCTGTCTGTCTGTATGTCTTCTTATAACACGAGAACGGCTTGACCAATCTTGATGAAAATTAGTACACACAAAGAAAATGTGATGGCGCAAATGATAGGCCATGTATAAGATCGTTAAGCCCTACGGTATCTTATGAAAATTAATTTCAAATCATTAATTACGTATTTCCTTACCAGTAGCCATATGTGTGTGTGTGTGTGTGTGTTTGTGTCTGCGCGTGTGTGTTATTATAGTAATAAAATAATTTATTATATTTTTATTAATTATACGCGGGTGAAGCAACCGGGCACAGCTAGTCTATATATATAAAAATACTTGTCCTGACTGACTCATCAACGCAAAGCCTAAACCACTGGGGTTAGAGACTTGAAATGTTGACAGTTAATGCATTTTATGATGAAAACGCGTACTAAGAAAGATTTTTTGGAAATTCCACCCCAAAGGAGGTGAAATAAGGGATGAACCATTGTATGGAAATCTATCATTTTCAAAGTTATAAGCATGATATTTCGTATACAAGCTTCTGGTTGGAAATAAATAGATACGCAAATCAGTTTTTCAAAATTCATCACATTAGAGGGTGAAATAGAGGTTGAAAGTTTATATGGGGAATTCGTCATTTTTGATGTAACAAGCATGACATTTTGTATACAAGCCTCTGATTGGAAATAAATATTTATTATTATTTAAGGCTTTTTGAAAATCTACCTTCCAAGAGGGTGAAATAGGGATTGAAAGTTTGCATGTCTTGTGTTTGCATGTTTGCAATCTATATCGTCAACTACTCTTTTATAAATATATACATCATTAAAAACAATCAATTATTTACTGAATAAGTCAAGTAGAATGCCGAATATTAAAAATAATAATTTGATATTTCGATATAGAATATTCATACTCGTAATCGTACTTGATTACTAGTACATTAATTAAATTGAAATATCTTATTAAATAAAATAAAAAAGACGCCTTTTTAATTACACGAATAGAGACCAAAATTGAAGCAGATAATAATCAAATTAGAGTCATTAAGGAATTTCTTTGTTCGCTTGAAAGGTTCCTCGTAATCACGACAAAATAAAAAACTCACTATAATCGGTGATACATTTACGGCTCAAAAGGAAATACTTGTGGATATTATTTTTTGTTTAAGGCAATAGAGTTCGTATTGGAATTGGCTACGTAGACTGGCATATTGCAATTATTAAATTCGCAATCCATAAATGGTAAACAATATTTTAAATTAAAACAGTATCTACTTGAATTCACAGATTAAATTATCGTTGTAGCTAAACGCATACAAAAATAAAACGTAATAAATAAAAAATAACCAAAATATATTATACTTTATTCAAATAGGAGCACATATGAATTAAATTAAATAAATTCAATTATATAAATATAATTATATATTTATTAAATAAATTCAATTATATAAAATGTAAATAACTTACAAACTTAATTTCGGAATTTAATTTCATAAATGTTTCGTTTATGATCCATTAACGTATACATTTTTTTTATACAACTAATTCATTTCAAGAAAATGTATTGTATTTAAGAAAAGAGACAAATATGCATAAATTATTTCGTCGAATAGATCTTTATGAATAATAGGGTTAAGCATTATCATTAAACCTGTTTGACATTAATTACTTAATAAAGCATTACCACAAATTTATGGCTTATTAAATTATACAATTAAAACCATTGTGGTTTAGTTTAACATTGTATTTACACTTCAACTATAAATACGTAAAATATAGCGACAATATTTATGGTAAGAAAAATAAATTTCACATATTTAAATCACCCTCGATGTCCATAAATCAAGAAGAAATTGCATAAAATGTTGGAAATCTTAAATCATAATATATGATGCATCTTTGACTTACTTTACCATTGCCAAGTCTTCCAATTTTAAATTAAAGCAAATATTTGTAACGTTGCCAAAGATGAAAACTTTTAGTATGAATATATATTACTTGTATGTACTTTATAAATATTCCAATATCATGTTTATGCTGGCACCTGCAACGTCATACCGCTAACTGCCAACAAGCAATCTTGAATGAGGTCAATGCTTAAGCAGTTTTAACTTTGGTCTTTCCATAATGGATATTTTATTCAGATTTGCTTCTAAGTATTCCATATAATTAAAAGGTGATTTGATTTTTTGTTTTATCAGTATGCATTAACGGACTTAAATGTGTTAATGTGTATAAATATTGCTAACCTTTCATTTGTTTTTGATCGATTTACAATTCGACATTTTCAAGATTTGTGTCTGATCAAAAATATAAAAGCATAAAATTTTGTCCAATGGAAAAAATCACGAAATATATGTAATCTTTACATTATTCTAATTTATACTCGTAATGCTATACACAAAAACTGGATAGCTAATTAAATTTATAATTTGGCAGTAGATAGATTTTTCAGGCAGCTGATAATAATGGTCCTCCTGCCGATTTCGGCCACGGCGGCCAATCTCAAGAGAGATTAGCCAACTGCGCAGGAGATATTATAGTGCACAAGTGTGGTCGCAAACACAGGTGCATTCTCTTTTCCTTAGCTCTCATAACCCGATGGGACGGCAATCCGACACGACCGGAAAGAGTTCAGGCGCAGGATCAACGGCTTGACGTGCTTTCGTGCGAGGCACGGGGGTGTACACACCTTCCAGACTCCGGGCTGCTACTGAGAATTTTCTGACATAAAAACCCAATAACTATTTATTGGCCCGACCTGGGAATTAAACCCAGGACCACTGGGTCTACAGCCTAATATCTAGCCACTAGACCAACGAAGCAGTCATTATATATGACGTATATTATCAGGCATCTGATAATATACGTCATATCACGGGCTATTTTTAGAATTATTTATTATTTGTTTCGAGAAGAATGATTATATTTTCGAGCTATAGAATAATTTTCATAGGATCTTTCGTTATTAAATAAAATTTATCTTACACGTGATAAAATAATTTAATTGGAGAATCGTGATATAATCATTTATTATAATATACATTATTGAAACAGACAGTTTCCTGTATTTTATATCGTCATTTTACAAGATATATTTTTTGTAAAACATTAAAATAAAATCATCAATCATTTTATTTTCTTATTTATTAAAATTAAGGGAAGATCATTCGAAATAATTATAATTAATTAATATAAATATATAATAACTAATAAGTTATTATAAATATTTTTTGAGGGAGCTATTAAGAATGTTCTTGTAGTTTCATTAATTTGGAGGCTTAATAAAAATATTTTGAAAACGAAGAGGACAACACGGCTTCTTCTCATAAGGTAGCATAGCTTATGAGAAGCCGTGTTGTCCTAATTAAAATTAAAATCCGGGTCACACAAACATACAAAACAAATTGGAACAAAATTCTTATATAGAAATTGTTTGGGTGAAATTGTATCATAAAATACTATATAACCAGAAGATGATATCTGGTATGTTTTAGCTTATTATCAGTACATCTGGCTCTCGACGGGTCAAAAACACTTCAATGTTTTTCTTTATTTCATTCAATATAAAATTGCTTTCGAAATAATGGAAGAAACTTTCTCTCGGCATTAATCGTAAAACTTTTCCGCTGATTTCATGAGGATAAAGATTTAAATTTACGCGTCGGTCGGTGGGTCGACTATCATGATAAGAACCGTCTGCTCTTTTTAAGGGTAATTTATTCCAAAATTTGTACCATACAAATGTTCCATTTATATTAGAATTAAAAATTCATGATCCATACGATTTTCGTCACACCCCTGCATTTTGTGAGGAAAAATATTTTATTACACATTAGAAAGTTTTTTTTTTATATAGCATAGGTAGGCGGGCGCTCATATGGGCCACCTGATGGTAAGTGGTCACCAACACCCATAGACATTGCCATTGTTAGAGATATTAACCATCGCTTACATCGCCAATGTGCCACCAACCTTGGGAACTAAGTTGTTATGTTCCTTATGCCTGTAATTACACTGGCTCACTCGCCCTTCAAACCGGAACACAACAATACCAGGTACTGCTGTTTTGCGGTAGAATATCCGATGAGTGGGTGGTACCTACCCAGACAAGCTTGCACAAAGATCTACCACCAAGTAAAAGCTCTACCATCAAGTAAAGAAAGATTAACAAAATAATTGTTATTGAATTAGTTGCCACTCTGCAACATGTTAGCGACCAACCAGCCGACCAAAACAGCGTGCTGGAATAAATTACAAATATTCAACTTGAAAAAAGAGAATAAGCCTAGCCCAGTTAAGTGAAGCGTCATACACACGTACAGACTTTAATTAATTTTTATTTTATTTAGGTTTAGTTTTGATTAAAAAAATGTATTTAAAGTATAAGTATGTACATCCATATTAAGGCAAACACGACACGCATTTTGGTGTATCCGATTACTAGTAAGGGATTTTAATTAAATAAGTTAGAAAAAAAAATTGTCAGGCTTGTAATTGAGTTAAATAATAAATAAATACCTGAATAAAATACAATAGGAAATAAATAATAGTAATTTCAAAATTATTAAACATATAAACTTAAAAAAGAATCAGAAATATTAAAAAAGTAAAACTGAAGCCACAATATATTTCAATAAGGCATATTTTAAAACAAAACTTCACCTGAGGTTTGGACCTGAAACCTTGAGATATCGCTCATATAAACCAGTCACTAGAAGAAAAACCGGTCTTATATCATTCAACCTTTGAATTGAAACTTGGCAAAATATAGATTGAGCACGATATAATATACTGTGTTTCTGGTGTGGTGTAGTGTTTTTCTAGGGAAGCACGCTCCCATAATTATGTTTGTGACACGTGCGCTCGTGATCCCCTTTTCATTGTGTCCGATAATGAAGGTGCCTCTATAAAAGGCCATACCTATCTCAAGGGGCACTTCCGTTATGTATAGCGTTGACGACGTATACATATGGAAATATAAATTGGGTCATAGTGATCTCACCAATTTAATGTGTGTTAGCGAAACACTTGGTTTTAATATATTATATATTATTGTTATATTTTAAACTCAATGAAACCATTGTACAAATTCTTGGTTTATGTTTTCCTATTTGTTATGTATTGTGTGTTATAATTCTAATGATATGATTTAACTTGGAATATTCTTGTCATCAACATCATGAGTCAATCTCAATCCACTACTTGGGATACTCTCCCAAGATGCACTAAAGCTTGCGTCTCCGCCTTCTACCAAAATGAGTAATATTTTCATAAGAAATTAGAATAATAATCCTTTTATTAAAAATGTGTTTTATTGCTTTATAGGAAAATGGTAATAATGAAGTGAACGAACTATGAGCAATGTTTTTCTGTGTTTGAAATGAAAATTCCATTAAGAAACAAATATTAAAAAATCACCAAACACATACAGCGTAATTTAGTAATGGTGAGTCCTAAAAATAACAGAATATTTTGGAAAATAAAATAAAGATCTTACGTTAAGGCATATGCATAATGTGTGAAACAATTCATATATGCTTTTGAGGAAAAACGAATACAAGTCAGTTGACTTCGGAAACACTGAAGCGTTATATAATAAGTCAAGATATAATAATTTAAATCTATTGCTTTTATGTACGCAAATACGTCTCTTTAAGTCATCGATGTTGTTTTTGGGCATATAACCTTGAAATAACATAGATAAACATACGCAGAAACGTAAGGTCCAAATGGAATCTTTTAATTGTTTTAATTCCGATTATTATAACAATATGTAATATGTACATATTTTGCTTTTGAGCTCTCAAATATAAACCATGATTGTTTTATAAACACATTATTTCGAATATCATATTATTCTTCTCCTTCTTTCGACTTCTTTGTACCGAGTACCGTGGCCTCCTTGATGATGTACTATCTGGATTATCTATCTATTATGTTAGATGTGTTGAGTGTGGAACATATATTATCATATTATATGTAATAATGTACCAAAAATAGTATGTGCAGATATAGTGGGTACAGTCCCAGAGTCAACCTCCTCATACGATAAATATATACCACTCACATTGGCGTTTGTCATATTTAAGTAATGATATTCTAGTGGATTGTTACATTTTTACGCCAAAAGTTTATTTCATTTAAGCAAATTAAACTATTTTCAAACTAGATCTCCCTTCTTAGATATCTATAATTATTATTTACTTTATTTTACACTTACTTTGAGTGAAGAAAATTATTATTATTTTGTCATAATATTGGTGTAACCCAGTTTTTACGTTGGCGTAGTATTATTGGGCTCATTCCAAGTCTCCTTAACATCAATGTAATAAGCATATTATCTACCTCCCTTTGCCCACGCTGGCAGCGAGCGTTGGCAAATATTATACCAAATTGTCTTACATCTTCCTTAATAAAAGATTATAAGATGTGGAGGAGTTATGCAGGAAAAAGGGAATTTCGAAACAAAAGGAGGAAGGTTTTTTCCCATAAAATTTTCTTCATAACAGCTTCTGTAAAATTACTTATTTAGTCCCAAGTAATAAAAGACGGCGTTGGTTCTAGTAAATAAAATTAATTCTAAGAAAAAATAAAAATCGAATTCTTACATTCTAATACATTGCTTACTGACTTACTCATTAGATTACTTATATACTTAGTAAGCTAACTTGAAACGAGAAAACATTAATTCATAAATACTTTCTTAATAAGAATCAAAATTTCTCTAAGCGAAGTACTATACAATCAAGTGGCACATATACTCTTCTTACTTATATATATATATATATAGCTTTAGCATCCAACTTTCCAAATATATGTTAGTCGGACAACAGTACAATAAAGTACGAGGTCGTGAATGGGTAGCTAGATAATGGACTATTCAATGGCTACTAGTTTTTGCGAGTCCTAACTCAGTCGGTTAGTTCTGACAAGTCCTACACACTTGTAGTAGTGATGTATAATAAACTACCAAATCGACGGCGACTTCGTCCGCGCAATTTAAAAACTATTATTTAACGTAAATACGTAAATTACCATTTTCTTGGTGGTAGAGCTTTGTGCAAGCTCGTCTGGATAGGTACAACCACTCATCAGATATTCTACCACAAAACAGCAGTACTTGGTATTGTTGTGTTCCGGTTTTTAGAATGAGTGAGCCAGTGTAATTACAGGCACAAGGGACATAACATCTTAGTTCCCAAGGTTGGTGGCGCATTGGCGATGTAAGCGATGGTTAACATCTCTTACAAGGCCAATGTCTGTGGGCGTTGGTAACCACTTACCATCAGGTGGCCCATAAACACGATATTATTGCCGTCGCGATGCCAGTACTTAACAATGGAGTTTTCAGGGCTCTCAGAGCATATCCTTAGAATCTCATTGTCCGAATTCCTAGTGCAGTACCAAAATGCCGCAATCCGCGACCTAACAATCGCGAAATAGTCAGGGACTTTGGCGTCGGCAAACATGGCTGACGCACTGCAGTAGCTAGGCAGTTTTATCAGAATGCGGTATGCGTTATTATACTGCACTCTGATGCTACTACGTGCACTTTTTGTGCCGTTACACCACAGTTGACATGTGTAAAAACACTGACAATAAGCTCGAAAAAGCGTCAGCTTAGCATCAGGACTACAGCGCCCGAAACGACGTGCAATCATATTACACCGAACAGCCAAAGCCCTACGTTCACGCTCTATATCTAGGTTGTCGCGTAGATCCAAAGTAAGAATATGTCCCAAGTACCTAAACTGATCTACTTTTTCGATCGGTACACCATCCAAAGAAACTAGCGGATTCCTCTCTGGTCCTCTGCCTCTTTTTTACATTATACCTGAGGCCATGCTCCGTTGCATACCGTTTACACAGCTCAATAATCCCCTCAATCCTCTAATTGAGGGACTCAGAAGGACCATGTCATCAGCGTAACTCAGATTATTAACGCACGTTGTGCCTATATGGCAACCAAGACTTGTAATTCTAAGTTCCTCAATCAGGTCATTAACGTAAACGTTAAAAAGGTCCGGAGAGGTCAGCCCACCTTGTCGCACGCCGCACTCCAGTTAATTATTAGAGACGGTGTTACCCCATTTCACAAAGTTAGTTTGGTTCTCGTACCAGTATCTCAACAGATTCACCGTCTTAGATGGTACATTAGAAAGTTTTAGTTTCTGCCATAGATGCTGATAGCTAACTAAGTCAAAAGCACAGATTAGGTCTAAGAAGCAAGCATAAACCGAGGTTCCTCTGTTTGTGTAGTAGTTAACTATCGATTTGAGGCTGAAGACGGCAGCATCCGTCGAGAGTCCTTGCCGAAAACCAAACTGCGCATCATTTAGCTTTATGTTATGACGAATACTAGGATATAATAACCCTTCCAGAATTTTACCTATGACGGTCCGTAACGAAATCGGCCGGTAGTTTTAAGATTGGAAAGGTCACCGGTTTTGTTTTTTAGGATTGGTATCACTATCGTTCTCATAAGATTCTTTGGTATATATCCAGAGCTTACACAAAATGTAAACAATTCAGCTAAAATTCGATAGATATCGGCACCTGCACATAAAATATGCTCTAAACTTAGACCATCAAATCCTAGAGCTTTATCCCTCTTCATTTTCCTCACTACATTAGCGATGGTATCTGGAGTGAACAGAGGAATGGCCTGCTCAGTATTGTTGTGGTTCCTGGGCATAGAGGGACACCGTTCATTATTAGCTGGCAAAGGGTCAGTTTTAAAATGTTGCGAGAACAATTCAGCAATCAACCTTGGATCATGCACACCATCTACACTTACGGGCAACTTAGATTTGTAGTCAAGACTTTTTGTTGCCTTCCAGAATTTAACAAAGTTTTTACCTACGACATGCGAAGCCAGTGTGTCCATTCTTATTTGATCCTCGTTGTTGTGGCACCACTTCAACCTGATTTTTATTACCTTTCGACTCTCAATCATGTTCGTGTATATCTCACCCGTGTGAGGCTTACCATGCCACAGCCAAGATCTAAAATGGTCTCTCGCGTTTAAATGACTTTGACGAACGTGGTGATTCCAACCCAGTACTTTTTTATGCTTGCATGTTACATCGCGACAAACACTAATCTTTGCAGCATCCTGCAAATTCTTAATAATGCTATTATAATAATGTAATAAGAACAAATGAGTATCACATACACTAAAACTACTATAATTACAATATAAACAGTTTAAATTTAAGTACCTGGACATAGCACACTCACAAAAAAATTTACAGCAAAGACTACGATATAAGTCAATCTCATTCTCACTTCTATTGCCCCATCGAACACGAGACAACGACTTATCTTCTGAGTATATTGTAATTTTCTTCGAAATTATATCTACATTACAATCTATTAAAAGAGGATAATGATCTGACCAGTACACTCCAAGATCAACACTCGCCGAAGTAACAGTTGCCCGAGCAGCAGCAGTAACAACGCAATGGTCCAGCCAGCGCCTTCCACCACTACTCTCATTAATATGCGTAAAAGTGTCCGGCTCTAAAATTTCTTCATCAACACACATCAGTAAATGGTCTTTACAAAAATCGGAAAATTCGTTTCCAAATCTCGTACCTGAATGTGCATTGAAGTCACCTAGCACATAAACAGTCTCAATATCATTGTCACTAATGCTGGCTTCAATGTCACTCAAACAACATATGAAATCTGCTAGACTTTCTTCGCTTCCATCATCATACGGTAAGTAGACAGTCATCACGAGAATATGACGACTGCCTAAATCAATTTGTATAGCCGCCAGTCTGTCTGTGGTGCAGTCTAAGACTGCTACTTTGGGAAACAATGACTTAAGCCACATTAGTGCGAGTCCTCCAAACGGTCTGCCTTTCAGTGCACGCGCCAACGACGTGGCGAAACAACTAAAATGCTCACTTATTTCGTTCACAAAACCTAAATCGTGTGGTAAGAGCCAAATCTCTTGCAGAGCTAATATATCGACACGCTTAGACAGGTCTCTTATTTGTTCGACAGACCTTTTAACAGAACGGCAGTTAAACGTACTCAATTCACATTAAGTACGTTTAACTGCCTTTACTTTTATTTGTTCTGGTCGTACTACCCATATTATTTATTATTTAAAGCGTTCCTTGTGTATCGTTCTCTAAAGCGTCGGTATACTAAGCCTGCTGGCCAAAGGGACTTTTATTTATAATGACTTTTACAGGTAATATTTTGATACCTTGGGTTACATTGTTCCATTTTAATGAGATATCACTAATTTTTTTTAAATAAATTATAGGCTATGTTACTCAGTAAGGATGTAGCTTTCTAATGGTGAAAGAATTTTTAAAATCAGTCGAGTAGTTTTTTTTTTTTTATAGTATAGATTAGTCGACGCGCATATGGGCCACCTGATGGTAAGTGGTCACCAACGCCCATAGACAGTGGTTTGTATATTTCTTAAAAAAAACAACATCACCACTGCGCTACCAACCTTGGGAACTAAGATGTTATGTCCCTTGTGCCTGTAATTACACTGGCTCACTCACCCTTCAAACCGGAACACAACAACACAAAGTACTGCTGTTTTGCGGTAGAATATCTGATGAGTGGGTGGTACCTACCCAGACCAGCTTGCACAAAGCTCTACCACCGAGTAAACCATTATAAACAAACAAACACACAAACAAAAAATCTAATCTTTCCTCTTTATAATATTAGTAGTTTACAAGAGTGTACTTAAATTTAGAGCTTGATACATTAAATAAAGAACAAACATGTTAAAGAAACGTATATTTTTAATTATATAGTACAAATTTTTATACACACAGTGCACACTGAATTGGAACCAGTAGTTGTGGGAATGTCACTATTCATATATGAGCGAATGGCGATATATTTGGTAGTGAATGTTTATATTATCATTACTTATAAATATCCCTGAATGAAATCATTATTTGTTCCGTATCTCTACGAAGTGGAACTAGTGGTATAATAAATACATAAGTTTCATCATTATAAAAAATATTACAGCGAAAAAGTTTTGATAAAAACTTATAACTAATTTTTAAATTACGCCATCTCTATTATATTATCAAAATAACGGCACAATGGCTGAAGAAGAAGTCATCCGAATCTGTTTAAAAAAAGTTTCTTAGATATATTGAATTATACAGGACAGCTTACTATATAATTGAATATGAATTTTGACCACAAAATACAAACGAGGATAAGTTTTATAAAAAAAAAAAAAACAAATATTGGATACTTACATTACTTGCGACTAAAACGATAGACATTTTTTGTAATCAGACAGAGGGAGAGAAACTTTATTTTGCAGGATCGTCGTGTTTCGAATGGAAAAAAATCATTTCACTGTACGCATTTACGCGGAACGCACGAAATAAGCGAGAGGCAGATGTTCATTCTCCTAGATGATAAGTATCAGCGTTGCGGGTGACGGTTATGAAAGCATCCAATGATTGCCAAGATCCACTGAATACATGTATTAGACCTTTTGTGTCGATTTGACGAAAACTTTCTCATTTTCTCAGCCACGTTCGAACGTCTTTGTTTATTCGCAATTTAGCGGTATTTGAGGATACGAAGATTTGATTTCTGTATGACCGTACATTCTTGTAACGATTTGACAATATTTGGACGTCCTCAGCCAAGTAATGTTATCACATCTTCTAAGCTTGAGATTTCATTTATTCCAAATGTTTCTACTTTGTTTTTATACTTTATTATTTCATGTCTGTTAAATTGTTTTTTTTTTATGTAACTTATGTATCGAAATATTCTATATTATTTTTTCATATATGTGTCACATTCGTTATCAGAATTTAATTGTAAATCTACGTATATAATTTAATATTAAATGATTACCTTAATTACATTAGTGATACACTTTCACGTTGTTGTGATTTTTTTTAAATTAATTCTTCTTACAATTCTATGTAACAAAAGCTAGCTTATTTGATATTTAATTTGACGTTTTGTTAATCTAGTGACTAGTTTATAAGATTACAGATTTCGCGAACTTGTTTTCAAACGCCGGTCCGACCCATAAAAAATATAGGATTTTTCTGACAAGATTCTCATTAACGGAAGCTTAGACACCTTTTTTTAATACAAAGACGATAAAAAATTTAGTGAATGACAAAAAATCGCACAGCATGGTAAAGATAGCTATGTATACTATTCATTATTAAAAACAAAGTAACATGTTGTAAAAATGAACTCGTACCAAGTCTAAACCGGAAGCCATTATAAATTTCGCTTTTGGAAAGGTTAGTAAAAAGTTCATTGTTTCAATACAAAGTCATCTGTTTAAAAATGCGAATCGCGTTTTGGAATCACATTGCGAGTTCCTTTGGCTTGGAATTTTCTGTTGTTCTCTCTAGAAAATAAGTCGTAATTACCGGCTCTTGGCAGAAGCAAAATGCTTACAAATAATTATTCTTTCACCTGAATTAACTTTACCTCTAGCTCAAGTTAATGGTTGAGCGGCTTAATAAATTAAATTATTTTATATAAGCCTGCGTGGTTAGCGTACCGGTTAATTTAATTATATTTTTAATTATTTTTCACGGAGCGTCGTATTATTTATAATAATTTATAATATACATGAATTATTAGGGCGTATGTTGTAATATAATATTGTTTGTATTTTTAATTTCTTTTTTTATAGCATTTGTTGGCTGACGAGCATAAGTGGTTACCAACGTCCATAGACATTGGCAGTGTAAGAAATGTTACTATCGCTTACACCGCCAATGCGCCACCAACCTTGGGAACTAAGATGTTATATCCCTTGTGCCTGAAATTACACTGGCTCACTCATTCTTCAAACCGGAACAACAATACCAAGTACTGCTGTTTTGCGGTAGAATATCTGATGAGTGGGTGGTACCTACCCAGACGAGCTTGCACAAAGCTCTACAAAACAATCTTGCATATCAAAAATAAATCCTCAATTTTTTTTGCAGAGCTGCCCTCTAAGCCGGTGATCTTTGACGAGTTTGGCAAAGAAATAACGGGCATCGCCGGCCCTTATAACGAAGGGGGAGACTTTAAACTTATTTGCTCCGTAAATGGGGGTAAGTGCAATATTTTGGTTTGAATTTCCTATTTCTACAAACATCCTCCTTTGTCTATAACAAAGGGATCGAACGAAGTGAATAAATGATGAGTTAAGAAGATATTACTTTTTCGAAAGAGTAATATGTCAATCAATTTGATGTAAGGATTGTTTATATACGTTTTATTCAGTGTTTTTCTGGTTAAAATTTGATCTGAAATTCACAAAGAAAGGATTCTTTGTTATTCGAATCGAATAAATAGAAGCTTTTGTTTATACATTTGATAAAAAAAATAGTATTGCTTTGGTTGCATTTTTATTCTTAGAATTAATATTAATAGCATCATCATTATTGTATGTATCAAATGATTTTAAAACAATTGAAATTTATCGGTTTTACATGGGTTTTACAAAGTACACTCGAGTTATATGTTCTCTGATTAGATATGACTTCGATTAGAATTAATGAGCACTACTAAATGTTCATGTGCTTAATTAGTGTTTGAAATTCGTCTCGTGCTCGGCAGAGAAGAAAAACGTCGTAAGTAAACCTATATAGGAGCGTGATAAGCTGCAAACCATCTGCTCAAATGAAGACGAGGTTTTAGCCCAGCAGTTATACATTTATAGGCTGTATCTTACGTTGTATGCTAGTAGGAATAGATGATAATAGTAGTTCCTACTTAATTATTAGTTTTCATGTACATGTATTTCAGTAATATAAGTTAAAGAATGTAATTGCAAAGGCTATAACGAATTGCTACTATTATAGCTAACATCACATTATCAATGTAAGGTACGGATAATTCCTTCTACATACCAGTGTGTAGCAATAGAGATTACATATCTGTGTTCCTACGCTGAATGTGGAACATAGGTCTGTGAGAGATTATATCTGTTCCCTACTATTGTTCACTGTATTATTACATGTTGGATAATATAATTTGTATTTAAAATAATTTATTTACAGACACTAGTGCAATCGAATTCTTATGAATATAACCTACTAAACAAATTAGCTTACGTAATGTAATGCAAATATTTGTAAAAAATCCCGAATGAGGGGTTTTTTAAAAAACAAAAGAATATCACTGACAATAAATCATATGTTAAAATGTATTAAATATAAAACCATTACATAATTATTGATCGTCTAAGTGAGAACTACCATATACTACTCAGGCATTAATATTATTTATATTACAACAGGTAATCCAACACCAAGAGTGCAATGGTTGCAAGGGGACACGGTGCTTACAACGTTAGCTGCGGGTGAATTACATCCGTCAGGAAGCAGCAGGTCATTGACCCTGGTTGTATCTAACGCTACGAGGGCACACTTATCTTCAGTGTACATGTGTACAGCGGATAACACCCTTCTATCTCCACCTCAAAGAGCTTCAGTCAAGATCGACTTATATTGTGAGTTTTTTCAACGCTTCATTTATAAGTCTACTTATTAATTATTATTTTTTTAATTAGGTTTAATTTGATAAAGATTTTTGCCATTACATCGACTTTAAAAAAAGTGGTTCGATTCGATCGATTGAATTTTATTTTTATTTGTTACCACAGCTCTCGTTCATTTATAAACCATTCATTTTTATTTAAAACTATTTACTTATATGTATATCTCATTTTTATCAAAATCAGTTCGGCGAAATTGCGGGAGAGCCTCACATATTACAGGCATACTTGTACACATTCGAGACCGTTGCAGTTTTAGATTACATTTATTTGGTAAAACCAAAATTTAATAATCATAATATTTATGGTATGAGTAATATACTTAAGTATAAGCTATATTTTGATTTCAAGTTAAGTTAACCGTACTTACTGTAATGTTTTTAAAATACTAATGATAGAGGACATTATCAACGATACCGAGAACGCAATTTTCAGTATTAAATGTATCTTTTATGCTGAGCCGGGGCATAAGCTTTTAACATTTCGATTTTCAATAGATTCGATGTAGAGGTTTCTGTGATATACATATATGCCAGATCAATAGGGTTTCCTATAGTAGTGGGCGACTAGTACTAAAGACAAATTCTAGCAATCATTTTGAATTAAATAAAAGTGGCGAAAATATATTGAAGTCAGTGCCATTTATTGATCCTATAAGCCACGGCGGCCAATCTCAAGAGAGATTAGCCAACTGCGCAGGAGATATTATAGTGCTCAAGTGTGTGCGCAAACACATGTGCACTCTCTTTTCCTTAGCTCTCATAATCCGATGGGACGGCAATCCGACACGACCGGAAAGAGTTCAGGCGCAGGACCAATGGCTTAACGTGCTTTCCGAGGCACGGGAGTGTACACACTTCCAACTTCCAGACTTCGGGGTGCTACTGAGAATTTTCCGACAGAAAAACCCAATAACTATTTATTGGCCCGACCTGGGAATTGAACCCAGGACCACCGGGTCTGCGGCCTTATATCTAGCCACTAGACCAACGAGGCAGTCATTGATCCTATAATAGAGTTAAGCAACTGATCACAGTTTATTACTGTTTTAAATAAATCAATTAAGGTCTTAAACGTGTTCTAAAAAGGTTTGATAAGTTATTAAAGGGGACGAGACCCTAAATCTGGTGAGAACGCATTAGGCCTCTAATGAATGTATATGGAACGGGAAAGGTGTTTCGGCATCGTGGTAAATGGAAGACCGTTGTTTTTGTCTAGACAAGGGAAACTGTATAAATCAATATATCGAGGGTTGATAAAGTAGTTTAAGTAAATATTGTTGAGGATAAAGTACGTATCGATGTACTGTATCTTTATTTATTTTAAGTTCATCGCATTTATTGCCCTCTCAATTAGAGGTACTGAAGTAGATATAATGAAGGCTCTATTATTACAATAATAAGGCCTTTATTAAGGCTACTTCTAATTCATAATATAATTTTTAATTTAAAAGTAAGCTGTCTTTTCGTGTAAGTATTTCATTTTTTCAATTTTAATACGCTTTTATTAGCGTACGACTGATATGTATGTAGCGAAATATTTCAAGTTGCAAAAAATTGTATTCTAAATAAAATGTAGAAAGTTAAACAATATTTCGAATTAACTGTCTTATCTTTTTTTGCTAAATATTAGTAAGTTTATTGTTTATTTAAGATGAGGTATATATTCTTTATAATCGTAACATTAGCTGGTAATTTCTTACTTTAATCTCCATGGTTTCTATCGTGAAACCAAAAAAGTTTTATTGGGTTGCTGTTGTATCAAGTAATCTCGATATATTTAAATTACAAAGTATTTTATTTGTATTCGTTATTTATGACGTAATACTTTGAAAACAAATCTTAAACCAATTTATCTTGTATCAAAAACTTTAAGAATATATTAAATTTAGGACTCAAAACTGAGCCTAGAGGTACACTACGCTGCTTTAATAACATAAAGAAAACATCATATTTAAACAATCGTATATTGTTGGACTTATTTATTTCAAGTTTCGAAAGTTTACATGTTTTACTTGGTAAAATTACAAAACGGCTATTGCAGGTGCAACTTTTGTACGAGTTGTCGAGAAAATTGCAGCCGTACAAGTGTTTGTTACTTACGGTCTTTCTTGAAATTGAATTCTTGTGAAATATTGTAGCTACGTTGTATATAATTTATAGAATATTTAACGGTAAAATAATAGCCCTCGATCAGTTATTGCTACTGCCAAGTAACTAAAAATACAGACTCGTGCTAGTTACAATATTTTTGTTTTCAAATCTAAGGTTTTTTCACTTAACTAATTATCAAGATTTTTTTATTGTATTACAAGTTGTGCAAAGGTCAGACAGACTAAATAAAGGTAATTTTTTTTTTTTTTTTGTTATTTATTTAATCATCAAAATAAGTCTTACGTATAATTTTATACACAATATTATTACTAAGTTTTTAACCAATTAACCTTTTTTCTAAATATTTTAGTTTTACGAAATAATTTCAGATATTTTTTGAAGCAATTCACTATTGAATAATTCTTTTTTATTGATACAATCGTCACTACACTTTAACGTTATTACGATTGATTCTATTTTAATAATTTATTATAGTTGAATAAATAAACAAACAAGTATAACTGTAATATTAATATAGAGAGATTTTGATATACATTTACGTTTAGTATACGTTTTTTTAATTTTCCTATCGATGCAGTGAATTTTAAACGTTAAAATAATTTTATCACAGTGAGGCCGCTGTCAGTAGAGATTTTATCAAGAGAGCAACCATTATCAGTGGGACGAAAGGCAGAGCTCTCTTGTAGGTCTACGGGAGCGAGACCTCCAGCGACTATTACCTGGTGGTTGGGTGGCAAACAGCTGAATTCTATAACGAAAGAACAGGTGAGAATATTATAAACGTTAAACACTATTTTAAAAGTTTATTCATTGGAAATATTTGATATTAAAAAATTAATTAAGAATCTTATTAAATATTTTAAATTCATTTTATAATATTTATTTTAGGTTAGAGAAATTAGAATGTCAAATCCAAACTTAAATTTAATTTATACGATATTGCATGGTTTAAAATGAATCAACTTTTAAAGCCAGTCTATTTTCATTTGGAAGGGTTCTTATGAAATCGTGTAACTTGGAACATTTGTCGCAAATGTTTGTCTACTAACATTGGCTCGACGCGAGAAACGCTGATAACATACCTCTCGATGTACACCTTCAGTTTTTGAGCAGTTTTCTTTTTCACTATTGTGATTTTTTTTTAATTTAATTATAAAATCAATAAAATTTGTATTCAAGACAAAAACAAATGTACATAATATTATATAGTTTCCTAAATTTTCTATGCAGTGTTTTTATTACACTGGAATATATTTTAAAGTTCGTAATTATTAAGGGATTTCTATTTAAGTCTTGACATTGTTTTCTGATAAGTTTTCGTCACTGATATATTATTCATGGAATTTTCGCCTTTAAATACCCTTTATGCTCGAGAGATCCTGTTAAGCAATGGCACCCGGTTAAGCGTTAACCTCCCTTAATTAATCTATCCTAGTACGTTGGTGATTCGCCCTTGGCTTACTTGTTATATGAGGATTAGTTGCTATAGTAGCCTCGTTACGTAACGGCTTAAGAACTAATACGCTTGATACTAAAAAGTTTCATAATATTTGATGAGTGCAACTTATGAATTATAAAATAATAATGTATATATATATATATATATATATATATATATATATATATATAAATTATACAATTTAATGCAAGAGAATTTACATAAACAATATTTGAAAAAAAAACCTGCTCTCTCTTTTGATATTTCTTTCTCACATTTTACAATACAAAACATGTATTCTTAATATTATTGACAAATTTATGCAGGTCAGGAATTTTGAACGAAAAATCTAAATGCTGCAGCCAAATGCCAATAGATACAATATATCATATTTTTAGGAATCAGGATGGTAATCGGTTTCTTAAAAACCACTATACAACAATAAAGTAAACTTATATTGACATGTACGATTTACACACAAAAATAGAAAAAAGGAATCAATAATAAACAGACAGAGCTATCGCTTACCACCGAATTGCAGAAGAATAATGCTTGGCGTACGTTACTCGCGCTGCTTTTATAAGGCGGAGACAATAAATCTACCCACGAATTTAGTATTAAAAATTGAACACCCAACAATATTAATATTTTATTTTTTAAGATCTAGCTTAAGTCGGCACGTCGTTGTAATCTGTATTGTGCAATTTCTAAAGGATACATTTTTACAGGAGCTGGACGATAGAAACGAGACTCAATCGCTATTGCAGTGGACGCCTCAGAAGGAGCACAATGGGAAAATGCTCACTTGCAGGGCAGAGCATTCTAAGTTCAATAAATCGACGATAGAAAGCAAATTACCTCTCAATGTTTATTGTAAGTATGATTTCAGAATTTCAATTCGATTGCTATTATAAAAAAAATATCGTTTTATTTTTTTAAACGCGTAACGGTTTTCCTTTTTTAAATTAGATTAATTGTACATTGTTGAAAAATGTTAGCGTTTTTATACTCAAATAAATATTTATATTTTTGTAAATTTTTGTTGTATGAAAATTTGGTATTAATTAATTCCTTTGCATTTCATATCCTACAAAATTCTATTTATATTTAAATCTCTTTTTATAAATAATTGAGCTCAAAATTCAAAGTGCAAAATATTTAAAAAAGTATCGATACACATATCTACATTATGTTCACGTTCTAATTTATTTATTATAAGTTAAAAGCGCGCCTAAAGCCAGCAAAATTTCGATTTCACCCCCCTTCATTCTTTCCTTCCCCTTTTGCACGATCTAATTTCTATGCTTTTTATATAGAACAATCGGCAATATTCCATTGTTTTTTTCCTGTTGCACATATTTTTCCAATAATTCTGAATGATAATTATAGTATAGTTTTTTTTTATGACAAAATTATAATTAATACAAAGCGCTGTCTTTTTTTTCCTTAGTCTCCTCACTTCTCATCGGCACTGCAGGACATAAAAAACAATAATTCATAAATTTATGTTTGAGTGACAGGATATGTTGCTTTTCGCAGAAAGTAGTGAGGGCTAAATTCTGTATATTGTAAAATTAAAGGGTTTTACGAAAAATCCCTGGAGGCCGCTTTAGATCATTTGTAAATATAATTTATTATCCAATTTTTAATTCAATATGTTATTGAGTATAGTCAGAAAAATGTAAGAATTACATGACATTTCATTTCTATCAAGAAAACGTAACGTTCATAATTAATCACAACACTTGAAAATATATTATAATTTACATAAAATATTTCATTTTTAACTATTAACGAGATTTATTCACACAAAATCAAATAAAGATAATCATTTTTTTCTATTAAAAACAGAATTAGAACGTTGCAAGAAGTGGTTTATACTTTTTAAAAGGGATAAAAACTTAACGGTACCATCAACTGAACAATTGATTCATCTTCCTTTAAAAATAGAAAAAAAGAATACTAACGTAATAAGCTGATCTCAAAAGGATTCTACTGAATTATGATAATAATAATAATGTCATCCAGACCGATTTCGGTCACGGCGGCCAATCTCAGGAGAGATAAGCCAACTGCGCAGTAAATATTATAGTGCACAAGTATGGGCGCAAGCACAGGTGCACTCTCTATTCCCTAGTTCTCATAATGGAAAGAGTTTAGGCGCAGGACCAACGGATTTACGTGCTTTCCGAGGCACGGGAGTGTACACACTTCCAACTTCCAGACGCCGGTCTGCTACTGAGAATTTTCTGACAAAAAATCCCATTAACATTTTATTGGCCCGACCTGGGGATTGAACCCAGGACCACCGAGTATGCGGCTTTATATCTAACCACTAGACCAACGAGGCAGTCAATTATGATAGACATTTTAAGACACCTTTTATAGTCTATCAAATTTCCATTTGATATATTTGTATATTCTTTTTCTTGACATATCATAGATTATTATTACACGCAGTCGAACTCTGATGACCTTATAAAGCGAGGTATCACTATTTTTAAAAATCAATTATATTACAAATATTTTAGAATTGTAAAATCAACAAATAATATTGAAAACTTGTAAGTTATAGTTATTGTAATCAATACTAAGTCAATAGAGATGCCACAAGTAAATCTTATCCTGAATTAAACGACCTAAAACCTATTCAACTTAGAAAGTAAATCTTGAAGCTTTAATCGAATGCATCAATTTACGTAACGATCGCTTTAGGTAGAGGTGAATCGAAGACTAATAATCACAGCCTATCAACTGCGATTGTAATTGGCAGAGTAAAGTGCTGTCACACTGACGCTCATAGATTTTTTAAAGGAGTAGTTTGTTGGTAATCTGTATTACGATTATTGACATACTGAAAAAGCAGTATAGTTTTAAAAATGAATAACATTTTGTAAATCCAGAAAGAATTCACAATTCATACCGAACATATTTCCATACCAAGTGTTCGGCTTCGCTCTCTTCCACTATGCAGAACTTTTCTTTTACTTTGTTTAAGAATTAAGATTTAAATTATTCTTTCTAAAAAAGTACACTTTATAGATTACAAAAGAAATAAAAAAAATGTTTTTAAAATACATATAAATATATACCATGCGTACGTAAGTATTCGAATGTTTGTAGGTTGGATTATTAACAATCAACCAATTCTACTATTGTAGGTAAAATCTTTGAATAACCTTTAGTGGAATGAAAGTCGAAGCCCTAACTAAGTACAAAGAATTTCGTTAAAATAAAAGAACGTTTACTTTCTTTAAAAATATCATTTAAGTTAAACGACATTATGACTTAAGGTGCGTACTAAATACAATCAGAGCGCCAAAACACCTTGTACGTAGAACGGAGACATAAATTATATTACTACCGATTGCTTACTTATGAAAATGTGTGAATGTATCGAATTCTGTAAATTATTTGATGCGAAAAATTGTAACAAATCACGTACTTTTTGCAACGAGGATTCTGCGAGTTCGTGTAAAGATCTCATTTTTTATTATTAATTTTAATGATTACAATAACTTTCATCAAAAGCGCGATCAAGGCTTCAAAATTTCACTCGGCGTTTCACAGGGCACACGTAATTTCTATGCTTTTCTATAAACATCATAATACTACCGGCATATGATTAATTATCTCGTTGTTGTCTCGACAACCTATAGTATTAAGAGTATTAATCAGAAATAGATAAAGATTTTCTATCGAGAAAATTTTATGCTTTTATAGACAACGTTTCATTTTTAACCTGGAACACGATTTATCATGAAATAAAAGATAAATAATTTTGCTTTGTATCGTCGCCTAATTATAAAGCTAAAAGTGCAAACAAAAAAAACGAACAGCAAACAATGATTTATTAAATTTATGGCAAGTAGAATGGAATAAGCCAAAATATATTTTCGACACAGAAATGAAACTTTCATGCACTCGTAATAAAACTGCGTCAAATAACCGAATATTTAACAAGATATACATTGAACAGAGGAAATTCAACTCTACTTCAATAATCATAGAATGAATAATTCAACAGACGTGCCCGTTGCCTCAATGCACCTCGGTGCCAAGATGAACCCGAATGATATCGAAGAGGGCGACGATGTATACTTCGGATGCGAAGTCGATGCCAACCCACCCGCTTATAAAGTAGTGTGGGAGCATAATGTAAGTATGACTTATGGTATTTTTATTTTCTGTTGTTGTATATTTTGCGCTCTGTTAGTCTAACATTGTCAATATTTAAGACTTGTTTTTTTTTTTTTTTCTTTGTATACGTCGACATATTTTCTTGCACCGTAATGTTCAGTAGCTTCTTATTATAACATGTTAAGTTTCACAGATAAAATAAAACGTAGAGTCATACTTTATTACCCTTGAGGGTGAATTTTATATTGAATATAAAATTTACTTTTACGACGTCTATGAAAACGCACTTGACGACTTCGATGCGCTTGATAAGGTTGGATTATTTTTGCTATTCGAAATTAAACTTTATCACAACTAAATTAGAAGTATAATGCTAGAGAGTAATTAAAGCGCTTATTAATTTAACACCACGAGCGACCTTATAAAACTTCAAAAGCGTCGCTTAGGGATAATGACGTATTGAATAAGTCCTTTGTCTAGAACTTTATCAACTTTAGCTAAGAAATAAATGAATAGTTCATTCAGATTTAAAATAACTATTACGCTTGGTTTAATTGAAATAAGGACATAATTAACAATTAAATTTATGGAAGTGCTAATAAAATCTCACTTATTCATTCGATTACTCAATGCAGAGTCCAAAGTGAAACTTAAATATAGTAAGATGTTTCTAAAAATGTATATTTTAGTTTATTGCGATAATTTTATAAAAAATCAAATAACTGCTTATTAAAAGCAGCGTAAATGAAAATTAGTTTTGATATTATGGCCTGATGTGACATATTGGGTCTCTTTGGAACATACTGAGGGCAGTTCGAGTACACTATTCTAATTCTCGTTGCCTGAGAAAATTCTCGTTAACTTAGGTAATTTACGTTATCGTTTCGTATGACCTGATAACTACATTAAAAGTGTTACCCAAATGAGTCTTTCATCCGTCAGACGACAAACCAAATAAAAAAAAGTGACACAGATTGATGGTATGAATATCGACGTATTTATTTCAAATGAGTGAGTTAACAAACTTATAACAGGCCTGCCCAAAATGCGAGTGTAATGTTTTCAGGGTTCATGAGTTCAGAGTATGTGAGTTTATTCAACCGTGACGTTTAAATCTATAAACAGATTTGGATGTATGGGGTATCGTTAGAATCCTTTTATCGTCCTAAGTGACACTGGTTATATTTTTTAACCTATATTTTGACAAGGTATTCGTATATTTGAACTTTTTTAACTATATTTTTGATATATTTCCTGTGGTGAGACGGCTATCAGACCGGACGGTAAGCTCCCAGTAAGCCGATGTCAGTACTCGTATTTGCCATAGGATATCTTGATGTTTGAATCTTTTAAGAATCTGCATCAGTGCAAAGAGAACACTTTCTCAGTTCTTTTGATATTGTATAGCAATTGTGCTTGGACGGCATGACAACTGAACAAAGGGAGCACCCTTCACTCATAATTAGAAACAAGTTCACGGTTGGAGAACGTTTAAGTTTCATATTTAAAACAAGTTCATCGTCTTGATTGAATCAATCTGCGTTTATTCTGTTATGTATCATATTTTTTATTCGTAGTCATTTTCTCGTGAAATAAAGTGAAGAGCTAGTATAAATTTTTAAGCGCTTTCCAGTTGCTTAAATATTAACTTACATTTACTGACTGAATTAGTTTTTTTTTTTTATTTCATAAGTAGGCGACGAGCATATGGGCCACCTGATGGTAAGTGGTCACCAACGCCCATAGACATTGGCAATGTAAGATATGTTACCATCGCTTATATCGCCAATGCGCCACCAACCTTGGGAACTAAGATGTTATGTCCCTTGTGCCTGTAATTACACTGGCTCACTCACCCTTCAAACCGGAACACAACAATAGCAAGTACTGCTGTTTTGCGGTAGAATATCTGATGAGTGGGTGGTACCTACCCAGACGAGCTTGCACAAAGCCCTACCACCAAGTAAGTAGTAGCACATGTCTCTGTTGCTTTGCAGCAGCTTAAATATTTATTACCATGTCCAACTTTACAAGTGTATCGCGTTTATTAAAATTTAAATCACCAATGAAATGGAATGCATACAATTCACTTCACTGTGCACTTTACATTAATAATTACGAAATTGACAGTTTTTTTGCGGATTTTATCACCTTTTTGTTTGCAAAATGCAATGCAAAAGTTAATTGATGCCACCAGTATTTCCATAATTAAGTACTAATTAGGACATATTATACTTACTACCTCATTTGTAATTTACGGAAAATTGCTACTAATTAATTGTATTGGCTAGTTTACTGCAATGTATGAAGAATTTAAGATAAAAGCCGAAAATCGTATTTGTGTTATTCATTTTTTCTTTATAGGATACGTAGGCGGACGAGCATATGGGCCACCTATTGGTCGGTGATCACCAACGCACTAAGACATTGGCAGTGTAAAAAATGTTAACCATCGCTTACATCGCCAATGCGCCACCAACCTTGGGAACTAAGATGTTATGTCCCTTGTTGCTGTAATTACACTTGCTCAATCACCCTTCAAACCGGAACACAACAATACCAAGTATTGCTGTTTTGCGGTAGGATATCTGATGAGTGGGTGGTACATACCCAGACGTGCTTGCACAAAGCTCTACCACCAAGTAAAAAGTCATTTTAAAACATCTGTAATATTAAAATAACAATTTTGAAATACACATACAACAAACACAATCGAATCGGGTAAGGGCCTTATACAGACCTGTCTGTGGTACATACTAACCATTCATCAATTTTTCTACCATTAAACATCATTACTACATATTACTGTGTTTTGATTTAAGGTAAAAATGCACATATATGCCTTGTGATTAAAGGCATATGAGATATAACATCTGTAAACCTCTGGTTAGCCGTGAGTTGATGGTATAAGGAGTGGCTTATACTTCGTGCTGTGCCAATGTATTTAGAACAAAGTGACCATTTTCCACCAGGTGACTTATTTCATCAAGATGGAATTCCTTAAAAAAAAAATCATTTAATATTAAAATATGTTTAACTTGAAAACGGCATTCCATGTATTAAACAAAGTATTATGGATTATACTGTAAATATATAACACGTAGTTATTTTTCACCAACCAAAAAATGAACGTCCAAATATTTCACCCGAGCGCATTTTTCTTTTTTTGAATTCTACAAATTGTCATATTTAATCGATTCAGCGTTAAAAAAATAAAAGGAAACGTTATTTATTATAACAAATATTTTTCCGTGACAATTTTGTATTCATAGCAAAATCCTGTATTCATTCGTTCCCGTTCAGTTTTTGATTGACCGCGTAAAACGGCATCGGTTTGGAAAACGTTAGAATTCAGTATTTTTTATCTTCACTAACATAAAAATCGTTGAATTGACAGTTTCGTATATTTTTGACGGACTTTTATTTTGTCACTGAAGACCGTACGATAATGCCAGTGACAAGGATATGCTTGTTTGAATTCATATTGTTAACGATAATTTAAGGGATACATCCTAATCAAATAGAATATATTTAAAAATATGAAATTATTAACTTTTTTAATGTAGATTTCATACAAATATATTTTTTTTTTGTAAAAAATCATGACGTGTAATAATTGCATTTTTTTTCTGTTGTAGGGTGTTTTGCTTCAAAACAATCCATCAAACGGTGTGATCCTGACTGCTAACACCAATCTTGCACTCCGTAATGTGTCACGCCACCAAGCCGGTCTATACACCTGTACCGCATCCAATGTTGAAGGTGATGGAAAATCTCCGCCTTTACGGATGCAGATTGTTTGTAAGTTTGTACTTTTTGTTTTGTAATTTTCAATAGCTGCCATAAAATTCGTGAATATTATTTTCTTAAGATACGATTACAAATTATAACGTATATATTTGATGAATTTTAATTACCAAATTAATCCAATGTAAAACCGAAATTGAGTGTAGTTGTCAGATGAGCACTTGGAATGATCAATTCCGATTTTCAATTCTTGTTTAGTTTATAACTAGGTTACAAATTCTTGACATTTATGAAAATCTAAATAAAAATAAAATAAAATAATATTTATTTACTTTTGTAATGTTTCATTTATAAAATGTATGATGTTGAATAGTCAAAATAAGAAATATGAATGAAAATTTTGTACATAAAAATGGTTTTTACTTTATACTTATAATAAAATTTCGAAATAAAAGTAACACTAAATATATTTTATCTACTTTTTGTCGAGATTTCAAATTGCAAATTGTTACTAATGTTTATGTAAATGTAATGGTTTTCGTACGAAATTAGACGATTTGTACTTAAGTCTCTTCAATTATGAGCAAACCTTACACTATTTGGACCATAATGGTATTCGATAGCCATCCAAATTGACTGACATGCCAGATTTAATGGCAGAGATTATCTATCCGATTCACTTCTACGGCCACAAAGGGATCAGAAATCTTGAATCATTTAATCAATTAGAAGCCAGAACAATACGGCAAATGGACTGACATAGTACATTTAGATAAGCAGAAGCTCTATAAGAGCTAATTGACTGCGCAATGTAAGAAAAGAAAAAGATCGCTATCTTGATGGCCGAAGAAATGAATAAGTTATGTAATTTCTCCTTGTCGTTGAAGTAGGACTTAGAATAAAGAATATAAAAGAAAATAAAAAGAAAGTTGTGCAGAAATGTCTTGCATTCGTTTACTTTGTTTTACGAATACTTTGCATTTAATGAATAATATCTGAATATTTTCGCATTTTAGTTTGGTTTGAGATTAAATTGAATTTAACAGTAAGCATTGCGTTTTATATGTAATGGTGAATCTCAATTAATAGATCTGAGGGAAAGTTTATATTTCGAGATATAATATCAAAATTATTTTTTACAATGTATATAATATAAAGCCGAAAAGTATGTTTGTTTGAGAAACAAACATACTTTTCGGCCCTAGCTATTGAGAAAGGTTAGACTATATCAAATTACGCCATAACCCACGGGAGCGAAGCAATAACGTTTAAAGTGGCTGAAACAGCATGGAGCAGGCAGTTTGTTTATTATATATTATGTTAACGTTACACTCTTCTTTATATTATGTTACAAACGTGCTTTAAACAAAAATAGAAATTTAAGATGACTTCTTTTTTGTTACTGTTGGAAAAAACCCGAGAAACAATATAAAGCAAACAATGAAGAATATCGTATCACATTACAAAGTTATAAGAATTGAGTTAAAAAATTATAAATTTAATTTAATTGATTTTGTACAGATAGACCTTTATGTCGGAAGAGAGAGGTGAAATTGATCGGTGCAGCTTTACAAGAACCATCGAAGGTGGAATGCGAAGTAGACGCTTTTCCCCCACCAGACACTTTCGAGTGGACGCTTAACAATTCAGCGGGCTCTATTAAAGTTGACCCTGTAAGTATACCTTGAAAATTTAAACTACGTAAATATCTAGGCATCAATCAATGACAAAAATATATATCTTTTTAGAAGTAACTACCCTATTTAAGATATGTTTTTATTTGAAAAACTTTAATAGTAATAAAATAATACTTTGATAAATACTTCTCATTGCTCTTGTAGCATGGATTGAATATCTTAACTTACCAAAACAAATCGATTTTAGCAAACTTCAAGTTTATCACAAAACATTATAAAATCTTCCGTTTTCTTAAGAGTATTTTTCCAACGCGAAGTAGATAATTACAAGAGAAAACATTTTGGAACTTAGTCGTTTTACGCAGAAAGTCGTGAGAAGGTTTCAACTTTGGGAATACTTCCTGATTCTTTACGATTTTACCTTCGGGGATAAGAAATTATTGAACTGCGTATCACTCTTTGTTCTGTGATATAAACGGTCCCTTCTATTGAACCTTTTATTATTCAACATTTGTGATATTCTGATATTCATTTCACGATGAATAATTTTGATTATTTGTGGAATTCAACCAATTTAACCTCGCATGCGTTTGTACAATTTGGAATCTGGTAGCTTTATAAATTTGAGCTAATTTAATTTGTTATTATAATTAGAATTGCATAAATATATCTACAGTTGCGATAGAAGTTTTAGGACGAAGTTGTTTTACGCGGCTTACAGTAGATGCAATTTCACGGCATACATATATATATATATATATATATATATATATATTATATAGCATAGGTTTGCGGACGAGCTTATGGGCCACCTGATGGTAAATGGTCACCAACGTCCATAGACATTGGCATTGTAAGTGATGTTCACCATCGCTTACATCGCCAATGCGCCACCAACCTTGGGAACTAAGATGTTATGTCCCTTGTGCATGGAATTACATTGACTCACTCACCCTTTAACCCGGAACACAACAATAGCAAGTACTGCTGTTTTGCGGTAGAATATCTGATGAGTGAGTGGAACCTACCCAGAAGAGCTTGCACGAAGCTCTACCACCAAGTACCACCTATAGCAAAGTAGCGTTCATACTGTGCACAAAATACGATGCGTTGGGCGTTTAAATTTAGGAGGTTGAAGTGATTTTTGGTGTGACAAAAATACAGTAATATAATCAATTAAAATCTACATTTGAAAACACAGCTTGAGTCGAAAAAATATCGCTCAGAACTTTGTTCCCCCGACCGTACATATTTTTATATACATTTTATTGCCTAGTTTGAAAAAAACAAACGATATGAAACGAATGTTCTTAATATTTTAAAATATTAATTTAAAATGACACAGGTACCACTTTGAAACTTTAAACACAAGAGTTTAAAATTATGATTCCTTAACAATGTATTTATATGTAGTGTATTTTTTCTTAGGAACGTTTCACCGTAAATGCAAAAGAAGGGAAGTCTGTACTTACATACGTCCCTGTCTCGGACATCGACTACGGTACATTAGCATGTCGAGCCACTAACTTAGCGGGACAGCAAATGTCACCATGCGTGTACACATTACTGCCAGCAACGAGGCCCGACCCACCTTCTAATTGCTCGGTGTACAACCTCACTGATGATTCATTGGATCTAACTTGTCTTACAGGTATTTTTTAAACGTTATAATTATTAAAAACTTAAAAATGTCATAATGTTGATTTTATTAGCGATCACTGCATAGTTTAACTAGTAAGTGAACGATTATTTATAAGATCTTAAATTGATATTATTAACAACTAAAAGCAGCATGACACTATCTTCTGAAAAGGAAAACGATGCAAGTGGCAGTAGCAATGTTAATAACCAAATATTTATATCCAACAGGTTACGAAGGTGGTCTCCAATGTACATATATAGCAGAAGTATGGGCTAATGAGGGTCTAGTAACAAATTCTACTAACGGAGCAGCTGTATGGAATCTCAGAAGATTAGGAGCTAAGAGACATTTGAAGCTAGTTGTGTATGCTGCTAACAGCAGGGGAAGATCGGAACACATCTCCTTTACCGTGGAGACTGCACCTAGATTATCACCACGGACGGGTAAGTGAAGGATTTTTTTTTTTATTAAAGTTATAAAAAATATCGAAAATGAACTGATTAGAAGTAAATTAAGAAACAGGGGTAAGTAAATTAATTGAGCTGTCAGAAGGGTTGAAATGGTATACACATACGCGTATGTTTCTTAAATTGTATTTCTTAAAAATATGTAAAGCTATTAAAATGGTAGGATGTTAAAACATTACATAATTATCGACTTGATAAATATTTTAGAATAAATATAATATCTTAAACAATTTTTTTTATTCTACTTAATTTTGAATGAATACAATATTATATAACATTTTTTTATTAACTTGCAAATTAGTTTTAATTGGTACCAACTTTAGTGTATCTCATAAGAATGTCCTATGTATGAAGGCTTTTATAATGGAAATGTGCTAAATTAGTAATTTAACTTATTTTAAAATAAGACCTTATAAAACGTTCATTCCTTTCTATTTAATTATCAATATGGCTGTGGCAGGGCCAATCTGCCTGCCTGTTTTCTTAAAATATAAATATATGTTCCTCTGTACTAAAAATGTATTGTTATTAGTTAATATTGTTACTAAGAAAAGATGTCGTTAGTACAATTTATTAATATTATTGTACCAAACATAAATAAGAAATATCAAAATATATTCTTATTCTTCAGTACAATTGTTTCCACTTAACAAACAAAGCAGGTGAATTTTGTATAAAGTACAATTTCAAAAAGAAAACGTCTTTGATCGTTGAGTTTCATCTTATCGTTTTAGCTTTAATCAAAATCTTTTGTTGCAATACAAATGCAGTTTGTATTCCTTTAAAGTATAGAATTATTTAAATGCCAACGACCTCCGTGAAACCATTTTGCTTCGTATATTGCTGCTTATTCAACGTACTTAGTTTGCTGAACATTTCTTGCTAAAGCAGTATTTTATGTATTAGAACATTTATCTTTCAAGAGTTTTGTCTGAAGTTGATGTTTGGAAAATGAATATTTAAAATTTTAACATATAAAATAGATAAAGATACTAACATAGAATAAAATAATTATTGTACTATATGTGTAATTTCTTAAATAATAAACACTGCTTCCGAATTTTTGTGAAAAAATAGAATATTAATATGTACTCGGTGTTAGGGCTTTGTGCAAGCTCGGATGGGTAGGTATCACCCACTCATCATATTACTACCGCAAAATAGCAGTACTTTGTATTGCTGTTTTCCGGTTTGATGGGTGAGTGACCCAGTGTAATTACAGCCACAATGGACATAACATCTTAGTCCCCAAGGTTGGTGGCGCATTGGCGTTGCAAGCGATGGTTAACATTTCTTACGATGTCATTGTCTATCGGCGTTGTTGACCACTTTCCATCAAGTGGCCTATACAATTATAAATATATAATTTGTATAGTATATATATATAGCCATCTGTGTCCGATGGGACAACCGACTTGGACTGGGTGTTATTACTGGACCAAGAATTTTATATGCAGAGCAAACATTGACTACATCGAGCTTCTATAATCCAAGAATTTCTTAATATACCCAAAACTTTTTATTAGTCTGACACGAAGCCTGAACCCAATATATCTGAGTCTGCTGGTCTAAATGAGCAAGAGGGCATACAAGCAATGTATACAACCTTTAAATGATCTCTACAAACATAGCATTTACAAAATACAAATCAGAACACATAAAAAGTTACGTCTCGACGTTGTTTTGTCTCTCAGTTGTGGTTGCATTTGCTCTCAGAACTTTTATTAGAAGTACTTTCATGGTCGGTAAAATTTTGAAAGTGTATCAACTGTTATTTTGTTTACAAAGCATAAGCGGGCTTTACAATTCGTAGTGTTAACAAAAGTACTTTAGAAAAAAATTCCCTGACTTTGTTAATGTATTTTAGTTCAGAACACATGTAAGTTTTAATGGATTAACGTAGACAACATATTTTTAACTGATTTTTCGGAAATAGTACGTTTTATTCCTGCCTATTGAAGATTTGTAGATTTAGAAAATCTATGTGTACTCCGGAATTAAACTAGCAGCGGCTTAGTAAATTAGGAGTGACTTTTGTATAAATAATTTAAATTATGCGGTTTATTTGATTAAGTTTGGATCATGCCTGCCATTTTCATAATATTATGAGTGCTTATCTGTTAATGCAATTACACTCGAAACATCACACTGAATATAAAACTGAGACTGAAGTACAAACAAGTCTAATTTAAATAAAACCTATTCGTGGGTTGCATAATCAGACAGACACAATGTTTATTTCGTGTATATTTATATCGTATTGGAATAAAGATATATCAAATGAATTATATTTTTACTGGATTTGATTTTGATACCAGAGTTGAAATATTTGTGTAATGCATTGTGACAAAATTTAAATTACTAGAAATGCCCTGGGGACGCTTCACTACTAGTGACTTACGGGATTATAGCGGCGGTGAAATGTTAGTTAATATCACACCATTGTAAATGAAGTAATATTCATGTAACTTAAAATAATTATAATTAGCTTTAATTATACTTTAAAATAATATGACAAAAACAAAATTATTAATTGCGATTGAAGACTAAATAACTTTTTATTTTTGCGAATAAAGCTTTATTGAAATAAATCAAATACATGTAAAAATGATTTACATATATGTTTATATATATCAGAGTAAATTATTCATTGTTAGATCATCTTCTCAAGCAGTAAGCGAGAGGGTATATTATGATATATTATATATTATATTCATTTGACACTGATAAATTGTACGGAGCGTCTTTAGTTAATTATTACAAATACGAAAGTTAAATGAATTCACTGAATGAATTAATTTCTTAACTTCATAATTAATTACTGTCAAAAATGTTTACTTGCTAATTTAAGGATAATATTTTTTTTACATGATTTATAATATAACTAGAATTGCCTTGATTGTCAACTAGATGTATTTACACGACTACCTAAATAAGAAGTTCAGGGTTCATGTTTGTGTGTGAGTATCTTTATGCCACCAGTAACAGCTTGTGATTGTCCCACGGCTGGGCAAAGGGCGAGAAGGAGCTTATTCCACCACGCTGCTCCAATGCGGGTTGGTGGAATACAATGTGACAGAATTTGACACATGTAGGTTTCCTCACGATGTTTTCCTTCACCGTCAAGCACGAGATAAATTATAATCACAAATTAGGCACATGATAATCAGTGGTGCTTGCCCGGGTTTGAACCCACGATCATCGTTTAAGATTCACGCGTTCTAACCACTGGGCCATCTCGGCTTCTTTTATATTTATTACACCATAACTTTTAAATGCCGAAACAGATTCATGGGGAATTTTTATACTCGTCATATAGAATGACACCAACTATATCGATAATATCTTTTTTAGTTTTTTGGTATGTGCCCTGTTTATTAGTTTTTGACATTATTATGGTTAATTATTAATAGTGAGACTTCTTTGGGCATAATAAAAAAGATATATTCCCACTGTGACTTGTAATATGTAAAGAAATTTAAATGCTTTTACTACATCTTACCACACACCTTAGCTCTTTTGTTTTAAATATGCCACATATATTTCAATACAGCTTTTTAAGGGCTTACTTCTATTCCAAATTTAAATTTTATAATTATTTGCGAAAAAATTATGTTGCTTTTTAATTGATTTTCGTTATGACAAGTATGATGATCTCACTTTACATATATCAAATTATACAGTGGTGGTCATATAATTAGAAACACTTCTTATGAATAAAGTATAACTTCAACGTACAAATGTTCGTAAAAAATATACACATTCAATAATTAATAATCATGCAATAATATAGCCACTCAAATAAAAAACTCATTAAATGCATAAAATATAAAACATATCTTACTTTTAATTACAAAATGAGTCTTACACATTTAGGAGTTTATTTTCTGTTACTGGACGCTTGAAACATTTTAAAAAAGTATCTATAGCTCGTTCTTTTTTTGAAATTGGAGAATAACATTTCTTTTTCTATTATTTTGGCGGCAATTCAAAATTTAATCTGAATTTTATTTTGTTCAAAATGGGCAAAAATAAAAGTAGTGACGCGTCAAGTGGGCGTACAGAAGAATAGCTGACCATTTAATTTGTTCTGTTAAGAAAGTTTTTAATGCAATTCATGCATCATTATAAAACACATGGAACTGTTGAAAATTTTCTTAGAAAGGCTCGGCCAAGGAAATCCTCTCCCAGAGAAGATACGCTAATCGTTCGTGTTGCTAAAAAAGACCCAAGTAAAAGCTCCAACCAGATTAAAAATAAAGTTTTTTCGCCTGATGACCCAAGAAACATCTCATCAAGACTGATACGCCGAAGATTAGTGGAAGCTAAATTGTTTGGAAGAATCTCTCGAAAGGTACCGCTTCTTACCAAGCAACACCGAGAGAAGCGATTATTATTCGCTAAAAAATATGTTAATTGGATGATACAAGAATGAAAAAAGTGTTATTTTCAGATGAAACAAAAATAAATATGGTAAATCCCGATGGAAAGCGCTATGTTAGACGCCCTGTAAACAATGCTTTTAATTATAAATACACAAGGAGTATATAGTCAAGCACGGTGGCGCTACAATCGATCAATGGCAATACAAAAATATCTTAGAGCACACAATGATTCCCTACTTTGACGATCATTTGCCTATAACCTGGATCTTTCAGCATGACATTGGCCCTAAACACGCGGCCAATAGCGTCAAATGTTTCCTTAGCGAACAGCGTATATCCGTTTTAGACTGGCCAGCAAATAGTCCGGATTTAAACCCGACAGAAAATCTCTGGTATATTGTTAAAAAGAAAGTCTCAAACAAACGTAACACCAGTCAAAACGAACTATATGCAGCATTTGTTAAAGCATGGAATTTAATCCCCCAAGAAAAATGTATGAAATTGATTGAATCAATGCCACGTCGTTGCAGAGCTGTTATTGAAAATAAGGGATACGCCACTAAATATTAATTATAACTATTGGTAGGCTGTGGATAGTAGCTATTTCGTAAATAACAATACTACTTACTAATACTTAAAAAAATATTGTTTTTTACATTTTTTGTTGTTGTTTCTAATTAGTTGACGATTGTTGTTCATACCCTAAAACTGATTTAAATGTTTGTCCGTAATGTAATATTGAAACTGCACTTGTGTAATGGGATTTATATTGTTTTTCTAATAAATGAACATATTGTTGTTGGTAGTGTTTCTAATTATACGACCACCACTGTATGTGTGATATGAAAGCATAATTTAGTAGTAAAATATTTTCAATATGGAAACGCTAAGTTATATTGAAGTTGCAGCTGGTAAATGGATTTTTTCTTAATAAATGTCACAAAAACTTGTGCTAACCCCAAAGTTTTTATGTGAAGCGTATCATATCTACAATATTAAAGTTGTAATATTTTCCTAAGTTTTTGCATTAAATCTAAATTTCAGTCTTTATTCCGCCCACGCTCCTCGAATATTACGGTTGCCTAAAAGTAGAGGCGTATTCCATCGCCATGAAAACGGCATTTTGGCTTAAATTCAAGTGTCAATTTCAAGACTTAATCGAGTTGTGATGAGAATGTTATTCTAATATCGCGGTAAATTTCTAATATAGGTCAAATACCCTCATTGGTCATTATTTGGGTATTTAAAAAAATTCAAACATCATCATACCTCATTGTCATTATACATTAATTTGTATAGACAGCTTTAAAACTTTAATCATTGCCTCTAAACTTATACGTATTAAGTTATGTTATGTTAAAAGGGTTTTTAACAACATTAAGCCTTTGATGTATTCATTCATAATATATTACATGTATTCAAAATTTATTTCGAAAACGTATATCCAGTCAGAATATAAAATCCCTTACATCGTGTACATGTAAGTGTTAATGTTTATCGTTGGTGGTCACTTACCACCATTACTGTCAGTTTAAAAAAATAACATTATATCTATTATATGAGGTATTTCAATCAATCGAACAGAACAATTTTGAATCTGCCTCCTTGTAACAAAATTGAAATATCACACCATCAAACGACAGACCTTTTTTTGCACAGGCGGTCCTTTGATGTCATGTGATCCCAGTAACGATAAAAATATTTTACTACAAAGAGAATTTATAACAATAAGTAATAAAATATTTTCAATAAAAATTGCACGATTTACTATATTTAATGTATATTATATAGATTAAATAACTAATCTCTTAAATTACAATCTGACATCCAAAGGAGGTGACGCATTGAAGATATATGGAATGGCTAATATGTTTTATGGTGCCAATTTCTAAAGATGGTGGTAACCACTTACCATCAAATGGGCCAATTTCACATCCGCAACCTATTCTATACAAAGTATCATTAGATTTTTTAAAGTTGATTCGTAAAAAAGATAAAAGTAGTAGTAGTACACTTAAAATGTACTGAAAGAGAAGATAACGATAAAACTAATAAAAACATTATAGTTTTATATATTATTTGATTTTAATATACGTACGTAGATGTAATGTAATATTTAATGTAGATGTTATTTAGAATAACATCGATATATTCACCAATGTATTTATGTCTTACAATGTTTTTTTTTTTTTTTATATATATATAGAAGCACAAGAAGCGTGGGAAGTTAACTGGGCAGTTGGCGGGATGCTTGGTGCCGCTCTAACTGTGGCCATCATCCTATGCCTTGCACTCATTGCGACCCGGTTGAGACACAGAGCTCGGGACTACGAAGGTTCGATTAGCATTATTTTCATTTAAGCTTCAGTGAGTTAATTTAATTAATGATGATGTCTTTCTGACCGATTTTGGCCACAGTGGCTAATCTCGAGATAGATGAGCCAACTGCGCAGGACATATAGTGCACAAGTGTGGGCGCAAATACAGATGCAATGCCCTCACTCTATACAATCCGATGGGAGGGCAATCTGACAATGATTCTGATAAAAATTATTAATTTTGTAACTAATAAAGTTTTAAATATTTTTTTTCATTATTTAACTGTATGCCTTGGTTGATTTAGTATTACGTTTCAAAGTATTATTATACTATAATAAATTGAACTAAATACAACCAAATTTATTCTTGTAAAGGAACTTGATGAAGGATATTTTCACCTTACATTTAATTAATAACATTAAAATACGTTGAAGCTACTTTCTAAATATATAACTTGTAAAATATTCAGCCTCTTATTAATTCACAGTGACAATGCAATCAACCAAGAACCAAAAGGCCTCGCTTCAGAAGCGTTCGTCCCCAGACGATAGAAACCCGGATCTTATTCCGCTCAGCAAAGGTAATTATGTTCCTTACAATCATTTTATACTTCCGTAATAAAATAAGCCTGATAATGTAGTCGTGGAGGAAAATTGTTAAACAGATTATTATGAAATGTGTTAGAATTATTTAATGCGAGAACTGCTTTGAATGTTAAATTTAATAACAATTAGACAATGACTTATTTAAGTTAATAATTAATTTTGTGAACTAGATTAGGATAGGCACATTTACTTTTGGTAATATCACCAAGTAAAATAAAGTGTTTACAAAAGAAAGCTTATCCTTTGTGCAAGCTCGTCGGAGTAGGTACCAAACACTCATCAACTATCCTACCGACAAATAACAATGCTTAGTATCGTTTTGTTACGGTTTAAGGGATGATTACAGTTACAAGGGAAATAACATAGTTTCCAAGATTGGTAGCTCATTGACGACATGAAGGATGGTTAGTGATGATTTCTTATAGTGCCAATGTCTATGGGTAGTGGTAACCACTTACCATCAGGTAGCCCATTTGCCAGTCTGGCTTTGACATTCGAAATAAGAAGACAAATTGTTTAACTAATCACCCCCTAAACGACATTTATAAGTAAAGCCGTTACTAAAATGTTTAGTTTTTTATACCTCACTGTGAACCGAATCAAGGATCATTTATTTTTATAAGATTACCTAAAAGAACCATTGTTGAGATGGAATGGTATCGTTAAATGTAATGGAAACGCGAAAGAGTGTGTTCTTACATGGAAATTACGATGGACTCGGAATAAGATACATAAATACATAGTCAAATTCCGTTAATGTTAACAGTTAATTAAATATTTTTTTATAAGTTCGATTATAGTGTCATTTTATCATAATAATGATGATATCCTTTTATCGTTCATCGATTTCGTTCATCGATCGTAGTACTCAATTGCACTATCTACTCCATCAGTCTCAAAATCCTATGGAACGGCAAATCTCACACTACCAGAAATATTTTAGGCACAAGTCAAACGTCTTTACTGGCTTTCCAAGCCACGAGAATGTTAACACTGTCATCTTCCAGACTCCAGCTACAAACGATTTCTCGACAAAAAGAAACCAATATTTCCGTGGTGCGGCTTAGTTTTTTAAAATTAGACAAGAAGACAGTTTAATTAAATACTGAGAGCAGTTTAATTTATTTTCTTTGGAAAAATTAGACTATTGCAATTCTACTAAATTACAAATTCATTTAGCGATTTTGACATAGCAACTTTGTTTACTAACATGACTATAAAACGGCGATGAGCAAAAGACGGTTCAAGCGAATTATTTGAAACTTTGTGACAATATTTTACTACATTGATACAACTTTGCAGAACTTTACTTAGTTATTTACGTTTTTCGATTGACAAAGCTAAATAGCGTTGGAAGAACTTAGCCATTTTTAATGCAAGATTACAAATTACATTTGTTAGTTTTGTAGTTTATTCACCTTTTTAAGTTTTAGGTCATTTACCCAAAACTTTTTAACACGATTTCAAATTTCTTAAGATTTCTTAAGAAGAAGAATTGGTTAAGAACTGCGTATTCTCTCTCCATTGAGGCATCACACCATTTGGTCGTCTAATTCAATCTTTAGTTTTAATACAAGTAATAATAATTGTCGTGATTTTAGGCTATAAAAATCTATTATAAAAATCTATTAGGTCTCGATTTAGAAATAAAACAAACCAAAATAATCCACTCGATTATTTAAAAAGATATGTGAAAAAATCAAAATGCTATTCGTTATGTTTCAAACGTGTACAGTAAAATGTAACATTGCAAATATTGGACAACCTGCACTATAATTATATATAGATTCTATCGAATCACGGTTAAAAACTTTGCCTATTAACAGAAAAAAAACGATGGTATCTTTTTATCTACACTTTGAATATTAATGGGAAAAGTTTGAAGTATTATTTGCTTATTTCGTATTTTCAATTGCAATGGAAAACTGCATTTTGCAAGAATAAGCTTGTTAAAAACAATCGTGAATCTAGAAATTGATAAGTGTCATGGACCTTAATAAAATTAATTACAATTTTTGAAGTTTATACGCATCAAAATGACATACTATCACTTTTATTTGGTTCCCAATTTTCACGAGAGAAATACGAAGTGATTTCTTATTATAAAATATTAAATGATATCAAGCAAGAAGTAAAATTAACTGAAAGAAAACTGGTGAAGGCTTTGTCCAGGTCCGTTTGCACTCACTCATCAAATATTCTACATCGATACTTGTATTGTTTCTTTATCAAATGTCAATAGTAAATAACCAGTTTAATTATGTATTAAAAAAATTACATCTTAGTTCTCATAGTTAGTAGCAGGTGACTCATCAACATTACAATTTAATATATAAAGATTTATAATAAAACCAAAAAATTAAAACACACGATCACGAACCAATGAAACAAAAAAATACATTTTCTCAATGTGCATTGCAAACATATTGTGTAATATTTGGGAATGAAAATTGCAATACGAGCCCCAATATGTGATGACAAAATCTGCACTGGAGCGAAAATAAAACTTCGATTAATATCCGTTTTATATAAATACTTTAGCTACGTAATACGTAACGTTTTTCCTGTATTTTTATTTATATATAGGTTTATATAGGTCCTGCAAAAGAGGTCGATGTATAATTAATGGAACTTCTGACAACTGCAAGGCTTTTGACAGTTAAAGACAAACATTTAAAAAAAAAATTAAAATGTTATTAAGAAATACATGGCCCAGGCTTCCTTCTCTCTCATTCAACATATTATATATTCGCATTCAATTTTGTGAATTAGACAATTGCGTAACGAGATTCAATAAAATAAAATAATTTAAAAAATAATAAAAATTGAGGGTTATATTATTGAAAAAAGAAATAGTTCAGAGATTCAAGTTCAACAAAGTACGGACTTTGAAAAAAAATGACAGTTATTTGTTTGTGTGCACTCTTCATAATCCAATGAGACGGCAATCTAACACAACCGGAATAGTTCAGGGGCTACTTTCAGAGGCATGATAATGTACACATCGTGTGTACCGACTTCCAGACTCTGGGTTGCAACTGGGAATCTTGGAAACTTTTATATTGGCCTCACTTTGAATAGATCACTAGATCAATGGGGCAGTCTTAAAAAAATAATATGTCCGAACACAATCGAAAAGAATATAATTCTTTATACGCGTTATTTTTATATAATAGATACATGTAAAAATGTCATATAAGAATACAAAACACTAATAACTAATTAAGGAGTAAATTGCAGTCACTGTGAAAAAAATATATAAAACTTTATATTTAATAGAACTATGTTATAAATACATTTTATATTATATTAATTACAAGATCGCGAGAACAGAACAAGGAACTTAGTTTGAAAGATCTTTGCTGCAGATATTTGATGCTTACCGCGTATAGTTCGCAAAATGTTTCTGAAATTCGAGTGTCACTGAAATTATAGAAACTGAAATTTCACTTATAATTACTATTAGTGTCTACAATAATTCAGAAAGTTTATGTCTTTAGAGACACATCCTAAAATCACATAAGTTTAACTTAGTAGGGCTGCAAGCACGTCTGGTTGAAAATTGGTACCAAGCGCATGTCCTGACAATTCTCTTTTTGAATACGTTGTCATTATAAGCATTATCCGTCAGTAAATATAAACGCGGTTTTTCTTATTTATATTTAAATTATCAATTTAAAAAAGAAAAGCCCTGTTTTACACACACTGTAATTTAGGACGAATTACACAAACACCTGAATTAGTATTAATGTATTGACTTAACGAAAATGTGTCTGAAGCGGATAGTCGCTAAATTATAGCCTGCAGCTTAATTTGAATAGCGTTGTCTTCGAAATAATTGAATATAATATATATAGTTTAAAATAATATTATTTATCATATGAAGTAAGCGGTATTTATTTTACGACTAGCTGTTGCCCGCGGCTTCGCTCGTGCGTAATCTATATTCATACAACATACATTTGTTTTTGAATGTTAGTTTTTAACTCAAATTCTACAGTATTGATTTTAAATATATTTTACTTAAAGAAATCTATGTAACCAAAGAAGATTAATTTCATTTAAAAAAAAATTAAGTATCCCTACAAAAATTGGAATAATGTAACCCAAAATATATATATATATATATTTTTTATATAAAAGTAAATATTTGGTGTGCACTGCGAAAACGATTGAAAATACCATCATTATCTACATAAAAGTACGCGAGGCTATATATAGTCACAATATATACTGTTCAAATTAGTCAATAAAAACACGTACAGCAACGATCGATGATGACATTCGTATCATGACATATATCCTTAGCTCCATAATAAAGGTTGATTATGTACAAGTAGATTTCTATTTAAATTATTCGAATTTGCCTTTTCGTTTAGAAGTTAGGACTGGTAAAATCATACCATTAGAAAATTACTACCGCAGAGCTAGTGACCGAACTCGCTACCACGCCGTCCCTACCCCGTACACATTAAGGCCCGCCGCGCACTTAATCATTATTTTGCTGCGGAATTATTTAAAACTGTGATATCTCCTAAGATATTCATTGAAATCAAATGATGTGAGAACAATTTTTTTTCAAAATATTTGTTTAAATGCTTGTGATGAATAACGTGTTTATTTAAATAAGAATGAATAACATGTTTATGAAAACGACTTCGCAAATAATACAATACTTTCGAAAAAAAATTGATTACGATAAAAAAGGTTGTAGTGAGTTTACCTCAAAGATAGACATATGCTATCGCAGACGTTTTTTTAGAACTTTTTCTTTTCATATAAATAATTTCGTCATATATGATTGTTGCGTAGCTTTAACCGTTTACGCAGCGCACGCAACTGAAACTCTCAAAAGGTACAATTTTCCCGTTTTTGCAAAATTTTTCATTGATGCTCCGCTCCTATTAGTCGTAGCGTGATGTTATATAGCGTAAAGCCTACTCCGATAAATGAGTTTTCTAACACAAACATAATTTTTCAATTCGAACCAGTAATTACTGAGATTAACCTGATCAAACAAACAAACTCTTCACCTTTATATATTAGTATAGATTTGTCATTAATAATGGATTGAAACAAGGCTTCGTAAGCTATTTAGTATCGAAAATCTTTCAATATATAAATTGATGTTAAAAATAAAAATTACGTAAACTGATTTCAAAAATATTTTGAAGAAAATTTCACTACTTGCAGTAAAATAAAACACCAACCAGCGCCACCCGTTAAATATGATGACAGTCAGATTGAGCATCTCCTCGTTTTTTGAGAAGGCTAAAAATTTAAACTCGTGCACGGGAAGGATGTGAAATTATTTCTTCATGAAAAAACGTTTTGTAGGTATTTTAAACTTAAAAAATGTGCGGTCGGAGGACCCCTGTCAGGAACTAAGTTCTGTCTTATTATTTAAGTACTGAATATTTTTTGACTCAACCCGTGTTTTAAAATGAAAATTTTAATTGATTATATTACTGTATTTTTGTCACACCAAAAAGCACCTTAACCTCCTTTATATCGAACTCCTAAATTCGAACGCGCAACGCGTCACATTAACATGTTGTAACATTTAGTAGGCACAGTATGACGATATTTCGTTATCTGACGTGACCTTGGGGCGCTGCCATTTTACTTTACTGTAAGCCGCGTAAAAGAACTTCGTTCCAATAATTATTTTGATTGAGTTTGCTTATAATTAAGTATTTCACTTAATTAATAGGCAGGCGCACTAGGCAGTTCACAATCTATCGTTTGGCGTGGTTTGGCGCTCAAAAATTTGACATAGGTCCTACCTCCAGAAACGCTCGCGCAGTACTGAATTCGAGCGCCCAACGCATCGCAATTTATAGCATTTGAGAGGTAGGCATAACGCTATTTCGTTATACGACATGGCCAATGCCACTGCCATTTCACTCGTCTGTAAGCCACGTAAAAGAACTTCGTTCCAATAATTTTGGAAAAAAAATACAAATCAATACTGATTATGGAAATATTTCAACCATTTCTCTTGCCCGCTTGAAGTACACAGATGACATAATGACAATAAAACACGTTTTGTTTACACCAAACCGAATACGTTCCAGAACGATTCCCCAGTGTACGTGTACGCGATCGATGAACTCCCTCGGGGTTAACCGGTGAATAATTACTTCAGCTGCTGTTACGAGTCACGGACCGATTTAAAAGTTTTACCTTTCAAGCGAACGGTTTTTACTTTTTTTCGATATTGTTTTTACTATTTATGATCAAAACACTTAGAGCTAACGACAATAATGGTAGCAGTATTCGATTATAATATTACAATAAATACTTTCGTTATTGTTATTTAATTGATTTAAAATATTAATAAATTGCAATCCGATACGAGTTGAAAGAGATAAGAAGCTAGCTCACACTTTTAGGTGCTTTAAATGGTACGGAGCTATAAGCATTTTTTTATTATTTGCTCTTAGTAAACAAACACTGTTATGTAAATTGTACATACGAATGTATACCTCGGTTTAGGATTTATTGTAACTAATCTTTACTTTTTTTAAATCTTTACACTAATATCATACGTTTAAAATATTTAATTGCGTCACACTTCAAACAAAAGACTGAAAATTGTGTTTCGTTTGAAAACGTACCTTTTGTTTAATATCGAGTAATTATTTATTATAATGATATCAGGTGAATTTCATGAAAAATTCAGTGGTGCCGCCCGGGTTTGAACCCACGATCATCGGTTAAGATCCACTGGGCCATTTCGGCCATTTTATGTTTGCCAGGGTTAAAATTTTGATTAAAATCTTCCACGTCTTCATGTATCCACAAACCCGCATTGGAGCACCATCGTTGTGTAAGCTGCAAATATTTTAGTGGGCTAATACAATTTAATAGTCTAGACATAGACTGAGACTTACCATAAGCTGGCTTATTTTTCAAACAGCCTTCAGGTTATATTTAAAATTAAAGCAATTATTAAGCAGATTTTTTGATCTCATTCTATTCTTTATAAGCAAAATGTTGTCGTTGATGAAATATTTTAATTTAAATATTAATAAAATTATATAATAGAGATCTCATTTTATAATTTTAATTTTCGCTGAAGTGGGCTTCTTTTGTACAATTTTCACAAAATAAGATTAATAAAATTTTTAAGTACCTATAAACTTCATACTTTTGTATTTTACCTTGTTTATTATTTGGATAATTCCGTAAAGAACATGTTCATTGTTACATAGAATATTATTTATTTTTTATTTTATGGCATAGGAAGGAGGACGAGCATATGGGCCACCTGATGGTAAGTGGTCACCAACGCCCATAGATATTGGCATTGTAAGAGATGTTAACCATCGCTTACAACGCCAATGCGCCACCAACCTTGGGAACTAAGATGTTATGTTCCTTGTGCCTATAATTACACTGGCTCACTCACCCTTTAAACCGGAACACAACAATAGCAACTACTGCTGTTTTGCGGTAGAATATCTGATGAGTGGGTGTTACCTACCCAGATGAGCTTGCGAATACGGTGTAATAGTAAGTAAATGTTGAATGATTACATTTATTGACAACTGTACTTCATAATTAATCTTCATCTTCCTACAAATATGGCTCTACCCAAAGATATTAAAGTTGCAGTTGGTTTTGCATTTAATGATTAGTTAGATTATTATTAGTACTTAATTGAATAGTTTGATTTTAAATATATGTTTCATTTTATTTAGGTATAGATTGTCCGCCCGAGCCTCCCCAGTATTCGACTGTAGTAGCGAAGTCCGAAGCAAAGAACTCTTCGAGTTGTCACAGCTTGGCACGCACCCAATCACCGACATCGCCTGTATCCAACGCGACACACGACTTACCAGTAAGCAAAATAATATAACGTTATTTTCAGATTCCGAAGCAACGGTTGAATAGTATTCAGCCACAAGAAACATACCAAAATACATAGATTGAAGTCTACTCCTTATATTGTCTATGATATAAATATTATTTGTTACGTAATGTAAGTCAATATGATAGTATAACAAATAATGTTTAAATTTTATTATAGAGACTCAATTTATTAATAGTGTCAGCTGAAAATCCAGTTTAATCCAGATGTTATTTTTTCTAAATTGTGTGTTGTTAAAATGACACTAGTGTTTTAATTATAAGCTTATGTCATTCAAATATTTAGGACAGTTTTGGCATTAAACATTTTTATATATAGTCTTGAATATAAAGCGAAGAATATTAAAATAATTAATACTTATTTTTAGACTTTCCTCAATATATAGCGTAGCGTAACGATGAAACGGACTGATTTTATCTAATTAATAAAATAGATATTAATAATAGATAGATATTCTATGCAAGTACTTTGAAAATGTTCAAGTAAAAGGTCAAAAATCTTTATTCAATATAAAATATAGAAAATTGTAAGCATTGTGTTATAGAATATTCACACAAACATAGCTAGCTTGTGTGGAGTGGTTAAGCATTCAGATGCAAGAAAACGAGAATAGGAAGATTTAGGGCACTGTTTCAGAACAAGAGTAGCAATCTTAAGTCGTTTTGATACTTGTGTTCTGCATATTGAGTTTACGGATAACATTTTTGTTTTGTTATGCAGTATTTACTTCTCTAATATAATACCTATTATGTTTGAGTATGTGTTTGAGTATATCATTCAAAATTGTAAATGACTAATTAATGAATGTAATGAATGAAACGCGATAATGATTATGTATACTTGTCATCGTTTTAATTAACTTGATATTGTCAATATTCATTATACTAATAATACTAATAGAGTAGTAATTGGTAATGTAGGATATACGAGACATTTGTAACACTGCAAATGCGAAGTTCTCTTAAGTTATTACGTTTCTAATGTCTCTAATTACACTAACACACTGCGCTTCCGACAGAAGAAAATAAGCATTGTCGATCGTTTCCTAGTATTTGCTATCAGTTATTTTAGTTCACCGTTATACATTTGCTAAACAATTCATATTATGTCCAGAAATATATTAATAATAGCCAAGTGGAGAACAATGCTTCATTTAAAATGTAAATGGAATATTCTTTTTTTTAAATTATCACCATAGTAAATAGGAATTGAATTATTGTTGCTATTATAAATATTACTATTATAATTAAAATTATTTTTTATTTATTGCATGATTTTAAGCTTATATTATGGTATCGAATAGAAACTCTATATGTTTTTCTATTCCCATGACAACGTGAATGCAAAATTTCATGATGATCGGTTGATTAGTTAAGACGTGAAATCGTAACAAGTAAATAAACTCACTTTCGTACTTATAATATTAGTAAGGATGAATGTTATTACTGTCTAATATTTTAAAACATTTACGGAAAAGAGTTAACAATATACATTTAAAAGAAAGGTTACAAACAATAAATAAAAATATATTATATGATTAAAAGAAAATTACAAAAAATAACTAAAATTACTGTTTGTAAAATGTTTATAATACACTAGCTAGTTCTCGCGGTTCCATCCCAGAATTCCAAGCTCGCTTTGTCATATAATACGAGTTGGTACATGTGCTTAATTTATACATGTGTATGCTTAGACTAAGTACCTACTTGCATACAGAAGCACTTGTCCAATGTTCACCTCTAAAAGGTTAGAAGGCTTCCCACTTGTAGTGGGATATTTACGGGCTGGTATCTTATTTTACCTTTAATTCATTACTGTTTTCAGATATTGTAGCGGGAATTTAAACGTTCTTAACAGACGGGTAACAATATACATATTTTGAATATAAATTGTACTAAGGTTAATACGTTTCAATACATGAACTTTACAGTTTTAGTTATATGAATAGGGGAGAACCTTTGAACACTTTTTAGTTATTAAATTATATTTCTCATATGGTGTTAAGAGTTAAAAAAAATATATATTTATTTATTTTGACCCATCAAACTAACGCAATTTCCATTTAAAAAAACCATATTCCCTCCCTAGGGGCAGTATTGAAAAACCAGGATAAAATAAAAACCACGTAACTTAGAACATAACCAACACTATATTTAAGTTATTTGCATCTTATATTATCATTGAACATAGCCATCTATACTTACACTAGTTATTACTTAAATAAATTGTATAAAACTCTAAACATTCTGGGGCAGTCTTGAACAAGATTAAACAAGATTAACTTACAAAGGATATCTAGATCAATATGAATATTGCAAACAATCACTTAAAAGTACCTTTATGATACCTCTCAAAAATATGACATAAGAGTCTTAGGAACGTACTTTAAAAGCTTTAAATTATAAAATAAAAAATCAAAATAGCATTATGTTTTTTAAAAACAAAGATTATTAAGAAACAAATTAAAATATTGGTAGTTAGAACTTAGCCTAGCTTAAATTTACTAAAGTACAAATTTGAAGGTTAAAAGAGCAGCTGTTCGTAAAGTTCCTGCAGTAGGACATGGTTTTGGAAGTTTCTTCACAATATCCGTAATAGGAATTAAAGATTGATCTTCTTTGTCAGGAAATAAAAATTTATAATCAAACTTCTTTTTAATGAAAGAAACTAAAAACATACTTTCGTCTTTTCACTTAGTAATATTATTCAAAAGTGCCCCAGCAATTTTGTTCAAATCTGCCCCAACACCATCTCGCATAAATAAACATCTCTGGACGAAAAACTTACTTGAGTTCAAATTAATTTTCATTTGTATACTCAGGATATAATATATACAACGCAATAAAATAATAACAACTTGAAAATAATACTTACCTTAACAGTAATTTGCTTACAAATAAAAAAATATTTATTTACTCTGGTCTTCATAAACAAATCGGCGAATGATTTTCAAAACACATTGACGTTAGTTGGGAACTGTCAGATGCTTAGGTCGCTATTACCAGTATTAAAATAGTTTCAGAGGTTGGAATGGATGAGGTGAGGAATGATAAAGGATCCATTCATAAAACACACAATTCAAAACTTCCTCTGTTTTAAACTGGCCCCCTCTCCCCTAAACTAATCTAAACTATTTATTACAGAACGAACGCTTGAACGGTACTCTGAGGTCGCATCGTGAAGTGGTGACAACACGCACGCCATTGTTAGCGGCTCACCAAGAGAGCTGTGTTTAACGCCATTATTGTGTGCACGTTGAGATACCACCATTCTTAATGTAATGAATGTAACAATGTTATGTTTAAGAAACTCATTTCACATGTAAATGATGTAAAAAATTGCCATTTACTTACTTTTTGAGTCAACATCAGTATATATATATTATTTTTTTTAATTTTAACAAATACTATGTAAATTCGTTTGAGAAAAATGATAAAAGGTAAAAACTTGCCGTCAGAGTACGTATTTAAGTCATCGCGATATGCATATTTTCATAATGTAACGCAAACATGATTTAAATTGTATTGAAAAATTATAAACGTAAATATACTTCAAATACAAGTAACTGTCAATTTGAGTAAGGTATTTGTTCTCCAGCAATGTTGGATGAATATTAATTCAATAAAAAAAAATTCAAGTCATACAATATCAAGGTAAATTATTTGTTACTCGATAATTTCTTACAGATCACAAAACCAAAATGTCAGTTAAAACAGAACTAATATAACTAAATCGGTGTTCAAATAGTAATTGTAGTCATCACTTCATTTTAGTCGAGTTGTAGAACCGTGTTCTTTTAATTCATAAAATATTTTAATTATTTGATTTGCAGCCATTTTATGTGACAATACATTTGACCAAGCTTACATTATTCAGCTGGATTTTATATTATCTAAATTATTTGCCGAAACTGTGTTAACAATTGACCAAGAAAAATATGAGAATATCATAGCGCCAATCAATTAAATGAAATCCTTATGTAATTTTTTTGTGAAATATTTTATGCTACTATCTAAATGAATTCTACAAATAAGATTATTTAATTTAATATATTACTACAAAAAATTTACAACAACTTGTAGCAACAAGAAAATAATTAGTTATTAAAATAAAAAAATATATAATATGTAAATTTAATAAAATATGTAAATATTAAGAAAACGGCTGAAAGTCGCAGAACTCGATTTAAGAATTTTTATATAGGTCTAGATAACTATACTATTCTTATAATTAAATTAATATTAGAATCAATTTTGTATTAACATAATTCAAATTATTAAATTTATTTATTTGCAATCAATTTCATACATTGTACATATTGAAAGTTATTGATTATTATTTATTTCGTGTCAAATAACAAAATATGATATTAGTATATAAATAAGTATGAGAATTCTTTATTAATAACTTAATAAATAGTCATTATCAAAACAATTCGTATAATTTTTATTTTTATTCAACATTCATAATTATAATTAATAAACTAATTATTTTTACGAATAATGATAAATTTGGGCGAGTAATATTGCGATCGAGTGTCAAGTATAATAATTGATCTTTAATTTCGATTTGTGTAATGAATATACTTTACTTCGATTATATATATTTTTGGTTTTCACCGTAGAGTACGTAACGGATTCCTCATTTGCTATTATTTTTTATACAGTGTTTTTTTCTTAGATCACTGAAGAAGAGAAGAGGTACTACCCATCTTCTCTTATGCTATCTATATGATCATCATCGTCATATGACGCTTGCCTTTGGTCATAGTAAAATTACCTCTAAACAGTTAATGGCAATAACGTGCTTAATTAAAGGAATAATGTTAACATGAATTTTAAGGATATCTCAAGCGATATCCGGCTTGAAGGACCATTATTCACTTAAAAATGAAACCTATGTTACGAGGTCGACTTTAAGTAAAAACAAAAACTCCAAATCATGGTGAATTGATTATATATATTATTACATAAATAAATGAACTTGTAAGGCGTTTATGTTATCCCATTAAGTGAAAGCAAATTCAGCGCGATTTTACTGTCGATTTTACAAACTTAAATAATTACTCTACGGTTAAAACTATATAAGACATTATTACAAATACCATATAACATAGTCAATTTTACATAATAACATTAGAATAAAATATTTAATAGTAAATTAAATATTTTTAATTTTTGTCATAAGATCTGATATAAGCATTGCTACGACTGATAAATAGAAATTGTAAATAAAAAATATTCCTATTAATTTCATAGCAATGTATATTATGAAAAAATACATATTGTTTCATAACATCACTTTGTATTCATTAAAATATTGTTTTAATAAACCAAATTGTGCAATAATGATTAAGTTACGAATAAATATGATAATATTAATTACGTTGGAATGTTTTTTTTAAATGAATATTATTATATTTTATTAGTAATACGTTATAATTATAAAGGTTGACGTTGAACGAAACTTAAAAGAATTATAATTATTAAACAATATAAAACAATTATAAATGAATGGAAGCTCTACAGTATGTCAAGAAAACTACATTTTAATGTAAAAGAAATTGCTGAATCATAGATTTAATATAGATGTCAAGCATTGGTGATAGTTACACAATTATGTTGCCGAAAAATGGAAATTACATGTATTAAAATAAAATTGTGTTAAGTAATCTCTTACAAAAATTGTAACGGATTTAAAGAATTTTCATATGAATATATTACATTTTAATGTATTGCTCATGTAAAAAATATGAAGTAAGAAATGCACTAATGATAATCAAGTGTGAATATTGAAATAAAATTATTAAAACCAATTGAACGAATTGAAAAGTGTTTTTTTATTAATCCACCATAGATTTATCTTCTAAAAACAATTTGTATTGATTTTTACCATACATAGTATAACATCCGTTGATATTGTTCAGATTAAATTCACGTCTTTTTTAAAAAGAGATTAAGTATTTAAATTATGATTAGTAATAGAATGAAATCAACCAATTGTGGATCATCGTAAAATATTAATACGCTATATAATGCTAAATAAAAAAGTAAGAACCTTTTCCTCCTATTTTTTCGCTGTAAAAATGCATTTACGCATTTTCCCCCATTGAAGTGGGGGGTATGTAGGGCTCACCGGCGCTGAAGTTGCCGGAATAACAACTAAAAAACCAGCGGTATCCTCTCCGTCTGGTCGGGGGGCGCCACGGGATCGCTTGCGCATGCTACGTCGCCCTGCGGTTCCCGGATAGAGGTAACCCACTTAGCCCCGGTGGCTGTTGAGGTGCGCATAGCGCCTACGCCTTCTCCCCGGTCTTCTTCGACGGATCGAATCAGTGAAGGCATTGTCCTCGCGCTGCCGCTCCGCGGCCTCCTTTTGCGACATGACACTCTCGCAGAAGGAGACTATTTCCAACATGGCGTTAATCACGCTCGGCAGCGAGAGATCTCCACCGACTATCGTCACCAGGATATGCCTCTGAATCCCCACGCAGCACACTCCGAAGAATAATTTCCTCTTGACCGATTTCGACTGCGATGGCCAATCTCAAGAAAGATTTGCCAACTACGCAGAACGTATTATAGTGCAAAAGTGTGTGCATAAACACAGGTGCACTCTCATAATCCGATAGGACGGTAAACCGACGCGAACGGTAAAAGTTCAGGAAGAAGCAGGACCAACAGCTTTACGTGCCTTTCATGGCACGGAAGTATGACAAATATACAGAAATATATTAATTAAAAATTTACGTTTTAAGTTAAAAAAATGTCGCAAAGAACTTCGTTTCTCCCGTGGGTCCCCCGAGTGCACATTTTTTTATTATATTTTTAGGATCTGTCTACGTTTTCTATGTGCTCATACTTCTCGTACAATGGTCTCACACTATGATATAGACCTTTTTGAAAAAGTTGGCCCGTTATTTGTTTTTTTTTAATTATAATAGGTCTAACGCATGTACATTAGTACACACACATTTTTGTTATTTAACTTACCTTTCACAATATTTCCTTAAGAATAATACAGTAGAAATACTCTTAATATTAATAATTAATAATAATAATAACTACAGCACTGCAAATTTATAGTAAATTTAGTTGAGAATTACACGGAAATGATAAAATGATAATTGTAAAGGTCACTACTGCGATCGGTGAACAAACAATAATAATGGCAGATTTTTTCCGAAAACTGTGTAAGAAATGAGATACAGCTTATTGCAAGAGAGACATGAAAACGCTCACATCTCTACTCCGTGCTGCTTACATGGTGAGAAGTGACACCAATAGACCCCTGACGGGGATAACTGATCAAGTGTTAATTGATCCAGTTATCGACCGAGGTTGAAAATAATTGAATTACTAATATCTTTATTTAAAAATAGGGGTTGATGGTAGAAGGGTGAAAATTTAGGGTTGCATGTATTTTTTAATGCCATATAATAAAAAAATAAAAATAAAAGAATTTGTCCAAAAAATTAAAAACATTTTTTGGTGTAAACCACTCTTAACACTTAATATTAAAATTAGTTATAAGCCTATTCTCAGACCTACAGAATATACATATAAAATTTCATCAAAATCGGTCAAGCCGTTTCGGAGGAGTATAAACACTAAAACTGTGACACAAGATTTTTATATATTACGTCCTTACATAATATGAAATTAGCGTTTTGTCGTACTGACCACTTTGATCTGAAATATCTCCTTTTTGGTTAAGAATTCCAAATTCAAATTTATAAATTAATTTAGCTGATACATTTGAGTTTTGAAAACAGTCATTCATTTGTTTTTTCTCATTATTTTTTTCTTTGGCGTCGCTTATTACCGCACAATGGAACACATGAAATATCGGTATATTTACGAGTACGAGTTCTACCGTGGCACCAGTGCTGCAGAAACAGCGCGAACGTTTTCGTTCTGGAAATTTCGACCTTCAGAACCAACCCCGTGGACGGCCGGAGACCGAAGTGGAAAATGAAGAATTAAAGGCTATTGTGGAAGCGGATCCATCACAACGCTCTTCAGAGATAGCTGCTGGCTTCGAAGTAAGTGATAAAACTGTATTAATCCACTTGAAGCAAATCGGGAAAGTAAAAAAACTTGAACGATGGGTACCTCATGAATTGAGTGAATCACACTTGCAAAATTAATAGCAAACAACTTTGCTAAGGGATTTGACAAGAGCGTTAAAGATATTCTTCATAACTGTAATAACTCATTATTAAATCCTGATTTATACAGGCAAACAGCTAATGTCTCCATTAGATTTAAAAAAGCTGAAAACATAGATATTTATATAAAAAATCTTAAAACACAAAAAGCCCCAGGTATAGATAAAATTAAACCAATAGACGTTAAAGGTATAGCTATTAAAATCACACAAGCTATTACTAAACTAATCAACTTAAGTATTACTTCTGGTCAGTACCCTGATGAACTAAAGCTCGGCGTGGTTCGGCCAATATTTAAAAAAGGTTGTTAGAAAGAATACTGTAATTACCGCCCGATTACTATATTACCAGTAATAGATAAAATTATAGAAAACTATATATGTCACCAAGTACAACATTTTTATAAAGAAAATAATATACTAGCAACACAACAATTTGGTTTTCAGCCTAAGAAAAGTACAACACAACTCTTAGTTAAGTTAGCGGATTACGTCAACACTTGTCTTGATAGTAAAGAACATGTATTGATGGTGTTCATTGACTATAGTAGAGCATTTGACACCCTTCAACACAACATATTATTAAAAAAACTCGAAGACACAGGAATTAGAGGACCTTTGCTAAAATGGTTTGAAAACTACCTTACTGGTCGTGCATATGTGGTACGGATTGACAGTGAAGTCAGTGACAAGATAGCAGTAAATAGGGGAACAGCACAAGGATCCGTTCTTGGTCCACTGCACTATCTGGCATATGTAAATGATATGAAGAACGTAATTACTAAATGTAAACTTTTACAGTATGCGGACGATACTTGTATTATAGCTGCTAATAGAAATCTCAATGTAGCTGTATCTGATCTTCAACAGGATTATAATGCCTTGTGCAGATGGTCTCACGATGTAGAGTTAGTGCTTAATGACAAGAAAACAAAATTACTACATATTTGTTCAATCCATAATAGAAGTATTGAGAAACCTTACCTTGTTTCACATTCGCACAACTGCTTACAGTTTAACCCCCCGAATTGTAGCTGCAAGGCCGTTGAAGAAGTTACAGAGCACACTTATCTTGGACTAGTGTTAGACCACAGATTTAATTGGGATAAACATATTGAAAACATATGCAACAAACTAAGGACAATTATGGCAAAATTATATTTAGCAAAAGACAAACTAACTTTTAAAACTGCACTACTCTTATACAATACTCTTATGGATAGTGTTATATCATATGGCCTCAGTGTATATGGAAGGACATTTAAAACCCACCTAGACAAATTACACAATTTACAAAAGAGAACACTAAAAATTATAATGCCTACAAAAGTAAAAGATAAATTCAAACAAAACGACAGTGAAAAAATGTTCGAATACTGTAAAGTACTGTCAGTACACAAAAAAGTCAAACATGCACTCCTTTGTCAAAATTATTTCGATTATAACAAAAACTTAATAACACATAAAATCACAACAAGGGCTATAACAAGACACAAACTAATCACATTTAAAGCAAACAACATTTATGGAAAACGAACTACAGATTATCTCCTACCAAAACTGATTAATGAACTACCATCAAATTTTAAATCAAAATTAACAAAATATAATATTAAATATAAACTCAAACAACATTTACTAAAAATTAAATAACATAACGAAAAATACTATTATAATAATCATTAATAATAATAATATTGTTAATTAATATTTAGGTTCTTTTTTTATGCTTTATTTATTGAAAGCTCACCTATTATGATAATATTATCTTGTTTTTGTCTAGAAGTTTATATTTTAGTTTAGTTTTATGTTTGTTAGTTTAAGCAACACCCAAACAAGCTGACAAGGCTTATGGGTGCCAAGTATAAAAATAAATAGTAATATTTCAATATTAATAAATAAATAAATAATAAATAAAATAAAAAATTTAAAAAAAAAAAGCACGCGTTTACTGCTGTGTTACTTTGCTCAACGAGGGAAGGGAAGGTGAAGGGATTTTAAATCGAATCATTACTTGTGATGAAAAGTGGATACTGTTCGATAATCGGAAGCGCTCGTCGCAATGGCTGAACCCTGGAGCAACCCAGCCGAATCCTGAATTAAACGAAAATTGACTCAGAAAAAGTTACTTGTGAGTGTTTGGTGGACTAGCGCCGGTGTCGTTCACTACAGATTTTTAAAATCTGGCCAAACGATTACGGCAGATATCTATTGTCAGCAACTGCAAACCATGAAGGAAGAATTAGCTGCTAAACAACCGAGATTGGTCAATAGCTTTAGGCCACTGCTGCTTCACGACAACGCAAGACCACACACTGCACAACAAACAACCACTAAGTTAGATGAGCTACAATTGGAATGTCTGCGACATCCACCGTACTCCCCGGACCATTTCTCCAACAGATAACCATTTTTTTCCGGAATTTGGACAACTTCTTACAAGGAAAAAAATTCAACTCCGATGCGGCAGTCCAAACCGCCTTCAAAGAGATTATTGATTCTCGCCCCTTGGTTTTTTTAGTAAAGGGATCAATGAACTACCTATGAGATGGCAAAAGTGCATAGATAACAACGGTGCATACTTTGATTATTTAAATATATTTTACAAAAAAAAATTGACTTTATATTCCGTACGAAACGCCAATTTCATATGTAAGGACCTAATATAGATATAGATGTATTTTTTTTATAACATAGTGGAAGAGATCACTATAAGTGATAAGGCCATCTTTGCATACTGTAATATTATGTAATACGTACTTTATCTTTGTATTTGTTATGTATTTGTTAATTGTGTGCAATAAAGAATAAATAAATAAAATAAATAGGTAGGAGCGTATGGGCCACCTGGTGGTAAATGGTCACCAACGCCCATAGACGTTGGCATTGTAAGAGATGTTAACCATCGCTTACATCGCCAATGCGCCACCAACCTTGGGAACAAAGATGTTATGTCCCTTGTACCTGTAATCACACTGACACACTCACCCTTCAAACCGGAATACAACAATACCAAGTACTGCTGTTTTGCGGTAGAATATCTGAGTACCTAACCAGGTGAGTTTGCACAAAGCTCTACCACGAAGTACAGTTTTTAGCGCATTTAAAAAAAAACTAGTTTATAAAATAGTTTTTTTTTTTAATCTTTTACTTTTTCGTTATCGCCGGACAAGATTTTCAGTCTGTTCATTTTATGATGTTTTCATATTCGCTCGCATAGGGTCGCGCCTATTACTAGGTAGCTTTTCTTATAGCAAATATAATATGAAATATCGATAAGTATCGATAAAGTGCGTAAATTTAGTTTTCCTAGTTTTCCATACAAGTTATAAGGCGTCTTACTGTAAATGACATATATTAAGTAAGAAAGACTAGTCAAAAATAAACTGAACCTGACCGTGACCGTGCAAGTACTGTAGTTTCAATGCCACCAACAAGCATTATGCGACCGACTGCTGCACTTACATGCTCGATTAATGAATGTGCCTTCACACCTTCAATCCTTTAGACAACACATTAGGCAGCTACGGGATGAGAGCTTCATCTAGAAAATATAATTTTGTAATACTGTATATAAAACAAGTCTCAAATTTCACGTCATTTCCGTAACACGCAAATACGCGTTAGTCATGCTTTTTTTCGTTTCGTAAGGAATCAATATTTAAATTATTAAAAAGTAACTACGTTTCAAGGCTGTTCACAATATTGATCTCTCTAATACGCACGCAATGTTGTTTTAGTATCGTTTATTATTTAAGAGAATAAAGGAAATACAGGAATACTTCGAATGATATTGTAGCGACATCTATCTCGCCACATACGAAAACTTAAAAACTGACGTATCCTACATCGCGATATTAAAGTTATCCGAGCGATTGAACATATATACAAGAACCCGACAACAACCGTCGGGTAGTAGCCCACCAGACAAACACCCGTCTGGTCGGAGGATCCTCCCTTTTCAATGGTGGATGAGGAACTTTACACCCGGTTCCTCCCTATCTGCAAAATATAAAACTAAAACAGATCTTAATCGCTTATCTTTACTAATGTAATAGAGCTGGAGAATATAATATATAACATGTTAATCTCAGTGATTATCGGTTCGATTTTAAAATTTATTTGCGTTAGATAGCCCGTGTATTGAGGAATGCTATAGGTGGCAGGCGTCATACTACCCTGCTAAGTAACGGAGCAGTAATGATGAAGTTCAATCGTTCTGGCAAACTGTACTTGTGCAGAACAAATTAGAATGTCAACCGAGAACACACGATTGTTAAATATTTAAAAATAATATGAGGTATTGGCTTTTAATAGCAATCATAAAAGGGTCCTGTCATTTGATAAAAAGCAATCGACAGATTTTCATATCGCAAAATTATAAATATAAATACTTGCATTTTTTCTTTTTTTATACAAATTGGTGGTTGAACGATAAATTATGATATGTTTTCAAATAATTACAAGATTAATTTTCTTTTTATAATATTTTGACAAACAACTGATTTCATATGTTGATTAGGTTAAGAACGCAGGTTAAGATGTTAGCCACCTGAATAAATGACAATTAATTGTCATAACTTTTTGGCAGAAAATATTTACTTAATAACACTTATAAACATGACGGTACATATCGTAATATATTAAGTTTGAAACAAATAAATACAATAAAAATTTAATGTAGGTGAACCATTTGGTAAAATAATTATTATTAAATAGATAAAATTATTACCGCAAAGGGTTGAGCGGTAGTAGGGGACAAGAATTACACTACTATTATAATAACGTAAGATCTGTTTGATTTTTCTACACAAAACCGATTAAGACTTTATAATATGATATTTTATTATACCAGGACGGGAATAGATTTTTTTATAGGAAAGGTAGGCGGGCGACCATATGAGCCACCTGATTGTAAGTAGTCACCAAGGTCCATAGACATTAGCATTGTAAGAAATGTTAATCATCGCTTACATCGCCCATGCGCCACCAATCTTGGGAACTAAGATGCTATGTCCATTGTGCCTGTAATCGCTTATCTTAGCTTATCAAACCAGAACACAACAATACCAAGTATTACTGTTTTGCAGTGGAATATTTAACCATGATAAGTAGATATTTTTATTATAAAATATATACATGAATAAAAAATGAGGGGTAAATTGTTTGTATCAGCACAGTACTTATAATTTGCTCTTCAGGGATTGTGATATACATTTGGTCATATATATCACGTCAAGTGTGTCACGGGGATGAACAAATAACATGTTTAATTACACCAAACCGCTTGATTAATAAAACAAAAGTTTTTATTATTTTTATAACTAACAATACAAAATCAGAGGGTGGGCCGTTGACAGTATCTGGTCATGAATGGATGTATGCAACCGCTATCGTTAAAAGTTAAGTTATTTACCTTTGTTTAATAAAATTATCAAATTAAGATATATTATAAGTGAATTGAAATAAAACTAAGTAAGAAATATAAATTTTTTTTTAGCAAAATAATCACTCAATGGTGGATGGAAAGAGAAAGAGAGGTAGACCACAAAGAAGATGGGACGACGACATTAGACAAGTAGCGGGTAAATCATGGGGTAGAGTGGCCATAGAAAGATCAGAATGGAGAAGATTGGAGAAGGCCTTTGCCACCTGGCAAACGGACACGCAAAAGTGGAACAAGAGATCAATAAACGAAAAAAAAAAAAAAAAAAAAAAACCGACGGTTCCATCTCAGCAACAATTTCTCGGTCGATTTCACCAAGCAATATTTTATTACGTTATAATATAATATCCAAAGTCTATGTAGGAATAAAAAAAGAAACACTTTCTGTGAACAAAACAACTTATTATTTATATTGTATAAAATTATAATACTTTATTAAATATTGAAATATTACACTTTCTTATTGATTTTCAAACAAGAAACTGCCACTGACTCGGAAAAGAAATACTCAGCCCTGAGAATAACCGAAGGAAGAAACTCAGCGGGTTGATTTTTTTATGTATTTTTTTTTTGTAAACACTGAGATAGTCCTAAAAATGCCCTACGCACAGGAACAAAACCTAGGTCACCCAGTGACACAATGACGAAATCTATGTTCACATTTTGAGTAAAATAAGAAGAAATTAATAAAAATTAATATTGAACCACATGGGATATTGATTATTGAATGTAATAAATGCATGAACTAACCTCAAGAGTGCTTAAATTTATTTATTACATCGAAATTAGACAATATATGACTAATATTGAACGAAGTCAATTTGATAGAAAGACTGGAATTAAAGGAAGAATCGAAAGAAATATGCCTTGACTACAAGAAAACAATGTATTTTCTTACTGTTCGGTAAACTGAGCCTCTCAAATAAGTGGTACAAAGTAAATGTCGTAGGTAACTATCCGTTACATGAGATTTGTATATAATATGAAACGAATATAAAAACCATTAAACAAAATGTTCAAACAATATATTCAATGTCAATAATCTGCGATATTTCCTGAATTTACTTACTAATTAAATGATTTTTATCGTTTTAAAACTGACATGCGTCGGTAAGCGACCGGCGCAGCGCATGCTCAACGATGTAATGCATCTAATGGACGACGTCAAGCAGCGCAGTGCTGCTATCTCTCAAATGGAACAGATAATAAAATGTTGAAACAATTAATATTGATTCTATAACCGAAATTCCTTTTATTAGCAGAGTAAATTAAAAAAAAAAAAATACAATATTTTAATTAAAACTAAAATAATAATTAGTGTATAGGGTTACAAGCAAGTAAGCAAAGATATATTTGAAAAAAAATGCTTTAATAAAAAAACGAAGGGTAAAATATATCAGCACAGTACTTAAAATGTACTCTTGACGGATCGTTTTATAATATTTGGTCATAATATACATAATTGTTTAAAATAATATGAAACATTTATTGTACCAATTCAAAGACAAGAAAGCTAGTTCATTTTAATACCTAGGTTCGTTATAATATTGTAATGTGATGTAGCACAAAAATTAGATATAATCTAGGTTTATATAGTCTAGAATATCAACGGAAACAAACACACAAACTACTTTTTTCCCAGACTTTATCAAAGCAACACGAATTGATGCAATAACCAACGATTCGAATTCATCTCAATCCCCCAAAATTGATCATTTCCATGAAACTTTTAATCCGGGTTCAGAGAAAAATTTCTATAATAAATAACGACACGAACGAAAGGCATTGTGCCCATTGATGCAGGTCCGACGTAGGAACCGTTTGTGTCAACGTCGAGCGAGATGGCGAAGCGTTAAGATCATTTGTTAAGCATTCAATGCCCGGGCTATTTATCTCCCAACCATTGACCGAGCGTCCTCTATCAATGCGGTAGGATCTTTTAACCATCTATCAAATTGTAATTCCCAGTTTGATGTATGTGTCAATGATGGCAATTGTATATTATAACGGTGTATTGTTGTGATGTTTGATATTTATTATTTGTATGTATTTTTTAAGCAAAGAGTGTATACACGTACTGTTAGCAGTTCGTTTTTATAAAGTCTTAAATTTTTATTAAATAAGTAAAAAAGAAGAAAAACTTTTATGTATATAGTGAATGAAATATACATTTAAAATGATCGCAATAAAAAAAAAACCAAAAGTCACAAAATAAAATCTTAATTAAAATTGACTCTTTTTATGAAATAGACTTCAATTAAAATAGACGTAATTTAAATAAACGCAAAGTAAAATACACGTTTTAATAATGTTTTCGAAATAACAAAAATTTAATGACTTGATTTCATAATATTTATATAGTAATGATTGAATCTACGTATTTGGTTATTAAATAACATTAATTTAAGATAATTATTTAAGTATTGCCATTTACTTCACAAGTCATATTTTTATTTTTGTCAACTGCGTATATTAATACTATGTATACGACTTTTAATAATAAATAATTATTATATATTAAGAGTATTATATTGATATCACATTCTGGTGTGTTATAAGGTACTCCAGACCGGTTTCGGCAACTGCGCAGGAGATATTATAGTGCACAAGTGTGTGCGCAAACACAGGTGCACTCTCTTTTCCTTAGCTCTCATAATCGGATGGGACGGTAATCCGACACGACCGGAAAGAGTTCAGGCGCAGGACCAACGGCTTAACGTGCTTTCCGAGGCACGGGAGTGTACACACTTCCACCTTCCAGACTCCGGGCTGCTACTGAGAATTTTCTGACAGAAAAACCCAATAACTATTTATTGGCCCGACCTGGGAATTGAACCCAGGACCACCAGGTCTGCAGCCTAATATCTAGCCACTAGACCAACGAGGCAGTTGGTGTGTTACAATGTGTGCATATCGTGGAATAGAGTGCGTCTATATAGCTTTTCTACACATCGAACGATATCGCTTGCGCTTAGCAGATGTATACGTGCGCGCGCCTGGCCTGGGTGATTAAAAATATTTCGCCAGCGATCTCTGTGACCACACGTAGGTATTTTTTTTCTACTCATCGGGATAAGCTCAGAAGGAAAAAAATATTTTGTTGTTAATCGTTTTCTTTAGGAATCTGCGCCGAAAATCGTCGATGCAAAACCAGCGCAGCATAATATTGTAACGACATCTATCTCGCCACATAGGAAAACTAAAAATCATCAATCAATCATTATCCGAGCGATTGAACATATATACAAGAACCCGACAACAACCGTCGGGCAGTAGCCCACCAGACTAACACCCGTCTGGTTGGAGTATCGTCCCTTTTCAGTGGTGGATGAGGAACTTTACACCCTGTTCCTCCCAACACCAAAATATCATACAGCTCAAGCCGAAAGCCCGTAGGCAAAATCAACTTGTTGTGGTATTATCGATAATTCTGCGACGCCACTGGATATATGGAGCCTTCTTTCACTTTAAGAATATCACGAATCTTTATTACAGTTTATGTCAATTAAGACTTTAAAATGAAGTTCTAAATTATTTATTCATTCTAATGTTTGACGCATATAAAACAACGTCTGTGACATAAATTTGCAATAACAAACTAACGTGGAACATACATCAAATAAAATAAACAAGAACCTTGTTGCTTATTCATACAATTCCTTATTCACGGTCTTAATTTATGCCCATTTTTACGTTAAAAAAATTTCAACGGCTTACTGTTGTATGTAATAAAATGGCACATGAAAATAATTCAAGTGGTTTCGACATGCATTACATATTAAATTCAGCTTATAAAAATATTTATTTGATGCCATTAATTTATTTCATAAAGGAATTTATACTGATCTTTTATTTTAAAAAATACTGAATTATTTTACATACTATAATTATATTGTTTATATTACATAAACTATAATAAATGTGTACATGAATTCGTTACCCGCCCGCATTGCTTATAACTCAGTAATAATCAAGTACGTTTGATGAGAATTTACTATGAAGATCTCAAAGATAAAATACTCTCTTTTTATAACTATTATTTCTCCAGGTTTGAAATATTAATGTATAGCTTTATCATTCTCTCTCTTTTGGGCGTTGATATTAAGCACCCGTTATCAGAGGAATGAAGGTATTTAACTTTAAAGTAAGTGAATTTTTAAATTATATAAGTTCTCAACGGTAATTGTTGTTATATACAATAATTACGTATTCTACATTATATATAATTGGGTCACTTAGTTTACATAATCCACAATCACACAGATCTATAACTTTTTACAATATTAAAATGGATTTGTGACGTCAGGGTGAATTTATATTTATAAACTAGCTGTTGCCCGGGGCTTCGCCCGCGCTTAAATATAAGTAAAGGATAAATGTTTGTGTGGAAGTCTGTGATTTTAAAGTAAGAAGCATGAAATGTCATTCTGGTAAGCAAAAGTTTAGTAAGGGTTTTTTTTATTCTTAAGTTGATGATTAATCTTTAAATAATCATCAGTGAATTTATTATGAATTACTGTAGTTTGACTTATATATATTTTATAGTAACTTAAATGGCTTGAAGGAAAATTTAATTTATACAAATATTGCGATTTACGATTCTGTTGCTTAAATACCCCGCCATCTATCTACGCCGTTGGGTATAGTTAAAACTATAAATAAGCAAGCGTACCAATATATATTTTTTATTCTATCAAAGTCAGAGTAAACAAAATTATTCGAGTCACTGAAAAGTTTTTTTATAAATAATAATCGAAGAACCTTTTTATAAAGAAGGCTTTGTGGCAGCCCGTCTGGGTAGGTACCACCCACTCATCAGATATTCTACCGCTAAACAGCAACACTTAGTATGGTTGCGTTCTGGTTTGAAGGATGAGTGAGCCACTGTAACCACAGGCACAAAGGACATAACATCTTCGTTCCTACGGTTGGTGGCGCATTAGCGATGAAAGGAATGGTTAATATTTCTTATATCGCCATTGTTTATGGACAGTGGCCCATTTGCCCGTCTACCTAACTATAACAAAAAGAAAGACGTTTGCGGTATTTCCTTTTGTGGCTAAAATTACTAAGTTACTCGCAGAGGTAACTCTAGAGCACGTAGCATAAAAACTGTCCATGTGATAACAGTTCTCACAAAAATCAACCATGCCGGCCATGTTCAACGACAGGCCTTGGGACTTTTGATTGTCATGGGGAAGCAAACTTTTAGAGGGAACTATATACATTGAAATTCGAATGATATATTCTAATGGGTAGCAATCTTGGAGTGAAAACTACCTCTCCTCAAGCATATCTTACAATAAATCTGTGGGAACTGAGTACAAATGATAATAATGGAATACGATACAATTGTATAATATAACAAAAACGTATTCCATGATATCTATAGATATTGATATTAAGACATTGTGTGTTTAGCATTTTATTATTTGCACTCAGAAGTATGTGTATGGAGTTTTTTAGCGAATATGTACGAACGTTCTAACTCTTCAAAACAAAAATAAACAAATTGCCACCCAATTGGCTGGATTTCTAAAAACTTTGAAATATATGTATATCAATTCAATCAAGAAAGAGTGAATTTCAAGCGGATCGGACCATTTTTTTATTTCCGTTTCCGCTCACATGTCGAACGAAATGCGGTTGCGTAGCTACCACATTACGCTGATTTTAAGTGAGAGCGAGCCACGCTGCAACCCGAAGGTATGCAGCGTGGCACTATAAAGACCTACCTATTACATCACATACACGTATACACATATTATAGGTATAATGCGTCTTTAGCAAATCGCGATGAGCCGATGACCGAATTCTTCTCCCACCACTCCCGCAGTGTACTACTGCAGAGTACCGCGCACTCACTTTGTCATCGTCGTAACTTTTAAAATATTTGTCCAAATGACATAGTGTAAAAGACAAAGTTTATCTACTTTAAATGTCAGAAGTGATAAAATAATTTATTTTATTATTTTATTGATAAGAATCAATTTGTTAATATAAAATGTGCATTTTGGAAATAAATATATATAAAATTTGATTGTATTTTCGATTCACTATTTTAGCGATAATGGCTCACACATAAAAGATAGATACATGCTGTCGCGGATATTTTTGTAGAACTATATAAGAGATATATTTTCACCATACATTATATTCGTGTAATTCGTACGATTATTGAAGGTCATGTGCTCAATAGCTTTATAAATTATATATGTTATTCTAATGTATGAGCTATATTATTGCGAAGTTTAATAACGATAAAGATTACACGCGAGCGAAGCCTCGGGCAACAGCTAGTTAATCAATATAAACATAATGAAATCAGTTACTATGGCAACGGTTACTAAGGCAACTGTTACTGATGTTTGGTATAGCCCATACCAAACATCAGTACATCTCCAACATATAAAGATAATGATAAAATATGTGATAAATCCTTTTTGGATGAGAGTTGAACAAAATCCGTTCTTGCTTATTTTGCTATTTTTGGAGATTCAACCCTAAACGGGAGAAATGGGTTGGAAACATTACAATAAAAACATGGTCTGATCTGCATGATATTTACTGTTTGTGTATCTTGAATGAATTGATAAACATGTATTTCAAAGTTTTCGAAATTCCACCGAAACGGGTGGGACATTTGCGAGTTAAACCAAAATAACATTCATAAACATAAAATTCATAACAATAAATTTTTTCTAAGACTGACTAAGGAATAATTTCGATTATTCATAAGATCTCAGTGTTCCTGTAAAATATATTAGCCTTCTAAAACGCTATGGTGGTGGTGTATATTGCGTGAACGAAGTGAACAAACGAAAAATAAATATACAAATTCATTAATTCTCGAATCCCTTTTTTTCCATCTAAGTCGAATTTTCAATCCGTATTGTCTTTGCTGTAACTTTTAACATATGTAGTTTTTTTATTCATAGTCCATTATTTGGTCACAGCCAATTTTATGTTGAGTTTGCAGATTGAAAATTCCATGCCACTCTTCGCGACGCGTACGCGATATTTCTAATTACTTGATACGCTTATACTCGTTTACGAGACCTAGTACGGAGGCGCCCAAGTCAATACCTAGTATTCAAAACTGTTCCAATTTATACGTCACACATGTCTAATAGAAATAAATAAAAATGTGAAAACAATTACAATATCAAGGAATGTAATTCAATCATAAAAAGGTTTTAATTTTGTATTTGAGAATCACATATTTTATTCTGTATATATTTCTATGAAAAAAATTAGTTGAACAAACATTTGTTAAGGAATAAACCTTTTTTTTTTTTTATAAAAAGGTATTATATTTACAATGGTTATTCACAATTTAAAATGATGTTCTATAATTATCTTTTTTCCTACTAGCTCGCTTGATTGATTATCTATATTTCCTATAAATATAACAATTGCTGTTCATTGCAGTGCCTTACATTAAGTAATAACTTCAATTTACGAAATTACTATTAACAAATCGATATGCGCTCTAACAAATGGATAACAAATAAAATATTGTCATTCTTAGTAAACATCAACTGAGTGAGTCACAAAATTAAAATGTTCAATAAATATTCAAAACGTAAATTACAAGGAACGTTTTCTTTTAATGCTATTTGTGTCATAAGATTATTGTATGGTTATTATAACGATTTTTTTTCTTCAAGAATATTGTGTTTTTTAACAAAAACATACTGTATTTCATATGTTTTTGGTTCTATAAGTTATTTGTACTGGACATTTAATAAATATGTTTCGTTACGAGAACAAGAATTAATTATTTTTTTTCTACTTATGAATTCAAATTTCATAATAGCTATTTTATTTTCATTTTTTACAAAGGATAATGATTTTTTTAAATTCTGTACCAACATTAATGTCATAGACAAAATAATCGGATTTAAGGAAAAATTAGACCTGAAAGTAACATTCACGATAACTTCTTGTTGCCTCGTGTTAAAGTATTTAACAGAAATACTGTATTTATTTGAGAAACCAGAGTTCATGTCTATCTGGAGTTGGATAGTGTTATCAAATATAATAACGAACCACTTGAGCCACGTGATAAGATTAGCAAAGTTCGAATTATTTTGCTCTAGATTAAAATATATAATCACAGACTTGGACACAAAATGTTTTGACCAAAACCTTTCTACCGATGAAAAAATATTTACACTGAAAAGATTTCTGCATATTTACAAAATTATATTGGAAAAATTTAGCAGTAATAATAAATCTTTGAAAGTTGAGGTAAGATAACATCTCTCATTAGGCGAGTACATCCGTTATACGAAAAGCAACACTTTCATACATTACATATAAATCATAAATAAATCTTATAATATTACATTACTTAGAAACTCCAAAACTCATCGTCGGAGTCAATATTGATAATTCTTATCCTGAGACAGAATTTTACCCGCATACGAATACGGATTGATACAATTAAGATACCATTCGAGTTGAAAACACTGAATTAAGCTAAAGTATTCTTAGGGCAGAAATTGTGATAGGAAAATGTGTCTTTTCAAATCATACCACGAACGCACGCAAGAAATTAATAAAAATAGATAAATAAATAAATATTTAAACAAACGGGATAATAAATTGAAAATCGATTTTTGCAAAAAAATATATATTTATAACATTTTGTTGTCATAGAAAAATCACTTTAGCTTTACCAACAGTACATAGGTTTTTTGTATTTATTTATTATGATGTCACCCTTAAAGTACCTAAACCTCCGATATGACGTATCTAAAGGCCATGTGGAGTATTCCAAAACCTTATTAAAATCAGGCATTTTTTTTTTAGTGCGGATGATATAATAATTATAATGCTTCCCGTTTTTACTTTTAAAATTTAATACCTATTGCCTTTGTGTTATGCTAACACAGTGTTTTGTTTCAGTTAATTTTACAAGACGTTTTCGCATGCCGTGATATTCCATTGTTGCTTCTTGTATAATGTCATAAAAATAAGATTTAACTTATACCGATACGTCATGTTATGTTATTTTTGATATTCTCTATTATTATCATCATCTTAACATCTGAAGCAATTATATTAACAAATTAATAAAAATATTTCTTTCAGATGCTTATCGGCTTGATTTTTACTTTTATAAAAATAATAATGACGTTACACTTTGGAATTACTCGATATATTTCTAACGTAAGTATATTTTGAGATATACGATCCATTGTGATTTTTTTTTAATTTCAAAGGTAACTTAATAACCGTTTTCTTTTTCAGAAGACTGTTTTTCTTAGTTTAAATTTAGTGATCGAAGCAATCATAACTACAACAATGATGCTATCATCGGCTCTGATAGCAGAAATGGTGTTAAATGAATATGATAAAATTAAAGAAACCTGTGGAATGATTTTGCTCACCTGTACAGGTAATCATGGTCAAAATTTTAATTACGTTTTTCATTATCATATTTTGTTATTTGTTATAAATTGTAAGTGTTATTTTTTATTATTATTATTTTAGTTGTTACTATACTAACAATCTGCTATGAATTGATTTTGATTTACTTAATTGTGAAGACTTGATTGGGTTTTTTTTTTGTAATGTAATAATTGTTTTGTGAATTTTATTACTGTTTGTCTTCCTTAAAATAAATAAATAATTTAGATATCTGAAACTCGAGGGGTCTGGAGAGATAGACTGATCCAAAATTAATTATTTAATTTGTACTCTTCTTTTGTTTACAGATGCAAACTATCGTATAATGATATGTGAAGCTCTTGAATACATCATGGCTCGCCCGCCAAAATACACGATATGGCGTATATTTCCGATCGATACTAATTTTGTAAAAGGCTTTATAGAGCTATGTGTAACATATATTATTATTGTAATGCAATTCAGATATTAATTTTGCACTAATTGCTTAAAATTCAGTATGAATGTAAAAAGTGTTATGCCTCCTCTAAGCGAACTTTCCTCTATTTCTCTTCATTACTGTCTCTTTCTATTTTATAAGGTTGATGAATGAATAAAAATGAAATTAGTTAAAAAAAATATAATAAATAACGTTGCATGTATTTATTTGTTTTTATTTTCATGTAAAATTCAAAATACGAAAAAATATGAATTCGAAAAACAAATTAAGTTTGACTAAAAAAGATAATATTTTAAATAAGAGAAAAGGAAGTCAGGGATAAATGCATAATGTTTTTGTATTTTTATATTTTATATAGAGCGTGTAACAAAATTTGTGTCGTTAATTAAAAAAAAAATCCGGAATAAAAATTTTGCGTAGTATTTTAAAAATTATCACATAAATAGAGCCGACACACGATACCTAATAATCACTTCACTATTCTTCACTCATCTTTCAAACCAGAACAATACTAAGTTTTGCTGTTTAGCGGTAGAATATCTGATTAATAGTTGATACCTACCCAAATGGGCTTGTACATAGGCCTACCACCATTTACAAAGAGGTGCTTCGATTATTCATTAATAATAAAGGTTTTAAGTAACAGCCTGTGAATGTCCCACTGCTGAGCTAAGGCCTCTTCTCCTCTTTTGAGGAGAAGGTTTTGGAGCTTATTTCACCACGCTGCTCCAATGCGGATTGGTGGAATACACATGGTGGAATAAAAAACCGCGATGGCCCAGTGGTAAGAACGCGTGAATCTTAACCGATGATCGTGGGTTCAAACCCGGGCAAGCACCATTGAATTTCATGTGCTTAATTTGTGATTATAATTCATCTCGTGCTTGACGGTGAAGTAAAACATCGTAAGGAAACCTGCATGTGTCATATTTCACTGAAAAAAGGTTTTATTAAGTTGAAGTTGAGTTTTTGTTTAATCTGAGAATAAAAGACTATATTCGTACGCTTGGTCATTTACATGCATTTATATTTCCCGACTTCGTACGAGTAAAATAAGGATTTTATCCCGTGCATTTTTTAATCAATAAGATATAAACATTTGCCCATACAGTACAGTGTATGTGTGTTCGGTACAGGGCATATAATAATGATGCATAAAGTAAAGTACAACATGCTCTACATATTTTTTAGCCAGATCTCTTCGACAGATCGAATCAGCGGAGGCATTTCCTCGCGCTGCCGCTCCGCGGCCTCCTTTTTCGACATGACACTCGCATGAATGGTCGAAGGAGACCATTTCCAACCGGCACCATGCGTGCTGCATGCATGGTGCTGGTTGCAGCTCGCTCGGCAGCGAGAGATCACCACCGACTATCGCCACCAGGGTATGCCTCTGATGCCCCTCGCAGCACACTCCGAAGAATAACTTCCTCCTGACCGATTTCGACCGCGATGGGCAATCTCAAGAAAGATTTGCCAACTACGCAGGACGTATTATAGTGCAAACGTGTATGCGTAAAAACAGGTGCACTCTTTTGGTGCGATCGCACAGTTTTTATTATATTTTTAGGTTCTGTCTACGGTTTCTATGTGCTCATGCTCATCGTACAATGGTTCCATAGTATGATATGGACCTTTTTGAAAAAGTTTTCCCGTAATTTTTTTTATTTTTTATTTTGTTAGGTCTAACCCATGTACTATGTTATTTAACTTACCTTTCACAATATTTTTCCTTAAGAATAATAAAGTAGAAATACTCTTAATATTAATAATTAATAATAATAATAATTACAGCACTACAAATTTATAATAAATTTAGTTGAGAATTACATAGAAATGATAAAATTATAATTGTAAACGTCACTACTGCGATCGATACAAACAATAATAAATGGCCAAAATTTTTCCGAAAACTGTGTAAGAAATGAAATACAGGAGAATGCTCCCATCCCTACTCCGCGCTGCTTACATGGTGAGAAGTGACACTAATAGACCCCTGACGGGGATAACTGATCAAGTGTTAATTGATCCAGCTATCAACCGAGGTTGAAAATGATCATATTACTAATATCACTATTAAAAAATAGGGGTTGATGGTAGAAGGGTGAAAATTTAGGGTTGTATGTATTTTTTAATGCCACATAATAAAAGAATAAAAATAAAAGAATTTGTCCAAAAAATGAAAAAATTTTTTTGGGTTGAGCCACCTTTATCACTTAGGGGTATAAACATTTGTTATTAACCTATTCTCAGACCTACAGAATCTATATATATAATAATCTCGTGTCACAGGTTTTAATTGAGAATTACACGGAAATTATAAAATAATAATTGTAAACGTCACTACTGCGAGATGTACAAACAATAATAATGGCCGATTTTTTTCGCGAACTTAATAGTAATACACTACCCGATCGATATCCATTACCACTTATATCAGACCAAATATCACGATTACATGGTGCGCGGTATTACACCAAGTCAGACTGTGGTTCAGGTTTTCATTAAATTTAGCTAATACCTACTTACGTCATTATTTATGTCGGTATTAAAGTCTATGTTGACCGCTATAGAGTCAAACGATCGTTCTTGGCAGGACGCTTTAGGCGAAGTACAACTTGCAATTAACTGCACGGTTAATACTTACGACAAAAGCTAGACCTTTATAATTTTTAATAGGTGAACCAAAGGATCTGACCCATGCGCTGGATGTGAGTAATGCGATTGCTGATCGGCTGGACAGCCGGAGCGCTAGATGTCTTACTCGGGAGTTTCTAGAGTCTGGATTTACGAAAGCTGTGTAAAGTTGTACTGAGTCGTTTAACAATTTAGTCCGAACGACTGTGATATGTGGCTTTGGCTGTTAGCATGATAAAATTGTATATCCCCATTGTATTGTCTAGTTTGATGTATTTGTACTTTAGTGACCGAGCTAAGTGATATTGTGTGACAAACAATATTTCAGAGTAACACACGAGGCTGATGCTGCGGGCTGACCATCTTCAGTCAGCGTCTAGCCTGCCGAACCTGAAGCTTCGTCTTCAAGCCGCCGGTCTGCTCACCACTGGTGCTGCGGGCTGACTATCTCTGGTCAGCAGTCTCCAGCCTGCCAGACGTAGTGCTGGTGACAGAGTGTCACGAGCGTGCAGACGTGGTCGTCAGTCAAGAATGCGCGCACGGCGCGTGTGGCTCGCGTGGCGCGTGGTGCTGACGGCCAAGCGTCACGAGCGCGCAGGCGTGCTCACCTTGAGTGCGCGTACGGTGCGTGCGGCTCATGTGGCGCGTGGTACTGGTGGCCGAGCGTCATGAGCGCGCAAGCGTGCTTATGTCGGTGTGATCTCTGTACAGACTATTCCTGTGTGATGAGCACACAGGAGTAGGAGACACGTGTCTGTTTCGAGGCGAGGTGGCTGTTTCATATTATTAACAATCCAAAGTATGTAACGGCGAGTTGGCTGTTTCGATACTACTAACTTAATTTAGAATGTAGTGTGGAATCTAATGGGATTAAGATTCGATAAGGAAAGATTATTAGTATAGGCAAATATTTTATGAAAATATTTCAAATGAAGTTGTTGTGCATAAGATAACGACGACGCGCGGCCTTCAACATCACACGAGGACGTGTGATACGTCAGCACGGCCGTTTCGGAGGAAGCTATGAGTCGGGTTGATTGATGTTTGCATAAAATATTATTTGTTTACATTTTAATTACTTTAAGAATTCTCGATTTGTTACATTTTTCTAGAAGTTAAAAACCTTAATCATTTAATAAAAGTTATGAATATTGTATTTCACGTAACTACCAATCAGAGCAAGGCATGTGCCTCGAGTGGGGTCGAGGCGCCTTCTTGACTTTGGAGAGGTATACAGTTTTTGTGACACATTCCGAGGAAAGCAACGGATCGTTGAGGTGGATTCGTCTGGTAAAGTCGGATCGGTGCCCTGAACCCGCTGCTCGGTGTTGTTACTCGCTAAAGTATTAATTAATTAATTGTTTTCTTAAGTAAAATACTGTAAAACCGTGATTTTTGTGTTTTGTGCTTGTACTTTACCCTACTGGCGCCCACTAAGCCCGCAACCACTAATGACAATGTCAACGAGTACGATGCTTCTCCGACATGTACATATATAAAAGAAATTAAAAATAGTTGTGAAATTTCCAATCAATAATATCTTATTAAATTTAATAGACATCATTGTTGAGTATTTCAATATTATTTAATTATTTGTATAGTGCTTGACATACACGACATGATAACATATTATTATATAGTAGAAAATTTAACGAATAACGTTTTAATATATTACTTCTTTTGACAATTTATTGTATGTACTAAGTACTCGTCGTCCTAAGTAAATAAAGAAATAATAATTTATCTTTATTTTACCAGTATTAGTACGAGATCCGGCTGCAAGATCACTACGTTCATAGCGTACACAATCCAAATCTATTTTTTAGGTATAATAATTATAAATGGAAGAATCTATTTTTGCCAGAGTGCCAATTAAAATTTGCCCGCGAGTGTTTTTTATTAAAATAATATTTATTGATTTTTTCCAAAAAAATTCATTCGCTTGTTATGAAAATAAATTACAATCCACTCCATAGCAGTTTATGTAAATGACTCGGAAAGGTATGGTTGCTACTACCCAGTCGGCCGCAACCTATTCGCAGCCAAGTTTAAACAGGTAATATTTTGTTACGTTGATATGTTCATGACGTATAAATATCTTTTATATATCAAACTGAAGCTAATTTTTTCCTGTGCATGACAAAATACCTCTGCCTGTGTAAAATTACCCACAAATAGGGGTTGCCTGCTGTTAAAGATTGATTAAAGTGAAAGAGAGTTAGCGCGTTACATCGGTAGTCAGACGAGGATAGCGATATAAGCTGATATTAATTATTGTACTTTCCTTTCATTTTTTTTTATTGAGACTATTAAATAAAATATATAACGCATATAGTGCACTATTAAGTGCATTCGTTGACAGCTGGTGCTCTTAACTAAACAGCAACATTCTCATTCTAACCGTATTGTTTTGGAGCTAGTCACAAAGTGCTTTTATTACTAGTCCAGGAATTTTAGCAACAAAAAGGCGTCCCTCTGCATAAAATCCCGTTACTCAATTTTTCCGAGTTTTTCACCGAGTTTTTCGAGATATACTTGGTTCTCCAACCTTGATTATAATTTTTTTTTTCGTATTTCCAAAACTTTTTAGAATATTTTACGAAAACCAAAGTTCGGTGTTTTTAACTAACTATATATCGGAGTAATGAACGTATCAACGTAACAAAATATTACCTGTTTAAACCTGGCTGTGAATAGGTTGCGGCCGACTGGGTAACAGCAACCATATCTATCCGAGTTATTTACATAAACTGCTATGGAGTGGATTGCAGTTTCTTTTCATAACAAGTGAATGAAATTTTTTGGAAAATATCAATAAATATTATTTTAATAAAAAGTACTCGCGGGAAAATTTTAATTGGTACCCTCGTAAAAATTGATTCTCCCATTTATGATTATTATACATAAAAAATAGATTTTGATTGTGTACGCTATGAACGTAGTGATCTTGCAGCCGGATCTTAGACTATGTATCATTTGTTTGTCTATGTCTATATTCTTATTAATCTTACAACAACTCATTGCAGCGACTTAAATTAAGTAATAGCTTCAATTTATGAAATGACTATTACCAAATCTATATATAGAACCACTCCCCTTAACAAATGAATATCTAATAAAATTTCAATAAATAGTCATTCTTCGTAACCATCACTTGCTTGAGTTACAATTAAAATGCTTAGTAATTTAAAATATAAAGTTGATGGAAAGTTTTCATTCAACGCTATATGTGTAGTAAGATTATTGTACGGTTATTATAGCGATTTATTTTCTTCAAAAACTTTGAATATATTAGCAAGAGTATACTGTCTCTCATATTTTTTTGGATCGTTAAGTTTCTTTTACTGGAAATATTACGTGCGTATTTCGGGATCGATATTTATATTTGTGGCTATTATGAACACACACTTCATAATTAATATTTTAATTTCAAATCTAACAAAAGATCGTTCGTTTTTTAAATTCTGTACTAATATTAAAATCATAGACAAAATAATCGGATTTAAACGAAAATTAGATGTAAAAATAACATTCTCGATAACTTCTTGTTGCATTGTGTTAAAGATTTTAACAGAAGTACTGTATTTACATGATGATCCAACTTTCATATCTCTTTGGAATTTGATCATTTTATCACACGTAATAACAAATCACTTAAGTCATGTGATGAGAATAGCAACATTCGAATTGTTTTACTCTAGAATAAAACATATAGCCAGAGACCTGGAAATGAAATGTTACGACCGAAACCTTTCTAACGAAGAAAAAATATTTACACTGAAAAGATTTCTGCATATTTATAAAACTATATTAGACAACTTCAGCAGTAATAATACATCTTTGAAAGTTGAGGTAAGATTACATCTCTTATAAGGCGAGCACATCCGTAACACAAGAAACGACATTTTTATTACATATCTTACAAATCTTTAAAAAAAACCTCATATTGTTACATAACTTAGGGACTCCATAAGTAACCAACAATACTTTTGGCAATCGATTTGTCAATTTTCATTGGCTGATAGGTCGGAAAAAGACTTATTTTCACTAGAGTAGGAGAGGGTAGGGTGGATGAGTGTTTCAAAATACTTTCAATTTACAATGCAGTGCTACCACGATTATTATTATGTACATGTTATGCAATTTACTAAATAAATGAATCAATCTATTCCTTTCAGATGTTTTACGGTTTGATTTATACATTTATCAAAATAATAATGTGTATAGACTATGGAATTGTTCAATATATTTCAATTGTAAGTGATAACTGTATATCTCGGTTTTTTTACTCTTAAAATAAAAACATATTTCTATTGAAATAACAAATTTTAATTTCAGAAGGCTACATTTCTTACTTTGAATTACGCGATTGAAGCAAGCTTGGCCACAATCTTGATGACAGCATCGGCTCTAATAGCTGAGATAATTTTAAATGAATACGATAAAATTAAAGAAATATATGGGAATATATTAATATCAAGTGAAGGTGATGTGTATTGGCTTATAATAATATTAATAATAATAAATAACTTTATTACTCACAAAGAAAAAAACAAAACAAATCAAATAAAAAGAAAAATAATAATAAAAAAAAAGCTAAAGTTTATAATAACGTCCTTTGAGCGAATTTCCAATATGGGACTCTTAGATTAGAAGTACAGAGAGAGATCAGGCGTAGGACCAAAGGCATCACATACTACGAGACGAAGGAGTGTAGCACTACCAAATTATTCAAATATTGAAGTATTTTACACGTAATTTATCAAAAGTGGGCAACATTTTATTTTATTGAGCATGAATAATTTAAGTATAGGTTTAACATTATTGTAAGTCCGTATGGTATAAAAATTTCGATTCCAAAATCTCAAACCTAAAAGTTTTGAAATAATAATATAGCTCTTGTGGTTGGATTGTTATATTTTTCTGCTATAGTTAAAATATAATTCACAAAATTATTATGTTAAGTTAGTTATTAACTTTTGAAGAACTTTTTATATAAATCTTTCAATTGGGATTGACAGCTTTATCGGCAAAAACAAATGAAATCAGTCCATTTATTAAAAAAAAACTTCATGTTACATATTTACTTGGTGCTAGGGCTTTGTGCAAGCTCGTCTGGGTAGGCACCACCCAATCATCAGGTATTCTACTGCTAAACAGCAAGACTTGCGTATTGTTGCGTTCCAGTTTAAAAGATGCGTGAGCCAGTGTAAATACAGGCACACGGGACATAATATCTTCGTTCCCAAGGTGAGTGGTGCATTGGCGATGTAAGGAATGATTAATATTTCTTACTTCGCCAATTTCGTGGGCGCATGGACCTAAGTGGTCACAGGTCACATAACAGGTGGACCATTTGCCGGTCTACCTGTAACATAAAAAAATTAGCAGGACAATCTGTCATGTTATTACAAAAGTGTTCGTGTTTAATTCTAGGTTGACTGTTTGGCTGATTTTGTTTTGATTACCTATTTTTAGAACAATAACAACATAATAACATACAGTCTTAATTAATATTTACTCTTTTTATACTTACAGATGATAACTTTCGTGAAATGATCTACGAAGCTCTAGAATACTTGGAGACGCGCCCGCCAAGATACATGATTTGGCATGTATTCCCAATCGATATTAATTTAGTCACAGGACTATTAGAACTATGTACAACATATATTATTATTCTTTTGCAATTTCGATATTAATATGGCTAATGAAAAATTAATATATGTGTTCTGTTTTTATCAATGAATCAATCAACAGCCAATCGTAGTCCACTGCTGAACATAGGCCTCTCCCAAGGTGCGCCAAAGCTCCCGGTCCTCCGCCTTCCCTGTTTTTATGTATTACTCTGTTTTTATGTATTACTTTAACTTACCATATTATGTACCTAATTTATGTGTATTATTATAAAAAAGTTTAAATAATCTATAAAAGCACTTTAAAAATGTATATAAAACCAGAGGTGCCACGCGGCTTCACCCGCGTATAATTAATAAAAATATAATAAACACGCACATATGGCTACTGGTAAAAAAATACGTAATTAACGATTTGAAATAAATTTTCATAAGATACCGCAAGGTTTACCGATCTTTCTTGTTCTTTGTGTGTACCAATTTTCATCAAGATTGGTCAAGCCGTTCTTGAGTTATAAGAAGACATACAGACAGACAGAGACAGACAGACAGACAAAAATGAAAAAAATAGTATAATGTGAATCACTGCATCATAAAACGATTACTTGTCACAAAATTAGGTGAAAAAAAAAATAGAGACAGAGCCAATAGATTTATATAGTATCATAGATAAAATAGTGTAATTTTGTTGTATCCATTATCTGTGTGATTTAATGAATTAATATTGGTAAAAAATAATAAAAACGAAATAATTCTTGAAGCATTTTCTTTCAAAGCCCTTTGGTTATTTATATATTTAATTATTATTATTCTTCAGTTATAATATGGACTTTTAAATTAAATGTATGTTTCAATATTTTATAATACGTTTATTCGTATTATTTTGATGGCTTTATAATTAACTGTTCTGGTTCAATATATAAAAATCGCAATGCACCTTTTGCGAAAAACTGTGAAATCGTAATGAATTTTCTATATATGATTATTATTATACTTTTAATGTTTTAAATTGGCTATACTTTCTTGAAATTGTATACCTACTTGTAATGAAAGGCAAATAATTATTTCCTTTCCATCACGGAAGCTCGGAATTTCGATAATAGCTTCTGCAGCAAGGCATGTTATTTGATCTGAATTCATAAAAAGTTACAATATATGTTACAACTAATATCCTCATTTAATTGAACTTTTACGTAACCTTAATGCAAAAAAACGAAATAAATAAAACACCAATCACTAAAACAAACAAAAATAAAATTATCTCTATTTCACCAGTTATATCAATTGATTGTCTATGTTTCTTATTAATATTACAACTACCCATTACAGCGTGCAGCGGCTTAAATTAAGTCATAGCTTCAATTTATGAAATGACTATCACGAAATCGATATATACTACCACTCCCCTTAGCAAATGGATATTAAATAAAATGACAGTAAATAGTCATTCTTCGTAACCGTCACTGGCGTGAGTTGCAAAGTTAAAATGCTTATTAAATATTTAAAATTTAAAGTTCATGGAAAGTTTTCATTCAACGCTATTTGTGTATTGAGATTATTGTACGGTTATTATAGCGATTTATTTTCTTCAAAAACATTGAATATATTAGCAAGAGTATACTGTCTCTTATATTTTTTTGGATCTTTAACTTACTTGTACTGGAAATGTTATGTGGGTGCTTCGCGATCGACGTTCAAATTTATGGTTACTATGAATATAAACTTCTTATTCAATATTTTAATTTCAAATCTAACAAAAGATTGTTCGTTTCTTAAATTCTGTACAAATATTAATATCATAGACAAAATAATCGGATTTAAAGGAAAATTAGACGTAAAAATAACATTCTCGATAACTTCTTGTTGCATCGTGTTAAAGCTTTTAACGGAAGTACTGTATTTATATGACGATCCAACTTTCATATCTCTTTGGAGCTTGATCATTCTATCACACATAATAACAAATCACTTAAGTCATGTGATGAGAATCGCAACATTCGAATTATTTTGCTCTAGAATAAAATATATAACCAGAGACTTGGAAATGAAATGTTACGACCGAAATCTTTCGAACGACGAAAAAATATTTACACTGAAAAGATTTCTGCACATTTATAAAACTATATTAGACAACTTCAGCAGCAATAGTACATCTTTGAAAGTTGAGGTAAGATTACACCTCTTATACGGCGAGCACATCCGTCATACAAGAAACGACATTTTCATAACATCACTTATAATCATTAAAAAAAATCTCATAATGTACACAACTAAGGGACTCCATAGGACCTTCAATTCTAATGGCTATCGATCTGATAATTTTCCTTGGCCGATGGGACATTATTAGTAACATGATTTCAGAAATTGTTTAAGGCCAATATGGTTTCGTTTTGATTTGTGTTGAGCTAACAAGCATTTTTCAAATTCAAAGCCCTGTCAATTTACAATGCAGTGCTACCATAGTGGCAGACGCAGCCCTTAACGCTTTTCATGGCACTATTATTTCTATTAATAATGTCTGTCAACTCATATACAAGTTTCTAACGGAACTACTTACTAGCTCCTAGCCATTATCCACTGTGACACTAAATTAATATCAACGTCAACATATTACTTATTCACTGTTATTCTACTAAACTATTATTTTCAGATGTTTTACGGTTTGATTTATACATTTATCAAAATAATAATGTGTATAGACTATGGAATTGTTCAATATATTTCAATCGTAAGTGATAACTGTATATTTCGGCACATGGAATTTTCTTTTAAACGCTTTAAAAATTAAAAAATATGTATATAATTTAAAATGCAACACATTTCTATTGAAATAACAAATGAATATTTTAATTTTAATTCCAGAAGGCTACATTTCTTACTATTAATTTCGCGATTGAAGCAAGCATATCAACAATCTTGATGACATCATCGGCTCTAATAGCAGAAATAATTTTAAATGAATACGATAAAATTAAAGATACATGTGGACATATTTTGCTAACATGTACAGGTAATGTGATTATAATTAATGATTTTCAGTCATATTTTACTTCTCCGCACAATAGCTGCCGACCGATGAATATTTTTACTCTAATATTTTGTGCTAAAGTCACTAGGACGATACACGCATAAAAATATTTTCTCGATTGGTATTGGAAGTTAGTTCTCACAGAATAGTTCTACAGACACGTGTCCATTTTACCCCCACATGTGGAGGGTTATGTGGGCTTTGCCAGTGCCGAGTGCGCCGGAATACCCGTGGTACCCACTCGGTCTCTTCGGTGTCATGGGATCGCTTGCGCATGTTACCGTAACGCTCTGACGATTGGGCCGCCTCTGCGAACCTAAAATACGTCCTCGAGGTACAGAGAACCCATCCTAGGCCTGAAACGCCTAATTTCGAAGTGGGGTATCCGGGGTTAGCTTCGGCAGGCCTGGAAATAGTGAAGACGATCCGCCCCCATCTAACAGCTATATTTTATTACAAATATAAAAAAACAAATTAAACTACGATTTTACGCCATTAACGGTAGCAGCACTGTTCTTCTTGTGGTTTACATAAAATTATAATTATTTTGATATCGATTCCTCATATTTGATTTGAACGTTATGCCGTTGATACTCCTCTTTATCTCTCTTCGGTCGTTATGTTTTCATTAAATTATGAAATTAAAATAAATGTTGGCACATGGCTCCCTTGGGAGTGGATGCTATGTCCTAAAATGGTCAGGAGGATATTGCTATCAACATTTTTTGTAATAATTAAACATGTTTTAGGTGCTACGGAGGTTAAAATCTCATCTCTTAAAACTCTGCATGTATTTTATTATGAAAAGCTTTTTCGAAATCAGTCTGTCTGTCTGTCTGTATGAACGCGATAATCTAAAAAAGTACGGAACGGATTTTCATATGGTTTTCACCAATGGAAAAAGTGATTGAAGATCGAGGTTTACGTGTATAATTCATTAATGTTTTCTGTAAATTTGTTGAAGTATAACGATAATTGTTGAAGAAGTCGGAAAAAAACGAGCCGATTGGGAGCTTTCATCGAAAACGCTGTAAAATCCCTTTGAAATATAGCAAAATAATGTATGGTGAAATTGTTCCCCTTTCATAGATCTACAGAAAAATCTGCCATGGTATATGTCTGTCTTTTTAGGATAGCTATCTATACCCATTATAATGTTTAAAAAAATGGTTACATAATTGGAAAGCTACAAAAACGTATATGATAATTGGAAAGCTATAAAAACGGATATGATATTAATCCTTACCAAATTAAATACGTTATTTACTTTAAGCATTTCATGTTTATTATAATTGCCATTTACACCACCCGATTTAAATTAATATCTTAGGAGTTATCGTAAAATTAAAATCGCGCACTAAATAAATTCAATCGGTCCCACACCGATCATACTAACGCGTGATGCAACCGCCCGTACTAAAGTAATTACTAAATGTTGAGAAGTTCCTTATTGGACGTTGCGGAGGGGTAGCCTAGCCGGCAAAAAACGTCCGTAGCGTTAAAAAAAAGCGTAAGATTTTTATGTATAGTCTATGTATGATGGCTATACAGTGTCTAATGTACACTCTACGGGATGACTGTTATTATTATATACTAGCTGTTGCCCGCAGCTTCGCTCGCGCGTGGTCTTTATCTATACTAATATTATAAATAAGTAAAAATAGATTTTTTGTATGTTTGTTTGTAGCGAATAAACTAAAAAATTGCTGCACTGTTTTTGAAAACCTTTTTTACCTACAGAAAGATACGTTATCTGCGAGTAATTAGCTGCCCGTCCCGACTTCGTACGGGTAAAATAAGGATTTTATCTCGTACATTTTTTAATCAGTAAGATATAAACATTTACCAATCGATTTATTCGCCCATCCAGTATAGTGTATGTGTGTTCAGTACAGGGCATATAATAATCCTACTTCCTACTAATATAATAAACGCGAAAGTTTGTATGGATGTATGGACGTTTGTTACTCTTTCACGCATAAACTACTGAATGGATTTTAATGAAACTTTACAATAATATAAGCTTAGGGAATACCAATTAAGTGGTACATATGGCAATAATGGAATATGTTTTCTTCATTCAAACATCACTAACATAGTGAAGTTCGTATATTTCTCCCTAAGAGATATTGATATAAGATATTGCGTATTTTGAATTTCATTATTTGCACCCAACTCTTCCAAACAAAAATAAAAGTTTCTAAAATCTTTGAAATTCATGTTTATTAATTCAATCAAAAAATATAAATAGTATATTTCTATTTTTTTAATTTTTATACTAATGCTTTTACCCCGTTTGGAGTTAAATTTCTAAAAACGACGAAATACGTATGCATAGCTTTAATACTAAATATCATTCTTCTTACACCAAAAGTGACGGAATCCCCATGCAAACTTTCAACCCCTTTTTTACCCTCTTAGATTTAGCTTTTCAAAAACGCTGAAATACATTTTTATTTATTTTTAAGCTTGTTCATTAAATTTCATGCTTCTAACTTTAAAAATGACGGGTTTCTAAGCAATCGTTCAACTCTTTAGGGGTAGAATTTCCAAAAATCCTACCTTAGTGGGTGTTATAAAATGTATCAACTGCCAAAATTTCAAGTTTCTAACCCCCGCAGTTTAGGCTCTGCGTTAATGAATCAGTTAGGAAGAGTAATAATATTATGTGAATAGATATCAACAAAAATACGTATTTTTTTTAACTTTTGATAGACTCAACTAATTTTGATGAAATAAAGGCTAAACGGAATCTTGAAATAGTTCTTATAATAATTCGGTTATTTCAATTTTTAGACGATTGAAAGATTAGACTGGACATACAGACATGCAGACAGTAAAAAAATTAAAAAAATGATTACTTTGGTTTTGGTAAATCGTAAATAGCCATATAACCTTTAAAACAGGCAGTTATTTTGAAATAACAGACAGAAACTTCAATTTTATTTACATGTAAAGAGATGTGTGGATAATTTATTAATAAATAAATCGTTTTTGTTATAGATTTATGTTATTTTATGTGTACAATATAAAGTATAAAGTAAAGGAAAAGTTTCTTCTGTCAGAGACTAAATAAATTCAGACTTAACCAAGGCTACTAATTTACAAAAAAAAAAGGGAATTAAAACAAATGTTGTCCATTGAACTTGACACACATCTGAATAAGCTGCTTAAGCGGCCATTTTATATAGAAAAAGTATATAATATACAAACAAAAGCAGCTATATAACAATTTTAATTAAAGTTTCAAAAGCAGTTATTTGACCGCTCTGGTAGGATAAGTGTTAAAAATGAGATGACACTTATAGCATATATATTATATATATATATATATATATATATATATATATATATATATATATATATATATATATATATATATATATATATATATATATATATATATTTATAAATATATACATACATTAGCTAAGTTTCCACCAACAATAATTACACAATCATTAAAATAAACAAAACATATATAAAATCAAACGGCTAAACCATCATAATCAGTAAAGGTGTAGTAAGATATATATTTTTTTATAATCAAATATAATTAATTACTTAATGAAAACACAAATTGAGCAAAAACAAAATATAAATGAAATCACATAGCTTAAGCATTATTACATTGAGTAAGGCCAATAAAATGCAGTAAATAAATGATATATATATTATTTATATATTTTTTAACCAAATACAATTAAAAGGCAAGCAAGAATATGACTACAGTACAAAATTTATAACAAACTAAAATATTGAATATTAAGATGGGTTGGTACATTCATTTTATATAAATTAATACATTTAATACATTATTATTTTTATCTTATTTATGTTATTTTTGCAGTGATTTTTTTTAAATATATAATATCAATATCTGAGTACACTTAATTATATATTATATGTTCGCACAGATCTACTTCTTCCTATTCATGATTATGCTGTCGCAAGCTTGATGTAGCCAAAGACCAATTGAATTAAGCTGAGAGATTACAAAATACTTTTATTCGGTTTATATTGGGATGAGGCAGATATAACCACGTTTCACAATTTTGTTCTCTTCTTAATTAGTTGCCCGTCTGACTTCGTAGGAATATGCACATCTTCTCTATTCTGTACTGTGTGTTGTTTAACCCTTTTACTCCCCCTTCATCACTTGATATTCATTAGATGATGACGGTGATGACGACGTCTCAGTGCTTTTATTTATGTGCTTCGTATTTTGTTGTTCGATCACTACTATTTTAGCTATCTCTATAGCTTTCTTTAGTGACAGATCAGACCGTTGTAATAATCTTTGATGTTTGGCGAGCTACTCTAACACATATTCGCTGTAAATTTATCACTGACCAATGACTATTTTAAACTGAAATTTTCTAGACTCGTAATAAGGTTGGTTATATTTTCGTGTTTGCTTTGTTTTCTCATAAAAAATACATGTCAGGCCATAGTTAAATTTTTCCTCGGTTCGAAATACTTGTTACATTTATTAATGAGGTCTTCTAAAGTAATTTCTGTTATTTTAATGTTGAATGAATTGAACATTTCGACACCTTTTCAACCAATCGAGTGCAACAAAATTGCCATTTTTCTCTATTTACACTTCTTATACATAACCAGTGGCTAATACACCTTATATATATCCAGAGGCTAATAAATATAGTTCAAAATATGGTTGCCATTTTTTCCGCGTAAAATTGTTATTTATTTCGTTGTTTAGAAAAAACTTCGGTAGGTAAAACGTTTGAATTTTTATCTGCCGTTTTAAAACTTTTGACAGGAAACACGAATTTACGAAAAAATTATACCTATTTAAAGTTTTAAGAAGTGATATACCACGTTGATGTTTAAAGCAAGCACTTCTAAAACCATGTATTATTGTTATAGTTGTTTTTAGGCTTTGTTTATACACCTATATACTATTTACGTATTAATTATTGTCACTGAGTTAACTGACTTGCTCACACGCAGTCTTAAAGCGTACTGTTATGAAAGATAAAAGATGAGATCATAAAGATACACACAATATATATGCAATATTAGTTTTTATGCAAAAACAACACACAAAGCTACTGAAAACACGAAATTGTTAACAAAGCTTTTTGATTTTGACAACTAACAGTGCGCGTACTTTTTCTACAGATAATAGTAATAAGTAGTGATACTAAACTTTTAATAAATAAATAAAGAGATTAAAAATTATAGGACAAAATATAGGATAAATCATAAGCAAAAGTGTATATTACATGTAATATTTAATCTCTTTTCAGTTTGACCATAACCATTTTTTAATAAATGTTCTACGTGTATCTTTAAATTGACATAACTTTATTATTTATGAACCGATTGAAATAAAATAAACACTAAATGTTAAGTGAAGCTAGCCACAATACATTAGTGAAAACCGCACTCAAATCCGTTACAAACAGACAAACAGACAAACAGACAAACAGACAAACAGACAAACAGACAAACAGACAAACAGACAAACAGACAAACAGACAAACAGACAAACAGACAAACAGACAAACAGACAAACAGACAAACAGACAAACAGACAAACAGACAAACAGACAAACAGACAAACAGACAAACAGACAAACAGACAAACAGACAAACAGACAAACAGACAAACAGACAAACAGACAAACAGACAAACAGACAAACAGACAAACAGACAAACAGACAAACAGACAAACAGACAAACAGACAAACAGACAAACAGACAAACAGACAAACAGACAAACAGACAAACAGACAAACAGACAAACAGACAAACAGACAAACAGACAAACAGACAAACAGACAAACAGACAAACAGACAAACAGACAAACAGACAAACAGACAAACAGACAAACAGACAAACAGACAAACAGACAAACAGACAAACAGACAAACAGACAAACAGACAAACAGACAAACAGACAAACAGACAAACAGACAAACAGACAAACAGACAAACAGACAAACAGACAAACAGACAAACAGACAAACAGACAAACAGACAAACAGACAAACAGACAAACAGACAAACAGACAAACAGACAAACAGACAAACAGACAAACAGACAAACAGACAAACAGACAAACAGACAAACAGACAAACAGACAAACAGACAAACAGACAAACAGACAAGCAGACAAACAGACAAGCAGACAAACAGACAAACAGACAAACAGACAAACAGACAAACAGACAAACAGACAAACAGACAAACAGACAAACAGACAAACAGACAAACAGACAAACAGACAAACAGACAAACAGACAAACAGACAAACAGACAAACAGACAAACAGACAAACAGACAAACAGACAAACAGACAAACAGACAAAAGGACAAACAGACAAACAGACAAACAGACAAACAGACAAACAGACAAACAGACAAACAGACAAACAGACAAACAGACAAACAGACAAAAATTCTATTAATCATTGTTTTGGGTTCTATTGTGTTTATAAAGACCCCCGAAAAAAGTTTTACTCATTTATCTTCCAAAAATATGTGTAAAATTACATATGAACACGAATTTTTAATTTAAGTTTTTGACGTGATAACGTCTTATAAATCGAAGAACGCCGGCTGCAGGCACGAAAAAGCAATGAGTCACATTGTCACGATCCGCCTGAGCCGATCGTGCAAGCGAGAGTGCGGACCAAACGATAGAAAGGCACGATCGGCCTAAGCGTTCGGCTTGTGACGCATCTATCTCTCTTCCACTCCATCGGCCGATGCGTCCGTGTATTCATCGATGTTTTCTTATGACGTTATTACGTAAAATTATCGTCCGTAAACCGACTTCACAGACAACCATTTGTTTTTTATCAATAATTAAATCATTAAAAATTATATAAGATTAAACTAAAACTGAAATCAATAATAGCACACTAGCGGCTAGGCCGCAGCGGCCAGGTCGCGGCGGCCGTCGAGATAGATATATTAGTATGAAATTGCCTTAGAGCACGTGCACCTGGCGACACGCGGCCAGCGGTCACACCAAGCCGCAACGGCCAGCGAGATCGAAGCGACGCATTTGCGGCCCGTGTTCAGTCGTTGGCCGCTGCGGATACTGAGATCAATTATTGCCTTATAGATAAAACACCGCGCCGACTGCAGGTTTTGAGGAACTACAGCGTGATTTGTGATCATCGCGAAGTCGTTTGACACGGAAAGATTTATACGCGAGATTGAGATGAGGAGGGCGTAGTGGGACATGTCCTGTGAAGACTAAATAAAATAAAATAATAATATGTCGATGAAATAAGTATAAAAGAATGTACCTTTGTACGCCTTTCGCGTAGCAAGGGATGAACCCAATATTTTTTCCTTTTGTTTTTCCGCTTCTTACTTGAAAGATACACAAGCACTGCTATTTCCTCAACACCCATTTTGAGCGCGCTGTATGTGCAACTGACGATTGTAGCCGCGGTTTTGGCCGCGTTGCAAATCGCAACCCCTGCGGCCGGGTCGCGCGTCATGGCAGCACTGCCAGGTCGCTAGTGCGCTATTGCTCTAAGTTTAACAATCGAAGCACTTATAGCTACAGCCTTGATGACGTCATCGGCTCTGATAGCAGAGATGATTATAAATGAATACGATAAAATTAAAGAAATATGTGGAAATCTATTAATATCATGTGAAGGTAAAATGTGTTGGTTTATAATAATGTCCTTTAAAGCGAATTTGAAACATGGGGCTCTCTAAGATTAGGAAAACTGAGAGAGATAAGGCGTAGGATCAACGGCATCATATTCTTTTCGTGATAAGAGAGCGTAACACTACCAACTATTTCAAATATCCAGTTAGCCAACGTGGCCAACGTTTCTTTTGTTGAGTATTGAGATTAAATGATTCATTAATTTATGAATGGGTTTCACATTTTTGTAAGTCCGTATGTATTCTTAATTCTCAAACCTAAAAGTTTTGGAATAATAATATAACTCTTAAGGGTGGGTGGGTCCATGTTATATATTTGGGTTACAGTTAAAACTCGTTCAAATTATATCGACGTACAATTGATATTTATAGAGAATGTTTGCTCAGGGAATAGTATTAACGCTTATTTGGGTAGGTACCACCCACTCATCAGATATTCTATCGCTATACAGCAATACTTAGTATTGTTGCGTTCCAGTTTAAAGGGTGCGTGAGCCAGTGTAACTACAGGCACACGGGACATAATATCTTCGTTCCCAAGGTGAGTGGTGCATTGGCGATGTAAGGAATGGTTAATATTTCTTACTTCACCAATTTCGTGAGCGCTAGTGACCTAAGTGGTCACAGGTCACATAACAGGTGGACCATTTGCCTGTCTACCTGTAACATAAAAAAAATAGCAGGACAATCTGTCATGTTATTACAAAAGTGTTCGTGTTTAATTCTAGGTTGACTATTTGGCTGATTTTGTTTTGATTACCTATTTTTAGAACAATAACAACATAATAACATACATTCTTAATTAATATTTACTCTTTTTATACTTACAGATGATAACTTTCGTGAAATGATCTACGAAGCTCTAGAATACTTGGAGACGCGCCCGCCAAGATACATGATTTGGCATGTATTCCCGATCGATATTAATTTAGTCACAGGACTATTAGAACTATGTACAACATATATTATAATTATTTTGCAATTTCGATATTAATATGCGTAATTAACAATGAATATATAAGTGTTCTGTTTTTATCAATCAATTAATCAACAGCCAATCGTAGTCCACTGCTGAACATAGGCCTCTCCCAAGGTGCGCCAAAGCTCCCGGTCCTCCGCCTTCCCTGTTTTTATGTATTACTTTAACTTACCATATTATGTACCTAATTTATGTGTATTATTATAAAAAAGTTTAAATAATCTATAAAAACACTTTAAAAATGTATATAAAACTAGGTGTGCTACGCGGCTTCACCCGCGTATAATTAATAAAAATATAATACACACACATATGACTACTGGTAAAAAAATACGTAATTAACGATTTGAAAAAAAAATTCATAAGATACCGTAAGGTTTACCGATCTTATATATCATCACATGTTCTTTGTGTGTACCAATTTTCATCAAGATTGGTCAAGCCGTTCTTGAGTTATAAGAAGACATACAGACAGACAGAGACAGACAGACAGACAAAAATGAAAAAAATAGTATAATATGAATCACTGCATCATAAAACGATTACTTGTCACAAAATTAGGTGAAAAAAAAAATAGAGACAGAGCCAATAGATTTATATAGTATTATAGATAAAATAGTGTAATTTTGTTGTAGCCATTATCTGTGTGATTTAATGAATTAATATTGGTTAAAAATAATAAAAACGAAATAATTCTTGAAGCATTTTCTTTCAAAGCCCTTTGCTAATTTATATATTTAATTATTATTATTCTTCAGTTATAATATGGACTTTTAAATTAATTGTATGTTTCAATATTTTATAATACGTTTATTCGTATTATTTTGATGGCTTTATAATTAACTGTTCTGGTTCAATATATAAAAATCGCAATGCACCTTTTGCGAAAAACTGTGAAATCGTAATGAATTTTCTATATATGATTATTATTATACTTTTAATGTTTTAAATTGGCTATACTTTCTTGAAATTGTATACCTACTTGTAATGAAAGGAAAATAATTCTTTCATTTCCATCCCGGAAGCTCGGAATTTCGATAATAGCTTCTGCAGCAAGGCATGTTATTTGATCTGAATTCATAAAAAGTTACAATATATGTTACAACTAATATCCTCATTTAATTGAACTTTTACGTAACCTTAATGCAAAAAAACGAAATAAATAAAACACCAATCACTAATACAAACCAAAATAAAATTATCTCTATTTCACCAGTTATATCAATTGATTGTCTATGTTTCTTATTAATATTATATATAGGGTTTTCCATTAAGGGCGCTTGATCGTGCAGAACTTCCATTGTAGCGTGTGCTGTGTGGCACGTAGCGCCGTCCTGTTGAAACCACATGTTGTCCAGATCCATATTCTCGATTTCAGGCCAAAAGAAGTTGGTTATCATCGACCGGTATCGCTCACCATTGACGGTAACGGCCACACCATTATCGTTTTCGAAAAAATACGGACCAATCACGCCTCCGGCCCAAAATCCGCACCAAACAGTCACAACAAAAAACGGCTTGAGTTGAAAAAATAAATAATAAAGAACTTCGTTCCTGACGAGGTCCCCCGACCGCACATTATTATTATTATAGTTCCAATGTTCTAAGTAGGCGATACTTTCATTAAATTTTATACTTCCTTGTAACTGTATTGAAAGGAAAATAATTTCCTTTCAAAACAGGTTTTCCGTCTCGGAACCGCTACTATTAACTATGGTACAAGATGTAAAAAAAAAAATCTTATAGATTCTGCAGCAAAGCATATGCTTTGATATGAATTCATAAAAATTTACGATATATTTAATTGATTAAATGTGTTTTATTTTAGTGTATGGTTTATTTACGTATTTATATTATAACAATAGTGTTCTACTTAACATGTGTAACATAAACATATATTATTACGTAAGGATAATGCAACCCACGGAAAGTTTTCGTAATATAAATTGAATCATGTAGCCGGAGCCCAAGCGATTAAATGAATTTCCAGTCGATCGACTTTGTCGTAAGCTTGTTATTTGCATCGGTTAGACTTGACTATTTTTGACACACTGCCTGTAGCCTGTAAAATCGTAAAAAACATCAACTCAGTGATCCGATTTTTACTTTTAATAACGAATTCGAATAAAATGTGTCTTAGAATACTACTACTTTTACTGGCCTCATAACTCACAGTATTTATTTAAAACCGTTTTAACATTACTTTACTATACTGGAAATATAGACATAATCGTAGAACAGTGACGGATGGATTTAACATTTTATGAATTTACATGGGATCCATTTCAAATATTTTTCATAGGTTTTTTGACATAACTTTTTTCGACAATTTTCTAGACAGTTTTCTAGATAAATCACAAGCTACAGCTTACTACGGAGGCAACACCATAGTATTATCCAATGTTATTTTTCGATAAGTTACTGTGGGTAGAAAGAGGATGTTGCTGGACGGTCATGTTCTATCAATTTATGAAATATTGTGGCGGATGTGTTTCATTTAAAACGTTTTTCTTGTATAAAGATTACATTAATAGGTTGTAACCTTTATTAACAAATAGAATTAGTTATTCAGGTAAAAATTAACAGTATTTAAGTATCAAGCCTCATAGATCGAAATAAGAAACAATTGCACTTATTTAGTAAAAATTCCATATTTAATTTCACAAAATTGTTATATTCAATTATTAAGTTCTTGAGGGAAATAAACCGAGATAAACCAGTAGAACGCGTGAATCTTAATCGTGATCGCGCGTTCAAACCTAGGCAACACCACTTTTCATGTGCTTAATTTGTGTTTATAATTCATCTCATGATTGGCGGTGAAATTCTGCTGACTTAACAACTGAGTCTCATTAAATTAATAAGAATAAGATGAGACTCAGTTTTTAAACAGTTACTTTAAAAAAAAAAATTAGGTTTAACAACTAAAATAGCTCAGTTGTTTAGTTAAGTAAAAACCGGAGAATCATCACTGACCTTTCTCAGAGGTTTAGTGGTAAGCGAACCAGAATCGGTCGTATAAAGTTCTATTTTTCGGATAATATATACGAATATAATTGCTTCTAATTATTTTAATTAGTTTGTTATCATTGTTCTTAGGAGAAGTCACCTCACCTCATTGAACTTGAAATAATGTCACAAATGTGGATATTAATGAACTGGCGGTTCGCCCGCTGATTTGCCCGCGACATAATCAAAAATAACAGAAAGGCCAAAATATTTTCATTATGTTATAATTTAGCTGTAATAATGCTTGAAAAAGTAATATTATAATCAAAGCTCACACGATCTTTCGCAAACTTTAATAATTCTATGACACCTTCTAATCTAATTGAACTATAAATTAGAATAAAACTAAGCAATTGAATGCAAACTTTATTAAATCCTACAACTAAGGAATAGGTTTTAAAAGTAAAAAGTATTAATCTAAAAACAAAAATATAAAAATAGAACAAAATTACAACCGAGTTAATCATTGCAACTAACGCCAGATAGTTGAACGAAATACGAATCCCAATATGGCAGAAGGTCTCTCTAATACGGAAAACCGGACACCGCGATTAAGAATTGTCATCCCGAGTCAGAAATTTAGCACACTGCCGTAACATACAACACATAAATACATTTTTATAACTTTTGACAGACTCAAATGATTTTGATGAAATAAAGACTAAAGGGAACTTTGAAATACGTCTCATAATAATTCTGTTATTTTTAGCCATTTCAAAGATTAGCCCGGACAAACAGAAAGACAAAAATAAAAATATATATTGTTTTGGTTTTGGTATCTTGCTAATAGCCATATTAACTTCAAAAGATGCAGATTAAATAAAACTATTTAACTCACTGAAAACATAATTTATAATTAATGATTCGAGCACCTCTTTGGACGACTCTCACGACGTTCCACGTTTTTACTACCAACAGTGTCGTTAAGCACAATTAATATATTTTTTAAATAATTTTTAAGTAATATTACAGATTATTCGTAACTCCTCAAATTGGAATTTCCACGCAACAAAAATGTTAGCTAAACGTATATATTTATGTATCTGTGTCTGTTCCATGTCATTATTTTCATTAATAAATTGTATGGATCTTTGTAGGCTATACATATTTTGTATGAGCATATTTTATTTTGTAATTATCATTGACGCGAAGCTAAATAAGCAAAGAGTTTGCTCGCCAGTGCAGACGAATAATTATTTCTCATGGTTTTTTATTTTATTTTTTATTTTGTAAAAAGATTTATATACAGTTTCAATTTTAAACTAGGAACTGAAAGCACAGAGCGAACACGATGCATGTTACTAATTGAGTTTCTGAGTTTATAAATTAGTAAAACTTTGCCTTATAGTCGTTTTCAGAAGGCAATTTAGTCATGTTCATATGTACATCCTTATAATATCGTATAATTAGATTGAAAAATACAAAAAAAGATAATCATATAATATCATAAAATAATTATCGTTACTAATGGCTAGATGAGGCCTAGCGTAAGAAAGTTTAGGTAGGTACCACCCTCAATGTTGGTGGCGCATTGACCATGCCCTTACATGGCTGATATTTCTTACATTGTCCATTTTTATGGATGGTGTTGACTATGGTATTAACTATCAGGTAGCCTATTTGTCAGTCAACCTACGTCAAAGAATAATAATCATAGTTCGAATCATAAAAATGAATGTAATAACACCATTGAGAAAAGTTTATTAAAAACAAAAAATCTAAATCGATCTCGGTGTAATTATCAACTCCAAAGTATTACGAGGTCTATTCGCTATCACCAAAGATTAATAGTTCGCGGCTTTCACGGGACTACTTCATTCACTCCGAGATACAAATGGCCGACGTGTTCAGCAAAACGGATTGGCTGTAAGGAGCTTGCGGACTTATTGGCCCTTTTAAACATTCCACTAATAGCACGCACGATCCACGTTTACACGCAAGCTTCCACTTTGAAAATATTTTATCGCTTGTTTGTGAAGGTTTTAGTTATTTGTAAAATATTCCGAAAAGTTATATAAGTTCCGAAAGTTAAGATTCAATTATTTAATTAATTTAATTGAATTTAATATTATATTTAATTTAGACGAGCCGGTTGGCGTAGTTGGTAGATACTTGCCTTTCGTGGCAGGTCGTGGGTTCGATTCCCACCCAGAACAGACATTTGTGTGCAAGAACATGTCTGTTTGTCCTTAGTATGGGTGTGAATTATCTATTTAAATATGTAATTACAAAATTTTTAACCAAGGTCTCGGACTGGGGCTGACTAAACTTTGTCCAATTCAACCCCAATAAGACTCAAGTACTCAAACACGTTAACCACTAAAAAGTCTCCGTTTGTCATATCCCCCCTCATTTCGAGAATACTCTCCTCCCTGCCACAGCCAGTATCGGGATACTTGGCGTTGAGATTTCGAACGTTATTCAGTTCCGAGGTCAATTGGAAGTTAAAGCCAAATTGGCTTCCAAAAAGCTCGGAGTGCTCAACAAGGCGAGACAGTATTTCACGTCGGCGCATCGCTTAAAACTTTACAAGGCACAAATTCGGCCCCACATGGAGTACTGCTCTCACCTCTGGGCGGGAGCTCCCCAGTACCAGCTTCTTCCTTTTGACCGCATTCAACGTAGAGCAGTTCGAATTGTCGACGATCAAGCTATTACCGACCGGCTTGATACTTTGGATTTGCGTAGAGATGTTAGGTCACTCTGCATCCTCTATCGCATATATCACGGGGAGTTTTCTGACGAATTGTTTGGTTTAGTCCCGGCCGCTGAATTTCACCACCGGATCTCGCGCCAGAACTCAAAATTCTATCCTCACCACCTCGATGTCTGGAAATCCACAACAGTGCATTTTCTAAGGTATTTCCTGCCTCGATATGACATAAAAACCTTCAAGAAGAGAGCGTACTCTTTCCTCAAAGGCCGGCAACGCACCTGCAAGTCCAGTTGCAGATGTCCATGGGCGGTGGTAGTCACTTTCCATTAGGACAGCCTCCTGCTCGTTTGCCCTCTCTTAAATAAAAAAAAGGAAGTTATATATAATAACACTGTTGGTTGGTAAGCTCTTCTACCAAACGTATAATAGTACATACTTTGTATAACTGAATTCTGAGTTAATGTGTGTAAGGGCAAGGGTTTAGTAATTTTAATAATTATATTTGTTATTGCATGTATGAATATGAACCGAGAAGCACTATTGAATCAAATAAGACAAAAGGAAATGATTTTTCATAAACTGTATCTATAATTCATTTCGTGGTCAGTGGTGGAATAAAACATTGCGAGGAAAACTGTATGTGTCTAATTTCACTGAACTTACGCTATGTTTATATCTTATACAAACTTGGAAACTACATCTTGAAGATATAGACTATAACCTATATTTCCATTCTTAACCATCTACAATTACTGCTTTGATAAACACATTTTATACAGGTAAAAATATATTTATTTACGTAAAAAATGCATGGGTTAAATTTTCTTTCATTTTACATAAAAAATACATATAATGACATGTCTACCAACTATGATTTTAACTTACAAAATTAATTTCCCTGAATTGAATGCGTCGTTGCTTAACGAAAATAAATCTAAAGGCGTGTTATGTAACGTTCATATTTTCAGGAGACCAAATACCAACCCAAACATTTTTCACAAAATTTTCATATTTCAAACTATTGTATATAATTATATTTATTCTTTATAATATATTTACAAAGAATTTACATTAAAACTAAAAGCGTTGGAACGGCGTTTTTAATCAAGCGCTTGAATTATTTAGGCATGGTCGGAGCAGGGTGTCGACGGTTATTTTTGTTTATTCCAGAACGAATTTTAAATTTTTAGAACATATGAAATATTTATATACACAGAATTTGATGTTCGGATTTACCCTGCTCCGATAATTAAAAGACTATGTAGAAAGGATCAATTTATTAGGAAGTCTAATATTTATTTAAATTTGTTTAATTTCGAGTAAGTTAAACACTTCAAATGTTATTTATTCTTTTGGCGCTCAACTCGGGCTTGAACGTCAAAAAGAATAACAAAGGTTTTGTAAGACGATTTTTTAGAAATAATAATTATTAATTGGTATAATTACTTTTATAATATTGTTAAGCTTTCAAAAGTGCCAAAAAATAGCCCCACAACACAACAACCTTTAATTTGTTATATTGACTGTGACTTATTATGTGAATCTGAGTAAAAATATACACACACAAATATACATACATATATATATATATATATATGAACTTGGAAACTGGAACTTGGAAGTGTGTACACTCCCGTGCCACGGAAAGCACGTAAAGCCGTTGGTACTGCGCCTGAACTCTTTCCGGTCGTGTCGGATTGCCGTCCCATCGGATTATGAGAATTAAGGAAAAGAGCACAAGTGTTTGCGCACACACTTGTGCACTATAATATCTTCTGCACAGTTGGCTAATCTCTCTTGAGATTGGCCACCGTGACTGAAATCGGTCAGGAGGACATTATAATCCTACGGAATGTTGGCGTTGCTGAATACCTTTACATTTTATATATTCCAATAAACCAATTCTTTAATAAGTATTGATTAAGTATTTCATTAAAGTTAAGTTCTTCATTAAGTATTTTATATCAATCAGTACTTATATAATATGTATATTTAACCCAACCCAAGGCCCTGGGTTAAAACCCCAAGTCGGACCAATGAAAAAAATTTGGGTCTCTGTCTAAAATTCAAGCATTTCAAGTCTGGAAGTTGGAAGTGTGTACACTCCCGTGCCTCGGAAAGTACTTAATCGTTGGTAAGAAAAAAGATTAAAAAATACGATTTAACACATAAAATATAATAAGTGTATAGACAATATTGAAATGCGCCATTCACGAGATATTTTCCTATATTGTGACATTAGGTTCACATTATCAACTTACAACAGGATGTGTTTCGAGCTCATAAACTAAACTTGTTTAAAGATTATATGATCGTCACGTGCACTATGTCGCTAATAGAAAACCGATTAGCGACATATTAGAGAAGTTGGTACAACATGTGCGGACATATGGCCAACTATCGTTATCTGCTCATATTAATTGGCTAAAATCGTGCTCGTAATTTCATCGGAACTTGCTGCGTCTAATGGAATTCCAGTCAAGTGTTTCTTGTGGACTACACACTGAACGTTATTTAATTCATCTTGTTATATGGAGTTAAAATAGTATGGCGCTAGGATTAAGTTAACAATCTCATTACCCACACAACCGTCTGTCCCTTACGTATAGACAATTTACATATTAGATAGTAAATAACGCCTGAAAATATTATGTAACAATATTACCGTGCATTTCTAATTAAACTGTGACGAGTTAGGCGTGATTCGTACAGTATAGTATGTTTGTAGTTTAAATAACACATTATAAATAATTATATAAATATATTGAAGACCGAAAAATCGTTCATACAAAGTTTATATGTATCGGTTATAGTTTATTTTTTATTATAAGCCGTCTAGACCGACTATTATCTATACGACTACGTCGAGGAATTATGAAACAACGTATTGACATGTATACTAACACACACAATTACTAAATACAAATTATTGAAGTAAACCCTCATTTGTGATTTCTAATACAAAATAGACATTGGCGCTGTAAGATAATATATTAACCATTCCTTATAGTAGGAGTTCCGAACTAGGGCTGACCTGCACCCATCTGCTTACCGGATGAAAATATTTTTTTACAATTAAATAAATATTTCATAGTTATGTTATGGTTCTGTGTAATTGCGCAAAAATAAACTTAGCGAATTGATTATAAAGAAATTGCTATTTTTACATTTTTGAATTGAAAAAATAATAAAAAATATATTATACGCATTACGCGCTTCCCCCACGAGAACAGTGAGGCTCGCCAGTGTCATCTTCGTCTAAAACATTGAAAAGACGACATTTATTTTATAATTTTTAAGCCGTGGCAACTTTTGTTCATGACCACTTTTTCTAATGCCACCTCACACCATTATATTTGTGATAAAATTATTTTTATTTTGATATCAAATTTAATCGGTAAGCAGATGAGTGCAAATTGCTAATAAAAGTCACCTGTTTACACGTGGCAACCAGGCAGTGGTGACAAGAAAAAGATGGGCAACCTAAGTGTAGCAAATTCCTTGTAATTTATATTTTCGATTGGTGTGAGACTCGTATGGCAGGCCCCACGTGTTTGCCATACGAATTTGCAGAATTAAAAAAAAATGAAGAAAAGAATAATTAATTGAAGATGCTCATGACCATAATATTTTATTGGGTAACCTAATCATGAAATATTAATTTAATTGTAAAATTTAAGAAATAGCTATTTTGATCCAGTAAGCAGATGGGTGCAGGTCAGCCCTAGTCCGGATCTTAGACCATTATACTGCCAATGCGCCATCAACGTTGGGAACTAAGATGTTAAGTCCCTTGTGCCTTATCACGGTTAAAAAAAAACAGTGAAAATAATACCCTTATAAAACTATTATAATATCAAGTTCTACAGAAAATGTATTTTTATATTCAATCAAGTCAAATGATAATTCATAGGTTTCATTCATAAGTTTCACATTCTTATAATGAATACAAAAAATATACATAAACATCAATTACGAAGGTTCACATAATTTTATTACCTAAGGTAGATTTACAGCGGATGCAAGCATGGGATGTTATATATCACAGGAATAAGGTGGAAATCCGTATGATAGTAGGAAGTTAGTAAGATAGTTGGAATTAGTTTGTAGGTTTGATCGGTAGTCGCCAAACTTGGCAACATGCTACCCAACTAAAGGGATAAGAAAATAACTGTGTCTTCGAACTTGGGAACAATTAATTAATTAATCGTTTCATTAAATTATCTGTAATTTTCAGGATATATAGATATATTATTTGATTGATTTTCATTATTCTTATGAAATATTATTTTAATAAAGTCTACCAAACCATACATAATCTAATATCCATTATACAGCAATATTGTTCAAGGATAGATTTAGATGTTTTATAAAAACTTGATAAATCATTAGATTATTGAAAAATAAATATTATGTTTTGACTACAACTATACATCCGCATTATTCTTCGATTGTGGGTTAGAGGAACTCAACTCAGGGCAAAAATCTCCTCATTAGTTGTTATAGTAGACTGTAATATTTCTTACTCTAGAAATATTAACAGTGATGTCTATGTACCATCGGATGGCTCATATAGACGTCCACGTTAATAAAAAAACTTAACTTAATAAAAATGTGTTAATGTTTGTAGTTTTAGTGGAAGCACTGCAAGTAGCGTGTACCAATTTCACGGAGTGTTCGCCCAATCGCAGCTTGCGAAAGCCGTAATTATGTTCGCAAACACCAAGTTGGGCGTCTATTGCTCGGAAACTCCATGACGGTGTAATGATCTAATCGAGTGGCTATTTGATCCTCATTGCTGCGGTTTTAATTTGTTTCCTGCTATCAGAATTACTTACATTTGTTTTAGAGTCGAACCCAATGTTATCTGTAATGTGAACATACGTTTAGATAGCTTTAGATACATATTCAAAGTGGTTGCTATTAACGAATATAAGTCGTTAAAAAGAGTTGATAGTTATGGTTAAATAGATATGATGAAAAGAGGTTTTATTTTGAAAATTTACCTTACGATTTACCTGATTGTATGACATTGTGCAAGCTCATCTGGGCTTACCTCCCACTGACAATTTATTCTACCGCTAACCAGCAGCATTGTCGTGTTCGGCTTAAAGAGTGACCAAGCTTGTTTAATTACAAGCACCCTTACACTTACACTCTTTAGATACCGAGGTTGGTAGCAGATTAGCGATATATGAATAGTTAATATTTCTTATATTTTCAGTGCCTATGAGTGGTGGTGACCACTTACCATCAAGTAGATTTATGAGCCTACCTTCCTATTATTAAAAAATTAAATCAATGTATTTCTATATAATATAAGAATAATCTAACATTACTTTTTAATTTCTGTCTTAATTATATAAAACTATATTTTAAAATATTAAAAAACAACTAAAAACTAAGGAATGGGGGGGGGGGTAGGTTAAAATGCCCAAGGAAAGTAAAGATGCCACAGGTGACGGTATTTAAAAAAAAATCTCATTTAATTATTTATTAATAAGGGTTTTTACACAACAATTATATATAATAATGTATGCATGGTAGATCTGAATCTAATTTCGCTGTATTTCATCTGCGTTAATCTACAACGCAATTACGTCACAGATGTATGTCATCAATAGCAGTGGCGATGGATTCCACATTTTGATAATACCTATTACAATTCATGGTTATTGCTTGTTTTGGCAAATGTTTATGTTAATCGACTATAAGATCACATCATGGCAATAAAAATAGTGGAATCTCATTTATTTTAATTAATAAGTGAGAAGAATTTGCACTTTCTATTAGCTAACCCCTACAATCTAATTACCGTCCAATTAGAACCGGAGAACTATTAGAACCTCGGAAAAACACGTAAGGTAGGCACCTTACGTGTGTTTCCGAGGTTTCTCTGAGGTTCGAGCGAGCACTAACGAACCCTTGCTACCTTGGCAGGTATCTTGTGTGACGGGGTGTACGTGTTAGGTACCTGAAGTAATTTTCTGTACCCTGTGACAAGAGATGGTCGGCTGAGTAGTTAAAAAGCAAGCAATAATTGAAAGGCTTGCTCAATAATATTATTTTCTTAAAAATATATATTTCCATATATTTCATTTTAAAATTGAAATATAACATCCATCTTAAAAATAATGTCAAAACTTGATTCATTATTCCTACAATCGACTAGAGTTACCGGCAAACCGTCTAAGACGTTAATTTTATTGGAATTATGCAAACGTAAGCTAAGTCTAATTATGTAGAAGCTTCAAGAAATATAAAGTGAAAACGTTAAGCTGCTAATGGCATGGAAAATAAGGGTAACGTAAGATGTTTAGAGAAATATTTGAAACTAAGAAATACTTGGAGCGGTTGCATATATAATTATAAGTTACACAGTTAATTTTCTTTTATTTTAAATGAAACATTTTACAAGGTTACTTTAGGTAAATTTAATATCGATCACGATAGCATGTCGTAAGACGGAGAGGGTACCAATAGTTTTTTAGTAAGTTTTCCGATGTTCGTGGCGCACAAAAAAAAAGTTACGGCTTAATACCAGAGGCAGCCAAACTGTTAATCTATTATTTGATTTTGCTTTGGGTAATCCAATTTAAAGTTACTAAATAAAATTTTGGCTATAAGGATAGTGACATCCTTTTTATAAATATGCTTCACATACATCAATGTATTGCACGTAAAACATATGCATAAATGTACATAGAAAACTAGTATCTAACACGTATGTACAATATAATATAGCGTGCGTGATGCAAATATACATAAATATACAATTACTAGGTGGTAGAGCTATGTGCAAGCTCGCCTGGGTAGGTACCACCCACTCATCAGATATTCTACCGTAAAACAGCAATACTTGGTATTGTTGTTTCGTTTTGAAGGGTGAGTGAGCCAGTGTAATTACAGGCACAAGGGACATAATATCTTAGTTAGGTTGGCGGTGCGTGGTTTTTTAAAAGAAATATACAATGCTACTATCTATGGGCGTTAGCAACTTCTTATCATTAGATGGCCGATATGCTCGTCCACCTACCTATACTATAAAAAAATATTGTTTTCATTTATGGTATATTTCGGAAAACTCATTTATAATAATATGTTCCAGTATAATTTGTATTATTTAACTTGTTATTATAAAATAAGCCGTTGAGTTAAAAGATTATTTACGCGTTTATTTAAATTTCAACAAAAATATAGTGTATTTACGTTAACCACGTCAGGTAGTGTTCACATGGAAAAATGTGTCAACGAGTAAATAAACTAACTTAATCTGTAACTACGCTCAGATAAATATGGCGTTGTTAAAAATAGATAAATCTAATTTTCCTTTTTAGTTTTCATGCAGCTTTTAATATAGGAAGACTGTTATCAGATACGTACAGTAATATATTAAAGCTGTAATTTGCAAAATTGGGTAAAGTAAAATATATTTTAACAACAGAAGCATAACAATTCATTTTAAATGACATAATTGTGTACTGTAACGTAAGTGCTACTAATAAATGGACGACCAAACAGAAAGGAATCGCGTTATTTGAAACGGAAAGTTTTAAATAAAATTTAATTAGGCTCAGTACGTTACTGGACCTTTACTTAAACTTTGTTTTTAGAATTTAAATTTGTTTAAAACTGATGTGTTTCTATCTTTCATAACTCACTTAGCAAGATTAGATATATTTTATAACGACCTGTACATAATATTATTTTATTCGCTCTTTATAATGCTTCGTCTATCTCTATATCGAATGCGATTTTCGCAAGTTCATTGCATCTAGCAGTGTCTGAAATTCTGTTTTTAAATTTTTTAATTTCCAGAACATCTTGAGTCCCTTAAAATGTTTATTACCTACTTGAAGTTCAGTCAGAGCTTAGGTTACTGCTTCTTGCATTTTTGGGGATCAATGATGCAGTGGCACTAAGGTGGTTTGGGCTCTATGTATTTTGAAAGTTCGTTAATTTGATCCCTGAGTCAAAATTCGGTGCTTTACGAGTGAGTCTTGAAAGAAGTTATTTTAGATCTTATATAGTCTGTTATGTCCAATGGGATGTCCTGCGAAATGATGTGTAATACCTATTTAAGCAAATTCCACATATATTTTAGTACATTGTTCTAGTACATACAACAGGTTTTAAAAATAAAGCTTTACAGCATACTTTGTTATGCTACCGGCATATGTGTCCCTGTTATTTTAACGTTGAGGCCCCACGTCACACACTTTTTGTAAATGTTCTTTATTGGTATCGTGTGATTTAAGCGTAAGTTAATAATATAAGTCCTAACGGCGTGATGTTTTCTTCCAGCTGCGTATATCTGATATGCACGGTCCTGGAATGTCATCATATTTGAAGGTATGAAGCTTCAAAATATTTTATGAATATTATTATATTTTTCACTGTTTGTTTTTTATTTTATTTCTCTAATAATTATTGTGTACTTAAATCCGTATAAAAAATGAAATTTACATGATATATTTTTTTATTTTAATGATGTAATATTCTTTAACGAAACAGATATCAAGAGGCAGCTCAGATACTTTACGTACTCTTGTTCCCTCCCTACTTCAGACAAATAGTCACTTCACTCTTAATCCTTTGTTATGTATCAGGTCCTATCATTAATATTGACTTTCAAATCTACTCAAATAATTTAAGTATACGTATTACCCTGTTACGCTACTTATTAAAGTATTAATTGAACTGTCTTTATAACCAATATTAAAAAAAAGATACATTAAATGCCTGTTGAATATACAATAAGATTTTATATAGTAAAGACTAAGGTTGGGATGGTGTTCATATTTATTTAAATCCATTTTTAAAAGAATAAGACGTAGCGTCAGCAAATCAATTTGAACAAAGATAGTTTTTGTTACATTACCCAGTTTTTTTTTTTATATGTTGTCTGAGTGTGAATCTCTGAAAAGATTTTTGTATTTAAAAAAAAATACAGTTGCTTATAATCTTATCATTACTACACCTTAACCAACGCGTAGTTGGTTAAGGTGTCTTACATGAAATTATATATGAATATTGGTAGAGCAAGAAATTATTGGCTACCGCACAACTGTAGAAAATAATATGTTCATTACTTCAATGAATAAAAAAAATCAAGTAAATATTTCGATTAATATGCTCAAATCCTTTATTTCCAAACGGTACATCCCATGCGTATGAGCCAGACAATCCCCTTCAGAGCACTTCAGACGCTATACAATTACGTTCACTGATAGTCCTGTTAGTCGCCTGTTTTTAGCGCCTGTTGTATACTTATGTAAGAGATTTCTAACATATAAATGTATGTAAAGTATACTATATATTTTAATATTAACATTATGATTTCATTTGGAGTAAAAAATTAAGTAAAAAAAGAATTTTGAGTTAAACGGTTTTATTTTGTATAAAGATAATAATGATGTAGATAATTCATATAGCGGTTCACTTGATAGAAATTAAGCGCGCCCAACGATTTTATTTTTTGTCTGATCAATGCCCTAGATTGATGAGGACAGTGATGTGACGACTGGTACCTAGGATAAGCCTTGTCAGCTAAACAAGCTGGGTGTTGCTTAAACTAACAAACATAAAACTAACCTAAAATATAAACTTCTAGACAAAAACAAGATAATATTATCATAACAGGTGAGCTATCACTAATATAAATTTGATACCCATATTGAAGGCGTTGTGAAAAATATGTACTTAATCAAGCTATCAACAGGAAGGGGGTCAATTACTAAATTTGACGCAAACCAACAAACAGGGCAAGCAAAATAAAACCGCGTAAAATCAACCTGTCTGTAGTATAATTGCCTTCTACATTAAGATTTTAAGTATCTTCGTGCGAATTTAGAGAAGTCTGAGTGTTTTAACCTATTAATAGGACAAAATTTCGTAACAAAGGTTTGGCAATAATAAAAAAAAAACAACATTAATTTGTAATAAATAAATGATCGTGCTTAGACAGTATACAACTTCTTGGTAAAAAGACGATTATGGCTCTATTCCTTATAATATAAATTATAATTAATCGAATTAAGGAAAAAAAAAAAAAAGTGAAGTATCAATGTGGCTATAATTTACGTAAGGCTATTTTAAACCAGGGAAATAAATATAAACTTATTTAGATTGTCGGCGTCTCGTTTAAAGAGACATTCCCTTTACTTCCAATGCGCTGCGAATCGTCTGATTTAAGCCGCTACATCCCTTATACTTGTAATTACACAGAAGCATTCCCCTTCGTACCCGAACAAAGCAGCACAAAGCGATGTTCGGTGACTAAACGTGGCTTGTTTTACGATACCGCTATTAAAATTGTTTTATGTATTTAGATATTCGTACAATTACATTTGAAAAAAATTATCCAACCACTTAGTTTTATGTCAATCTTTCTTAAAACAATTTACATTTTGAAGTGTACTCTACTATCAAAATAATACAAAATTGATATTACATATTAATTGTAAGGGCCTACTTAAATAATAGTACATTTTGTGTAGCATTTATTGTGTGTCGTATAAGTGTGGAAACGCTAAGCGTCCGAGTGACGCGATTAGGTAGCTGATACGTTGCAATTCCATGACACCTATACTTACACGCACTAATTAACCTGAAATACAGCAATACAACAAAACAAAAAAAAAAGATCGAATACCTGATGAGTTCTCCAGAGGAGCTTTTACAAAACCTATCAACCAGGAAAATTATCTCGTTTATGTGGTCACCCCGTAAGTAACTGTCAACTAGTCTCCATTGTTAGTATCCTTTGACAAGAGGTGAGGCAGAATAAAAACTAAAAAGCGACGTTTAATTATAAAGGCTTTGTCTCACGCTTTGTAAGCAAACATTTTAATGCTTCCTTTGATATCGTCTTGTAAAGGGAACACCGGCTTACATTCTTTTGTTTTACTGAAACATTTATACTAATTTAAAATAAATAAAACTGATTAAGACCTCACTTAACCGTTTTTTTATACGATACATCAATATTTTTATAACTATAATTCTAATCACCTAATTCGTATTATCTATACACATAAAAACTGTCAAATTTATCAAATTAAGTAGGACGGGCTTACCAGCATCAGGTGGTCCATTTGACCACCTGATGGTAAGTGGTCACCACCGCCCATAGACATTGACACTGTAAGAAATATCAACCCCTCCTTACATCGCAAATACGTCACCTAAATTGGGAATTAAGATGTTATGATCCTTGTTCCTGTAGCTACACTAGCTCGCCCACCCTTCAAACAGGAACAGAATATATATACTAATTATTGCTATTTAGCGGCATGTCTGATAACTTTTACACAAAACCCTACAAAATAAAGATAATTTTACATTAAAAATAAATGATTAATTTTTTATGGGACGATATCAGATAATATTAAAAATCAACCACCAATAACAATAATCTAGTAACATCCCTAAGGAATATATTAAGAGAAAGGTAAGGGTTGTAGGAATTTAAGCGGTTTCGACCTCCTTAAAATTAAACATAACATTTTGTAAAGGCCCTCAAAGTGTTTACTGTGCATAAAGAATAGTAGCTGTATTACAGGAACCATATATTCAAGTAGATTTTTCATTAAGAAAATATAATAAATTATATTTTGAAACAAACACAGTATTTTTTTTTTTACTTATAAATAAAATGAATTTATATTTGAATAAATTAATTTCAAAATCAAAATATATCTTTTACAGCGATCCTAATTTAATATTTTTTGCAGGTGTATATTTAATGTAAAGGAACGATATTATAATTAGAAAACAATTTCTTTCGTCGTTTCTTGGGAAATTATTGAACCTATATATTTTCATTTCACTGAGAATAGCCATAAACCATAGACTATACCCACCATCAAAGTGAGTAATCAATACCATCAAAATTAAATTAAAAAAAAGTAATTACTAGTTATATGAATGTTAAAATAGGTTACTGATTATTTATTATTATTTTCCGGCAGAAATGATGATGATGATGATGATAAAAAAAATTTGCACCTATATCCATAGAAAAATTTGTTTGTATGAACTCGAAGTCATTTCTGAGCAAAGAAGATAATATATTAGCGTTCTGTCTGATTATGCAGCGTTTAAATTACCGATATCGAATTAATACGGAACCAGCTGCGGGTAATGTTCGTTGTCATAGAGTAGTTACGAACAGAGAGAACTGAGGCTGTAAATTAAATTATATGTTTTTGTTTGTACTGTATGTTGTCTGGCTATTCGTTTTGCTAGTTATATATGTAATTATTTTCCTTTTCAATATTTTAACTTGTAGACAAATATTTAATTCAATACTTGATATGACTTAGTATTTTATTGTAAATAAAATATGAAAATTAATTATTTGTGTAATTAACTTAAACATAATCAACTTAGATTCTACCCACAATGTTTCTTTCCAAAAGATCATTTGATTCATCAAAGTGTATTCTACCCTAAGTTGCTTTTCATTTTCATTTATTCGATCGATGAAAATCACAAGACACGAGGTCACTAAACACTATACAATTAAATTCAATAGATGGCGATACAATCGCTCATATTATCTCTCTTGATGAATAAACATCTAGAAATAATTTGTATGTAACGAAAATGTTTTCTCTGACATAAGCTTGTCTGTAGCTTGAAGTACGGTTGGAGGGAGCTCTTATAGCAAGAGATCCTTGAATATGGCCTGCGGTACGTTCCGGGTTAATTTGGCCATTGCTTCGAGTACAGAAAATATAGGTACGTCAATTATCTAACTCTTTGTTTTGTTATTCTAAAGACGTATGTAATTTGTAACAGACTCTTATAAATAATCCGTCTATGAATATGTTACATTGTAACCTTGCACTATATTGGACAAAAAATGGGTTGCAAACGACATAAAGAATTATAATTGAGTTTACTCTACCCATTGTAAATAATTTAATAATGAATGATTCCTAGATAATCTAAATATCTCAGTAAAAATATAATTTTCACAGTTTATTTAGGAGTTACTATAGAAACGAAGCTCCACTGAAATTCTTTATTTTTTATCCCTCACAGGTAATATACGACATAATTCTGCGCTTACCAAAATTAGACAACTAACCGATATTGATACTTTAACTTTCTCTGATACTTATTAATAAGTCAACATTTTTCACTACTTTTTAGATATAGTTCTGCATTAGTCTTCATTTAGAAATATGATAAAAGCATTTTTTTTGCTAAATTTTTTTTACAATCTAAACAGTTCCACCTCAATGTAGAAACACACAAAGTATATACTTTATAGATCAATTATCAACACACAAAAATACACAGACAGCAAAAATAAACCCCGCATTGTATATGCAAATAAGATTAAACACATCACAAATTCATAAAGTTAGTTATAATAAGTCATTAGTTCTTCATTCATTTAAGAACATTATATTTTTTTAATTAGTGCCTCGTTGTTCTTGTTGCTAGATGTAAGGCCGCAGACCCGGAGGCCCTGGGTTCAATTCCCAGGTCGTGCCAATAAAAGTTATTGGTATTTGCTGTCAGTAAATTCTCAATAGCAGTCCGGAGTCTGGAAATTGGTAGTGTGTGCTCTCGTGCCTCGGAAAGCGCGTAAAGCCGTTAGTCCTGCGCCTGAACTCGTTCTGGTTGGGTCGGATTGCCGTCCCATTAGATTACGAGAGCTAGGGAATAAAGAGTTCACTTGTGCACTAAAATATCTTCTGAGATATGAGATTGGCCGCCGTGGCCGAAATCAGTCTAGAGGACATTATTATTCTTTAAATATTAAAGCATTTGTAAATCCTACGAAAAAGTAAGTAATAATAGTTTCATTTCATTTGATTTATTACACTTTATATGAGAAATATTTAATCGAAAACATGGGTTAAACCTTTAACATTAACATGTTTTGAAATACTATATGATCATTTAGTTCTAAAAAGCCCCAATTACTACTTGGTTATATGGTCCGTAGTGTTAAATATATGATTTATACAACGGCTTTATTTAATTTGTGGCAACAAAAACAACAATGTTGAAAACAAATATTTAAAATTCAGTTGACATTTCTAGAATAAAGTCATTTACAATTGACTAATTTCATTTATATTTACAGGTTCCAAGGTACCAGTTATACATATTTACAGTAACACACCTTTAGTAAAAATTACGATATCATAAAATTTGGAGTTTGGCGTTTTCGTTCGCGGATTTGCGTTCAGAGCTTTCGTCGCGGGCAACACAAACAACAAATAGTTTATTTTTTATGTGAAACAACTATTGGCACACCTTGGTGGTAAGACCGACTTGTAGGCCGTGGCGGGAAATAGTATGAGGCTCTCTTATGCCGTCATGTCCCCTTCTTCATTGTATATACTTCGTTGCCTTACATTATTGTATTACTCGGAACAATATTTTGATTTTATAAAAAAAGTCTATTTATTTTTAATTATTACTTTGATTTTATATGTATTTTTAATAGTTCTCTTTAATTATGAATTCATTGTCAATTTCGACGTTTTATCTCCTTTTTTATAATAAATTCGAAAATGTGTTTTATTCGTATAACAACAAACCCGCTGTTGAATTGGTTAATTTTAACATTTTTTTTTTTTAAATAATTTCTATGACTTATCTGTAAAAATGTATCTACATTTTGATGCAGACATTTCTTGTGATATCCCTGAGATATCACAAATCCCCTATACAAAGTCTCGGTGTATCTAAGATCCACAATTTCCTCGTAAGTCTAAGTGCATCTTTAAGTTAAGCTAGAGTTTGCCACGAAAGTATCTAGATTTCACTTCTAACTCCCTATTTATTTATTTATGCTTTAAAGTAACATATCAAAAAATATATATCTACATAAATAAATATATAAACATTTGTGTTATAGATGGCCAATCGTGACTATTAGATAAAAATATACTTATAAAATTGTCATTCATGACTCGTCAAGCACAGCCAGCTGAAAATTTTGACTCGATATTCAATCTCATATATTAAATTAAATTTGTTGGTATATATGTTTATGATTACAAGACTTTGACAGTATTTGAACACGGATTGTTTTGTTAAATAAATCGTTAGATACAATATTGTACAAGTTTATTTTTAATTTCTACTGGATATAATATGTAATCAGTATACTTTTGCTACATAAATTAGAAGAACAATAAAAAATCAACCTGGTTAAACTTAACTTTAGTATTAAACAAAATCATGATTTCAAGTTTGTATATCTCACAGAAACTGTTACTCATGAATTCTTATAATAACATGATTTGCTTGTTAACTTTCAAGTTATAAGCATAAAGGTTCAATATATAACATTCAAAACTTCTTACAAAACGTAAGACAAACTCATGAGATTCATTTTACATACAAAGAAAGAATCAACAAGTAGTCTTAACAATCTTTGCTAAATAAAAATCGCAAAATAAAGAACATGTGATAACAATCATTTTGTGAGACACTCATTTGTTATTTATTTGTTATTTATAATATAATATAACACTCTTTATTCTTTAGATCGTCAAATAACATTTGACGCTTGACGTTAATTATATACCACTGCCTCGTTGGTCTAGTGGCTAGATATAAGGCCGCAGACCCGGTGGTCCTGGGTTCAATTCCCAGGTAGGGCCAATAAATATTTATTGGGTTTTTCTGTCAGAAAATTCTCAGTAGCGTGGAGTCTGGAAGTTGGAAGTGTGTACACTCCTGTGCACGGAAAACACGTTAAGCCGACACGACGGATTATGAGAGCTAAGGAAAAGAGAGTGCACCTGTGTTTGCGCACACACTTGTGCACTATAATATCCCCTGCGCAATTGGCTAATCTCTCTTGAGATTGGCCGCCGTGGCCGAAATCGGTCTGGAGGACCTTAAATACCATTACAATTTTGTAATATGTAGGATGTGATGTAATAAAAGGTTTTGATGATGAATTGTATTTATAAAAATGCTATTTTTAATATTGTACTATCGAAGCATTTTAATTAAAGTAGAAGATAGATTTAATATGATTTCGACTTATCTTTATTTATTAGAGTTTAAATGATATTTAATTAAAATGTTAACCAGTTTTTCTAATTTAATAAAATGGATACAACGAAGTTCTATTTGCTACGCTGACCTATTTCTGTTTGGTGAATACACAGCTGTCAGGTTTTTGCAACCACATGCAAACTTTCTGTCTAAATATTATATTCAAACTCAGATAATAGATTTCGTTAAACGATATTCGGTATTTAAGCCATTCTACTTGATACCTGAATTTGAACACGTGAATTTCTATCAATTTACATAAATTTTTGTCATACATCATATACCTATATACTCTACTATATTATAAAGAGAAAAGATTTGATTTTTTGTTTGTTTGTTACGATTTAAATAAAAAACTACTCGACCGATTTTAAAAATTCTTTCACCAGTAGAAAGCTACATTTTTATCGAGTAACATAGGTTATATTAGAAATCCTTGCCAAATATCGAACAATGTAACTCAAGGTATCAAAATGTTGTCTGAAAAAGTAATTATTTTGCGAGCGCTGAGAAAACGATGTATAAAATGGTGTTCTATATACAGGCAATAGTAGAACAAAAGTTGTTGCTTATGTTGTTAGCTATCTAGTCCTGCGAGGTTGCTAGGTCGTTACGAATAACCCTGTATAATTTGTACACATGATTGCTCACAAAAAAGTCCGCGATGGTATATGCCTAACTATTATAGAAAAGCCATAACTTTTTTTTGTTTAAATTATTAATTTCGAATATGGGTGGAGTGCTGATATTGGTATCATAATATCAATCCTTACCTACCTCGTTGGTCTAGTGGCTAGATATAAGGCCGCAGACCCGGTGGTCCTGGCTTCAATTCCCAGGTCGGGCCAATAAATAGTTATTGGGTTTTTCTGTCAGAAAATTCTCAGTAGCAACCCGGAGTCTGGAAGTTGGAAGTGTGTACACTCACGTGCCTCGGAAAGCACGTTAAGCCGTTGGTCATGCGCCTGAACTCTTTCCGGTCGTGTCGGATTGCCGTCCCATCGGATTATGAGAGCTAGGGAATAGTAAGTGCACCTGTGTTTGCGCACATACTTGTGCACTATAATATCTCCTGCGCAGTTGTCTCTCTTGAGATTGGCCGCCGTGGCCGAAATCGGTCTGGAGGACCTTAATATCAATCCTTATACATTTAAATTGTTTGATAATTAAGGTTGATTATGTACATGTAAATTTCACTTTAAATTATTCAGATCGGACTTTTCGTTTAGAAGTTATGACGGGTATAAATATTCTCTAAGTAAGAAAAATGTCACGGTTTGAACAAACTGTAACTGTACTACGTTTAGTCTATTAACAAATACTTATTTACATATTTACGCTAAATAAATTGCTAAATGCTAGTAAAAAAAATTGATAATTTTATTTTTATCGTATTAGGAGGCGGACCAGCACATAGACCACTTGATGTTAATTGGTCACCGCCTAAATATTAACGCCAATACACCACCAACGAAGATGTTATGTCCCTTATGCTTGTAGTTACAGTGGCTCAGTCACCCTTCAAACCTGAACGCAACAATACTAAGTATAGTCGTTTAGCGGTAGAATATCTTATTAGGGGTTGGTTACCCAGACGGGTTTGCATAAAGTCACCAAGTAAATTATTTTTTTAATTAATTACCTCTGCATTATTATTTTACAACTAGCTGCCCGTCCCGACTTCGTACGGGTAAAATAAGGATTATATCCCGTGCATTTTTTATTCAATAAGATATCAATATTCACCAATCGATGTATTCGCCCATAAAGTACAGTGTATGTGTGTTCAGTACAGGGCACATGATAATAATGGATAAAGTAAAGTACGACATGCTCTGCATATTTTTTCACTTATTGGAACAAAGTTCTTTTACGCGGCTTACAGTAGAGTGACCTGGCAGAAATTGTTATGTAACAAAAAAGCGTTGTTCTCCAAGCGACCTTTCCCCTCTTTCTTTCTTACTGATTCTTTCTATTCTAGCGGTTGTATGTGTATGTATGTGTGAGCAAATTTTCAGATTTGATAATAAGGATTGTGTGCGGCCAATAAGATAACCTCAATTCTATACAGATGTAAATATAATTTGAACTCTTTTTTTACACTTATAATTCGCTATTTTATATTTAATTTTGAATAAATTACTATTTCCCTAAAGTATTAAATGAAATTTATCAATTTTAATTCTTACTTTACAATTTTGCATTAAAAACATAATAAAAATAACATGGGCAACGCTTTTTGGTGTGATAAAAAAGTAGGAACAATTTTCTCCTTTTTTTCGCTGGAAAAATGCATTTACGCGTTTCCCCCACATGAAGTGAGGGGTATGTGGGGCTCATCCTCTCCGTCTATTCGGGGGTTGCCACGGGATTGCTTGCGCATGCTACCGTGACGCCCCGGAGTTCCCAGATACAGGGAGCCCCCTTAGCCCCGGTGGCTGTTAAGGTGCGCATAGCGCCTACGCCTTCTCCCCGGTCTTCTTCGACGGATCGAATCAGCGGAGGCATTTTCCTTGCGCTGCCGCTTCGCGGCCTCCTTTTGCGACATGACACTCTCGCAGAAGGAGACTATTTCCAACATGGCGTTAATTACGCTCGGCAGCGAGAGATCTCCACCGACTATCGTCGCCAGGGTATGCCTCTGAGGCCCCACGGAGCACACTCCGAAGAATAATTTCCTACTGACCGATTTCGACCGCGATGGCCAATCCCAAGAAATATTTGCCAACTACGCAGGATGTATTATAGTGCAAAAGTGTGTGCGTATCCGATAGGACGGTAAACCGACGCGAACGGTAAAAGTTCAGGTAAGAAGCAGGACCAACGGCTTTACCTGCCTTTCGTGGCACGGGAGTGTGACAAATATACAGAAATATAATCATTAAAAATCTACATTTTAAAACACGTTTTAAGTTAAAAAAATTATCGCAAAGAACTTCGTTCCTCCCGGGGATCACCCGATCGCACATTTTTTATTATATTTTTAGGTTCTGTCTACATTTTCTATATGCTCATGCTTATCGTACAATGGTCCCACACTATGATATAGACCTTTTTGAAAAAGTTGGCCCGTTATTTGTTTTTTATTTTTATTATAATAGGTCTAACGCATGTACATAAGTACACACACATTTTTGTTATTTAACTTACCTTTCACAATATTTTTCCTTGAGAATAATACAGTAGAAATACTCTTAATATTAATAATTAATAATAACAATAATTACAGAACTGCAAATTTATAATAAATTTAGTTGAAAATTACACGGAAATGATAAAATGATAGTTGTAAAGGTCACTACTGCAATCGATGTACAAACAATAATAATGGCAGATTTCTTTCCGAAAACTGTGTAAGAAATGAGGTACAGCTTACTGCAACAGAGACAGGAGAACCCTATTCCGTGAACCATCCCTACTCCGTGCTGCCTTCACGGTGAGAAGTGACAAAAAAAGACCCCCGACGGGGATAAATGATCAAGTGTTAATTGATTCAGTTATCGACCGAGGTTGAAAATGATTTAATTACTAATATCTCTATTAAAAATTAGGGGTTGATGATAGAAGGGTGAAAATTTGGGGTTGTATGTATTAGTTAATGCCACATTATAGAAAAATAAAAATAAAAGAACATGTCCAAATAATGAAAAAAACATTTTTTGGGTGAGCCACCCTTAATACTTAGGGGTATAAAAATTAGTTATAAACCTATTCTCAGACCTACAGAATATACATATAAAATTTCATCAAAATCGGTCAAGCCGTTTCGGAGGAGTATAAACACTAAAACTGTGACACGAAATTTATATATATATCTTGATTTTTTTGAAACGATTGAAGATAGAAATAATCATCTTAGGACAACTATTAATGCATTTGATACTATATTAATCTTAACATCACTATGAATTAATCGAAATTTAAATCAAATATGACGATTTGCCAACTCTTATGTTTTTTTAGAAATTTGCACCCTATCGTAGGACCTTCATTGCAAAGAGATTTATGATTGTAGTGTCACTGCCCTTTTCTTCATATTTTGTTGCAGCGATTTGGAATATCTTTTTACTTATTGATATTTAATTCGGAATCATCATTTTTAAATAGTTCAATACATTTTCGTGTATGGTATTACATAATTACAACGATTACTTAAATTTAGTTGCAAATATAAATACTTTATTTAAAACGAACATAAATAAAGTCTGGAAGTCAAGCATACAAATATGTTAAGATAATTTCAAGAAAACTAAATTACACTGAAATAAAATCTCTTGAAAATTAAAGTCTCCCTACACCAATCAGACACGAGTAGTGTTAAAAGCGTAGAGATTAGTCTAGATAAAAGACATCAATTTACGATAGTAATTAAGATAGGACACGTTCCGTTGAAAGAGATGGAGATATAGGAATGAGAGAGATGCAACGTATCAATTACACTTGAGCCTTTATGGAAGTTTCCGAACTCCTTGGAAATTATCACGCTAAGTGAAGTTTTTTTTGCAACGAATTAAAAACAGTTACAGTTTAAAAGATTGGAAAAGACATCGCCGATAAACGATTGTTTGTTTATCGCTCGAGTTAGATAGACTTAGTTTTAAAGAAATTGATTTCAATCAATGTTTTGTACAGGATGTTTTTATACAAATTAAACTGTTTAGAATTTTGCGGTACAATATATTAAAATATAAGTTAAACAAGAATCATAAAAATAATTTTAAACAAAAAAGGGGGTTGGAGAACGTAAATTGTTGTCATAATTCAGACCGAATTTATAATAAAAAATAATCATATTTAGTTTAATACTTGTGTTTCACATGGAATTATAAAATAACTTTTTTTAATAAATAAATTAAAAATTATCGAAGTTACGCTGAGTATTAGTTACGAATAGGTAGTAAAATATCCGTGGCGTCGTAGCCATGTACGTAGCACTTGCTACGTCTACGTATGTATCATTAGCTAACGTTTTGCTAAATATTAGGGATATGAAACATTTCACTAATACATTTTATTCACTAGAAAAATGTTACCTTTAATATTATCATTTTTTATACAGTAACTTTATTTTATATATTTTGTATAACAGTGCTTGCTGATAAATAAAATAAATTTATTTATTTCTAAAAATGCTTAGATAAAAAATCCTAGTGCATGTTTTATTTTTTCAGTAATTCGTATAGGTATATTATAATCAAAATAATATTGTATATTATGCTAAAAAGTTTATATATCAGCAAATAACATTAAATATGTTTTTTTTTTAAATTTACATTTATCTTAGGATTCAAGTCACTGAAGCAAAAGGTCAGCTTGCAGATTTATTCAATGGTGTGTTAAGCAAAAGAAATCCTTCCGAAATAAATAATGTATAATGTAAATGATATGTTGATTTATAACTTAGGGTAAGCCCAAATAGAGTTAAGTGAATACATCTATGTGTACAACTGATAAACTAATGTAAAGGGAGCCCGGACAAAGAACGCCATCGCCAAACAATCGTCACGCACTGTGGCTTCGTAGTTCCAGATACAGCCGACAGATGGTGCTGACAATATATTTAAAAAAAACCTTTTTTATTATGTACATATTATTTTTTAATTATTGAGTCAATAATATTCACGTAATGATAAGGTTTACTTAAAAATCTAAAAAAGGTATAATAATATATATATATATATATTTTATATTTATATTTGTATTAGGATAAGTTTTATAAATGAACATTTATTCTTAAATGAGGGTGATGGAAATCTAATTTGGTATAAATCTGGGTGGGATCCACCGACCGCCAATCATAAATTTTAGTTTTGCAAATGCCGTCACTATTTTACGAGCTGTGTTTGTAATGAGAGTAATTATAATAGATAAGTTATATGCTCAGCTAAAAGACTGCGGATCTTGAATTATTAGTCCTTCACAATCACTCAACCACTAACTATTATATTTATTGATGTTAGGGAGCTCCCTATGCTACGGTGAGTATTAAAATAAGGTGGGTATTTTCACATTATATTTATTCTGCTGCCGCCGATTCAAGAAGTTTCTTCAAGATGGCGCGAAACCATTGTCGTCGTTGATTGGTCAAAAGAGATCCCGATAGTAATAAGAGAGGAAGACAAATATATATATTTTGTTATAAGTTAGAAAGAGTAATTATTGTTGCAAGTATTATAAATTAAAAAGAGAGGAAAGTAACTTTCCTTTGAATTCGAAATTTATTAAAAGGGTTTTAATACTATATGTTTGCACACAACAAAATCAAACATAATTGTCAATGTCATTAGTTTCTTTTTTTTTTGTATTTATTGGAAAACATGCAGCATAATTTAATACATAATTATTTGAAAACAAAGTTTTACACAAGCCAAAAAAGTTTCCACTTTTACATTAAAACATAGGCCGTTATTTGTTTGTTGTCTTTACTAATGACCATCTTAATAAAATAACATTTTAACCATTTTAAGCATTGAATAAAAAGGGCTGTAAGATGATGTAAGTTACGAAGTTGAGAAAAACGCTTTTGGATAACGTCATTGCTTAACATTGGTTGTGACAAAATTTAACATTAGAAATACAGCGCCTGCTTCTTATATTTATCAACTAAAACTGAAAATCCACGTAAATAATAATAATAGACCGGGAGATGGTGACGCAAAATTCCAGGTCATTTGTGCCTTGTCATTGCCCGGTCTATAAAGTAGGTATGAACGTTAACTATGAATGTTTTATTTAATATAATGTAATAATTATTGTATATGACAAAGGATGAACCTCCGTAGTGTTTTTAAAAAGAGTGACGTCAGCATTGCTGACGTTACAATTATTAACTTCTTCACGACCACCCATAATTGGTTCGTTGAAAATACTTATTGAACTTTGTATATTTCATGTGCAACGTAACAACGTTCCAGAGAGGTCCGTAATGTTCGGCGACTCGAGCAATAATGATCCATTGTCGACAGTTCACACGTGTAAGAAATTAAGTATTGAAATTACAGTAAGAGATATGTTGTTCTAAATGCACATTATAATAATATTAAAGTAATAAAAAAAACGTGTGTCTCGGGACGCTCGACAGAAGTGATAATATGTATTATTAATTATAATATATTAGATATAATTTAAATTAGTACTTCAGAGTTGCTAAATTATTATAAGTACTATCTGTATACGCTAGATGGCATTAGGTCGGTAACTCTCAGGTAAAGCAGTCCGCGTCGGTAACAGTGGCACCATAACGCGTTACGTTACGAAGCGGTTTACCCTCCCATAAGAAGTTATCACTTAAATAATTAATTATGATTCTTGTTTTACAGTAAGTTGACAGTTTTGCGCCGATATAGAATATATTTATCATTCTGAACTTCTTTCTTTTAATATGAACTTTAATTTTGCCAAATCTCACATTCTACGTAACTTAACACGTTCTACGTGCTTAAAAAGGGGCACAGAATTTACTCTTCATGTGTTATATGATAACCTTCATGTGTCACATAACAATCTACTACATGTGTATCCATTTAAGCACATTCGAGCAGTATTGTGAAATAAAAAGGGATAGCCACATAACTAAAATTTCATTGCGTTTCATAAAATCTTTGTATATTTTACATGCGTCCTTGTAGTTATAGCTCATTTTCCGTATCGAGTGAACACCTAATTTGCTAGAGATTAGCGTTGCGCCAGTCGCAGGTAATAAATATACTTTGAAGTGATTTATATGTCATCCGGGCGCATTTCCCCTCCGATATTATCTATTGGGATGTTAATCACAATTATTTACTGCGTATGGATGGTCCTTTTAAAACTAGTCTTGTTTTCAAACAACGTTTTGATATTCAATGATTTGAGAGAAGATTTTCCCTTGAATCTTTATTAATTTATAGATTGTTTTCAAATTATTTCATGAATAAGTTTAATTTACTGCACATGTTTTATGTTTTACGAATATAAAACATGTACATCATATTTGAGATTGAACCGTGATCATACCTATTTATTTTACCCGGCGTTTCGACAAAGTCACATCTGCTGTGGTTACAAGCTGACTGAATAATACATACAAAATGGATATAATAAATTGCGAACACTTAAAGAGTAAAATGTGTTATTTCGTATTATTTATATAGTTGCCAGACTATGACTGCCTCGTTGGTCTAGTGGCTAGATATAAGGCCGCAGACACGGTGGTCCTGGGCTCAATTCCCAGGTCGGGCCAATAAATAGTTATTGGGTTTTTCTGTCAGAAAATTCTTAGTAGCAGCCCGAAGACTGTGTTTGCGCACACACTTATGCACTATAATATCTCCTGCGCAGTTGTCTAATCTCTCTTGAGATTGGCCGCCGTGGCCGAAATCGGTCTGGAGGACCACACACACACATAGGGAGACGAAATTACAATAATGGTCTAATATTAACTTAGACACAGTTTTCACCTGTTACTTATTCAATTCAGATCAGTTGTAATTAAAAAGGCTTCTATATCAAATTTTATTAAATGGAAGCTATTATATTTGCTTGTAATTATTTGAGTATAGGGTAAATATATTTATATAGGAGGATGATGTGATGATGATTTAGGGAAATAAAACTTTTGAACAAAATAAAATTAATGCCCTCACACATACATACAATTGTACATAAATATACACACTCAGAGTGACTTGGTTGTACAAAACAAAGGATCAAACTGACCTTAAAAGATGGAATGGTAGCTTAACACTTATAAACGGGAAGTTAAAAGAAATAGGTTTGATACTGATGACCTCAAAAGATAGAATATAGCTTAACACTTATAAATGGGAAATTAAAAGGACAGACTTAATTATTTTCAATAAAGATAATTAATACTTATCGTCACTTTGATTCAAGATAAATTGTATCGAGTTAACTATATACTTATTTAAGGCAATAAATATCCAAGAAACTAGGTAGGCACTATAAATTTGGTTCGGGTAACAGTATTTCTACAGGTGATTCGAGGCAGATCTTTTAAGCGAAGTGAAGTTATGGCCTTATAAACCAAATTGAAAAATGTTGAATTGAAGCGAAGAGGGTATAAAATTAATCTAAAATCTTTCTCGTCTTAAGGTTTTATATTTAAAAATTCTTAGTAATCGATTTTTAATGGCTTACCATTATTTATAAAATAAATATTGTTACTTACTTATAAACATATGAATAAAATATTATTACCTACTTTTTTTTTTTTTTTTATTATATAGGGAGGTTGACGAGCATATGGGCCACCTGATGGTAAGTGGTCACCAACGCCCATAGACATTGGCATTGTAAGAAATGTTAACCATCGCTTACATTGCCAATGCGCCACTAACCTTGGGAACTAAGATGTTATGTCCCTTGTGCCTGTAATCACACTGGCTCACTCACCCTTTAAACCGGAACACAACAATACAAGGTACTGCTATTTTGCGGTAGAATATCTGATGAGTGGGTGGTACCTACCCAGACGAGCTTGCACAAAGCTCTACCACCGAGTAAAGTTACCGAGTTATAAGGATACTAATAAAATGTTTTTTTTTTATTTAATAATGTTTATAAAATCGACCTCGTGGTAAAGCTTTGTGCCTGCACACATGGATGGATACAACCCGCGTTGTTACTACCAAATTTAATTCCACTTTGAATGTCGAGTAAGCCAGTATAATTAGAAGCATAAGAGAAACAACATGTAAGATTGAAATGTCGTAGTGGTCAACTACTGCCAGATGGAAAATAAATCACAAAATATGTAATATACTCAAACAATAAATAAAATATCAGAATATTTATACTTATGCCATAATATTATTCTTAGTTCACTTTAATTATTCAGAATAATTATTATGATTTCAACTGTGAATGCTTTTACTGGGAATTTTAGGTTGGATTTTTTGTATGGGTCTACGCTCGTTTTATAAGTGACATCAAAAAAATCAAAAAACAACTAGAACGGTTTACATGATTTAAATTTTGTTCCATTAGTCTATAGTCAGATCAGCGGGCACTAATATTTATAATACTTTTTATTTTATACTTTTTATTATAACATAGAGATTTTCTGAAGATCGATAAAAACATGTTTTGTAGACTATACACTTGAGGTGAACACGTGATGATTCTCGAAGATTCGGGCTTGAACCCGGGCCATTAAATTTCTCACTCATATCACTCATCTCCTACTTAGCAGTGAAGGAAATGCCATGAGGAAACTTGCTTATATCCATCCATCCACCAACAAGCTGTTCCCTATCCAGTTGCTTACTTATATTCATAATGACATCTATTGTTATTGTTCTATACATATTTTATATTATATTTTGGGTTTTAAATAAATATTGGCAACGAAACATTACGAGTTCAATTGTTTTATAAAATAAAATTTCCTTTTAAAATAGTCACGTAATACTATAACAACATATAGGTGAGAGTTAATATTTAGGCAAATTGAAATTCCAGATGGGTATCCGTAACGGTTATAGGGACGAAAAAGCTGATTGAAAATTGAAAGCTAAAGTGTATCGGAAAACAAAATAATGTAGACTTATCAAGATGATTCTTATATTGCTTCAAATAAAGACTATAATACAATGACACGATTTGCGTTGTACATGTTTATTGTTGTGATAATAAAAATAAAAATTAAATACTCCCATGGATAATCATTTATTGAAATTTAATAAAGCTATCATAATTTATGTCATATTTGTTGTAAAAAGAAGGGGATTGGAATGAAATTCTTCTTAAGATTGCATCACAATGAGAAATAAACTTTGTAGCAATACATATTATATGCGAGAATACTCATCTCTATTGACTTTCACGCACATTTGACATTTATTAAAGCACGCCAATTTCATACTTCCGTTTCATTGACAATTTTATTGATATTGATGATAATTGATAATGGTATTCGACATATTTTATTGAATGTCATATTTATATACAATAATGTATAATTTATTTGTATATACTTTACATGTAGTGTATATTTCTGAACTCCTATTAAACGGCTTGGCAGTTTTTTTGTTTTTACGGTTCCGTACCTCAAAGGAAAAAACGGAACTCTTAAAGAATCACTTTGCTGTCCGTCCGTCCGTCTGTCTGTCTGTCTGTCAATATCCTTTATCTCAGGAATGCGTGGATGTCTCTAGTTGAAATTAAAACGATATACTAAGGTCTACAGTCCCTTGAAGCTGTGAAAAAAATCAAACTTCTAAGTTAACGTAAAAAAAGATACGGCCGTTTATGCCGCAAAAAAGTTTATTTTGACACTCTCAAGGGAACCAAAATTTATAGGGTATTTTCCGTTGACCGAGTAGTTCTACTATGAAATTTTGCAAGTATTACCGTCTTATACTGCAAATATAGGGAAAAATCTAAAAACAATAAATTTTAATTAAATTGTAATGAATTGTAATTAAATCAGGGTTATGGGCAAAAAACAGGGTTACGCAAGGAACGGAGGCCCAAATTTTGAATTGAGATAACCGTGTCATGCGGGGTATCGTATGGAAGGGCTTCATTAGCACAAGCTTAAACAGATTTTTAATTATTTTTATGATGTATAGTTTTCGATTTATGGCGAAGAATGAAAAAAACCTTTTCCCATTTTTATAAGTACTATGGGTAGGTAGGTAGGTACCTAATAATTTTGGTGTATGTAGCATCTAACAGTTTGCACTATCATACATAACTACTTATTTTATTTAAAATTTTGTATTTAAACATAACCCTAAATATGTACCTACAAATTTGTACGGAACCCTCGGTGGGCGAATCCTACTCGGACTTGTCCGGTTTTAATTTTATTTATATTTTGAATAGGTCCCTGAAGTGGCAGTGGGTTCTAATCTTTAAAAATATTTACTATATATTTTTAACAACTTTAATTTGAAACGAGCGGGTTAGTAGTTATATAAAATAGTGTAAGAGTGATTCATATAATACCTTGTGCTATTAATGTGCTTTCAGCCTTGAAACATAATTAGCAAACTTAATTGTTTTTAACTGAACTGACATATTACAGTTCAATCCTATATTATATACAGTGCAATTATTAATAGTGAATTATAGATTAATAAGAATAAATCGGTCAATTGGTGATAATTTCAGTAGATACAAAAAAAGCATATTGCAATATTTGTTTTATTCGGTTTACGAATGTGACAGTGTGTTTTAGGGTTATCCTAAAATATTTCGACGAAAAATATTTTACAAAAAATTTAATCTTACAAATTGATTATATTTTCATAAATTGTTATTAGTGGTCTTGACATGATCTTAAAATTTTTCTAAGAACTAAATAACGAGTAACTAAAAAAATATACAATTTATTTTATTCGAATATGTGCGAGAGAAATATTGCGCTTGTGTTCGCGGATTGTAAACATGGATTACTGGAGTATATGGTTATCCGAGATAACCCTACCATTCAAATATTGATTCGTTATCGTACTGTTAGTGTAATACACTTAAGTTATTAAATAAAACAGCAACTTCTCACTAACATTCATGTTTATTTTAAAGTATTTATAATATAATTTTCGTAAATTTACACTGACTTATTATTCTTATATTACTAATATTACACGCGATCCACGTAGAATCTTCGAAGGGTCTGGTGGCAAATAAATTCAGGAGTTAGTATTGTTGCTTGTTCAGACTAGCGGACAGAAACCAGCCGTAGCTGAATAGCAATGTGAAAAATTAACAGAACGACCGAGTTATTGGTAAAAATGTATCGGTTATTAACTCATATTATATTGCTGAATGAAGGCTGAATGTCAATTTGTAGTAGTATGTCAGCTATATTATGTAGAAAATGATTAGGAATGCAACGGTACGAATCATTTGGTTCTGAACTATCGTAGTGTGAAGATCGGCCGTAATAACTGGCATGTGTAAAAACATAGTCAATAATTTAATATTTATGATCTTGTTTAGCTTATTTGATTTGAAATATTTTTACTCTTCTTGAGTGAACATGAATCTTTAATATTCTTCGCAAATTAGTTATCGTTGAGCTTACCTTATAATTTGAGTTCCCTGAATCCATTTATGTGGACTCGGCGCATTGTGTGAGCTTTTTGGAAAAAAAAGGATTATTAAATAATCTCCTATTGGATGTTTGGTACACACAAATAAGTCAACTCCATTTCCGAAAACAAATATATTTAAATAATCCTCAATTTCTCTCTATTTGTCTAATAATAAGTAAAAGAGACACACAGCGGAAAATAGGTATAAAAGCCGGAACGTAACTAACAAATTTTCGTACGCATTATTTTGAACACAACGTTACAAAATCGAAATTGAAATAAACTAAACTGGCTGCAGGGTCTTCGATGCTAATCGCATTGACACCTCACATAAATCACTCGTTTTTCTTATCAGTACCACTAATACTTGATATTCGTGGCTGTGTCTCAAATTGAGTCAGTCTACTCTACGAGAATTCTGTTATTAATAAGCCAACAATTAATTTATCATGTCAGTATGTTACAAGTGAAACTAGCATTTTCCATACTGACAATTTAACTCTTACCTCATACATACCAGATTTCAACGCTTGGAATATCGGAATATGAAAAATTAAAAAAGCTTCGCATTCATTTATTTACATATTTCTGACGTAATAATTCTGTGGCGAATATTTATGCTTAATATTTCATTTTGTTTTGAGATTTATATAGCTAGTAAATCATTTCTGTAAAAATAATCTCTTGAAAAAATATGGCTTAACCCTACAATTCAAAACGATACAAAACGACTTCCTCCAAACCTACTTATAAAGAACTGTCAGTTAATTTTAAGTCTCGGAGGTTGTTAACAGCAATAGGATGTAGTATTTGCCGCCGCCTCTCGACTTCCGGCGCCACTTCCGTTTCCTCTGGAGCCTTAACTATCTTTCGCTCGCAGAAATTTAAACGTGGAATCTGGAAATTCAGTGAAATTTCGTTAGTAAAATGGATTTTACATAAGTGTAAACGGGTAAATGAAATTGAATTACCCGTTGCATGAATTTGTTTACACTGTGTATAATATAATCTATTCTTGTAGATAGTAAAAGATGAGAGAGAAAAGATATGATGTAAAAATATTTTAGTGTGATATAAAATTCTGAAGATTATAATATTAGTATTGATGTTTGAATAGCATTTCTAAGGATTATAATAATCTTGATATTTCTTGTAATATAAGCACAAACCGAGAGCAATACTAATCTCGCCCAAGTCGATGTCGGGAAGATCGTCTAATAGGTGGCATGTTAATCTAGCTCGTGGGTCATACGCTCTGTCGGACTCGGGTGGAAGTACTCGTGATGAGTATTAATCACCACAGTACTTTTTGACTTCGGCTAGAATCTCTGGTTTTGAGGTGACGGTTGTGCCTTGTGTGGTTCTGAGTTTTGTCAGGTGTCAACCTTTGAGCCCCTATTGAGTGCTATAGCATCTTCAATATTCCGGGTATTCGCTCATCTTGTGTCACGCCTTATTAGTTTTTTTACCTTCCTGTTAAGTGCCTGATACTCAGATGGCGTCATATTCTGCTGTTCTAGTTTCCTCCGTCCATTGCTCTTTTGTCGAAAGTAATTTTGTCCCACCTCACGGATGACACGCACCAGACTGTTGGTGGCGTCGTCAATATCCTGCCTGGTTTCCAACATGGCAAATCGGTTCTGTTGCTCCAGCTGGAAGCTTTCGCAACCAGCTTCGACCTGGGGCAGAGTTGGTCTAAGAGTCGACTTCATTAACCGTGATCATTCGATTTTAGTGTTAATACTCATCAGGGTGCCTCTTACTAGTCGGAGATCACTTCCAGGGTTTACCCTGTTGATCACGGAGACATCCCTGAATATTTAGCGCTTATTGGATAAAATGAAGTCAATCTCGTTCATCGTTACGTTATCGGGGCTTCGCCAGGTCTACTTCATTTGGGGCTTTTTCTGGAAAAATGAATTCATCAGAAACAATTCCTGAACCTCAAGGAAGTTTACAAGCATTTGTCCCCGATAATTTCTGCACCCAAAGCCGATTTTTTCTCGTTTCGCCGTCTTCTTGTACTCCCACTTTGGCATTGATGTCACCCATAACAATTGTGTAGACTTGGGCGAGATTAGTATTGCTCTCGAACAACTTGGAAACAACAAGTCTCCAGGAGATGACGGAATTACCTCAGAACTTCTGAAAGTAGGATGAACTCCAGTTCTGAGAGAACTGGTAAGCATCTTTAATTCCGTCCTCCATAATGGTATTACATCGAAGACATGGAGCAAAGGTGTGGTGGTGTTGTTTTTCAAGAAGGGAGATAAAGCTCTTCTGAAAAACTACCGCCCCGTTTCACTTCTAAGCCACGTTTACAAGTTATTTTCGAGGGTAAACACGAACCGTCTTGCCCAAAAATTCGATGACTTCCAACCCGTTGAGCAGGCTGGGTTTCAAAAAGGCTTCAGAAGGTAGACCCCATACACACACTTAGGAAAATAATACAGAAGACCGAGGAATATAATCAGCCTCTATGCCTAGCGTTTGTGGAGTACGAAAAAGCCTTCGATACCATCATGACCTGGGCTGTTCTGGAATCCATGCAGAGATGCCTAATTGACTGTCAGTATGTCCAGGTGTTGAATTGTTTGTACGAAGTCGCAACCATGACCGTCCAAGTACAAGATCAGAGCACAAGACCAATCCATTTACATCGTGGGGTAAGACACGGGGATGTAATCTCACCGACACTTTTTACCAATGCATCTTCGTCGACGTCTTCAAGATGCTCGATTGGAACTGGACGTGACATCAACATAAATGGCCAACATATTACACATCTACGATTTGCCGACGACATTGTCATAATGGCGGAGACTCTGCTGGATTTGGAAGAAATGCTACTCAGCCTGAGCGATTCTTTAAGACAAGTAGGTCTCGGGATGAACATTGAAAGGACCAAAATTATGGTCAATCAACATTTATCCCCGAGTCCAATGGTCGTAAATGACTATCCACTCAAAGTTGTGCAGGAATACATCTACCTGGGCCAAACTATACAACTGGGCCGGCACAACTTTGAGAAGGAGACTAAAAGAAGAATACGTTTGGGCTGGGTGGCATTAGGGAGGTTACGTCATATTTTTGAATCGTCGATCCCGCAGGCGCTCAAGACCAGGGTCTTTAATCAGTGCGTCCTACCAGTAATGGCTTACGGTGACGGAACGTGGACACTCACCGTAGGACTGGTTCACAAATTTAAGGTCGCTTAGCGAGCAATGGAACGCGCGATGCTTGGGGTTTCTCTGGCAGATAGAATCCGAAACGAGGACATTCGCCAGATAACTAAAGTTACCGACATCGCGCGTAGAATTAGCTCGCTGAAGTGGAAGTGGGCCGGTCAATTCTTCAGGCGCCTTGATGGCCATTGGAGCCGACACGTGCTAGAGTGGAGACCATGCTTAGGCAAACGTATTGTGCCCTGTGGCGAGGTAGACCGACGATTTAAAAAAAGTGGCAGAAACGGGATGGATGCAGGCTGCCCAAGATCGGGTTGGTTGGCGTTCTATGGGGGATGCTTTTGTCCAGCAGCAGAAGGCAAAAGGCTGAAAAAAAGCACAATCAATGTACTCGAGACAATTGAAAATAGCGAGCGTGTCTGTATTTTACAAAGAGTATTCCCAGAAGTTATACGACTCATTATTAAATTTTCTTATTTACCCTTCTAACGTCGGGTTATGAACTAAGTGCCGTGAAACCCTACGTCATTTATATTCAAGACATTCGCTAGTAGAGTTTTGGTTCCTTATGTGCAAAGCCAATATATGGCTTCATGTCCTTCCAGCATCTGCATTCTGAGCGTTACAACCCTGGTGTCTTCATGATAGTGAATAAGCATCTTCTAGGTAAGCGCGTTCCAGCATAGACTGATTTGTTTCGATAATAATTCATTCATGTCAAAAATATTAAGTTTCCATCTATTACGAACGGTCCAATTGGGTTTTTAAAAAAAACTATGCTTTGTCATCAACGAATTCTGAACTTTTAGCATAAAAAATATATACAGGGCAAAGAAACAATAATATATATATTAATAATATAAACGTTGTTTTGTAATGTTAAAGTATTAGTATAATAACTCAAAATTTTGAAAAAAACAGGCTTAGTCTTATTTTTTTTATATGACTTTAACAAGTAAAGTAAATAAAGCTTCTAAACATGTGGTACAGTCGCGTAGATCAAGTCTGAGTGGTACTGATATCATCATCGGTAGCCTCTAGTGATTTATGCGAGGTGTCAATGCGATTAGCATCGAAGAGCCCGCGCGGCCGGTTTGACGCATTTCAATTACTACGCCCGAGCGTTGCGTCCTGAATAATGCATGCGAGAACTTTGATTGAAACGTTCTGGTACATGTTGCTCTTAATTTCTGCTTGTTTGATCTCTTGTGGTCTCTCGTCAAATAATTAGGAACATTTTAAATAAATATTGACATTATTAAATTGATAAAATTTTAATTCGTTTATTAAATCGTTATTTTGTTATTTTGTTGTTTTAACGCTAAGAACATATATATTTTATTAATAACGTGGAAACACTGACTGACTGTATCGTTATCGCAGGAAACAGCTAGTTTATATTATAAATTTGAAAATGTATTTATTTGGTTGTCCTTTTTTACGCAGTACCTCTTAGTACTTTTTATTCTGAGTAAATGCAACGGAATGTAGTCACGTGTAAACACTATTATGATTACAAATTTTATGTCAGACATGAGTTACAAAAGCGCTTTAATTTTGTTTTGCTAATAATAATATATAGCGCCGCCTTCTTTACATTTATAGTTGTAACACAAATATTCACGGAAGCGTTAATAACATCTATACACAGTTGTATTCTAATCTGATAACGGCTTACAAACAAACACGACATAAGCAGAAAAACATTCAGTTTTATAAAATTTAATTGTATTATATTTATTAGCATAATAGATTTAATATTCAAAGAGTAACTTAAGTAAAATACGACTTGCGTATAAATTAAAATAGGGCAATCAAGTTTCGTAGTTCTGTATTTATTATTCAAATATAAAGCTAGATTGTAGTAATGGAGATTTATAAACGGCTCATTATTTTGCCTGTCAGAATCAATTTAGCCTAGTCTATTACAAATTTGCACGTTAAACTTGCAGGAATTTAATCAAATTAAGGTACCGAAATTAGTTTACTTTCGCGTCAATGGCGTGTTACGATTTACGCTGAAGACTTTCAGCTTGTACAAATTTACAAGAACGAACGATGTTTGACACATTACGGGTAATTTTAAATTCAATTCCTTAACGCTATGTCGAAAGTTAACTGCAGTTATAAATTGGTAGCGCGGTGCACATGCGCAATTTAATTTTATTGACACAGTTTTTATCTAATCTACTATTTCTAGCACGATTTTGTTTTCTTTTTTTTAATTTGCATTTTAATGGAACACCGTGTGGTTGTTTGTTTTTTTTTTCATATTTGCACAAAGGTGATACTAGATAGATATTTGTTTAAATATTTTTAAACATAGCTTAATATGATTATTGCTTTCTGGCTTTCATTTTCGAAAAATAAGGTTTTGCTTCATTACAGTTTTAATTCATGTTATATAATATTCAAATATAATTTTAATTTACAATAAATACTTAAAATTTAATGTTTGATTTATTGACATACATAAGCACCGCGTGACAAAATAATATAAACTAAGTGACAAAGCTAAGGAGGATATAATCTATACATATAATAAATCTGTAACTGGTCGATGTCTGTACATGGAAGATAAATGAGTAAAACTTTTATCGGGGGTCATTATAAACACAATAGAACCCAAAACAATGATTAATAGATTTTTTGTCTGTTTGTCTGTTTGTCTGTTTGTCTGTTTGTCTGTTTGTCTGTGCGTTTGTGCACGCTAATCTTAAAAACGGCTTAACGGATTTGAGTGCGGTTTTCACTAATGTATTGTGGCTAACTTCACTTAACATTTAGTGTTTGTTTTATTTCAATCGGTTCATAAATAATAAAGTTATGTCAATTTAAAGATACACGTAGAACATTTATTAAAAGATGGTTATGGTCAAACTGAAAAGAGATTAAATATTACATGTAATATACACTTTTGCTTATGTTTTATCCTATATTTTGTTAAATTTTTAATCTCTTTATTTATTTTTTAAAAGTTTAGTATCACTACTAAACATCAATAAATTATTATCTGTAGGAAAAGTACGCGCGCTGTTATTTGTCAAAATCAAAAAGTTTTGTTAACAATTTCGTGTTTTCAGTAGCTTCGTGTGTTGTTTTTGCATAAAAACTAATATTGCATATATATTGTGTGTATCTTTATGATCTCATCTTATATCTTTCATAACAGTACGCTTTAAGTCTGCGTGTGAGCAAGTCAGTTAACTCAGTGACAATAATTAATACGTGAATAGTATATAGGTGTACAAACAAAGCCTAAAAACAACTATAACAATAATACATGGTTATAGAAGTGCTTGCTTTAAACATCAACGTGGTATATCACTTCTTAAAACTTTAAATAAGTATAATTTTGTCCTAAATTCGTGTTTCCTGTCAAAAGTTTTAAAACGGCAGATAAAAATTCAAACTTACCTACCGAAGTTTTTTCTATACTACGAAATAAATAGCAATTTTACGTGGAAAAAATGGCAACCATATTTTGAACTATATTTATTAGCCACTGGATATATATAAGGAGTATTAGCCACTGGTTAAATATAAGAAGTGTAAATAGAGAAAAATAGCAATTTTGTTCAACATTAAAATAACAGAAATTACTTTAGAAGACCTCATTAATAAATGTAACAAGTATTTCGAACCGAGGCAAAATTTAACTATGGCCTGACATGTATTTTTTATGAGAAAACACAGCAAACACGAAAATATAACCAACTTTATTACGAGTCTAGAAAATTACAGTTTAAAATGCGATTTCGTTGAATTAATAGTCATTGGTCAGTGATAAATTTACAGCGAATATGTGTTAGAGTAGCTCGCCAAACATCAAAGATTATTACAACAGTCTGATCTGTCACTAAAGAAAGTTATAGAGATAGCTAAAATAGTAGTGATCGAACAACAAAATACGGAGCACATAAATAAAAGCACTGAGACGTCGTCATAACCGTCATCATCTAATGAATATCAAGTGATGAAGGGGGAGTAAAAGGGTTAAACAACACACAGTACAGAATAGAGAAGATGTGCATATTCCTACGAAGTCAGACGGGCAACTAATTAAGAAGAGAACAAAATTGTGAAACGTGGTTAATTTGCCTCATCCCAATATAAACCGAATAAAAGTATTTTGTAATCTCTCAGCTTAATTCAATTGGTCTTTGGCTACATCAAGCTTGCGACAGCATAATCATGAATAGGAAGAAGTAGATCTGTGCGAGCATATAATATATAATTAAGTGTACTCAGATATTGATATTATATATTTAAAAAAAACTCACTGCAAAAATAACATAAATAAGATAAAAATAGTAATGTATTAAATGTATTAATTTTTATAAAATGAATGTACCAACCCATCTTAATATTCAATATTTTAGTTTGTTATAAATTTTGTACTGTAGTCATATTCTTGCTTGCCTTTTAATTGTATTTGGTTAAAAAATATATAAATAATATATATATCATTTATTTACTGCATTTTATTGGCCTCACTCAATGTAATAATGCTTAAGCTATGTGATTTCATTTATATTTTGTTTTTGTTAAATTTGTGTTTTCATTAAGTAATTAATTATATTTGATTATAAAAAAATATATATTAAAAAAATATATATACTTTACTGATTATGATGGTTTAGCTGTTTGATTTTATATATGTATTGATTATTTTAATGATTGTGTAATTATTGTTGTATTTATATATGTATATATATATGCTATAAGTGTCATCTCATTTTTAACACTTAACCTACCAGAGCGGTCAAATAACTGCTTTTGAAACTTTAATTAAAATTGTTATATAGCTTTTGTTTGTATATTATATACTTTTTCTACATAAAATGGCCTCTTAAGCAGCTTATTCAGATGTGTGTCAAGTTCAATGGACAACATTTGTTTTAATTCCCTTTTTTGTTTAATTAAATTAGTAGCTTTGGCTAAGTCTGATTTTATTTAGTCTCTGACAGAAGAAACTTTTCCTTTACTTTATACTTTATATTGTACACATAAAATAACATAAATCTATATCTATAACAAAAACGAATTAATTAATAAATTATCCATACATATAAATAAAATTTAAGTTTCTGCCTGTTATTTCAAAATAACTGCCTGTGTTAAAGGTTATATGGCTATTTACGATTTACCAATGCCAAAGCAATCATTTTTTTAATTTTTTTACTGTCTGTATGTCTGTATCTTTCAATCGTCTAAAAATTGAAATAACCGAATTGTTATAAGAACTATTTCAAGATTCCGTTTAGCCTTTATTTCATCAAAATTAGTTGAGTCTATCAAAAGTTATAAAAAATACGTATTTTTGTTGATATCTATACACATAATATTATTACTCTTCCTAACTGATTCATTAACGCAGAGCCTAAACTGCGGGGGTTAGAAACTTGAAATTTTGGCAGTTGATACATTTTATAACACCCACTAAGGTAGGATTTTTGGAAATTCTACCTAAAGAGTTGAACGATTGTTTAGAAACCCGTCATTTTTAAAGTTAGAAGCATGAAATTTAATGAACAAGCTTAAAATAAATAAAAATGTATTTCAACGTTTTTGAAATTCTAAATCTAAGAGGGTAAAAAAGGGGTTGAAAGTTTGTATGGGGATTCCGACACTTTTGGTGTAAGAAGAATGATATTTAGTATTAAAGCTATGCATACGTATTTCGTCATTTTTAGAAATTTAACTCCAAACGGGAGAAACGGGGTAAAAGCATTTGTATAAAAATTAAAAAAAATAGAAATATACTATTTGAGTTTTTTGATTGAATTAATAAACATGAATTTCAAAGTTTTTAGAAACTTTTATTTTTGTTTGGAAGAGTTGGGTGCAAATAATGAAATTCAAAATACGCAATATCTTATATCAATATCTTTTAGGGAGAAATATACGAACTTCACTATGTTGGTGATGTTTGGATAAAAAAAACATATTCCATTATTGCCATATGTACCACTTAATTGGTATTCCCTAAGCTTATATTATTGTAAAGTTTCATTAAAATCCATTCAGTAGTTTATGCGTGAAAGAGTAACAAACGTCCATACATCCATACAAACTTTCGAGTTTATTATATTAGTAGGAAGTAGGATTATTATATGCCCTGTACTGAACACACATACACTATACTGGATGGGCGAATAAATCGATTGGTAAATGTTTATATCTTATTGATTAAAAAATGATAAAATCCTTATTTTACCCGTACGAAGTCGGGACGGGCAGCTAATTATTAGCTGATAACGCATCTTTCTGTAGGTAAAAAAGGTTTTTAAAAACAGTACAGCAGTTTTTTAGTTTATTCGCTACAAACAAACATACAAAAAATCTATTTTTACTTATTTATAATATTAGTATAGATAAAGACCACGCGCGAGCGAAGCTGCGGGCAACAGCTAGTTTATTTTCTAAATCTAAAAATGTTTATAAATTATTATATGAATAGTTTCTTTATACATAGATATTGTTGTTGTAGTTCTTTCAGTCATTTTTTTTTTAAACTTAAACTCATTTTAACTTTAATTAGGTTCATGTCGTGTTATGAAAATTAAAAAAGAAATTCAAAACTATGTTGGAAATCCGAAGCAAAATCCATTTTTTTACTTATAAGGTATTAAACTAAAAATTAGACGACGTGAAACAATGACATTGCTTACAATATTACAAAACTAAATCGGTGTTGTAAAACCAAACACACTGGCATTTTTTTTTAATGTATAGGTAGGTGGACGAGCTTACGTGCCACCTGATGGTAAGTGGTCACCAACGCCCATAGACATATACATTGTAAGAAATGTTAACCATCACTTTCATCACCAATGCGCCAGCAACCTTGGGAAAAAAATTACACATTTAATATTTCCATTGATATTTTTTAGACTTACAATTTTTTTATTGATGTTTGGTGTTAAATCGTTTAAAAGTGTATTCAAACCATCTGCCTATGTAATATAAGATATTCGAGTCATCGATTGATTAAGAAGAGATGCATTTTCCAAAATTTCTAAATGTCATGCAGTTTTGGTAACCCCTTCCAATAGATTATAGTTGATAGAAGTTACTATAGCTTCTTATTCCAAATCCTTGCACGTTCAGAAATATACTCTAATCTAGATGCAATTTACACGTCAGTGGAATTTCAACCAATTGATAGCTGTCAGTCTATTTTTTATGTTGTCTCATTACAATAACTTCCAACAGGAATTAAACATTTAGTACAAAATTATTGGAATTATATTGACGGCTTCGACACATAAAACGTGGTACTACTAAGCCATTCTAATTACGAAATTCCATTCTATTTGATAGAACGTAAAGCAACGCTCCGACTTCAACAGATGGGTGTAAATTGTAAATGTGAATCACTCAAATATTTACCGAATGCTTCGCCGGACGCGACATCCTCTGGGAAAACCGTTCTAGAATAAAAATACGGAAATGTATTTTTTGCATCATCGTTGCGTCGGATTTTAAATATTTTTAGCGGGAACATGATATTCATGCTTGTTGCTCAATACTCTTGATTTAAAGAAGCGAAACTATGAAGCTTATATTTTTTTTATTGTATAGGTAGGCGGACGAGCATATGGGCAACCTGATGGTAAGTGGTCACCAACGCCCATAGACAATGGCATTGTAAGAAATGTTAACCATCGCTTACATCGCCAATGCGCCACCAACCTCGGGAACTAAGATGCTAAGTCCCTTGTGTCTGTAATTACACTGGCTCACTCACCCTTCAAACCGGAACACAACAATACAAAGTACTGCTGTTTTGCGGTAGAATATCTGATGTGTGGATGGTACCTACCCAGACGAGCTAGCACAGAGCTCTACCACCGAATAAAGCTTATATACTTATATATCATAATATTATAAACAAAAATGTTCTTCGTATATCGGTTTAGTAGTTTTATAATTAGGTATTATAAAAAAACATCTTCTCGTTTATGAGTATATCAGAAAGATATAGTAAATAGCATTAGTCTGTTATATTATAACTTTTCAACTGAAAAATTAAATTAAGATTTATCCAATATTTTCGGTTGAACACAAAATATATCGAAATTCTAATAGTTTTGTTATACAATTTTTTATAGGAAAATTGTTGATATATGAGTTTTTTTTTTAAATAAACACGATTATTTGTACAATATCATCCCGTATGTATTTACGCATTTTGAGTTTGAACTGAATTTAAACTGCAAGAATTATTTACGAAACTCGTCTCGGAGACTTGTGTATTCTTTTGGTTGAATATGTCCTTTTTTATTTGAAGTTATTATTAAAATGGCGTTTTCGGAAATCGTTATAACAATGAATCAAAATATTTTTTGTTAATTTAACATATCGTCACATTAATAAATAAATAGTATATTTTAAATAACAATTAAACTGTCTGGGATCGCTTCTTAGTTCAACATATAAACTAAAATTTTAAATAGCAATATAAACAACTTCATCGGGCTAAGGCAGCAATACTCAACCTTTTCTTTATAAGGGCCACAAATACGTGTTAGTCATGGTATCGTAGGCCGCAAACGCATTGTTACAAATTAAATTACTATGAACGGATTCATTGCATATATATTTTTATCATTTCCTTACCTTTCAAACACTTTGCAGTGTCCGTGGTTACAAGCAGTTGCTTAATTTGATTTAGGTGCTTAAAAACCCTTTGAAATTTAAACTAGTTGAAATTAGTGCCGCAGGTTAAGTACCGCTGACTAAGGTATGGTTAGACAGCGAGCGGGACAGGATGCTGCACCATCGTGCTCGGCAGGTCACATTCCGCCGTCTGTGTGACCACTAATATTAATACTGATAGAACGCAACCGCCTTCATGGCAGCGAACGTTTCCGTCCTACCCGGTCGGCTCTCTGATTAAAGCGTGACATAGTATGTAAATGAAGAAAATTTTATTAATATCATTTATATAACTTATAGGTTTAGACGATTTAAATTGTGAAAAAAATTAAATTTTGTATACATTATCCCGTTCTTCATAAAATTAGGAAATAAAATTTTCTAGATATCGTCAATATATGATTTTCACAGGTTTTCTTTCCTCAGTAAGGTCAGTACCTGATCATATTTTCTTCAACTGCGTTAATTGAATAAAAATTTTACGTAAAGTCACGTTGCTGACTAATTACATTATTGTACACCACAAATATATGAGGGGTCCTCCAGACAGATTTCGGCCACGGCGGCGGCGGCCAACTGCGCAGGAGATATTATAGTGCACAAGTGTGTGCGCAAACACAGGTGCACCTGTGTTTGCGCACACACTCTCCACACACCTCTTTTCCTTAGCTCTCATAATCCGATGAAATGGCAATCTGACACGACCGGGAAGAGTTCAGGCGCAAGAGCAACGGCTTAACGTGCTTTCCGAGGCACAGGAGTGTACACACTTCCAACTTCCAGACTCTGGGCTGCTACTGAGCATTTTCTGACGGAAAAACCCAATAACTATTTATTGGCCCGACCTGGGAATTGAACCCAGGACCACCAGGTCTGCGGCCTTATATCTAGCCACTAGACCAACGAGGCAGTCAAGTCTCTACCACAAATATATAGAAACACTAAAATACAACACAAACACTGATATAAAAAATACCCATTCCATTTAGAACATCCACCTTTTTGAAGTCGGAGTAAGTATTTTTTTTTAAGCAAAAGAAGTGTTATGTTATACTTATATATATATACTTTATCAAAAATCTATATATTATTAATAATGATTTATTCATTTAAAATGTTAAATGAATAAATCATTAATATTTTATCAGTAATTTTTTAATATTATAGTTGAATTTTGACGAAGAATAACAGAAAAAGATACAGAGGTGAAACAGATCCAATTAAAAATTAGAATATTATTTGCATAAAATAATATAAATATTTAGATCAAAGGAACTATCAATTTATATTTATTTTAAAATCTGGTTAAATAAAAGATGGCACAGATTGCCAAACAAACGAATTAAACTCCTTATATTTCACACGAAATATTCTGAATCCCTGAATCAGCAACACAGGCAATTTTCTCCTCTTCTGTACACAGAATCAAACATCGTAAACCCACATTCGCGTGACCAAGCCCGTGTACGGTCAGCTTATGTTTCTTATATATTTTTTTTACAATATCGATGTACTCGTACATATTTTTACGAGGGATCAGTCATGTCATACGACCAATAAAGTCGCTCCAATAAGTTCCCGCTGAACTTTTACGACGTGTCCGTTTCACTGTTTTCCTTAGATAAAAGAGCTGAATATAGATAGCGTTTTTATGTAATGAATATTAATAATGTAATTTCATATTTTCTATAGCTATAATACTTCTGGACAAATGCCAAATCTTCTCTTGAGGAGAAGGAAGGGAGTGTGGAGCTCATTCCACTAGGCTTCTTCAATGCAAGTCATTGCGTGTAGGTTTATATAGGTTTTCCTAAAATATTTTCTGTCAAACCCAAGCACAAAATTAATTATAAGAACATTTTATTCACAACAAAATTCGGTGGTGCTTGCTCTATCTTGAACCCGTAATCTTCCGTTCGATTTGGGTGTTCGATTTCTATGCCGTCTCTCTCGTTCTCTTTTATATCAATATTATACCGCTAATTTTATACGTTTCAAGCGACAATGGATTTTCAATCGCGGCGGTTGAATATAAAGGGACGATCAGCTTTGTGGTTAGCCTCAATTTTCCCACGCAACCTCGTAGCCACGCAACCATTCATTTCGCAACAAACCGCTGACCAGCGCTGAACTGTACTGAACTATCCGGTATTTATGGCTACATGAGCTTAGGCAACAATGGATCTTCTTACCAAGAATGCTTTAGAATCCTAGCCATGGTTAAGCACTCAATGAACCGGAGCTACGAACCCTATATCTTAGGTGACTATAAGCTCTCACAAATTATTTGAATGACTGGAAAATACTAATCACAGTTTTCAGAAAAATAAATACAACAGCCGTTGCTATGAAAGACTAACTGGAACGAGACTTTAAGTATAGCCGTTTATTTACTCGTTTTTTAAAATGGAACTACATTTCCGAGAATAAATCTAAAAGGATTGCCTTAAGCTATATAAAATTGTATAACATGAAGCATGAAATTCAAGAAAACAGGCGAGCTAACTCAAACATCATTACGAAATGATTAATTATCCCGCACGAAGTATCGATCTTAGTACAGAACTCTCGAACTTGCAACTACATTTAAGTTGAAAATGATATAAATCACTGCAATCTCTTCACATCGTACCCTTATCTTTATTTACCTTAGCAGTTATATAAGTTTAATTCTTCTATGTATATTTGGAGTAGTTTAATGGAATAAAAATTATGAATGTTTATATGATTTAAGAAAATAAATGCTTTGGTAAGTATATGCTTATAATTTCTTTTTTTTATAGTATAGGTAGGCGGACTTTTATATGGGCCACCTGATGGTAAGTGGTCACCAACGCCCATAGACAATGACATTGTAAGAAATGTTAACCATCGCTTACATCGCCAATGCGCCACTAACCTTGGGAACTAAGATATTATGTACCTTGTGCCTGTAATTACACTGGCTCACTCACCCTTCAAACCGAAACACAATAATACACTGCGGTAGAATACCTAATGATAAGCACGGTTCTCAATTTTGCACGTTAAAAAGATTACAGTTATTTTTACTGATTTTATTTATGGGATTGCAGTTTGTATATGTGTATACATTGCACGCCCATCTATGGAAATGTTGATGATAGTATACAATACTCCTTCAAGTTGTGTACCATTAAAGAAATATCTCGATCCCTTTGAATCAAACTATCTAAAAACAATACATCTATACAAATGTATAAAAATGAAGTATCTTACTGTGTTTTCAAAATGACTGCCTCTTGTTAAGTTAATATGGCATTTGGAATTCATAAAACCAGAACAATATTTTTTTTTACTATAGCTGCTATCTAATAGTCTAAATATTTTATATTTTTTTATTTAAATAAAAATGGCAGTGTAGGAAGGCTTATACAAGGGCTCACAAACTAAATCTCAAACTGTAGCTGATAGTAATTCAATAAAAATGTTCGTGGGTTAAAATACATTTACGAGATTTTGACTTTTGTCTTGACGCCACGTCAGTTTTCCCGCCTATTCGCCTTCTTATTTACCCTTCAAGCTTAAAGTATTAAGCGTAGGGCCGACAATTGCTCAACGGGTTAGAATCGAATCTACGAGGCTTACATCACTATTCATCCCGTAAACCATTGCGCTATTCACGCTTCAATATAATTAGGCGAACATTTACCACCGAGTGGCTCATTAGTGTCTGCCTTCATACTAGGTTAACTTAATGTAGGCAAAATGTTATTCCTCGCGCTGCCGTACGCACTAGCGAGGAGTGCGGGGGGCGGGATTACCTTCGCCCCCTGAGGAGAGCTCCGCCGAGCCACGAGCGGAGCACAGCATGGGAGGGGCTGCGGATGCGTTATATCAACACGATCCCGCAGCCTCTCCGATCCGTGCCGAGAACGGCCATCGCAGTGGTTTTAGTGGGTAAGAATCCCACATAACCCGGTTCCTCCCCCAAGAGAGTCGGGTACCTTTCTGAAGGTTTCCATTGCGTGAAAAAAAAAAAAAAAAAAAAAAAAAGGCAAAATGTTATTCAGGAATCTTTACTAAGATTATGTCAGGTTTATTTATAATATTTAAATTTATATTATTTAAGATCCACTTTAAAATACACTGTCATAATGTAGCACTTCAGCGGGCATTCGTAAAGAGCTTCTCACTTAATACTCAGTATAAGTGTCAAAGGGTTTGACAGCCCTTGAAATGGCGTCCAACATCGCTTTCCATTTAAACATTTAAAGTTTTTTTGAAATCTCCTTAAAATCATTTTTTTTTTTACTCTTTCTTTGTTGTCAGACTTGCAAACCTTTTTTCTATGGAGTTATATTTTATAATATTATATGTATTATATTTAATACTTTGAAATATAATTTAGAATTATATTTTGTATATATATTTTTGCTTTAAATTACTGATTTTTAAACCTGACGAAATTCTCAACATAGACTAACAAACTGCGCAGGCCTATATTATATACCTACTACTATACTATAGTAATAGTGCACAGGTGTGTGCGCCAATACAGAGTCTATTCTCGTTCGTAGTTTTTGCTTTTGCTTGTATTTTTATCCTTGTCGTCTTTGTATTATGATGGGCTTACAAATAAAGGATTGTTCTATTATATTCCAAGTACGCTGAAATTAATGGTGCTTGTCCAGATTTGACCCTCGATATTTAATTAAATCCTACATGTTATTTTTACCAAATGGATTATACATAATATTTATGTATATTTCGTTCATTTTTCTAATATCATCTGTACCGTACGATCTGTTTACCCAATTAAGACGTTTGTGTGCACGCTAATGCAATAATATGCATATTAAGAATGTACATAAATACACTTTTCTGGAAAACACAATTTTAATTTAATTTCTATTCTGAAATTTATATCATTACTTCCATGTGTAAACATTGAATCATTAATAATAAGCACAGACCCCAGGCATTTGATTATAAGCATAAATGCTCCCAACGAGCTTAAAGAGTTTTTAAGTTTAAAGTTATGAAAGAATCTGTCTTTTTATGCTTGAGAATTATTATTTTCACGTATTATTTTGAATGTATTAAAAATATATATGATTTATTAATCTATTTATATTTGGACACCGAGTCTAATTTTGCGTGTATGCTGTTTTGAATAATCATTTTATAAAATAAATTATTAATAAATAAACTTCCACTGTTACGTAATGTAGATTCTATCACGTTCCCTTTCAAAGTTATCATTCGCGGTTTTTCTCAATTTATTCTTGTATTTTGTTGTATTTTAAAAATATAAGAAATTTCAAATATCAATAATTACACAGTGAACTCCATTTTCCTCCACTTACTTCAAGAGTCGTTCGGGCATGAGTCAAGGGTACTCCAACTCGATGGCTTTCAGCCCTACACCGATAATAATAATATTATTTGTTATACCTTAAACCTATATAGCGACCTTCTCACAGTAGAAAGTGCTTTAATTTTTGAGACTACTCTTCAAATTTAGTATAGAGCCTACTTTACTATTGTTCGATTTTATCAATTTTGTAATAATTGAGAAAAATAATAGTTAAATTTATGTGACAAGAATTCCTGGTTTTACCCGCGTCAAACTATACAGCTTCGCCCCTCTACTTGCGTGATGTTAAACATACTTTACTCAAACAAGTTTACTCAATGAATAGGTTATATTAAGTTTTTTTTTTTTGTAATGAGACTGGTAGATCCTTAGATTTGTGCGTTCAAACAATCAAACAAACGATCTCTTTAGTTTTATACTAAATAATTACTGTGACACTAATAACCTAATAACCTAATATATAATCATAGATGCCAGGATTTGTATGAACTTTGGTACCATTTCCAATAGCGACGTGTTCATCGTTGGATAGGTATTTTTAAGCTGAATAAAAGTTACTATGGCCCTAAGATTCAAATCATAGTCCTTTGAGATTTATGCTTTATTAATATACTATCAAGAAAGATGAATTAAGACAGATAAGAGCTAGACACGTCTTATTATCATACAAAAAATCAAAACTTACTAACAATGATAACTACATTGTAAAATACACATAGTTGTAAGTTTTACTCAACATAATACGTTGACTAAAACTTATTTGAATTGTTGTTCTAAGTTATGTTATATTGTAAATATTTTTAACATATAAATTTCTGCTGATAATGAAACAAGGCACAGGTCGCTCGGTAGATTATAAGCATCGAATTCAATGGTTATTATTGAAGTAATTTATATTTAAAGAAAATTATAATAAAAACAGAGTTTTGTTAATAGAAGAAATATATTTTTCTTATAATAATAATAATATAATATGGCAACAAAATATGTCGCCACACAAGGGAGATTATTAATATTAATAATTAATCCTGGACTACAATATAAGGTAAATTATAATAACTTTCTAAAATATTCACTTGCAAACAATTTTCTATCCTTTTCGGGTAAACGGTAAGTATTACGAAATCACGTAAATGTGTGCCTTCCTAAGTTTTACAAAAGTGGCTGAGTTACTGTTTGCGAAGAGACCGAGCGAGCTGACTACGACTTCCAGCTAAGTTGGCGTTGCGTGCCACAAGTTATAAGTAAACAATCACAAAAAAAAAAATCATGATAACTTTATTATTACTTTTATGACACAATTGTTATAATAACACAAATATTGTGTGTTTTTTGAAAACTGTATTATCTTGAAGAGTATCAAATAGCGGTCCTGTTTCATCGGAGATTTTTAGGTATTTTAGTATAATTATATTTAATAAAGTATATGTACAAGGAACTGGTTTAATGATAAAATAATAATTTATACATTCATAGGAAGTAAACGAAAGTATATTTGTAGGTATAAAAATCGGATTTTGAAAAAAAATACTTAATTATAGTTTAAAAAAAGGTTTTACTCGCTTTAGGATTTTTCTCTGTCCTCACTTGTCAGTAATATCAGTGTCACTGTGAAGCCATGTCCATGCCATATTTCGATTGGTACACCTTGTACAAATACTCTGTTGTCAGTAGTTCATTGTATAAAGTAACAATAATTTACCAAGGGGATGATTTAGAGTGAATTGCACTAATACATAAGCATTATCGAATTCAATGGGGAGGTCATCATTCTAACTCATCACTTGTAAGGCAGTGCAACGTTTTTTTTAAAAAAAAAAGCAAGTTGGTGGCCTGCAAAATGGTCATACGACGGTAAGTAGATATCACTTCTCATATACATTGGGTACATTTAAGACAAGCCAATAGATATTTCATATAAAAAATGAGATATTCAATGAAAACGCTAGTCGCTCGTGAATTCCTTTTCATGTTATTTGGTTCTTGCGGGTTTTATTTACTAAAGAAACTGATGTTTGTAACCCATACAGAGATGTTCTTTATAAAATCAAATAAATGTTTCTAGTTTAAGACAAAGATTTCTACAAAGAAATAAACTGTGAGATTTTTTTATTTATCACATTTCTCATTGTAATAAGTGTCTACACTTTTCCTTAATAAAGGACTCATATGGGAACTAGAGGCACATTTAATGGCTGTTACTGTAATGGTCGTATATTTGTAGATGTGATGTCATAGTTTGAATGCCACGTTGGTGTTATGGCTAGCTTTGCAGATACCGAAGTCATAAGCTAAAACTCCGGGTAAAGCTAAAAGTTTGGATTTTTCGTTGAGAAATTGTCAGCTTGCAGTCTGGGAGTTGAAAGTGTTCTCACTCCCGCATCTCGGAAAACATTGCCATACGCCCGTTTTATTTTCAGTCATGTATGTTGCACTTTTGTTTGCACACAGGCATGTGCACTATAAATTTATCTCCTGCCGAATAGGCTAATCTCAAATTTACATCGAGAATGTTCGAACAACACAAATTTTTAATGATTACAGTTTTAGTATCGGACGGTCTTACTTATAAACATTTTTAGCGGATGTATTGATAAACACTTATTTCGTTCTTTCTGTCATTATTAATTAACAAAAACACAGACGCTTAATCTGTAGAGACTAGGAACATAAAAATAATGTCCTCCAGACCGATTTCGGCCACGGCGGCCAATCTCAAGAGATTAGCCAACAGCACAGGAGATATTATAGTGCACAAGTGTGTGCGCAAACACAGGTGCACTCTCTTTTCCTTAGCTCTCATAATCTGACGGCACGGCAATCCGACACGACCGGAAAGAGTTCAGGCGCAAGACCAACGGCTTAACGTGCTTTCCGAGGCACGGGAGTGTACACACTTCCAATTTCCAGACTCCGAGCTACTATTGAGAATTTTCTGACAGAAAAACCAAATAACTATTTATTGGCCCGCCCTGGGACTTGCACCCAGGACCACGGAGTCTGCGGCCTTATATCTAGCCACTAGACCAACGAGGCTGTCTAGGAACATAAGTAATTCATTGAAAACAAGCATTTCTAGTGTTCTTCATAGGATTTTTCGAATCGTATGGCTTATGAAAAAACCATTCCTGAGATCGTATATTTGTCGCCAGCTATTCATTGTTATATGTTTTGTTTTTTATGCCATAATTGATCGTGCCGAGATGGCCCAGTGGTCAGAACGCGTGAATTTGAACCGATGATATCGTGGGTTCAAACCCGGGTGAGCACCTTTCATGTGCTTAATTTGTATTTATAATTCATCTCGTGCTTGACGGTGAAGGAAAACATCGTGAGAAAACCTGCATGTGTCTAATTTCACTGAAATTCTACCACATGTGAATTCCACCAACCCGCATTGGAGCAGCGTGGTGGCATAAGCTCCAAACCTTCTCCTCAAAAAAAAGGAGAGGAGGCCTTAGCCCAGCAATGGGATATTTACAGGTGTTACTGTTACTGTAATTAATTGTGAATGAACCAACGCTCAAACCGAAACACAGGAATATATGAATAAAAGTAGAATAACTGTGGTTATTGTGATATAAAAACTACAATGCGAACACACTGATATGCAAACTTTGTTACCTTTGTCTTGTATTCTGATGGGATGGCAATCCGATAAGACTTGAATTAAAGTATTGGTGCGTTTCAAAGCACGGGAAACTGCATATTCCGTAATAGGACTTCCGACTCGACAGACAAACTCATTACTTTATTGACTTGACCCAGGTCTTAAAGGGTACAAGGCTAAATTGCTATTCTTTTATTTGATTTTGTATGGAAAAATCCAGTTAAAAGCTAAAAATAAAATATTATATTTGAACAACGTCGTTGCGTTTTATTTGATCAACAACATAAAAAAACATGACACAAAAATATCGCGAAATATACGATAATCGTATATACTGCAAGTCCTCGGATGTTGCAGGTGTCCATGGGCGATGGTAGTCACTTTTCATCAGGTGAGCCTCTTACATAAAAAATATATACTGTCGCTTAAAAACCACTTACTTCACTTCAAACATAATATATCTGTTTCTTAAATCAGTCAGCTGCGGTAAGAACATACAGTGCATACAACTTTATATTCTTAATCATTTTATAGTTAAAAGAAATATACCATATTGTTCAGAATAATTTGTTAAATATGGGCAACACGAAAAACAATATTACATAGAATATTGCCGGTCGTTTATATAGAAGATGAGATCGTGCATCAAGAGAGGTAAGGTAAACCCGGGTGAGCACCTTTCATGTGCTTAATTTGTATTTATAATTCATCTCGTGCTTGACGGTGAAGGAAAACATCGTGAGAAAACCTGCATGTGTCTAATTTCACTGAAATTCTACCACATGTGAATTCCACCAACCCGCATTGGAGCAGCGTGGTGGCATAAGCTCCAAACCTTCTCCTCAAAAAAAAGGAGAGGAGGCCTTAGCCCAGCAATGGGATATTCACATGTGTTACTGTTACTGTAATTAATTGTGAATGAACCAACGCTCAAACCGAAACACAGGAATATATGAATAAAAGTAGAATAACTGTGGTTATTGTGATATAAAAACTACAATGCGAACACACTGATATGCAAACTTTGTTACCTTTGTCTTGTATTCTGATGGGATGGCAATCCGATAAGACTTGAATTAAAGTATTGGTGCGTTTCAAAGCACGGGAAACTGCATATTCCGTAATAGGACTTCCGACTCGACAGACAAACTCATTACTTTATTGACTTGACCCAGGTCTTAAAGGGTCGGAGCGTCACGGTAGCATGCGCAAGCGATCCCGTGGCGCTCCCGTTAAGACGGGAAGGGTACCGCTGGGTTTTTAGTGGGTATTCCGATGACCGGGGCACACTCGGTGCCTTGGACATACGGCGAGTCCCACATACCCCCCCCACTGTTCCCGTGGGGGGAAACGCGTCATGCGTTTTCCCAGCGTAAAAAAAAAAAAAAAAAAAAAGGTCTTAAAGGGTACAAGGCTAAATTGCTATTCTTTTATTTGATTTTGTATGGAAAAATCCAGTTAAAAGTTAAAAATAAAATATTATATTTGAACAACGTCGTTGCGTTTTATTTAATCAACAACATAAAAAACATGATACAAAAAATATCGCGAAATATACGATAATCGTATATATCTAATCCCATATACTGCAAGTCCTCGGATGTTGCAGGTGTCCATGGGCGATGGTAGTCACTTTTCATCTGGTGAGCCTCCAGCTCGTTTGCCCCTCTTACATAAAAAAATATATATACTGTCGCTTAACAACCACTTACTTCACTTCAATCATAATATATCTGTTTCTTAAATCAGTCAGCTGCGGTAAGAACATACAGTGCATACAACTTTATATTCTTAATCATTTTATAGTTAAAAGAAATATACCATATTGTTCAGAATAATTTGTTAAATATGGGTAACACGAAAAACAATATTACATAGAATATTGCCTGTCGTTTATATAGAAGATGAGATCGTGCATCTAGAGGGGTAAGGTAAGTAAGGGACGCTCGGGTGAAATTTGGATTGTTGCTGGCTTATGCGCGTTCTTAAAAACCTGCAGGTATCCAAGCTAACCAATAATTTAAGTATCTTAATAAAAAATTTGTTTGTAAATTATGTAAACATTATATAAAAAACAAAAGTAGCATGTATTGTTAATGTCATGATTCTATATAGATTCGAGTATTTCTGTTTTTAAAATTAAGTCAATATTTCACCGATTAATGTATAGGCAGCGTGGCCGAGCGGTCTAAGGCGCTGGTTTTAGGCACCAGTCCGAAAGGGCGTGGGTTCGAATCCCACCGCTGTCAAATATTATTTTTACAAAATATATAGTTATGTTAATAGTTCTAGAATTAAGTTATTATACTTGAACAAATTAGAAATCTAAAATTCAGCCTGGAACTTGTATGTAATACACTGTATTATTTTTCATACTCAAAATTATATTATAACTGCCTCGTTGGTCTAGTGGCTAGATATAAGGCCAATAAAAAGTTATTAAGATTTTCTGTCAGAAAATCCTCAGTAGCAGCCCGGAGTTTGGAAGGTGGAAGTGTGTACACTCCCGTGCCTCGGAAAGCACGATAAGCCGTTGGTCCTGCGCCTGAACTCTTTCCGGTCGTGTCAGATTGCCGTCCCATCGGATTATGAGAGCTAGGGAAGAGAGAGTGCACTGTGTTTGCGCACACACTTGTGCACTATAATATCTACTGCGCAGTTGGCTAATCTCTCTTGAAATTGGCCGCCATGGCCGAAATCGGTCTGGAGGACGTTATGTTATGTTACTCATAATGTTCAATTTACTTATAATACTCATAATATAATCTTGAAACTTCCGAGATACATTTTTAACATAACAGTACTAGTAAATACGTATATCACTTAACAATACAACTCCTTTGAGATTTTTTATTGACTGTGTTGTCGGTCAGGAGGACACCTAACATTATTTAAGTGGTACATACTTATATAAAATTTAATATTATTGTTTTGACTGTGTACTGTGTTATACTGGTTTGCTTTGGTCTTGAGTTGGTATCACCTCCTGTTTGTATGCCAAATGCACCATTTAATTAACAATAATTCGGATTACTGTGGTTTGTCCATCGGTGGTGCTGTAAATAAAATTAGCATAACTTTTTTGTTATTTCCCCCATTCCTTTAAACATATCATATTAATCGTGGTGTAGCGGAGTTTTCTCCATATATTTTAACTGATAAAATAATTTGGTAAGTATTTTATAGTACATAAAACAATAATACATATTTTACATTATCTATTTCAAAGCTTGTTTACTGCTTCGAAATATTAATGCATCAGCTATCTATAGTTTTAAAAGATATAATACAATTTTAGTTCATATTCGTTTTCATTTAAAATATAAAAAAAAAAGATTGTGAACAATTGTTGACAAAAAATACCGCAGGAGTTACCGCAACCTTATCAAAATGAATAGATTACAAAAATCGAGTTGGCAACTAATGAATCGTTCCGTGACGTAATATCCATTTCCTTCGAAATTCAAATTGGACGAAAAATATAAATAATAATAACCAAAAATAATTAAACCTAGAGAATCTAACCCGTTTGATTTTTCAATTAAAATTCTGAAAGGTTAAAACAAAAGCCGTGCGAACAAAGGCCGAACGCTAGCATTCGCCGCGGTTTCATAATTTCCCTATTTGCAGATGTCGTCGAGACTTTTTTGTATTTTGTTTTCGTTATCACAAAGCCTTGGCACGAATTACGCTGTTATTTACATTAAAATGGACTTTTCGGTTTTAAAAGGTGTTGATTTTGGAAATTGCACTCCGAGGTGATAATCAAATTATTGCACTTCAAATTATTGTTCCTATCGATACGGACAACAGCTTAATTTAAGAATATTTGAAGTTTCAATATAAAAGACGTATTCGTGCTTTTGTCGGGCTATTTTTGAAAACTTCTTTTATTACATACCTTAATTAAATTGACTGTCTGTAAATGTCTCACGGGTTGGCATTAGAATAGCGCATCCCGATTTTGCGTGTAATAAGTGTTGTATTTTATAGAAGTGTATTCCCTCTTTCGAATGACACACTCCCAGAGTTAGGAGGTCTGTAGTTTTTTTTTTTTTTTTTATACACGTTTAATGTTACGTGCTAAGAAAGTTCATTTTGGGTTGACATGTGCATTTTGAAAGTTCTAGAATACTATTTTATGATGATTTTGTCTTATAAATATTAACTGTTATTTTATAATAATTAATTATTGTGTAATAATTAATTAAAATTGATATATATTAAATTTGTATAATCATGAAACAGAACGTTTTGCGCCATTTTGTTTATGTTGTCATCCCATTCCTAGTTACGTGAATGTGCTCGTGGAGTTTTTCGTGTGATTTGTTGTAGATTTCCGACGACTTTGGCTGATTAACGATAAGGTGGACCTGAATAATTACACATCAAAATCTACTTCGGGGTACCCGAATGATTACACATAAAATTTTAAGACAAAGTCAGGTTAGGTTGTGTTAGGTTACTTTTAAACGGGAAAGGGCTGATCCTGCTCGGCAAAGACGACGTTAGCGTCGTCCCGGCCCTCCCACAGCCCCAATGCCCGGGGCTTAAAATATAGGGCGTAACCCTGGGGCCGTGGATGCTTGAGGTGGGGGTCTCACGTGTCCTATTTTAAGCGGCCCTGAGGAGGACGTCAGCCGGGATGACCTCGCGCTGTCGTACGCACTAGCGAGGAGTGCGGGGGGGCGAGATTATCTTTGCCCCCTGAGGAGAGCTCCGCCGCCTCTCCGATCCGTGCCGAGGATGGCCATCGCAGTGGTTTTAGTGGGTAAGAATCCCACATAACCCGGTCCCCCCCAACGGAGACGGGTACCTTACTGAAGGTTTCAACTGCATAAAAAAAAAAGGTTAAAAAAAAAACCAAAGCCGAATCGGCCCATTTTTACTAGTCTAAAACAAGAAAATGATAGTTCGGTAGTGACATAACCTCAAAAACTTTAATTATGAATATCTCGGTAACCATGGATTTCCTAACTAGGGGAATGGGAGGGGGGGGTTTTATACACCCCCATCCCTCCTCCACCCTATTTTGCCCCCAAAATCGGGATGCGTTATTCTAATGCGTCTCCTGTCTCACTACTGGCCTAAGCTCAAAAACACAAATCATCGGATTGGCACTTTATGAGATATACGCCACTACAATGATTGGCTGCATATATTCCACCATCTGCTCTTATGTGGGCTTCCTCGTGATGTTTTCCTTCACTACTGTTTACATAATTTGTAACATATAAAAATTAAATGGTGCTCGCTCGGTTGTTACCAAATGTCTCAATATGTTATTTTTAATTATGTCACTTTGGTATGTATTCTGTGTTATATATTTTAAGGTATATAGCTAGTATTATGCTAACTTAATAATACCTAAGACTTTTTTAAAGGGTATGTATCGCAACGCTCAATCCTATTATGTAAAGGTCACGTCTGAGTAGTGTGTCTTTTTTTAGGATGTAGTCCATGTGATGAAAAAAACGAAACGCTTAAATTTCTTGTCTCTTTCTTTCTATCTATGTCTGTCTCTGCTGTCTCTGTCTGTCTGAGCCTATTTTCGCCGAATGTGCTAGACAAAAACAGTTGAAAAAATACGAATAATAGGCTTCAATTAAAGTAAAGAGGTCAACCCGAAAATCCTAAGTCAAAAAATGCTACGTGAAATGGAAAATATTCGTAAAGAGAAAATGCGTACAGAACTTGTTTTATGTTACAAGGACAAGTAACGAAATCAATTATTGGTCCAACGGACCTATACGATGAAATTGAGTTAAAATGTCATAAAACATTTTTTTTAGGAATTTAGACTTGCGATTTGCGAACAAAATATATTTGGAGTTTAACCAACAAATAAACTTTGCTAAGCATATTTTTCATGAAAAATCCTAATTAATTTATCCAATAACTATTAATATGTTAGTATTATTACTTATTGATATATATATCATAACATTTCTTTGAAAAATAGCGTGTTTTTAATGCTGGGATCATTATGTCAGTTACTTTTTTCAAATATGTAGATTATAGCTTTTTATAAACTTCTTTTCATAACCTAGAATTATTTTAGTATTATAATGTTCTCTATTCTTACCATTCATTCGTAATATTTTTGTTGAAGGTCAAGAATATTTTTCTACTTTTATTTTATATCGTAATTGTCAGAAACCCTCTTCACGCGAGTCTGACTCACACTTGTTGTGTAATTATTTCACTTGATCGCCTATGAGACTATTATACTACAATGCCCCTTACATTGTCCTCTCACTAAGATTGCTTAACAATATTCTAGATACGATTCTATGTATGGATCTTGTATAAACAAAACATGAAAAATAATATGATTTTTTAGCGGGTCTTAAAAAATATTTTTTGGTAAAATTACTTACATCTGATTTACATAAAAACAGTTTTCAAAATAAATGTACATTCTCAGAGAGCGATTATTTTGAGTTAACTTAAATTCGCTTATAAATTATTCAGTAATGGCAATGTATGAAAACCATATAATAATAGCGGTTTGATTTATTATGAAGCCAATAACTTCAATATTTCTATTGTATCAATTCACGTCGTGTGCATTATTAACAGCTTATAACCGCAAAATTACGAAATGCCACAGAGTTAATCTACTTTAAAATATTGCATTTAATTGAAATTGTTGCATATTTTATGCAACAAACCGCGTACGGTAGAGTACAGGACAAGTTTTGATTAATCTGCTGTACATAGTGTGTGTTAAGCCTAGTTTTCTATTTTTTCTTTTTTTAACCTAATAAAAGTTGACTGTCAAATTGTCTAACATGGCAAGTGATTACGACTTCACTATAGTAATTGGCACTGTAAGAAATTTTAACTATGCCTTACATCGCTAATTCTTCACCAACATTGGCAGTAATCTGCTTGGCGTTAGAATAACTGGTTGTTCAATTATAGTAATATAAATTTATGACTCACCTATTTATCTAAAAAGAGCTAATTTTGCTTATACAATAACGACATAATTATACCCAAACAAATTCATACAAAAATAACACCACCAAATTTACATAAAGTCTTTCTTAAAGAATGCTTACGTAGACTGAGCAATTTTGGGCTTACGTTGATAGTCAGACAGGAATTTTATAAATATAGTAGTATTTTCATTTATTAAAGAACTGCGGCTTTCTGCATAAGCTAAGCGCAGACGTAAATTAGTTAGCTTAGTAGTGATCTTCTTCTTTTGAATGCTAATTAATGGCGAGTGACGACAGAAAGAGAAGTCAGTGTTTAATTCAATATATGCTAATTAACAGTAGAAATAGTCGTTGTTGTTTTAATACATTTATAAACTAACAACCTTTGAGTTTAAGTTGCAGTCTTGAACGGAAATTGTGCTAGACTTGATTGTCTTAGATGTCAAAGGCAAAGTCTGTGATTAGTACAATATAAAAGTTGTTATAACTAAGGTTATTATTATAAGTTGCTATGATATATGTTTAATAAATTATAATATTGTAAAAGTTTTACAACGAAGTATTTATTTAATACTTTTTTACCATAACATAACCTTTTTTTTTACTTTTTCGCACTTGGCCGCTGGTTGTTGTTGAAGCACATCAGCTTATATTCCCTTCAAGCAATCACCGTATGGCTAAACAACCTCTGTTGGGTTTTACGAATGTTATAAAAAATAATCGACTCCTAGCGCTGCAAATAACACTGGATGGCGCTCGACACTCGAGTTTATTTAAATTTTCGGAAATTCTCGATAACTTAACACATTTGGTAAGATTTTCAACATACTTGATTGATGAACATGATGATTTGCTACATAGGTCGTTTAGGAAGATTATATTTCATAATTATAACAATGACTTCTTAATATTATATATAGAAAGTGTATCACGACGAGAATATTGTGACCTTCAGACTTTATAAAAATAGGAAACTACCTCCACTTAACAAGGAAAAATTAAGATACCCCGTGTAACTTGATTATAATCGTGTAATTAAATATTGTTTAACATATAATGTTATAATATTAGGTTGCCAGAAGCAAATTTAATTTAAAAACAAAAATTTATTAACAATAAACTAGAACGATGCTAGTAGTTTTATAAAATATTTATTTATTTATTTATTTATATACTCTTTATTGCACACCAAAATAGACAAAAATAATAGGAGTAAAACAAAAACAAAGAAAAGAAAAATGTACAATAGGCGGCCTTATCGCTAAAACAGCGATCTCTTCCAGGCAACCTTTGGTAGATATTTTGCCATCTAATAATTCGTATTATTTCAATCGACTGAAACGCCCATACTAGTCGTGAAAAGGGCCGAAGCTGTCTTAATATACACTAATCACATATCATTGGCACTCTTCATGCTCTATTTATTATTTAATATTCAAATAACGTGTAATACATCTAAAAACAGAAATTACCAAGGTTTTCTCTAAAAACATCTTTAAAATAAAAATAATCGTACAACATTTCAGCACCATTACCGGATAACTAGTTTGAGCGTAAATGAAATAAAAAAAAAACAAACTAATCTTACATCTTTGTAACAATATTAAGATTCCATTGAAAAGTTTTAATTAGAAAACAGAAAAAATCAGTTTCCACTGAATAAAACAGACCACATTTCCTGACATTTAAAAGATACATTTGGTGGTAGGGCTTTGTACTTGGTGGTAGGGCATTATACTTGGTGGTAGGGATTTGTGCAAGCTCGTCTGGGTAGGTACCACCCACTCATCGTCTATTCTACCGTAAAACAGCAGTACTTGCTATACATCTTACATATATACATACATACATAACATCTTAGTTCCCAAGGTTGGTGGCGCATTGGTGGTGTAATCGATGTTAACATCTCTTACAATGGCAATGTCTATGGGCGTTGGTGACCACTTACCATTAAGTAGCCCATACGCTCGCCCGCCTCCACATGGTATAAAAAAAAAAAAAAAACGATACTATGATGAATGCCAAATGTATTACTGTTGAGTGACTGCTTTCTTTCAAAATATCATAAATTATATTAAATTCACTAATGAAAACTACAGACAGTAGCTTTAGAAGTTTTCTAATATACCTTACGTCATATTCGAAACTGTAAAAGTATATAGCGGCTTTTGTAAGAAAGTTTACAGCAATCATTTAGTTTTCAGTTTCGACTAGCTCGTTCTGCTTATTTAACCTAACCTAGATTTTACAGTTTTCCAATTTTTACACAGAGCTGCAAGTATTGACTCCTTTTATTACCATGAAATGTTGAATGTGAATTTTAAAATATATATTCTTTCTGTAGAAAAGAATATTATGTACTTTCGAGAGCTTTGACGAGCGCAGCCGAGAAGTCTAATGTATTTACCATAATTGGATTTAATTTTAATGCCTCAAATAATTTAAATTTGTGGTGTTATATATCAAAAGTTTCGAAAAAGGTAAATTCTAATTTCTATCACCCGAATATAAATATAATGAAATGATGTACTTATAATATCGTTAAAATCAATAATAATAATGCTAATAATACGAGTTACTATTAAAAAACTAGTGTTAGTGTTTGATATTAGAAGGTTACAAGTTTGAAAGTAACGGATATTTGAATTATTTTTCGATTCGTCGACATCCGTAGGCTTACTATTCTAGCAAGTACTTTTAAGGTATGACTTTCTAAGATCACTGGAGTCACTGGGGGAAGAAATCAATAATAATAAAAAAAAACATTGAAAGAAATTATCATTAGCAACAATTGCACATAGGCCTACCCTGAGTTTCATTCTTATCAGTAAATCTATCTTAAGTCATATTTATGAAAGTGAAGGAAAGAGAGAGCTAATGTGAACTGTTTATAATAATATCTAGTACCGTCTGATTGTCATAGTTAATATTCTATAATTGAATTTGTAAGTTAGTTCAAGTATCTCAGTTGCAAATATAACAGAGATATAGTTTGGAATTAGAGACGTATTTGCACTATTTGATTGCTTCAACATTTCCGCTGTGGCTTGGCCTTTGACATTGTTTCCCTGTAATAAGTGGAGACGCATGTAGCATCCCACATTACGCCCCGTCCCGTTTCGAGGAAGTCAGTAAAAGTCCATCGAATTTTGTGCTATTGTAACGACTAATTAAAGAGAACTCAAATATATTATCTGGATCAATAATGGCGGCAAGGGCACATATATATATGACAAGAGCCCTTTTTATTATACAATACTTAAGAGAACCGTGACGGAAAGTCCCATATGAAATCTTTTTACAAGAAAGAAAAAAGCCAAAGGGGAAGGCTTGTTACATCTTCTTTCAGCACAATCAAACATACATACTTATATGCTCAAAGCACAATGTGGTAGCGGATATTTACTCAGCTTAAATCAAATTAAATCAAATCAAAATACTTTATTCAACATTGAAGCATTATACTCGCTTATTCATAGTCAAACTATAAACTACCAACGGTCCGGTAAAGAAATACCCAGTCCTGAAAAGAATCGGCGAAAGAAACTCAGCGATGCTATAAAAAAGGCATATTTTATACAAATTTACAAAAAAAAAATAGCATTACGGCGATCGTCTCATTCCCTTTAACACACAAGCGGTAGTAACTTAAAAGAATTGTACATATTACGGATTAAAAATATATAAGACTAGCTGTGCCCGTGGCTTCACCCGGATATAATGAATAAAAATGTAATAAATTATTTTATTACTATAATAACACACACGCGCGCGCGCACACACACACACACACACACATACACATACATACACAATCATACATATGGCTACTGGTAAAGAAATACATAATTAACAATTTGAAATTAATTTTCATAAGATATCGTAGGGTTTACCCATCTGTCGGAGCGTCACGGTAGCATGCGCAAGCGATCCCGTGGCGCTCCCGCTAAGACGGGAAGGGTACCGCTGGTTTTTTAGTGGGTATTCCAATGACCGGGGCGTACTCGACGCCCTGGACATATGGCGAGATCCACATACCCCCCACGAAGATATTACAGCGAAAAAAAAGAAAAGAAAAAGAAACAAAGTGTTTACCGATCTGGTACTTACCTGTCTGACTACCTGTAACATAAAAAAATTAGTAGGACAATCTGTCATGTTATCACAAAAGTGTTCGTGTTTAATTCTAGGTTGACTGTTTGGCTGATTTTGTTTTGATTACCTATTTTTAGAACAATAACAACATAATAACACACATTCTTAATTAATATTTACTCTTTTTATACTTACAGATGATAACTTTCGTGAAATGATCTACGAAGCTCTAGAATACTTGGAGACGCGCCCGCCAAGATACATGATTTGGCATGTATTCCCGATCGATATTAATTTAGTCCCAGGACTATTAGATATATGTACAACATATATTATTATTCTTTTGCAATTTCGATATTAATATGCGTAATGAACAATGAATATATAAGTGTTCTGTTTTTATGTATTACTTTAACTTACCATATTATGTACCTAATTTATGTGTATTATTATAAAAAAGTTTAAATTGTCTATAAAAGCACTTTCAAACTTTATATAAAACTAGCTGTGCCACGTGGCTTCACCCGCTTATAATTAATAAAAATATAATAAACACACACATATGGCTACTGGTAAAAAAATACGTAATTAACGATTTAAAATAAATTTTCATAAGATACCGTAAGGTTTACCGATCTTATATATGGCCTATCATTTGCACCATCACATGTTCATCAAGATTTATATAGTAGTATACATAGAATAATAACGCTTAGAAGGATAGTGTCATACAAAGTTTCGCTCACGGTCGTATACACAGGTCTTGCAACTTCAAAATGGGGTACGTTGACATAATGACGCTGTTATGTTCAATTTACGGCCGCCAGAGGTATGACAATTCGCGTAACAATTATCCCGAACACTTTTGCAAATCCAAACAAAACAGTTAAATAACAAAACAAAAATAACAAAAAAACCGCAAAACTCATCAAAACGATATAAGAATGATTAAATAACACAATACTTGGGAGAGAAAAGTATCAGCTTCGATAGCAGCGACGTAGTACCTCAAGCGGTTGGTATTGCGAATTAGCAGTTGTAACACACTCGTACCGCATCTCTCACCTCTGAAATTGGACTTAGTTGCAAGACCTGTGTCTACGACCGTGGTTTCACTCAAAATTGAAGTAACTAGAATTAATGTTTGTGTAAGTGTCACGTACGTTACAGACACCGACACGCCCACATACGACCGAATTATGTTGCAAGTGAATACACATTTTCCCCATAAAGTGAGGAAATTGATATTGTTTGAACTTGAATTATGAAATATATTTTTTTGCATTTAATTAATTTGAATTATTACGTAGGTTGTATTCAGATGTGACAATTTGTCAGACAATATTATTGTACGTTATTATTTTTTCATTAAAATTAATTAAACAACGCTGAAAGGTTTTCTGACAGTAAATTGTGATAAAAAGTAGATTTATGGATTTAGTTGGTTTCCAATTTCTCTTCGATTAAGTTGTATTTTATCTATCCATCGAGCAGCAGCAATTGAATTCGAAGGAAAGCTAAAAAAGATTACAATTAATCAATAAGTATTATAATTATATATTGCAATATTATTTATTTCATTTTAGCTTTTATTATTATAATGATCTCTTTTTTTAAATTTATTTAGTAATATTTTTTAGTATCGCTCTTATTTTATGTATAATCATAAAGAAAAAAAAATCATAATTAGTTGAACAGTATTAATGTTTTATACGTAATTTAAAAAAGTTAAAATAATAATTTTAAATATTTATTTATAAAAATAAATAAATATTTAAAATATTAAGCGATCGTGGTAAATATATTTTCCATAGATGTCAACATTTTTATTGTAATGGCGTCTTTTGTTTACAAAGTCTTTTTATGTTTTGATGAATGTATTTTAGCAAAAATTATAAGTTGCCAAATAGTACTTACGTGTGAAATGTGATTTTGTTATACTTATTTTTTTTATGTGTGACACCCTTTTACTACTTCTGACTTCAATTCGCTTGGGCCTATACTCCTTCTAAGCGTTAGTATTCTATGGTAGAATATAGATAATATATGTAATACACAGTTATTTAGTTTTTCGATACTATTGCTGTAATATGTTAATATATATATATATAGCTTGCTGTGCTAACACATTATTTGGATTGTAGGTCAAATTTACGAAACCAAAGATTGTTCAATTTATTTAAGTCCCTCCACTAGTTGGATATAGTTACGAAAGCAATTATTTTTACTGAGCTGGCCAGCGAGCCTGCTTGTAAAATAAATTATAAAGGGAATATAGTATGGCAGTTGTTCAGAACTTATTAAAACTTTTTGATTCCTTACTAAGATTCGATTGCTAGTTAAAATTTACGTGATTTTAGTTTATCTTATCATTTTCGAGTTTAAATATTATGTACAAACTAAAATATGTCTATAGTATGCTTAAATTTGCTATTGCCACAAGCGTAGAGGCGTCAGTCACGTGAGTGCCTTAAGCGAGAGTGGACGTATTCGAATAGCACTGTCTAAGTGCGCATTTGAGTATTTAAGCTACATTACAGATACGAAAGCTTTAGTACTGTATGTACATGTTTAATTATGAAAGGCTTATGAAGTAATATGTCTTATATTATAATTTTTTATTATATGTTTATGTTGTTACTGTTGTGTACGATATGTGTAATGTAAGGTAGATAGAAAATTATTTTAATAAAGACGTAACAGTTACTTTATCACCAATTATACAACAAAGCTTAGTTTAAATAACATTAAAAGGTGTCATTTATACTGAAAAATACATATTATTTTAATATTGATTGTCAAATCTATTTCAAGGAAGGAAATACCATCATCATAAAAGTATAAATAACCGTCTGTTGGTTGCTTTTCTCCAACATTCCTTTTAAGGAGATTACGGATTTTTCAACCACACTATTTTAATGCGGATTGGTAGATAAACTTATGTATGTGGCTGTGTGATTTCCTTACGTTATGTTCCTTAACAACTAAGCATGTGATGAACTGTAAACACAAATTAAGCACATGGAAAAAAAGACCCCTCATTTATGTTTGCCCGGGTTTGAACTCTTAATCTTCGGTTGAAGTTCACGTGGTCTAACTAATGAGCTTTCATCTTATGTCATTAGTATGTGTGTTAATTATTGCAATTGAATTTCAAACCATTTCCATTCAACTGATCATTCCGATTAATCTGATAATTTGCACGCCTAAATTTATTTTAATCTGATGGCAAGTTACGTTCCTCAATAAACATTAGTACTCTAAGAAATAAGTCACTTTTGACACTTTCAGTATATCGGAAACCGTGTCGTCTAAGATTTTATGTACCTCGTAACATTCGAGTAACTTAGAAGCATTAGAAGGTATTACATTGACGGTTGAATAGCTGAAGAGTGGAAAGAGACCTACACAAACCGGTACAAACCGGTTTATTATTTCATTTTTTAAATATCATCTAATTTTATTGTTCACTTAGTTACTCGATGTATAAATATATATGCATGTGACGTGGTATAATAATAACAGAACAGTATTAAACACAACGTTAGTTTATTAATAGGCAATTAACGATCACCAAACTGAACGGGAAGGCTATCGTCATTGTGGTTGTATTGTCGATTCCTAATTCAACAACTTTATCATTGAATTGATTTACATTGTGTGTTATAATTATTATTTAGATACATCAATTATTCTGCGGTTTCAAATGTATAACAGTTAGTTTCGAAAATTGTACGAGTCAATGACATTAAAATTTGAATAGTCAAAATGAACAGCCCGAAAATGTTTTTCTGAGCTTCTTTGTTTTTGACGAAATGGCTTGTAGCTTTCACCAAACCGTTCAATGTCGGTTGGAAGACGTGTGGTAGATATTCACATACAACTTTCTTCACGATGATTTCCTTATAACGTTATATTTCAGTAGTTCATTTGTTCCGTAGCGACGTGAAAATAGTATTATGGATGTTAAAAAATCAATAACTTTTTATGGCTCGACCTGGGGTTCGAACTCTAGACTTCGGGGTCTGCGGACTTATATCTAGCCACTAGACCAATGAAGCAGTCATATTCATAAATGAGTGGAATCAATGAGTCAGTCAAATTTCTAAGAAACTGTTACTATATTCATATAAAAAGTCACCTTTTGTCATATCTCCTCATTTCGAGAATATTCCCCTCGCTGCCACAGCCAGTATCGGGATACTTGGCGTTGAGATTTCGAACATTGTTCAGTTCCGCGGTCAATTGGAAGTTAAAGCCAAATTGGCTTCTAAAATGCTTGAAGTACTCAACAAGGCAAGACAGTACTTCACGTCGGCTCATCGTCTAAAACGTTACAAGGCGCAAATTCGGCCCCACATGGAGTACTGCTCTCATCACTGGACGGGAACTCCTCAGTACCAGCTTCTTCCCTTTGACCGCATTCAACGTAGAGCAGTTCGAATTGTTGACGAACAGGTTTTCACCGACTGGCTTGATACTTCGGATCTGCGTAGAGATGTCGGGTCACTCTGCATCCATCAGCGCGATTTTTAAGGCATTTTCTGCCCCGCACAACCAACCTGTGGAACCAGCTTTCGGCAGCGACTTTTCCGAACCGATATGACATAGCAACCTTCAAGAAAATAGCGTAATCTTTCCTTAAAGGCCGGCAACGCACCTATAAGCCCTCGGATGTTGCAGGTGTCCATGGGCGGTGGTAGTCAATTTCCATCAGGTGAGCCTCATGCTCGTTTGCCCTCTCTTACATAAAAAAAATAGATGATAAAAAGTGCGAAGTTATAATAACTTTAATCTTAATTTCTTGAATAGTTAATTATGGGACATGAAATTTTATTTTTTATTTAAATTTTATAAGAAATGATAATTCTATAAAAAAGATTAATACATTAGTAATTTTAGCTGCTAAAACTAGAGAACAAATTCCTTTTAGTTAGTGATTGCCTGCAGCTATAGCTGCTCCTACTCCTATTTCTGCTTAATGTTGTGTTTCAGTTTGAAGGGTGACTGAGCCAGTGTAATTACAAGCAAGGGACATAACATATTAGTTCCCAAGGTTAGTGGCGCATTGGCGATGTAAGCGATGGTTAACATTTCTTTTAATACCAATGTCAATGGGCGTTGGTGACCACTTACCATCAGGTGGCCCATTTGCCTACCTATTCTATAAAAAAAAGAAGCCTTGGCGAAGTCCGTGATTTCATAGCGGTTTTGACCTTAATGACATTTAAACATAAAATTTAAGTAAATTATGGTCGAATTTTGACTACTGGGCGATAATTAGTTAATATAATACTTTGAATTACCTCGAAATCAGTGTTCAATGTGCCAACAACGAGCGTCCAGCCCTGTCCTATTAAGATTAGTGCAATTCACGTTCATAGCAAACACGCATGTCAGTAACAATCAACATGATGAAATTACACCATGTCAGGTGTCTACGCACACCAAATGCACTTACCTCGAAACGCCTTGTAATTGTATTCATTACACACTTGCTGAGCCTGCAGTCGAGAATACATGCTGAATTATTCATACTCATTATCTTTATACATGCATATATAATTATTAAATCGCCTGTCCTGACTGAACGACAATGATTAGTCGAAACTACTATTATTACTAAGAAATTTTAACTTTGTATAAATTTTACCCGAACGAAATTGTGACGGGTTGCTAGTCTATAATATTTATATATATGCTAGAATGGTTTGTACGGTTATATACTACATATTATATATTATACAGTTATATTTAACAACAAAAATAAGAAGATTAAAGGTTTATAACTTCACCCTATATCTGCTAGGAGAGGTACAGTATATATAATCGTCAAACTAATGTAGATAATACTAAATGTGTGCATAAAACAAACATTTGTACCTCAGTTTTAATAACTGAATCTCAATTATTTATTTTACTAATTGATAACTGTCTGAACGGAAACTATTTTTTGTACAAAATTGAATACTAGATTAATCAATTTGGTACGGGGCCACGGGAAATCCCACTGGTTTTAGGCACTGGTTTTAGGCAACATTTGGATGGATTACTTAGAACAAAAAGATTTGAACTCAGGACAGCCTATTGTCGAATAGTATTGATGACATGCTCTGCTTTATTAACACGACGTCGATAAATATTTAATTTTAATTCGATCTGAAATAACTTTCATATAAATGAATGAAAAGTCAGAATGTTGAATTTCAGAAAGATCTGTAACCTTGAAACCGAAGGTCAGACCTGATATTTTTTTATTATTTTTTATTTTTTACCTATAATAGGCTAGCGTTTGACCGTTGTCTTGCCTGATGTTAAGCATAGACACGGTCTACGATGTAACACGCTTGCCTAGAAGATACCTGTTAACTCTTGATTTGAAGACACCAACGTTGTAACTATCGGGAAATACAGACTCAGGCAAAGTATTCCACACTTTAGCAGTGCGAATGATAAAGGTGGATTCGAAGCGCTTCGTACGTAGGCGGGGAATTTCCACTGTATTCCACTGTGTATGGCGCTTTGGTCGCGTTTGCCTGGCCGTTCGATACTAAAAGGGGACGGGCGGAATTAATTTGTGTAATTCCTGAGCACATTCTCCGAAATGTATCCGATAGAAAACTGAAAGTGACGCAACTACACGTTTTTTTTTTTTTTTTTTTCTCATTTATTTTAAAGAGGGTTTTTTCTTTAGAAAATGCCACCCTCATAGTGCTCACAGAACTTTATAAAAAAGAAAACCAAAGTTATTTAATGAAATGTGCCCAGAATGAAGCCGAAGAGCTGTGACAATAGAATACCTGCTCATATTGGCACCATCAAACTAAATACTTTTCTGTAGTCCGGGCTGCATTGTCCTGTACCAGATCCCCTTAGTTAGCGATCGCTCATCAAAATGCTCTCTCCAAAATTTATGAAATCTATGTTTAGCTAAATATAATAATTCCGAATGATATGGTAGGCAATGGTAGTAAATACCATTTCGTGCTGCATGTTTTGCTAGTACATCAACTTTTTCATTATCCTCTAAACCAATATGAGCAGGAATCCACTGCAACATCACTTTTTTATTTTGACGAGAGAAACTTAGAATAGATTTTAAGATGGAATAGGCTATCGGAGTTCCTCGAAAGGTCGAGGTAGACCGAGCCACATGTTAGAGAGCAGTTTTAGAATCCGACAAAATTACAAATCTGTCACAATCTATAGAACCGATATATGATAAAGCCTCCAAGATGCCTAATAACTCTGCACGCATCACAGATATCTTAGTATCTACTCTAAGTTGACAGCTAGTATTAGTTTGGGGGTCATAAAAACCAACACCAATATCAGAGATATCTTTTGAGCCATCTGTAAACACTTTGTAAAATGAAGAATATATTTCTGTAATTGCCCGTTCAGATAATAATTTTAAAGCTGCTTTATTATAATTACTTTTACTTTGGTCAATTGAGGCTAAAGAACATTTAATGTGAGAGGATAAATCCACACTGCTAACCCACGTGTCTAGACTAAACATTTCTAGATTATTGCTTTGGTGGATTCCGAAAGCATTATAATCATTGTGAATCGTAATAAGCAATGGTAGTTTCTTATTTCGCCAGTAAGAATTGGTACACACATTTTGGAATTTATTTAATGACTTGATAATTTCGTTATTAGCTATAGATTTGCATTTTAGCCAAAATTTAACTCCCAAATAATATCTTCTGATCGACAATGGCGGTACGCAAAGCTCATTTTCCATTATATGGATCGGTGTAGTCTTAATAAAACAAACACGCCTGCGTGTTGGTTGCATTGAACATGACCAAATTGGCATCGCCCCAATCGGACACTGCCTTAAGGGTCACGCTCAGGCGCTCAACCATGGCCTCTCTCTGAGCCTGGATTTGGGCCTCACTAGCTCGTGCGTTGGACCTATAGCTCCCGACAACTGTGCAGTCATCTGCGTACCCATGGATACCGGGCATCAGCAAATCATTGATATGCAGCACAAATAATGTTGCCGAGAGCACTGACCCCTGGGGAACACCGGCATTTATGGTCATATTTTGATCCAAAGAGTGGCCATCAATCACCACTTGGTTCCCTCTGATCTGATCAGTGATCTCATATGAGTGATCTCATATGAGTGATCTCATATGAGTGATCTCATATGAGTGATCTCATGTGAGTGATCTCATGTGAGTGATCTCAAATGAGTGACCTCATATGAGTGGTCTCATATGAGTGGTCTCATATGAGTGGTCTCATACGAGTGACCTCATATGAGTGACCTCATATGAGTGGTCTCATTCGAGTGATCTCATATGAGTGATCTCATATGAGTGTTGGCACTTGGTGCTGCTGGAAGTGTCAAGACGCGAAGACTCCGCAAATAAAGACGCAAAGAGATTTGCTTTCTCTTCGGCGGTGTGAGCTAGCGTCCCATCAGGCTTCTTAAGGGAAGGCAGTGAGGGGCGACAAAAGTTCGCTTCAACCAATTTTGCTAGGGACCAATACACTACGTACCCGGGGGGTACGAAGCCAGTTTTTTCCCTATTCGACTAATGTGATCGAAACGTGACTTTTACATAGCTTTCTTGCATACCTTGGCGGCCTTATTAAAGGCTAAAGGAAGAGTCAGCAGATTGGGAAAGAATGCGCTCTTTCCTAGCATGCTATCCTTGGCAGCGTGTGTGCTTCTCTGCTGGGGATCCCTCGGTTAGCGCGGATAGTGTGACAGATTTGCTGCGTCTGGCCATGGAATATCCGCAATAAAGACGCAAAGAGCCTATGAGCCTAATCTAAGAATATATATATGTATATACATGAACTATTGGTGGATTTTTTTTATTATTATTATTTAATTTAACTTTAGTTGATCAGCCTATTGTATTTATTTTTTATTTTAATTGTTTTTTTTTTATTTTTATTATTGTAAACAAATTTCAATTTGTGTAAATTTCGTAGGGCCATATTTAAAATTAGCCTAAAACATACCCACTTATAAAAAAATATTAACACTTCCCCACTACTTAAAAAATAACAATTAAGATGGAATGGCGAATTAAATTTTACACATGTAAACTCTGTTCTCAATTAGTAAGTGACTCTAATATGTCTTATTGAGAATAAATTTCTTTAAATCTTAAACCTTACGGCTTTGTCCGGTGGGTGGTCACTAGATTGTTACCTAATTTGCACCACCCAGGTACTACGTATGGGGTTACGTATTAAGGGTATTCTCCCACGGACGAGGGTGACTTGGTCCCCAAATAGTTGAAATAGGTTGAATGGTTGAAGCAAATAATACGCATGTAATACGCATAAAGTAAGAGTCTTCACGCCACTTCGAATTAACATCTACGTCATCTTAACTTCTTACATCAATGTCTCAGATCGTTTCAATTTTTATAAAATTAGAATCCTCGCAGAGCGTCGGTGTATTCAAACGAAGTTAGTTCCTTCATGCGTTTGTTGTATTTTATTAGAAATAAAGATAATTACGGAGTTAGATGAAGAAAACTAAGCATATTATTCTTTATGAGAAATAAAGTTCTGTAACCCTAAAACTAGTGCAGTTGAAATCGAAAGGTGCTCGGAGTTTCCTAGACAGACAGACGACAGGTGTCTATTGAAACGTCTTCGAGTAAATTAACTTAAACTATAATATAAAACTTTATGAATTACGTCAACATATATTTATAGATTAGGCTTTGATCCTTGCATATTAGCAAAGCTATCAATAGTAAAGAAATTCATTTAATCATTTTAAGTTAAAATACAATAGATCCAATACACGGTAAAAATAAGTGCATGTCTATGGACAAAGGTGTTTTTTTTTATTAAACCAAAAACTGTTTAATTACAATCCTATGAACTTTTTAATTAACCATAAAAATACCACTTCATAGAGCGATGAAACATTTAGTGAGAATACCTGCAATTTTCGTGCTGAATACATCAAGTATCAAGATGGTTTTACTCTAGGGATGCGGACTCTGTTCTCTCACTTATTTACAGTTGTCAAGTAACTATCCCCAACTGTAATCGTACCGTAAATGACGTAGTGCGAAGTTGATGAATTGCAAAGTCAAATCAAAATTAATTAATACTAATAACCTTGCATGAAGCATATAATTTTTAAGCAATATTATCAAAAAGGCATCTCACTTGTGCAATGTTGACACTCGCTAATTTCACGTACCTATTGTTAGAAAATACTATTATTTTTAAAATAAAACAAAACATACATATCACTGAGTAAATATATTTTTTGCAAATCAAATTTTATTTAAATAATTATACATCAATACAGTGAATATTATAGTCAATAGTCTAATCGTTAATTGATTTTGTTACCAATACACCAAACGAACTGAGGACAAATCTATTCACATACTCCTCTTAAAGTCCTCAACCCTACTTAAAATTATAATTTATTCGACTACCATTCCTGTTGATTTTCTTACATTTTAATAAATATTGTCAAATCAGAACAACATTTATGTACAGTACACCTTTCTTAAAATTACATAGCTTACACTATATAAGGTAGGTGCGGGTATTAAGGCCTACCTAAGGGAGATTTGAAATAAATTAAAAACTGTTTATAGAAACCCACAAATTTTAATATTAATTAAAGCTGTAGATCAACTACTACAAAAAAAAAACAAATAAAAAAGGCAAATTCTGCTGTAAACAGAAACAAAATTAAACCTTTTTAAAAACCTTATTAGTAGGCCTTATAGTACGGTAGGGTAATAAGGCCTAAGATTTCAATTTGCTTAAATAGTCAAAATATACTAGGCACATTTGGTAAATGAGGTCAATAATAATAAGATGCATTCATTGTGCTTAAAGCCATTACAATAATTAAAATACGGTGGTACCACTCGGTGGTAGAGCTTTGTGCAAGCTCGTCTGGGTAGGTACCACCCGCTCATCAGATATTCTACCGCAAAACAGCAGTACTTTGTATTGTTGTGTTCCGGTTTGAAGGGTGAGTGAGCCAGTGTAATTACAGGCACAAGGGACATAACATCTTAGTTCCCAAGGTTGGTGGCGCATTGGCAATGTAAGTGATGGTTAAAATTTCTTACAATGCCATTGTCTATGGGCGTTGGTGACCACTTACCATCAGGTGGCCCATATACTCGTCCGCCAACATATACAATAAAAAAAAAAACCTTGGTTAACAGCCATCGGGGCACTTAAAATCACCTGTACCGGTGACAAGCTAACGCACTTTTTATGATACCGAATTTAGAACATTACCTTATATCATGCATCTTATCCTCTTCACAGCCGTGACAGAATAAACTAGCTTGGTTCTCTTTAGAACCACCCTTGGGGGTTAAGGTCCATTTTTTTCTCATTTTCTATTTTGTCAAACAGATCTTTGGAGCAGGAGTTTCTCTGCAATTAATTGCTTTTCTTCTAACTGTAACTGTTTTAATATTTCTAACTTGTGTAGGCATAAGATGTTAAAATTCTGTTCTTATTATTTGAGCGACCGACACATTATCGTCTTCATCATCCAAACTAGAACTATCGTAAACCATGCGGTAAAACCTTCCAGAAAGTCTGTTTCGAGTATTCTCAATTACTATTGTAGATGTCGATGGTTTTGGGATTATTGCGCCGGGGGAAGCTTGATTTAGTGAATTTTCTTTATCAACATCTTCAGATCTGAATCTTCTGTCTATAAGGAAGCAGCAAAAGCTGTTTCTGGAATTGCTCGTAAATTCAATGGATACAAACCAGTTGCTTTAAAGCCAAACAAAAAAAGGGTAACAAGGCCTACGATTAAATTTGGTAGACTATAATACCCGCTGATAAATAAATGTGTAAATAAATCATTTTTAGAATAATGATATATTTTTCAAACATCATGTTAATAGAAACCAAGAATAAAAGTAAACTAGAGCGTAAATTGATATAGTATAAGTGTAATATTGAAAAAAATATTTACGATCGATTCGAACGAATTCTTATTATTCGAGCCGAGCAACCGCTACTCACGATGAAAAACGTAACACTGGTGGCAGCAAATACGTGAGCACATAGCGACAAGTTTGAAGCGACATCTATGGGAGTTAACTACACACAATGGTGACCCCAAGCGAATACGATTTAACATTACATTATATTACATTTTAAATAGCATTTTTGTTACTTAGGCCTTATTACTCGACAGGCCTTATTACCACCTACCTTATATCATAAATGTCCGGGAGGGATATAAATCGTATCAATGGAACACTAATTAATATTAAGTATTGCTGTTTGGTAGGAGAATATCTGATGATGTGTCTGGTACCTACACATACGGGGTTGCACCAGATCTCACCTGATATAATTGAATAAACAAAATAATATTCAAGAGTTTGATAACTATATTATACTATTATCACTGAAAACAAATGTTCGATAAGATAATATGTAACGATAACTATTCCACATTATTGCATAAAATACTAGTTGCAATTCTATCATTGAACATGCCAAATATTTATCTAAGGCCGTTGAATAAATCTACTAAACGCGTATATCACAGACTACCAATGACAAAATGGACTTGGCAAATACGACAGCGGACGAAATTGAATTCGTATAGTGGAGGGGGCAACGAGGTTCAGCTTCCCTTTGGGAATCTTCGACTGGCTGGCGTTGAGATAGGAAATTCAAACTATTCAGTAAAACACATTCTTAAATGTTAAGTAAAACTATATTTTAGTTGATAATATAAATTAATATTCACTAAATTAATGTAACGTAATACTTAAGTACGTACGTAAGTCTCGGACATTCTTTGTGCAGACAACCTCCTTTTTTGTAATCACTCTACTATATTAAAAACTATATAAACAAATTATTTATCAAATGATTATATAATTATAATGAAATTATATAATTATAAAGACAGACCAATGATCAGCATTATATTTTATAAAGCTCGAATTATATACTTGAGTAAATAATATATATGTATATATTTATTTAATTATATCCATTTTCTATACTTCAATTCTCACCTTTTATTTATCCTTTAAAAATAAAAAAGTTTCACTACCATTGAGTAATATTAAAAACTTCATTACATTTTAATTGACATAATACAAAGCTTTTACTCTTAAATTTCAATATTTTAAAATATAACAAGATTTTGCATTGCATTTGCATCTTCGGTTAAGATTCACGTATACGCAGTCGTCAAAACCGTATTGCAATCGAATTGTTATAATATATTATATAAAATTAACTGTATGTATTACTCTACACATTGTTCCCGTTTACTCGAGCGTTGATTTTGTATAAAGTATTCACCTACTATTTGCTAATACTTCAACTGAATTTATTCACACGTGTTCAGCTTTAACTGTTACACCTTAAACAATACAAAACGCATTTAGGCTTTCCCAATACAGCTTCGAACTTTTTGTTGTTAGTGCGGTCGTGTACCTCGTTTTTAGTACCTAAATATTGTAAAGTGTTACGGCATGTTGGTGCTACACCTGGGATTTGTTTCCTGTTCAAATATATATGTTTTGTTCAATATAAAACAAAACTCAGCATGGAAATTACATCGAGTTAATATTGACGTGAACAAAAATATTCGTATGGATGCGATTCCGTAATCAAAGCCCTCTGAAAATTCAATATTTTTGAATTTTTCTTATTATGAAAAAACTTATTATGTAATTTAAGGTAACACCACATGACCTTAGTGTCAATGATACCATCAGGTAACTAACGCAAGACATTCATTAAAACTATATATTCGCTGTGATATATTCTACTACCGAATGAATGAATGAATGAAATTATATTTATTTCTCATCACAAAGGAGAAGTACAGTCAGTTGGATTTATCAGTAGTATTTAACAAAGTTTACAATGTTCTCATTTCTTTGTGAGAGACTGGTATCCATACCAGTAATAACTGTTTTACAGATTACCAGGCTCCCACTCTCACGAACCGGTACAGTGGTAATAATTACTATTGACTACTAAATTTAGTAGATCATTCGTACATTCGTAATTAAATGTACGTATTTAATACATCATATCAAAAACACGCGAGAAAAGAAATATAATTGCAATATTAAATAAAATGGTAAACAAATTAATAATGTAAACATATCATCAATATTTGTGAGTGTGTGCGTGTGTGAGTGTGTGTGCACATGTGTGTGTTGCTGTTTTAAAAGAATAAATTAATGTATAATTAGTATAGCATATTAGTCTCGATGTAATAAAAACATTGAAGTTTTAATATTTGAATGTTGCTATTTATAAAATATCATATGTAAAGAACTGAATCTAATTAAATAAATTAGATATCTTTGGGTGGCAAATAGCGGATAATCGATTCCCAAGCGATGCACAGCGAACTATTTCCTGTTTTTCTCTACAATTAATGACCATTTTCTAGGTGGGCTAGCAATTAGACGAAATTTATGTGAACGTGTGGTCCTGAAGCTTTTAATTCGGACCACTTGATCTCGATTCAGAGGTGGTTAAATAGATTTAAATTATGCTCTACCTGGACTGTAAAATTCGATTTGTATTACAGTTAAAAAGTAAGGAACTAACTAAAACCGACAATCTAACGAAGTTCTTCGTAAAGCGTTTTATAATTAATCGATGACTCTGAATGTGTGTTATTATTTGTGTAGTTTACAATTTATCTAGTAGGTTTTTTGTACATTGATCTAATGACATAGACGCTACATAACTGCTAATAATATCTTGACTGTGTCGTTAGTCAGTTAGTAATAGTTTGATTATAAAAATGCACAATTAAAGTCCTAGGTTTAAGCACTGGGTTCAGTGGCAGATTTACCAGCAGGCTGAGTACGCTTCAGCCTAGGGCGGCAGATTTTGTGGGGTGGCAAATTTGGGGATCAAATATTTTTATTTTTGCTACCTCATAGATATCAAAAATATTTTTCACTCTTACTTATCATTGTATAGGGTTTTCCATTAAGGGCGCTTGATCTTTGAAATGCAAAAAAAAATACATGTAGGAGAGATATTTGCGAATTTTTTTTTTTATTTGGAAGGTCTATCGGAATTTGACTTACAGGATAACTTGTGTATCAATGTACAATATAATAAGAGGTCATAGATCAAACTGGACAAAGTTTCATTACAATATGTTCAGTGTTTTGGTGGTGATGGTAATAGTTAGAGGCAAATATAGTTATTTACTTTGACATTTATAATATTAATACAGTTGTATAATTTATATGTTGCAGGACAAATATGCTAATACAGTTTTACGAGCTTATCAAAATACATTGAATTATTTCGTCGATGCAACTCCAGTATAAAACTGGTGCCGGTTTATTAGTCCCACGCTCGTAATAAAAGCGGCCATTCCAAAATGGCAGGGTTACCAAATATTTTGACATATTTATTATTGTTAATTTGTAATAAAAAGATAAAATAATATTCATATCAATCAGATTGAGAAGCTACAAAAAACAGCAAACGTATAATCAATTAAAATCTTTTGGTAACATTGTATTTATATAATTAATAGAATTAGTTAGTTAATCATGATATTAAATAATTGGTGGTTAATTTAAAATATTAGGGGTGTAAATATAAAATATCAATATATTATAAAAAAGCACGCGTGCGTCCCAAGGAAATAACGGGAAAGATCGATAAATCCTACGGTATCTTATGAAATTAATTTTCATAAGATACCGTGGGATTTACTGATCTTCTATATGACCCATCATTTGCGCCATCCCATGTTCTTTGTGTGTACCAATTTTCATTAAGATTGGTCAAGCCGTTCTTGAGTTATAAGAAGATATGCCGACAGACAGACAGACAAAAATGAAAAAAAATAGTATAATGTGAATCACTGCATCATAAAACGATTATTTATTACAAAATTAGGTGAAAAAAAATGTACAGACAGAGTCAACAGATTTATATAGTAGTATAGATTAATCTATATTATTTAATTTATTACAAAACAAATTTTATAACCCGATCCCCGGTTTGACCCGTCTATAATTATTATAAAAAATAGCGTACAAACTCGACTTAAAATTTTTACACATATCGCGTACAAACTTTGAAACACATACAAATAAAAACTTCTAAATTTAGTGATAGCCCCGAAATAGCCTCGACATAAGCTTAGCCCGAATTAAAGCCGTATTTATAGCGGTCCACGCATCGATTCCCATGACGATAACGTGTAATTCGACTATTTTGGTCAATAGTGTACAATGCCCGTTACTAACGAAATATGGGCCGGGCCGACAGCTCATCGGTTGGCCCTTTATTGCTAAAAAATATAGCCACCGAAAGAAATAAATGTTTAGTGCGATTGTACTCCTTAATCTTCACACAACTAATGTCTTCAGGGGAGAATAAGAGTATATCTTACTAAAAGGAGTTACTTAAAATCGATACGTATAGCGTCGTCTATAATTCAATAAGAGGCTTTGAATGTAGCGACTTGTGACTTTAATGTTGTTTTCAAATCTTTGTCAAAACCGTTTGCAAGTTTTTAGTTAAAAAGTTTTTATTATGACTGTTATAAATAATTAATAAATAATTTGGATGTGATTTGACCTACGCTATCGATTTCCCAATTTTGTTTTCAACTACACTGTCAACTGAGTGGACGTGGAGTAGACTTTTTAATGTGGAGTTATCGTAAAAAATGACCAACAAAATTGTTTGCATCCAAGACAAATGTAAACAAAAAAACAAACAAAATTCCTTCTTTTTTGAGTCGGCTAATCTAAACATTAATAAATAAAATTTGAGTTAAAGTTACAATTGTATAACAGGATTTCAAATTTATTGTATTACAGCAAGCATCGCCAAAAGTCATCAAAATAACAATTGACCATAGAAACTAAAACTGCTTAACGTGGGTATCGCTTGTACGGTGGCGAAAAGTCAAGCAGTAAAAACAATACCAAAATAAGTTGGCGGCAGGTAAATAGCTTGCCGTAAATTCTTCTACCAAAACTTGTTTCTTGCACTGGTATAAAACACACAGTGATGATCACAAATAGGTAAGGATGAGGATAAGAAAATGATGATGATCCTCTCAAACTCATGAAGTTATATTAGTTTATCTTTCTTCAACGTGGACAAATATCATAAGAGAGTAAAACAGACTATTCGGAGTAATTCATTTAGTGTACGTGCTAAGGCCCTCAACGCGATATACATAAATATGAAGTTTTATTATAAGATTTAATTAAACGGGCATCGCTATTCATTCCTGCTCGCCACTGAATACAGACTTAATACGATAACTTCGTAGCAATCCAGTGTGCTATATTCCTCTGTGGGCTCTTTTAATTACTGTCTGGGCCATGTATCATAAATTCTAATGGACTCCGCTCCCGTACTCCCGCAAATTGCATTTTAGAATATAAACGTATACAACACATGACGTGATCGAAAATTTAAATTTTAATGACATTAATATTGAAGTCGTTCGCGTTAGCGTCTATTTGATTGATGGTTCTTTATAATTGGTTTAACACATACACACATTACGGGGGCTGAATAACAAAAAAATATATTGCGATTTTAGCCGCGGTGTCATTAAACCGAGGTACCATTATTTTTTTTATTTTACGTTGAAACAGCTTTACTGTGTACAATAAAATTATGAATAGATTTTAGATTAAAAAGTTCCAATTTAATAAATCGCAAATTAATATGAAACATCGAGGTGGTTTTACGTGCTTTGACTATATAGTTTTTTTAATAGATTTTTCAACGATCAAACCTGGCTAAGTTTTTTCAACGAAGGGGTACGGGTCTTCGGAAGGTACTCTGGCAATGGGAGGAACCGGGTTAAGTGATTTTTTTACTAAATAAAACCCTTACGATGGCCGTCCTCGACACAGATTGGAGGTCGTGGGATCGTTATCACATACTCATCCGCTAACGAGGTAGTTAATAACAAAAACGGTATTCAACATGTCGCAAACAACTCATTTAATTAGTGCGTAAATATACTGTTTGTTCTTAAAAAATGGAAAAAAAATAACTATCGTCCCTTTTCTGAAATAAAGTAAACGAGTGTCAACTTCGTTTCAAAGAATGAAGCTTCCGAAACGTACAATGTACGTTAATAATTGAAAATATATCTAAATTTGTATATCATTATTTATACTTATATCCTATAAAATAAATTTATAAATGCTTTAGTGACAAGCGAAATTTAAAATAATAAAAGGTAAAATAACTGTTTTAGTTTTTATTTATAAGTTTAAAATCTAAAGTATACAAATCTACAAGATCTTTATAAAATACTAGCGGGTCCCCCGCGGCTTTGCCCGCGACATAATAAAATATGTTATATGTGGTCTTTTTTTTAGCTGTGAAAACAGTAAATTTCAAGCAGATCAGACCATTCTTTTATACTAATGTGTCTAACCCATTTCTCCAGTTTGGGGTTGAATTTTCAAAAATGACAAAATACGTATGCATTTATTTTTGCTCAGAAGCTTTAAAATTTTCGAAAACCCTGGAGTACGTATTTATTCATTTATAACCAGAGGCTTGTATATAAAATTTCATGCTTCTTACATCGAAATTCACGGACCTGCGATACGAACTTTCAACCACGTTTTTTACCTTCTTGCGGGTTAGTTTTTAAAAAACCCTGAAATATATATTTATCTATTTCTAACCAGCAGCTTGTATATAAAATTGCATGCTTCTTACATCAAAAATGACGGACCCGTCACACAAACTTTCAACCCCTATTTCACCCTCTTGGAGGGTAGATTTTCGAAAACCCTGAAATACGTATTTATTTATATCTAAACAGAAGCTACCATATTAAATTTCATGCTTCTTACATGAAAAATGACGGAGTCCCCATGCAAACTTTCAACCCCTATTTCACCCTCTCGGAAGGTAGATTTTGAAAAACCCTTAAATAGGTATTTATTTATTTCCAACCAGAGCCTTGTATACAAAATTTCATGCTTCTTACTTCAAAAATTACGGAGTTATCATGCAAATTTTCAACCCCTATTTCACCCTCTTGGGGGATAAATTTTCAAAAACCTTGAATTATATATTTATTTATATCTAACCAAAAACTTGTATATAAAATTTCATGCTTCTTACATAAAAAATGACGAACTCCCCATATAAACTTTCAAACCTTATTTCACCTCCTTAGGGGTGGAATTTCCAAAAATCCTTTTTTAGTACGCGTTTTTATCATAAAATGCATCAATTGTCGCAATTTCAAGTCTCTAACCCCAGTTGTTTAGGCTCTGATTTATTAGTCAGTCAGGACAAGTCTTTCTATCTATTCTATCTATATATATAAATATATAGATTGAAGTACTTATATACACAGCAACCTACATAGACATAACAACGTTAATACGTGTTCTTATTACAATAAGACTTTTAAATGTGTAAGATATACATTACAACTTAGAGTACACTGACTTTTCCAAGAAATGCTTTTATCCCTGGAACTACTTCAAAGTATGGTTAACAAATACTAATAAAAACATTGCCTCATTGGTCTAGTGCAGAGGTTTTCAGACATTTTTTCTCATACACTACTTTCAAAATTTAGCTGGTTCCGGTGGATCTCCTGCAGCTACATTTCTACCATATTCCCAAAACTCGATAATAAATGTGAAGATTAGATCCAACTTAATTTGCGTTGCGGCTGAGTACCAACCACGAATTAATAGTTATCGAAAAAAAAGTGAGAATTCGTGATTCCATCCAATTTTTTACAAGTAACAGTCGCTGAGCTTTTTTTTACTAAGTAACAGTGGGCAAACGAGCTTGATGGAAAGTGACTACCACCGCCCATGGACATCTGTAACATACGAAGACTTGCAGGTTGCCGAGGTTGAGGTGAGGTTAAAATATTATCTGCCTACATTGATAGGTGAAGTCAAGCCAACATTTTAGTTCTTCACTATCGAAAGCAAAAGAATTGTCGTTGTTAGCTTCGATAGCTGCTTTTGTGGTGGTAAAAATAACGAAGACTTTGGATAATCAATATTTGTATTAATTATGATATGAAGAACTGATGTGTGTCGCGCACGCGAGTCGAGACGACAAGTGAAGTTAAGTTGGTAGGCGCGTCCCCGCACCCCGCGATGATAGGTAGTGACGCGCCGCAACATACTCCCCGGGGTTGAAGGATTCTTCAACAGCTAGATGTCTCCGGAAGAGGGCATATGTTATTGTACGCTCTCCGAATAGTCCCTTTTTTGGTCAGAATCTCAGCGACCCTGTTCACCCCGTCTGGTCCAGGATGAAGTTTCGTTATCCTGCCCAGGACCCATAAGAGCGGTGGCTGAGTCCTGTCCCGGACGAGAACCATGGAACCCAGTTCCAGGTCCCTGTTGGAAGACCGCCACTTGACCTTCTGTTGCAGCGCAGTCACGTATTCGTGTGAGAAACGCTGCCAAAAATGCTGTTTTAGTTTTTCAATTCGCTCATAGCGTTCCAGTTGTTTGATGTTTTCATTGTCTAGTGGCGGCTGAGGAACAGTTAGAAAAGTTCGTCCTATGAGGAAGTGGGCTGGGGTAAGGCAGGAAAGGTCTGAAGGATCTGAGGATAGAGGTGTTAAAGGACAGGAATTAAGGATTGCCTCTATCTGAACTAAGCAGGTTGACATCTCTTCAAACGTTAAGTGAGTTAGGGAAAGAATGCGCCGTAGGTGATGTTTGACGGACTTCACAGCGGATTCCCACAATCCACCGAAGTGTGGAGAGTAGGGCGGAATAAATTTAAAATCGATACCTTTATTTGTAGCTTCTGTCTGTATATCATCTGAATAAGTTTTAAAAAAGTTATAAATATCGTTACTCGCACCAACAAAGGTAGTTCCATTGTCTGAGGAGATGGTTTGAGGCTTTCCACGACGACCGATGAAACGATGAAGAGCAGCTAGAAACGATTCTTTTGATAAATCTGTCACAAGCTCCAGATGTAAGGCTTTAACTGCAAAACACACGAAAATACATATATATGACTTCGTAAGCCTACAGCCCCTACCCTTTCGATCGGCAATCAGCACTGGCCCAGCGTAGTCGATACCCGTATGTAGAAACGGAAATACAAGGTGCGTTCTATCTCGCGGTAAGTCACCCATTATGGGTTGAATAGGTTTTGGTTTAAACCTAGAGCAACGTATGCAGCCATGAACAGTACGCCTGGCGAGGCTCCTCCCCCCCCAATGGCCAGTACGTCTGTCTAACGTGAGATAGTAGCATGTTAGGCCCCGCATGAAAGGAATCTGTGTGAAATTTGTGAAAAATGATTTTCGTGAGGTGATGTTTGGAGCATAAAAGAATAGGATGTTTGACATCGTAAGTGTAGTATGAGTTGTTAAGGCGTCCACCAACGCGTAATAAACCATTACTGTCAATGAACGGAGACAGTGAAATTAATCTGTTTTTCTTTGTTAACGATTTATTTAAGAAAAGTGAATTTATTTCATCTGGGAACATCTCCTGTTGTGTCGTGCGTAATACAACTGACTCTGCAACGTTAAGTTCTGATAATAACAAAATACCTACAGTTTTATTTAAAGTATTTCTGCAGTTATTTATGAATCTGTATATATAAGCTACTGTTCTAATTAATTTTGTATAGTTTGATTTTTTTTGTACTAAGTGTAATATAACATTATCTTTACTTATGTTTGTTTGTTTGGTATGAAGTGAAATTTCTGGAAGTGGTATATCTTTCTGTTTTGTTGGTGTTTGCGGGAAGGTTATGTATGAATGATGAAGGAAGCTAGGACCCGTCCACCACAAACAAGAATCGATGAGGTGAGTAGCTTTTACTCCACGAGAGACCAGGTCTGCGGGATTCAATTTAGATGGTACGTAGCTCCAACTATTAGCAGATGTAGTGTTTTGAATTTCACCGATTCTGTTTCGAACGAAAGTCTTTAGGCGACTAGATGATGTATTTAGCCAACCAAGAACTATCATCGAATCTGTCCAATAATAACAGTTATTAAAAGTTTTTGTTAGTGATTGTAGAACTTTAGTGCAAAGCCTAGTACCGAGTAAAGCGCCGCATAACTCCAGTCTGGGGATAGTGACAGGTTTTAAGGGTGCTACTTTATTTTTGGAAGCAAGAAGACGGACACAAACTCTTCCTTGCTCATCAACTGATCTCACGTACACACATGATCCGTATGCACGTTCCGAGGCATCTGTAAATGTGTGTAGTTCGTACGTAACTGACGCATCGAGACAAACCCAACGTGGTATGCGAAGTGAATTTAAAGCTACAAGTGAATTAATAAAATTTAAAAATTTAATTTTAATATCATAAGAGACCTCGTCATCCCAGTTGCATTTGTCGAGCCACAATTTCTGCATTATAATTTTCGCCTCGACTGTACACGGCCCTAATAAACCTAGAGGGTCGAAGACTTGACTAATAAGAGATAAAATAACGCGCTTCGATATTTTATTTTTATTAGTCTGAATATTTATAGAAAAGAAAAGATTGTCTGAGTTACAATCCCAATTTAACCCTAATGTTTTATTGGGAAGTGAATCATTCAAGTCTAAGGTTTTTTCTGATTGTTGTTGATTTGTGTTTTGCGTAATAGAGTGTAATATAGTTGTATTGTTTGATTGCCATTTTCTTAAATTAAATTTAGCAGTATCCATAATTTTTGTAACATTTTTAGCTAGTTCGATGACAGAAGCGACAGAGTCGCCCCCACTGAGGTAGTCGTCGACATAAAAATCTCTGCGAATTGAATTTTTTACTTCAATATCAGTGCATGTATCTGCTAATGTAACTAAACATTTAGTTGCGAGGTACGGCGCTGATGACGTGCCGTACGTTACTGTGTTAAGTGTATATGATTTAATTGGTTCTGTAGAATTAAATCGAAATAAAATCTGTTGTAGGTGGCGTTGAGAAGGTGTAACGAGAATAGCTCGGTACATCTTTTCTATATCGCCTGAGATTACATATTTATGTTGTCTGAATCTGAGTAAAATAGATAAGAGATCGTCTTGTACAATCGGTCCTACCATCTGTATGTTGTTATAAGACTTACCCGTAGTTGTGACTGCTGATGCGTCGAAGACAACTCGTAATTTGGTCGTTGTACTCGACTCCCGAATCACCCCATGATGAGGTAAGTAATAATTAATATTTTTATCTGACATAATTTGCTTATTTTCTGACATATGCCCTAAGGCTAGATATTCTGTCATGAATTGTAAATACCTTTCTTTTAAAAGTGAATCACGTAAAAATCTGCGCTCCAAGGAAAGAAGACGACGCTTCGCCGCTGCGTAGGAATCCCCGAGTACTTCAGGTGAGTCTTTTAATGGTATTGTGACTACAAACCTGCCGTCGCTGTTTCGAGCTGTGGTCTCCGCGAAGGTTCGCTCACAAGCTCGTTCCTCCTGTAATAAGCAGTGCTCGGAAGATACCGCCTCCAGCTCCCAGAACCGGTTAAGTATTGACTCATCATTTTGAAGAAAGTGACAAGAAGAAGAATGTTCTGTATTATTATTTGTGTTGTTATGTTTTGTGTGTGTATGTATGATGCCTGAAACTAACCAACCTAATTTAGTCATTTGCAACTTAGGACGCTGCTTACCTAAATCTATGTAATTGTTAGTTATAACTTCCCAAAATATTTCTGCCCCGAGCAGTATGTCTACAGTCGAGGGAATATTGAAAGAGGGGTCTGCTAGTTGAATGCCCGAAGGAAGAGGCAAATGTGTGATATCTATATAATTATGTGGTAATAATTTAGTAATTTCTGGGAGAACAAAACATTTTAAATCAACATGATAACCACCCGAAATAGACTGGATAGTTATGACGCAAGACTCTGCACTATAGGAACATTGATTGTTTATACCTACAATAGTGGAGCTCGTATCATGTTTCGTCAAACCTAGTTTCTCACAGAGGTGCTGCGTGATGTAGTTAGAAGTGCTGCCGTTGTCTAGTAGAACGCGAGCTGTGCGAAGTCTTCCTTTAGAATCCATCACCTTCACCAACGCTGTGGAAAGCAGTACGGAAGAGGTTTTAGTATTTTGTATATAAGTATTTGTAGATGAAGTGAGTGTTACTGGTAATTCTGTTTGATTTTGTATGTGTGTGTGTAAGAGTGTATTATGTTTAAGCTTACAATACTTGCAGTGTGATAATTTACAATGTTTATCTATATGGCCAGGACGTAAACAATTTTTACAGACCTTAAAATTATTTATTTTTTGTAAACGGCTATTGACGTCAAGGTTTCTAAATTCCTGACAACTAAATAAGAAATGACTCTTTTTGCACATAGGACATGTAGTATTAATATTATTTTGCTTTGTATCTGTTTTTTGTGTGTGTTGTACTTGTAAATTAAATGTATTTTGTTTTTGTTGAGTGTTCTGTTTATATGTCATTTGTTGTTGTATAGTGTCTAATAAATCAGATCTGTTTGTTAAAAAAGTTATGAATTGTTTTAGAGTAGGGTAACCTGTTAATGTACTACGAAATTCTTCCCACTCCTTAAAAGAAATTTCATCTAATTTTTTAGACATGATATGAATGATAAGCGTATCCCAGTGGTCAGTTGGTTGGCCGAGACTGGCAAGTGCACGCAAGTTTTTATTAGTGACATCAATAATGTTTCTCAAACACTGACTTGATTCTTTTTGTGCTTGTTGTAAATTAAATAATGCATTAACATGATTATTAATTAAGAGACGTTCGTTGTCGTAACGGTTAGTTAATAAATTCCAAGCTATTTGATAATTATCTGCCGTGAATTCTATATTCTGTACAATTAAAGACGCAGTACCTTTAAGAGCAGCGCGTAAATAATGAAATTTATTAATATCACTGAGACTCTTATTATTATGAATGATAGATAAATACGTATCTCTAAACTCCAGCCAGCGCTGAAAGTCGCCATCGAATAAGGGCAAGTTGATTTTTGGCAGCCTTACGAAGTCATGATGCACGGATTCGGTAGATGATGAGTCATGTCTATGACGGAGGTGATCTCGTTTCTGGCGCTCTGCATTCGTCAACGATGTGGCTTGAGCCACAAGCGAATAATATTTATTCTCAAATTGTATACGCTCGTCGAACTTCCCATCTCCCTCAGACAATATCTCGAACTCCGTCTGTAATTTATCAAATTCGTTATATGTAATTTCTAATTTTGACAAACGTAATTCTATTTCCGTTATCTGTAAGTCTGTTAACGGCTGAGTTATATCTATTGTTTTTAAATAAGTACTAAATAGCGTTAGTTTGCTTTTAACATTCCCGCGTAATTTAATAATGTCCTTAATACGAGCTTCAGCCATTATTAATTAATAATATATAATAATAACAAGTTACTAAACGAGAAAGAATAAAAAGTGCATAAAAAATTTAATGAATGCTAAGATTAGAAATTATTTACAATAATGCAAAGCAAGCGATAGGTAGATATAGCTAGATAATACAACAGGTGGCCGGCCGCCACGCGGCACGCGATAGCAGCTCGACGCAGTAGCAATGCAATAACAAGATAATAAATGCATATATAGCAATATAGCGTTGAGATAGATGCGCTGCGGCTGTCAGCTATTATGAAAAATTATTTCATATATGATAAATTGATTTACAGAAAATTACGTTTAGCGTTTAAAATATGAAGAGATGTCAATATGCTATAATAGTTTACTTTAAATTGGATAAGCAAAGAAGTTAAAAGGAAAAGATAGGAAATAAAAAGGAACGGACTCACTCGATTATTATTTTTCGTATCCGTGTTGCTCACAAGGGCCAAAGTCCACTTCTCTGATATTCTGTTATATTTTTGTTTCTGTTAGTCAATCCCGTTAAAATATGATGTTAATTTGTATCCTCTGGTGACTTGAATGTTGTTGTAAAATTACGTTGACTCCAAATTGTAGACGTCGCGACGTCGGCGACGACGCGTCTTAGGTAGGCCACGTGGTGACGTTATATGCTTGAACTGGATGATCGTCAATATGAAATGATCTGCTTGAATATCGGACGATGAAAAGGTATCCTCGATGTAGAAAATTTGCCTTTCTGCACAGGTATCCTTTGTGTGACTTGTCCACGTGGGTGCGCGTGCGCGTGCGTCGATAAGAATGACGCGTTTTTTCTAATTTCTTCGTTATTTAATATTTCACGGGCGAAGGACCATTTGTTAGCTTCGATAGCTGCTTTTGTGGTGGTAAAAATAACGAAGACTTTGGATAATCAATATTTGTATTAATTATGATATGAAGAACTGATGTGTGTCGCGCACGCGAGTCGAGACGACAAGTGAAGTTAAGTTGGTAGGCGCGTCCCCGCACCCCGCGATGATAGGTAGTGACGCGCCGCAACAGTCGTGGACTCCCTCTTATTAATTGTGAACCCACATTTTTTTGTTACGCCAACGTAGAGCCCCGTCGAGTCTCCCGTGGGACCCCGGGGATCCAACTGGACCACTTTGGGAACTAAGGGTCTAGTGGCTAGATATAAAGCCACAGATCCCGAGGTCCTAGTTCAAACACCAGGTCAGGCAATAAAAATGCTCTTGGGTTTTTCGAAAATAATCAAGAGCAGCTCGTCTGAACTCTTAACGGTCAGATTTCCAACCCATCTGAGCAAGTCAAGATTATATTTAATAGCATGAGAGATCTTAATAACATTGTAATATCGTGAAGTGCATAATCTATGTCATTCTGAGAAGCCAGATTTAAGTAAGGTAATAATTGCATATCAATCAATTTATGTACGGTAAACGGATCGAATAGTTAGTTGAAAGTATTAATTTCGATCCTGATGCAGACTGAAAATATAATTTGCGAGTTTAATTTACTTAAAGTGTGTCTTTAATAAATACAAAATGTTATCATAAAATTAAACAATTTTATCTAGTTTCTGAGACTAAATCGTAATATCTTATAATTTAATTATCTCTTATAAATATTTGTGAAATTGTTTAAAGTATTTTGTAATTTGTTAATTTTATTAATTTTATTGTTTATTTTCTTTCATTCCTTTAAATGTGTGCAATTAAAATATTGTTAAATAATAGAGAAATATGGCTTTGTTGGTGGGCGTCAGTAACTGCGTAAAATTTTTATACAAATAAATTATATTGCAGTATTCATCGCTCACTTTTGTTTTTGATCTTATCATGGTTCTAAATAAACTTAATTATTAAAAATACTCAACACGATTCTTAACGCAACTGACTAAAATAAACGGCATTCATTATAATTATTTTATATTACACGTGGGATTTTCAAGCAAAAACTATCACGATTACGAACAGGGAAAAAAGAAGAATTTATATTTCATAAACTGGAGCCGGAGGCGCTACATGTTGCCCCATATATTTTTTTCGCTAACGCAAACGCAATAATCTTTGTTTACTATTAGTTGGTATTACTTATGAATTTCAATATAATGATGCAACTAGTTATATGAAATAATTGGAGACATCGAAGAAATAGAATATCCATTAATAATTAGTAAAAATTATAATTAATGATGTCACCCGATGTTAATGTACAACTGTTAATGATTGTAATATTATATTTTACCCATTAGTAAATGTTGCGACATTAAAATTCTTAATTCACAATTTAATATTTATTCTTTAATAGATTGCTTTTGAGTATTAAAAGGGCATTCAACTTAAGTTAGTAAAATAAAACTATACGAATGATTTATGTCTTTTCAAAATTATGAGAACAGACAAAATACATATTATATAATTAATTAATTTAAATGATGTTCGATTTAAAAAAATGTGTTTGGTAAGAGTTATATTAAATAGAAAAAGACTTGTATCATTAGAGTTGAAACTCCACCCTTTCAGGACCATAAATACACAAATCGAAACAATAACGCTCCAGTCAGATTTATTTGGCGTTACATGGAGCCAAAAAAGAAAATTGGAAGGGAAGGGTCGCGAGAAATATTTCAATATGCCATTCACATTTTTTACGATATTCATGTGTTGCCTTACGATTGTGCAGAACCACAATATTGGCCTATCCACCCTAAGTTTTTTCTTGTTCCGTTTTAGTAGTTTATCGGCAGATTGAATAGGTGTTGCTCGAAAAAATTCTTTGATAAAGTGAGAATAGGAATTTTCTCTCGTCCCTTTCTTACATTAAACAAAATTGTCTTTTCTATATATCGTTATTATATTAATCTACTTTGTGACTGGAATGGAAGTGATCGCTCATTTTTTTTTGGTTTATTTTTATTAATAACTCTTCTGTAACTGTTGTGAGCGTTGTTGTAATTAAGCAAACGAGATACATTTCCCTGATCACATTAGTTGTAAATGCAACGAAATATCAATTTCATTTATAACTTAAATCCGGTTTCGCCACTATATTTTATTTATTACGCAACAAACGAGTACAATCAAAAATTATAGAAAAATGTAACTATAATCAACTAAAGTGGATTCGAATTATGTTGATTTAATTTAATTAATAATCTGTTCAAACAAGTCAAATCGCTTTCGATATATTGATCAACAATAATCGCATAATCGCTTGAGCGAATCGATTTAAAACTTATTAAAGTTCAAAGTTACTAATGTTTAGTTAACTATTTTCTCAAAACATAAATTCAAAACAAATACATATAATCTTGATTAAACAAAATTTATCAATAACTTATGTACCCAAGATTTATTATTTGAGTGGTATAAAATGGGAGACGTTACCACTCCCGTCAGCACTCCATCCACTCCCTTTTATCTGTGTAAAGTGCTTAAGAATACGAACCAAGACATGATAGTATTTGTGGGAGCTGAGGATGATAATCGTTTGTTACACGAACCGATTTATAACCGACGACACGATTCATGATGCCATTCACATGATGCTGGTTATACAAGATGTATTTGTTTAGTAAAAACGAATAACCAGCAAACATAGCTTAGTTTGATGGGATAATAAAAATATTAATCATACACTCTAAACTCATATTTTTGAACTTACATTTTGTTACATAGAATCTATACATATTGCAAGCCAATGAAGAAATCTCAAAAAACGACTGGCAACTAAAAAAAACAAACGCATTTTTTTTAATGTGTCGTAATAAATTGAAATTCACACAGACAAAGTCGCGGATACCAACTACTTTTAAATAAAAGAACCCCTAAAACAAAAGAGTTCCCGTTTTCCCGTTGTCTAACATTTCGGTATTTCGATATAATCTACAGAGTATACGGAACACTACTTCTTTGTCACTGCAAAGTTTACAGCAGCTATAAAGCATCAACTAATTTGTCAAAGTTCTCAGTTGCAATACCGAGACGATGGAATATTCTGAGAAAAGAACTTATGCTGGAATATATACTTGCAGTTTCATTTTGAAATTGTCTTATATAGTCTATTTAACTTTTATTTTACACTATATTATTATTTGAGTGGTTATCACAGTAGCTGGTGTTATGAGCTATTATGCGAGCGTCAGCCACTCGCGAAAAAATTGCATACGATATGCTTGTATTTCCTAGTACTTATCACACGTATGTAAATGTATGTTTTCGTTTTAATTTTTTTTTTTATTGTTTTGTTAGGCGGACGACCCTATGGGCCACCTGATGGTAAGTGGTCACCAACGCCCATAGACAATGGCATTGTAAGAAATGTTAACCATCGCTTACATCGCCAATGCGCCACCAATCTTGGGAACTAAGATGTTATGACCCTTGTGCCTGTAATTACACTGGCTCACTCACCCTTCAAACCGGAACACAACAATAACAAGTACTGCTGTTTTGCGGTAGAATATCTGATGAGTGGGTGGTACCTACCCAGACGAGCTTGCACAAAGCCCTACCATCGAGTAAAATTATTGATGATAAATAAAGAGCTCTTTAAATATTTTAAATTGATACTTTTAAAATTTAAATATTGTGTATCAAACCGGTTTTTTTCTGGGTAAAATTAAGCAGAACCATTGATAGCTTTACATTTAATTTAATACTGTACAGTCATTCAATAGCGCTTGAAGGAGCAGAAATTGCAGATTCTCTCAAATAAAGTTTATTTTGAATTTGATATCGTTGTTGTTGCTATGCTTAATAAAGGAGATACTTCAAATGAACATAATTAATACACAAGCGATACGCTTCAACTTTGCACGGGTATATTATATTTAATTTCTCAAAATATAATCGTAATTATAACTTTATTTAAATATAAATTCGTTAATATTTTTCCTTTTACATTTTAGAAATCATAAATATTATTTATAAGTAAATTCCCTATTTATATGTGTAGCTGTCAATTTTATAGGATTTTTTATTTAATTCTTTAATTTCTATATCAAACTATAATCCTGGTTACCCTTCTTTTTATTATTATATATTAATAACATAAATTAATCGTTTTAAAAAATAATTTTACTATCTATAATTTTAGCAGTAACATCCGACGGAAGGAAGTAAATATTAAGGTCATATAATAGCCAATATATAGTACTATGTCGTATAACTATTATATAGTTCTGCAGATAATCGATTTAAAATAAAATAAAAGATTGTAATATTCATTCAAATGGGAGCACATCGCTGTAGTAGAGCGATAGTGTGAAATAGCAAATTGTGCAAACTTGTGCAATTGAAACTCCAATATTATAATCTCGGTTGCACTTGTGGCTGTTTTTGCCGCACCCCGACCATTAAACGTTTATATCTCCGCAGAACAGTCGTCGGCTTTTCGGTACAAGAAACATTGATTTCGTATCAGGAAGTCATTTGGTTTGCACTTTATGGCTATGTGATAAAGTCGAATTTGGAAATATAATTTTGTGATTGTTACGCCCCCGTAGAAAATTTAATATAGCAGATTCTCTCTGTAATTAAGATAAGTATGTTTTGATACTACGATTGTTAGCAGTTTGAGATATTGAATCATTTATTCTCAATACCTTTATTCGGAATGGTAATTTAAAATATGCTTATACATAACATTAGTAGCAAAGTAATACATTATTATGAAATATATAATAATACGTACTAATATTTTACGAAATCAATTATGATGACGAGGTTATATTTTTACGGTACGAAACATCAACTAATAGCATATGGTCTATTTTTTGTTCGTAAGCTTTGGCATTTTACCAGGTAAAAACCATGTCGGGGACAGTTAGAAGCTTATTCTACCACGATCGCAGTCATATCGCAGAGTTTAAGTCAATTCTTGCAAGTTTTTATCGAACACGAGGTAAATTATTAATATAATATAAGATCTCAGTAACAGCGCGGAATTTAGAAGTTGGAAGTGTGTACACTCCCGTAACTCAGAAAGCACGTAGCTGTTGATGCTGGGCTTAAATCCTTTCCGGTCAGATCGGATCGGAGTGTGGGAATAGAGAGTGCATCTGTGTTTGCGCTCACTTGTATGCTTGAGATCGGCCGTCGTGGTCGAAATCGGTCAAAAAAATATCGTCATTAAAATATTTGTATATATGACTTTGAGATTGTGATAATACTGACCAGTCAGTCATCAATCACTTCATTAGTAAAGCTCAATGCAAGCTTGTCTGCGTTCTGAACGTAGACAGATGAACCAACATACAAATGATTAAAACGATAATGACCTTGGGACTGTGTGAAATACTAACCAGTTATTTCTTACACTTTTCCTAAGTGGTAGAACTTTGTGCAAGCTCGTTTGGGTAGATACCACCCACTCATCAGATATTCTACCGCAAAACAGCTGTACTTAATAATTAACCTACTTTTAAGAGAAATAACTTCTAACTTTCATTGGTTCCAATGTTAGAAGGGAGAGACGACCACGTACCAAGAAATAGCCTATCTTCTATAAACAATAAATAGTGGTAAAACAAAGTTCCAAGCTGTAAGAAATTATTTAGTAGTTATATTATTTTGGCCAATTAACAAAATATACACCTGTAGCGACATCTATCTCGCCACATACGAAAACTAAAAACTGACGTACCCTACATCGCGATATTAAAGTTATCCGAGCGATTGAACATATATACAAGAACCCGACAACAACCGTCGGGCAGTAGCCCACCAGACCAACACCCGTCTGGTCGGAGGATCCTCCCTTTTCAATGGTGAACACCAAACTGGTGACCCCGACGTGATTTGAACACGCAGCCTTCGCATCAAACTGGTGACCCCGACGTGATATATATATATATATATATATTCAATCGCTCGGATAACTTTAATATCGCGATGTAGGGTACGTCAGTTTTTAGTTTTTCGTATGTGGCGAGATAGATGTCGCTACACACCGAACAAATTTACTTACGGTAGAAAATGAAATTATTCAAAAACATATTTAATTACAATTTAAAATAGCTAAATTTCAACTTAAGCCGTTTTGTGGAACTGGTTTACAATTTAAGTGCATTGGTGAAATTAAATAAAGGCTTGTAAAAAAACCACCATCATGACAGCGTCTAAGGTTTGAAAGAATATTTTTCTATGTCATGTTCACTACCGCTCACAGACATTGGCGCCGTAAGAAATACTAAGCATTCCTTATACGCCAATGCGCCACCAACCTTTAAACTAAAATATAAAGCCCCTTGTGCCTATAGTTACATTGGCCCAATCACCCTTCTAACCGGAACACAACAATACTAAGATTAGCTGTTTCGCAGTAGAATATATTAAGAGTGGGTGCTACCAATCCAGACGGGAAAAAGACCTACCAACAACTAAAAGCACGATCACTGTCGAATCCAAATTTCGATTATCTAGACAAAAAAAAGTAATAAACTCATCTGCCTTAATTGAAAACAATAAGAAAATGTTTTACATGTTTAAAAAATCATAAATCTGAGAACAATTTTCGTCTACATTAACTAATAACTATACTAAATAGTGTGCTCAATAGGAAGTCCTAGAATTCAATAATTTTAGAGTCGATATCATAATTTGTTCATATTACATGTGGAGTGACGGAAAATTTACAAGCAAACTTACATATTATAATAATAAGGAAACTATATTTTTACTATAACGATAAATATACAAAACACATTTGACGTAATATGAAACTAAATGCATCAATCACAATATTGATACGGACTGACACGAAAATATTTTCTTTCTTACATATCCAATTTCCAAAGACAAACAAATATAATTGTTTCATAAATATGTATTACGGTACTCAAGATCGATTTTCCTGTCATAACTCAATAAATGTTTGTTCAGTATTTTGAAAACCGATAGTTAGTTGTCAGTCTTAAGTTCGAAGTGAGTAAATGTGTTAAGGTAAATAGTGGCGATACGATTCATGAATGAAAATCGATTTTATTTTGACATAATTCGATTTTATTTAGTGATATAGATTTTTAATTATTAGAAATGAGGTGTTTAATACAAATATAATTATAACTTGTAACATAAACTTGAACATAGCAATTAAACATGATTATATAATTAGTTAATTGGTGTTTATACTCTGTGTCTTGTTTTAAATATCGTTTGTTAATATTCACTGCGTATCTGTCACGTCTGTTGTCAGATGTCAACAACAACGTCAGCATGTGAGTTAATGAACTCCGAATTTCAATATAAGGCTCACGGTGAACGCGAAGTACATATTTAATCATACTAATATTAAAAAGAGAATTATTTACAAAAATACACTATGTTTTATTGGATCTTGTTTGTTGTAAATATTTTAATAATAACGATATTAAATACAGTTGTAGTAGTTTATTTTCGGTACTTAATTACCATAGTGATATAAACCGTCACTTTTAATAACTTTATTTTTATAAAAACATACGTAATATTTGTAATAGGTCCGCAACGGTAGGAAGTTTAATTTTTGACATAGTATAAGGCCCTCCAGATCGATTTCGGCCAGGGCGGCCAATCTCAAGAGAGATTAGCCAACTGCGCAGGAGATATTATAGTGCACAAGTGTATGCGCAAACACAGGTGCACTCTCTTTTCCTTAGCTCTCATAATCCGATGGGACGGCAATCCGACACGACCGGAAAGATTTCAGGCGCAGGACCAACGGCTTAACGTGCTTTCCGAGACACGGGAGTGTCCACACTTCCAACTTCCAGACTCCAGGCTGTTACTGATAATTTTCTGACAGAAAAACCCAATAACTATTTACTGGCCCGACCTGGGAATTGAACCTTACCGAGTTGACCCGGTGGTACTGTCACCGGGTCTGCGGCCTTATATCTAGCCAATAAACCAACGAGGCAGTCTTTGATATAGTAAAATGTTCTTAAAAATCTTCCGTATATGTGTGTCTTAATTATATAAATTTTTGATATTCCCTTATAATTTAGTTTCTATTTTTCAAGGGTACGTTTCACTTCGTACGCAACTATAACTATGATAGCGAATTGATTCACAAATATTAAGCTAATCACTTTCATTATTTTATTATAATGTTAATTGCAAGGAGTAACTAAGCACTTGAAAAATTAACTTTAGTTAATTTGTCACTTAACAAAACGTGCTCCGAATGACAAATATCATTTACAATATTTGGCAATTCGCTCGTGTTGGCATGAAATCCACGCATGTTTATTGGTCGGATATGGATCGGAATTACTCGCGAGAGCTATGTAATATGCTGACACGGTCCTAACTGTTCCCCCGAATATGATAAAATCGTGTAACGTGTAATTAGTGCACGCATGAGCCAGCCATTAGAAGTTAAAACATGCCGTAAACTGAAACGCTAGGCCAAAATATACGCGTTCAAAACACGGGATAATAAAATAGCGAAATATATTGTTCGTCCAAATGTAATGTTCCATTCTTGCATATTTGTGTAGCACAGTGGAAATGTCCCTATGACTAGAACACGTGAATCTCAACCGAAGATTTCTGGATCAAACCCGGGTTTTTATATCTTGAAGACTGACGACCTCGCGAGTATCCATCAACCACCATATAAGCAACGTTGTGGAATAAGATACAGGTAGAAGAAAATCAAATTTATAATAATTTATATATAATATTTTTTCTATTATTTCTGGTATTATATTATCTTATAATTATTTGCAATCTGATATTAACCGAAAGGTTAAGAATATATATACTTCGGCAGGGGCAGATTTGATACATTGGCTGCTCTAGGTCTAAGATTGCCACATATGTGCTGTAAAGCATGAAAAATTAAATAAACTATAAAAATTAAATTAAAATGGGAAAAAAAACGATAGTCAGTAAATGATTTAATTATCTCAATCAGTATTTCAGATACTGATTCTTACCATTTCATTGGGCACATTTTTGAGTTTTTACACGTAATAATTTGCCGCCTCCTAAATTTTCTACTCGGCCTATAGGGAAATTCGCCCCTGTACTTCAGACTTATTGAATGTGAAGAAAAAGCAAGGACTAATAACATCCCTCAAATATTTAATATCTGAGCAAATCGTTTAATCCTTGCGCAATTGCCAATTATCAATTGAGAATGACCATCGTGATCGGAAACAGTCAGGAGGATGGATATCTATTATAAAAATCAAATAATTGTTCCATCCATAGCTAATGAAAAAAAAAACGTGTATTTAAACCAAAGATTACCAATTACAAAATAAATAATCTCGTGGTAAATTAATCTTGCTCGTATGGAACTATCTAAATTTGAATTCTGTGATTGTGGCTTTGGAGTAGCAAAATAAGCTTTGCCCAGCTATGGGACGTTTCTTGCTGTTACTTATAATTTCAGCAATAACTGTTGCAGATTTCATTCCAACGTAGTTAAGTAACTCTACAAACGAAGATTTTAATCAAATCATAAATCACGATTTGAATTTCAAATTTATTGGCGTAGCCAGTTAGAGGAATAATATTTACTTTGATTACTTCACGAAACTCCATGGATAACTGTTATTGTAAACAATCAAATTGTGTCTAAATTTTCAATCAACTCTCATGTTTATGTCAAGTTTCACTAACTAAAGGATACAACTTACAATTTTTCTATAATTAAACTACTAGTTTTATATATAACTCTGAAATATATGACTTTATGTAATTTAAATAAATATATAATTTATGACATGCAGAAGATTTTGAAAATTATTTTATAAATATATCTTTGTGATCCGTAACCCCACAGACGTGTTATCCTATGTAAGTTACATTAATGCCATTTTAATATGTCTACATTTCAATTACTAGACATCATCATAATCTACGTAAAGTCCAGATGATTACTTAAATTGCAGGAATAACTTCCTTGAAGAGTTGTTTGATGTCTTTGGAGAATTCTAGATTCTTCTGGTCTGGATAGTATACGGCCAGTTCTACCATAATGCGATCATTTCTATTATGGATCGCCATTTTAGGTTATAATCTAGAATCTTCTTTATAGTCATTTGATGAGATATTCTACCGCAAAACCGCAGTACTTGGTACTGCTGTGTTCCCGTTTGAAGGGTGAGTGAGCCAGTGTAAATACAGACACAAGGGATGTAACATCTTAGTTCCTAAGGTTGGTGACGCATTGGTAATGTAAGCGATGTTTAACGTTTCTTATAATGCCAATGTCTATGGGCGTTGGTGACCTAACAATACCCAAAAAAAAATATTGTGCCCAAACGGCGACAATGTTTTTCACCTTCACCATTAGTCCCAATTCCTCTTCGAATATATTTCAATAGGATTTTTATATTATATTTTCTTCACCCTTTAAATTCACCGCATCGAGCTTCATTTATATCTTACAAACAAAGTTGGTATGTAAGCAAATATAGGAAGTCGATTTTAAGCTATTTATTTATTTATTTATGTACCAACAGAGTGTACAGAAAATTATATAAATGAAAAATATGTACAAAGGGATAACTTATCTCTAACAAGAGATCTCTTCCAGAAACCCTTAATCTAGTGGAGATTATTTGTAATACATATTTATGGTGTAGGTACAATATCAATTAGTTTTACGCTATTGTCGTAGTGGTTAACGAAACTGTTCAATGGCTACTAATAAGCCCCTCGAGTTTGGGTTTATTTGTTTTATTTTAAGGCATTTTGTGTTTTCTAAACAGGTATTTGGATTATTTATGTTTATGAAACTAAAATATAAAATGGTTTTCAAATATTAGTGGTAACCATGTTTGTAGGACTGTTACTTTTCAATGTTTGTTTTGTTAATTCCACAAACGTTTCTTTGATATAAACTTTGTTATATTTAAACAGAATATGTTTTTTTTTTTATCGAAATTGGTTAAATATTTTCATTTACCGACGAATGCCAAATCCCCGATAAGTCCAAATTGAGAAAGATAAGTACCGTCTACAATATCTGCTATATTATAAATAATGCAAGGGGCCCAACCTCTTTGAATGTTTTGTATGAAATAAAATATTTGTTTTAATATTAAATACAATAAAACGCCTGGTAATAAAATTGGTAGTTTAATGTTTTGTACAAGAAAAGTATATATACACCAGATTATGATCACTAGGGATCGAATAAATGTTTCTAAAAGCGCGCACAAATTTAGTGTAAATACGCAAGAATCAGATAACTTCTTTAATTTTTTTTTTTTAAATTAATCAAAATTCATTTAAATAATTGGAAAATATTATGTTTTTGTTTTTCATAAATGGAACGTACTTTAAAACTTTCCTGTAGAAATATAAAAAAAATTAACAATATTCTATGTAAGTTACATTAATGCCATCAATATGATATGGACCTACCTTGTAGCTATACTGAACAAAACGCATAAAGAATCATCAAAATCGTTTCATATACAAAATAATTATACCCAAACATACATAAAATATATGTTCTTATACAGACGAATTAAGGAACTGCTTATTTTTAAATCGATCAATAAAAGACCTAGTTGACCTAGTTGACCTAGTATTCAATTGAAACGGTTGAAAAAATATCTTTTCAATTATTTTTACAAAATGTGCGCACCTTTAGTCCTTGTTAATCGCAACCGTATCCTACATTGGCGACTAATCCTCAGCGACATATTGGTGCATTATACCCCGATGTATATCACAAACGACGGTACGCGGATTTGTGAAATTTATTCCCACGACCCGCTCACTGTTTCTGCGGTAACAGCTGTAGATTTTCTGGATGTGACGTTTTTTAGTTATTCCGTTTGTTGTTCACGAAGTTATATAAAATCTGCCTTACTTATCGCATATTGTCAAAGCGATAATGTGCATGTAGAATGAAATGTTACTGCTGCTTCACAAACTCGATATTATTATGTACTCGTATTTATTTTTGTATAAACTAAGAATGGTTTGTATAAAGTAAAATTTTCAATATTTTATTGATATTGAAACGGTAAATAAAGTTTTAAAGTTAAAAATATAATATCGTACGAGAATGTATAACTTTATTATATTTTTAGGGGTTGTTTCAGATCAGAAACATAAATGAATAAAATTTATTCGGTAGAAAAATATAATGAAATTTCCTCTAATCTTTAAAAAAGTGGATAATTACTATATATAATACAAGCTGTACCCCGCGGCTCTACCCGCGTATAATTAATAAAAATATAATAAATTATTTTATTACTATAATTACACACGCGCACACACACACACACACACACACATACACACACACACACACATACACACATACACGCACACACATATGACTTCTGCTAAAGAAACACCGTAGGGTTTACCGATTTTATATATGGCCTGTCATTTGCGTCATCATATGTTCTTTGTGTATACCAATTTTCATCAAGATTGGTCAAGCCGTTCTTGAGTTATAAGAAGACATACAGACAGACAGACAGACAGACAAAAATGAACAAAATAGTATAATGTAAATCACTGCATCACAAAACTATTATTTATCTCAAAATAAGGTGAAAAAAAAATGTACAGACAGAGCCAATAGATTTATCTAGAAGTATAGATTATATATAAACTACATTTTTACGTGTATTCATTTTACGTGACAGGTCTTTTTGTGCTAGAAATTTAATTACAATCAATTCCACTTTAAATTATAATACTATACATGGCTCTTTATTGACTAAATAAAGCAGCAACCCGTAAAGCTCATACTGCCAGAAAAAGCATTTCCTCTGGGTCTATACTACCCCAGCTGAAATTGAAATCCACCACCGCATAATAGCAGCTGTCACGCTTGCCCCGTGCAAGTAACTATCTTGAATAATTACAGATGGCAGATACGATAATAAAGAAAAGTTTATTTTATTAATAAGATACCTACCTAAACTTTTCTACAATTCAGATTTTGTACAAAGTGAGTAATTGAAAAAAAAAAAATTGGTTTACTGGATTAAGCGAAGCTCCTTGCGGTTATTAGACCATCAAGGATAAGGTATTTTATGATATTCTAACAAGCTGTTCTATTGAGATTAGTACTTAATAACACACTCAGATTTTCAACCGATACGTTAATAAAACATTGCAGAAAACCTAGCTATGCACTTTTATTTTAAGCACAAATGAAGCACATGAAATACATGATAGTTTCCCGATCTGAGTTTACAGCCTTTGGTTTATATTCGTGTATTGTGGACATCTCATCACAAAAATTAAAACATGCCCAATGAGTATAATATGTATCTTATACAAGTAAAATATAAAATATTTATTTGTAAAACATATTGTATCGAATATAATATATTACCGAATATTATCACTTCATAAATAACTTATCAATTTACTTTCAAACATGAAATTACTTTTATTTCAATACGATATCAACCATAATAAAAGCGTTAGTAGGATAATAATGCGGTTTTATGGCTAAATGTACTTCACTCGCCGTAAAACGTATGGGAAGGGAGTCAGTGTACTATTGTGTACTAACTTAAGTGCTTTCACATCAATATTCAGTAGATACCCTGTAAGAACAAACTTGAAATTCACCGCAGAAGATAAACGTCAATTGACAAATATATATAAAAAAATTACTCTATTCTATGTAATGCAACTCTGTTTTATATTTAACTCGAGCTTTTGCCTGCAGATTAACCCATTTTTAGAGAACTATTCTAAAAATTATATTTAGAACTAGCTGTGCCCAGAGGGCTACACCCGCGTATAATTAATAAAAATATAATAAATTATTTTATTACCATAATACACACTTACGCGTACATACACACACACACACGCTTTCACATACGTGCGCACGCACACACGCATATGGCTACTAGTAAAGAAAAACGTAACTAACGATTTACCGTACCGTTGGGTTTGCCGATCTTATATATGGCCTAACATTTGCGACATCACATGTTTTTTGTATGTACCAATTTTCGTCGAGATTGGTCAAGCCGTTCTTGAGTTATAATAAGACATACAGACAGACATACAGACAGACAGACAGATAGACAGACAGACAAAAATGAAAAAAATTGTATAATGTGAATCACTGCATGATAAAACGAGGATTTATCACAAAATTAGGTGAAAAAAAATTGTACAGACAGAACCAATAGATTTATATAATAGCATAGACTAGCTGTGCTCTGCGGCTTCACCCGCGTATAATTAATAAAAATATAATAAATTATTTTATTACTATAATAACACACATGCACAAACAAACACAGACACATGCACACACACACACACACACACCCATATACACATATTATATGGCTACTGGTAAAGAAATACGTAATTAACGATTTGAAATAAATTTTCATAAGATACTGTAGGGTTTACCGATCTTATAAAATATGGCCTATCATTTGCGTCATCCTATGTTCTTTGTGTGTACCAATTTTCATCAAAATTGGTCAAGCCGTTCTTGAGTTATAAGAAGATATACAGATAGACAGACAGACAGACAGACAGACAGACAGACAGACAGACAAAAATGAATAAAATAGTATAATGTGAATCACTGCATCATAAAACGATGATTTATCACAAAACTAGGTGAAAAAAAATATGTACAAACAGAACCAATAGATTTATACAGTAGTATAGATAGATAGATTTTTAAATCAAGTAAAGACCGTTTCATAAAAATCGCAGAACAATTTATTCAATGTGTGCTAATTCCTTAGTCAATAATAATAATGTATCCATATGCAATTGAAATAAGTAAACAAAAGCTGAGAATAAACAAGTATGTAACATATTCAAATATTTTTTAATAATTTATTGTAATGTTCTTTATATTATCGTCAATTTCTGTAATTCTTCGTTTACGATCCCTTAGTGGCTATTCACCTTTGTACCCGTTTCGCTCATGACGTCATGCTCAAACAGAAAAAAGATAAGTATAGTTACCTAATACCGGGATAGAATACACGAGAGACAAGGGATAAGGAGAGAGACGTAACTTATCAGCTAATCGGCCCGGGGATTTTATAAGGGTCCCCATTTACTTTTATTTAGATGCATTTTATTAAGAGGTACCCTTAATGAAGAGTAATTTTTACTTGAAGATTTTTAACGTTACTAACGCTAGAACGCGTGAATCTTAACCGATGATCGTGGGTTCAAGCCCGGGCAGGCACCACCGAATTTTCATGTGCTTAATTTGTATGTGTCAAATTTCACTCAAATGATGCCACATGTGTATTCCACCAATCCGCATTGGAGCAGCGTGGTTGAATAAGCTCCAAAAACATTCTCCTCAAAAAAAAAAGGAGAGGAGGCCTTAGCCCAGCAGTGGGACATTCACAGACTGTTACATGATACATACATACATTATAGTAAATATCATCATATATTTGCATACTCTTTTTATTCCTAGTGTATGTGTAAAATACAAATTAGTGGTAGGCTATTCGTAATTAATAACAATATTCAATTCTCAGATAATATTGGTATGTACATATATACATATGAAATGCCTTTGCTTATCGGTAATCTATTATTTATATATATGTTTTTATATTATAGTTAGAAGGTTCTATAGGATATAAATTAAAAGAAGATTTTAACGAATCTTTTAAAAAAAAAATACAATAAATCTTACCACTTTGAAATATTATTACGTTTTGTATTTTTCAAATTTAGATCATTTTAAATTTTGTGTAATGTAATCATTATCCACATTAATTAAAAATAAAACGTACGCCATTTGATAAATTATAATCTATGGTAAGTTCAGACGAACACTAAAACGAAACAGGGACAAACTTCGATATTTCATGTCGGGTAAAATATTTAGATGAGTTTTGAAATTAATATCAATCCTTCATTGATAAACATTTCCAAATTTCGAACTATATTATACACAATTGAAAAGATATTGCGAAATACCTGCTAATTGGAAGAAGATTAAAACTCGGGCTATTGATTTTATTTAAGACTAGCTGTTGCCCGCAGCTTCGCTCGCGCGTGGTCTTTATCTATATTTATATTATAAATAAGTAAAAATAGATTTTTTGTATGTTTGTTTGTAGCGAATAAACTAAAAAACTGCTGTACTGTTTTTAAAAACCTTTTTTACCTACAGAAAGATACGTTATCAGCGAGTAATTAGCTGCCCGTCCCGACTTCGTACGGGTAAAAAAGGATTTTATCATTTTTTAATCAATAAGATATAAACATTTACCAATCGATTTATTTGCCCATCCAGTATAGTGTATGTGTGTTCAGTAAAGGGCATATAATAATCCTACTGCCTACTAATATAATAAACTCGAAAGTTTGTATGGATGTATGGACGTTTGTTACTCTTTCACGCATAAACTACTGAATGGATTTTAATGAAACTTTACAATAATATACGCTTAGGGAATACCAATTACGTGGTACATATGGCAATAATAGAATATGTTTTTTTTATCCAAACATCACCAACATAGTGAAGTTCGTATATTTCTCCCTAAGAGATATTGATATAAGATATTGCGTATTTTGAATTTCTTTATTTGCACCCAACTCTTCCAAACAAAAATAAAAGTTTCTAAAAACTTTGAAATTCATGTTTATTAATTCAATCAAAAAACTCAAATAGTATATTTCTATTTTTTTAAATTTTTATACTAATGCTTTTACCCCGTTTCTCCCGTTTGGAGTTAAATTTCTAAAAACAACGAAATACGTATGCATAGCTTTAATACTAAATATCATTCTTCTTACACCAAAAGTGACGGAATCCCCATACAAACTTTCAACCCCTTTTTTACCCTCTCAGATTTAGATTTTCAAAAACGCTGAAATACATTTTTATTTATTTTTAAGCTTGTTCATTAAATTTCATGCTTCTAACTTTAAAAATGACGGGTTTCTAAACAATCGTTCAACACTTTAGGGGTAGAATTTCCAAAAATCCTACCTTAGTGGGTGTTATAAAATGTATCAACTGCCAAAATTTCAAGTTTCTAACCCCCGCAGTTTAGGCTCTGCGTTAATGAATCAGATAGGAAGAGTAATAATATGTATTATGTGAATAGATATCAACAAAAATACGTATTTTTATAACTTTTGATAGACTCAACTAATTTTGATGAAATAAAGGCTAAACGGAATTTTGAAATAGTTCTTATAATCATTCGGTTATTTCAATTTTTAGACGATTTAAAGATACAGACATGCAGACAGTAAAAAAATTAAATAAATGATTGCTTTGGTTTTGGTAAATCGTAAATAGCCATATAACCTTTAAAACAGGCAGTTATTTTGAAATAACAGACAGAAACTTCAATTTTATTTATATGTACAGAGATGTGTGGATAATTTATTAATTAATTTGTTTTTGTTATAGATTTATGTTATTTTACGTGTACAATATAAAGTATAAAGTAAAGGAAAAGTTTCTTCTGTCAGAGACTAAATAAAATCAGACTTAACCAAGGCTACTAATTTAATTAAACAAAAAAAGGGAATTAAAACAAATGTTGTCCATTGAACTTGACACACATCTGAATAAGCTGCTTAAGCGGCCATTTTATGTAGAAAAAGTATATAATATACAAACAAAAGCAGCTATATAACAATTTTAATTAAAGTTTCAAAAGCAGTTATTTGACCGCACTGGTAGGTTAAGTGTTAAAAATGAGATGACACTTATAGCATATATATATATATAAATATATACATACATTAGCTAAGTTTCCACCAACAATAATATACACAATCATTAAAATAATCAAAACATATATAAAATCAAACAGCTAAACCATCATAATCAGTAAAGGTGTAGTAAGATATATATTTTTTTATAATCAAATATAATTAATTACTTAATGAAAACACAAATTTAACAAAAACAAAATATAAATGAAATCACATAGCTTAAGCATTATTACATTGAGTAAGGCCAATAAAATGCAGTAAATAAATGATATATATATTATTTATATATTTTTTAACCAAATACAATTAAAAGGCAAGCAAGAATATGACTACAGTACAAAATTTATAACAAACTAAAATATTGAATATTAAGATGGGTTGGTACATTCATTTTATATAAATTAATACATTTAATACATTATTATTTTTATCTTATTTATGTTATTTTTGCAGTGATTTTTTTTTTAAATATATAATATCAATATCTGAGTACACTTAATTATATATTATATGCTCGCACAGATCTACTTCTTCCTATTCATGATTATGCTGTCGCAAGCTTGATGTAGCCAAAGACCAATTGAATTAAGCTGAGAGATTACAAAATACTTTTATTCGGTTTATATTGGGATAAGGCAAATATAACCACGTTTCACAATTTTGTTCTCTTCTTAATTAGTTGCCCGTCTGACTTCGTAGGAATATGCACATCTTCTCTATTATGTACTGTGTGTTGTTTAACCCTTTTACTCCCCCTTCATCACTTGATATTCATTAGATGATGACGGTGATGACCACGTCTCAGTGCTTTTATTTATGTGCTCCGTATTTTGTTGTTCGATCACTACTATTTTTGCTATCTCTATAGCTTTCTTTAGTGACAGATCAGACCGTTGTAATAATCTTTGATGTTTGGCGAGCTACTCTAACACATATTCGCTGTAAATTTATCACTGACCAATGACTATTAATTCAACGAAATCGCATTTTAAACTGAAATTTTCTAGACTCGTAATAAAGTTGGTTATATTTTCGTGTTTGCTTTGTTTTCTCATAAAAAATACATGTCAGGCCATAGTTAAATTTTTCCTCGGTTCGAAATACTTGTTACATTTATTAATGAGGTCTTCTAAAGTAATTTCTGTTATTTTAATGTTGAACAAAATTGCTATTTTTCTCTATTTACACTTCTTATATACATAACCAGTGGCTAATACTCCTTATATATATCCAGAGGCTAATAAATATAGTTCAAAATATGGTTGCCATTTTTTCCGCGTTAAATTGTTATTTATTTCGTTGTTTAGAAAAAACTTCGGTAGGTAAAACGTTTGAATTTTTATCTGCCGTTTTAAAACTTTTGACAGGAAACACGAATTTACGAAAAAATTATATCTATTTAAAGTTTTAAGAAGTGATATACCGTTTGTTTAAAGCAAGCACTTCTAAAACCATGTATTATTGTTATAGTTGTTTTTTAGGCTTTGTTTATACACCTATATACTATTTACGTATTAATTATTGTCACTGAGTTAACTGACTTGCTCACACGCAGTCTTAAAGCGTACTGTTATGAAAGATATAAGATGAGATCATAAAGATACACACAATATATATGCAATATTAGTTTTTATGCAAAAACAACACACGAAGCTACTGAAAACACGAAATTGTTAACAAAACTTTTTGATTTTGACAACTAACAGGTGCGCGTACTTTTCCTACAGATAATAATTTATTGATTTTTAGTAGGGATACTAAACTTATAATAAATAAATAAAGAGATTAAAAATTATAGGACAAAATATAGGATAAATCATAAGCAAAAGTGTAAATTACATGTAATATTTAATCTCTTTTTAGTTTGACCATAACCATTTTTAATAAATGTTCTACGTGTATCTTTAAATTGACATAACTTTATTATTTATGAACCGATTGAAATAAAACAAACACTAAATGTTAAGTGAAGTTAGCCACAATACATTAGTGAAAACCGCACTCAAATCCGTTAAGCCGTTTTTAAGATTAGCGTGCACAAACGCACAGACAAACAGACAAACAGACAAACAGACAAACAGACAAAAAATCTATTAATCATTGTTTTGGGTTCTATTGTGTTTATAAAGACCACCGATAAAAGTTTTACTCATTTATCTTCCATGTACAGACATCGACCAGTTACAGATTTATTATATGTATAGACTAGATTATACCTGCGGCTTCGCATGTATATTCTGAGTACCTATCTTAAGCATTCCTATTTGAAAATACTATTAATATTACAATTCATATAATATGTTCCCATAATAAAGTCAATCAGACATTTGTACTTGTATATCTATTAAATGCAAAACCATAGAACATATTTTGGTGAAATTTGATTTGATGGTAAGTGGTCACCACCTTTTAAATATATTGGCAATGTAAGATATATTAACTAACATTGTCTATGCGCCAATTACCATGGGAACTAAGATGTCATATATATTCTCATTCCTATATAAAATTGTACCCATCACGTCCATAAAGGCTCAATTTAAAAAATAATTAAAAGGCAAGAAAAATTCAAATCAAGAAAGATTATGAAGAGTACTTAGTATCAATATTATAACATGTTCCGTTTCATTAATGGATATCTAACGATTCCTGCTAATGGCTAGCGAATCTTTCAAGCAATTTATATCTATACTACTATATAAATCTATTGGTTCTGTCTGTACATTTTTTTTTTTCACCTAATTTTGTGATAAATAATCGTTTTATGATGCAGTGATTCACATTATACTATTTTTTTTATTTTTGTCTGTCTGTCAATTACGGTTTTATGCGGGAAAGTATTATGCATTTAAATAATGAATACATAATAAAAAAACCTAATAACACACACACACATATGGCTACTGGTAAATAAATACGTAATTAACGATTTGAAATTAATTTTCATAAGATACCGTAGGGTTTACCGATCTTATATTCCTATGGCCTAACATTTGCGCCTACATTTTATTTTTGTGTACCAATGTTCATTAAGATTGGTCAAGCCGTTCTTGAGTTATAAGAAGACATAAAGACAGACAGACAAAAATGAAAAAAATAGTATAATGTGAATCACTGCATCATAAAACGATTATTTATCACAAAATTAGGTGAAAAAAAAATGTACAGACAGAACCACTAGATTTATATAGTAGTATAGATATAGATAAAATAGTATTTTATTATATTTTTATTAATTACGCGGGTGAAGCCGCGGGGCGCAACTAGTGCAATTTATAAGCTTTAAATTAATACAAGAATATCTTTAATATTAAAAGTGAATAACTAATAATCACATAAAATGACTAATGAAATAATTATAAGTAACCGCCAGTAAATTTTACCGACTGCAATAAAGCTAATTGGTGGATATAGCACACCTTCATGCAGGTTCCCACGATATTGTTCTTTAACGAATAAAAGATTAATTGTTATCATTTGAGGTTAAATTAATAATACATAAAAAAACTAATGTATAAATTGTCCGGTTTGAAGATATAATATAAATAAGTTCCATGTATTCCATCGAGCTTCTTCTGGAGCCTACAGGCAAGCTTTATAATTCGTTCGTCAAATAGAGTGTAACGTATAAAAAAAATGAAAAATACATCATTGTCACAATAATCGGTGTTCACTTAGTATAATTAAAATGTATACAGAGTAAAAAATCAGTGAAGTGCGTGATGGGTCAGCCAGATGGGTCCCGTTGCTATAGCGATTACATGGATCAGAGTATTTTGTGCGGTCAGTTGTTTGTATTCTCTAACACAACCGCATTGTACTCGCAATATAAAGTCGTAGTAAGGATTATTATTATTGAAAATATATTTAGGCTATTGTTATTAATATATTTTTAACATGAACCTGAGTCAAGCTCTGTAAAACAATATGAGTGAAGCATTGTATCATATATTTAAAGTTAAAGAAAGAATATTCATTATTGTACAGCAGATTTTGAAATATTAAATCATCGTTAAAATTTTGAGGAATACACATAATATGAATTTATATGTTTCAAGCAATTTTTATCACTAATTTTATTTGTTATTTTTTTATAGGATTAAATTTCGTCATTTGACTTATTTGCTAATGAACAAAAAAAATGAAAATCCGTTGACAAACAGAGTATAAAAAAGTTACTGAATTGTTTTGTATTTGTCTTATTATAGATAGATGTATTTTTTGCATTAAATTATAATATTATAGAATTTATGTAATGAGCTTAACGCTGTAAATATTTAAAGATATTAATAATAAATCATTTGTATTACATTTTACCAATCGACACGCTAATAAGCAGCTCGACTATTCTATATTGCTAAAATTATCTTAAAAATATACATATTGTCTGACAAAAATGCACTGATCGATTAAATTCGCTACCATCATATAAGATTATTTTTATATTCCAGAGTCAACCACAAATAACGCAACACGTATTGGTATAAGCCGACACCAAAAACCTTTCAGTAATTAATTTTAATTGCAAAACTTAGCGCTCAGACGCGTAAACGTTCTGGTGCGCTCCTAATTCGTTAATACCACTCCTAAAGTTGTTTCTGTAAGTGTACCGATGCTCTAACTAGTTAATAGTCGGTGGATAATGATACTAACAAATAAAACAAAATACAAATTAAAATAACGTTGCTTAAGCCCTGAGCATAGCATTATTTATTCTAGAAGATACTGAGGTGTTTTTTGTTACGATTTAGATAAATATATCGACTTATATACGCGTAAATACCTATGTTGTGTATCTGCTTATTTATTCAGATTTTATAAAAATTTGCCCCAAAAAAAGTTAAAATTTCTAAATATCCTTACTTACTTTATGAAATAAGCTTATGTTTAATAATTTAATAAGCAAATCGAACAATGGATTTTATAAATATGTAACTTGTATATGTTTTCACAATTTTACCAAAAGCATATAATTAGTTATATACATAGATGAGAACTTAATAAGAAGGAGATTGATATTACCTGAGGACTGAAAGAGATCTCGGTTGATGGAGAAAAGAAACGGATATATATTGGTTCTCTCCTCTTTTCAATCACATTAAGCAAAACGATACAAGACATCAATAGTGTACATAATGATGTCATTCAATATTTACTGATCAATATTTACACGCACATGCTGATTTATATGTATATAGACAATTTACAAATACATTATATTATGTACACACAGAAAATATATTACATGAAAAAAAAAAATTGTATTAACATTTAAACATCATATAAAACTATGTCAATATGTATAATTTTACTTTTATTTAAATATGTTGGAGTATCAAATATTTTCATTGAAAAGCAAAGGAGAATACAGTTCAAACATTTAGACTAAGTTCTGACAAATATGCTTTAATTAATGTCTTGTTAATGGAACTGCATGTCACCATTTTCTCGGTTCAAATATTTGTTCAAGCCAATTTAAATAATTTGGGATAACAACATACTATAATTCATGTCAATTAAAAGCATATAATACGAATTTCAGCTTTAGGAAGGATTTCCTCAATTATTTGTACTTTACACTTAATTGAAGAGTCCTTCTTTGTATGAAGTGTAATTATAAATAAGTTATGGTAAAGTGATATACATAGATATTTATTTCATTACTAGTTGGTACTTGGTAGTTGGTCTAGTGGCTATATATAAGTTAGCAGAATCCGAGGACCTGGGTTCAAATCCTAGGTCGGGCCAATAGAAAGTTGTTGGGTTTTTCTGTCGAAAATTCTCAGTTTCTGCTGGTGTGCATTCCCGTGCATCGGAAAGCATTTTTGTATTCTCTATATTTGACAAAATTACTCACAGTATTATTATACTATTGTTGTACTTGTAAATATTATAGTTTGAACAACAAAAGGAGTACACCACTGCATTGCATCCCCAATCGACCCGTGATAAATTGGAATTGTTTCGCCTCCATTACCGCTAGCTTTAATTGTGAACTACTGTATATTATGTATAGACATCGGGTTATACAGGCTGAAACTGAAAATAGATATTACATTTTCAACATCCAAAATTTTCTTAAAAATAAAATAATTGCTCCTTTATCAATAATGTCTTCGAAATAGATATTACTTGAGCAAATATTTGTGGAGTTATCTATTTGATATTGTTTACATAGAAACAGTACAAAGAACTGCTTCAGTGCAGAGCATCACGGCTGAATAACGCATTTGCTTTGAAAATATTATTATTTGTAAACAAGTCAGGGATGACTAAATTGAGCACAATGGATCTCGTTATTGACAACGCTTTCACGATGTTATGGTACGCTTAGTAGCATAACAATCTCTGCCGTTGACTTGACGCTAATGACAGTACATTAAATAACCGCATGATTAACATGTATAGGCTGGTAGTCTAGGCTGGTAATCTAGGCAAGATTGGCTTTTATAACATTTTTTCGTTTCTCTGCAAGCGTTTGCGTTGTTTATCTTTTATGGCTTAAGTATAATATGATAATTTATACAAAAGCTTTCAACATTTCCGAAGTACTTTCGTCTCAACAGCGCAGCAATCACCGACTTAAGAAAAGAAGAAAACAAAGAAAAAATAAGAATAAACTTTTTTATCAAACACAAAGTTTGAAATTGTAATGTAGTTATACATAAAATATTTTATTTATAGCTTAACACTGGGCTTACTTCTGAAAAATCAAATAAAAATTAGCAATTTTGCTGTATAACGTAATTTCTAAGAGTAACTCTGAGTTTTAATCAACTCCTAGAAAACCACGGTGCCTCTGTTTTTATTGCTATTTTGAAGTGGAAATTATTATAAAATTTTAAAAAACTATTTAGTCTATAAATAATATTTGCATTATAATTTAAAATATTACTTATAGACTTAATAGCTTCTGACTGTTTCCGTTTCCGTTATTTTCGTTGTTAATATTCAATCAGATTAAAAAGTAAAACTATATATTGTCAAACGTATTTCAAAATTAAATGATAATCACTCAAAAACAGATAATACTTATTATCGTATTTATAATTTTGAAATGATTATAATTATAATCAGAGTGTTTACCATCCACCTATATGTAGAGCTTCTACAAATTCCTGCTAATATTAATCTTGTATCGATAATACAAGCTATAATTAATATGAGATATTAATAACTGATATTAAACTTGATACTATGTGTAGGATTATAATGTAATATTAATCACGTCACTTAAATAAAAAATGTAACACAAATACTTCTATCAAAGAAAAAAGAAAAACAGTTCTAAAGCATAGTCAAGCTCTCGTCTTTTAATTATTTTATTTTTTTGACATTTGTAAAAATACATAATTATTCAACTATCAATAATTTGTTTTACTCATTGGCTACGTTTTTGTATAATAGCTATGCGTAGAAAACACTCCTTTCGTAGGGAAAATATTACATAGTCCACATTTACACCATTTCCGCTAGCGGAAACGAGGACCCCGGCTAGCATCCCGCCAACGGACGTAACGCAGAAATGCTCTTTGCATCAATCCGAACGAGGCAAGGTGCCATCTCGTAGAATCTGTCATAGTATATTGTAATTATTATTATTTTTCTGGTTAGTTAATATCTATTCATTAGCTGCAAACATTTTATTTTATTACTAGCTGTGCAACGCGGCTTCACCCGCGTATAATTAATAAAAATATAATAAACACACACATATATGGCTACTGGTAAAAATACGTAATTGACGATTTGAAATTAATTTTCATAAAATACCGTAGGGTTTACCGATCTTATATATGGCCTATCATTTGCACCATCACATGTTCTTTGTGTGTACCAATTTTCATCAAGATTGGTCAAGCCGTTCTTGAGTTATAAGAAGACATACAGACTGACAGACAGACAGACAGACAGACAAAAATGAAAAAAATAGTATATAGTGAATCACTGCATCATAAAACGATTATTTATCACAAAATTAGGTGAAAAAAAAATCCAGACAGAGCCAATAGATTTATATAGTAGTACAGATGATATTATCCACTAACCAAAGATTGTCTAGTTTTAGCAATAAAACGGCCTTTTATAGCATTTATGTGTTTTACTCTGTTCCTTGTTTTTTTTTTTTGGCGTTCATTAAAGCAATAAGTTGAATATGGAATACTTATATATTTAAATAAAATAAATACTACTAATTTTGGTATTTTACAAATCCCATAAATAAATTTGATAATGAAATATTGCAGCACAGATCTTTTGACTTCTCACTTGAAAAACATAATAGCAATCCTTATTTCTGAACAAACTACCCAACTTCAGACGGTATGAGTTTTAATATACTACAAACGGCTTTGTTTGATGTGAAAATACTATTTTAACGCCTAAGCATATAATCCTCTTATTTTAAATAAGTCTACTGAGAAACTACTCTAACTGAGCGGGGCTGGTGAGCTTAATTTGTAAAATAGCAATTTACTATGACCGGAAATATGTTGATTATGAAGGTACTGTTTTTAGTCTCGTCATGATAAATGGTTTTATCTGTACTTATAACAAAGTAGTCATCAAAATCATCGTCTTAACGGATCACTTCTAATTTTCTTTATTTGATTTGATTTATGTAAAGCGCGTCCATCAAACTCAAAAATAAGTGACTCAACTACCCTTCTGGTAAGCAACACCTAATTATGTCCTATAAAAAACTTTCCAAATTATAATAAAATAACTGATATAAGCTTAAGACGTCTCATAAATGTTGACTGTTATTTACATAAATTCAAATTTCAATATAAATATTTAGTAAGTCATTTGTGATAAAAAATTACTAAAATAATTTCAAAGTCCTTGTTGGTCTAGTAGCTAGATACAATGCTACAGATCTCGACGTCCTGCACCTGAACTATTTTAGATCGTGTAGGATTACTATTCCATCGGGTAATGAGTGTGAGGGAATAGTGAGTGCAATTGTGTTTATGCACACTTGTGCACAATAATATGTCCTGCGCAGTTCTTCAATCTCTCTTAAGATTGGCCGTTGTGGTCAAAGACGGTCAGGAGGACATCATCAACAGCGTGGACATTATGTATACCTGTATCTCGGATTGTCTGCAGATTGTTGGAGTAGCTTGAAATCCGTTTTCCAAGAACCGCATCGTTCGGATATAATAGTTTGGTAGATCCCAAGAAATCGTGATGTAGACGAATCGTGTGAATATTCGTGAAACCCTGGGTCTACGTAATTTGGCGTGAGTTAATATCTATTCTAACAGAGAAATCAACTTTTTCTTATGCGTCTTTAATTTCTACTTTGTTACGGTGAATTCAATAAAGTTTCGTTTAATACGATAATTCTCATATTTGTAAAAATATTGGCCAATTACATAAATAAACGCACATGTTAAGTTAAATTTATAACATAGGAATGCTATGATTTTGAAAATTTATCTCGTTTAATATGGTTTAAAATAAACTTAGACGATTTTAATCGAGCACATAGAATCAGTGAAACAGTTCTACTTCAAATAGGTATAAGTGTGAAACTCTGTGATTATGTAAAACTTTACTCATTTTACGTTTTCCATTTTTAACCGACTTAAAAAAGAAGTATTTTATAAATTCGGTTATATATTATGTTTGCTATATTAGAACTCCGTCATTTATGAACCAATTTGGACCAACCATTTTGGATTTTTTTGGGAGCTTAATTTCACTTTGGTGGTGTTCATCATTTAAACTGAAAAATTAAAAAAGATTTTGAAGAAATTGGCGATGTTAACTATCGCTTACATCGCCAATGCGCCACCAATCTTGGAAACTAAGATGTTATGAACCTTGTGCCTGTAAATACACTGGCTCACTCAACCTTCAAACCGGAACACAACAATACAACTGTACTGTACTACTGTTTTGCGGTAGAATATCTGATGAGTGGGTGGTACCTACCCAGACGAGCTTGCACAAAGCCTTACCACCAAATAAAATATTATCAATGTTTCCTTCAATATATGACACATAACTCCCAAAAGGAAAGAAATTAACGCATGAACTCCGTGCCTACACTTGAATACTTGTGTTTATTCAATATCTCGCAAAATTAAATAGTGCCTTTTAATGCAACCTTTTTTAAAAAAGCAAATTAAACTTTGAAATTTCATAATCATAAATACTTTTTATAGCACGTTATCGTTCACAACATATTTCGCTACATGCTTTTTATGGAGCGTTAAAAAATACATTATTAATTTAACAAAACCCAAAATCGTCTTGTTTAATCTAAATTGCCGTTTTTATTTTCGCATTAAGGCCGGGATTCTGAGCTGATTTATAATGTTATTAATCAAGCTGAAATATCAGGCCCGCCCAATTATCTCTTGTTGAATTTTACAGCTTTTATTTTCAGTACTTCGTTGATACAAAATTTTACTTTAAATTTTATGTTAAAGCTAATAACTATGTAAAACAAAACGTGTTTTATTATACAACTTTGTAAGGCTTTTGTATGAACCACATATCAGTCGCCTTCAGTGAATAACTTGTAAACATAAGTTCAGTACTTGAATTACGTGGAGGGAAGAAAATCTCGTAAGACTCTTCTATAGCAAACGATGAGCTCTAAATTGAGAATAACATCACCTAGTTAAAAGCCTCGCAGAGACATACTTCTAACTTTCAGACTTTTGGTGGCTACGGAGAAACATCGACAGAAAAACTGGTCTAACGCATACTATCTGGTATGGGTAATATTTGAAGCTTATTCACACTATATAAATTCGGGTACCCACTTGCACTAAAGTATACACCCGGATAAACATGTAACAGAACTTCGTCCGATATATGCAGACTAACTCACGATGTTTACTTTCACCGCAAAGCGATATATGAATTATAAACAAATTAAGCACGATGAACATGTTCTATCCATTTAGTAATCTCCATTCAAAGCCGTATAAACATTGGTTAATTAATAAGAAAATCTAAAACTAAATACGAACTAAAAACGATTACGAGAAAACTCGATAGCCTCAGAGACTTATTTGAATTCAATATTTAATATCAAAGATAAATAGTTTTAAAAGGAAAAGTCATTTTAGTAAAAACTCTAAAAATGCAAGGTTGCCACTTTCATTTATGTTTTTAAATAACTTTTAATTCACTTTACTCAGAATTCAGTTTCTCGATAATGCTTCAACAGTTCGTTTACAGATACATAATATTTTATCGTCCAAGTGTCTTGAAGTGGAAAACTACCATATTCTGAACATGATAGACTCAATCCCGTGACGGTGCACGCACTGTGGTTGACGGCGTCATTTGTTTTCTCGTATAAATACATTTACACCGAACGACAACGACACGATTTAAAGAAAAAACAATTTAGTATTGTAACAATAATTGTAGTAATTGATACAATCAAAATTATTTTCAAATTTTGTTAGGATAAGATTGTATTTAGCTTGATTTTTATATTGATAATTTAATGTTACAGGCAATACATCAAAAATAGTAAAGAACCACCACCATCTGTGTATATGGTCACTATAAAAAATGTGTAATAAATCTCGTATTATATTATGTAGAAATGTTTAACAGATAACAAAATTATTGCATTGTTTCAAAAAATAAAAAAGATGAATAAATAAGATTTAAATTTTTTTTTCTGTGCATTGATCAAAAATTATTTTTAATTTTCTCTTTAATATTAAAACAGCACCGTATAAATGTCTTACAATCTACTTGATTCAAAGTAGGTTATATAAAGCTTAAGTTGAAAATCACCATTTTTCCCGTTACCAACAAAGGTGAGGCTTTGTGTAATATAACAAGGTTTTTCCCTGATAGTGACAGATTACGCAGTGTTGCCATAAAAATAAATGTTTCATTGCAATTGTAAAATATTACATGAATATTTTATATTAAACTCGTTGAACATATTTCATGGCTCTCATGCTATTTATCTTTCTTTACTGTTGATTTTTCAACTAGTAATAAATATATATTTTATATTAATAAGTTTTAAAATACATACAAATTGAAGGGACGTTTCCATTTTAATTGGTAATTTACCAATTAAAATAGAAATTTATCTTATTGCTTTTTCACCACAGTTCTCTTAATGATACTATTAAAAGGGCTCTTGCCACCATTGACGTTCCAGCTCTTATTAAGCCTCATGGAATTAGTCGTGATGATGGCAAGAGACCTGATGGACTGACATTGGTTCCCTGGGAACGGGGACGGGCCCTTGTGTGGGACGCAACATGTGTTGGCACACTAGCCCCGTCTCATATCAGAGAAACAATGTTAAAAGCCGGTGCTGCTGCGGAAAAAGCTGAAACGAACAAACGTAACAAATATTCTTCTCTTATTCCAAATTATATATTTGTTCCGTTTGCAGTTGAAACGCCTGGACCTTGGAGTAATAGTGCAAAAAAATTCACCCAAAATATTACATCTCATCTTATTGCCTCTACTGGTGACAGGAGGGCTGGTTCTACTGGTGACAGGAGGGCTGGTTCGTTTTTCGCCCAAAGAATCGGAATTGCGATTCAAGGGGGATGCTGCTAGCATTCTTGCCACCATTCCACGCGGTCACGATTTGTATTACGACAAAATTACTTACAGTATTATTATACTATTGTTATACTTGTAAATATTATAGTTTGAACAACAAAAGGAGTACACCACTGCATTGCATCCCCAATCGACCCGTGATAAATTGGAATTGTTTCGCCTCCATTACCGCTAGCTTTAATTGTGAACTACTGTATATTATGTATAGACAACGGGTTATACAGGCTGAAACTGAAAATAGATATTACATTTTCAACATCCAAAATTTTCTTAAAAATAAAATAATTGCTCCTTTATCAATAATGTCTTCGAAATAGATATTACTTGAGCAAATATTTGTGGAGTTATCTATTTGATATTGTTTACATAGAAACAGTACAAAGAACTGCTTCAGTGCTGAGCATCACGGCTGAATAACGCATTTGCTTTGAAAATATTATTATTTGTAAACAAGTCAGGGATGACTAAATTGAGCACAATGGATCTCGTTATTGACAACGCTTTCACGATGTTATGGTACGCTTAGTAGCATAACAATCTCTGCCGTTGACTTGACGCTAATGACAGTACATTAAATAACCGCATGATTAACATGTATAGGCTGGTAGTCTAGGCTGGTAATCTAGGCAAGATTGGCTTTTATAACATTTTTTCGTTTCTCCGCAAGCGTTTGCGTTGTTTATCTTTTATGGCTTAAGTATAATATGATAATTTATACAAAAGCTTTCAACATTTCCGAAGTACTTTCGTCTCAACAGCGCAGCAATCACCGACTTAAGAAAAGAAGAAAACAAAGAAAAAATAAGAATAAACTTTTTTATCAAACACGAAGTTTGAAATTATAATGTAGTTATACATAAAATATTTTATTTATAGCTTAACACTGGGCTTACTTCTGAAAAATCAAATAAAAATTAGCAATTTTGCTGTATAACGTAATTTCTAAGAGTAACTCTGAGTTTTAATCAACTCCTAGAAAACCACGGTGCCTCTGTTTTTATTGCTATTTTGAAGTGGAAATTATTATAAAATTTTAAAAAACTATTTAGTCTATAAATTATATTTGCATTATAATTACAATATTACTTATAGACTTAATAGCTTCTGACTGTTTCCGTTTCCGTTATTTTCGTTGTTAATATTCAATCAGATTAAAAAGTAAAACTATATATTGTCAAACGTATTTCAAAATTAAATGATAATCACTCAAAAACAGATAAAACTAATTATCGTATTTATAATTTTGAAATGATTATAATTATAATCAGAGTGTTTACCATCCACCTATATGTAGAGCTTCTACAAATTCCTGCTAATATTAATCTTGTATCGATAATACAAGCTATAATTAATATGGGATATTAATAACTGATATTAAACTTGATACTATATGTAGGATTATAATGTAATATTAATCACGTCACTTAAATAAAAAATGTAACACAAATACTTCTATCAAAGAAAAAAGAAAAGCAGTTCTAAAGCATAGTCAAGCTCTCGTCTTTTAATTATTTTATTTTTTTGACATTTGTAAAAATACAAAATTATTCAACTATCAATAATTTGTTTTACTCATTGGCTACGTTTTTGTATAATAGCTATGCGTAGAAAACACTCCTTTCGTAGGGAAAATATTACATAGTCCACATTTACACCATTTCCGCTAGCGGAAACGAGGACCCCGGCTAGCATCCCGCCAACGGACGTAACGCAGAAATGCTCTTTGCACCAATCCGAACGAGGCAAGGTGCCATCTCGTAGAATCTGTCATAGTATATTGTAATTATTATTATTTTTCTGGTTAGTTAATATCTATTCATTAGCTGCAAACATTTTATTTTATTACTAGCTGTGCAACGCGGCTTCACCCGCGTATAATTAATAAAAATATAATAAACACACACATATATGGCTACTGGTAAAAATACGTAATTGACGATTTTAAATTAATTTTCATAAAATACCGTAGGGTTTACCGATCTTATATATGGCCTATCATTTGCACCATCACATGTTCTTTGTGTGTACCAATTTTCATCAAGATTGGTCAAGCCGTTCTTGAGTTATAAGAAGACATACAGACTGACAGACAGACAGACAGACAAAAATGAAAAAATAGTATATAGTGAATCACTGCATCATAAAACGATTATTTATCACAAAACTAGGTGAAAAAAAAATCCAGACAGAGCCAATAGATTTATATAGTAGTACAGATGATATTATCCACTAACCAAAGATTGTCTAGTTTTAGCAATAAAACGGCCTTTTATAGCATTTATGTGTTTTACTCTGTTCCTTGTTTTTTTTTTTGGCGTTCATTAAAGCAATAAGTTGAATATGGAATACTTATATATTTAAATAAAATAAATACTACTAATTTTGGTATTTTACAAATCCCATAAATAAATTTGATAATGAAATATTGCAGCACAGATCTTTTGACTTCTCACTTGAAAAACATAATAGCAATCCTTATTTCTGAACAAACTACCCAACTTCAGACGGTATGAGTTTTAATATACTACAAACGGCTTTGTTTGATGTGAAAATACTATTTTAACGCCTAAGCATATAATCCTCTTATTTTAAATAAGTCTACTGAGAAACTACTCTAACTGAGCGGGGCAGGTGAGCTTAATTTGTAAAATAGCAATTTACTATGACCGGAAATATGTTGATTATGAAGGTACTGTTTTTAGTCTCGTCATGATAAATGGTTTTATCTGTACTTATAACAAAGTAGTCATCAAAATCATCGTCTTAACGGATCACTTCTAATTTTCTTTATTTGATTTGATTTATGTAAAGCGCGTCCATCAAACTCAAAAATAAGTGACTCAACTACCCTTCTGGTAAGCAACACCTAATTATGTCCTATAAAAAACTTTCCAAATTATAATAAAATAACTGATAGAAGCTTAAGACGTCTCATAAATGTTGACTGTTATTTACATAAATTCAAATTTCAATATAAATATTTGGTAAGTCATTTGTGATAAAAAATTACTAAAATAATTTCAAAGTCCTTGTTGGTCTAGTAGCTAGATACAATGCTACAGATCTCGACGTCCTGCACCTGAACTATTTCAGATCGTGTAGGATTACTATTCCATCGGGTAATGAGTGTGAGGGAATAGTGAGTGCAATTGTGTTTACGCACACTTGTGCACAATAATATGTCCTGCGCAGTTCTTCAATCTTTCTTAAGATTGGCCGTTGTGGTCAAAGACGGTCAGGAGGACATCATCAACAGCGTGGACATTATGTATACCTGTATCTTTGACTGTCTGCAGATTGTTGGAGTAGCTTGAAATCCGTTTTCCAAGAACCGCATCGTTCGGATATAATAGTTTGGTAGATCCCAAGAAATCGTGATGTAGACGAATCGCGTGAATGTTCGTGAAACCCTGGGTCTACGTAATTTGGCGTGAGTTAAAATCTATTCTAACAGAGAAATCAACTTTTTCTTATGCGTCTTTAATTTCTACTTTGTTACGGTGAATTCAATAAAGTTTCGTTTAATACGATAATTCTCATATTTGTAAAAATATTGGCCAATTACATAAATAAACGCACATGTTAAGTTAAATTTATAACATAGGAATGCTATGATTTTGAAAATTTATCTCGTTTAATATGGTTTAAAATAAACGTAGACGATTTTAATCGAGCATATAGAATCAGTGAAACAGTTCCACTTCAAATAGGTATAAGTGTGAAACTCTGTGATTATGTAAAACTTTACTCATTTTTAACCGACTTAAAAAAGGAGTATTTTAAAAAGTCGGTTATATATTATGTTTGCTATATTAGAACTCCGTCATTTATGAACCAATTTGGACCAACCATTTTGGATTTTTTTGGGAGCTTAATTTCACTTTGGTGGTGTTCATCATTTAAACTGAAAAATTAAAAAAGATTTTGAAGAAATTGGCGATGTTAACTATCGCTTACATCGCCAATGCGCCACCAACCTTGGAAACTAAGATGTTATGAACCTTGTGCCTGTAATTACACTGGCTCACTCACCCTTCAAACCGGAACACAACAATACAACTGTACTGTACTGCTGTTTTGCGGTAGAATATCTGATGAGTGGGTGGTACCTACCCAGACGAGCTTGCACAAAGCCTTACCACCAAATAAAATATTATCAATGTTTCCTTCAATATATGACACATAACATCTTCATTATATATGTAATGTATATGTGATCCTTGTTGGTCGAAATAAATGATTTATTATTATTATTATTATAACTCCCAGAAGGAAAGAAATTAACGCATGAACTCCGTGCCTTCACTTGAATACTTGTGTTTATTCAATATCTCGCAAAATTAAATAGTGCCTTTTAATGCAACCTTTTTTTAAAAAGCAAATTAAACTTTGAAATTTCATAATCATAAATACTTTTTATAGCACGTTATCGTTCACAACATATTTCGCTACATGCTTTTTATGGAGCGTTAAAAAATACATTATTAATTTAACAAAACCCAAAATCGTCTTGTTTAATCTAAATTGCCGTTTTTATTTTCGCATTAAGGCCGGGATTCTGAGCTGATTTATAATGTTATTAATCAAGCTGAAATATCAGGCCCGCCCAATTATCTCTTGTTGAATTTTACAGCTTTTATTTTCAGTACTTCGTTGATACAAAATTTTACTTTAAATTTTATGTTAAAGCTAATAACTATGTAAAACAAAACGTGTTTTATTAAACAACTTTGTAAGGCTTTTGTATGAAACACATATCAGTCGCCTTCAGTGAATAACTTGTAAACATAAGTTCAGTACTTGAATTACGTGGAGGGAAGAAAATCTCGTAAGACTCTTCTATAGCAAACGATGAGCTCTAAATTGAGAATAACATCACCTAGTTAAAAGCCTCGCAGAGACATACTTCTAACTTTCAGACTTTTGGTGGCTACGGAGAAACTTCGACAGAAAAACTGGTCTAACGCATACTATCCGGTATGGGTAATATTTGAAGCTTATTCACACTATATAAATTCGGGTACCCACTTGCACTAAAGTATACACCCGGATAAACATGTAACAGAACTTCGTCCGATATATGCAGACTAACTCACGATGTTTACTTTCACCGCAAAGCGATATATGAATTATAAACAAATTAAGCACGATGAACATGTTCTATCCATTTAGTAATCTCCATTCAAAGCCGTATAAACATTGGTTAATTAATAAGAAAATCTAAAACTAAATACGAACTAAAAACGATTACGAGAAAACTCGATAGCCTCAGAGACTTATTTGAATTCAATATTTAATATCAAAGATAAATAGTTTTAAAAGGAAAAGTCATTTTAGTAAAAACTCTAAAAATGCAAGGTTGCCACTTTCATTTATGTTTTTAAATAACTTTTCAATTCACTTTACTCAGAATTCAGTTTCTCGATAATGCTTCAACAGTTCGTTTACAGATACATAATATTTTATCGTCCAAGTGTCTTGAAGTGGAAAACTACCATATTCTGAACATGATAGACTCAATCCCGTGACGGTGCACGCACTGTGGTTGACGGCGTCATTTGTTTTCTCGTATAAATACATTTACACCGAACGACAACGACACGATTTAAAAAAAAAAACAATTTAGTATTGTAACAATAATTGTAGTAATTGATACAATCAAAATTATTTTCAAATTTTGTTAGGATAAGATTGTACAATTAGCTTGATTTTTATATTGATAATTTAATGTTACAGGCAATACATCAAAAATAGTAAATGACCACCACCATCTGTGTATATGGTGACTATAAAAAATGTGTAATAAATCTCGTATTATATTATGTAGAAATGTTTAACAGATAACAAAATTATTGCATTGTTTCAAAAAATAAAAAAGATGAATAAATAAGATTTAAATTTTTTTTTCTGTGCATTGATCAAAAATTATTTTAATTTTCTCTTTAATATTAAAACAGCACCGTATAAATGTCTTACAATCTACTTGATTCAAAGTAGGTTATATAAAGCTTAAGTTGAAAATCACCATTTTTCCCGTTACCAACAAAGGTGAGGCTTTGTGTAATATAACAAGGTTTTTCCCTGATAGTGACAGATTACGCAGTGTTGCCATAAAAAGAAATGTTTCATTGCAATTGTAAAATATTACATGAATATTTTATATTAAACTCGTTGAACATATTTCATGGCTCTCATGCTATTTATCTTTCTTTACTGTTGATTTTTCAACTAGTAATAAATATATATTTTATATTAATAAGTTTTAAAATACATACAAATTGAAGGGACGTTTCCATTTTAATTGGTAGTTTACCAATTAAAATAGAAATTTATCTTATTGCTTTTTCACCACAGTTCTCTTAATGATACTATTAAAAGGGCTCTTGCCACCATTGACGTTCCAGCTCTTATTAAGCCTCATGGAATTAGTCGTGATGATGGCAAGAGACCTGATGGACTGACATTGGTTCCCTGGGAACGGGGACGGGCCCTTGTGTGGGACGCAACATGTGTTGGCACACTAGCCCCGTCTCATATCAGAGAAACAATGTTAAAAGCCGGTGCTGCTGCGGAAAAAGCTGAAACGAACAAACGTAACAAATATTCTTCTCTTATTCCAAATTATATATTTGTTCCGTTTGCAGTTGAAACGCCTGGACCTTGGAGTAATAGTGCAAAAAAATTCACCCAAAATATTACATCTCATCTTATTGCCTCTACTGGTGACAGGAGGGCTGGTTCTACTGGTGACAGGAGGGCTGGTTCGTTTTTCGCCCAAAGAATCGGAATTGCGATTCAAGGGGGAATGCTGCTAGCATTCTTGCCACCATTCCACGCGGTCACGATTTGTATAGTAAATATTTTTAAATTTTATTTGTATTTATTTAAGGTTTTAATGTAAATATACTAAATTAAAAAAAAAACAATAATTTAATATAAAGTATACCTTATTAAGGTTTGTTGTTACAACATTTTTGAGTTGTTAAATATCGAGATAAAATTTAATGTAACGTGCGATATTGTATGAAATGAAAAACTGTTATCGAAATGTAGATTCTACGGAGAAAACTGATTTAGTCATTACACTTTTTCTGATATTAAATTACCTAATCCACTATAAAATAGTAATATATAAAGCTGAAGAGTTTTTTTGTTTGATCCGGCTAATTTCAATAACTACTGGTTCGAATAGCCCATTAATAGAGGAATCACGCTACGGCAAATTAAAGCGGAGCATCGATTAAAAATGTTACAAAAACGGGAAAATGTATACCTAAATCTCAAAGATCTTTAGTTGCGTACGCTGCGTAAACGGTTAAAGTTACGCAATAATTATGTATGACAGAATTGTTCCTATTTATAAGACCGTTACAAGACCTGTCGTGATGTATGCTTCTGAATGTTGGGCAGCAAAAGAAGACGATGTAAAAAGAATGCATGTGGCAGAGATGCGAATGCTAAGAGGGATGTGCGGTGTTACTAGAATAGACAAGATAAGAAACGAGTATATCCGAGGAAGTCTGAAAGTAGCACCAATGAAAAGTTGAAAAGTAATAGATTAGCGTGGTATGGGCATGTGATGAGAAGGGATGAAAAACATGTTACTAGAAGGGTGATGAGTATAAATGTTGATGGATATAGGGGAAGGGGGAGACTGAAGAAAGTGTGGATGAATTGCGTAAGAAAGGATATGTGTATGAAAGATGTAAGTACTGAGATGACGAGTGACAGAAAAAAGTGGAAGAAAAATACATATTATGCCGACCCCACGTAGTGGGATAAGGGCAGGAAGAAGAAGAAGAGTTCCTCTCAAAAAGTTCTATAGCATAATATGCATATATTCGATAGCATACGTCTATTTTTGAAGGTTGACTTACTATAACCTTTTTTATAGTAATCAAATTATTTCGAAAGTGATGCATTATTTGCGAAGTTGTTTTCATAAACATGGTATTAATTCTTATCGAAATAAATACGTTACACATGTATTTGATTTTGAAAAAAAATTGCTTTTACATACATTTGATTTCAATGAATATTTTAGTGACAGTGCCTTTGGTCCACCATTTTAAGGTCGCTCAGCGAGCTATGGAGAGAGCTATGCTCGGAATTTCTCTGAAGGATCGAATCCCAAACGTGGTGATCTGACAGAGAACTAAAATTATCGACATAGCCCAAAGGATTAGCAAGCTGAAATGGCAGTGAGCTGGACACATGTGTCACAGAACCGACAACCGTTGGTGTAGACATGTTCTGGAGTGGAGACCACGTTTCGGCAAACGTAGCGTAGGGCTCCCTCCGGCTAGGTGGAGTGACGATATACGCAAAGTGGCTGACAGCAGATGGATTTTGAGAGCTGAAGATCGAGCTCAGTGGCGTGCCATTGGAAAGGCCTATGTCCAACAGTGGACGACGAAAGGCTGATGATGATGATGATGATGAATATTTTAGGAGATGTCACAGTTTTAAAATAATTTCGGACGTGGTAGCGAGGTCGGTCACTAGCTCTGCGAGGTAGCATGCTCGGGCGCACCTACCTACGGAACGAATGTGTTCAGCGAACTGCTTTTTTATATGTTTTTGTGATATCTCATCGTATCATAATTACACTTAAACAAACAATAATTTTAATTTTAAATTATAATTTTTAATAAATAAGTTTTGTTCTTTTTATAATTTCTAAATGTATTTTTTTTTATTATTTCTTAACTGAGTACGGAACGGTTGTATTCGGCAAACGGCTTTTATAAGTGTGTTTGCGACATTTCATCGTATCATATTTAATTTAATTTAAATAATCAATAATCTTAATTTGAAACAAATAAAGCTTTTTAATAAAGCTATCTATTCTATGCATATAATAAAAATGTAACTGATCACTGTACATGGAAAATATATGAGTAAATCTATTTCCGGGCCTTGGCCTTTATCAACGCAATATAATCCAAATGACTATTGGAATTTTTGTTTGTTTGTCTAGTGTCTGCACGTTCGTACACGCCAATCTTCTGCGGTTTTCACTAATATTTAAACACACACGATGTGTGGTAAACTTCACTTAAAATTGTTTGTAAATGTCAATTTGTAGAATCACGTCTAAAATTTATTCGATAAAAATGCTAAAAAAAGCCTGTTGTGTTGAATTTGTTGAAACTTTAGCTACCTATAAATAAAGTCTATAAAATGATGATGATCGAAAGTTAATATGAACAAAAAAACGTTAAAAAATTGTCAGGTTCAGAGATTTTAGATTCTTCCGATGTAAGTTGAGGTCAGATCAATGTCCTCAATCATATTAAATAGGGTTCAAGTTATACTGGTAAGCCTCTGTCTGTATTTGTTTGTAATATATTTGTTAGGTTAGGGTAGTAGCTTATTAAAAAAGGCTGTACATATGTAATATGTACAGCCTTTTTAAAAAAAAAATATAAATAACACACATTTCTTTTGTTTTTCGGTAGGTACTATACATTTAACTAACTTTTGCCCGCGGCTTCGGCTGTAGGTAATAGGAAGTTAAAGGATAAATGGTTGTATGGAAATCTGTGACTTTAAAGGGAAAACCATAAAATGTCATTCTGGTTAGAAAAAAGTATATTACGGTATTTTTTTTCATGAGTGAACTTAAAGCGAAGAAAAAGGTTAGATACGTATTTCGTTTCGTCGCCGCGTATATTTTTTTCTCATTGTTTTATTTAATTTATTCTTAGTCAGTTAGTTAATAATTAGGCTTTTTTAAATACATAGATTTACTTTCAGTTTTAAAAGGACACAATTTCCTGCGGAGGTATCGCTTGCAGTCACAATAATAAAACACAGGAAAAGACACTCAAGTTTGTCGGAATTCATTTAAGGGAATGCTGTTTCTCTCATGGCCAATTATTGTATGTTGCTCTATCTAGATCCGGGTTTGATGAACTTAAAACTTAAAATATTTTATATGCTGTAATAAGTCAAACTAAAAATATAGGTAATCGATGACTACAATCTCCACGATACTCACCATCTATATAATTTTATCGTAACTGATATTATAAATTCGAATGTGAGTTTGCTTGTAACGCTTTTACGCCTAAACCACTAAACTGATTTTAAAAATTCTTTCACCAATGGAAAGGTACATTATCAGCGAGTAACATAGGCTATGTTTTCTCCCCGTATTCCTAAGGGAACGGTAACTACCGGGGTGAAACCGCGGGCAAAACTATAGGATTACATAAAATAATCAAATAATAATTAACACCTCAGTACCAAACAAACGATACTAAGTTTATATTAATATAACGCTTAAGCCTAAATTAGAGTCGCTAATCCAAAGACTGTTTGTTATCCTTTAAAACGTATTAATTCAAGGGTCGCTTGACAAATATTAATATTTTCAAGTTTCTTAACATCGCGTCAATTAAGCCGCCAAGTTCAGCGTTGCCGTTATCTTAGTACTTCAGACGGCTGCTTATTTATTTAACGCAGTAATTAACATCGGAGTGTATTTGAATGTTTTCTTAATTGTTATTTTATAAAGTGACGCCGTAGAACGCTCGTTTCTGAATCTCTCAAGTTTGCCGACGATTCGTATTGGATATATAAAATTGGGTTCAGTAAATTTTGTTTATTTTTAGATAATATATGTATATGGTAAATATTTATTTTAGCTTGAGTTTCTTTGATCTTATATTAGAAGTAAAATATTTTTAAATTAAAATATAACTGGCTTAAATTATTAAACATTTCTACTGGTCATATTGATGAATTTCCGAGAAGGACTGCAGGATGTAGAACGCATTATCGCTGGACTAAGCTGAGAAAATATAAAAAAAAAACACTATTAAAATAATTTCCTCAAACCATTAGTGTTATATTTCAAAGCAATAGCTATCTTTAAAAGAAATATCAGTTATAATATATTTAACGCAAATATGTCTCGTTATTTAAAAAATATCAGGTGACTCAAAATAACCAATGCATCGCTCTTATTAAGCCAAATTTCTAACTATCGAAGTTTACTCGGTGGTAGGGCTTTGTGCAAGCCCGTCTGGGTAGGTACCACCTACTCATCAGATATTCATCAGGTACATAAGGTAGGCGGACGAGGATATGGGCCACCTGATGGTAAGTGGTCACTAACACCCATAGACAATGGCTTTGTAAGAAATGTTAATCATCGCTTATATCGCCAATGCGCCACCAACCTTGGGAACTAAGATGTTATGTCCCTTGTGCCTGTAATTACATTGGCTCACTCACCCTTCAAACCGGAACACAACAAAACAAAGTACTGTTGTTTTGCGGTAGAATATCTGATGAGTGGGTGGTACCTCCCCAGACGAGCTTGTACAAAGCTCTACCACTCGGTGGTAGAGGTATTAATATAATAATTACAATCTACTCTTATATCTATATTGACTTTGTCTCAAGCCCATAATGTTGTCTAAAAGAGATCACTGGTTAGCGACAAGACTGCCTTCTTGTGAATCTTCATTTGTATCATACAATTTGCATTGTAGAACTTACATATTTGTAACGTACAGTAAAGGATATTACTAGTTTAAATCGCGTAACTTTTTTTGGATTCCACTAATGTTTCCACGTCATCTACAATTTTGGAGTATAATGGGAAATTTAATTTTATACAAAACGTAAGGCTAGTTATAAACTAGAATTGCGTGACAAAATAGTATTAGGTAGAATAAACAGAATATTACAAAACGCACACAAATGAATCTAGACTGGATGTTGATCACGAAACATTTTAAGTTTTGCACACACTGAGTGGACCGTATTTATAATAATTTTTTTATAGCATAGGTAGACGGACCAGTATATGGAGCACCTGATGATTAGTGGCCACCAACGCCCATATACAGTGGCATTGTACATTTCTTAAAAAAAAAACATCGCCAATGCGACACCAACCTTGGGAACTAAGATGGTATGTCCCTTGTGCCTGTAATTACACTGGCTTACTCACCCTTCAAACCGGAACACAACAATACCAAGTACTGCTGTATTGCGGTAAAATATCTAATGAGTGGGTGGTACCTACCCAGACGAGCTTGCACAAAGCTCTACCACCAAGTAAATAATAAAAAATAATTAATGTTGTCTTATAAATATAAATAGTTTGCATAGCTTATTTTGTCATTGGAAAAGGGACTGAATTATATTTGACTCTGACAGGATGTAAATGTCCCAATTCTTGGAAAAGGCGTTTCTTTCCTGATGTGGTGGAGAGATCATTCCACTACGAACCAATGTGGATTAGTGGACGCAAATGTAGCGGAATACCATCCGATATATTATGTAGGTTTTTTATTTATTTATTTATTTATTTATTTTGTGTACAGGAAACAAACAGTGAAATAATTACAATAAAATAAAAAAACATAAAACAAATCTTAAACCAAAACAGTTTCCATTTATAAATTAATCATAAGTAATTACAAAACAAGACATTTTTTATATTTACTAGGTGCATGAAATTATATAATTCATTTATATAATTTAATTTAATATAAATTTAATTTTTAAATCAAGAAAACTAAATTTAATAATAAATAATCAAATTATAATTAATTAATCAAAAATGCATGAGTAAATTAAGGCTCTTCAGAGTATAATATTTCTTTTACTTGCAGTTTGAATTTTTTAAGGGAGAGATGAAATATATCACATTCAATAAATGTTATATTGTACTGTTTAGATGATCTATTAATAAATGCATTTGCTGCATATTTAGTCTTTGTCAATGGAAAATCAAAAATAGATTTGTTGCGACTACCAGGGCGAGGACACTTGATGTTTATTTTAGAAAGGAGATAAGGGGAATCAGATATGTTGTGAATCAATTTATATAAAAACACCATATCACGTTCAAGTCGTCTATGTTCAGTTGTCGGTATCTTTTCTATTTGATTCAAATTATTTATAGACGAAAATTTTAAATATTTTAAAAACTTTTCCTGAATATTTTCGATGAATTCTATATATTTATTATACTGTGGATTCCAGACAGTGCAAGCGTATTCTAGAATAGGTCTCACAAATGATTTATATAAAAGAGCAAAAGTTGAAACACGCTTAAACTCTCTGGAAATCCTCAGCACAAATCCTAGCATACGAAACGCTTTAGAAGTTATGGAATTTATATGTTCATCGAAAAGAAGTTTAGAATCGAGTGTTATTCCAAGATCTTTGACCACTGATACACGTTTTATATCATCTTCCTTAAATCGGTAGTTGTAAATGATCACTTTTCTTTTTCTGGTATATGTCATACAGTTACATTTCTTTATATTCAAAAACAGCGAATTGGTAGTACAATAATAGCTAAGTAAGTTCAAATCTTTTTGCAGACTAATACAATCATCAACACTCTTAATAATTTTATAATTTTTTGTATCATCAGCATATAATAGAAATTTAGAAGATGCAAATACCGAAACAACATCATTTATATATATATTAAAAAACAGAGGTCCAAGATGTGAGCCTTGAGGGACTCCAGATGGAACGGGTAGAAAAGATGAGCAATATCCTTTCACAGTCACGGCTTGACTTCTATTCAATAAATATGACTTGATCCATCTAAGGAGGTCACCATGTACACCGATGAACTCCATTTTTGCTATTAAGATAGAATGAGAAATTTTGTCAAACGCTTTGGAGTAATCGGTGTACACAACGTCCACCTGATATCCTTTGTCCATTGCAGTCAAAACATAGTCAGTGAATTCACACAAATTAGTTTCAGTTGATTTCTTGTTAATAAATCCATGCTGCTGGTCAATAATTATGGGACGTATGCTTGGAAAGATTTTGTCATAAATTATACGTTCAAAAAGTTTTGGAATTGAATTTAATTTCGAAATAGGACGATAATTTTTGATATCATGTCTATCTCCATTTTTAAAAATAGGCATAACATAAGACTGTTTCCAAATTGAAGGCATAGTACATGTATGAAGGGAAATACAAAACAATAAATGTAAAGGAATAGATATAGTCATATAGCATTTACTTAGAAAAAGAGGTGGTATACCGTCGGGTCCGCTACCTTTTTTAATATTTAAGGTTTTCAAATACTTACGAACATCAGCAAGAGAAATATCAACAGATGACAAATTAATTGTATTTGCATATCCACTATTATTTTGACTGTTACAGGAAAAATTGTTAAGATGTGTACTATTTTCAAAGGATGTATAGAAATATTCATTAAATAGATTGCTTATTTGCTGACCGTCATTTGTTGAGATATCGTTATAATATAGCCGCTCAGGTATGTCACTTGTATTCTGTTTGGTCTTGACAAATGTCCAAAAACACTTAGAGTTTCTCAAAATATTATTTTCCGCAAAATCAAGATAGTTATCGTAGCATGTCTTTTCAACCCTTTTTTGTCTATCACGAAGTAATTTAAAAGTACTGTAATCACTGTAATTATCATACATTTTCCATTTTTTGTGATATTTTAGTTTTTCTTTAATAATTTTAATAAGTGCAGGAGAATTGACATTTGCCTTCACAATTATGCGTTTATTAAGATTCGTGGTTTGTGTATTCGTATTCGTATTCGTGAATCTTTTAGAATACGTATATCCTACTCTCAACAAAAATGTGAAAAACCGAAATAGACGTTTATTAAAATAATATATTTTCAGTAAAGAAAACAAATTATTATTTATGTATTAAAATAAAGAAAAATATGGGTTCGTTTATAAAATAAATATAATTATCTTATTTTAATATTATTATAGCAACGGCGTATTTAAACAGAATACGCGTTAGGCACACATGAGAGAGTAGAGAACGGCGATGAGGGAATGACAGTATAAAAGAGCGTTATGCCGCTTGCCGTTATGACATATGAGTTGGCCTCACCCGAAAGATGTACGAAAGCATGCAATCACCAAAAATAAATTCAAATACCAATGGAACGGGCAACACAAATAAAACATCATAAGTCTAGAACTTTATAATTAAAAATGTTTATATATTTTATTGGCGTTTAAGCATTAATATACCAACATATCTTCAAAGTGCTATATAAGCGAACGTATGGTGTTGCGCTTAAGTTTTTCAAGCTTCTGCGACGTAATACTTGACGATATGCTTCTTTTCAGTCTATAGAGACTGTGGCGTCATCTGTAATGGATCTTTATAGAATTCATAACTACTACAAATTCTTTACATTAACTTACACAAACTTTTTGGTAAAATGGTTTTGTCGTTGCAGTATGTGTGAAAGACAGTTTCGTTCTCAACTGTTATTTTTCTTGTTTGTAACAACGGGTTCCAAGTTTTTTAAATTATTTTTATCATTATCAAATTTATTTTGTTTCGTTATTTAAATCATTCTTTATTCAAATTAGGATTGACTTCCAATCCTAACTTGAATAAATACTTGTTATACTTTTTATTATTGTTTGTTTTTTTATTATTGTTTAAAACATGCCGTCATAATATACTTACCCGTACCTGGGCGACCGAGCTTCCCTCGGGTTTAATAGTTAAGTATAAATGTATACTCAATAATTTTGGATTTTTCAGGATACAAACATATAGATAAACTTGAAAAGTAAAAACCTTATCTAACTAAAAAAAATGGGCCAAATCACATAAGCCGCCAGTCCAGAAATACATAACATGTTAATTTATGTATAATAATTATATTATCCTAATTTTTTAACATGACATAATACATTCATATTAAATTTAAGTACTAATTTTAAAAAATCAAAACATAATATTTTTTTACTTAAAATGCCTTTAAATATTTAGTTACGTTATAAATCTAGAAGATAGTTAATCTTATTAATACTAGACAAAACTGTGCGAAAGACTAACGAAAGTCTTACTTGAAGTCTTAGTAGTTGAATATTCACGTCGCAATTACATTAATGTTTGCTACCGGCGCATTTCATCTGCAGAATCCGAAGACTTGTATTACCTCGGATTACGACCCTTATTATGGCTTCTTGGCCGTGGTGTTTTCAATTTATCTCGGATTTTTTAATATCCTTGCGTTGTTTGAAGCTAAGCAGCTCGTAGCTTCATTTTGCTGAGTTGATGTAAACAAATGACCTGAACTTATAATAGAATATATTGCCGGCAATATAATTTAGAATTAACCAAAGCTTTTTTATTTTGTTATTGTTGATTTAATTTTTATATAATATTATAGCAGCTTTGCCGCAGTTGGGCAAATAATACATTTCCTGGAAAATATTTGTCGCTTAATCCACGACGTCGCATCATGATAGGTTTTTGGATATATATGTGGCAAAATTCTCTCACCGCACGATATTAATTATAAACAAAAATAACGATGTGAAATCTCAGTTATATTTGTCCGTGTTAATTCAAGCTCGCAATCTGTATGTTCTTTTTACTGGGCAATGTTGGCTTAAAAGTTTTAATGAAATTAGAAATTGACTCAAAGTATCAACAAAAAACTAAATGAATTGAGTAGTTAAGGCGTGAAAGCGTAACAAACGAACAAACTCGCTTACGCATTAACAATATAATAAGTACGAATTTCCATATCAACTATTTTAATGATGCAGCTATTTATTATTTTTATTTGTATACACTACATGTAATTAAGTAATAATTTAATATCAGTTATTCTTATTTAATTTAATTACTTTATACATAAAATATTATTTAAAGTCATACAAAACTATCTTTAGTCATTCAAATAGTTTATGTACACACCAATCAATATAAGCCGAACGAAAATAACCCACGCCAGTCACCCTGCGTGCTTAATCTGAGTTTATTCGCGATATATGATCGAAAATAGATAATAACCAAAATCTTTTTTCGATAACAAGTAATGTATTATTTTATACCATCTAAATGACCATCGCTTCATAAATTTTTATACACTGAAAATCATCTTGAATATTCAATAATATCTTGTGCTCAAAAGCACTTTTAAACTGTCTATTAAATTTAGAGCTCTATTAAAATTCAATGAATATTAACTCCATGATTTTTATATATATTACAATTAACCGTCACCGAATAAAATCGAAATCGGATGTCATGTTATTGAGAAATGAAACAAAATTTAATTTAATAAATAATTAATTAATGACATTAGGTGTGTATAAGGAGGTATAGGAAACAGAGATCATATTTTGTTTTTAGTTTTTATTTATGCACCACCTAATACTTACATTGACGGATATTGAAATGTGTGATTCTATAAATGCCCAATGTTACAAACGAACTCAATTCGCGGCTTAACGGATAAAATTTAACGACCATGTTACAGCACTACGATAGTGATGTATCGCTTTACAATCCGCATACGTTTCGGACCATATAAACTAAAAAAAAAAATGGAATTTATTTTGTCGCAAATTCGATATCGAAAGTATCTAAAAATATCAAGCTTACACGAGTTTTTAGCGTTTACTTTTTATCTTGTACGAATGAAACATTTCAAATAAATATCAAACGAATTTTTGAAACTACTAAAATTATTCAGGGCAGCAATTTCAATTTCTATCTCAAAAAATGTGAACTTTCTTATTTACTTCTAGTTTATATTGTTATGTGTATTTAAATCATCTGTATTTACTGCAAAAAACATATTTTTAATCTCCTTCAAATTTAGTGAGGATTACAAATAATTTAAAATCAACTTTTGATTTGATTTGATTTAATCCCTTAATTATAGAATGAATTTTAATTCAAACAATAAAAAATATAGGTTCTATTTTTGAATCCTTTGACAATTTTAATTTAAAGTAAAAGTAGTTTTAGTCTCATACGGCCTTCATGAGTCTCTATCATGAGCGTTAGAAATCTGGAAGTTTTCCAATCCCAAATTCGTGGAACCATTCCAGAAAATTGGATTTCTTCGTATGCTCGCCTCTTGATTTCAAGCTGTGGCATGATTAATGTTTTACCCTTTGTTTATTAAAGATCTCAATTTATAAGTTGATAAGGAAACGAGTTGGGAGTTAATAGCAGTGACTTAATGGTCTGTTTTATGTTAATAAATTATTTAATGAATAAAATTGTTGTTTTTAACGACTGTTGATGACATAAATAACGTTATGAAGCTGTTATTGATTCATAATGGAATGTATATGAATGAAAAATATTATTGATAATTATAATAAATTTGACAATCCCAATATACATTTTAAAACTTGATAACCATTGTATAATTTAAATATTGTGTTTCTCTTAAATTATTCTTAACAGTATATTTGTAAATTAGCAAACCCGTATTTTATTGAATTATCTAAAAAAATAATTTCATAGTCATCAAAATCTATTTTTATTATACTTAAAAAAATATTATATACTATTGAAATACAACATAGATCAGTTTGATAGATCTGTGATAGGTTTCTGTTGAGAAATCATCATTAATAGTAATGAAGAGTGAGGAAATTGATGGCGATATACAAGTGCTTTTGGACAGCATATGAAACTTATTATACATGCATCACCTACCTCATATATCTTACGCCATTAATTGCCTGAAAGGGATCACTATGTATCGACAAGGTCGCCAAATCTGTATGCTACTCATAATTAGGTTGTTTCCATGTTCGGTAATTTTTTTAAATATTTGTATTTTACAATCAAGTATAAACTTACTACTGCTCCTTATTCTGTAGAATGAGGAAATTATGTCAGTCTTATTTTTTTGTTTTTGAAATGTGTATTGTTTTTAATTACCTTTAAACCGTCACCAGTTGCGGAGCGTACTAAAATCCAACCGAGAAACGAGGATGTTAATCATCAAAATATGAGGAAATATAATTTATCTTTCTTTGCTGCGTGCAATTCTGGCAAGAAATCATTATATTTAAGTATTTGTAATAAATAACAAAGAAAACTGCCATTTAAGTATCAATTATTTAATTGAAACATTTATTTAGGGCTGCAAACTTATTCTTAACTTACGCTCAATTAATAAAATATATTATATAAATGTTCAAAGAGACTTGAAGTGACAAAGCCTACTATAGCATCGAATTTGCAGCAATGGAAAAATGCTGCTAATATTCGGTTCACTATTTCACGTAGTCATTATTTGTATGGACAATACGTTAGAACATCGATTTGGGTAAGTATTACCAATATTATTTAATTAAACTTTGTACATTATTTTACACATTTACCCGATTCGGTTCTGGCGATGTGCTTTAAAAGTAACCTAACATAACCTAACCTACATGACTTTGCCCTAGAATTTTATGTGTAATCATTCGAGTACCCCGAACTAAGTGCTCTTGTTTACATATCAGGAACATCCTAGATCGCTCTGCCCACCATTCCTAGTCCTACCGCTCATTGTTCTTTTACATATATTTTATCTTATTTTTATTTTTTTTCATGTTGTCAAGTCTTCCCCCTCCTCAATATTGCATAAAATATCATTAATTATTGATAAAAAACATGTCATAAAAATTTGGAGCCATTTATGGCAAAAGCCGCGAGCGCGGCGTATACTTAATTTCTTTTGTTCACAATGATGTTCGTTTTTTCCTCTTCTGATAACTGCCGTCTAATTTTTGGCATCGTAGCTGAAACAATAGTAATAGCGAAATATATTTTTAATTTTACTTTATTTAATATTTTAAAATATTCATACAGAATCCGAACAAAAAAATAGACATCATAACTAATTAATTATAATAATTTTATATATTTAATTACTACAACATTAATTCTGAAGTAAAAATTTCATCAGTATCGATTTAAGCTTTTTTTTTATCTCCTTTTTCTTTTGGTAGTAGAGTCCAAACGCGACGACGGCTAGTGCAGTCAGGATGAATGACTTGCTCTAGCCGCCCCCGCCTTGCCGGCCCGCAAGATGCCTCTTCACGCCTCGTTTGAAGGAACCCAGGTCATAAGAGGAGGGGAACATGTGTGCTGGTAAAGAATTCCATGTTTTGGAGGTGCGACAAAGAAAAGAGTTGCCAAATTTCTTTGTGCGCGATGGAATTGATGTCATAGTTAGGCGGTGACATCGAGAGCCAGCACGCGTAGACTTGTAAAGGAATGGGGAAGCAGGAATGAGGGAGAATAATTCCTCTGAGCACTCGCCGTGATACAATCGGTAGAAAGCACTCAGTGCCGCTATCTCTCGACGCAACTGTAAAGGCTCGAGGGTGTTGGTGACCTTTACGTCGCCAATAATGCGAACCGCACGTCGCTGCAACCGATCCAAGGCCTCCAGTAAGTACTTAGCGGAGCCATCCCAGAGGTGCGAGCAATATTCGACGCAAGACCGCACCTGTGTTTTATATAACAGGAGTAGTTGTTGTGGCGTGAAAAAACGCCGCACCTTGTTCAGGACTCCGAATTTCCGTGAAGCTGTTTTTATAACAGCCTCGATGTGGTCCCTTGGATTGAGGTCGCACCGAACGTCAATTCCCAGTATGGCGACTTTGCTTTGCATCTCCAGCGTAGTGCCACAGAGGGAGGGAGGAGACGAAAATGGTGACTTTTTCGCTGAGAGAGCACATACCTGCGTTTTCTTGGCGTTAAACTCAACAAGATTGTCAGAGCCTCATTTGGCAATGAGACCTAACGTCCTATCGAGTTCAACAACAAGATCCCTCCGCCTCTCCTCGGTTTCCGCCCGCCCAGCTACTGCGCGTCCGTGGTATCCCCCGTGCACTGTACTATCATCTGCATAGCAATGTATGTTCCCAAGAGAGAGCATATCATTGATATGCAGAAGAAAGAGTGTGGGGGATAGCACAGACCCCTGGGGGACCCCAGCATTCACTACATGGAATTGTGAAGCGCAACCATCAACTAAAACGCGAAGGCTACACTTGAGTAGGAAGCTGGCAATCCAGGTGCAGAGCTGAGTTGGCAGACCATATGCCGGCAGCTTGGAGAGAAGACTTCTGTGCCAGACCCTGTCGAAAGCCTTGGAGATATCGAGGCTGACAGCCAACGATTCCCCACGCTTATCGATAGCTTCACCCCAGAGGTGTTACGTACGCTAGAAGATCACCTGTGGACCGTTTTGGTCGAAACCCGTACTGACGATCATTAATTAGACAGTGATCTTCTAGGTAATGGATCAGTTGGTTGTTTAAGATCCGTTCCATCACCTTACAAAGTACTGAGGTGATAGCTATTGGCCGATAATTTGCCGGGTCAGACCGATCCCCTTTTTTGGGAACCGCTTGCACATTAGCTTCTCTCCAAGAATCCGGCACACATCCTGTAGAGAGAGACAGCTGAAACAGGCGTGTCAACACAGGAGACAGCTCCGCTGCACACTTCATCAGCACTATGGCTATATGGAATACCTCCATCGGGACCGCTAGCTTTCCGTATATCGAGTGATTGCAGCTCTGCACGCACATCACGCTGCCTGATTTTGATGTCAGGCATCGTGTGGCCACATGAAGGAATTGAAGGTGGTAGCGCACCGCAATCATCGATCACAGAGTTATCCGCAAAGAGTTTTGCCAGAAGATCGGCTTTCTCCTGCGGACTGTGAGCTAGTGAGCCGTCCGGATTCCTGAGCGGTGGCAGCGAAGGTTGGCAAAAATAGTTTTGCACAGACTTGGTCAGACGCCAGAAGCTACGGGAGCCCCTAGGGTGCGAAACAAGGTCATGACCAATCCGTACAACGCGCTGTGCATCCGCTCTCGTGTATGCCTTCCTACAGAACTTGGAGTTTTTGTTATAGGTTGCTTTCAGTGAGTCAATGTTAGATGCCCCGCTAACGCAGCCGTTGATCCACGCGCGATATGCCGCCTGCTTGGATGACACAGCATCGGCACATTCGCGAGTGAACCAACGGTTACGCGTGCCCTTACTGATGAGATCTGAGTTAGGAATGTAGTATTCCATCCCTAACAGGATCTCATCAGCAATAGCAGCGGCGCTAGCTGTCGGGTCATTCTCCCTGAAGCAACGTTCCTTCCAAGGGACTGACGCATAGTAAACGCGCAAACCGTCCCAATCTGCCGACTTATAGTGCCAAACGCGACGTTTGCATACCGCTGGTTGCGGCAGCTTGGCCTGTGGCACTTTGGTGGATATCAGGCAGTGATCCGAAGAACCAAGAGGAGCCTGAACCTCAACCTGATATTCCACCGGGTGAGTAGTCAGCAGAATGTCCAGTAGGGAAGGCGCTTGCCCGTCAATGTCTGGGATCCTGGTGGGCTGATCAACCAAAAGTCATGCGTGAGAGCGAAAGCATGAGCAGTCTTTCCAGCATGGTCAGTTTTGGGAGAGTTCAACCATGACTCATGGTGAGCATTAAAATCCCCCAAAAACACCAGTTCTGCGTTAGGAAACTGCTCTTGCGCAGCATCTGCCACCCGACCATGGTCAAACAGTCGGCTTGTCTCCAAGTCACCATTGTGGGATCTGTAGAGGCACACGTAGACTCGACTCTGACGAATCAGGTCCACATGTACCACCAACATGGAGAGGGAAGGGTCCTCCAAGCAGCACAGACGGTGACAACAAACATCCGCCCTGACGAACAAGCATACTCCGGCTTTCGCTTTGAAGGATTCTTCAAGCATGTAGCCGGGATAATTAAGGTAGCTGGTATCGGCAGGACGGAGTATTTGAGTCTCCGTAAGAAACAATATTGCTGGCCGTGCTGTCTCGAGATGGTGGTGGACAGCATTGAGGTTAGCGTGGAGTCCACGGATGTTAGAGAACTCAACCTCAAACAGCGAAGGTATGGTGGGGGTGTGCACCGCTGATCGAACGTTATTTCTTTTATGCGCTGTCATGTCATGGGAAAAGAAAAGAGAGACGTGAAGCGAGCATCGCATTGCCACGATAGGGATGGTCAAAGTGTGGAGCTGTGTTTCCCCAAGAAGCTGCCAGAAAGGAAAATAAACTGATCCGCCAGACGGAAGGGCCCCCGAACCCTCCCGGTAATGGCCGCCGGGACCCCACCGGTCACCAACCGGCACGACGGTCCACACCGAGATTATGCGTGGCCTGGTGGGGCAGCCTCGCGAGCTGGTTAGGAACGCTTGGGCCCCTGTACTATGCCACGGGCGGCCAGCGGAACAACCGTTTCTATGGGTCTTCCTGGCCGGCGGGTCAATGTAATTTCCCCCGGCATTGGTTCAACAGCAACTTCCACTGGACCACCACATATCGCGGCAATGCGCGCTCAGGCTCTGCCTGTACGCTGGCTGATCTCGAAACGCGGTTGCATGCAGCCACTTCACGAGTTTTTCACCATGCGTACGGTGGTAACAAGCCAGGCGGATGAGAGACATCCTACCACCAGATGAGCAGTTGGATGCTCAGATATCCCTTAGTCGCCTCTTACGACACCCATGGGAGAGAGAGGGGCAGTGATTTGTATTCTTACTCCGTCACTGCACGGAGCTGATTGTATAATTACAGGGTCTATAGCTCACTCGTCGCAGACAAACATCTTTTCTGAGAACATTATGTCTAGACGAGAAATATCTTTAAAAAAGTTGTTAAGGATGAAAATGAACGATATTATAAACAAAGTTTGAGGTTAGATAGCCAGCCGCTCGATTTCGAACAAAAAACGCTCAGTTCTGCACTACGGGAAAGTATTACGTAACTTTCGATACACAACTTACCAAAATACATTGAAAACAGAAAAGAATAGATATTCCACAAAAACTTGTAAAATGTTGTTATATCTTCAGCGAAATACACACTGATCTCATGGCAAACAACAAAATATGAAAGCTCAATTTAATGTTGCCAATGTATCAAAATGAAGTACGGTGTTTTCGTGCTATTTTCAATATTTACCCAATTTTCATAAAATAGTTGACTTTTTATTAAATATTTATATAATTTTGTACTGGTGTATTAATTAGGTACTGAGTTCTCTCAGTATGGTCTGTATATTTTGCTAAGTATAAAAATATTTACTTGTAACAATCTCTTCAGGAATAAAATAGGCCGTGAGTAAGGTAGCTCACTGATGTGGAATTATCCTAATGTAAAATTCTTGGCACGTCTATATTATTTACTTTACCTTAATAGTATACTTAGCTCGGTTGAATGAATTGTCATAGTAGACGGATTCGAAGTGTCTATCCATTTTTTAAAGCATGCTTTAGTATAATTTATTAATTGCATTTATTATATTTTTATTGAAATTGTATCAATTGAATGTCTTGGAAATAAACTCTCAATTATTTTTGGTTTTTGGCAAAGATCAGTGAGTGAGAAGAGATAAAGATATCAATGGTAATTTCTTAGAACACCAGATAGATTTTTGTACTTTGAATGAAAGTTCTGAATAGTAATCTGTCAAACATTAGGTGTATAGCCCATTTATTTCAAATCATCTGCTATTTTAACAGGAAGTAAATTACGATATATTTTATAAATGAAAGAAATGTAAATAAAATAAAAAGAATAGTAAAATGAAGGAGAATCGCAGCAATTTTTCACCATTACGCGACCGCCCCAGAGGTCCGAATAAAACGATGTTTGTTTAACGAGCACTAACATTGAATCGCGTCCAATCACAGTGACAGTTACTGATTGAAGCGTATACCTTACCCTACGAAATTATAATGTATCTAGTTCATTATCTGGGCCACAGAAATATTGCGTGTTTTTCTCTTTAAAAATCATCAGGTGCTTAACATGGTATATTTTTGACTACACGGCGAAGACTATTTTACTCATTTATTGAAAATAGTATTCTCACATAATAATTGAAAAGAGAATTGTGTTTTTTCGTGATGTCCGAATAGATTGCAACTGTGTCACCTAACCCCTGAAATTGGTCGGATAATATTAATTAATACCTTTTATTAATTCATATATCGTGTGTCAAACATTTTTCCTATAGAAGAAAACTTACGCAGTCACATGTTTAGCTTAAGAAATTAATAAATCAACTTATTTTTCCTTCCTCTACCTTGAAGTTGACTGTAAAATATCACAGTTTCAGCGATAAAGCTGCCGCGTAATATCCTTTCTTTATTCTTAGATTATGTTTCATTTGTATACAATAATGAGTTTACAATTTATAATAACATTGTAGGATATATTATTTGATGTACAATTGAAATTATATCCGGATCACTAATAATAATATAGTTTGAATAAAAAATATTTGAAACATTTGCTGTTGGCAGATAATTATTAGCAAATGAATATCAAATGTCGATAAAATTACACAAAAAATAAAGAACTAAATTCACTATTTATTTGTTCTCTTTTGATTATAAAAAATTAATTAAAATGTCTATTTTAAATAACACGTCATGATATTGTTATACTGAATAAAAATATAAACAAACAAATTAAGAAATTACCTTCACGCAACGGATATTTCACTCAGTGAAAAACAAATACCCAATAGAAAGTCACAAGCCCGTGAATCAAAATCGTTCGAACACGAACAATTACTAGTGGAATCGTTTTAATTGTGCACGTTGCATTCGGAGGCGGATCGGCCGTCAACATTTATCTGGCTGGATGATAGCTTAGCGCCGAAGTAATCTGTGCCAATGTATTTGCTCTTAATGTTTGAATATATACGAAGAAAACGTAAAGTAACTTTACTTAAACGAGATTTCGATTTAACGTATGTGTAACACTTGTTTGAAAAGAACAACGTTAGGCACTCATAGTCTCAAAATATGGGTGACGAAAAGTTACACTTACTATCAAAACATTAAATTCTCAACTCTTGTTCACTATCACATAACAGATATAAAGTTAAGTTATAAAATTTCCAAAATCCAATAAAACTAAGATTATTATTATTATTTATAACAAACTTATTGTATACAAATAATTATGAAACTTAACTGTCGAATAAGAGTATTCTCACATAAAGATGCCAGTTCTTTTTTGCCAGTTTTCGATAGAATTTAAATTTCGAAGCGGCGATAGATTTAAATTTAATTTAAAAAAAAAGAAACGTTTAACATTTCAATTTAATTCGAAAAAGTATATTTTGATTTGTTTTATATACTTAAAAATAAGTTATACACATATTAAAACACAATCGACTTAAGCTTGCGAGACCTGCAATTAAAATTGTAATAGCACGATGCATTCGGAGAAGCATACATCTGAGAGGCTAAAGTAATCTATGTTAATGGTCTCTCAAATCGTTCAGCTTTAGACGATCTGATATTATGTAGATAGAAATTCAATGCTTAATTAAAATTTTAATTAGTTTCTTATGGATTACTTTGTCTTTGAAGTGAGTTTATTTATCTTTTTTTTTATAGTATAGGTAGACGGACGAGCATATGGGCTACCTGATGGTAAGTGGTCATCAAAGACCAAAGGCATTGTACATTCCTTAAAAAAAAAAAAAAAAACAATTCCCTCATTATGTTTTTCTTTGTTTTAACATAGCTTACATAAAAACTAATTGATACTTGCCTAAATTTTAATCATATTCACGATTCGTTACGCATCAACTCTTAAATTTGCTACAACGTTTTGCTTCGGCTAAGTTCATATTATATCTTGCAAACGCTTCTTGTACAATGTAAACGGTAAGTAAGGTTGTTAAAAATTCAAATACTAAGTGTATGAAATAGAGATATAGCTGAGATAGGAAAAGTGGCCTAAATACATAATTTCATATAACATTTGAGAGAAGTAATTACTGTGCAGTGAGGTGAAGTGAACATCAACGCTGACAAAAACTGGAATGAAAATATACCTAAGCTGAACAGGGAGCTAGTGACAATAATATATTTAATATACGTGTTTGAATTAAGTTACTTTTTCGTCATTCAATTGATCAATAGACGACATTCGTACAATTTTATTGTTACTTCTTTTAGATAAAAAAGTTTTCATAATGTTTAATGAGAATGAGGAACAAATCAAACGTCACTACAAAACAATAACAGCCACTATTTCTGGTCACAACTGTCGATAAAATGACACAATGGTTCAGGGTACGAAAACAAGAGAAACCAGCCTTTTGTCTCACACAAACAATATGAAAAAGCTTGAAATGATGGTTACGAGAATTCATAGGATTTATGAAGGACAGATATTGTGATATGAAATATGAAGATCGCTCTAATGGAGGTTCCATTCTTTGAATATTCGGTCGCCTTAAGATTTGTATTTTTATACTTGACCTTAAGGTACTTGTACATATAAGTATGACTTACCTATAACTTCAGTATTGATATAAGCATATGTTTTCAACGGTAACGATGTCAAAATAATTGTTCTAATTTTAAATATTTTACGAGGCTAATAAGAATTAACTCTAAATAAATTGAAATACATATATTTATAAGTAAAAACTTTTGGTAAAATCAATTAAAATAAAAACTATCGTAAGTTTCAATAATGCGTAAGTGATTTAAGTCGTTAATAGCGTCATGAAACTATCTATACTAGTTTAACAGAAATTAAGTAAACAACTAGTCAAATGAACGGATATGCTGCTCAGGGGAAAACAAATACGGTCAATCTGTACACACTTTCTTTAGATTCCGAGTGTAGAGCAAACGGTCCTTTCAGTTGATGGCTCGTTCGTATCAATTACGAAATGTTGTCCTCGCAGGCTTTTGAAACGATTGCACCAAAGGATCTATGGATCTTTGATATACAAGGCGTGTTCCTTTAATAACTTCGTGAATGATAGGAAAATAAATATTGACATTCGTGTAATAATTAATATTAAGATTATAAATATTAATACGACACTAATAATATCAATAAAAAATATAGTAAAGCAATACATTTCGGAAACCTACTTTTTCTATTTTTTTTTCATGTATTTATGTTATTCTTAATTAGATACTAACCATTTTAAAACATTATAACATTAAAAAAATTAAAAAAACTCTTAAATCATTTCATTGGCCACCAAAAACAGCAATCTGTATCTTGGTTCCAGTTTTCTGTTAGGCATGAAGCCTATTGTATACCGTATAATAAATTGTGATAAAAGTAAAAAGACAAAATGGCCAGAAAGACCTTTATTCATTAACCTGACTTTCGTGCGTTATAAATTGCCCTTTGGGAGCTCTTTTATGATGATAGCATGTGACATAACCTAATTATTATTTATTAAACTTTGGGTCATTTAAGTGTAGGTTAAAGTAAAAATTAACTCACACCCTTTTGGATTTTGGATTTGTATTCGTAAACATGAGAATAGTGGTTTAGAACATTTCAAATGTTAGATAATCTCTATTTACCAACAGTGATTTTTATTTTACCTGCTTTTTATTATTGCTTTAAAAAATAAATGCCTTTTTTATTAAACGAGAGCGATAATTGTTGTAAATTACGTCGTTCGATATACAAAGTATTGCAGTTTTTATCTTCCTTCAATTAAAGGCACGCACTCTTACAAACTATCATAAAGTGAGCTAGTTCAATGTATTCGTGCTACGTTAAATTGAAGGGAAGAGGCCATCAATTACATATGCACACAGGCTCGCAGGTCGGCACGCAACGTTCGCTACCACTTCAACCGTTGGCTAATTCGAGTAAAACTGGTTGGAGCGAGATATTACTGGATCGCACCGGTTATTACAAGATTTCGGGTTAAATTTTAGGAACGTTTTTTCGCTCTACTGAAACTCGTTGGATTAGGAATATGGATGTGAGTTATGGATTTATACATTATTTCCTTTTACGAAATATCCAAATAATCTTACTACTATTACTAATTCCTATTAATATTACAAACGAGAAAGTTTGTGAGGATATTTCTTACTCTTCCACGCGAATACTACTGGACAGATTTGGATGAAATTTAGAAAAGAGATAGCATATATCCCGAGACACATAAGTTACCTAACTTCTGCCCCCTTCCTCTACACGCGATCGTAGCTGCTTGCTAATATAAGTTTGTTATGACGGCTCTTTTATCTTATAATCGGATTTATGTATACTCTTATGAATAAGCCAATGCGAATGATATATTTTTAATATTTATGAAGCACGTATAACAAAATAATTCCTTTGTTTATAAGCAGATGATAAAATTTCCTCCTAAGTATAAATTTGGAGCTTATCATAACGGTTACCTTCAACAAAAAACGTTAAGGTAGCAACATAGAATTTTTTTCCTTTTGTTCTCAAGATTATTCTATTCAGTGCCCTCGTAAACGAAGACATAAACAAGAAACTCATCACAATCTATGATGTCCTTAAATTCCTTGTCTCTTAAGATAGCAAAATAGGAAACAAGAACTTCCCACCCTCGCCTGACTTTACATTTTCATTTAAAAGTCACAATATAGACGAAAGCAAAAAAAAAGCTTAAAAAACGTAAAGATTAAACGCATTCGATTTTTGAAAAGAATTAAAACATCGTTGTCAATATATCACTTCTTCGCGACTTGTAGTATACGCTATTGTTTATTCATTTTAAATCGATTTATTATTAACCCAATTGTCATAGTGTTAAGGTTTAATATTGCTTAGCTTATCAAATATTTTTAATGAGAGTAAATAAAAATAATCATATTCCACTTCGATCAATAATTAGAATACCGCGCTTAACTAGATTAACTAGATTACCGCGCTAGCGTAAGCGCTTCAAAAACGGCCCGAAAAATAACAGCACGAATTTGGTGTGCTTATTTCAAATTAGTATGGTCCAATCATAACCAACGTTCAAATTTGTGGAAATAACCACCGCAAGGGCGTAAGTAAAATGTTGTGTCTGTAATTATCTGCTTTATTGCTAACAAAATAAGGTTGAATTTGGAACAAAAGAAATTGTACATTTCTCTTTCTGTCATTCATGGCGTAAGATCGTAACTGAATGTTAATACAATCTAAAATGCACTTTATTGCTCGAGAACAAGACATAGTTTAGGTTGAAATTATTAAAACTTTACATCGTTTTCTCCATTTTATAATATAGTCAGTCAGTGCCACATTTGATTATTGTTTTTGTTCGTGAAGCGTTATCTAATAGTATTGTTGATCGAAGACTGCCTCGTTGGTCTAGAGGCTAGATATTAGGCTGCAGACCCGGTGGTCCTGGGTTCAATTCCCAGGTCGGGCCAATAAATAGTTATTGGGTTTTTCTGTCAGAAAATTCTCAGTAGCAGCCCGGAGTCTGGAAGGTGGAAGTGTGTACACTCACGTGCCTCGCAAAGCACGTTAAGCCGTTGGTCCTGCGCCTGAACTCTTTCCGGTCGTGTCGGATTGCCGTCCCATCGGATTATGAGAGCTAAGGAAAAGAGAGTGCACCTGTGTTTGCGCACACACTTGTGCACTATAATATGTCCTGCGCAGTTGGCTAATCTCTCTTGAGATTGGCCGCCGTGGCCGAAATCGGTTGATCGAAGATATTCCATGAAATATTTAAAACTTCTATTGTATCACCTTTTAATAATTGTATCGAATATTTTAGCTAGAGATATGCACAAATACTTATAACACGTACAGAATATAACCATAATAATATTTACATACCGTTCGTATAGCCTGCCCGCCGGCGTCGGCAGAGGCCTTCTTTCGTCAGTTGCTATTTCATATGTGGCGGTAATTAATACAACATCTGCCGGCTTAGGCCGTCTTTAAAATCGATCTTTGATTGAATCTATCTATTTTCATCAGAATCTAAATGAATGAGATATTAATAAATAAATAATTAGTTATTTTTATAATGCTTTATTTGTTTTTTCTTTATTTGATTCTGATTATTAGTATTATTATACACTAAAACGAATGTTTGAAATGTAGAAAATAAAATGAAATAATAATTTTCTAATAAGCAAATTTATTATTTAAGAATTATTACACATATCTGCTTAATATGTACGATATGTCAAGAAGTCTTTGTAAAAATCACTGAAAGAATAATAATTAATATTACTTTACATTCACTTAAGTATAACTAAAGTATAGATCCATCTTTACATAGTATTGTAATTTAAAAAAAAATAACATTTTTTATTATTTACAATTAAATTGTTAAAATAAATGGCGAATTGCAAAATAATATCTTAGAAACACTAGTTACAATAAAATTTTAAATTTCATTTAATTTTAAATATTTCATTTATATATAGAATTACATATTCAATAATATAAGTATATTTACATTTATCTATATAAGAAAACGGCAATAGTTCTTAAGAGTCATATACATAATATGTAACTTAAAATCGACAACATTAATTTTATTATTTACATGTATTCATAATATTTCAGTTAACATTTAATGTAATAAATTTCATAGCATCACAGTGAATTCATTTTCATATAATCATAATTACTATACAATTACACATCCGTGAGATTAATATTTTCTAATAATTTCCCGTGTTAAAAGGGCTCGTAGAAAAAATGTTATAATATTACTAAATTTTGTGTATTTAAAAGTTGCCCATGAAAGGAGGTACAGATACAGGGATATGTATAATAATTTTATATTATGGAAGTAAATGTAATCTGAAAAAATGGTTTCTTCATTATTTTCTAAATGTTTTACTTATTGTCTCTGTTTCTTTTGAAACAATTTTAAACAGACCCAAGAATAAGGCCATTTAACAATTTTCTAAATTTCAAATATGATTATAATTATAAATGATAATGATAGTTACATTTATTTTTGTTTGAAATTTGTAGAATAATTTTAAATATTCAGAACTGAATTTCACTTATTACAAGTTATTCTTATAAAATATTTCTATCGTTACACATTTTACACAAAACAATAAAAAAACTAAAAACCTTTCAATATGCGATTCCGTTATACAGTATATGAGCATTTGCATATTTACATAGTAAAAGTTTGATTATTATACAATGGTATAATTAATTTAGGAAATAAAAATATATTTCCATTACAAACTATCTTTAGAAACTTTTTTTATTTTACATAAACTTTATATTAAAGGAAACTTTATATAATAAAATTAGTACATGAAACTAACAAACACTCATGAAATGAGATAGTAAATAATTTAAAAAAATGTCTATCATAATATAATTAATTTTTTCATATAATATTTAAATTATTATGAAAGAAAAAATCTTCGATGAGTGATAGTACGTACTTAGATCAGGTTTGAATCGAATTCAGGTGAATGGGATTTAGAACAAATTACCAATTACTAAAATATACGAAGAGATATTTCATTATATTCATAATAACTGTTGACGTGGCAATTTTATTCTGATAAACGAATCATTTCAGTTTTGTAAGTGTTAAAATTTAGATAGTTATTAAATAGAATATTCATTTAGTCCCGTGTGTTATTTAAGCAATGTATTTGAACTATAAAAAAAGTGATTATGAGTACTTGTTTTGGATACAAATTATTTTAATTTTAGAAAGACTATTCTTATATCTATCTATTAAATATATATGTATATATTAAGTGTATAGTGTGTTGTAATAAAAACTGAGAAATCATTGTAATATTTTTATATTTTACAAGTTCTCATAATTTAATCAAACAATTGTATGACCTAAAAACACTAGAGTTTAGAGCTAATCAGAGTCAAGTGACAAAAAAATTGCGAACGACATAACTTCGCAAGGGAGTTAGTCATATTTAGATTAGTTACAACATAGCTGAACTGTATTTTATAACAATTTTTGTTATACAATAAGCGTAATAAAGCGTAGTCTAACCAGGCCTAATTTCATTTCAAATGATATGATGAATGATGACGAATGTTTTTTTTTGAAAAATTCAATTTTCAAGGCTCGTAAATTAATAATCTTGGAATGGAGAATAAGTCGTATATAATATTATAATTTTTCGAGTATCATTAAAGTAATTCATTTGATAAGTTATTTTATTAAATACTTGTTCACGGATATCTTATTTTGCTAAAGTATTTTTACAGGTTAATAAAATTGTGTACAATTCAATCAATCCTACTCGCCTTGGACTCTGACGTATATTCTTGCTGACAGGAAACATGAGATTGTTTCATGTTCAAGCCGCTCTATTAAGTTGTCAATTAAGCTTGGAACAATGCCCGAGCATTCTGTGACTCGAAATATTTATAGAATATCTGACAATCCAAAGTGTAAATTAGACCAAAATTCGACCTCAATTTATATCAACAATATTTAATAATTTATAAGCAAAACATGACATTCAATTAATTACTACAAATTTGATAGCAAATAACTGGTGTTTTATGCGATGAACATAATTGGAGAATGATACTTCAAAGCAACGCTCTTCGTGTCCCAAGCAATACCCACGATTTAATTTATTTTATTGTATCTCCAAGGACGCGTTGTCCGTGTATTCGTCTATAGTTTCGATTTACGAAATCTATTGCCAGGCAGCATCAAAATGGAAATTTTAGAATTATTGATGGGCCACATGGTAACCACGAATAGATGTTAGCAATGTAAGCATCGCTAACATCTATTCGTGGTTACCATGTGGCCCATCAATAATTCTAAAATTTCCATTATATTTCTTAAAATATTAACTATCTTTCTATTACGAGCTTTATTCTTATGTGCTTCTAGTTACACACCCTTCAAACCGGAACACAATAATGCTTATTACTGTTTGGCTGTAGAATATCTGATGAGTCAGATTGACCAGATGGGTTTGCATATGGCCCTGCTACCAAGAGTATTCTTTGATGTTATTAGTCTTCGTAGAATTCTGGCTTCCTTCCTCGACCTGGCTAGTATTCGATCAGTCACTAGAGTCCTCCTTCCTTTAAATCCTTTTCTTTCTGGTGAGAATACAATCAAGTATATCCATTGTTACTCGTTTAAAGTTGCCGCTAACCAAATTTTAAATTCAAAATAATTTTAATTTAAAAAAAAAAATAGATTTATTAACATTCTATTGTTTAGTTTGATGTACTGCTGTAGTTCACTTTGAGTGTTGATGGCTGAAATGCAGTTGTCTGAGCGCCGTCTATATGAAACCCGGGTCTTGTTTTATTCAGGAACTCAGCACCGTTTAAACGCGCAGCAATACCTACAGTTCTATACATTTTTAAGTTTGTTTAATATTTACTATTGATTTTAAATAAGATACTGTTACCCGACAAAGCGAAACAAAGGGAGAGTTGTGATTCTAACGATCTATGCTTTTGTATAGACCACACACACACTTACCGTGTAGGTGTTATTAGGTTCGTCCTAAAGTCCGTCATATTAAATACACTAAGGAACAATAATCAAATATGACAAAATTTTGGTATTTTCTTTTTTGTCTTAGTTATATTCTATTAAATACTGGTAATCTATAAAACTGTTATCACTGGTATGGATACTAGTCTCTCACAAAGGAATGTGAACATTGGTAACGGTATAACACTACTTATTAAACAAATTACCTGTACTTTACCTTTGTGATGAGAAAATAAATTATCATTTCATAACCATAATCATTCATGTTTCTATTGTAAAAGCGTATACATTGTTCACATAAGAATTATTAACCTTATACAGTCGGGTAACATGGCTTATGCTTTTTCATGCTGCTAATAGTATTTTCAATTCGTAACCATTTCTGTTGTAAATAGAATAAAATTGAGCATGCAGTTGTGTGCATACCCACTATTTCGTACTGTGTACTGCGACGCGTCAATGTGACGCCGACTCGCGCTGGCTACATGTTTTATTCAAGTTTCAAGCAGCGCTTGACGTACGATGTCCGCGATGGTTAGCGCTCTTGACACTTTTAGATTAATTCTTCCAAACTTAGAACTATACGGTATTCCACTTTTAACAGAATATTATAAATTAAAAGTGTTCTATTTTTTAATATTATATTATGAATATAAGCCCTTCTTAAACAATTCTGTAAGACTCGAACTGTAACTAAGTACACACTTAAAATAACTAAAAAAAGGGTTGTTTTCACACTACGTTAAGGAATTTATAAAAAAGTAATTAATTAACTCTCAGTCTATATTTTTCGAAAACAGAAATATTTTTGTTGTAACCAAAATTCAAAATACTGTCCACTAGTAACGTGAGATATTAAATTTTTTTCAGGTGCATTTCATTCTATGTTTTGTTATTTGTTGTTTGAATCCAAAATGGCTGTCGACGTCCTCGCTTTGTGAATAAGCCATTTCTTTATTGCTCAAAGAATTACAGGCGCTTTGAGCAACTGTTTTACAATTTCCAACTATCCGACTGAAATACGTTCGAAAAGTTCCGTAGCGTTAAAATTAGATCCAAGTTTCTAGAGCAGAAATTATGGTGCCTTTTTTTCATTAGCTAGCCAACAAAATAATTATTTATTTTGTACAAAATTGCGACACACAAATACAGTTCAATGCATTCTTATGTTTGACTGTTCAAAAGTATCAATTTCCAACGAACAATAACGTATATACAAAAACTTTTTTAACAACATAACTTCAAGGTTCACAAACTTTCTTTTGTGTAATTCGATAAAATGAAAGATAGTATGAAATTTGATTTACTCATATAAAGTTGCGTAAAACAAGATCTTATCTTTACAAAATAAGCGACGAACAAAAGAATAATCATTTATGTGATTAGTGTCATTAATAACTTTTGGTTTCTTAATAACAATGAACTAATAAAAAATACGCTACGAAACTTTTGAAATTAGCTTATACATAAATAATTCATATTATATAAATAAGTATTTCATACAATATAATCGTCACGCAACACGCATACTTCTAATGAGGCGTCTTCGTTTTAGTTAATGATTTTCGTTTTAGTATAATAAAACTTTCCAAATTTAGACAAATGTAACTACTGTTGTCCCTTAACCCACGATTTATATATTTTTTAGAATATTTTAAAATCTGAGTAACTTCCAGTATCCTTTAACTTTCACGATATATATGATTGATTTTACATAATATTTTATTTGAAATTTAGTTGCGATCGATATTTCTTTGATCTCTTTAATGAATGCCAGTTTGTATGTTTAGTTTCATATTTACGTACCAAGTTTATTATTCGGTATATATATTATTCGGTAATATAATTATTAAAGACTTAATTATAATTATATTAGTTATTAATAAGTGAATTTGTTAAATTGGTATGTCAATTACAGTATTACTTTACTTTCCGTTTGAGACCGACTTCAGATGGTTTTGGAATGTGTATCAAGCAGAACTACTAACAATTCGGTAATTTAGTGCGAGTATCATGTACCAAGGGTTCTTTATAAGGGATTAAAGCTTAATTAACCAGGACGTTCAAATGCTTGGTTAGTGGATTTGCATGTCGCAGAACACATATTTTCATCGACATGCACCATATTATTAATACAAAAACATATCAAAGTAATCACAATGGAATTCAGATTATTTTTGCCAGAACCACTTGCACTACCCGAGAGATATCACAATCGAAAAAAATATTTTATCATAGAATTACATAATATATATACATACACAACCTGATTTCACGTCGTAAGGTATTAAAGTTTACATAAGCAACGTTTCAAAATAAATCGAATGATCGTTTCCTTTAATATAAAGAACTATATTAGCAGTCTACACACAACTCTCTCTCGCGTTCGCTAAGAGAGGCGTCCTCGTTGTAACGACTTCCCTTCTCCTTGACAGCGTGCCGCTCGTCACGCTTCTCCTGTCTTCTGCTAGTGTACCGATACTCTAGAAAAATGATCGTTAACTGTTATTTATGTATATTCAATTCAAGATTCTTTTTTTAAATCAAGAACATAGTGAAACGCATAATTATCATCTATAAATATCAGTAAGATTTAGTTTGCCACATTCTCCTTATTAAAAAATAATAGATAATCTATGTTATCATGTAGAATCTAAGTGATTCGATTTAAAGATATTTTTAAATTAATTCTACAGTACATCCAGAATTGTGCCCTCAGATCTTATGTAATTTTTTTATATATATATATATTGAGAGTGGTATGCGAGTTACTGGATTACGTGATGGTTGATGATCGCCTTAGCCCATAAACACTGGCACTGTAAAAAATATAAAATACTTCTTATACTGTCAATGCGCCATCAACCAGAGGATCTATTATAACATGTCGCTTGTATGGCTCACTATTCAAACCAGAACACAGCAGTACAACTCCCTACTACCGATATATTAGGTCCTTACATATGAAATTAGCGTTTTGTCGTACTGACCTTGACTTTGATTGAATCATAATTTGATCTGAATATCTCCTCTTTGGTTAAGAATTCCAAATTCAAATTTATAAATTCATTAAGCTGGTACATTTAAGTTTTGAAAACAGTCATTCATTTGTTTTTTTCTTATAATTTTTTCTTTGGCGTCGCTTATTACCGCACAATGGAAAACATGAAATATCGGTATATTAACGAGTACAAGTTCTACCGTGGCACCAGTGCTGCAGAAACAGCTCGAAGGATTAATGATGTGTACGGCGCTGGTATCGCAAAAGAAAGCACGGTACGTTTTTGGTTTCAACGTTTTCGTTCTGGAGATTTCGACCTTCAGAACCCAACCAACACCAACCCCGTGGACGGCCGGATATCAAAGTGGAAAATGAAGAATTAAAGGCGCCATGGAAGCGGATCCATCACGAAGCACTTCAAAGATAGCTGCAGGCTTCGGGGTAAGTGATAAAACTGTATTAATCCACTTGAAACACATCGGGAAAGTAAAAGATCTTGAACGATGGGTATCTCATGAATTGAGTGAATCGAACTTGCAAACACGAGTCGACTGCTGTGTTACTTTGCTCAACCAACACAATAATGAAGGGATTTTAAATCGGATCATTACTTGTGATGAAAAGTGGATATTGTACGATAATCGGAAGCGCTCGTCACAATGGTTGAACCCAGGAGACCTAGACAAATCCTGGCTTAAACGAAAATTGACTCAGAAAAAGTTACTTGTGAGTGTTTGATGGGCTAGCGCCAGTGTCGTTCACTACAGCTTTCTTAAATCTGGCCAAACGATTACGGCAGATATCTATTGTCAGCAACTGCAAACCATGAAGGAAGAACTAGCTGCTAAACAACCGAGATTGGTCAATTGCTCTATGCAACTGCTGCCTCACGACAGCGCAAGACCACACACTGCACAACAAATAACCACTAATTTAGATGAGCTACAATTGGAATATCTGCGACATCCATCGTACTCCCCGGGCCTTGCTCCAACAGATTACCATTTTTTCCGGAATTTGGACAACTTCTTACACGGAAAAAAATTCAATCCCGATGCGGCAGTCCAAACCGCCTTCAAAGAGTTTATTGATTCTCGCCCCCATGGTTTTTTTAGTAAAGGGATCAATGAACTACCTATGAGATGGCAAAAGTGCATAGATAACAACGGTGCATACTTCGATTAATTAAATATGTTACAAAAAAAATTTGACTATATCTTCCTCCCGTACAAAACGCCAATTCCATATGTAAGGACCTAATATATATGAGTGTGAGAATAACATATATACCTGAGCATCGGACACGGGTGTGTTAGGCGTGTGAGGAGTGTTGGATCTGTCGTGCAGGCTATGCACGCTTCGAGATGCTCCCACCGGCGGCGATACGACAGCACCGTAGGGGGGTGGTTCGGGTGGCCGTTCTGAATCTCGTGTGCAATTAAAATCTATGTAAAAAATATATCTCGCAGTTACTTGTTGTTGTGAAAATAGTGTTGTGAATAATTATACTATCTTTTAAATATTAAAAAAAATTTGGATGATTGTCATTTTAAGGTGAAAATTAAAATCTTTTCAAAAGTAAGTCACCTTATTTATTCTATAGTATAAAAATTTAACATTAATAGCTTTTGAAATTATTGAGCTAATTCCACCCGCTACACCATTATTTACTTATACAAATTATGCACTTGAACGTACAGCAGTATTTGGCTGGGTTAACAAAAGTACGATAAACGTGATTGAGTATATTAATAATTGTAATGTTGGATAAAACACACGTACAGATTATGGAAATCCGGAGAAATATTTAGCTACTATTAAAATGCAAAATAACCACAATAGTTAGTGTGTCATTTTGATATAATTGTTGTTTGAACTAATAACTCATTATTGTAGTATGTGGTATAATATGCGTAATATATTATTATTTATTTATTATATTATATTATGTAATATATTTACTTTACATGTAAAATTAATCGAAACGCATATTTTCTAGTAGTAATACATGTATAAAAACTATATAGGATACATATAACACTGTATGTAAAATTAACGTGTGATTATTCTTTAAAAAAAGAAACGATATTCGCTTAAAAATAAAAATTTTAATATGTATTTCGCTATGACACAGTAACATAGTTATTTTATTATCTCTCGTTGCTCTAAGTGTTTCTAGGATATGAATAACAACAAACAAGCGCTCTCACCTTTCCCGAGAGGCACTACATCTGGGTTCTTGTCGTCCGGCTGGATAGGGGAATGGTTGGAACTATGCATTCCTTTATAAGCCTTGACGGTCTGCGTTGGAGCTAAAAATATACAAAATATTTAAAGAATTTGCTTTGCTATTATAAATTTTCATGTTGACAAAATTGATAGTGTAGAAGCTGTTCGTGTAACCTTAATATTTTAAGTTTATTAACCTTCAATTATAGGGTTAGAAATAATAAAAACTAAACTAAACGCTAAAGGAAATAAGTGGCCATTGACACAATACTTCAACTTGATCAATTTGTTTCACTCAATAAAAGTTGTGACAATAAGCGAACGTATATTGTACATAATCATTTATTATACTAATATGTATAAGAGTATTACCGGTTATGTACATATAAATGAACACTCTGCATGCATTTTCACCTTTGTTAAATTTGGAATACACAAATGTCTATACCTAATTCCTGATTTTTATTATTCCTATTTCGTTTAATAGGGTGTAATAAGAAACATATATAGTCCTATATGATATCACCTCCCTCAATAACTATTATTTAACGAAGCGCGTAAAGGCATCAGTTGAGCAAAATAAAAGGTAAAAAGGAAAAGTGAGGGTATCCCTCAATTAATTTATTTAATGGTCATGTTTTGCGATGTATTTTTGATTAGGTTTTATATTGTACATTTGTTTTAATAAAGACATTTACCATTACAGATTATTACCATTCAGTTTCTTATTAATAATAATTGCTGTTTATTTGTATGAATGTGTTTACGTTTAACGCAACAATGATATTTAAATATTCGATTCAGAGGAGTAGTTTCTATCACTGTTAACAATAAACTTATAAGCTTGACTTGACAACTATTTTTAAACTTCATTTATTTACAGTGTTTCACTTTGACGGCTTATAAAGGAATATTGCACTGACATTTCGTGCAATAGGTATCGTAGACAGCTCAAATGTCACGAGGTGTATCTTCATTTTCAAAGTTCGTTCGAAATTTAACTATAGTTTTAGGTATTTATACGTCAATGAGTTACAATAGACCCGAATGTTTCTGCAACCAATACCTATTGTTGATGCCAAATAGTTTCCGAACCAGTTTGGTATTATGGCCACAACTTGGAATATTTATAGCACTATGCAAATTACCATATTAGTTGTCTCGAAGTTTCGTTTATAATTTATTATATTTATATTATACTAGTTTTAGTCCGCGGTTTCATCGTTTGAGCGCACGTTCAGGTATTCGTTACCATAATATATTCCTTTCTATACCATTGACAACTTTATGCAAAGTTTCACAGTGATTAGCTTAGTAGTTAGAAAGGGTAACAATTAAAAAACTCACTTTCGTATGGATTAGAATTATATAATTTAGAGTAAGTTTTGATGACTTATATAATTCATATCTAGCTTTACTATCAACATTAGCAATATTTTCTTAGTGGTAAAGAATCAATTTATTAATTTATTTAGAGTGGAGTTTGCAACAGAACAGTAAATGGTTATGTAAATTATGAGAGATAACACTTAAAAAGCTACGAGCTACTAACTTGCCAACTTCTTCGAGTTTAATTTTTATATTTATTTAGGGTTGCTAGTAGTTGTTACATTTCGTACACTTATAAACTTTTACAATTATAAGCACATCGGTTAACATCCATTTAATAATCCACTTTAATAATAATAATAATACAGTTCACACAATATCAACAGTTTTTTCTCTTCTTTATTACTGCATTAAACTATGAGCCTTAAAATGTCCCATAGCTAGGCTAAGGTTATTCTTATTGTACTACTATATTTTAATTTTCATCTGAAATATGCAGGTTTCTTGGTGATGTTTTCCAATACCGTCGAGCACGAAAATAATTATAATAAACGTTAATTAAGCACGTGAAAATTAAGCGTTGCTTGCTCGGATTTAAAATTGAAATTTTCGGCATAACAGCTGTAAATATTATAAATTGCTGAAATATGTATGAACTAAATTACAGACGCCATTTATCATTATATTATTTGTTTCAATAACACCGAGCAATGACAAAAAGTTATCGATATCGATATTTCGTGTTGATATAATAAGATTGCTGTCTGACACGCTAAGCTACGCTTAGGGTCTGAATTTAATTAACATGTCCTGGCATGCCCTGGTACAAAAAAATGCCTAAATTAATAAAAAAATTGAAAAGACTAATATTATTAGGTCCTTACATATGAGATTAGCGTTTTGTCGTACTGACCACTTTGATCTGAAATATCTCCTCTTTGGTTAAGAATTTCAAATTCAAATTTATAAATTCATTTAGCTGGTACATTTGAGTTTTGAAAACAGTAATTCATTTGTTTTTTCCTCGTTATTTTTTTCTTTGGCGTCACTTATTACCGCACAGGAAAACATGAAATATCGGTATATTTATGAGTACGAGTTCTACCATGGCACCAGTGCTACAGAAACAGCTCGAAGGATTAATGATATGTACGGCGCTGGTGTCGCAAAAGAAAGCACGGTACGTTTTTGGTTTCAACGTTTTCGTTCTGGAAATTTCGGAAGCGCTCGTTGCAATGGCTGAACCCTGGAGACCCAGCCAAATCTTGCCCTAAATGAAAATTGACTCAGAAAAAGTTACTTGTGAGTGTTTAGTGGACTAGCGCCGGTGTCGTTCACTACAGCTTTCTAAAATCTGGCCAAACGACAACGCAAAACCACACACTGTACAACAAACAACCACTAAGTTAGATGAGCTACAATTGGAATCTCTGCGACATCCACCGTACGCCCCGGACCTTGCTCCAACAGATCCTTGTTTCGCATCCTAGGGGCTCCCGTAGCTTCTGGCGTCTGACCAAGTCTGTGCAAAACAACCAACCTTCGCTGCCACCGCTGAGGAATCCTGACGGATCGCTAGCTTACAGTCCGCAGGAGAAAGCCGATCTTCTGGCAAAACTCTTTGCGGATAACTCTGTGATCGATTATTGCAGTGCGTTGCCACCATCAATACCTTCATGTGGCCACACGATGCCTGACATCAAAATCAGGCAGCGTGATGTGCGTGCAGAGCTGCAATCACTCGATGTACGGAAAGCTAGTGGTCCCGATGGAATACCAGCCATAGTGCTGAAGAAGTGTGCAGCGGAGCTGTTTCCTGTGTTGACGCGCCTGTTCCAGCTGTTTCTCTCTACAGAACGTGTGCCGGATTCTTGAAGAGAGGCTAATGTGCAAGCGGTTCCCAAAAAAGGGGATCGGTGCGACCCGGCAAATTATCGGCCAATAGCTATCACCTCAGTACTTTGTAAGGTGATGGAATGGATCCTAAATAACCAACTGATCCATTACCTAGAAGATTACCGTCTGATTAATGATCGTCAGTACGGGTTTCGACCGAAACGATCCACAGGATCTTCTAGCGTACGTAACACACATCTGGGGTGAAGCTATCGACAAGCGTGGGGAATCTTTGGCTATCAGCCTCGATATATCCAAGGCTTTCGACAGGGTCTGGCACAGAATTCTTCTCTCCAAGCTGCGGGCATACGGTCTGCCAGCTCAGCTCTGCACCTGGATTGCGAACTTCCTACACAAGCGAAGCCTTCGCGTTTTAGTTGATGGTTGCGCTTCACAATTCCATGTAGTGAATGCAAGGGTCCTCCAGGAGTCCGTGCTATCCCCCACACTCTTTCTTCTGCATATCAATGATATGCTCTCTTTCGGGAACACGGACACGCAGGAGCTGCGAAGGCGGAAACTTTTTTAAATTTTTACCTCATATTATAAGAAAAAATAAAATGTTATCTTGCTATAATTCTTTGTATACCATTTCTTCACTCTCATAATCCGATGAACGTATACAGTTTAGTCACAGGACCCGACACCTAAGCTCCAAGCATTTATTGACAGAAAAACCGAATACTTCGTCTCAGAAATTCAACTCAGGACCTTGGAATTTGCAGCTTTGGAAACGAGCAACGAGGCTGTTTGCCTTTGTTAATACATAGGTTTATACATTATGTGCACTCCTGAATGATGTCTCTATTATGCAAGAATTAGTACTGTTCTAGTCCGTAATACGTGAATGTTGTTAAGCAAGAGCAAGACAGTTTGAATGTAGAAGATTCATCAATCATTTAGTGTTCCAGTTTAAAAGATGAATTACCTTAATATTAATATTACCTTAATATAATATTATATATATTAGAGTATTATTCTTAAGGAAAAATATTGTGAAAGTTAAGATAAATAACAAAAAATTTGTGTACTTATGAACATGCGTTAGAACTATTATAATAAAAAAAAAGAAACAAATCACGGGCCAACTTTTTCAAAAAGGTTTCATAGTGTGAGACAATTTCATAGTGTATTCATGTACGATGAGCATGAGCACACAGAACCCGTAGACAGAACCTAAAAATATAATAAAAAACGAAAGGCACGTAAAGTCGTTGGTCCTGCCTCTTACCTGAACTTTTACCGTTCGCGTCGGTTTACCGTCCTATCGGATTATGAGAGTGCACCTGTGTTTACGCACATACCTTTGCACTATAATATATCCTGCGTAGTTGGCAAATCTTTCTTGAGATTGGCCATCGCAGTCGAATTCGGTCAGGCGGAAATTATTCTTCGGAGTGTGCTGCGTAGGGCCTCAGAGGCATACCCTAGTGGCGATGGTCGTTGGAGATCGCTCGCTGCCGAGTGTGATTAACGCCATGCTGCAGCCAGCACCATGCATGCAGCACGCATGGTGCTGGTTGGAAATGGTCTCCTTCTGCGAGAGCGTCCTGTCGCAAAAGGAGGCCGTGAAGCGGCAGCGCGAGGAATATGCCTTCACTGATTCGATCCTTCGAAGAAGACCGGGGAAGGCGTAGGCGCTATGCGAACCTTAACATCCGCCGGGGCTAAGGGAACCCCCCTTATCCTGTATCCGGGAGCCCCGGGGCGTCACGGTAGCATGCGCAAGTGATCCCGTGGCGCCCCCCGACCAGACGGAGAGGATACCGTTGGTTTTTTAGTGGGTATTCCGGCACTTTCAGCGCTGGTGAACCCCACATACCCCCCACTTTATAACGCGTAAATGCATTTTTTCCAGCGAAAAAAAAGGAGGAAATTCTTCTTACTTTTTTATCACATAAAAAAACGTTGCCCCTCTTATCAACTCTCCATTTCACATGTGTACATTTTGTGTTATTTTTATTATGTTTTCAATGCAAAAATGTACATATACATAACATCAATTTCAAAATTAAAATTTTTACAAACAGCAGTTTATTTTCTCGTTGCATCACAATTCCAAATCCCTGAGTAAAATTAACCACCTATCCTGTTACAAAGCGAAGTGTTAAATGGCTTAGAATTTTTGTACATTATTACCCTTTTGTATAATATAAGTGAACGTGCAATGGGCCACCTCATGAGAGTTCACCACTGCCCAAAAATAATGGCGATGTAAGAAATATTAAACTTTACTTAAAACACTAATGCGCCACCAGCCTTGAGAATTAAGATGTTACGTCTCTTGTGCACAGGCAACAACAGAGTTGCACTGGCTAACTCATTCTTCATACCGAAACACAACAATGCTTTTTGTATTATTACTTGGCGGCAGAATATTTGATAAGTGGGTGGTATCTATCCAGACGGTCTTCCTTAAAGACCTACCACCCAGAATAGCTCTTACTAAAACGCAAAATAATCCCATTGTTTATTGTATTATTTTCATAAAGCAATATTTAATTTATGTTTAGTATCAGAACATAGAATGCATCTAAAGATCACGTATAACAAAAAATGGTAAAAATATATTTAATCACCAAAGTATTAACTTTAGTGCATAAGAATATGCAAAATTGAACTTATAAAACTTATAAATAATTATAATGTGATTATAATATCAATCTGTGTTATCACTGTATTTACTTACTTTATTTCATTAGTTTACTTCACACAAATAATACATAAAATCAGAATCGTATACACTGTCAAATAAAAGATATAAACAAAACCCTCAATACAATATATTTCTGAAATTTAAAAGCAAATACGAGTAAAAAAGAGGTATCAGACTAAATTCGATCTATTATTATAACTTGAAATTTAATACTGCACTTTGAATATCTGAATTCAAACACGATATTCATTTTTGCGGTCTCGCGGGTGTGCAAACTTAATAAAAATGTCGCAACGAGTGACGAAACATCTGCAATATCTGTAGAGACGTAGAAGGACATAAATCACATTTGAAATGCAGTGAAAATGCTTCCCGACTTAGTAAAACGTTCGAAAATTCGACACACGCTCGGAATCTGCCTTTATTCTTCACGGTATTTCTTTGCAATGGCAGTAGCAATTTACTTTTCGAACTAAGCTGTGTTTTCTAATGTACTATGTTGTATTAACTTGCTTTTTTTTTGGACGTAAAGCACGCGAATGAGGCCGAGTTTCTGGGTTAAAATATTGAAGTTATTTTGCAATATAAGTTAAAACTAAAAATGAATTTTAATTTTATTAAAAAACTGGGTTACTTTATAGCTTTTGTTTGTAAATATTAATATTTGTTTCCTTATTAAATTGATAAAAAAAACTACCGCTAAGCTGATTTGAATAAATTATATAATTATTAATAATTAATCAAATGTTGGGAACATGAATTCCACAATAATTACTTCCTATTATTAAAAAATCCTACTATATAATTAGTGTAATTAATTATAGCTTGTTTTAATTACTGTTGTTTTCAACCTAATTATAATTATAATAATTGTTGATGTCAAGAAATCTATTTAAATAAAGCTAATTATAAACCTTTATTTACATTTGTTATTAGGTTTTATATATCCTTGATTCTTTTCGCTATAAGATTGAGGTCATTTTGAAATCAGGAATGGTTCAAATTTTAATCCAGTGGCTCTGTACCCAATCGTGAGTAATATTAATTTTACGTTTCTTTCTTTTTTGTATTATTTCCATTTCATAATTTACCTTTGGACGAATTATCTATCTACTTTTTTATTTAAGATAAATCACTTGAAGGATCAGATAAATAACATTGAGGATAAGGTTTTTAGAATTAGGGATAATTGATCGTATTGGCTGAAATATAAGAAATCTTCTATTTCAGAATGGAGACCGAATTTTTCATGACATCTAAGTGCTTAGCTAATGAGAATCCTTTTAAAGTTAACTCAACTAAAGATACTATATGACATCGGTCTGTACATGTTTTTGGTCAAAATAGATGTTTTCCCAGCTATGTCAAACTGCCTAGGTAGGGGAATCCTACCTCAAAAACCCGTGTGATTAGAACAAAACAACAATTACACCTTAAAATATAATATATAAATCCAATTATTTTATAGATTTTCAATTTGACGATCTTTCAGATCAACTCTTTGACTAAAACAAAAGGCCGAAACAATCAAGACACGTCAAAATTCGAATGTCATTAAAATATTATTCAAATATTATTTTTATAGTATAGTCACGCGGATGAGCTTAGACAATGTCATCGCTTACATTGCCAATTCGCCACCAACCTTGGGAACTAAGATTTTATGTCGTTTGTGCCTGTAATTACACTGGCTCACTCACCCTTCAAACCGGAACACAACAATATTGAGTACTGCTGTTTTGCGGTAGAATATTTAATGAGTGGGTGGTACCTACCCAGAGCTTGCACAAAGCTCTACCACCAATTATTAACCAAGTACAGTAACAGCCTGTGAATATCCCACTGCTGGACTAAGGGCTCCTCTCCTTTTTTTTGAGGAGAAGGTTTGGAGCTTATTCCACTCCAATACTGGATGGTGGAATACACATGTGACAGAACTTGAGTGAAAATTTAACACATGCAGGTTTCCTCACGATGTTTTCCTTCACCGTCAAGCACGAGATGAATTATAATCACAAATTAAGCACATGAAATTCAGTGGTTTGAACCCATGATCATCGGTTAAGATTTACGCGTTCATTCACCACTGGGCCATCTCGGCTTTAACCAAGTTTTAATTGGTTAATTCTACTTATTATTGCTATGATAGTTTTCGTTATGATGTCAATTATGAAGCTAAGCGAACTATAAAACAACGAATGCATTTTCAAAGAATATTAACATTTAATAATTATTTTACGTCATCTAATGTTTAGCAATAGAACTATGTATTTATTAAGTCTTAAGTTAGTTTGCGTGATGATTCTCCTTGTTTTAAATTAAGACAATTTAAAACCTTTCAAAGGTTAGACTATTTCGCAAAACAATTTCCTGGCCCAACAAAACACAAAGCGTTGTTTAAACTAATTTCTAAGCTTCAACTTTGATTGCAGTATAATTTTGTAATTACAGAGGCGACAGCCACATTATTTGTATATAAATTGCTTTGTCACTGTAGGTGATGATAATGGTGTCATAAAAATTCAAACTTGAGCCATTTACAAGTTAAGCTATAGGTTTTCTACACGCGATGGTTGGATAATATATGCTCCACAGCTGAACCACTAAAACCTCGCTATGAGATATTACAGTTCGAAATGGTTTTGTACAATGCTTTTGTATTTAACCTGCCACCGAAAAAAACTCTATTGCAATTTGTGTAATGAATTTTTCGGTGTCGATATGAAATGAATATCATACTTTTAGGTGCTGCAACATTAAAACTATGTCTTGTAATCTATACATGTTTCCTTTTAGATAATAAAAAATAGGTTTTAAGTTGTCAAATTTATATTTTATATCGACTATTTTAGTACTTCGGTTATGTTATATCCTATTAATTAAAAATAATATGATTTAATTTTGTACCAAGATGATATCCATAAAATTAGTGTCCTAAAATATGTCATATTCGACAACGACGACGACGACGATTCGAATAACGTAAAATAACGTTTAAATTGATGAATAAATCGCAGATATTAAATAACATTATTTTTCAATTCTTCATCTAATATCAAGTTTTGTAAATTTTATATTATACCGTATGGCATACCTTCGTATTGCAATGGTCTGTGATGTCGCTTCCTCGCTAAGAGCGCAATCACTGCGACCGCCGCCAATGTGCCGACTGCCCCTGCAATTATACCGAGCGCCCAGCTCGCATCTATTCGGCCGACGGTATTTTGCGCTTCTGTTTGGATAAATATTATTATTACATGTGATGTCTGTCTTCGACGTTGTAATTCTAATAATGTATTGAAATCTTTTAATTAATTATAGCAATGTTAAAAACTGAAATGAATATCTATATTTAAATATATATAATTGTAATAATTGTTTGTTCCTGCATTGACTTTGGGTTCAAAAAATACATGAAGTTTGCTTTAATAAGAGTTGAAGTCTAACTGAATACGTACTTTTTGAGTTAAGAATAATAATAAAGCAATAAATTTTATCATAATACTATTCTGTATTACCTGTATGTAAAGCTAGCCGTGATAATGTATGAACTCTTAATGTAGTAATTTCCGATCGTCCTCTTGCGTTGTTCGCATAAAATACGAGTGTCAATTCCTTCCCCGAGCCGAGTCCTTGTAGCTTCCACACAGGCATTATTGTGGAGACATTTGCTATTAGAGTGTCCAATTCCCACGCTTCTACAAAGTACGTGGTTTGAAGGCCGCCATCGTAGCCTTGAGGGAATGGACGTAAAAGGTTTTATATTACACGTATAGGTGTTTTAAGGTAATATAACTTAGAAAATAGCATGTTGTGAAATATGTAAGTTAAAAGCATATATAAGAACTTTATAGCAATAGACGAGAATAGATAGATTTTAAAGTTATAAATATTATAATTAATAATAATTAGTTCGTCAGTAATATATTTCATTAATCTTATGGTTTCTGTTGTTGTCCGGCTGGAAGGACCAATTAATTATATACGAGTTCTTGCTAATTACGATATACTATTAGAAAACAATAGAGTTATTTGTACTCTGAAACAATTATAATATCTATTTGTCTCCTGAGATGAGCCGCTTTGATGGTACAATTGTTAGCAAGAACACGCGGTCCTTGATGCCTTGTCACGAATTGATAGAAGTTATTAGTTATGAATTTAATGCGCCGCGTGAGCATATGTATGTTGACCTCAGCCGATGGGCAGTTGTACCGTACACTAATCATAATATTTAACTGACTACAATCGTTATTTAATGCATTAATTTATTAGCTACTTATATAATGCCTGTAATAGAAAAAAATGTTTACCTGCTAAACATCTGAGTTCCGCCGAATCCTCAGTCAAGTTCAAAGTAGAGCAGTTGGTAGGCGGGTCAGGCTTAACAGCTGGTAGCAGAGTATATCTGCAGGGCTCAATTTGTTGCCCTGCCATATTAGTGGCTCTACAGGCAAGGGAGCCGTAATCTGTGTCCCTTGATGGCGTATATGTGAGGATGGAACGACCAGATGCTTCCACTGTATACTTAGCCTGTTAATTAAATGTAAAATTAAAATCTATATCAAAGTTAGTTCTGAAGTATTCGTCTTAGAAAGCTTACATACGATCTGGCACTAATATTTGTGATAATAGCGTACGTCATAATTTTTTTGTATGTTGTGAAAAAATTCGTGTGGTTTTACTTAACAAAATCGATATCTATAAACTAGTACAATTGTTATTACATGCAGTATCGTGATCATATTATGAAGTATCGTGAACGATATTCTCATCGTTATAATATGTATTTTTAACATACATGGACCAACGGGTACATAAAAGCATTAAAATATTTTAGGCAAAGATGATGTGGCTGATGCTTTTATACCAAACTAATTTCATACTATAACAGATTTCCGTTATTCTTAAGACGTTTATATCGCCTAATTACACTTACCGAATCCAACTCAACAGTGCCCAACGTATTATTAAGCGTCCATTGGAAGTTCTTTGGTACAGGAAAGGCATCTACTTCACACGCAACACGCGCTCCTTCATTGATAGCTGCACCGACGATCGCTGTCATTTTGTTCTTACAAACTGGTTTGTCTGCCGAAGGTTATGTGAATTAAATATGTATTATTGGAAAATATGACACATTTGAATGAAAAATTACAAAGTAATTGAGGATTTTTATTATATCGGATCAAATTATCCTATAGTTAATTTTATCACCATTAATTGATTTTTGTATTACCTGATTTTATATTGAAATACTTAAAAATATGTCATAATTACAAATATAATAGCAGACTAATCGTACAAACAGTACGCCTATACTATAGTACAGCTTAAAAGTATTTTTATTGGATAAGCAATGGAGGTGTTAACAGTGTCAACTTCCAAAAACAAACCGGACAAGTGCAAGTCGGACTCGCCCACCGAGGGTTCCGTAGAAATTTGTAGGTACATAATTATTTAAGGTTATGTTTAATTACAAAAAATTAAATTAAACAAGCAGGTATGCATAATAGTGCAAACTGTTAGATACTACATATACCAGAATTATTAGGTACCTACCTATACTTATAAAAAATGGAAAAGGTATTTTTTTCATTCTTTGTCATAAATCGAAAACTATAAACCATAAAAATAATTAAAAATCTGTTTAAGCTTGTGCCGTTGAAGTCCTTTCATAAGACATGACACGATTAACTCAATTCAAAATTTGGACCGTCGTTCCTTGCAAAAAGACCCTGTTTTTTATGATTTAATTACAAATGTATTGTTTTCAGATTTTATTTTATTACTTGCCAAATTTCATAGTTCTAGGTCAACGGGAAATACCCTATAAATTTTGATTCCCTTGAGTGTCGAAATATACGTTTTTTGCGGCATAAACGACCATATCTTATTTTTTTTTACGTTAACTTAGAAGTTTGATTTTTTCACAGCTTCAAGAGACTGTAGACTTGACTATATCGTTTAAATTTTAACTCGATAACTCCACGCGTTCCCGAGATAAAGGGTCTTGACAGACAGACAGACGGACAGGCGAGCGGACAACAAAGTGATCCTATAAGGGTTCTGTTTTTTCCTTATGAGGTACGGAACCCTAAAAATAAGAATTTCTCGACCTAATCTTCTTATTTTCTAAGTAAAGGTTAAGCCCTTTACTGATTCGCTTCCACAAGAAAAACACACTCCATTAGACTGTGAAAAATCTATATCTACAAATAAATTAAATTAAAGTGTTTGTCTGTTAATACACTACTTAGGTATATTAAAACGTAAATCCTTAAAAATCGTATGGAATGAGAATTTATAGTTGCAGAGACAGCCATGTTAATACTGATTGCCATTATTTACTCTTTATTCTTAAACGTACCCATAAAAGAAAAAATGAGCGTGAATTTTTCATTTTAACAACCTCACTAACCTCTTTCTCTTTTTAGTCATTGGCAAGAAGAAGACAGAAGATTGTGAACTACACACCTGTATATACATACACACAGACATGTACGCACACATACATTAAAGTTAAATGACACCCATTGTTCTCCCTAATCGTGTATTAGACAACATACACTGCGAAAGTACCATTACAAACATGCCCTAAAAGATCGTAAGCCTTCGATTTATTGGAGTGAAATCACCTCAAAACTTTTACGATTCCATATGAAAATAAACGGCTAACGTTACAAAATACACCCGTATATCGTATGTCGATGAAGTTAAATTACCAAGAGAAAAGGTCTTTCGATTTTTTTTTTTACCTTCCGCTTTGTTTTTGTAAACTTTTTGGATCGCATTCAATGAACCGTTGAATGGTTGTGCGAAACTCGTAACGATAAATGCTTATCGATACTTTTAGGAATTAGGAAATTCGTATTGGATAAAACAAAAACAATTTGAATAACTCGAAAATAGGTATTTCGTATTACAATTTAATCACACGCATTGTCTACTCGTTTGAATACGATCTGTTGAAGAAATAATGTATTGAGCTTTGTTATGTGTATAATTATTATATTATGTTTTTTTATTTCATACAGGTTGGCAGACTGGCAAATTAACCATCTGATACCAAATGATAACCATCACCTGTAGACATTGGCACTCCAAAAATATTAATCATGAATGTCTTAGTTACAATAGCTCATCGACACTTTAAGCCGGATCCTAAGAATTGCTATTTTGGTATTTGCTGGTAGAATAAAGTGATGAGTTGATGGGACCAAACCAGACGGGCATGGACAAATCCCTATCAAATAAAAAAAAGTATATTTGGTGATCTCTTTCTACCGTTGCATTTTCAGCGCAAGTTAACAACAACACATTTACAAAATTTTAGCTGCAAAAAGCATGAATACACCTATAAAAGCTGGTCCGTAGAAATCAAAGACACACGATACTCGACCAAATGCTTAAATTGTGAAAATCAACTTACGGTACGTTCTAAAAACGGCTCAGTTACAGAATCATTTTTAGCGGATCCGTTGCTTTAGGGTGTAGTCACACAAACATACTCTCGATACCGTTAGAAACTTTACCAATCAGTTATTTGCGACCGATTTTATTTCAAAATATATATTTTTGTTGTATTGATAGTATGAAGGTAGCCATGATGGAGTATGGTATAGTCTTCGGATTATTTTTTCCAGTTTTCGTTGGAATGAAACGACACAATTCGCCTGATTTGTCACCATTGCAATAAAATGGATCCGCTAAGAAAGGTCATGTAAACAGTTTCTATGTAAGCTAGCAATTAAGGTTATATGCGCATCAAGTATGTATTCTTTAAATATTATTCTTTATTAAAAAACATGTGTCACTATGTCATATTATACGATTTAGCTACTTGTCTAGTTTTGATTTTATTTGACAAGTAAAATTCCACTGGACTGTCAAACTTGTTTCAGGTTGACGAATTGTTGAATTTATATGAAATACCGAGACTGTCTATTTATTGCATTGAAACATAAATAATTCCTATTCAATGAAACCACATTGAAACTTTTTTGAGTCTAACGCAAAAATCATATTATAATCGGTTGGTTAACAACATAAATAATTTATGTCCGAAACCGAGAACCTCCTACGTATTTGAAGTCTGTTAACAAAACTAATTATATAAAAATGTAAACATCAATTCAGGCGTCATATATAAATAAATATGACGCCATTTCAAATATCTGTTTTAATCATATTACGAGTATATACGATCTTTAGTATTGCAATTGTTATCCTAGAATTACATCAAACCTAGTTACGAAATCTCGACTGGGTTTATGTAAATACATCGCTAAGTTAACATCCAAGTTTCAATACACATTTGCATATGACTGCATATTACATCAATCGCGTTGTAGCCCGCAGCGTCATATACATTCAACGCACTAACAGTATATGCATACTTACCAACGATAGTTATTTTTAAATTTAAGATAGGGGTACGGAGTATTTATTTATAAATAGCCCATCTAATAATATAAGAGTTTTCATACATGGGATCTAAGAAGTACATAATATCTTGTATCTGTAAGCGAACCGATTCACGCACGCATCAGAGCAGAATATAATAATAAAAAGTATTTATCTGTAGTAGTAGAATAATTGATAAATATGTGGAACCTGCCCAGACGGGCTTATATTATAAGTATACAAATATTGTAGAATTGTTAAAAGCCCCGAAGCCCGGCTAAAAAGAAGGAGCTATGGCCATGGGCGCGTTATCAGGACCTCACATCACATATTTGTTTTAGATGGTTCTTAGGAGGACGAAAGCCAAAACGACTTCGCGCTGCGGTACGCAATAGCGTGGAATGCAGAATGCTCTAAAAGAAAGTCATGCCACTGGACGTACTGTCCTGTACGGGAAAGGCAACACACGTGTCTGTGAAAATGATTTTGCAGGCTCTTTAATCGTAAGGGTTTTAGTGGATAAGAATCTTCCATAGCCAAGTTTCACCAACGAAAAATACGAAAAGCCTTTAAACAATAAATTAATCGTGGATCAAATTTTTTAAAGGAGAAATAAATTTTTAAGCTTTTCTTTAAATTGCTATCAATTTCATTGTTTCATGTTTGCTGGATGTCACGTTTGCTTTGATACGATGCTACCCTTTTTTCATGTTTCAAGTACGAGATAAATTATAAATTTAATTTTAGCACATGAATAAGTAGATTTGAACCTGTGACTTTGGCATCTTGGTACAAGTTTAATAAATGAAGTACAGTATTTAAATTAATTAGTCAAACGTTTCTAATTATCATTGAAAAGCGGTAAAGAGTAGGACATAAAATAACAACATGTAAATATTATCCCCAGACAATTCATCAAAATTAAAATATAAATATATCCAATTGGATACCAACAGTCAAAGCTACATTGAATCGATTATAAGCAATTATTATGGAACGTTTACTTCATACTCCCTATAGGGTAATTATGACTTCTGTTATGCCCTCTTTAGGGAATAAATAATTAAAATAGAGCATAAAGTGAAAATATATAAAATAAATACTTACAAATAACTTGTAAGACGACGGCTGAAGATCTTCCATCACCCTCTACATTTGACGCAATGCAAATATACTTCCCCGCTTGCTCCCTAGACACCCCCTGAAGGGCCAAGTGTGCTGATCCCGCTATTACTCCAGCGCGTTGATTGTGTGTCATTACTTGACCCTGCGGACGAAGATTATTTTTAACGGTCATAAAATTTTCCGAGAAACCCTACCGTAGTAAAGGGTAAATTGAAATTAGTATTAACTGAGAAAATGAAATGAATAATTTTATGCTGACTTATAAAATATGAAATACGATCTTGAAATTATATACTTTTAAATACTTTGAGATGTCAATGATCAATAAGCATACCACATCAAAAAGAATTAAGTTAACATAATATATAATAGACTACAATATACGATATTGGGGAGGCAGAGTGCTGTGTTAATACAAGCCAATTTTACGCCGCAAATGTGGTGCCAACCACGTGATCTAAGATTTTATACATTATAATTGCAATATTACAGCACATAAGTAATTGATCCGGTTAAAACGTGAATCCCGTTTCAACTGTAGAACAAGTTAAGTACTTTTAACAAAATAGACATTAAGCCGTTTAACTCACATTATGCTCCCAAACAACTTTGTAAGCGGGTGGATTTGCGCGCACGACGCAATCGAAGTACACGTCGTCGCCTTCTTCTATGTCATTTGGATTTAACTTCGAGCCCAGCTGGAGTTCAACTATGGGAATATCTGATAACAAAATAAACGATTAAAATGTATTTAATGTATTTGCGATTCAAAGGAGAAATGCTGCTAGCATTCTTGCCACCATTCCACGCGGTCACGATTTGTATAGTAAATATTTTGAATTTTTATTTGTATTTGTTTAAGGTTTTAATGTTAATTTCATTAATTGTGTATGTGATTTTAGGTTCAAACTATATAGTAGGTATATCAAAATCTATATATTATTCGAGTAGAGAGTAGTAGGATTAAATGAAATCTGAAACTACCAGATGCAAAGGTAGATTTTACCGAAAAGGACCGACAAAAAACCCATTAGAGTCACCCATTCCTCAAATATTTTTTTTTTTTTATTATGTAGGTAGGCGGACGAGCATATGGGCATTGTAAATAATATTAACCATCGCCAATACGCCACCAACCGTGGGAACTAAGATATTATGTCCCTTGTGCCGGTAATTATACTTTCTCACTCACCCTTCAAACCGGAACACAACAAAACAAAGTACTGCTGTTTTGCGGTAGAATATCTGATGAGTGGGTGGTACCTACCCAGATGAGCTTGCACAAATCTCTACCACCAAGTATTAACCAAGTACAGTAACAGTCTGTGAATGTCCCACTGCTGGACTAAGGCCTCCTCTCCTTTTTTTTTGAGTAGAAGGTTTGGAAATTTTCGTATATCTCTATTATTTTTTTCTTCAAATAATTTACAATGTAACAGTGCCATGTTGTTCGAAATCTCATTGACATTCCACATGGTCACGATTTAAATATAAAGCCTTTGTGAAATATTCAATAAATTGATATACACGTCATACCACAATTTCATTACCATTGATATTAACTTTGAAAATTAATTAAATATTAGTTATATTAAAATAAAAATATAAATACATACATATGCAAATAATATATAACGATTATATAACTAGTTCACTTCTATACTGGTCCATACTTCTGGTGACCCTGACTGACTGGCACATACTTAGCCCATACTGAGTCCAGCTGTTCAGAGCGGGAATAGTACCATCGTCTTGGGCACAATGCCACAGGACATTTTTTTGATGGCGTGTTTTTTCTATAAATAGTAATGTAATGTATATCAACTTTTATGATTTCTTGAAAACGTTTAAATTTATAAAATTAGCAATTATTAAACTTCAATACAGTCGTAGTGTGCCTTTGTGTTAATTTTTACTGTTAACTTTTATTTTAATTACTATAGTTTCATTATATATTTTTATCTCAATTGTAAGAAATATAACCTGTGATATAAATTGTCTAATTTCTGGTTTAGTTGCGTTAAATTATGAAAATGTTGTGATTGAATTAATTATATATAAAATAGTTTTATTCTATTCTCTGTTACTGTGCCTAATGAAAATTAAAAAAAAATAGTTATTTTACTTTATAATAATATCAATAATATTCGTTTAACGAATTAATTTCCAAAAAATAATTTGTTAATATATTTCGTATTATATGTAGTTGAATAGTGATTCACAATAGTTTATGTACAGTGTATCAGCCTACTGAACTATCCAAAAGAAAAACAATAATTGGTTATAATAAACTTGGTAAATTTCTGAGTAGACTACTTGAGAACACCAATTACGGAACTATTAAAACTAATTAAATATAGGGAACTATTAATTGAGACATGTATATATAAACTAATCATCTCATTTTACGTGTACACACAAACCGATGATTGGACTGTTAAATAGGAAAGGTTATACATACCGAATTGTTAAAAAAATAACTATAGTTAATTCACATGTACATAGAATATGTAATATAATAAATTAAAAAAAAAAACTCAAGAATAAAAAATATCGGACAATTATGATAAATTTCAAAACAAACATTAAGCCCTGTTATTGTTTAACAAACAAAAGCACGATTGAGAGTAAAAATTGGTTATAACATAAATAATCTATGTAGAATACATTTGTATACAAAAGTAGAACAATACAATATGATAATAGAAACAAAATATAATAATATAAAATTATGGAAGAAACATGCTGAATTCGTGCATTGTTGAAATAGAAATAATTACAATTTCCAATTAAGTCTGCCATTGTTAATTTAAAGTACATTTTTCTTTTCTTAATTAAAACGTAGCTTCGTGTCTCTAGCAGGTGCAGTAACGATGATGGATTTATCAAATAAAAGATTTTATTATCTCTTTATTAAAGAGAAGAGTAGATATCTGAGCAACGGAAACAGATTTCGAAATTGATATTTCTTTAAGAGACCACTTAGAAATATAATTTTACCTTTTAAAATAATAAAATCTTTCGCTTATTCGTTGAAGGATGGAATATTTGTTTTATTATAGCGAATGTTATTGTGCTAATTATGTTTCGACTTAGCTTGTTTTTAGATGAAGTTTTATATTTTTCAACTGATAGAATCGTCTTGCTAATTTTATAGATTATGGGAATTCACTGTGTATCCTCTCTCTTCCAGTGCCTCTCCAACTAGTGAAGGTTGGCTATATAAACACTGTTTATTACAGTACACATATTGACTATATAATAGTATAATATCAAACACGACCGAATTTGTCTTCTTGTCTTTATACCTTCACGATGAGAATTGGATAGGACATTCTAAATCTGACACACGTCAAACGACAACAGCGGCCTTACTTGTAAACGTTATTTAGTGACGGCCTCACCTTAATAAATGTTATTAAGCTGTTGTTTGATTAAAGACTAATTTCTCTTTTTCTGTTATTCTGGTCTATACCTTATAAGACAGCTACTAGAGTAACAAGGTGCTTATTAAAAGTAGGTTTTTTATATCATAGGTGGACGAGCATATGGGCCACTTGGTGGTAAGTGGTCACCAACCGCCCATAGACATTGGCATTGTAAAAGATGTTAACCATTGTTTGGTACTTCACCATCCACCAACCTTGGAAACTAAGCTATTATATCCCTTGTGCTTGTAATTACACTGGCTCACTCACCCTTCAAACCGGAACACAACAATACCAAGTATTGCGGTAGAATATCTGATGAGGGGGTGGTATCTACCCAGACAAGCTTGCACAAAGCTCTACCACCTAGTTTCAATAAATACAAAAATGTGATAATTTTGCCTAAAAAATTACCTTTCTTGAGTTCAAAAATAATAGACATAATTACTTGAACTTATAGTGATATTTTTTATTTATTTTTGTCCAAGTTGATTTTTAGATACCCTTTTACTTTGTTTTTGAAGTGAAATTAGTTACGTCATCCTTATCAGCCGCAGAAAGGCCTTCACTGAGTAATCTAAAGGCTCTTTGTGTATCACAAAGTCATGTTGTATGAAAACAAAATACTTTAAAATTAGAAAATTTGGGATACCAACTGAATATCATTTAAGTTATGAAATATGCTTTTATGTTCAATATAATCGACTGTTCCACTTAGTAATGAAATACGAATACTTTTGCATATTACATACAGACATGAAGACAAAATCAGTGAGGCTTGCCTGGGTTTAAATCATCATCCTCTGGAACAGCATGGAAGAGAAAGATCCAACACATCGTAGGTGGTCGCTCAACAGTGGAATACTTAAGCTGTAGCTTTATTAACTTACAGTGCAAGTTTAGCGTCATCGATGCCTCCAGAGTAGTGTGATCCAGTTTTGCGTGAGTTGCCCTACACATGAGTACTCGTCCGTCATGTTCCATCCTGGGTGTCCAACGTAGGATAGATATAGTTTCGTTGCGATCTTCGGAAATCTGAAACAAAGTATACGTGACTTCTTAAATAAAAGCATTTTGATGGACATTTTTTAAATTTTATAATTCTGTTTTCGTATTATTGTAGTTAAATTTTTTTAATTGTAATGTAATGTATTTATATTATGAAATAACTAAAACATAATAATTACCGCTTTCAGCGCTAAATATGACTTACATTACATATATTACTGGATAAAAAAATTGTACTTGTAATACTCAATATAGTTTTGATGTCATTTTGTCATCTAAAGTTATTCCAAATACACGTCTTGTTTACAAGCTTATTAATAGTCAAACCTTTTGCGGATCAGTGACTGTCATCTGCTTGTCATCTAGCCACCACGTGATAATCGCCGTCGGTCTCGCGCCCACAGCCCTGCACGCCATCTCGGTCTCTTGTCCAACGGATAGCGGTTGTTCACGCGCCAATATTTCCACAAGTAAAGGTCGTACTGGGAAAAATTAGGTTAATTTTATTTTAATAAATACTTTTTTTATGGCTGGGTTCCGATTTGATTATGTCAGTGTAATTAGGGCGATAAAAAATGTAAGATTTTATATCCCAGTTTTGGTACTTCTTGAACTCCCAGTGTATACGCCGTAACGGCAACTTGCTATCACACAGAAATACTACGGCAAAACAAAATTGATTCGACAATTGTCGAATCCATTTAATCCTTTCATTTAAATCATTCAATTTAATTAAATTACGGCGATTCTTGATCACTATACTACACTCAAGATAAATCGAATACGTATACATTTTAATCTTTTCTATAAACAAAATTGACAATAGCTGTATGTGATCTTGTCTAGCCCGCGGGTCTATTTACTCGTCTGCCTTCCGAAAATAATAATGTAAAGAAGGAAAAGCAAATATTGATAAAAACCCTTTCATTTATAATTCTAATACAAAAAATAACATGGCTATTATCCACATATTTTCAATTTTCTACATGAAGAAGCCTTTTTAATTTTTCCCCGTTGAAGCGCAATGCGAATTTCAGTGGAATGTTTCATTAATATCTCACTATAATGCAGCCGATGAAAAATTCATGTTTTCGAATCATGAATGTTTTGCCAACGCTGCATGAATGTAAATTTGCGAAAAAAAATATGTTTAAATATTTTAGTTTCGATGTAAAGATAAAAAGAGTCTAAATATTTAACAATTATTCAATATTTAATTTGTTAATTGATACGTATATTAACATCTTTGGAATAAAATTAATTTAAGAATTAAATATGTGGACATATCAAGCCTATAAAAACCATAATTGCTGGTTAACATTTTGATGGCAAACACCATGAGTATTGTATATAAAATGTAACGAATACTATATCTGCTTTCTAATAAGACCATGATCGTGTTATCTACCTACATAACCATATCTCTTTATTATCATCTAAACCATATAATATAGATAGATTATTATTATTTTCTTACTTTTAAACAAATCATATTTATTGATCGGTATTGAAAAAAGATAAGCAGTGCTTTTGCGATTCTATAAAAACTCACATCGCATCTCATACGTTAAAAGTTGAAAACCGACTTACAGTGATACGCTTTTCTGATACGTGTATCATTTAAATGTTATAATTAATATAATATTAAATGTCACATAATATTAATTTCTGACACCAGACGAAGACTAACTTAACTTAATGCGAACTTAAGTAATAAAAATAACGTTTTCAATACACGGTATTTTTAAAAATGCACTCAAAATATTTATCAGTGCAACTTATCGTTTGTAGGAAAAACCGTCCTCAATTCATCGTCCCAAAGGGAGCGTACTATGTGCGATAATTTAGCTATTAAGATCATAGAAAGACGTATTCAACTCTCCTTCAAAAATCTACTCGAAACTGAAATCAAATATAAAGCTTAATAGGAAAATTCGTGACTAATACGTTTGGCTAGTATATATACGTAATGACATTAAATAGTCAATCTATTATTAAATAGAAAAGTGGTATTCAAATATTTATTCAAATAGCCGAATTAGTTTCACGAAACACAATAAACAATGCCATTATAATGTACCGCGGTCATAAAACAAAGAGCCACTAATGTCTTCCATTAACGTTAGTTGAAAAGTAAAACAAAAAGTAATAATATAATGAAATGTAGGTAAACATAATTAAAGTGCGTTATATTCATTTAACTTTTATGCGGGTGCATTAGAACATGTTTTTATTATAAAACATTTTATTTTAGTATATGTTATGCCATAACTTTAATATTACTCTGAATAAAATTACTATCACTAAATTTATATTTCTTATTAATTATTAAAAAAAAAACGATTTGAAAAATAATAAATAAATAAGTGAGTTAATTTTTTAATACTTATGATAGACATTTTAATTTCAATGGAAATTAGCTAACTGCGCAGGACATATATATATTAGTGCACAAGTCTGTGCGCAAACATAGGTGCACTTTCTATGGCTTCACTCTCATAATTCAATGGAACGGCAAACCGACAGGACTAGAAAGCGGCTTTTCAAGACACGGGAGTCCAAACTACGGGCTGCTACTTAACTGATAATCGTCGACAGCAAAGAAACTAATAACTTTTTATTGATCTGGGCTTGAACACAGGACCTCGGTATTTGCGGCCTTATATCGAAACAAAGAGGAAGTCACGAACTCGTCTCATTGCATAATATAGGTACGTTCAAAACCGATCTTAGCGCTCGAACGACGAATACTACTTTTTAATTGTTTTATTTAAGCGACTTCTTAAAGTCATGCTGTCAGTAAAGACAGTTAAATTAATGATAACATAATATATTTCGTAGCTTGATATTTATATTTAAAACGTATTTGTCTCAGCCTACGCATAGAGGCTTATGATTTACTATTATTGATATAGATTTAATATAAGATAAATTTTAGTGAGACTAAAATAAACTGTAGAACAAGGTCCTTTAGTTATCATAGTATTAATCATTTATACACGTCCATCACATAATGGAATACATTAGGGGCACTTTTGTTTTCCGCGTAAAGGCATTACTAAGAATTTTTATATAGACACGGATAAGGTAACAAATCATATAATAATAATGGAGAATAATTTCCTGCTATTTCAGGGCAATGGTGTTACATCAGAACAAAGGATCATACAAATAAAAACTAATGGTTCACCGAGCGAAACTGACACAAAAGAAATCCGTAAGCTGTCGTCACACCTGAAGTAATCCGGCCGACATTCGAGTTTATCTAGGTTAATCACGTGGTTTTACTTGGATATCGTTCTGCAATAACAATCAACGAAAAATGAAAATAATTTTGCCATATTTCGATTTCTCATCGTATATACGTCTTCTCATTGATGTCTATCATTGAGGAGTCAATAATACTTATTTAAATTTCACGTTGTGTTTTATTCGTAAACAGAAACAATAAAAATATTTTGAAACCAATCCTTTGGAGCCACTTTGGATTTCTTATTTAAAATTTTCACATTGAGTATTTGGTTCTTAATGGAAAACTGGTTCAAATTCTAAATCATTCTAAATCATTCTAATTCATAACACATTCTAAAAGTTCATAGACAATTATTATAGCGATGAGAGCTTAAGTGTGAACCACGTAAGTAAGGCAGTAAAGTATTGTAACAGCCTATTAATGTCGCACTAAGCCCCTTTTCTTTCGAGGAGAAAGTTTGGAGTTCATTCCACCATGTTGCTCCGTTGCGGTTTGGTAGATACATTTGTGACACATTTTCATCCGACCTCGAGATGAATAATTATAAACACAAATTAAGCAGAATCACAGGCACAAGGGACATAACATCTTGGTTCCCAAGGTTGGTGGCGCATTGGCGATGTAAGCGATGGTTAACATTTCTTACAATGCCATTGTCTATGGGCGTTGTTGACCACTTACCATCGGGTGGCCCATATGCTCGTATGCCTACCTATACAATAAAAAAAAAGGTAATGAAAATTTTGTGATGTGCTTGCCTGATTTTGAACCCATAATATTGTCGTTAAGATCCACGTGTTCAAATCACTGAGTGATCTCGAATCAAAGCAACATCAGAGTTAATCAATATGAAAGTCTTATTTTATTGAAACGTAATCAATACATATTAAGGACAAAAAGGTTTCCAAATTCACATCAAGCGGTGTTACTAAACTGCAGTCACGTCTCAAAACCAGGTAATCCTTGCGAAAAATTCAGGAAATTTTATTGCCTTTTGTGATTCAACGTAACTAGAAAATGTTATTTTGTGGTGTTTTAACAAATTTTATAAAGGTATATTCAAAAATTTTACGTAACTAACATTTTAATTAAATACTGCGTTTGCATGTGTGAGTATGTTTTTTGTTTATGTGTGATACGTGGATATATTTATTTATAATAAAATGATGACATCGTAACTCAATGCTAAACATTTTAACTAATAGTAATTCAACGAAGGATCGATCGTATTTAGATGATTTTATATGATAGGATATTTTCTGATGGTAAGTGGTCACCATTATCCATAGACATTGGCGCCGTAAGAAATACTAATCATCCCTCAGATCACAAATGCGCCATCAACCATGGGAACTAAGATGTTATGTCGCTCGTGCCTTAGCTACCGCTGTCTCACTCACTCTTTATATTATATATCCTTAATTCTAAACTTGAAATCATCTTTTACATTTTTCGGTGCAATCGTATAAATATATTAAGATTATAATTTTTTGCAACAAAATATTTTTTTTTATAAACAAAAAACTATGAGCGTTTTGATGAAAATGTTATATTATTTAAATATTTGGTAACACAAAAAATGCAACATTATGCTTTATAAAATCTTGTTATTATTCTAAAAAACGTTTTATTTTTTCAAAATATGAAAAGATCCTGATGGTAAGATGGTCAACACCGTATATAAATTTTGACGATGTAAAAAATATTAAGCATTCATTACATCGCCAATGCTCCACCTACCTTGGAAACTAATCTGTTATGTCTCTGTGCTACACACTGGCTCACTCACAGTTTAAACCAAAACGCAACAATACTAAGTATTTGCTGTTTAGTGGTAAAATTGACCATTGTTGATTGGATACATAGACGGGATTGCACGATGCTCACAACCACCAAGTAAATCGTTGTTGAATATATTATTATTGTTTTGTTATTATTCTTAAATTTAATTTTGCTTGCAAAATTAAACGTTTGTGGCATGAACCTTAATATATAGTTTTTATATAGCCGAGCACGAGAAAATACCAACTCAGCATATGAAATGTCATTAATTATGCTTGCACAGGACTTTTCTTTAGTTAAGTTTTACCAATGGTCCATCTCGGCACTCTCTATAAGGTAACATCTCGGAATTATATTGACATTTGTGATATGACGAAAAAGGGCAATTCAATAAATACAGTTAAAATATGTCTGAATAAGGGATTTTTGGGAAACCTTCCGGTGTGCAGCATATGTTATATTACTTATACAAGAGTATATATTAAATTGATATGTTTTGTTTGTGTTTTTATTTTCAGAATTCACAAAAAAATATATTTAACAAATGCTAATTTTAATAGCTTTTAGCGTCAAGATATAACGATGTACGGTTATATATAAATATATTGCGTAATTTTTTAAATGGAAAAAGCGATATTCAATTTGACTTCTTTAAGCGTTTCTGATAACCTAGCGACATCTAAGCCGCTAATACGAGCTAATCAATTGCTTAGATGTAATACAAAACGTTTATCGTTCAAGCATTGCCAATTTAACCATTTATTTCAACAATTTCTGTTTTCAATGGAAGCTTAGCTGCATACAATTTAACGTCTTTAAGCTTTTCTGATAACCTAGTGACATCTAAGGAGCAGCTAACACGAGTTAGTTGATTGCTTAAATGTAATAATAATTTAAGATTTCAATTATTCGTTTCTATACCACAATGGTCTGGCTTTCCTACTGTACAACTCCAACGCTAATGAAATTACATCAATGAGACAAGTCTGTTGCATCGCTTGTGTATTTAAAGCTTGGTCATGATTGGTGAAAACATAATCGCCTGGATCTTGCCACTGGTAAATTAATGCACAACTATATAGTATGATTGGTTAATCTTAATAGTGAACATAAAAAATTCTGGAACCTTATCGTTTATTATCTATTGGTATCGTATAAAACAGTTCTTTAATACATATTTAGTATGTTAAATGATACTCAAATTTAACTATCTTACTTATAAAAGTTGCTTAGCGTGCGATTAGTTAAACAATGCTCTTTTGAATGTCAAAACAATAACGACAAAAGAGATAAATCTGTGTTTAACTAACAGCCGCTTAGTAACGGATATAAGTGAGGCCATCTGCGTGTCGTCAATGTTTAAGTTATTAGTGACATCCGACCTTACCACTCAACGCGTCACACCAAAGCTATAATGTCAAATGGAGAAATGTTCAAATGAAAATAAATTGCTGGAACTCGTGGTGCTATTATAAGATTTATTTCTTTATTTTCTTATGTATTTAAAAATAATTGTTTTTTGAATGCTTTATAAATAATATTGATTTGTGCAAAAGCTTCATCACAATTATTGCATTCGTATTACATTCGATTCTTCCAACACTAAGCTCGCATTTCATTGGTAAGGCGATCACAACATATATAATTTAAATTGATTTGATTAATAAAACGAATATTTACTATTAGATTAATTTTTCTCGTTTTAATAATCATTATTGTCATATCATTTTTGTTTAGAAGAAAAATATTGTTATCAGGTTAGATGTAATCTTGATATGTGCTATTCAATATACCACATTCAAGGAGCTTCATAGTTTAGATTTTACGTTTTAGATCTACGATTTGTTTGACTACTCTGTTAATTTGGATTAAGAACCGCCTTATAATTATTAAATATCTCTCGCATTGTGCATGATTCTGAGTATTATTGACGCATGGCCGACGACCGTGGACAGCCACGCACCATAGCTCTCCCAGTAGCGGTCTGTGTTGGTTTTAAGATAAGAAACCATATGAAAGACACACAGTGAAAGAGAACGTACCCCTACCGCTAGGGATCTTGTTGTTATATTAAATAATAAAAATTATACCCATTTTATGGATACAAAGTGAAGAAAAAGGAAATCTGTTGGTGGAGATTTCATAGTAGAAGACAACGTATGCACGACTTTTAGCGAAATTAATAAGTTTTGTTAAAGGGTAAAAATCACAGCATGTCTTATGCACCAGCATGAACTTGATTGCGGTTTCACATATGATACTCTTCCCATGGTCCGTCGGTGCGGGTTGATCCACGTCCGTCCGTAAAATAACGCACCGTGTGAAGCCAACTTAAGTGCGGAGTTTGTTTTAAGCAAATGGTATGAATTTTTCAATAAATAAATAACAATATTGATTAAGTGACTATAATATTCTTATATAATTTAAACATGACCTATTATTAATGTAATAAATTTAATCTATTAAAACCTCTTGCTGAATAGCAATTAATATTCAATTATTATGAAAAGGATTGTTTCATTATATTAACTTGACATTTAATTAGAAACCCTATTAATGATTAATTAGTGTAATGTTTAAAATAAAAGCTTATAATATCGTATAAATATAAAGTAAATAATTTTATTTTAATATTTACCTATTATTAATAATTTCTGAAATATTTTATATTTATCGTTAAATTATGTTATGTACTACTAGAAAATTTCTAAGGCGTGTAAAACGAATTTGCTAAGATTATTCAATTAAAAATTATCATCATCACGATCATCATGATTTTTTGCATACACTTTGTCAGGGATACAGACAAGGGCATAGCCCCCTTCCCCCAAATAACACGTGATCGAAACCACGGGAAGAAACTAGTACCTGATAAATATAATAATCGCTAGTACAAAATAGACAGTATCGTTGAAGAGCGATCTCTCCCACAAAATTGACAATGGACCAGTGAATAGATGACATCCAAGATAAAATGTATGTTTAGGAAGAAATTAATACATTTAATGTACATTTGTTATCAAAATTCAAACGCCATACATCATTGACTTCTGTTATATAATTATCATATTTAATTTTATATCAAAGTTATATTCTTATAAAAATATTTACAAGAAAATAACTTTCGTACTCTATCGGTTATCTTATAGTAAAAATATAAAATTTACTCACAATACAACTGGATTTGGACATTGACCCTTAGCGGCGGAACCAGAGCTGTGTTATCTGCTGTGCAGGTATAAACTGCTTCAAAGTATTCCCTCTGTAGCTTCGGTATCCTTAGCTCGAGGAGGCTGAGTCGGGTCTCATCTTCCACTGGGTCTAGTTTTGAGATAACCTTGTCATCCCGCCACCAGCGTAGTCGCGGCATTGGCTTACCTATTAAAATGATTAATATTATAACATTCTAAAACATTGATAAAAAATATCTCAATTATAAACTATAAAGAATAAATATCATAGTCAAAACATCAGGAAATGGAATTTAATCGGTAGGCGGAGGAGCAAATGGTCCATCTAATTGTAAGTGGTAACCGCGAATAGACAATGGCGATGTAAGAAATAATTAACATTACTTACATCGCCAATGCGCCACCAACCTCGGGAACTAAGATGTTATATCTCTTGAACTTGTAGTTACACTGGCTCACTCACCCATTAAACCGAAACGCAACAGTTCTAAGTATTGCTGTTTACTGTTTACGGTAGAGTAGCTCGTATTGCTTTTAGTTATAAATGTATCCCATGACATTCTTATGCCCTTAAATTTTAGTCAAAATATAAAAAAAAATTATTCGATGTTATAACGCTAACTAAAACCATTATAATTATTATGTATAATTAGCATGCGTTGACATGCATGTGGACAAAAAGTGTCCTTTTGAACTATTATAAGGTCACATTGTGGTATTTTTAAATTAATCACAACGTTTAGCGGGTCACGGCTGGTTCACAAAAGGTCGGAATCGCTGCTATTCTGATTCCATTGTGTTTTGACGTGAATAAAAGTTAAATTTTCCAGACTGTTATAACGTATACTATTATAGAAATCGTTTAAATATAGCCATTCCTTTTGGTATTTAAATTGGTTTATTGTAACGATCTGTTATTATTTTTATAATATATTCGTTCAAAATAATCAATTATTCGTTAAATAATATAAACTCAGCCACAAAAATTGTTGTTTATTTTGTTTTACTTCGTAAGGAATTTATTTTAACTGCGCGACAAAGATAAGCGAAAGTGATCGCATTTATGTTTAAATAGCTTACGTTCTTACTTTCCGACAATTTTTGGCTTTATATTTCACACTTTATTCATTTATAACTTTTTTCATTGATACATTTATCAATTGTTTATTTGGTATTGATGAGTTACATTTCAGCTGTGCGACAAGAAATATTGAGTGCTGAAATAAGTGATAGCTGTAAATGTCCCATTTTGAGGAGAAGGTTAGATGGTTTTTCTACCAAGCTGCTCCCATGCAGGTGACCTCATGAGTTTATCTTCACCAACAAGCACACAGATAAAAAATACAAACAAAGCATTTGAAAATTCAAATGCTTGCCCGGGTTCTAACCACTAGACCATCTCGGCTCTCCAAGTCGTGCTGGTAGTCATACTTTACGACTAATTTTAGCCATAAAATATAAACCCCAAAAGAAATTAAATCATCCTTATTATAAATTTAACACTAAAAATTTAATTGCGACACTTACAATTTGCTTCGATTAAAAATTAATATATAAAATAACATTAAAAAAGTCCTACCGTAATCATATAATCATTAAATTTATATAATAGAACGCGGTGGATAAAACACGTAATTACTAAATCGCATGATACATAATTCACAAGGAACTGTAATTATATGAGTAATTTTTGTAAAGAAACAAGATGGCTCAGTTTGTAAGGTAAGTAAGTTTGTGTTAAGACAGCATTTATGGTATGAAAATCGGTATTGGAACACCTTGGTAGAAAAAGCTCCAACACCCCCTCGTAAAGTGAGGTATTTTTGAGCAGTAAACATTTACAGGCTCTTCTTAATTTTTTTATTATTTTTTTTAAAATCTAATCGATATTATTATTATTATTTTTTTAAATATTTCTTTATAAGTTTATATATGTTGCCTAGCGGGTGATTATATAAAAAATGCCGTCTTCGTTTCACGAATGTCAATTCAAAATGACAGAAAAAGCAAAATCAGTGCTAAACAACCGCTAAGCAACATTAAAGTTAAGCCGTAATATGTAATAAATGTTAACAGAAGTACTACATAAGTGATATTTAGTCTAGTTTTACCTCCACTTACAACACAGGTAAGCTTCAAGCTCGTATCTTCAATGTATGGTCCAGCGATTCCTATCACTTCTTTATCGCTCTCGTCGAATATTTTCGGCTTCTCTGGTAATTCTGTGAACAAAGAAAATGTCAATTTAAGCTTTATTTGTTCATTTTATCCAGTTACATACAAATACTATGGAAAGAAAAATCTCGGTCCAGCCGTTTTTGAAATGATACAGCCAAAGCTATAACTTTGTATGAGATCTCTTAAATATAAAGATAAATTTCAGCGACGTGTTTTATTTTCTACAGATAACTTACGGTAAATATTTTGAGGTTTAAAATAGAGGGAATATCAAAAAAACTGTAGCCTAGTTTAATTCTGACAAATTATTCAATCTTATTAAAATAAATAAATACCGTTCCATATAAATAAATAATTGTCTTTAAACTTTATAATTTGAAACAGTAGTTATAGAAATGTTACCAGATATTTAAATAAACACGTAAAAACACGTCAATGCCGTGGGGTATGTTGTACGGTACGACGCATTAGCACGGTGAGCACAAAGAGATCGCTTGGCAAATGGGTATATCTCATTGGGTAAAAATCGGGATCGATACTCATTTAAAGTCGAAACCACCTAGTCTTATTATAACATTATACGATAAAATGAGTAAGAATTGCGTGCTCCAACTTTTCTGATTTAATTATTATTCTTAGAAAATAAACGTACGATTGTCCGCTCTTTCTGCATTATAATCACTATTTATTATTATTACCTTGAAACAAATTGAAAACCTACAAAATTAACAATTAATATAGTGAGGTCCAACTAAGACTTCTTTTGTAACAATAAATCAAATTTTTGTTTTCATTTTTCGAATAGGCATAGAAAATAGGGAACAGATTGGCCCCAAATCAGTTATAAAGAAATAAACACGCAAAAAAGCAATTTATGGTCGAACACAATCCAATGAATCCAATCAAATTACAATGATATTGTCAGAGGAAATTTTCACATCGTATTGGACAATAACAACCGAAAAGGCCCAGTTCCCGCGTAAATCTCGACTGAAGTTTGAGGGTTCAAACCCGGGCAAGCGCCAATAAATTATTATGTTCTAATATGTGTAAATTATGTTATAATTTGTGCTTATTTCGTGCTCAGTGCTGAAATCATCATTAGCTTCTGAATAATTAGTTATACTTCCTCTGATTTGAACATAACGTAAAAATTTAATAGGCCACATCTTTGGCTCAAGGAAATATATTTGCCAAATAAATTACAATGCCATAAACACACACTGGGAATAAAATAAATAGTGTGATACTCTGAATTTAAAACATACGGTACAATAAAGGAACAAGATGGTCTTCATAATATGTGTTTAAAACACACTCACTTTCACCAATCCGCAATGCCGCGTGACAAAGGAAGGTGGACGTTCATTTGGTTCACCTGATAGACAATGGCATTGTAAGAAATTTTAACCATCGCTTACATCACCAATGCTCCACCAACCCTGGGAACCAAGATGTTATGTTCTTGTGCCTGTAATTACACTGGCTCATCCACCCTTCAAACCGGAACACAACAATACAAAGTACTGCTGTTTTGCGGTAGAATATCGGATGAGTGGGTGGTACCTACCCAGACGAGCTTGCACAAAGCTCGACCACCGAGATCTACATTTCTTAAGTCCAGTCCTGGGACGTTTTATGTTCGCTATATACAGACTGTCATACATAATAATATTTAAGATATTATATATAGAATCACATAATTTTATTTTCAAGCTGTTAAAAGTATAAATTGTTATAATTATGATTTGCTAATTACAAAGTTATAAAACTAAGAACAAAGCTAATTTTTCACCCATTTCGCACTTTTCACGATAAATTTTCTGGAAAAGTATTAATAGTGGTAATCAGACGGTGTGCTTAATTCATATATGATTGTCAAATTTTCATGCATAAATTCTTGCAGCGCGACATTGAAAATTCAACAAACATCTGACCTCTTCTTGCTCTACTTTGAAAAAGATTTTTTATTGAAAGTGTGAAGTGAGGTCATGACACGTTTAAATCTTCAGAGCAAATGGTAAATTCTTCAGAAATTAAAATTTAAAAAAATAATATTTTGAGTAACAAAAAATTTATACAGCGAAAAGCTTTTCAAATAATTTAGCGTATTTTTTTAATTAACAAAATACATGCGGGATAAAATAATAAAGTCTTATTAGGAATTATAATATTTAAAATTAATAAAATCGTATATCAATAAAAACCTAACCCTTATTATGTAAATTTCTTTAAAAAATAAAAATCCGTACTTTGGTTTACTTTAGAGTAAACATTTTAATATTATTATTTTGCAAAATTATTCAATATTTCTTAGAATAATATGTAAATGTTATTTTTTTAATAAGTGTTCTCTCCATTTTGAAATTTAACATTTTATGTTAATTTAGTACTTTTAATACTCGACAAACATTGATTACAAAAAGTTATTTCTAAGTAGTCCCAGTCAATGTGATAGGTCTCTCAAGCGGCTTATCTTGAGGTTTAATGTTTTAAGTGACTTCATCAAAGTGAGTGCTTTAGTTAAGTACGTTACAGTTGCAAGGAATGGGTGTTTCAGGGTTTAGTATCACTACTCATTGTAAGATAACATTGAAGTACACATATATGTGTACTTCAATGTTATCTTTACTTTAATTTAGAAAATAATAATAATTTAAATTATTATTTTCCTAATCATAACCTGCATGGTTTTATTTTTGTAACAACAACTGCATAATTCATATATTGTATATACATTACTACCTATACATATACTCGTAATAATAATAATAATTTATTTACACCCACAAAAAAAGAAAATCATGTAAACAGTTTGTTTGCAGTATTATCTTAATCTAGGGTTTTTACAGTTGCAACACTGGTGGTGGACGACTGACCCCGAAACTAATATAAATTGCAATATAAGGTTCAGCGATTCCTCGACAAATAGGTGCACACTAGATTAGATTCCCTAATAGGGAATACTTATGAAGGTGCAGTAAAAAAAAGAAAAAAATTAAAAATAACAAGGGAAATCAAACAATTGAAACAATTTGTTCGAACTCGTATTTTTGTATGTATATATGTGTGCGTGTGTGTGTGAGTGTGTGTGCATCTGGGTGTGTATGTTGTGTGAGTTTGCGTGCGTGTGTGTATGTGCGTGTGTGTATGTATGTGTGTGTGCTTGTGTTGTGCATTTATAATTGTACTCATCATGCCTATAGTTAATTTGATTTATTTCAAAAGTTTTTCAGTGTCCAAATAAGACAATTTCAGGAGACAAGCAGTGGTTTTATTTTTGACTTCGATTCTATTATGTGTATAAATAAGGGTCATCTTATGAATCCTATTCTAAAGCTTAGCAGAGAGGGAAGCAAACTGGTGCTTTGTGAATGCCGTTTTACATTTAACAGTTGGAAATATATAGCTAAGAGCACGGCGTTTTGCAAGGACAGCCGTGTCAATGGGTAGGGCCCTACAGTTAAAACCTGACATTCGGATAACAGCTGGTTTGTGGGGTGCCTGGTATGTTTATGAGTCATTATTTTTAAGATCGATCTTTGAGCTCTTTCTAAGTTCAGCATTATAGTCTGTCCGGCTCCACCCCAAATCGGAATGCAATAAGTCAGAGTAGATGGGCAAAAAGCAAGGTAGACAGTTTTTACAATTTCAGGCTCGATCAGGTGTCTTATGGTCATAAATATGTAAGTCTTACCCTTACCCTTTTTATTAAATCTTCAAATTTAGAATGCCATTTTAAATTGGAGTCGATCTTAATGCCGAGATATTTCACGCTAGAAACAATGCTAAGGGGTAGACAATCACAGGTAGGGGATGGGATAGGGCAGGTATGAGCAATGATATTAGAATATTCTAGAAGAACAGAAGAGGCTAATGTTCTGGATAAGGAAAGGATTTGTGTTTTTTGGGTATTTACAGTTAGTAAGTTGATTGAGAGCCAGCGAGACACTATAGTAAGTGCTTCTTGAGCGTGCTGTTTGGCACTCTTCCAGTTACTGCCATGTACCAGAAGGACAGTATCATCGGCATACGCAAGAATACTACAGTTTAGAATATTAAGTTTGCATAGATCATTTATATACAACAGGAAGCATGTGGGCCCTAGTATGCAGACTTGTGGAACTCCGTAGCAAACCGGTAACAAGTCACTGGTGTAGGAGTCTATTTTAACACACTGTTGACGATCTAAATATTGCTTTGAAATATTTTTAGTTCCCTACCCCGAATGCCATGGTGTTCCAACTTATTTACTAAGTTTGGGATTGATACAGTGTCGAAGGCCTTGGAGAGGTCAAGAAAAATTCCAAAACATTAGTTACCATTATCGAGATTATCTACTGCAGCACTAGTAAGGCTCACGATTGTATCATCCGTTGAGATACCCAATCTAAATCCATATGGGTTTTTGGCAATTATTTTATATTTATTTAAGAATTGAACTATCGAATTATTAAGTATTCTCTCCAGGACCTTCGAACGCACTGGTAGGACCGATTTTGGCCTATAATTAGTAACATCACTCCTATCTCCTTGCTTGTAAATGGGACTGATAACAGCTCTTTTCATTACTCTAGGAAAGACGCCGGTGGAAATCGATAGGTTACACACATGAGTAATTGGAGGTATTAAAACATTTTTACAGGCTTTTATTAAGGATGGGGGAATTTTATCCCATCCAGAAGCACAGCTATCTCGCAGGCCTCTTATTATACGCTCAACTTCGTCACATATATTTACAGTGTAGTCCGTTTAGTACGACTTCGCATATAACAACCAACCGTTTTTAACGACGTAAGTATAGGTACATGTTTGGTTTCAATATGAGCCACTATGAAAGTACATCCCATTATTACGACCGACCGCTTTTTTAACGACAGAATTTCACACATAATCGTCCGGTTACAACGACGACGAGCGTTGACGTGTTGCCTGCACGATGCCTGCTGATTCGAACGCGACTGTTTATTTTACGGCGGTAATTTGCGGGTGATGAGTGATCACGCGTACAAAAATGGCTTATACAAAACGGAAAAGTTTCTCCATTGAAGAAAAAAGTATTATCATACAAAGTTTAGAAGCTAGCGAGTCGAATGTAACGATTGCGAAGGAATTGTAAATGTAAATCATTCGACAATATCCACAATTAAGAAAAATAAACACAAGATAGAACCTTTGTTCAATGCGAATATATTAAAACATAAACGCTTGAGGTTGTTGTCTCAAAAACTAGTTGACTTGGCACTTTTACAATGGTTTAAGCTGCAACGTAATCGGGGAACACCCATATATATCGCCTAGATAGGTGGGCCTATGCTTCAACAAAAGGCAAATTTACAATAGGTCAAGTAAATATTAATAAATACATTTTATATATATATATATATATATATATAAATCGGACGCGTACCAACATAAAAGTACATTTTCACTGAAAGAAAGCGAAAGCGAAAGCGTTCGATAGAGTAAGTCATGATATACTTTTAAAAAAACTACACAATTATGGAATAGCTGGATCTTTGCTCGATTGGCTTAAGTCGTATTTAAACGATCGAACACAATACGTTGTTGTAAGTGGTTTTCGATCTGACTTCTACAAAGTCAGTTCTGGGGTTCCTCAAGGGTCACATTTAGGTCCGTGGCTTTTTAATGTTTTTATAAAGGATGTAACCAATACAATCAATCATAGTGAAGTTTTCCTTTTTGCAGATGATTTAAAACTTATTAAGCCAATAAAAAGTGATTTAGACTCAGCACAACTTCAAAATGACTTAAACGCTTTACATACGTGGTGTGAAATGAACAAAATGATTATGAATCCCGAAAAATGTTTTCATATAAAGTTCACCCGTAATATAAAAAATCTCTCATCAGATTACTACATTCAGGGATGCACCTTAAAAAAAGTTACTATAAGTACAGTAAGCTAACATTTTTGCCGCATTTAGATAACATCACTGCAAAAGCGTCAAGAAATTTAGGTTTCCTTATAAGAAATGCTAAAATATTTAAAAACGCGTCAACAAAAATAATGTTATACAATGTATATGTGCGAAGCATCCTAGAGTATTGTAGTACAGTATGGTCACCACATTATAACGTGAATCAATTAAAAATAGAGAGGGTACAAAAAAGATTTGTGCGACATTTAAATTTTTCAAGTGAAGGTTCAAAACAAAGTTATAACTACAAGGATCAGTTAACACTTTATAACATGTACAGCCTTTCAAGTCGTAGAATTCTCTTGGATCTTTTGTTCTTGTACAAAATTGTCAGAAACAAAATCGACTGCCCCCAAATTCTTAAGGAAATAAATTTCAATGTGCCTAGGAAAGTATGTCCACGATATCCAATAAGTGTATTTTACATTAGACCATCGTCTGGCCGTGTTAAAGAGTCGCACACTTTATATTAAGTCTGAATATGTTTATATTATTACATGTGTAAGTGTGGTGACTGCTGATGGTCCTCAATAAATAAATAAATAAATAAATAAATAAATAAATAAATAAATAAATAAATAAATAAATAAATAAATAAATAAATAAATAAATAAATAAATAAATAAATAAATAAATAAATAAATAAATAAATAAATAAATAAAAGATCCATTTTTTTGTGTTAATATTGTTCATCCAGAGCATTGTTTAACCGAGCAAGCATACAGCTCATATTAGTCATACATTCAGAGTAACACTTGCGTATTTCTTCGTGTGCCTTTAAGGTCACCGCCTAAGCAGAAATACAATTATCGTCATTTGTTTACAACTAAAGATATTTATTGAAACTATAATTTGTTTTTCTATCAACGCGCGTTAATATTCCAAAATTGTCAATTTATCTTTCGTGTAGGAGCAGCTATAAAAACATCTAAAAATTTTAACCAATGTGAAAATCTCGGGTTTATTTCTGACCTCTTTGCCAGCTTTAATAATACGAACAAGAAATAACCTAAGAAAGAGCATTGCTTCCTAATTTTCAAAAAAAAAAAAATGCATTATCGTTGGTAACTTTTAATAGAATTAAAAACATACAAACAGCGTTTTTTTAATGAACACACATCATAATATTTTTACAGTATAACGAATGTTTTTCGTAGCTATAAGTAACGAATAAAAAAATGTTTACAATCGCCGTAGGTAAATATCATGTAACGTGAAGCCCTCAGTTTCGAGATGTAACCTCCTGTGATAAATTCGTAGCACACGAGGTGGGGTTCCATAATTGAGTTACCCTACATTAAACTTTTTTTCCTCCGCCCGTATACTAAAATAAAAGCCTAGAGCCGTCCCGGACACAAATTACTCCCGACCCGAAGCAATCTCATCATCGTTATTGTAATTTTTGAGATAGCATTTTTCATTCATATTATGATGTATTTTGTTTTAAAACGTTCTCAGCTCGGTTCAAGTACAGGAATGAATGTTATAACGCTTCATAACCGTTTTAGTGACGTACAGACATATTAGACATACATATATGTTTCGTTGGCATTACGCTTATATGATTTTGAACTAAACCACGCCTACAAAAAATAACTGAAAAATTTACTACGTATAATCGTGTAATAATATGTTGAGATCTTATTTGGCCGAATTTAATAATTTATTCCATTAATTGTAAATACTAATGTATTTAAATTTATTTAATTTGAATTTCGAATAAAGTCATTACTTCTCTTATAAGCCAAGAATGTCCAATGATAAAACGACTGTCTTTTGTTGAGTTCAAATCTAAGCCCTACTTTTCAGTTTGAATACTTGTAGCTCAATATATAATGCAGATTTATTATTTATATATAATTACGATAAACAATCGTAACTTTTATTGCTATTATTTTTCTCGTTTCTATCTAGGTAAAATTGTGGTGACAAGCTGACTGGGAAGCCGGGGTCTGACGTCGACGCTTTATATCTAGCTCGATTACACTTATATTAACTTTATTTCTCTACAATGCTGCGTTCACACATCACTTATACAATTATAACTTGCGAATATTTTCGAAGCTCTTTAATTTTAGAAAATTTAATATTATGTAATATTAATATATACGAATGGCAAGTAGAAGAAGAAGCAAGGCTTCAAGTTGTGTGACAATACAAAACAAACGATGACATTGAGAAGTATTTATTTATGCCAATGCTTCTATGTTAAGGTAAAGACTTTAATTAGTCGATTTATCGTTCATAATCAAATACTTAAAATCACCTCGTATATATGTATATCAACCATATGTCAACTCTGTTATTCGTATAATATTTATTTTACTTTGGTTAATATTTTGTATTTTAAAAATAGAATTCAACACTTCAGATATAACAGCCGATTGACGATGTTAGTTTAAATTCCGCTGTTAACACATACCAGAGAAAACATTTTAAATTGAAAACATGAATTTTTTATCACGCGTTACCCTTCCCGTCCTATTTGCGATGACATTTCACATAGAATACACTCCCTTTATATACGAAATCACTGAACATTTAAGTGGGATACTCATTAATGTAAAAGGGGTTCGTAAAATTCACGTATTCTAGTTTATTGTCTGATCGAGTATTCAGTGTACCACTCAACACTTTTTTAATTTCTTACACCCCATTCAATATGTCTAGGCTCATTGTTAGGGCCCTTCTATTTTGGGTGCTATCTTTTAATGAGTTTTCTTAAGTACCGCTCGTCTACTTAAAAAAGGGATTATTTTTTTTATGTTTTCGATAGGTTAAACTTTCTTTCAAAGTTATAATGTTTAATGTTTGGTGTAACGGAAATAGAAACATTTACGTAATATGAATATAAACTTTAATAGATAAGATTAAGATACAAATGTTTATGTATACGATTTAATTAAAATCAACACCAATGGTTTTGTGAATGTCAAAGGTTAAATCATAACCCGATGAATTATTTCCATCACCAGTCCAAATACATTATACACACATATACGTACATCATTTTGTACAACACTGTATATTCCTCCAAATAAAAATAAATATAATTTCAAAGGGGATTGCATTTTCAATTAGTACTAGAACTTTTATAATTATCGGTCACTACTTTTAAACACAGTTATAAACTAAAATAATTTTAGTGGTTTTAATTATATCTATTTATCTCGTGTTATTTTTATATATTTAATAATAAAATAATTATTATAAGTCAATTTAAACAATGTGTAGAGTAAGATATATTTATGTTTTAAGCCGAAAGTGTTTTTAATTATACTATAATTAGTTATTCCTCGATAATATTCATATTAATAGCGAGGAATGCCAAATATTATTTGAGAAGACTACGGTTCCCATCACCACAGTCAAGTTTAACGAACGCGTCAAAATAAATTCGTTGTCTATTTCGACGACTCGACAAATAACGTAACTTCAATCATATTCTGTCAGAACTCACTTAATAACACACTCGTCAAATATTGAAAATTGACTTATGAAAAGCGTATCAACGTAATTTTGATTTTTTTAAATGTGTCAATGTTTGTGTTTTAAAGTTAATGTCGCATATCACTTTCTGGTATTTTTCGGAACAACGCCATTGAAATCGGAACGATATATTATACTAGTGATCAGCACTTTTCTCTTTCTATCTATTCTAATATAAAATAGTTTTTCAATCTAAATATTAAAAGAATGAAATATTAAAAAATGATACTATATATTATATAATGTTAGGTATGTATATGAATCAACAACATATATTTTTCATTGGAAGCAGTGAGATATTAATGAAACATTCCACTGGAATTCGCATTGCGCTCAAACTGAAAAAAAAAATACTAAAAAGGCTTTCGTGGAGCAAATTAAAATACATGTAGAATGAAAACCACGCTGCATCGTTTGTGTAAGATTTGTAAATAAAATGTTAATTATATTTAATTAATTCTGATATCAGTTTTACCAACTTATTATTTAGGTTAAGTTAATTAATTTTATTGTATTAGAGTTAATTGCAGGCGCTTCTGAATATACACCTTGCACTTAACATTTATTTACCATTACGTTAAAATTATTATTGTGTTTCAGTATGAAGTGTGAGCTTACTGATGCAATTAAATGTACTTAGCACATAAGATCCCCGGTTAGTAGGTCATTGACATTTGATAGAATCTATTTTAAGAACCAGTGGTAGCTTGATGATGTTAACGACTTAAAAGATTTCACCTATCTGAATAAAGTATATTTTTATTTCTTAAATTATATCGTATGAATAAAAAGAAAATATATGAACTTTACGACTAAACACTGTAATTTTATTTTCTGATTTTTCCATTCAAATTACTTCAATACAAAGGTTTAATATAATTTAAGGTGATACCTGCATAACTCGTTAGATGGTATTATGCCACATGTGCATCCACCGTTTGGAGTTTATTCCACCAATCGGGACCAACGCAACTTCAAATCTTATTTTAAAGAGAAGAGGAAGCAGCGGTTGGGCGTTTACTGGCTATTACTATTATTATTAACTGCATTTTTTTAAATTTGTGTAAACGTAGTTCACCTTTAACTAATTGGTACACTATAAGCTTATGGATTGTTATTGAGCAAATTATTTGGTTTAAGTAATTGTCGATGAACTTAAATAAATATAATGGTATAGAAAAGACTTACTATCGTGATAACGTACTTTACTAAGCTATTGAAGAAATTCAGTAAGGAATATCTGAACTATAACGAATAAAGCCATGGAATAAATAGCGAAATGATTGATATAGCTGGCGATAATAAAGTTCATATTGGCTGGACGCCAGGCTATGCTCCATGCTACGATGAAGTTGCACTATAGCTTGTTTCATGCTGGTTGGTCTATGGAGTGAATTCCAAATAGCAATAGAACGGAATATGTTTTAATTTTGTCTCTAACCGTTTTAATTAAAAATATTAATCTCCACATTACGAAATGCTTAAAGATGAATCTAAATACTGAACGCTCATTGGTCGTCTATCACGTCATTTGCTGCCGTCAACCAATTACAATTTAGATTAAACGAAAATAAGTTGATTTGACATTGATAAGTATTTCAGAAACTGCATATATTTATGATTTTTTTTAATAAAAAATGAATGACGTTTATTATATATTCATATTTATCATAAATTATTGTATAGTAGAGATAAAAAGAATATAATATACATTGAGTTATATAGTCATTTTAATTTACATAATTATTTCGTCCCTTGATGTTCTCTACCAAAAGGTTATTTGGAAGGGATTGCTGTTTTAGGAATATATCTTGGTGATATGAATAATGACACTTATATGCGTTGAGTATTATTTGAACCACGATTTCAAATCAAAATGCTTTCTCCGTTAATATACATTAAAAAACGAATACGTCCTATAAAATTTTAAATACCCATGTATAATCTTTCAGTTAAGTTAAAAGTGTGTCAATAGTCAGGACATTGTCTATAAGCGAAATACCACTCATCACGAGATCTCCTAAACGATGCACCTGGTTGACTAGAAATTTGTCACAGTTACTACTTCCCCGACGTAGACGATTACTAAGAATGGATTTTACTCATATCTTATCCAAAACCCTTTATTCTTCTTATCTAACCGAGCGAAGCCGGGACGATTAGCTACTATAATGTCAATCCATACCGTTTTATAAAAGTGAAGAGCTTGTTTGAACGCGAATCTAAGAATCTTAGAGCTTATATACATTCATATAGTTAGTATCTACATTTATTGATAACGGTTATAGACTATAATACATTTTACTTTGATCCAGAGCGGTGGAACAGTTGCGTTAAACGCCCGTGAAGTGCACGGAGCAGCTACTTACTAATACGATATTATTACATCACAATAGTTAAAAATATATCTCATAGCTACTTATATATTCTAGTTTATGTTTATTAAGTTATAAACTACAAAATGTAGGTCACAAAATATATTACCCAACTCGTAAACATCCTCTTAACTTGACATGATCTTCAGCGTTCACCTAACAAAATTATTTATGTATGTACTATAAACTATCTACACCGTCGGTATCTTCATCAGTTTTTTTGTTTTTGGTTTGGATGATACCTACCAGGACGCGCTGGACTCACCATCATCATTTCAGTGGCACATCTGTTAGACAAAGGACTTTCCCACGGCTTTCCACAAAAGCCGGTGGAATCATACCGGTACATCCATCGACATCCCGGGACCCTCGTTATATCAATCATCCGGGTATCCTTCAGTAAAACCAAAAGTGTACTTCAATTATCAAAGGAGTACGGCATCAGAAAGCATGCCGTTTGCGATCACGGCATACATTCGAGTCAGTATTACCCCCAATGTACATCAATAATATTTCATATCAGACCTGCGAATTGACTGTCTAATACGAAGTGGTGACCGCCCAAAGCACTGGCTCACTTACCCTTTAAGTCGGACCTCCAATATATTTCTTATCATCGCAGGTTTTTACTAGTAAAAAGCCTTGTTTTTCCTAAAAGGAAATACCTAAATAACCATATTACATACTACCATAAGAATCAAACTATTAAAAATAATAATAATTGCTCTCTTCGATTAAATAAAAATATTCTTTAATTATGTAGATTCTTAAGCAAGTTTGAAATTTTATGTTATGTTACAGAATAAAATTGAATGAAAAGCCAGTAACTGTATAAAGATTCCGAGAAGAGTCCGATGAGTTACTCAGTAGTCACGTTTCTCAAATGAAAAACAGCACTAGTAGTAAATTTGCGTGAGCTCATAAAGCTATGATACGAAATACACAAATCCGGTAATGGCTTGTTAAATATCAACTTATTTTAAATGAAATCATCGCACGTAACGCACTGGAACCAATGTTTTACAACATGTTACCGCAGCATTATTCATATCGCTGTTTTTAATTAAGAAGCGGTTTATATAAATTTGGTCGAATTACATCCCGAACTTTGTAATTACAACCGGTTTCACATCGGGCTTATGTAATTTTTACTCACGTCTCGGTCGGGTTGCATTTAATGGTTTCGGTAGAAAATTATAAATGTAATTAGATTCTGGTTTTAAAACAAAACAAGAGTTCGAAACAAAGTTAATTGTTATCATTTTAATAATTAAATTAATATTTTTGTATATGTAATATAGATGTATATATGTTTATATGGAAACCTATAAAAGTAATTATAATAATAATAATGTCCTCCAGACCGATTTCGGTCACAGCGGCCAATCTCAAGAGAGATTAGCCAACTACGCAGGATATATTATAGTGCACAAGTGTGTGCGCAAACACAGGTGCACTCACTATCCCTAGCTCTCATAATCCGATGGGACGGTAATCCGACACGACCGGAAAGAGTTCAGGCACAGGACCAACGGCTTTACGTGCTTTCCGAGGCACGGGAGTGTACACACTTCCAACTTCCACACTCCGGGCTGCTACTGAGTATATTCTCACAGAAAAACCCAATAACTATTTATTGGCCCGACCTGGGAATTGAACCCAGGACCACCGGGTCTACGGCCTTATATCTAGCCACTAGATCAACGAGGCAGTCATAACGTAATATTACGGTTTAAAGGTATATTTATTTATAATAAAATACATAACAGTAGAGAACTTTAGTATAGACTATTTTGAGTCAATAGCATTGACTGGCCAAAATAGACATTTCGAGTACGACAGCAGGTAGTATAGGAAGATAAACGGCTGGCAAGTTGGATTTATGAACCGAACTTTGAAAGTCAAACTCGTCTTCGACGATTTTGACTTTTCATTTCATAAAAAAGTTACACTCGGTGGTAGAGCTTTGTGCAAGCTCGTCTGGGTAGGTACCACCCACTCATCAGATATTCTACCGCAAAACAGCAGTACTTTGTATTGTTGTGTTCCGGTTTGAAGGGTGAGTGAGCCAGTGTAATTACAGGCACAAGGGACATAACATCTTAGTTCCCAAGGTTGGTGGCGCATTGGCAATGTAAGTGATGGTTAACATTTCTTACAATGCCATTGTCTATGGGCGTTGGTGACCACTTACCATCAGGTGGCCCATATGCTCGTCCGCCAACCTATACAATAAAATAAAAAAATAAAATACGAACAAACTTATTTGAATGAAACTTAAGAGAAACTCTCATACTCTACGGCAGTGTACAGAACGTGAGATATTATGAGTGAACTTTGGACCACCAAGTGAACAAATAAACCTATTACTGCAGCTAACGTTAAGAATGAGACTCAACGGTACTTCTGAAGAATTTCCAGCTACTTAAGTGATATAGCTCGTCAGGAACTAAATTACTTTGATAGTTGTTTGGGTAAGATATGTGAGAAATGACGGTCAATCACCTGTTATTTTGTATGACTCAGTAACTGATATTACTGTCCCTATAACAACTAATCTCTGACAACAGAAACACGAAACAGGAATATGGAAGACAGTTATTGCTCATCCCACTACACTTTCAAAGACATATATCTGGTTCTGCTTTAAGAATTTTCACTTAATTACAATTAATAAATTGTATCACGCAAAATAAATTTCAATCACGCACAATAGAAAATAATATTTGTAGATTAGAATTGTATAAAGAATTACTAATAATTTATCACAATTGATCAATTATCACGTATATTTGACATTGACGAATGATCTAATGATATAAGCATACCTTCATTAATTAGAAATATTTCAATTCATGAACTGTATGTAACATGTGTAACATTCATTATGTTACACATGTTACATACAGTTCACGCTTGCTGAGCGACCAAGTGAAGCGAAAGTGACCACAAGAGGGAATCAAGTGTAAAGCTAGTTATACCTGTATGACCAAGCGAGATAATTACAACGGTTTCGTTGTAGTTTTCGGTTTGTGCAGTTTAATAAATGATAACGACACGAACATTCAAATTGTAATCTTTGTATAAGAATTACTAATATCCCGTGGTGTACTCACGGTTCGTTATGTATAGATGTGTTATTATGGTTTACGATAAAATAAAAAAAAATTTATGTATAACAGTTAAGTTTAAACATTAACATAACATATCATCCGTACTTATTTCTCGCTGGAAAAACTCATTTACACGTTTGCCCCACATGACGTGGGGGCAATGTGGGATTCACGGGAGCTGAGTGCATCGTAATACCCACTATAAAAAAAGCGATACCCACTCCGATTCTTGGGGGATCGCCTGCGTATACGAGACACCCCGACTGTTGGCCCGCCTCTACGAGCCGCCAATTCTTAAGCGAGTTAAATTCAAGAGTTAAAGGTACTAATTAGGCATATGAAGATTCAGTAATCATGCCGGGTTTGAACCCACAATATTTGTTAAATTTTTTGTGTTCTAACGACTAGACACTAAGCGTATTTGCTGTCATTTACTTTAGAAAGCAGTTATAGTGAATTCGAATTGTTGAAATTGCACTTCAATTCACAAATATTTTAATGTAATTCTCCTCCATACTCGATGCAATTGCTTTCAATGAAACTTTCATATTATGATAGTCTTCAGTTGCGCGACGGATATAGACTTTATAATAATTTTATATATTGCGTATTTTTTGGGTGCTTTCCTAGCTATCCCCGCCAAAAGTGCAATAGATAATTTATGTCAACGATGTATGAAAGGTTTTTAGACATTCACAGCATATTTTATCATAGTAAACACTGCCATGACTAGCGAAAATAATACAATTGTATTAATAATCATATACTCGTTATGTTAGTGTCGAAAGAGTAGCTACTGAGTTTCTTGTCGATTCTTCTCAGTACAACCTACATTTCTTAACTTTAAGTTAAATTTAATTTAATCTTGTAAAGAAACGATTCAAATTTTTTAATTTCGAACCAGTAGTTCCTGTGATTAGCCGGATCAAAGAAACAAACTCTTCAGTTTTATATAATAGTATAGATTGACATTGATAAGTTCAATCTTCACGTGGATATAATATTAGTAATAAACAGCAAAATATAAAAAACTTATCTACATAGCAATAAATAACACTAAACCAATCTATATTTTTGACGTAATAAAGAATTTAGTGCAAAACATTATTTCATGCTGCATTGGCAAGGAGCTCGTTGTATAAACCGCCGCTTGGCATCGTTCCGATATTCCCGAACATAAATTTGTAGGACATCTGGCCCAGGTGACTTGTACGTTGGCAACACAGCTGATACTGAATGGAGTTGGTTTATGTTTTTGAAAAAAGAATGCGTATTTGAATGACGTCATCATACGTCATTTAAACTGTAGTCGATATAAAGTTTGTTATTGAAATTATGACTAACTTTTATTATTCGAATTAGCTCATGGGAATGCCTCAAGCTCGATTTTTCCTTTATATTTCTAAATTTCGCTTAAATAAATGAATAAAAGATATTAATTTACAAACATAACAATATCCTAATACTATATAATAGATAGATGAGTAGTCGAGATCACCCAGTGTTTAGACATATGGATAGTAACCAAATTTTACTTTGTTCTCACATTTGTTTTTACGAGAGGAACACGAGTAGTGAAACAATATTAGGCTGTAAACCAATTTTTATTCCAAATTTTTTTACTGAGATTTATCATCATTTTGTTTTAAGCATAACTCATATTATGTTTGTGTTTGTTTAATTTACCACAGAATACGTTTAAATCTCACCGAATTGAAATAATTAATCCAAAAGATACGATTGCTTTTAAATAAATACCAATTTATATAAAATTTTCACATGATTGAAGGCAATCGCGCTGTATCGATAATTTATTGGGAATGGTTGGGATGTTGTACAAGTACATACACACAGTGATACTGTATATTGTTTTAAATTAAGCAATAATCGTACATATTGTTATATTTATTAAAAAGTATTTGTTTAATTCATTTCAACTATCAACCTTTACAACATCAATTTGTTTGACATCGTTACTTATTATTTATATTATATATGCGAATGTGAGTTTGTTTGTTTGTTGCGCTTTCATGCCTAAACCACTAAACCGATTTTAAAAATTGTTTCACTAATAGAAAGCTACATTATCAGTGAGTAACAGAGGCTACATTTTGTCCACGTATTCCCACGGGAACGGGAACTACGCGAGTAACCGCGGGCAAAACGCTAGTATATAATACGCAGAGTAATTTTTCAAGCGAAATATAATATTTATGAAACAGAGTCGTTTTAAGAATTCTTAGTGCATATTTTGCATCCAATATTCACGGCGTCAAGTCGAGCGATCCATATTACAAATTCTAGTAAAAAATGGGGCTACTGTGAAGGAGACAGGTGTCGGGAGGTTAAGACTAATACTATCTTAAATCCATGGATATATTGCTGAGATGTTATATATAAATTCATTTTTTAAGAAGTTTTTTTATACATAATGTTAGTAAACGATCGCAATAGAGTAATACCAACCCATACAGACAAGCCGACTGCAGAAAGATCAGGGAAAAGACGAAAATCTTTACTTGCTGTCAGAAGCACGAGATTGTAATATAACCATCTGGGAATATCCTGACAGGAAAAAAACAATAACTTTTATTTAAGCGTGGAATTTCATAACTCGCAGCGATTTAAGATAACTTCTAGATCATTACAACTGAATTGATAGTTGATTTGTTTAATTCGTTCTTTCGTATAATTAAATTATGTTTGAATTATAATATACATACATGTATGTAAAGATAAATAATGTTTGTGTCAATATTGTACGAATAAAGCAATAATTGTTTAAATAATAAAAATAACGTAGGCATATACAAAAAAATATTCGCTCATAAACAGACGTCAGAGATGACGTCATTTTATAATAAGTCAAGTTGAAATCACAAAAAAAGAATTTACAAAAGGTGTTGAGTAGCCATTAAAAGGCTTAAAATTGCCGACGTAAGGCAAGGTCAGTGTCCCACTCGTAACTTGAATAATTAGCATGGATTTCTTGTTCAAAACTGCTTAGTTCGTTCGTTCGTTCGCTAAATATAGGGTTTTCCAATAGGGACGCTTGAACTTTGACAGCTGATTGCGGCCATGTTGTTTGAGTGACAGCTGTCAAATGCAGTGTGTTATATTCATTCCGTCCTCCCAAACCACCATGGCAGGTTACAGTGTCGAGCAGCACGTGCAAATCATAAAATTGTTTTATGAAAATGGGTCTTCAGTTCGAGCAACGTTCCGCGCACTTCGCCCGTTTTACGGTCGCGATGATCGTCCTGCCGAGTCGACTATCCGTCGATTGGTGGACAAATTCGAGTCAACCGGGTCAGTTAACAATCAGCCGGTTCCCGTGCGTCAACGTAACTCGAGATCTGCCAAGAATATCGCCGCTGTGCGCGACAGTGTCCTCGAAAACCCGCGGCAGTCAATTCCGCGTCGCGCACAGGAACTCGGCCTTTCGCAGACGACAACTTGGCGAATTTTGCGTTGTGACTTAAGCCTGCACCCGTACAAGATCCAGCTGACCCAAGAGCTCAAGGTTAATGACCATAGACAGCGCCGTGTGTTCGCTGACTGGGCATTAGAGCAGTTGGAAGTTGACGCCGATTTTGGCAAAAAAATCATCTTCTGCAACGAGGCGCATTTTTGGATGAATGGCTATGTCAACAAGCAAAATTGCCGTATTTGGGACGAGACCAATCCACACGAGGTTCACCAAGTGGCAATGCACCCGCAGAAAGTGACTGTTTGGTGCGGATTTTGGGCCGGAGGCGTGATTGGTCCGTATTTTTTCGAAAACGATAATGGTGTGGCCGTCACCGTCAATGGTGAGCGATACCGGTCGATGATAACCAACTTCTTTTGGCCTGAAATCGAGAATATGGATCTGGACAACATGTGGTTTCAACAGGACGGCGCTACGTGCCACACAGCACACGCTACGATGGAAGTTCTGCACGATCAAGCGCCCTTAATGGAAAACCCTATATTTATATAAAATATTATGCATTTTTATATGTCAGATATTCCAGTAATAAAAATATTGTCAATTTCATTTGGCTAATATTAAGTATGTATTATTAATTTTCTCTAGTTCTTAAGTAAATATAATAATAATAATAATAAGGTCCTCCAGACCGATTTCGGTCACGGCTGCCAATCTTAAGAGAGATTAGCCAACTGCGCAGGAGATATTATAGTGCACAAGTGTGTACGCAAACACAGGTGCACTCTCTTTTCCTTAGCTCTCATAATCCGATGGGACGGCAATCCGACACGACCGGAAAGAGTTCAGGCGCAGGACCAACGGCTTAACGTGCTTTCCGAGGCACGGGAGTGTACACACTCCAACTTCCAGACTCCGGGCTGCTACTGAGAATTTTCTGATAGAAAAACCCAATAACTATTTATTGGCCCGACCTGGGAATTGAACCCAGGACCACCGGATCTGCGGCCTTATATCTAGCCACTAGACCAACGAGGCAGTCATAAGTAAATATAGCCATATAACGAAAAACAATATAAGCAATACTTGTTTCCATAATGATAGTTGTATTATACCCCAGTAAAGCGTTAAGCTTATGTTAAGAGTGGGAATTAGAAACCTGATATTGCCTTTTCAACTTTATTTCGCTAGATACATTCCTGCCGTTTAGCTATTAAAATATTTATAATAATACTGTTCATTGATATAATATTTAATGTTTTCCTGATTTTGACATGGTGGTCATTCTAAGGCGAAGCTGGTCAACTATCCAGGATATAATATTACAGTTCTCGAGTATGTGTGCAAGCACTCACTTTTCCCTCACTCTTGTAATCCCATGAGATGATAATCTCACAAACAAACTCGTTAAGAAACAATAACAAATCATCTGGACAATAATACGTAAACTAATATTAGTAAATTTTACAACGTGAGTTTGTTTGTTTGTTACGATTGAACTACTCAACCGATCATCATGAAATTTTGAATACACGTAGTTAAGCGATATAGAAATGCAGGCGGAGATTAGTTCATAATATAGTATTCAAATAAAAAAATTAACGTTATTGTAAAGCCGAGATGGCCCAGTGGTTAACCGATGATCGCATTTTCATGTGCTTATTTTTGTTTATAATTATTCATCTAGTGCTTGAAGGCGAATGAAAACATCGTGAGGAAATCTGTATGTGTATAATTTCACTGAAATTCTGTCACTTGTGTGTTCCACCTAACCGCATTGGAGCAGCGTGTTGGAATAAGCACCAAATGTACTCCTCGAAAAAGGAGTGAAGGCCTGGGCTAACCCAGTAGTGGGACATTTACAGGTTGTTACCGTATTGTTAAAAATGCACAGAATACTATAATCTTATTATATGTACATTACTTTGACACTTAAAAGGATTACCAGTCGGATGCAGTTGGATTGACGCCAAAATTTATATTCAATTATTCTTAAAAGCTATCGAGTAATTCAGGACACTGTATCTGTGATACTAACTGATGATTATAACCATCTATTGTATACAATTTAATATTTTTGTAACGATTTAAGCGTTAATATTACAGGTTAAGTAAAATAAAATTAATTTGATGAATGTTATTGTTACATTATCATTATATTTTACTAAATGCTCGAAATATTAAAAACAACAACAAATATATAAATATAACTACACCAACAAAATTAAATACTGACGATTATTAACTACTGACGGTCGTATAGAAAAAAATCATGCGGTCGGGGGACCCCCGTCAGGAACGAAGTTCTTTGCGATAACTTTAGACTCAAAACGTGTTTTAAAATGTAGATTTTAATTGATTATATATTACTATATTTTTGTCACACCAAAAAGCGTCTCAACCTCTTTTATGCACCTCTCTATAATCAAAGATTAAAAAAACAAATTTTTAAATTTATTTAACAATTTTTGCTTAAAAGACCTTTATTCCAAAAATTAATGAATTCGACTAAACCACATATCATAATAATAACATTTCTAATCGATCATTTAACTATATTTCATAACAAATGGACAACAATAAATCCCTCTCGAAACCAAATTCAAAATGAAAAAATTGCATTTTAAATTTTATAGATCTATAAATTAATAAGTACCGATTAAAAATGAATTCGATATCTATCATGAAATTATTTCATTATTTCCATAAAACTAACAGTATTTTAAGTCTCCCCAGTACTATAAAACCTCTATTAAGCTTGCTTTTATCTCCCACAATAATAGAACATTTTACTGTCTATCCCTTTTTATTGCTGATGGCATATAAACACTTGAATACTGTCTACGTGTGGGATTCGTAAAATAAATGGTCGCATCTCACCATTAGAATTCTGATGAACGGACAAAAGATTTAAATACGTTTATTTAGTTTTAACCGTTCTCAAGTTTTTTTTTTATGGCTTAGGCGGCTGACGGGCTTATGCGCCACCTGGTGGTAAGTGGTCACCAACGCCCATAGACATTAGCATTGTAAGAGATGTTAACCATCGTAGCCTTGGGAACTAAGATGTTATGTCCCTTGTGTCTGTAATTGGCTCACTCACCCTTCAAACCGAAACACAAGAATAGCAAGTATTACTGTTTTACGGTAGAATATCTGATGAATGGGTGGTACCTACCCAGACGAGCTTGCACAAAGCCCTACCACCAAGAAAATAAGTTGGAATTAATATTATAGTTAGTTAGTTAGTTATAAGTTGGAATTACTATTACTTTACTGACTGTAACTTACTTATTTTGAAGTAACTTTAGAGAACATAAATTACTTTTTTCTTTATCATCTATTAACTCTGAAAGGGGGCGGACTAGACATTTATACGGTATATTTTTTGTTATTATAAGTGAAAATTGGAACTAATTTTCAATACTGATATTTCAAAAGTTATGAACTCGAGATCCTTGCGTCCTATTTCTAAAGAAATCTTCGAGAAGAAAACTATAAGTGGGCTATTTCATTCGTTAAATATAAAATACATAAAATGTGCTGCATAGAAAATTTTCCGATAGTACTATCTATCTGACTGCCTGATCAAACTTGAGTTCTATAGATAAATTTTTTAAAGGAGTTTTTATTAAAAATCATTCTATTCAAAATATTATATGAGCCAGTCTTGTTTATCTCTTAAACGGCGGAAAATCCAATGATTTACATTCACCGACCCAGCATTAGAACTCAGAACCAAATATGCACGAGCTAACTTATATAAAATAGATACACCAACGATGCAGTTGTTATAAGCAATTATAATAAATAAAGATGACACAATACATATTTTATTTATTGCTAATAGCAATATTTTTTCGAGGTATTCGAGTGCATTTCATTTTATTTCAATAAACAGTATCCACTGCATATTTAAGGGGTAGCAAGCGCAAGGCAAGTCTGCATTTAGATGAGAATATGAAATAGTCGCCAATAAATATTAAATGATACTACGGTAGACGTCTCGCTATGGCAGCTGTTAGGCGAATAAATAATCAGTCAATGTCTCCTTACATTTTCAAACGTAGTTATGAGATTGAATTATGTATTTAATGACAAATAAATTATATATATTTTTTTGTTAACTTGTTTTTTTTATAAACATTACACAGGCAAATGAATGTGCTGATGATTATAAGAAAGTATGGCCCATCAGGCGTACACATTGGTACAATGAGAAATATTAACATTATGTGAAACCGTCAATGCTCTGCCAAAGATGATATCTAAGATGTTCTTTTGTCTGCAATTACAATGTATCTCGCTTATCTTTTAAAACAAAGAGGAAAAAATGAATGATATGTGGGTGAATCAGCTTGCACAAAGTTTTACCACCAGTAAAAAATACTTACATATGTTTATCTTCCCCTTCATAAAACACATATCAGAGTGGTTAACGACAAATGGTTTATCAGAGAAACCCTCCTAAACAATGAGAAGGCGACTTTTCCATTGGGACACTTATGGGCTATTACTATCCTTTACGTTTAAGGTTAAAGTTAGCGTAGCTTGTCCACAAGATTTGCGAGGCAACAAAAAGTAGCACCCTCATACCGATATCCACTAAAAGAAAACTGAATCGAACTGTGGGAAAAATATATTTAATTATACATCTCTTCCGCTAACCTAATCTCTGAAAAAGATTTAAATAGAGAATGTATAAAGTAACAGCCTGTGAATGTCCCACTGCTGGGCTAAGGCCTCTTCTCCTCTTTTGCGAAGAAAGTTTTGGAGCTTATTCCACCACGCTGCTCCAATGCGGATTGGTGGAATACACATGTGACAGAATTTCAGTGAAATTTGACACATGCAGGTTTCCTCACGATGTTTTCCTTCACCGTCAAAGCACGAGATGAATTATAATCACAAATTAAGCACATGAAATTCAGTGGTGCTTGCCCGAGAGAATGTATCGATTTTTCAAAAATATATTTACAAATTTCACTCAAAAGATGTTAAGAAATATTAATATTCTTCAATTTTAGACATTATGTTTCGTTAACTACAATATTATAATATTAGAATCTTTTCGTACGCAAAGTCTATATAAATAAAAATGAATGTTGCTAAGCGCATAACTCGGGAATGGCTGGACCAATTCGGCAATTTTTTTTTTTTGTTTGTTCCTTAAGGTCCACGGAATGGACGACGGATGGACAATAGTAAAAACAATACATTTCTTCTTCACATAAAAATTAGCTGTCAAACAGTTAACGTAAATGATTAGACTGTTTGAATACAATTTAGGCATGAGAAAAAAAATCTACGACAATCTATACATATAATAAATCTGTAACTGGTCGATGTCTGTACATGGAAGATAAATGAGTAAAACTTTTATCGGGGGTCTTTATAAACACAATAGAACCCAAAACAATGATTAATAAATTTTTTGTCTGTTTGTCTGTTTGTCTGTTTGTCTGTTTGTCTGTGCGTTTGTGCACGCTAATCTTAAAAACGGCTTAACGGATTTGAGTGCGGTTTTCACTAATGTATTGTGGCTATTTTCACTTAACATTTAGTGTTTGTTTTATTTCAATCGGTTCATAAATAATAAAGTTATGTCAATTTAAAGATACACGTAGAACATTTATTAAAAAATGGTTATGGTCAAACTGAAAAGACATTAAATATTACATGTAATTTACACTTTTGCTTATGATTTATCCTATATTTTGTCCTATAATTTTTAATCTCTTTATTAATTTATTATAAGTTTAGTATCCCTACTAAAAATCAATAAATTATTATCTGTAGGAAAAGTACGCGCACCTGTTAGTTGTCAAAATCAAAAAGTTTTGTTAACAATTTCGTGTTTTCAGTAGCTTCGTGTGTTGTTTTTGCATAAAAACTAATATTGCATATATATTGTGTGTATCTTTATGATCTCATCTTATATCTTTCATAACAGTACGCTTTAAGACTGCGTGTGAGCAAGTCAGTTAACTCAGTGACAATAATTAATACGTAATTAGTATATAGGTGTATAAACAAAGCCTAAAAAACAACTATAACAATAATACATGGTTTTAGAAGTGCTTGCTTTAAACATAAACGGTATATCACTTCTTAAAACTTTAAATAGGTATAATTTTTTCGTAAATTCGTGTTTCTAAACAACGAAATAAATAACAATTTAACGCGGAAAAAATAGCAACCATAATTTGAACTATATTTATTAGCCTCTGGATATATATAAGGAGTATTAGCCACTGGTTATGTATAAGAAGTGTAAATAGAGAAAAATAGCAATTTTGTTCAACATTAAAATAACAGAAATTACTTTAGAAGACCTCATTAATAAATGTAACAAGTATTTCGAACCGAGGAAAAATTTAACTATGGCCTGACATGTATTTTTTATGAGAAAACAAAGCAAACACGAAAATATAACCAACTTTATTACGAGTCTAGAAAATTACAGTTTAAAATGCGATTTCGTTGAATTAATAGTCATTGGTCAGTGATAAATTTACAGCGAATATGTGTTAGAGTAGCTCGCCAAACATCAAAGATTATTACAACGGTCTGATCTGTCACTAAAGAAAGCTATAGAGATAGCTAAAATAGTAGTGATCGAACAACAAAATACGGAGCACATAAATAAAAGCACTGAGACGTTGTCATCACCGTCATCATCTAATGAATATCAAGTGATGAAGGGGGAGTAAAAGGGTTAAACAACACACAGTACAGAATAGAGAAGATGTGCATATTCCTATGAAGTCAGACGGGCAACTAATTAAGAAGAGAACAAAATTGTGAAACGTGGTTATATTTGCCTCATCCCAATATAAACCGAATAAAAGTATTTTGTAATCTCTCAGCTTAATTCAATTGGTCTTTGGCTACATCAAGCTTGCGACAGCATAATCATGAATAGGAAGAAGTAGATCTGTGCGAGCATATAATATATAATTAAGTGTACTCAGATATTGATATTATATATTTAAAAAAAAAACACTGCAAAAATAACATAAATAAGTTAAAAATAATAATGTATTAAATGTATTAATTTATATAAAATGAATGTACCAACCCATCTTAATATTCAATATTTAAGTTTGTTATAAATTTTGTACTGTAGTCATATTCTTGCTTGCCTTTTAATTGTATTTGGTTAAAAAATATATAAATAATATATATATCATTTATTTATTGCATTTTATTGGCCTTACTCAATGTAATAATGCTTAAGCTATGTGATTTCATTTATATTTTGTTTTTGTTAAATTTGTGTTTTCATTAAGTAATTAAGTATATTTGATTATAAAAAAATATATATCTTACTACAACTTTACTGATTATGATGGTTTAGCTGTTTGATTTTATATATGTTTTGATTATTTTAATGATTGTGTAATTATTGTTGGTGGAAACTTAGCTAATGTATGTATATATTTATATATACATACATATGCTATAAGTGTCATCTCATTTTTAACACTTAACCTACCAGAGCATACCATAAAATGGCCGCTTAAGCAGCTTATTCAGATGTGTGTCAAGTTCAATGGAAAACATTTGTTTTAATTCCCTTTTTTTTGTTTAATTAAATTAGTAGCCTTGGTTAAGTCTGATTTTATTTAGTCTCTGACAGAAGAAACTTTTCCTTTATACTTTATATTGTACACATAAAATAACATAAATCTATAACAAAAACGAATTAATTAATAAATTATCCATACATATAAATAAAATTGAAGTTTCTGTCTGTTATTTCAAAATAACTGCCTGTTTTAAAGGTTATATGGCTATTTACGATTTACCAAAACCAAAGCAATCATTTTTTTAATTTTTTTACTGTCTGCATGTCTGTATCTTTTAATCGTCTAAAAATTGAAAAAACCGAATTATTATAAGAACTATTTCAAGATTCCGTTTAGCCTTTATTTCATCAAAATTAGTTGAGTCTATCAAAAGTTATAAAAATACGTATTTTTGTTGATATCTATTCACATAATATTATTACTCTTCCTAACTGATTCATTAACGCAGAGCCTAAACTGTGGGGGTTAGAAACTTGAAATTTTGGCAGTTGATACATTTTAAAACACCCACTAAGATAGGATTTTTGGAAATTCTACCCCTAAAGAGTTGAACGATTGTTTAGAAACCAGTCATTTTTAAAGTTAGAAGCATGAAATTTAATGAACAAGCTTAAAAATAAATAAAAATGTATTTCAGCGTTTTTGAAAATCTAAATCTGAGAGGGTAAAAAAGGGGTTGAAAGTTTGTATGGGGATTCCGTCACTTTTGGTGTAAGAAGAATGATATTTAGTATTAAAGCTATGCATACGTATTTCGTCGTTTTTAGAAATTTAACTCCAAACGGGAGAAACGGGGTAAAAGCATTAGTATAAAAATTTAAAAAAATAGAAATATACTATTTGAGTTTTTTGATTGAATTAATAAACATGAATTTCAAAGTTTTTAGAAACTTTTATTTTTGTTTGGAAGAGTTGGGTGCAAATAATGAAATTCAAAATACGCAATATCTTATATCAATATCTCTTAGGGAGAAATATACGAACTTCACTATGTTGGTGATGTTTGGATAAAAAAAACATATTCCATTATTGCCATATGTACCACTTAATTGGTATTCCCTAAGCTTATATTATTGTAAAGTTTCATAAAAATCCATTCAGTAGTTTATGCGTGAAAGAGTAACAAACGTCCATACATCCATACAAACTTTCGAGTTTATTATATTAGTAAGAAGTAGGATTATTATATGCCCTATACTGAACACACATACACTATACTGGATGGGCGAATAAATCGATTGGTAAATGTTTATATCTTATTGATTAAAAAATGATAAAATCCTTATTTTACCCGTACGAAGTCGGGACGGGCAGCTAATTACTCGCTGATAACGTATCTTTCTGTAGGTAAAAAAGGTTTTTAAAGACAGTACAGCAGTTTTTTAGTTTATTCGCTACAAACAAACATACAAAAAATCTATTTTTACTTATTTATAATATTAGTATAGATAAAGACCACGCGCGAGCGAAGCTGCGGGCAACAGCTAGTATTATAATAATATTGTATATCTATATTTATAAAAATGAATCTCTATTTCCCTTGGTCGTCGCATCATGCGTGAACGGATGGAACGATTTCGCTAATTCTTTTTTTGTTGTGTTATTATTGTCAGGAGAAGGTTCTTATGAAAGAAAAAAAATAAGAAAGTTGAGCGCTACATATAAATAATCGATTCCCCACTCATCACTAGATCTCATAAACTATGCGCCAGATTGACTTGAAATTTGACACAGATACTCCTTCCTATACGTAAACGCTCACTAAGAACCGATTTTATTCATTGTCTATCCAAAGCGGAATAATCACATATTTTACATTCTTTCTATATGTAGGAGAGTCGATATAAAATAGTAACCGATTTCATGATATTTATATTGATAAACTAGCTGTTGCCAGCGGCTTCGCTAGCGCGTATTCTACATCTATACTAATAACAGAAAATTTTGTATGTTTGTTTGCAATGAATGAACACAAAAACTGCCGTACTGATTTTTAAAATTCTTTCATGTAAACTAAAACTACGCTATCAGCAATTAACATAGGCTACATGTAAAAAAAAAATTGCAATAAAGTAACCCAAGTGTATAATTTTTTTCTGTAACAGTAATTATTTGGCGTGCCCTGTGAAAAATATTAAAGAGAGTTAAAATAATGTACTACATGTTTATAGTACTCATCATTAGCTACAAAAAAGTTCGGGAGACTATAATATATCTTACTATTATCATGTAGTTAAATCACAATGACTGCTTTGTATTCAAATTAATCAATAAAAACATGGGTAGCAACAAACGATGAAGACATTCGTATAACAATATTAATCTTTATGCAATTAAATAGCTTTATATAGTAAAGGTTTAATATACATACATATATAAAATCTGTTTTACATTATTCGAATTTGACCTTCCGTTTAGAAGTTAAGACTGGTAAAATCATGCAAAATCATGTATAGAATTGAGATTATCTCACTGGCCGCACATAATCCTTATTGTCTGAAAATTTGCACACTTACACATACATACACATACAACCTGGGTTTATTCAACATGGGTTCATTGTTCCCAGACTAATTAACAAATTATCTTAAGATCTGTGTTATAATATTTCAAATAAAAACATCAGGCTTAACCTTAAGCAATATTTTTTAAGTTTGCTTTAAGTGTATATGTACGTATTTTTGATCTGTAGTATTGTGATAGTATTTAAATGTTTTATTTTGTAGTGTAGACTGACAGGAGCACACGTATAAACCTTAGTGGTTTTTAGCTGCTATCAATATTTTTAATGTTTTGAATGTTACTCAAATGGACAAATAAATTTAAAAAAAAAACCGCTAGAATAGAAAGAATCAGTAAGAAAGAAAGATAAAGGAAAGGTCGCTTGGAGGACAACGCATTTTTTTGTTACATGACAATTTCTGCCAGGTCACTCTACTTTGCAGTAGTAAAAGAACTTTGTTCCAATAAATGAAAAAATATGCAGAGCATGTTGTACTTTACTTTATGCATTATTATTATGTTGCTCATACACACATACACTGTACTGTATCGGCGAATACATTGATTGGTGAATGTTTATATCTTATTGATTAAAAAATGCGCGGGATAAAATCCTTATTTTACCCGTACGAAGTCGGGACGGGCAGCTAATCGTAAATAAAATTTCGTTCAATTTACCGTAACAAAAATATTAAAAAACCTTTTAGTGTTACATTAAAATTAAAAGAAAATTCTAATCCATTAGAACAAAATACAAAGTATGTTGTTATATGTATACGTGATGTGGGTCCCTTTGGAGGAATAAAGATCCATTCACACAAAAAACTAATGGAACAGTGATTCAAGCGACCAGGAGAAAAATCTTCCCTCTTTCGTCGTCAGCTCTTCAACGAGTGATTGATTCGTTTTTAACTAAAAGGTTATTTATCAAGTTGAGCATCTCCGATCCTTGTTCACGAGACGATGATAACTAGAGGATTAAGATTATATCGGGCTTGATCAAAATTATATTTCTGTGTATAAGTTATGCTCGCGCTAATTTATTTGGGTTTTCATCACTTGTAATCTATATTTACACTTTATAAACTTTTATAAGCAGTTAAATATTTAGCGATTTTAAACAATACATTTAAAATTATTGTTAGCCTAGCCTAGCCTGTTGGTGTTGGTAAGATACTTGCCTTTCACGCCGCAGGCCGTGGGTTCGATTCCCACCCAGGACAGACATTTGTGTGCATGAACATGTCTGTTTGTCCTGAGTCTGGGTGTAATTATCTATATAAGTATTTATTTACAAAAGAAAAGTAGTCTATGTAAGTATATCAGTTGTCTGGTTTCCATAGTACAAGCTCTGCTTAGTTTGGGATCAGATGGCTTTGTGTGAATAAAGTCCCAGGATATTATTATTATTATTATATTATTATTGTATTTTTACAGATAAGAATTTGTTGTGTTGGGACCTGACAAATGGACCAATTAATGGCAAATGGTTAGAACTGCCTATAGCCGTATTGGTTGTTGTAAGAAATATAAGCCATTCTTTATATCGCCAATGCGCAACCTATCTTAGGAATTTAGAACCTAAAAGGCATCACTTAGCTTTTAAGCAGAAATACAACAGTAGACAACATACAATGGATGGTATTACCCAGAAGAGACTCTACCACCAACTTATTCAACTAAGTAAATTAGTTTAAAGTGCAACTGATATCAAGACAGAGTATAAGATAACTAATTATATCTCCAACAAACTTTTCATTTTCAACAAACGCTTAGTTATTTGGATGAAACTTTTAAAATCTCAACTTCGACTTTCAACTTCGCTCAACTAAGAGTCGAGTGAAGTTAATTTTCTATCGAACTCAATTTCGATAGCGAATAGTGGACCAATATATTTCGGCGAGATACGTGCCTTACCGACTTCTTTGACTAACTTGTTCAGACTGCACGGTTCTAATATTGCAACTAGTAAAACTACATGATTCGATGAACAAAGTTCTCAACGGACGCGTGTGTAGAACAAACTAGTTTCGTGTCAGCGATACTTAGAAGTTGAGTCTGAGGTGGACGAAACTATGTCACGAATGTGAAGTGTGTCATACATAGCAATCTGCTATATATGCCATCTTACTAACTCGCGAATTTATTTCAAAGTCAGAGAACGAGGTGAAAAAATCAAATATAGAATATCTTAAAATATTACGATACGTAGGTACGAACAATGGTTGAATGAGAGTTAGAGTTTGTAATTTTTATACACGATGAGAGAACAAAGATTATACATATATCTGGTATTTTCAAAAACGTGGTAACCTTTATCTTATTGTATAGGTAGGCGGACGAGCATATGGGCCACCTGATGGTAAGATTTTACAAAACTGTAAAAATGCAATTTGCTTACCAATTACATGAAGCACGAACTTGTAGTTCCTTGTCGGTGATACTTTGAAGTCGACTCTGCAGCGATAGAGGGCGCGGTCAGTGGGGACTACATCTCGGATGCGTAAAGCGGAGTGCGGTGTAGCGTGCCACCTCGCACGACCTTCGAGTGACGCATCCGACCAGTGTGCTGAAGGTCCTTTTTCACGACCATCGTAACTGTGAACAATATTATAATATTATTATTTTATTTTAAAATACTATATAGATTATCTAGACATAATATAATAAACGAAATAAGAAATAGATTTGATTACTATTAATTATTATTTTCGCCTATAACATTTTTTTTATTTACAATAGAAGGTGCACGGGCGAAATGGTCATCTTATAGTAAGTGGTCACAATAGACTATATTGCAAGAAATATTAACTATTCCTTACATCGCCAATTATGAGCCATTCACTTTGGGAACTAAGAAGTTACTTGTATGCTTTTGTGGTGGTAATTACACTATCTCACTCACCCCTCAAACTGGAACACAACAATCCCAAGTATTGTTGATTAGCTGTATGGTACGGCTATGGGCGGATAAGGCCTACCCACACGGGCTTGCACATAGGCCATACACCAAGTAAAAAAAGATTTGTATAGATTTGGCAATACTACGATTTTATTTATTTAATTAGTGTTGATGTGTTACAAAAACAACAATTAGTATTTTTGTCTGGGGTCTGTGCAACTAAAATATAAAACAATGGATTTCATTTAAGATTACTATATCCTAGTTTGCACATTTCCTATATCCCGTAACATTTTATGGTCTGTTCTAGATTCACACATATATAACAAAACCAATTGATTTGGAACTTCCATGACTTGATCTATATTATACAATATTTGTTCGTTCTAAAAAAATTCAGAGGAAAATTGACTATGTCATAAGATTTTTGGTTGCATATTTCTATCAAAGCACAAAATAATAAGAAAGTGTCGTAAAATGTTTTACCACAGTTACGAATTTGTATCAACTGGAATTATATTACTGGAAATTATTTTTATTTTCGCATCTGTGACTTGGGATGGATGGAATTTCATATATAAGGAATATATAAAAAATTAAGAGTTTGCTATGGATTTTTATTTAAAAAAATCTTATCTTATTTTTAGGCTATACGTTATAACGTTTCAAATTTTGTATCTGTTATTCGTCTTAGTAATATTATTTTTAAATATTCTTAATTATTTGGTTATAACGATTACATTTATTGCAGTAAATTGCAAAAACTTTTAATAATACTACTGGAGCAAATTAAAATAATAATAAAAACGTTTAATTTGTAGTCTTGAAAAGTAAAAGAGTAAAAAACAACGTAAAGGACAATTTCACCACCGTAACCTCATAAGTTAATCTAATGGAATTTATTTGAATAGTCCACAGTTTCCGTTAAACTACAAAGAAATTAAAATGTATTTTAATCCATTTAATAGAAAGTCTGCTAATATTATAAATGTATTGTAAAAAACTAGCTTCTATATCAAACGCGATTAAAATGATTTGTGGAGAAGATAAAACCAAAAAAACATAAAAATTTTGACAGTAAAGTTGACCTTTGAGAATACTAGATTATTGCATATATATTGCAAGGGGGCGACGATATATTATCTTATTATTCAAAAAAACATTGTAAATGAAAATAAAAAAATATATTAATTTTATATATGATATATACATACATATATAGAAAATATTTATTTAATTTTGTTATATTCCAAAAACCATTGATATAAGCGTAGCCTTACTAAAGATATAAAATGGTTTTCACTTTAGAAATCAGACAGTATATGAGATGAAAGCGGTCAGTAAATAGCTTACATTTTAATCAAGCTATTGCATATAAATGTTTGAATAATACAAGTACCCTCATTTCAGACGCAGATCCAAAGTATATAAACAGAAAACAACATTTTCGTTTTAAAAATACGTACGTAACGCTAGAAGAGTTAACGTTCTCTCTAAAACTAGAAGTTTTATTTATTTCCGTTATATAAATCGCCAATAAAATGTTTATCTAAAAGATTGTCGGAAGTTTGTATTGAAAACATCATATTCCAATATTTATTTTTATTTGACTCAACGACGACTTATTCAAACTAACAAAAGATCAAAAGGAAATGGCAATTGCTAGGTAACCTATATTTTCTTTGAATGAAACTCAATACAATCTGAGATAAATTCGAATCGAAACGAAAGCCTTGTTAGAAATCTCAACGGACAAAGCAACTCCGACATCTTTGAAAGCATTTTCTTTGGGTTAAAACAAACAATAGTTATGGTTCGATATCCTTAAACGGAATAGCATCTGTGATGAAATTTAATGAAAATAAAAACTTAATAGAAAATCGTTCCGATGAAACTGAATTCAACCTTATTCTAATATTTGAGTATTGAAATTTTATCTTTATATGTACAAGAGTAACCGACTGATGTATCAAGGCACAGCCAGAACTACTAAGGGGCTAGTACCATGTTACTTGGTGGTAGAGCTTTGTGCAAGCTCGTCTGGGTAGGTACCACCCACTCATCAGATATTCTACCGCAAGATAGCAGTACTTTGTATTGTTGCGTTCCGGTCTGAAGGGTGAGTGAGCCAATGTAATTACAGGCACAAGAACATAACATCTTAGTTCCCAAGGTTGGTGGCGCATTGGCGATGTAAGTGATGGTTAACATCTCTTACAAAGCCAATGTCTATAGGCGTTGGTGACCACTTACCATCAGGTGGCCCATATGCTCGTCCGCCTACCTATATTATAAAATATTAAAATTGGAATACGGAATCCTTTTACAAAGTATCTTAGTACTAAGGAACGATTTTTGAAAAATGTAACCCCTAGGCGAGTGATAAAGGAAATGAAAGTTTATATGAAAATCATTAATGTTTTAAGAAACAGCTATGGAATTTCTGCAATTCTGAATTATGACGCTAGCGAAAACATTGGTAAAGAGCTAGTACTTAGTAAAATATGAATATAATGTAAGGTGGTTTAAAAAATTCAGCTATAATAAGAGATGCGCTTAAGAAATCTACATAACGATCTAGAACCCGCTACGGCGATTCAAACAGTTGACATCTACCGTACGTTCTGTGTATAATTATCCAGAAACATTTATATACCTCAAAATATACCTTGGAAATTCGTATGAAGGCTTGCTTCGAAATGAAAACGTTTCAGTCATAAATATTTCATAACTAAGCGAGCTTAAGGCGCCGTCCTACCCAGTTCTTTGTATAGCTCGTAATGTAATGCTGTCACATTGAGATAAACTGACGGTCATAATAGTGCGGAAATGTATATGTCATAAATTACTGTACATTTTATAATATCGCCCCGAAAATAACGTGAAAAGTTTATTATACTCACACAATAACATCGACTATTAAATTTTGTAGGCTTATGATATTCGATTTAGGTAAATTTCGAATGAAATACCTTTACCTATATAAACATACATAAATATATCAAAATCTGTGCACTTTTCATAAGCAGGATGATTAATAAATTGTATTCAGCGTTAAATGAAATTGAAATTACTATGTGATATTGTAAAGATATTAGAGGGTATTACGTCTAACTGTAAATAATTTATTTTGGAGGGAAATTCTTTTACGCCTCTTACAGTAGAGTGATATATATTTCTTTATATGACGTGACCTTGGGCCACTGCCCAATAGTATTCATACATCGTGCCTACCAAATGAACTGTATAGTGCGCCTATCATTTTATTATTAATTAAGTTAAATACTTAAATATAACAAGTAACAGCCTGTGAATGTCCCACTGCTGGGCTAAGGCCTCTTCTTCTCTATTGAGAAGGTTTTGGAGCTTATTCCACCACGCTGCTCCAATGCGGATTGGTGGAAAACACATGTGACGGAATTTCAGTGAAATTTGACACCTGCAGGTTTCCACACGATGTTTTCCTTCACCGTCAAGCACGAGATGAATTATAATCACAAATTAAACACATGAAATTCAGTGGTGCTTGCCCGGGTTTGAACCCACGATCATCAGTTAAGATTCACGCGTTTTTACCACTGGGCCATCTCGGCTTTTAATATAACAAACTCAATCAAAATATTTAATTTTATTCAAAATTATTTCCTAACGTTCTTAAAAATACAAAAACATAAAACAAAAGTAATACAAAACCATATAAGGACCAATAGAGCTGCGGCTTACGAGCCGTCCCAGGTTCTAACCTTGGGCTATTATCACAATTCCCATCATAAGCTTTGTTTAATGGTAAATTATTAAAATAATATTAAAATGAGGATTGCTATTATTACAAAAAGTGGTAATTAAATTTAAAAATTTAAATCGTTTCTTAAATTTTATTAGAGAGTGGCATAAAGGAGGTTGAGACGCATTTTGGTGTGACAAAGATTAAATATAGTGATTAATTATTGTATAGGTAAGCGGATTTGGGCCACCTGATGGTAAGTGGTCACCAATACCCATAGACAATGGCATTGGCAAGAAATGTTAATCATCGCTTACATCGCTCATCATCGCTTATATTACATTTTGAATCGAAAAATATCGCAAATAACTTCGTTCCTAACAGGGACACCCAGAACGCACTTTTTTTTTTAAATTTTAAATTATGATGAAGCCTTAATAATTGCCATTTATTCTTCTTTTAGTTATAAAGTTTCTACTATCATAATAATATATTTAAATATAAATTTTGGGTCGAAATAATTTGGGTAGAAATAAATTTAATTAGATAATTAATATTTAGAAATACAAGTGACGAACCCTCTGTATTTTCAAAAAATTAAATTTAAACTTTTCTCCTTATAGAATAAAAAGAAAATTAAATCAATTCACATTATCAGTGACATACGCCACAAAGAAGACATACTTCAGTCAGATGCTGCTCTCACGTACAACGCTGGCCACATGTTGTTTCACAAAAAAAAAAAGACTACAATAAACTGCTTTGCACCGCTTTAATATTTTTGTGAGTATAGTTTACATATGGCGTTGAGGACAATAAAGGTGAGTCCGATACGCTTTGTCTGGTAACCTATTGAATTTTACTGAAAATACAGACGCTGCAGTCGCGGTACGCTTCTGAACAATTTGTTCGTTTTTTCGCATACATTTTCTTTGGCGTTCTAATAAATATGTACTTAATATTATTTATACTAGACAAATTCGCAGCTTCGCCCGCTTGGAATAATAATAATGCTTATTAATATCTTCGATGTCAATAGTCATTTAAGCTATAAGGAAGCGGAAATAGTGTAGACCTTGAGACTGTAACGTTAAAGTTCGATAATCGAATTTTCGATGTTTCGCTCGTATTAATGAATATTTTTATCGCTGTCTTGAACGATGATGGAAAACATCGTGAGGAGACTATTGTCAATCGATTTTCCAAATAACTCTTATGAAAATTAATAAAAATCGATTCAGTGGTGCAGCTCTGAAAGCGTTACAGACAGATAAACAGAATTACTTTTACATTTATAATATCGAATATTAGTAAGTATAAAAGAGGATGATGATACTTACCAAAAGTAAAGTAGCTAAAAAGGTAGGTAGCTAAGGTAGCAAAAAACATATGCTGTAATATATTTATTTAAAACTCAAAATATAATGATGGAGGAGTGTAAATTATTACAATAGTTTAATACACCTAATATACATATAAATAAGTCATCCATAAAGCCGAAACTAGTAGTTATTTACTAAAGCGTCATCAATCAAAATCGATGAAGCCAGAGTAATGCCCAATACCCAATATTATATAAATTCGTCATAATCCGTCATTCCTACGTGTGTATTACCAAGATATGAACTGAAAAGGTTTTCACGGTTGTATCGTATTTGATGTAATAGCTACATGCACTTTGATTGAAAGTGGATTGATTAATATCAAAAAGAAATATTTTAACATAATACTCATAGATAGATGCAGTTGTAAGATAATATATATGACAATAGTTGTTTAATTAAAATTACTATTTTATATTAGGTTCTTACATATGAAATTGGCGTTTTGTACGGGAAGAATATAAAGTCATTTTTTTTGTTTTGTAAAATATATTTAATTAATCAAAGTATGCACCGTTGTTATCTATGCACTTTTACCATCTCATAGGTAGTTCATTGATCCCTTTACTAAAAAAACCATGGGGGCGAGAATCAATAAACTCTTAAAAAGCGGTTTGGACTGCCGCATCGGAGTTGATTTTAAGTTAGTAAGAAGTTGTCCAAATTCCGGAAAAAATGGTAATCTGTTGGAGCAAGGTCCGGGGAGTACGGTAGATGTCGCAGACATTCCAACTGTAGCTTATCTAACTTAGTGGTTGTTTGTTGTGCAGTGTGTGGTCTTGCGTTGTCGTGAAGCAGCAGTGCCCTAGAGCGATTGACCAATCTCGGTTGTTTAGCAGCTAGTTCTTCCTTCATGGTTTGCAGTTGCTGACAAATGATATCTGCTGTAATCGTTTTGCCAGATTTTAGAAAGCTGTATTGAACGACACCGGTGCTAGTCCACCAAACACTCGCAAGTTAATTTTTCTGAGTCAATTTTCGTTTAGGGCAGGATTTGGCTGGGTCTCCAGGGTTCAGCCATTGCGACGAGTGCTTCCGATTATCGTACAGTATCCACTTTTCATCAAAAGTAATGATTCGAATTCAAATCCCTTCATTATTGTGTCGATTGAGCAAAGTAACACAGCAGTCGACGCGTGTTTGCAAGTTCGATTCACTCAATTCATGAGGTACCCATCGTTCAAGTTTTTTGCGGCACCAGTGCCGTACACATCATTTATCCTTCGAGCTGTTTCTGCAGCACTGGTGCCACGATAGAACTTGTACTCGTAAATATACCGATATTTCATGTTTTCCATTGTGCGGTAATAAGCGACGCCAAAGAAAAAAATAATGAGAAAAAAACAAATGAATGACTGTTTTCAAAACTCGAATGTACCAGCTAAATGAATTTATAAATTTGAATTTGGAATTCTTAACCAAAGAGGATAATTCTTAAGAAAAGAAGATTTGAAGGATAAGATCAGAAATGAGATTATCCGGAAAAGAACCGGAGTCACCGACATAGCTGGCAAAATTAGCAGGCTGAAGTGGCAGTGGGCTGGTCACGTGTGTCGTAGGACCGATGGCCGTTGGAGCAGACGAGTCCTAGAGTGGAGACCGCGGATCGGCAAACGCAACGTAGGGCGCCCACCAGCCAGGCGGGCCGATGACCTTAAAAAGGTAGCGGGTACCGATTGGATGCGGAAGGCGGAGGACCAGGAGCTTTGGCGCATCTTGGGAGAGGCCTATGTTCAGCAGTGGACTACGATTGGCTGTTGATTGAACCAAAGCGGAGATATTTCAGATCAAAGTAGTCAGTACGACAAAACGCTAATTTCATATGTAAGGACCTAATATTTAAATCTAAATAATAATATGTACTATGTAAATGTATTTAAGTAATGTATTTGTAAGTACGTCATGTCAATTACATGCGATTATACCACCAACTGGGAATCAAACGGAAAACGGGTTCAGTGGCAAGCTTGGAAGAATTAATTCTAGCAGTAAATAAGTACGGGTTGATGATTATTATAATGACGTATATTTTTGAATTAAAGCATAGTTTTTATAGCATTCATAGTTTTTATTTCTCCCTGGGCCATTATTCACATAAGGTCCCAAACTAAGCAGAGCTCGAACTATGGAAATCAGACAACTGATGTACTACATATATATAATACTTTTCTTCAGACTCAAGAAAAACAGACATGTTCATGCACACAAATGTCTATCCTGGGTGGGAATCGAACACACGACCTGCGCCGCGAAAGGCAAGTATCTACCAACGACGCCAACCGGCTCGTCATACGAAAGACTCCAAGCCGATTTTAACTCAGATTTTTATTTGTTCCGACTTCATTTACATATACAACTAAATTTTTAGCCTCGATATCGATAGTAAAGTCCACAACGATTTATCTTGTTAAAAAATATTTCATACAAACTGATATGCTCCAGTTTTTTATAAACTAAAATATTCATCATTCAGGTCTATTCAAATTTGTAATAAATTGACCAACGTTTTTTTTCGTATGTACTTGTAATGATATGAATCTAAATATATATATATATATAGCACTATTCAATATCTCGGATCATAATCTCATCTTTTCTTCTTTGATATTTATTTTTAAACAACATTTAATCATTGAACGTTAGGAAAAATTGTTTTCTTTCTTCGTTTATTTAAATTTCCCTTGGCATTCATTCTCGTAAAAAATTGTATGGGTGTTTAACCTTATCAAGAGGAAGCCGAGGACATTGAAATTTTTTATTCGATTTGGATTACATTTCTTTAGGTTTATTGAATCTGAAATTTCCCATTTCATTTTCAACGCTGTGTCAATATTATTGTTAATTATCAATTATTTATTACAATATTCGTTTCGTTATTTGATAACGACATTAATAAATTAAGGTTTTTTTTTTAGACGATTTATGTGAACCAAACTTGTTTCAGATTCATGTCATAATATTGTAAATGTTCTGTTTATTACTTTTGCAAGCTATTCAATTGAATGTCATTAAACAACGTGCAACTCAAAACACTACATTAATCTTTAGAGTAGATATACAAGAGTTAATCGCAGATATTTGCTTAACAACGTATGATTTCAGTATTAAACGATTGCTATAATCGCACGGCCCGAGACACAAAGAGGCGATAATGAACGTATTGGTAACATAACTAAAGTTAAGGTTCCTACATACTTTTGGAGAATAATTGCGATGATTGATTATTATATTTATTTGAAATATATAGACAGATTGGGAAATGGGCCACTTAATGGTAAGTGGTCACCACCGCCCATAAATAGTGGCACTGTAAGAAAAATTAAACATCTGACTCGCTCACCTTTAAAACCGGAAGAGAACAATACTAAGTATTACTGTTTGTGTGGTATATGATCACATAGGTGGTTACTACACAGGCTTGCACAAAATCCTATCAGCAACTAAATTGTATGATATGCAGATCCAATACCTACAGTTTTGTTCCAGTTTTGCTGCTAATGCCTTCACAGTCAAATGTAACAAGATTCAGAGTCTAGTTTAATTTATATATGCAACCTATCTATCAATCCTAAAAACAATACCAATATTTGTGCATAAAATTCAATTTACATTTATTATAAATAATAATAACAATGATACCATTCAACTGGGGTTATCGCCACTCTGGAACTTCCTCGCCTCAGATTTTGTGCTTATTCGTTTAATATTGCAATACACTTACGTATATAATGGTAAACTCGATTTTGCTTAGTGGTAGTGTGTTCACTTCCTTAGTCGTATATCACAAGGGATTAGAGACATTGTAACGTTAATATGCAATGTGAATATGCGATTCGAATATTATAAACGGAGCTAGAATAAATGATCGCGGCTGTATAATCTTAGTTGATATCACAAATATCTGATTATAACAAATGACAAATAAAGTAGCAAAATTAATTCAGTTCGCTGAATATTCTTGATAAAATTCTAATAATCTTTTTTTTTTTCGGGTATAAGAGAGAAAAGTATTTATTAAATAACAGAAAAAGGCTACATAGTAATTATTTTTGACATCATAGAAAAAATATTGAAGGGTTTATATAAAATGTTTCAGTATTCCTAAATTTTGTATTTATTATTACAAGTACTTTATACATCATAGCCCAAATCAAATCTTCATTAAATATTTCTACCGAGAGGAACCGGCAAGAAACTCAGCAATTACCCTTTTCCAAAATGTTATTCAACAACTTACCACCACTACATTACTTTGTATAGTTAAATTTCTGCCTGACCGAAACCGACTGCCAGGAAAAGATTTAGATCTTCTTGGATAGCCACTGGTCTACTTCTAGATATAATAGTGGCGAAAATGTATAAGACTCACACAGGTTTCCTCACGATATTGACCTCTACTGCCTAGCACGTAGGCAAAAAAAAAGTATTTGAAAACTTAGCGATGCTTGAGAAGCTTTAAGCCCGCAGTCTTCGTTATACCCCAAAAACAAGAATAATTTTCAGGTGAAAGTCATAAAACAGTGACTTCATAAAAAAATTCAAGATGATCGAAAACACAGGTGATCTACGCGTAAAATAAAAGTATAAGCAATCACAAAGTCAAATCATTTATAAAGGGCACGAGAAAATACATTTTTCCGCGAACTCGTAAATTCAGCCTATATTTTAGAAGTCAAATTAGATTCACCGTAACATGGAGTCGTGTTCCGCTTAAACATTCAAAAGCTTAACACCCACGTTACTCTGTAGATACTTCCGATATTTCTACGATCATGTAAGTTATTTAAATTCATTTCCATTACAAAATAACTGTTAGTTTGATTATCGACTTTTTTCCCATATATTATAAATTTCGTTAATAAAAAAAAAAACAATACTACAGATCATCCATTATTTAAGTAATATTAATTTGTTACATCAGAATAAACGTGGTGACACTAATATGACAACACTGAATGGGTCTGCATAACATACGCGCGCTTGAGCGATTTATAAAATATGCACACGTTGTTAGAATGTGATTTAGCTATAAACCCTTGTGTCATGGGGTGAATATAATATATCCTGTGAATATTATATCGAGGGATTATATTATGAAATTATACAAAAGTCTCCGTTTTAATTATTGCGATTATTATATTGTTTAATCGTTAACATCTTACTAAAATTAATAAAAAGATTGATATTTTTTTTACAATGTATATATAAATATAATTCCTAAAAAAATTTTTTATCATAAAATTTAAATTCACGTGGAGTGTTTTGTGTCATTACTTCCTATTCTCCAGTTTCGAGAACGCTGATCTGTAGCAAATTTACTAATTTTACTTTGATCTGATTTGTAATTGATCACCGATGTCGCAATAGATGACCAATAAGCGTTCAGTATTTCGACAGATTATTATTTCTAACTTCGACGTTTCAGAAACTGGATAACTATGGTGGATTGCTGAATCGGCTGAGTAGGCTTGAGTAAAGGGTGGCAGATAGGTTGCAGCAACAAATTTTGGTACCACGTTTTTTGTTATGTTTAAAAAATCTCTTTCAGATATGGTAGATTAGTATGGTTTAGTCTCTTGATTAATATTCTGAGGTTTCTATCGTGAGCAATTTCTATTTTCACTACCATCTTGGAAAAATGTTACCACAAACAAGTTTTCGAAAATATATTTTCTCCACCAAAGTTCAAAATAGGATAAAAATTATAAGCCATACAATTTTTATAGGAAACAATTTTGAAATAGATAAATAACTAATTATATAGATTTCTTTGTCCATACTATGTTTATTTAATCCGCTTTGTTGATTCAGACTTACTTATATCATTATAATTATGTATTTTTGCAAATTTGTGATTTCGCGAATTCTTGAAAGTAGCTGAGCGTGAAATTACTTTGTTCTATTTTTTTTTTTTACGGATTTTGAATAGGTATTAGCTTAAACAAATATTAACGGTTTTTAACCATGTTTAATACCGAAGGATTATATTGTAAAGCATCTTATTATTTTGTCCCTCAAAAGGGGTCTTGTCATGAAGATGTGAAGAACGGCTATTAAATTTGCAAAGTCACGTTTGTCATATAAGTGGTTGGTACATTTTTGATGTGTCAACTTAGATACACAGTAAGAGTTCTTTGCAAAGATAACCCGGTTCGAGGCCGGTATTATCTTCTTATAAATATGGCTACATATAATGGGGAATTGTGCCAAAGGTTACCCTATACTGAGTACATTCTGTTGACGTAGTACCTATTTATAACAAAAATTAAGGCCAAGTACGTAAAATATCAAGTGATTGATCCGAAACTTAAATCACGGCAAAATGGCGCTACAGCCACCAATAGCAGTGGAGTGCCTTAAGTCGTTGTGTAGGTAGTTTCCCTAATACCAGACTTTGGCATTATAAGATATATTAATCATCCCTGAGATCGTCAAGCCACCTTACTTGGGAACTAAGATATAGGCCTGTACTTATTTTGGATCAATCACCCCTCATTCCGGAACTCAACAATACTAAATATAGCTGTTTGGGAGAAGAATATCTGATGAGTAGGTGACACCTTCTCAGACGGACTTGTACAAAGCACTAAGGTGGTAGCACCAAGTGAAAGGGTGTTGATGAAAATCTTCAGTATAAGCCGTTGCATTAATCTCAAATCCAAATATAACAGACTTGCCCGCCTATTTGTGTAAGACTTTTTTATATTGCATTATTTGAGGATGATGATCAATTTGCACACACAGGTCTAATTTAATTCAAGATATTTATTAAATAGCAGATTTTCTAATCGTGATGACAATCGCATTGAAGTCAGAATCGGTCTCTAGTTACTGAATAAAAATAAAAAACAAAGTGGAGACATGAAAGTATAACGAATAATTTTCATTTCACCAGGGCAACAGAAAAGCCTGAATTGAGGTTTTAATAAAGACCGCTTTAAGGACGGCAACAAATTTGACGATTGACCTTCTTAGCTGAGTAATCTCGTCCCCGTAAACCAAAACTGGCATAAATCTTTGCTAAGCCAAATTACACTTTGTGGCTTTACATTACGACTCGTTTCTGATAAGCTGTAGCTGGGGACAGTAAAATATCAGGTGAGCTTATCTTTTTCTTAATTAAGAAAATGTGGTTTTATTTTTTACCTTTGAATCAGAAATTATTTCCAATTACTGACAATAACAACGTTGGATTTTTCTTCTTTTTTTGTTTGCAGACAAAACTGTAAATTATACTCGTGCTACTTAATAAAGGTACATAACTGCATTTGTAGACAAACGAGTTTAGTTATTAATTAAGGTAGACTCAAAAATACAAATATAACAGCCCGGTCTGTTTATATGTAACGGTTAAAGATAGGTGTGAACATTAGCCAGTAATTTTTTATATTACAAATAGATAGACCGGCAAAATATCCACCTGGTGGTAAGGGTCTACGCCGACCATAGATATAGTCATTGCGCCACCAACCATGTTTAGAAATTTTCTACCTCTACAACAAATCTTCGCTGACGTCGTCTGACGCTTGAACTCAGTCCTTACCGTGTACAGATCGGTAAGATGTTTGAACATCAAAAAACAAACGAATTTATCTTCAAAACAAAATGTATTTCTTTACAATATTAGTGTGTTAAAAAATTACCTGTATATGGGTACGTCGTTTTTATACCAGACGACTAGGAGAAGAGCGTCGGGTGGCTGCGGCGAACGCGTGTCGCAAGGCAAGGTGGCGTCGCCTCCCGACACAGCTGACAAATTGACCGCGTCCAGAGACTCCGCCCCTACACTGGAACCTGGACGCAGACCTGTTGATGAAATATTACGTGGTCATATCTGCTTCATAATTTATTGTTAGCATGAATAACGGGAAAATTCTTATTTTGAAATTGCATTGTGGTAAAAAATATATTACAGGACAGACCAAGCAACAAACTCTATTTAAAAATGATTTTTTTGGGGAGCTGTTAAATTTTCTTTAATTATTTGTTTATTAGCGAATCGATTATATGTAATTTTGTATATTGGGGCTATACATTGGTACAATATATGTAACATACCATCGAGTATGTTAGTAATAACGCAGACGAAATATACACACATACAAAATAATTTAATATTAATAAATAATCTAATAAAAATATAAAAATTAATATTCGGATAGAAACTTGTATTTTTTTTTAAATGTCGCTAATTATATATTCGCCGCTTTTAACATTTTTAAAAAAGTACTAAATTTTTTAACTATTCTTCACTATAAAACCAAACACCAATAACCATTCGTAGCATTTAGTATATTTAATTTTAGTATATATATTGTAAATTAATGTACAATTGATGTTAATGTACTTGATTCTGTTAGAACTACGTTATGTATAAGTTATAAATGTAATTTGTATGCCAGGTATGGCTGAATACTTTTGTTCTATACAAATAAAAAATTATCTATCTATTCATATAATTGCTATTTAAAGGTAAAAGATAAAAAAGAAGAGTGAAATCTTATGAAAAATAAAAATTTAATACAATCAGGCTACATTTAAAAGGCTATAAATCACGAACCACGAAGCTTACACAACAAGTTTTAACAGTTTCACCGTAAAATGTATTTTGCGTGACAATCATATGCATACAAATGAATGCGATGTTTCTCTTGTCTCACAATAAAAGTTGGTAGGATAATGAAAATTGATTGACGCATTGATCGTGTATAACGAATATATATATATAACAAATTAATTGGAAACAGGCTTTATATTACAATGAACCCATCGTTGTAATATAAAGCCTGTTTCCAATCAAAAAAGGCTCCGTTAAAAGTATACTTTTTTCGCATTCAATAATATTAGATTTGTAACAGTTTGTATATTATTCTTGCTATTGAAGAAAAAGCATGACATTAATTATTTATATTATAACTCATGATTTTACCTTCATAAAAAAAAAATTAATAACACACTCATACTATAAACAGAAGAATCGTCTTCTAAGATCGACTTAGGTTAAAATTAGTCTCGTGTTTCAAGATAAGGTAAAACTATAAATTCTAAATGCAAAGACAACACGATAATACACTAGTATTAGGACTGGTCGTAAATTAAAGTAAAGTAACAGAGCTTATGCGATTCAACAAAATTTAAGGTAGCAAAGCACGCTTGGTTGGTTAATAATACCTTTTTACAGGATAAATGAGTTCTGAAATTTCTCATTGAAATAGCACACGTTAACAGAAAAGGGATTTATAAAAATAAACATTAAAAGGTTCATAAAAGCATTCTTGAAATTGTGGACTTAAATGAATAAACTTTTTTAGTAGTTAAGACAACAGGTAAAATCAAAATATTATTTATTCAAACAACCTTTTACAAGCACTTTTGAGCCGTAACAGCCCAGTGGTTAGAAGGTGAGAAACTTAACCGATGATTCCGAGCTCAAACCACTGAATTTTCATGTGGATATAACGTGAAACTTACTCTTTCACGCTTATCGGATTTTCATATTTTTAAGCAATCCAATTACTTTTAGCATAACATTGAACGTAAAATATTTCTTAATGATTAAATTATCTGTTGCTGATGTGCTGTGTGCTATCTTATGTTGCTGTTTATACGTGTATATAGTTTTGATAAGTGTATTAATAAATGATAAAGAAAAAAATATGTTGATTTTTGAAGTGAAAACTTCTTTAGCGGCGTTGTGCACTTTTTTATGACGGGTAAAAAATGTTAAACTCGCGTCAGGTCACGTGAACCTGATTGAAAATTCGTAAGACGGATTCTGACGTGTTAAATTTTTGAAGTAAAAACTTCTTTAGCGGCCTTGAACACTTTTTTGTGATGGGTAAAAAAATTTTAAACTCGTAACAGGTCACGTGACCCTGATTGAAAATTCGTGAGACGGATTTTGAAGTGTTAAATTTTTAATGTATATTGTAGCGCAATAAATGAATATTGTATTTTATCACATAAATGATAGTACTTTCATACTGATAATTAAAGCAATTTGAGCAATTTTTTTCCGTAATCATTCCAAAATATCAAAAATGCACAACGTTAATATTCAAGTTTTCACTTCTGCCGGCACTCCCGGAGTGCAACCCGTTGTTTTTTTTTTTTCATTGTAAAGCGATCCGCCGCCGGGGTATCTACATCGAGTTTTATTTACTAATACCATGCTATATAGCGATTCATTTTATCTACTAATATTTAAATTTCATTCGATTAGTCAACACAAACAAACCGAAAGATTAAATATACATTATAGAACTTGACAAAATTACAGCAGAAGCTTATTGTTAGTATTATTTAACGTTGAGTTTATTTTTGGGTGCACTAAGCCCCGTTGTTTGGCGCAGAGCGTGAGCAATAACAGTTTGCCAACGGATTGGTTGAATTAGCATTAGTCGGTTATTACTCCAATAGTCCAAGGAACCGCTCCGATTCCCGTGCGAAATTGTTCGCGAAATTTGAATCGTTCGTTTGCAGTGAATACCAAGCGTGATCGTGACAAATGGCTCGATTAACAATCCGAGTCCCCAACGAAGGAGATGGCGCGAATAACGAGCCAATATATCAAAGGATTTTTCTGTACGTTGACGAGACTTTGAAGCAATTTCCTGTTTATTAATGAATGTGAGTCCAGGAATCGTATTGCCTTTAATCCGCTTTTGGGAATCCTCTTCCCTTTTTCTTTTACGTCATTATTTCAAATTGATGGCTAACTGATCCTTTTTATAGTAATCCTACTTCTTAAATTCGTACATAATTTTATAAAATAACTTGAAATGTTTTTGACTTAAATATTAAGTTTTTTTTCTCCGATCTATAACTTCACAAAATAATAATTTATTTTAAAAGTTAAAACAATAAAGCCAGTTTAATATTTCAGGTCCAATGATCACAACGGATCTGATTTTGTAAAAAATGTGTACATTTTTTTCGATAAAAAAAGCCAACAAGCCATGTTTTAAGTAAAAGGGCGTAAAATTGTTTAATTTTTTTTCTGTTAAAATATGTATTACAAGTACCAAAAAAACGTTTCGATATTGTCATATTAAGTTTCAATATAAAATTAACTTATTACATAGATTTTAACTCACCACACTACATGAAGCATAATCCATTGGCTTTTCTGTCACATTGCACTTTAAATAATAAAAAAAATTCTCAGTAGCAGCCCGGAGTCTGGAAATTGGAAGTGTGTACACCGAGCCTCGGAAAGCACGTAAAGCCGTTGGTCCTGCGCCTGAACTCTTTCCGGTCGTGTCGGATTACCGTCCCATCGGATTATTAGAGCTAGGGAATAGTGAGTGCACCTGTGTTTGCGCACACACTTGTGCACTATAATATCTCCTGCGCAGTTGGATAATCTCTCTTGAGACTGGCCGCCGTGACCGAAATCGGTCTGGAGAACCTTAATTATACTGTAGAAGGTAAACGGATGATTCAAAACCATGGAGTTAGCATTCGTTGATTTTCATTCAGATCTTATAGATTCTGTTTTCTTGCCGGTTACTCTTGAATCCTTACACAAAACCGATGGTAGCTTCAAATTTATCAAGCCTACTAGTGACGGCCCCGGGTTCGCACGGGTGGAATAAGGTTTTACATAAAACGTTTATTTATTTATTTATCAGTCATTGCACAGCAGTCGTTTATGGCAGATGTGTTGCTTTTCCATTTGGAATTTTATTATTTCAATTTAAAAGTTTCCAGGATATCGTTTTGAGATCTAATAACTAACTTTAATTATCGCCTTGGTGTAAACACTGTATTGTAGTGTTAAAATTCTTCTTTTTATTACCTATTTTTTGTCCGCATCAGCAAACTGGCTTAGTATCACTATCGTAGTAAACGAAAGTGGAAGTTTAAATCTAAGGAATCTGCTTTTATTTTTATTATTTGTCATTGGACTTTTAAATCGCATACATCTTATTAGTAATTTGCAACAGACTCAACATGAAATTTGCTTATTGTAAGCTGACGCTGCGTGCATAAAATGTAAAAGTAATCGTCATTAACTGTGCTTATTTCCATCAGAAAAAGACCAAGATTTGTCGTCCGAATGTAGAATAAACCAAACCTCAAAAAGAGAGAAAAGAGATTGGTAGTTTATTTTGACGATGTAAAAAGGGTTTTAATAAGGTGAATGTGTGTATATGTATGTCTGTCTGTGACATCTTAGCTCCCAAATGAATGGACCGATTTTGATTTCTTCAAGTGTAGAGGGTTACTTAATATTTTTACTGCATTTTAGTTTTTTTTTACATAACTAACAAGGCACCGAGTATTTCAGTTTTGTACTCTTGAATATATGAGAAGTATTTATGATTTAAATAGTGGCACGCAATTGTGCAGATCGAGCGTGTGTTGTACATGTGATGATTTCAATTCGATCGAATAAAAACAAGTCATGCGAATAATAGTCATTCATGAATTCAACTTTGTCCATACATTATAGTATTGCGAGGTTTGTGAAAAGTTAACACAAATGAAATATATTTTACACAGTAACATATTATATCAAGTATATAAATATGACGGTATTAATAAACGTTTAAGTTATAAAATAAATTTAGTAAATTAAAAAAAGGATAATGAGTTAACTTATTTATTTCTCCATAGACTAAAAGAACAAGTCTTATCAGTTATGTTATACAATATGTATAAGAAGTTGGCAGAGATTGGTGGTAAAAAATGTAGATCTGGTACATTAGGTTACCTTGATGATCTGCCCTCAACCAATTGATGTACAGTAGCTATTTAGGTAATGTTGTTATGTAAATTAACTATACTTATTTCATTTGTATGCCATAGCAGTTAATATCTAAGGCAAAGCCTCTTAGTTTTGGGCACTAGTCTTCACTAATTAGATCCATTTAAATAACAAGTAAAACTTTCTTTACTAGCAGTTCAAGTAAAGGCTGTAAAATAAATTTTAATTTTATTTTACTCACCGCTTCCATAAAACATACATCTAAGAAACTGAATTTGGTAGCGTTAGTGTACCGAGGAAGTTTTACGAGGGAGCATTGGAAACAACTGTTCCAGTACGTGACGCGGGACGCGAATAGATAGACAATTGTTTAAAGATGGCGATTGGGTGAAACTTTGGACCAGTAGTCACGTGATTGATAGTGCAATAAAGATATATGAAAGCTTTTTGGGAAATTCTATTTAGATCTTTACATATATTTTTTTGAAGTATTATATTTCAGTTCAAGGAAGACCTGAAAATATTCAAAAGAAATGGCAAATCACATTATCGTTGTTTTTTTCCTAACACAAAATATAGTATCCTTAAAAGTATGTTGATTATACTCTTGGCTATAAGCTAGCTCAAGGCTATTACGTTCTAATCCGCAAAATATATGTCGTAAAAAATATACTACTATACTCGTAAACATGCTCTAAACCTACATGACTCAGCTCAGTGTTCTAACATAACTGCTTATACACAGTGTGATGTGATCCTAAGATGTGTTTTTCCTTCCTTCCTCATACACGTGGCTTAAGGAAAATTTGCGAAGAGCACGTAACGCTTCAATTGTTCGGGATCGATGACATAAGGATATTTGAAATGACTTTATTGCTCGGGTGACGCTTTTCACATGTTTTATATCAATGATATATCATACAATATATATTATATTAAAATGACGACTACGCGATATTAAAATTACTCAACCTATTGGAATAATCATAAGAAATTTACATTAAAGTAAAATTACTTATCATATTTTTAATTTCGTATATTAAATGTGAGATATTATTAGAATTGAATATTGATATATCGAAATAAATCGTTGTTATCATCGATACGATTCCGTGTGGCTTTCATATTGTTTACTTAAAATAATCAGACCCGAGGGAATAATAATATGGAATAAAGAGAAAATTGCAAAAATACAACCTACGTTTTATTACAACGGAGACTATTCGGGTATAAGTTTAAGCTAAACCTTAGCCTATAGATGTTGTCATGAGATTTACGGACGGCCACGTAGCTCTGCTGACTTTTATCTTTTTTCGGATTATGTAGCCTTGTTTGTTGTGACCTTCATTTAACCGGGTACTAAGTGAGACTGAAATTAATCTGACTTGGTAGGCAACACAGTATTAAGATATTGAAAACGTCTGTGGAGATTAAAGCGGAGACAGACGATTAAATTGTGTGATTATAAATACTAATTATTATTATTATTAAAACTTATTTTATTTATGATTTGTTATATATGAGTTATATTACATGTAAGTGACTATAACAGTTTGACAAAAAAAAAAGTAACCAGTATATTGTGCTCATAATACAATAATTTTCAGAAAATATTATTTTATTTATTATTTATGTCTAGAATTTTCGTTATATATTTAATGTACTCAAACTATATCATGCAATCACAATTGATTTAACCATTAACTCGCCACGATTATAATTTATGAACTTAAAACATTGTGTGATATTTTTTATTTAAAAAAAGATACCCCTAAAACAAAGTACTGCAACTACTCCTAAAGATTAGGGAAATGAAGACGATTGTTATCAATTATCAAATAAAAAAAGCATACATCAAAAATAGGAAAAATTGAAACTCATACAAATAAAATCGAGGTTATATTTTTTTCGTATATATAAGAATAACAGAACTTGAAAGAAAAACTGAAAATACTTAAAAATATACGAAAAAATCTTACTATTTTATTCTTTTGAAAACTTTTTTATTTCAAATCTTGATGAATATCGTGTCAACTATCCGTAGTTTTAATATCTTCTCGGTTTTCTCGAAGACAATGTAAAGTAAATAAAAGAATCCGAGGTTCAATTTCATACAGCAAATCCAAAACTGAAAGTAATTATTATTTCTGTACTTACAAGATATTAAAATTGTGATCATTATTAATAGTCACTAAATATTATTTTAAAATAAATTATATAAATAATTGAAAGTAGTAAGTATTTTTTTCGTATTAACGCAAATATGTACTTAGTTTATATTTATAAATAACGCCTGTAAATATTCCAAGGCTGAGCAAAGGCTGAGATAGTTCCGAGATTATTCCGCCACGCTGATAATGCATTTATGATGCAATCGGAGAATTTCATCCAACGCAAGCAGACGCCGTGCGTGAGATAAATTATAAACGCAAATTAGACATATGGTAATTCAGTGGTAATATTCTCGTGTTCCAACCGCTAAGCTGTCTCGGATCTCACCTATTACTGGGGCTTAAAACATCTAAAATTGTAATAGTTAATATTGATTATTAATAGTTGATATGTTGAGTTGATACTTAAAGGGATTTACCCACATTTTAAGCCGCATTATTCGCTTACGATCCACGTTATTTATTAACTAAGTCGTTACGGCTTTTATAGAGTTATATAAATAAGAAATTAAACGACGATTACGGTTACATAAGCATAGCCTAATAAAAATCTCCTTCTTATTTGAACGGAATAAAAATCATTAAAAACGATACATTTTTAAATTCACTATTGTAAAATAAATTTATTTTCAATTACAGCAGCGCGAGTTAATATTAAATTATACAGTAGCCGGACAGAGAAGCTTACGCTCTCATCCCAGGTAAAAGGCAATACTTAACGTACGGTCAAGCACATACGAATGAAGACTATATATAAGCAATAGTAACTCTTATGTACACTATATTAAGGTACAGTTTTCACATATAACCTTTAGTATTTATTTTTATAGCTATTCCCTTAGCTATTCGGACAAGAAATACAAAAAATAAGCAGCCATTCTCATCATAGCGGTTTGCAGTTATGTAATTACCATAAACAAGTTTAAATTAAAATTTAATCTCTCATGTTATGACTGTCTAATACTTAATGAAATTTTTCACCACATGTTTTAATTTATTCTTTTGGATTTAGAGATTTTTATTACATTAAATATTTCATCATACTGGGCAAAGCATTGACAAGATAGTCTGGACTCTGTGGTCTTAATTTGTTCAAAAAACACATCAGGTCGAAAGTTATTGGGATTTTCTTTGATTAAAAAAAGACTATTCCTGAGAATGCAAAAACGTAAAAAAATATTCCCAACACTAAGTCTAAGTATGTACGCAACATCTTTCTTTATAGATGATATAAAATTCAAAATAATAAATTCAATGATATTGATTTTTTTTTTCGTCATTAAAAGAAATGACTTAATGTAAAATTAATTTTCACTCAAAAATATTACTTACAGAAAAAAATATGAATTTGGTCATATTTTATAAAATTTTACAAAAATTTTTTTGAAATTGTTTTTGTTATTTTTTTTTTTATTTTAGTTGCTACTAATCCAACAATCTTCTATGAAATGATTTTTGATTTACTTAATTGTGAAGACTTGAATGGTTTGTGATTTTTTTGTAATGTGATATTTTTTTGTGAATTTTATAACTGTTTGTCTTCCTAAAAAAAAATGTCCAATTACTCTTTATTATATGAATTATAATAATATGAATATTTTAATAAGATGTCACGGTGTATTTTTTCTTTTAGTTTTTAATGTTGGAAAATAAGAAACGGTAGCACAATACTTATTCTTAATTTAAAAATTGAAGAACTATTAAAATATATTAAATATAAAGAGTTTTGCATAGAGCTACGACGTAGCAACATTTGAAATTTTTTTTAGTAGGTAGTAGCAAACACTACCGTGCTTAGAGTTAAATACAAAAGATAAGTTGAAATGTTAATTATATTATTATAATTTAATAGTATTATTATGATTATTGAAAAACAATTAATTCTATCAAAAATAAGTAAGCCGATGGCGAAGGATTTCATTATTTTATTTTGTTGACGCGTTTCAACTAATATTTTCAAAATCTGAATTCATTCTACATTATAATATTATATTTAACATAATAATAATTTATTTTTGGTTTCTATCAATATATAGTTTAACATTGTATTATTAAAACAGCTTTTAAATAATGCTAAATACTACACACGCTACAATGAGCTCTTACAGTAGCAGATAATATCCTTTTTTTACACATTTCTTAAGGTTTTTATCAGTGTAACGTTTACATTCTACCAACATTCATTTATCTTGTCATCTCCTCGTATAAAACAAAGTTTATACGCAAAATGGGCCTGCTTTTTGTTGCTGGCAATGTAAAAGGTTTAGCCAACAATACGAATGAAACTAAGCGGCTTACTGATGTCGTATCGCATACGTAAAAAGGTGTATAACCCTAAATCCCAGAGGCTAGAAATTGTCACTTTTTATCTTGGGACAGTGCTACAATCACCCGGCTCACTGAACGGGTTAATTAATGAAATCTATTAACTGCGCTCTTCTCCTTAGGGACGAGAATCGTTTGTGAATTTTTTGCTCCGTCATCTATCTGAACGTTTTCCAACTGGTGGATGCTATTTCACTGTGATTGCGCGCTTAGAACATTGAGCACTTTCCGTGTGACACAGTGTTCGTCGTGTTGGAGAAAAGCGAACGATTATGTCGCAAATCGGACTAAGGTTTAGTTGGAATTGGAGCGTAGCCTGATTGAATTTGTTTAATTAATAATACGAAGTTGCATTATATACATGTATTAACTAAAATTAAGAAGATGAAATAAAAACACATTAATTTGTTATAGCTGTCCATACTTATTTTCAACATCGAAATTTGAATTTATATTAATTTATTTATTTGGTTAGGTAAATCAACATTACATATATGTAACATTTATAGATATAAGGTCCTCCAGACCGATTTCGGCCACGGCGGCCAATCTCAAGGGAGATTAGCCAACTGCGCAAGAGATATTATAGTGCACAAGTGTGTGCGCATATACAGGTACACTCTCTTTTCCGTAGCTCTCACAATCCGATGGGACGGCAATCTAACACGACCGGAAAGAGTTCAGGCGCAGGACCAACGGCTTAACGTGCTTTCCGAGGCACGGGAGTGTACACACTTCCAACTTCCTGACTCCGGGTTGCTACTGAGAATTTTCTGACAGAAAAACCCAATAACTGTTTATTAGCCCGACCTGGGAATTGAACCCAGGAGCACCGGGTCTGCGGTCTTATATCTAGCCACTAGACCAACGAGGCAGTCGATTTATAGATTTACATATAGATCAAAGATATCATATCTAATTTATATGACAATATCCGAAGTACATAACATTAACTAAAATAATTGTCTCCTATGTAAATATAAGTTATATGACATTATAGATATTGGATATAACCACAAAATACTAACGACATTACCGCTCTAAATACTTTTATTATACTATTTAAAATAATAATTATGATGTCCATACTTTTAAAGAGAAACAATTTCAGGTAAAATACCTTTTTTATCACAAAACTATTAAACAAACAAGTTGATATGTAAATTTACATCTGCATTTTTCACATCAAATGTAACTTTATGTATGAAATTCGTAAAATATTTCATTCATATCAACTGTTACGATCATGACGTTGCATGCTATTTCGCATGATATAATATTATATTTATTCAGCTTGTAAAAATGATTTTAGATAACATATGATAATAAAATACAAACTAGTCTAAGTCACGTAGGTATGCGCGTTAAATATCACAGAACATTGATGCAGCGCTGATATAAATATTCATGTTAGAAGCAGAATAGGCGGCATGTTAATGTCGCAGCTTAAACGCTTACGCGATGGTTTAAGTGATAAGATAAAAGACGGAATAAATTTATACGGACTTGTTTAATTTATGTGTTTTTGTCATCGAGCTTGTATTCATTGGTTAGACAATTATTTATATTTATACTGGGTGCCCAACCTGACTTCTTACTGGTAAAATTGGGATTTGCTTTTTTTATAAAATGAGATATAACACATACCAACCGATGTAATGGACAGTACTAAGGGTTAAGGCATCATACAACACATCCTGCTTATGTTTTATGTATTTATTTAAATATTTCGTAATATTTCGAAAATTACTCGGTTATAAAACTGGTAATCAAACGTTCAAAATTTTGATAAGAATTTAATTTCGTAATAATTAAACTAAGTTACATTTGTAATTACATTTTATATATATATTGTATTTGTGTAAGTTATCTACAAAAGATAGCTCTTATAAGCCGATATTTATTGAATATTTTCGGGTTAAATAATTCAGCGACACATTACTTCCATGTAACTTAAAGTATGCACGCCGTGGCTTTCAAGATGTACGAATTTTTCCGACTTAAGAAACGAATATCATCCATTATAGCCTATTTATAGAAATGTCCACCTGCAATCATATCAATTTTAAATAGTGAAATAATTTTCCAATTAGGTCTTTGATTGAAATCGTAAAGATAGTGTTTTATGTTCATAGAGGAATACATTTAATTGTAAATAGTTGACAATGTTAAAATTGTAAACTGGCGAAAAATTGTAAACAGAGAAAAAAAATAAGTATAATAATGATTAGCAATTATAATGTGTAGGTACGTGTATTTAATGTAAATATTTCCTTTAATCAAAATAGTAACGAATGCGGTTCTTGCTAGTTCTTCTCGGTATAATCTCTACTTACAACCAGTGTTAACTTTAATATTTCGCCTTTTAATAAATTTAAATCGTTATATTATATCAGTAAAAGTTTGAGTTAAATTAAATTATATTACAGTGGGGTGGGTACATAAAGTAAGAAATAATATTCCAATTTACGTATAATCGAAGGAATATAAACACTTTAAAATACTTAAGAGAAAATATCAGACATCATTTCGCTATCTGCTTATTTCTTAAAATCGTCTGATATTAAGCTTGGAGTATTCACCGTGTATTCTAGCGATTGCTACCGGCTGCTTCTTACTATAATATGTAATATATGCAGTAATAAAAGTGTCGATTTAAATATTACTTCAGGTTAAACAAAACGATTATTATACTGGTGTAAGCATTGCCTTATTGGTCCGTCTTTCTATCAAAAAATCCATAGCAGCCTGGAGGTAGAAAGTTCGTAGTGTTTAGCCGTACCTTGGCAAGTAAAGATATTGGCCCGGCAACTTATGTCCGGTCTTTTCGAATTACCGCCTCATCGGATTAGAAAAGTCAGAGAATAAAGAGGTCACCAATGTTTGTGCATACGATTGTGCACTGGAATGCGGCTATACGTGCTCGAGAAAGACGACAAAGGAGAAATTGGAAAGGAATTTGGCCTCCTTGTCATTTGTAAAAACATCTGAATTATCATTTTCTTGCTAAATCGGTATATTTATATTCGGTAGTTATATTTTTATTCAATGAATTACATTATCATTACTTTAATTATGCGTACACTTCCTCGATATAATTTAAAGAAAACATATTTCAAGCAAGATTATAAACTGTCAAACGCGTTGATTTTTTTAAAACCTATTTGATAGTACGCTATTGTAATTAGATGCATTACGTTTACGAATTTCATAATTAATAGTCAATACGAAAAATAAACATTGCCTGCGGAGCCAACGTGGTACGAAAGCTATGTATCCTATTAAAAAAATGTTTATGATCACTCAGCCGTACAGTTTATTAGGCGTAACGACTTCGACGCGAACACCAAATACCAGAGTGCAGCTTAAAATTGTGCTCTATCGTAATTTTAAATGTCTTTTCAATAGTCACATCGAAAACAATTTGTTCTAAGCATACGTTCGAACAACAATCTTAAAGAATAAAAATGTATTAGCCTATACATGCTGGCTCCTTTTGAGAAGGTCGGGAGCAAATTCCAGCATGCTGTTCTCTCACGCTGCTTATTTATAATTATATATAATGAAATAACTTGATATGAGGCCGTCTGGCCTACCATCGACTCGTCCCATATTCTACTAAACAACAATACTTAGTATCGTTGTGTTTCAGTTCGAAGGACGAGTATGCCAGTGTAACTATACAAGGACATTAAATAATTCTGAAGGTCGGTAGCGCATTTCCGATGAAAATAATCGTTAATATTTCTTACACAACCAATGTATATAGACGCTGGTGATCATTTTCTAAAAGGTGACCAATTTGTCCGTCCGTCTATTTTTTTATAAACATAAAGAACAGGAACGACATAATTGAAGTAGTTTCTATTAATTTATTAAAAGGTCTTTAAGGGCCAATATAGACAGAAAACAATTTAACGCAACGTAAATACAAACAGATTGTAACAATAAACCGGATACCAAATGTTGGTTACTTCATGCATTTAAACTGGCTCGATTCAATAAAAATGGCGTTTTATTCGTTCATTGATGTTTCAGTGTAAATATTGACTTGATACGAGTAACAGATTGGTACCACGTGACTAATTTGTGTTTGTTTTTAATATTTGTATTTTTTACTAGTTTCCGCTCGTGGCTATGCCCGCGTGTCAGAAGTTGATGTTCTTGTATATATACCCCTGAAAATGTGTATGCAAAACTATATAACGATCGGTCGAGTAACTACGATATAACAGCGTAACATACATATAAACGAACTCACTTACGCATTTATTATATTAGTAAAGATTACATATTATTTACATACATATTAATTATTATTATATGAACATATTTATATAATGTGAGTCTCTGACTGATTGAGTGACAAGCGTGCAAGGCTCCAGATCTTGTTATTATGAATTATTGAGATTTACTGTCAAGAAATGTTATAATGAAGTAAATCAAACGGGGACATTAAAAAAAAAACGGTTTTTTTTGTTTATATTATTTTTAAATTTAACTATTTTACATTGATATATAAACTTTTATTATTTTTATTTGAAGACATTTATTTAAAGGAAAAAGATTTAAGGTATATATATGTCTACTCCATATTTATATTGTAAAGGTGTGCGCTCCTACAAGCTTTAATTTCGTATTAAGCTTTACTTTTTGTAACATGTAACAATAATTGTCATTTAATAAGCATGTAGTGTTTGCATTTTAATGATTATACAAATCTGCGAATGTCTCATAAATGTGTTAAAGATGATCAGTGTGAAAATATCTTTCAAACAAAATAAATAAATATATTTTATTAATAATTGATAAATAATTGATATCGTGACATACAGACATTCCTCGACAAGTGACATAGGTGCAACTGTCCCATTTAACAATAACGATATGGACACTTACGTGACGTACTTAGTTGTACAATTTATTTTAATAAACGTAAATGATGTTATCTGCTTTTCTTTTTCGTTTTAAGAAAACTAGAATATGGCCGTAAAGGAAATTCTATATATTATATAGGTATTATTCGATTTTCATTGGCGTCATTAATCAGCACTAAATTACTGTTATATTTTAAAAACAGTTACAAAAGTTTGACAGTTGTTTGTAAAACACTGAAATTGAATGTTCGACTTGTGAAAGATATTTCGTTTTATTGTCTAGAGCATAACTTTATACTTTTAAGCCGTATAACAATTCTGAGTATACGGTATTACTTTGATATATAGAACAATTAATTAAAAAAAAAATTGTTGTCTGAATCCGGGTTTTCACTTAATGATAATATATTGTATAGTAATGGGATATACTCGCATCCGTAGAATTTTACAAAATTAAATTTGCTCTCTGGTACTCTAGCTCCACAGTGTTGGAATAACTAATCCTTCTACTTATACCTTGCAACTCTGTTAATGCCAGAGATTTATATAAATCAAAAGGAGATACATAAAAAAGTTCGCGCCTCATATCCATATAACATGAATTTACCATAAATTATTGGCTAAGCGACCTCGTGTGAATAAGGTTTCCATTGGAATCGTTCAACAGGCTAACTCCTAGACTATGTCCCACACATTTGGGGCAAGTTTATGAAAAAGCAAGCACAAGCTCTAAGCATTCTTCTCAACTTTCTAAGCAGGTTTTTCTTATTAAGAATGCCGTTATGCTTTCGTGACTGGATATCGAATCAATTACTTGGGTGGGTCAGCCGAACATCAGATGAAAACATTATGCTTAGCGAGTCAATGGTTTATGCCAAAGTTCCACTATTTGGTACATTGACACAGAGTGTGCCTGTCGATGTCGATAGATAGATCATTGACATCCTACCAATTCGTACGAACCCTTTTGCTTCTACATTTCTCATGAACACAGCAAAGTTATTCAGTGTCAAAAGTGAAAGAAATCTTCTAATATGGCGCATTCCATCTTAGAGCTCATCTGCAAACATCACCAACAGTGGTTGTGGTCAAATGTGTCAAGACTTTAAGCACCTAAAAAGTTATATGTTTAAAGAGTTGATAAGTATGGTGAACAATTATTTTTATTGGTATCCCTATATATTATATGAACAATTAGTATTCACATAAATTTTAGGTATGTTATTAAAATACATATTAATTTTATATATTTTGTGAGAAATGTTCATTTAAAACAGTTGCAAATAAAATAAATTACCTTCAGCAAATGACAAGTTTATCTAATATCTTGCTCACGAAATGTAATGTAAATTTAAAAGGAGTAACACATCACGTACAACAAAAAATCAACATGATACTAATTACCATACCGTATTTACATAAAGCGTATAAAGGCATAAAGTTTACACAGTTTTCCGTGACAATGCACCGTGTCGTTGCGTGACTCGCTTACAAAGGATAGACTTGACTATACGCTTATATAAACAGTAATTCTTTGTTCTTCCCCTCACAACGACACGATTCCCATATCAAACAGAGTTGGATAGGCTTAAAAATAAGCAAGCAATCGCTGAAATGACAATCACTTTTTTCAGTATTGGTTGAATGTTTGATTTTATCTGAAACTACACATAACACTGAAAGAAAAACTGCATTACCGTTCATCAAGAAAGTCATGAATATTACACGTGTGCAATATATATATTTTTAGTTACTTGAATTAATACACGAAGTATGGTCATCTAAAATTATTAGTGATTGTAATATAATATGGTCGTTATTAAAAACTAATAGTAGTAAGATCTATGTCTAATCTTAAAAAAATTAGATCATTATATATATGTCGGTTCTATTATTTTCATAACATATTATAAATTTGAGAAACATTTTGCAAAAGTATTTTTGCGCTTATTTTGCTTAGTGGCCATGCTATTTGATTTAATAAGCATTCTATAAAAACCTAATGTAACGTAAAGTGCAACTTTAACTTCATTATTGACCTCCCATGTGTGTCCAAGGAAATCGCAAGACATATTAGTCAATCCAAACAATAAAATATCATGGCTTGAACTGGAATCTATGTAACCGTATTTCTAAGCTTGTAACCAACCTCACTTTTTTACCAAAAACACTATGAAATATTAAATAAAAACTATTTAATAGATGTTATTTACAAAGGTTCAACCTGAAACTTCTCACTACGTAGAATTTAATCTTACAGATTATTATTATTAAAGTTGGAATTTCTGTATAAATGCTTGGAGATATTATTAATAGATTCCTAGTAGAAAGACAATCGCGAATACCTCTTGATGGTAAGTGGTTACCTTTACTCAAAAATATTGTAAAAGTCGAAGTACTTTTGTGAGAATGTTTCATGCAACGTCAGCAATGACATCTAATAATAGTAGCTATCAAAACAGAGACACTGCGGTGTTCGAGGTGCTAACCAAATGTTGGGTTGCGACTTCAATCAATCTTCCTTACCGTAAGCTTCTTATGTAGAATTCACTGCTGCATTACAAAGATGCAGACGTGCATAACCTAGTTGTTAAATTATTAAATACTATTATTATAAAACTGTAAAGTTTGTTTTGTTTAACGCGCAAATCTCAGGAATACTATTTTTTTCATGGTCAATTGTACGTTGTCCTATCTGGATCATGCGGCGAAAACGAATACATACTAATACCCCACGAAAATAAAACTAATAAGGTTGTATATTATATAAACTCGAATATTATAAATCTGCTCTTTGTAACTTCTTAAAGTTATACGGTGGTGAAACCGCGGGCACAGCTAGTAGGTATACAATATTATAAAAAAACATAACCAGATATGGATTCAAAGTCATTGCAGAAATTAAGAAATATCTAGAAAATAACGTTTTAACGCAAGATTTTAAGAAGCTTTTTTTAAAAGCAATGCTTGTACAATTCCCACAATATATGATAAAAGATATCTCAAGAAAAATCGTTACAAATGTTCTTGGATTTAGTTGGTATTTTACGTCCGTAGTATTTTACTTGCTAGCGTTTCTCTGTTGCAATTTTCTGCGGACGCAATTATAGCGCCATATGAAACTTGAGTAATACTATCATATAATATGTTACAAAAATATCCGGGAAAGTGTGTTTTATTTCATGATTTTTTATTATAATAATGTTTTATTTATATTATTCAAGAACAAAAAGGGCCTCATTAAAGCTCATTTTTCTATTCGTTCGGCCGAGTGTTAGTAGTCAGATTTTGTTTCGATTAATAGAAAAGCGAATGGGTTTTTTTATATTACACCCATTAATTATTCAGGAAATATCAATCCATCTTCGATGATAAATTTATTTATATTTTTAACATTGTATTTTTCTTTTCTCAGCTATGATGCATCCACACACACTGTTCATCCACTTCGTTTGTGTTATGACTATTTACGGCAGGTTTTTGAAAGAATCTACATTAACGCTTGTTAATCATCGGTGATGATTCTCGATTTTTGAAGAGAAATTTCATTGGCTGCATTCAGAATAAGAAAAACTGTTAAATAAAGTCATATTATGAAGATTCCATCTCGCAACAAAGATGAAAAATATTATAAGCTGCGTGTGTGAGAGAGAAGGATACAACGGAGTTCCATTTAGGTTGCTTAATTTCAATCTGGTTTTAATAGATATTAACAACCAATGACAATGTAGCTTTTACCACACAAGCAAACAAATAGCATAACGCAAGCAATCCAGCTCACTTTGTAAATTATTTTGCTTTATGTTCGTGCGAGAACAGATAACTATAACATCGTTATATGGATGGTTTTATTTTACGAGTTAGAGCTGAGTGTTTTCTTAATTACTAAAACCATTTTCTGCCATTACAAAAGTACTTTTATGATATCCATGTGAAACTGCTGACTTGATACTACTTCGCACGAATTAAATAATTTATTTTATGCATTGCTCGTAGCTTTGTTAGAATGTTTAGTAATGTTTCATTGATTAAAAATAAGAAATAACAAATATGTATCAGACTGGCCGATCACGACTTAGACTAGTCAACAGCACAAGAGCTTGCGCAAATATGGTGCACTATATTTTCCCCCCTTACTGATAATCCAATCGGATGTTCCCGTGTCTACACACAGAATTGAAAACTGTGTCAACTTCCAAGAACAGGAGAACTACAGGTTCTGCTTATTAAAAGTAAAATTATCGAAATATTATTGAATCCATCGTAACTTGACCCATACAAACACATGTAGTGTATATTTATTAATTAGCAAAATTATATTTATTACGACTTTTTAAAATATATTACGAATTTCTTGCTTACTGTTTTAGTTCCTTTGAAGTTTCCTTTAAGAATGTTAAACAAATTATCTTTTTTATGTAATCTCCACAGACTGCGTCAGTGCCTTTGCTTAACTTAATAGCTTTTTTATTGCTCACTATTATTACTTAGTATAAATGCCACAAGTGTGTACCATGCTTGCAGCATTAATAAAAAATAATAGTACAAACAATGTTATTTAATTCTATTCAATAACTGCCTGTGTGGTTGCAGCACCGTTACTTAGATCTCTCCTTTCCTTCTCCTTCCTCCTAAGTTCCTTCTCTAGGTGAATTCACTTCTACGTTCAAACAAGAGCTTCCATCACTTTTTACATCGATTGCTTAGAAAAATAAATATTTATTGTAAGTAGATATTTTATTCAGTTAACATTCAAATTCTTATTCATTTTAGAATATAATTATAATTATATAGAATATTAATATAATTATAATTATTTAGAATTAATTTCAAGTAGTATCGAAGTTCGACAAATTGAGTTCAAAAACAGACGGACAACCTTGCCTTTTATGAATATAGATATTTCTTATGAGTTTATAAGAATAGTGAATATTCAAGCTGCCTGCGGCTATGAATGATTGATAATAAAACATTTTTAATGAAATTCTTATGAATTTGCGAATGTTATGATATCATCCAATATCTTGTACTAATACTACTCATGTTTATATAAATAAAACTAATGAATAGCAATTTTATTCAAATATACTTTTGCAAATATTTGTCGATTGTCAAACGTTATAATTGTGTAGTTATTTGAAAAAAATTGAGATAAAATGAAAAAAATAATAATAATTGTAAATGATATATTTTTTCCTATATTGTATAATTGTTATTCTAAATATTTACTTGTATCTTTATGCAGCAAAAAGAAACATTACTTGTACTTTTTTTTTTAAATGTGTTCATAATTTCTTCCATGTATATTTAACCTTTAATTAGTTCTTAAGCTGTAACGGTATAATTGCATATGTTACAACCCGATAGTATTAACTCGGCTTAAACATTTACTAAAATTATTTTGTATTTGTTATTTATATGAGTAATTAATATTCAAAAATAATAAATGAATATGCATTCGCGTTGTTTTTTTTTTTAAATAAAATTAACAAATAAACCAGGGGTATGAATTAAAACGTATGAATGAAATACAAAATAATCATAAAAAATTAAAAAAACTGTATAAATTATTTTTCTTCGATCCCATATAAGATTATTAATGGACGGTATCATCGGTTCCATCCAACCTATTAAGAGTTAATTGCAACTAGTATAGAATGTCTTGATTGCCCATCAGAAGAAGCATCTAAAAGAAAACACTTAGTTTTATCACAGAAAGACAGACCAATTTTATTTTATTTTTTATATTTCATAAATAGATTATCATTAATAAATAGATATATTGTAACAAATGTTAACTAAGATAATAAGGTCCTCCAGACTGATTTCGGCCACGGCGGCCAATCTCAAGAGAGATTAGCCAACTGCGCATGAGATATTATATTGCACAAGTGTGTGCGGAAACACAGGTGCACTCTCTTTTCCTTAGCTCTCATAATCCGATGGGACGGCCATCCACCGAAATCCACATGACACGACCGGAAAGAGTTCAGGCGCAGGACCAACGGCTTAACGTGCTTTCCGAGGCACGGGAGTGTACACACTTTCACCTGCCAGACTCCGGGCTGCTACTGACAATTTTCTGACAGAAAAACCCAATAACTATTTATTGGCCCGACCTGGGAATTGAACCCAGGACCACCGGGTCTGCGGCCTTATATCTAGCCACTAGACCAACGAGGCAGTCGAAAATGTTAATGTTAACTATTATTAATAAAAATGTAGTTAGGTTTCCTTTTTTTTTCAAATATCCACACACTTGTTGACGTTTGAAGTAACTTCACTGCGTATTACAAAACAAAGTTCCCCGCCGCGTCTGTCCGTCTGTCTGTCTGAACGCGATAAACTCAAAAAACTGCCAAACGGCTTTTCACTAATGGAGGGAGTGATTTATAAGGTAAATTTAGGTGCTTCATTTATTTAGGTCTTATGAAAATTGACTGAAATATGACGATAAATGTTAAAGAAGAAGCTTTACTGACGTTTGCCACACACATTAGAGTTATATGTATTACGATATGAACTTTGTATGTAGATCTTTATTCTGCCCGTACGAACCCGGGACGGGTAGCCAGTTATTACTTTCAGATAGCATCACAATCTAAGTTTAAGTGTGTGTTGACTATAAAAAAGCTAGTTTGAGTCTAATCTTGTGCATTGACAATTATTTTTTGCTTAAGAACGCTGTACGAATTTGCTCGAAAATGATATTTGAAATCAAATGTTCGAAATATTTCGATAGATATAATGCAACGTCTTACCGCCTTATTCATAAACTTCATTTAACTGGTGATCAGTTAAACAATATTTTGTCTTCTTCTTTCGTATGTCAAATCAATAATGACAGAAAGAGACAAATCAGTGTTTAGCTAATCAGTAACTAAGCAACGTTTATAAATAAGGCCGATAATGTCTACAATTTGGTAATGACGGCCGAGCTGTCATCTTTACGTCGATACAGTGGTCCACAAATTCTCTATAATCTATCCAAACTATAATACTATTAAAAAAAAAAAAATTAACAGAAATTGGAAATTTATTATTAAATAAAAATTTGAGAAAACCTATATACTACTATATAAATCTATTGGTTCGTTCTTTACATTTTTTTTACCTAATTTTGTGATAAATAATCGTTTTATGATACTATTTTTTTTCATTTTTGTCTGTCTGTCTGTATGTCTTGTTATAACTCAAGAACGGCTTGACCAATCTTGATGAAAATGGGTGCACACAAAGAAATGTGATGGCGCAAATGTTAGGCCATATATAAGATCGGTAAACCCTACGGTATCTTATGAAAATTAATTTCAAATCGTTAATTACGTATTTCTTTACCAGTAGCCATATGTGTGTGTGCGTGCGCATGTGTGTTATTATTGTAATAAAGTAATTTATTATATTTTTATTAATTATACGCGGGTGAAGTCTCGTGGCACAGCTAATTACATATAATAAGACTCGATATAACACCTGATCAGCGAATGAAAACTACGTAAATTTACCTGGTGATAGGTCTTTTTGCAAGCACATCTGCATAGGTACCACCCTTTCATCATATATTCTACCTACAAACAGAATTACTAAGTACTGTTGTTTGACGGTTGGAAGGGTGAGTGACCACTGTTACTAGAGGCAAAATGGATATAACCTCTTAGTTTCCAAGGTTGGTGGCGCATTGGCGTTTAAAGTAATGCTCAATAATAATTCTTACAGCATCAATTCTTACAGGTGGTGGTAACCATTAACCATCAAGTGGCTCATTTGCCTGTCCACCTACAGCAACTACAACAGTAAAAATACAATAAGAATATAGAACTTGATCTATATTAAACAACATCATTATTATATTATGAACATTGGTGCCAAAAAGTTTTGTGAATATAATATACGTTAAATGGTTTTAATTTCGATGAATCCATATAAATTACAAGAACATGAAATTCACGCTTGTTACGCAAATAGTCTAAATTTAAACTGAATTAGACTGCAAAGCGCGGTCATTTATATAACAATATTAAATCGACTACAACTGCCTCGTTGGTCTAGTGGCAGACCCGGTGGTCCTGGGTTCAATTCCCAGGTCGGGCCAGTAAATAGTTATTGGGTTTTTCTGTCAGAAAATTCTTAGTAGCAGCCCGGAGTCTGGAAGTTGGAAGTTTGTACACTTCCGTGTCTCGGAAAGCACTTTAAGCCGTTGGTCCTGCGCCTGAACTCTTTCCGATAGTGTCGGATTGCCGTCCCATCGGATTATGAGAGCTAAGGAAAAGAGAATGCACCTGTGTTTGCGCACACACTTGTGTACTATAATATCTCCTGCGTAGTTGGCTAATCTCTCTTGAGATCAGCCGCCGTGGCCGAAATCGGTCTGGAGGACCTAATATTAAACACCGAAACATCCTGTATCGCCTGGTATACGCTTGCGTATATTGATTTAGTAGATTTTTTACCGTCGGTATTTAAAATAAATAACGCCTAGTGTAGATAAATATATTAAAATTAACATGGAACTTAGTTATCAAATCAACTTTTCTTATTCTTTACTCTTGCAACAGCGAAATAATTAAATTAATTAATTGTATTTATAAATTAAGATATGGTATATAATAAGTGGTTGATTTGATTAATATCTTGCTTTGTCAACGTCTTAACTTTACATTACATTTCGTTATTTAAACGTTATTCAACTGAAAGACCAATTACCTTTTCAGACATTTATTTCATTAGTAACGTTAGGGAGGAATACAAATGAATTAATGTCTTGTCGTCTGAAATCAGTTTAAATTTATAAACATCTTAAATCAACAGTATAAGTTAAGATGTTGATTACCTCGCTTCTTATCTTGGTCTACTAGCTAGCTTATAAGGCCGAGAATCCCACGTTTCTGAGGTCACACTCTGGGTTGGGCAAACAAAAATTTTTGAGTTTTTCCGTCGAGAAATTCGAAACCTCCCACGGAGTCAAAAAGCTGTCAGTGCTTATACTTATGTGCTTCGGAAAATTAGTATAGTTGTTGGTTCTGCGCCTAAACTCTCAGTTTCTCGGTCGTGTCACCATCAAATAGGATTTCGAGAGTGAGGGTATAGAAAATGTATCTGTGTTTGCGCACATACTTGTGGACTATGTGCACAAGTATGTGTAATATATCTTGCTCAGTTAGCGTAGTAGTCTTTATTTTTTTTTTTTTTTTTTTTTATTGTATTGGTTGGCGGACGAGCATATGGGCCACCTGATGGTAAGTGGTCACCAACGCCCATAGACAATGGCGTTGTAAGAAATGTTAACCATCACTTACATTGCCAATGCGCCACCAACCTTGGAAACTAAGATGTTATGTCCCTTGTGCCTGTAATTACACTGGCTCACTCACCCTTCAAACCGGAACACAACAATACAAAGTACTGCTGTTTTGCGGTAGAATATCTGATGAGTGGGTGGTACCTACCCAGACGAGCTTGCACAAAGCTCTACCACCGAGTCGGAAAAGAGTCGCTCTCTTTTCCGACTTACGCAGGTAATGACCGGTCACGGTTGTTTCGGAGAATACCTGTGTAAGATCGGACGCGAATCGACGGCCATGTGCCACCACTGTGGCGCGGACCAGGGCGTTGGAAGTATGCCCCGCGTGGAGTACGGAGAGGCAGGCCCTGGTCCACGAAGTCGGACATGACCTCTCCCTGCGAGCAATCGTGTCGGCGATGCTTCGCAGGGAATCGGCGTGGAGGGCCATAGCTTCCTTCTGTGAGACCGTCATGGTCCAGAAGGAGACGGTGGAGCGGGAACGGAAAAGATTACATTCAAATTATAAAATAACATTTTATAATTTTAATGTAATCTTAAAAGTTCTATCCATTAAAAAAGCTAAGAACAGACCCAAACTAATATTTCACAGAGTAAGCAACGAGATTTACACAAATACCGAAATTCTGAAATCCCTAAGCGGGAAAGACCCAGAACATTGACGACGGAATTATATAATTGCGCGTTATGACGTTACCGGGTATATCTAAAGCATAACAATGACATTTTGGGTCTCTAATTCGCATAATCTTCTCCACACGCCCACCCTTAGCCTGTCCTTTATCTCAACGTGCACAATGTACCATCTTAAGTTGTTTTAAGCTTACACGTTGCGAATTCTAATACTGACCTTATTTTGTATGACATAATCGTGTGACTCGGATTTAGGATAAGTCATGACACTATATTGACAGTTTAATTTATGTAGTAATGTTTTGTGTCGATCTTAAATGTTTTTCTTATATTTTATTATTATATTAGATATTAAATGCTTATAAAGATTTATATTATTATTTTTTTTCCGAACCGATATGACATATCAACCTTCAAGAAAAGAGCGTACTCATTTCTTAAAGGCCGGCAACGCACCTGCAAGCCCTAAGGTGTTGCAGATGTCCATGGGCGGTAGTAGTCTATTTTCATCAGGTGAGCCTTTTACATATTTTTTTTTTGTCGAAAGTTATATTTTAATTTAATATATTTATATAATGTGGATAACAAACCTTATATTATTTCAAGGGATTATTCGGACGAGCATATGGACCACCTGATGGTAAGTGGTCACTAACTTAGACATTGGCAGTATAAGAAATGTTAACCATCGCTTACATCGCCATTGCGCCACTAACCTTGGGAACTAAGATGTTATGACCCTTGTGCCTGTAATTAAACTGGCTCACTCACGTTTTTATTTTTCCTGATGGAGAACATAATTTTATTCATATAAAACGTTTAATTATGATATATTGAACTTGAAGTACAGATAAAAGCTACATGGTAGTAGTTTAGTTTTACAGATATATTTTCATTTTAAATTAGTTGATTATTATATCCCACTATTTAATTAAAAAAAGTAGGCAAAACTCCGTTGCACCAATATAAATAATTATATTGTACTTAATATTATATTTATTTCATCAATTCTAAAAAAACTAATTAAATACAATCAAGTGTAGTTTTTTTGTATAAGCATTTTATTATTCGATCGTTGCTTTTAAGATAAAAAAACATTTTAACGTAGCAACACCACTCAAATCAGCGCGGCAGTCTGTCAAGTTTTGTATGCCTCCAATCAAATCACCCTGTTACACAGCGATAACGAACGTAGTGGGAGATTTACTGTTGATGTTTGGTAAAAAAAACTTCGATAGGTCACGAAAAAATTTAACAACTATTTTTTTTTCTTTTTATAAAAATGAAATAAAACATTTCGTGTGACTTAAAAAGATAAACATAACTGTAGGCTATAATTAATAAATAAATTAATATTAAATAGTAATGTGATAAAGTAATATGGTTCCTTTTAAATATTTTAAAATTTGATTTGTTATTTTACAAGATAAATTTTAGTTGGTCGTATAAGCTATTGACAAGTACCGGAACTAAAACAGTGGTTTTAATTACACATCAAATCACACCTCACATTCCTACTATTAGTACTTAACTGCTTTCAAAACATTGCATGAACTTGAATTTTTTAGGTTATCTCCTAGGAATCAGCTTAAGTAATATAAGTGATATTAATTATGTTATTAATTGTCATATACGTCGCTGAACGTATGCCGCTTTCTGGCTTCGTATTTTTAATATTTTTTAGTTCTTGCCGGTATGAATTTCCTCCAATACTTCACAGCCTAATTTATACTACTATATAAATCTATTGGCTCTGTCTGTACATATTTTTTTCACCTAATTTTGTGATAAATAATCGTTTTATGATGCAGTGATTCATTATACAATTTTTTTTTTCATTTTTGTCTGTCTGTCTGCCTGTCTGTATGTCTTCTTATAACTCAAGAATGGCTTGACCAATCTTGATGAAAATTGGTACACACAAAGAACATGTGATGGCGCAAATGATAAGCCATATATAAGATCGGTAAACCCTACGGTATCGTATGAAAATTAATTTCAAATCGTTAATTACGTATTTCTTTACCAGTAGCCATGTGTGTGTGTATGCGCGCGCGTGTGTGTTATTATACTAATAAAATAATTTATTATATTTTTATTAATTATACGCGGGTGAAGCCGCTGAGCACATCTAGTCTAATATATTTATTAAGTTTTAGTGGCTGGGTTACCTTACCTGAAATCTGTTTATAGCTGCCAAGTTTCAATACTTTGAATTTATTGCTGTGTTTTAGTGAAAATGGTGAAGCTCACTGTGGGATGAAATTTTAGATTCCATAGTAAGCATCAAGTTCATCAATCAAACAAGTAGGAATTATTATACTAATCATATTTTCTGAAAAACTATATGTTAATATATATAAAGTGAAGTTAAAGAAGTTAGTCCTGCTTTTGTAATTTTTTTGTATTAATATAGTATTTTATGTAACTAAATTTCTAAACTGAATTTCTAATTTATACTTAAAACTATTTATATAACTATTTCCAATTTACTTTTAACTTGGTTGGTTTATGTACAATTCAAATAGTATTTAATAGTGACTGTTTATTTCCGTAAAACAATAGTCACTACATTTTTTTTTATATCATAGGTAGACAGACTAGCATATGGGCCACCTGATGGTAAGTGGTCACCAACACCCAATTGACAAGACATTGGCATTGTAAGAAATGTTAACCATCGCTTAGATCGCCAATGCGCCACCAACCTTGGGAATTAAGATGCTATGTCCCATGTTCACCCTTCAAACCGGAACACAACAATAGCAAGTACTGCTGTTTTTCGGTAGAATATCTGATGAGTGGGTGGTACCTACCCAGACGAGCTTGCACAAAGCCTTACCACCATGTTCTCCAGGGGGTCTCTTCTTCTTAGTAGGAGAAACGTGATGGAACTCGTTACCCAAATGTTGTTGGTAGATTCTTATACATATATTTTCATTTGACACATGCGTTTACTCAAGATATTTTCCTTTACCGCCGAGCATGACATCAATAATAAACACAAATAAAGGACCTTAAAGTTCAGAGGTCCTTACTCAAGTTTGAACCCACACTTCGGTTACGATTAACATGTTCTAACCACTCGGCCATCTCGACACTCAAAGGTTCCTCTCAAGAAATACCTAATAATAATAAAACAAACCGGCAAATATCGTTTAAATTATTTCTATATTTTCAAAATTTTAATTTATAATTACATTTTGCCTCGTGCTTGCTATGGAAGGAAATTGCTTGGAGTGAATAAATTATAAGACATTTTGTTCGTTGACCGTAATTATTATGATAAAAAGAGAGTTAGCCCAAAGTGGAGTACATTTACAGGCTGTTTTAGATATATTAAAATTTATTATGATAATTTCTTTCGCTTAAGCTCATTCCATAAACCAAGACCAAATTTTTTGTGCCAATTTTTATAAACATGCTAACCATCCCGACTTTGCACGGCTTTGAACGAATAAGGGTCTTTATAGAAAGTTTATATCCTAATAGCATCTGTTGGTACACGCGACTACGCTAGTAAAACCCCCAGTCGGCTTGATTTTTTCCGATATCTTCAACATTAACTGTCATATCCCAGCCAATGTTCACAAAAACTATACATTTATTACACAGACCTTTGCCACGTATCACTCCGTCCATTTGTTAAAACCGTATAAAAATCCGATTGATAGTTTTTGAGTTTACTGCATTCAAACATTTTTTATACCATAGGTAGGCGGACGAGTATATGGGCCACCTGATGGTAAGTGGTCACCAACGCTCATAGACATTGACATTATAAGAAATGTTAATCAACGCTAACATCGCCAATGCGCCACCAACCTTGGGAACTAAGATGTTATGTCTCTAGTGCCTGTAATTACTCTGGCTCACTCACCCTTCAAACCGGAACACAACAATACCAAGTACTGCGGTTTTGCGGTAGAATATCTGATGAGTGGGTGGTACCTACCCTGACGAGCTTGCGCGAAGCTCTACCACCAAGTAAAAAATCAAACATAGACACTGGGGATCTTTGTATACTATGTTGTTATTATATGTCGTAATATATATTTTTATATTTGTGTACGTGTTGATGTTGATTATTTTAGTATTTCTGTATGTATATATTTTGTATATGTAAGGCAACTACTAACTATCCGCTTTGTATTCGCATGTATACTCTTATTTTGAGTACGTACGTACGTACCTTAATGACTTAAGCGTGTAATTAGTTCCATACAAATTATTAACACTGGCTGAACAACGTTTGTAAATCAGGCCGTTAGTAAACGAATATTATGAATATTATAAAAAATACGGCACTAGTCAACCCCACAAATTTATTACCTTACGTCGTAACTTACAACATATTTAACATTATAAATCTTATTTTTTTTGTTTGATCATATAGATTTAAATGTGAATTGTTCAATTCAATTAATTCAACAAAGTAATTTGTTTTAATATAAATCAGGATAAAAACAATAAAATTGAAACCTCTTGAAGCTATTATACTTAAAGTATTATACTCAAATCATTACATACCTGTACACAAACACACACACTCACACTCCGAAATGGTCCAGTGGTTCAAGTGAATCTTAACCGCAGATTGCGAGTTCAAATCCAACAAGCGTCATTGTATTTTCATGTGCTTAATTATATTTTTATTATTCATCTCTTTTTATGGTAATAAAACAAAGAACTGGACAAATGTATTGTTCGGATGTAAATCTGATAAATTATGTGTATTTATAAACCAACCAATGCTCGTCTCGGGGTTTATTCTACCATTATGATTCAATAATCAACATGGCAGAATAAAATTTCATTCCAAAAAAGAGGAGTCTTAGTACCGCAGCAGAACATTTACAGACTTACTATAAACACACACACACACAACCACAGATCTAGCTGAATACCAATACTATTGAATCCAATACATCCAAGATGCTGTTGTATCTTAGAGTATTGACGCTCAGTTTTAAACGAAGTTAGCGCTAGCAGCAAGTCTATTTTTACTTAGAAACGTTGTAACCATCACAACCAAATATAACACATCACATTCTATCCCGAAATCATTGAACAAATTCGTGAATCTATTTATTCAAGGGACCGACGAAATTAGCATTTGAAACGATTTATAATTTATATCCTGTTTATACATTGGAATTATCTTAGAGTTCGAGTGTTGCTCTTAAATAATGGATCTTGTAACATTTGGCAAATAGTAGACTCTATTTAAGGCTGTGGTTGGAGGCGTTAGTTTGCGGTCGACGCGTGAAGTTGACTGCTTGGATGTTAGTGGGTATTACGTTAGTATCGAGTTCGTGTATTTGTTAAAATACCAAACTGACTTTTAGCTGTAAATAAGGAAATGGCTGTTAAAACAACATTACGTTTAAGAAGTTTTTAATTAAATGTCAATTGATGTAAAATGCTTTTGTGTTGAAAGCATTACAACTACAAATACATTCGTATTCTAGTCTATGTACATATAGAAGTAATAAATCCTTAATAAGCAATTATTATACGATACAATCGGCCGTGTTTCTTTGTTTTTGAATGATTGAGCTACAAAGGGATGAGAAAAAATAATACCCATTATATAAATGACATTTTATCTATACATTCACATACGGCCAATACATGTATATTTGTAGATAGATTAAGCACGACGTCACTAAGATTCATATCTGTATCCGTATTCCTCTATAAATATCAATAAGAATAATATTAAAATTGAAGACAATGACAAAGAAACCTTTAACAATTCCCCATACTTACCAACCTATGAGAGCCATTATAATAGTAAGAAAGTAACGTATTATCAGAATTTCAGATTTCCATTTGTGGACATTTCATTTTCTTTTAATTTTTTCCGTGAAGGTTGCCCCGCAAATGGAACAAAGGGTAAAGATGGAGGGATTATAATGGGAATGTATAAATCGGTCCAATTAAAACGGGTTTAATTAATGCTCTCAAAAAAAAACGGTTATCGCTGATCCTATCGGTTCGGCCTTCGAGTGCCTCGTGTGTGCTCTTGTAGCTTTTATTTACAAGATAAATAAGAACTGTTTTCGTGTGTATTGAATTTAGTATTAGTATCGTGTATATTGTTCGAGAAAAGGTACATAAAGTATAATTTTATTATAGTGTTGGCATACGATATTTAATTCGTAATTTTATATTTAATTTCAAATTATTATAAATTGTTCGGCGTGAATCCTAACGAATATTATAAATATGAAAGTGAGCTTGTTTGTTACGCTTTTATGGCTTAACTACTCAACTGAATAATCTGAAATTCTACATACAAGTTTTCAGGGGTACAGGAAAGGACATGAAATACCTAACACTTGCCTCTTTCGCGTAAACAACGTTTGCGAAGCCACAGGAGGTTTTACATTTTTTGTATAGCGGAGTTGTCAATACGTTCGACTCATAATATTAAAAAATGTTACCCATGTATTTTGTATACATTTCTTCTATTTGCGCACTTGATATTTTGTCATCTTTTAATTTATATCCTGTGCAGATGACATTTAAGTTTTAAAATCATGAATATCATTATTATTTCATGTTTATAAGCAAGCATATATTAAGCAAAGTTAAAATCCTTAAATTTATTTCTTAGTACTTATAAAATTTTAAAGAAAATATTTTAAAATCAACTGTATAATAATAAAAACAATTCACTTTTGCACCGAACTGTACACATTACCTCATTCCCTTTCCAGATGAAAGCTTTAAAGGCTTAGGTATACGGAACACGAAACGCAGATTGTAAGACGACTCAATCTGGGAATGTAAATTTTAGGGATTCCGTGACTTCAGTAAACAAGTATACCTTATAGATCGTATTGAAGCGTGAATATTGAGTTACCTTACCAAATAATACCTGGTGAATTTCATTTGAATGTTTTGTTAGAGAATAGACATATTATATTATTGTCATTATGACGAATAACATTTTATTTCCAATCAGAGATTATTTCAAGAACGTGATAGGGATACCTAAGTATTTTAGTTTAATTTAATTAGGGTTTTTGAGTAATGGTGTAAAATCCGAAATGTCGATTATTGGGATAATTGTTTTTTTTTTCGATTTTGTAAATATGTTAAAGACAAATGGTACTTTTTTGAAGTCGATTAAAATATATACAATTTCACGATGGCAGAAACAAAGATAAAGAGACAGTTGAAGGCTACTAGTCAACCTGAAAATAAGGGCCTGTTGTTTTTTTTTTTTAATATTAATGTAATTAACGTTAGAGCCATTATTCATTACTAATAATAATCAAACTGATATCACGATCAGCAACAAAAAAAAATGCAAATCAACCAGCAAATCGATAATTTAATTAAAATTTATATCCAAATCACTGATTCGTCGACAACAAATTGGTTTGCACATTCAGCTAAATTCGGTTTCGACAACTAAAAGTTGATTAACATTTTTATGTGTTGCAAAGTGTGCGAAAAATCACGGTTGGTCAAATAATAATGGATTAGTTACTTAAGAATATTTATTTGAATAAAAAACAATTGCAATATGATCTGCTTGTGTACCGCTTATTATTATGTTTAACTATTTACAGAATATTTAACATTTCATAGGGTTTTTTGATATACATTTTTAAAAGCTTAACTGCTGAACAGAGATCAGACGTAATTTTCTTTTGTTGACAAAACAGTAAAACCAGAAGAGCCAATATACTTAAGCGAATTAATTAATTCAAATGTAGGACAAGGTAACTATTAAGATGCAGCTTAGATTAATTGAACAAACAAGTGAACCATTCGTACCCCTGAAACGTAGAATGTAGACTACGTAGCTAACTAGAATAGTTTATCTTGGGACTTTTCTAACTAGAATTAGTTCAATGGAATTATTAGGGAGGCCAAAAGGCACGAAGAAACCAGGAACATGTTAAAATGAGCCGTCACGGGACGCCTGGCAGATGTGACACATCGAATGAAATAAAATGATGACGGTTTGTTTATTCATTTAACGTTAATTTTCATTAAATACAAAAAAAAAAAAATTCAAAAATTTATTTCAAGTTGCGACAACTTAATTCTTTCATTCAGTGACTTCAGTAATCGTAACACTCGAAGTTGCCTGAATCAAATGAATATAAAATTATTGATTAATTAAATTAATAATTATTATAATTTTATTAAATGTTTAATATGAATTATTTCGTCACATCGTACGTACTACTACGCATAGACTGTATATACATATACATATATACCATCGTATAGCGTGACGATGCGTCGCCACTCGCCACGGAACGCCTCGCCACTCACCACGCCAACAATCAGTTTAACCCGCGGCTGTTTCACATCAAAAACCTATTTACTATGGTTATAATTATAATTCACTATTTTCTATTAAAAACGGCTATACTATTTTATTTCAACCATCTGAATATACTTTAAATGCGTAAGAGCAAGTGATAGTCATTTTGCTTAATAAATACATAACTTGTTAATAGTTTACCTACACCATCACTATCATATTCTTACTTAGCTGTCGTCGTAACAAAACCAACATTGTGTAAATATGACCTCAACCGGTCAATTGGTTCAGTAGTTATATGAACACTAGCGACACATTTACAATTATACATATACATGTAAAAGTCTATTTTGCGTTTTGGTCTAAAATATCAAATTTAGTTATCATTGGATCCAATAATATATATCGCCGGCTGATATGAAACATGGAAATTAATAGATATTGAAAGCAATCATAATTGAAAAAGAAAAAAGATTACCATTCCTAAAAATAAATACAATACAAATCATAAACTCGTAGAATAGTGACGAAAATATTAACAGCCTTTCGGTGTTAAATTTTAATTCCGTTACAGTTGAGGGAAACGAATCAGCTCGAGACCAGTGAATGTTAATCTATACATATAATAAATCTGTAACTGGTCGATGTCTGTACATGGAAGATAAATGAGTAAAACTTTTATCGGGGGTCTTTATAAACACAATAGAACCCAAAACAATGATTAATAAATTTTTTGTCTGTTTGTCTGTTTGTCTGTTTGTCTGTTTGTCTGTTTGTCTGTGCGTTTGTGCACGCTAATCTTAAAAACGGCTTAACGGATTTGAGTGCGGTTTTCACTAATGTATTGTGGCTAACTTCACTTAACATTTAGTGTTTGTTTTATTTCAATCGGTTCATAAACAATAAAGTTATGTCAATTTAAAGATACACGTAGAACATTTATTAAAAAATGGTTATGGTCAAACTGAAAAGAGATTAAATATTACATGTAATATACTTTTTTGCTTATGATTTATCCTATATTTTGTCCTATAATTTTTAATCTCTTTATTTATTTACTAAAAGTTTAGTATCACTACTAAAAATCAATAAATTATTATCTGTAGGAAAAGTACGCGCACCTGTTAGTTGTCAAAATCAAAAAGTTTTGTTAACAATTTCGTCTTTTCAGTAGCTTCGTGTGTTGTTTTTGCATAAAAACTAATATTGCATATATATTGTGTGTATCTTTATGATCTCATCTTATATCTTTCATAACAGTACGCATTAAGTCTGCGTGTGAGCAAGTCAGTTAACTCAGTGACAATAATTAATACGTAAATAGTATATAGGTGTATAAACAAAGCCTAAAAAACAACTATAACAATAATACATGGTTTTAGAAGTGCTTGCTTTAAACATCAACGTGGTATATCACTTCTTAAAACTTTAAATAGGTATAATTTTTTCGTAAATTCGTGTTTCCTGTCAAAAGTTTTAAAACGGCAGATAAAAATTCAAACGTTTTACCTACCGAAGTTTTTTCTAAACAACGAAATAAATAACAATTTAACGCGGAAAAAATGGCAACCATATTTTGAACTATATTTATTAGCCTCTGGATATATATAAGGAGTATTAGCCACTGGTTATGTATAAGAAGTGTAAATAGAGAAAAATAGCAATTTTGTTCAACATTAAAATAACAGAAATTACTTGAGAAGACCTCATTAATAAATGTAACAAGTATTTCGAACCGAGGAAAAATTTAACTATGGCCTGACATGTATTTTTTATGAGAAAACAAAGCAAACACGAAAATATAACCAACTTTATTACGAGTCTAGAAAATTACAGTTTAAAATGCGATTTCGTTGAATTAATAGTCATTGGTCAGTGATAAATTTACAGCGAATATGTGTTAGAGTAGCTCGCCAAACATCAAAGATTATTACAACGGTCTGATTTGTCACTAAAGAAAGCTATAGAGATAGCTAAAATAGTAGTGATCGAACAACAAAATACGGAGCACATAAATAAAAGCACTGAGACGTTGTCATCACCGTCATCATCTAATGAATATCAAGTGATGAAGGGGGAGTAAAAGGGTTAAACAACACACAGTACAGAATAGAGAAGACAACTAATTAAGAAGAGAACAAAATTGTGAAACGTGGTTATATTTGCCTCATCCCAATATAAACCGAATAAAAGTATTTTGTAATCTCTCAGCTTAATTCAATTGGTCTTTGGCTACATCAAGCTTGCGACAGCATAATCATGAATAGGAAGAAGTAGATCTGTGCGAGCATATAATATATAATTAAGTGTACTCAGATATTGATTTATATATTTAAAAAAAAATCACTGCAAAAATAACATAAATAAGTTAAAAATAATAATGTATTAAATGTATTAATTTATATAAAATGAATGTACCAACCCATCTTAATATTCAATATTTAAGTTTGTTATAAATTTTGTACTGTAGTCATATTCTTGCTTGCCTTTTAATTGTATTTGGTTAAAAAATATATAAATAATATATATCATTTATTTACTGCATTTTATTGGCCTTACTCAATCTAATAATGCTTAAGCTATGTGATTTCATTTATATTTTGTTTTTGTTAAATTTGTGTTTTCATTAAGTAATTAATTATATTTGATTATAAAAAAATGTATATCTTACTACACCTTTACTGATTATGATGGTTTAGCTGTTTGATTTTATATATGTTTTGATTATTTTAATGATTGTGTAATTATTGTTGGTGGAAACTTAGCTAATGTATGTATATATTTATATATATATATATGCTATAAGTGTCATCTCATTTTTAACACTTAACCTACCAGAGCGGTCAAATAACTGATTTTGAAACTTTAATTAAAATTGTTATATAGCTGCTTTTGTTTGTATATTATATATTTTTTCTACATAAAATGGCCGCTTAAGCAGCTTATTCAGATGTGTGTCAAGTTCAATGGAAAACATTTGATTTAATTCCCTTTTTTTGTTTAATTAAATTAGTAGCCTTGGTTAAGTCTGATTTTATTTAGTCTCTGACAGAAGAAACTTTTCCTTTATACTTTATATTGTACACATAAAATAACATAAATCTATAACAAAAACGAATTAATTAATAAATTATCCATACATATAAATAAAATTGAAGTTTCTGTCTGTTATTTCAAAATAACTGCCTGTTTTAAAGGTTATATGGCTATTTACGATTTACCAAAACCAAAGCAATCATTTTTTTAATTTTTTTACTGTCTGCATGTCTGTATCTTTTAATCGTCTAAAAATTGAAAAAACCGAATTATTATAAGAACTATTTCAAGATTCCGTTTAGCCTTTATTTCATCAAAATTAGTTGAGTCTATCAAAAGTTATAAAAATACGTATTTTTGTTGATATCTATTCACATAATATTATTACTCTTTCTAACTGATTCATTAACGCAGAGCCTAAACTGCGGGGGTTAGAAACTTGAAATTTTGGCAGTTGATACATTTTATAATACCCACTAAGGTAGGATTTTTGGAAATTCTACCCCTAAAGAGTTGAACGATTGTTTAGAAACCAGTCATTTTTAAAGTTAGAAGCATGAAATTTAATGAACAAGCTTAAAAATAAATAAAAATGTATTTCAGCGTTTTTGAAAATCTAAATCTGAGAGGGTAAAAAAGGGGTTGAAGATTCCGTCACTTTTGGTGTAAGAAGAATGATATTTAGTACTAGCTGTTGCCCGCAGCTTCGCTCGCGCGTGGTCTTTATCTATATTAATATTATAAATAAGTAAAAATAGATTTTTTGTATGTTTGTTTGTAGCGAATAAACTAAAAAACTGCTGTACTATTTTTAAAAACCTTTTTTACCTACAGGAAGATACGTTATCAGCGAGTAATTAGCTGTCCGTCCCGACTTCGTACGGGTAAAATAAGGATTTTATCTCGTACATTTTTTATTCAATAAGATATAAACATTTACCAATCGATTTATTCGCCCATCCAGTATACTGTATGTGTGTTCAGTACAGGGCATATAATAATCCTACTTCCTACTAATATAATAAACTCAAAAGTTTGTATGGATGTATGGACGTTTGTTACTCTTTCACGCATAAACTGAATGGATTTTAATGAAACTTTACAATAATATAAGCTTAGGGAATACCAATTAAGTGGTACATATGGCAATAATGGAATATGTTTTCTTTATCCAAACATCACTAACATAGTGAAGTTCGTATATTTCTCCCTAAGAGATATTGATATAAGATATTGCGTATTTGAATTTCATTATTTGCACCCAACTCTTCCAAACAAAAATAAAAGTTTCTAAAAACTTTAAAATTCATGTTTATTATTTCAATCAAAAAACTCAAATAGTATATTTCTATTTTTTTAAATTTTTATACTAATGCTTTTACCCCGTTTCTCCCGTTTGGAGTTAAATTTCTAAAAACGACGAAATACGTATGCATAGCTTTAATACTAAATATCATTCTTCTTACACCAAAAGTGACGGAATCCCCATACAAACTTTCAACCCCTTTTTTACCCTCTTAGTTTTAGATTTTCAAAAACGCTGAAATACATTTTTATTTATTTTTAAGCTTGTTCATTAAATTTCATGCTTCTAACTTTAAAAATGACGGCTTTCTAAACAATCGTTCAACTCTTTAGGGGTAGAATTTCCAAAAATCCTACCTTAGTGGTGTTATAAAATGTATCAACTGCCAAAATTTCAAGTTTCTAACCCCCGCAGTTTAGGCTCTGCGTTAATGAATCAGTTAGGAAGAGTAATAATATTATGTGTATAGATATCAACAAAAATACGTATTTTTTATAACTTTTGATAGACTCAACTAATTTTGATGAAATAAAGGCTAAACGGAATCTTGAAATAGTTCTTATAATAATTCGGTTATTTCAATTTTTAGACGATTGAAAGATTAGACTGGACATACAGACATGCAGACAGTAAAAAAATTAAAAAAATGATTGCTTTGGTTTTGGTAAATCGTAAATAGCCATATAACCTTTAAAACAGGCAGTTATTTTGAAATAACAGACAGAAACTTCAATTTTATTTATATGTATGGATAATTTATTAATTAATTCGTTTTTGTTATAGATTTATGTTATTTTATGTGTACAATATAAAGTATAAAGTAAAGGAAAAGTTTCTTCTGTCAGAGACTAAATAAAATCAGACTTAACCAAGGCTACTAATTTAATTAAACAAAAAAAGGGAATTAAAACAAATGTTGTCCACTGAACTTGACACACATCTGAATAAGCTGCTTAAGCGGCCATTTTATGTAGAAAAAGTATATAATATACAAACAAAAGCAGCTATATAACAATTTTAATTAAAGTTTCAAAAGCAGTTATTTGACCGCTCTGGTAGGTTAAGTTTTAAAAATGAGATGACACTTATAGCATATATATATATATATATAAATATATACATACATATAAATATATAATTAGCTAAGTTTCCACCAACAATAATTACACAATCATTAAAATAAACAAAACATATATAAAATCAAACAGCTAAACCATCATAATCAGTCAAGGTGTAGTAAGATATATATATTTTTATAATCAAATATAATTAATTACTTAATGAAAACACAAATTTAACAAAAACAAAATATAAATGAAATCACATCGCTTAAGCATTATTACATTGAGTAAGGCCAATAAAATGCAGTAAATAAATGATATATATATTATTTATATATTTTTTAACCAAATACAATTAAAAGGCAAGCAAGAATATGACTACAGTACAAAATTTATAACAAACTAAAATATTGAATATTAAGATGGGTTGGTACATTCATTTTATATAAATTGATACATTTAATACATTATTATTTTTATCTTGTTTATGTTATTTTTGCAGTGATTTTTTTTTTAAATATATAATATCAATATCTGAGTACACTTAATTATATATTATATGCTCGCACAGATCTACTTCTTCCTATTCATGATTATGTAGCCAAAACCAATTGAATTAAGCTGAGAGATTACAAAATACTTTTATTCGGTTTATATTGGGATGAGGCAAATATAACCACGTTTCACAATTTTGTTCTCTTCTTAATTAGTTGCCCGTCTGACTTCGTAGGAATATGCACATCTTCTCTATTCTGAACTGTGTGTTGTTTAACCTTTTTACTCCCCCTTCATCACTTGATATTCATTAGATGATGACGGTGATGACGACGTCTCAGTGCTTTTATTTATGTGCTCCCGATTTTGTTGTTCTATCACTACTATTTTAGCTATCTCTATAGCTTTCTTTAGTGACAGATCAGACCGTTGTAATAATCTTTGATGTTTGGGGAGCTACTCTAACACATATTCGCTGTAAATTTATCACTGACCAATGTCTATTAATTCAACGAAATCGCATTTTAAACTGAAATTTTCTAGACTCGTAATAAAGTTGGTTATATTTTCGTGTTTGCTTTGTTTTCTCATAAAAAATACATGTCAGGCCATAGTTAAATTTTTCCTCGGTTCGAAATACATGTTACATTTATTAATGAGGTCTTCTAAAGTAATTTGTTATTTTAATGTTGAACAAAATTGCTATTTTTCTCTATTTACACTTCTTATACATAACCAGTGGCTAATACTCCTTATATATATCCAGAGGCTAATAAATATAGTTCAAAATATGGTTGCCATTTTTTCCGCGTTAAATTGTTATTTATTTCGTTGTTTAGAAAAAACTTCCATCCAATTCCACTAAAACCATGTATTATTGTTATAGTTGTTTTTTAGGCTTTGTTTATACACCTATATACTATTTACGTATTCATTATTGTCACTGAGTTAACTGACTTGCTCACACGCAGTCTTAAAGCGTACTATTATGAAAGATATAAGATGAGATCATAAAGATACACACAATATATATGCAATATTAGTTTTTATGCAAAAACAACACACGAAGCTACTGAAAACACGAAATTGTTAACAAAACTTTTTGATTTTGACAACTAACAGTGCGCGTACTTTTCCTACAGATAATAATTTATTGATTTTTAGTAGGGATACTAAACTTATAATAAATAAATAAAGAGATTAAAAATTATAGGACAAAATATAGGATAAATCATAAGCAAAAGTGTAAATTACATGTAATATTTAATGTCTTTTCAGTTTGACCATAACCATTTTTTAATAAATGTTCTACGTGTATCTTTAAATTGACATAACTTTATTATTTATGAACCGATTGAAATAAAACAAACACTAAATGTTAAGTGAAGTTAGCTACAATACATTAGTGAAAACCGCACTCAAATCCGTTAAGCCGTTTTTAAGATTAGCGTGCACAAACGCACAGACAAACAGACAAACAGACAAACAGACAAACAGACAAACAGACAAACAGACAAAAAATCTATTAATCATTGTTTTGGGTTCTATTGTGTTTATAATGACCCCCGATAAAAGTTTTACTCATTTATCTTCCATGTACAGACATCGACCAGTTACAGATTTATTATATGTATAGATTAAAGCTATGCATACGTATTTCGTCGTTTTTAGAAATTTAACTCCAAACGGGAGAAACGGGGTAAAAGCATTAGTATAAAAATTTAAAAAAATAGAAATATACTATTTGAGTTTTTTGATTGAATTAATAAACATGAATTTCAAAGTTTTTAGAAACTTTTATTTTTGTTTGGAAGAGTTGGGTGCAAATAATGAAATTCAAAATACGCAATATCTTATATCAATATCTCTTAGGGAGAAATATACGAACTTCACTATGTTGGTGATGTTTGGATAAAAAAAACATATTCCATTATTGCCAAATGTACCATTTAATTGGTATTCCCTAAGCTTATATTATTGTAAAGTTTCATTAAAATCCATTCAGTAGTTTATGCGTGAAAGAGTAACAAACGTCCATACATCCATACAAACTTTCGAGTTTATTACATTAGTAAAAAGTAGGATTATTATATGCCCTATACTGAACACACATACACTATACTGGATGGGCGAATAAATCGATTGGTAAATGTTTATATCTTATTGATTAAAAAATGATAAAATCCTTATTTTACCCGTACGAAGTCGGGACGGGCAGCTAATTACGCGCTGATAACGTATCTTTCTGTAGGTAAAAAAGGTTTTTAAAAACAGTACAGCAGTTTTTTAGTTTATTTGCTACAAACAAACATACAAAAAAAACTATTTTTACTTATTTATAATATTAGTATAGATAAAGACCACGCGCGAGCGAAGCTGCGGGCAACAGCTAGTCGTAAATATATTTTTTTAACTCTTACTCCAATTCCTTAGTACTTAAACAGAAAACTATATAACTAAAGATTTACATATGGATATGATCGCCTCTTGCTATCGTTATTAATTCTTTCAAGGGTTTTAATAAGATCAGAAATGTTGATAGTATCTCTTGCAATTTTCAATAAGCGTTTATGCCTTATTGTATCATTAATAGAACCGTGGACGAAAAACTTGAGCTTCTTAAAATAGAAAGACCATATAGTCTAAAAATTGTTCTGGTTCAACTGCTCCTGGTAGTTTCAAACAAAACAAACAATTTAATAGATACAATAGATAGATAACTCAATGCAATTACTCAAATTGTTAGTGCACACCACGAAGTTTCGAAGTTTGATCGCATTTGACATTCTACACTAAAGCGGGATTCTTGTTTCTATTGGAGAACTTCCATTTGTATAGCACGATAAATTTCGTCTGTCGAAACACTAACTTAGTTGTGATTAAGCAGTTTCCAAGTGAGATCAATGTAAATGAAAAAATAATTCAACTTATAAATAAATAAAATTTAAACTGTGACTTTATATTTGACAATAACATACATACAAAACAAAATTACATTATGTATTATTATATTTCTAAGTATTTAGTAACTTAATAGAACCCTCTTCTTCAGTCATTAAGTAAGAAAGTATCAAACAAACAAATATTCACATTAATATGGAATCTTGTCTAGTTAATATAATTAAACGCAGCTCACATGTCATATCCAATACTATTAGTATAATAATATATAGTATTTTATTAATATCGTAGTTAATTCTGGCGAAGTAAAAGCAACTACGCGAAAACGGCAAAATTAATCCTTAATATCATACTCAAAATTAGCGACGTAGGCCCAAATAAGTTGGCCTATCTTGTTGCGAAAATTCCGAGTCAGCTTCACGTGGCACTTTGTATTCGATGCTCATAACTTCGGGTACTTGGAAATACTCTATCTCTCTTTTCAGAAACGGGAAGGAAAGAGACAATAGCATCGTAACCGATACGAAGTATGTTTGAACTGTTAGTGACATACCCAAATTAGATGGTCTTCGTATTACTCCAGCAAATTAAGCATTCAGCAACAGACATAACTACGACAAAGTTTCTTGTATGAAATGTATATTATATGCAAATACAATTTGTTTCGCTGAAGTTTCTCGACGAAATACAAAATATATTTTAATTAAGTCATTCTACTATGATGATAAACCAATTAAATTCATTATTTTGACATGGTTACATTCAGAAAGAAATGTAGCACAGAAAAACTAAAAATAAAACAACAAAAGAAACGTGAGTTTATTATCACTGTTGCCAGTTATATTAAAATAAATCAATATTTTTTAAATGACTCGAGATCAGAAAAAATATGATTTTGAAAAAAAAAGACAAAGAAAGTCTCCAAACCAATATTGAGAAAACAAAGTTGTTTTAGCCCTTAGGCCACCTATCGAAACTAGATCTAATTTGATTTAATTTTTTTTTCAATTATATATTGTGTATATAATATATTTTGTCATTGTGTTGTGTTAATTTATGCTTATTGAACTAATTTATGGTTAAATAAAACCAATAAATGAAAATACATAGAGCTTCGTTACGAAAATAGTGATTACACCTCTGCTTAAAGAACAGGATTGAACCTGCAACTTTCACATCAGTCATCGGCACTCCATTGAGTCATGGAGACTTATATGTATTCATTGTATAATGTAATTGACAATCCATTTTTTTTTCAATTACTTGTTGAATTCCTAAATAAATAACATTCTATATCCACAAGAGCAACAATAACGAACTCCCGTGATATTAATTTCAATTTCGGCTTTGTAATTGATACCACAACAATAACGATACTGCGACAAAGCCAATGTAAACATTGAACAGAACCACAAGCAACTTCAAAACAATTCATCAATTAAAATTAATAGAGCTCTCCATCTATTAACCGATATGGATCTAATTAAAGGCTGCTTACAAGTTTATTTAATTACAAGTATTATTATTTACCTAGTGTATGGAAACTTCGAATTTGTATGTGTATGCTAAAGTTGAATGTGTTTGTTAATTTTAATTGGTGGTAGAGCTTTGTGCAAGCCCGTCAAGGATTGGTACCATCGGATAGGTACCATACACTCATCATAATATATTCCACCGCTAAACAGATATACTTAGTATTATTCTCGTACCGTTAACTATCTACTGCTCCTTTTTACTGGATTGTGTATCACCGTCTTAGGGAGTAGAAAGCGGCAGCGGAGCCATTATGTTATAAGAAATCGTTACGTCATTTACCACCTCGGCATACTACGAACAGGTTTTACCCCCAAGGCGCGTCAATCGATGTACCACATTTATATCTATAATATGTATTCAATTTATCTATGTAATATAATAATGTTTCTTGTGGTGTTAAAATATATTTTCAAAGGAATTTATAATTATTGTCGAAGTGTTGACACTGACTGATTCTAGATTCCTATTTCAGTTAAACGTTGATTATAAGGCTGTCATGGATGATAGGTGGTTCACCGAGGTCATACTTCGTAGCGTGACGATTTAAACGGTCTATACCCATCTCTACATAACATTACACTAAGACTTTAAGTCTTATTACAATAAGCTTAAGACCTATTATAATTTCTATAAAAATATTTGTTTTAAGGGTGTTGCTGATTGAATTGAAATGTTTGAAGAATTGTGAATTGTGAACCGAGGTGGCTCAGACATTGGGGCACCTAACCAAATATTCTAGATTTAAGCTCAGGCAAGCACCGCTGAATTTTCATGTGCTTCATTTGTGCTTATAAGTCGTCTCATGTATTAGTGATTAAGGAAAATATATCGAAAAAACCCGCACGCGTTGAAAGAAAATTTGCCACGTGTGTCCGTTCACCAATCTGCATTGGAGCAGCGTGGCGGTGTAAGTTCGGCAACCATCTTCTTAAATGGATTAATCTTAAATTGGATCATTGAGGATAAATTGTGGTCCGCTAATATCTAAGTAATAGTCAAATACTAAGAACCATCATTATCAAATTCTATAAATAACTAAATTTTCTTATCACAAACAAATTAAGCAATTGTTTCCTCTCAAGATAATTATACGTCACAATGTGAACCAGATTTTTTTACGTCAAAAACGATCCAACAGTAAAGTAATAGGTAAAGGATTTAAAAATATATGTATAACTAGATAGTAACGCTTAAACAATATCGGAAAGTGGACCAACATCGTTACGGAGTGGTGGCTTAGAGAAGCAAAACGTCTAGGACTGTAATGGGCGGATTATGATGGTGTAAAGAATATCATATCAATATCATGAAGAGGAAATTTTATATGTGTTTATGTTTTTACCAATTGATGCGAATAGTTCTATGCCGAATAATATATAATTTTGATATTAATTTTTAGTTATATAGTTTCAAGAAGGACATAGGCTACAGACTGTGTTGGAATGATGCACATTTTTTTTTGAAATATAGCTTAATATGCCGACGTAGTAGGACAGAAAATTGTCAGTCCAGACGTTTTCGAAGCGAGCGCTATAACGAATACACAACAATTTTGTATCTCCATAATCTATACTATTATATAAATCTGAAGAGTTTGTTTGTTTGATCCGGCTAATCTCAGGAACTACTGGTTCGATTTTAAAAATTGTTTTTGTGTTGTATAGTCATTTTACCGTAAAGGTTCTAGGCTGATTTTTATTCATTATATTTTTATTAATTGTACGCGGGTGAAATCTCGGGCACAGATAGTTTATATATAAAAGTCAGCAACAGCATATTTCATATCTGACATAAACCATCGAAATATAAAAGGTAAATTTAAATGTTTTATGCACATAAATATTGCTTTCACAGTTTGCGATTCAGTCGTGTTAGAAATATTACGAGATATGTAAGTAACCATATAAGCAAACGCGTAAAAAAATACGCAGGTTATACGACGCATTAGCATAGTACGGTATATATGATGAATAGACCGGTTGAACATGCTTAAATCTTATTGGTTAAAAGTAGTTTTACTTGGTGATAGGGCTTTGTGCAAGCTCGTCTGGGTACCACCCACTCATCAGATATTCTACCGCAGCAACAGCAGTACTTGGTACTGTTGTGTTCTGGTTTGAAGGGTGAGTGAGCCAGTGTAATTACAGGTACAAGGGACATAACATCTTAGTTCCCAAGGTTGGTGGCGATTTGGCGATGTAAGCGATGGTTAACATCTCTTACAATGCCAATGTCTTGTCAATTGGGTATTGGTAACTACTTGCCATCAGGAGGCCAATACGCTCGTCCGCCTACCTATACTAAAAAAAAAGTACGGAATAAAATTCTAATATATTTCAATTCAATTACTTCAGAAAAATTCATGTTATCACCTCACAACCACCACGACGTTAATTTGCAAATAAAAACTATTTAGGCCACTTACTTAATTTGTAACTACTCATGATAGTTTTATTTTACTATCGTATAAGAAAACGTTAAAGTATGCAAATCGACAGTTGATTGTATAAAAATAATAAAATATACGATCAACTACAAAACAGATGAAAAAATTAAATTCTCAATATAAAAAGTGGTTTGCCATCAACATAACTTAGCGTGTAAAGAAAAATCGATACATTTAATAATCTCATTTAACATGTACCGCTGAAATTGCTGGAGTACGTCAAAGAAGTCAAAAGTTTACTTTTAATAGCTACATCAACCCGTTGCATGTGTATAATTACATTGCATTTCTCAGGTGAGCTGTCAAATGGCGTGACAGGTTTATTTACGGCACGTTCGATGAGAAATACTAACTCGACAGCTGTGGGTTATTATCTTTGAAAGTATCTGACTGTATTAATTTCACCATTCATGAACAGTAACTACTGCTTTCTAGATGAAGTGTTTTCGCGTATTTCGTGAAATGTCAAACAATATTTTGATATAATTAAGAACGTACGTGATAATTTTAAAATAAAATTAATAAGTACAACTACGAAATTGTTTTGAACTTAATTGAGTCTACGGATCTTGTTCTATTCATAATTTAAATAAATCATAAATGAAACCTCTCTCAGCTCGCGTACTTTTATTATTAGAAATTACGAAAATTAAAAACACTTGTATGAAACGAAATATTCAAACGAACGAATTCTTAAAACGCAAGAAAATACAGTGGCTAGAGACTGCCTGAACAATATGTATGCAAAGTTAAATGGCTAATTCACCCTTTGAAAACATGTAGTTGAGAACATTCACGATACAAAAGTGCACAACCAAGAGAAACAAGTGCAGATGAAGTCTGTCGGGAAAAGAAAACTACAAAAGCGAAAGAACATTGAAAATGTACCAACTTTGTGAAATCATACTTCGTTTCCTATTTCTCAACCGACATATTTCTTTGAATGATACTCGCGTTATTACTATGACCATTAGATGTATTTTTCACAGACAAAGTGTGTTTTCTAAGATTTAGTGCAGAAAGTATTTTAACTTTTGATATCGCTCTGTGAATTGCTACGGTTTCGTGCAATAGCACGGGCAGTACAATATTAATGTACATGTAATGTAACTCGACTTATGCCCTTAAGGTTTTTAACCGTCTTGCTTCCTATTTAATAAACAAAAGCTAACTTCTCAGTCAAAACGTAACCTTAGTATAATACTGAAAACATATCCATTGTTCTTCACATTTACTTTAATAATAACGGTAACATTTTTAAAGCAATTTCTACAGTTACGTAATGAAAAGTGAAAAGTATAATGTTGACTGAACGCTTTATGAGGCTCTGTGACGCTACCGACGCTTATTCAACGTTTATTTCTCATAAACCTATCAGGTTGGCCGATGGGGAATAATTTTTCTTTATTTCTTAACTTACTTCGTTGGCTTGGATAGCGTAAATACGTCTTTTTCCGCTCCTACTGGGCCTGTTGGTACAGAGTAAATATTTTTACTACATACAAACGACTAGGTTAAATTAGAGAAAGGTGCGTCTTTTGGGAATTTCCCTTTATTAATAATATAGATACAACCTTTGCACATTAATAATCTTATGGGATTACAAAGGTTCATCATTAGGTGATCTTATTAATTAAATTATCTGACTATATATTAGTACTTATACTAGAATCAATAGTCAATCGGTTTCAAGAACGCCTATTATATAAATGATCTTACTAATTTCACAGGAGGACGATCTTGAATTATCGCGGTACATTCGACTTCGCCTAAATGTCCCAATTCTCGGAGGCAATTTCGGTGTTTTCGATGAACATTACACGCTTTGCGGTAATACTCGCAATAAAACGAACCTTTTAATGGCAAAGACCAATTGGAAACCGTTTGTCCGTGATGATTTAACAGATACTTGAACCGTTGAAATTGTTTGATACCCGATTGTGTAATTTTGAAAATGATTAATTTGTTGGATGGTCAAGACCTTGAAGAAAGGTTTGAGAGAGTTTTGTCATGAATTTGATGAATTATAATACTAAACATTCATAAAGATTAAATTTTAAGAAGTATTATCTTTTTGTACATGCTATATTGTATATACGAATAGTATATCAACAGACTTTCGGCTTTGTCCTTTTTTGCTATTGTTTATATGATTTTAAAAAGACCCTTACATTTGTAGTTTTGTCTTTACAAAATATAATATTTAACGTTCCTTAACTGATACTTGGAATCTTTGTGAAACAGGCGTAGATTCTGTACTATTGACTATTATACTAGATTAGATCGAATCACCGTAGCAACTACCTATTTGTCAACTCATCTCCGTTTCATAACCTCCAGTTTCTCTATTTTTAGAGCCACTTTTATATTAGTTCCAGATGAATATGACAGTTGCTTGTTACAAGTATCTGTATAATGAATTCTTATTTCTGTTTAATGCTATATTGCAACGACAGTGTAGGATACATACACAATATCGTGAAGCTCCAGACGTATTAGACACTGTTACGAAAATGAGAAGGCTTAACAAGATGATATAGTTACGTGCGATACCCATAGTGCGGCAATAGCAGTTGTCGACACTTAGCACTCAAACGTTTATGGCAGCGGTTAAACATAATAGCGAGCGAAACGCGTATCGTTAATAATAATACCCCAATATCAAGTGTTACTGCACTTCGTTTATGCTTCATAAAAACAATATCAAGGACATTTCCTTACCAAATGTTGATATCTCATAAAACTTATTACACACTACGTTCATAAATTTTTCTTCCTATATCCGACGAAAATCACGCACAATTTCGCCACCGGCCCCAAGCGAAGTAGTTCTTTCTCATGCAAAATACGTATACAACACACGCAACCCCTGCGTTCCGATTTATTTTCAAAAGGAACAATGCGAAACAATAAAAAAGCGGCGTACGTGCGAACACGACTCTTCGTATCGCGTGACCTTCAGGATAATAAGTGACGGCTAGGTCGGGATTGAATTTATTGTTGTGTCATTTTATCCCTTTTGTTATTATATTTTGCAAATAGTTCGAAGAGGTCCTTACTTGTATTGTATTATATAATCATGATTTAAATAGATGAACTATTTAGAATTTACGACGCGAAACGTTTTGAATTAATAGAAAATGTGCGCCCATAAAGTGCAGAAGAGGTGAATGACCTTAATTAATTTCTTAAATTAAATAAATGTTTAGTTAGAAAACAGTCCATTTGAGTTAATTACCTCAAAATATAAATATTGCAAATTCTAGGGACACTGGATGAGTACCTCGGCTCTAATGTTCATGTAATTATAAGCGTAGGTCAACATGGGTTAAAGTAACCCTCCATCCTGTATATCCATGGGCGTACCCAGTGGGGGGCAGGGAAGCTCAGCTGCCCCCCCTGGATTTTGAATGCCTATGGTATCTACTGTTGTCGACGAAAGTTATGGAAACATACCGTAACAGTCGTATGGCTGAGATCAGCTGAAGACAGCTTAAATGGACTTTGTATGCTCAGTGTAAACAAAAAACTTGTAAACGATATAGGCGATTCTGTCACGGGAGACGACATAAAACGTTTTGCTTATGATCCTCGAATATTAATTTTAAAATAGATAAACAATTAATTTAATAAAACAATTTAAAATAAATAAATGAATATTTATTTATTTACTTAATATTTTTTCTGACTACCTATAAAGCAGGATCTCCTGTGGGTCGGAAAGGTGGGAGGAGGTCAGTGTCGATGAGCTGGCAGGCCGAATGCACGCAGTGCTCTAGAGGAGGTGTGCGATGCGAAACGACCTTGACACGGACTTGGAGGGATAATTGCTGGCCGCCTATCGTCAGCTAAAAAAGAGCTGCAGCTGACGATACATCGCACTTTAGTGAGCGCTCTTTAGAGCGAGCGAGGGAGGAGCTGCTAGTGTCCCTACATAGATACCTGTGGGAGACAACTTATCGTGGTGCGCGGGGAAAATTCCGCACCGATGGAAACGCTGTCGCCGGAGCTCCTTCTGCGCCTGGTTGAGGAACTTTTTCCTCACTCGTTACGAGCTCGTTACGTATATAAGAGCACGTTATATCACAAATGGCTCCTCGCTCCGTGATTGAAAAAATTATGGCTCCACCATAAGTCAAGAAGCAAGATATGGAGAGGGCGCTCGATCGATTGAGGGCCAGAACCACAGCACACCATGTGTTAGATGGGCAAGCTCTTCGAGAAGATTCTCGCTGTCCGTCTCATTCATCGCCTCGAAGAGGTAGGGCCGGGTCTGTCAGGGGTTCAGTACGGGTTAAGGGTGGGTCGATAAACCATCGATGTCCTGGACGCCGTAAAAACCCGGACCGCGAAAGTGGTGGCCCGTGGAGACGTGGTCTTGGCTGTATCACTGGACGTAGCACACTCCGATACCACGGGGTGCCTTTCTGTCTTAGAAGGCTTTGGGGGTCATACTGGATGGTCCTCTGGAAGAAGGGCAATTGACGACGTGTCCGGCATCAGGTAGACTGTGATGTTCCACAGGAGTCTGTTCTCGGCCCAATCCTGTAGAACGTCGGTTTCGACTGGCTCCAGCGACCACCCGTCCTTCCCGGGATTTGGATGTAATGCAGAGGACACTATCATCACAGCGACAGGGCGAAATTTCCAGGAGGCGGTATGTCTGACCAAAATCAAATTTGATGCCATAGCAGTCAGAGCGATACAAGGTTACCGCTCTGGGAACTCCATATCGAGGCGCTCGCGGAAGTGTGACTGTTCCAGGTGGAAGCCAAGGCGAATGGCAACGGTCCAGGATCAGCGGAGGTAGGGTGAATCAGGTCTCTTTTTTTAAGCAGTGGAAACTTTTAAGTTTCCTTGGTGGTAGGGCTTTGTGCAAGCTCATCTGGGTAGGTACCACCCACTCATCAGATATTCTAACGCAAAATAGCAGTACTTGGTATTTTTGTGTTCCGGTTTGAAGGGTGAGTGAGCCAGAGTGGGAGGGGTGATCCACCTCCACTTGAGTTGCTGGGTAGCAAGAAGAAGCGGCACACTTACGCTTAGGCTGACGCAGGTGCTTACCGAACATGACTGTGTCGGTAAGTACCTGATCGGGATAGGGAGTCGGGAGGTATCATCCACTTCCCACGAGTGTGGTGGTGTTGGATGGCGATGGTCTCCTTTTGTAAGAGTGTCATGTCGCAGAAGGAGGCCGCGGAGCAACAGCGTGAGAAAACCAAGGAAGAGACGTCGGCGCTATGCACATCTTCTCGCCCCGTAAGTGTCGCTGAGACTAGTTGGGTTTTCAATATCCCGGTAACCCAATTAGGAAAGGAGGCCCGCATAGGCGGGCTAACAGTCGGGGCGCCATGATAGTATGCACAAGCGATCCCTAGCCACCCTCCCGAAGAGATGGTGAGGCTACCGTTGGTTTTTATTGGGAATTACGGTGCTCTGGGGTACCAGGCGATATACATAGCCTCCCCCACTTCATGTGGGGTAAACGCGTAAATGTGTTTCTCCAGCGAGATAAAAAAAAGGATCTCCTGTAGTTTTATGTTTCTACTCGACACTATATACCTAATGGTTCGTGTTTTGTGAAGGGCAAAACAAGCGCGGGGGACACGGCTCAAGAAATTTCTCAGTAACCCTCCCCCCCCTGGATCAAAAGCTGGGTACGCCCATGTGTACAAGATGTACTTCTGTGTAAATGAATATTAAATTACAATGTGCCCGTATTTTTATGTAGCGCTAAGGATTAATTATATATTAACTTACAGGATCTTTTTTTTTCTTTCAGCGAAGTATTTTAATAGACTCGGCCTAAATACATACAAATTTAGGGTCAAAAGTTGTTAGACTAACATTATAATTCTTTACGGGACAAATACTTTTAACAACTGAAAAGTCCACTTTATCCGCTCTAAGGAATTCTCAAGGAATTGTACAGTCAAAAAACACCGGACCCGGCCGTACGAAAACATTTTCGATATAAAAAGCGTAACTCCTTGTGTATATTATCAAAGCTGGCATACCTTGCCTTGCTCAAAGGCTCACATTCTCGACAATCTGAGGCGGAATTCCAACCGAGATTTAACTACACAATAATTTTACTTGGCGCTGCACTGAGAGGCGCCCCTTCGTTTTTACTCGCACTTTTGATTATACCAATTCTCGTTGGTGTAACAGAGTTGTCAAGATCTTTATTAATCCTTAATAAAATGAGGAAGTTTGCAAACGTAGCGGAAAATAAGAAAGCATAATTTATAAGAGAAATACGCATTGTTTGAAATGTTATTACATAAAAAGTAAACAGCCTTTAAAGTTTTATTGCAGGATAAAGGCCTTCTTCTTTCTTTATTAAGAGAACGCTCGGAGCTTGTTCCACCACGATACTCCAAATTGGATTGGTGCATACATATTTAGCAGAGTTTTGTCTGACACATTCTAAATTTGAACCCACAACCAACGCAAGATTCATATGTTCTCGCCTCTGAACCAACTTGGCTTTGACTGTATGAAATGTTTTATTGGGTGAAAATTTATTTTAAATTCCTTGTAATATTTAGATCCAACATATATTATTTATGACTTGATTTGAGTTTAGCGTGAGCTTAAATTAGTCTAAAATTTACTTATTTTTAATAAAAAAATCTATATCATCAGGTATTCAATATAAATCAAAATGTAAACATTTTAATATATACCATACCATTGTTAGTATAACACTAAGGTTCACAGGCGACGGGATGACGTCACCCCAGTAGAAATAATATAAGCAATTTGATAGAACAATAATTTTGCAGTTTCATATAGTTCTAATCGGATAAGTTATTATATTTTTATATGAACTAAGTTTTTTTTTTAAATATGAAGTGACGTAAGCAAAAATAATGGCACACATCCACGCACACATATTTAACAACATGAAAACAAATTATCCATTGGCCTGCTTTGAAGCAGTTACGTATTATGTATATAGGGATATTTGGTCTACTGTATCCGTTACAAGTATTCTATCAGCAGTTTTCCTACTTCTTAATTCTCATGCTCAATGTACAGGCAAAGTCGTTTATAATATCTAGTGTTAATTAAGAAGCTTCTACGGAAATTTTCTTTCTCTAACGCCTTTTCTCAGTCACAGTTAACATAATTGAAAAAGCATTAACTTTATTAATGTAGATGTTCGCTGGATATTTTATTCAAGGTTTCACTTATCTTTGATTAAAATTGTTTCCATTTGTTAGATTAAAACATTTTATAATAAAATTAGTTTTAAATTATGGGTATTTTCTTTTTTAATAGCCGCTTAAATTATTTTTAATTGCAGGGAAGTTAAAATATTAGTTTATATATTTATTTTATATACTTCGAAACTTTTAATTTATTTAAAATTATTGTATATTCATTCATTGTCTTATTAGACAAGTCGTCGCTTTATTTTCGCAGATACCATGATTAAATAATATTACACCGCAATTTTTAAACACCGCACCGAACCCTTCACCTGTACACAGTCTGGCAAACATTTCAAAACACGAACTACCATAATTTATTTTGACAAGGATAAATACAGTATTTAGGAATATTCATTCGTACAAAGCCTTAGCTATACCCGATTAAAATCAGAGGCACCAAATAGTAACATCTTACATACACAACACTGTAAGCCACCTCTATGAACTCAAAACTCCCCCGCAAGTTTGTAATATACCTTGCCTTTATTTTAAAAACGCTATTAAAACTAGTCTTTAGCCGTAAACCCCGGGGATATGAGCTGATTTTATAAAAATATATAACGTTCCTGTAAACTTACTTCAAAATTTGTTATATGAAACTAACCGGGGCTCGGTGAAGAATTTAAAAAATAAGACGATACTAAGATCGTAAAAAAAGATAAGGGAACACGTCCTTAATCCACGTTATTTTTTATATCGGTAGGTATGAAATATTAAATTATATTTAATCTAAGCTTATTATCACAAAAATGTAACCAGGCCAGATTTTAAATGAAATATTTATTTATTTATTTATTTATTACTTATTTATTAAAAACGAAATATTACTGTTTATTTTTATACTTGGCACCCATAAGCCTTGTCAGCATGTTTGGGTGTTGCTTAAACTAACAAACATAAAACTAAACTAAAATATAAATTTCTAGACAAAAACCGATTATGATTATGTATCGATTAATCGTCGCTGGTATTCTGTTGTTTGTCTATAATCTATACATATAATAAATCTGTAACTGGTCGATGTCTGTACATGGAAGATAAATGAGTAAAACTTTTATCGGGGGTCTTTATAAACACAATAGAACCCAAAACAATGATTAATAATTTTTTTGTCTGTTTGTCTGTTTGTCTGTTTGTCTGTTTGTCTGTTTGTCTGTGCGTTTGTGCACGCTAATCTTAAAAACGGCTTAACGGATTTGAGTGCGGTTTTCACTAATGTATTGTGGCTAACTTCACTTAACATTTAGTGTTTGTTTTATTTCAATCGGTTCATAAATAATAAAGTTATGTTAATTTAAAGATACACGTAGAACATTTATTAAAAAATGGTTATGGTCAAACTGAAAAGAGATTAAATATTACATGTAATTTACACTTTTGCTTATGATTTATCCTATATTTTGTCCTATAATTTTTAATCTCTTTATTAATTTATTATAAGTTTAGTATCCCTTCTAAAAATCAATAAATTATTATCTGTAGGAAAAGTACGCGCACCTGTTAGTTGTCAAAATCAAAAAGTTTTGTTAACAATTTCGTGTTTTCAGTAGCTTCGTGTGTTGTTTTTGCATAAAAACGAATATTGCATATATATTGTGTGTATCTTTATGATCTTATCTTATATCTTTCATAACAGTACGCTTTAAGACTGCGTGTGAGCAAGTCAGTTAACTCAGTGACAATAATTAATACGTAAATAGTATATAGGTGTATAAAAAAAGCCTAAAAAACAACTATAACAATAATACATGGTTTTAGAAGTGCTTGCTTTAAACATAAACGTGGTATATCACTTCTTAAAACTTTAAAGAGGTAAAATTTTTTCGTCAATTCGTGTTTCCTGTCAAAAGTTTTAAAACGGCAGATAAAAATTCAAACATTTTACCTACCGAAGGTTTTTCTAAACAACGAAATAAATAACAATTTAACGCGGAAAAAATGGCAACCATATTTTGAACTATATTTATTAGCCTCTGGATATATATAAGGAGTATTAGCCACTGGTTATGTATAAGAAGTGTAAATAGAGAGAAATAGCAATTTTGTTCAACATTAAAATAACAGAAATTACTTTAGAAGACCTCATTAATAAATGTAACAAGTATTTCAAACCGAGGAAAAATTTAACTATGGCCTGACATGTATTTTTTATGAGAAAACAAAGCAAACACGAAAATATAACCAACTTTATTACGAGTCTAGAAAATTTCAGTTTAAAATGCGATTTCATTGAATTAATAGTCATTGGTCAGTGATAAATTTACAGCGAATATGTGTTAGAGTAGCTCGCCAAACATCAAAGATTATTACAACGGTCTGATCTGTCACTAAAGAAAGCTATAGAGATAGCTAAAATAGTAGTGATCGAACAACAAAATACGGAGCACATAAATAAAAGCACTGAGACGTAGTCATCACCGTCATCATCTAATGAATATCAAGTGATGAAGGGGGAGTAAAAGGGTTAAACAACACACAGTACAGAATAGAGAAGATGTGCATATTCCTATGAAGTCAGACGGGCAACTAATTAAGAAGAGAACAAAATTGTAACACGTGGTTATATTTGCCTCATCCCAATATAAACCGAATAAAAGTATTTTGTAATCTCTCAGCTTAATTCAATTGGTCTTTGGCTACATCAAGCTTGCGACAGCATAATCATGAATAGGAAGAAGTAGATCTGTGCGAGCATATAATATATAATTAAGTGTACTCAGATATTGATATTATATATTTAAAAAAAAATCACTGCAAAAATAACATAAATAAGTTAAAAATAATAATGTATTAAATGTATTAATTTATATAAAATGAATGTACCAACCCATCTTAATATTCAATATTTAAGTTTGTTATAAATTTTGTACTGTAGTCATATTCTTGCTTGCCTTTTAATTGTATTTGGTTAAAAAATATATAAATAATATATATATCATTTATTTATTGCATTTTATTTGCCTTACTCAATGTAATAATGCTTAAGCTATGTGATTTCATTTATATTTTGTTTTTGTTAAATTTGTGTTTTCATTAAGTAATTAATTATATTTGATTATAAAAAAATATATATCTTACTACACCTTTACTGATTATGATGGTTTAGCTGTTTGATTTTATATATGATTTGATTATTTTAATGATTGTGTAATTATTGTTGGTGGAAACTTAGCTAATGTATGTATATATTTATATATATATGCTATAAGTGTCATCTCATTTTTAACACTTAACCTACCAGAGCGGTCAAATAACTGCTTTTGAAACTTTAATTAAAATTGTTATATAGCTGCTTTTGTTTGTATATTATATATTTTTTCTACATAAAATGGCCGCTTAAGCAGCTTATTCAGATGTGTGTCAAGTTCAATGGAAAACATTTGTTTTAATTCCCTTTTTTTGTTTAATTAAATTAGTAGCCTTGGTTAAGTCTGATTTTATTTAGTCTCTGACAGAAGAAACTTTTCCTTTATACTTTATATTGTACACATAAAATAACATAAATCTATAACAAAAACGAATTAATTAATAAATTATCCATACATATAAATAAAATTGAAGTTTCTGTCTGTTATTTCAAAATAACTGCCTGTTTTAAAGGTTATATGGCTATTTACGATTTACCAAAACCAAAGCAATCATTTTTTTAATTTTTTTACTGTCTGCATGTCTGTATCTTTTAATCGTCTAAAAATTGAAAAAACCGAATTATTATAAGAACTATTTCAAGATTCCGTTTAGCCTTTATTTCATCAAAATTAGTTGAGTCTATCAAAAGTTATAAAAATACGTATTTTTGTTGATATCTATTCACATAATATTATTACTCTTCCTAACTGATTCATTAACGCAGAGCCTAAACTGCGGGGGTTACAAACTTGAAATTTTGGCAGTTGATACATTTTATAATACCCACTAAGGTAGGATTTTTGGAAATTCTACCCCTAAAGAGTTGAACGATTGTTTAGAAACCAGTCATTTTTAAAGTTAGAAGCATGAAATTTAATGAACAAGCTTAAAAATAAATAAAAATGTATTTCAGCGTTTTTGAAAATCTAAATCTGAGAGGGTAAAAAAGGGGTTGAAAGTTTGTATGGGGATTCCGTCACTTTTGGTGTAAGAAGAATGATATTTAGTATTAAAGCTATGCATACGTATTTCGTCGGTTTTAGAAATTTAACTCCAAACGGGAGAAACGGGGTAAAAGCATTAGTATAAAAATTTAAAAAAATAGAAATATACTATTTGAGTTTTTTGATTGAATTAATAAACATGAATTTCAAAGTTTTTAGAAACTTTTATTTTTGTTTGGAAGAGTTGGGTGCAAATAATGAAATTCAAAATACCTACGCAATATCTTATATCAATATCTCTTAGGGAGAAATATACGAACTTCACTATGTTGGTGATGTTTGGATAAAAAAAACATATTCCATTATTGCCATATGTACCACTTAATTGGTATTCCCTAAGCTTATATTATTGTAAAGTTTCATTAAAATCCATTCAGTAGTTTATGCGTGAAAGAGTAACAAACGTCCATACATCCATACAAACTTTCGAGTTTATTATATTAGTAAAAAGTAGGATTATTATATGCCCTATACTGAACACACATACACTATACTGGATGGGCGAATAAATCGATTGGTAAATGTTTATATCTTATTGATTAAAAAATGTACGAGATAAAATCCTTATTTTACCCGTACGAAGTCGGGACGGGCAGCTAATTACTCGCTGATAACGTATCTTTCTGTAGGTAAAAAAGGTTTTTAAAAACAGTACAGCAGTTTTTTAGTTTATTCGCTACAAACAAACATACAAAAAATCTATTTTTACTTATTTATAATATTAGTATAGATAAAGACCACGCGCGAGCGAAGCTGCGGGCAACAGCTAGTTATGGTATAAAACTTGACTTGACTTTGCTACCAAGCTAGCATAGTATAATGTATGAAAACTTGGGTCGTATTATTTTGATCTGGTATATTAACTATTAATTGGAAGTTAAGACTACGAATATGAAGATTCTTAAGAATTATTTTGTTAACTAATATTAATTTCCTTTAGCTATAATAAGTGGCACTGGAGAAATGGTAAGCCAATCCTTACAATGGGTCGCCAACCTAAAATATTTGCACATACCTGTAATTATACCGGCACCCTTCAAACTGGAACACAGATGGCAATATGGCATAGCATAGTAAATTGCTGTTTGTCAGTTAAATAATCGATGAATGTGGTGTCAATACAAAACAAAGCATTACACTTACTTATAGATAGTTAGCAAACATACACGCGCGTTATATGAATAAAACTACGTTGAAGTTATATGTTACCTTTTTAAACGATTCTTAAATTGTAATAATGTTACTTTTTCATTGTTTTTTTTTTTTTTTTTTTTTTTTTTTTATTGTATTGGTTGGCGGACGAGCATATGGGCCACCTGATGGTAAGTGGTCACCAACGCCCATAGACAATGGCATTGTAAGAAATGTTAACCATCACTTACATTGCCAATGCGCCACCAACCTTGGGAACTAAGATGTTATGTCCCTTGTGCCTGTAATTACACTGGCTCACTCACCCTTCAAACCGGAACACAACAATACAAAGTACTGCTGTTTTGCGGTAGAATATCTACCTTGATGTACCTTGTGTGTTTTTACCTTGATGTACTTGTTTCCGTTTGTGGAAGAGCGGGGACTCCTAACACAAGTTAATTCCATTACTTAAAAGGAGCTCCCTAGCTGTATCTGTTGTATCTAGGTATAAGTTACAGAAATAAACAATTTTTTTTTTTTTATTTTTTTTTTTTTCATTAGAAACTACCACTTGTTCGGAAAAGAAACCCAGCCCTGAGAAGAACTGACGAAAGATGCTCCACGGATTGTTTTTAGTTCAATAATGGCTTGGGCTATCCTCCTTTTAAGAAGGTTTGGAGCTGCACCATGCTACTTCAATGTAGGTTGATGAATACATGAATGGCAGATTTTCATCCGAAACATGCCGGTTTCCTAACGATAATTCCTTCACTACCGTTTGGTTTTAAGCCCCCGTTCTTTGGTTAAGTTGCGACTCGACTCTTACATACTTAGACGATATTCTAGAACTGTTTTTTTTTTTTACTATAATATTAAAGGCACCTGCTTTTTTATTAAAGTTCCAATTAAAATTTACAAAATCGTCTATGTTCCACTCCTGTACTCTTGTACTCCCTACTCATACATTGATTATAAGGCACAACGTAAAATTCAATGATGAAAATAAATTTCTGCCTAATAACAAGGATATTATTTAATCCTGGGTAACTTTTTACTTCATCATAGAGTTTTTTTTTCTATTTGTGCGTCACGCAAAAGGCATATTAGTCGTTTTTTATGAATCCGTACCGAATTGTGTAACAAAAGTATTAATTTTTATGCTGATAAAATGAGTTTTAAAAAATTTGAGAATTGTTGAAAAACTTTGTAATACATTTGTTCAAAATCCACAACAGTTGAAACTATATACAAAAAAACCATATGAGTTCGTTACCTCGTGCCTTCTAATGCTGAGGTGTTCTTGATATTAGTTAATTATGTAAATTATACATAAGCGACCAAATATATATATACTGTGGCATAAAGTAACAGTCAGTAAGTGTCATATTTTATCAACAATATATGCTGCTTCAATATATGCTGGAATACCACACATTTGGTACCGGACAATTTTTGACTGTAAATTTTTGATGTCACACCAAAATATAAAGCAACGATAAAAGTATTGGACATGTCACGGGATTAAATGTGGACAAAAGCAGAAACTATAGAAATCGGTTCTATAATTATTGAATGGATTTATTCTAAGCTTAAATGAAAATTCTATTTTGAACTTGGGTTGCTGTTCTTCTTACTTCAATCCTAATTACTGTAGTCGTGAATTCAGGCATACCTAATATTATTAAATGAAATGTACTAAATTAATTTCAATAAACAAAATTATCAGTACTAATTTTCAAAATAAATAATTTTAATGTAAAATAAAACAACAGTTGGGGCAATAATAATAGAACCGCGCTTGTAGGAATCCGCGGACTATTATACAAGACAATCGAGTTTCACAGTTCGTTTTCAAACTACATTAACACTCGTCGCTTATAAAAATACAATGCAACAATCACGGTAATGAAAATAAGCACGACACTACAAGTGTCTTGTAAATATTCAACGGCAATCTAACGCTTAATAGAAACATACAACTTTGGAATTTATTTCCGAAAGCCGAGAAATTATAGTGGTTTTATGAGAATCGTTTGTTCAGCTTACTTCGTTGGTGTTTTTTTATTAAATTGTAAAATATTATGATTTGCATATATCACATGCAAATAAATATATACGCTCAGCTTAATTTATCACGCTATTTACACAGAAATATTAATATAAACGTTGAACATTATTGTAACACAATAAAATCTAAGTATTTTCAAAAGTATTACTTTAATTTTTAATATAACATATATTATGTAGTCACTGATCATAAATAATAACGAGGTCTTGTTGAAACATTGCTTTAAATAGTCGAAAGTTTTTTTTACGTTTCCTTACGTTGTTTTTCAGCGCCGTGCACGAGATTAATTATAAACACAAATTAACCACATAAAAATTAATTAATGCTTGCTTGAAGTCACTTAGTGGAAAAGCTTTGTGCAAGCTCGTCTAGGTAGGTACCACCCGCTCATCAGATATTCTACCCCAAAACAGCAGTACTTGATATTGTTGTGTTCCGGTTTGAAGGGTGAGTGAGCCAGTGTAATTACAAGCACAAGGGACATAACATCTTAGTTTCCAAGGTTGGTGGCGCATTAGCGATGTAAGCGATGGTTAAAATCTCTTACAACGCCAATGTCTATGGGCGTTGGTGACCACTTACCATCAGGTGGCCCATATGCTCGTCCGCCTTCCTATGCCATAAAAAAAAGAATCAGAAAAGTCCGAAGAGTTTATCAGTTATGTCCAACTGGTGGAAACTGGACCATCACGACTTTATATAATGGTTATAAATATTTAAGAAATAAATTTTTAGTTACATGTAGTTAATTATTTAGGTGAAATGGATTATATCAAATTTTATACTTGAAATCCTTTGAAAATAATAATAATAAATAATATTAAATATTTAATTTTTTGAGCTATTTGTACAAACACCACTAGGGGTTGTTGCCTTTCTAGATATTTGAAAATATATTGAGCTTACTTGTTGTGTAGTTAAACACTTTTTTTTTACTTTCTTTAAAAATAAGAAGACATCATTTCTTAAGTTAAACCTTCAAACATTTACAATATATTGTTAAATGTGTTGTTATTCAAGTGATTATCTATTACAACTACGAGTAGCAACGCGAAGCCAATATTTCAATAATAAAACGTACTGCGAATATTATCATTTCATGAGTGTGCAATTTTTTATTAACCACATAAAAATTAATTAATGCTTGCTTGAAGTCACTTAGTGGAAAAGCTTTGTGCAAGCTCGTCTAGGTAGGTACCACCCGCTCATCAGATATTCTACCCCAAAACAGCAGTACTTGATATTGTTGTGTTCCGGTTTGAAGGGTGAGTGAGCCAGTGTAATTACAAGCACAAGGGACATAACATCTTAGTTTCCAAGGTTGGTGGCGCATTAGCGATGTAAGCGATGGTTAAAATCTCTTACAACGCCAATGTCTATGGGCGTTGGTGACCACTTACCATCAGGTGGCCCATATGCTCGTCCGCCTTCCTATGCCATAAAAAAAAGAATCAGAAAAGTCCGAAGAGTTTATCAGTTATGTCCAACTGGTGGAAACTGGACCATCACGACTTTATATAATGGTTATAAATATTTAAGAAATAAATTTTTAGTTACATGTAGTTAATTATTTAGGTGAAATGGATTATATCAAATTTTATACTTGAAATCCTTTGAAAATAATAATAATAAATAATATTAAATATTTAATTTTTTGAGCTATTTGTACAAACACCACTAGGGGTTGTTGCCTTTCTAGATATTTGAAAATATATTGAGCTTACTTGTTGTGTAGTTAAACACTTTTTTTTTACTTTCTTTAAAAATAAGAAGACATCATTTCTTAAGTTAAACCTTCAAACATTTACAATATATTGTTAAATGTGTTGTTATTCAAGTGATTATCTATTACAACTACGAGTAGCAACGCGAAGCCAATATTTCAATAATAAAACGTACTGCGAATATTATCATTTCATGAGTGTGCAATTTTTTTGCATACAACAACGAAACATTAAAAAATGAGAAAAAAAACATTAAAAAAAAAGAATTTTAAGATACGTTACGCTAGTGTAACGGCTACATTTTCACACGGTTCGTTTCCAACTCAATTAAAACTCTTGAAAAATTATGAGCGCATTCCGTAATTTGAACCCGGGAATTAAATCGTTATTATTCTATAATTATATTGTATGTTTAATTTCATCATCATTATCTTTCAGCCAATCACTATTCACTGCTGGATGTAGACCTATTCCGAAGTGGGCCAAAAACGATTCGTAAGATCAGTAGTGCACCCATTGGGTAACATAATATTAACAATATGACTGGCTCGTTTGTCTAGTGGCTAGATATAAGGCCGCAGATCCGGTGGTCCTGGGTCAGTCCCCAGGACGGGCCAGTAAAAAGTTATTGGGTTTTTCTGTCAGAAAATTCTCAGTAGCAGCCCGGAGTCTGGAAGTTGGAACTATGTACACTCCCGTGCCTCGGAAATCACGTACAGCCGATGGTGAAGCACGTGAACTCTTTCTGGTCGTATCGTATTGCCGTCACATCGGATTATGAGAGCTAGGGAATAGAGGATGTACAATAGAGCGTTTGCGCACACATTTGTGCATTATAATATCTCGTGCGCAGTTGGCTAACCTCTCTTGAGATTGGCCGCATTATTATTATTAACAATATGAATTTGTTATAAGCGTGAGAAAAGGGCGTCGTAAAAGTACGTAACCCAGTGTTCAATATATCTATACATCGATTAGAACGATGGTAGAATAATATCGTTTATCATTTCAGTAATTTAATTCGTATTATCGAACTTGAAACTTTATATTGACTTTGCTAACCTTTGTGTGAAAGTGTCTGTTTGACAGGAACTTGTGTGAACATCTAGACGTATTGACATAAAAAGATCACATGCAACTCCTTAATCCTCTTTTTGCGGTCATAGTTTTAAAACATGACACAATAAAATGAAAGGAATCCACGGAACGACTTCTCATCAAATTTATTGTCCCCATTTTCTCCCTTATATTCCATATATAAAATAAACACGAAATATTCACCGTAACGAATTGTTTTATAAAACAACAAAAATAATAACACTTAAATCTCCACGTGCAGGCTGTAACGTTTCGGTGCTACCCAACATTCATAAAGGCTTACAGCAAAGCTGTGTGTCAACGCAGAATAAAACGGGTGGCCTACTTTGTACCGCGTAATTAAATAAGTATGACATGTTTTATATATTGAAGCGATAAGTTCAGTTGTGAAATCATATAATTGTTTTACATTTCATGGAAAATTGCACTGCATATTATAGGTATTATGTCAGATGAAACAACTCATTAAATGTATTAATGTCTCAGTTTCAATGATATCCATGATTATTACTCTTATGTCAATGTAAAAATAAGTCAATTGTAGTGTTGATTCATTTATACATTGACATAAGAGTAAAACTACTAAGAGATTTTTGCAATGTAAAATGCTAATAGCTAAATACAAGTACTAATGGACAAGAGGCAAAAGATATTGTTAGTGCTATTTTCGCGAATAATCCAAGCCGCAATATAGCAAGCGACGCGCGACTCTTCTAATCTATATACCGCACCCTTTTGTAATAAAGAAAAGCAACCGCACTCTTCGAAGCAGTACCGATGCGGCCGTGTCAAAATACTGTCTCAACGGACTATGAAATGTTATCTCAACCCATGGCTTACTTACTTGTGCACTATAATATATATATGTTGCGCAGTTGCCAAAATCAGTACTAAAATTTGGGCTGCACTATAAATCTAGAGTTATTAATTATTATTTATTGTGTATATTCGCCCATTGAAATCTTCAGCTTATAAAAATACAGTAGTGGCGTACCTCGTAATATATCAGGTGGTTAGAGGACTCAAGGAAATCTAAGCGTTTGATATTAAACGGTTCTATTTAGCGCTCTGTTTGTTGGTTTGTTTGGGTCAAATTTAGTAATTGAAATTTGATCCCCTTCCTGTTGACAGATTTATCTAATATTTAGTACACACCCTTAGTTCTGATGACAATACAATTTAATACATTTTGTATCTTTGTAAATCCAAAATGGCCGTCGCGTCGCTTAGATTATATATTTTTTCACAACCCCTTCAATAAATGGGTATCAAATGAAAGAGCTTAACTAGTAGAATACTGTACGCTATGACAAATTTTAAATCTAAGATGGCCGCCAGCACGAAATTGCATTTATATAGGCATTGACCGGACAAAAAAATACCCTTAGATGGATGAGGGGAGTGGTGTGATGACTGGTACCTAGGGTCTACCGAATTATTTTTTAGTTTTTAGTACATTTTTACATAATTATTATCTTCATACACAATAAAACCGTTACTTATTTTTTTATTTTGAATTTATCATAATATTAAGGCACGTCATTATTGCGGTGTGCGTATGAAGGTATGTTTATTTAGGCTGCAAATAATCCTTCTAAAGATAAATGTGGAGACGCAAATAGCATCCTTGTTTGCTATACGCTGTCTGTATGTTGTTCTAGTGTAGCCTCAGTTACGATGCTAATTACAAAAATAGATAATTCTTGCAGAATATTTAAATACGAGTATAATTAATAATTTTATTAATATACAACGTTGTCTCATAGCTGATTATTCTTGCTAGAAATGCAAATACATTTTTGCAGCATAAATATTTAGTTAGATTATGATCTTATGAACACGGTCAGATATATATTCGATCGCTAGAGAGTTATAATTTATATTAAAGTTTAATTATGAACTGACCTGCTATATTGAAGCTGCCGATGATCAAGGTCCATAGGGAGAGCACTCGCGTCGAGCTGCGGAGCGAACACTCCATTTTACAGTTCTTAATTATTACTGCACTGCACTGATGTTTGATTACATTTTCGCATTCATCTCTTTTATTAAACCTGAAACCAAAGGAAATTAGATTTGATGTTAATATTTTATTAGATAGCTTACTTTTTTTTTAACTCAAAACATCTGATTAAATTATTTATTTATCATCTGTTGTAGATTTACATGAGTCTGAATTAATTTCGTTGTATGTAGGTTTTATAACATGCTTTTATTAAGCATCGAGCTGAGATGAATTATAATCTCTTACTTAAGAATTTAATGTTACTTGATCAATTTGAAACTGAGATTTGTGGCGAAATATTAACGTGAAATATATTAATACCTTCTTACATCAAAAAAAAAAAAAAATTATAATATAATGGCAGTCGAGTATACTAATTATTGTTGACGTCACGACTAAGCGACGTTTTGAAAACTTTTGGGCTTGTTTCTAAGTGATCCTTTTTATGAGTGTCTCAAATGTCTGTAGCCATAAAAGAATAATTTTTAAGGCAGTTAAGTCTAAAATAAGCTTATATAATAACTACTTTCAGCCTGCGACTTTAGTCGAGTGTGAGTGAGGGAACAGGTACCTTTGGCAACGTGTGCCCAAAGTTTAATGATGATCGGTTTATTTATTAAGACGTGAAAGCTTAACAAACAATCTCACTTTTGCATTTATAATATATAGTTCAGGTAATATGCAAAACTTTAAAAAAAAACCATTTACTTTTTTTGAACGAAGTTCTTTTACGCGGCTTACAGTAGAGTGAAATGGCAGTGGCCCAAGGTCATGTCACATAAAGAGATAGCATTCATACCGTGCATACCAAATGCTACAAAATGCGATGCGTTGGACATTTGACCGCACCATTTTTTTATATAAAATAAATCATTCCACATTCACTAATAGTCTAAACTTATCTTAGACTAAAGTTGTAAATCAAACTAGCTGTCTCCAAAAGTTGTTGAGTCAGTATGCTTCAACTCCGATAGTTAAAGTCCAAGAGTGCTTCTTAAATATTTTTTCACATCTATGATCTTTTATTATTACTTTTTAAATCTCCATGACAAAACGAAAGCGTATTGATTAGATTCTTTTTTAAAATTCAGGTTGCCTAAAAATCGTTAAAACCTCAAAAAGTTTGATATAATTATCATTTGTTTTACAATCGCTTTCAAACGCATCTGTTCGTAATTTATCGCTTCGTTAATTTCACGATTTTGTAAGACCATTAACTTGACTTAATAGATAAGCTGAAGACTGACGGTGATCAATCTTCATATTTCCCAAACAACAACTGACATAGTACGTTCGTCTCACTAAGTGCTACTAACGATCCGATTTCTTAGAGAAATGCCGCTAAAATAAACCGAGAAATAGTAAATTTCATTTAATTGACCGAAGCTTTTACGTTGATAACGCTAAAGGTTTTTGTAAGAAATTTGAAATTACCAGCCGTCGAATAATAAGAATTTTAACGCTTTTATTTGCTCACTGGTATAAAATCACGATTTATTTTTTTAAATTTTATCTTTATTAAAATATTAGTTGTAATTACAGCAAATGAATTTTTTATTTTAAAAGCGTTATTATTTTACTTAATAAACTTGAGCGTCTCCAAAATCTTTGCATCCGATTCATATTTGGTCTTCGTAAATATGATCACGTTTCTGAATTTCGTAAAAAGCTCAAGTGGCTCCCAATCCGGCTTCGCAGGAATACTCACATCCTTCAACTTCTGTACTGTATTCTGTTCAATCCGTCTTCTCCTTCATATCTAAAAGAACGTTTTCAATTTCTTAGTTCTTCACATAGCCATAATCTTCGTTCTGAAGAGAATTTGGTTTTAAAAATACCACCCCATACAACATCTTTTTATAGTGACTCATTTACAGTCCATTCAATTCGTCTTTGGAACTCTCTTCCACCAGAAGCAAGACGTGCACCAACTATTACTTCTTTTAAAAAAATGATAAAAGAGCACTATCTTGCTTCATGAAGAAATACTGCAATTAAATATTTTATTTATTATGTAAGTATCTATAGTATGTAAATGTATATATTTATAATGTGTATGTATATTATTATATAATTATATATTTATGGAATATTTATTTATATATCGTATATATACATATATATATTGTATCTATTTTTTTTTTGTACACCCCTACCATCCTATCTCTCTCCTCTACCAAAGGTTGCCTGGAAGAGATCGCTGTTTTAGCGATAAGGCCGCCTATTGTACATTTTTCTTTTCTTTGTTTTTGTTTTACTCCTATTATTTTTGTCTATTTTGGTGTGCAATAAAGAGTATATAAATAAAATAAATAAATAAATTTTTTCATTTTTTTTTTAAATACTTCATATTAATGAAATTATGTAAAACAAGTTAAGGAAGAAAGAAAGAGAAGAAGGTTATTGTTTTACCAAATTGCCTGTATATTTTTCGTAAGTAAAAAAAAATAAAAGTGGACCATTTAATTACCAAAACTTTTTCCTACTAATAAAACACCTATTTTTTTATAATCTATATCTTACGTCACAGTGTATTCGGTATTTTCAAATTTACAATTTAAAATATATTTGCAAATCTATACATTAATAAGTAAAATAAAGTAGCAGTTTCAGTGTTCATGTTCCCCAACTGGGCAAAGGCTATCTTCTTTCGGAGATGGTTGGAGTTTATTCCACCACGCTGCTCCATGGCGGGTTGATGAACACACATGTGGTACTTTTTCAAACAGAATAAGCAGGTTTCCTAACAATATTTTCTTTCATAGCGAAACACGGGAAAAAAATGCATATAATCAAATATTAAGCACATGACAAAACAGTGGTGCTTGCTCGAGTTTGAACCTGCAATCAACGGTTAAGATACATGAGTAATGTGACTCGTCAGTAATTAAAACTTCTTAGCATAACACAGTGAAATTATATGAATCAACTAATCAATATATATTATAAACCTACATACTTGTATGGGGTTTTCCAATAGGGACGCTTGAACTTTGACAGCTGATTGCGGCCATGTTGTTTGAGTGACAGCTGTCAAATGCAGTGTGTTATATTCATTCCGTCCTCCCAAACCACCATGGCAGGTTACAGTGTCGAGCAGCACGTGCAAATCATAAAATTGTTTTATGAAAATGGGTCTTCAGTTCGAGCAACATTCCGCGCACTTCGCCCGTTTTACGGTCGCGATGATCGTCCTGCCGAGTCGACTATCCGTCGATTGGTGGACAAATTCGAGTCAACCGGGTCAGTTAACAATCAGCCGGTTCCCGTGCGTCAACGTAACGCGAGATCTGCCGAGAATATCGCCGCTGTGCGCGACAGTGTCCTCGAAAACCCGCGGCAGTCAATTCCGCGTCGCGCACAGGAACTCGGCCTTTCGCAGACGACAACTTGGCGAATTTTGCGTTGTGACTTGAGCCTGCACCCGTACAAGATCCAGCTGACCCAAGAGCTCAAGGTTAATGACCATAGACAGCGCCATGTGTTCGCTGACTGGGCATTAGAGCAGTTGGAAGTTGACGCCGATTTTGGCAAAAAAATCATCTTCAGCGACGAGGCGCATTTTTGGATGAATGGCTATGTCAACAAGCAAAATTGCCGTATTTGGGACGAGACCAATCCACACGAGGTTCACCAAGTGGCAATGCACCCGCAGAAAGTGACTGTTTGGTGCGGATTTTGGGCCGGAGGCGTGATTGGTCCGTATTTTTTCGAAAACGATAATGGTGTGGCCGTCACCGTCAATGGTGAGCGATACCGGTCGATGATAACCAACTTCTTTTGGCCTGAAATCGAGAATATGGATCTGGACAACATGTGGTTTCAACAGGACGGCGCTACGTGCCACACAGCACACGCTACGATGGAAGTTCTGCACGATCAAGCGCCCTTAATGGAAAACCCTATATATGCATAACAATATATAATTTCTCCTTACCCGAAGAGACAACTTACCTTAGAAAACAATTCTATGGAGTTTTTGTAAAACTGCTGAATTTATTAGATAAAACTTTATCAAATGTACGTGTACAATAATATTGATTAACTGTATTACCATCATCATATTCTAAAAATGTGCAAGGTTAAAGAAACATATATGAACATGCTTATGTAATCACATATATTTACATAGACACACCCTTATATAATAAAACACGCACAATCTAACATTGCTCATTAAAAAATTTGAATGTCAAACTTGGTCGTATAAATATGAGATATAAGTCAATTAGGCATTCCCTATTAGTTTAACAAATTCCCTACTCAGTCCAGGAAATCAAAGAGATTCTCGTATTTTTTATACTTTCTCCTCCTTTTTTTACTATAATTATGTGAATATTGTACGTAATTGTGTATTAAATAAACAGTGTTTAATTTCATAGTCGATGAAATACCAATAATTGAAAAATATTTACAGAATAAGAAATTATCTTGTATAAAAATTTAGCGATGCAAAGTATTTTAATAAGAAAGAATTTTGTTTATTTTGATATAAGCAATTTAATTTTAATAAGTCTAGAAATATGCCTTATATACTTGCCTTGCCTTAAGCGTTATGCTTAAAGCTACTTTATGAAATTGTTTTAAAACGGAGAAAGGCTAAATTTTTTTCAAATTTGTAATACATAGTTTTGTAATACATTGTAAGAAATATTAACCATTGTTTACATCCCTACTTAAGAAGGGAGAAGTTATGTCCCTTGTGACATTTGTTCCGGTTTGAACGGTGAGTGATTCAGTGTAATTTCAGGCTGGATGGACATAAAATTTAGTTCCCATAGCTAGTGATGCATTAGCAATTTATTGCATGTTAAATGCGTATAACACTTTCAATGTCACTGGGCGGTAGTGACCACTTGCCATCAGGTGGTGGTATTTATAAGTGGTCTATCCAATGACGTCACACTGTTAGTCGAAAACTGAAAATAAAATCCCAAAAATATTCCTATAATTGTAACAAATTATTATTAATTAGTGTCAAAATCAATGTATCTTCACAACTTATAATATTATAGACTTATATTAAACGGCATTAATTAATTATTTACCTTTAATTTAGCTTAATAGAAATGCATAATAACCTATTATAAAATGCAACGCTTATTTCTGTTCTAATATTGATGAATTTTATACGAATCTCTAAATAGATTTTCTTTTCAAATTCAATCGATTTTATGCTTGAGGTGGGTACTATGACAGCCGAAGTAGGGATCAGTATACGACATTTAATTTACCGGTAGCCGATTTCTTTTGAAGTATTGAATTACTGAATAACTAAAGTGTATTCAGAAATTCGTTCAAAATAAACAGATAAAATAAATGAGAAAATAATATGAGAGTTTCTGTCAATTCGTTGAAACGTTATAATAAATCAAATCAATTAATTAAAGTTCGTTATTTACTTGAAAAGTGGTTTCTCGCTCGGGATAATTTTCACTTTAAAATTAAAGTTTTATTACTAAGTAATAAATAATAAATTGTAGTTGTAACTTATTTATATTACATATTAATTTATCAACTACATTTTTCTTGTGACGTACTTGGTGGTAGGCCATCTGGGTAGTTACCACCCAGCCATCACATATTGTACCACCAAGTAGTAATAATTAGTACTGTTGCATTTTTGGTACGAATGGTGAGTGAGCCAGTGTAACTACAGGCACAAGGGACTTTTGTTCTTAAGGTTGATGGCGCAATGGCGATGTAAGGATTGATTTCTCACAGCACCAATGACAATCACCATCATGACAGCATACCACCTGGAGGCCGGTGAATATTGATATAAGAAACCTAGCGCCTCTTTAAGGCAAGAGTATTTCTAGACTTCTATTAAATTTAATTTCTTATATCATATTACTTAATTATTAAAATACTTTGAATTGCAAAATTTCACAAGATAATTTATAATTCAGTAAATATTTGAAATATTTTCTTATACTAAATGAGCCATTGAACGATAAAGTCTATTTATAAATAGCACTGATTGATATTCATTTTTGTAAACTTTAATCTAGATGTGATCCTGCGGGGCTTCGAAATTTAAACACAATACGAATAAACACAATCAACACTATATTATTAGATACTAGCGTTTTGCCCGCGCTTTCACCCGCATAGTTCCCGTTTCTGTGGGAATACGGGGACAAAATCGGTTTAGTGGTTTAGGCGTGAAAGCGTAACAAACAATCAAGCAAACAAACATTACAAAGTATCTCTGAATGTGTCATTTTTTTTAAAGCAAAGGTGATGGCCACTGCGGCTATTCTCAACGGAGACTAGCCAACTACTCGGGTCATATTATATTACAAATGTGAGAGTTCAGGTGTAGGTCCAATGTGATGCTTTTCGATGAACAAGAGTGAACATACTTCTAATTTCGATACTCTAGGCTGCTGAAACCTTTTGACAGAAAAACTCATTAAACTTTTGTTGGCCCAACTTTGGGACTTTATTAACCCAGAGCATCAGGATCTGCAGCATTAAGAGCTAAGACTCGACCAATGAGACTCTTATCCAATGATTGCGGGTATGTTTATAATTAATATGGTGCTTGGCGGTGAAGGACATCATCCTGAAGAAACCTGCATGCCCACCCACATTGGATGAGCGTGGTGGGATAAGTTCCGTACCTTCTTCTTAAAAGGGAGTGGCAGTGGACAATTAAGTTAATTTAGTATGTGAGTAATATCGAATGACATTTATTTATTATAAAAAAAATTACAATCTTTTATTAATATATAAGTTATTTTGAGTTGTTTGCTCTTATAGTTATGCAAGACAAAATAAGTAATGCACCCTGTTTATTTGTGGTTGGCGTAGTGTGTTATAAACACTGCAAAGAAAAACGAGATTTCGAACTTTTATGCTCGGAGCCTGTTGCCAACATTCTCTAGGAATACTTTTGGTAGTGCCTTTGTTTCACGACACTATGCGGTCGAGGTGCTAAGTGTCGAGGTCATTGAAGGAGTGAGTAACATTTTATTATTATTAATTTAGTCTTTTAGTCTAAAATACAATCTTATTCTTACAAAATTAAAATTAATTCGTTGATTTCTTAAAAAATGTGTTCATTATCATATTGTTAGAAACACTATATCCACACCATCTGTCCCGAGCCTATAAATGCCAATCTGTCCCTGGCTTATAAATACGAGGTGACGAACGATATCGCCTTTTTGTTTTGCTTGTCATATTATTTAAAATTATTCTAGAAGATATATTGAGACTCTCTGCCGTTTTCCCGTGTTATATATAGTTGATCTAATAAAATTATTTTTAGTGGAAATATTGTTTAATTTATAACAATATACAAAGTTACTTCTTTAGTTTTTTAATTTAATTTAAAACTTACGCCTTTACTTTTGAACTTTGTTAAGCGGGTTATAAGTTAATTAATGTTCTGACTCCTTCTTACGAATGTCAAATCAGTAATGATAGAAAGAGCCGGTCTCAGTGAGCGTCAGCGTCGCAAAAGGATATCGTTGATAAATTTCAAGACAATACCTATAGTTTCGGAGATCTCATGATGAGTCAGACATTCAGTGGTATTAAAAGTACAAATATTTATATTATATAAAAACATAGACGATGACACCTTTCAACTGATCAAAGAAAGTTGGAGAAGGTTTTTACGCTAACCACTATGTTGTAACACAACACGAGGTGGCGATATACCACATTAATTTATATATCGTAAAATTGATCGACATGATAATTTGTATACTATTACATGAACAAAAATATATATATTTTAAAGCATGGATAGGCGGACGAGCTTATGGGCCATTTGATGGTAAGTGGTCACCAAGGCCATCATTCATCGCCAATGCGCCACCAACCTTGGGAACTAAGATGTTATGTCCCTTGTGCTTGTAATTACACTGACTCACTCACCCTTCAAACCGGAATACAACAGTACCAAGTACCGCTGTTTTGCGGTAGCATATCGGATGAGTGGGTGGTACCTACCCAGACAAGCTTGCACAAAGCTAACACCAAGTATATGTAAAATAATACAACATTAATATAAATTTTTCAGAGTACATGTAGACGTATTTCTTATTTAGTTGTGCCGCTAAAACATTTATTACACACAAAAATGATTATAAGTAACATTCTACTAACGGCGAAGATGCTCAAATTAAATTTATATTAGATTTTGCTCTGAAAATAGCTTCATTTTGTTGGTCCATTAAAATTTTCACTTAAGAAATCATAAACGGCTGAGGTGCTCCTTTTATATAAGCAAGAAAGTATATAATATACCTTCGCCATAAAAAAATATCGCGGTCTAAATCATAGGTGAAAGCGTACATAATAAATATGTTACTGGACGGATGACTTGACAGTATAAATGCCTTTTTTAATATATTATTTTATTTATTTTTGGCAGATGAGAAAATATATCACTTTGGCCATATTATCAACGTGTCACCAACCTCTGTCTATTATAAGTATCTTAAAAATTTTAATCGAATCAAAAGGAAGTACCGATTAACGGTACTAAAAACTCGTAAGTAGACAGTACCCAAGTACAAAGGGTCTGAATGATGCCTTACCACAGGTAAGGTGGTTTTAATGTTATATAGTGAAACTTTTGCGTGACGTATTTTGTCGTTCTCTGTCCCGCAAACATAAGAATGAGAAATTCGATTTTACGTTTTAGTTATGTATATTAGTAACGTAAGTATTTGACTAGCCTGTTGGTGTGGTTGGTAAGATACTTGCCTTTCACGCCGCAGGTCGTGGGTTCGATTCCCACCCAGGACAGACATTTGTGTGCATGAACATGTCTGTTTGTCCTGAGTCTGGGTGTAATTATCTATATAAGTATTTATTTACAAAAGAAAAGTAATCTATGTAAGTATATCAGTTGTCTGGTTTCCATAGTACAAGCTCTGCTTAGTTTGGGATCAGATGGCTTTGTGTGAATAATGTCCCAGGATATTATTATTATTATTATTATATTAGTATTAGGGATGTAGGAACTTTGGAAAGGATGGCTTTCCAAAGTTTACAATTTTTCGTGGAAGTTAAATAGCGAGATTACCTGATTCGATGACCGAGCCGAGTGAGCAGATAATTGTTTACAAAAATTAAAATAAAACCACTTTATTATACTTTTAATATATACATTTTTATGCATGTGTTTTTAACAGAAACAAAGTCAACAGGAGTTTTCTTTTTGTATTTGTGCACAATTTTATTGAAACGAGAAACGGTTGCTGATGACAAAGATGTTATTCATTGAAAAATGTTATGCGGAAATTCTAAGCTGTGACATAAGCTTCACACAAATGTTGTAATTGAAGTGATTTTATGAAAACCAGCTTTTAAATTAAAATTAAATTCATCGCATAGCATATGGAGACTAAGATATTAATAAATAAATCAGTTACACTAGCACTAGTATATATATTTATTTAATAACTAGACAATAATGTAAGAGAACGCTATTTTTTTTTGTATTATTTTTTTTATTGTATAGGTTGGCGGACGAGCGTATGGGCCACCTGATGGTAAGTGGTCACCAACGCCCATAGACAATGGCATTGTAAGAAATGTTAACCATCACCTACATTGCCAATGCGCCACCAACCTTGGGAACTAAGATGTTATGTCCCTTGTGCCTGTAATTACACTGGCTCACTCACCCTTCAAACCGGAACACAACAATACAAAGTACTGCTGTTTTGCGGTAGAATATCTGATGAGTGGGTGGTACCTACCCAGACGAGCTTGCACAAAGCTCTACCACCGAGTGAATCTCTCTATCTCTAATCATATTGCCTTTTAGGAGTTTAATATTTGTTGTTTTTCAGCCTTATATAAATTTAATTATTTAGAAAAGAGTAGTTTATTCACTTTTTGCCGGTTTTTCTCAGTGCAATCTAGTATTACATTTAATGTAACAATGTAATCTTGTAAACTGTAAAATCCTACTTGAATAAGTATATTTGGATTTTATCAAGATATCACGTGATACATTCGTACAGGTTGTATCATATAAATTTATTTTTATTTTGTAAATTAAAAATTACGTTAGAATAAAACAAACAAATAAAATACTTTAAATAGTATAGAAAATATAAGAAATGCGGCAAATATATAAGAGATAAATCAGTTAAGATCACTTAAAATTATCAATTTTTTTTTTGTTTTCTAGGTTGGCGGGCGAGCATATGGGCCACCTGATGGTAAGTGGTCACCAACGCCCATAGACAATGGCATTGTAAGAAATGTTAACCATCATTTATATACATTGCCAATGCGCCACCAACCATGGGAACTAAGATGTTATGTCCCTTGTGCCTGTAATTACACTGGCTCACTCACCCTTCAAACCGGAACACAACAATATAAAGTACTGCTGTTTTGCGGTAGAATATCTGATGAGTGGGTGGTACCTACCCAGACGAGCTTGCACAAAGCTCTACCACCGAGTAAACCACCGAGATCAATAAAACTGCGCTGATAAAACGATAAGAAGAATAATTAGGTTAGTACACAGCCTTATATGAAAGGCAAGTCTAAATTAATTTTTAAGTAGCTCATACTTGAAACCATTGGTAACATACGTGTGTGATGTAATCTCAAATTCTAAACGTAGGAAACTTTGCAAGGACATTATATAGAATGTATAATTTTAATTAGAAACGCAAATTCTCACTGAAGTTATTCAAATATATTATATCATAGCTAAGATATCAGCGTTTAAGATCATTATTATTTATTAAAATTATTATTATATGTGGTCGAAACTTGTATTTTTTTGTGAACATCTTTAGAATAATACATTTAAAATGTACCTTTTGTCCGGCTTGCGCCGCAATTCCTTTTACAATAAAACAAAAAATGTTATTTGTCAACAATTATTCGATACAATTTGTGCGCCAACCCTTATACGTTGATGGTACAGTGCCAGAAATCCTCATGCTGGTGCCAACAATAATTGTACGAAGTTTCAACGACATCAGATGCACGATACGTGAACGCATGGAATGCTATTCGCATTAATGCAAGAATTAATTTTGGATGTATAAGATATAAGTTTAGTTGTTGATTTATTAATAATATAGAAAATTATACATTTATTTCGAAAAATAAAAAAAATACTTCAATTATGTTGTGTTCTTGGTAAATATTATGCATGAAATTGGCACGTCTTGGGGGTAGACTGACTTGTACACCGTGACGCTAAATAGCGTGACTCTTCCTTTTATCGTCGTTCTCTCTTATATTTATTTTGCTCCATATTTATTTATTGGTTTTCTTAATTTATAAATTATTTCACACTCAGTTTCGATGTTCCAACACGCTGATATCCGTGATAGATAAATTTATTTTAAATATATATTATTATACAATGAATAAATAAATATCAGTCAATCCTTAAAGTAGTCAAACTGCGATGGTCGTATAATTAACTTTAAAAATTCAGGAGAAGCCGACGCTCCACTACTGCGGTCGCTCGGGTACACTTAACAACGGTGGTGTGATAGAAATACTTAATAACTTGTGGAAGCGCCGGATGGCTCGGTGTAAGGCGGGTGTCTTGGGCGGTTTTATTTTTAAAATATTTAGGAGGAAAAGTATTACTCATTATTATTATGTATGATCTTAATTCACTAATAGTTGGGCTAATTCTATCTAAAAGAGATGATTTAAATAAAGAAACGCTATCGCACTTGGCACGTGAATAAATGCAGGCTTACATAGAACTTGCATCACTTTCTGAACCTACTCAACACAAGAATGACGTCACTACGGTGCCCTCCAATGTTGAGTGGCTAAATAGTTAAGTGAAATAAGCAAAGAAACTCACATTTGTATATATAATATTACTAATTTAAGCTGAGATTTCAGCTTACAGGCTGGAAGCGATGTTAAAGTCGCAAGCTTCACGCTTAATTAGAGGTGTAAATAGGAATATTAACCTTCAAAACTGACATTGCTATTACTCTTTTTTTTTAAATGTTAGTAAGGATTGGAAAGATGGAATTATAGTATATTGTCTTTAATAATAAATTGAATACTTTTTATTCTGTCTCGTGAATTAAAAAACAACATTGTTTTTTTTTTTGTATTTCAAAACAAGAAGCACGACGCTTCTCTTAATACTTATTAAAGATATAAATTAAAATGAAGAGGAAATTACAAGAGCGCTTATAGAGCACGGTAAAGTCAAGTTATTGAAGTTCTAAGATATTACCCGCTCAATTATACGGCTGAAACTGCAAAGAAATCAAAGTTTTGTTGCCTCAGCTCTATCAGGTTGCGCAAAGTCCAAAGTGCAAAGTGAATTCTGCGGTAAATTGCATTTCAAAGACAAATAATCTTATGGAATATCTAAAGAATTCTTAAATTTTATACAACGCTCTCTACCACAGCTTACGTAAATGCCTATTTTAATCATTAATTTACACGGGAATGCCGCATTTCCCCTTTCGTCAAAAATATAACAATTTAGATTGTATTCATGTTAATAATTACATAATCGTCGTAAATTAATTATAGCCAAGATAGCTCAGTGGTTAGAACAACTGAAGCTTAACCGATTGTAGGTTCAAACTTTTTTTAGGTTACTGACTTTTTTATTTCTAAATTATTTTCTGTTTAATTTGACTTTCAAGTATTCTAGTACAATATAACTACAGAACTCTATGTCCCTGTTTCAAATCTCGGGGTAGGTAATAAATATTGCAAAGGGTTTTCTTACAAGAAAACCTTAATAAGTCCAGAGTTGAGAAACTAGCAGTCTAGCCTTTAGTCGTTTCGGATTACGGGCCATTGGACTATGAAAGTAAGAGAATAGAGAGTAAACTTATACTTGCTTTGAACTCAATATCCACCATTCTGTCTGTCTCATTATACAAAAAGTATTACACATAAATACAAAAAGTGAAGTTTAAACATGCAAATATAACGTAATATATGAAAATATTAATTCATATGAATGGAATTAGCACGACGCCAGGCAAGACCTCGCTACATGGCGCCGGCCTGCACAACACGTTCCAAAGTCATGCCACGTTCACCAATCTCGCTTAAATGTTCTGCAAATAATTTAAATGTTTAAAATAAATTTAAAATTAGAATATGTTCTTGGTAAAAAACTCTATTTTTTATTATTTTTGCGGTACGACATCTATATCCCAAGAGAAGACAAATAACTCTTGAAAAATTCAGTAATTTAACTTTAATCTCTCCCGAGTGCAAATATTATTCCAAGCTAATGAATAGAAAACAAAAGGAAAGTTTAAATTTTTCCAGTAAAAAAATATATAATTTGGGCACCTTTATAAAACCTTTTAGATAGAAAACAGCGAGGTCGTTCTTTCTTTTAGGATTATCTCGATTCAATCTCTTTATGGGTGACGGCTATCTATGCATTTAATCCACTTTCTCTTTTTATCTTAAGACAAGGAAAAAAAGGTCAAAAAGGTTAGCGTCTTTGTCCACGACCCTTGATATCGGTGAGCTTTTCATCTCTACGATTATTACAGTACACCTGTGCAAGAAGTTAGCCGCGCAGATTTCATTAAACACAATAGAAGGTAGAGTAATTGGAATCCACTGAGTTATTTTGTTTATACTATTTCATTCGTGAGATCCCTTCGTGTTAGTTTCATATTATGTTATATGACGTCGAAATTAAAATATTACGAATCGTGAATCGTGACTTTCTAAATGAAATTAATTAATAACGAGTATAATTTTAAAGATAATTAATTCGTATCATTACTGATGTGCGTGTGTGCTAATGTGTGAGCTGTGCCCGCATTGTGCGTCACTCATATTCGTCTAGACCTTTGATAATACATATTATACATATTTTGATTTGATTTTCATTCGTCAAATAATCAAAAATCGAAACAAAATCTGATTAAACGCACTTTTGAGACGTCGTGTTGCAGGATTAAATCGAATGCTACCGACGATTGATGTATCGATTTAACCTAGAAAACTCAACAAGAAACTCAGTCGAAACTTTGTCAAATTAAATTATATAATATCTATTATTAATGTGGTAGGACACTTCACAAGCCCGTCTGGATATCTACATCTCATTACTACTTAGGACTGTACTCAATTTGATTACGGAGTGAGTGTGTATACAAGAACCACAATACAACATTTTAAATAGATCCCTTACTTAGCATCGCATTATCAGTATAAGAAAGCGCTTACATTTTGTAACAGTGCTAATGAATTTGAGTGATATGTTCATATATGAGGAGGTCATACTATTTCAATTTTTTTTTTACTGAATTCCGCGTCCTTTTAGTACGTTTTCATATGCATATATGTATATTCATTGTAACATTGTTATTATAAAGTAAGTACTGACTGAGTAGTAATGACTAATATTAAATTATTTTAACATAATGTCGAATTTATTTTACATAGTAATAAAGATCTTATCTATCATATTATCATGTTATTACATTTTGTACAAAATATTAGAGATTAAAGCAAAGAGCATTCTATTATTATTTATCGATGTTTTTATGATATCGTTGAAATTTATAAACTCTACAAGAGTATTTCAAACAATAAAAATAACGAATAGTCAAAGATGATACACAAACAAAATCCCTTAAACAAAATATAATTTGTTCGCAGAGTTATTTCACTTCATAGCTCTGCGTAATATATATGATCGTAGTTACCAAGACGGAGTCAAACATTTCACGGTGGAAGAAATTATTAAAGCGGGTTACTTGAAATAATATTCTCCTCGTTGTATGAATGATCCATTTAGAGTATCTGGTGACGTAGGGAGGGGAGTGACGGTATAAGCGCTGTTGCTATTAAAACAATTAATTAAGCTCAAACATTGAGAGAGCATTTTGTCACAAGGTACAGAGTAATGAAATAAGCTTACTTAATTACGTGCTTAGTAGTAATATTAAATATTGTTTTATGTATATTACGTACCTATAAGTCATAGCTATTGTATCATTTATATATTATTTTGCTACAATCTTCAAATTACAATCTCGTTTTTTTTAAATTAAACTATCACTCAATGTATAAAATTACTACGAGAAAACAATATTAGTTCGACGTTTTGCTCAACACGTTATATTTAAAATTTCTGGCGGTAACATATATTAATCGGTTGAATGATAAGAAATATAGTAAATTTAGATATAGCGGACTCGGCCTTAAAGTATACGTGTAGACATTTCCTTGTTTCAAATTGATCTGTGATTCTGATTTATTTAATCTGCGTCAAAACGCGTCGTGAGACGTTGTCAATTAAGCAAGGGTTGTAACGCAAATATAAGTTATCGTACGAAAGCGCGACTCACAACACCTGTGGTTGACAGCCCAATTAGTTGAAGAAGCATTAAGAGCACTTCGTGCATCCTTGTATCGATCTTCTCCCCTTGAAAGTCACATGAGATTTTAAGGTGATATGGTTATTCTTTAAGTTAAGTTTGAATATTATTTATTGTAACTTTGTTACAGGTAGTGATTTGGGTAGTGGAATTCAGTAAAGTTTATATAGTAACTGGGATTAAGCTGTACAAAACCGTTTTTACATAATATGATATGTGCGAATTTTATATCTGTAACTTATTAAAAACACCTAATGAGGAAAGATTTGATACTTTTGTTTGTTTGTTATGATTTAAATAAAAACTACTCATCCGATTTTAAAAATTATCCATTAGAAAGTTACATCTTTACGGAGGAACATAAGCTATATAATGTTTTCAAAAAAATTAGAGATCCTTACATAAAATGGAACAATATAACCCAAAATATCAAAATGTTATCTATAAAAGTCATTATTTTGCGTGCACTGTGAAAACTATTGACGATATATAAAAAAGTGTTCTATATATTAATAGTACTCATGATTGCTTACGATAAAGTCCACGATGGTATATGCCTAACTATTATAGTTAAACCACAATAACAGTTTTTGTTCAAATTATTAAATTAAAATATGGGTGGAATCGAATAGTGGTGATATTGGTATCATGAGATTATCAATCCATATTGATTATGTACATTTAAATTCCACTTTAAATTATTCGGATCAGACTTTTCGTTTAGAAGTTATGACGGGTATAAAAATTATTTAAGCAAGAAAACTGTCACAGTTCTAAAAAAATGTAACTGTCCTACGTTTAGTGTATTAACAAATACTAATTTACGTATTTACGTTAAATAATAGCTTTTAAATTTTCGCGGACGAAGTCGCGGGCGAAGTGTCTTATATTATTGATGGTTTAGGAGCCATAAATGAGGGATCAAGGAACTAATTTTTATTTTATTTTCTTATTGTATAGGTTGGCGGACGAGCATATGGGCCACCTGATGGTAAGTGGTCACCAACGCCCATAGACAATGGCATTATAAGAAATGTTAACCATCACTTACATGGCCAATGCGCCACCAACCTTGGGAACTAAGATGTTATGTCCCCTGTGCCTGTAATTACACTGCCTTCAAAAATTCTAATCAATTCAAAAATATTAATGTAGTCAAATGTTTAAAATGAAATGTTCTTGAGATTTGAGACGAATTAGTCATGCAAAGCTCTGGCCTAAATACCGCAAAAGTGCCCTACATTAAAAATATAAAAACAATAAAATTATTCACTAATCCAAACGCAGATAATGTTTTAATTTCATTCTACCACGCTGATACAGTATGAGAAGGCTTCTTTACGATGTTCTTTCATCTCTACGATTATTTATAAACACGAGGAACCACATAAAACTTCAGGAGGGCTTGTCCGAATTAGAACCCTTATGTTGTATGCTTCATATGTTGTAATCACTGCGTTTCAAACGTTAAAGCATAGAATATTAACAAATAAATTAACGTTAAAAAAAACTAAAATCAAATATATTCTAAAGTCAAAATTAATCACAATTACATTCATTTGAAATATCACAATTAAGACTTAAATTCTAATTTAGAAAAGTTACTTCCGAATTTAAAATGCTATTTCGGACCGTTGCCTGTAATTTGGTTGTTCGCTTCGAATATCTGTATAGATGGCAGACAAATAGGATGTCAGGAACAGATCTCATTGACGAGTGAAATTGCACTGATTACAAGCAAGCCCGTGGGACATAGTTGCCCTTTGTGTATTGATAGGGAGACGTTTCGATTGCCCTATTTTTGTATTCCGATATCGGAGTCATAACGAACTGATTGTTGTACGTGGGATTGTAGAATAGAAAAAGTATAGAAATTATTCTTTTTATGCTGCAATAGGTATCTTTAAAACAGTAATTTTTTTTTATGTGTGTATGTTAGCAAAGGCATTTCTCGTACGACTTTATTTCTGTTAGTTTGAAATATACTTTTTTTTTTAATTTATCAATACCGAACGTATATTCCTTTTTTTATTCTTCAAGTTATTACTGATAAAAACTTTAATTTGTTATAAGGGCTTAAATCAATTTTCATTTGACCCGATTAGTAAACCACTACACAGAAGAGTGCATACGTGTATGGGCAACACAAATTTACTCTTAGTCCTATGGGATCAATCTGATCAGACAATTTGGTCGTATCGGAATTGATATATATATACATATCAGTCGCAAAATAAATGGCATTTTCTGCTTTCTTAGATACGGGATATTTCAGTTTGAAGGGCGAGTTAATCAGTGTAATTGCAAGTATAAGAGTAATAACATAATCGTTCCCAAGTTTGGTTCCCCATTGGCCAAGTAAAGAATAGTTAATATTTCTTAATGCACCAATGTCTATGGGCTCGTCCGCCTACCTATTTTATAAAAAAAAAAAAGAAAAACGCAATATCTTGTACCGCCGTACCCGGAGTTTGAACCATAGAACTCGGAATCTACAGTCATATAAGATGTAAGACGGGACATTAAAACGAGTTACTATAAAAATACGAAAATATTACTTTCATGAGATATTTTTATCATATTTTTTTTTATATTTAAAGGATTTATATCAGCGGCCAGTGCCATCAATCCATTGTACATAAAAATAAAATAAAATACTTGAATTAGGAATTTTCCTTTAAGGAAATTACAATTTTGGTTTCTTATACGTATTTCGAAGTACACATTAATGAATACAAATTACATGAAAAAAACACGAAGAAAAGAGACAATGATTATTTCTATTAAGGTCGGCATCATTAAAAAATCGCTTGGAAATTCCGCCTTCACAGTAAATTCCCCAAATATCTCGTTATAACAAATGTCAAAGAAAGGAAATCTTTTTACCGAATCCTGAATTACGTCTCGCCAGCTTTTCTCAGCGAGTTCTACAGGTGAATGGAAGGCACAAATCAGGTCGAGAAAAATCGATTTCGATTTTAAAACTTTAACGTTATTCGGTTCGTGATCGGAAATATAATGGGATGTTACATTCTCGAGAGATTCGAGGCTGAGATACGAAATATATGAGGTGTTAAAGGACAGCGACCACGTATTGTCTTGCTTTATAGTTGTATAATATGAGATTATTGTAGTTTATTTAAACTGTATTGTTATAAATTATTTTCTTAGTTTGAAATAACTTTAGATTCGGGATTTCTTTACACATACATTTTTAACGCGTACATTTTTAACGATGATAACTTAAAGATATTTTATTTCTTATAAATTAATGACAAGTTTTACTAAATAACGACTTAAATACAATTAATAGAAAAGTTTTTAAATATTATTATTATTAATTATTATTTCTATTATTATATATTTTAATAATTTATATAATTTAATGAACTGAAAAATGAAATAAATCAAAAAAAATACTGTATATTATAAAATAAAAGTCAGTAGTAATAAGATAGCATTAAATATCGAGAGTGTGGCCGTCCTACAGCAAGAGGGCAGCCAGCTGTCATTTTTCAGACATACAAAATCTTTCTCTGCTATTTTACCCATTTATTGAACGAATGGGTTATGAATTTCCAATACGTGTTTATGACGTGAAAATAGTGATTCACGAGGGTCTGGGGATAAATGAGGTTTCCCATATTTTCCTTCTAAATATGAAATTTTAACCAAATTTAAAAACAAAAATATTCTTTTCTTTCCTCTTACTGTATTCGAGCTTTTATAAATAATGAATCGTACGATGTTTGATTTACCAGCTTTCTAATATTTCAAGGAAAACATTAATTCACCTCCTTGTTCTGGATTTTATCATCATATAACGTTACTTGTTTGAAACATAAGATTAATTTAATTCAATCTCTTATTTCCTTTGCTTTCAATTTAATTATTATGTTATGTTTGGGTTGATTTTATATTGATTTAGTATATAGTGAAAAATATTGAATTAGTATATTTTTGATTCAGTTAATAAACATTTCCTTATTCACTTGCTTAAAGATTAATTAATTAATAATTGAGTTTTACTATTTTGCAAAGGAACATAATATTTATATACCTTCATTTGCAAAATTATTAATATTTCGTTCATTTAATACGGTTTCTGTAGATGAAGTCGTTGCCGCTACCTAATATGTATATTTGAGCGGCGAAAATATTAAAATTTGCTCCGCTTAACAATTTTATAAGGTAAAAATTGTGAATCATCTCAAAATACCTATACCCTGAAAATGTTCGGTCATTTTCTCGCCAACATCTTATTAGGGTAAACTCAAAACACTCGGCTTAGGGCACATAATTTATGTTGAACGTTTTTTACTGAAGTAGAAATTTGTTTTCCCTCCTTACTCTTACACTAATCTATTCCATTTTTAATTTAAATGACCATTTAGACTGATTTTGAAGATGCGACAGGTTATTAAAAATATTAATACGGTACTTTGAAACAGAATATGTTTTTAAATAGAAACGAAAGTGGCTCTTTTCTTCCTTTGTAGATTTTTAAGCATAAAAGCGCTTGTGTTAGATAAAAACTCACAAAGTCTATGTTCAGAGTCTAAGCTAAAAATACGTCTAAATGAAAGATTTAAAGAGAATTTTTAATCGTTTACAAGAAATGTGATAAAAACGATCGTTTTCTATTTTTACTTGAAATAAAGGGTAAGTTTGCTTTGAACAAGTCCGTCTTGGTTGGTACCATTCATACGTATGTTCTACTGCTAAAGATCAATATTTTTATTTCTGTATTGCTATGAACTGCAGTGGTATTCTTAAGCTCACGTTTAAAACATTATAAATTAACTTGCGCTGTTTTGATGCCTGTATACTATAGTATACTATTTTTATAACTTTGGTGTCGCATGTTATCATATTGTTAGCTTTCTCTTGCCCACCAGAGTAATCAACATGGTCGAGTGTATAAAAAAGCACGGCAAACAGCAAAATCACTTCACTTCGCCTCCGTCGCTCGACTTGATCGTACGTCTTCCTTATAACTTTAAACGTAGACTTAAGCGCTACCAATATTATAAATACGTGACCCTTTTTACGACAATTACATGGACGGAGAAGAATAAAATTTTGCACAGTTAAAGTTTAGATGGAGAAGGAGTGCAGCAAGTTAATATTTTTTGTATAATATGCATTATAACAGTAGATTTAATTATGCTTATATAATTCATAAAAGTCTGCCTCAAGTCTGCGTGTAAGCAGTCAGTTAACTCGGTGATAATTAATCCGTGAATAGTATATAGGTGTAAAAACAAAGCCTAAAAATCCAATTATAACAATAATACATGGCTTTAGAAATGCGTGCTGAAACATTAACAAGGTATTTAACTTTGTAAAAGTTTTAATTTAATTTTATTGTAAATTCGTGTTTCGCTGTCAAACTCAAAAATTCAAACTTTTTTCCTACCGAAGTTGTTTATAAACAACGACATAAATAACAATTTAACGTGGAAAAAGTGGCTACAACATTTCTAGCTATGTTTATTAGCCACTGGCCTAATTAAGAAGTGTGAAAAGAGAGAAACCGCAATTGTATTGCAATCTATTGGTGGATAACATATCTAAATATTCAATAATTCAACATATTTATAACAGAAATCACTTTAGAATACATCATTAATAAATTGAACAATTATTTCAAACCGAGGAAATATTTATTTATGGCCAGACATACATTTTGCATAAGAAAACAAAGAGAACACGAAAATATAAACAAATTTCTCACTGAAGTAAGAGTCATTGGTCTGTGATGTATTTATATAGCAAATATTATGTGCTCGAGATGTTATGTATGTAAATGTTGAAGACGCAAAGGCCTCAGAGCAAACACTTTCCTGCTTTTCTTAGAGTAGTATCAAAGAAAACTCCCAGGTTTTTAACATATTCACAATAATTGATGACAATTTTGTCAAACGTTATGGATGGCAAGTAAGACCAGTTTACTTTTGATATTTGTTTCCGGCTGCCAATAATTATTACTTACAATTTGCTAGGGTTGACACTAAAATCTGAAGATTTACTCTAATCAAGAATGATATTAAAGTTGTTATTCTTCCTTTTAATAGCTGTAGCGATATATATACTGATACACATTTACTATAAAACTTCTTTTAGTTTGTTATAAATTTGCAACTATTGTCATAATTATTCTTATTTGCTTGCCTTTTTATTTGGTTAAAAAACAATATCTTTACACACATTTAGTGATTTCAGTTTTAGCTATGTGACTTTATGTATGTTTGTTTATGTTAATTTTAGTAACTGTTTAGTTATTATTGGTGGATATAAAACATATAATTCTTTTTTGTCAGTCTAAATATTTTGCATTTGTTTTTAATTTAAATGTTACATCATTTGTTTGAAACATATAGGATAATAAACTGAGCATCACATAGAGGCTATTTCAGGTTCTATCATTTTTAGCTGATATTATATTAAAATTAGGGGGTTATGGGTTATTACAAGTTTTAGTTGTTATACAAAAAATATATATTTAAAAGTTGGGTTTATTTGAGTGGTAATTAGATTACTTGGTGGGTTATATATACTAGATTTAACTGTTTTTGCCAAGTTGATGTAGCTTATTCTTCAGATAAGAGTTGTAATTAATTTTGTTATAATATATAGTCAATTGTTATAATACCCCCAAAATTAAGGGTCCCTCCTGACCGATTTCGGCCACGGCGGCCAATCTCAAGAGAGATTAGCCAACTGCGCAGGAGATATTATAGTGCACAAGTGTGTGCGCAAACACAGGTGCACTCTCTTTTCCTTAGCTCTCATAATCCGATGGGACGGCAATCCGACACGACCGGAAAGAGTTCAGGCGCAGGACCAACGGCTTAACGTGCTTTCCGAGGCACGGGAGTGTACACACTTCCAACTTCCAGACTCCGGGCTGCTACTGAGAATTTTCTGACAGAAAAACCCAATAACTATTTATTGGCCCGACCTGGGAATTGAACCCAGGACCACCGGGTCTGCGGCCTTATATCTAGCCACTAGACCAACGAGGCAGTCATTGAAACTTATTATATGAAATAATACTTAAATGATTATGATAAATAATTTTAATAATATACACTTATATAACTCTTAATCTATCTAGCTGCTATTAAACAAATTCAACGGTAGACCTTACCTTGAAAACTAAATAATGTTTTTGAATCTTATAAACGAAAATATTCTCTCAAATAATAAAACTTATTCAGTAAATGGAACAATATGAAACTAACAAAGTACAAAACGTTCTTTTATTAAATTGGAACTGTATTTAATTGACTCGCTTGATTCAGCATTACGTAAATCCTTGCTTTTCAAACGGCGCTTAGTTTACTAAGTAAATGCATCTTGTTTGCAAAATAGAAAAATCAGATCGTACAGCGGGATTTCTTTTAGGTCACAGGGTTTATACTGTCTAGTCTAGACAATTTAGGTATCAGTTTAGTTCAGTGTTTTACTTAATTTTGATATAATATTATCTTACTATTCTTTAGTTTTAACAATATGATTTAATAAACGAACTATTTAGTAGAAATAATTAAAGAAATGTATTCGAATATTACTCCAACAGATATAATAAAGTCAGAATATGACTTTATTATATGCCTCGGAGTAATATTGCAAGTTTATAAAACATATAACGCCCTATATTATTGCCATCATTGGTGCCAGGACGTGTGATTCAACGGGGAAATACTGCTAACATTCTTGCCGCCTCCACGCAATTATGATACAATAGCTATTTTTGATTTATATGTACCTATTTAAGTCGTAAACGTAGAAATAGTTTATTCAATTAAATAATGATTAACATTACGAATTATTATTATCATTATAAAAACGACACTTTATAAGGTATGAAAATAATATAATTACAAATGTTATTCCACGATTGTTCTTTACTTTTAAAAATTCTTATAGGACTTGGCTGATTTGCTCATCTGCTTTGGTTTTGTACGTACCACTTTACCTATACGTAACCACAAGTACGTGTTTATGTGTCCGATTGGTTAATGGATACTCTTAACCATAATTGCCTTAGTCGGCTCTTAACTATCTTGTTGAAAATTGCTCTATTCTAGTCTGCTGGATCAAATAAAAATGTTCCAATTATATAAATATATACGTTGGTATTTATATTAAATATATATAACGATTATTTCTATTCAGTATTATATTAATTCTTTTTCTTCTTGTGTATCTCTGTTTGTCCTATTATTTTGCTATCCCGGTTCATTCCCGGATGTTTCTAAGTCACTACTTGCTTCTGCCATCGCTTTTCTATACTTAAATATTGCTCCTTTTTATTGAATAGGTAGGCGGACGACCATATAAGCACCTAATGGGAAGTGGTCATCGCCTATAGAGATTAGCATTGTAAGAAATTTTAATTATGCCTGTAATTACACTAGCTCACTCACCCTTCAAACTGGAAACCAACAATACCAAGTACTGCTGTTTTGCGGTAGAATATATGATGAATAGGCCTTCAAAGCCATGCCAGTTAACCATTCAGTGAACAATATATATTAGTACATACGAAGCAACTGTATTGCTATATATATTTTTAAATTCCTTATAGAATGTAAAAAAATCCTACAAGCAATTACAACTCTATTATATATCTATAAAAAGTTATTTCTCGCAGATAGAAAAAATATATATATTTAATCCATGGAAATGGAATGCGTATCAGATTTTGTAATTCACTGTCATTGGTCACTTAAATGAACAAACATAAATCCACTCTTAATTTACTTCGCTTTAAATGCGACAAATTTCCTTCCCCGCCGTAAATACGGTATAAACGATTTCCTTCGCGTGTATTTTGAGAGATTGCGAACACGTACACAAAATATCGCTTATTGTTAACTAGAATTTGGAACCATGAACGCAATAATAGTGTTTATGTCGTTGCAATATGGATTAAAATATTATGCAGCGTTATTTACAAGTTAATAGGTACATTTGCATTATTCCTCGTCACGCATTGTTAGCTTGCGATTGGTTAAGGTAATAATTAGTGGATATGTAATGACGTAAAATCGTTCATTATATTTTGAGCCGTGCGTTGCGATGCGTATAACACGTTTAATGTGCAGTCACGTACGTCAATACGGAGATAAAATGGATTCGTAACTATTTTATAAATTCATTGATAGTTTTAATATTTACTGTATGCTTAATATAACAGTTGTTATTATCATTTATTACAACCACTTTCCCTGTTTATGATTAGCGTCAAAGATATCGTTTCCTGCGATAACTTATTTAAATAGGCGGACGCGTTAGCAAAGTCAGCAAAATGAAAATAAATAATTTTGATTAAAAAAGCAACTAGTTATCTATAGCTTAAAGCTAAATATTATAGCTAAATATTTATATAAAAAAATAAGTTAAAAAATCTAAGACGTATTGTATGGTAGACCTAATTAAAATTGCAAGTACCACGAACGACACGAAATCCTTACTAATACTATAAATCCGTAAGTGAGTTTGTTTGTTTGTTACGCTTTCACGTCTTAACTACTCATTCGATTCTCATTCAACTCATCACTAAATTTTGCGTGCACGTTATCAGGGGCATAGAAAAGGATAGAGGGTACCTAAAATCTCCCCTCACACGCTGGCGAAACGGGTGCGTACAGAAACTATGGATAAATATTTGTCAATTTCAATTCTCGTTTGATTTATTATAAGCTTGTGATGCATTATCCGGTACTGACTGTTCATAGCTGAAAACTGGTACTAACTTAATGCCAAGCCAAGCTTTGAACACGTAAGAAACAAATGCAAACGCCAGAAGAAAAAAAACAAATCCAAAACTATAACATTATGTTTTGATTTTCAAATACACTAGAACCTCGATTATCCGAACCCTCAATTATCCGAACGATGACTAAGTTTATCCGAACGCTCAATTATCCGAACATTGGTGCAAAAGATACTTGGTCAATTTAAATTGACGATTTTATAAAAAAAAATAACAGTATTCGACTTTTTTCAGGTGTTGAAAATAATACAATAATATTTCAATATTAATATGCATGTCAAATTTTTATTTTGTATATACTGTTTTTATGTAAATAGGTGTTGATTATGATCTCGTCCCAAAAACCCACGTTTCGATTATCCGAACTAGTCTCAGTCACAATTGGTTCGGATAATCGAGATTCTACTGTATCTGTCTTTTTTTTTTTTAATTATGCCTGTAAGTAATATTACCTTGGGTACTAAAATGCTATGTATCTCATGCCTGTAGTTAAACTGGCTCACTCACCCTTTAAACTGAAACACAGCAATACTAAGTACTGCTGTTATTTAGTGGGGCACCTACCTGAGTTACTTACCCAGAGAAGCACCATGCACAAAAGTCCTATCACTAAGACCTTGTTTTGTGTTCTTAAAACGAAAACTTTTACTTTTTTTTTATAAAAACTTAAATAGTCGTTATAAATTATCATAACTGAAATAGATAATATATTCTTTTTAATTTTTGAAATATATTACAATACTAAAATTATTTATTTTTTATTTATAAAAATATTTTGAAGTCATGCCCAATATATCAACTGAACTATGATTCTCAAAAGTCACATTGCTTTAAAAATATATACTAATATATCAGAAATCGACATAAATATTTGCTATATTATATCAAACTCTCATATCTTAGTATTACACTCATATTCCTTATTAATTATACACTAAATTCGCTTCAATTCATTAACGTCGATCACTCAACTAGATGACCTCACCAACTGTAAAAATTCCATAGGACAATTACCGTACAAATTGGGAAAAAAAGAGCCAATATCGGTAATTAAAAAAGCGTTATGATGAAAAACTTGGTCAATTTTCACACAGTCAACATGATTGAGGTATATTTCATATAATTTTCATTATTAACTTATTAAAAAGTTGAGATGGCCGAGAGTAAACAGTTGGATTTTAACTGAAAATTTAAAACTTTAATCCAGGCAAGCACCGCTCAGTTTTCATAAGATTAATTTGTTTTTATTATTGGCACTTGTTGCCACGATACATACGTACAATCAGTTTAGTAAAATCAAAAAATCTAAATCAATATATTATTTATTCCAGTCGGCTTACGGCCTTACACTAATGATTATAAGAACTAACGGTTTTATGTTATGTAGTCCTATAACACGACATGTTAAAGGACTAAATAAAATGTAAACTACTGCTTCCGCAATGAGATTCTAGTGAGAATAAACAAGAAACTAAATAATAACTTAGAATCGATTATCTCTATGATGTAATGTATATATTTTTACATATTATTATTGAGTTGTAATGACGATTATATTTTAAATAAATATTTGTTATTATTTTGTCCGATCCCACAGAGATGTCGTGGTCACGAAATGATATGACGAGTAATATATCAATCTTCATGTAATTGTAGCTATAAAATAGCTTTTGTATAATTAATAATTATTCAGTATACATATATTAAAGAGCCGGATGACGCAGTGATAAGATTGCGGCCCAAAAACAGCACTAAGTTTTTATATGTTTAATTCATCTCGTGTTCAGATGAAAGTTTAATCATGAAATTCTGCCACATATATCTACCAACCCGCTTCCAGCAGCATGGTGGTGTAAGCTTTAATACCTCAGAGAGAGAAGACCTTTGCCTAGCAGTGAACTACATTCTTTCAGTAAGTAATAGTTACATTAAACTATAATATTATATCTTAAAAATTAACTAAGCCAATCAATATAATATGTATTAATAAGATTGACTGCCTAATACAAACATTTTCTTTGCTTAATATAATAATATAGGATTACTTACCCTTCCCTACTTAATTATTATCCAGAGTAACCAAGCTTTAGTCCGAATAATTTAAACGACAAGCAGAAATAGAAGATCGTAATTCCAATTTATCGGTGCTGAGTGTACACTGCCTACCTTTGCCTGTTTACTCATTAAGGTTAGCGCACACGGTTGAAATTTCACCGGGTCAGGCCAATCATGTAAATGAAAACAAGCCATGCGATCCGACCCTACGCTTAGCCTCGTGAATATTCAACATTTTCTTAACGGCACTCCAGATTTCACCGCAATCTAAAACCATAAACGCGCCATCGGCCTTCAGTCGTCGATTATCATTAAAATTGATGGTGACCATCCGAGACTTGAGCACTTATATTGATAAGACTAGAATAAATTTCCAATTTTTTGTTATTAGTCATACAATAATTTCTATAACTAATAAAATACAAAATGGCGTGAAAAGGCCCAATAATTAATATATGGACTTCACCTGCAGCTTTCGGGTTCAAAACCAGGCAAGCACCACTGAAAATTAATTTGAACTTATGTATATTCACGTGATTAGTGAAGAAAACATCTTAGGATAATCTTTTTTTTAACCTAATAAAAATATACGAAAGTACTATCATATGAAAAAGATACTAACGTATCTCTCAACAAATCCACGCAAATTAAGAGACCATAACAAATTAACTTTCAAGCTATCGCGCGGCTACAGGGCCCATAAATTACTAATAAGAATACGAAACATGGATGTGGCAATATAATTCATTATTTTAATTATCAGTAAATTATCATTACTTAAAACATGCAGCAAAAATTATTGCTTTATTTAATCGAATGATTAGTTGTATTTACCATTTTATTTAGGCGACATCGTAATAAATGAAGTTAAGTAACAGATTCAGTGAACAAATACTCAAACCGTAGCATCTGCATGAAAAAGCCTAACGCTTTCCATAGTTGAAAAAAAAAATCGTTCACGAATTTGTAAAATCAGCAACAGGCAAATAGACTGACAGGCGCAAGGGCTTGAAACCATTTCATATTCCATTTGGCACGCCATTCGTGACGTGGATCGAGAGCTCGAAATTTAAAAGTCAATACAACAACTAACGACAGCATACATGTATATATATTAGAATCTAAAACAAGGGACAATAAAACCATCAATTCTAAAAATAAAAAATATTTTATATATAATTATCTTTTTATCGACCTAAGATTTTAAACCAGGACATCAGAATCTGCGGACTTAATATATTACAGTCAATAAACCAGTCAACAAAGTCATGACGATTTTAACCTATAACTTATACTGCATAATTTATATACGTTTTTCTCCTAAGTGAATTATTGTGTTTGACTCATTAATCTGTTATCGCTAATGGCTTATTCTGTTTTTATCGCATTGTTTCTTAATGCTTGAAGTTATCTTTGAGGAACCTTTCTCGAACGAAAAGAAGATAAAAGAACATCAAAAATGTATACAAAGGTATAACCAATTAAAAATTATTTATTAAAACAAGCACTTTCTTTCGCAGTAATCTTCCTTTCAGGCCTGTCCGTTTGGTTTTCGTTTTTGTTTAGCAAAGTTAGCGAGTTGGGGCATTAAATCAACTTTGAAAGAATTCTCAACCTTAAACTTTCGCAAGTAAAAGGAGATTTTCAATATTTGTTGAATTGTAACAATTATTAAATAAGTATGAAGTTTTCGGCTGCTTGTGGATTTCTTGATTGAGTATTTTACAAGTAATACTTTGTATAACTAATTTAAACTGAAATTACCTGAATGGAGGTTCACCCGAAGGAAAATGACTACCTGCGCCCATGGATATTTGCAACACCGAAATTAACTATAAATATATTTCATGCTTACTATAAGCAAGTAACGATAATTTTCACGATTAACCGATCGAACGACGGTCCTAACAAATAGTACATATTTGATATGTATATGAAGCAAAATTTCAATCTTATGATCCGACAAGTGCAGCCGTATAAACCGCTTTACGTTTTTTGTTTTTTTAACATAGGTAGGCTGATGGTAAGTAGTCACCAACGCCCATAGACATTGGCATTGTAAGAGATGTTAACCATCGCTTACATCACCAATCGCCATCGCCACTAACCTTAGGAACTAAAATGTTATGTCCCTTGTTCCTGTAATTACACTGGCTCACTCACCCTTCAAACCGGAACACAATAGTACCAAGTACTGATGTTTTGCGATAGAATATCTGATGAGTGGGTGATACCTACCCAGACGAGCTTGCACAAAGCTCTACCACCAAGTACTTTTGTTACATGAGTTTAAACTCTACTAACTTACAAACTACTAATTATTTTCTGACAGAAAAAAATTTACAATTTTTTTACTAGCCCTACCCAAAGCTCTGAGCCCACCCAAGACAAAGCTACTGCATAATGTCAATAAACTGACGAGGTAATATGTATACAAACATTAGTTAATATTATACTCAGCAAATAATTAAGGTTTCAAAGGAGTTGAGTTCAAAGTCGAATTAACATGTAACTAGAAACTTGCACGGGATTGCAATTACAACCTTAAACACCTAAATATTAGGTCCTTACATATGACATTGGCGTTTTGTAGGAATATAAAATTGTTTGGGAGATATATAAAGTATTTTTTTTTTTTTGTAAGATTTGTTTAATTATTCAAAGTGTGCACCGTTGTTATAAATGCACTTTTGCCATCTCATAGGTAGTTCATGGATCCCTTTACTAAAAAAACCATGAGGGCGAGAATCAATAAACTCTTTGAAGGCGGCTTGGACTGCCGCATCGGAGTTGAATTTTTTTCCTTGTAAAATGTTGTCCAAATTACGGAAAAAATTGTAATCTGTTGGAGCAAGGTCCGGGGAGTACGGTGGATGTCGCAGACATTCCAATTGTAGCTCATCTAACTTAGTGGTTGTTTGTTGTGCAGTGTCTTGCATTGTCGTGAAGCAGCAGTGGCCTAGAGCGATTGACCAATCTCGGTTGTTTAGCAGCTAGTTCATCCTTCATGGTTTGCAGTTGCTGACAATAGATATCTGCCGTAATCGTTTGGCCAGATTTTAGAAAGCTGTAGTGAACAACACCGGCGCTAGTCCACCAAACACTCACAAGTAACTTTTTCTGAGTCAATTTTCGTTTAGGGCAGGATTTGGCTGGATCTCCAGGATTCAGCCATTGCGACGAGCGCTTCCGATTATCGTACAGTATCCACTTTTCATCACAAATAATGTTTCGATTTAAAATCCCTTCATTATTGTGTTGGTTGAGCAAAGTAAAACAGCAGTCGACGCGTATTTGCAAGTTCGATTCACTCAATCCATGAGGTACCCATCGTTCAAGTTTTTTTACTTTCCCGATTTGCTTCAAGTGGATTAATATAGTTTTATCACTTATCCCGAAGCCTGCAGCTATCTCTGAAGTGCTTTGTGATGGATCCGCTTCCACAATAGCTTTTAATTCTTCATTTTCTAATTTGGTCTCCGGCCGTCCACGGGGTTGGTTCTGAAGGTCGAAATTTCCAGAACGAAAACGTTGAAACCAAAATGTACCGTGCTTTCTTTTGCGACACCAGCGCCGTACACATCATTTACCCTTCGAGCTGTTTCTGCACCACTGGTGCCACGGTAGAACTCGTACTCGTAAATATACCGATATTTCATGTTTTCCATTGTGTGGCAATAAGCGACGTCAAAAAAATAATGAGGAAAAAACAAATTAATGACTGTTTTCAAAACTCAAATGTATCAGCTAAATGAATTTATAAATTTGATTTTGGAATTCTTAACCAAAGAGGAGATATTTCAGATCAAAGTGGTCAGTACGACAAAACGCTAATTTCATATGTAAGGACCTAATATAAACACTCAATTATACTAGCCAAAGTACAATCAACTTATACTAACAAACTTAAAATATCACACAATTAGCAACAGCAGCCTCCTTTTAAGAATAAAGCTTGGAGCCTATTAATTTAAAAGTAATGTCTAAATCAAAGTTGTCAAAGTTAAATAAAGTTGGGCTGAGGTCTTGCTGAGGTCCACTCTTTTTTAAGGAGAAGATTTCAAGTTGTTATCTGGGTTGGTGGATACAAAAGCGGAAGTATTTCATCGACCACATGCAGTTTGCATGTGGTGGTTGATGAAATCGTCTTACTTCTTTTCCTACACCGCCACGCACGAATTTAATTGCAATAGTATTTCTGATTGGTGATAGAATATGTTAAGGGAAGATCTACCTGATGTATCTACCTAACCAGCTAGCACAGCCCTATCAAGTTAACCTATATGAATTCAATGTAATAATTAAATTTCGTATATTCTATACGGAAAAAATAATAATAATAAATTTTTATTATAAAAAATTGCATCATAAACTGATATATTATACATTTCCTTTGTTCAAAATATACGCAAAATAATCCGAGACGAAGTAAAGCGACGCGACGCATTAACGTAAAAAAAAATTAAATGTACAATATTTTAATAATTCATCAAAAGTCAAGTAAAACGCATTTAAATCAGGCACCACACATTATAAAAATTACATTTTTATACACAAACAGAAATGGAACTGTTGTATTAATATGTAGGCCAGGTCACATCGCACGCTGATTTTTAGTGGAGCTCGTTTGAAACAAAGCGAAAATTTTATTCAAGGTGAGACAATAACAATGATACCGTGGTGAGGCCAAATATAAGACAGCTACTGTATACGATATGGAAGGGGGAACTGTCAAGTACAGGGAACTATATTGCGTCATCAGCACTTTATCTTGAAATAAAAATTGACATGTCTATGCAAATACGAATCACATCTATAAATCGTTGTTGTTTTGTTTTGTTTTTATTTATTTTTTAAAACAAACGCTTTTAAAATTAACTTATTCATATCTTAGCAATTATTGTGTGATCGTTTTTTTTTTTTTTTTATGGGATAGGTGCCTACCTATCAACGAGCAAACGTACGGCCACCTGATGGTATGTGGCCACCAACGCCCTTAGACATTAGAAGTGTAAGAAATGTTAACCATCACTTACATCGCCAATGCGCAACCAACCTAACTGTACTATGATGTTATATCCCTTGTGCCTGCAATTACCCTGTTTTGCGGTAGAATATCTGATGAGCGGGTGGTACCTACCCAAACGAGCTTGCACAAAGCTCTACCACCAAGTAAACTATGATGGTTTTTGTTTGAAATATATAATACAAGTAGTATCATGAAAACGTCTTGGTGTCATGACATTAATTCGTTTATTTTATCGGCATTCGTTTATTTTATAGCGGTTTGGAAATCATAAGTCGTTTTGTCTGTCATGTTTTTCACGTATCAACATCGGATCTTTCATGTATTGAATATTCGATGTTAGTATGGTAAACAGTTACTACACGAACAGAAAATAGAACAAGTATATTCTTACTCGCTGGTAGAGCTCACTCGGTGGTAGAGCTTTGTGCAAGCTCGTCTGGGTAGGTACCACCCACTCATCAGATATTCTACCGCAAAACAGCAGTACTTTGTGTTGTTGTGTTCCGGTTTAAAGGGTGAGTGAGCCAGTGTAATTACAGGCACAAGGGACATAACATATTAGTTCCCAAGGTTGGTGAAGCGCAGTGGCGATGTGGTTTTTTTTTTAAGAAATATACAAACCTATGTCTATGGGCGTTGGTGACCACTTACCATCATAACCGTAATTTAACAATGTATCAGAGCGGTTTACTATGAGTTTGTTACAAATAATTTAAAATTAAATGACAAATATTTTTAATACATATAAATTCTACATTCCGAACTGGAATCTTTATAATTTTATTTAATACTGTAACATTTCAAAATTGCTTTTGTAAGCCCACTTGAATAAATAATGTTTTAATTTTGAATATAACTAAACAATTTAAACAATTCAAAAATAGAATAACAGTAACTTGCGACTGTTTGCATTAGAACGAAAACAATTGCAATATGTATTTGATTTCATTTTTAATATTTTGAAGTTACAAATTCATAAGCTTTTTTTTGTCAGTATTAAATGAAACGACTAAAGAATATATAATAATAATAAATAATAAGAATATATAATATGGATTATACTAAGAATTTAGTAACGCGTTCCAATCTGTCACTATAGATAAAATATAATTTTTACAATTATAATGTGAGCCTTCGAGATGTATATAATTTTGATATTGATTATATTCAGGTTATGACAACGGTCTGCGACGGTGTTACATTGTCTCACGGGCTGAATGCGAGATTTGGGAAATATTATAAATACTAATTAATTAATTTAAGCTCAGTTAAATAAATTGTTCTTTTTTTTTTGTTAAGTTAATTTTATTTGGGGTGGAAATATGTTAGAAATAATAATAGGTATACATCTTCCATTAGAGTTAACATGAATTAACCGGAAAATTAAAGTATGAAATTTCACGCTTTTACAATATACCATTTCCCCGTTGAAATATTTCAAATATTACATTACGGCATATTTGATTGTGTGGGTCCATTGTACCGTATACCCTGATTTCATAACCGACCAAGCATTTCAGGAAATTTGTAAAATTTGAATTATTTAGTCGCTTTCCCACGTCAAAGTAATTAACTTGTAGTCGCGAACCAACAATCACGGCACTAACGAGATCTAGAGCAGTGCTCGACCGCGTAAAACTCTTCTATGCACTTTATACAGAGCCAGTTCAGGGTTATTTGATTATTTTTAAGGTTTGAATTCAAAACGGAACGTACTGCATGAAATTACTGTGAATTCCATGTTTTCCTTACTTCGTACCAATATTACATAATGTTGCTTCGAAAGCTTTTTTTTCGGATGAAAAATACATTTCTCCACAATAAGTGGGGGGGGGGGGGGATTTGGGACTTTCCGGCGTCGCCTAGAACGTTCAGTGCACCGAATAGCTACTAAAACTAGCGGTACACTCACCGTCTCTTCGGAGTCGCAGGATCGCTTGTGCATACTGCCGTGACGTATCATGTCGTGAAATTAAAAAGTTATAAGTATTTTTTTCAGTACGATGACATTTATTAAAGGTCGAAATTTATGAATTAATAGCTTTGAGGTACAAAATGTCAGACAAGTATGAATACGTGTACGAGATATTTGTCATGGGTTATTGTGCATGTGTAAATATATCTCGAGAACAAATAATTAATATATTTTTTATTCAACTACCCATTGACACTCCCGTTTAACAGCGGGTTCGAGTAATAATGAAACATTACTACGTTAAAATTATAACACGAATGTAACTTTTCGAAAATGAATTCACTTACTGAAAAGTTATGTATATTACTGAGAGTTGAAATAATATACGTTTTGGTAACGTTTCCTATTCCGAACGTTCATTTTATTCAAAAAGTTCAAGTGGATCGTCCGTCCATTCACGCGTTGCAATTTTAAATTAAAATTCGATCCGCCAAATAAAGCACGGAAAGGCGAAGAGAATTACGAACCGAATAGACGGAGATCGGGTAAACTTTTATTAATAAAAGAATAAGTAAGTCAAGAAACGCCGTCAAACGCCACAACCTGGGAATAATAAGGAGTAAGGGAAATTGATGAGCGCCGCGTGCCGTCTTGACGCCCCATGGTGTACATTGGCCCTTTATGATACCTGGGAAAAATAGCAGCTATTGCCTTTGCTATGTAATAAAATTGTGAAAGAAATTGTACCTGTAACGTGCCCGCCGTCGTGCGTCGATGTCGTCGACGGTCGAGAGTATATATATATATATATATGTAAACCAAGCAACGTTACTTATTTCATCTTCCTAAATTTGAAAATATAGATTTAGTTTGTATTGTAGCTCGCTAGAGATATTTAAGCTTAATGAATAGTATTCGGAGCTTAGATTGGTAATTGACGAGTTTAACTGCAGTCATTCGAAATTTATGAAACAAGACTGAGACAAACATTCGATATTGTGTAGCGAGTTATAGTAAAACAAATAAAAACCCTTCGTTAAACTTTCAGATATATATATTATATATTTAACAGCTTGAAAATTTTTGAATAAAGGGAAAGGCAATTTCTATGTGTCATACTTAATAACGAATTGACTTTAATATTGCATATAAAAAGTCTTAAGCTGTCAAGATTTCTATTAAAATGCACAAAAATAATCAAAATTATTTTTCTATAAAATTATTCACGAACGCACATATCACTTGCTTGCTCGTTATTATTAAGTGAAAGCACGTTGGTCGCATCGAGACATAATGAAAGAGTCTGAAATAAGTGTAGTCAAACTTTCAAATATAGTATTGCTGAAACTAACTTTACCATACCACCCGCTCATCAGTATTCGACCGCCACACATCAATACTTTGTACTGCTGTTTGAATGGCGAGTGAGCCAGTGAAATTAATAACAGGAATAAATAATATTCATAGGCATATCTATGATATGCGACGGTGTGAGGAGTGATTATTCTCTGGCAGCATTAGTGTCTATGAACAAAAGTGCAACTTACGTAAATACAGCGTGTAACAAAATTCGTGTCCGACCCGTGAAGTGGTTATTAGGTATCGTGTGTCGGTTCCATTTATGTAATAATTTTTAAAATACTATTCCTGTATAAACCAGTTTCTTCTTTTTTTTTTAAATATATAGTCTAAAATGAGTACCAAAAACTATTCAACCTATGAGATAGTTAAGGTCCTCCAGACCGATTACGGCCACTAGAGATTAGTCAAGTACGCAGGAGATATTATAGTGCACACGTGTATGCGCAAATACAGATGCACTCTCTTTTAACTCTCATAATCCGATGGGACGGTAATCCGACACGACCTGAAAGAGTTCAGGCGCAGGACCAATGGCTTAACGTGCTTTCCGAGGCAGCGGAGTGTACACACTTCCAACTTCCAGACTCCGAGCTGATACTGAGAATTTTCTGACAGAAAAACCCAATAATTATTTATTGGCCCGACCTGGGAATTGAACCCAGGACCACCGGGTCTGCGGCCTTATATCTAGCCACTAAACCAGCGAGGCAGTCATGATATAGTATATATATTAAAACAGTTAGCCTACTGTTATACCATCAATAGGGAGCGCGCGGGTCGTATGAAATTGGTAAATAATAACCGTCTATAATAAATAGTAAGTCATTCATACAGTAATTGCAAAGCCTGCTGCAGTCACGGACATAAGCTACTACTGTATCATATATAATATGGGGGATATGTACGACTAAATACTTCCACTTGAAATTTTCGAAAATACTTTCATAACGAATGCGTACATAATAAAATAATAAATAAACCTAGGTTTCAAATTTCAGCTTTCTAGTATTTGGTTTATAAATGCAAATTTTAAGTTTGTTTTTAACAATAATATAAACCAGTGTTCAGGGAAAGACACAAATTGATATTGAGTAACGAAGTCGAGGCATTCCCAAGTGTATTTAATGACCTATTTTTGAGAACTGCGTCTTCTATATTATAAAATCTATCTTTATATTTAAGTGTAAACTTATATGTATATGTATTAATTGTTATATAATCTATGTTATCTCATTCATTAAGCAGAAAAAAAGAAACTCGAAAACGTCTTTTTAAAAATTTATGATATTGGGTTCACGATAATTTGAGTGACATCAATAAATTAGCGAATGGGACTTCAGTACAAATCCATACATAGTTAATAAATCACGATGAGGGGTCATAATACTGAAATAAGATAAATATAAATTAGTTATCAAACTATTTATGTGTAAAAATCACTACTGTATTTTTAACACTAATGAGCTTGACCTTTTGAATGCATTCAAAACTGCAGCGAGAGTATAAAAAGTTATTTTTTATATAACTTGAATTTAGGCTCCTGTTTGAAATTAGTACAATAAATTCTATAAAGACCCTCATTTATAAAAGACATTATTTCAATTTTTATACACACGCAATTTTTTTTATAAAATAGATAGCCTATAGGATAGATAGGATATACTTTTGGGCCACCAAAGACATTAACAAGTCCCTTTTGCCTATAATTACACTGGCTTACTCACCCTTCCAACCAGAATACAACAATTATAAATATTGCTGTTTAGCGGTAGATTATGTAATGAGCGAGTAAACGGAGATACCTACGCAGACGAGCTTTTACAAAGCCCTTCCGTCAAGTGAAGGGCTTGGAATTATTACATATTTAAAGCCTCATGAATTATATTACTCGATATTTTTTGTTCTTTTTTTATTATCATTATTATTCATCCGTGATTTTATTTTAAGTTACGTTATTGGTAATTCATTGGGTCAATGATCTAGTGTTTAATAATATCTATAGTAATCTATAATACACCAACTCAGTACGTAAGCTAATACGTAAATACAAATATTGAAACATTTGAACGTGTCTGTGATTAAGAGTAGATTAGACAATAATTATAATGTAAGCTGCAATCAAGCATATTAATATCTGTGATAAATACATATTTGCACAGAGTAATATATTTGGAAAGATGAAAGTATTTCGTATAGCATTTGTTTTTTTGTTTTTTACTTATAACTTTCCTTATATAGCAAGAAATTTGTATATTTTTATTTATTTTTAACATTATATATATCATAAGATTAACATCTATAAAATATCTAATAATGAAGTATATTGCTTATTAAAAATATTTAAAAATATATATAATGTAAATTTTCATATTATTTCCTCTTTTTGTGTAAAATAAAAATTTAAAGAAGTATTGACATTGCAATTTTGCACTACGCCAATTATCGTAGGATAATAAACGGCAACTAGTAAATACGTTAAAAATCTAGGGTAGAAAAAAAGCAGCTGCATTCTGCTTGAATGTAGTACGTGAGAAATAGTCGAAACTATACAGCGGTACAAATTTTGATATAAAATATCTGCAATAAAGCTGATCGTTCATTGTATACATTTTATCGTCTAGGTCTAAAGTGTGAAAGAAAAATCGTATAGCTGTTAAGATAGAAGATTAAAGATTATTATATTATTATATATATATATTATATTATTATGAATTTTTTCTTTATATGTATGTATAAATTAAGTATTTGTATGTTCTAGAAAATTTATCACACGTTAATGATATAATGTAAAACAAAAGGTAATCGAGAAAATTTCCATTATCGAATATACATGCTATACTCATTAATTTATTTCGTAATAAAATTTATATTACTATTAAAATAGCTAAATGTAGTGATAATATGTAAGCAAACACATCATAAAATCAAAAATGCAAAATTATAATAGTAAAAATATTATAAAGCAAAGAATAATTTTAATATTAAAATATAATTTAAATAATTTTGGTATACTATAAAAGAAAAATGCTTTTTGTTACTTACTTCTTTATGAAAGGTTAGCAAGTAGGACGCAAAAATTCCGTGATTTGCATAACGTTTTACAAAACACATTAATGAGTTTGAAAAAATATCAACAATTACGCTATATAATTATTAAGTGACTTGCATAATCTTGGTTTAGGGGAATTCGCTTTACATAATCTTTTTCAGACCGTTCACAATTAAATAAGCATACATCTCATTTGAATTTCTTAAAAAGGTTTTCTTTAAGGATATTTTCCTTCAACACTGAACAAAAATTTGAACACGTAAATTTTCAAAATATAATTAAGTATTATTGATTTAAAACCGCGGCAATTTAAATCATCTCTCAATATTTTCTTTTTATTTGGCTTCTTGATTATTTATAATGTTGAAAGCATAAATCTGCAACTAGCTTTAGCAATCGCTAGCTATATTATCGCTCAGGTGAGCATTCACTCTAAGTCCTTTACCGTTAGCCTCATTCACGATAACCTCTTCAGCCTTTCAGTGATGTTTGCGGTACCAATGGAATTACGTGACTCGTCTGGCGAATCGAAAATTGGACCATTTTTGTTTAGGCTTTTCTGTTTAGAAAAGGAAATGCACTTTTTCAAATGAAATTGATGAATGCTTTTCATGAATCACGGAGTAAAATCGAGCATTCTGCTTGGTTGTAATGTGTGCGCAGCTTTTATGCTTATATATTTTTTTAAAAACATTACGATAAACGTATTTACTAAAAAGGCAATGTCATATCGGCTTCGACGAATTTTGGTACATCTAATACGAATTGTGGCTGTTACCAGTAATTTTAATAGATGGTAGTATATAGTAATTACGGTTTAAATAGATTGAATTGTAATATAATATAACATAAAATAAAAATATATAAATAATACGAAAAAAATAAATTGATTACTATAGCTCGCTTGTTGAAACAACTTTTAATGTGATGAAAATGGTGTCCTCCTGACTGGTTTCGGCCTCGGCGGCCAAACTCAAAAGCGAATAGCCAACTGTGCAGGACATATTATAGTGCACAAGTGCACTCTATTCTCATCACTTCTAGAGATTAGGCGCAAGACCAGCTTCATTACGTGGAATTATTTACACGGAACATAATTCCAACTTCCAGACTCCGGGCTGCTACTGAGAATCTTCGACAGTAAAAGCCCAATATATTTTTATTAGCCCGACACGAAGCTTGAACCAAGGACCTCGGCATATGCGGGCGTGTATCTAGCCACTCGACTAACGAGGCAGTAAGCCTTTTATGTATGCTTTTCGCATCATCATTATCTCAAGTGTCGTCATTAACTTGTTTCTTAACCTCGGATTCTTTTATATCTTATACGAAATGTTTATTTTTGTCCTATTTAAAAATGTAACTCTTATCAACCGCTTTTTCGCTCTCGTTTGTTTTTCGAGGATAAAAAGTAGACCGAATAAAATAAAATAGAATAAAATAAAATACTTTAATAAAATAGACACCGTAACACTACCTTAAAAATATTAGATAATTTAAAGAGATTACATTAATACAACAATTAATCTTAACGACACCTATGGTTGGTCACATAAGATAAGGTATGAAGTACAATATTTATAAAATTAATTATAATTAGTAATAAAACATTGGTTTCTTCAGCAATTTGATAATTTATCTTAAAAATATAATAAATCACAACGTCAAATTTATATCACCCATATAAGTCAACAAAAATTTAAGAAGATCGTCACGAATATTAGGTTTATTTTATTTTAATTCTGGATAACAAATTGCGGAATTTTCTCGATCAATCGACGAAACGATCAAAACTCCTAAAACACAATAACCAGTGACCGCAACTACTAGGCTTGTTCGTTTCCGAAGTTCAACCGACCGAATATTTTAGAGCGCGTTTTTAAAACATCACTGGAACGTCGAGATTCCGCTGAAACTTTATTAGGTATAACCGTAGCAATTCTCAGCCAAAGTGCGGGTCCATTATTAAAATTCCCACAGCCGACGTTCAACCATAACAATATTTTCAGACCAGTAAGCTGGAAGGAAAAACTGCGCTTAAATGGATTTAGCATATTTTATGATAATATTAGGACTTACAAACGATCTTAAGAATTTCAGGGAGATCTAATCACGACGCGAACATGACTCACCGAGGTGCAATATGAATAGGTCCTAACCGACGTCGCTAGTAATCGTTAAACAAAATTATGGGAAGATATTTTTGAGAGATTTTTAAATTTCGAATGCCAAGATAAGCGGAAATGTGTTCTATATACGTGGATCTTGCCCACGTTTTGAAAAAGCTTTTTTTACAAAAATAAGCTTATCTACAAGTCTGTATTAAAATTATTTCATTTTTCTAAGTAAATAAAATAATCTGATACGTAAATGAAGACAGCTACACTCGAATTTTAAAAAACGCCGCAGTTGAAACGCACGTTTGAATTTGCCCGTCTTTACTTCGGACTTATTCAAACGCAAACAAAGACATCAGTCACTTGTCTCACTCTTGTGCGTACGCGGTTACACGGGTATTGCGGGTACGCGGTTAAGTTACCGCACTTTTTATTAAAATTATATTGTCGTATTGTTATAATTGTATTGTATCCTTAAAATATTAGTTTCTATCAAAGTACCTACCATGATTTTTACAAAAATATCCAACACAGCGTAAAGGAATTCAAATTCTTCGTCGTCAACAGCTGTTAGAAGAATAACTTAGTTAGCTTATTCGTACCTCATCGTTAACGTTTTGATCTATTTTTTCCCTATTAGAAGTATTTTGAAAGTGATAATAATTGTTGTGTTATAACATTATTTTTAAATTTTATAATTGATAACTAATCTATAATAATGTCGTCCTGACCAATTTTTTATACACTCAACCATGTTGATTACTCTGGTGGGGAAGAGAACGCTAACAATATGATAACATGCGACATCAAAGTTATAAAAGTAGTATACTATAGTAATAATAATAAGGTCCTCCAGACCGATTTCGGCCACGGCGGCCTATCTCAAGAGTAATTAGCCAACTGCGCAGGAGATATTATAGTGCACAAGTGTGTGCACAAACACAGGTGCACTCACTCTTCTCTAACTCTCATAATCCGATGGGACGGCAATCCGATACGACCGGAAAGAGTTCAGGCGCAGGACCAACGGCTTTACGTAGCTTTCTGAGGCACGAAAGTGTACACACTTCCAACTTCCAGACTCTTCGCTGCCATCGATATTTGATATGCCTTTTTGTAATAATTATTAATCTCGTGCTCGGCGTTGAAGGAGAATGTCGTGTCAAAAGTTGTATATCTCAGATTCTGTTAAATTATAACCTTCCTAAATAAAATAAATATGCTACTGATTGTATTATAAATTGTTTTTTGTTTAGAATTAATTCATTTTGTTTCGAACATTATACGTGAAATTAAAAAAAATAATCTTTCTTTGTTCCTGAGATTAGCGTGTTCAATCAAATACATTTTCTATTGTATATATTTTGACTTCTTTTATTAATTTCGATATGTCATATTATTATTTAAAAATATATATTAATTTGGTTCGGTATCTTTGTCACACTTATGACCCCATCTTAGAGGGTTGTCGCGGGTTATTGCGGTAAAATGTTGCGTCCATATCACTATATGGCGCAATTGTTATTTGTAAAATTGCTATTTTAAATATTGATCTTAATATCATATTAAATATTTAACCTAATAAAATCTTTAATGTAAATTATTATTTTGTAAATAAATGTTAACGTAAAACAAGTGACATTATTATATTTTTTTATTTACAATACTATATTTACACACATTATATATTTTAATAGTTACACTCATTTTAATGAGTTGACTGCCTCGTTGGTCTAGTGGCTAGATATAAGGCCGCAGACCCGGTGGTCCTGGGTTCAATTCCCAGGTCGGGCCAATAAATAGTTATTGGGTTTTTCTGTCAGAAAATTCTCAGTAGCAGCCCGGAGTCTGAAAGTTGGAAGTGTGTACACTCCCGTGCCTCGGAAAGCACGTTAAGCCGTTGGTCCTGCGCCTGAACTCTTTCCGGTCGTGTCGGATTGCCGTCCCATCGGATTATGAGAGCTAAGGAAAAGAGAGTGCACCTGTGTTTGCGCACACACTTGTGCACTATAATATGTCCTGCGCAGTTGGCTAATCTCTCTTGAGATTGGCCGCCGTGACCGAAATCGGTCTGGAGGACCTTAATGAGTTTATGGTGTGTGTATATAATGATGTGCCGTATATATTTAATTTCTTGTACGTTTATTTGAAACTAATTATTACTTCTTTATTTATATACAATGTCATTAAAACTGATAATAAACAATTGTTGTTAAAATATAAAAATGTACGGTTTTAATTGTTACAATGTTTTATTATCCATTTTCTTGTCATATTCCAATTTCAACCGCGTTCATGACGTAATTAACAGTCCGCTCATGCAAGCAGGTGTCACTTTTTCGAAATGTTGCGTTAAATAAAAAGTGCCGTGGTCAAAATGTATACTGATATAATTAAGAGTTTGTTGTTCTTTGAACGAGCTAAATAAAATATATTTTTTTTGCATTTGATAGCCCGATTTCTTAAAAATGTTATAAAGTTCCCCATGGGAATGGAGCAAGAACAAACGAGGCGTCCTTAAATTAAATTTAATAATTTAAGGATGCATAAAAAAGACGTTGGTTGATAGGTCCTACTGGTATTCGCACTGAGTAAAGGCATAAATATCGCTACGGGTGATATTAATTGTATCAGAATATAAGACAACCTCTAGAGATACAACCCTAAAAATCCACAAAGTCCTGTGCGCTAACGGTTCTTATTGTGTATTTGAATTTTCCACTAAAACTCTTCTTAATTTTTTCTCACTACATATAATTTAAAAAAATAACTACAGAGAAAAAAGTTTCATCGAACCGGACACAATAACAGTAGGTATTTTTGCTTGGCGGCAGAATGTGTCATGATTAGGTGGTATCTAGCTAGACGGGCTAGCACCAAATAATATATTAATTTCAGTTACTAGGTACCTACACCTACCTTTAAATTATTATATATGTAAATGTAATATTATCCTATCCAAATAATTGGGCAAACTTTGTGAAATATATTTGATATATTAATCAATCTTTTTTATTTACAAACCTAACTAAAAAATATTGTGGATTTTTTATAATCCTCACATATTTTTTTGTTGCTTTCATCCATCAATAAATAATAGACGTCACTCATATACAATATTTATAAAATTCAATATTATGTACGCGACGCGTGCTACGTTCTATACACCGAAATTGTTTCTTCGTATAAAATTGTAATTTGGAATAAAAAACGAACATACATTACTAAACACCAAATATTATTTCCAAAAAATAATCTGTTGAATTATTCATTAAAATTAATAATCTTACCATCCGTAGCCATCCCTCATTGAATTTTAACAAACGAAGGAACATTATTATTTTACAAGATGCCTACAGTAACAGCCTATGAATTTCCCACTGCTGGGCTAAGGGATCCTCTCATCTTTTGAGGAGAAGGTTAGGAGCTTATTCCACCACGCGTTTCCAATGGGTTGGTAGAATACACATGTGGCAGAATTTCAGTGAAATTAGACACAAGCAGGTTTCCTCACGAAGTTTTCCTTCACGCGTCAAGCGAAATGAATTATAATCACAAATCGCAAATTAAGTACATGCAATTCAGTGGTGCTTGCCCGGGTTTGAACCCACGATCATCGGTTAAGATTCACGCGCACCACTTGGCCATTTCGGCTTTTTAGATTCCTAAAAGTACATATAATTTTATACTATATAAAATTTCAAATTGCAAATTGCATTCAGTTTATTTCAAATCTCACTAACCCAATTGCTTTTTGTATTTTATATAAATAATATATAATATTAAATCTTTGTCACGACAGTTATGAAAATATATATAATGGATTTACGTTAAAAGTTGGTCTTATTGCCAATAAAGATCGATATCATCCAGGCAACCTTGGCGGTGATAAAAAATATTAACGGCATATTTGTACTATTTTAAATATGGAACGGATTATAAAAATGCTAAAATGAACAGATATAAGTAGGACAAACAATGAAGATGAACTTGGTGCTATTTGTCTTGCCCACATAACGTTCAATTATCATGCCCTTAGATAAATTGATATACTTTTTATGTAGCTTTATTGTATATTTAACTACGAAATAAAAACTTCATCAGTTCTTTATGATGCAATATCACTTGAGATGCAATTGGTTTTGAGTAGATATAATGATATTTTATCTTTTATATATTTGTGAGCAAGAAAAAAAATACAATATACAAATATTTAATACAATAAAGCCAAATTATATATATCATCAAACTTTGTATTCCAAAAAATATGGGCCAAGACTCTCACAGTGACATCTTTATGAAAAGAAAAAAAAATATCTAAAAGATAGGTAATCGTTCTCTTATTGCTGCGAATTTGGGCGTCACAAAAACCGCGGTCGAATAATTTCGGCAAAAACAGCAAAATTACGTCTTTGCCCTCATCCCTTCTCAGATTAAATTTCTTCGACACGACGCGGATGGTGTACGTGTAGTCGAGAGGCAGGCAAGTAGCTCTTGAACCTCTTAGAGGCGAGTTCTTAACGCCAAACGTCATTACTTCATGTCACTCTCACGACATTCGGCTTTGGGAAACGAAATAAAACGTCAGAGCGCGTTTTCATTTTGACGTTTCGTTTCGTGACGTTAATAGAAGTCGTATCAGTCAATGACGTAACAGCCTGGTGCAGTTTACTATTACATTTCTTTTTGCACAACTATTTATGTATGCATGCATTAAAATACACATATAACAAGAGTTATTCTCCTTTATTGGTAATTAAATAATTGAAAATAAGTAATTTCCTTTATTCTATTATCTAACCAAATTACTCTTACAAGATGACTTTGCACTTTCCCTTATTGCTGATACAAACGTACAAAATTTTTACATTTATAAATATTAAAATTTGCTAATATAAACCATAAATAATAATATGGTGTAATATGAAATCTTTGCTCATTTGTAGAATATTATATCCTTTCAATAAAATTCGAATTGTCTTATAGAATTAACATACCCACGATCATAAGTTTGCTGAAGAATCGAATGCCGATATTTAAATGAGCTCTTTAAAATTACCTACAAATAGAAAATCTGCCACGCTAGATAATCTGAATCTTGAAAATATATTGTAGTTTTATGCCTTACACACTGTGCGTGTAAACACAGGTGTACTATTGCGGCACAGGACCAACGGTTTTACGTGCCTTTCGAATTTTTGATATATGATAATATAATCATTGTTAAGTTTTTAACTCCTGGTTGCTATTACACGCTAAAGTTTTCTTTTTGTCAATTAACAGAAACCGGTTATTATAAATTGATAATATAATGGTATTATTGACTTAACCTTTCAATGCTATTTTAAATAAATTTAAACATAAAATTGAAGCATAAATAAGCAGTCATTTCTTAGTTTATGTAATAATCATATAATTCAAACGAATATACATATGTATAAGCATGTTTTAAAAATAATATTATCTTTTGACTAAAAAAGTCTATTAGTTATAAACAAAAATGAAAATATCAAATTGTATAAATAATGTCCGAATATTCGTGCAAACATCCTAATTTATAGCAGTTTATAGTATATCAGTACTTGAAAATAATATAAATGCAAATGCATAAATGTAAAAGCCATTAAATGAGAGCCAAACACAATCGACACATTCAGATAAAAGGTTCGTATCACTATACAACATTTTAATGTGACATTCTCGTTGTTTGAATAGACTTTTGACGTTGTGAAACGCCATCAAATTGCATAGCTGGCTAGATAAATCCAGGCCTTGTCGGTAGCCGTCAAAACTGCCCATGCGATACAATGAAAACGGGGTCGTAATACTCGGTAGCATTGGGCTCGCTCACGTAAAGACATTAACGTCGGAATTGGCTGCACGTGCAAAATGTCGGTTTAAGTATTTTTACCGAAACCTAGAGGGCAATTCTAACATGTGCTGTCACTAATTACAGAGATCCGTACGTTACGTGATTCCTTAAAGATTTGATACTTGATAGTATGAGATCGTGTAGTAGGATTAGTTCAGTTAATTTATTACTTTCGTATATAATTTTTTAATGGACATTTAAAAGCATCGCTGGTTACTACAGCATGATGAATTCATTACTGTTGAAAACATTTAACATTAATTAGGGTTTTAATGTAAATAATTGCTATAATTATTTTTTTATGTTTATTATAAAAAAACATTGTTTTTTTTCTAAAAATAACGCAACTATTTTTTCAATAATAACGTCAGATTTAATCTGTGACTTTCATTTTTTTTTATTATATAGGTAAGCGGACGAGCCTATGGGCCACCTGATGGTAAGTGGTCACCAACACCCATAGACAATGGCTTTGTAAGAAATGTTAACCATCACTTACATCGCCAATGCGCCACCAACCTTGGGAACTAAGATTTTATGTCCCTTGTGCCTGTAATTACACTGGCTCACTCACCCTTCATACCGGAACACAAAAATACAAGGTACTGCAATTTTGCGGTAGAATATCTGATGAATGGGTGGTACCTACCCAGACGGGCTTGCACAAATCCCTACCACCGAGTAAATAAGTTTAAGTATAACAAAATTAATCATAAATAACAACATTATCAAAAAAAAATAATAATCAGAAAAGCTTACTTCAAACTATATGTCAATTTGACGCATAAAGTACGTACGATATGCCGGTATAATAGGATCGAGATCCCTTTTAGAGCAAAATGGATGGTAGCTGTTTCGTCAAAACTAGGTCCATCCATCATTAGGAGAGTCGCTCTGTTTAGTGGCTCCTCAGTTAGATTAACTGGTATTACACTGGTGTATTATCCAACGTACATTACGTTGGATAATACACGAAATATATTTGAACAAAACAGATTTAAGCCTTATACATTTCCTGTTGATATTTGATGGTTTTTGTAAAAAAAAATAAACAAAAGTTCATGACTAGTAAAGTTTTTTTACTACAGGCATGCAGAAGAGCTTATGGCTGATAGTAAGTGTTATCTGCCATTCAAAAATATTGGTGCTGAGAAAAATAATCATTTCTCTCAACTGCTTGACTTAACAAATTATTGAAATTTTTATCAAAAAAAGATTTATTACGAAAAGAAAGAAATACTACTTATCACAAGATTTGGTGTGAAGATGATAAAATTACCAAACAAAGTTTTTAGAGGATTTGATTCATACTGAATTCATACTAATTAATCAAACCTCTCAAACTCACTAATATGTCCAAACATAGAATCTTTACCATTTTGGTGTAATTCTTATCCATCGTTTTTGTTGTTTATTGATACAAAAATATTCTATACATACTCGTATCTCTATACTACTTTCAATTATTATGTGACAAAATAATTAACGCTGTTTTCAAACAATAGTTAACAGTTCAGCAAAGGGAAATAAAAATAAAAATTTCAACGACGACGAGTTGTAAAGTTTCTCAAGAGTAATATTAAACAAGGTATACAATAATATACATTTAAAGAAAAATATTTACAATATTTTTGAAACAGTAGTCCTTGGCAAATATTCAGAAGAGACATAGCTTAGTAGATAATCTTTATATTACTAAATTTATTTTACGTAACACCATTTCGTTTGATAGATGCGTCAAGAGGAATCCTTTTATCTGTCAAAATTATTTATAGTGCTACATTATTTTCGTTCCAGTTTCTATTGAATATTGTGTATAAATAAATATTGGAAACATGATTTCTTTATAAGGGATCGTATTTTAGGAGAGGAAATTATTTTCATCTACAAGATTCGAGTAACGATTTCGTGTCAATGTGGTTGTTATTATAAAAACGAATAATACAGTAATGTGGTCATTGGTTAAAAACAGCCGTCGTTGTTAAATGTGTATAAATATAATATTGGAGGCATATTTCCATGCATGAGTTGGTACATTATTGAAACAGTTTTTTTTTGTTAGTCTGAGATGTAATTACAAAATTATATTTTAATTAAAAATAACATTTTTTAAATTTATATCACTGGCTTCCCGTCCGGCTTTGCATAGTAGAAGTAACGGATACAGCGTTTACGTAAATATTTTTTTTAGCCAGGGACGTCCCGGTTTCTGGTCGGTTCCGGGGCTGAAATACAGAATAACTCTCTAAAGATGTATCACAATCCATTTCACAAACATAAATTTGTATATATTTTAGTTATACCTCTAGTATAAATCTTTTATTAGAAATTTGTATTGCTAATGATACTAACCTTGATGACGTCATTAAAGTACTTAGATTCAGCCCAGCAATACGGTGCACTTATAAAATCATTATTATATATTTCTTTTTCTGACACACAAATACTTTAGAACAACCTGAATACTGTAGCTGATTGGTGAACGAATCGCAAAAGGCTTAATATAGCTTGTGGTACTAATGATTAGTGGTTACTTTCACTCAAAGGTAATCTAAAATAATCGAATTTGGTTATCTTTTGGAAGATCCGATTCTCAGAAGAAAATCATCAGCAAAATATCTGGATGTTATTTTTGAATGACGTTTATTCCTGACCATTACGATGATTTTATTCCTAATGCAACAAATAGGTACGATTTATCATAATTTAAGTAATCGATTAGTTTGACACTTTTTTCAAACCATAGTTAACAGTACAAGTAAGTAATAAGTTATTTAGTTTTAGCTTATCAAATACTGAATACAATTTCGAACAAACAACGACATCTCATTTATTATTAATACCTATTTGTACAACAATGTCTCTACTCTTTTATTAAATCTTCGCTATGTGACTTCTTAGAAACTCCAAATAAATGGAATAAGAGCAAGTGAATGACAAGAGACAGTATTGATTTACCTGCTTTCTACCCAGAATCTATTTTTATGAAAACATAACTCTTATTAATGTTATTACGCATCAGAATTCAATAGGGTGGCAATATCGAGACACCCCAAAAGTCTTCAATTTGTTCCAATCAACCCACCCGTTCGAAGTTACTTTTCAGTACACCTAGATGAAATGCGTCACTATTTGAAAGTATTTTTCAACTTTATGTGGGTGAGTCACAAAGGGTTATACGATTTGTTATACCTACAATCCCTACGTAATTGAATATAAAATTAGATGTTATTCTATAAAAATACGATATTTTAAATAATTAATTTTTCATCTTTATAAATAAAATCAAAATGTACTTTATTTAAGGAGGCTCTCACAAGCACCTTTGGATCGTCATTTAACAATGTTAATTTTAATATCTCGTATATTACGCTACCATAGTTTTCAAATGTAGATGTTTAAAAGAGAAATCGAAAACGATCATCAGCGAATAAATTATCTTAGCTCTTCTATAATTTAAAATCCAGAATAATATTAAAAAAAAAGAATATCACCCCAAAACATATAGAAACCAACTCAAATGCCCATATACTAGTTTGTTGAGCTGTAGAACATGTAATGAGTGAGTGGACGTACCTAGACGGGCTTACATAAAGTCCTAGTACCAAGATAAAAAATTAAAAGCTAGACATTGAAAAAATAAAACTTATTTCACAAATAAATTATTCTTAAAAAATATAATTACTAAGCACGTCTTAAAATATATTCGCAAATTTATAAAATTAAGATAATTATTCAAACAAAGAACTTAATATCACATAGTTCACAGAATCGGGTTTCTGACGTAATAAGCTTTCCGAAGCTCTTAAGTTCTTCACAAAGAGCAAACTACGAGACAACCACAAAACTTGCTCTCACAAAATATTTCGGCTCGACTTGTTAAATTTGAAATAAGAACGTTTGACGATAATTATGTTGAAGTTCGTTGCAGTGACTAACTTTGCAAAATTTGATACATAATTCACTAAAATACGAAAATATAATTTAATGGCAGACGCGTCCAATTAACACCTACCCGCTTACCAATTATTCCACCGTCAAAGACAATACTAAATTGCCGGGTTATTTGAAGGATTATTAAGTCAGTATACGTACCTTGCAAACTAATGTCTTAAGCTAAGTAAATAAGCAGATATTTTCAATTTTGCCGCATAATAAATTTAAGGGTTGAATTAAAAAATAAAGGTTTATACCGTGTTCTATAAAAAAAATATAGGCGATAAAACGACGTGGAAGAGTAAGGGTTGGTTGATAATATTAAATTAAAAAACGTGACCGCCACAGAATACTTGGTAATCAAGAACTTTAATACAAAATGTATTTAATTATTTTTTTAAATATTTAGACAGCTTTTTTAGATTTTGTTAACAAATAATCAATCGTTTAAATAAATTTGAACAATAATTACCTCTATATTACCTAACTGGTGACGTCACATTTTTCTTTTATATTACAACCATATTTTTTAATTTCTTTTTATAAAGGCACATGGATTATGTCCTTATAGTAAATTTACATTTATTACAGTTAATATTCATAGACATTATTGGTGGAATATGAATCTCAGTACAGGTACTACTCGGTGGTAGAGCTTTGTGCAAGATCGTCTGGGTAGGTACCACCCACTCATCAGATATTCTACCGCAAAACAGCAGTACTTTGTACTGTTGTGTTCCGGTTTGAAGGGTGAGTGAGCCAGTGTAATTACAGGCACAAGGGACATAACATCTTAGTTCCCTAGGTTGGTGGCGCATTGGCGTTGTAAGCGATGGTTAAAATTTCTTACAATGCCATTGTCAATGGGCGTTAGTGACCAATTACCATCAGGTGACCCATACGATCGTCCACCTTCCAATATCATTAAAAAAAAAAAAAAATTGGTGGGATTGATATAGTTGGCTTAAAAGAAAAGATTATTTTAATTTTATTTTCATTCCACAAAAGTTTTAATATATTGCAATTAAATATCTATTACATATATTTAACCCAAATATGCTCTCAGCATCCGTATACTACTTGGCTTGGAACTTAGTTTAGAAGTGACGCAGCAAACCCGCCCGTGTCGAACTACCCTAATTTCCTCAATCACATCCGCTGCGAAGTGATTTCTGATGTCTAACCTCAGAAACTATCGCTGTATGACTACGGTCGATGTCAGAACTTGTAGTTTTATTTATGTTTCGGCATCGTATATTTTTGCTTACATTCAATCACTATATTATATTTTCTCGTACTTCTGAGTTTAGCTGATCTGCTTAAAACTAGATGAAATTCGTACCTATATAAAGAATTTTACAACCAAACACTCATTATCTAACGATTTATTTTATGATATAATATTAACTCCCTACGAAACTATGCATTTTACATATAAAAAACTACGTATTCCATGATATTGATACTTTATAATAATCAGTTGCTTAAAAATTAAAATTTTATTTTCGTTTATTATCAATTGCCTGTCAACCATTAATCGACAGTTAAATACTAAAAATATTCTTTTTTCAATCGCGTTTATATGATGAAATATGCGTAAAACACATATTAGAATTCGCAAAGAAAAAAAAAATGTTGATAAATGATATCCACCAATTCACATTAGAGTAGCGTACGCGTGCAATAAACGCCAAACCCTTATCTTAAGAATATTGCTCAGGGAGAGGTCGTAATCAACAATTGACTTATAATATTAATATTTACATAATACCATACATACATAAATTTAACTCTGGCTAGCCGAGTAAAAATCATTATTATGGTGAACTCAATTTATTCCAACCATAAGTTGTTAAAGACTTGTAAAGTATGATCACGACTGTTGACCTAAGCAAGGTCTCGCCCAAGGTTAAAACTATTGTGGAAAAACGTATTGTATATGTCACTAATAAATCAATACTTTTAAAATAAAAAAGAACTCGTATGAACTATTATTTTGAAGAAACCTAAGTTTCTATCAGATAAGGCGTAAATAATTCTGTCTGTTTGCCATATATAACTGAACCGACCTTTATGAAATATGACATAGAAGTAGGCAGGGGAATTAGACGCGGATGGGATCGGGAGAAACAACTATTCATTAATAAAATAATTTTACTAGGTCTCCCTTACTTTAGATAAAATATTTTAATACTTTGTGTGATTGTGGATATAAAGTCAATTGAAGATTAAACTGTAACGACTTGAAAATTATCATTAAAAGTTAATAAAATAAAGTATTTTTTCTTTAAGACTCGATTGCATCCCTGAATGATTACGTACGAGGTATGTTACTTGAGTAATCTTTGAAAGCATGAAAACAATCAGAAACAAATTTAATTATTAATGATTTTAATTTCTTTGTTTTATAAAAAATGATGATATGTGTGTTCATTTCAAATCCAGACGACTTTAAAAGTATATAATTAACTTTGTAGCAAAATACCTATTTAAAATAATAACACATCATAAAATGAAATTCACCTCAACAGTTTACATAATAAAGTCCAAAATGAGGCTGGTATATAAATCTTATCAAATTAATAATGAAAAATAATAGGGCATTTGAGGACGATGGTTGTTGCGAGCGAAAAACGATATTAACACATTGCGATAAGAACGGCTTTTGTGTGTTGATTAAATGTAAGTATATCATTTTCATTGGACGCTATACTTTCGAGTACAGAGCAGTTAAGATTGGGCGATAACGGTTTTAATATGAGCCGGAAGTACCGGGGTTGGAATAGGCTAGTGAGGAAAATAGCGCTCTTCGTTTTGGTTTAAAAAAATATGGTATGTAATCATTTTAAAGTTTTGAATATTTCTTTTTTTTAATAATCCTACTAATTAATTGAAATATACATTTTTTAAACCTATCTCCAATACGAGACGGACTTTGCAGTGTGACATTCACAGGCTTGTAATATTTACTGTAGATAAGCTGCAGATAGAATTCCTCGAATTTTACGCCACATAAATAAATTATTACGGATGTATTGTAAATGGAACTTGGGAACAAAAAATGTCTTTCTTCGCAAAGTTAACAAAAGTCCACCTACACAATTTGTGAATCATTTTTTATATGAATCAAAAGTAAGTTGCTTTTTTCTTCTGATTTCGACCACAGCATCCGTTCTAATAAACTACAGTATAACCAACTGTGCAAAATATATTATACTGAACTCTCTATTTCCTCCCACTCATAATCTGAAGGGATGGCAATCTAACCCGACCGGTGATAGATGATAGAACTATCGAACCAACTTTATGAACATTTCGTGGCATGGTTAATTGTATCTAAATTTATATTTTAATACAAGAACAAACAAAATAATATAATACATTCAATTATTTTTTTTCAAACGAGAATTGTAGACTAAATTTACATTATATCATGCATTAGGTGACACGTCAATTTTATTTGTGACCGCGTTCTGGTAATTAGTGACACTGTCATTACTCGTTTTCCACAATTGTTAAATTAATTTTACTGTCATCATCGATTTAAATTTAAATTATCCGAATTTTAGAGGCATTATATTTATGATTTACACTAACTTAGCTAGAACGTGACTTTCCTTGCAAAATAAACGGTTAGATGCGATGAGATGCGGTGAGATGCTTATATGTGATAGGAATACTCTACTAGGAAATTCAATACGTTCCAACCATAGTACCTACATATGTATATTAGTACAAACACAAAATATTTTAAGTTGGTTATACAAATGAACCAAATGAAAATTGAATTCAGCTATGATTGCCCAGATTACCGGTTAATATTTACGTTTTCAAACCACTGAGCCATATGTGATCGTACATCATATGTGCCTCTGGATAAATGTAAAAAGTAAAAAAATTGTTTATTTGATAAACACAAAATTAAAGCAGAAAAATTTATACATTCACGAAACAATTATTTTATTAACATTTTATTACTGTACTAATCGTCAAATTTCCGATGGAAAATGTATTAATTCTATTTCGCAGCCAACTAATCCACGGTCTAACGGAGGCAAAGCTTATCTACTTTGAACATTAACTCAGTTATTCGACATGACTTAAATCTTACGGCTTTACAAAACCGCAGATTAACTTTAACTGGACCTCAGATGTAATCCCGGTTATGTTTATTATTAAATTAATTTGAACATTATGTGCCATGAAAAATATATATAAAAAATATTACATAATTTTATTAAGCACATTCCAAATCTATATGTAATTAATTGCCTTTTTGGTCTGGTGGATAGAATAGTGTAGATATAAAACCGCAAATCCCGATGTTAGTGAGAGCGTGTGTATTTGCGCACACATTTGTGCACTATATATCTCCTGGGTGAAATCAGCAGGAATCCTAATATATGGTAGGGCATAGTTATTCAATTGTTTACAAGGCTAACGGTAATTATCGATTTATGAGGTATAAATATTTTTTTGATATTATTGGTATATTTTACTGTGCTTTTTACAACAATATAATTACTATGAGATACTCAAAATGTATTCGCCAATGCGGCTTTTTAAGTAGTCCTATTTGAATTTAAAGGTGAAATCGGCTTAACACTAGTTTTTTCGAAACGGCGCTGTTTCATTTTTAGTAATTAACTTTAAGTGCGTTTAGTCTGTAATTGTGGCGAAATTTATTTACATAATAACTCATTTTTACCAACAATTTTAAATAATTAACTTCAATTATTTATTTGATATCAATTAAATATCTTTATAATAAAAAAAAGTTATGTGGTCGGGGAACCCCGTCAGGAACGAAGCTTTTTGCAATATTTTTTCGACTCAAAACGTGTTTTAAAATGTAGTTGAATTGAGGATATTACTGTATTTTTGTCACACCAAAAATCACCTCAATCTCCTTTATGGAGCTCTATCTAATCAAAGATTAAGAAACGATTGAATTTTTTTAATTTTTAAAGAACATCTATCAATGTAAAAACTTGCACTTTTAACCGACTTATGGAACTACCTCAGTTTCTAAATTCTTTGTTCGAGTATAGAATTTTGTTTCAATCTATATAAATTCCATGCTCCAAACTGATTCCATGTAAATTTCATAACTATTGAACAAGTTGCTGTTAAATCGACATTAATGTTTTTATAATTGCATAATTTCTAGACCCGTGTAAGATACACTTGGATTGAATTGAATTAATGATATATTTATAGTTAGCTATTATTATATATCCGTAATGCAATTATATAGTATATAAGAAGAGAAAAAATATTCTAGTCTTGACTTAGATATTTTAATTTTAGTTAAAGATTTATGTTACTGTACATAATATAAAACTGTACTTACAGAACACAATGAGTTATAATTTCTGACCTTGGTTAGCTGGGCTCCCGCCATGCCGAGCCTTTCTATTGTTTTTCATAAAAGTAATTTCAAACGGAAATCGTCCATATCTGAAGGCGATAAGCGCTATAACTGTGTCAAGCTACCACTGATTGTTACCCTTGGAATATCGTGCGTGTACACCATCTTGTGGCACGCGAACTGACCGCGCGATCGACTTCTGTAACTTTTTTATGAACATAATTTATTACTTTTTCTGTAAGTGAAATGGCCCGTCGGTTTTTGTTTAAAGGAAACCTTTGAGAATATTCCATTGACCATGTTCTAAATAAGAAAAGTTTAGTATGTGATAATGACCTATTTAAGCTTTTTTTTATATTTGAACATATCTCAGAAAATTTAAACATAAAAACTTAAACTTCAAAAATAAGAAATACAACTCAATAATTTTTTTATTTTTATTTAATGGTTTTTTTAATTAACAAAACTGTATAAAGTAGGTTATGTAGGTGCCGAACCTAGGTATTTTTGTGTAGGTGCCTAAGCGAATAGAAGCGTAGATTAAAAAGTTGTTTCCTGGAGTAAAACCAAATCCGAGTTAATTATTGTAAGAATTTAAATTACCTTATTTATAATTAAGAACCAAGTAAATTACTTAAATATCAATCGTCATAATATATCAAGTGTGTTATTATGCTTACATATTTATATCATAATGAATGTCCCAAATTGTCTAATAGATATATTATTTTATTACAATATCTTGTTATACCGTATGGATATTTATAAAATGTAGTAATTAATAAAATGAATATATTATATTTAACAATCAGCGTCAAGAGAACAAACGATTCGATCTCGCGTCTTTTTTATTTTTAAAAGTTATTGAGTTTGTAAATATTAAAATATATATAATATAATTGTGCTTAATTGTACGTCCAAAATCATATATTACAGATCACCTGTGATTATAATGAAACATATTTTAAGTCATATCATCGGTTTAGACGTTCTTGTACAATCGGTGAAAGTATAAAAAATCATACATACGTGACAAACATGTGACCTCAGGTTAAAAATACATATATAATACATTTTTATACTTTCGACCTTAAAATGTATTAAATTATAACTGTTTATTTCATAACAGTTTTACAAATTATACGTCTTAAAGAAAAACATGTTATTGTGTTTTTAAAAATAAAAAGTAACTGCAAATGACTTGAAAATGATCGGTGTTTTTGTGAAATCATTACATTATAAACGTCAAACGCCATTTAACAATTTCTGAAACAGGCGATTTTATCAAGTAAGTACGACGTTGTGTAATAATAAATCGTTCGGTTTTAAGCAGATGAAAGGTCGTTTTTCATGAAATCCCTTTGTTTACAACCACGTAACTAAGCTGAAAAATTTGGTACGGAAAAATTTTGACGCGAAAACGGTTTTTGTTATACAATGTTTAGGTCCTACGCCAGTTTTACTGACAGCGTAGCTTGATGTTTTGGGATTTTAAATATAAATATTGACAAGTGAATTTAAAACATAAACATGAATCTATACTAATATTATAAAGAGGAAAGATTTGATTTTTTGTTTGTTTGTGTGTGTTACGATTTAACTCAAAAACTACTGGACCGATTTTAACTTTCTTTCACCATTAGAAAGCTACATTTTTACCGAGTAACATGGCTATGTTATATTTGCAAAAAAATTAGAGATCCTTACCTAAAATAGAACAAGGTATCAAAATGTTGGCTATATTTATAGTCATTATTTTGCGTGCGCTGCGAAAACTATTGACGATATATTGTTCTGTATATTAATAGTCTGCATGATTGTTCTAGACTAATAAGAAGAAGAATTCTAATTAGAAGTTATGACGGGTACTAAATTCTCTCGGAAAAATGTAAAGTTAAAGTATAAAGCTCAATTTTTTTATATTTTCTTCGAGATATCTTTTGAAATCTCGTCATCCATTGCTGGACACTTATGACAGTTGCAACCCCTTGCCAGACACCCCTAAAGTTGAATAAATTATAATTATACTTTCGTTATAGTATAAAAGCTAAATTTTATATATGTTACTTGGGGACCTATCAGAAATGTTACCTCAATAGCCGGATAGTTTTAATGGTTTTTACATCTTGCCAGACACATTGAAAGTCCGCTGTAAGTGCGAGCGCGAATGCTTAGTCGATTAGAAAATATCATAACGAAGGTCTGGCCTTCGTGGGCTCTTGCTCTATTACGATTAGTCTATTACCAAACAATAATTTACGTTAAATAATAGTTTTTAAATTTTCGCGGACGAAATCGCTTGCAAAGTGCTTGTATAGAATATTTTAGAAAACCTGCACAACATGTAATCCATGCAACAAACTTTTTAAATGCGAAATTTGTTTTACTATTCACATTTAGTTCGGAAATTTTGTTTTTGTCTCAATATACAGATTTATTTTATATAATTTTTTAAATATCATTATTTTTACATTTTATCGCTGTAAACTTGGTGGAATGTGTGATGTTACGAATGTATGGGCGGAAGATGTATAATATACACGTACACAGCATATAAACACACACAGACATATAAACTCACACAGGAGACAAACATTTGTTATACTAAACTAAATTATAAAAGTAACGTGGGAAAACTTTATTAATTACACGATTTAAGAATTTGTACTTGTACGATACAGACTTGTATTTTAGTTTGGGGATTATCAGAATTATATTATATATATAATTAGCCTAGTATCAAATATCATGTTTGTAGTTTTCGTAACGAAATAAAAATATTTAATATTATCAAGTAATATAGTTTTATTATGATTCCAGTCTCAATATAAGTGATCTTAAGTTACATTGTCGATATGTCGATGCAATTACGGTTTATAGGTCAAATGTGTTGATTGAAACATGTATTGGCATATTGTATAGCTTTATTACGATCGCATGACTGTGAACTTGATTTCAATTCCAACGAACCAATTTACAAAATTTAATCAAAATCGGTTTGTTGTTATCCGTGAAATCGTAACAAACAGAGTTACTTTCACGTTTATATCATTAATATAGATTTAGAACATTTTCAGCAAAACAAACCAATAAGGGATGTTTGATGGCGCCGTAACCATGTAATATACAAACGAGAATATAATTATTACAAATAAACGTGAATTGAATAATATATTCATGTATCCGGAACACGTTTGTACCTCTTTATTTAATTACCGTTTCGTTCTTGTTGAATCGGAATGTGAAATTTATCTGACCACATTAAATATAGCCATAACCGTTATTAAATCTTTATACACGCTTTATATGTGAATGTTATCGACTATACTTTTTCATTTTACATTATTATACAATGATAGCCTCCTATACTATTTGAGGATGTGTAATGTCAATTCGATTATGTCAAATAAAGTCTTTAAAATCCCGTAGATATTTTACAATATACTTTATATTAATTCAAACACGTATTTTATAAACTATTTAATGAACGCGTGAACGACTTAATACTTGGACAGACAGATAATAAACTTATATATCTACTACGATATAGTCTAAAGATAAAAGTTTAATTATTTTGAAAAAACATGCAACATAGAAACACCTTCATGCCCAACCTCTTAAGCCCAAGATTCTCTGCCTAATTGGCAGAAGCTACGAGTATGTGTCAAGTATCTCTATAGTGGAAAAAAAATCTTGATACAATACATCAATTTCATCTTAAAATACTGCAAAAATTTCAAAAATTAAAATCCCTTTTTTAACAACAATACAAAAAAAAACCGTTTTATATTCAACAAAATTTTTGTAGATAAGTGAATTTCTAATACATTTTTTTTTATTTTAAAGGTAATTGCGGTCGAGCATATGGGCCACCTGATGGTAAGTGGGCAGCAACGCTCATAAACAATGGAATTGTAAGAATTGGCTCGCTCACCCATCAAACCGGAACACAACAATACAAAGTACTGTTGTTTTGCGGTAGAATATCTGATGAGTGGGTGGTACCTACCCAGACAATCTTGCACAAAGCTCTACCACCGAGTAAAACACCACATTCGACAAACATGGGAACTAAAATTACTATTGTGCCTGTGATTATACTGGCTTACTCACACTAGAAAATGGAACATGGCAACAAAGTTTGTCGGTAGAATAAATTATGAGTGAGCGGTGCTTACCCAAACGGGCTTGCTTTGATCTTATAAATATACCTTGTCACTTGGTGGTAAGGCTTTGTGCACCCTGTCTGAGTAGGTACCACCCACTTTTAAATATATCCTATCGTCAAATAGTACTTACTATTGCTGTGTTACGGTTTGGGAAGTGAGTGAGCTTGAACATCTTAGTTTCCAAGGTGGCACATGGACGATGTAAGGAATGGTTATTATTTTATTCAGCACCAAGGCTTATTTGCGGTGTTGACTAAATGCCATATATAGCATAGATAGCTCTTTAGCCAAGCGATATTAATATGTTGCATAGTCATAAGACTTAGTCGGAGAGAAAATGGCCTTTGGATGTCAAAACTAAAATAGCCAAAATATCTAGAATAAAATAACAGTTCAGTATGGGAACAGATCGGCTTTCAAGTGTTTATATTTCATTCTAATAAAAATAGAACCAGTCTGACATACTTATTACCGGTACGAAGTCACGGTAGCTAGTATGTTTTATAATTAATAGTATAATGTACGTGATATTACCAAATAATTTATATTACAAACATTGTCTATACCTAATTCTGTTTCAATGCTATAATGTCACGTACTCTAAGCATGCACAGGCATTATGCAATTAAATTTCACCCGTTTAATATGACGTCGATGGCATGCAAATATTTTACACGACACATTGCAGATGAAAGATTAGATTAAAAATTAACACCAAAATTACATACCGGTATAAAGGTGATTTAAAAAAAAAGTGTTTCGAGTAAATCATTCTATTTTTCTTTTAATCATGCATCACCAACCAAAGTGAGGACATAATTAGTGTCTTTCTTTTACTATATTAATTAAAAATAAAGATTTTAAAAATGGTATTATTGGATAATAAGTTATTATTAAAAGAAATGAAGAAACTAGCTGGGTCCAGCGGCTTCACCCGCGTATAATTTATAAAAATATAATAAATTATTTTATTACTATAATAATACACCCGCGCACACACACACCCACACACACACAAGTATGGCTACTGGTAAAGAAATACGTAATTAAAGATTTGAAGTTAATTTTCATAAGATACCGTAGGGTTACCCGATCTTATATATGGCCTATCATTTGCGCCATCACATGTTCTTTGTGTGTATCAATTTTCATCAAGATTGGTCAAGCCGTTTTATATTATTTTATTCTTGAGTTATATGAAGACATACACAGACATACATATATAAGATCGGTAAACCCTACGGTACCTTATGAAAATTGATTTCAAATCGTTAACAACGTATTTCTTTACCAGTAGCCATACTTGTATGTGTGTGTACGTGTATGTATGTATATATAGTAATAAAATAATTTATACTATTTTTATTAACTATACGCGGGTGAAGCCGCGGGGCACAGCTAGTATTATATAAATATATATAATTTTGCTTTATTGAAAATATTTTTTAATAACAAATATTTTATTATGGTCTATAATAATAATAATCGGAGTTTAAGCAAAGTTCCTACGACCCATAATAAAGAAGAAAACTGTATATAATATACTTCCATGACTATTATTAATTAATTGTTATTTATAAAAGTATGTTAATTATGGTGATACTGAAATTAATATGTACTACAAAAATCTGCAGCTTTTTGATACTAGTCATATGTAAATAATATTTATCACATGAATTTAAAACATGCATCACCTAATCACCAATGACATAAAAATTTATCTAAAATTATTAAATATAAACTATCTTAATTCTTTGTATACCTGTCTATTATAGGAACTGGGCGCCCGAGCTTCTCTCGGCTCTAATTTAATTAGTTTGTTTATAAAAAAAATATATGAATAAAGTCGCTTTTTTATGTTAGACACCTATGTACATAAACTTGAATACTACATTCTTATCTAAATACAACATTCAGATGAGGATTATTATTTTTCCAAATCGCTAGAGTTAAGTTCTTAATTATTAATATTTTTCTTAAGTTTATAGAAAAACATTAAAAAAAAAAATACAAAATTAATATTTCAATTGTTATAAAATAAATAAAATTTATAAAGGATAAAAGATAATTTTGATTACCAAGGGGCAAGTCTAGCTTCATTATTGTTCGAGATAAAATTATTAGTTACATGATTTAATTTTATTCTAATATTTTCCATAATAAATCAAATGATGGTTGAGATGACGAGAACCTTGGAAAAAACTAAGGTTTCCCGTTACAGATAAACGTTAAAGGCTCATTCCACCACGATGCTCCAACATGGATCTTCTTTTTCTTCTTTTTCGTGTACTTCATTACTCGTTCTTGTCCTGAAATGCTTTCACTGGTGTGTCGACTAGCTTCCTCTACACCACTCTGTCCTCGGCTTGTCTCAGGGTAGTCGGAATATTGAGTCCCGTTATATTTTGATTCTGGTCGGACAAGCGAGTAGGCAATCGACCAAGTGATCTTTTGCCTTCGATCTTCTCTACTACAATCAGTTTATCCTGATTCTCTGATTGTCTCCGAGAAAAATGACCAAAATAACTTAGGAATCATTGGTAGCTTATAGTGGATAGTCTGGTTGTAATCTTCAGGTGGTCGAGAATAGACTTGTTGGTTCTTTTTGCTCGAAAGTCTCGATCATCTTTCGGTCAGCTGCACGGATTGGCCAACATGGATAAATGTGGTATATTGAACGTTCATGTATATGTGATAGATTTGTCGTCCGAAGCATTTAGGTTTCCTGAAGACGTGTTCATTGACCACCAAGCGCTTTAATTATTAAAAACCCAATTTAAGCACATGAAATTTCAGAGGTACTTGACCGTGCATGAACCGGCAATCTTTACTTTAATATATACATTACATACAGTATTTTTACTGTAATATAGTAAAATAGTACAGTCAAGCTTCATTTCTTCGCTTAAGCACACTGAATATTATAAAGAAGTTAATTTTTTATAATTTCCTGTACTTGTTTTTAAGCTGACATAAAAACTTTACATCCTGTTGTAAATGTAATGTAATATTTTTTATGTCATGTAATTTTTGATATAACGCAGTCGTAGAACACTTTCAAGTGAACTAAACCATTATGATACTATTTAACAGATAATACTATAGCGTTTTATATTAGACTAGCTGTGCCTCACGGCTTCACCCGCGTATAATTAATAAAAATACCGTAGGGTTTACCGATCTTATATATGGCCTAACATTTGCGCCATCACATCTTCTTTGTGTGTACCAATTTTCATCAAGATTGGTCAAGACGTTCTTGAGTTATAAGAAGACATACAGACAGACAGACAGATAGACAAAAATGAAAAAAATAGTATAATGTGAATCACTGCATCATAAAATGATTATTTATCACAAAATTAGGTGAAAATAAAATGTACAGACAGAACCAATAGATTTATATAGTAGTATAGATTTATATACAGCTTTCAATAGAAAAAACGATTGTCTAAGTTGCATCCATGGAAGATTAGTCTAAGTAACGGGCAATATCAAATATAACTGTTGTTCGATTTTTAGTCACGCCTAATATTCCTTATCGAAATATGTAAAATATTAATTTTAACAACTAGTGAGTTCGTTCATGATAACATATCTTGAGAATGAAACAATCGTCTCCTGGCTATTTCTGAATTTTATATAAAATTGTGAATTAATTTGTGATTATAATTCATCTCATGCTTAACGGTGAAGGAAAACATCGTGAGAAAACCTGCATGTGTCAAATTTCACTGAAAGTCACATGTGTGTTCCACCAACCCGCATTGGAGCAGCGTGGTGGAATAAGCTCCAAACGTTCTCCTCAAAAAGAGAAGAAAAGGCCTTAGCCCAGCAGTGGTACATTCACAGGCTGTTATTGTACTGTATATAAAATTGTAAGCAATATTGACAAAAAGAAAAAGCCATAAAAAAGCAACCAGAACTTTCGAGGTATGTATTGTATGTATATGAACATTATGTATCGCATGGAAATAAGATGAGGGGTGAGCTAGTACTTCTTGTACTAGCACAGTACGGGCGGAGAGAGATAACATTGGTTTATATTTAAAAACAAATTAAAAAAAAACCCATATTAATCCGTGAGAAGTCGGCACGGGTCGGTTGGCTATTATATATTATAAGAAGTCATAGACAAAATGAAATATCGTCATAAAAATAAATATTTATAAGACACGACCAAAAAAACTGCTCACCGAATGTTTAAACAAAGTAATAATTTACCATAATAAAAGGTGATCTTTAGAACTAAAAATAATTTTCAAAGAAAAAAAGAGGCTGTTTGATACGGTCACTGTAAAAATGAAAGAAAAGTAAAGCATCAAATTCAATTAATTGATAAATTAAAAAGTAAAAGTTAATAAGAGAAATAAAATATTATGACGACAAGAAAGGGAAAAGTAGTAGAATTTTACAGCGTCGCTGCTTATGTCCGAAACCACGAGGAATTATTTTAGGGCAGATATTTATTAAAGTATATTATTCTACCTCAAAAAATAGAAGTCTCATAAAAAAGTCAAAAGTTTTGTACCATCACAGAATCCAATTAAATATCGATTTCTATAAGTTGAATATCAAACTAAATGAAAAAGATTTGATATTGACTAAACTGCCAAAAATGACCAAAAAAGTCTGCTTTGGTATCAAAATCACGTACAGTATAAATATAATATACCGTTTTAAGAGAAACAGCGAACGTGACGCGGCTACTAGCTATGCTTTTAATATATAATAAACGTAAAGTAATGGTAGACTTTAAATTTATGACGCAACGTTTATTACGTGATGTCGGATATGTGTATCTAATAATTGCAGTCGTTGACAATTGATTGTTGCTTATTAATAATAGCAGAAATGTAATATTCATTTATAACCAATGTAGAATATAAAAGAACACTTTCGGGTTAAATTTGAAAAAAAATTATACTTTTATCATTAAATTTTTACATATTTTTACATGTCGAACAATTTTCATAAAACTACGGCTCAAAATATATTTTCAGTTTCAATTATCTAATGTTTTTCACGTTTATTAGGCTTAATTACAATGTGAAAATTGCATATTAATTAAATATTACATAAATAAATTATTTATCACCTTTAAAATATTTTAGGTTAAAATAAAAGTTTTTTGTAAGTTGTTGGAAACGTACAAATAAATACGTTGCAACCTAAAATTGACTTACCTAAAATTTTTAAATCCACAAGTCCATAATATATTCACTAAACACACTTAATTAACAAGTTTAAACTACCATCGTAAACTTACAAAACAAACTTAAAAACTCTTAAAGAAAACACACTACATTTACAAGTTATATGAAGAGATGTCCACAAAGTTTTTCAAGTTGAAAAGTATTAATGATCACCATTATCGTTACGATGACAGGTGAAGCTCGCGTGTCCAGCGGGAAAACTGGTGCAAACTAGTCAGGACACGTCCGCACCAGACGGCGTTCGGCCAATTACTAAAGTTCTCACGCAAGCCTGCGCTAAAGTTGCTACTGCGCGTGCGCTAAGCCGATTGACACTCTAGCTTATACGTTCGCTACGAGCGAATATTCATAAGTTAGTTTTTAGTTTTGTTTTGACGGATGTTCCTCATGGGTGCTATACGAGTGGGTTGCGCGGAGTTGTTCAAAGGAAAACGGAGCTTTGACTATTGTTTGTATGTGATTCTTTCTTTCCGATATATATTTCGTGGTTAAGTAAAAACTTTTAGTTTTGTTTGTTTTGAAAGTATTTTTTTAAACAATAATAAATCAGAAAGTGTACGTTGACTAGTTGACTAGATTAATTCAAATAAATGTAATTTAACAAACACAAATACAGTGGGAGTTGTTAGATATGTATATAGTTGTAATAGTTAACAGAGAACATGTGTTGAGTGACCTTTCCTTTTATAATACTACATAGTGGCCAGATAGCATCTTATATTTATTTTGTGTTTTGGCTTTATTTTTTATAAATACATATTAATAATTATTTGCTGTTTTATGTATGTGTTAACAGTGCATATATTTTATTATATATCTACTATAAGTTAATATAAAAGACAAATTTATTTAAAACCAAACCTTTGTTAGGCGTCAGTTTTCAACAAACTACGATATTTAGTAAACTAGATTTTACAATCTGTTAACAATATTCCCACGCTATTATAAGGATGTGCAAATTTCAGCTCGATCGGTTGAATGGAACTGATGTAAAATTCGGTTGTAATGTAGGATCCACACTTACTAAAAGCCTGGAGCTAAATAAAAACTTTTACATTAATTTAATAACATTCTGATAGCTCTCTCAAAATTTCTCAATTACGGACTATTACTGAAAATTACTTAACAGAAAAATTCAAATTTTCATTAAATTCTTAGTTGGTGGTAGTCTTTTATGGAATACCCACTTCTTACATATTCAAACACCAATAAGCAAATCAAACTAAAAACCAAACCAATAGTATACTTAGCTTTGTAGTTTTTTGGTTAGAACGGTGAGTGAGCCAGTGTAACTACAGGCACAAGTGACATATATAGATACAAAGTATGTAAATAATAATCATTACTTACGACATCAACGTCGGCAGTCAATGGTGATGCTTTACCATCGGGTGGCTTAGTTGACCATCCCCTTTTCTTATAACCTGGGTTCCTTCAAACGAGGCGTGAAGAGGCGTCTTGCGGGTCGGCAAGGCGGGGGCGGCTAGTGCAAATCATTCTTCCCGACTACTAGCCGTCGTAGCGTTTAAACTACTACCGATTACCATCAGATCATAATATAAAAAAACCTACCTATTTAATAAAGAAAAAATGGCCCGATCTGGTATTTGAACCTAGAAACACAGTGTCTTCTACTATATAAGATAGCTACTAAGCCAACGATACAGTCAGTAATCAGGAATACGATTTGGAATTAATTATATTGTGCCTCAGAAAAATACATAAATAATTACATGCTGAGGAACGTGAAAACTACAAAGGCCTTAACAATGAAACTGAAATTTTCCAAACACGACTCTTTAGATTAGTTCATCGACACCAAAATTAATCCGCGAAAGACATCTTTTAAATCGCCGAGAGCCAACGTTCACCCCTTTTATCAGAACGATTGTACAAAACCACTCAACCCTTTTAATCCCCAATCCGAAGTGCGTCCGGTCGTTAGCCGACATTAATGGAATCCAACCGTTTAGTCTTCCGTGAAAATAACAAGGAAGGATTTTGAGGTCTCAATCTTTTACAAACAAAAACAAAAAAATGACAAATCCTGTTGGCAAAATGGCATGTTTGCTTAGAACAGATAGGCATAGTCAATAAGTAACGGCTGTTGCTGATTAAAAGAACGATATCAAACGAACAGATAAATTGAGAAGCAAAATAATATTATTGCTACTGAGTGCTTACTGTAACAAAACCTCTGATAAATATTTGAACAATGTGTCCCTATTTGTAAGTATGTATAACAAGGCCACGTCGATGTTTGAAATGTTCATTGAAAATAGTAGTTTTGATTCTTAGTCGTAGAAATAAATCATCATTATTTTAATAAAAATATCTGGATACGTTGAGGGGATCGAGAAAGGATTTTAATGAAACTTGGCATAGTGCTAGCTATCATTTTAAAATTTTATGCTGTCAAATAAAAATATTATCTTTTAAACTGAATTTATAATTTTCACAATATCGATATGGTGAAATTATTTCCGAAAGATGTTCACGACCATTTTTATTTGGTGTATCTAACTCGTATTACATTATTTACCTTAAAATAGTTTAATTGATAAAACAATATATTCATAGAAACTCCATTGTTTGATATATTTATGTTATATTTTATAAGTGTAATAATATTATGATGGACTAGTAAATATAACATCGAATATACTAGGAATTCTATTACCAATATAATTTACATAAGCAATTTCACTGTCTAAATTAATTTTAAAATGAAAACTGATATTATTATTGCCTTTCTATTCGATACGCACTTTTATTATAAACTAACATTATATTAATATCACGAAAAGAAAACGCCTACGTTAAGTTCTATTATAACAAGTACTTAGAATTATGATAATGAATGATAAATGAATTTGATATTTTAAATTAACTTAAACAAAGGTTTGAGTTATTTTAAAATATCAAAATTATTGCTTTGTAGTAGAATATCAATCGACTTAGTAAAAATACAAAAAATTTGGAAGATTTTGCCTACCAATATCTTATAAGTTTGCAACACACGAATAGCCTAGCAACACGCTGAAACGTGTTTGCTTTGATTAATTACCACGAACGCGAGGAAAGCTACTTGAAATAATACACTGCTTGTAAACTTAAGCAAAAAATTCCACAATGGATAATAATCTTTACTTACATCCATATAAAGGCCGATTCTGAATGTAGACAAGAAACAATTTGGTTTTGTTTCATAATTACCAATTCATATTTGCTATTCGTGGTTTGCTTCTGTCATATAAAACTATTTCCATTTTCATATCGGAACCATTATTAATGATTTCTAGTACGTTGAAGTTTTACTTTTGATTTTGTATTTTGAGAGAAGTCTGTATGTGTGGGATACAAATCAAACTAATTTCGTAAGATAAATTAGGTTAGTTATATAGAATGTACATACGCCGTTTCATTATAATGTGATTGTTTTGTCAATTCTAAATTGAAATTTATCGATTAAAATTTCGTTGTCAAAGCAAATAATCGATCATTTATAATCCGCCATTCATTAATGTTATTGCTATTGTGGGGCGAGTCGAGATCATTATGTGGAAATATTTCTTAATTTTCAGGTTATATATAGATAGAAAGCAAGATGAATGGAGACATTAGCATTATGTTTCTTTGATCCAGCTTAATGCCATCAGAATTTCGAACTTCAATGGTTAAGCAACTCACTTCCAAAATAATAAAGATGAAAAACCATTATTGGTTGGTTTTAAAACCACCATTTCAAAGTATACTAATACGACTGTAGTTTCAAAAGTTAATAAAAATTATCGGGTTTATCCTTTCAAGAAATATCAACTATCAGCCCAGATTTACAAGTAAAAATTTCCAAGCGTTTTATTGGAACGTGTAATTGGAGCATGTAAATCCATCGGTCTTGCGCTTACCCACCTACCTCCTTTTTATTGTGTTGAATTGCGATCAATAATAATCATGTGTGGAAGACAATAGACAATGCACTTGTGCTTAATCACACACTTGTGAATATAAAAAAGTTCCGAAATTTATTTTCATAAAATGGACATTATATTTTATGCAAGTATATCATGTACTATATATACGATATACTTGCATGACATATAATGTCCATTTTATGACAAAGTATCAAATATTATAAATATTCTGGCAGACTAGGATATAAGACAGAAAGACGATCAGGTAGCAATACTTTACTTTTACTATGTAAATATCATTAATTGCTTTATAATAATAATCAACACGACGCACGTTATGGTATCTAAGGTGAACACAATGCGATAATTGGTGAGTAAGAGGCGAGAAAAAATGTATGATATAACACACATTTAAATTGAAATAAAGAAAAAATAAATAATCAAAGCAATTGTGTATATATTTATTTTATAATTATTTAATATTTGTACAACATAATGTGTTACAACTTAAACTTTCTTAGTGAATGATTTAATTATTTATAAGTATGTCTTAGACATATTTATTACACCCTGTCCTTACCTTTTACGTACATAAAACATAATTGGTTTAGGTAGCCGTAACTTTGTTAGCAGTAATTGTCTTAGCGCTTGCAATCTCTATGCTACGTATTTCGTAGCTCCGTAGCCGTAGCGCCGTAGAGCTGTAGCACGTTTACCGGAACGCTACAAATAACCGACGGGCAAATTTAATAATGTGTAATGAATTCCATAACATCGTACTACGCAGTTGGGAAACTGAGAACCACAAGTTCTACGCTCTCCACCTTTGTATTATAGACTTAATATTCTATGTCTCATATAAGAATCTTTGGTTCCTTAATATAATAAATGATTCACAATAGTCTAAAAATGAACTAACACATAAAATATAGAACAATTTAATTATGAATAATATTGTATAAAAATTTCATATTTCTATGAACCTTTTGTAATTTTCATCTGATTTTTATCAAACGGATTTTCTAAAATCAATAATATAATATAGTACCTATTAAAAACTGAAGGAGACACAACTTAAGTATTGTAGTAAAGCTTAGTACGATATTATTATTAGACATATAGCATAGCCATTGACATAATAATCACCTTGACGCAATTCGACAAATTCAACGCCCCTGCTGCATAGTAATTTCGAAATTAAGATGATGATCAAGTCTATAAATTCAACAAGTAATTTTATGTATAAAAAAAAATCTGCAATATAAATTATAATACCATATCTTAGGTTCAAAGATACACACTACATAAGATTAAAGGCAAACCTCTTACTTCAGTAGGCAAAGTTATAGAGAATGCTCGCTAGCAATATCATCTAATCTGGAAGGAATCCCTGTATTCGACTCGAATATGCCAAGTACAAGCTTCTATGATTCCGCACTGAATACTAAAACGGATGTTATACGGTAGGATATGTAAAGCATAAATTTAAGGCAATTTAAGCTATATATTGAAGTAATAAGAGTTACTAGTAATTAACATGCATTAAGAACTTACGAGTATATCGATTCTTCGAATTAATTATTCATTAAGTTCAGACTGCATGTATTAATTATTTTATTGTTATCAAGTAAATTTTTAAATTATATAAATGCATTGGAATAAATAATTAAATATATATATTTTTCATGAAACTGAAGAGAAGTTACATGTACGGTTGATTAAATTATTTTGTACATCTGTTAAATGATGAAATACATTATTAAATTAACGTTTAATATGAAATAATATTGGTTCAAAGTAAAATTTGCAGCTAATAATCAATGTACTCGTAAATAATGTATATATCTTTAATGAAATAATTACATAGAATTATGAAGCGAGAGGGATCTAGTGGTTAGAAAGTGTTTAAGCCCGGGAAAACACCACTGTGTTTTTCTGTGCTTAAATTTGTGTTTATAATTCATATCGTTCTCGGTAATCAAAAACGTCGTGAGGAAACCTACATGTGATGGAAGGTGTTTTTCAACTTGTGTATTCACCAACTCGCATTGGAACAACATAATGGAATAGGCTCCAAACCTTCTTCCTGAGATGAAAAGAGGTCTTTGGTCGGCTGTGTTCTGTGCTATATTGATCATTTACAAGCTATCTTTTTTTACTATACTAAGTACTATTTATTTCACGATTGGTTAATATGGATAGTTTATGATAATGTTTGTATTTAACTTGTTTATTTGGTTGCCACGCCATCAATAATGTGTGGGTCAAATTTAGTAGAAAATAATTAATTATATAAAAAAATCGTTTCACAAATATCGGTTTGAAAAGATCTATTGCAAACAGAGTTCTATTATAGTTTTATTATGAAATGGAAGCAATAAAGATAATCCCATATTGAAAGACCTTACCCCTTCAAGTACACTCTACTCCGATGGGTTATAAATGAAAAGTAAAGATATATTATTTTAGGTGACCTCCGCAAGTGATAGCGAAAATTGAATTTCGGTCCATTGTACTCTACAGAATTGAGTTACAACGATGACGTGGCGAGAGGACGACGAGGTATATGCACAATGTATGAGCGAATATAGACATTTATCATTAACAAGTGGCGAAATTCTAGCTAGCTTCTAGTTGAAGTCTACTGAAATTAATTAACTAATATATTCAGTTTGTACATTGACGAATGATATTAATTTAAAATATTCTTTATTACAATCAAAATAGTTCAGATCAATGAATTTTGTAGCTTCACTTTGTAGTTAAACAATTGAAATAGTTTCTTGATGAGACTTTTTTCTAACCTTTCTCGTAAAAAGTATCAGTCTGATAATTTATTTATTTTTCCCATGGCTTTTCTCTTAACGAGAAGCTACTCCATTAAAAGTTGTTGAATATTCATAATATGGAGAAATGTCATTCAACACATGCAGGTGTCTACGATGTTTTGTTTCGCCGCTGAGCAATAAAAATGCTAACCAATAGCCATGAAAATAGTTTGCACAGCTCGTTTATAAACTAATTTATAATACAAAACATCTAAAACGGAATCTTTAAATTCAAATACCCGATTCAGAATTCTAAATTCTTTAGAAACGAACATTCGATTGCGGATTTTCAAAACGCTACGATCCGAATGCTCTTTTCAGCTCGCTTGTCTTGTGTTAAGCCGGCCACTCGTTCGGTTAAGCTTACATCGCTCAATTTAAAGCCTTTCTTAATTCCAATACAGTTACCATATAAAATACTTAGAAAAACCTAGCAATTAATCTTTTAATTTAATTTTATATTTGTGACGTTTTGTTTCTAAGTATTATAACGGTAAGTATGCGTAAACAGTTTTCATTCCAAATAAGCTGATGAAATTGAATCACATGTTTTTTTTATTATAGCCGGATTCACGCTTAACTGCTAATCCGGTATGAAATAAAATAATATTATGTATAGTCTTATATTATACATTACCCGTTATGGTTATGGTATATAGTCCACTAGCATATACCATAACCATTATTACGCAAAAGTTGTTTGTGCGCGTAAACATAACTTTAGTTCAAAAAAGTATTGCGAAAGCCAAAAAATTGGCTACTTTTATTTAGAATGAATGAGTTCTCTTTGTCACGGTCACCTTTGAAATTGACAGGTTTTTCAAGATATTTGAATTCCGACACTGTGAAGAGCAATTGCCTTAGTATTGCGCGCACAACATGAGCTGGCTGACAAAGTACTACCTGAAATACAAGGAGTTCGCACTTCGTTGAAATGCGTATTGCGTTGAAAGACCAATTCCAAATTCAAATTGTAACAAAACTGTATAATTATAATGTATGATTTCCTGAGGGCAATATTAGTACGAAATAGGTTGACTTGTTGAGGGTAAATTACTATAATCAAAACCATCTTGAATTCAAACCATCAAGCAACCAGCTTTATGTAAATAATTTATGAATTTGTGAAATATAAGCTTATATCATGTTATAATATATTAAGATACATTTGAAATATATTTATGACAGTATAACAAAAATGAAAATTTTTAGGAGTATAAGTAAGTACTGGATTCATAAAGAAGGAATATATTTATTTTATTCTTCTATTTTTCAAACCATTGATTAAATCATTTATATATTTATAACCGGTTGTTACTTTATTGCAATAAATCAGTCGAGTCTATCTTACTATTCGAGTCGTCATCTTACTCAAGCAATCCCACAACAAGTCCAAATAAAAGTTTCACATTACTAGACTTAAAACTCTTAAGTCACCAATAGAATTTACATGTGAAAATGGATTGAAGGAAATTCGATTCTAAAAGTTGTTACAGTCCACGACACTTGCTTTTGTAATGATATTTTTCACATTTTCAAAAGAATATTCAAACTGGACGAACCGAGCTCAGTAAATCGTATTCGACGCCCAGTGGACTTTTCGTTTTTCTGTCTATTCCTGTCCCGACTTGGTCAACCCGAATGGAAATAGTGATTATACATTTCGAGAAAGTTTAATAATTTTAAATTGGATTTGATTCGATTATAATGCAAATAGTACATTTATTTTGTATCATCGTTTGCCTTACACTTACAGGCGCCAGAGCATTTTTTTTTATTAAAAGCATTTAACTTGCAGTGTTTGTTTAGGTCAAATCTTGCAAGCTGAATTAGCCACTTCCTCCTTTCCTACGGGGTTGAAATGTTACCCGTTGGTGGTTTTTCGTGCATTTATATGGTAATTGTGACACTAAATTGGCTAGAGACTAAGAACCTCATCAACTCATCAACTGTTAACATCATATACCAAATTTTGTATATAAGCTTGTTATTTATTACGTTTATTTATATTTCCCATCATATTTATCACTAACTTGTAAAGTAGAAATAATTAACTATAATAATAATTTAATTGGTGGTAAGGTAGGCCGACCCCAGCTTATCATACATCACCGCCAAACGGCAATACTTAAAATTGTTGTGTTCCGGTTTGCAGGGTGAGTAACCCGTGTAGCTACCATCACTAGGGACCTAAGCTGGCCGGTTTGCGTGTCCGCCTACCGATTTATATATATATATATATATATTTTTGACTTACAAAATGGAAGTACTGGCATCGTTATTATTGATCAAAGTTGCAAAAACACAGATATAAAAATTATATAAATTGTTAAGGAGAGTGAAGCGGAAACCTTCAATATCTTAAAAAGTTAAGAACAGTTTAAATATGAAATGCTTTAATTTACACAAATTAATTGTTTGTTAATTTATATATATAGGGTTTTCCATTAAGGGCGCTTGATCGTGCAGAACTTCCATCGTAGCGTGTGCTGTGTGGCACGTAGCGCCGTCCTGTTGAAACCACATGTTGTCCAGATCCATATTCTCGATTTCAGGCCAAAATAAGTTGGTTATCATCGACCGGTATCGCTCACCATTGACGGTGACGGCCACACCATTATCGTTTTCGAAAAAATACGGACCAATCACGCCTCCGGCCCAAAATCCGCACCAAACAGTCACTTTCTTCGGGTGCATTGCCACTTGGTGAACCTCGTGTGGATTGGTCTCGTCCCAAATACGGCAATTTTGCTTGTTGACATAGCCATTCATCCAAAAATGCGCCTCGTCGCTGAAGATGATTTTTTTGCCAAAATCGGCGTCAACTTCCAACTGCTCTAATGCCCAGTCAGCGAACACACGGCGCTGTCTATGGTCATTAACCTTGAGCTCTTGGGTCAGCTGGATCTTGTACGGGTGCAGGCTCAAGTCACAACGCAAAATTCGCCAAGTTGTCGTCTGCGAAAGGCCGAGTTCCTGTGCGCGACGCGGAATTGACTGCCGCGGGTTTTCGAGGACACTGTCGCGCACAGCGGCGATATTCTCGGCAGATCTCGCGTTACGTTGACGCACGGGAACCGGCTGATTGTTAACTGACCCGGTTGACTCGAATTTGTCCACCAATCGACGGGTAGTCGACTCGGCAGGACGATCATCGCGACCGTAAAACGGGCGAAGTGCGCGGAACGTTGCTCGAACTGAAGACCCATTTTCATAAAACAATTTTATGATTTGCACGTACTGCTCGACACTGTCACCTGCCATGGTGGTTTGGGAGGACGGAATGAATATAACACACTGCATTTGACAGCTGTCACTCAAACAACATGGCCGCAATCAGCTGTCAAAGTTCAAGCGTCCCTATTGGAAAACCTCTTACCTATGAGATGGCAAAAGTGTATAGATAACAACGGTGCATACTTTGATAAATTAAACATATTTTACAAAAAAAAAAATGACTTTATATTCCTCCCGTACAAAACGCCAATTCCATATGTAAGGACCTAATATATAACGTTGGCTTCTTAATTAATAAAAATTAAATAAAATTATTCATAAAAAAAAGCATTACTCTTCTTAATCGCTGCCGTCGGATAGAAAGTTCATTTAAATATGACCTTTTTACATACTTGCTTGACACACATTATGAACAATTAGCGCGGGTCAATGGGTGATCGACTCAAAAGGGTATATTCCCCTTTATCACAAGAACCATTTCCGCTTGGCAAATGTTAGAAGACCTACAAAAACGCATCTAGCTTAACGGCTTCCGTCACAGATTTACAGAGATTATCCACCCCGTATACCAATGAAAACTTATACCGTAGTAATTCATTCTACGGATTTGTACGCATTTGCTTAATTCTGTATTGTTCGTATACTTAAAATCTAGATTTTATAATTTTGTTAAAAATATTTAGCAATGCTCTATGAAGAAAAGTTCTCGTAGATAAAGGAATCTGGATAGTATGAGCTTATCCAACTATTCAATGTTGTAGCTTCTAAAGATTTTATGCCCAAATATTTTGTATACTTGAATCATATAGAAGTTTTTGTGTAATAATAATGTCTGTTTGTGTGTAATGATGACGTTCTCCTGAGCGATTTTCAGAGACTAACCAACAGGCAGTTGGTAGGAGAAATGTATCCTGCGCAAATAATTTTAACGTATTGAAAACAATAAGAACTATGACAGCATAATATCATGTTATATTAATCTGATGTAATTAGGTTCTGAGTTAAACATTAAAGCCATCAAAAAAATACGCCATACACGCGGATATGTTTTAGGCATAATTATATAAGTGTATCTTAATGTTTTAGGTGATTTTAGTTCCTAGGTAAGATTTCTGTTTATGTGTTCTGTTATCCACTGCTGGGCGAAAGCACTCCCCATAAAACGCCATCCATCCCGATCCTGGACAGCCCGCATCCATCCCGGACCTGCCACCTTTATTAAATCGTCGGTCCACCTCGCCACAGGGCGTCCTACACTAAGGTACTTTTAGGTACCACCCGTTAGGAACTGTTAAGTAAAAAATTTTTACTCGTCAAATATGCACGTAATATCCACACCGAAAAGACTCAATTATAAATATAAACATTTTGGTATAATTGTAGTCAGTTTAGAGGACTAAATAAAAAAAAAAAATGTTTTTGGCATTGTAAATCAGTATTAGCTAGTTCCGACTAGTTTTAACGAAAAAATGATATGGTAGCAAATTCTCAAAACAATAACAGGTTGTACAATATTTTGAATAGGAAAAATAAACATTGAAACAAAAGGAATTTTTAGGTAAAAATTTAAATTCAGTGAAAAATGCTAACGAATTTTATGAATAGGTATATACCTATTTATAAATTCGAGATTTTTAGGTTTATTGATTACTTATACAGTTTGTGTTTTCATTATAAACAGTGTTTATATTTAAATCATTAGATCATTCATAATATTTCTCTCTAATTTCGTTAAGCTTGTGCAACGAATACCTGGTAAGTCATTTCCTAGTATGTCCATTATTGCAATTTCTTTGGATATATCCGTTGTACCCTGAACATGCTCGGTGACTATTCTTCACGACTTCTTGTTGAATATTTCAAAACACATTCAAGTACGTTAAAGTTTGTAATATGTAGTTGTTTCTCGCCACGTACGAAGACCCTGAGTTCATGGGGCGGGCTAATAAAAATGATTGGGTTATTCTATCAATAAATTTATCAGTATCAGCTTTCACTCGGTCGTTCGAATCTGAGAAAGCGAGTAAAATAGTTGGTTCAGTGTCTGAAATCTCTTCGTCTTATCAGATTTCCGTCCCATCAAATTATATAAGAGAAAAGATATTGCACCCGTGTTGAGCACTATGTCTCCTGCACTATTGACTAGTCTCAGTTAAAATAGCATTGCGAAAAGCGGTCGAGAAGCCATTTTGAAGACATATACAAAGGCATGAAAGATTAACTCAATAAATAAATTCTAATAAATACTTTTAACGTTTCGTTACTCCATTCTTCCACCAAAAGAACGAGAAATTAACTTTCTTGAACAAACATTATTGCATACATTTTTAGCAACTAAAACTAGGGAGCTAAGTCGAGGGTAAAAACTAATATTTAAAATAACACTTTATTGTTAATATAATGTTAGACAATATTAAATTGATTACCTACATGAACACACTTGAGCTAGGGGTTGTTTCCTTTGGATGATGTATTGAAAACATTCGCTGTTCCAACTATCGTCCTAAAGAAACATCATAGTCTCCCATTTATTTTGTCTTCGTTGTTCTTAGTATTATATTTTTATTAAAAATAAATCGTATCATCATATTATGTTTATTTATCATACAAATAGTTAATATTTGGCCAAAGATATTTTTACTAATTTAAAAGATATATAATATAAAAACAACTCTCTTAAAAACATTGAAATATATCGCATAACAAATAAATTTAAGAATCGAAGTATTTGTTTTCGATAAAAACAACTAAACAAATATTATTTAGATTGTAATGTTTCATATACAGGCATGATGATTATACTAATATACACTATTCGTCTAATCATCATGCCAACAAAATATCGTACCCATTTTTTTAACAAAAGATACGTATTCTACGTCAGCTATAAATTACGCAAATAGATAGTGAGCCTGCGTTTCAAAACTTTTATGAATTGATTCGCTGTCAAAACTTTTTATGATGTATGTACACATCTGCTCATGTGAAACAAAGTCGTGTTACCCCAACGCATTATATTGTTAAAATTAAAATGAATTCAATAATAATAACGAATATCATATTTTCATTGTATTTTTTATAATAAACGATTTAGCAGGTAAAGACATTAGGCCGTGTATACATATTTTTTACATTTCGTGACTTAAGGATATCGTTATGATCAAAGTGTTCGACAGTATTACGAGCTCATCATATTTTTATTTTTTTCATAATACTTATTACATTCGCATTATCTTACAACGATATATTTACGAACTATCAGATATATAGGTTAATCGAATGACAGACGCCCATAGTTTGTAGCACCAAAGATATTGCCGAAGCCCTTGTATATTCAAACTAATATGGCCGTTATGGAGACATAACTTCCCTTCACGAGCCCAAGACCGCAACATCACACTCACTTTACATGGTCCGTAAGTCAGCAGAACAGCAGTGTGTACACAGCACTATAGAAGAGTATGTATTATCATACTAGTTAATATCAGATTTTGACCATTTTCTTTCCTTATGAAAATGTCAAATGCATTATACAGCTTAGATAATACGTTAATAAGGAAACATCAGATTGCTTTTTTTAATTTTAATAATTGATTGCGATCTATTTATATATATATATATATATATATATATATATATATATATATATATATTTTATATTAAAACTTCTTTGAAATTACTTGATCAATTTTAGTATTTAGATTAATATATAAAAATACATAAACTATTCTTCTAAGGTATCTCTATAAGCCATATTATATTTTTATTTTATTCAAAGTTAACGCAAAAAAAAATGTAAAATGTACTACAAGTAAAGTTTTTTTTATGACCAGCGTTGTTACTATAATTATTATGCAAAATAAATCTTACTTGGTAGTAATGCTGTGTGCAAGCCAGTCTGTGTAAGAACCACCCACTCATCAGATATTCTACCACTAAACACTAATACTTAGTATCGTTGCGCTCCGGTTTGAAGGGTGAGTGGGCCAGTGTAACTACAGGTAGACATGAACATAACATCGTTTCCAAGGTAGGCGATGTTGCGAGTGGTTAATGTTTCTTACATCGCCAATGGGCGCCACTTGGGCGGTGGTGACTGCTTAACATCAGGTGGTCCATTGGCCGCCTACCTACAACATCAAACAGTATCTATATATTCGATGTTTGTTTGTCATAGTTTATACATGTATTATTTGTACGTAAAGGTGATAAGATTGCTAATAAAAACATTTTATTCGGACGGCTTCAACCGCGCGTGGCACACATCCAACTTACTTATTTTCTTACATGCGAATACAAATAACTTACAAATTTATTACTGGGTAACCAAGACCTAGCATCTAGCGAGGCATGTTGGGCCCAACCTATCGTGGCACACGTCCAACTACCTTATTGCTTATATTATTTTTATAAGAATGATAACGATGCTCAAATTATAAATTTTATTATTATTTTAACTTTTGAAATTTTCGGATGCCTTTACTTTGCTATGAATGTGAGAGTCGGATTTAATGTTTTTTTATAACTAATATCTATGTGTGTATGTATTCGTGGTGTCCTCTTTTCGCAATACAAGATATCGCTTCTTAGATATACTTTATACCAATTTCTTACGTCATGTATTGTATAATAAATAAATGTCAAAGCTTGTATAATTTTCGATTCGTCAGTTATTTCTATAAAAACGTACATGAATAATGTCGCGCCGAAAAATATGAAATTGATAAAGTTGAATACGATTATTATTAATATAATATCAAGTCTCCAAAAAAAGGGGGAAAAACGTGAAACATTACATAAGATAAAATATTTTAACCACTAAAGTAGGTGCTTAATAATGTGGGCTAATGTACTGTGCTATTTTATTATTATAATATAGCATAATCTAACATTTTATATAATGAAAATTGTTTGAAATAAACAATCTTGAACTTGTTCAATTTTCATTATGCTGATAATGGTCGTGTTATCAAGTTGCAAAAATTAACAATGGAAATGCATACTTAAAACTCCGCTGAGTTTCTTTCGCCGGTTCTTCTCAGGTCTGAGGTGCTTATTTCCGAACCGGTGGTACATCATATATTATGTAATGACAATCAATAAGTAAGTGTAACGCTTGAATATTGAATAAAGATTTTTGACTTTGAATTATTTTGACTTTGATTCAAGCAACTTGCTCCTTATAACTACATAAGTACAAATACGGAGTAAGATTCCTTCAAAGCTTAAAGGAGTAAAATAGTGAGTTTAAAGTTTTTATCAAAATTCAACGCAATACGTGGTTGAGTAAGGTAAAGAAAACTTTGCTTGTAGTAGCAATTTTTTTTTAATTAAATGTAATAATAACACGTATTTTGTACGTAATATCCTGTCCAGTATTTGTCGATTTATTTTAAAATAATCATTGTATTCGGTAATAAGGTAGAATCATGTTATCAAGTTTTAACAACAACTTTATTTTTATTACATTGAGAAGACTTGGAGACTGAAAATATTTATTTGTTTTTTTGCTAAAGCCTCTTCTCCTCTTTTTAAGGTGAAGGTTTGGTTTTATTCCACCACGCTGCTCGAATGAGGGTTGGTGGAATACACATGTGAGAAAATTTCTGTGAAATTTGACACATGCAGGTTTCCTTCACCGTCAAGCACGACAAGAATTATAATCACAAATTAAGCACATGAAATTCAGTGGTGCTTGCCCGGGTTTGAACCCACGATTATCGGTTAAGATTCACGCGTTCTTTCCACTGGGCCATCTCGGCTTTTTATTCACAGTGTATGTTCGCAACCACGTTGAGCGTTATAGTAGACATGTTTATTTATTATTCAAAAGTCAAGACTATTATTTCAATACTGTCTCGAATATAGATCCACTGTTATAATAAAATAATTATTGGTCATCAAAAATATAATATGGCATAGCTTGTTCTTTCCGGATTCAAAGCGGATTTCCGGATTCCGATTTCAATCCGATCACGGATATGCAAAAACTACAAATCCGATTGATATGAAACATTCATATTATAACATGTTAATTGTAGGACATTGTATATCCTACTTATATATTGTATATTTTTTTGGTTAGGCTTATGTCAATACACAGAAAGGGATCCTTCTAAAACTACTTTCGATAAATCTCAACAATTTAAGATTAATCAATACTTAAAAAATGAACCGATTACAGCTATTTCGAAATGAGAGTTGTATTTAAAAAAGATTTGCATTAAATTGCAAATTCTAAGCGCTTACATGACAACACGTTCGTTAACAATCAAGCTATTAACAAGGCAAGTCTTGTTCAGTCGAGCGTGGCACACTTCCAACTTGCTTATTTTCTCGTACAATTCAAGTACAAATGAGCATTTTGTATTTATTTTATAAAGAAACAAATGACTTCTATGAAATAACTTTTATAAATGCTAGATAAGGAAATTAAAAGTAATATTAGATGTTCCGGATACATAATTACCTGATATCGCATTGCTATACGTAAAATTTTAAAAGAAAAGAAAAATAATTATTTGTTAAATAACTTTTAATCGATCTAGAAAAAGTTCTTGTATTGTTATAGAACTGTAAACCGTTATTATACAGAGTGTAACGAAATTCGTGTCCGACCCGTGAAGTGGTTATAAGGTATCGTGTGTCGGTTCTATTAAAGTAATAATTTTTAAAATACTAATAAAAAAAAAATTACTTAAAAAAATATATTAATTGTGTTTAACGACACTGTTGGTGGTAAAAACGTGGACTACTGAGATCATGACCTCGTGTCTTAGTTACCCGATAGGTAAGAGCTATCGAGCGCTATTGCCCACACCTGAGTTGCAAAGTAATTTTCGTCATTTAATTTAAAAAAAAAATCCCGGGATAAATTTACCAAAGAGTCTAAAAAATTTTACAGAAACGTATTGTTTGAGAAATGGCTTCGATATTTTTCCATTATCCGTTGCAAAGAAAACAAAATTATAAATCGCTTTGACAATCATCGAGTACATTTCGACTAAGTCCGCAGCTATACGACATAAAAACCAGTCTATGTGAAAAGAAAAAAAATATCAAAGTCTTTTTCATAAAATGTCGTATAGGATGAAAAAAATAACAATCCGTTCGTAGCGTAGCGTACTTGAGTGAAGTTCTCATAGCTCCATGTTTTCATATTTACATCAGACGTTGAAAACATAAGCGTAATTTAATAAGCAAATATTTTAAAACAACCATGTACTCGTTGTAGATATAGATTCGGGGCGAATTATACGCTAACATTTGCATAATCTCGTCCGAAATCCACGAAAAATAAACGTTCTTGAGCTAAATTTTCGCTAATTATTGTTCCACAGTTTATTCTGCGCCCACGAAATGAAATAAGGTCAGTGTATGATTAAATTTTAAAAACAAACTTGCGTGTCCGGACGGACTAATGAAATGAATTATTTTAATGAAGGGTTCTTAGCTACCACTATTTTTATATTCGCCAGAGGTTTGCTATGTAGCTAATAAACAAGCGATTTTAACCTTAAACACGAAAACTTACAGTCTATATTTCCATACAGTCAAATAATTGAATGTTGTTATTTGTACCCATGGATGTATACCAATTTAATATAGAACGATAATTACAGCTATTAAGCAATAAAGTTACGGAAAGGACGACATATTATGCAATTTTCTATTACATTACTTTCACACTGTATATTTAATTAAATACTTATCTGTGACTAATAACATATATGTTATATATCAGTTACATAATGTTTTGTCTTCTTTATTCGAATTTCAAATTGCTAATGACAGAAAGAGAAAAAGCAGTGTATGAAATCAATTTATTAGTAAAGCTGTAAATGTAAAAGCTTATTCATAATCAAAGAATATTTAGCTGAGGTAAATTAGGTTTTCATTACGGGCTAAGCTCGTTTTACTCGTTTAATGTTCAGCATTATCTTTCATGCAGTTGGATCAACTGATTTGATTCCTCGATCAATGCAATTCATTTTTTCGTGTTAATTTTTTATTTTTAATCCATTTGTTAGTAGAAAAGATAGTCCAACGGGTCTAGATCAAAATAGCCATTTTGAACTATATATCTAGCCTGTCCATATATAGTATACAATACAGAGTATCAAATTAACTATCAAAATTTAAAACTAAAATATACACAATTACAGTTATCTTATAAATTCGTAGTTCCAGTTAGTGAAATTGCTGAAAACATACACTACAGCAATCCGAAATGACCGGATGTCCACTCAACGGTGAATGTTAATGGAAATCCAACGGTTACTGCAAAAACAACCAAATTGCGTTTTTGCCGTCCTAATCTGTTCTTCTTAAGGTTGATTGTTTATCTGTATTTTTTTTTATAGCATAGATAGGCGGAACTTCTTATGGGATGATAACACCCGATGATAAGTGGTCACCAACGTCCATAGACATTGACATTATAAGAGATGAGAATATCTGATGAGTGTGTGGTACCTAGCCAGCCGAGCTTGATATTAATGTTTATATTTAATTTTACAATCATAAGATAGTAAGAAGCATAAAAGGTCATAACATTCCTGTATTCATTGCTTGCTAACATCAGAAAGAACAGGAAGTAGAAGATGTTCAAAATAGGAGTAAAACATCGTAAAGTCAAAATTATGCACTACAAAACGGTATTTTGTCAAGTACTTATCATTTATTTTAGTGAAGCTACTATAATTTTCTATTAGGAGCTTAATTGATAGCATCTGGCATCAAAAATAGGCAATAAGTAATCAGAATTTGTATTAAGAAGAGAGATGTTTTGTATTACGAATGATAATAAACAACATAATAATAATATATGGTAGAAATAATCCTGTCAAATATCTGTGCGCGAATCAAAAGCCATTTTGAATTGAGAGCGAAAAAAAGTATCATGGACGTATGCAGTACGTAGATTAAATTTAAACTAATATAATTGTCATTCAGGACTAGATGAGAAATGCGTAAAAGTGTTAACGAGCTCAACTTTCTTGCAAAAATAGACACAATTCTCAGCATCATCATACTGTTTCATCTCAAGTACAGCTTCCTCAGTTGGTGTGACGATATGATGTGATCATTTGTATGGTCGCACCAACTGAGGAAGATGTACTTAATATTGACCCCATCGTTAGTACATATAAATCAAGCAGTTCATTAATATTTCCAAACGCTCTTTTAGGATCTACGATTATAGCCTGAAATTTCATATCAACACAACTTCGAAGTTCCTTAAGTTTGTGTTAAGTCACAGTTATTGAAATTTTGTGTCAATATACACGCAATAGCAATCTGACTTTATTTACTCAGTGGTAGAGCTTTGTGCAAGCTCGTCTGGGTAGGTACCACCCACTCATCAGATATTCTACCGCAAAACAGCAGTACTTTGTATTGTTTTGTTCCGGTTTGAAGGGTGAGTGAGCCAGTGTAATCACAGGCACAAGGGACATAACATCTTAGTTCCCAAGGTTGGTGGCGCATGGGCAATGTAAGCGATGGTTAACATTTCTTACAATGCCACTGTCTATTGGCGATGGTGACCACTTACCATAAGGTGGCCCATACGCTCGTCCGCCTACCTATACAATAAAAAAAAAAAAATATAAACCTAATCAATATCTGGTAATCATATGTGTGATACTAAAATTAATTAATTTGTCTTTATAATTTATTGTGTTATAAATTATTCTTGGTGGTGAAACAAGATATTGTGACGAAAACTGCTAGTGTCGGATGAAATTCTACCTTATCTGCAAACAATTATGACTTTAAATTAAATCGAAATAAAACAAAAATTAACATTTTTGTACCAAGACAATTAGAATGAGACACATATATAAATGAAGAAAAAAATGTCTTAATAATGAACATTAAATATTTAACACCCCTATTCTCCACAATTGACATTAATTAAATACTTACTTTTAAAGCGAGCTAAAGCTATATGAAGAGTGAACAGCACACCTAATAAAGGGAAAACAATATAGTTCATTATCATTATTTACAGTATTTTAGGGTCGGGCCACACAACGATTGATCAGTTGGTGGTAAAAATGTATTCGTATGCTTTTCTTAGATATATAAGTACGTTTATTATATACTAGATGATTCGAGCAGTCAATCTCAATACATGGGCTATAAATATACAATTATTTTTCAAAAATATCTTTTAGATTACCACGTTTTAGTAAATGAACTCTCACATTAATAATATTAGTATAGTTACTATACTCGTCATCATTTTTTTACCTTAATCCTATAACGCAAATTTGACATCGTTTTGCAGCCTACCGACTGACTGCCAAAAGCCTCCTTCGGAATACCTTAACAGTGGGTTAGTTTCCAGACACCATATGGGTCATATAAGCGATAATGTTGATAGTATTGAATGATCAACTGTAACAACACCTTCGGATTGGGAAATAAAAAAGAATATTTTATGCTTACGAGTATATACCATAACATTGATATATAAAATATATTAGGTACTAGTTTCAGCTTCACCCGCGTATATGGAGGTTACATATAAAAAATCAGCTTATATCCTTTCTTATAACCTGCTTTATACTAAACTTCATCAAAATTGGTGAAGTGGTTTAACCGCGAGCTTAACAGATAAACAAACAGTCAGAGTTACTTTAGATCGAGATTACTAATACAAAGTTTCACAAACGTTATGTAACATTGCAAATATTTAAAAACGAACCAGACATTTTAATTTATTAATAAACGTTTTAATACTGTACATAAGGCATATTAAAAATTATGTTCATTAAAAATTGAGCTCGGAATAATTTTCTTAACAATGTAAATGTAATGAAATTGATATTAAAATTTCTCATTTAATCGACAATCGTTTCACGATAAATTAGTTTCCGAAAATTAAAACGTCATACCATAAATTACTCGCTTATAATATTCTCATTGAATATTTATCGGTGATTCAGTATATTTATGGTGATAAATTACACCATTACAGTTAATTAAATCAATTAGGTTAGGTTTACACATTGGAAGAATGACCGATTATATATTCACTATATAATTTCAATTGACAACATACATATATTTTAATTATAAAATATTAAGCAATTTATTAATTTAAATGCTTCAATAAATTCAATTATGATTATTTATTTGACAGGCGTGATTGTATAATGTTCTGTTAAATCGACTTATTTGATAATTTTTTTGTCAATATAAATCAAACATGTGAGTGACAAAATATTCACCAAAATATTACTAGTAAAGTTCTTCATTAACATAGATATTAATAATTTACAAGTGCGTTTGCACACGAAAAGTATTTACCTGCAGCATCCCTTATATATCACATAAAAGTGATGGCCGATTCATTTGATAATTATGCCAGATAATCACATACTCAGTTGAGCCTTCTTTATATATCAAAGAGTTTCCGAACCGTCTGACAACACTTAGCCTATAGCCGAAGCCACTAACTCGATTTTCGATCACAATTGCTAATCTCAAGTCGTTCTTTATAGAACTCCAGGACAGTTAGTAAGTTCATATATGTGAGACTTGGGGATTAAAATATTTATTTACATTAAAGCCAAATAAAAAATAAATATAATTACTGTACAAACCGTGACCGCGTGGAATGGTGGCAAGAATGCTAGCAGCATTCCCCCTTTGAATCGCAATTCCGATTCTTCGGGCGAAAAATGAACCAGCCTGTCACCAGTAGAAGCAATAAGACGAGGTGTAATATTTTGGAGGAAATTTTTTGCACTATTACTCCAAGGTCCAAGCGTTTCAACTGCAAACGGAATAAAAAGTTAATTTGGAATAACAGACGAGCCGATTTGGGATAAGTTATACCTACCTACTTTACCTACGTAACGTACTGAAAATTACCTTATAGTAATATTTATTTATTTTTGATTTAATTACTCAAATCTCACTTAACCCAATTTGAAGATAACAAACCTTTATCTTATAACCACCATATTCAAAATTTCATTTCAAAATTGTAACGATTAAAGAATCATTATCGATCGCGTTCAGATGTCACGTGACAAAATCGAGTGCAATACCATATAAAAGTAGCATACAAAAATTGTTGTAATAAATTTTCATATGGCAAAATTAGGTCCATAGCTGGCAGCCGTCTCACATAATTCTCGCAGCAACAAATATCTTGAACTCGCGCCAATACTTTCGCTATATTTCAAATTTTATATGCCATTACAGACGTTACGTTACGTCTTTGCATAAAAGCGGTCGCTACATTTACATGTAATACTTGAAACAATAATTCATAATAATAATAAATTTTATTGCACACCAAGAAAAAAAAGTTACAGTGAATAAAAAACACCATTAAACGCGGCCTTATCGCACAGCAGCGATCTCGTCCAGGCAACCTTGTGGCAAAGGAAGTGTAGTGACGGTATAAATGTTCAAGTTTTTAAATGATACGTTCAATATTAATAGATACACTTATATACATATTTATATATAAATAACACTACGAGAGCATATAAATAAAATAGTTAATTCTATTAAATTGTAAGAAAATTAAATTTCAATTGACAATTAATGTTTATTTAAAATTCGAATAACGTCCAACTGGGTAAGTTCAAGTTGCTTAACATATTAAATAATAGCTTACAAGTCATAAATCAACCTTTATATTATTATACATATAACCTTGGTATTATATTCAAATACAAGTTTGTGTCGCGATTTTGGTAACGGATATTTAAATATATAATTATTAATATTTTATCCTCATTTATTATTACTATTTCTATCTAAAAGTATTATTAGTCATTTTTATTCCGAACCGATTGAGCATTATTTTCAGTTTAATCCTGTAATGCGTGACGTAGCAAAAGTTTTTATAAAAGCCTACTTAAATTATAAATAATTTGATTTCAATTTATCATTATCATTATCTTACTAGGTGGTAGCTTTTTGCAACTCGTCTGGGTAGGTACCACCCATTCGTCAGATATTTTACCGCAAAGCAGCAATACTTAGTATTGTTGTGTTCCGGCTTAAAGTATGAGCGAGCAAGTATAACAACAGGCACAATGGACGTAGCATCTTCAATCCTACGGTTGGTGGTGTATTGGCGATGTAAGCAGTGTCCACTTAACATCGGGTTACCCATATGCCCGTCTGCTTACATTACATATTATAGAATAATAAGAATATAACTTATATTATAAAAATTATACATACGGACTGTATAAAACTTATTATTTTGTATATAACACGTTTTGTAACGAAAACTAGAAGTATTAATGTACATTATTGTGTTATCGCGTGTTTTGTTTTAAAATATGAATTCGTGTAAATAAATAATTACAAGAGAATATTTTAAACGTTACCAAACTTCGAAGTTTTTATAACAATGTAATAATACTTTGTTTTATAAAATACGATAATGATGAGGTTTCAGCGAGAACAAGAAACCACTAATCAAAATATAATTAGGCTTTTATTAAAAAAGTTTTAGCAAGTAATTTTCTTGATAAGTTTCAATTCTGTCTTATTTATTTTTGTGGGTGAATTGTTGATAGGGACTAATAAATATACTATAAAGAAAACAAAAATAACCTGTCTCGTGCATATAAGTAATGGAGTGGTATATACATAAAAGAACTTGCCGTGCTATTCGCATTTGATCACCACGATCATCGGGTATGATTCACTTGTTCCAACCACTGAACCATCTCATCGTAATAGTTATGTCGTTACGTGATGTTAACTGTTATGTGACGCAAAATTAACACAAGAATATTTTTTATTAGCAAGGACAGTAATTAAATAAATTATGTCAATACATTTTTCATAGCAAGGAATTCGAATTTGTAATAAGGGTTTTATTAAGCAGACACTTTTAAATTTTCCAAGTAATACATTAAAAGATTATACTAAAAAGTCATCAATAGACAAGTCAAATAAATTATTCAAGTTTATATAGACGATAGAAACGCGTGGAGTTGGTATTCTTCGATTTCCATACAAGTCATTTAAGTTTAAATGTAAATATTATAATTCACTATGCATTGCAATAGAGAAAAAGACTTAGTAACTACTGTTTTATTTTCGGTTCTTCTCGGTAGAATCTATAAAAGCCGGTGGCAGCTTTACATTTTATTTAATTTTGTAACACGACGTTTCAAAAGTGCTTATATTAATATCTTATTTTTATTTTTAATTCGACTGATTTACATTCTGAACTGGTCGAATCCTTGTATTTAATATATTCTTGTTAATTGAAGACCTTTAAGTGCTTTTTTGACTTTAATTTCATCAGGTTTATTTTTAACATCTAAATGTGAATATGAACATTTTTTTTTTTAAGTTAATGCTTACTTTTGTCTTCATTCACACCAAAGTAACTGACGTAGTATAAGATGAAACCCGCTTGCCTAGAATATGCATATTTACACTTGATTTAAAGATAACCAGATTGTAATCGGGTAATTTATATTTTATATAAATAATCTCTAATAATTTAAGTTCAAATAGTGGTTTCTATTGAAATATTCAAACCCAGAGGTTTCTATTGTTGCTTCCGTCGATTGTTGTGTACAGTTGTAGTGGAAAAGCAGATTTATTGTGATACCGGTAAGGGTCAGTGACATGAAAGCATTTGCTGAGTCCGAGGCGGGACATTTGCCTACTCGTATTGCTGAACCAGACAGTAAGTAAGCAATATATTATAAAATTTTATAATCTTTCGTATCAAGTCTCGTAAATCACTAGATTATATAAAACATAGTACCCCCGCCGCGTCTGTCAGTCTGTCAGTCTGATCGCCATCATGCCAATTGGGAGCTTTATTGGCGTGGGCCACGTTAACCAATCGAGTTATATGTATATAATATAACATTTTATGTATTCAACCCGTGTGAAGCCAGCACGAGTAGCTAGTTCACTACACAGCTAGTATAGAAAGCTTTCACTAAAGCCCACAGACATTGGCATTGTAAGAAATGTTAAGCATCGCTTACATTGCCAATAGTCCACCAACCTTGGGAACTAAGATGTTATGTCCCTTGTGCCTGTAATTACACTGGCTCACTCACCCTTCAAACCGGAACACAACAATACCAAGTATTGCTGTTTTGCGGTAGAATATCTGATGAGTGGGTGGTACCAACCCAGAGGAGTTTACAAAAACCTTAATTACTTGTTTAATATAAAACACAACTTTTTCTTCTTGCGAGAACGTCAAATATTAAAGCAAAATGATTTATAAAAAAACTCACAAAATAAACTGAAGCATAACTTACTTGTGTTATTAACTCTAAGTTATTTTTAATAATGAAGACATATTACGTTCGCAAACCTAAACATTAAACTCGTATTTTTTGACATACGATTTGTCTCTATGTACAACTTTATAGTCCATCAATCAGCGCTAGAATCGCAAAGAGTTGGCCCACTATCGCTTGATTAATGAAAGCCACGCCCCAGGTACGACTGAGTCTTAATTAATGATTGTTTGCAGCCAACATGAAGAAATTATTACCGCAAAGGGAAACTAGACCGTTTCTTTTGTGCTAAAGTTCTACTGGTGACAGTTTCTGAATACATTTATACATTTTCTCGAAATTCAAACGTCAGGGAATAAATTTCACTGCAACGTTTCATATCGCATTGAATTTTAATATTCTTACGATTATTTCAATGTATTTTCTTTTAGCTTAATTAAACAAAGTACTTTAAATCAAATGAGATGTAATATTATGTACATTTTTTTGTTTATTAATAAAAATATTAACGATGAATTTATGCATATTTAAAGAAGGTATTAAATACGTTTCAAGCATGAACGTCAGAACCGTGAAAAAGTTGGTTTAATTAGTCGATATCATTATTTGTACTCAACATCGATGAAACAAACTCTTACGAACTTTCATTTACATATAACACAAAACATACAAAAAAAACTTACACACAAACATTTAAAAAATATATTTAATTTTAATTTCAAATAATGAAGTAAAAAACTCTATCTCGCACAGTCTGCGAATAAATAATCTCTAGACAAGTACTATGAATTATATCTATAAAAAAGACAGCATAGAAGATTTATCATCACTTTAATCTAACGATAAAAAATACATAATTAATTTTCATAACAAATTTCAAGAGCAATGATGGGTAAATATTTGCCTGATGTTTTTTCCGTGTCTTGAAAGAAACAACGCAACATAAGGGTCATTTATTGCAGAACATAAATGTTGTTAAAGCGTTCTCAATGTCACAAAATTTCACATTAAAACGCACCCTCTTCCCATTGTTACTTGGCTTAATCTTATATCTGTTTATTTTAGTCTTAACGCAACATTTAATTTTGTCGTCAAGATAAGAATATTTTGATGCATAATACATATTAATACAGTATATGCAACATAATTTCATGTTATACATAATCTTATTATTTTGGTAAAGACAAGAGAATTTCACCAAATTTTAAAAGTGAAACGTAGATATAGCATTCTGGCTTTTGTCTGATGTCCTAGAAATTGGCCGTACTAAATTCCGTCTAATAACAGTTATTGAGCTTTTCTGTCAAACTCAATATTGGCCTTGATTTAGAATGTCAGAACCTGATCTGCACCTGACCTTCGAGTCAGATTACCGTTTAATCGAAGTTTGAGATTTGGACAATAAAGAGTGAAACTGTGTTTGCGCACACTTGTATACTACAATACATATCGCGTACGTGACATGTCTCTAGTACAACGACTGCCTTTAAGTACTTCTCTATCTAGTTGATCGGCCTTGATCGACCTTGATCGGCCTTGATCGACCTTGATCGGCCTCGATCGTCTAGTTCGATGTAGTTATTCAAGCAAAACGATCTGATTGTTTGATGTAACGTAAATACGCATTGATCAAGTGTCACTTGCTACATCAAATTGGGATAGCCAATTACCTGATCTTGGTAAATCGACTTGGCGGAGAAAATGAAACTCGGTCATGATATTTATCAGATTGTAATAAAAATTTGGTATGCTAAACCGTAAAATAAAAATATTTTTGGAACGACGTTCTTTTACGTGGATTACAGTAGAGTGAAATGGCAGTGGCCCAAGGTCACGTCATATAATGAAATAGCTTTCATACTATTCCTACCAAATGCTTCAAAATGCGATGCGTTGGGCATTCGAATTTAGGAGGTCGATATAAAGGAGGTTGAGGTGCTTTTTGCTGTGGCAAAAATACAGTAATATAATCAAATAAAATCTAAATTTTAAAACACGGATTGAGTCGAAAAAAGTACGGAACTTCGTTCCTGACGGAGGTCCCCCGACCGCCCAATTTCTTTTGTTTTATATTTGTCCTTTAATATAAACGTTCAATGATGACTCTTAATTCGTCAGGATCGATGGATATATAAGTCTACGCGTATTACTTCAATGAAAACCAATTATAATGAAGTTTAAATTTTCTGTGCTTATAGTTTCCGTGACAAAGAACAGACGAAATATTTTCCTTTATAATGTTACAATGATTAATATTAGTTGGAAATGTCACAACACAAGACTCAACCTTTTTTCACGTCACATATCGTTACACTCGGCATCCCGCCCCCTTCCTTTATAACTAGACGTAATATATGAATGGTACTTTTATTGTATTCTAGAAATCCTTGGTGAAATACTTTCATGATATATTTTGGCTCGTGTAAATTGCGTAAAATATTTAGTAATAACATTACTAGGAACGAGTTATTCTTAGCTGATCTGATGTGAAATTAAAAATGCTGTATGAATTTAATAGCTACTTATCAGTACTTGCTATGGTAAAGCAAAAATAATTCAAATGAAATTTTATCGTATACTACAACAGTTTTTCAGTGAGACACGATTTAATAATTTATCCCAATTAATGATAACCTAGCAAAAATAATTATCTGTCTTGGAATTCTAAGAATAACTTGGATTGGAAGATTAAGGACCTTAGTCGGTGGTAGGACATTGTGCGAGTCTCTTTGCGGAGGTACCATTCAATATCCAACAACAACACTTAGTATGTTGATGTATTCTGATTTGAAGGCTGAATTACTTGGACAAGGGACATACAACTTGGTTCCCGAAGTTTTTTTTTTAGCATAGGTAAGCGGACAAACGTATGAGCCACCTCGTGGTAACTATTCACCAATCCCCATAGTCATTGACATTGTTAGAGATGTTAACCATCGCTTACATCGCCAATGCGCCACCAACCTTGGGAACTAAGATGTTATGTCCCTTGTGCCGGTAATTACACTGGCTCACTCATCCTTCAAACCGGAGCACAACAATACCAAATACTGCTATTTTGCGGTGAAATATCTGATGAGTGGGTGGTACCTACCCAGACGAGCTTGCACAAAATTCTATCACCAAATAAGTTGGTGGCGTATTAACAATGTAAATAATGGTTAATCTTTCTTTCAGTGTTAATGTATATGGCCAGCGGTCACTTATCATTTGTCTACCTACTTCATAAAAAACGGAAAGCGACCTTATTAAAATTATTTTCACCAAATCTAACCTACTAAATAGTTTATATCACATTTATTTATGTTACTAACTTATTACTAACATCATAAGCCCGTTCTATTGTTGTATTTGAGTCTCTGTTATATGAATAAATACAGAATTATTACTATATACGAGTCAGACTTCCATAAAATGTGAAAAGTTGTATATGATAGACAGACCCCTCCAATTTATAACTATAAATTATAATTTAAGCTATGCAATTATAAATGAGGTCATTGCATTTTAAATATTATATAGATTCCGTACAACCGCGGCGACGCCCGCGTGGATGTTTGTTTGTGACTAAAAGTTTCTGCAGCGCTTTCATTGAGCTGGACGTGATTGTAAAACTCTTTAAATTAAATGTTTAGTGAACTCTTATGAAATTTCAAATATAAAGGAGCATTAGTACATAAAACAATAATTATTATCACACAAATATAAGTTATTAAAACTTAGATCATATAATAGATTGCTTATATTTGACATTTCGCATCACCATTTATTATTAAACATGAATAATTTTCATAAAAAAATATTTACACTGAGCACTGAATATTTATATTATTAAAAATTTTGACATCAAGACTAACCATTTAGCTGCGTAGCGACGCATGCTTGCTTGCGCAAGCATTACTCTCTGATCTCATACATATAAGCGTACTCTCTATTCCTTTACTCTCATAATCTGATGGGATGGCAATCTGACAGGACCGGAGAGAGATCAAGAACAGAACCAATAGCCTTACGCACCGAGGCTCGGGAGTGCACACTGACATCTTCCAGACTCTAAGCTGCTTTGGGTAATTACTCGACGAAAAAAAACCAATAATTAATAACATGAAGTAATATTAATAGTAGTTATGATGTAGCTATTGAATCTATTGCTACCGAGAAAGAATTGAGAATTACGTCCGAGAATTGCTGTTTGTATTTTTAGAGACGAACAATTCTCGAGAGTTTTGGAGCCATTGGAAATGCTATGTATTCCTGATACTTCTTAATTATTTGGGTAACCACTTTCATGCTACACAAATTAGCAATTCTCCAAATCCAACGGATTTTCCACCTTTATCCGACCAAATCTCGCGCAAAAAACAATTCCAGTATCATTTTACAAACTGTAAATTTACGAAATATATGAAATGTTTTCCTGGTAGATAATAGTTTCAAGTTTTTAAAAGCAGTCTCCAAGTATCCACTAGACCGCTAAAATTAACGATATTTTATATTTTGCGCTCAATTTCACTTTACAAATATTTTCCGTTAATCAAAGAAACTTATCTCTTCAAACTTATATAATAATTGAAATTAGTAATACAGCTATTTAATATATAAGTAATAATGGTTCGACAATGCTTTTGTATCGAGCGTCATTTTATATCGTTGCTAATTTCAAAAATTTTAATCACTTCAATTTTGAATTTATTCAATAATTATAAAAAGAAGGTAGTGAATTTGTAATAGTGAAATTGATATATTGAAAGCTGATTCATAAAAACATTTTATGTACGCTATAATATTCTATGTGATTTCTATTTATCGTATTTATTTGACATAGTCGATTAAAATATTTTAAGTGTTATATTGATTTTTGAACTACTAGTTATAGTAGTGTACGGATAAACTGGAATAAATTGTTGAAGGAATTATGTTTTATATTAATTACGGAACCAGAAATTCCTATACATAAATCTGTTATTAATATAAAATAGGATCATATATACATACTAAATTGTACCTGTGTTTTCTCGCACATACGTACAGTGTGTAATATAAGGTCCTCCAGACCGATTTCGGCCATGGCGGCCGATATTATAGTGCACATTTGTGTGCGCAAACACAGGTGTATTCTCTTTTCCTTAGCTCTCGTAATCCGATGGGACGACAATCCGACACGACCGGAAAGAGTTCAGGCGCAGGACCAACGGCTTAACGTGCTTTCCGAGGCACGGGCGTGTACACACTTCCAACTTCCAGACTCGGGGCTACTACTGAGAATTTTCTGACAGAAAAACCCAATAACTATTTAGTGGCCCGACCTGGGAATTGAACCCAGAACCACCGGGTCTGCGGCCTTATATCTAGCCACTAGACCAACGAGGCAGTCAATCAGTGTGTAATATAGTATGTATAATATGCAGTTGACTATTCCTTTCGATTCGTTGCCCTGGCCAAATTCGATCAGGAATACCTCATACCATTTATTTTATCGTCAATGCTAGTGAACAATTGTGTGCTAAAGTTATCTAACTACACCTTTTTTCATAATAACACCAACAAAAATCAATGAAATGCAAATATATTTTGTAACAAGGATGGAAATATTAAAAGATCACCGATCATAGCAATATATAGCGATGTTCAAAAAATTTTATAGAATAAAAATTGACTAAGGAATTACGTGTCTTTTAAAGGATTATACATAAGATCTTGATTTCAAAAGGAAGATTACTAGATTTATACTAGCACTCAAACATTTTTCATACTCAACACAGTTACGGCGCACTTGTAAACATCTGGCACGTCTGGTTGCGGGGACAGAAATAGTAGCAATTACAGGGTAAAGGACATCTGCGACGGTGGCTTATATGCAATAAAGAAAAACCGTCACTATTAAAAATATCACTGCGAAAAACTGGATGAGATAGTCTATGTCTAAATTAGTTCAGTATTTTTATGACTAGAATTCCCTTATTGTTTTTAAATATTTTCACATATCATTCTTAGACGTATATCACGCTACGTTTGCTTAACAATTATTTTATCTTTATGTAACATTTTATCCATGGTGGTATTTATACATGAGGAGCGAGTAAGCCAGTGCAATTAAAATACAAGCATTACAATATTATATTTCTTACAAGTTGACATTGCTATATCATGTGTTTGTGCTTAAAGACGTTCACACACAGACACACACACACACACACACACACACACACACACACACACACACACACACACACACACACACACACACACGCACACACACATACACATACACATATACTACAGTATTGGCATGCGGCGTGGACGTCAATTGTATTCGTATTTTATAAAAATAATTATACATTTAAATCAATTATTATTTTCAAATAACTAAATCTGTTAATAACACTATGAAAATTACTTCAATATAGATAATGAAACACGAGTTTTTAATTAACAACTTCTATAACTAACAACGTTATATTTACACTTGATTCAGAAAACCACTTACAGTCGATTTCGTGACTTGCAAAATCAACGGAATTTGAAAGTCACGACGCTTTCATTAATTCGTTCATCTATATCGGCTACTTTAATTAACACTATAGTGACTTTTCGCGGAAGCTAAAATTAGCTTAAGATAAGCTATATATAATATGTATAAAATTATATACTTTTGAGTGTTTTTATACGGTGAACTTTTTTACAAAATTGTACTGTCTATATGCCTGATGTCAGGTCAAGATTTTTTTTTTTTATATAGCATAGATAAGCGGACGACGACATATAGGCCACCTGATGGTACGTGGTCACCAACGCCCATGGGCATTGGCATTGTAATAGACGATAACCATCGGGCATCGCTTACATCGCCAATGCGCCACCAACCTTGGCAACTAAGATGTTATGTCCCTTGTGTCTGTAATTACACTGACTCACTCACCCTTCAAACCGGAACACAACAATACCAAGTACTGCTGTTTTGCGGTAGAATATCTGATGAGTGGGTGGTACCTACCCAGACGAGCTTGCACAAAGCTCTAACACCAAGTAAAGAAAAAAAAATTAAAAAAGAAAAATAGTATTTATTAGTGACTAAGTTTTCCAAACACGATATTTGATAATCTTATAATGATATTTTCTTGATGTCATAATTTTTTTAAAAATCAATCCTTTTATTTGATTTGATAGTGTTAGTAAAGAAAACTTGTGGCTTAGAGTCTGTATTGACCATACATATAAGCTAATTTATGTACAAATATATGTTATGTAATTGGTTACCCTTGAAGAATGAATCACATTGTAGAGCGTTTATTATATTTACATATTTTTTGACGTATCCATAACTTTTTTGTTCTGTGGTTGTTTTAATTAATAAAATTTAGACGTTAAACAAACTGTCTTCAATATAAAAATTTTATTCAAATGAATTTTTGTTATTATTACGAGGAGTATTTACCTAAAAGTTATAAGGTAGAAATTTAGTTTTCCTAGTCAAGTTTCTAGCATTCTCTCTCTCAAAAAATAATAATAATTTATATTAAATTAACTATAAATTTAATTTTTTATATTCCATTAACTATTCCTTAAGACATTAAGTTCGTTTTAAAAACAAAACATTTATTGCAGAAAATGCGGGTTACTACATAACTAGCAATTCAAGCGTGAAAAGCGGGTAACATTATTACGCAATGGTAGTATTATTTATTAACATTACGAGGTTAAAAGGCACGCTTTAGAGTAAATAGGAATGTCATTGTATTGTTATTAAATTGCGACAAATTGGACATAAAGAGACGTCGAAAGGGGAGAAACGAATAGGGCTAGTAAATATAATTCTTTAAACATATTGAACGATTGTTATGATTTATTATGAGTTTAATTCGGTGTACAAAATAGAGATAGGCTTAGATTTCTTTAAAATGAATGAGGTGCAATTTACAAAAAAAAAATGTCTACAGTAGACTTATAAGATATCTAAGGTACCTTAGAGACTATACTAAAAAGTATATTCATAACATCTCAGTTCTATATGAGGCGATCTTCTTTATGTAAAGAACATGTTTACTGTGATGTCATTGCCATGCCAAAATGTAAAGGGATGTGTAAAGATGGCGAATAGGGAATGAGAATTATTATGGCGAACCGTCATCTATGTGTATTTACAAACGGCCTTACATATAAGCGTTACTTTGCGAGTGATTGCTTAAACATTGTGTCTTCTTCTTTTGATTGCCTAATGAAAGACAGAAAGAGAAATATCAGTATTTAACTAAACAGTTTTAGCGAATGTTAGCGTTGTTTAGTAACAATAGTATTATTGTGTTCCGGTTGGAAGGGGGAGTGAGCTAATTAAACTTTAGGCACAAGAAACATAACATCTTAGTTCTTGGGATATTGCGATTTCTTTTAGCGCTAATATTTATAGACGGTGGTGTCTACTTATCATGAGGTAGCGCAGATCCCTTCCACCCACCTACATTATAAAAAAAATCATTACGTGCGTATTTATTACGAACTATAATATATCAGGACTGTTAAATTTTTTATTTTACAAAACGTCTTCGCCCGCTTGCCGGTGTTAGCCTACCTAGGTATTCTTATATACCTCAGCCAATGTCTATATAAAAATCCACGATGATCGACAGAGAAGCTAAGACGTGAAAGAGTAACAAGCAAACTCACTTCTGCATTTATAATATTAGTTAGGAAAAAAACCTAAGAGTGCTTAAATAAATGACATTTGAAACAGCTTCCAAAAAACATTTTTAAGGATTCCTTTCGCGACGAAGAGAAGAAAAAACCGAAAGATAGGATTGAAGGTTTTAAAAATATGATCTATCTAAACTTTCGAAGGCTTTAAAGTTGTGTAAGTATACGTCGAAGCTGTAATTATGGAAATAAATAATGTATTTTTTTAATATTTATTTTAAACTAAGAAATTAAATTATGTAAATAGTACTCTATAATTGTAAAGTTATAAGGTTGCGCCTCGGAAGCGGGTTAGTTATTTGATATAATAAATTATGCATATAGATTTTAAGATATTTCCTTACATAATAGATTATTTAAAAAAAACACTAGTTAAGGATATACATATAAGGATCTCTTAATTAATATTTAACAAAAGGGAGAAGCAAGTATATATTTGTTGTATTTCATCGTATTTCGGTTAGAAGGGGAAGTATGCTATTGAAACTATTGTCGTTGCACAATCGATACTTAACGGTGTGGCTTTGTGAAAGCCGACCTGAGTATTAACCATCCATTCATCGCATATTCTACCGTTAACAACAATACTTAGTTATACTGGGATCTAGTTTAAAGGGACCAAAGCAACTTCAGGCACAAACAACATAGCAAACATCCAAAGGTTAGTGGTTCATTGACGATGCATGATGATTGATATTTGTTAAAGTGTTATGGGCGTTGTCGAACATTTAGCATCATTAAGCCCATTTCCCAGTCTGCCTACCTATTTTAAATAAAAAAAATACTAGAAGGAACTCATCGAAACGAAAATAAACAAAATATATGACGTCACATTTCACAGATAACAATCTGAGTCATCTTAAATCTTATTAATTAAATCATAATAGAGGGACCATTAATAAATATTACGTTTTCATTATAAAAACTTTACCATTCGTACATTGATATATAAATCAACAGGAAAAATTATAAATGGCATCTGATATCGTCTTCGAAGCGAGACATACTCTGAAAATGTACTAAATAAGTCAACTTTATCTTTCAGTACATAATACTTTACCTTCATTGATAATTTGTAAGTCGGGTAGAATAAACTTTTTAACTTCGAAAGCGACTCCGCTCTCAAATTCACAAAGGTACTGTATCAAACGAAAAATTTCACATTTAGAAAGTATACTCTAAAACTTATACATAAGGTTAAAAATTAAGTGATACAATACGAAAGTTTTTCCATTGACCGTAGCGGCCAAGCCACATTAAGACACTAAGAAGGGAATTAGTTTTGCTCTGACAATAAAGTTTGTTACAATAAAGTATACTCTAAAAATAATAAATAAACTTCTATTACACAAAATATTTTTTATTTGACCATCTAATGTATCTTCACGCCTTCGGAAAATTTTCGCCACAATATAACGACAAATTGAAAATATTATTAAATAATAACAATATTAAACTGCAATATTATACTCAATGCTTGTCATCAATCAATTCAATCAGTCAGTTCAAAGACAATCTTTAGAACAACTATTATCGAAATAAGCTAAAATTAAGATGTAAATATTACAATATTAATGCAATTAATTCAGTAGGTAGTTATAAAATAAAAAAAATCTCTTTCTTTACTCACGATTTTTGATCCTGTAATATAGTTTTTCTCAAATAAAATAATATCGAAAACTTTTTTGATAGTATCTCCAAGATTTTTTTAGTATGTGCTTAATTTTATATGCTTAATTATGAGGTAACTTAAGGTAGATGAGAGAAAAGGAAGGCATGGAAGAAATAACGTATTGACGTTATAAGAACGTATATTCTGATCCGAAAAAAGCTTCTAATTAATTTCTTATCAGAATTTATACTACAAATGAAGTGGCCAAAAGGTACATTCCACGCAAACATAGATAGTAAATATACTGAACAATAAAAATTGCAAAAATGAATCACTACGTAGTTTTTAACCTTTCTGAACTTGGGAGTTTTTATTTCACAATATTATGTAATGCAAGATGAATTTTAAGTACCGTTTGTCAACTTCCAACATTATGGACCACAGAGAAAGATAAATACTCATCAATCCATTTGACAGTTTTTATAGCAAAATCTTAATCGATACTTATTGACAGCAATCTCATTAAAGAATTTTATGAAAATGTTTACGTCTATTCTGTTGTAATGCCGAGTTTTTTGAGTTTTTTTTTATTGAAATCAATTTAACTTCCCAATATTCACGAATAAAACACAACAACTCATTGGTGTGAATTGAATTCGATACTTATGCAAACCGCTATAGAGAAATTGGCCATGTCCTTTCATTATTATTTTTTGTTTTTTTTTCCAAAACAACATAATATTTCTAAACAAGATTTATCTAGTTTCTTATAAGTTTTTTGGGAACCTTTTAAGTACCTTCATTATTCATAATAAAGAAAATCGAATAGAAACGTTCCTATTGGTTAGACGCGCGACTCATCGTTGTCATCGATATCCGACTGACCGGTCGATATTTTACGCGCTTTCATAAAAAACTGTAATGTGTGTTCTCAGTGAGATCGATCATAATACATATAAGTGTGGACCATACTCCTTGATTCCTTAAGGAACTGGTAACTGCAGCAGAGTGGCAGAATGTCTGATGAGTGGGTGGTACCTACCCAGAAGAGCTTGCACAAAGTTCTACCACCAAGTAAATTCAGTTAAAATCTACATTTTAAAACATGGTTCGAGTCGAAAAAATATTCGGAAGAAGGTCCCCCGACCGCATTGAATAAAATAAAGTTTTAAACCAATTTAAATTTTATAAACCAAATTAAGCTTCGACAATTTATTTGAGTAATTTATAAGTTTTTATAAATATAAATTATAATAATCTATAATTCATATAATGATTTGATAAAGTTCGTATTAATGACAGTAATATTGTTTAATTTGTTTTATAAACAATAAATTTAATAATAATTTTGAAAAAAAAATGTTATCTATAATATTTATTTATTGAAACAAAGGTCATTTGTAGTTATTGAGTTTATGAATTGAATCTGAAATAGCTTTGTCTTCGGTCGCCATGAAAACGCTTGGTTAGTCTCTACATTAGCATATTTACTTTTATATCATATAATTACTACCAAATAAACAAATTATACACATCTTGTGGTTATACATTTACTACAAAAAAACGCCTTCATTATTATATTATAATAATACTGCCAACATGCCCTTTGGGTGTTTCGGCTATTTTAAATTTTGTCCTTGTTCAAGCACTCAGCATCTAACGCACAAGTTTCCGGAAGATGCTTTAAAATGTAAGTAAATTGCTGAAAAGACATTAAAAAGTTTTTATCGTCGTTTTTTCAGTCTATGATAATTCGTACATGGTGAAAAAATGTTTTGTGTGTCTGCGGTTTAACAAAAGATACCTAGTGATATGTTTAAATACAAAATGTGGGCTTCATTATCTAATTGCTCAGTGTCATCATTGTCTTACTATTCAATATATTATTATGAATAGCAGATGCTATTGCCTTGCATGCTGCATACTACAGATATAAAGTGTGGCCTGCTTACCCCATAACTGTGGTTCTGTTGGTACTATATATTCGATGGTTACGATTTACACCGTTTTAAGCAATAGAATGAAATGTGTAATGCTTTTCTAGGTTGGCATTGAAATTCAAATAAAAAAATGTTAACGACATAAAACATTAGTGTGCATTAAGATAAGCGTAGCAATTAAAAGAGTAGTTCATATTCATAATATCAAGTCGAGTCAAGCTTTCGACTTCACAAAGTTAATATATCCTTCTTGGGGCAGGATTTTCGATTCTTTGATAAAACGATGCAGACCATTAACAAAATTTAACTTATGACTTATGTTTTTTTTTTTTTAATAAATAGGAGTTTCTATATTGTTCAAGATTATATAAACGATAGAAAATGTAGCAGTTAATATTCGTTGATGTTCATGTAGGATATATGATTATTATGTGTATTTTTTTTATTGTTAAAAATATTTTTGGAAAATCTCTTATATTTTTGTATCAAAAGTTTTGTTCTTTTACAAAAAAATAGTAACATACAACTGAATCTAAATAAAATCATCAGATACGTGACTGAAATTTCTACATTCTAATGGACATTCCACGCAGGGCTTATGGTATCATCCGCCCATTAGCGTTTTCGACACGGAAGGAAAATCCTCACGCACTCTGATCAATTAAAGTAAAATGTACTAAGCCAAGTGTGATCGAATCCAGTAACGTCGGTTTCGCTTACATCCTTTTTTTAACTCTGAAAAAACACATTACGCGTTTCCCCCACGGGAACATTGGGAGTTGGGACTCGTCGGCGTCCAATGGTACTGTTTCGCATATCATCCTGAAGTATTCGAATTATTTCATTAACATAGGTTTTTTTAATATATTAAATTAATGTTTTTTTTTTTTGAGAAATATTATAGTCATACGAGATAATTATTAATAAAAACATTTTTTTACACGAACAACTTAAGACAGAAGAAAGTAACTAAAAGCTTTGATTTCTTTTTCTTGACATGTAAATAAAACTAAAATAAATTAAATGTTAAGGTTAGTCATAACGAAGTTTGTTTGCAAGGGATTTCTTTATTTTGGACTGAATCCTAAAAATAATCGTCACAACAAAAAGCATTTACGAAAAATAAGCTAAAACGGATGCCTCTCAATTTCAAAACGAAACGTTATTTTTAAAGTACATACTATTAAAATATATAATTACTAGAAGTTCAACCGCGGCTTTGTCCGCGACATAATAAAAATAATAAAATATGTTAAATATGATCTATTTTAGCTGGGAAAACATTAAATTTCAAGCAGACTAGACCATTTTTTATAAAATTAAATTTCATGCTTCTTACATAAAAAATGACGAACTCCCGATATAAGCTTTCAAACCCTATTTTAGCCTCTTAGATTGTGAATTTTGGAAAACTCTATTTTATTTCTAACCAGAAGCTTGTATACACAAGTAAATCTCGCGACAAGCTTTTATATCATATAAATTGTGGGATGACGTTATAAGTTGATAGTAAAAGTTTTAAAGTAATCGTTTATTTTTTCTTTTTAGCGCATTTAAATAAAAGATTGTTTTTTAAAAAGATTTTTTACTTTAAATTTATTATATATATTATATATATTAAGCAATAAAGAGGGAATCCTTATCTAAAGTCTAAGGGAAGAAGAAAATCAGGCTTGTTAGCAGACAAAATACAGGATAATATTATATATTATAATATTATTATCGTTCCTGGAATATTATGTCGAAGAGGTATAACTTTCAAGTTCAATAAGGCTTGATGTACTTAATAAACTTTGAAAAAAAACAATATTATATGTATTATATAAATATTATTTAGTTCTTATATTAAGGAATCTCAACTTGTTAATATAAATACGACACAAAAAATGTTATTATTATCAAATATTGAATGCCTTACTGGCCCAGTGGCTGGAAATAAGGCCACCCCGTTCTAGGTTCAAACCGTAAATCGGACCAATAAAAAGCTTATTGGATTTTTCTATCACAGATTATCAGTAACAGCCCGGAATTTGAAAGTTGGAAGTATACACTTCCGTGCCTCGGAAAGCACGTTAATCTGTTTTCCCTGCGCAGCTGGCTAATCTCTCTTGAGATTGGCTACCGTGGCCGATATCCGTCAAGAGGACATCATCAACTTATATTTAACTCACACGTGTAGATGGGGTATATCCTTATCAGAATCATATGCTTCGCCATATCCCATTTAAGCATTTAAAGTCGTTCTCCTTGATAATGTTTTGCGGTAATTTCGGTAGTAGATATATGCCATAGCATGCGCTGCTGTCAGTATTAGTTGCTGGCAACAACAAAAAAATCCCAATTCGGTTAACGACACCGACGTATTGCGACTTAATTTTACTCTGTTGCGCTTAGACTATATTATTCTCTGCTAGAAATTATATGATTCGAAGTGTAATATGTAAAGTAACAGCCTGTGAATGTCCCACTGCTGGGCTAAGGCCTCTTCTCCTCTTTTTTGAGAAGAAGGTTTTGGAGCTTATTCCACCACGCTGCTCCAATGCGGATTGGTGGAGTACACATGTGACAGAATTTCAGTGAAATTTGACACATACAGGTTTCCTCACGATATTTTCCTTCACCGTCAAGCACGAGATGAATTATAATCACAAATTAAGCACATGAAATTCAGTGGTGCTTGCCCGGGTTTGAACCCACGATCATCGGTTAAGATTCACGCGTTCCTACCAAATGTAATATGTATACATTTTTTATTATAGATATTTTTTTAATAATGCAAATAGTTTTGCGACATACTCATTAGCTGGATACTAATATTTAGTATTATAGCATTTCATTCATATTATTTATTAGTTAAAAAAAAAAACTTTATTCAAGTAGCAACTGGAGATAGTAACAGACATTTCCAAGTCATTTGTTGCAAGTATGGCGACCTTCTAGGGGTCGAATTACGTAATAAATGTAACGAAAATAATGGCCATAGCTCTGATCGTCACCAAATAAATTACATACATTTACTTTATTTACCAGGAAGCAAATATTGTTAAAAGCTATTACAGATATTAAAAATACAGTGGTAGTCGTATAATTAGAAACACTACCAACGGTCCTTGACGTCATGTAAGATACTTCACCGCAATCGTTTTTATTTTGAAAATAAACAATAAATAGGACAACAATATGTTCAACGATTTAGCATTTATTAGAAAAACAATATAAATCCCTATACACAAGTGCAGATTCAATATAACATTACGGACAAACATTTAAATCAGTTTTATGGTATTAACAATAATGGTCAACTAATTAGAAACAACAACAAAAAATATGAAAAACAATTTTTTTTTAAGTATTAGTAATTAGTATTGTTATTTACGAAATAGCTACTATCCACAGCCTACCAATAGTTATAATGAATATTTAGTGGCGTATCCCTTATTTTCAATAACAGCACTGCAACTACGTGGCATTGATTCAATCAATTTCATACATTTTTCTAGGGGCGATCATCCCAATTCCGTGCTTCAACCAATGCTTCATATAGTTCGTTTTGACTGGTGTTACGTTTGTTTGAGACTCTCTTTTTAACAATATACCAGAGATTTTCTATCGGATTCAAATGCGGACTATTTGCTAGCCAGTCTAAAACGGATATACGCTGTTCGCTAAGGAAACTTTTGACGCTATTGGCCGTGTGTTTAGTGTCATTGTCATGCTGAAAGATTCAGGTTATAGGCAAATGATCGTCCGAGTAGGGCTCATCAATCATTGTGCGCTCTAAGATATTTTTGTATTGCCATTGATCCATTGTACCGCCACCGTGCTTGACTATACTCATTTTCAACAGTTCCATGTGTTTTATAATGATCAATTGCATTAATAACTTTCTTAACAGAACAATTTAAATGCTCAGCTATTCTTCTGTACGCCCACTTGTCGCGTCACTACTTTTATTTTTGCCCATTTTGAACAAAATAAAATTCAGATTAAATTTTGAATTGCCGCCAAAATAATAGAAAAAGAAATGTTATTCTCCAATTTCAAAAAAAGAACGAGCTATGGATGCTTTTTTTAAATGTTTCTAATTAGGCGTCCAAGCGGCCAGTAACAGAAAATAAACTCCTACATGTGTAAGACTCATTTTGTAATTAAAAGTAAGATATGTTTTATATTTTATACATTTAATGAGTTTTTTATTTGAGTGGCTACATTATTGCATGATTATGACTTATTGAATGTATATATTTTTTACGAACATTTTTACGTTGAAGTTATACTTTCTTTATTCATAAGAAATGTTTCTAATTATATGACCACCACTGTATATATATGATTACTATAAAAAATTTAGATAAAATAAAAAGTTTCATGAAATAGACCTTTAAAATTATAAAAAAATACAAGCCGCCTTATAGATTGTCTTGTGTATTGTACCCTGAGCCATTTACGTTAATAATTTTCTGTACTGCTTGGCTTTAGGAGTATTTGAAGAGCCCTTGATCAACATATTAAGGATTGACCAGTTTCGTTTTCGTAGTATTGTTGTGTTCCAGATTGAAGGGTGAATGATCCAGATTTCTTTCTAAGGTTAGTAGCACATTAGCGATGCAAGGAATGGTGATGACCATTTACTATGTGGTGATGGCCCGTCTACCTATTTTATATAAAAATACATCTTGTTGGCATATTTTTTTTGTGTAGGACATTGTCACATACATTACAATATAGCTATTCTATAAAATGGAAATTATGTTTTAGCCATTTATAGAGTATAAAATTTCAAATTATGATATTTATGTTGTAAGCTCAAGTCGATCAACGCAGAAGCCTAGTGGAGAATACGTGAATCTAAAAAACAATTGTTTGGTCTAAGATTTTTTGTTAAAATCACCTAGCCTTGGTCGGTCATGCATCACTGATTTTTCATGTGCTTTATTAGTTTAGATAAGAAATTCTGCTAACGTATTCGATGAAATTTTGCTTTCTACTGAACTGAATTGGAATATCGTTTTGGAAAAGGCTCGAAAACATTCCCGTCAAAAGAAGAGGTGGCTGGCAGAGGAATATTTATAGACTGTTGCTATTTACTAGTAATGTATTTCACACTTATTTTTATTTTTAGTAGAATCGTTTGTAAATATAAATAATATTATTTATTTCGTACATTTTCCTTTGAACGTTGTAGGAGTAAAATATATGAGGTCGAACGTCTACAGTCTACGAAGACAACAAAATAAAGTTATATTTTTACCGCGCGTTCGTTTCGAGTAAAGCCTCCAATATTCAGTAGTTCGGTGTTATTTAGGTTCAGTGGATTTATAGTTCAGGTTGGATGTCATGCTGTAAATATCTGGAACGCTTACAAGCTGAAGTATAAAAATGCTTTAGCAGTTAAAATACATTTGAACATAATTCTATTTATTAATATTTAATTACAATCATTAGAAATTAACTATGCTAGGAGTATCTTCGAAGGAAATAATATTAGAAATTATTTTATCTGGAGAAGATCTGGGGTTACGGATACAAGAGTACATTGCAGAATTTGCATAAATTGAAATTGAAGTTTGCTGGTTACGTTTGACGAACGATCGATGGCCATTAGAGCGAATGAGTCCCAGAGGCTGCGTATCGGTAATCGAAGCGTAAGGTGCCCTCCAGCCAGTTTGGTGTAGAAGGTTGTAAAACATGACTGGATGAAGAACTGAGAGATTTGGTGCAATTTATTATATTATGTTCAGCAGTCGACTCAGATTGGCTATTGATGACTGCAGCTTTTGTATGTAATTAACGAATTCATTATATAAACGAATCTAGAAATTATATACTTATAATGTAATTCCTGATCGTTGTATAGATTTGAGACTTTGCAAGTACCTGTTATTCGGATACAACAATTTGGTACTATGTAGCTAATAGCTAAAGCCGCTAGTGGACTCATTTAGTTTTTTTGACAAGTCTTATTACAACGATAAATGAGTACATTTTCTAGTGTTTTTTTTATAATTATTAAAATTTATTTTCAAGGCCAGACGAACCTTCACTGTACTGTATTAATATTAAAACGTCTGGCAGACATGCTTAATATACATATTCTACATTCACTAGCCCGCATTGTAGTTGATTCCTTAAAGGGTCGTTTTACCAAATGCTTGCTTAACTTCGAATTATTAATGAGATGCTAAGTAATGATAATTCTTTAAATCAAATGTCCTAAATTACAAAAATCGCAATACATATAAAGCATAATTTTAGCGATAAAACGTCAAACTGCTAAATTGAATAGCGACCAAAATCGATTTACTTCCTAACACATATATGTCGATGTCTCTAATATAATGAAACTTGAGCAATATTCAGGTAACAGATAACGACGTAATAGGAGCTATACAAAACATTAATCAAGACAGGTCCGCACCAATAAGGTTGTATATAACTCAGAGAATCTAATTTGGCTCCCGACCCGGCAGCGAAGGGTTAAATGTGTTATAGTGAGTGTTAATATTACACGTAAAGTTTACTGTAGGGTTAATTTTATTATTTGATCCTTTGTTGTATGAATTGGTCGGGTACAATCGTCTGATATTGGATTTGAGGGACTCTTGACAGTATTTCGGGACGACACATGTTCACATAATTTTTGTAATTATAGAGTTTTATCGATACTCGTTTATTACAATGAGTTGAACATCTACGAAAATTTATCGTTCATTTTAAATTTAGAATATTGTTTTCATTTTTTGTATCATTTGTTTTTGTTTTCATTCGAGATAGTTATTGTATAATCTGTACGATCTGTTTTGTGAGATATTTAACAATCGCTATTCTGGTTGCTTTCATGTAATTGGTTATTAAATTTTTCTGTGCAATTTGAATATGATGCAATTAGGGTCAAAAAATATTTATTTTTTTAATTTATATCATACAATTGTATGTGTTAATCACACATCATAATGAATGAAAATACAATACATTTTCAAATATTTATTCAACAGGTAAAGTTAACTAAATCAATATGTAATAATCACGTAAGTCGATAAGATCTGGCGATGGCATCTGCATTGTAAAGGATTGATGATACAATTCTATTAATTAAATAGAGAGATAAATGCCTTTTATCCAAAAACACTTTACATTATTATACTACAATTTCACTTACAGGTTAGTTCGTTATATCGTTATATACTATATCATTTAAATATGAGAAAACAATTAATATAAATAAATTACAATTATTTACAAAAATACATACTGATTAACTACTAACAAATTTTTGTGTAATCTAATTCTATGTATTTTATGCTCATCACGACTAAGCCACTCTATCTATTGGTATAAGATGTTTACTAGAAGTAGTATTTTAATATGGATATATAAATAGCTGAGTTAATATTTCACAAGAAAACCATTTTTATACGTTTTGTAAACTTATTCTTCGTCTGAGAGAAAGCTTTTAAAATTAATATAATGTTGTATTCATGCAAACTAGTTGTACATCTCATTGAAAGTTGAAGCAACATTCAATTCCCATATAAAGCAATTCCCAAAAACTCAAAGTCTAATCTCGCGTGCACTATTTTGCATGTCTAAGGGGCACTTACAACTTCATGAAGTAACAAAACGAAGCGTTCATATTTTATTTCTCATTTTCGTAAAACAACAAAACCGCAGGGGCAAGAAAATTTTCGCGGTAATGTATATCAACATTATAATACCGAAAATTTTCTGAGTGACTATGAATTCTATTTAAAGATGATTAGGCATGTTTTGGCTTATCTTAGTGCAAGCTCAACAACCTCTAGTTTGATAAACTGTACTACTGAGAACGTACAAAAACAAACTCTTCAACTAATTAACTGGCATCAAAAGCTTTTATACCTATAATGCGGGTTCCAACACACGCTCCGAAATTGCTGTCACGCGAGATTGGACCTTACATATTTGGGTAAAATGTTGTTTCAATTGCAATTTGATTCAGCTCCCTTGACTCTGCTACTCCTCGAGGATAAATACTCTTTACCGCAAATTGATGGAGTAACTACATTTGCCAGAAAAAAAGGTTTAATTCGAAATTATGTCACTTAACAATGAAAGCTACCAACTTCGTGAGGTTAAAAGCGTTTTGAATTGTAAGATCCAGGTAAATCCATCTACAGTTCTATTAAGAATTTTATATTATAATACAATGCTATCAATGGGCAGACGCAATCTATTATCATTTGCCAAATCACATAACAATGAGACATTCTGTCATCAATAATAATAATATCATGAAATATTTTATACAAAAAAAATTAAAAGTGACTTGAGAACTTTCTTCTATTTGAAATCAGTTTCAAAGGGTTATTATTTTTAACTCTATTTATAAAAATGTCTAATATTCCAAAGGAAGTTTTTCAATTATTTTATTTGTGTCGTGTATTGATGAACATTAATAAAATTAATACAAAATATTTCTTTAATATTTTCAACTTTATTAAAAAGTTATGAATCCATACAAAATAGGCTTTAAAAGTTATATATTTAACATATATTCAACTAAAATTTGTTATAACACTGAAAAATATTGCTGAAAATGTTAGCGATAAAACAGGTTACTTAATTTTTTATCTTGCATTAAAACTTTAATCTAAACAGAAATTGCATTGCATTTACAAGAACTTACAACAAAACCCATTAAGTATGCAAACGGTTTAGAGTTTTAGCCGTTGAAAGTAACATTCATCGTTCTCATCACAGCAAAGAGCTATTTCTATTACAGTTTAGCTTTTCAACAATACATAGAATATTCTGGATGTTTTCGAAAATTTTTGTGTTTCATCTTATTTTGGATGAAGTAGGCTAATTATCAGATGAAATGGATGTATACATTTATGATGAAAAATATTTTCGTAAGAATTTTGTCACTATATTACGTCATTTAATTGGTAGATAGGTGAAACCGCTGAGGTGCCAGTTCTTCTCAACAGATTTCGTATTACATTTTATATAACCTCGTATAGTAAATAATTTAAAGCCTCTTTGTCCTATTTATTTATATAATAAATAATCAAGTAATTCAAAATACCTCAAGTCATGTTTTATTGTTATAGTAACAGCCTGTGAATGTCCCACTGCTGGGCTAAGGCCTCTTCTCCTCTTTTGAGAAGAAGGTTCTGGAGCTTATTCCACCACGCTGCTCCAATGCGGATTGGTGGAATACACATGTGACAGAATTTCAGTGAAATTTGACACATGCAGGTTTCCTCACGATGCTTTCCTTCACCGTCAAGCACGAGATGAATTATAATCACAAATTAAGCACATGAAATTCAGTGGTGCTTGCCCGGGTTTGAACCCACGATCATCGGTTAAGATTCACGCGTTCTTACCACTGGGCCATCTCGGCTTATTTTATTGTTATAGGAAAGCAAAAAATTTAATGGGCCACTCAAGTGGTACATTATCACCACCGACCATAGACATAGGTACGTAAGAAAGATAAACTATTATTTACATCGTCCACGCCAATACAACGGCACTTAAGATACTGCTGCCGGTAATTAGGTAGCTTAGTAAACTTAGCTAAATAAAGTAATTATAATAGTCTACTACTGCAGCTCGAATTTAAATTTTGCCCCCGCCTCACCGCCGTACATTAACAGCTCTCTTCTGCACAGTGCAAACTTGAAAATTTACAGACTAAGCTACAATAATTCATATAAATTAATTATATCACCAAAAAATCACTTTATTTTCCATCTTCCAAGTTTACTATTTATTGTCTACAAAGTGATTCATTACGGTTATATAAACCCTTAATACGTACTATATTACATTATATCTGATCAGGTGATTTTATTTCCAGTAACAAAAAGTTAAAAACCAATATTGGCTTAAACTAACGAAGACGTAAAAGAAATTATATGAAATAGACAATATTACAGCTTACAACACAAGGCTATAAAAAACCTTTAAAAGTTAAAAAGATAAAACGTTTACACTATGTGACTGAATGTAATGTATAACAACCGTTCAATCTAGTGGTAGGGCTTATTGCAAGCTCGTCTGGGTAGGTATCACCCAGTTATCAGATATTATATCGCAAAACAACAGTACTTGGTATTGTTTTGTTTCGGTTTGAAGGGTGAGCGAGCCAGTGTAATAACACACAACGTACATAACAGCTTAGTTCCCATGGTTGGTGGCGCATTGGCGATGTAAGTGAAAGTTAACATTTCTTACAATGCCAATGTCTATGCGCGTTGGTGATCACTTACCATCAGGCCCATACGCTCATCCGCCTAACTTTTTTTTTATGTAAGAGGAGGCAAACGAGCTGGCTGCTCACCTGATGGAAAGTGACTACCACCGCCCATGGACATCTGCAACATCCGAGGACTTGCAGGTGCGTTGCCGTTATTTAATCTCAATATCATTATACCACTCAACATATTTTCAACATATTATTCGTTATTCATCCCTAAAGTTAACTTTAAACTTATATGATAAGCTGTTAAATCTGATCGCAATATTACTCTGAACAGCTAACAACATAATTGGATGAGAATAGTCAACAGGACGTGTCTGTATACTCTATGAGTGCTATTATATCAGTGTGTTTCTGTTAGTGTTGTGTGTGCCCGGACATCTAGAACAAGGTAGTATTTGCATAAGAAGCCAGAAGAAGATGTTTACAGCTCTCACACAGAATATGTGATATTTTATGCTCATTATCTAAATAATATTTTTTTACGGTTGGAGTTTAGCCCATAGGAATTTTTACCAGCAATAAAGACGATTGTCGGCTGAGAACCCGGTGAACTATCTAAACCGAGTTTAAATGCACCACACTTTACATTAGCTTCCAATGAACTGCTATAGAACTGTAATACATCATATGGTGAGCCTGCTTTCCATGCCTTATGATGGATGCTTCATGAGCTTTTTTTATTGTATAGGTAGGCGGACGAGCATATGGGCCACCTGATGGTAAGTGGTCACCAACGCCCGTAGACAATGGCATTGTAAGAAATGTTAACCATCACTTACATTGCCAATGCGCCACCAACCTTGGGAACTAAGATGTTATGTCCCTTGTGCCTGTAATTACACTGGCTCACTCACCCTTCAAACCGGAACACAACAATACAAAGGACTGCTGTTTTGCGGTAGAATATCTCGCTATATTGAGATACTACTATTTATTCTCCATGTCTCCTAAAATTTTTCCTCATGCAGAAATAAAAATCATAGCAATTATTATTTATTTTAATTATGACGCAAATTATATCAAAATAAATATAACGTTTATTACTCACTCACTTATCGGTCAATTTATATCAATACATTTATCGTCAATAACTTTTAATCTTATTGTCACCGAACTTGTTTCATATAAGATATGCGGGTAATATTTTTGCTTATTACTTACGTGTGGGATAAGAAATGACAGCTAGATACGTATACCCATGGCCTTCAACGAAAGCAATTTATTTATATTACCAAACTATATCCAAGCAACTTTGATATTATTTCCAATAATAAATATGAGTACGATAATGTTGTTTATAATCAAAACGAACTTTGGAGGGCGCCAAAATTAGTGTTATATGTTTTATATAGTGTATTAAACTATTATTCTAACAACGATACAATTCAGAGTAGGAGGCGAATATTTGCGTCCTCTTTATATATTGAAATCGACATTTGTTTTTATTTTATTTTAAGACAACAGAATAATTTTCCAAATTGTTTCACAAAAATATTTTTTTAAGATTATTTACTTATTCAAAACAACATTAAATACTGTTTTTGATTAGCTCGAAATGTACGCTGAGTTTGAAGCGTTCGCTCGAAGTATAAATGAATCAAATAATTCATTTTGCGTAAAATCTTCTGCGATAGATTTATTATTCCTATTAGTTATATTTAAATTAAAACCTTAAAATAAAAAAATAAAATTATTTACTATACAAATCGTGATCGCGTGGAATGGTGGCAAGAATGCTAGCAGCATTTCCCCTTTGAATCGAAATTCCGATTCTCTGGGCGAAAAATGAACTAGCCCTCTTGTCATCAGTAGAGGCAATAAGACGGGGTGTAATATTTTGGATGAATTTTTTTGCACTATTACTCCAAGGTCCAAGCGTTTCAACTACAAACGGAATAAAAATATAATTTTGAATAAGAGAAGATAATAATTAGTTGTATGTTAATACTAAGAGAAACTGGCAGCCCTGTTTGTGAAATAAGCACATGAAAGCAGATTTTGCGGGAAAATTATAACAATATGAAGTATCAAAATTATTCATAATTCCACTGCAGGAACATAATTTCGTGGAATACATTCGTTAGTGCAAACGTCAATACAAGGTACTTGTAATATTCTAACTTACTCATTCACTTTACTACGACGTAAATTAAATATAAATTTACTATGCTTATATTATTTTTCAATTCACTAGGTAATGGAATTAGTCAAGTTTGTGATTATAATTATAATGTTAAATTAATTTGTTTACTTGGGAAGCGCCTCGACTGACAATTTTCTCTTCCATTACGTAGACAAAATTATAACGCTATATCCGGCCTGATACTATAAATTATTATAATATGATAATAATTTATTAATGGGATTAGGATATCGAAAATCCGTTAATGACACACAAAACTTACGTTATTATAGTATAATATATTAGTATATGCCGTTAATATTCAACTTATTACAAGACAGACGAATTAGCGAATTTGGTGATAATGTGTTATTACTTTTGTTATTTCACAGACTGGCAAATATACCACCTGATGATAAGTGGTCGTATGGTGGAAATATTCATCGTTTCTCACTGTTAATGCGCTTTGGGAGCTGAGATGTTATGTTACACCTCACTCAACCTTCGTACCGGAATACAAAACAATAAATATTGCTATTTGACGGAATAATATGTGATGAGTGATTGGTACCTAGGCTGGGTTGCAAACAACCATAGCATGGCCAAGAGAAAAAATATTTGATCACTCTATAATAAATAATTATTATAACAGTAACATGAATGGTTTTTAACGAAGCAAGAAATCCTTGACAAGAAATACAATTTTTGCATATGAGCATTATTACAAGCCATTGCTATGTCACTTCAAAATATCAACACAAACAAATTCTCATACAAAACTAGAATCAAAAGAGATTTACGTTTACCATGGTATTTATAAAAGGAAATTTCCCTCGTAACTTTTTTTATATTATTCAAAGTTTTGCAGAGGGATTTGGTGGTATCTGATCAATCCGTTAAGGGAACCGCGTTAAGAGATACGACCTTTCCTAGCAGCGTGATAAATAGGTGCGAAACAAGATGAATAAACATTCTTTATGTTTTTTGTTACTACCTAATTTATATTTTTCTTTTCGAGATGACAAAAAACTAAATTGAATTTTAGCACCTCGTAACAGAGAAGTTGTATGAAATATATACATAGTCACATTACTCAATTCAAGATTATATAAATGATAAAAAAGCGTGGTGTTAGTATTTGTTGATTTCCAAACAGGATGTGCATTTAATTGTATTTGAATGACTCTGTTATTAAAATAGTGAAAAAGATTAAATTCTATACTGTAACATGACGATTTAAATGTGCCTTCATAAGATTACTTGAATTATTTGATTCGAAATACAAAAATACGTATTTGTTACGATTGGAATTTCTTTCTTGTAATAAAATATTGGTTACTTAGAGTCGGTGTTCATAATAATATACATTTCGATTGCCTTGCTTCGGTAACTTAGTTTAAGAACATCTAAATTTCGAAGTCAGTTTTTTCATATTAAATATGTTATCTTTATATAAATTATAGACCGGTAAGCCGTAGAGCTATAAAATGAGGTCCTAAATTCAACCATATTTTAGAAGTTGGCTAAAAAGACGTGCTCATATAAGCGAGTTAAATTCCATAAACCTTGAACACCTATAAATTATAGATTGCGTACAGCTTAGTGGCTTTATCCTATACCGAAATTCTAAAATCAAAAGCACCTTGATAAAAGCAAAATTGCAGTTACCTCAAAGTTCAAGATTTTTTCTCCCTTTCAATTCATTTTAGACGAGCAGTTTAGCCATTTGATAAATGGCTCCTCTTAAAATCTTCCAAGGATCATCTTAGGATCTTAGATGTTACATTATGTTATCATACTTATATCACAAGGGACATAACATCTTAGTTCCCAAGGTTGGTGGCGCATTGGCAATGTAAGTGATGGTTAACATTTCTTACAATGCCATTGTCTATGGGCGTTGGTGACCACTTACCACCAGGTGGCCCATAAGCGCGTCCGCCAATCTATACAATAAAAAAAAAAAAAAAAAATTATTTTCACATATCTTGTTATTATACATGCTTACTCACATTCTAAACTTGAACACAACTAAACAATGTATTGATGTTAGGCGGTAGACTAATAATTGAAGAACGCGTGTTACCCCAATACGCATATAATTCGTGGGTTCACAAAGCTCTACTTCAGGTAACAATGTGCCTAAAATTAACATAATGTAGGGAATATTATGTCAATTTCAGGCATATTATAATCGTTGTCTTTACAAAAAATACAACTTCATTTTTAGATTTTTTGGGTTTCTTTTTTTATATTCAAATAACGAACACGTTCCATAAGTATCATTTGTTATTCGAAAATATTTAAGTAAAAAAAAAGCTTACACGTGTCACTTTTAACTTTATAATAGTCCATTATTTCCTGTTACGTCATTATGAATGATTCGTCTTTATAAAGCGGCTTCAAATTCATATTCATTCAACCTTGTAATAAAAGACAGTTGACGTAAAAGCCCTCATTATTATATAACTTTGAGTGTTATTTCAAAAATTACACTGACTGATGATATAAAACTTGTTACATAATAATTATACCTATAACAAATAATTTTTTTTTAAATGTGATATATGGCGTTTTAATTTTTCATAATATTAAAACGAAAAATATTGTATCGAAAAAAAGCATCAGTCCTTAATCTTATATCGTACTCTCGTAGCGATAAAAAAACCTGAGAAACACTGCATGTCTGATCAATTACTGCATTTTATTTTCAACGAAAATTATACTTAATGTGTTTATGTTACAAATTTAAGTCCAAAACAAAATTGGATAAACACTAATTCGTCCCAATTCGCGTGTAGTTCGCAATTCGGATGCGTCTCCATGTATAACAATACCATTAGTCTGATAGGAGACTCTCTTTGATTAGACGAAGCGAACACGCCTCTGACGCGCTTTGAGGTTCTTTGATACGTAATATAGGATTATATTTGCATTAAAGTGCCACTTGCAGGAGAATAAAAGACTTGTTCTATAATTTGTAAACATGTTTTTAACATGTATTCGCATGAATTTAAATTCATATAAATGCATTTTTTTCATGGAAAACATCCATTGACGCGCCTTGGGAGTTAGATCGACTTGTATGCCAGCGTGACACTTTCTTATATGCCGTCATGCCACTCTTCGCCGCCGCACTCTAATCCCTTAAATATACGTGGCTTGAAGTATATATACATATGTTTCGTTACTATTTATAGTAATACATAACAACGATAGCTAGTAAGCTTCCCGATTGATACAAAGTAACCCATTTTTTTTTATTTGGTTGAAAATACGTTCCAAATTTCAGTCAATGAAAAACTTATTTTGGATACGATTTGTGAATTCCGTTCTTAGTTAGCGTTGACGACGCGAAAGGAGTAACTATGCTAAATTTCAAGTCAATCGAACCTGTAGCTTTGGACATGGGTCTGTCGTACGTATAATAACAATATGACTTTCGTACCAAGTCAAGCCTCTTACAGCTGCAGACTTGGTTAAAAAAAAAAATGAATATCGATCAGAAGAACTTCGATCTAGGGATTTTTATAGACTTAAAAAAAGCCTTTGACACAGTAAGTCATTACAGGCTACTGTAGAAGCTAAACAATATCGGTAATAACAGGTAAAGCCTTCAGCATGTTCCAGTCATACTTAGAAAATAGACAACAAGTAATTAAGATAGGTAATTCCACTATTACCTCTCAAAATTGTCCACAATATGGCTGTCCACAAGGATCTTGTTCTGTCTATGTTCTTTACTTTTTTTAAAATATGTTAGTAATATTAACAAAATAGGGTTGAAAGGGCAACTGACTTTGTACGCAGATGACACAAGCCTTTTCTACTATGGTAAATCTATACACAACATTGTTACTAACGCTCCAGAAGACCTTTACTTGTTAAATGAATGGCTAAAACATATTTTATTAACAATAAACACCGCAAACACATCATACATAATTTTCGCTACAAAAAATAAACCAATACCTGAGTTCGCACCACTTACAATTAATAATGAAATAATTAAACGTTCCATGAAAAATATCTTGGCGTATGGATAGATGATAAACTCGCTTGGAAACCTCACATCGATCATGTCAAATCCAAACTTACATCACTATTAGAAGCACTACATAAAACTGCTTACTGTATCCCGAGAAAGGTACGTACGCTTACTGACATTCATAATTCTCTAGTAAAATCACATTTAGAATATCTTATCGAAATATGGGGAATCAATTGCCTGGTGACTTAAAAACAAACGAGCAATTGAATATATTCAAAAGGAAATTAAAAGAACACGTGCTGGGATTATTATAAAATCAAAGAAATACAATTTTAGTTATAAAATCAAATGAAAAAAATAAATAAAGATAATAACTAACTATATACATATATATAAATTACTTAGATTTTAAAATAATCTTAATGTTAATGTTTATATAGACATAGATAATATTAGTTTTAAGCTCATTATAAGTGAATTATGTAAAGTTCTTATGAGAAATAAATTCTTTAACCACATAAGAAACATTATATATTTATTTCAATACAAATAATTAGAAAAAAGCCCTAGAAATACAAAATAGCCCTTTTTAACTTATATAATTATCTAGAATACTTAGTTATTAAATACACGATGAAAGGTTAAATGATACGGATTAGGATAAGATAAAAATGCACGCTTACATTTCAATTCTCATATAGAATAGTTCCAATTTCCATAGATTTAAATTTTTATATAGAAGTCAAAATATATGACCAGAACAGTCTTATACAATTGAGTACGCTACAAAATGAGACTAGCACAATCTTGTCTAAGAACATTGCTTCACTCATTCATCTCGCGTTCGAATTGCTTAATTACAACTCGTGTTGCATTTCGGATGCAAACATCGTTTCTCGCGAGAAGCTACACTGTTTGAAATGCGAAAGTTGGATTGAATACAAGGTTATTAACAAAATTAGCAGTAACATTCTGCGAAATTGTTAGATTAAGAAACATTATAATATGCTGTTGATTCCACTCTAGACTCTTACAATGCGCTAATATCGTAAATAGATCGATATCAAACTTTAATATTGAGAGTACGCACTTGCAATCTATTACCGCTTAATTTGTAACACTTAGTCTGTTCCATCAAAGATCGAGTATAACAGTGCAGTACTGAAACAGCCTGTGAATGTCCTACTGCTGGGCTAAGGCCTCCTCTTTTATTTTGAGGACAAGGTTTGGAACTTATTCCACCACGCTGCTCCAATGCGGGTTGGTAGAATACACATGTGGCAGAATTTTAGTGAAATTAGACACATGCAGATTTCCTCACGATGAAGCACGAGATGAATTATTATAATCACAAATTAAGCACATGAAATTCAGTGGTGCTTGCCCGTGCTTGAGCCTATGATCATCTTCACGCGTTCTTTCCACTGGGCCATCTTGGCTTTTTAAAGATCAATTTATTAATTTATTTAACAATAGATTTTAGAGAAGAAACTATTATGCAAGGATTCTAAAAAATGATCCCGTTTTAATATAAACATTGAGATTAATAAGATTTTCAACAAAATAAAAGTATAAAATTCTGCAATCGGCCATTTTAATTGAAACACCAATCAGAGCGAATGTCGTCACGCCTCAGTATTGCCGTTTCTCTTGAACAGTTGTGTTTACGCGTTTCAAAATTATGTTTGGTGGTTTTGTAAAGAAAATAAACCATCCAAGATTTATCAATAATGAATCAAGGTTTTATTGAATTGTTGATGTTAAAAGAGTTTCTTACATCAAATAAAGACTTTTGGTCATCTGAATTTCATTTCTGAAACAGGGAGTATGAAAATGGGGAAAAAATTAAGAGTTGCTAATACATATTATCCAAAAACGAAAAAGCTATCATAATTATATAAAAAAGGGGAAACACACTACCCAACAATTCTATTTGAGTGGACTAATAAATATGTTTTTTTTTTTGGTGTAGCACATTTGATGAAGAATATGTGTCAAATTTTTTTAAAAGTGTGATCACATTCTGTAAATCCTATGTATATCCATTGTTATATAAAAGTACCTACAGAAAATAAGTCTGCAAAAATTTCTTGATCTGTTTATTTAATTAAAGGACCTTGTTAGTTAATTAAACCAAATACAATGTCAATACATCATCAAGAACTTTGACCAAGCTCAATTTAAGGCAAGCATGTGGTTTTATTATATTAAATTCCCGTAGATGTCTAATCACCCGCTCTATGTGAATACTTTAGCTGGTTATTTGTTTGGTTTTCTTGCCTTCATGTACATTCTAAAATTCTTAAAGACTCTTGTTTTTTATCTTCTATCATCACGCTGCATATATATTAATGATTGTTCTGTTTCTGTAGATGTTCTTGTTTTTCGATCTGCTTGGCATTTTTGGGGAATACAACCTGGTTTTATACGCATTTGTGACACTGACTCCATCAAATGAGAATGATACATATAATTTTCCATATCATTTGGCAGCTGCAAGGACAATAAGTGGTTTAATGAAATTGATAACCAAGAGCAAAACAAAAAGAACCTCAATAATTTGCTTATTATCAAACACTTAAATATTTCATTATTTACAAAGAGCTACGCACCTATAGTAAATAGTTACATCAAAGTGGTCTTCACAAAAATAAATTGACGAATTCTCCAAACTCTAAACTTTGGAATTCATTTTTAACCTTAGGAAATAAGCAATACTTTCTGACTTTCTCCGTTGATTATAGACACAATACTGCGTTTACTGAGGCGTGACGTCACGTGGAGACGCCATGACACCTGCGGGTGTTTTCGTACGAAATTCAAAATAGGTAAATGAAAATGCAATTATTTGCGCAAAGAGTTAGTTTAAAACTGAAATTATATTATTTTCAGTAATAATAGACGTGTACCTACATTATAGAAGGTTATTTCAAAATCGGTCTAATCGTGCCTATTGGAGTGAAATTCAAACACAATTTCAATAATCTTTATACGACTAAATATATTAATAACCAGTCTAGACAGACTTGAATTTTAATTTTATGTCAATTCATTGAATTATAATGACATGAAGAATAAAATAAAAATACAAATTGTGATCAGAGAACTGAGAAAACTAACAGACTGGTAATTTTAACGAGCGGTCGCTATAAGTAACGACATTGTCAATGACAGTTCAAAATATTAGCGGAGCAAGAGGTCTTAGAAGATTATAATCCTAATATTATTATTGCGAAAGTGAGATTTTGCGAGAGAGGAATTTGTTTATTATGGTTTCACGTCATGAAATTTTGTATACAAATAGGGGGTTAAAAGGAGATAGGGTACCTAACACCTATTTCCCCCCTCCGAGCCACACGTTAGCGAAACTGTGGGCGCATTATTATAATATTTAGTTTTATGGATTTATGTATTACAGAGCTAAAAAATGAGGAAATAAAAACGAGGAATAGAGAAGTCACATGTGGTCACGCTTACACTTGTTGCTACGTACACCAACACGATATGTGACCACAATTGACTTTTGACCTATGAGAATGACCGCTGAGGCCGAAATCGGTCAAGGTAATCATCAACATCACGAGTAAGTGCTAATATCATGCTATGAGAAAAATATATCAAGAAAATATAACCGAAGTAAAATAATATCGTGAACAATACACGTCACGCAGACTCACCGAGTATCCCTAAGTGTCACCATTAGAAGGTGACGACAATATTACAAGGACATGCGCAGTAAACTATTATGTCTGGTGACAGACAAGTACATACTTGCAACAGCGTTTTACATGACTTTTTCACACTTACTATTTTGAAGAGTAAAAAGTCAAATTACAACGCAAGTTGCGTTGTAATTTGACTTTTTATTTTAAAAAGCCGAGATAGTTCAGTTGTTAGAATATGTAAATCTTAACTGAAGATCGCAGGTTCAAACTAGTTCTGAGTGTTCTGATATGAGAAGTCGCTGTCCACGTCTCTTTTTTCCAAGTAGTTCCTCTAAGTTAGAAGCTGAAAATCCACGTGGTTTCCGCTTTCATGTACTAAATTTCTTTCAATAGGCTTCTAATATATATAAAACTTTATTTTAAATTAATAAATAGTAAGGAAGAGTTAATGTTTTTAAATCAAGTCCTCAAAAAGAAAATAATTTTCGGGTGCTTAGCAGGACTAAGCCAAAAGGTGTAATCAAATTCATGTATTACAGATACTATGTAAGACGTAAATGTCTACAGATAAGTCCACTACGATATATAAAATGAATGTGACAGTCATAATCGCCGATTAATTGACCGATTTTAAAGTAAAGAAAGCACTTTAAGCGGTTTTACCTTCGCCTGAGATTATTCTTGTAATAAAAATGTTGTTGTCATGGTCACCTAATATTCTAATTTATTTTGCCGTAATGAAAGTTAAATTGGAAAAATTACGTAATAACCTTAAGTTGTCATCAAAAAATATAAATTGCAAATAATTTTAATATGGAGTATATTAAAATTATTTGCAATTTATATTTTTAAAATGTATCCAACAACAAAAAAGTGCTTTAATAATAATAAAATCAAAAGTCCAATTTCGCTACTAACATTACGTAGATTTACCCACACAGAGCTATATTATAATCTACACGCCGCGTTGGTTGGCATCAGGTCTCAGAGGACAACGGACGCTTGCAAAATTAAATTCAATTTACTTGCCTTGATTAGTTTGCCGAATATAATGCCCTTTATTAGATGCAGGGCATCAAGATCATTGTTGTATTAAATCATAGACAGACAAACATATATTAAGTCTTGAGGTATACGCAATAAGAGATACTTTTTAATATAGATACCAATGAAGATAACTTTATGGAGATCGCGAATTAGTAAGGATTATTATTGCTAAATACACTACAGTCGTTACGTCTTACATTTTTCAATCAAATATTATTACTTAACATAAACATTTGTATACATTGGAAACTTTAATAAGTAATATACAAATAATAGTAAAGTAAACTAATCATAACCGCGTAGAGAATCATTTTCCCTCAAATGAACTAGCCGTTTCGTTACCTCGTTACCAGTACAGGCAATAAGATGGGATTTTATGAATTACCAGTATCGAGCCGAGCAATCTACTCTCCGTAAACTGCTAATATATCCTAGCACGTGTGATCCTTTTTCTACAATTTGTTTCAAATACCTATATTGTTTTTTTATTCAAACAATTATAACCTATCTAAAATTGATATTTTAAAAGCAATTTTTATTTAAAAAAGACACGAACAATAGTTTTCGCAGCGCACGCAATATAATGACTTTTATAGGCAACATTTTTATACCTTGGGTTACATCGTTCCATTTTAGGTAAGAATCTCTAATTTTTTTGGAAATATAATAATGCCTATGTTACACGGTAAATAATTTTTAAAATCCGGCGAGTGCTTTTTTAGTTAAATCAGAACAAACAAACAAACAAAAAATCAAATCTTTATAATATTAGTTATAGATAAATATTATTACTAATTAATAAAAAAGTATATAAAACCCGAAAAGAAAAAATACTTAATTTCATATTTAAGATATAATAATATGAATAAATGTGTAATGTTAATCTCGTGTACAATATCGACTATTTCACTAAATTATAATCTGACACTCGATAAGTTAAGCTCTAAGCTTAAAATGAACTGAATATTCAATCAGCCTTCCAAAAGATCATTGTATCGCTAGCAACCAATAATCTTGCATAGTACTTAAGAGTTTGGCTTCCTTTACAACTATAATATATTTGAAACATACGCGTTGGATTTGTCAGTATGTATTTATAAAACCAAAGTAAAATCAATCCAGGGTTTACATATGCAAACATTTCTTCTTTTTCTTTTGTTGGCAAAATCAGTCTTAAAAGAATATAAATAAATAAAGTTTTGAATTTGTTTTATTTACGTAAGCTAAAAGAAATAAGTAGAAGTTTGTTCTAGTCTGTTTTTAATGTGTTACGTATTCTAAAGCAGATATTATTTCTAAATATTTTTTATAAAAAAAATTCAATAAAAATTCGATGTATATCCTTTTTTTGAATATTATGAATGTAAACAATTTAATCCGATATTAATTGCTCGGCGGCGTAGAAACGTAAGCTGATTGAGGTGAGTGATTGATGGCCACTGAGACGTAAAGATATGGACAAGTTCCGGTGATAACTAGTTATGACGTTTCATTCATAATAATTATAACAGAAAGGCATAGAAACTGTGAAATTAAGCTGTTTATCAAACTAAAATGATTAATTTCACTTGATAACACTTGTTCGTTGTAATTATATTTAACATAATATTTAAGGAGTTTATTAAGTCGAAAACTTAATTTTACAATTTTATCCTTAATTTTCAAAATCATCGATCATTGTGGACACGTTAATGTTTTTTTTTTATAAATTAATAATGACGCTTCGTAATCCTACTGTACTTAAATATCTCGAAGGGACTCTATAGCTCCACGATATCCAAAAACCAGAACCGTTTTTTTTTTAATTACCAGCCACGACGGCCAATCTTAATAGAGATTAGCCAACTGCGCAGGAGATATAGTGCACAAATTTGTTCGCAAACACAGGTGCACTCTTTATTTCCTAACTCTTATAACCAGATGGGACGGCAATCCGATACAACCGGAAAGAGTTCATGCGCAGGACCAACGGTTTTACGTGTTTTCCGAGGCACGGAATTGTACACACTTCCAACTTCCAGACTCCGGGCTGCTACTGACAGAAAATCTCAATAACACTTTATTGGCCCAACCTGGGATTTGAAACCAGGACCACCGTGTCTGCGGCTTTACATGTTGTCACTTTTTTTTTTTTTTTTCACGCAGTGGAAACCTTCAGAAAGGTACCCGACTCTCTTGGGGGAGGAACCGGGTTATGTGGGATTCTTACCCACTAAAACCACTGCGATGGCCGTCCTCGGCACGGATCGGAGAGGCTGCGGGATCGTGTTGATATAACGCATCCGCAGCCCCTCCCATGCTGTGCTCCGCTCGTGGCTCGGCGGAGCTCTCCTCAGGGGACATGTTGTCACTAGACCAACGAGGCAGTCATAAAGATACGATACTATAAAAAACATAACCAGAATATACTAAGTGAGTATTTAATTCCATAAAACCGAATTTATTGTTCTTAAATTATTCGATAGATCGATAGATTATAACAATATTATATTGAGTAATGCCTGAACCACACGTGCGTAGAACGGTTTTTCTTGTATCTGTTTTTTTCTCGAACACTGAAGGGAAATAAATCATATTGTACCCATGTTACGTTAGTTTCCATTTCACGCACCAACAATTTCCTTCTTAGAGTTATGAAGTCACTTAATTTCATCATGTACGTTTATTCGTTATTTCTGTCACAATACGGTTTGATTGATATATTTTGTAATTGAGTTTTTATATTGGATGCCTCGTTATTGTAGTGGTCGAATAACCACTACAACAACTTGGTTATTCGAAGTTCCTTAAGTCTGTGTTAAGTCACAGTTATTGAAATTTTGTCTCAATATACACGCAATAGCAATCTGACTTTATTTACTTGGTGGTAGAGCTTTGTGCAAGCTCGTCTGGGTAGGTACCACCCACTCATCAGATATTCTACCGCAAAACAGCAGTACTTGGTACTGTTGTGTTCCGCTTTGAAGGGTGAGTGAGCCAGTGTGATTACAGGTACAAGGGACATAACATCTTTGTTCCCAAGGTTGGTGGCGCATTGGCGATGTAAGCGATGGTTAACATCTCTTAAAATGTCATTGTCTATGGGCGTTGGTGACCACTTACCATCAGGTGTCCCATATGCTCGTCCGCCTACCTATGCTATAAAAAAAATAAAATATTTGTATATTAATTTATTTGTAAAAGAACACTTACAACATACATATAGGCATTGAAAGAAAAAAAAATGAACTTATAAAACAATAATAGTGTATCTAATATGCATGTCAATTACAAGTGTCCATAGCACTTCCAGGTTCATTCTAATCAAATCAAATTCAAATTAAAAGTAACAAAAAATTTATCAGTAAATTTTTAAAAATGTCCAAATTAAGTAAGAAATTAATGTCATTGTTACAATAATAAAAGAAAAAAAAAAACAATCAAATGGCGAAATCATAATTGAAATTATAAAAAATATTAATTACAATTTAAAACTAATCATGCATTTTATAATAGTTAAATAATTTTTTCCAAAGATTGAGGGAGAGTCATAAAAAATGTCAATGCCTGGAATTAATTTCACGATATTATTATATTTATTACACAATCGTACCAAAGGAGCCTGTTTACCAATATTAGACTTTACACAAGGAGTATGAAATATTTTGTGGGTGTGAGTACTTCTGTGTGCCCTGGACGGAACTGATATCAATATTCTCTCGATTAATTCTGAATTGGTGAGCTTATAGTTAATTATATTGTGTAGGAAGTTAAGTTCTAACATTTCGCGCCTACTTCGAAGAGAAATCATATTAAATTTTGCCAAACGCTCTTTGTATGACTGTGTGTGTGTTGTGTTGTATGAATTGAAAGGCAAGGTGTTTCGTAAAAGCTCGCTGAACACTCTCAATACGCTGAGAGCGTACGCTATACAGTGGATTCCATATCACATTGGCATACTCAAGACAGCTGCGCACTAAAGAATTGTATAAGAGTAATTTAGTTTTCCTTGAAAATCCTTGTGTGTTCAGCTTGATAAAACCAAGATTTTGTGCAGCTTTAACAACTATGTTATCAACATGAGTTTTGAAGGTTAATCGCCCGTCTATAGTGACTCCTAAGTCTTTAATTTGCGATAACTCTTGTAGTGTTTTATTTTCAATGGAGGAACTAGAAACAAGTGGTTTTTTCTTTCGGGTAAATTTTATATGAAAACATTTGCCTACGTTAAGAGTCATATTGTTGACATGATACCATGCAATAATATTGTTGAGGTCGTATTGTATTAAATGTATGTCTAAATTGGATTTTACTATTTTGTATATTTTGAGATCGTCTGCAAATAATGAATACTTACAATACTTTACATTCTCAGTAATATCGTTTATAAAAACGAGAAACAAAAGAGGACCCAAATGTGAGCCCTGTGGAACCCCACTCTTAGCAAAATATGTCTCAGATTCAAACCCAGTTACGGCGACTGTAAGAGATCTTTGTGACAAATACGACTGAAACCATCTAAGCAGGGTAGTTCCAAGGCCATACTGATGTAATTTAGTTTACTTTGTCAAATGCGCTGCTGAAATCAATATATACAGCATCTATCTGGTCCCCCCTATCCATCGCTAATGCCAAGTCTGAAGAAAAAAGTGTTAAATTAGTTTGAACTGATAACCCCTCTCTAAAATCATGTGTGACTTTGTACAATCCCGAGTCAAACCATTACTCCTGCGTCTGAACTCTCCCATCGGACTATGAAGGCGAAAGAATAGAGAGGATACCAGCGTATGTGCATACATAGAATAGAATAGAATATGCTTTATTAACAATAAATTGATTTCTAAAATTCAAATGTATAGTACATAATTGATACAAAATCTCCAAGTTAGGTAAGTTGGTCTATACTATATACTAAGGCCATAACATCAAAGTCTATTTTCGTAAAAACGCAATCATTTAATTAACACAGAAATTCAACAACGTAGTTGTAATCATAAAAATTACAATTATTTCTTAATGTAGTACAAATTTCTATAGCGAATATATTTTATCAAAATAATGAAATAAAATTTACATACAAGTAATGATTATGAATAATTTTTATTGGGAAGTTTATGTAGAATAGGAAATTTATGCAGAGTACGTCTTAGTTAAGCATTGAGATATTTACAAGCTGTTCATTTAGTTTTTTTTAAATTAATTTAATATAAAACAATATTATTTTATTTTTATGCCGATTATTCTCTATAAATTCGGTAGGTGAACTGGAAAATGGTTAGTGGTCACTAGACTTCGAAACATCAACCATTACTTTCAACGCCAATGCACGACCAACCACCAATTGAATCATATACAATCAACCAGTACTACCTAGTTAACCTACTTAGTTATAATACATATAATAGATAAGGATTGTTAGGCCCTCTAGTGCCGCTGAGGAGATTTTCATTAATTAGACAATCCATTAAGAAAGCAGGTATCGTTCAATGAATGTATGTAGAGAGTATGTAGAGAATTTAATTAACATAATTACTTTTGGTTTAGCTATAAACTTCCTACGAACGTAAATTAATTGCATTTTGTCAAATGATTAATGAGGCTTATGATTAATGATTGCGAGTATTTTTTTGATATGTAATTATTCTAATTACGATAATAATTTTAATTTTAATTAAATTATCGTAGTTACTAACATCGTATCGTAATTTCACATCTACTCTAAACTCAAACCATGATTTTAATCGGCAGAACGTAACACGTAGTGTACACTTGATAGATAAATAGTCGATTAAATAAAAACTTCTTCTAAATATCTATTAAATAATATTATACATATACATGAGATGAAAATCTTATGCCTAGTATATAGTACCACCTACTAATCAATTAAGCAACATTACTCACTAATGTTACACTGTAATGAAGTTTAAAAACCATGATTACTTTAATATTATTAATTTGGTTTATCATGTCGTGCTCTGCCGTGAAAGTAAACATCGTGAAGAAATCTGTATATGACGGATAGAAATCTGCCACCTGTATCCTATCCACCAACCTCCAACGGGGTGGTGGAGTAAAGTCCAAATTTTCTCCACAAAAAATATCGACACTCTCAAACTATCATGTATTCGAATAACAATCATCAAATACGGTTCAAAATACATGACGATGACATAAACAGAACAACAGCTTCAATTCTTGCTCTCTTAGGGTTATAATACTTTTTTTAATTTATACCATCCCGATATTGATTGAGATTGAACACAAACATTATTAAAACCCATTCACATTCGGTGAAAATAAGAGACCGAATTGATAAAGTAAAAACATTGTTTACAGAAAACTGTTATTGAAAACCTTTTCACGTTAATTACTCGCAGGTTATTAATATTCCTTGCCACTGAGCCCTGTTCGAGGCTCTTTATAAACAAGTTTTGAGGAAATAAATCGGTTTACACTTCACTGTGCGCTTCATGCAAAACTCCTTGAGTAATTATGTGCTGAGTAAAATTAATTCTAGTAACTTGATACTTATGCTATCACACTAATATCTTAAATGATAGCATGGTAAATATTTACAATCCAAATAGCTCCAAATTTTTATGACATGTTTTTTATCAATAATGAATGATATTTCATGCAATATTGAGGAGGGGGAAGTCTTCAACATGAAAAAAAAAATTAAAAATAAGACAAAAAAGATGTAAAAGAACAATGAGTGGTAGGACTCGACAACATAATATAAAATAATGTTTTGTATATTAATAGTACTTATGATTGATTATGATTCTATACATTAATAATAAATATAGTATTTGCCTAACTTTTATAGTTAAGCCACAATAAAAGGTTTTGTTTAAATTATTAAGTATAATACAAAAACAACAAAATACGGGTGGAATCGAAAAGTGGTGATATTGGTAGTATGATATTAATCCTGATCCATTTAAATAATTTAATAATTAAGGTTGATTATGTACGTTTAAATTCCACTTTAAATTATTCAGATCGGATTTTTCGTTTAGAAGTTATGGCGGGTATAAAAATTCTCTAAGAAAAATGTCACGGCTTGAACAAACTGTAACTTTAGTATTTACATTACACAACAGTTTTTAAATTTTCGCGGACGAAGTCGCGGGCGAAGTTCTAGTATATTAATACAAACAAACATATATACACAATACATACTCCTAAAAATTACAGATTCAACTGTGTAGATCTGAATATGTAAAAAATAATTATAATATCATGGAAACGGGCACATACAAATAACTTCATTACATCAAGTTAATAATATCACTCAGCACAAACATTCGCTACGAGCCGAGTTCGAACGCGTGATTCCTAGAAAATAAACAAGAAGGAATAATTTCAATTTGATAAATGGTACGTTCTAACGATGTCAAAGACTAGATATATAGCAGAAAATGTTTTTCTAGGCATACGTGTAAGGTAGCTTAGTACTAACTACGCTCACAGGAGACTGCGACTAATGTAATGAGTCGAAATTGTGCTGTAAGAGACTAACTGCCAGCGTTTTGACGTGTAGTCATTAATGAAAGCGTCGTTTACTTTAAATTAGTTTGCATTTTGTGCTATCAAAACTTATATTCTCGGATATGTAAATATTAAAAATTCCCGGATTATATTTCAATTATTATTAATGTATATTATTTTTGACATGACCTTATTGAAGTTATTTTATTTTTATATAGTATCATCTTTATATTTTTTATATAGTAACGTTACTTAACTGGTGATTAGTAATTAAGGTCTTCATTTTGATATACGCTCTTCATATTTACTGGTGATTAGTAATTAAGGTCTTCATTTTAATATACGCTCTTCATATTTGTGGTCATTTTAATTTAAAAAATACACAAGACATGTTTAAAAAAAAAAAAAAAAACACTTTTAGCTGACATTAGTATATATATTGAATTGATCGGACACACAACAAACAATTTCAAAATACTGTATTCAATATTGAAGTAATACACTTTCTTATTGATTGACAAACTGGAAACTACTACCGGTTCGGAAAACAAACACCCAGCCCTGAGAAGAACCGGCGAAAGAAAACATTCATACAATAACAACATAATTATAACAAGAAGGGTACTTCTATTCAATTTTATTTATATTATGTTTAATCTTGGTTGAACAAACGCTATTGTTTTGTATGGCTTAATGTCCTTTCAAGCTTAGGCTTACTCTGCTTGTCGACCTTTATGCTTAGCAAACATTCATAACAAAGTCAAAATATGCTATCATTATACTAAAAAAAAAAAAAAAAAACATTTCAAATTGTATACATTAATATATAAAATAACAGGTTAAACAACATATGTTACAAAGTCAAAGTCAAAGTCAAAAATCTTTATTCAATATTCAAGCTCTACACTTACTTATTGATTGTCATAAATTTACCACCGGTTCGGAAATAAGCACCTCAGACCTGAGAAGAACCGGCGAAAAAAACTCAGCGGGATTTTTTTTTTTATATCTCATCTTTACAATATAGGCAATTTATACAATAACAGAATAATATTTTCTTATTTGAAATACCCTGGAGGCGATCGTTTCATTCCCAAGGCGAGCAATCATCCAAGAAGTCATTGGTTGTGTAATATCCTTTTGCACTCAAGCGTTCCTTAACAATTCTTTTAAATTTCACAATTGAGATAATCATAAACAAGAATTACATATAGTGCATATATAAAATAGAAAAAAATCACCTTACTATAATGATGATTGTTCCCCAACAGACAACCAAGAAGGCATTTAATATGTCTAAGTAGAGCATAAACAAAAAAGACAAAGGTTGTATATCATAGATAATATAATATAATAAAACAAATTAATAAAGCTCCTAAAAGTTAAAGTAAACAAAAACAACAATTATTATCCATAATATATCAGTGAGCAAATATTTAAAAAGCTCAACAAATATTATATGACATCTGAATTTGATAACTTTCGACATTGATTTAATCAAAGCTTTTTGAAACGTGCAAACGTTGGCAACTTCAGAATTTAAAGCGAGAGTGTTATAACTTTTTTTAAATTTATGTATGGAGGGGAAAAATGACTCATCTTGGATTTAGGAAAGTAGTATTTACTTGGTGGTAGAGCTTTGTGCAAGCTCGTCTGGGTAGGTACCACCCACTCATCAGATATTCTACCGCAAAACAGCAGTACTTTGTATTGTTGTGTTCCGGTTTGAAGGGTGAGTGAGCCAGTGTAATTACAGGCACAAGGGACATGACATCTTAGTTCCCAAGGTTGGTGGCGCATTGGCAATGTAAGTGATAGTTAACATTTCTTACAATGCCATTGTCTATGGGCGTTGGTGACCACTTACCATCAGGTGGCCCATATGCTCGTCCGCCAACCTATACAATAAAAAAAAAAAAAAAAAAAAAAAGTATTAATTCATAAAATCGAAGCTTTACTAACTAACTTCTAAGGAATCTCAGAGCAGATTGACCAATTAATGACATAACAATATATTTTAATACATATTTCGGAAGATTTTATATATATTAAAGGTTTAACAAACAAGATTGCAACTTTAAAACCAATAAGTTAAAAACAAAATGATCATCATCCCCTTTAATACCTTCTTACGTAATATTACGTTAAGTAGTTCACGACGTTCCTTGATATTTTGTCAAGTAAATTCAAAGTATTTTTTCCATTTTCATTACGACGAACAATACTAACAGCATTAATACGAAAACAATTATGTATATATCATTTATTTTCATTTTTTAAAAAGAAAAATGTTTGAATTACCTATAAAAATTTTAATTCCAAAGCAAAATACTGATTCCACGTGATAAAATATCTTCGATCGTTTCGCTTGTAAACTGTACCTCGTTAGAATTTAAACTAACAAAACGATACCCGTACCAACATAATGAACACCTGAATTTGACGTTGTGAGGTTTCATAATTAAAGATAATATATATTTTACATGCGGTCTGAACCGATATTGCTGTTACCCGCTTATTTTGGACAAAGAGCGATTTTGCTTTGAAAATCGAAATTATCAATTTTAAACGAGATTAACCAACGATATGAATATGTGAAATTAAATAGCTTATACCAATATTCAACATATACGCGATCATATACTGGCTTTTGTGGGTTTTTATTAATATGAAAAACAGCACATTGCTTATAGTTCTTACTGTTCCAGTGTCTATGAGTAAATGGCTCTCTCATCAGGTGGGGGCGCAGGTGCATTTGCGAAAAATAGAATTTGTCTACGAAAAATAGAATACATTTTTAGTGATTTTTGCTTAGATATTGATGAATATGATGTGTCAATGTGTTTTCTTTTTCATACTCGTTATGGTTATTGAGGCAAAAATTAAAAAGTACATTATATTTTCTTATAATCTTTGACTTTTTCTACGATATATTTATAGATTTTCTATTTTTTTTTTATAAAACAACTGACTTTTAGAGCTTACGTGGAAATGGTTTTCTCGAACCTGTTGCATGTCACTCATACTTCAAACAAGCTTTGTAATTATTTGTTTTTATTAATAAGCCTTTAATAAATATAGGGTTTTCCATTAAGGGCGCTTGCTCGTGCAGAACTTCCATCGTAGCGTGTGCTGTGTGGCACGTAGCGCCGTCCTGTTGAAACCACATGTTGTCCAGATCCATATTCTCGATTTCAGGCCAAAAGAAGTTGGTTATCATCGACCGGTATCGCTCACCATTGACGGTGACGGCCACACCATTATCGTTTTCGAAAAAATACGGACCAATCACGCCTCCGGCCCAAAATCCGCACCAAACAGTCACTTTCTGCAGGTGCATTGCCACTTGGTGAACCTCGTGTGGATTGGTCTCGTCCCAATGGCAATTTTGCTTGTTGACATAGCCATTCATCCAAAAATGCGCCTCGTCGCTGAAGATGATTTTTTTGCCAAAATCGGCGTCAACTTCCAACTGCTCTAATGCCCAGTCAGCGAACACACGGCGCTGTCTATGGTCAATAAGCTATTGGGTCAGCTGGATCTTGTACGGGTGCAGGCTCGAGTCACAACGCAAAATTCGCCAAGTTGTCGTCTGCGAAAGGCCGAGTTCCTGTGCGCGACGCGGAATTGACTGCCGCGGGTTTTCGAGGACACTGTCGCGCACAGCGGCGATATTCTCGGCAGATCTCGCGTTACGTTGACGCACGGGAACCGGCTGATTGTTAACTGACCCGGTTGACTCGAATTTGTCCACCAATCGACGGATAGTCGACTCGGCAGGACGATCATCGCGACCGTAAAACGGGCGAAGTGCGCGGAACGTTGCTCGAACTGAAGACCCATTTTCATAAAACAATTTTATGATTTGCACGTGCTGCTCGACACTGTAACCTGCCATGGTGGTTTGGGAGGACGGAATGAATATAACACACTGCATTTGACAGCTGTCACTCAAACAACATGGCCGCAATCAGCTGTCAAAGTTCAAGCGTCCGTGGAAAACCCCATACAAATAAAATTTAACATAGTTACTGTATGTATATGCTTTGTATTAATATTATATTTAAAATAACTATACCATATTCTTACTAACGATTTTATTTGTAAAATACCAATACAAACTTTGCATAATATGATTTATATTATGTGATCATATGAAATATTCACTTTATGACAAAAATATATCTTGAAGATAATTAAAATAGGCTCTCGGGGTAATAACTGATTGTTATTGTTAGAATCAGACTACTGGTAAGAAGATATAACTTCTCAGCTATTAAGTTTTTTGTGTAAAGAATTAACACTATTTACTTAATTGATTTTGACCATAAATTAGGTTTTTTCATGTACAAAAAATTATTCTTTTGAGACATGGCATTCTGTAATCCTGGTGAACAAATATTATAACTATAAATAATTCTTATTGGAATTATAAAACCACTTGTAATAGATACTCGTAGTTCTTTATAAAACGTAAATTGTTAAGGGTTTGCGAAAACTAATAATATTGTTCGGTTTCATTAAAATAAAACAATACCAAATAACGAGATTCGACTTCACTAACAATCGTTCATAGAAATCGTTTCTGTTTCGTTTTTATGATTGCCGCTCTGAAGTTAGACATTCTGAATTTAATAATTAACGACGTTCATTCGATCTTTTATAGCTATAATATTAAAATATTATTTCGACGTATATTTTGTGATAATAAAAATAAACGAGTGTAAATTTTAATGTTTTTTGTTGTATTACTTATGTACCTATAAGTACGCGGACTAGTAAATAGGCCACCTGATGGTAAGAGAAACAAAATTAAAAGGTCATACTATTCCATTGAAATTTATTCATAAACGTTACAAAATTTGGATATTGTGTGAAATTAAAAAATGTCAAATATTGTATGTGTGACGTCACTTTATCCCCTGTATCTGCGTGCCCAACGTTATACAAATAGAAAGTCACTACGTTTCGTTATAAATAATTCTGAATCTGACGGAGCACGTTCTGTCCGCTATTGGTTGATCCAAAGATAGAATTGGGTCGCCTGTTATATCACTTGACTAATTTATTTCTTGAGCGTCTCAGCTCAGTCACTGTAATTCTGATAAGAAAGAATTTATCGAAGACAAAATAGTATGTAATTATATAGGTTCCCTATTGTTTAACAAAAAAAAAAAAAAGTAATTATTTAACAAAAACAAAATCGTTCCAGATTCTATACAGAAGGCATATATGTATATAAAATTGTTAGTTCGTTTTATCGTTTTATAAAATCATTTCGCAGACACTCAATTTGCAAATATTTTACTTTGCAAATACGTTGAATGTGTTAGTTTCATTTCGGATATTTTCTTGTTCTTATCTAACCTAACCAATAAAATTACTAAAAAAATTGTTTGTTAAATTATATTTTATGTAATGAAAATTTGTCTGGTAATTATTTGACAAATGGGCGTTGGTGACCGCTTAATATCAGGTGGCCCATATGCTCGTCCGCCTACCTATACTATAAAAAAAAATGAATTACTTATATATCATAGTTTCTATAAGCTAGAAAATATGATTCATAATTATTCCAACAAAAGATGTAATTTGTTTTTATTAAACAAAAGTTTAATTTATTTAATCCAACGCACAGTAACATTTGATCGAATTGCTTTATATTCAGTATTGAGTCCATTAAAAACAAATATTATATTATGAATATATTACTGGAACAATGACACATAGTTGTATCATGACCATATTTCCTTTATTTCGTTTCATAAAATAAATCGAATAAGGCCTAATTACAATATTTTCATCGTTAAACTCGTCTGAATTTAAAGCCTTCATTTACAAGCCAGGCTATTCTTAAAGTAGACAGCAATCAAGGCGATTGTCTGCTGATTAGCATAGTTCCCGAAAAGTTTTCTTCCAACCAACTTATTACTAACAAGACTTACTCATTCCATCTCCACTAATTTGTTGAATTCAGCTGTTGAATTTTAAGGAACTGCCTGTAGGAATACCTCATTGTACGTTTACGAGTTTAAATTTAAATATTACTAAAGGGATAAATTTGTATGATTCTGTGAAGTTATTTATCGTAGAAAATATTATTGATTTGCAGTTTTATCAATTTTACTGTATATTCACTGAGAAAAATAAAAAAAAAATGTTCACGATCTGGGAGAGGAAATATATAGTATACCCGCCGCGCAATAACAAGAGCGAAAGTGGCGGCAGAGAAGGAGCAGGAGGACATGCATATGTCAAACCTAAGACGTGCCAATAGATAATTCACTGTAAAGGATGCTGTGAATCGTTTTAGTATAAATGTTAACAATTAACAGTATGTAACCTTATATTATAACTGTTATTGTTACAAAAGCGAACTGTCTCATAGGCTTTTATAGATTTTGTTTCTAAATTTTATTAATTCACTGTCTAAATAAATTGTTTATATTAAAATATAATGATAAAATCTCGCTGGTATGTATCTGATAAAGCTGGTAATATAGTTTTATATAAATCAAATATAAGTAATGTTAATCGATTTTACGATTATTTTCCAAACATTATAATAAAGTATTTACGTATTCTCTTCTGCATATAATAATACCACAAAATAAAGAAACGTAGAAATTACTGATTTCTTTTTGAGCTGTAGTACTGGAATTTAGAGTAACAGTTCCTTGATTCCCACTCCATCTCACGATCGTTTGAACAGCTGTAAATTATAACTTTAGTTATGATTAAATTGATCTATCCATAAAGTTATTCAATGGCACAACGAGATAGGCTCTAAAATTAATTAAGTGACCCAAGTAACGGAGGTCGACAGTACTTGTCAGCAATCAAACTCTGATTACCATAATTTCCGCATCAAACTCTCGTCTCCAACCCTCAGCAGGTATTTTCCAAACTGAAATTGTTCTAAGTCGAAGTACAGAATTTACTTGGATTCTGATTAAAGTGAAGCCATTCTAAATACGAGAACCTAATGATTATATTATGCTCAAGAATATTCAAGGTACTTTCTATGTGTTCTTATTGTTCTTTATAGTGATTGAATGTTTGAAAAGTAAATAATGTAGTTAAAAATTAAGTTAAGATCTATTGAAAAAACCATTATTATTCGATCGGAGAAAAAGCATCGTAAATATTCAGAATCGTTGGTAGCCTTACTTTTTTTAATCTTGTTAATTGATAAATCGAAAGTATTTATAAAACCTTCTTGAATAGTTCATTTTTATATTTATTCTTTAGCGGATATCATTATTGGATATTACATATTTTTAATTCTATTTTTGCCTGCTAACTTGATGATATTGGTAATAAATACTATATTTAAAAAATATCCATATTTACTTTGGTTTCTTCATAGTTACACAAATCGAAACTGGAATTACTGTAAGGGACAAATCACAACTTTTTAGGATTCAACTTTTTTTTTTTTAAATCCTATAATTGTTTCATTTGTAATGCTATTGAAATGACAACTATGGCAAAGTTTCTTTAAATTTTAAGCTGTATAACATAAGCTTAGTGAAATTGAGCTAATGTTTATAGTTTCCAAAATCGACTGTCCCTTACGTTACTTTATTTTTTTTAATGTCCCTTACACTCAATCTTTTTGGAAAATATTAAATGTGAAATAAGGTAAGTCCTAAGAAAACGTAAATTGTATTAATGTAAGAAACACTATTTATTTGGGTTTAGAGTTACGCCATTCGGCGCGTTTAAAGGAAAATGACACTTAAAGTTAAAAAAATTAAGTTTTTGTGGTACATTTTAGGAATTGTTCCATCTGCACACAATTTCTTCAGGTTGTATTTAAGCAACGAAAAAGGAAGTCTTGTTAGATATAACTTTCTTGAAATTTCGTCAAAAGTTCTATTTTTATTTCGATTGAGCTTACCTTTTCCTACAATTTGTCCGTTAATCTTGCTTTGTTTTCGTCTCTGCAAGTTTCAACGGAATTTTATACTATTTATCTGTATATTAATTATTTCATCGTATATTTTGCTTCCATTAGATCTTTTCTCGTTTTTTTGAATGTAGCAACTCAGATATCCTTAATTTTTAAATCTTTGTTGGAACCGTTTCGGCAGTAAATATTTCGTTTGCTAAATGTTACATTCACTTCATACGGATGAGATGTTTTTCTATCAGTTAGCATAAGTGTAAGCCATTGTATAGGACGCCAAACAATTACTTTTTGGACTTCACGTTCGAAAACACTGTGCCTGATATCTACTGGCATAGATACATAAGTGTGGCCAGGCAACAGGTGATTTATTTGTATAATTTCCAAATTTATAGAAGTTTCTTAGAAATTTCTTAAAACTTACTCGGTAGAGCTTTGTGCCAGCTCGTCTGGGTAGGTACTACCCACTCATCAAATATTTTACCTCAAAACAGCAGTACTTTGTATTGTTGTGTTCCGGTTTTAAGGATGAGTGAGCCAGCGTAATTACAGACACAAGTGACATAACATCTTAGTTCGCAATGTTGGTGGCGCATTAGCGAAATGTCATTCTATATGGGCGTTGGTTACCACTTACCATCAGGGGGCCCATATGCTCGTCCGCTTACCTATACAATAAATAAAACATAGATATCGGCGCAAAACTGTCAACTTACTGTAAAACAAGAATCATAATTAATTATTTGATTACTTTAATATTATTATAATTTACAACAACATAATATCTCCTATTGTAATTTCAATATTTAATTTGTGAACACGTGCCTGTCGAACGAACCATATAAATACGGCCGCACTTTCGAAAAGGGATCATTATTGCTCGAGGCACCGAACAGTACGGACCTCTCTGGGACGTTGTTACGTTGCACGTGAAATATACGAAGCTCAATAAGTACTTTTTCCAAATATTTATGCATACAAGTACAAACTTCGGCACTACTGCCTTCGTCTGCATAACAATAATAAGACCACGCAAAAACAAAACAAAGTTAGCCTTTCTAAAAGTTTTTATAATCCCATGTATAGCAGTATCAGTTTTGGATTCTCGCTTCATACACTGTTAATTTGTAAAAACACACCGTTTAGGACATATTACAGATCGAAACTAGCTGTTAAAACAGTTTTACTTACTAGGGTTCTATGTATTTCAGTTCGTTTATATCTAGCGCCATTTTCTTCGTTATGAATTTTATACTCCTTTAAATCTTTCGACGAATTTTCCTCTGTATTCTCATACTTTGTACAAAATTTACACTTATCTTTCATTGGAATATGGAAGGTAATATTATATCCTGGCCGAAATAAATTTGTAAATAATCGCTCACTTGAGAAGGCTTCTTTCTGGTTTTTTTTTTCAACTGTCTCACTCTAACTCATGGTAGCAACAGTATACAGAGAAAAGGAAAACAGTATATTCCCTGTCCATTTTAACGTAAACTATTGTTCTAGGAATACATGTAATTAAATATGTGATGTAGACATCGTTTGGTGAATAGAAATGATAGCAAAATTAATGTAAAGGACAAGGTAATATTTAACTTCTTCTCCTTGCATTACTTTTTAAGATAATTTTCTGCCAAATCAGTCGATGTAAAGGACATCATTTTTAAAGATATCGAAATTCTAAATATACCGTTGGATAGAGCGGAAAATTTGCAATCAAACTGTACATAACACTCAATTTCGACAAATTGTCCCTTACATTAATTCATATTTCCTGAGACGATATGTTATCAACAATTATAATAATGAAGACATTTTATTGTTTGCCAATCAAAATTTCAAAGTATACGTTGAAGACAATATAATGAAATTACTAAGTCGTTTATTTAACGTAGAAAATTATTTTTATATTTTGAAACAATTAATCAAAATTAGTATTTAGTAAAATTATTCATACAAACAAAATGGATATAGCACATGTCTGTGGAGGAATTGAATTATTATAATACAAAATGTTTTAGTACCTTCGGACTATTTAGGTTATATAAGCTTATTTCTAAAATTGTATACGAAATATAAAGTAATTCATCTCAATCATTATAATATGATGATCATGGTGATGATGTCCTCCAGACCGATTTCAGCCACGGCGGCCAATCTTAAGAGAGATTAGCCAACTGTGCAGGAGATAATTATTATAGTGCACAAATGTGTGCGCAAGCAAAGGTGTATTCTCTTTTCCTTAGCTCTCATAATCCGATGGGACGGTAATCCGACACGATCGGAAAGAGTTCAGGCGCAGGACCAACGTCGTAACGTGCTTTCCGAGGCACGGGAGTGTACACACTTCCAAATTCCAGACTCCGGGCTGCTACTGAGAATTTTCTGACGGAAAAACCTTATAACTATTTATTGGCCCAACCTAGGATTTGAACCTAGGACCACCGGATCTGCGGCCTTATATCTAGCCACTAGACCAACGAGGTAGTCATTATAATATAGCCATATATATACTACAACAAATAATTTAATATTATAAAGAATGTTTTCATGCTGACCCTTTACGACTGTGCCTCCGCCACACTGTAATATTTCATTAAATTTTTGAAAGGTAGCCATTAAAAAGCTTAAAAAGCTATTAGAATAATCTTGTGAGGCTATTTAAAAAAAAAAACAAAAATTCAACAGAAAACAAAGAAAGTCACAATAATATTATATTAGCTCTTGGAAAGAAATATTATTACTTTGAAGTAAAAACTACAACAAACATTTGAACGGATATATTCGCAATGCTTAAACTGTTTTAACCTTAATCACAAGATTCCTAATCTTATCACCTTACGATTTCCAAATTCGAGACTTAAGTTACATCGAAGCTTTATAAAATATTCAATTCCCTATTGACGTCACATGACTTTTTATGTAACAGGGGGCAAACGAGCAGGATGCTTACCTGTTGGAAAGTAACTACCACTGCCTATGGATATCTGCAACACCCGAGGAGTTGGAGGTGCGTTGCCAGCATTTCAGAAATGAGTACGCTCTTTCTTGAAGGTTTTATGTCATATCGGTTTGGAAAAGTCGCCACCGAAATCTGGTTCCACAGATTGGTTGTGCGAGGCTGGAAATGCCTTAAGAATCAAGCTGTTGTGGATTGTCTAGACAATGGAATGGAATTTTGAGTTCTGGCGCGATTTCCGATGGTGAAATTCAGCAGCTGGGACTAAACCAAACAACTCCTCAGAACATTCCCCGTTATATATGCGATAGAGGATGCAGAGTGACTCACAATATCTCTACGCTAATCCAAAGGATCAATACGGTCGGTAAGAGCTTGATCATCGACAATTCGAACTGCTCTACGTTGAATGCGATCAAAGGCAAGGAGCTTGTACTGGGGAGCTCCCGCTCAGAAATGAGAGCAGTACTCCATGTGGGGCCGAATTTGCGCCTTGTAAAGTTTTTATAATAACGATTAAAGCTTATGAGCTAACATTCAAATTTATTATGAAATGTAAAACTACCAATAAACCTTAATAAATAAATACTCTGCATCGCACCAATGGAAATTAAATATTAAAATACAAACAAGAAACACGTACAAATGGTTGGCCTAATCTTTAAGACGATCTATAAGAGCGATCAAAGTAATCTTAAGGTAGAAAAAATAAAAAAGGACATTCTTAATAAAATTATAAATGCGAGTGTGTTTGTCTATTTATTTCGTTGTTTGTTTCTTGCTCATGAGTGTGACAGTCTAAAAGTCAGTCATAAGAGCATAACATTATACTGATTATCTGCGAATTATATAATTTATTTGACTATACGTCAAATATACCAGTAGAAGAAAGTTTAAGTCATCAATTTTTTATGTTATAGGCAGGCGGAGGAGCAAATGGGCCATCTGATGGTAAGTGGTCATCACTGCCCATAGACTTTGACTGCCTCGTTTGTCTAGTGGCTAGATATAAGGCCGCAGACCCGGTGGTCCTGGGTTCAATTCGCAGGTCGGGCCAATATAGTTATTGGGTTTTTCTGTCAGAAAATTCTCAGTAGCAGCCCGGAGTCTGGAAGTTGGAAGTGTGTACACTCCCGTGCCTCGGAAAGCACGTTAAGCCGTTGGTCCTGCGCCTGAACTCTTTCCGGTCGTGTCGGTTTGCCGTCCCATTGGATTATGAGAGCTAAGGAAAAGAGAGTGCACCTGTGTTTGCGCACACACTTGTGCACTATAATATGTCCTGCGCAGTTGGCTATCTCTCTTGAGATTGGCCGCCGTGGCCGAAATCGGTCTGGAGGACCTTATTAGACTTTGGCAATGTAAGAAATAATATCAGTACCTTGGGTACTGAGATGTTATGTCCCCTGTGCCTGTAGTTACACTGGCTCACTCAACAATTTATACTAATTATTTAATTAGGCCAATATTTATTAAGTCCTGCACAAAGCTCCCACTGCCAGAAAATTATTGTTATTTTAATGAATTATTTTTCAATTGTTTTCTCTTCCTTAGTAATCGGTGAAGATATATAAAAAATACGATTCGAAAAAAAAATATCCGCATCCTATTTAGTCGGATCTTATATCGTTTAAAAAAAAAAAGCGATGCGAAAATATAAAATCCTATTAAAATATTTTTAAATTAAATTAAACTTCGAAGAGATATAAGACTTTACCAATATAATTATTATGTACATAAATAAAAATTTCGAATACATAATAAGTTTTTCGATGGCTTCAAACCGAGAAAAATAAAAATCTTTACATTCGCTTCTTGTGCGACGAAAAAACCAATTTAAAGTTACAACGATGTTTACCAAAAACTTCCCTTATTCACAGATATCACTTTGTTGAATATAATTAACTGCTACAAAGTTTAAGAATCGGATCTGACCAACTTTATGAAGGTTACAATTTCATTTGGATTACTAAAGAATCGCCTCGCCACGGATTTCGCTAGAACATAAGTATCAATTAAAACTTAGTTCGAAAATTCGCTTATCGTTAAGTGTTACAATTGGTTTTTGATATTTCGAGGAAAATTATATCGGATAGGTTTTAGTAATCTATTATACTATCACGCTATTGTTTGCCTCGTTAGCTTAGTGGATAGCTATAAGGTCGCACCCAGTGGTCCTGTGTTCAATTCCCAGGTCGGGCCAATAAAAAAATATTCGGTTTTTGTACTTGTGCACGATAAAATTTCCTGCACAAATGGCTAATCTCTCTTGCTGTGGTCGTGGGCCACGTGTGGCCGTGGTCGAAACCGGTCTGGAGGACATTATTATTATTTTTATTATTATTATGCTATCACGACTAAACCACCAAATATATAACTACAATCGTTACGAATTAATCGAAGCTTCTATATCTAAAATATTTAGTAAACCATAAGATCGTAGAATAAGGAAACAAGCAACAGAAGCGGTATAATCGATTTAATAACTAAGAAACAATAGAGCTCTATACTCACATTACTTTGACGATACAAAAGAGAATAGCTAATGGTCTAACGGAGCTTGTAGTTGTGAAATTGGCTCAATCAAAAATAATTTACTCCAGTATAATAGTTTGGGTAGAATATCAGTATAGTCGGTCACAGTTCCCTAATATTATAAATACGTTTTAGATATAATTTTCTTAGTCTTATTATATTAATTAAATCTGAATAGGATTTAAAAAAAGTATATATAAAAAATATATAAATAGCTATTATTACATTAATAGTATATCTCCGTTAGATGATGGCAAGTTATTTGAATCGCATTTCCGATTCTCTGAACGAGAAATTTGCTAACTTAGATGTCACTAATGGAGGTAATAAAACAGGATGATAATTTTTTAGAAAAAGTTTAATTTACTACGTTTTTTATTGATTTTTAGTCATTTATGTAGTTATATATTATTTTGTATAGTTAAGATATTGTTGTTATAAGATATTGTATTAGGTTTTTATCTAGGCCGCATGTTATTCAGCTATATCGTTACTGGACCATTTATCCGGGTAGAGATCGCTCTTTAGCGATAAGTGCGCCTTTTGTATAATACCAACCTTTATTTTTTGTTTTATTTTAATTGTAACTATTAAATCTTTGTCTGATTTATCAGTTTTATTAATTATAAAACTGTCACATTTTTTTAATACATTTATTCCCTTTTAACAAATATCTAAACTTTCCGTATATAACGAAGCTCGGAGTTAACCTACTAAGTTAGTAGAAGTTCTGTACTTGTGTCTGGAGACCTCACTCTTCGATAAAGCTTCATACCTTTACAAATAAACAATCTTTTATACATGGTTTAAATAATAGAACAACAAAAAATATACTTTTATGTGTTTCTGTGTGTGTAATCAGAAAATAAGTTGTATAAGGAAGTCAATTTCATCGGAGTTTAATATGCTAGATAACTACTCATCTAAATAGTTCTTCGATTAAAGTTTAACTTTTTATTTACTAGATTCTAAATATGCTACCTCGATTGTCTTAGACAATCTTTTAGTAAATTTAATAATATAACTAAAAATATAAAAGAAGTTACTTTGTAATAACATTTAATAATGTACGGCAGCTTGTTTTTGCTATTATTATTATCGAGTTAATTCTATTGGAGTAACGATCACATAAAGTTTAAACACTTAAAAAGCTGTTATTTAAAATATAAGCATTAAAAGCGTTTACACTTAAGAGTAGCATGTGGTTTAATATAACGGGAGCAGTTGCAGCGAAGTCGATGATAGTATGCTCAGTACCGAGTGACCAACTTCATACTTAATTACCAAAGTTTAAACGATATCAGTTAACAAAGTATTGAAAAATGAACGGATCTTCGATCTTTGCTTAAGAACAAAGTAATTTCAACTCGGCTCGCGTTTGCCGTTGGGGAGATTAAAAATAAAAGATGCCACCTTAAACTATAGTTAAGATAAGCCAACTTAAAGTTGCCGAGGTGGGTTTTAAAGAAAGCTAAAGTTACATCCTTTTTAAAAAATAACGTAAGCTGCCACCAACTTTAGACATAAACATCGCGTTGACTTTTATGGAGTTTTAATTTGTTTTTAAATTTAACTACTTTTGCGATGAAAGCGTTTCTTTTAAGTTAATAGATTAATCTATTTTTTAATTATTTTTTAATATATTAACAGCAGCTTCTGAATAAGTTTTAAGCGAATATCAATCACTAGACACGCATCTGAAAGGTTTGATAGTTTATTAAATCTAAATGAAATTAAATATATATTGGATGTCAATTTATAATGGCAATTATAATTATATGTAAATAATGATAAATGTATTTTTATCAGCAACAACGTTTTGTGTAAAGTTTCAGATTAATCGGTTGGGTGAAACTGTATTTAAAACTTTTAATTAATTTGTGCAAATGTTTTAAAAAATAGAGCAGTGTCGCTTTGTTGGCAGTTTAACACTATAGCAGTTATTATCGTTCACATCTTTTAAATGATATAATATGATGCTTAAATAAATTATTATTATTTTTTTTTTTAAACTCATTTGTTAGTTCTAAACCTCGCATACAAACGAATGAGGTTGAATGAAAGCCTGTCAAATTTTAATAGACTGTATAAGCGTTACAACTTACAAGTACAATGTACATATCTTAGTTCCTAATGTTGGCTGTTCATTGGCGATGTAAGGAATGGTAATATTTCTAACAATCTTTTATCTTCTTAAGTATCGCCGCTTACACTTCAAAGTAAACTTTGTTAAATCGTTGATTAATGAATGTTATCATGTTTAAAAGATCAATAAGAAGTATTAAAATATGTAATCAGTAACAAAATAAAACTAAAATATATATGAAATGAAACTCGTTTTTTTCCTTACTTGCCAATAACGTGGAAAATGTCAGCAGTAAAGCAAACTAATAGGAAAGGAAAACAACCGCGAAATTGTCAGGGAACACCTTTTCTAAAGAAAAAAAAACAAAGTTAAGTGGCACGTAGGTAATATTGTCGCCACAAAAACAGACAAAGGAAAAGCGAGTCACTACTGTTCGCAATCCTGACCGAGGCCTCACTCCGCGATTTGATTGTTAGCGCTAACAAGATCACTCGAAAGATTTGTGAACACCGAATGGGAATTAGATTAATTCTTAGGAGTTTTAAATTATATTTTTTGCTGCTTTTATTGCAACAAAATCGATAATTTTTTATTCGTATGCACTTGTTTTAGCTAATATTCCAATTTCTTTTGACATTGCCAATTAATAAATTTAATCATATCATTCGAAAAACAGCAATAATAAGGCTAATTATTCATTAAAATATTATAATTTGAATGATACGAAATCGTGAATTCGTTGGTTTTTATGCAGGATATATATTATTTAATTAATAATAATAATATCCTGGGACAATATTCACACACGGCCATCTGATCCCAAACTAAGCAGAGCTCGTACTATGGAAACCAGACAACTGATATACTACATACACTACTTTTCTTTTGTAAATACATACTTATATAGATAATTACACCCAGATTCAGGACGAACAGACATGTTCATGCACACAAATGTCTGTCCTGGGTGGGAAACGAACCCACGACCTGCGGCGTGAAAGGCAAGTACCTTACCAACCACGCCAACCGGCTCGTTTAATTTAATATTATTTAATTATTTTTTTTATTTCAGATCAATACATTTGATCATGAAAAAAATGATATTTTCTTACCACCCATATACTTACATTACTTACTTTATACATTATTGTACACCACAAAGAGAAGAAAATACAAAACATGGACTCAGCCTAAATGAAAGTAGCATACGACTTGGGCGACCTTATCGCTACGTAGCGATCTCTGCCAGGCAACCAACGTGTAACTCATGAGACAATAACTCATGAGATATGCCATATTAAGAATCCCTCACATAGTATATGCGCCACCAACAATGAATTCTAAGCTACTGTTTTTTGTACATATAGTTAGATTATCTCACTAATCCTTCAAAACGGAACACAATAATACTAAGTATTGCTGTTTGGCATTTTAATGTTTTCGTTTAAGTATTAATAATAATATTATAATGTTCCTAAGGTAGGCACCTTGTCTGTGTTTTTCAGTCAGCAACTCTGTCTATGTTTCTTCATCTTATTTGTTTATGTTTTTTTTTTTTTTTATAGTAAGCTTAGGCGCGCGACCATATGGGCCACCTGATGGTAAGTGTTCACCAACGCCCATAGACATTGGCATTGTAAGAGTTTTTACTACCATCACTTACATCGCCAATGCGCCACCAACCTTGGGAACTAAGATGTTATGTCCCTTGTGCCTGTAATTACACTGGCTCACTCACCCTTCAAACCGGAACACAACAGTACTTAGTACTCCTGTTTTGCGGTAGAATATCTGATGAGTGGGTGGTACCTACCCAGACGAGCTTGCACAAAGCTCTACCACCAAGTAATACTGCTGTAATAGGCTACAGCCTGCTGATATATATATATATTTAAATAAATAAAAATACAAACTCGACTTGGGCGGCAATCGAACCCATAACTCCGGAGCAGAAGGCAGAGTCCCTGCAACTGTGCCAACAGTCGTAATACCGTACTTATACCTTCTATCAAGATAATAACACTCTTAAACAAGAACTAATGGTAGAATTAGTATATAGACGATAATATTGTTGTATTCACATTCCAAGTAGTGTACCCTAATAACAATTGTTGTAAGTTGTGCCGGGACACAATACAGAGGCGACAAATGATCCTTGTTTATTTCGTATGTACCGGCAGTTGGTTTGAAATTGTAATCTTATTAACAAACTGTACGCACACATGTTTACCTTATTTTTGGTTAACATTATGATAGTTTGTTTCTAAATACTTTTACGCTCCTGACTTTTTTAAATCTTCCTATTTTTGGATTTTATGTGCAAATTTTATAACTAATTATATAATATAATAAATAAAATAAAATAGCAAACAGTTAAATTTAACTTAACTATATAAAATGAGTAGATTATAATAATGCAGATGACGATGAGTTACAAAGTTGGCCAGTCTGCACCGATAATGAAAGAAAGGCTTCAAAATCGACAGCATTGCTTAAAATTATATATAGCCTAGAATAACTTGAAGTTGCATGTCTTACTGTACAACTTGTGTGTCAATCTGTAAGTAATAAGTTTGTAAGATTTTTTCAAAAAGTACCCACTACTATTTGAAAAAATCTTACAAACTTATTCTTTACGTTATGTTAGTGTTTTTATTAAAAATAGATTGGTAGACCTCGGCCATGAGATAGTAAGTGGTCGCCATCTATGGGTTCAGACGTAACCGCTGTAGAATGATGAAATCGTACAATTGTTAGCTAGAACGTTAAAACGAGAATTATTCTTAACATCGTATGACATGTTTTTCTCGAAATTCCTTCGTTGTTCAAATGTAACATATCTACTTCTCTAAAATTTTCCACTCAATGACAAAAAAATACTTTTCACTTACCTATTTTCATGTTTCTGTGTTCCGCACATCTGAAAACAAGACTCGCCTGTCACGGCATATTTCCTACGAATTTTCTGGACGGCAACTGTTGAAAGTTGATACTAGAGTCGAGTTGAGCAACTCTGTTACGAATGTAGAGCTTTAATAAATGTATTCTCATTTTTAAGGTTGTATTTGAAAAATATGAAACAAAAAACAATTATCATGAGTTCATATGCAGGGGAAAATATAATTTAAAAATATACAAATTTCTCTATTAAACCATTAGTCAGGTAGATTAAGCTGACTTTATTGTATATATGTATATTTAATACCCGCTAAGCAACGTTTATAAGTGCGACCGATACAATTTACCGCGCGGATTAAAACTTTTTTTATATCTTGCGTTCATTTTAATATCTTGTGTTATATATAAAATATCGTTTCCCATTGGAAAATATAAATGATCAAAATTGATCCAACCAAAGTAAATAATTTGGTTGGGTGATTTTTTTTTTAACAGATAAATAAATACAAAACGAATTATTCCTTTCTTATTTTTCAAATATATATAAAATATATAAATGCCGTCGCTTATTCCTCCGTCGGCAATTATGGAGATCTACCTTTTACATACCAAGGTAGCGTCTTATAACTATAAACCAATTTAATATGAAGGTTCCATATCAATAGTATTGTGTACTTTCGAAAAAAAACAAACAAGCATAAGTTTACCGGCACAGCGAGACATAGATTCATTATTTGTATAAGTTTCAAAAAACAATCCAATCTTCAGACTTACGAACGAATATGTCTGCGTAAAAAGTTGTCATGTTCGTGTTGGCTTAGATAGCGCAGTTAGTAATATCAGAAGCCATTGGAGTGTGAAATTGCATCTATCGAGCGACGTGGTCCAGGCTGAACCGATGGACAGATGAACTTAATAGTTTCTGCTCCGAAGATAATGAGTACATGACGCGTTATGAAATGTTCGGAATATAAACAGAACGTATTAACATACAGACAAGATTATCTTTGTTATTATTTTGTGTTCACTCAGGTAATACTGAAATAATAATGTCTAAAAATGTGAGCTTATGTACCGATCTCATGCACACATTAACGCACTTAAACAATAAAAATTCTTACTCTGACATTATCTGACGCTGAAAAATTTCGTGAATAGCCTGATTAAGACCTCAGCCAATGCTTGTCGTTTATTGGTCAAAGATTTTTTTTTATAAAATGTGTTTTTATACGTCATTTAAATATTTATATTAAAAAATCACATAAATCTTCATTTAATAAAAATCTGCATTGTATGAAGATTAAATGACTAGAGTCTGCTTATTGTATAATCAATAAATGTTATAAAATGCAAGTTATTTATAATTCATATAATTATATACACTATCAGATAATATTATTAATTTGTATTTGTATTATTTTATTATTAAAATGTATTTTGTTTAATTTTGTGTTTATTTCGTGTTATGAAAATGTAATTTTAATATAAATATCATGTCATATTGTAATTAAAATAAATTTAAGCATGAAATTATCTACTTTCCGCTTACTAGAGAGATATTATGAGGTATCAAGATAATATATTAGCGATAAAGCTAAACAGTTTCGATAATCGAGTCATTATAGATTCGAGTTCGACCGATTTCCGCCACAGCGGCCATTCTCAATAGACTAGCCAACTGCGATGGGTGTGGGACTCAAGTGTGTGTGTAAACTCAGTGTAGTCTATTTATTCACTGTCATAATCCGATAAGATGTCAAATTCAATACGACCGGAAAGAGTTCAGACGCAGGTCAAAAAGCTTAACTTGCTGTCCGAGGTACGCGGGGTACTTTCCTCCGCCTATCACGCAAGCCGCGACTCAAACTACTTTTAATACATATGAAATAAATTATAGCTAACTAATTTTACTATGGAATGTTGATTACGGCTTTCCGAATTCAAATCTCGTTTTTAAATCGGTTTAGTAGTTTAGACGTGAAAGCGTAACATACAAACTCACTTTCGCATTTGTAATATTTAATTAATTAATTATTTTCTCAATATACATGGCATTAGTTGAATGCTTCAACAGAGGTGGCCAGATTGAAAATTTTACAAGCAGCCCAATTTAATATTTGAAAGCATGTTAGAATACACAATGATTTCCTTAACCGCAAAAGACGATGTGAATTATAACAATTAAGACCGCACAGCAGAAGTGAATATTTATTATGTATATATATATAGTGGTTCCATCGGCACCGTGAATTAGTGGTGATTCCTTGGCCTGAAAAATCGTCGGATATAAACCCTATCGAAAATCTATGCGGTTTGATGGTGCAGCGGTGGATAAATAATAACGAGAGAACCAAAGCAGCTGTCGTAGAACATTGCCGAAGTGTTTGGGAGAGCTTCAGAGGAACCGACATATGCTCTCGCCTTGTTGGATCAATGCGACAGCGACTACAAGCTGTGATTGATGCGAATAGTGGATATACATGTTTTTAATAAAATAAATAAGATTTGTTTAAATGAATAAATTTTACCATAATTACTATTTATTTTTACTATTTTATTTACTACTAGCTTCCGTCCTGCGGTTTCTAGTATCTAGTAAAAAGTATTCTATTCTAGTACATATTCTATTTGTGTACCAAATTTAATCCAAATTCGTTCAGTAATTTTTACGTGAAAGAGTAACAAACATCCATCCATACCTCAGAGAAATCAGCCAGATCCATACATACAAACTTTCGCGTTTATAATATTAGTAGAAAATAGGATTACTACTATGCACTCTTTTTTATAAGAGACAAGACAATGTCCTAATCTCCGATGTTACACGAGCATTCACGAAGGGCTATGAGGTTTCGTGAAAAGTTGGTAATTATCATCCCGATTGACGGCGACTGACAGCCGACTGGAACAATTAGAGGCTTTCTAGACGCGAGTATATATTATTTTACTCTATCTTCTTCATATTATTATTATCTTTGGGCTAATTTACTCTTTGCTAGATGCGACTTATAATGACATTGCGACACAATATGTCATACTCAATCGGTAAAGCAGATTATCGCTCATACTGAGCACACGAAAATAGATCTTAAGGTGACGAACCTTTTCTAACCCCGTACATTAATCGATATTTATAGCAACTACTGCGCTCGCTACTCTTAGTTTTCTAGCATAAAACCTAAATCTTTAAGAACACACACAATATAACATGTAATTATTTTTAAGGATAAGAATAAGGTCCTCCAGACCGGTTTCGGCCACGGCGGCCAATCTCAAAAGAGATTAGCTAACTGCGCAGGAGATATTATAGTGCACAAGTGTGTGCGCAAACACAGGTGCACTCTCTTTTCCTTAACTCTCATAATCCGATGGGACGGTAATCCGACACGACCGGAAAGAGTTCAGGTGCAGGACCAACGGCTTAACGTGCTTTCCGAGGCACGGGAGTGTACACACTTCCAACTTCCAGACTCCGGGCTGCTACTGAGAATTTTCTGACAGAAAAACCCAATAACTATTTATTGGCCCGACCTGGGAATTGAACCCAGGACCACCGGATCTGAGGCCTTATATCTAGCCACTAGACCAACGAGGCATTCAATTATTTTTATTAATCAAACAGGATTAGTAGTTTCCGAGACGAGCGTTCATCAATACAAACCTTATAGCATGAAGATTATGTAGTTTTCTGAATATCTTTTCTGTGAAAAATAAGTCATTATTATTTTTGCAAACCGACTCGATAAATCATTTCATAGTTAGCAAATTGTAACCTCGTTCAATTCTTAGTTATGAAAAAGTAAAACTGCGGAATCAGAAGAAATAAAAAATTAAACAGAACCGACCGCTACAGCGCAAAAAGTGCAGAACAGTTGAAACTTCGCGAATACAGAGTACCTCGGGGGTACAATCTAACGATTTAAACAGCGGTCGTTAATCGGGTCGAGCTCGACTCGGAGGAAAAAACTATTCTTCGCCACTAATTGCCTATTTCCACTAGATGAAAATTACCTTGTGAAAGCGATTGGAAAATTCGATTATGACAGCAGCTACCAGATTTGCATGTTATAATATTATATTAAGTTTTTTTTATTATATAAGTATTTCTATTATTTATATACTTTAAAACCAAACAGAGTGCAATGTTTCTATATGAAAATCTAAGCATATTGTATAGTCTACCATATTAACAAAGCATATAATGTTTTTAGAGAACGATTAGCGATAAGAGTTGTTAAAGTTTAATGAATAAAAAAGTTATGCATATTAAGTATTAAAAAATTATATCTTAAGTAACGACAGTAACTTAGCATTTACTTGGTGGTAGAGCTTTGTTCAACCTCGTCTGGGTAGGTACCACCCTCTCATCAGATATTATACCGGCAAACAGCAGTACTTGTTATTGTTGTGTTTCGGTTTGAAGAGTGAGTGAGCCAGTGTAATTATAGGCACTAGGGACATAACATCTTAATTCCCAAGGTTGGTTGGTTGGCGATGTAAGCGATGCATAACATTTCTTACGCTGCCAATGTCTAAGGGCGTTGGTGACCACTTACCGTCAGGTGGCCCACATGCTCATCCGCGTACTTATGCTATAAATAAAAAATAACCTTTTTCTTATTCAGGGAAATAAAATAAATAATATGCAGCAGGACCGTAAAGGGGAATAAGGTAAGCGTACATACGACCTAAGTACCACCATTTGTCACCGTTTACTCTCAACAGAATCACTCTGCGCCGTCAAACAAGGCAGGCGTGAAAACACAGGCAGGTGCACTTGAAATTACTTAATAGCGTGCGCAATAAACGCTTGTAAGACATTCGTGCTCGCTGATGCTACGCAATCTAAAATTATACCGAAACTGAAATTGGGTATGTTTAACTCCTGTAATTTGACTAATTTGAAATTGCAAGTGCTTTTATTTTTTAATGTATAATGTATAAATTGTTTTTTAAATTGTTATTTTGTTATTGCTTGAATGTACACTTAAAGCAATATTATTAATTACGTTACAGATTATTTTATAAGGATAATTTTAAAATATAATCTCTAAAATCAATTTACAATGGTCCTATTAAGTCTGACGGTTCCTTTTAAAATTTCCTAATTCAATAACTAATCTATTAAAAAAATAATCAATAAAATCAGTTCAAAAACGGTAAATCTAATAAATAATAATTTAAATAAATATTATTATTTTTAAATATCACCTATTTATTTTACAATTTTTTTTATCTTACAAATTATTAAAAATGTATAAATTGCTTATACGAAACATTTTAGCATAATTATTTTATTATTTAAATTCCATCTTTAAAAATATACCTTAAATGCATTATTTGAGGCTCTACATTGGTTTGACGAGGTTCTATCGAGCAAAGCGTGTTTCATTTTGTAAACACAGCACCATAGCCACTAAATCCTTGTCTAAGCCGAACAAGGTTACAGTCTCTGAACCCGGCTTCTGTAAGTGACTACCCGCATATTTGTGGTTCTTTATTAGCTTTTAGAAATGTTTAATCAGTTTAATTGTTCGTCTATTACGTTATTTTGTGTATTTCAAAGGCGAAGGACATGGCCAATTTCTGTATGGCGGTTTGCATAAGTATCGAATTCAATTCACACCAATGAGTTGTGGTGTTTTATATTTGTTAATATTGGGAAATTAAATTGCTATAAATAAAAAACTTAAAAAACTCGGCATTACAATAGAACAGACGTAAACATTTTCATAAAACCCTTAATAAGATTGCTGTCAATAAGTATAGATTATGATTTTGCTAAAAATGATGTCAAATGGCTTGACGAGTATTTATCTTTCTCTGTGGTCCATTATGGTTGAAGTTGACAAGCGGTACTTAAAACTCATCTTGCATTACATAATATTGTGAAATAAGAACTGCCAAGTTCAGAGAGGTTAAAAACTACGAAGTGATTCATTTTTGCTATTTTTATTGTACAGTATATTTACTATCTATGTGTGCGTACTTTTCTTGCTACCTCATTTAATTGATTAAAATAAAAGAAATTGACGACATATTTTTAATTTTTTTAATCTATCTAATTGAATTATGAAATGACTTCGTATTGTAAAAAGATCGGTGTTTTAACTACTACTGGCAAAATCTGCAAGTGTTTTTTTTTTGATCGGTCAAACGAAGTCGAAGTCTGTTTATCTCAAAAATATCTACCAACATCCATTTATATATATATATATATATAATATATATATATATATAATATATATATATATATATATAAATGGATGTTGAATGGATATATATATATATATATATATTACTCATCAGTTGATATTATATACGTGTTTACAATTTATTCAGAATCTGTGGATCATCAGATACACTGTCTTTGATGGCTATTTACGAGAATAGTAATTTCTAACGCACCTTTTTTATGGTATAGGTAGGCGGACGAACATATGGGCCACCTGATGGTAAGTGGTCACTAATGCCCATAGACCATTGTAAGAAATGTTAAGCATCGCTTACATCGCCAATGCGCCACCAACCTTGGGAACTAAGATGTTATGTCCCTTGTGCCTGTAATTACACTGGCTCACTCACCCTTCAAACCGGAACACAAAGTACTGCTATTTTTCGGTAGAATATCTGATGAGTGGGTGGTACCTACCCAGACGAGCTTCCATAAAGCTCTACCACCGAGTTAATGCACATACGTTATAAATAACATAAAAATTGCACATAATATATATTTTGAATATAAAAAATAGCGCATTGTTTCAAACATCATATTTTCGAACGAATATTTCTAACGAAATTACTGGTATTGATAATAATAAACTACAGACCAGAATTCACAGACAAAATTACATGTTCTGTAGTAAAAATACCTATGTTGATAGCTATCTGTATAAAAATTAATTATAGTAGAACCGTATTATTGAGTACCAATAATTCCCTACTAATTTTAAAAATGCATGGATCGGTTTGCCTGCGTAATTTTATTAGAAGTGACGGAGTAACGGTATGCGTTATTTTTTGCACAGTTTATGAGCCAGAGACGTACTCGTCCAATTACTAATTTGTCAATAATTACTTATCTATACATCGTTTTATATAACAATACAAACTGTATTATTGTCATTTAATGAAAATTTATCTTAAAATAGTTTACACTATGTATCAAAATAAATGATTATTTTCGTCCCGGATTTGAGGTATAATCAAAAACTGCCCAGCTCGAATTTCGGAGTCGTAGGCAAAATTTCTAATAAATATTTTACGACTAAAACGTAAGCAAACATATTGTTGGCGATGTATTCTCTATTATTCTGAGCGTTTCGCAGTCAACTCAGAGTCGAGACGTATTGATATTTCGTCGCCTGTAGAATTCTCAATGGCGGGCTCGAGGCGAACACTGGAATGACAATAGCAGGAACCACTCGTATCATGTTGGCTCATTTTTATACTTCACGACGCTACGACTATACAAATTTCAAGTCTTCAATATTATTGAATTATTTATCTTTGCTGGGATCGAAGATGTATAATTTTATACCTTTTTAATTTTGCACTGTAATAAGGTAATAATGATATTGTGATTTGTTAGGAAACGTTGAGTTGATGATCATCAGCTGGGATAATGTTATATGAACTTTCAACGGGACTGATTTAATTATTTACTTGGTGGTTGGGCTTTTTGCAAGCTATTCTGGGCAGGTACCACCCACTCATCAGATATTCTACCAACAAATAGGAAGGAATACTTAATATTGTGTTCTGGTTAGATCGGTGAGTAAGCCAGTCTTATTACAGGCACAAGGGATATAACATCTTAACGCCTTATTCATAAACTTTATTTAACTGGTGATTAGTTAAACAATATTTTGTCTTCTTCTTTCGTATGTCAAATCAATAATGACAGAAAGAGACAAATCAGTGTTTAGCTAAACAGTAACTAAGCAACGTTTATGAATAAGGCCGTTAGTTGCTAAGGTTGATGGCACATCGGTGATCTTAAGGAGAGTTAATATTTCTTACTGCGCCATTCGCCTAATTATTTAATATTAAAAAAATAGTGCACCCATTGTGAATTCGAATAAAATATGCATCATAACTGCTAAAAGTTTAAGAACTTTTCAGTAACATCAAAGATAAAATAAAATTAAAAAATAACGCACAAAAGTTATTTATAATACTTAACGAGAACCTACTCAAGAACTCGTTCGAAATTCAAGTTTTTTAAGATATGGTGAGCGTATAATACCGACGCTATTTCGCCTCAGTTATAATAACAATCTAGCAACTAGCGTGATACAAGCTCTTGTAGCCGGTGAACCGCAACAGATCCCTGATGTTGATGATAGCAACAATCAAAATTCGTTAGAGTTTAATACAACGATATTCATTACTTGTTACATATGCAACTATTATTATGAATACATACGAACTCCTTCAATGTATACTGCAACAATGGCAATCTCTGTGACGTAATCAAGACTGTCTGACCACAGATAATGAGGCTGTTTGTTTGGTTTAACGTTGCCTTGCACGTCGTCGCTCGTGTACTTTGTTTAGGAGATCATATACATATATTTAGGTATGAATACAATGTTGTGTAGAATAATTATATTATGAATTAAATTTCCTGTTTTATCAAACTGCAAACTTTAAAAGAATGAATATGCATAAAAAAAACTTTTCATATTCAAGGAAAGTAGACAAACAATGTCGTTCCTGGTGGTAAGTCCTTCGGTCCTTATAATTAAGTTAGCCAAAACCAAATAGCAAGAATATTGGCCAACAAATGATGATATTATGTATAAAAATTAATTGAATGAATTTTCCTTTTTTTATAGTATTGGGGGGCGGACGAGCATATGGATCACCTGATGGTAAGTGGTCACCAATGCCCATAGACAATGGCATTGTAAGAGATGGTAACCATCGCTTACATCGCCAATGCGCCATGTGTTATATTCCTTGTACCTGTAATTACACTGGCTCACTCACCCTTCAAACCGGGACACAACAATACCAAGTACTGTTGTTTTAAACCACAGTACTTGGTATTGTTGTGTTCCGATCACCGCTTGGTGGTAGGGTTTTGTGCAAGCCTGCCTGGCCATCTACTCATCGGATATTCTACCGCTAAACAGAAATAATATTGTTGCGTTTCGTTTTAGAGGATGAGTGAGCCAGAGTGACTACGGGTACAAGGGACGTAATATCTTCGTTATCAAGATTAGTGGCGCATTGAAGATGTAAGGAATGATTAATAATTTTATAATACCAATTTCTAAAGGCGATTGACCGTTGAACATCTAGGAGCCAATTCATTTTTCAGAATTATATTTAAACTCACTTCACTACTGGTTCGGAACGTTGATTGTACCGGGTAGAAACGGCAAGAAACCGAGTGGAGTACTTTTCTCCAACATATCAAATAGGATGTTATTTTTTATTTTTTTTAGGGAAACATACAATAATATAAAATAATACATACATCAGCTAAGTTTCTACCGGGAATAATTACACAATCACAAAAATTTTACGAATACAAAACATACATAAAATCACATTTATATATATATATATACATTTATATATATATATATATATATACATTTATATATATATATAGCTGATGTATGTATTATTTTATATTATTGTATGTTTCCCTAAAAAAAATAAAAAATAACATCCTATTTGATATGTTGGAGAAAAGTACTCCACTCGGTTTCTTGCCGTTTCTACCCGGTACAATCAACGTTCCGAACCAGTAGTGAAGTGAGTTTAAATATAATTCTGAAAAATGAATTGGCTCCTAGATGTTCAACGGTCAATCGCCTTTAGAAATTGGTATTATAAAATTATTAATCATTCCTTACATCTTCAATGCGCCACTAATCTTGATAACGAAGATATTACGTCCCTTGTACCCGTAGTCACTCTGGCTCACTCATCCTCTAAAACGAAACGCAACAATATTATTTCTGTTTAGCGGTAGAATATCCGATGAGTAGATGGCCAGGCAGGCTTGCACAAAACCCTACCACCAAGCGGTGATCGGAACACAACAATACCAAGTACTGTGGTTTAAAACAACAGTACTTGGTATTGTTGTGTCCCGGTTTGAAGGGTGAGTGAGCCAGTGTAATTACAGGTACAAGGAATATAACACATGGCGCATTGGTGATGTAAGCGATGGTTACCATCTCTTACAATGCCATTGTCTATGGGCATTGGTGACCACTTACCATCAGGTGATCCATATGCTCGTCCGCCCCCCAATACTATAAAAAAAAGGAAAATTCATTCAATTAATTTTTATACATAATATCATCATTTGTTGGCCAATATTCTTGCTATTTGGTTTTGGCTAACTTAATTATAAGGACCGAAGGACTTACCACCAGGAACGACATTGTTTGTCTACTTTCCTTGAATATGAAAAGTTTTTTTTATGCATATTCATTCTTTTAAAGTTTGCAGTTTGATAAAACAGGAAATTTAATTCATAATATAATTATTCTACACAACATTGTATTCATACCTAAATATATGTATATGATCTCCTAAACAAAGTACACGAGCGACGACGTGCAAGGCAACGTTAAACCAAACAAACAGCCTCATTATCTGTGGTCAGACAGTCTTGATTACGTCACAGAGATTGCCATTGTTGCAGTATACATTGAAGGAGTTCGTATGTATTCATAATAATAGTTGCATATGTAACAAGTAATGAATATCGTTGTATTAAACTCTAACGAATTTTGATTGTTGCTATCATCAACATCAGGGATCTGTTGCGGTTCACCGGCTACAAGAGCTTGTATCACGCTAGTTGCTAGATTGTTATTATAACTGAGGCGAAATAGCGTCGGTATTATACGCTCACCATATCTTAAAAAACTTGAATTTCGAACGAGTTCTTGAGTAGGTTCTCGTTAAGTATTATAAATAACTTTTGTGCGTTATTTTTTAATTTTATTTTATCTTTGATGTTACTGAAAAGTTCTTAAACTTTTAGCAGTTATGATGCATATTTTATTCGAATTCACAATGGGTGCACTATTTTTTTAATATTAAATAATTAGGCGAATGGCGCAGTAAGAAATATTAACTCTCCTTAAGATCACCGATGTGCCATCAACCTTAGCAACTAACGGCCTTATTCATAAACGTTGCTTAGTTACTGTTTAGCTAAACACTGATTTGTCTCTTTCTGTCATTATTGATTTGACATACGAAAGAAGAAGACAAAATATTGTTTAACTAATCACCAGTTAAATAAAGTTTATGAATAAGGCGTTAAGATGTTATATCCCTTGTGCCTGTAATAAGACTGGCTTACTCACCGATCTAACCAGAACACAATATTAAGTATTCCTTCCTATTTGTTGGTAGAATATCTGATGAGTGGGTGGTACCTGCCCAGAATAGCTTGCAAAAAGCCCAACCACCAAGTAAATAATTAAATCAGTCCCGTTGAAAGTTCATATAACATTATCCCAGCTGATGATCATCAACTCAACGTTTCCTAACAAATCACAATATCATTATTACCTTATTACAGTGCAAAATTAAAAAGGTATAAAATTATACATCTTCGATCCCAGCAAAGATAAATAATTCAATAATATTGAAGACTTGAAATTTGTATAGTCGTAGCGTCGTGAAGTATAAAAATGAGCCAACATGATACGAGTGGTTCCTGCTATTGTCATTCCAGTGTTCGCCTCGAGCCCGCCATTGAGAATTCTACAGGCGACGAAATATCAATACGTCTCGACTCTGAGTTGACTGCGAAACGCTCAGAATAATAGAGAATACATCGCCAACAATATGTTTGCTTACGTTTTAGTCGTAAAATATTTATTAGAAATTTTGCCTACGACTCCGAAATTCGAGCTGGGCAGTTTTTGATTATACCTCAAATCCGGGACGAAAATAATCATTTATTTTGATACATAGTGTAAACTATTTTAAGATAAATTTTCATTAAATGACAATAATACAGTTTGTATTGTTATATAAAACGATGTATAGATAAGTAATTATTGACAAATTAGTAATTGGACGAGTACGTCTCTGGCTCATAAACTGTGCAAAAAATAACGCATACCGTTACTCCGTCACTTCTAATAAAATTACGCAGGCAAACCGATCCATGCATTTTTAAAATTAGTAGGGAATTATTGGTACTCAATAATACGGTTCTACTATAATTAATTTTTATACAGATAGCTATCAACATAGGTATTTTTACTACAGAACATGTAATTTTGTCTGTGAATTCTGGTCTGTAGTTTATTATTATCAATACCAGTAATTTCGTTAGAAATATTCGTTCGAAAATATGATGTTTGAAACAATGCGCTATTTTTTATATTCAAAATATATATTATGTGCAATTTTTATGTTATTTATAACGTATGTGCATTAACTCGGTGGTAGAGCTTTATGGAAGCTCGTCTGGGTAGGGACCACCCACTCATCAGATATTCTACCGAAAAATAGCAGTACTTTGTGTTCCGGTTTGAAGGGTGAGTGAGCCAGTGTAATTACAGGCACAAGGGACATAACATCTTAGTTCCCAAGGTTGGTGGCGCATTGGGGATGTAAGCGATGCTTAACATTTCTTACAATGCCAATGTCTATGGGCGTTAGTGACCACTTACCATCAGGTGGCCCATATGTTCGTCCGCCTACCTATACCATAAAAAAAGGTGCGTTAGAACTTACTATTCTCGTAAATAGCCAACAAAGACAGTGTATCTGATGATCCACAGATTCTGAATAAATTGTAAACACGTATATAATATCAACTGATGAGTATTATATATATATACATATATATATATTACTCATCAGTAACATACATATATATAAATGGATGTTGGTAGATATTTTTGAGATAAACAGACTTCGACTTCGTTTGACCGATCAAAAAAAAAAACACTTGCAGATTTTGCCAGTAGTAGTTAAAACACCAATCTTTTTACAATACGAAGTCATTTCATAATTCAATTAGATAGATTAAAAAAATTAAAAATATGTCGTCAATTTCTTTTATTTTAATCAATTAAATGAGGTAGCAAGAAAAGTACGCACACATAGATAGTAAATATACTGTACAATAAAAATAGCAAAAATGAATCACTTCGTAGTTTTTAACAAAAATTTTACGAATACAAAACATACATAAAATCACATTTATATATATATATATATATATATATATTTATTTTTAACTAAATGACAAATTTATAACCTTCACGAATTTCCGCTTAGCCTAAAGGTTGACTGGTAGAGAATGCCTTTAGGCATTAAGTCCGCCTTTTGTCAAACTACACAATGTGGTGGGCAAAAAGTTTTAAATAAATAAATAAATAAATAAAAAGCTATACTTATATCAATCAAGTACAATTGAATTCATATATGTTTATACAAATACTGCCTGAAAGTCAACAAGTACTAACTCCGCGATTTTTTTCCATCTATGTAAAACAGTGTTAAGTAATATGATTTATTTATTAATGTTTTTTTTTTGACAAATCCAATCCTTAGTGGCCCACGTGTTCTACCCACTGAACCATCTCATCTAACGTACAAGATGTAACTTTACAAAATGAAACGAATCACTGAACATCAATCACGAATGAAACGAAACATCAACGAGTTTCACTTCTCTGATAATACATTATTAAAATAGTCAAAACTAATGTAATTTTTTACATTGTGGCAAGTACAAAACTTGTCATTTAGCTATCAAGAGAATATATTAACGCTAAAGAGGTCTCACACGCTCGTAAAGTGTTGTAACACGCATTAAGGATGCCTACAAGGACGTGTCTCGGTTGCCAAAATGCACCCGTTGTCTGCACTGTAATAACCATACTAAATTTAAAATCAAAGTATCTTCGTTCAAAAAATTTATAAGTATTTTTAAATGTAACTATGATAGTTTTTGTTAAAGTTTTGTACCGTGATCAATACAGCTGGAAGATGTTATGCATGTAAAGAATTACACACATTACTAAGAAAATGAATAATTATTTTTGATACTTGATAAAAGTAAAGTGACTACTCGTACTCGCTAATTTTTTTTTTTTTTTTATTGTGTTTGTTGGCGGACTAGCATTTGGGCCACCTGATGGTAAGTGGTCACCAACGCCCATAGACAATGGCATTGTAAGAAATGTTAACCATCACTTACATTGCCAATGCGCCACCAACCTTGGGAACTAAGATGTTATGTCCCTTGTGCCTGTAATTACACTGGCTCACTCACCCTTCAAACCGGAACACAACAATACAAAGTACTGCTGTTTTGCGGTAGAATATCTGATGAGTGGGTGGAACCTACCCAGACGAGCTTTTAAAAAATTATAAAAAATAAAAATTAATATAAAATAAAAATGTATATTTTAAACTATTTATAACAATAATAAACAAAGCATCTACTGACCAGACAAGAAATTAATTCATCATATAAAAATATCATTACGTAACTCATTTTAAAAGAAGATTAATAATTTAAAGAAAATGTCGACGTCTTTAGTTACAGTTTTATTGCAAAGTTTCGTCATTCTAGCTATTGACGACAGTATGAGTTTAGTTCTCAAAATACTACTTTTAAATGTTGGTCCAACATTTATCGATAACTTGTATAAATACTCATTCATTCATGACCAAACCACAACCCAAGATTCTAAACACAATTATAGTGGTATACAATTAATTAGCATAAGCGAGAAATGATCAAGCATGCATGGTTTGATCTTGTAATCAAGTACATTGCTGACAATCGTCATCAAAGTTCAAATTACTCTACATCCACTAAGTGCTATTCAATAGAACAGGAATTCCTCATCCGGTATCCTTTTCATGCATCAATTGATTTAAGCTCATTATAATAGCACATATCGAATATCTCACTCGAATTTGACCCTTAACGTCAGCAGATAGAATGATCAGTTGTATCGAATGAATTAAAATTAATATTGTTGATTTTTTTGCTTTTCTTACCAAACTTCGAGAAACATGCACCTCATTGTACAAAAATCTTTATATATTACATCGGCAACAGCGGAGACGCGTTGAGGACACCAGTGAAGAGGGAAGTAATGGCGAATAATAAGAAGTTTCTAGATTATAAGCTAAACTTGATGATCCATAATAGATATGACCCGTCTATGGATAAACTGGCCTTTCAGAACAGTTAAGAAATCTAGAATCCGACTTGCACAATAAAATAACGAAAATTAATTTATAGGCAAAATACAACAAAAGCACGGATAGCCACATCTATGTTCCATATTGTTTTCTAATCTATAATTAAATTAAATCTGTAGTTAATCTATAATTTAAAAAAATTAAAGTGAGAAAATGTAATAATATATACTAGAGGAAAAAGTTTATGCGGATTTCCTTAAGATCTTATAAAGTATTTAAGATTTAACCAATTTCCTTATCTACATAAATTCAGCATGCATTATTTAATAACTTTTTTTAAGAGTTCCGCTCATTGATTTATTGTGTTATGAGTGCGTTTTAATTTGAAGATACAAAAATCACTTGTAACGCATAAGTGTTTTATAAACGTAAATAAAAATTGTTCTAGATAAAAGATTTAATTTTATAACTTAAATAATTTATTAATCATATCACCTGTGACATCATATTTATCGAGATGGGATAAGATACTTATTTTACTCAATACCATCTAATAATTATTATTTTTTAAATAATACTAATGGCCGCTTTAATGTGTTACTAATGTTATCCCTCTAATTTATCTCATGTTATTGTATCAACCATAACTGGTTATAGTTAGTTTCAACTCAATCGTGTGACCGAGAAACAAACGCATATACAATGATTTAACATGTATACAAAATATCTAGAATAGATATATTTTTTATTACAACAATGTGAATAGTACGTGCCCCCCCCCCCCCCCACAAAAAGAAACTTAAGAGCGGGACCCTCTCCTTTTCGGTCTTTGCGGCTACGAGAGCCTGATGCCGTTCGCCGTCACGGTAGACGAATCGGTGTTACGCCAATATTTTTATTATTATTAAACAGGTAAACTGACATATGGGCCACCTGATGATGTTCACCACCCAATAGGTATGTCATGATAAAATGCCTTATCATTGTATGAAATATTAACCATTCATTTTATAGCTCCACCTTGGAAACAAAGATTTTATGTCCCTTGTTATATATAATTCTTATTGCACATAAAAAACACAAGCCATTCTATATCCTGTCTATGCCTGGCGCCATGGGAACTAAGATGTTGTGTCCGCAGAGACTGTATTTACAATTACTCAGTCGCGCTAACATTAAACTTTAAATTTAGAATAATACGATTTACATACCTACTAATGAAACATTCTCGAGTTCTGTATTGTCCCATGGGACAAGTTTTACGCGTGTTCGTGACATTAAAGTTATTTCTCAAAGAGAAATTCGTGTAGTCTGAATTTTCATGTAAAGTCCGCTCCAGCAACATATTTGAAATACATCTGTAATTTCAACATTTTAATTGCATATTATCATGAAAATAATTTCAAATATAACTGCAATTATTATTATTGTTAACTTTAAAAGAATATTATAAAAAATAAATTTTGAATGTAATGATAATACCAGCAATAATTAATTTGTTTTTCGGGTACCTAACGATCGAAACTGAAATCAAATACTTACATATATCAAATTAATTCATTATATTAAAAAACAATTCGTTAATGATTTACGATGAGATGTATTCTATGCATTAAAAATAAATTAGCCGAGATGGCCCAGTGGTTAGAACGCGTGAATCCTAAATGAAATTGAATGCGGGTTCAAGCCCAAGTAAGTACCACTGAATTTTCATATGCTTAATTTGTGTTTATAATTCATCTCTGACTCGACGGTGAACGAAAACATCGTGATGAAACCTCCATGTGACTAATTCGACTGAAATTCTGCCACATGTGTATCCACCAACACGCAATGGAGCAGCGTGGTCGAATTAGCTCTAAGCCTTCTCCTCAAAAAGGGAGAGGAAGTCTTCGCCCAGCAGTGAGATATGTACAGGCTGTTGTTTTGCAAATAAATTAACAATCAATAGCACAATTGTGTTCGAACTACCTAGAAATTTGAAATTCGCTAGCCTAATTTTAACCAAATAAGCTGTTCTCACTTGTCCTCCACTCTTAGTAGCTATATGCTTAATTTGATGATCAAATTGACACACAAGTAATACCTGTAATGTAGGTATCACTTGGTCGTCCACTTATTATTTTTAGATATAGCTCTACACGGACGACCGGGTCGGACAGTTAGTAACAAATACATGTTGTAATTATACCAGTAGTTAGGCTTGTCCAATTAATCTGTCGCAGTACTATATTATAACAGTTTGTGGATGTGCAAGTGTTAATTGAACGAGCATTCTATATACAGTTAAGACTTGATTAGATTTAACTCCACAGTGAAGAGTACAGGTATATGAGTTGTATATACCTATGTTTTGTTCACTTGAAAATTCTATATCGTTTTTTAATATTCAAAATTACTTTGTGTTCGTATAGCAACTACCAAGACAAAAATCCACTATAAACAGTTTGGATAGTTAAAACAAATGTAATGGTCTGTTAATATCGCATTGATAGGCAAGGGAAGCTTTTAAAGAAGGCTTGGAGCGTATTGCCAACACTCTTCTCCAATGTGAATCGGTGAACACATATGTGACAGATTTTTATGCAATACATGCAACCCTCACAAAGTTTACCTTCACCACCGAAGTGAATTTATAAACACAAATCAACCATATGAAAATTCAGTGGTTACCTTTTTTTTATACAGGTAGGCGAACTAGCATATGGGCCAACTGATGGTAAGTTTAACCAAAGCTCCTAAGACATTGGCATTGTAAGAAATGTTAACCATCTCTTACATCGCCAATGCGCCACCAACCTTGGGAAATAAGATGTTATGTCCCTTGTGCCTGTAATTACACTGGCTCAGTCTCCCATCAAACCGGAACAACAATACCAAGTAATGAATATCTGATGAGTGGGTGGTAACTACACAGACGAGCTTGCACAAAGACCTACCACTAGTAATTAAACCTAGACTTGAACCAGCCATCATCGATTAAAATTCACTTGTTCTTAAACGATGAATACACTGAACTTAATTATAATGCATATAATTTGGAAGTAGTCGGTGGTTTGGGTTTGCGAAGTCACGCAGTACAGGTTAATTACTTACCACTTATCAGTTTTCTACCGCTAAATAACATTACATTGTGTTGCTGTATTCTGGTTTGAAGGATGAGCGAGTCAGTTTTATTACAAAGAACAATATCTTAATACATTATGTATGCCTCTTGCAATGCAATTATATGCACGGAGGTGATAGTCAGTCAATATTAACAAAAATTAATGAACCTATAAATATGTTATTATGACATTTAGTATCTAATAATTATTGCATTGTAATAATCACAAATATATATACGCTAATAATAATAAGGTCCTCCAGACCGATTTCGGCCACGGCGGCCAATCTCAAGAGAGATTAGCCAACTGCGCAGGAGATATTATAGTGCACAAGTGTGTACGCAAAAACAGGTGCACTCTCTTTTCCTTAGCTCTCATAATCCGATGGGACGGCAATCTGACACGACCGGAAAGAGTTCAGGCGCTGGACCAACGGCTTAACGTGCTTTCCGAGGCACGGGAGTGTACACACTTCCACCTTCCAGACTCCGGGCTGCTACTGAGAATTTTCTGATAGAAAAACCCAATAACTATTTATTGGCCCGACCTGGGAATTGAACCCAGGACCACTGGGTCTGCAGCCTAATATCTAGCCACTAGACCAACGAGGCAGTCATATACACTAATAAATTATATATATATAATTATTTTAATAAGGCAGTTCTGTTTTGGAATTAGTATCCCTTGCGGCGATTAGTAAAACACTGATTTGTCCCTGTCTCTCATTATTCATTCGTCACTCGGAAAAATAGACCAACGTCGATAATTTTTGAAACCAAAAAAAATTAATAGTTGTTAATTATTTTTCCTTTCAGCACTGGTCTAAAAGAAGACACGGTATTGTTTAACTTATCAGCTGCTTAATGACGCTTACAAGTAACGGTAATGGTAACGGTAGTACCGGTAATGTTTCGAAATAGTATTATGATACACGTAAAAAATATTTTACTATCAACATTCAAGCATAATAAATACAAAATCTTTATATATTATACTTAGCCACTCGCCTTTATACCGCATAATATGTTCGTCCTATAATTATTAATTCGTCCTATAAGTATTCGTGTCAAATATGACGTCTTTACCTATAGTTCTAGTAGCATTATTTCGAAAAAATTATAAGTACTGATTACTTAAGTGTTTGTCGTTGTTATCGTAGATTACATGTCTGTATAGACTGCGTAGAGAAAAATGAAATCATAAAAAATTATAGTAATCAGTATCAAATATTGAATATTAATAATGTTGTTCTCCTAACGAATTTCTGCCACGGCCAAATGATGGAGATCAACCGTTGTTAGCCGAATATGAAGTATTTATTAAATTACAGAAGTTTGTGTATACAATACATATGTGCACTCTTTAGTTTCTCGTTTGTAAAGTCCATTTAACTAAGAACCAATAAAGATCTTATGTGCTTTATAGTCCAAAGCCTTATAGTCTAGTCTAGTCCATCTGTGCAGTTATATATAATAACAAAGATATACCTCCCATTTCCTACCCTTCAAATTTCCAAAAATCCTTCCAGATACTGCGCTATAAAACAAATATTTGTTCTAAGTTTCAGCATTCTAGACTCAGTTTGGGCTGTGCGTTCATAGTCAGTACAAACGACTTTATAAGTATAGACACATTTTATTAACATATAAAATGTCTGCATTATTTTAGATTTATTTGCAATCAATCAATGTACCGCATTTTCCTAACGCCGCTCGTTGAAAGAAAATAAATCTTTTGTAAAAGTTTTCTCAACAGGATGGGTATTATTCATGAAGACGCCAACCGACTGATTGATCGCGGTGTTCTGGTTTATACTTAGACTATAAGCTCAAGTGTTATTTGAAACTTCGGTAATGTACGAGATGATAAATAGCCCGAGTATGTTAGATAGTTTATTTGATAGCTGTCACCGGCAGTTCTGATCATGTTATTGTAATAATAAAACTGCCTTTAAAAATGAATGACGATCAACAATCACCTATTTTTTTATATCGAGAACTATGTCATCGATTGTAAAATACTATGAACCCCCGATTAAGTTGGTTCGAGGTATTTTAGTCTTATTTTTAATTCGATTCTTATTTTTGATTCTATTTTTTTCTTATACGATTGTGATTTGCAACGCACATTTTCTTGTTTCCCGAGTTCAACAATTTAAAATACTGTATTATGTTGGACTTGAAATCTGTGAACAATTTTAACGGTCATATTATTATTCATTTCAATTATTGTATAGGACATACCATAATGATTTCAAAGCTGTTCTTAATTATCAACTTAAAAAAACAAAGCAATTGTCAAACAAAATTATAAATACAATCGTACGAACACAGTAACGATAACAGAAAAATCTCACTGCGTCAAATAGGTTCGGTCCTCATTTGTTTATTGAAGTCTAAGTCTATTCGAAAGTTCTAATAAACGTTACATTTGTGCCTTGATATATCAAGGGATAATGTTTTAAAATATAAAGTAACAAATATTTTTAAAACACAAATAAAATGTTATGCAAAAAAGATAAGGTGAAGGTTTTTATGTTCTTTATGATTATAGATGATTTATATTTATTGACATATTTTTTTAAACAAAAATATAGTATAGTATAGTAGTAGTATGTATAGATAAATAATTTACTTCCTCGTTGGTCTAGTGGCTAGATATAAGGCCGCAGAGGTGGTCCTGGGTTCAATTCCCATTAATTATTATTAGATAAATAACGTTTATTAGTAGTATGTATAGATAAATCAGCTTGAAGACGTTTTTGCATATGTATTAGTTTAGTTACATACAGTGACTAAATTCGGTTAGCTACCACGTGCCTGGAAATCTCGCATAAATAGCGAAGTATCATGCCGTTTTGCTTATTATTTGAGGATAGTGAAAATTTATGTCGAAAAAAATTAGGTCATAATAATAATAATAATAATAATAATAATAATAATATCCTGGGACATTATTCACACACGGCCATCTGATCCCAAACTAAGCAGAGCTCGTACTATGGAAACCAGACAACTGATATACTAAATATACTATTTTTCTTTTGTAAATACATACTTATATAGATAATTACACCCAGACTCAGGACAAACAGACATGTTCATGCACACAAATGTCTGTCCTGGATGGGAATCGAACCCACGACCTGCGGCGCGAAAGGCAGGTATCTACCAACCACGCCAACCGGCTCGTCAATAATAAATATAAATGCTGTCATGACATTAGCTCAGTAAAAATTTATTGCCATAACGGTAGAGAAATAGAGAAATGTTTGTCTAACCGCCATTGAGGAGGAAAAAAAAATTCAGGTTAGATACGAAGCCGTAGACATAATATCAGAACAAATTATCATTAACATAAATGATTTATCGGATAAAAGCGAGGAAAATGATGACTAAGTAATGTCTGGAGCTTAAGAAATTCATGATTAAAAATTATGTTTGATATTATATAGATTTTATTATAAAGCACCTACCTAAAAAAACAAAAAAGAAAATTAAATATTTTTTTCTGCCGTCGGAACACTATTACAAACGCAAAAACGTCTTCAATCTGATTTGGATATACCACTCTGAACGCATTTTTTCACGCATGCTTAATAGATTTTAAAGAAAATCAACATGACGATGGATTACATAAACTTAGCTCCAATTTTCAATTAAAATATGTATAAATCTTGGTATGATCTTGTTGTAAAAATCATGTTAAGAAAAATAGTCATAAATCATATTATATACTTATTTCGTACAATGTACAGCGCTCGTACAATGCAAGAGTTGTCAACCCTATAGTATTTTTTTGGCAAACAAAATACAAAAACTGAAAAAGATGCGATGGCAATCGAGTTAAAAAACGAAACGGCTAGCTTTTTTCCATGCACTCTTAGTCCCCTAACGAACGGTTCAACCACGCTCCGAAAAAAAATTACAAAAAACGTTAAATAAAGTAGAGGCGTGTTTCAATATGAGCTTACTTTTAGCCAATGATCAACTTACTTAAATGAAAATATTACCATTGTTATTCAGAGCAATTTCATTGTTCGTAATACATTAATTCTTATCATTTTTTTAATACGGATATCAATGGCCTCGCTGGCTATACCGAAGTTTGTTTGTTATGTGTATGAAACAACATCTGACGATACAACTCATTCGACAAGGACTAACAAAAACTCAGTTTTTATTCACAGAATAGAACATTATAAAGCTGAAAAAAAAAACTAACAAACTAATAGAAGCTACGTAGGTAATTCATACAAAAGCTAAAAAATAATGCCTTACAAAACCGTTTCCATAGAACACAGTAATATTAATTGATTTTGAACTATACATTAATACAAACATAAAATTTGTGTAACACTTTTTATTAAATGAAACATTACTATATTTTGATATTATTTTAAATATTTAATATTATTATAAAAAAAATAATATTATTATAAAATAATATAACTTTGATATGATTTTAAATATTTATAATAATATCAAATAATAAACTCAAGTGAAATCAATTAATTACATCAGTTGAAGCGACAAGCAGAGCACACTTCAATTTGAAGTCGAGTGCATCGCTGACAATTACCATCACGGCACTGTCAGTAGACGCTCCTTACAATGCCACCCACATAATAATGCAAGCCGAATTACTTTAACTGTAAGGACGTAAATCCTTTAAACAAATCGCTCGTCACAAGCTGGGACCATAATTATAACAAAATTATATCACACGAAATTCGCTTTTACGTAGACCATAATAGGATTTGGAATAGTTAAAACTGTATTAGTAGGGATATACAGTTTCTGTGACGTTTCACTGCTCTTGAATCGTGTGTAATAAATCACGTTTGTCGTCACCCGAGAGCGTCGCATAGGTTCTCTTAAACTATTATACCATCTCTTTCACTCATTTGCATAAAGCTTTTGTGTGAAAAGGAAGTCATGTGTCACCAGTTCCGTGTCATGTGCGGTTGACAGCGTTGATGGGTATTCCGTCAATTGTTGGCGAGGTTTATGCCACATAAAAGAAGAAAAATTTAATTCTTCAGAAATTAACAAGGTAATTTTTATGCGCACTTAGCGCTTATTTTAAGCCTTAAAATGCCTCATATTGAAATTAATCGTAATGAAAGTATGATGTAACAGTAAATCAATATTCTAGACATGTCATATGATATGATTGTAACAAATCAGGGAATCAAGAATAAGCAGTTTACTTGATGGTAAAGTTTTATGCAAGGCCGTCTGGATATCACCCACTCATAATATAATTACTCTATCGACAAACAAAAATACTTAGTATTGTCGTGTTATTATTTCTTTCAACACTACTGTCTATTAGCGATGATCACTTACCATCATTTGCCAAACTGCCTATTTATTTAATTCAATAGAAAACACTGTTATATACACTTTTTAATTCTCTGCAGCCGAATAGCTTGTAAAATATCATCAGATAGTATATAGAAACAACTCTTGGGTGAAAACTATGCACATAGACAATATATATGGAATATTCCAACATTACGAGCTTTAGATATTATACTATATCGTCTCCATCGTATTCACACATTAGCTTTGCCATCTATTCCGTTTCTTTGCACTATCGTACTGGGTGCAGTAAAACTGCAATTTCTTACTGCTGCAGTCGCACAGTACGATATGTCATTGGGGAAATTCTTATAAGTATATTACCATCTTAAAATATCATCATTTCATATGATATATCTTGTTACTATAGTATATATATATTGCATTTGAATGTACATTTTATATGTATATTTTAACACAATGTTATTTCTCGAATCGTTATACTACGTAATATGTCATTATTAGCCTTAATCATTTTGCTATAAAATAATACCGTCTTATCAGAGGTCATAACGATTATTGATATAATATTAAAATTATTTCAAATAAATACATAATGTTAGAATTTATAACTAATTCTGTGTAACTTCAAAACTGACCAGTTTCAGCAACCAAGAAATAAATACACTTCAATTTAATTCATTATATTCCAAAAACATTCTTTAGCCCTAACTTTTCATCATGATCATCATCATGATTTGATTTATATAAGTTCGTGCTATCGATGGCCCCAAAAAATTTAATATGTATGTATTTTCAATATCTATTATTAAAAATTATAGAAATTAAATGTTTTATGACGTAAAGTTAATTGTAAGTTCAAAATTATATGATCTAGATATCATTACGTATGTCGACGGAGACGACCGCACTAGTTAGTCTAAACTAGCTTATGTCCAATTAAGCTAATGCATCGCCATCTAATAGTTTGTGGAGGTGCACATGTTAATTGAACTGTCTAAATGGCTTAAACTGCCCCGTGTAAGTTTAGGTAACTGTTCGTGTCTCATTGAAATATATATTCTTAAGATGACTTAATAATAAATACTTAAGATTACTTAATAATAATTGTTTAATGATAATGATCAACCAGTATGTGTTAACAAGTAATGAGAAAGTATCTTATTTACTTACTTACTTACTTATTTTTATTAATATTTTCAACAAAATAAAAGAGATGGCATTATGAACACGAAAATCTATCTATAATTATTGTGGCATAAAATCCAGGCAAGCACGGTTGAAATTTTAAATGTTTAGTTGTGAAGCAAGATTAGTAAGTAAACCTGCGTGTGTTAGATGAAATTTTACCACATTCGAGCATCATGATAGAATCAGCTGTAAATATTTTCAGCATTGCAGCAGTGCGCATTTACCCAATTATGGCCTAAGAGCTAATGATCGACAGACTTACGGTAAATTAGCAAAGTCCATATTTATGCTAGGTATACTATTTCACATGCCGTAGCTGAAATGTGGATTCACCATTTCCGTTTAATATGTTATATGTTATATGCATTTTTTTTTATTCATAAATGAAAAGGCAGACACTTATTCCGGTTCCTGTGTGAGTGTGTGTATTTATAAAGTATCAAAAGTACGAAAATTTTATAAAAATTTACGTTATATCAGCAAAGCTGAAATTTATACATGTTATTTACATTATTATTATACATATATATTTCAAGAGGTGACTTAGGTCGGTTCCAACATGTAGACGATGTAATGCTTTCTGTGTCGTACTAATAAAAGTGTGCGATATTGACTCGCTCACTCTTCATCTGGCTGGGAAACCGTATTTATGCATTTTTGCGAGAACGATTGAGAAGGTTTATTGAATATACACTATTCATTTTGAACCTTCTTTGAATGAATCAGATTATTTCTGATTGAATAGTAATTTTACCTGACCTTCACTATAGTCTATTCCAATGGAAATAAGCTTCCAGCTTTGCTGATATAACGTATTTTTTTTATAAAATTTTCGTACTTTGATTCTTTATAAAACACACTGGAAACGGAATAAGAGTCTGCCTTTTCATTTATGAATACAAAAAAAACGCATACTATAACATATTAAAAAGACAGCCATGCTACGATCACGTTTTTAAAGTAAATTTTGACGATTTTTGACTTTGGGACACGTCCAAAGGAACCGTCGACGGGAATAGTGAATCCCCATTTCAGCTACGGCATGTGAAATAGTATGCCTAGCATAAATATGGACTTTGCTAATATACCGTAAGCCTGCCGATCACTGGCTCTCAGTCTATTATAGGTGTTACTCACTTCTAAGCCAAAATCTACACAAACATTAAACGTAAATGTAGCATAAATAATTGAATTTATATAATTAAAGTTAACTTTATATATTTACTAGGATGACGATTGAGTTATGTATGCAGTGTATGACAAACATTGTAGGATATCATTTAATTTATAAATAATTTAAGGGAAATTGAACTAAATATATTTGCAAATAAGGTTGAATTTCCTTCGAAATTATGTAATATAATTTAGATTGTAACCTGTGTTATACTCGCTTTTGAGCAAATTAATGTCATAATTCAAATATCTACAAATAGCTTCTGTGATGCCAATTGACGTTTCAATGGGCTCGATGTTCAATAAATCATTTCTCGCCAAAGGCCTTCTTAGTGTGGCCAGCGCAACTAAATCTATCAATGACTATTACGAGCCTGCAGTGACATCCTGAGAGAACTTACTTTGTATCTCAATCGTGCAATCAGTTTCCGTGATAGGCTTTTTTGGTACGTGTATGTTTTAAATTTAATAAATTATTATTATTAAAGTCAATTTCGTGTATCAATTTCTGATATTTGTCGATCATGTTATACGGTTTATTTCAATTAGCTTAAAATAACTCTAATTCAAAGTCACAGAAAGATTTTTTAAAATAGGTTTAGTAGTTTTTGAATTTTATCCTTTATAAACATAGAAAAAATTAAAACTAGTTCGCCATCTTGGGTGTTCCGCCATTTTGGATTTAGAACGACGTCACATAGCTAACCCATGCATTGTCATACAAACTAAACGTGTATACAAAATTTCAGCTCAATCGGCTGAAGATATCTGCTTAAAAATTTAGTTACAAGATTCCACCCGAACAAACATACATTACAAGTTAAATAAAAGCTTGTAAAAACCTAATTTTAGCTATATATAATATTAGTATAGATTTACGAAAATTTCGGTTAAAGTTACAATTATTATATAGATCTCAATATAAAATTAGGATCAGCAAGAGTATTTATGATATTTATTTATAATTGATAGATGCTTACATATATTGCTCATAAATATCTATCAAGGTTTTATTTTAATTTTGATTTATATTTTCTTGGTTGTGGCTCTTTGCAAACCTGTTTATGTAAGGTCCTCCAGACCGATTTCGGCCACGGCGGCCAATCTCAAGAGAGATTAGCCAACTACGCAGGAGATATTATAGTGCACACGTGTATGCGCAAATACAGATGCACTCTCTTTTAACTCTCATAATCCGATGGGACGGTAATCCGACACGACCTGAAAGAGTTCAGGCGCAGGACCAACGGCTTAACGTGCTTTCCGAGGCACGGGAATGTACACACTTCCAACTTCCAGATTTCAGGCTGCTACGGAGAATTTTCTGACAGAAAAACCCAATAACTATTTATTGGCCCGACCTGGGAATTGAACCCAGGACCACCGGGTCTGCTGCCTTAAATCTAGCCACTAGACCAACGAGGTTGTCAGTCTATCTATGTAGGATATATCCCACTCATCAGATATCCTAACGCCAAACAGAAATACTTATACTATATTATTGTTCTGGTTTGAATGGTGAGTGAGCCATTGTAATGGCTAATATTTGATGGTTATTTTTTCTTACAGTGTCGATGTCTATGAACGGTGGTGACCATTCACCATCAAATGAACTATTTGCATGTCCATCTATCTATTTATAAAAAATACAAATTTTATTAGATTTGTTTTACTTATTCGTCGGTCGTTTCTCTGAATTCATGTTATAGAATATGTTTATATTATGATGTGTATACATTTTTTTTTAAATATGACATAGAATATCCATGTAGCAAGAGATAACGTTATCTTTACAGGCGCTTTTCAAGTGAACGCTGTCAAAATTTAAACAGTTACAAGAACACTTAGTAGACAACATACATTCTAAAAGAAAAAACGGTGTAACTTGTAAAATTAATATTTTAACTTTAGCTTGGAACATAGATTTATTATTACTTGGCTTTAAAAAAAAAAAACAATTCGACGCGTTATTCTTTTAATAATTAATATCTTTATTTTTGTTTCTTACAATAACCTTTTTATTAGATAAAATATTTAATCAAAAGAGTTATTTTTTTAAATAAACCTTTTATATTTACAGTTGGACTTCATTCATTGACTGAAGTTATAGTTTCATCAGGTAATTTTAATAGAAATTTCAATAGATCAAATTTGGTTGGACAAATGGTTTGATTATTCCTCGATAAAGCTAATATTTATACTTAATTACAGCGGTTCAAATATACATTGCTTTCGCTTTTCATTTGTCAAATATGTACAATGTACGACCGATTAACTTAAATTGTAATCATATTATCTTAATACAAAATTTTTAATACTAAATAGTTTTCATTGAAAGCAATCACTTTTTTTGCTGCATTTATTATTAATGCTCGACTCTAGGACTTTTTTTTTATTTCATAGTTAGGATTAGGGTAAAACTTTTTTATATTTAATTTAAAATATATTTTCGTTACTTTACGCATTTATGTACTCTATCTTCAAATATAAAAAAATCTACATGCAATTTTTTTATTTTTTTTTCGAGCAAAATATGAAGTAATGTATGTGCCTACTGGTATATAAAGGACCATTCAGTATTTCAGTATCACCAAGTATCAAGCATTATTTACAATGTTCCATATATTACAAATGTTTCATAAATATTTTAATACATCTCAAAAGACTAGAACACTACAATAGCTGAGCCCAACTATTTTAAGGGCCGGCCCGGAGCTTGAACCCAGAACTCGAAATCTGCTACCTTATAAATATGCCGCTAGAGCAACGGAGCCATCATGTTATAAGTAAAATACATACAAGATTTACATTAACATAGCTCGTCTCTCTGTCTATTAACGCTAAGCTAATCTTAGTTATGAAATTACTTTTTTGCAAAAATAATTTTAAATGAAAAATACTAAATTATCAGCTTTTTTGTCTTAAAAGTCTACGTAAAAGTTATATTATTATGATGTTATTAAATTTTATCACGGATAATTTGGTAGATTTATTTAATACTAGATTTCGATATTATATACATAATATGTATATAATATGAAAATTAAATATAGAGAACATATATATCGTTCGAGATTTTATAACGAGCTTTAAACTCTCTAGAATAAAAAGGTCAAATGTGTTTGTACCTAATAAATTATTATAATACGCACATTTCCCACCTTTAGTGCATTGTGTTGTAGCGGAAACAATTTTGATCCTCCTAAATTATACACCATTACAACAGTCCACAATTTGTTCACAAAATGACCACAATTATGTGCAAAGTCTATGAACATGCAAAATTCCCCAAAATGTCGAGACATTAACCACGAGGCGCGTCTGTTGTCCGTAGATTGGATATACTTTAATCCGGGCTTAAGTTTTTTGTAGGATCTTTCGGTTCTGTTGCTACTTGATACCGTCGACTCTTTACATATTTTCGTTGAATGCAGTTTAAAATTGTTAGTATTTTTTTTAAAAGTATTATAATTATTATATTGAAAAATTAATTTTCACGGCAATTAATTTCTTTTTAATATATTTTTTATGTGAATCCTAAGACTGATTTCTCTTCCATCGTATCAAGTTGACATACACATAAGAACTTAATCAAAATTAAAATATACTTAGTACGCTTTTACAAACATTTTTTTTTTATTTATATTGCCACTGGCAAAAGCTCTGTAGCTGGCGTTCCACCAATTGAATTGCACTTAATTAAAAATTCTACTAATAAAATACTATTTTATAATTGTTTATCCTGCGTGAAAATCGACGACTATGACTACACACGTTTTATCATCTATGCAATATTTTAAATCAATCAAAGGAAAGATTGAGTGAAAAAGGATTTTCAGATAAATATAGTTTAGTAGTTTGACAGTTCAATTTCGTTACTGGGGCGCAAATTGCAGACCGATATATCGATTGGAATATATGAACGACTTAAATCTCGGATTATAAACATAACAGTAATTTTTTATTTAATCTTTCAAATACCCATAAACGTGTTGTCTGTTAACATTGCCACAGTTGCATTTGATCTGTCATGGTAAAATTTAAGACATGAAAATGAAAATTATTATTATATAATCATATATAATGTTGTTCCGGTTAAAACAAATGAATCCACACACATTAAGACAAATTGAGGCATCAGACAATTACCAAAAATAAAAAGAATTACAAACGAGAACAATGTTGTAATTAAAATACAATATAATAAGATAAATTTAATTACTTCATTCGAAATTAACCGCGTAGAAATACAAAGCGAGAATTCTATGGTTTGATATATTATTAAAATTTGCAATGCCATTTATATGATGCTTGAATTAATTAAAATAACGAGGGCAATAAAAGTTATAATCATCCAATGAATTTAGCAGATGCGTTTATTAATAGGACTATCCGTTTTATAAATGCATTCTGACAACAAAAACACGCACAAAGAATAATCGTTAAAATTTAAATATCATTACTTAATTAACTTACTATTACCTTTTTGTAAATACTCATTTTTAGTTTTCATTATCACATTTTTGATAGTATTCATTTTGACAAATGTTCACGTTTTGAGGTCGCCAATGTTCAATTTGTATATATTTTGTAAAGATGTTTATGTGTTATTCGTAAAGGTTTTCGCCTCGCCATTATGTGCTTGGTGTAATTCCATTTATTGAGGTTTGTGCAGTGTGTAAGCGGTATACCAACGGATTTGCCAACCTTTTAATACCATCAGTCTGCCTCATGCCAATCCGACTTGGCATTGCTATGCTAATGGATTCCTACCAACGCATGGGTACCGTAACCACTAACGTACTCGTTTAGGGGAGCCCTCGAAGAAAATCAACCGGTTTAAGATTCTTTAAGCGCTTTTTCATATCACATAATATTTTGAAAACTATGATTAAGATTTTGTCTCCATATTAATTTTATTCGAAGTCCAATTGCATAATGAACAATTGAATTTAAACAAAATCGAGTTGATTTATAATACTACAATAATAAAACATTGAAATACACGGAGCAATGACATTAGACGTGTGCCTCATATGGGATGTATGGCAGACAGACGGCAGTCGACGAACGACGTGACAAATATGGCATCACATCGATATTTATACGAATAAAAGCGAAATTTCTGTTGGATAAAGTCGATTTTGAAATTATCATTCGGTTCCAAATTTAATGTTCAGAAACATTAAAAAAATTTAAATGCAAATCTTGGTGATTTAATGTGCAATATATTGAGAGTGTCATCAGTTATGTTTAAATTTAACGTTTGTAACGCAAAAAGCAAAAATTTTTGCCAAGTATGCTTTAATTTTTTTCTTTTTTTCGTTGTATTTCAATTAATTGATGTTTTACATAATACATTTATTGGCATCGTTGTAAATCTTTTGATCGTTTACATACATTTTACGCTTAGAATAAACATGCAGTCTAAATTTAGACGAGATAAAATTCACGTATGATATACGAGTAAAATGAATAACACATTTGCGCTTTGCATAATATTACATACACCACGCTCATATTATTTACCTTGTACGTTATTTGAAAGCATTCTTACATCACAAACAAAAGTATTACGACCCGCGTTTTGTAACAACCTTCAGACAGTTTGTCGTCAAAATTCAGCTTTAAGTTTAAGTACCGCTATATGAGGGATCATTAACTGCAGTGACGAATCTTTTTGTCCGTCCCTATCATGCTTTATACAGAATAATACAACGCTTTGTGCTTGTATTTAGGGCGTAAATCGCGTGTATATTTTATCGACGAGATAACAGGCCAGCGCACAATGTTATATATTTTGATTGCGTACTATTATTTATAATGTTATTACTCTTCACACTATTATTAGTCGTATATTTTGTAATTTAATGTTGCAATTTACAGTGAAACACACGGTCATAATGTTCAGGGGCTATTAATTTTGATGGATTGTAAATATATAAGCACTTTAAACTGTTTAATTAAAATTTATAATAGTGAATTTTAATATTAAAATGTGATCATATAAACGATGTGTAATTCATTTTAAAATTTATACATGAATATTTCATGTTAAAATGCTTCATTACATAAGCAAGTTTAGTATTTCTGAGTGTAATTTTTCTTCCTATAAAATTATCATTAAAATAATCATCAATTTAAACATGTATGATATGCGAGTAAACCTAGCAGCGATGGCATATCATGTAATAATTACAAACAGTATCATTAAGCTACAGGACAGAAAAGAGCCATCCCGTCTATTTTGACATTAAACTCATATATATATATATTTATTTATATATCATGTAGCAAAGGGGGCAAACGAGCAGGAAGCTCACCTGATGGAAAGTGACCACCACCGCCCATGGATATCTGCAACACTGTGTTTTATGTTGGATCAAAACCAACCCACTAACAAAAGCATTTCAAAAATAAAGGAAAAGAAGCGTCAAGCAGGTTACTAGTTACAGTTGATTTATGTTTTTCTTGCACTGACGTAAAACAATGCACAACGTCAGATTAATGGCGAGGAAAGTTAATAACGTAATACATTAAATTAACAAAATGTCCAAAAATCTAACGTAAATTGCTCACGATTAGTATCGTAAATAACAAATTAACTCACCAACTGACAACGCTTCATCAATCCCATCATTTTTGGTAGACGGATAAACGATTGTGACTTTTCTTTTCTACGAAAACGGCCACTTAGAACGGCCAGTAAGTATCCCTCCACTGAGCAAAAGTCTTCTATTCTTCTTAGGTTTGAAGTTTATTCCACCGTACTGATCCAATGTACGTAGTCTGTGTATCTAACACATGAGCCAGAATATTATCGGACACATGTAGATATACCAACTACGTTGTCGCTTACAAAGAGTTGAATTAGAAACTGAAATGAAGAAGATGAAAATTCATTGGTGTTTGTCTGGATTTACACCCACAATCTCCTTTTAAGATGAACGTGTTCTATGATCCACTAATGGAGCTACCGCGGCTTTTATTTTAGGTAACAACCCAGATAGTTTGAAGAATTACAAAAAAAGGTGTATTTCATTTAATTACAGTAATTGATGTGAATGTCCGTCCTGTATCCCAGCGTCCGTCAAATATTTACACATTTCTCATGCGGGCAATACTGAAAAACTTATTTTGTAATTACCACCATGATGTCGACAAAGCCGAACCTCCCAGAGGCTTTTGTCGTCGGTTTTATCTTAATTGCTTCAAGAAACTCGATATCGTTCGGCGACAAGATGCTTTTTATTCCTCCAGTCCGTTCCCCGATGGCAAACAATGACGGAAGTTTGAATTAGTTTTCTGTTTGATAAAACTTCCTTTTTTAGGATACTCGAGCCAAAATGTTAAAATACTACTTATATAGCGATATACTTTAGTCCTTTTTAAAATTAAAGAAATTATGCTATACAATAAATAATTTTAAGCTTATTTGACAATTCAGTATTAGTATTGAGATACCAAAATAAATAGTAGATTGATGACATGAACAATGAACTAATTAGCGTTATTTTAAGATTATTTAATCTGCAATTATAAAACTGTATACTCTTATAACTTTTATACTGGATCTGTTATTCTTAAATCAAATTGGTATTATTGATGAGACTTCGTCAGCGACGAGTTCTCAGTTTATACTTGGACACAAAATGCTACTATTTCTTGAATGTCGTTGGCAGTTTTAACGTTTTCAAAGTTTTATGACGTAAATAAATATTAATCGAAACAAAATTAATAACTACAGTAACAAAACACAAATTTGTGAAAATTATTTTCCTAAATGAAATGACTGTTAAACACTTTTTATAATACTTTATAACTTTTCTTAAAATATATTTTTTTTATTTAATTTAGGAAAAAACAAGTGTAATTGGACCACTTGATACTATCAAGTCCCCAACGAAAGCAACCATCCCATACACCATTTGCTAAGATACTATATCCCTTATGTGTGTGATCGCTAGCTTATCATCTTTGCATCGCAATACAGCAATAAAATTGCTACTGAACATAAACCAATAAATGCCACTACCAGTTGAATATAGATCAATAAATATAATAACTTTTTATAATGTGATGCTTTTACGAATGATGTGATAACCTGTAATTAGTAGAACATTTGTCAAAAAACTTTCCAACCTCTATTATTACTACTTTGTAAACATGTAATGTATCGACTGTTGGTTGTCCAAAATAAATAAATTAATTAATTAATTAATTAATAAATAAATAATTAAATAAATTAATAAAAAGTAAATAAATAAATTCATGAGCTATACTAATAATAGTATATTAATACCATTAATATAATATTAATACCACTTTTATTTCATTTTATACTTTCAAATTGTGCTAAATTTATTTTTATTTTCTTTCATTATTATTTTAGATGCTTAGTGTCATTTTTGTATGTCATAGTAACCTATAAGTATGGCAACATTTACTCTTAGACCTATCAATTAGTAAACTTTTAATTTGTAATAATGTCATGTTGGTGATACTAAATTAATATTAAGCTAAAGGATTCGGCTTCCAATACTGGTATTCTTTATTATGGTATTTATTTCCCATTTATTTAAGAAAGGATCACTATTGACTACATGACATCACAATCCGACAGTAACGTTTAATGCGAGTGAAACCACGCGACGTAGCTATTTTTAAATAAAACGACAAAATAGTTCCAAGCGAACTTGAACTTTGAGTTATCCATTAAGTAATAAACGGTTGCGATTGTAAAACAACATCTATTTTAAAATACTAACAACAACAAAACAGCAACCTGTTATCCGCCTAACTTTCCTTAGTTTCGGCCTGAATAAATAATTTAATTCCCTTACGTACGTGCTACACTGTCCATATTTAACTTCTAACCCCTTGCCTAATGTTCACAGTGACAAAATTTACGCGGCTCTGGCTGCCATCCAAATCTCTAGTTAAGGTCATAGGTCAGCTGTCTTAATGCGAGAACACACCGTCTGATTTACAGGTTTCATCACATCACCTTAAATACATCAGAAATAGAACGCGTGAAAAGTATTAATGGCCTAACTGTAACACAAATTTCATGTATGACAAAATTATATTGCCGTCGGTTACTGTGACTTAATAGTGAAAAAAAAAACCTTTTTTATGAAACAATTATTATATATTTATGCGCAAATTCGTATATATGCTGTTGATAGTTGAGGGAGTTTTTTTTGTATGGGTCCATTCTTGGGTCACATTCCTGGGTACAATCAGATCATGATTCCATACTATAAAATATATTGTCATCAAATCTGAACCTACATAATTAGGTCAGTTTGCGAGATTTGAAATAAAGTTAAATAAATAAACAATTTTAATCTGTGTTTAAAACACAAAAAAAAAATACGCAGCATAGCGTTCCGCACCTCCAATAGTTTAGTGGTTGTAGTAGGATTACTAACAATAACTATATAAATGATAGAAACGAAATTTTATGATATATGTTATATGATGTAAATAAAAATTATTATTAAGTTTGATAGTCACTTTATTGATTGGACATAGCCAGTACATATGATAACCATATTATGACTGTAAATATTCGTTTATAGGTAATGAAATAAAATCAGTTGGTTGCGAGGGTGATAGGACCTAAATCGAAAATTTCTGCCCATCTAACGCCCGTACGACGGAAATTAACGCGATTTCCATCGGTGCCACGTCATGAGTACAAAACGATACACGCAGATTTATTGAGCCAATTCTGTCTTGCGACACAAGTTAACCTCTCTATCAAATCAACTTATACTTTATGAAATAAAAAGCTCTTTTTAACTCTTTTATATACTTTTAAATAATTATTTGGTACTTTTAAATCGTCATTTCTGTTTGTACATTGTCATATATTTCTTGGAATATAAATACTTTATCTTAACCGATGATCGTGGGTTTCAAACCCGGGCAAGCACCACTGAATTTCATGTGCTTAATTTGTGATTATAATTCATCTCGTGCTTGACGGTGAAGGAAAACATCGTGAGGAAACCTGCATGTGTCAAATTTCACTGAAATTCTGTCATATGTGTATTCCACCAATCCGCATTGGAGCAGTGTGGTGGAATAAGCTCCAAAACCTTCTTCTCAAAAGAGGAGAAAAGGCCTTAGCCCAGCAGTGGGAGATTTACAGGCTGTTACTGTACTGTACTGTAGATACTTTATAGATTTGCATATTACAATATGTCAAAATATATGTATATACTAGCAAACCCGGAAAAAATTGTCCTGTTATATATTATTGTGTATTTATATCAACTTTAATGGCGATCGGTTGTATGGTATAGAAGTTGTATTGCTGAAACATAATCTAGTATATTATTATATATATTAGGTCCTTACATATGAAATTGGCGTTTTGTACGGGAGGAATATAGTTTTTTTTTTTTTTTTTGTAAAATCTATTTAATTTATCAAATTATGCATCGTTGTTATCTTATGCACTTTTGTCATCTCATAGATAGTTCATTGATCCCTTTACTAAAAAAACCATGGGGGCGAGAATCAATAAACTCTTTGAAGGCGGTTTGGACTGCCGCATCGCAGTTGAATTTTTTTCCTTGTAAGAAGTTGTCCAAATTCCGGAAAAAATGGTAATCTGTTGGAGCAAGGTCCGGGGAGTACGGTGGATGTCGCAGACATTCCAATTGTAGCTTATCTAACTTAGTGGTTGTTTGTAGTGCATTGTGTGGTCTTGCGTTGTCGTGAAGCAGCAGTGGCCTCGAGCGATTGACCAATCTCGGTTGTTAAACAGCTAGTTCTTCCTTCATGGTTTGCAGTTGCTGACAATAAATATCTGCCGTAATCGTTTCGCCAGATTTTAGAAAGCTGTAGTGAACGACACCGGCGCTAGTCCACCAAACACTCACAAGTAACTTTTTCTGAGTCAATTTTCGTTTAGGGCAGGATTTGGCTGGGTCTCCAGGGTTCAGCCATTGCTTTCGATTTAAAATCCCTTCATTATTGTGTCGGTTGAGCAAAATAACACAGTAGTCGACGCGTGTTTGCAAGTTCGATTCACTCAATTCATGAGGTACCCATCATTCAAGTTTTTTTAGTTTCCCGATTTGCTTCAAGTGGATTAATACAGTTTTATCACTTACCTGCGAAGCCTGCAGCTATCTCTGAAGTGCTTTGTGATGGATCCGCTTCCACAATAGCCTTTAATTCTTCATTTTCCACTTTGGTCTCCGGCCGTCCACGGGGTTGGTTCTGAAGGTCAAAATTTCCAGAACGAAAATATTGAAACCAAAAACGTACCGTGCTTTCTTTTGCGACACCAGCGCCGTACACATCATTAATCCTTCGAGCTGTTTCTGCAGCACTGGTGCCACGGTAGAACTCGTACTCATAAATATACCGATACTTCATGTTTTCCATTGTGCGGTAACAAGCGACGCCAAAGAAAAAAATAATGAGGAAAAAACAAATGAATGACTGTTTTCAAAACTCAAATGTACCAGCTAAATGAATTTATAAATTTGAATTTGGAATTCTTTACCAAAGAGGAGATATTTCAGATCAAAGTAGTCAGTACGACAAAACGGTAATTCATATGTAAGGACCTAATATATAAATGTACAGGGTCATTTGTAAAGTACCAGCAATCTCACAGGACTAGATAGCTGATAGCTAGACTATATAAGCAACAACTTTTATTCTACAACTTTTGATAATTTGTTAGATTTTATTTTCATACAAAAACAAGTCTTAATTTAATTTCCCGCTTGAACATTTATAAATCTTACTTACTTATTCATTATGACTTTTTTAATATGAGCTTTTAAATTTAACGAGAAAAATGGTCGATGAGATGAGAAGAGAAGGGTTATTGACTTTTCGAAGTCGAAAACTTGCAGTTACAACCTTATTACTTTTACTTAATATAAGTAGAAACACTTCTCGTGTTTATAAAATGTTAGTCAACGTTACTATTGTAATCATCGATTTTGTGAGTATACTTAGAATTGTGGTAAATATATTGTGAAGTTACTGTAAGTATTCATACTTACAAAGTAATTTCAAGCAATATACCTTAGTAAAAACTGCTATCTAAATTTTGTGGGTTGGAGCAATAACTTCGGATGTATTAAAAGTTGCTTGAAATAAGTCATAAAAATAGGTCGTGTGGGAAAATAGTTAGTAGGCTGGCTGATCGGGGGCGAAAAGACGTGGTTATATTATATAATTTAGATCACAATACAAGCGTCATTTTTTAAATAAAATATTATATAATCTTAAAATATAATTACTTTCCATATGTTTTTTTAAATATCAATTGAGTAATGAAAGTGATACCATGGTTTAGAAAATGACGGATGAGGGGAAATGGAAAAGAGCTCATGACTCCATTTACTGAATAATTTAGTCACGTTTTAGTAAAAATTCACTTACTAGTATTTACAAATAAACTTTTGATCCTGAATGAGAATCAAAACATATTCTAAACTAGCTGTGCCCGCGGGTTCACCCGCGTATAATTAATAAAATATAATAAATAAAAATCAGCCTAGAACCTTCCTCGATAAAAGGACTATACAACATAAAAATATTTTTTAAATTCGAACCAGTAGTTCCTGATATTAGCCGGATCAAACAAACTCTTCAGCTTTATATATTAGTATAGATTGGAAACATTTTATCATATCACATACTAAACCTAACATTTCAACTCGATTAAAATAAATATAATACTCGTATAAAGATAAAATTCAGTACCAATAATGTTGTAGTTGAAAGAAAACGGTTTGAAGTAAGCGTCGAATATATCGAAATATATATAAATGAATTTCTGACACATGTACATCATGCTGGTAAGAGTTGTGATGTGCACACTAAACTATCATGTTCTTTAATAAAAATCCCACAGAAAATAAAACATAAATATGATTACACTAGTATTTGCACTCTTCTAACTAAAGTACTCTTAAGTCAACATCAATACCTCTCGTCGATGCGCGGCCCCTTTTATTATATAGCTTACACAGCTCATTGGCCCTATTTGTAATACAAGGGTTTTCAGCGAGCTTCTCTAAAGCCATTTACGTGAACTCAAGCATTCACCATTGTTGTTGAAATGAATGACCTTAAATTAGTTACGAGAAAATCAGTATCAAAAGAAAAGTTTTATTTAATGTGGACTCATTGTACATACATTGTATGTACTTGTTAATACTAACTATTATTATATATTAAGTATATTCTTATTAACAACATTGTTTCCCAACTTTTACGGATAATATTTAAAATATCAAAATAGTTATTTTTATCTATACTACTATATAAATCTATTAGTTCTGTCTGTACATATTTTTTTTTTACCTAATTTTGTGATAAATAATCGTTTTATGATGCAGTGATTCACATTATACTATTTTTTTCATTATTGTCTGTCTGTCTGTATGTCTTCTTATAACTCAAGAACGGCTTGACCAATCTTGATGAAAATTGGTACACACAAAGAACATGTGATGGCGCAAATGTTAGGTTATATATAAGATCGGTAAACCCTACGGAATCTTATGAAAATTAATTTCAAATCGTTAATTACGTATTTATTTACCAGTAGCCATATGTGTGTGTGTGCGCGTGTGTTTTATTATAGTAATAAAATATTTTATTATATTTTTATTAATTATACGCAAGTTAAGCCGCGTGGCACAGCTAGTTGTTTTTTATAATAAAACAATACTAATATTAATTTAAGATATATATGATATTTTATTCGATTGCTATTAATTATAATGTGAAAAAAATCGATAATGTAGTAAATGTACATGTAACTTTTAATTTTTATTTAATAAAATAAATATTGTTAAAAATTAAATTCGCCAATTAAGGCCAATATTCATAATTGGTGATAATTTTTAAATATTATTTAAAACTATCAGTAAAATAACGATAAAAATGGTTTTTATCTTAAGGTAAGTAAATTATCTTAAAAACTCTTGGTTAAATCTACTCAATGTCCGTTAAAATGATACTTCAGTTTGTAATTTTATCATAGTTCTTCTAAATAAATTCGTCCATAGCAATGGAGACTACGCAAATTATGGATATGTGTGCCCAAACAGCACCTGGTGATTCTCTCTTTTCCTTAATATATTGTAGATGGACAATATCCATCTATAATAGGAAGGCAACCTAACATGCCAAGCGACCGGTATAGGTCTAACGGCTTTACGCTCTTTTTGATTCACGGGAATGTAGCACTGTTAGCTTCCCAACCTGTTACTAAGAGTTTGTCTGCAGGTTTCTCCGATCTAAATTTTTCCTACGGTACACCATTAGCCCAAAAAAATATAACTGTTTTTTAAAATAAATACAAATTATAAAGCGAGATTTAAATAAAGCTAATGTACATACAGCCAGTGAGCCGAGCTGCTAACATAAATATATTTGCATGCATCACGGTAAGCCCTAAGCAAGTTCCTAAAAACCACGTATTCACTCCCCTCTTGATCAAATTAAAGTTTATTGAATAAAGTTGGGGAAATATTTTAGCGACTGTTTCCATTACACATTTATCGTTATCATAAAAATATAAGATCACGGCCGAGTTTTGCATAAAATATAAAAATATTATAAGATCAGAATTAGCTGTCTTATAAAATATTTACCTAAATAATAAAATTATAAACTGTCAATGAAAATCTTTCTTAGCAACTGTAAATAAAAAGAACAGGAGTTCAGTAATTACATTAAATAAAACGGAAGCATATGTTAACGTGCTAAAGGCGTGTATTCAAACTGGGAGGGAGGCCTTGAAAGATTAGTTACAACCGGAATTATTCATGACTCGTTCGAAATTTTCAATTGATTAAACTATTTATTGTAAATAGACTCAAGATTGCACAGTGAGTTAAGCGTTGGTATGGTAGTTATGGTTACTTCTCATTTTAGTTAAATTATTTTTATGGACATAAAAGCCGTAGCTTTCTTGCAACGGCTTTTTAATTCTGTTCTGAGATATTTGAATCAGATAAAGCAGTAGATCATGTTTACATGACACATGCTTCACACATAAACCAGTCGGAAATGATGCTCTGCTTGTTATAGGGGATAGGCTTACATTTGCCATTCCAAAGTATAAGATTCTTATAACACTGTTACACTAATAACACTCAGCTCCGTTTTTATTATTGAAACGACCGTGTCTGACGCCAAACTTACCTGAGAATGTCTTTGGTAGGTTGGTTCTTGAGTTTCACTATGCGATTGGTTGAGATTTACTGGCTCTTTATTAGAAGTGGTTCTATTCTCGTTTGCTAGACCCGTAGACAATAAAAACGGTGATTATTTATCTTGATTTGTATTACAAATAAAATAAAATATAAAATTATAAAATTAACTCAACGTGGTGGAAAGCTTTCCGATGAGAATAAGTAGTTTTCCGTTTTTAAATGTTGTTAAATTTGGAACCATACTCGATCAATTTCCCGTGTGCTTCGAATTTCGAAATCAAACCATCTACAATTTTGACATTCAATCCAAATTGTCTATCAACGCCATACGCGTTGTACCTAATTCGCCGAACCATTCCACGATACGGGTACATAATACTTTGATTATGGATATTGGCGATGCAAGCTAGCTTTTCACCGAGAATTAATTTTGTAATAAACGCTTGTTAGTATCATGACCAGCATTTCACCCAGCATTTAAAAGAGTAGACCTCTTAAATGTATATGAAATACAATTTATATATTTTTTTTTATTGTATAGGTAGGCGGACGAGCATATGGGCCACCTGATGGTAAGTGGTCACCAACGCCCATAGACAATGGCATTGTAAGAAATGTTAACCATCGCTTACATTGCCAATGCGCCATCAACCTTGGGAACTAAGATGTTATGTCCCTTGTGCCTGTAATTACACTGGCTCACTCACCCTTCAAACCGGAACACAACAGTACAAAATACTGCTGTTATGCGGTAGAATATCTGATGAGAGTACCTACCCAGACAAGCTTGCACAAAGCTCTACCACCGAATACATTATTGTACAACAAAATATATACACAATCCGTAGTTTTTCTATCTCAAGGAAAATAATACTGGCAAAAGTCGAAGTCTAAGTAAATCCTTGTGTTCGAAAATTTGAAATTCATTAGGTAAATGAAATGCAGAAACTTTTTCAGCTATTTTTGCCTCTGTGTGATTTTGGATATCTGACAGAAAATGTATATATATCATTTATTTTTATATTTTAATTAGCTGCCCGTCCCGATTTCGTACGGGTAAAATAAGGATTATTTCCCGTGCATTTTTTAATCAATAAGATATAAACATTCGCCCATACAGTACAGTGTATGTGTGTTCGGTACAGGGCATATAATAATAATGCATAAAGTAAAGTACAACATGCTCTACATATTTTTTCATTTATTGGAACAGAGTTCTTTTACTACTGCAAAGTAGAGTGACCTGGCAGAAATTGTCATGTAACAAAAAAGCGTTGTCCTCCAAGCGACCTTTCCCCTCCTTCTTTCTTACTGATTCTTTCTATTCTAGCGGTTGTATGTGTATGTATGTGTAAGTGTGCAAATTTTCAGATTTGACAATAAGGATTGTGTGCGGCCAATTAGATAACCTCAATACAAATGTAAATATCATTTGAACTCTTTTTTTAAGTTATAATTAGCCTTTTTATATTTAATTTTAAATAAATTACTATTTTCTAGAGTATTTAACGAAATTTATCAATTTTAATTCTTACTTTACATTTTTGCATTGAAAACATAATAAAAATAACGATAATGCATTTACACGTTATAAAGTGGAAGGTATGTGGGGTTCATCAGCGCTGAAGGTGCCAGAATACCCACTAAAACCAGCGGTATCCTCTCCGTCTGGTAGGGGGCGCCACGGGATCACTTGCGCATGCTACCGTGACGCCCCAGCGTTCCCGGATACAGGGAACCCCCTGAGCCCCGGTGGCTGTTAAGGTGCGCATAGCGCCTACGCCTTCCCCGGTCTTCTTCGAAGGATCGAATCAGTGAAGGCATATTCCTCGCGCTGTCGCTCCACGACCTCCTTTTGCGACATGACACTCTCGCAGAAGGAGACCATTTCCAACCAGCATCATACGTGCTGCATGCATGGTGCTGGCTGCAGCATGGCGTTAATCACGCTCGGCAGCGAGAGATCTCCACCGACTATCGCCTACTACGCCACTAGGGTATGCCTCTGAGAATCAGAATAATTTCCTCCTGACCTCTGAAGAATAATTTCCTCCTGACCGATTTCGACTGCGATGGCCAATCTCAAGAAAGATTTGCCAACTACGCAGGACATATTATAATGCAAAAGTATGTGCGACACAGGTGCACTCTCATAATCCGATAAGACGATAAACCGACGCGAACGGTAAAAGTTCAGGTAAGAGGCAGAACCAACGACTTTACGTGCCTTTCGTTTGTTTATTATATTTTTAGGTTTTGTCTACGGTTTCTATGTGCTCATGCTCATCGTACATGAATACACTATGAAATTGTCTCACACTATGAAACCTTCACCTTTTTGAAAAAGTTGGCCCGTTATTTGTTTTTTTATTATAATAGTTCTAACGCATTTTCATAAGTATACAACATTTTTGTTATTTATCTTACCTTTCACAATATTTTTCCTTAAGAATTCTTAAGGAAAAATATTCTTAATATTAATAATTAATAATAATAATAATTACAGCACTGCAAATTTATAGTAAATTTCGTTGAGAATTACAGGAAATAATAAAATTATAATTATAAACGTCACTACTGCGATCGATGTACAAACAATAATAAATGGCCGATTTTTTTCCGAAACTGTGTAAGAAATGAGATACAGGAGAAGCTACCATCCCTACTCCGCACTGCTTACATGGTGAGAAGTGACACCAATAAGGATATAACTATAGGGGGTAACTAATCAAGTGTTAATTGATCCAGTTATCGACCGAGGTTGAAAATGATTGAATTACTAATATCACTATTAAAAAATAGGGGTTGATGACCTTTAACTCTTAGGGGTATAAAAATTAGTCATAAACCTATTCTCAGACCTACAGAATATACATATAAAATTTCATCAAAATCAGTCAAGCCGTTTCGGAGGAGTATAAACACTAAAACTGTGACACGAGATTTTATATATATAGATTTAGGGCGATCAATATTCTTTTGCAGGAAAAACTAAAATGAAGAAATTACCAATACTGTTTTTTACTAGATAAAAGTATTAAAGATCTCAAGGAGCCTGATTTCTTAAAACTTGTCCCGTAACAATTAAATTACACACATATACACAATAGCACATAAGGTGTATAATACATTGTTTTTTATATATTTAATCATCTGTTATTGTATGTACATGAATTCAAATGAACAAATAGCTATGAATAAATCAGCTGTCTCTATATAAATATAATCGTTAATAAACAATTTTTGCATAAAATATTTTAATTAAATTTTTGTTGCCACTAAACTTCCATATTCATTGTCGTTCCATAATTATTTTGCTACGCACGAATTAGCGACCGGAATTTTGTTTTGGTGAATAATTTTAAAGTTCACACATGGTCCAGCTTACTACGATTTTGTATACAGATAAATTTCATAATAACTAATTGCTGGGTAAAATTTCGTTCACGTACAACTGCGAAGTTTAGTATCGAGTTTAATGTTCCACTTTTAAACTTAATTATACATGTGACACGAGTGCAAAGAAAATATCGCGACTTCCTAATTTATTATGTTATTAACGTAAAAAAAAGGTCGACACTTTTGAAGGGTCGGAGGTTATCAATTCGACTTTAGGTTTGTTTTTTGTGTATGTGCTTCGACAACTTCAACGATCGTAAGCCGTTTTTGATAATATTTTTTTATTCAAGATTATATTTCGAGAATTATTGCTTACTTACAAATAGCAAACATTAGTAATTTTTTTTTAAATCACAGACAGACTTTTTTTTCTTATTTGTAAGGATTAAGTTATTGCTGAAAAAAAAAGGATAAATTTATACTAACTGGAAACACAATTTCCTCCTATAATTTATACCACAGTACTCCGCGCCGTGCAAAAATTTAATACGTCACATAAAATATTCAAAGCGAAACTTATCCCCGCGTCTTCAGTCATTATTACTAGCCAGTCAGAGGATGAATAAAATATTACCACGTAAATTGGTGTCTCGGGATACTGCCTTACTAATTTACATCACTAAAACGTTCCGTCAAAGCTCTTGCTATACGCGTGCTATTTTAAAATATCGGATTATACTGTCAATGCAATTTTTGTAATAAAAAATATTTTGGAATAATATTTTATGTTATTTTTCTATTATTGTAATACTAACATGGAATTTGTGAAACAATTAAACTATGCTACAGTCATTATTTTTCCTCATTTATTAAGCATAGAAATAATTACAGTGAGTTATCTATAAAAAACAGATATAATAATGTTGTCGCTAAGTTTTCCCTCTTGGAGCCTTACAAAAATATATCTAACGAATCTTTTTCTATATGATAGAAATTTGATAGCCTTCACTTAAAAAAATCGTCAGCATATTAAGCTTTATCTAAAATATGTCCAACGTATTAACACACTATGTACAACCTACGTCCGACCTAAACTTATCGATTTAGTAATTTTTGCGTGAAACATAAACAAAACTTACTATTTTATATTATTACTAAAATGATGTATTTATATTGATAAATATTTAGAAACTAAAAATCTTTCGAATAATTATTTTACTAATTAGATAGAGATAATAATGAATTGATGATGAATGAATAGCAGTAACAAAAACTGCAACACTGACAAAATTTTCAACCGAAGAATGGAAATGAATGTCTTTTAAAAAGCGTAGTGATAGTATGCTTTTCAATCTTTTTTATTCAATTTCGCTGTAGGCTCTTTGTATAATACAAACAAAATAAGTGCAAATTCGTTTGGTAAAGCGAATGAAACAATAGCGCGATGCAGACTTAAATAAAAGATAGACACAGACTTAAAATAAAATCATCGAAATTCCGTTTGAACTCATTTAGCAGCGACATGAAAAGAGACTATTAATTGAATTTGAATAACACCTTAATGTTGTAGATTTTTAAGCGTTTTTGCTCATTTGTTTTATTATAGTTTCCGTTCGCGACTCAAACCATTTCCCGTTATTGTGGTAGTCTTAAGTACTTTAGTATGTCCTTTTCTGAACCCCTGACCACATTTGTGCGAAATTTAATGATTCAATTTCACCACAACAATTTTCATTAATGTAACTCCATGTAACTCCACATAGTCTATACGCCAAACTACAGGTACTATAAATAATTTCTTATATAAATAGATATTATTTATTTTTTAATTCAATATCTTTTCTTTATGTTTCTTCTTATACTAAAGTTCCACTACTAAACCGAATTAAATTACATCTAAGCAATGTGTTCATTATACTATTTTAGTACAGATGAAATTTATTTCGGATTACGATCATTTTTTTTATTTCAATTTATCTCAGATTTAAGCACATCCAAATTTAATGAATTTATGTAATAACATAACTAAATATAAGCAACATTAAACAAAGCTGCAAACAATTTCTTTTGTATAATTTGAATCAATATATATACTCAAAAAACAGACCGAAATAATTCAAAATTCGTAAATTTGTAAGCATGGTTTTAAGAAAACATGCCACTACGTATATCGGTTAATTTTTCAAATCGGCTGGTAAAAACAGATGTACACCAATTAACAGGTCAACTCATTAAATTACTCCGCGCCGCCTCTGCTAGCCTGATAGTCGTATCTTCAGCGCGATGACTTTAAAACGCTTAAAGGTAAAACATAAATTTGCTTAAAAAAATATATATTTGGAAAAAGGTTTTCTATGAAAACCACTATTATGAGATCCGGACTTAGCTTTAAGTATTTACACACATAATTTATAATAAACTATCACGATATTGATATTTCATTTGTTAAAGTATAGTTTTTGGTATTGTTGTGTTCCGGTTTGAAGGGTAAGTGAACCAGTGCAATTACAGGCACAAGGGATATGCTATAAAAATAAAAGTAAATTATAACCACCTGAAAAAAAAAATTGTTCCCATTGGCATAGATAGTTAAAGAATAGAATAATCGTTAATTTGCTTTTCTCAAAAATGGAAAGCTTGTCAACGGTCTAAGATTCAAAGTACCGGTCAGATAAGTTAAAAGAATTTCATAATACTTACCACGAAATTTGTTCAAAGTTAATGTTGGATGAATTATTACTAATTCAAAACAAGAACACACACATACGCCCTCAAAAAATCCTAACTGTTTTATAAGTGGTAGCGCTTAACGATTCATAAGTACTCTGTAAAACTCTACATGAATAAAAACAGTTTTGATTTTGAGTTTGTAACATAAAAAAAAACAGGCAATATTAAATAAATAAATAAATAAAACGCGATGGGAAATCCCTTTCAAACAAAATGGATAAGAGTGGACCAAGCGGACAATTTTGAAAGCTATCGGGATCCGATTGTGATCTCGAATCATCATATTTCATTTTACATCGTTCGAATTGCGTATTCAGTTTTTATACAAACGATTTACCTCTCAGCGTATCGGTTAGTGATGTTAACCAATCTTGATAGTGTTCCCGAATGCTTTTGATTTAAATTTGGATAAAGGGTTAAGATTACAGTGTAATGTAGTTAAAAACCGATTCTTTATCAAAATAAGATACTGAGATACTTCAACACCCAATTAAAGTACATGGTCCAAAAATACTTTATATTATAATGATATTATGAATTTAATATGAAAAAAAATTTTGGTTACACAATTATCTTTTGATAAGAAGAACTTCCTTCAAGATAAAGAATTGATAGGACTCGTAATTATTTTAAATTATCGTTAAAACTCAAAGGATAATCTTGCCAAGTTAACATATTGCGATAACGTTACATCAAAGACCTTTTTAACCATTCTGAAATGAGCTTATGGTTCAAACGACGAGAATAAATTAAAGTCGAACGTTAGTCTCGTTTCTTATGTTTCTTATGATACAAGTAAATTATATTTCAAAGGCGAAGCGAGTCTTACACTGGAGCTCATTAAATTTTTCGCAACTCAATTTACTCCCGATCCAAGGTTCAATTTTTCGATATAATCACCGATCAGATAATGGTAATATTCGCGAGACAAGAAGTAAAAAACGGTTTATCGAAGAAATCAGGGAATGCCCCGGGAGACAAGAGAATTAAGGAGTCCACTAATGAGATGTTGATTGCGTCCCGCGCCCCGATTGTCGCTCGCTTCTTTTGCATTTTATTTTTTCTCCTCATTTTTCTTTCCGCTCCAGCCAACAGTTGAAATGCAGAATGCGTCTTTGCCGGCTTTGTTGTTCGTCTGAGGACTTATGCAGATTTCATTAAACGTTTTCTCCACTCTGTTTAAGTTATATGGAGAAAATAAACTTTCGATTGCAAATTGTTTTGTCACTCGCTTTTTACGGCGCGCGCTAAGTTCTCTTTACAAATTAAGTTTCTCTAGTTTCGTTTTCAGTGACAAATGTTTTTCTTAGTTTTGGGTAAACGAATTTTTCTCTTGAGCTACATCGTCGACCCGTATTACTCGATAAAATTACTAAGCTAATTTTTTCTTTTACATAAAACACCTGAAATATTAAATAAAATTGTTCCAGAATAGAAAGAGTATTATTTTGTTAAATAACATATTATTGACATGTTATTATTTTAATTAAATTATTATCTTTATATATAAAAACAAAACCAATAAATAAAAATGATTTTGATATACATAAATAGATTAGAGGTTATTTAATATTTACATATAATTTTTTATTGTTAATTTTAAAAAACAAAATTAAATTAATAAAGATTTTACAAGTTTCAATTAAAACTAAAATAAAAACAATCTATGCTTTCCTTGGATAGCTACATAGCGTGAGCGGTGGCAGTTAACTTGCTCACGATCAGATCGCAACGTAAAGCGACATTGTTACCTCATCGCCGCTGTAACGGAGTTCCCAGCGGTATTTCACGCTTACCATTGTAACCTAATAAATTATACACGAGATCTTTGATTTATATTATCACATTTTTATTTTTGTAAGTTACATTTCTTTGAGCGCAATAGGAATTTCAGTTTAAATGCAAATGACGAGTAGTTTTGAATATAATATAGACAGGTTCGTAGGTACGCTGAGATATAATTAAAAAGTAACGTATTCGTTGTATGTCCCACTGCTTGACTGAGCCCTCCCCTACCTTTTGAGGAGAAGGTTTTTGAGCTTACTCTACCACGCTGCTCCACAGTTAGTTATTGCCACAATTTATATACAAAATAAGCACATTCAGTAGTAGTGCTTGCCCGGGTTTGAACTAGGAATTAGGATTCTCTATTATAATATATGACTCTAAAATTTATAAAATAACTTCTTAAGATCTAAATTCTTACATAGAATGTTTTCTTGTACATTAACACAGTGCCTAAAAAATTTAAAAAATAATATATATTACGTATTATATAAAAGGAGCTATAATTTTTAATATATTTATCCATACTTAATATTTTATAATTAAGTGGTAATATTTAATACTTTATTATATAATACTTTATTTAATATCTACAGACAAAGAATCGGTGTTTAGCTTAATTGCCAGATCTGTATATATGTATTGATTTATCAAAACTATTTAGTAACAATATAAAGTGTCAAGTGTAAATAGAATGCAAAGTACTTTTAAAATCATATAGATATTTTTTATTTGTCTCATTTCCCAGGGCTAAAGACAGATAGCTCCTTACCAAATTTCATCTAAATCACAAAAACCGTGAAAACCTTACAAATAGTCATATTAACTTTATACATATAATATTCGTATAGATATAATGTAATAATAATTAATTAACTATGCCAGAACATGAATTGACTTCATAGATAGCGAGATATTTTTCAATGTACTCGCTCCGAATATAGGGCAATCTAAAACCGTAGAAGATAAAGCCAGTAAATGGAGAATTCGAATCACGTACGAAGGCCATCTTGACGTTAGAACAAGCTCAACGGGCCATAGACATCCCACCTAGTGGTCTAAAACACAATGCTCTCGAAATGCTATCGAAAAATTCCAACCGAGCTGAAGTTAATAATTGGATTGCAAATACGATGTTCCCGATAATTGCTTACCGATTTTAGAGTTAATTGCGGTAAGGTAACGAGATTTTGGTTTTAAGATTTTTTTTACAGCTAAAACGGTGAAGGAATGTATATAAATTTATGCTTGGCTTAAAAATAGATGAACCAGTAATTATAGCACTTGAATCTCAAACTTAAATTGCGGGTTAAAGTGTTATGTAATTTTGATATATGCTTAATTTGTATTCATATCGCGCTCAACAGTGAAAAAAAAACACCTTAAGTAAGTCTGTGTTGTATTAAAATCTACCACATCCACCGATCTGCATTGGAGCAACAAGAGTGGTACCAAGAGTGGTACAAGCTTCTCACTTTTTTCTTAAAGGACACCCAGCAATAGAAAATACATATACAAGTTGTTATAATACTATTTATAATACGCCTTTCTCTTTCTATGGCTTAAAATCGTGTATTGTATGGTTCATAAATCATAGTCATTGTAATTAGACAGATTCTGTCGATGATATTTTTTGTAGATATTTATGATATTTATTAATCTTTCCTACATACTTTGCGTGTATCGGTATTAGTTCGCTCAGCGTTTTCTTCGAAATCGCCCAGACGGACAATTTTCACTCCGATTACGCTGATATTATGAGTTATATCTCAAAATGTAAACAGGTATACTAAATAGACCCCTTATAAATTAAAAACTTATGTAGAAGTTTCATATCAATCGCATTAATTGTCTTTGTATAAAACAAACAAAACACGATATGATATTATTATTATAAAAGAAAACAATATCGTCAATAAAAAAAAACACAAAAATATCATCAAAACTTGAGACCCTATTCATAACATTTCCATTTTAATATTCAATAACCGACTATGCGATCGCTCTATCGAACCTCGTCATTCGGAGCACGTCCCTCTGTCTTAACATCTGGATTGTTTCGCAGCGCCGCATCGTCTCCAGCTTGTTTAATATCGCAGTCCGGCACTTTCAGGTCTTATTCAGTATCCACGTGCCCTTTATATTAGCCAACTTTCAAACTAACTTTATTTCGCAGCGTTATGAAATTTTTAAAGTTTTGCCACTGGATCAACATTTTAAATTCACGAAGTTACTTAAATGTTAGTTTACATTTTATATTTTATAATACTTCATTACGTTAAATCGAAATAAATTTTACTAAAGTTTTATATTTATTTCGTTATTAAAAATCCGCACGAAGGCAAATGCGTGTACAAAATTAACAAAACTAAAATAGCTGAGAGGTAAAAGCCTAAAAAATGAGGCCGAAAGTTAAGTTCGAAGCGCCCAGTCGCTAGAATTCGATGCCATTCGTTGGCACTGGAGTTTTAATTTCGTTCCGCGGCCACTCGCAGCAAACCTTGTTACAAGTTTAAATTGGCATTTCTCAGTCATTGTGAGATGTTATTGAGTAACTTCTCTTTATATCTACGCTACTGTTAGGAATTTTTAAATACAGAATAAAACTAATTTAACAAAAGTGTAACTGTATTGCAATCATCGCAAGTTATAAAAAAGTAAAATAAAAGTATGAAAGGACGCTCTTTGTACCTACGTTCCTAACTTTATTATTTTGTCAGAAAAATGTTTGGAGTTCAAGTAGGATTTTTACATTACATTATTCATGATCCATCCCTATTGTCCTTGATTACAAATAAAAAGTCGATTATTAATATTAATTTTTATTGCTCTCTTGTAATACCTTAGACTATATTTTGGAAGCCCCTACTTAAGCTCTAGTAATCCGCCACGCTCTCAGATTGGAACGCAAAGCGCCCCGTAAAACGTAATAACATTTTTATAAAATCTTTCGCCGATCGTAATCTCTACATGTGGATATATCTCAGAGCACGTGGTCGATGGAGTGGGATTACGAGTGACGTAAATCTATACTTACACAACAAATAGATTCGATAGTTATACACGACGTATGGTTACATTTTTTATTTTCTATCTTCTTTATACCTTTACAAAGGTTTCTGTCATTCGAATTTCAAATCTTGGAACGCATTATTGAAGTTCTATAGTACGTTTGTGCTTAAGAAACGGAAAAGATAAAAATCTGATATGTTCCAGCCAGCCAACTCTCAACGTAGAGGTTATGAAATAAACTCTGAACTATCTTCTTTAATATGTAAGATTTATTTATTTATTTATTGCAACATAAAAAGTTAACATTAACAAATGTGATTGTTAACAACTACATAAGTCATAGACTGTGTTGCAGCCATTAGCGCCCACCTCCAGAAGGGAGACAGCGTTCCAACATTCAATATATGTTTACACAGTTCTTACGTACTATTATTTTTATAAACTTAATAATATTATGTGTGTGTGAGAGATGAATGTGTAGTGGGTTGTATGTGTATGTGAATGGGGAATGTAAGTCCATGTATGGAAGTGCGAGTGAAATGTGGGACACTTTTTTTTTTTTACAACTGGCGTATTTCTGAATTTACCAAATTTCTTAAAGATTAGTAATGATATAAACAAAAGTATATAGGGCTATATTTTCGCGCAGTTTTCTAACTCATCATAGGTTAAGCTATGGAGCCAATCATCTGTGACCCTTTTGCATTCTCTTGAAGTAAGTGGATAGATATTTAGAGCTTTATTAATTTTATTATATAATGTAGGGCTCACAAAATGATACTGACGTCTTACTACCGCAAGCCGGGCTGGGTTGGTCTTACACACTTTATCTGATCTACGTTTTTGTTGGCTAGGATTGGGGTCATAAACAAGTTCAGAGTGTTTATGAACTATGGTGTTAAGGATAAATGCATGTCTTAACGTAGGCACTTTGCAAAGGGCATAGAGTTCAATTGTAGGAAAACGTATAGGTTTGTGTGCCATAACTTTAAGTATTGCTCTCTGCGTCCTTTTCAGCCTAAGCATTAAACACTTTCCAGAGTAACCCCAAGGTGTTATACAGTAAGTTAAGATGGAGTGTGCCAGCGCAAAATAAACCATAGTAAGTGTAGGTAAGTCAGCAGATGATCTCAATTTCTTAAAAACATATATTAGGTTTCTGACCCGAGATACCAGTGATTATATTTAGTAGCTCCATGATATTGTGCTGTCAATAATAACCCCAAGGTACTTAATATTTGTTGTTCTCGTAATTAAATTACAATAATTATTACAGCTAGTTTCATACGAACACTTTCTGTGAGCAGTTAGAGTGAACGCAGATGTTGGCTGAGTTGCTAAGCGTGGTGCGAACGCTATGAATTTTGTTTTCTCCAGATTCAGTGTAAGTTGATTATTGGTAAGCCATTGCATAACAATTTTTAAGGCAGCCTCTGCACAGGAGCGTGTTTCGGCCCAATCGTTACCATGAACAATGATTACCGTGTCATCTGCATACATTATCATTTTCGAATTATGTAATAATCATTTGCATAGGTCATTGATGTAGATTAGAAACAGGGTAGGTCCAAGGACGCTTCCCTGTGGAACTCCGTAGCAGAGGGTTTCCTTCTTACTAGTATAATTACCAATTTTGACAATATGAGAACGTTCACTCAAGTAACTTTTAAAAATATTAAGAGACAACCCTCTTACGCCAATCTGTTGAATTTTCATGAGCAAGAGGGGGACAGACAGATACCTGAATACTATGGAATTTCTTATTAGATGTATGTAAATGTAGGAAAAATATCATAGAGTAGTAAAATTGTAAAACAAATAATTGGCCACAGTTGCCATGGCAACTGCTCAAAATATATTACAGGGCACAAGTGTGTGAACAAAACATATGTTCTCTCTTTTGACTCAATGTCATAAGCCCATGGTAACCATCGGCATGTCTGTAACCTTTACGTTTGTGTTAGTTTTGTTAATGGATTCTACGAAAGCTCGATGCTAGACTAGTTAAAAATGCTACAATTGGTAAATGTGTATCCCTGAATATATCGCAATCTACAGATCTAAGCTGTAGCTCAGATTCTGTAGATTGAGATATATTCAGGGAAAATAAACATCTAAGGGCAATAGACGACAACTGGATTGCAACGTCTAATAAAGTGGTGAATGACTTAGTGTATGCTGGAAATAAGTATATCCCAGAAATTGTCCAAACTGTATCCGTTGTGAAATTTGAAAAATTAAAAAAAAAAACTTTTGTTTACAACTAATGAGTTCGTGAGATGTCGCTAAAAAATTTATAAAGAAGATAACGATTATACATAATTTAATTAAAATAAAAATGATAATATTATTTACGAAACATTTAAGAAGATATTATTATAATTAAATTTATTTGGAAGTGTTTTGTATTACGTTAGTAGAGGTGGGACAGAATAGTGATATTGACTACTTACTATATTAAGTGATGTCGGGCAATGCGAAGCATTGGGCGTCGAGACATATAACAGAACGTTGCTCTACCTCCTGTCTGTGTGGTTCGACTCTGAGTACCTATTCTTAACAACTTCAGATAAGTATTTCTGTTAATTAGTTTAAAATTCTAATATTGTTTATTTATAATTATAATAATCTTGAATTGTGAAATATAATTTATAAATGTATATAGCGATAATTAAATAATTTTTTGTGATCTTTTATACTGAATATTACTACATATGACTTTATATACATATGAAATTAAAATATTATATATATCTTTTATTTGATTTTAATATCATTACATAACAAGTTCATAGATGAATAACAATTTAATAATTGCCCCCTTATCATATTGAAAATTGTTAACAAGTATAAAAATAGACAAAATAAAGGTCGAGTTTCTTTACCGGTTCTTCTAAGGTGAAGGTTTTCTCTTTCAAATTAATGGTAGTTTTTGAATTAGACTTTAGATTCTCAAACTTTGAATTAATATTTTTGTTCATTTGTATATTCACATAGTTGTTATAAGGAAATTGGCACAACCTATATTCAATAGTAACATATGAAATTGGCGTTTTGTACGGGAGGAATATAAAGTCATTTTTTTTTTTTTTTTGTAAAGTGTATTTAATTAATCAAAGTATGCACCGTTGTATCTATGCACTTTTCCCATCTCATAGGTAGTTCATTGATCCCTTTACTAAAAAAACCATGGGGGCGAGAATCAATAAACTCTTTGAAGGCGGTTTGGACTGCCGCATCGGAGTTGATTTTTTTTCCTTGTAAGAAGTTGTCCGGAAAAATGGTAATCTCTTGGAGCAAGGTCCGGGGAATACGGTTGATGTCGCAGACATTCCAATTGTAGCTCATCTAACTCAGTGGTTGTATGTTGTGCAGTGTGCGTTGTCATGAAGCAGCAGTGGCCTCGAGCGATTGACCAATCTCGGTTGTTAAACAGCTAGTTCTTCCTTCATGGTTTGCAGTTGCTGACAATAGATATCTGCCGTAATCGTTTCGCCAGATTTTAGAAAGCTGTAGTGAACGACACCGGCGCTAGTCCACCAAACACTCACAAGTAACTTTTTCTGAGTCAATTTTCGTTTAGGTGTACCCAGCGTTCAAGTTTTTTTACTTTCCCGATTTGCTTCAAGTGGATTAATACAGTTTTATCAAAAAACACATTATTACTGGATTACCAACAATAGAATCTGTGCGTTATGTTTTTCCTGTAATTAAACTCACTCATTTATCCTTCACACCGGAACGGCGATATTGCATTGCATTACTTTGCATAATATGTTTCAGATTAACACTCAGCATTTGTGAAGCAATTATATAGCCCTTATAATAAAATAAACTATTAATATGATTATACATTAAAAATAAAACAAAAATATTGAACAATATAACATAAATAATTTGTTAAAATAAGATTTTGCTACATGAAACATCCCAGCGGATAAAAAAATGTACGTATCCGAAGATATCAGATTAAAATTCGGAATTTTTGTTTGATCTTTTATATTTAAAATTTATCTCGTGCTGAATGATAATGAAAACATGTGTCAGAAAAAAATCTGATACGACGGATTTCCTAACAGAACATCTAGATAGGCAATACACACCTAGCTAAAGTCAAATGTCACTAATTTATAAAGCTGTATTGCATTTTTAAAAGCTGAGGGATACAAAGGATACTACATGGGATCTCATGTATGCATTAAATGAAGCGTCTAATGCAGCATGGCATGCAGCTTTGGAGCATTAGTAATACTAAAAATCTACACTTTTGATTGCTTGATACAGATGACGTTAAATTTTACGGGTATGGACATCATTAAGCTAAAACTTTTCGTAAAGGGTAGATTAAAACCGTTAACAATGAATTACAATTTCACCCTCGGTAATTCGAATAAATATAATCAACAATTCTCAATTAAAAGTTTTATACGATGCTATATAATATGAAAATAAACAAATGGGTATTTTTAAGGTTGTTTAAAATGTTTGCGAGATTACTTTTTTAATTTATTAATACGCTAATTATATTATGTTTAACATAACATAACGTCCTCCAGACCGATTTCGGCCACGGCGGCCAATCTCAAGAGAGATTAGCCAACTGCGCAGGAGATATTATAGTGCACAAGTGTGTTAGCTCTCATAATCCGATGGGACGGCAATCCGACACGACCGGGAAGAGTTCAGGCGCAGGACCAACGGCTTAACGTGCTTTCCGAGGCACGGGAGTGTACACACTTCCACCTTCCAAACTCCGGGCTGCTACTGATAATTTTTCTGACAGAAAATCCCAATAACTTTTTTTTATTGGCCCGACCTAGGAATTGAACCCAGGACCACCGGGTCAGCGGCCTTATATCTAGCCACTTGACCAACGAGGTAGTTGTTGAGGCATGTTTAACATATAATGTATTTCTTAAACATAACTGTAAGATTTTCTTCATTAAAGTGTGTAATTATGAGTAGGAAATACTAAAATGAAACAAAAATAAAAAATCTTAATTCAAATAGGCTTATACCGTCATTTTAAGAACAATTTAAAGTTACCATCGGTTTTAATAACAGATTATACCGAGAATAACCAGCAAAAATCTTAGAAGTTACTTTGTCCGACGAATAAAATAGCACATTTTCAAGGCGGTCACTTAAAACCAGTTAGTAATCATGATATTTAATGTCATGAAACCAACAAATATTTGATTTAATATAAATGAACGAAACAAATAAATGTTAAGCCTGAACACTTCGACTGAAAAGTTTAATGCTGAAAAATTACTTTCTTCTGGAAATGAAAGAATTATAAAGGAAGGGATCCTGCCCGGTAACTTAAAAGTTTTTCTACTAAGAACTTTCAAAGCTTAAAATTTCCTAGACAGATACTAACGACTAAGGTTGAAAGTTAAGCCTATTTTAACCATCTAGGCGCTGACTATTCGCGGTTCTACTTCTAGAAACATTAAACTATCTATCCACCGAATTTACAGCACTAAATAGCGCTAAATATATTTTTACATTGTCATCGAATACAAATGCAAGATTTATTATTGCAATAAATTAATTTGATATCATTAATTTCTATACCAATATTCAATATTTAATACAATAGATGAAACCGAATAGCGTTGAAAATATGACGAAAGACGATACAAGTTATGCGTAGTAGGACTAAGTACAAATAACACACAAGCAAGCTATGAGCACTCACACATGCATAACGCCTGAGATAAAACATTTATATTGAGCACCGCGACATACAGTGGATGGCTGCCTTTCTTAGCGTACCGCGACCACTCGCGCCAAACCTCGTTACAAGTTTAAATTGGCATTTCTCACAGTAATGGTTAGATGGTATTGGGTAACTTGGCTTGGTGTCTCCGTCACTCGTCGGTAATTCTTATTTAAAATGTATGAGCTACCGTTCCAGGAAAAATTGTAGCTCCACCACGAGACGAGCCCGTAGTCTGTCATGTAAATTTCTTATTTAGATTTTGTTTTATTTTGCGTTGCAGTAATTCTATTTTTATTGGAGATTTACTTAGTTAAACTTATTGCACTAATACGATTATTTATAAAACGTATCAATCGAATTATGGTTATCTAAGTCGAATGTAGATGATTTATGTTTGTTCACTAAACCTAAGAGCCGTATACTTACGGCTCTACTGAGCCCAGCAGTGGGACCTTCACAGGCGGTTACTGTTACTACATTTATGGATTAAAATTTGAATTTTAAATTCAATTACCAAGTGTTAATAATGTTTCAAATTTAACTTCGTAAATTAACGCACTGGATTAAATAGATTAGAACCTGTTGTCTGACATTTACTTACTTGTATTTAACTGTGGCAACAATATCTGTCTGTTCTAAATGACTGATCGGGCCTAATTGGATTGAACTATTAAATGATTTTCTGCATCGAGACCAACGAACACAAATGTTTCGCAACGCAAAACTTCTTTCAATGTACCGATTGATTCATCTCGCGCGTACAATTACAAAAAAAAAAAACAACAAAAAAATATAAAGCGAGTTTTAACATAATTATAGCTATATAAAAACTTAGAGCTATCAAAGAAAAAAAATCAAAGCAAAAGTTTAATCTTTGTAAAGAAAGTTTTTACAAAGTATGGGCAGAGGGCATAAACGATAAAACTCCAATATTACATTACGAATAACTTTCATAAAGATTTATTTTTTATTTATATACGTTTTTTGTTTCTACAAACATTATAAAAATAAACACGATTAAAGTTCACTTTATATAAAAAAATGTTATTTTTTTTTAAATATATTAAAAATAAGAAAATTATTATTTAGTTTAATAATGGAATTCATGCGAACGCGAATTTAAAAATTATTAATAAACTTATGGATTTTCGTTGAGGATTGTAGAGTGAGCACTGCGGCTAGTTAACCTTTGCTACTACAGCTATCAAAGGTTCGTGAATGAAAAATATTAGTACAGAACTAATAGATTGTCGTCTGAGAAAAGATATGTAACACAAATTAACTTACTAGCTGATCACTTATATAAATTCCTTTATTATATCAGACTGAATAAAACTAGTATCAACTCGGTGGTAGAGCTTTGTGCAAGCTCATCTGGGTAGGTACGAACCACTCATCAGATACTCTACCACAAAACAGCAGTACTTTGTATTGTTGTATTACGGTTTGAAGGGTGAGTGAGCCAGTGCAATTACAGGCACAAGGGACATAACATCTTAGTTTCCAAGGTTGGTAGCGTATTGGCGATGTAAGCGATGGTTAACATCTCTTACAATGCCAATGTCTATGGGCGTTGGTGAGCACTTACCATCAGGTGGCCCATATGCTCGTCCGCCTACCTATACAATAAAAAATAAAAAACAAACACTAGTACGAACAAGTAATCACATTGCTATTTTGGTTAGAAGGTTATGAATAGTTAACAGTATTCCAAAGGTATCCGAAGAAAGCGTAAGACGTGGGTCTTGGAATTACCGGAAAGGTTTCTCGCAGGCCCTTCCGGTTGAGTACAAATCACTCACCTGTTACTCTAACGTTTAAAACACCTAGTATTACTAATAATAGATATGTTGTAGCTTATAATTGTATACCCTTTAGTTGCTGGCTCTTAAACTTGTTAAGGATTTGTTTTTACCTACAATTAACAAAATTACTATAATTTCAACGGCATGAAAAAATATATAATGTAACCGATAAGCGTTCATCAAAAAAGGTTATATGTAAAACAATGAGGATCACACAATAATTGATAGTGGTTCTTTTTTTTAAATCGATACATTTAGATATAAATGTAAAAATCGTATGTTGAGTAGTGTCGCGTCAACAATTTTCTTTTACTCCTGTATTTTATCGGATTTTTAATCCCTCTATTTGAAAGTAGACAAATCAATTCATTTATACGTGTATGTAATAAAACTGTAACATTTTTCTCTATACGTCATATTTTTCTTCCTTTTCTCACGTAAACGTTTCTAAACATGACGCGTCCTTAAAATTATACTTCCAATTGTCGCGCACATATCAATTATTATCATAGAATCACCGCCTAAGAAGGATCACTTCAAAAGCTTACAAATGATCAAAAATAAAATTGTATCCATAGACCGTACGTTGTATCGTTCACATTTATATAACGCATGTAGCCCGCGCTTTATAAAGACAATATCTGGGACAGAAATACGAAATATACCGGACATTCGTACAAACATTTGTTCGGATCTTGCTGAAAATTCTATAAAGACAAGCGTCGGACACTGACGTCGCCCACATAGCTTTGTCGACGAGGAATTCTTACATTAGCGGTTAACCCATTTAAATGTACCAGTGAACCTTTTTTTATGTAAATTTACGTAATTCGTTTTTCAAAATGAATGACTTGAACGTTTCATTTCACGAATGTATTATATAAAATGCCTTAAGAAAATTGTTATAGTTTAAAAGGTTATTAATTAATGATCGAGTTATGTTTGAGATATATGTTCGCTATATGATTAAGTATGACTTTACCTATATCGTAAGACGTAAGTAGGTAGTAAGGTCGATCGACAGTTAAGTGATTAGATTATTTCAATTTATAAGTATTATTAATTAGTATACATTAAAAGTTATATGTATTAGAAGTAAGACTGAAAAATGTGTTTAAGCATTTGCGTGTGTTTGTCTAAAGCAGTTTTTGAGACCTATTAACGCACACACAGGGTAAGATCGACGACTGTGCTGTGACCAAAAATAACATGACGCTTAAAGCGTCTGTCCCCTCTCCACCACATTGTCTACTTCCTTCTGTGCGTGAAGCGTATATTATATACATTCTTACTTCTCGAACGAGACGGCTATATCTTTCATTTGTAAGACGCATGCAAATACTGCCTCATATTAAGAAATAAAAACAATTATCTACTTTTATTCAAATTAAAAGAGTCTTTATTTACCATATTCTCATACAAGAAATTATAACGATCAAAACCACAACTAGATACGAGTATGACAACATAATTCTAAACAAAACAACGAAAACGTACAAAAACAATGAATATTTACGCGCTACTGGAGTGTTAACTATGTTAACGTAACACCCTCCCTTATTATAATAGCAAGCAACATCGTCTGTGTGAAGAGGTTTTGCATAAAATGCATTTTTTTTAAACTCGGTTTCATATTTACGCCCTCAGCGAAATGCGCACATTCAACAGAATAATAATGAGAGTGTAGTGCTTTCATTTCACTTGTTCGAACTACGTCTTGTTTTACTAATAAAACTGCAATGTTGGTGTAGTGGCTAACTAATAAGTCTACCGAGTCCAAGATCATGGGTTTGGCCCCTTGGTCAGATCAATTATACGTAATATATAGTGTATAAGCACTTCAAGCTCTGCATCTGAATTCAGAAAATCCCTGTCGGATTGCCAAATGGATAATAAAAAATAACATAAATGGTTGTCTAGGAGAATATCATCATTATATTTTATTAATTTATAATAATAAAAGAGGTGAGTTTATCTGTGAAGTATGAGAAAATATTATAGAGTTCTGCGAAATATTATATTATATTATCCCTTAGACAGTTTTCAAATATAGGGTAAGTTCTTGTCATATTTCCATGTAATTGAATCGCAGAGGCATGTATTTTTAGTTTAATCACTTTAAAAATACTATCTCGGTTATTTTATATTATATTTATCAAAACAAAAAAACATTATCATTACTATGAGCTTACATAAAAAATACCATTTCATTTAGATCGGGCAAAGAATACATTATTGTTTTAACAAACTTGTACAAGTAAATGTGCTTGTTTTGGATGAAGGTCTGCTTCATACATCTTTTTGGCCCCGCAGTGAGACAACACATCTAGATGGTTCCAATACATCAATCTTATCCAACAATTGTTTGTCAAAACCCGGGCAAAGATAACTTTGAAAACAACAGTTTACATGTGCTTAATTATTGCTTATAATTTTATTCATGTGTATGTTTGTGCGTGTTGTGTGTATGTTTCCGATGTAATACATCAGCATTCAGGTGCGTTATGGAATATAATGCACGATTTCGTCTCAATTGAAGTCCTTAGACTAACAGTGGGACGATTACAGGCTGTTACTTTTTCCTTTTAGTGAGACCATTACAGATATTTAATGGCTTACTGCTTAATAGCCCAAAACATTATCCAGAGCAAACCCGTGAGGCTCAGATCCATCGTAGTGTACCTAGTAAATATGAGGGTATGGATGACACTTTATTTAAAAAAAAAAATTAAAGATTAAGCCCAAAAAGTTAATATACGACCAAATGACTACATTCCCAAACGAACTGAAATCTAATCCTAACCGAAGAAACGTGTCAATCCAATTCGCCGAGCTATCTGATATTAACAAAGACCGTTCAAATGGAGCATAGATTCCGAATCGTCTAAAGAGGTTTCATTCCTCTATTGAAATCAACATTCGGTTAGTGTTTAACGTTTAATGAAATTCTACTATGTGGATTGTGATATTAAAGAGTGTAAGTGTATTTAAAATGACATTACGTCATAATTAACATTACAACAAAGTCTGAAGAGTGACATATGATTTTTGAATTAAAGAGAAATCTAATGATGCCCAAAACAATATCTTTACGTCTAAGCGTATAGACTTTTCCGTTCAATTATTTAAACTTAATGTTTGCAGTGTTTGAGGTCCGGAATAAATGTTTTCTTATTCGTATTCTTATAAATATATATATGAACATATAAATACAATACACACTAAACATATGGTAAAAAATGACATTACTAAGTGAGGTTTCTTTTAACGCGAAATGAGCCGGATAATCTCTTTGCAATTACTGTTTATATAACTTACTCACAATTTAAGTTTCCATTGCTGATGAATGTAATTGTTTGTTAGAACGCATTTTTTAACAATTATACAATCATGCTACGCACCTTGGACGGGTAGCAGTAACCCAAATGTTGTTGAATTATAAAAAAATACATAGATAAAAAAACCCTGAAAACCACTACTAAAATTCATCTTTAAAAAAAAACGTGTGCGTCTCGGGACGCTCGACAGAAGAGATAATATTTATTATTAATTATAATATATAAAATATGATTTAAATAGTAAGTACTTGAGAGTTGCTAAATTATTATAAGTACTATCTGTATACGCTAGATGGCGTTAGGTTGGTAACTCTCAAGTAAAGCAGTCCGCGTCGGTAATAGTGGCACCGTAACTCGTTACGTTCCGAAGCGGTTTACCCTCCCATAAAAGTTATCACTTCAAAATATAATAAGATCTATAATATCATAGTTTTAAATCCGTACAAAATAATGATACCTCAAAAATGTACGTTTATAGAAATGTAAATTTATTAAAAATTAAAGAAAAAATGTTCTACCACTATACAGTTCTATAATAGTTAGTATTGTAGTGTCCCAGTTTGAAGGCTGAATGAGTCAATGTAATTACAAGTACAATTGGCATGACATCTTATTTTCCAAGATTGATAGCACATTAGCAATGAAAATTATTGCTAATGTGCAATAATTACAATGATGACAACTAACTATTATGTAACCAAAATTGACAACTGGCAAATGCCAGATCTCCTATTTAATAAATTACATAAAGAACTTGACAAAATTATATAAACATATATTATATATTTTTCATCAAATTACGATTCTAGTATTTCTTACCTACCAAATATTCAAGGATCTGATATGAACCTCTTCTCATCACTACGCAGCCCATAATCTATTATGAGTTATCAAGGCTTGAATAACTAAGATTATGTAAAGTCCTTTTGTATATCGTTAGTTTCAAATTTCTGTCCAATAATCTTCTTGTAAACAAGACCCACGCACACATCATATTCGAAATAGGCCGAAACACCTACATTTCAATTCAAATACACGTTACAATATTTCATATATGTATTGTTAATATCGTCATACCCTACTATCACTGTTTCAAAACTATTAAATGATAACCACAGATAGATTATTATTTCCTAAATAACATATATTCGACTGTTACATTGGTTTAGTGGCTAGCTCAGAAGGTTGGAACCATTGAGGTCACCATTAAAAAGTAATGGGGTTTTTCTATCAAGTAATACTCACCCCGTCTGAAAGTTAGTACTTTTGACACTCCCGAGAATGCACGTAAAGCTGTTGGTCCTGCTTCTAAGCTCTATGGGGTCATGTCGGAACTACCTTACAATAGTATTATGAAATTTAAGGAACTATAGTGATTGCCTGAATTCAAATTCGTGAAATTCTGTTAAAAACTACAATATATCCGTTTAGTCATATCGACTCTTTATAATATTTTGAAGTATGTTTTATAAATACTTTACAAATGATTTGTTCACCAAGGAACAAAGCTTATAAAAAGCTTATCAAACAAAAAATATATGCTTCACATTGAGAAGACCCTGATCTTCATTTGTCGATTAAAAAGAGGATACCTCGAAAACCAGAGTAGTTTAGACCTAAAAAACTAAAACATTTAACAAAATTCAATATCAAAGTGAATACAAAGATTTCGTGCTTTGATAGCGAATACTAATTTTAAAATAATTACCACTATTTAAAAGTATTGCCATTGTATTGCCACGTCTTTAGCTAAGTGGTCTCATAATAGTCGAATAATTAAAATGAATGCAATAATCCGATCTTACTTCTATCTTAAGCATAAATAGACTCAACTATGACATTGTTAATCTTCAAAGCAACCTTGTTATGAATTTCCATGGAAAAGTAATTAATTTATTTCATAAATCTGTTTTATTATAAAAGTTCGTCTGGATAGCTTGGTAATATATTAACATCTACCTAAAGGGAGTGGTTCCTCATATTTAGTCGCATCATACTCACTAACTTGGTGGTAGAGCATTGTGCAACCTCGTCTGGGTAGGTCGGTGGTACTACTCATCAGAAATTCTACCGCAAAACAGCAGTATCTGGTATTGTTGTGTTTCGGTTTAAAGGTTGACTGAGCCAGTTTAATAACAGGCACAAGGGACATAACAGCTTAGTTCCCAAGGTTGGTGACGCATTGGTGATGTAAGCGATGGTTAACATTTCTTACACTGTTAATGTCTAAGGGCGTTAGTGACCACTTATTCGTCCACCTACCTATCCTATAAAAACAAATACTTACTATTTAGTTCACTGTCAAACAACAATATGTTTTATGTTGCTCTTGGTATAAGCCAAATAGATTAGAGCTATGAATCGGACGAAAAATATAGTTAATATTTCTTACAATGCCATTGTTTATGGGCGATTTAACAACAAGTATTACGTCATAAATAAAAAATGCCCATTTAAATACTAAAAAGTTTTTCAGACATCGCAATCCGACGTGTTTTATTTTTAAAAGATGCCAATTATTTTAACATTGTTATTATACTTGTTCTTTTCTTCAGAAAACCACTTAACCTTGTATAATACATTAACTTATTACAAGAAGTGAACAATACAGTAAGCACATAATAACAAAAATTACATAATTTTTAATGAAAAGCTTTACACAAAAAGGCCAGCGAAATAAGGAACGTCATAGTATGTCAAAAACAAAACATAAAGTGGGGGTGTAATAAGCACACGCTACCATAAACGTGAATATTTAAAAAGTCGCACAAATTGTACTGGTTGAAGCACGCGTGAACGCGAGAATAATATTCGCCCACGCGACATAACGAGTGATCATAATTTTTGCAAAAAAGTCCTCTTTGGTTTCTGGTGCGTGTCACGTGTACAAATACGGCTTAACGGTCGAATTACATCGATTTCGTTCGATAATAAATTCATTTTGTTGAATTATTCACTAACGATTTATACAGCTTTTAGACGTATTTATAACAAGCAGGATTACTTGTGGTAGGACTTTGTGCAAGTTCGTCTAGGTAGTACATGGTATTATTGTACACCGGATTGAAGGATGAAAGAGCCAGCGTAATTACAAGCACAAGGGACATAACATCTTAATTCCGCATAGGTGTTGCGCATTAGTGATGTCAAGCGATTGTTAACATTTTTTACAATGCCAATGTCTAAGGTCCTCCAGACCGATTTCGGCCACGGCGGCCAATCTCAAGACATTAGCCAACTAGCAGGAGATATTATACTGCACAAGTGAGTGCGCAAACACAGGTGCACTCTCTTTTCCTTAGCTCTCATAATCCAATGGGACGGCAATCCGACACGACCGGAAAGAGTTCAGGCGCAGGACCTACGGCTAACCGTGCTTTCCGAGGCACGGGAGTGTACACACTTCTAACTTCCAGACTCCGGGCTGCTCGTGAGAATTTTCTGACAGAAAAACCCAATAACTATTTCTTGGCCCGACCTGGGAATTGAACCCAGGACCACCGGGTCTGCGGCCTTATATCTAGCAACTAGACCAACAAGGCAAACCAATGTCAAGCAAAATCAATTCCTTTATTTATAGATTGTCAAGATCAAGAAAATTATGTTTTGAATTACCTACCAGTCAAACTAAACTTACTTATTTATTCATGTTAATTGTACATTAAGATGTCACCGGTTCGTGACGAAAATTTTACCTACAAGAAACTCAGTCACGAATATCCTTCATATTCTTCCAGTTATCCTTGAATGAATAATTTGATACTATGTCGAATGAATAATTTCATGTTATGTTTCATAGTATGTCTTATTATCTTGTTGGAAAATCAACGAATATTAATTCAATGATATTATTTTACCATCTAAATAACTGTGTTTTCATGTGTGATTAATGCTTAGTCTATTAATTCTTTTTTAGTATATTTGCTTATAATGCAACAAATGCTAGAAAGTCTGCGATTTTTTTTTACACAGATACGTTTTCAAAGGATGTGTTAAATTTACTTTGGGGAGGAAAATATCAACATAAATACAATATTGTTTTCTTTAAGTAGATAACCATAACAGCCTTTAGATATCCTACTTCCGGGTTTCCTCGCCTTCTTGAGGAGAAGATTCGCAACTTATTCCAGCTCTAATGAGTGTACACACGTCAGAATATCATTTGGCATATGAAGGTTTCCATACGATGTTTTTCTTCACAGACGAGGGTAGAATAAATTATAAACACAATTTAACCACTAACAAATTCAATGGTGCCCGTCCAGATTTCAACACGTGATCTTTATTTCATATCCATGAGATCTTTACTCAGGACTAGAGACTCTTACTTGAAGTTGTAAAAATAATAACAAATTTCTCGTTAATGTTTTCTAATAAAATAAAACTAAATACACTGTTGATACAAAATTCAATAGCCAACTTGAAATTATGTTATACATATAAAGCGTTCTACCGTGTTGGAACTTCAACGTGTTTATGTTTGTCGGGAATTGCAAACGTAGTGGCCAGGAATGCCCGTACATAAACTGATTTACTGGAAGGTCCAATTCAGCCCGTTTTCTTGAAAACTAGCCAACGAGCCGTTTTGCTTGCAATTTGTTTTCCTTTCGCAGAAAACGTTTCTGTGTTTCGAAATATTTTCTGTCCTTTTTCGTTTCATGGTAATAACATAGTGAACGAAAGAAATGAATTTGTGATAAATGTTTCTAATAATTTATTTTGAATATCAAAAGTTGAATAAAACTTAGTTTTGATCGTAACATACCCTTATGATGATGTCATCATATTATCAAAATATGATATATCAATCAATATAAGCAACTATATGAAACTAAACTTTAAAAATAAATTTAAATTTAAATAATGAATTAAAATAGCTTTCGAGATTAATTTTCTTGAAAATGATTAGATTACTTGCGTATTAGTACTTTCATGAAACTTCTATATTAAAATGTTCTAAGGCTTTAGCTTCTACACGTATAAAATATTTACTGGAAATTATTTTCCGTATTTTGAAACGCGATCAAATCCAAGGCAACATTTGCATTTCAAATGAAGGAATTTGCGTTTTCGAATGGTCAATGATATTTTATAAGCTGGAGGTTGTATCCTTTGATAAAATTTGTATAATTTTTTGGTCATTACTTTGAATATAAGAAGATTAATTATATATTTATTAATAATTTGGTTTATACATAACAACAATATATATATATATATATATATATATATATATATATAACAACAACAAGATAAGAAAAAAGAACCGAGAGAGCCCAGTTGTTAGAACACGTGAATTGTAACCGATGATTACAGGTTCAAACCCAGTAGGTACCACTCAATTTTCATGTTCTTTATTTGTGTTTTTAAACATGCACATGTGATGGAATAAGCAACACACCTACTCACAGGGAGAGGAGGCTTTAGCCCAGCAGTAGGACTTTCACACTTTTTATTTTTAAGCGTATATTGGAAATAGTGTATATTGGAAATACTTGTGCACGTAAATTGTTTTTTTTCCGCTGCCGTAATATGTGGATAGTTGAATGCTCGATTAAAACATGCGCTTACCAAAATTTATCGAATTTTACTCACGCAGGTTTTAATAGCTCTTTTCTAGCTGCACCTTGACCATAATCCGAAGTTAAAAAACAGTATTATTTTATTTAAACATTGGAAGAAAAACAATTAATAAATACAAACGAATGATTATTATCATTCAAAAAGCAATAAGTGTAGTGTTTTAAGTTTAAAATAACTTAAAAGCATTCAATTCATATCGAAATATTGAAGTTTATTTATACGTTCAAACAATTAATGTTATGGATTCCTTCGTAATATTCTCTTTCATTTTCATTTCTCATTCATTCTGTAACCTGTCATATTGAACACATCACTTGAGTGCTGGAAGTCGAATGTCAATTACGCGTTATTTATGAATAGTTTAGTATGACGCTTGTGTATTATGAATAACGACGACTATGAAAACATAGTTAGCCTATTGATTTCAACGTAACCATACTTTTTTCACATAATGCAGTAGTCATTAATCTGACACGAGTTAGAAATCTTAGTAAAATTTATATTTTAGAAAGTAACAACAAATCGAGAAATTAATATATTTTAAAAAATATGTTTTATTGGCTCAAATCAATATATTCTGCTAGACGTCATTCATCATGAAAATATAATTTTAACAAAGTTGAGGGACACAGCGAAAAACTAAGGTACAATTTTTTTGAAATTGCTCATAAACGAATGAGTCTGAGAATAGCAACGTTGGAAACATTATTTATGTACACCTGTGAATACAATACCGGTAGTACGTTCTCAATGTAGATTAAACGTAATTTCAGAAAACACGTTGAACATGATCAAGGGGAAGCAATAAATGTTTCAAATAAATCAATATTTAAACTGTAACAATGTATACAGACGTTGAATCTTTTCGTCTTTAAAGTGAAATATCTCTTTGTAATCTTCATGAATAATATAGGATTAACGGGATTGTCGCGGATCTATTCTTAGGCAGAATTCCCTTTTATCTCATCGCTCGTTCCACGGCTTATACCAATCAGTAAGATATTTTACTTACCGGTAAGAAATGACCTAGTATTCCATCTTTTAAATATTAGACGTAACGTTACAGATTCTTTATTTCGGTGAATTTGAATACGTTTCATTTGAATTAAAGGTTAATTCATCGTATCGTTCCATTTCATTCTAAATTAAAATTGTACTTTCATGTTGAGAAGAATGATCAGAAGCTTAAACAATTACGTCACTTTACAACAGAGTTATAAATATGTCAAAGTAAAAGGGTTGAAACATAGCAGAGTCCATGTAATATTAATAGCTTTAAAAACAAAATAAAGTGCCCATTTAAATATTCACCAAAAAACGAAATCGCATCTGTTTCCTAACATTGTGATTCTCGTTCTCGAAATTATAGATACAGGAAAATTATTCTATTAAGATTATCATAACTCCACATGGAGTTAAAAGAAATGTTTTACACGCGATAGATACCACCAACCAACCAACCAGAATCAACAGTTCGTTTTCAATTGTTGGTTTTCAATTTAGCCAATAATAGGATTATGTTATTTATATCGATTTTAATTCTCGACATTAATTGCGAAAGACCGCGAAAGCCGCGAAACGCAAGTTTTTCACAGCTTCGCTTCGCTCCCCCGTCGGTGTTGGTTTATAGCTTCTTTTCCGAACTGGTAGTAGTTTCCAGTTTGGCAATCAATAAGAAAGTGTAATACTTCAATATTGAATAAAGTATTTTGAATTTTGACCAAGGGTTCGCGCTGGCTTAAATTGTATCACTGTCAACAAAACCTTGAACGTTGCGAGTGTATAGGGCTAAATTTTTCGCGTAGAGATCGCGCGCGAATTGCTTTTGAGTGTTTAATCTGCTTAATGCACTAGTAGCAATGGTTGCAGAGAACTTGGTTTAAAGCAATGAAGGTTTCTTTCAAGATTTCGTTGTCAAGAAAATTACAGTAGGAGTTCGGAACTATAAAGCACCAACCGCTGGTTCTCTCTTTCCAGTCTTACTTCTTCTTCTTTTCTCTGTTAGTATTTTATTGGTATAGTTTCAAAATGTGTTATTCATTCAATTATTTTGTTCTCACTTGACTATTACATTTGAAACTCATTGCAACTATCATCGTGGCGATATTCGTCTGATTAGATTATAATTATTGATATATTTAAATTGTACGTAGTTAGAAATTATTTTCTATTTTTAAATATTTTTTGCATCTGTGTGTAGCTACGTACAAACTTTTATCTACAAACAACAAAATCTATGTAAAAAGTAGACGAATATATTTTATACTTTGGGGTTGAGATTTTTGCAATCAAGTCTAGATAGGTATCACCCGGTAATCAATAATACTACCTCGAAATGACGATAACTAATATTATTTTCTGCTTTAATGTTTGAATAGGCACAAACGAAGTATCGTATATCCAGTTGTACATAGGCAGTGTATCGAATGATTATTCTTACAAGTGAGTCATTTGCCAGATTACGTACCCATGTTACTTGTAATAAAAAGTCAATAGTGCGGAATTCATTCAAATTCTCTAGACTTAATATCGATATTAATCAGTCATCCTGTCTCCAGACGAGGCAATAAGATGGTACGCTATATCGAATAACTCACTCCGAAGTAATGTATGTAAAATTGTCCATTCGAGAAACAATATTGTTTTAAATAAATCCCTTTTTAAGACTGTTATAGCAATCTATTGATACTTACAGCAAAATGGACTTTGACAAGGAATAATTTGTATATGAAATGTATAATAAGATGGGTGGGTGTAAGGCTACATTTTGTGAAGAGCGATATTTAATTGCATGTTGAATTTTAAGTTTTGAGGTCTATCGGAAAATAATTTCTTGTCGTTAGAGGATTAATATAAAACTCCTCAATATTCCCATCGAATACGTGTTGTAAGTTATCGAGAAATTTAAATATCTACAGAAGATATATAACCAAGTCATTTAAAAAGCTGACTTACCTTATCCCTCGCTACCGCTATGTATTTAGAGTACGAATCTACCATTAAAACCATCTCTATGCCGTTCGAAGTTCGTCTAATCTCAAAAATGAGGTCATATTAATTTATCCCAGTGCACTAGAAAGATTTAAACTTCAATATTATCGATCGAATAAAGTTGATGATGATTTACGTTTTTCATGATTTTTCACGTTTTTCATGTTTGATGATTGACGTAAGAATAAATTTGAACATTTTAACATCCTATAATGGTTTTCTTTACAGGAAAGCATATTATGAAAAACAATTTATTGTCTTTTGTCATCTTGGATTCTTTAGAGTATCCTTAAAGTTGTTTCATTGCCAACATTTATGTTTAGTCGTGGGCTTACTACCAAGTAAATACTTTATTACACCGAGAATGCCGTTAACAAGTTGCCAACTGTAACTATAACAGATGTCTAAACATAAAATAAACGACTGTACCGAATTGTACCCTAACAAGTCTAGGCTACGTCGTCAAGTAGGAAATATGTCTTGGTCTGGAACAGTTTCTTAAATCAGTAGGTCAACGGCGCGTGACTTGGCGAACGGAGCTGTCTTAAATTTTTCATCTTTTATCCGCTTAAAGAGAATACTTTGATAACTGTCAAGAGTATTCGAGGTAAGTTTAAAAATTGATTTCTTGTTAACAGGCTGACGGTGTTACGTATTCTTTATGCTATTACAAAAATATCTTATCACTTATTTAAGGAATTATAAATTTTATAATACTTATTTAATAATTTAATAAAATAAAATAAGAATTAATGAAATTAACATTCTTCAAAATCTAAAAGCACGATATTAGTTATGAAACTGGTGGCTATGTCAAAATATATTGCTTACTAAGATAATACATTAAATATTTTGACACTTAATTGTTTAAATAACAACTTTTGGCCATTTTTGAGAGAAGGAAACACGTGTGGCAGAGTTTTATCAACGTCAAGTCATTTTATCTAGACCATAATATGAATTAAAAACTCAAATTAAGCACCGGCATGAAAACTAAATACTGGTTTTGAACCCTTAATATTTTTTTAAGATTCACGTGATCTATCCACTTCAATAAACAATAAATAAACATTAGTTAAACTTCCTTTAAAATATAAGCTTTATACACTTTAATAATGAATAGCAGTGTCACAATATACTCGTAATGCGTCTGCAAATCCTAATATTGATCTAAATGTAATATGGATACCAGTTGGCTAGCGATAGCCGTTATGAATAAAGCAAATTTTACACTCTATACTATTTTCTCTTTCAACGTTTTATAAAACATTCGTTTCTTTGAAAGAGAATTAACAATTGCTATGTATCCATGTATTGTATTTCCGTTCTAAAAGCCTACATTTCTAAGTTATCTTCCTGTGGGTGTCCAGATTAAGAGTAAACTTTAGTCTTCAACTTTCCTATTAATGTCAACGTCAGACTATATTATAGATATTATTTTTATTTGAGACAAAGAAAGTATTTATACACATATGTATCTTAAAATAGATAAATAAAATATATTGAACGAGCTATCCGCATTTTAACTAAATATATTTTTTTTGTTTTGGTATAAATATTACGTAGAGGCATTTATTAAAAAAAAAACTTTTTTATAAGTATTTTCATCTAGGTTTAGTACGACGTTTATGCATCTGCCGATATTGTATTTAATAAATACGAAACCGCATTTACGTTTAGAAAGAAAACAAAAAATTTGCAGCTCTTAAATATATCGCAATCTTTTTCCACCACGTTGCTTCAGTTCTGGTTGGTGAATATCCATCATGAGCAGATTTCCGAACGATAATTTCCTCCAGCGCTTCACCTTGTATTATAAACACAAATTCATTGTTTCCCAGATTTGAACTCACGACTTGGTGATAAAATTTTCGTATTCTATCTTCTATACCATCACTGCTACTAACAATATACATATACATACATAAGAGTAGATCCAAGAACATAAGTACCGACCGTTGAAATTCCGTAACCCGAAATAACTGAACGAAATAAACGGGGCACAACTAGTGGATACAACCTCTCGTGTCCTCTTTATTGTCCTTTAACAATTAAGGTCCCTGTGCTTGTAAAGCTTTTAATTTCCTCAAGTAAACTCTATCTCAAAGAATGTTAAGTTAATTAAATACTAAGAACTCATTCAATGTAAACGGGACTTCCATTGAATGAGTTCTTAATATATAATTCCCCAAACCCCTCCAAAACCTAACATTAAACGGATCCCGGACGGGATCTGTTTAGGTTGTAAGGGAGAAAATTTAATACAACTATTAAGCTATAACGTATTGGTATTATACTTGCCGCATCTTATTGAGAGTAAAGCGTTTTTATATGATTACTAGGCAATACCTGGGTTTTGCAAATCCACTTTATATTGCTTTATAAAACAATATCGGATTATCGCGCACGCCATCTATTGTACGTTGATCGTACTACGTCAGAAACCTTCATACGAGTGTCACAACGACTGTACAAAGTATCAACTCAGTCGAGTGAACAATGTATTAATGCATGGAATACAGACTTATGTTTACATGTATTGCATGAAGTATTTGTCCTTATATCAAATATTCTGTTTGTTGTTTAATTGCTGTGTAAAATATATTTGAGGGGATTCTTATATTTGTAGCTGTAATAGTTATGACGAATAAAGAATGATCAAGACTCGGTCAGAATTGGTGAAGGTTTTCTACAAAGCTATAACAACGCGTCATCTAGGAGGATATAGAGGAAAATTGCGGTTCACAATGTAAAGATTTGCTATCCAGCTGGGAACCATAGCCGAAAAACACGACTTGCCTACTTTCCTTCAAATATCCGGGTCAGGCATTGTTTCTTTGTCACCCAACCGGACAATTCCCGGGCAAAGATAACTTTACAGTCGGAGAAACTGAAATTGCACTGTTGATATAACGGAGACCTCGCATCTCAGCTGCACGTACATTTAGTTACAAAATACAAAAGATATCTGACGTCCGCTCTTGGCATTTTGCCTTGTTTTGTTTGACCATTGCCTCTGTATTTTTAAGTAATTGTGTTAATAATTAAAATTAAAAAAAGTTGAGTACTCTTTGTTAAATTTTCTCTTTACACATTTTTTTATATTCTTGTAATAATTATTCTCGTAAGACCTTCTGTAAAAACGATTTCATAAAACAATAATTTATCAAAACAATTACGGCCTTACTTATAAACTAATCAGCCGCTAAGCAACGTTTATAATTAAGGCCGTTATTTATTACATAACATTATAATAAGGACTTGCCTATCCCGACTTCGTACAATCAAAATAAGTATTTTATCCCAGATTTGTTTATAAATAAGATATTCATCAAGCGATTTATTCACCCGTACTTTGCTAATGCATCGTACAACACAACCTGCGTATTTCTTTATCGTGTTCATTTAAATATCTCATAATACTTCGAAAACTTCCAGTTCGAATTGCAAAACGTAAAAATATTTATCTTCATACAACTTTTAAAATTAGTATTTTTATAAACATTAGTCATTTCTTGTATATATATTAGTAGTTTTAAAATTAAGAAGCTGCATTAGGTTAAGATGTTGGTTTGTTTCCTTTTTGTGTATGCTGTGTTCTTCTTTAAGTACACACTTAAAATAGAATTTTACCTTTGTTATGTTATATTATTTTAATCTGTGTACACATTATTGAAGAACCAAATAAAATGAATAAATAAATTATAGTCATTGTATATTTGATAACTTATAGTTTACTTCAATTCCATTAAACTATAACAAGTATCGTTTTTATTTACACTTTCTTTACAATAAAAATGCTCAGTGTGAGTTATCTATGGAAAGTAGATATTATGCTGTTGCTTACTGTTTTGTTTTTTTTATATACTCGTAAAATAATATCATAGTATGTTATCATACTAAAATTTTTCTTACTAATTAATATGGATATAACACTCGGATATCTGCCTGTGTTTATCTGTCCGTTTGTCCGGTGTAACCATAAAAACAGTTGAAATTGAAAAATGCAAATAACGGGATTGTTATAAGGAGTGTTCAAGATACCGCTTAGGCTTTATTTCATCAAAATCGGTTGAGCCGATCAAAATTTAAAAACTTATAATATATTAAGTAACATATATGTATAATTCAAAAAGTCATTATTTAAATTAAGATGGCGTAATAAAAATGGCGTATTTTGAAGAATAACAAACTGAATTCTTCGCTAGCGAAACCGCGAATTTTGCTAGTTTAATATATATTATTAAAATATACAACGTAGTTAAAATAAACCAAGTAATTGCAGTCCTTTTTCAAAATTAATATTTGTTGAATTTAAAAATCTGAACATCTAAACAAAGAGACACATTTTGTCTATAGCGCCAACATATTGCATTTAGCGAAGACGAATAGTTACATTACACAGGATCCCATTTCTGCGAGGACGTTTAAATTGTGAGACACGTAAAGTGTTGCCATTTGTTCCATTGTAAGTTGTGTTTAGTCTTTTTTTTTTGTCCTTTTCGTTGGTTATGAGTAATGGTGGGCTAGAGAGGGCGCGACGTGGATCAGAACATGTGAAATACGATCGCAATGTAACGTGTGTTTTGGCCTGTTGTGATTTTCTTCCAATCTTAACAATCCTGTTTGCTTTCTTATTCATCAAATTTAATACAACCTTTTTTTGTAATTGTGACAAGGTCATTAATAATATTATCAGATTAATTGATTAGGCTTAGATTTTTAGACTGTGTATTTGAATGATGCACATGTATGTGTCTTCATATAAGTACTTCGTAGTTAATAGTTTTAATGCAATTATATATATTTATATGAAGCTAATTTTATCAACCGCGTTGATTGCAATATTATAAATAAATAAATATTTTATAAATATTTTCAAAATAAGATTGGCAGATATTACGCCAATATTATTATAAATATAAATAATATAAAAATAATACCATAGGGGCAGACCAAAATACAACGAGTTTATTGTTTATGTCTTGAATTTAAATTATTACACTTGCCTGTTTTCTATTATGACGATGACAACAACACATCTTGCAAATTTTATTGAAGTCCATGATTTTTATGATTCTTAGGGTCGTAGCGTGTAATAGTAGTGTAAAACCTTCCTGAATATCAAAAGTGCGATCAAAACCCTTAAACTTACAAACTCACTAGCCTTGTAATATTAGTAAAGATTTATAATAGACCCATATTATGGATATTTATTTGAAAGGGTTACGAAACTAAATATAAAATCGTAAGATAAAAGGATCCAACTAGGCTTACGTGAAATGGACGAATATGTAACAATTTAGCGTCACATCGTTCACTTTGGACGAGCCAATACCGAAATGATATGTAACAAAGCTCGAAATATAAAAGATTGGGTAATTGAATTCTCCACAATGGTAGACGAGAAATGTATGTAGATTACAGCACTTCGAGGAGATAACAGGGGAAGTATACTAAGATTTTACACTTCGCCGATGGCTGCCAATCCCTCTAATATTATTATGGTAATGCAGCCAATTTCAATAAAAGCGTTCGCCGCCAAAGACATTTTCTTTTAGGTAGGTATAAATCTGGCAGACATGTGACGGTTACGCAGACATGGGTCTGAATTTGTAGCTCATATCTTTTCACGGTTTTTCTTCATTTCGAATTTGGTAGCGAATCGAAAAACGATGCCGGATAAATTTATAATCGAGTCGAATTTCGGTACGTGTACAGTGTGCGTATGTTTGCTTATTTCATTAATTCAACGTGTTTATCTAAAATTTTGGTAAGTTAGTGTGCCTTGTAATAATTATATAGATACTTGTATGTTGTGTTTGCGTGTGTGCAATTTTGTGTGTTTGTGTCTCAACTTTTAGAACAGAATCTGGGTAAAGCCACTTGCGTGATCTTTCTCTGACGTCTTTTTGCTGTTCAATGATATTATACAATTTAAGAAATAAAAATAATCGTTAGTCTAAAATTCGTTTAAGAAATTATCATCTTTTAGATAGTGTGATCGCTATCTCAGAGCCATCATCTCCATCATCAGCGATTTGACTTATCAAAAAGAAGACAAAGCTTTATTTTATTAAATAATCGCAACACAACCCTTATAAATCGGTAGGATCAGTTTATAATTTTTTATTAATAAGAATACCTCAAAAACGAAAACAAAATTTAATATAGAAATGCACGTGCTTCTAGTCTTATTATGTGTATCTAGTTTTTATCTATCTCTATCTATATATATAAAAATCTCGTGTCACAGTTTTAGTGTTTATACTCCTCCGAAACGGCTTGACCGATTTTGATGTAATTTTATATGTATACTTTGTACGTTTGTACGTTATTTTTATACCCCTAAGTGTTAAGGGTGACTGGTTTTTGGACAAATTCTTTTATATGTTTTTTTTTATTATGTGGCATTAAAAATACATACAACCCTAAATTTTCACCCTTCTACCATCAACCCCTGTTTTTTAATAGTGATATTAGTAATTCAATCATTTTCAACCTCGGTCGATGACTGGATCAATTAACACTTCTTACCATGTAAGCAGCACGGAATAAGGATGGGAGCGTTCTCCTATCTCTCTTGCAATAAGCTGTCTCATTTCTTACAGTTTTCGGAAAAAAATCGGCCATTATTATTGTTTGTACACCGATCGCAGTAGTAACGTTTACAATTTATTATCATTTTATAATTTCCGTGTAATTCTCAACTAAATTTATTATAAATTTGCATTGCTGTAATTATTTATTATTATTAATCATTAATATTAAGAGTATTTCTACTGTATTATTCTTAAGGAAAAATATTGTGAAAGGTAAGTTAAATAACAAAAATGTGTGTGTACATCCGTTAGACCTATTATAATAAAAAAAAACAAATAACGGGCCAACTTTTTCAAAAAGGTATATATCATAGTGTGGGACCATTGTACGAGGAGCATGAGCACACAGAAAACGTAGACAGATCCTAAAAATATAATAAAAAATGTGCTATCGGAGGACCCCCGGGAGAAACGAATTTCTTTGCTTTTTTTAAAACTTAAAACGTGTTTTAAAATGTAGATTTTTAATGATTATAGTTCTGTATATTTGTCACACTCCCGTGCCACGAAAGGCACGTAAAGCCGTTGGTCCTGCTTCTTACCTGAACTTTTACCGTTCGCGTCGGTTTACCGTCCTATCGGATTACGAGAGTACACCTGTGTTTACGCACACACTTTTGCACTATAATACGTCCTGCGTAGTTGGCAAATCTTTCTTGAGATTGGCCATGGCGGTCAAGGCGCGACCGTCTCTGCGAAGAACGGTACGCGCGCAAACGCGTCGTCGGAGCGATCCTGCCAGCCTTCGAAGCCTGGATGAGACGAAAGCGACGAGTCACCTTCCGACTTACGCAGGTAATGACCGGTCACGGTTGTTTTGGAGAATACCTGTGTAAGATCGGACGCGAGTCGACGGCGATGTGTCACCACTGTGGCGCGGACCGGGACACCGCTCAGCACACGCTGGAGGTGTGTCCCGCGTGAAGTGCGGAGAGGGAGAACCTGGTCCGTGAAGTCGGACAAGACCTGTCCCTGCGAGCAATCGTGTCGGCGATGCTCCGCAGAGAATCGGCGTGGAGGGCCGTAGCCTCCTTCTGTGAGACCGTCATGGTCCAGAAGGAGACGGCGGAGCGGGAACGGGAAAGGGCCGATCCTGCTCGGCAGAGACGACGTCGGCGTCGTCCCGGCCTTCCCACAGCCCCAACGTCCGGGGCTTTAAATATAGGGCGTTACCCTGGGGCCGTGGATGCGTGAGGTGGGGGCTTCACGTGTCCTATTTCAAACGGCCCTGAGGAGGACGGCAGCTGGAATGGCCTCGCGCTGCCGTACGCACTAGCGAGGAGTGCGGGGGGGCGAGATTACCTTCGCTCCCTAAGGAGAGCTCCGCCGAACCACGAGCGGAGTGCAGCACGGGAGGGGCCGCGGATGCGTTATATCAACACGATCCCGCGGCCCCTCCGATCCGTGCCGAGGACGGCCATCGCAGTGGTTTTAGTGGGTAAGAATCCCACATAACCCGGTTCTTCCCCCAAGAGAGTCGGGTACCTTTCTGAAGGTATACACTGCGTGAAAAAAAAAAAAAAAAGTGGCCATGGCGGTCAAAATCGGTCAGGAGGAAATTATTCTTCGGAGTGTGCACCGTGGGGCCTCAGAGGCATACCCTGGCGACGATAATCGGCAGAGATCTCTCGCTGCCGAGCGTGATTAAAGCCATGTTGGAAATGGTCTCCTTCTGCGAGAGCGTCATATGGCTAAAGGAGGCTAGAATAGAAAGAATCAGTAAGAAAGAAAGAGGGGAAAGGTCGTTTGGAGGACAACGCTTTTTTGTTACATGACAATTTCTGCCAGGTAGAACAAGAACTTTGTTCCAATAAATGAACAAATATGTAGAACATGTTGTACTTTACTTTATACATTACTATTATATACCCTGTACCGAACACACATACACTGTACTGTATGGGCGAATGTTTATATCTTATTGATTAAAAAATGCACGGGATAAAATCCTTATTTTACCCGTACGAAGTCGGGCAGCTAGTACTACTATATATATCTATTGACTCTGTCTGTAATTTTTTTTTTACCTAATTTTTTGATAAATAATCGCTTTATAATGCAGTGATTCACATTATACTATTTTTTTCATTTTTGTCTGTCTGTCTGTCTATCTGTATGTCTTCTTATAACTCAAGAACGGCTTGACCAATCTTGATGAAAATTGGTACACACAAAGTACATGGCGCAAATGATAGGCGCATATTATATAAGATCGGTAAACCGGTATCTTATGAAAATTAATTTCAAATCGTTAATTACGTATTTCTTTACCAGAAGCCGTGTGTGTGTGTGTGTGTGTGTGTGTGTGTGTGTGTGTGTGGTGCGTGTGTGTGTATTATAGTAATAAAATAATTTATTATATTTTTATTAATTATACGCGGGTGAAGCCGCGGTGCACAGCTAGTTTTAATAATTCCAAGAGCCAAGTTAGTAAATTTAATATGAAGTTAAAAAGTAAGCAGTAATTAAGATAAAGCAGATAAACATAAGCTCTTTAAAGTTTTATACGTTCTTTACTTCACTTCTTAAGTGTGGCTGGTAGATAGCGCTTAGCATCACAAGCTTTTGTATAATAAACATATTTTTGTGTTGTTTAATAAATTATTTAATAATAATTAAGTATCAGTTATTTGCTGCAAGCCCATTCCTTGCTGATAAATCCATGAAACCGTCTACAGACTCTTGACTAATGGATGCACTCAAACCTAGCCGCTTATCTGTTGCTTCCATGAGTGTTCCTAGTTAACAACTTTGTAAAACGAATACTAAAAGATCCTATATACTAGACAAATATTAAAACTCAAAGGAAAATGACTCTTAGTTTAAAATTATTCTTGCACACATTTTTTGTAAGGAAAATATTAATTCTCCGTTTTATATAACTACTTATTCGATTGATATAGAACTTCAAGACTATAGTATCGTATGGAGTGTATCTTAGATAACCATCGGCTATACGACACACTCCCTACGTACATACACAGTGTACTGAGTAGGAGGACTTTGTAGGTCCGTCTAGGTAGGTGCTGTGTTGTGTTTGATGATGATGTAAAACATGAAACAAAACCATACAATACATTAATAACATGATGGAATAAGCTCCAAGCCTTCTGCTCAAGTAAAGAAGTACCAGTGTCAGTTTACCCAGAAGATGGATAATTAAAATCTCTTAAGAGTCAATTCACAATGTCACGTTAAGTTTTGAAGCATCCGTCTATCTATGATATTAAAATATCTGATTGTATGTTGTATTAAAATGTTGTTGTCATCATAGGGATAGTATACAGTATTTCAGAACAAGACTAAGTTAAGATTTCTCGTGTAGTACAATTTTAATGCTTATGAAAATTTCGTATAAAATATTTTAAAGTTGATAAATAAAATATTTTCTTGCGTTTTATCTTTCAATATTGGATTAAACATAGAATAATAACATTTAGAAGGATAGTGTCATACAAAGTTTCGCTCAAAATTGAAGTAACTAGAATTAATGTGTGTGTAAGTGTCACGTACGTTACATACACCGACACGCCCACATACGACCGAATTATGTTGCAAGTGCACATTTTCCTCATAAAGTGAGGAAATTGATATTGTTTGAACTTGAATTATGAAATATATATTTTTTGCATTTAATTAATTTGAATTATTACGTAGGTTGTATTCAGATGTGACAATTTGTCAGACAATAATATTGGACATTATTATTTTTTCATTAAAATTAATTAAACAACGCTGAAAGGTTTTCTGACAGTAAATTGTGATAAATAGTAGATTTGTGGATTTAGTTGGCTTCCAATATTCTTCTCTTCGATTAAGTTGTATTTTATCTATCCATCGAGCAGCAGCAATTAAATTCGAAGGAAAGCTAAAAAAGATTACAATTAATCAATAAGTATTATAATTATATATTGCAATATTATTTATTTAATTTTAGCGTTTATTTTTATAATGATCTCTTTTTTTAATTTATTTAGTAATTAGTATTGCTTTTATTTTATGTATAAAGAAAAAAAATATATAATTAGTTGAACAGTATTAATGTTTTATGCGTAATTTAAAAAAGTTAAAATAATAATTCTAAATATTTATTTATTTTTATTATTTAAAATATTAAGCAATCGTGGTAAATATATTTTCCATAGCTGGTAACATTTTTATTGTAATGGCGTCTTTTGTTTACAAATTGTTTTTATGTTTTGATGAATGTATTTTAGCTAAAATTATAAGTTGCCAAATAGTACTTACGTGTGAATTGTGATTTTCTTATCCTTATTTTTTTTATGTGGAGTGTTGTGACACCCTTTTACTACACAGTAAGTAATTTTTTAACAAATTGCGCGAGATGTTTACTATGACACTTTATCGTGACGACTGACGTGACGTCAAATGTATTGAGACTAGTAACAATTTGAATGACTTCAATTCGCTTGGGTAGGCCCACTCCTTCTAAGCATTATTATTCTATGGGATTAAATATTTGTGAGATATTCAAAAATATATCAAAGAATATTTAAGTTACTATTCGCATGGGCGTTGATTTTATTTTTCATAAGAAGATAAGTATGATTATGATACCTATGACGTTAATAAGATTTTCTTACTACATTTAAAATAAATGCTAATTTATAAACTTTTTATGTTTCTCGAGTTTTATGTAAATTTGAGTCTAAGCTAGACATTATTTAAACACTTTTTGATCTCCGAATACGTATAAGTTGTTAATAACATATTATTCATATCGCTTAGTTTTTTATGTCTGCCGGGGCCTACTAGAGGACCCGGCAGACGTCGTCCTGCCGGGTCCGCTCCGTCGTACATTTTTCATTTGTCACATACCGCCACTTACCGGGTCCAATTGTGTTTTCAATCAATCCAGGAACCTATTGAAATTTACACAAAAAAAATCCAGCCTAGACTAGCCGTTTAGGAGGAGGAGTTAGGTGCCAAACACACGTACAGAAGAATTAAATATATTCAGATAGTTACATAATTACATTTAAAAATGAAGTAGACTAAGGACCAAACATATACATCTATGAAGTGCATCGTAGAAAATCACGAGACGATGTCGCATCGTATTGAATGGGATTTTCCGTGCCATCGGTTAAAAAAGTGACTTACTTATGACGGCAGACACATATGTGCATTATTACATGAACTATGTACTTGACTCTTTAGAATGTATACTATAATCAGGAGGACTCGAAAAAGCCATTCGTACATATACATATTTGGTTATGAAATAGGTATTAGTAAACATGTTATTCCAATTATAATAATTGTTTTAAGAAATTAGGTATTTTTGTTTCTATTCGTCAATAATATACGAAGTTAGCTGTACATTGATATACACTATTCCACAAAACAATCGAAGGGAACAAATGCTTGCAAATGCAGACATAACTGCTCAGTAAGCATGCGTAAAACCGTGCGTGTTCACATTTCCGATTCAGAGTAACAGCAGAGTGCACCATTCAACTCATTCGGAAATAACGACCGCCCGCCTGCGGTGTTCTTACACCGATTTTCACTTGCCATTATTCACTATCATTCGTTCACTGGATCTATGCATCTTTATTTCATTGAATCATTAAATTGATAGATTATATCGAAGTCATTTACGCTACTAATCAAATTTAGATATAAGAAACTTAATTTAAGTTAAATAAATTATAAAATATTTTAATATTAATTACGGTTGTAATTAATACAACTAATTATAGTGTTTCTCAAATTGAGAGGCTAAGAATAATTTTAGTTAAATAAGTTAATAAAAAGATTATATTACAAAAAAAAAGTATATTTTTGTACAATTTTATTTTTGAAATATTAGCCTGGATCTGATTTGGTTTGCTCTCAGCACTAACATTAGGTCCACCAACCTATGGTTTGGGAACAGCTATGTGGAATGCGCTTCAAGCCTTCTCTGCTAGGGGACAGATCCCAAGCAGTAGGACTTTGGTAGCTGCTTATCGGTACCACAAAGCTATTTCGGAAAGTACCAACGATTCTTCACTCATTGTAATGATAAAGATTACTTTATACTTTATTTTTATTTAATACTTTATTTTCCTTTTTTGCACATTGGAGAGTAGTAAATAAATGAGTGAAATAAAGCGCTGGGCACATAAAAACTTAACTACGATCGTTGACAGCACATTTATGACTTAAGAAATAAATAATTTTTATTTCTAACAACACCAATATTTATTGGTAGTAAAATACAAATTTTAAAACACATAATATTTCTTTAAATTATTTAATATATATATTTATTGAATATTTTATCGCACAACATAATATTTTGTAGAAAGGCGTGGTTAATACTAAAAGCATTCCCTACGTAAAAGGAGAAAGAACATTTTTGCAAAACAATAATAAACGAAATAGCAGAAGAATAGTTAACTCATACTCCATAAGATAATACACACGAAAATATGAGTTACATACACAATTAACTTACTCGACTGTGTTTCAATTAGAATCATTATATTTACATATATCGTATCTAAATCTAAGGCATCGTGCGCTCGCATTATAAAAACGAATGTTAAATGAAGTAAATGAATGGTAGGTTTAGTTCAAGCGTGCCGCTGCATAAAAAGCTTTTATTGCACACTCGTAGCTCCAGTTTTCAATATTTGCATTCCATTTCTGGTTACAATTTCAGCGCGAAGGCAATTCTTACCGACCCTTATTATTACACAAGTCTTTTGTATCGTGTTGTATGCGCCGCGATACTTTCACGTATGTAATTTATTTTATGACAATATATAACCGTGCTTTTGTGTATCAAGAATATTACGTTTTCTGTAAAGGTAGGTGTTATTGATTCGATATATGCAACCATTTTTTATTTTTTTTGTTAAAATACATTTAGTTTCCTACATTACGTAAATAGAAAGGAAATATAAATTGCAATTATATAAGGCATGAGAATTGTCAATCATTTTTAGAAAAAAAAATGAATGAACAGTGTCCTGGTGGTGAGGCATTGGCATTGACCACACTGTTATATGTTAATATGGTTATCTACACGTTTTTGGACTTTAACTTCGTAATTATATATTTTAAAACTATATAACGGATATGGTAGTCTATGTAGTATATCAGACATCGAATTTGTCGTATATACTCCTAAAATGTAAATAAATATATAACATCAAAAGTAAAAAATATATAATAATTTCTAGCAATTCTTGTTTATATGTATGTTTATTTACTAAGATCAGGAAACATATGATTATATATTCGCTAAATAATTACGAGGAAATTAATTATCAGTGGGACATAAACGATATTATCTTAATACAAATGTTTCAAAAATTTTTCGCTTCAAAAAAGAAAGTAACAGCCTGTGAATGTCGCACTGCTGGGCTAAGGCCTCTTCTCCTCTTTTGAGAAGAAGGTTTTGGAGCTTATTCCACCACGCTGCTCCAATGCGGATTGGTGGAATACACATGTGACAGAATTTCAGTGAAATTTGACACATGCAGGTTTCCTCACGATGTTTTCCTTCACCGTCAAGCACGAGATGAATTATAATCACAAATTAAGCACATGAAATTCAGTGGTGCTTGCCCGGGTTTGAACCCACGATCATCGGTTAAGATTCACGCGTTCTTACAACTGGGCCATCTCGGCTATATTCTTCAAAAAATATTGGCCTTAAATGGCACACCATTGGATGACTATATTCGTAAGATATTAAAGTCGGTAGGTTCATCATTTATCACGCTAACCATATGTGGCAATAGACACGGGGATAGTTGGCAACACATACCGCTAACTAAATTAATGTATTAACATTGCTGAGGGACGTCTCACAAGAACAGTGCATTATAATTAATTTATTAAAAAATATTTTTATTAAAAAATAACTTTAAAATTAATTACTACATCTTAATAAATATCAAGAACGCAAAGCTTTCCAAACAGTGTCATATAAGTCTAATGAAATTAAGTATAAAGATATTTATTTAATACACGAACTAAAAAACTCATTTTAATTTGTTACATAGTAACAATCTCGCGTCCCACGTTTAATAGTTTCCGTTTTATTTTTCGGTATTTAAGAATGAGAAATTTTCCTCATTGTTTAGTAAAACAATACATTTTTCAGAATAAAGAGTTTTCTCATTTTTCAGCCAAAATGTGTTCAAGTAAGTGCACTACAAAAGAAATTCTTAAAATATCCTTTTCTCTGAGTTTCGGCTTAATAAGTTTTACGGTTGCGTAGTTTATTCTAATTCTTACGGCAACCTTATTCTCTTTACCTCTTGCATTCTTTTTAAGAATTTTCATTTATTGCTAGCATAACAAAAATTACGGTTTCATCATAAATAGAAAACTTAAATTTTCGAGTTCCTATTGCAAAAAAGCTGATTAGAATATTTTTATTAATTGGTAATTTCGTTCTTGCTTTATTTAATTTGTGTTTTAATATCGCATTAGCATTTATTTCTTAAAAAAGGCGTCATAAGCGCACTGATGTGAGAAGTGCCTATGGCACCCCACCTGCTGTAACGACCTAGTTTCACGGCACCTCTATTGAAAACGAGAACATAATTTATGATCCTTAATACGAATATATTTGCGTATTTCTTTAAAATCATGTGCGGCAATACGTGGAAAAAGACATAAATATGGATGTTGCGTCTATTAGTATATTAACATGAAAGTTTTCCAGCTTAACATAATTATGTGAATTTTATGCCAAATAAAATACTAGCAAAATGATCTTCCATATTAAGTAAGTAGCGATTTAACCACCTGTTGGTAAGTGTTTACATTCCGTTTAAACCACAGAGGTCATTAACATTATATATCTTTTTTTTTCACGCAGTGTATACCTTCAGAAAGGAACCCGGTCTCCTTGTAGGGACAACTGAGTTAAGTTGGACCCCTACACATTAAAACCAATGCGACAAGCTGCGACATAACGCATCTCTTCCTGCTATGTAATCCCCTCGTAGCTCGGCGGAGCATTGCTCGCGAGACCATCATGACTGCCGTCCTCCTCACGGCTATCTGAAATACCCGCGAGACCCGCGAGCATGACCTCAGGTTACGTCGTATCTTTCAAGCCCCGGGCGTCGGCGCTGAACATTATAGGTCTCTTTTAACTCAACCCATAAACTGGAATACAAAATTATAATACAATGAAACAAATGTTCAGGTTTCCCTCAGTAGAATATATTTGTAGTTCGTAAGTACCATTACTCGTCCTAAAAATGTTCTGTCGATAGTAAAACACATTCGGTCTAGATGCCTTTTTATTTGTCACGAGTATGAGATTGCTACTTCAAATGTGTCCTATCTGTACTATAAGAAAAAAGTCAACTAAATCGGTAATATTTATATCTAGAAAATCATTACTATTAGTTAACATACAAAAATAAATCGACCGGCTCATATTAGTATGTCTTTTTCCGGGTTCATTTTATTATTGTTCTTCGCCTTCGTAGAAATGAAGAATAAATATTTAAAGTTGAATCCTAATTGTAATAAACTTTAATTAGAAAATACTAAGATTATTTTTTATTTTAGTTTCAGTAGATTATTTTAATTTCAGCAGTGACTGTAGCAAAATAACAGCAAAGGTTATAGACGCCTAAGAATCATTAACCTAGCTATTAATTAAAAATTCGTAGATCATTATAAGAACATCGTCAGCTAACATAGCGCTTTTCAAAGTATTATCAATTGACAGCGCTTTGATTTGCTATTAAAAAAGGTCTCTGATTTACTCTGTCTCTAAAACTAACACTTCAGAAAAAGAAATATAAAATGTAATGAAAAATAAAGAGGCAAACATATATATTTTTCAAATGAAAAAATAACATTTTTAATTTTCTGGCGATAATATAGTCACGCCACGCGTTCAAGATGTGCAAAAAAGAACAGCAATTAATACAAATTAATATATTGCCTACTACACTATGCCTACAACCATGACGTCAATAGGCGTTCGGTATTCCAATTAGTAAATATGGCTCTTATCATCTTTTCAGAAAATGGAAGTGCACTAAATTCTCACCAAAATAGTCCTAAAATACATTTCAGTATTATCATTTGCTTTAAATTTGTCTTTGATAAACTTTAAAGTACTTTAACCTCACATTAACAAAGACATTAATCCAAATTAGATATACTTGCAGCCAAGTAAACTAAAAGACGTATTAAAAGATAATGCTTGCATTGCATTAAAGTAATTAGTAAAGTTCGCTTATGAACCTATTTGCACCTCGTAACGCAAGGCACAGCTTGAAATCCTACAGAAGCTATGTGTTTAACATTTAATTAATGTAGACAATGACGTAGGGAAACACTATATATCAAAATTAAAAAGATCATAAGTAACTTAGTGGTAATAAATTTAGAACTTGTTGCAAGTACATAAGATCGTTTAAGGAGTATTATAATTAATTAGAACGAAGTAAATTAGTAATTATGTAGCAATAATTGTATCGATGTATTGTTTGTTGTTTAGTCGAAGTCTGGTGTATCATTGTAATATTAATTATTTGATTTATTCGTAGTTATATGTATGTCATATGTGTACTATGAATAAAATAACACAATAATTACTAAGTAAAACTAATTCTTTAATAAAACAAAAGAAACCGTTTTATTCTATTTATAAAGTTATTTCATTTAAGAAATAATAAATTCCAAGCTTTCCTCCGGTTCATTTGCTTCTAATAAAGTGTAATTTGATCCTTTAACAACAATAAATATAAACACGTCCTGTTTATAATAATATTAGTTGTTTTCTGATTATGGCAACGTTTTAGTTTTCACTGAGCCCATAAAATATTTTTTAATAGTTTCTTCAATACGGTTAAGAAACTGATTAGCGTACAAAAAGCTCGAAGTAAAAAACTTAAGTTTCCCTTTTAAGAATTATTAAGAAAATATTTTTTTCTTAATAATATATTAATAGTAGCCGAGATGGCCCAGTCGTAAGAACGCGTGAATATTAACCGATGATCGTGGGTTCAAACCCGGGCAAGCACCACTGAATTTCATGTGCTTAATTTGTGATTATAATTCATCTCGTGCTTGACGGTGAAGGAAAACATCGTGAGGAAACCTGCATGTGTCAAATTTCACTGAAATTCTGTCACATGTGTATTCCACCAATCCGCATTGGAGCAGCGTGGTGGAATAAGCTCCAAAACCTTCTTCTCAAAAGAGAAGAAGAGGCCTTAGCCCAGCAGTGGGACATTCACAGGCTGTTACTTTAAGAAAATATTTTTTAAATACATCACGAAGCGTTCATAATAGATCGAATCATGCTTACTATATCAATCGAGATACTTTCACTAGAATCCCATCTTGGCAATATTTATAGCGCAGCCGAATAAAATATGTAGATTTGTACTAAGGCCCAGCACTTATTGAAATTGCCGATTTAATTTAATCACATTATAATCGGTAAAAGGATTGGGGTGCGGCTACTAGGGTCTGAGAAATTTATTGAAAGATAAATTGTTCTTCGTTAATTTATTGTTCTTTCTTTAATACTAGATAAAGTCAGGCTGCTGAAAATATTGGACTATTCGGACACATAAATTGAATCAGTGATTTATAAATAAAAACGAAATTGCTTTTTATTGAAGTCTTTAGTGTTTTTACTTTGAAGTTTATCTTAAAAGAATTAAACTTACTTAGATTCAGTTATTTAGTAAGTGTAGCTAATATAAGACGTAAAAAAATCTACGAATAATAACACTTAAAAGTTGAATATTAAATCCTGGCTTTCTGTCTATCGAAACACAACTTAAATAATAAACAAGCCGAGCTTCGAATCAGTTATTTTATTTTTACAAAACGAATAAAATGATTAATAGTTAAACGTCTAGGGCCCTGACGCCCGCGGCCTTAAATATAGGTCGTACCTTGGGGGTTTGGAAACGCGAGGAAGTCTCACGTGTGCTATTTAAGCCGGTCTTGAGGAAGACGGCATTTAGCTTGACGTACGCACTAGCCTGGAGTACGGGGGGCCAGATCACACGAGCCACGAATATACCAATATACGAATATAAGTATGATAGCGTGGTGCAAATGCCAACAATCCCGCGACCTTCCCGATTCTTTTTGGGGAATCCCCTACGATTAGTAGGTAAAAATCCATAACTCGATACGTCCTCAGAGCCCAAGTATCTTACAGATATTTGCGCTGTGAAAAAAGCTTATTTGTAAATTAAATAAAATGGGCCCATAATATTAAAGGCGGATAGCGTAATCGTTCTTGAAGTCTGATATATACTACCACAAGAGAATCCCAGAATTCGTTCCATGTTTTTAAAATAAATTTGAAAATTTAATTAATGTAAGTTAGGAAGCATTTGTGTCATTGAATTCGCTTTGTAAAGATACTTCAAAAGATGTTACAACGATCGCTTAGCAGTGAAAGGACATAGCAGAAATTTCACTGTATTAGAGCGTACGAAAAGTTTAATTGGAATAGCATGTTCAAAGAAATATCAGAAAGTGCAAATTTAGATGAAGCGTTGCAATTTTTTATAGAATTTTCAAATGTTATGTACCTACGTGTGAAAATTAACACATGGTATGCCCATTATTAATTGAACGCCTTTGATAGCATTTTTTGTCTACAAATTATATGATTAAAAAACTCGAATTTAATAGTTGTTCAGGTATTTATTATGCAAATGTGTCAAAAAATTACCTCATTGGTATTGTAACTTTTTTACCAATTGTTGTTAGATTGGTACTGCTTTAAAATCTCGGAACACCCGATTAAAATTGTTTGGAAATTTTAGACGTTATTATTTTTTATTTTTTTTGAAAAGGCATTAGTTTGATTGAAATGTGAATAAAAGTTACATTCAAATCATTAGTCTTAAATTATTAGTTGTACTGAAAATATAATATAGTTAATTAAATATAATACAATTAATTATCACTCAAGATTAAAAATTGTTCATAATAATAAATATCGAGGATGGCTTCAAAAGCCCCATTTCTAAGTAATTAAAATGATATTTAATTAGTTTCTTGCTTCAAGAATTTCTTTGAAACGAACGAGGTATTTTTAAGCAAAAACAAGAAAATATCGAGGTACATATTTTTTTTACAACGAATACGAATATAGGTACTTGGTAATAATAATGGCAACCCAGATTAAAAGTAATTAGGTTATATTCAAACAAAATTAATTCAATGGAAGGAAGATGATAGAAGCATTAGACAGAAGTCTTTACATTGCTATTAAGTGACTTTACGCGGTGGTAGGGCTGCGTGCAAGCCCGTCTGAGTACGCGCCACCCATTAATCATATTCTACAGCTTAACAATAATATTTAATATTGTTGCGTTCCAGTTTGAAGTGAGTGAACCATTGTAACTTCATGCACAAGCTACGTAACATCTTAGTTACCAAGGTTGGTGGCGCGTTGCCGATGTAAGTGATAGTGAATGTTTCCTACAGTTTACAGTACATACTACACAACTTACGATATATTATTGAAATTACTGATTAGTGATTACACTCACCTCCTATACCACGTTACTGTTCTTCTCTTTTTAAGAAGACGGAATTTATTCCACCACGCTGCTCTAATACAGATTTGTACACATACGTGGCAGAATTTAAGGTGACAAATGCAAGTTTCCTAGCCATGTTTTTTTTCACAGCCGGGAATGAAGCGCCACGAAGTTTGTAATTTATAATGAATCGACGACGTTCATTAACATGATCACGTTGTATTGCTTACTCGACTTTGTACCGGCGATATTCCGTTTAGATCGCTGTGTTCTATCCACTACGCCATCTCGTTTCGGCAAATATATTATTTTGACAGTTCTTTTTACATTTTTGGGTTTCGTATATCCGATGAAATACAGAACCCTTATAGGATCAATCTCGTGTCGGTTTATCCGTCTGTCACGGCGTATTTTTCTGAATCTACTCGATGAAAAACCGTTGAGATTTGACTTATATACATTTTTGGTTTATTTATTTTTTGATATTATAAAACTTTACAAGAAATACGTATTTTTTTATTTTAATTCGTTTGCATTATGAGTAAAATTTTTACGTTATTAAAATGTCGATATATTTAATTAGAATAAATAAAAGTATCTGTTTTTGTATATGTAAATTGTTCTTATTTTTTCATTGTGTGATTTCATGTCTTTTTCATTCATTTGTTTTTCATTCATTATTAATTTTTCAAATTAATTAATTAAAATTTATTCAATGATAGCACTATAACAATTTTACTCTTCTTATTTATGACCGTGGGTTCAAATCCGGGCAAGCACCACTGAATTTCATGTGCTTAATTTGTGATTATAATTCATCTCGTACTTGACGGCGAAGGGAAACATCGTGAGGAAACCTGCATGTATCAAATTTCACTGAAATGATGTCACATATGTATTCCACCAACCCGCATTGGAACAGCGTGGTGGAATATTCTCCAAACCTTCTCCTCTAAAGAGAAGAAGAGGCCAGCAGTGTTACATTCACAGGCTGTTACTGTATTTTATCGCAATAGTACGAAATACTATCCACGCGAGTTTGACACGTACTTGACCGATTTTTTTTATTTCTTTGTACATTCAACCACTACTTACGCTTTGATTTAAGTTGTCATTTCATCCGGTGAAGGGTCTTCTGACGCTTCTTTTGCAAGCTCTTGATCGCCATTAAAATTGTCAAGTCGGTGACAAATCTGTCAAGATCTGACCTTTTTTATCTTAAAATAAAAATATATATTCAATATTAAAACCGAAATTTTCTTTATACAAGTTGGCTTATTCATCAAGACGGTATTATAAGCACTTTTAAATTATCATCGTCAATATTTAATTAAATATAAGGCTATCACGGATATGGAATAAAGATTATAGTTAAATGAAAGGGCAAGAAACTCAGTACTAAACCTTTTTCTCGCATGAAATACATAAATAAAAATATATATATTATATTCAAGTAATTATCCAACTGCACAGAATACATTATAGTAGACGACTGTGTGTGCAAACACAGTTGCTCTCTCTATTCCCTCACTCTCGTAATCGGATAGGACGGCATCCGTCACAATTTGTTAGGAGCGGGATAAACGGATTTAAGTTATTTCCAGGCACGGGAGTGTAGACGTGCCCAATAACCAGACTCCGAGCGTCTACTGAGAATCTTCGACTGAAAAACCCTATAAATATTTATCGGCCCGACGTGGGGTTGAACCTAGGCCTCGGGATCAGCGGCCTTTATCTAGTCACTGGAACAACGAGGCTTTCACAAGTCTTGTCTATTACAGTTTTGTGAAGCTGATAATATCTGCGGAGTCTTATTAAAGAAACAAATACTTTGCCCCGGGAAGAAGGAATCAACTTTGTATGAAACTAGCTGTTATAAGTTTCCAACACTACTCCGTTGTAGTAGCTTTTTCGAAATAATTCAGTCTTGAGCTCCTTTATCCATAGAACCAGCTCTATTTTGTAAAATGAATAGTTTCAATATCCATAGCATTATAAGACAAACTACTATGAAAAATTCAAGAGAAATCGAGAATACTAACTTTATTTTTACGCTAAGGCTTCATCAGATACAATAAATGAGGATTTCGCTGAAGTTAAAGTCTAAGGTGATCGTTAAAAATATATCGCTTACATTAAGATATATTCTTTAAAGTTACATAAGGAAAGCAAACGCTTAGCATGATTTTTACCTGTTTACTAAGGCATCTATGACATACGAATGTGTGTCTCTTATAAATGTTGCATAAATATGTGTGTATTTATTCTTGGAATTTTAGCACTAAAACACTAAGTCGAGAAGTAGCTAAGCTAGTATTTGAATATGTAAATAATACATTAACGTTTGAAGCCTAGTTTCAAAAGTGGACCTCATTAGTACCACATACATAGAAATAGCCATTGACACTGACTGAAAAGAAAATTTTTCGTCGTCAAATATTAAAAAAATATTTTTAATGATGAATTAAATAAAATCTTACGTTTGTAACAGACTATTTCATTTATGTATAGAAGCTCGTTATAATTTACTAAATGCTATTTTTTTATGTAATACCGCTGTAATATTAATTTTAATAAAAAATCCGTGTGGTGTCGTAGGACACTAGATAGGAACGAAGTTTCTTATTATAAAAATATTAATTTCAAGTTCTATTCGAGGTATAAAGAAAATAATTATTCGGGTATACATTTTTTATTATGATTTTTTTATCGATAAAAATAAAATAGAAACTACTTTACAAAATTATCTTAACACCTTTATTTTGTTTACAATGATTTATAAACATAATAATAATATACAAAAAAACAGCTATTTATATGAATAATAATAATTAAGACTAATCACGTTCTATCATAGAAACTATAGCTTTATGGTAACTAAAATAAAAATTGAAAAATTGAATTTTGAATAAAAATTTAAAGTCAAACTTATGCTTTTTTTAACGTTACGGACTATTTTTACAGGCTAGGGTCCCCCCGCAGCGCCCCATAAGGAACTTCCTTCCAAAAAAATTACTACTAATAATGCTCTTTATAAAACAAAATATAGCAATATTAATATAAATCTGTTTTAAGAGAATAAACAACAACAAAAAAAACCAAAGTGTAGTCAACATATCTTATAGCCACTAACACCGCAGTATTCATATTTATGTACCGTTTCACATTTAGCTAACATCAATCATAGCGTGGTACATGGAAAACCTTTTTACAGGCGAAATGCAGTGAAACGCTACAGATATACAACTGACTAAAACCTCACGAACGCGAGAAGATAACGTAATGAGGGTTGACAAATTAGTGCAGTTAACAAACATTCGCTTGTGCTTCGTTGTGGCAACCCTATACAAGAACGTTTTATTATATTGTAAACCTTAATTGAACTGACTTACAAATGTTTCCTGTTTAAGATATTAAAGTATATGCAATTTAGAATAACAAGCAACGTAAAGTAGTAACAAGTAACATAAAGTAATAAATGTCGTAACTTTAGAATACGTACCTAAATATAATGAGATTCCTAAAGGAATACATCTGGTTGACCATTTTCAGAAATCACATATCATATACATATGTATGTTTGTGTAAGCGTATATGGGCATATATACATGCAGTACCTATGTATGTATATACCTGGGTGACCGAGCTTCGCTCGGTTTCCAGTGTTTTTTGTGACCAAAATTGATCAGATCAATCACCATAATCACATAACAATAATAATATGCTTCCTAATATGGACATATATAGATCATAATAAATAATTCTTCTCTGACCAATAATATACTAGATTACCGGTAAGCGCTTCAAATAATTACTTAAACACAATTGTTTTTAAAATATTTTTTGTATGGGATTGTGTATCTAATGCATTATTGGTCGAAGGATTTCTTAATATAATTGCAAAGAAAGTTTATTAAACAGAACGAAATATTCACAATAAGCTTGAATATTGTAATTCAAGTCACTAAATATTTAACAAAGGAAAATATTTAATAAAGAAGGCTAGCTTAAGGCCCAGACATCAACAATCAACAAAAGAATAATTCATTCAAATCCGTCGTTTACTTGAAATAATTTATTGAGGTATTCAATGTAAATACTTTAATTTGACTGTCACCTTCGACGGGACATTAAATGGAACTTGTAGATCTTATTAGATTTTAGTGATAATTACGTCTATTTTCTTTAGGTTACATGAAAAATATGGTCTTATCACTTAACACATTTTTCAAATAGTGTTTGGTTTTGAAGTTGTTAATTTAAATATTCAAGAAAAAATTAGGGGGACATGTAATATTAAGATCCTGCTATCTTAGCTAATGGGGCTGGAAACAAATTCATTTGCAATGCTGCAATCAAATTAATACATCCAATGCGTTGCAGGCTAGCGTGCAATTTATATATGACATTAGCTTTCTTATTTGTCTGATCATATCAACATCGTGTTTTATAACCCGATGAAATTCATATAAGAGCAAATATTCAAATGTTGGACATTTGTCGTAATATATTTTTGAATATTTTTGGACAGAAATAACATGTAATAATGTGCACACCAGTAGAGTGATCCTATAAGATAAAACTCAAAACACCGCAGAATTCGATTTTCAAATGTGATAATAATTATAATATACAGAATACACGCATCGAAATAGCTTAACACCGTAATTCAGCTTTCAACATTTAGTAAATTATATTCAAAATGAGTCGTTCCAAAATAGCACTGCCAGCAAACCAGAATCGATCGATTAAAGACTATCTGAAAAACGACACACAGTAATGGTCTGCCAGCAAGTGCTTCTACGCTTCTATTATAATATACTATAATATAACATAATTATTTAAAAAAGGTTATTTAATACAGTTCATATTAACTGCTATTGGCTGATTCTTTATTTGAAATTTAGATTTCTTATAAATCAAATTGATAAGGAACAATATTTTTGATATTCCAAAGAAAAATAAAATTTTCTCCTTCGGTTATTTTACCAATTTGTTCCAAATCTGTATAGTTTGAATATCACATGTGTCATGTTTCTGTTAAAGACGGTAAGTAAACGCGTGTTATTATTATTATAATTATATTATTACTATAAATTGTTAAAGAGAACAATATGACACGCAGACCTGAGAAGAATCAGGGAAAGTAAAACAGTGGGATTTTTTTAAATCATAAATACAACAGGTATAGGTTTTACTACAAGATTGATAAAATATATTTTTGTTTATAAGTTATAATTAGTAAATATGTGTCAAGTATGGTATCGTTAAGTGATCATACAGAAATACTTAATGTCCTCAGCATAAGACAATTCTGAGATTTCAAAATATACGTAAATAAAAATCTATATCTGCCAACCCAAGGTTTTAACCGAAGATCTGGGCTGATCTGATCTGCGGCTTTAAACCAATAATAATTTAAATAAAGCAAATACGTTGATCAAAGGTCGTTTCAATTTCATTGTGATTCTAATGTTTACTTTTTCAAGTTAAATATAATCAGTTTTAAATTAATCTAACTTCTATTATTCAGAGTGCGCTGCGTTCAGAAATATATGTGGAAAATATATCGCGGATTGAACTTTGAATTCTAAAGTGCGCCGGAAGTAGGCTTCAAATCCAGAGCGAGCGTACCTGAGGTTTGAGTTGTACGTATAGTTTCCCTTTCCGGTGGGGAGATGTGGAATAAAATATATGGCTCGCGAGTTTGGTCAGTGTGTTGCCACCTCATAAATACTTTTACCACTAAAGGGATGTTGACACTAAAGTCATGACATTAAGAGGACTAATGGCCACAGGACACTTCTACTACATTTACTACATAAGCTACTCACATGACAGGGAAACGAAGTTTAATGGAACCACGGCACAAAATATACTTTGTGGTAGGGCTTTGTGCAAGCACGTCTGGGTAGGTACCACCCACTCATCAGATATTCTACCGCAAAACAGCAGTACATAACATCTTAGTTCCCAAGGTTGGTGGTGCATTGGCGATGTAAGCGATGGTTGGTTAACATTTCTTTCAAGCCATTGTCTATGGGCGTTGGTAACCACTTACCATCAGGTGGCCCATAGGCCGGTCCGCCTTCCTATACATTAAAAAAAAAAACTGTTGACAACTACAGCATTTTACTTAACAATGGATATATGACAAACATTCTTTTATAATATCATATTCCAAAATATATAATAGTGATCACAGTTTATAGTACTGTTTAAAGTTAAAAAACTAGAATAAGAATAATAGAAAGAAACAATCTTAAAGATTGAAAACCAGACCAATTTTTTAAGCAATAAGACCATTAGTGACAGGAATTTAATTTTTCTTCATTACAACTTTCAACTTCAGATAGACAAACAGAATTAGATTCAAATTATAATTTAGTATGTCAATGTTGTCGAGTAGAAAATTGTCGTTCCAGGTGCTTTGAGATAAAATTGTATAGTATTTTTTTTTTTTTAAATACCATTGGTTTTGTTTTATTTTGTACCCACGCCGTCGAACACGGAGTCGAAGCCGACAGCTACTTGTATTATAATATATTTTATGGTAAATTTAAGCCTTAATAGTTTTGTATCATATAAAAATAAGCTACAATGATCTGAATGAAATGATACTATATAAAAGTAGTCCTGATTTATTCTATATAAAAAATAGAGAATAATTATTTATATTGGCAGCACAGTTTCTCCGTCCGCATAATATGCGTTAGCCTGAGGTTACGTACGGACCATTACAATAGCTCGCATGGAAACAATCCACAACAGATCCACTACAAAATGTATTTTTATTTGAAGAAATGTTTTTTTACCGTTCTATTCCTACGACGTTTGATTTTAAATATTTTTATTTATTATTTCCGAAGAAAAGACCGTCGTATTTTTTAATTCATTCAACTTAGAGTAATCTAATAATAGGCTGTGACTTAAAATAAAACGTAGAGTTGATAATATCATCTTTTTTAATCAGAACAATAAATAAATAAAAATATGCAAATAATATATTTCGTAAAAAATTTTATCTTAAAGAATATTTTAAATCCGAAAGTCATTAGTTTGTTTGTTTAGTTTCATGCCTTACCTACTCACCCGATCATCTTGTAATTTTATATACGCAATTGGCAGGAGTGCAGAAGAACCGTATAAAAAAAGCCGCGGGTGGAAGCCAGTCCTAAATAAACAATAAAATAATTATAACGATATATAATAAATTGCAACTTCTTACAACAATTGCAAGAATGCCGTGTCTTGTTCTTTTGAATGTCAATTAATTAATAGTAAGAGAGAAATCATTGCTCAACTAATCAGTCGCTAACCAATGTTTATAAATAGGCCGTCAATTTTAGTAATATAAATTACATCAAAGGTTAATATTATATAATCAAATCAATTATGTCATAAAAAATTTTGAGTTTTGCCTTTATTGAATTAAGTGCACGATCTGATCTATGTACAACTATAATATATTATTCTTGTCGAATGTATTTGTACGAGCAATTTGATGTGTAATGTTTAAACGCTCCCGTGAGTCCTCCGATTCGTTCACCGCAGGGGTTTTAGATTTCTCATATCGAAAATTTTGGAGTTACTCAGGAGACCCTGCGTAAAATAAAAGCTTACTTTGACGAAGATTTTCTTGAAGTTTTTTTGATAAAGTTCTTGAATGTGATATCAATCAAATTAAGGGCAATTATAAGGTATTCAATTATGGAATAATATATACCAGGCGGTAGTACTACTTAATGGTAATGATCTGTCTACGGATTTTCGCAGTGTAAATTTAGAAAAGATAAAGAATAGTATGAAACACCTTAAGTCAACTATAAAGTAATATTTACAATTGTAAATAATATAAGAGATAAACATTTGATTATTAAATCGGTTAAATAATTTAAAAATTTAATTATGTTATTTATATTGAATCTCTTTAGTGATACTCTAATTGTTGAAAGATAAAGTCACATAAATTTCATTATGAGGTGAATATTTACTATGCTGATTTTCGAATCATGTTAAATCAAAGCTATTTTTGCGTTTTTAACACAACTACTTTATACTTTATTGTACACCACAAAGATTAAAAAAGAAAAATAAATTACATAACAAAGAGATAGAACCCAATTAGCATACAATTTTAGGGGCATTGCTACGCAGCAATCTCTTCGAGGCAACCAACGGCATAAGGAACTACTCATAGGATAAGAGGTAAGTAGTCCCATATAGTGACTAAGGCCGAAATAAAACTGCATAAGTGCCGTTTTGTTTATTATTCTAGTGAAAATAATGATAGTGAAAACTTTCTTCGTAAAAAAATATCATAATGAATATTAAAGCTATAATGACACTGACTGACGAAAATTTAATACCGTAGATGAATTGAGCAATGGTAGACGAGATCTTATATATAATAACGAATTAACATAAATTATTTATCGAACGGAAGCGAGGCTGAGAATGACTACGAAATGTCGGAAGTTGAAAACAATGATAATTAAAAGTTACGTTTAATATGACACATAATATTTAGTACCTATAAAAACTGCTACATATATCCTGTCATATGATATCGTATCCTGTCCAAATGCCACGATGTACACAGATATTTATCGTACGAGTATATCTATTCAATAAAAGACTATTTGAAGTCCATCTAACGCATCAACATCATTCATAACAACCATGGATGTCAAACCTTAGTTGATCTTCATTGATCATATATCACACTTCATATCATTCGCTCATGATAGTTAAATCAGAGGCAGACAAGAATAAATCCTTTAGAACTGTAAATCGTATTAAATGGAAACAAATGATACTGCTAACCTATTCTACCTTAAAAAGCACATCACATTAAATAATCATTGTACACTTACCCTAATAAAGAATTCTCAATTTAATCAATTGAAACAACAAATTACCGACGAAGTTACCGAAGTTATATATTTGCATAATAGATGTTTGAAATGACGGTAACTTGCTCGTGTTTGTCTTCTCATTGTATTGGATTCAAGTTACTAACTCGGTTACAAAACACACACATATGTAATAACTTTATAAACTTGTACAAAATTAAAGTATCTGACGATGAATCTTATGTGAACTTCAGTTTTTAATGTAAAACTAACATTATTCATGTCACAGAACTTAAACAACATTACATTTATAAATTTCCTCAATTCAAATAGACAAGAGAAATCTTACAAGATTTTGAATTATCATTGAACTGACAACTCAGTAGTTACAGTTTTTATATAAAAAAAAAAAAAAAAACTCCGGGAGTGCCGGCAGAAGTGAAAACTTGAATATTAACGTTGTGCATTTTTGATATTTTGGAATGATTAGGGAAAAATTTTGCTCGAATTGCTTTAATTATCAGTATAAAAGTACTATCATTTATGTGATAAAATACAATATTCATTTATTGCGCTATCGTACACAAACATGACAATTTATATTACATTAAAAATTTAACACTTCAAAATCCGTCTTACGAATTTTCAATCAGGGTCACGTGACCTGACGGGAGTTTAACATTTTTTACCCATCATAAAAAAGTGCACAACGCCGCTAAAGAAGTTTTCACTTCAAAAAATGTATTATAATAATTATACACTATAAACACAGTTGTTAGCACTGAGGAAGTATTTTTTGTAAATTTAACCCCTTACATAGTATAACTATGTAGAGGGTAAAAGTTTGTAAGAAAATCCGTCATTTTTGAAGGAGCTATGGAAATTGGTATTAAACAATTCGATACATTTAAATACATTCTTACATACATTGTCTTTCGAGACAATCCGGTGTCGTAAGTTACATTTTTCTCATAAAAATTGTTCGTGTAATGGCTTCACTAAGTTGATAAGGCAAAACTTATTGAAACTCGTAAAAATATCATGAATTTCGAAAACACACACAAACATTGTACGTCGTCACGGCGTCTTATACGAACTTTATACATCCAAACCTTATTGCGTTCTGACTGTAAGTCATAGGAACATATCTGAATTACATAAATTGATTTAAAAGAGAAAATAATATAGGGACATTATTCACACAGGGCCATCTAATCCCAAACTAAGCAGAGCTATGCTTATTATTAATCTTATATTAAGCTTGTACTATGAAAACCAGTAAACCGATATACTTACATATATTACTTCACTTTTGTGAATACATACTTTTATAGATAATTACACCCAGACTCAGGACAAACAGACATGTGAACCCACGACCTCCGGCGTGAGAGGCAAGTATCTTACCAACCAGGCAAACCGGCTCGTCAGCTGTTTTAATTATGGTCCAAATTTAAATGTGCTTTTTATTAAAACGCTGCCTTAAGTGATAAGGTCTGTTGCAACTTTTGTACAACCTCAGGTATTTAAATTAAGCTTTGCAGTAGAGAATCCTAAGTAATATTATATATGCTAAACTAGATTTTATTGCTTATTGCGATTTTATTTCTTAACTTTTCAACCGATGATAATAACATTTTATCTACGTCAGGGGAACATTAAAAAAAATATTTATTTTATTACGTAAGAGAAGGCAAACGACCAGGAGGCTCACGTGATGGACACCTTCAAGGAAAAATAAAAGTTGATTATCTCGTTTATCATATTAGTAAAAGTATTAAGAAATGAGCTTCATATGTGTTCATTAAAATAATAGCTTGATGCAGAAAAAACCGTCTTGTATTAAAATTATGAAATATTCCGTAGCACGTACCTCGTTCGCTCAAAATGATTGATCCGTCGACTTAAATCGCTTTACGCTTATAATTCAAACGTCGAATGTAAGTTTGAGAAAGTTACGTATCCATTAATAATTCTCCCGCGGCGTCCCAAACGTTGAAAAGAATATTTTACTCTTTTCAAGCAAAACTGGATACAATCAAATTACCATTTGAAAAGCGCCTATTTACCGTTCAGCGGTTTTCGGTTGCTTTTGTTTGTGAAATTCCGGTTTCAAATGAGTACCAATTAAAATGTAATAGAATTACAATTTCTTAATTTTTATACGCATTTCCTCTCAATTAATTCATTCCGCTGTTATTATTTCTTGTCACTTGAAAATTTCTGCAAGAGTCGCTTAGAATTCAAAAAGACGGCAAAAAAATTGTTAAGGAAAATCTATCATAATATTATTACATTTTCCAATTATTACGTAAAACAGTGGTTATGGTTACTCTCTCGACTACTGCCTCGTTGGTCCAGTGGCTACATGTAAGGCCACGGACACGGTGGTCCTGGGTTCAAATCCCAGGTCGGGCCAATAAAATGTTATTGAGATTTTCTGTCATTAATTCTCAGTAGCTCCCGTGCCTCGGAAAGCACGTTAAACCGTTAGTCCTGCGCCTGAACTCTTTCCGGTCGTGTCGAATTGCCGTCCCATCGGGTTATAAGAGTTAGGGAATAGAGAGTGCACCTGTGTTTGCGCACACACTTGTGCACTATAATATCTCCTGCGCAGTTGGCTAATATCTCTTGAGATTGGCCGCCATGACCGAAATCGGTCTGAAAGACCATATAATGCATGATTTAAAATAATTATTAGAATTATTAGAATTTATATGATATTTAATAATAAATAATAAAAAAATAAAAAGCCTTTATATTTATTGCAATAATAATAGCAGTAAATGAAAAAAAGATATATTTAATATTACGTAATGAATAAAAAAATATATAAAAAGAGATGAGCCTGAAATAAATTTTCCTTGATCTCAAAATATTAAAATTAAAGTTACATTAGAAAAAAATAAAATTTAACAATTGCTTTTTCATTCGATGTTCAAATTCAGAATACAATCGTTAAATACACATTTTGTACATTAATTTGATAATAAAAGCGACCTCTCTCAGCAAATCTAATATAAAACTGTCGTCTTCCCCGAAGAAAGACGGAAGAGATCTTTCATTGCGATAACGTTACCTTTGTGTAAGATAATTTAAGTTTATCGTGTTCGGCTGTTTCTGCTATTGTTAACAAAGAAAACAGAAAAAAATACAATTTTATTTTATGTCAAAAACTTTATCAATCTTTTAACGTAACTTTTGCTTGGTGGTCTTTGTGCAAGCCCGTCTGGGTAGGTACAACCCACTTATCATACATATATAATGAGTGCTTACTCATAACATTATCTACCGTGAAACAGCAATACTTAGTATTGGTGTGTTCCAGTTTGAAAGGTGAGTGATCCAGCATAACTACAGGCGCAAGGGATATAACATCTTAGTTCCCAAGTTGTTGGCGAATTGACGATGTAAGGGATGGTTAACATTTCTCACGGCGCCAACGACAATGGGCGACGGTGACCATTTACCATCAGATGGCCCATTTTTCGCCTACCTATTTTATAAAAACAAAAACAGGAAAGTTAAATTACCTTTAGAAATTCTTAATCACATAATTTTTAATTTAAAAATATAATCGTAATGATAAACGTTTTTTATATTCATATCACGATAAATATAAGATTGACTGTGTTAAATAAATACTTTTTTCTTTCATTCATAAAGTTTCGAGCAACCAGAATTTATTGCTGGAATCGTATTTAAATATAAATATTTTATCAGCCCGTATTACCCGTTAGCATAATACATGTACTAACATGACGTAGAATTAATTTCCATAAAAGCGAGTTGCGCTCATCTATACATATAATAAATCTGTAACTGGTCGATGTCTGTACATGGAAGATAAATGAGTAAAACTTTTATCGGGGGTCTTTATAAACACAATAGAAACCAAAACAATGATTAATAGAATTTTTGTCTGTTTGTCTTATTGTCTGTTTGTCTGTGCGTTTGTGCACGCTAATCTTAGAAACGGCTTAACGGATTTGAGTGCGGTTTTCACTAATGTATTGTGGCTAACTTCACTTAACATTTAGTATTTGTTTTATTTCAATCGGTGTATAAATAATAAAGTTATGTCGATTTAAAGATACACGTAGAACATTTATTAAAGAGGGTAATGGTTGTGGTCAAACTGAAAAGAGATTAAATATTACATGTAATATACTCCTTTTTTTATGATTTATCCCATAATTTTTAATCTCTTTATTTATTCATTAAAAGTTTAGTACTACTAAAAATCAATAAATTATTATCTGTAGGAAAAATACGCGCACTGTTAGTTGTCAAAATCAAAAAGTTTTGTTACAAATTTCGTGTTTTCTGTAGCTTCGTGTGTTATTTTTGCATAAAAACTAATATTGCATATATATTGTGTGTATCTTTATGATCTCATCTTATATCTTTCATAACAATACGCTTCAAGTCTGCGCGTGAGCAAGTCAGTTAACTCAGTGACAATACGTGAATAGTATATAGGTGTATAAAGGGGTATATACGCCTAAAAAGACAACTATAACAATAATAGATGGTTTTAAAAGTGCGTGTTGTGAAAATTAACGTGATATATCACTTCAAAAAACTTTAAATAGGTATAATTGTGTTGTAAGTTTGTGTTTCACGGGCTCCCGTCAAAAGTTTTAAAACGGCAGATTAAAATTCAAACGTTTTACCTAGGTACCGAAGGGTTTTCTAAACAACGAAATAAAAAACAATTTAACGTCGAAATGTTCAAATCATTCAACATTAAAATAAAAGTAATTACTTTAGAAGACCTCATTAATAAATTTTACAAGTACATATTTCGAATCGAGGAAAAATAATGCTTAAGCTATGTGATTTCATTTATATTTTGTTTTTGTTAAATTTGTGTTTTCATTAAGTAATTAATTATATTTGATTATAAAAAAATATATATCTTACTACACCTTTACTGATTATGATGGTTTAGCATTTTATATATGTTTTGATTATTTTAATGATTGTGTAATTATTGTTGGTGGAAACTTATCTAATGTATGTATATATTTATATGTATATATGTGTCATCTCATTTTTAACACTTAACCTACCAGAGCGGTCAAATAACTGCTTTTGAAACTTTAATTAAAATTGTTATATAGCTGCTTTTGTTTATATATTATATACTTTTTCTATATAAAATGGCCGCTTAAGCAGCTTATTCAGATGTGTGTCAAGTTCAATGGACAACATTTGTTTTAATTCCCTTTTTTTTGTTTAATTAAATTAGTAGCCTTGGTTAAGTCTGATTTTATTTAGTCTCTGACAGAAGAAACTTTTCCTTTACTTTATACTTTATATTGTACACATAAAATAACATAAATCTATAACAAAAACGTATTAATTAATAAATTATCCACACATCTCTTTACATATAAATAAAATTTTCTGTCTGTTATTTCAAAATAACTGCCTGTTTTAAAGGTTATATGGCTATTTACGATTTACCAAAACCAAAGCAATCATTTTTTTATTTTTTTTACTGTATGCATGTCTGTATGTCCAGTCTAATCTTTCAATCGTCTAAAAATTGAAATAACCGAATTATTATAAGAACTATTTCAAGATTCCGTTTAGCCTTTATTTCATCAAAATTAGTTGAGTCTATCAAAAGTTATAAAAAATACGTATTTTTGTTGATATCTATACACATAATATTATTACTCTTCCTAACTGATTCATTAACGCAGAGCCTAAACTGCGGGGGTTAGAAACTTGAAATTTTGGCAGTTGATACATTTTATAACATCCACTAAGGTAGGATTTTTGGAAATTCTACCCCTAAAGAGTTGAACGATTGTTTAGAAACCCGTCATTTTTAAAGTTAGAAGCATGAAATTTAATGAACAAGCTTAAAAATAAATAAAAATGTATTTCAGCGTTTTTGAAAATCTAAATCTAAGAGGGTAAAAAAGGGGTTGAAAGTTTTTATGGGGATTCCGTCACTTTTGGTGTAAGAAGAATGATATTTAGTATTAAAGCTATGCATATGTATTTCGTCGTTTTTAGAAATTTAACTCCAAACGGGAGAAACGGGGTAAAAGCATTAGTATAAAAATTAAAAAAAAATAGAAATATACTATTTGTGTTTTTTGATTGAATTAATAAACATGAATTTCAAAGTTTTTAGAAACCTTTATTTTTGTTTGGAAGAGTTGGGTGCAAATAATGAAATTCAAAATACGCAATATCTTATATCAATATCTCTTAAGGAGAAATACACGAACTTAACTATGTTAGTGATGTTTGGATAAAGAAAACATATTCCATTAATTGGTATTCCCTAAGCTTATATTATTGTAAAGTTTCATTAAAATCCATTCAGTAGTTTATGCGTGAAAGAGTAACAAACGTCCATACATCCATACAAATTTTCGCGTTTATTATATTAGTAGGAAGTAGGATTATTATATGCCCTGTACTGAACACACATACACTATACTGGATGGGCGAATAAATCGATTGGTAAATGTTTATATCTTATTGATTAAAAAATGTACGAGATAAAATCCTTATTTTACCCGTACGAAGTCGGGACGGGCAGCTAATTACTCGCTGATAACGTATCTTTCTGTAGGTAAAAAAGGTTTTTAAAAACAGTACAGCAGTTTTTACTTTATTCGCTACAAACAAACATACAAAAAAACTATTTTTACTTATTTATAATATTAGTATAGATAAAGACCACGCGCGAGCGAAGCTGCGGGCAACAGCTAGTTTAAAATAAACATTTAAACGTACGGATACTTTTGAGAAAATTATTAAAAACACTGGCAACACTGTTTCCCGCCAAACCCTTAAGCATATTAAGTGATAATAAGGAATCTTCAGCCGTCAAACACTAACTGGCCTGAAGTTGCCCCTGGTTGCTGTGCTTACTTCACAATATCTCTATTTTAATTATAGGTTTTCCAATATTCTGAAAAAAATATATATTTATTATAATTAGTAGCCTATATATATAAAATGCATATTTAAATATATTTCTACCATAATCTAAATATCTTTTACCTTATTGTCTAATATATTTTGATACTACTTCTAAAAATATAATGGTACTTAATTTATCTAATAATTAATTACGATAATGTCCTGAACGATTTCTCAAGTATTTACGTGATATTATAGTGGAAATACAATGTATTCTAACTCAAATGGATCACGTCTGATCGAATGTTCGGACGACAATCCAACACGACTGGACAGAGTTCAAACGCAGGATCAACAACTTTAGATGCTTTCAGAGACACCTGTGGCGTCTATACCTTAGCGACTTCCAAACTACGGAGTGCTTCTGTGAATTTCTTGACAGAATATACCAGAATAACCTAATAACATTTAATTTTATAAGCCCAAATAGTTTTAAGCCCAGGATGTCGATATCTATCTCCTTAGGAATTAACCACTAAACCAACAAGGCAGTTATTTAACATCTATTTATAATACTCACCTTAATAATAGCATAGCGGACCATCGGATCGCCATTAATAGGTCTGATGGTAAACAAACACTCGATATTCGCTGTACTTGCAAATTACCTGCATTTATCCCATTATATACCATTATTGAACACAATGCACCGCTCTCGAACGTTACTCAAATTATGAAATAAAGAGAAATATACTTTGAAAAGCTTCAACGAACGCCGGCTGAAACGGATCGTAACATTAGCCCTAATGTACGTTGAAAACGCGATTGGCGCTGAAATCTGTTACTTTACTCGCACTTAGTTTAAACTCGGGACTGTTTCAAAAATTGAAATATTATCCTTTCTATGGAACATTCAAATGCTAATATAATTCACAAATATATATACACTGGTATATTGTAAAGAAACATTTACTATATACTATATGATATTGGAGTTCATGTGTCCAAGACAAACACTTCTCGTTTTTTTTTTAATTCAAAATTACAATAGACGTAGGACAAATTGGTGACGTGATAGTAAATATTATATTTCGAATCCCTTTGTGCATTTGTCACAGTAGCTAGTGTCGTAATATCCACTTCCGAGCAATGTGCCACCATTAGACGCGGCAACATTCAATCACTTAATAAACTATTGGTTATGCGGTTACATCAGTAATAACCAATTGATTTTGGATTTAATAGATGCACTTCGATACTACTACTACAGTATTGAAGACAGATCAACAAGTAATCAGTAATCCAATAGTTTTGATTGTGATGCTGCATGGACATAAACCATAATAAATATACACCAAAAGTACAGGTAATACTTCAGTGGAAATTATTTTATAGAAGGAAAATCAAGAATTATGCAACCCCGAATGGGTTGTCAAATGATGAATTATATTGTTAGAAAAGTAGTGAAATTGTAATGACGTAAAGTTTTTGCCGGTTAAATTTTATTTCATCAATATTTTTACTCGGTGGTAGAGCTATGTGCAAGCTCGTCTGGGTAGGTACCACCCACTCATCAGATATTCTACCGCAAAACAGCAGTACTTTGTGTTGTTGTGTTCCGGTTTGAAGGGTGAGTGAGCCAGTGTAATTACAGGCACAAGGGACATAACATCTTAGTTCACAAGGTTGGTGGCGCAGTGGTGATGTTGTTTTTTTTTAAGAAATATACAAACCACTGTCTATGGGCGTTGGTGACCACTTACCATCAGGTGGCACACACGCTCGTCCACAAACCTATACTATAAAAAAAAAATAAAAAAAAATCATATCATCTCTTATTCCAAATTATATTTTATTCCGTTTGCAGTTGAAACGCTTGGACCTTGGAATAATAGTTCAAAAAATTCCATCCAAAATATTACACCCCGTCTTGTTGCCTCTACTAGTGGCAGGAGGGCTGGTTCATTTTTCGCCCAGAGAATCGGAATTGCGATTCAAAGGGGAAATGATGCTAGCATTCTTACCACCATTCCACGCGGTCACAATTTATATATTGATTATTTTTAATTTTTATTTGTATTTATTTTTTTGTCGTTGCTTCTGAGAAGGACAGAAACTGCGAATTTTTATACATAGACACTTTTATTTTCCCTCATATTATTTATTTTATTGTACCTTATTATACATCTTCAAAATATAATCCGAGTGAATAACACACATAAATATAATACAGAAGTTATACAAGGCTTATGTCGTTATATTAATGGTATACCACAACGCTACAAATCTTTTCACAATTCTCCAAAAATAAAAAATGCCTTATATAAAGCAAACGGCTTTTTGTACTTTGTTTCCTTATTTTGTTGTATATAGCTTCACAAGCACCCTTTAATGACGTCATATTCATTATCCGCGTAAATTCTGAAGAATAATTCGAAGAAAAATATAATAACACTTTATTTTGCAATTTACAAAACAATAAAATTGAGTTCAATAAATTAATATAAAAAATGAGTCCCAAGAAATAATACTAAAGTCGTTTGCTATTAAGTCGTAAAATGAAATTTATAGTCAACAACAAAGCAATATTCGAAAGGAAATACACAATCTACAAAGGCCTCAAAATTTCAAGATAAAAATAGGTGTTCATAAAACGGTGCTAGAGCTTTTATGAAACTCGGCTGACGCCTGGTAACCTAATATTTGCATGAAAAATTCTCGCCGATGGCGGCGAAGTGTGAAGATAAATAATGAACGAGGGCCGGAGCTCTCGGTTATTATTGTCATCGATCATAATCGGAGGGTCTTTATGTGCGTATTGTAGCAGTTGCTCTACCCTCCCAATTGTTTCCAGATGCCAACGGGAGAGATTTTCCAACTTCTTGATGTTTGAATGTTTGGTCACGTTACTTATTATATTTCATATCTGACTCTTTTAAAATTAAATAAAGCACATGAGCCATTAATTGTCAGTGGTCACCATCATCGATAGACATTGACGGTGAAAGATTTATTAACCATTCTTTACCTCCAATGCACACTAACCTTGGGAACTAAGATATAATGTCCCTTGTGTCTTTGTCTGTAGTTACACTGGCCCACTCACCCTTCATACTGAAATACTAAATATTGCTGTTTGACGATAGAATATCTGATGTATAGTATCTGATATATAGTATAGTAGATCTGGGTATCTACCCAGACACTACTTGCACAAAGCGTTTCCATCAAGTAAAAGACTTGCATCAACACGATTGATTCCATGTTTTAAGTAGACTTATTTACTAAAATATTATGTTAACATTCATAACAAGAGTAGATATGGCCCAAAGGTCCATCAAAAATTGCTAAATATTCATTTGCTGAATAGTCATGTTTCTAATTACACACACACATGAATAATTACAATTATAACGCGGTACCCACACCATAATGTCATGACTACCAATTACCATCACATCACAGCAGAAGTTGTCCTTCCTGTGTTTATATACCAATGATTTTAATGTTATGTCGATTGGTTAAATAGGAAAGAAATTGATATGCTGCAACGCAATTATATCAATACAAAGCTACCACTGATTCTGAATCTGAATCCCGCCGAAAATAACCGGCAAGAAACTCAGTGGTTACTGTTTTCCAACATTTCAAATTATTTATTTATTTGAATCTCCGACAGTTGTACATCAAAAATATCCAACACATGCTTTACATTTACTTGAAGTAAACACATACTACCAGTTATAGGAGAATACACCATTCAACAATTATGTCAATCAAATGCTATTAATATTATTTATATGCCACCCTAAAGTCAACAAGTACTCACTCGAATTTTTTCTCATCTTATATATTCTTGTATTGAGTAATATGCCATATTTATTAATGTTTCTATATGAGTAAGTATACGCCTTATTTAATACGATTTCACTAGTTTTAAATGTATTCATTTGTGAATATTTAAATATCAGCAGAATTTATTTATAGAAACGAATATATTTCGTCAGGAAGTATGTATCGATTTTGAGTACGAAAATACTGTTTTAAAAATATTCGTTTGGATTTTAAAATTCGTTCTTGATAATCTTATTAAATTCGTTGTAGAAATTGTTGCTTTATATAACAGAGGTATGATTAAGATAAATAGAGGCCAAACTATATAAGAAACGTAGTATGTTAAATATCAATTCGTTTTACAGTGAATTTATATTTCCGAAAATAAGTCAATGTGATTGCTTTCTGTATATACGCTATAATCTAAAAAAAAACATTATCTTATGAAGTCCAATTACTTGGATCAAAAAACGGTTCGTTTTTCTTACGAATGGTAAAAAATTCCTAATACAAAAGCGATACCATATATTTGAAATCCTGCTTTAAAAAAGCATTTGGCAGGAATTTTAATAGTTAGCCAAACTTCAACATTTTTTGGATATGCTTTTGCTAGTGGATTTGTTCCCTATAACTACACATTTGATACAGTACTTAGAGTTAGATCGCACACACAACACAGGTGCGAGGCAGAGTGTCTTTCACTGCAGGAATCACATGACCGGTCTAGACAATATTATTATTATTGCTTTTTAAAGTTAAAAAATAGCCTTAAAAAAATACTTTTAATCTGCCTTAAAAAAATACTTTGTCTTTAATATAGACGTTATTTGACATTGTAAAAAATTGCTTATTTATAATTTTTATAATCTCAGAGGCTCAAAATTCTCAGAAAAGTTCCAAAAATGTAGACTATCAATCTTGAAAAGCCTTCCCGTTGGTAACTTGAGACGCGTTTCTTCTCTCTAATTTCGTATGCTCGAACGTTCGACGCATTTATTTTTCTACGCGGTATAATTTTCTGTGTTGTCTCAGTCGTTCTGTAACCAAATTTCGCGAAATGAGGTCCGCGGTCGAGATGAAATTGGTATTCGCAATGAATTGGACGACTCTGGAACCTTAGCTACGAAGCGCGGCATCTTGATTTTTAATTCGCTTTGTTTCGCGCGAGCGCTGAATATTAACCTAAAGACTGAATAATTGGGGTTAGAATTTGTACGTGTTTCGTGAGTCTAACTTCTTTATTCTCTTTGCTCAGATCCCTTAGAACTATCTTTGTGATTTGTAAGAAAATGTACAGGACCATTTCTTTTGTTGGAAGTTATCTTAATTTTAAGTAAGTCAAGATTATTATTATCATATCAAATGATGAAATGTCGGAGACATAAAAAATCATCATTATTGACCTAATAAAAGTTTTCTTCATGCCAAGTTTAATAAATTTATCCAGTGGTTGTCGTTTTATGTGTACAAAAAAAGACATATTTTAACTATTTAGAAAATGTAAGAATTATTAAAATTAATATCTTCAGAGCTGACAGGTGAAAACAAACATGAGCTCGTAGTGAGCTTAAAATAATATCGTGAAATGTTAGAAAATGACAATAAGTCATAAAAAATCACTTCATACATGAAGTAATTTAGCACTTCTGACATTAAAGTAAGAAAAACAACGTTTATTTTTTCAAACTATTTACAACGCTGAATGTATATAGGACTATTTGTCACGTACTATTAATCACAATTTATCATAATATTCGATGTTGACGCGTTGAGTTATGTGGAGTCAACGAACTTATTTATTTTTTTTATTTCGATCAACATTAGTCTCACTATAGTTACATAGAAAATGGACTTGATATTCAAAATATGAAACTCATCAATTTCTAGTGGGACGGAAATGGTTCGATAATATCGTCGCTACCGAGATGATTGCTCGTATATTGCAATTTATGGACAAATAACGATCAAATTTGAAATCGAATACTGAATCCGAGAACGGATTAAAAGATTTTCATGGTTACAAATTTAAAATTTAAAATATAATAAAAACAAATTGAGACAATGACACACACATTGTGTCTTATAAAATATATAATTCGTCCGATTATTCTTTTGGCCTAAATCGCCAGTGCTGTGGTCACCAGATCCTTTGAAGGTTTAGTATATATTTTAACCATACTTGATATAAACATTTATATATAGAGTCTTGTAGGTAATAATTTACAAGTAAATAGCCTTTTTTTATTAACCTGCTTTTATTAATCAAATATCGATTTTCATACCTTAAACTCAATAATTTAAGTTACGCTGTAGTTATATGACATTAAAACGGGATACCCCTAAACTAGTCTCACTAATCTGACTTCACAGTCCGGCGTGGAAGTGTTGCAATGTTAAGAGGAAACTTATTATACATCCAGCATTGATGAAGTCTAGCTACAGATGATGATGCTGGTGATATAGTCATACAAAACTATTGAATGTCATATAACATATTATTTTAACTATCTACCTTACATTTATAACAACAGCTTTCTTTTATCTGATGCTTTGAAGAACGAAATGTATGGACCATAATATTCAAATGATTATCTTCAAAGGAGCCCGAACTGAAGGTCAATTACATCCCCACCCTAATCCCATCATTAGTAAGTTGCTTGTCATACGAAGCATTACATCATATTACAAGGGACATCAAAAAGACGGATGGCGCGGTCACTGCATGAATATTTCAGAAGGCGCATTAGGACAGAAAAATAAATATGGCCGACTTCACTGAACGCATTTGTATATAAATCGTGGTGCGCCGCGCGTGTTCGGATTACCAATGTATGGTCGGTCCGAGCTATTTATCACTTAGCCGTGTATCCATCTCTGACTGTTCAGACTGAATTTTTATTGAAAACACTCTGCAATCTCCGACGCAGTTGCGCTTAGACTTTAGCTTTAACGGCTCTCCTAACATATCGTTCACATTGATAGTTCAGTACATTGCAAGCTAAAATGTATTCGTTTCAATGGATTTCGAGAATTCCAAAAGAAAAACACGTGTCCTTCAAACGGCGACAGTCCAAGCTTCTGAATACATTCCGCGATCGAACCAGTGCTTGTGTACGTACGTAGTATTATTATTATATTTACGACTTTTGAAGTATAATATTTTTTATAGATCTATCCATCATTATTTTTTATCTTCAACAGATAAGCCATAGAAAGAAGTATAAATGTAAAATTTTGTTAAATTTATTGGTATTACAATAACTGCTATTACATTGATAAAAAAAAATTGATAGTTTTGTTAATTTTAAAGAAAATGCCACCCTCATAGAGCTTACAGAACATTAAACTTTATACATTGCTTAATTATATTTTTTTATAGTATAGGTAGGCGGACGAGCATTTGGGCCACCTGATGGTAAGTTGTTGTACCTGATGGTAACCAACGCCCATAGACAGTGGCATTGTGTATTTCTTAAAAAAAAAACATCGCCAATGCGCCACCAACCTTGGAAACTAAGAGGTTATGTCCCTTGTGCCTGTAATCTCATTGGCTCACTCACCCTTCAAGCCGGAACACAACAATACCAAGTAATGATGTTTTGCGGTAGAATATCTAATGAGTGGGTGGTACCTACCCAGACGAGCATGCACAAAGCTCTACCACCGAGTTAATCTATTCGTAATAAGACCATTCACTAATTTGTACAAAACTTACATGCCCACCACCCCGCAATAATTAATTAAGCATAAAAAATATACTCTATCAACTCAATTCCGAGCACACTCCATTATAACATGGTATGTGTCTTCTATGATGTTACATATACTGCAATTAGGTGAGGGTGTTTTACCCATAATAAAATCAAAGTTGTTGAATGAAAGGTTACCGGAACGGGGAATCGAAGAGCAGTGACAATTGACCTGCTCATATTGGCACCATCAAACCAAAGACTTTTCCGAATTTTATTAATTAATTACACCATATTTTGTTAACCGTTAAACCGAAAAAATCGTTTCGATATATAAGCATACTACGATCGTAAAGTTCGTTTAACTCGATACTAATTATATGAAAATATTTTTTTACATATCAGTTCTTAAGAAACAAAATCCTCTTAAGAAACGGATCCTCTAATTTGACCCGTGGTAGGACGAGTAGCAGTAGGATTCTGAAGATTATTGAACATTTTTATTAAAAACGAATTATTATAATTATTACTTGCATAAGATTTCATTAATAACTAATTCATGATATAAAATGCAAGCCAAAGAACCGTGTTAGTTACGTGATAAGAAACCATTAACATGGAAACACGACCACAAAGCGTTGCAATATATTATTCAATGGATGGAAAATGAAAATTGGTCCAGCAGATTTTATTCATGAAAATATAACTCCATAAAATGATTCGTATTAATAACATCGGATTAAATTGGTGCAGATATTCTTGATAAGAGTACGCAGTGAAATAAATTATCTGAAGGAATAATTTTGTAAAGCGTTTTAAATTTTGTTTTCGGCTCATTAATTAAAAATTAAACAACATTTTAATTTTTTTATGCTTATTACCGTAAAAAAATAATAAGCTTCATGATATTAAGTTAATTTTTATAGATTTATTTTGTTAATTTATAAAAGGCAATGCTAGAAAGATAAATTAATGATAGACGTAAAAGACGTGACCTGCATTTCGTAATGTCACTTATATGCCCGGCCAATATAATCATCAAACTATACGTTCTGTTTACGGATTGTCCAAATTATCTACGAGCCGTAATTCAAAAGCGTCCCTATAGAAAACGTATAGTATGAAGCCGCAAGTATGTAGGTGACGTGTAAGAGCGACTTCAACATGCTTGTAATGCAAAAATGTAACGCAAAAATGATCGTTTATATAACGTATTTTATTTTGCAGAGCTCATATAAGGTCACCGACCCGCCACGACTGACAGTAGTAGTGGTAGCACTATTACTCTTCATATGGTATGCTATTTTATCATCTTACAAGTAAATCACAGATTTACCGACCAAGAATCACCCATTTCATAAATACTCAGAAAACCTATATTATTTCATATAAGCTAAGCTAAAACAAAATGTTATGTAATCGAAACCTGAATAGCTCTTAGAATTAGAGCCGCAATATCAATAATTATCCAACTCGAACTAGAAGTTGAAAATCTAACAAATACTCGTAACAGTTAAAATCCCAAACAAGCCTCAAACAAATAAATGCAAATCGGGTTCCGTTTCGCATGTCTGCACACTATAAACCCGACAATATTAGTTGGTAACTCGTTAGCCCGTACTTAAGGAAATTTAGCTAGGCTCCGTATCTCGTCGTTTTGCCCAATTTATGGGGAACACCTCCCTTCCCGACCTGACCCGGGGACAAATGTTCGCTGCATTTCTTACTCTATTACGTAATAATTAGAGCGATTCACTTAAATTCTTGCTTGCATTCGTTTATGTGTTTTTTTTTTTTTAAACTATTGTATTTAAATTGGAGATTCTTGTAGAACCAAGATGGCTTTGTGGATAGAATATGTGGATCTTAATCGATGAAAACGAGTTCGAGTCCGAACAAGAAACAGTTAGTTTTAATGTGCTTAATTTGTATCTATATCTCAACAATAAATCGGAGATAAAAGAACTTTATTATTGTGTGAGATAAGGTCCAACTCTTGTCCTAAGCGTAAGTGGAACGGAAGATTGTGCTTAACATTGGGACGCATACGGGCTGTTAAATGCGTTGAATGTTTTCGAACGCTTAAAACTTGCATGATAGATTATTTATTAAATTAATTATAAGATATTGTAAGAATGCTATAGCCAATATATTTCATCTACCTACTTATATGCTCATATAGTTGTTAACTTATCCGTAGATTCCAAGGTCTCAGATTCGATACCCGGTCTGGCCATTTTTCTGAAAGGTTTATAATGAAATTTTTTTTCATTCATTAATAATTATAAATAAATATAACAAAAATGGAGATTTTATATTATTAAACAATAAATACCTTTAATCCACTTACCTTTAACACATATTGACAATTGACATAATTTGAATTTTCATTGATATTTTATAAAATAATGGTTTGCAAATATTTTTTTTTTTTACATAAATTTATAAGTAAATTTAAAAAAATAACAAAATTTTGCCTAAATCAGAGAAATTGAAGTTAATTAAATTCAAATCAAAGTTCTTAATAATTATACGGTAAGTAATATATCAAATATAAATTCAATGTATGTCTAAGAAACCTTTGATATAACTGGTATTCGTCCAGTGGTGAAAATTTGATCAAAAACATTGAAAATTTAAGGAAAAGGGAACTGAGCAGTCTATTTACAAGATAATATTTATTTATTACAATTAAAATTTAATAAATTTTATTAGAAGATTTAAAACTGAAAACTTAGACTTAAACCCCAATAAGACGTTTGCGCGTTAACCGCAAAAAAGTCTCCTTTTGTCATCCTCATTTCGAGAATACTCCCCTAACTTCCACAGCCAGTATCGGGATACTTGGCGTCGAGATTTCAAACGTTGTTCAGTTCCGCGGTCAACTGGAAACTTAAAGCCAAATTGGCTTCCAAAAAGCTTGGAGTGCTCAACAAGGCGAGACAGTATTTCACGTCGGCCCATCGCCTAAATCTTTACAAGGCGCATATTCAGCCCCACATGGAGTACTGCTCTCACCTCTGGGCGGGAGCTCCCCACTACCAGCTTCTTCCTTTTGACTGCATTCAACGTAGAGCAGTAATTTGTTAGCTTTGAAAGTTAGCTCACCATATTATCATTCAATAGAACTATGATGGATCTGTGGCTAGAAGATGTGAATCTTAACTGAAGATTGCAGGTTCAAATCTGGGCAAGCACCATTAAGTTATGTTATCGAGTTCCATCAAAAACTTCTCAACAGTAGCCCGAAATCTGGAAACTGTCCGTGTTTACACTCTCTCGGAAATCACGTATTGCCGTTCCTGTGCCTGACCTCTTTGCCGGATCGGATTCTGAGAATAAGGAAATAGGAAGTGCACTTGTGTTGACATATGCTTGCATATGTCTTTTGCAGTCGGCGATTCTTCATTAAGAACGAAAATCGATCAAGAGGATGTATCTTTATCGAACTTTTATTTATTATCACACTAGTATTTAACTAGTTTCAGCTCGCATATTCGCCTGCGTGTGAGTGGATTAGAGTTTGTAAAACACCCTTTGCCCTTTTCTGGACCCCAGACAACACGTATGCACAATTTAATGATGTAATAAATAAAACAAAGTCATCGCATTTATAATATAGAACGAACGAACGACACGAAGTAGTCTACCCATCATTTATTTGTTTTAAAATTTTTGAAAATACAATATAAAACAACTTCAATTTCAGGTTTCCTATATTTTAAAACGCTTACAAATAAAAAAATTAAGAACAATAATAGGAAGGGATGGAATAGATGATTATTCATATAGGGTTTTCCATTAAGGGCGCTTGATCTTTGAAATGCAAAAAAAAATACATGTAGGAGAGATATTTGCGAATTTTTTTTTTATTTGGAAGGTCTATCGACCCCATTATGTATGGAATATGACATCATTCAAATGACCGCCACGGCGTCGGTTGGTGGCGCGCACACGAAAGGTCCAATTTTCGATGACTCTGGCGCACAAATCGGGCTGTATTTGATCGATGGCGTGGCGTATGTTGACTTTGAGGGCATCGGTGGTTTGCGGCTTGTTGGCATAGACCTGCGACTTCCCGCATCCTCCGTCAGAACGGTGAAAGCGCACACCCTCCGAGTGCGCTCGAGGCGATGAAGCGGCGGGAACAAAGGAGGGCTTTTGCGACGTGGCGCGACCGTCTCTGTGAAGAACGGTACGCGCGAAAACGCGTCGTAGGAGCGATCCTGCCAGTCTTCGAAGCCTGGATGAGACGAAAGCGACGAGTCACCTTTCGACTTACACAGGTAATGACCGGTCACGGTTGTTTTGGAGAGTACCTGTGTAAGATCGGACGCGAATCGACGGCGATGTGCCACCACTGTGGCGCGGACCGGGACACTGCCCAGCACACTTTGGAGATGTGTCCCGCGTGGAGTGCGGAGAGGGAGATCCTGGTTCGCGAAGTCGGACAAGACCTGTCCCTGCGAGCAATCGTGTCGGCGATGCTCCGCAGGGAATCGGCGTGGAGGGCCGTAGCCTCCTTCTGTGAGACCGTCATGGTCCAGAAGGAGACGGCGGAGCGGGAACGGGAAAGGGCCGATCCTGCTCGGCAGAGACGACGTCGGCGTCGTCCCGGCCCTCCCACAGCCCCAACGTCCGGGGCTTTAAATATAGGGCGTAACCCTGGGGCCGTGGATGCGTGAGGTGGGGGCCTCACGTGTCCAATTTCAAACGGCCCTGAGGAGGACGGCAGCCCGAATGGCCTCGCGCTGCCGTACGCACTAGCGAGGAGTGCGGGGGGGCGGGATTACTTTCGCCCCCTGAGGAGAGCTCCGCCGAGCCACGAGCGGAGCACAGCACGGGAGGGATGCGTTATATCAACACGATCCCGCAGCCTCTCCGATCCGTGCCGAGGACGGCCATCGCAGTGGTTTTAGTGGGTAAGAATCCCACATAACCCGGTCTCTCCCCCAAGAGAGTTGGGTACCTTCTTGAAGGTTTCCACTGCGTGAAAAAAAAAAAAAAAAAAAAAAAAAAAAAAAAGACCTGCGACTTAAGAAAACCCCACAAGAAAAAGTCCAGCGGGGTCAAATCGCACGATCTCGATGGCCAGTTCACGTCGCCTCCGCGCGAGATGACCATGTCCAGAAATTGCTCGTGCAGAACTTCCATCGTAGCGTGTGCTGTGTGGCACGTAGCGCCGTCCTGTTGAAACCACATGTTGTCCAGATCCATATTCTCGATTTCAGGCCAAAAGAAGTTGGTTATCATCGACCGGTATCGCTCACCATTGACGGTGACGGCCACACCATTATCGTTTTCGAAAAAATACGGACCAATCACGCCTCCGGCCCAAAATCCGCACCAAACAGTCACTTTCTGCGGGTGCATTGCCACTTCGTGAACCTCGTGTGGATTGGTCTCGTCCCAAATACGGCAATTTTGCTTGTTGAGATAGCCATTCATCCAAAAATGCGCCTCGTCGTAAAACGGGCGAAGTGCGCGGAACGTTGCTCGAACTGAAGACCCATTTTCATAAAACAATTTTATGATTTGCACGTGCTGCTCGACACTGTAACCCTGCCATGGTGGTTTGGGAGGACGGAATGAATATAACACACTGCATTTGACAGCTGTCACTCAAACAACATGGCCGCAATCAGCTGTCAAAGTTCAAGCGTCCCTATTGGAAATCCCCATATAAGCAAAAACACATAACTACTATAAGCATAAAATGTGTCATTGTTCAAATTGGTACACCACTCAGCTTTAATTGGGCTCGACGCCGATTTTCAGTGACGACCACAAACGGCAATGACGTGTTATTCATATTATTATGAAGGATAAATAAATATCAAAATTAATTGACAGCGGTAATACTCTAATAATTCAATGTAATTAATAATACTAATCCGATAATATATTCTGTATTCTTACTTTAACCGGTCACGGTTGGTAACACCCACTAATCATATACTCTACCACCAGACAACAATACTTAGTATTTTTAATACATTTAAATCACATTTTTTAATACTTCGATTAATAAAAGGTATTACTCGATAATGGATATAGACGTTAAAAAGATATGGAGCCGATATCCGTCGTGTGGAATTAGTATGCGTCGATTTCCATACAGGAATAATAATTAAATTGTAATTAATTATGTATGAAATTTGATTCTCGAAAAAGAGCAAGTACTGAATTTCTTATCGATTCTTGTCAGTAGATTCATTCCGAAACGGTGATTTCTACAAATTTAATTAAATCTTGTATAATTACGATTCAAAAGTGCTAGTACAAAGCATATTTTGATTTGATTTGTTATCTTTTTTTATTTTTTATAGTGTAGTTTAGTGAACGAACATGTAGGCCACCTGATGGTAAGTGGTCACCAACGCCCATAGACAGTGGTTTGTATATTTCTTAAAAAAAAACAACATCACCACTGCGCCACCAACCTTGGGAACAAAGATGTTATGTCCCTTGTGCCTGTAATTACACTGGCTCACTCACCCTTCAAACCGGAACACAACAAGACAAAGTACTGCTGTTTTGCGGTAGAATATCTGATGAGTGGGTGGTACCTACCCAGACGAGCTTGCACAAAGCTCTACCACCGAGTAAATGTTCCGGTTTGAAGGGTTAAAGAGCCAGTATAACTACAGGCACAAGGCACATAGCTATTCAGTTCCCAAGGTGGCACATTAACAGTGCCCATGTCTAGTGGTGGTGTTTCCACTTACCATCAGGTGGCTATTTACATATGCTAAATAAAATAGAATAAAATATTCATGTAGGCTCTTACCCGCAGTATCGTTATTTCTTTTTTATTTTATTTTACAAGGTGAAAGTAAATTATAAAGAGAATAACCGCCAAACCGAAAACTGGCAACCGGGAAAATAGTACTTATTATTTTTAATATAAAACATATATTGGCGTGACTTAAGTGTAAGACCGAATCGTATTCCTTGACGGCAAACGGCATAACGCTCTCTTATGTCGTCATGACTCCTCTATGTCGTATACTCCCTCGTGTGTGCGTAGTGCGGATTTTATGAATTTCGTTCCTTTATATTATTATAATATATATTTCACATCAATATACTTATATGTATAATAAATCTTTTTTTTTTTTGTCTTTTAATAATTTCTTATTTACATTTAAGAATTCGATAAAACATCAAAATAAAAAAATAAAAACATATTTATAATTTTTTCCAATTTATTTCTACTTAAATAAACAAAATTATAACACAACTTTATATTCAATCAATCAATCCATGTTCAATAGATCATAAAAATAATTCTAAAAGTCACTGTACAAGTTGTAGATTTCATATTTTAAATTCGTTAGTTTTTCAAACTAGAAAGGCGTGTATTTGTTTTAGAACGCGAGTCCGGTGCTAGAGTTTGAGTGACGTTGTTGATTGCTCTGCGCTGCTCTCATTTTAATCTTCGCGAAACACGTAACGGCACTTGCCTCCGACATCTAACCTTTATTCCAAAAATAACTACATTGAATTTGACAGCTTCTGCAAACTCTCAAACGTGACAACATTTTATATACATTTGTACGTTTTATAACTTTTATTTGTAACACAACAAAACAAGGAACACAATTGTAAGCTGCTCTCATAATAATAAAGATATAAACAAAAAGTAGCAAAGATATTTTTCATTTCTAAACTAGTATTTTAAATCGAAATAACCAACTAACTCTTTAATAGCTTTCTATTCAGCGCTATACATAATAATTATACTCGCCTAAAATTAAACATTATTCGCAATTACAACATTTTTAATAAGAAATACAACATACAACAACAAACTTTTCATTATATCATTGCAAACGATATATACACATGTGATGGTAAGTATTGAACAGAACACCACACTCACTTCGCTCTGAATATGAAGGCCCAATCCCCAACCATTTTCAGAATATAATATTATAAAACCGTATGTTTGTAATTTTGTAATTGCATGCAGATGCAGTGCGATATTTATTTACACATCGAGGAACTTATTTTCTTAATTTAAAATAATGTTTATATAATATTAAATAGATACAGGCGTCAGTTCAAACAGACAATTATGCGTAAAAGTTAAGCTCCCGATATTTCAGGTACAATCCGATGAAATAAATTCCGCTTTAGCTCTTGGTGACGCATGATTGACGAATTGATTGCAGTTTATTCGACATCCGATACGACCGTTTCCTTATTGATGTAAAAATGTTTAAATAACGATACACGGAAAGTCCATTTGTCGGAAGTATGTAGCGCTAACGAATGGCCATTCTATCTTATTAGATAGCCGTCGAAGTTAATTTAATTTATTGTAAATGAAAAACATTTTTTATTTAAAAAATATAAATTGAGTGGTCGTGGGACTCCCGTCAGGAACGAAGTTCTATGCAATATTTTTTCCACTCAAACCCTGATTTAAAATGTAGATTTTAATTGATTATATTACTGTATTTTTGTCACACCAAAAAGCACCTCTTTTATATCGATCTTGTAAATTCGAATGCCCAACGCATCGCATTTTTTAGCATTTGGTAGGCACAGTATGAACGCTATTTCGTTATATGACGTGACTTTGGGCCACTGCCATTTCACTCTATGTAAACCGCGTAAAAGAATTTCGGTCCAAAAAAATAATATATAAAGTTTTTTTATTATTTTTTTATATATACAAACCTTATTGTTTTATAATAAAACCTATCATAGTGTTTTTGCAATTTTTTCCGTTGAACATTATATTAATTTGTAATTAAAATTATTCATAATTAAATACATTACCACGTTCTTGTCGATAAATCAATATTTACATAGATTAGGCTCAAAGATTTTAAGCGTAGCATGAATTATAACCTACTTTAAGTGGGTAGAATTATACGTAGCGAGCAGAGATCAAAGGCGGCTGCCCGCATCCCTCCGCATAAGGGTCATTTCCTCGCGTACTTAAATTTAAGTTTACTCCATTAGCATATGGGACATGTATGATTTGGGGGAAATTGGGTGAAAAATATACGTATCATTTACATATTTAGCTACAAATTGTTTCGACATATTACCAAAATAAGAAATACTTTATACAACAAGAATTACAGCACCATTTAAACGTATGTAATTTTGCAGTATTATATTATTAAATGTAAAGCTACCAGTTCCAAGAAATTCAATTGTTACTCTTTTCCATTATTTAAATTAAATATGATAAAATGTATTATTCTGCTTAAATAAATATTATGCCTTTTCTGATACTTATTTTTAACAAAGGATTTATATTTTTTTACCGGCCGGCAACACACAACAACTCCGGTGTTGAAGTTGTCGATTGGCAGTGGTAGTTACTTTCCATCGGATGAGCCCTCAGCAAGTTTGCGCGCTCTTTGATAATAAAAATTAATTGACAAATTTGAAAATATACGAGGATTTTTTTTAAATTGTCTTAAAAGTAAGCAACACTCGATCGACATGTAAGTCAATTTCTCTTGCATCGAAACAGATAGATTTATACGAGGCATTAAAAATGTTGTACGAATTTAACAAATCGAAACACGCTTTATTTAAGTGGACTCTTGCGAGTACTTTTGAACTATCAAATATATACCGATATTTCCATTTCACAAAAAACTTGTTAACAATTTTTACCTTTATATTTAGCGTACCGTCCTGGTTTCTAATTATAAAGCGAATAATGACAGTCTGCTAGGAACGAGGAAGTCGCCTGAATGATTGTGGTAGTTCCTCTTTGTTCGTGTTAAACGGAAAATAATGAGATCTTAATCCTGAGGCCTTTTTATCTTTCCCTTTTGTGTTTAACGAAGCTATTATTTTCTTAGCATTACGGCGAGCTATAACGATATTAACCAGTTAATGAAAAGGTAGAAAACAAATGAAAATACGTAAACTTGTATTCAAATCAATTCCATTTCTTTCTTTTGCTTTGATTTAAGCAGAAAAATTTTATGATATACAATTGGTAGATAGCAGATATTGGTTTATATGAGCATCGTTTAAGCTTAATTCATCGATTAAGCTATGACAATCGCATTTACATTATACAATTTTTGAATAAACTGATTGCGTTTATCTAATTTTAATGAATTGTTTTATCATATACATCTGGGTAGATACATTACCTACATCTACTACCGCTAAACAGCAATACCTAGTATTACTGTATTCCGATTTGAAGGGATCCAACATCTTAGATCCCAAGGTTGGTGGCGCATTGACGATGTAATGGTAAATATTTTAATACTGCTAATATCTATGAGCTGTAGTGACCTCTTACTATCAGGTGGCTCATTTAAGTCTTTATACCTTTATTGAAATTTTACAAAAATTATAATACAAAATTTATACAAAAGTTTAGACGATTAAATATGTAGCTACTTAAGCTATATTATGAACAAAGCACTGAAACCTATTAGTGAGCCTTTGACCCGTTTCGTAAAAGTTAGGACAGTTTCAAAAAAAAAACGTAATTTTCCAACACAATGTTTAACGATGCATACAATACAATCTGTATCTGTAGTTACATTATAAAGCTGGAGAGTTTATTTGGTTGAATGCGCTAATCTTTTGAACTAGCAGTCGATTTGAATAATTCTTTTGCGTTAGATTGTCCATTTATTGAAAGGTAAAGGTAAGTGCAGTGTATTGCACGTAACGCTATGACCTTAAAGCAGTAGAGATATACGACAACGATGACCATAATTATATTAGTAATTTGTGATGATTATGTAGGTCAGTATTGAGCGTAACATTTCTGATACAAAATTCTATCAAGTGCAGTGTACGCGCTTTATTTTCGTAAATACATTATATTATTCTTATAATACCAAAAAGCGACCGTAAAAAAGTTAATCCGCATTCAAAATGTTCGTAAAATTCACAGAGATAAAAGCAATATTTTTTTGTTTTAAAATGTAATAGACCTTTACTAATAAAAAAGTCGGTGATTGAGTTATAGGTTTATATATTCATCGAATATATGAAATTATTTAACGCATGACTCTTTTTTCTGTGAATTTACCGTGATTGCTAATAAAGTGTTTTGAATATGTTTGAATCGTATTTAGAAAATGTCTAAAGTCTTTATATATAATATTTAGAACATTTAAATATCTGTTTAAAATGGAAATGGATAGGAATGAGAGCTACAATAAAAAAGTCACTCAATGGTACCTACCCAGGTACCACCCACTCATCAGATATTCTACAGCTAAACAGCACTACATATTATTGTTGCGCTCCGACCTGAAGGGTGAGTTAGTCAGCGTAAATACAGGCAAAAGGGACATAACAACTTCGTTCCCAAGGTTGGTGTATTGGCGGTGTAAGAAATGGTTAATATTTCTTACATCGCCGATGTTTATGGGCGGTGGTGATCACTTAACATCAGGTGACCCATTCTGTCCGTCCGCTTACCAATACTATAAAAAATCGGATGGACTGAATGTATAATATAATGGTACCCAAAAAACGGCAACAGCCACATGGAAGACCAACCAAGAGATGGAAGGATTATTTGCCAGAGAAAGAGAGAACACTATATCAACATATGATAAGGAGGAGAGTGGAGAAAATAAGAGGAAGCGTATAGACAGTATACAGCGTAAAATTAAAATAACGGGAGTTACTGTTTCGCACAAACGTATTAAATGATAATAAAATGACATAAACAAAAGATCTCCTAATATTATCACGTAAGTTGTCAAGTTCTCGAATGATGCTCTCGCAAATTTTACATAAGTAACGAAGGCTTTCAAGTGCTAAAGAACATTTTAGGTTGAGCAACTTGAGTTTTGGCTCGGCGACAAGAAAACGATGTAATTGCTCTGCCAACTCGCGAGCGGCTTAAATATGTAATATTGGCTTCGGAGTAATTCCTTGAAATAGCTATTTTAAATTAAATAACATTAACGCGAATACTAGTCCAGTTTTACAGCATTTACAGTATTTCTAAGATCAGAATTATATAAACCAATGTGAGACAAAGGAATATCGATAATAAATAATACTGTACGTTAACATTTATATAATACAAAGGTCATCGCTCTGTTTGCGTGTTGATGTTGATTTACAACCCTGGAAATTAGTGTCTCTGACCCTTGACCGCAGCACCCTTAACCCACCATATTCTGTCATAAATAAGGTTTAAGGAAAAAGTGATAATTAATTAAAATAGATTAGATGATAATACTTCATATCTTTCTCCAAAAATACAAAGAATAAAAGTTACTAAAATTGAGTCATTACCTTAGCTCTTTGAAGCTATCGTGTTTATATTTTTATTAAATATCATGAACAATGTTTGAGTGAACTAGATTGATTGTTTTAAGAAAGAATCGACAAATGTTTATGGATAGCCAAAATGTATAGATATTATTATTCGACTTGTCACATTTCGATTTGTCACGTGACAATTGACGTTTGTATTGAATAATTTAGACGAAAGCCAAGTTCCAAATTACTTCGACAATTGTCGAATAATCTAACCACCAAACAGCATGCCGAGTTTTCTCATCGTTTAATAAATTTAAATAACTTTTATATTATTGTAACCTTTATAAGATAAAATAAAATATGATTATTGACTTTACAAATATATTTGGTAAGTGTAGTTTTATATGACAAAGTAATATCTGCTAATAAATAATTTATTCTACCGCCAAATCGAGCGTTGAAATAACTGACGGGTAGGTAAAGTGTTAGTAATCCAAAGTAATCACAGACATAATAGTGACTAAGATGTATTTATTGTCCCTTATGTCTGTAATTTCACTGGCTCACTTAAACCGAACACACACTATTAATTAGTGCTATTAAAAAAACTATAACTTACGATGGAACAAAACTTTATAATAATTTACCAAAAGATTTTTCTTTTTTTAAATAATATAAGTCGAGATTACTTGTACGTATAACTATTTTTTTTCTTTCTCCTGATTCTTTCTTTTGATTTCCTTAACAATGCCAAATGTTTTGCTGAACAACTGTTATATTATTATTATACTAGCTATTAGTTCTTATGTAAATAACTCATGATGTCATTAACAGAACAAAATTCTTTAAAATGAATAAGTATTACTGTTTAGCGGTAGAATGTATAAATGGATGGTACGAGACATGCACAAAGCTCCAAGTAATAATAGTCACACATATATACAAGTACAGGTATGCCAAATACCAGATAAAAAAAAAAAAAAAAAAAAAAAAAGATACTTTTCACCTTACACATTTTTATTTGAAATATAGTCGAATATTGAAAGTACTGAAGTTGGGCGTTGTAAAATAGAAAGGGGAGTTAAGTTGCTATCTATCTAAACGAAATACATAATGTCCTATACATTATGTATTTCGTTAAAATGAATACTTCAGAGAAGCTTCAATTGTATATTTTTGTTACACATAAGAACTTAACACTTCAAGCCAAATAAATTTTGAAAGAAATAAAGTATTTGTTAAATAAAAATTTAGTTAATTAATTTATTTTTTTCAAAAGAGCTATGTTCGCTCGGCTGCTTTATTCGACCCTATTTATACACCACTAGCGATTTTTCCACAGTTATTACGAATGCAACGTATGCTCGCATCTAAAACAAGTGCTCTTATTCATATTTCTAAAGTCTGAATTTCCTACAAATAGCGAACTCACTAAAAGCCGCTATAAAATAGTTAATTTTATTCAAACGAAGCCTCAAACACGTTGTTTTGTATGTAAATTGGTAGTAACGAATATTTTTTTGAAATCTTTTTTAATTATAATTAATTTTCTACTTGTTATGAAATATGATAAAAACTTATTTCTGAATTAATGTATTAACTATTGTTTATAATTAAAATTTTTGTTTACAAGCTTTTTTACAATTTCAAATACCGAGCACATTGTGTCCGCCTCCGTAAGCTAAATTCATGCTACCTTGGGTAAGTTATTTGATTCTATAACACTAAATAATTAACAGTCAAAGAATTAAGATAGCCCAGTGTGTAGAATACGCGAATCTTAAACGATGATTGCGGGTTAAATTCAGGTAAGAACCACTGAATTTTCGTGTCCTTAATTTGTGTTTATAATTCACCTCGTGCTCGGCGGTGAAGGTAAACATCGTGAGAAAACCACCGGGGTGGTGGAAAAAGCTCCAAGCTTTCAACTGAAAAGGAGAGAAGGCTTAGCCCAGCGGTGGGGCACTTACAGGCTTACTTTACTTTTAAAGATTATAAAAATGAAAAACACTTCAAGTTAACACTCGTTAATTTCATTGTATTTAATTAACATACATACATAAATTTCGGCAAAAAGTAGCTACTGTGATTCTTGCTTTCGACATTGCCAATCGTTCGGGTTAACTTTAAATTAAATTTATTATTGTAAGAGTATATTTGAATTTAATACTTTTTTAATTTTCTTCCTTACTTCCTGCACGCTATTTAATAAAACAAAATTCTATCGATTTCAAATTAATGCTTCAATATCACTTAATAAACAAGTAACTAATTTATATTCAACACATTTTACTATACGAAATTCAAATCAATAGACTAAAGAATGGAAAGATTTATAATTATTTATTTTAAGCTTTATTTGTATTTGTTTATTGTTCGAGTTGGCCCAGCGGTTAGAACGCTTGAATCTTAACCGTTGATGGCACGCACCACTGAATTTTCATGTGCTTAATTTGCATTTATAAATCATCTCGTGCTTGACGGTGAAGGAAAACGTCGTGAGGAAACCTGCATGTGTCTAATTTCATCCACATGTGTATTCCACCAACCCGCATTGGAGCAGCGTGGTGGAATAAGCTCCAAGCCTTCTCCTCAAAAAAGGAGAAGAGGTCTATTTACTGTTGTATTTATCTGTATCTGTATGATGGTTTCAATATAAATAAATGTTATTATGTTTTAAAGATAACAGTGTTTACTTTTTAATAGAAACTCGTCGCAATACGGAATCTCATGGAAGTTTAACACGTAATTTACAATAATATGATGAGTCTAATAACATGGGAGAGTGAAATCAACGCCGGTCGAAATAATAAGCGACCTAGAGGCCACATGTCGACGTAATACCGGGCGGCGCGCGCTCGTAAAAAACACGAAAAGGACCGCAAAATATGCTATTACATTTGCGGCGTGTGCCGGAAAAATTGGAAATATATTTGGGAAAAACCAACGTTTCATCGAGTGACATTTTGATAGCTCTTCTTACGTGCGTGATGTTTGGTTTATTTATTTACTTGACGTTTACGTTGACTATCGATATTTCTGGTAGAAAGCACCGCCAGGATTAGTTTAGAGGACGGACATAAATTTTTCTTTTCAATATTTAATTTAAAAGGAAATTGCAGTGTTATTGCTATTTCAGTCAATTATGTTATACATCAATGTCCTACATTAGTTCATTTTTTATAAAGTAAATAGACGGACGGTCAAATAAGAAATGTGAACCATCGCTTACATCCATACTTGCACATACACCCCACCAACCTTGGGAACTAAGATGTTATGTCCCTTGTGCCTGTAATTACACTGGCTCACTCACCCTTCAAACCGGAACACCACAATACCAAATACTGCTGTTTTGCGGTAGAATGTCTGATGAGTGGGTGGCACCTACCCAGACGAGCTTGCACAAAGCCCTACCACTAAGTAAAGTGTATATGTGCTCACTAATCTCAGTAACTGCTATTTGTATTTTTATCCCATTTTTACCAAGATTCACAGGAAAAATCTACGTCTTGCATTTGTTTAAATTATTTGAATCTATCTATTAGTGAATTTCATGAATGCACACTTTATGCTAATTATTAGCTAACAATGTTATGCTATGAAACATCCTACCATCTGAGATTTGAGTACGCTGTATAATCGGAAAAGGCTATATGGACGAGTGGAATTATTTATCTCAAGTTGTTCTAAGGATAGTCTGCAATATTCAGTGCTAACGTGCAAGACGGGTCGCTAGTTCATTATAAAAACGTATTATGTCATTTGAATGTTAACAAGAACTTAATAGACAAAAGTTTGAAATGAAGGCATTAAAAATGAAAATCGTATACTGGGAATGTGCTTATCTCACCTTTCGTGACATTTTAATATTATCTTCTATATTAAAGTTGGCGCGATTGCTTCAAAAGCTACTGGTCTTTAATCTTGACTCACGACGAGGTATGTATTGAAAACGCTTACCAATTAAGTTAAATTTTAATGTAAATAAAATTTTATGTGGAAATCTCCATATTCACACCTCTTATATTTAGTACGCTTGAATTTAAATGAATAAACGTTGCACACGCTGAATAAAGATGGTTGTCGCACATAAAAGCCGATGTGTTACGCCGCATATAATAGAATGAGGATTCCTTAAATGTAAAACGTTCGCTACCGCTCCGAGAGTCGTTGAAACCCCTATAAAAATGTTAGTTCGCCTTTCATTACATTTTGGAACGCGAGACTATTTCCCACACATACGAAACTAAACCTTATTACACATATATTATGTCCATTTTCATCCAGCTATAATCATCTATATTCCAGTAAATGTCCGATCTGTCCGCTTCGAATAGCCCGCTCTCGATGTTTTACAATACTTTGTTTTCCTAACTTATTCCCCGTATTATTTGTATTTATAATATCAATACAAATTTAATATTGGATATATTTATTTGGAATAAATTAAGCATTTATGAAATAATACAAAAAAATCTCATAACCGTATTGCCTGCGGCAAAATAATCCTTGAGCAGTTATTCGCGTTACGTATTTACTGAGTGGCTTATATACCACTATAGTTCACCACTACAAGCGACGTTCTGTTATTTCCCTTGACAGTAATATTACTACGAAATATTACCATCTTAATAAGAACTTCCTTGCCCGCTGGTACCCATCAAATACAAAACAGTGCTGAGGAGGCGGTGTAATTCCAAGGGATCTCAGTACGTTGGTTATTATGTATATGATACGAGGGTCCTCTTGCCCCGAAGGGTTGTAATTTGCACCTGTACTCGGAGATATTATGTGAGAAATTTTGTGTTCCTTTATACTGACAAAGGATTTGATTTGAAATTGATTTTGTTTCGTATTTAATATGATTTTTTGCAATAGGCCGCAGTCAGTTCATCTTGTTTCACGTCTTTTAATATATAGCGAATAGAAAGATTATTAACGCTCACACTCACAATAATGAATATATACACTAAATATGTATACAGACGAAAAAACATTTTTACACAAAACATAATTTGTGAAATAGTGCCTACAATAATACTCATAACTTATTCTCTATCATACCGAATGGAAATTTTTTTTCAAGGCGCTATTCACTATTTTTTTACGTGTATTTGATATGGTCACACTATCAACCTCAACACCTTCAAAGCTTAGTATAATCTAATTAAATATAACTAGAATCTGATTTTCATTATGCAATAGACATTGTATATAGCTACGACATTCTTCTAATTAATAATACATAAAACTCATTGGATGATGAAACTCATCCCAAAATGGATCAAAATTTGGACTGTTAAAATTGAAACCCAAAATGTCCCACTGCTGGGCAGAGACAAGGAGAAAGCTTCTAGTATATTCGATCACGCTGTTGGACTACGGTTTAGATAACAAAGTTTATATTATTATATGAATGTTCGAATGTTTTTCTTCATCTTTTATACAAAGTTTTATTCGCTTAGAGCTTTATTTTTTATTCTGACATTGTTCATTTGTCCGAAATATTTTTACTACAATTTGCTAAAAATTTAAATAATTAGTAACAGCCTGTGAATGTCCCACTGCTGGGCTAAGGCCTCTTCTCCTCTTTTGAGAAGAAGGTTTTGGAGCTTATTCCACCACGCTGCACCAATGCGGATTGGTGAAATACACATGTGACATATGTCAACCTACTTATAACATTAAAAAAATCATCACATACATTTTGATTTTTTTAATAATTTTTACTTGTTTCTTTTCACTATAAATGAAAAGTATTTACTATAAATATTACATTATAAATTGTCATTAGCTCACCATATAATTATGATTGCTTAATTACGATTTACCATAATATACCCTTAAAGACTAGAATAATCTAATTAAATTAAATTAAATAATCTCATATCATGCTATGAGAATCAGAACTTTAAATTATACTCTAACTGTAAATTTAAATTAAATTAAAATCAGAAAATAAAAATAATTATTATGTGTGTATTAATGTGTATTTGTTAAAATTAAACATAAACATAAATAGCCGAGATGGCCCAGTGGTAAGAACGCGTGAATCTTAACCGATGATCGTGTGTTCAAGCCCGGGCAAGCACCACTGATTTTCATGTGCTTAATTTGTGATTATAATTCATCTCGTGTTTGACGGTGACGGAAAACATCGTGAGTAAACATGCATGTGTCAAATTTCGCTGAAATTCTGTCACATGTGTATTTCACCAACCCGCATTGGAGTAACGTGGTGGAATAAACTCCAAACCCTCTCCTAAAAAGAGGAGAAGAGGTCTTAGCTAAGCAGTGGGACATTCACAAACTGTTACTGTTACTGTAAACATAAACACGCGAATACGATAACATTATTATAGTATCAAAAATACATAATTAAATAAACTCAAATATATTATTACATTATTTTATATTTATATACGAATTTTAGGTTTTATACAAGTAATGATTGGTAATCCTTGTTTACACAAAAGTCTGATTACTAGTCTATAAAGTTTCATCAATAAAGGGGAATGCTAATATTCCCTCGTGGATTGCGGCTGAAAAGTTTTCCAATAAAATCTTCTGCTTAAACATTTGAATAGGTTAAGTCTCTTAACAAAAGCTCATTACTTACACAGATTTAACGACCACTTGGCGAAGTGATCACTTATATTTTGTTGTTGTAACTGTTGAAACTGGTTCATTTCTACTATTTTAAAGTTATACATTTCCATTTTGAAGGGATAGTTATATACATAGTCCTTTCCGATATGTTTTTCTATGTTTTTTTCTTCTTTCTATTCTAAACTATACTTTTTTTTAAAGAATAGGTTGGTGGACAACCATATGTGTCACCTGATAGTAAGTGGTCACCAACGCCCATAGACATTGGCATTAACCAACCTTGGGAACTAAAGTTTTATGTCCCTTGTGCTTGTAATTACACTGGCTCATTCACCCTTCAAACCAAAATACAATAATACCAAGTAATGCTGTTATGCGGTAGAATATCTGATGAGTGGGTGGTTTCTACCATGGGAAACTTGCACAAAACACTACCATCAGTAAACTACTTATCACCAATATATACATTCTCTTTCTTTTTTGCAACAAGTGATTGCGGAACGTAACATTTTAATAATGGATTCGATTATTCGCCGCTTTAGTTGGTATGGACAATAAAAACTATTTTTATTGTATCAACTACGAATATGTAAAATAGAAGTTTAACAACATTACAATTATTTCAATAATAACATTTAAATAAATTTTAGAAAAAAAAACCGATTTACTGTGTTATTATATCTTGAAATACACACATGATATCTATTGTACCGACTTGGGCTTTTAAACCTGGACATAAGCCGCCACTAGATCGAAATTGCAGTTCAATAAATGCATAAAACATATAAGCATAATGGGAGTATAGCTTATTCACGTCCTGATACTACAAGTTTATACGAAAAACAATTTGAATAACGAAAATAAAACATCAGCATGATTTTAAATATTTTTCAACTTTATTTCCTTAATATACATATTAGCATGATTGTAAAAAAAATTACAACTTTATTTTTATTTAGTATATGTATCACAATATTATTGTTTTGTCAATAACATAATGTTATACATAGGCTAAAACGTAATATAAGTGTCCTATAAAACTTGCTGGTCTTGGTACGGGGTACCATTCATGTATTACTTTACTGCTAGACATAAATGCTTTGTTTGACCGTGTTTCAGTTTGATAGGTGAGTGGGCCAGTATAATTACAGCTACAAGGAATTTAAACGGACGCAATTATAAATATGCAAAGCCTTATACGTATTATTATAAGTTTACAATTTTGCGTTCCTGCTATTAATTTAATAAATTAAAAATTCCAATTGTCGTAAATAAATAAATGAATGAATGAATTTATAGTTAGTGTTACTTGGGATAGTGTAAGGATTCTAATGATATTCCATACATCTCAATCTGTTCAGGCATTTAAAAGTGGGAAAAAGAAACTCACATATGTACTTACCTACATACGTGAAACCTTTCAGGTTACACTACTTCATTGGGCAGTCGTGTAAAAATATACTCAAAATAAACATATAAATAAAATATTGATCTATTTATTTTGCAACACCAACAAGTAGTACAATAAATATACACAATAAACCAAATATCAACATAGTTATTTCGGTAATTGCCTACTTTTATACAGATTAAAGGCCGGCAATGCACCTGTAAGTCTTCGGATGTTGCTGATGTTCACGGGCGGTTGTAGTTACTTTCCATCAGGTGAGCTTCCTGCTTGTATGCCCAAACTTAGAGAAAAAAAAATGTTCCCAAAACTACTTCAAAATATAAAGTCAACATTGTAAATAACTAATAATAATAAAAGTATGACATTATAAAATAAATAAAAATATTCTTATAATAATATTGAAAATGTTTTGCTATCTAACGGAATTCGTATAATATTATTTTATCCTTCAAACGAGCAATTTTTTTATCTTTTTCCTAAAACAAATATGACCTCTGATGACTTAATGATGGAGGAAGTTTTCACACACTAAAACTAACTCGACACTGTGTCACTATTATTAAATATTAATAAGTCATTAATTAGTTATGTTCGAAATGAACGAACACAGAAAACACAGTGTCGATTCTGGAAAGCAGATATGAAGTGTCGTCAATGCCACCCACACTGTGAATCATGAACTTAATATAAATGGCTAAGTGATCTCATCTCCAAAACCAAAAATGGTACTACACGATTATAACGGTTTTTGATATGTATGAGATGTAAATTCATATTTGTCTTTTAAATAAATAATTATAACTAGCATACCTAAATAACTAGACGCTGTAAGAGATTTTAGGTTAGATCTTAATTTTTATCTGTGACGCACTTTCCGTTTTAAGCAAAAACTTTGAAAATCAAATCCGACTGTATAATGACAAATATAATATCCACACAAAAATAGTTTTATAGAACTAAAATCCCATCTTAGTTCGTGTAATACATGGGAGCTGGTAAAACAGATCAAATTAAATTAACCCAACCTATATGGTTTTTATCAGTAGTCATTGAAGAATTCCAAAAGTAATTTACATTTTTCGTTCACATCAGGTACCAGAATTTGAAAACTAGTAAAGTTTCAAATGACCCAACAATCTGAGACAACATAAGCTACACAGTTTGTTTACATATTGACGTTGTTAGTTACAGCAATCATTCACAAGGACTCCTTCCATCTGCCGAGGAATTATTATGGTGTGCAGTAAATAGTCTCAGCCTGGAACAAGTGTTCTATAGCTGCCTCTTCTGCTGCGTCATGGATGTCATACCAAAGAAAGTCTTGCACACTTTTGACAGAACTGTTTGCGAATAAATAAAACTCATACATGATCGAATGAGCCTTTAACTGAAAGTAAGAAACTATGGCAGGTTATATTTCGAATCTTTGTATTAAGCGCAACATTAATAAACTATTTATATTAATGCATGACACGATCATCCAACTTAGTAACGACCTTCGTCAAAACATATCCATTAATCGTGTGGAGGATTTGACTCAACGGCTTATGTATGGATATTATAATCATAAACAACCATACTTAGTGAGTGAGGGGAGTTATTGGTCAAACAATGATTTCGCTATCATTATTGGTATGACATTCGAGAGAAGACATTGTTTAACTAATCGTTGTTTACAAACGATATTTTTCCAACATTTACGAAACGCTTTGTAAATATTATGTTTACAAAACTTTCAAGAAGATTTCATCGAAATCGGGATGTAAAATAGATTTTTAGATGGATTACTATTTTTTATGTCAGCTTACACTACACTACTGGTTGCGAAATACATTTTGGTCGCGTGTTCTCGTATAGCATGAAGGATTAATAATTTTAGTTAGTTAATATTATAATACGTCTAAAGTAGCTTTCTTATTCCGCATCATAACCTAAATTGAAAATAAATAAAACGAACGACATTATTGAAAATTAATGAAATTGTTTTTAAAAAAGATTTCTATGTACTACAATTTTTATTCGATACATATAAGAGTAAGCACAGTTCATTAAATTTAATTTTTAAGTTAAATAAAAAGACATGATATAAAACGAAATCACTAAAAATGATAGGAAAGTGTCGTATAAACAGTATTAAAATTATTTACAATTATATTAATGTGTGTATAATGTAATAAAGTACAGAAGTCTTCAATCTTCAAAATGATTGGCTAAAACCATTAAGAAATAAAGCAATATACAATATTTTAAGAGTCAATATACGTGAATCTGAAAAAAAATCGAATTGTATGCGGTTTGCAAATAAACAAGTGAAGTTGAAAACTCGAATTTTCAGTAAATTCGAATACAATCCGAGCTAACCTTTGTACGTGGAATCCGTAAAATGCATCACCACCTCAATTTTATTAGGCACATGTCTGGCATTATTTACAAGAGCGGGTGATCTCGCGAACGATACCTAGAACGTATTTACCAAAAGGGTATTCATATTAGATTTTCGATCTCGCAACGCCAGCCGGCTGTATCGAGAATGTCAGCGATACGTTCGATACTTTATTCGAGTCTATTCGTGTACGCCGCTCGCCGCGACACGGAAGAGTGTCAAATAAATACAGGTTGAAATATATCAGCTGTCGCGTTCTGTGATCCTGGTATATACGTGCCATTTGAAGAATGAATTTTTACTTGTTTTTTGTGTTGTTCGGATATTTTTTTACGTGGAGCAGCGGGATGCTGTACCGGCGGGACTCCGATAATGTTTTGAAGCCCGGTGAGATATATATTTTTTCGGTAATAAATAACCAAAAAAATGGGACGGAAAATCGCAACACGAAACAGAATAATAGACTTTTCTCTGACACTTATGACATTTAAAAATAATATATTTTGAAGAGTTTACAATTTATATAAAATATTACATTAAAAATAAAATAATAACTGATCTAATTATATGTTATATACTAAATTATATAAACATAAAACATCATAAATATATTTGGTTCTAACGTAAGATCTAACATTGAACTTGTAAGTTTGCGATATCCCGCTTTACAAACTATTGAGGACTTGGAAACATTTCTCTTCATAGAAGCTAATATAATACATATATAACTGACCATGTTAAATTTATGCGCGTAAGGCATTCCTCTATAACCTATATTGCACCTGAACCCAATGTCTAGAATGTCCATACATTCAACATCTAATCTATCGACAACTAGTTACGGCTCATAAGGAATTCAAAGCGCTCGGCCTTGAGGAACCGTATGTCACAGATTATATAGGTATATTTATTATAACCGCAGTATTACTTATAATGTTTGCATCTTTACCTTATTAACATAATAGCATATATTTATTGTCTCGCTATTATTTAAAGTTGCTTTTAATTCTTTAGAGGTTGGAAGGCAGACTTACAAGTGGCTCATCTGGCGTTAAATGGTCACCTTTGGCCTTAGATAAAATTACAGTTTATAGAAAAATTGTTTTAGTCCGCAGCTTTGCCCGCCTATGACGGGGGATGTTAGGTACCCTTTATCTACTTCTGTTCACCTGACGACGTGCATGCAAAATTTCATTATAATCGATTAAATAACTAAACACGTGAAAGTGTAACAACCAAACAACTCAATTTCAAATTTATAAAATTAGTCTATAATATTTATAATAAACTAATATTAAAAATGTGTAATATTCATACAAAAATCAGTGGTATTTTTATATATTTCGCATTTTGTTTTACAAATCTAAATAATATTATTATTATATATGAATCGCTGTTTGTATAAGAATAACACATCCCTATAATATTTTATAATAATCGTAATTTAAAAAAATATTAGCTTTACTTACATGTGACTAACACAAATTATTTTTAAATTAATATTATTTATAATTGTCGTATCGATTTGAAATAATGGAAGTATACGTTATTTATATTTATTTATAATACATTACAATAATTTAATATAATTAAGCTAATCTAATGATGGAGACAGGTGTTGGATAATCAAACTCTTCAATGTCTCCTTCTAAACTCCTAGACTTATCGTTCATTTGGTTTTCATGAGTTACACTACACACAATCACACTGACAAAAGTGTAGAGCTGATGAAGTGTATTGAGCTGAGATAGCTCTGTGGTTAAAACGCGTGAATCTTAACCAATGATTGCGGGTTCAAGCCAAGCAACTCAATTTTAATTTGCTTAATTTGTATTTATAATTCATCTCACACTCGGCGTTGAAGGAAAACATCGTGAGCAAACCTGCGTGTGCCTATTATTTCTGACATGTGGAGCAGCATGGTAGATTAAGCTCCAAACCTTCTCCTTAAAGGGAGGGGTGGCGATAGCGCAGCAGTGGGACACTCACATGCTGGCACTTTACGTTTACATTTTAAAGCGGGATTTTTAGTTAGCTTACAAGAAGTAATATTATATCGTAATAACAATTTTTACTTTTAAACGAAATCTTTTACTAAATATTATATAAATATAACTGACCGTTGTAATATTGGCAGAAGGTGATCAAGTTTATTAATATTATATTCTTATATACTTTATGCAGAATAAAATTGCCTTGAAACTGCGCACGCGTTGAAATGGTGCTGCACTTTCGATTTCAAAATGCATGTTTTTATAACAGTATTGTTTTATTAAATAACTATAAAAGTCTTATTTATAACGATATATTGAAAAATATATATTTTTATATAATCAAATTATTACGTTAAGACATTTTAACCAGTCATGTCCAGTTTAGGAGATACTAATTCATGTAATAATAATATATGTAGTGTGTTACATTTATCACATTTATCATTGATTAACACTGTGTATGACCTTATTTACTAGATCTGTTACTATATAATAATAATATATAATAATATCCTGGGACAATATTCACACACGGCCATCTGATCCCAAACTAAGCAGAGCTTGTACTATGGAAATCAGACAACTGATATACTTACATATACTAATTTTCTTTTGTAAATAAATACTTCTATAGATAATTACACCCAGACTCAGGACAAACAGAAATGTTCATGCACACAAATGTCTGTCCGGCTCGTCAAACTAGCCGCTACTTTAAAATAAAAATAAAACCAGCTCAAAACCGCGTCAGTTATTTAACAAGTTAAAACTTTCGCAGAACTCAAATCCAATAATGTACAGTCACAAACGAAAACACATAACATTATTTCAATCGGCAGAAATATTTGTCCCGAACTGACGTCGGTGCGGCGTCGGTTTGGCCACTTGATGGGTAAAAATGTCACATCGGCTCTAACTAACGGTTCCGGCGAACTGCATTCATCAGAGGTGCCTATTGTCGCCGTGTAAATAAATTTATATGGCGAACGTTGGATACGTGACGTGTAGCTTTTAATTAAAATTAGTCATGAGATAATTAATTAGCAGGTTAGATATTTAACATTTTAATAAATAGGTGAGAGAACTGGCAAATGGGACACTTGATGATAAGTGTCCCATTTATATACTCGGTGGTAGAGCTTTGTGCAAGCTCGTCTGGGTAGGTACCACCCACTCATCAGATATTCTACCGCAAAACAGCAGTACTTTGTGTTGTTGTGTTCCGGTTTGAAGGGTGAGTGAGCCAGTGTAATTACAGGCACAAGGGACATAACATCTTAGTTCCCAAGGTTGGTGGCGCAGTGGTGAAATTGTTTTTTTTTTTTAAGAAATATACAAACCACTGTCTATGGGCGTTGGTGACCACTTACCATCAGGTGGCCCACATGCTCGTCCACTAACCTATACCATAAACAAAAAAAAAAAAAAAAAGTGGACACAATCGCCCATAGACATTGGGAGCGTAAAAAATATTAACCACACCCAATGCACAAACAACCTTGGGAACTGATAATGCGTCACCAATATTGGGAACTAAGATGTTATGTACCTTGTGCACTGGCTCACTCATTCTTCAAACTGGAACACAATACTCATTATTGTTGCTCGGATGTAAAATCGGACTTAAAAGGACAGTAAAGCAGCAGTAAGCATGAATGTTAATGAAGCTATAATGTGTATTTAGTTAGATGTACAAATGTTAGTTAAGTTTAAGTCAGTTTACTGATATTTAGTAAATGAGATGCAAATTGTCATGTTCTACACGTTTATGAAGCTGACATATGTATTGTATAATACAAAATGATTAGGCCATAGGCATAAGCCAAGGTTGAAATGAAAAATATAAAGTTCTCTTGTAAGATAAATCCTTTGGTAAGTAGAATTCGAGACTAAAGATAACACGCAGCTTCACTGTAAGAACTTAATCGGATACACACAAGTTGTAATCTTAAGATGTTTTCCTTTACCGTCGAGTTAAGAAAAGCATTGTAAACGAATAGTTTTTCGCGGTTGAACAATTTAGCAGTACTTAAGGATTTCATACAATCTTGAAGCATCAATAGCGCAATAGTTAACAGCCCGTTAGATGTAAAACGTGCAGACTCGGTCCTGACTCCTTGAGCTATTGTCGTCTACACACCAAGCACAACCTTTACACTTAATTGCAGGAATCAATTGGGATCAGTAATTTCCTTAAAACGGTAATTGCTATTAAAATTAAAATATATATATATTCGTGTCGTTGTCTTAATTTCCTTGCATGTTAATGACACGTTGAACATAAATGGATATACGAGTTCCCAATTTGGTAGTGGATCGGGTCCGCCTACGCAATTAATTTGCAAACAGCGCTGAAAGGAAATATAAAAAGATATGTATATAAAATAACACATTTTCAATAAATCTAAAAAAAGTATTTGTGTATGAATATTACCACCTGATGGTAAATGGTCACCACCGCCCGAAAACATTGGCACTAATAAATATTAACCAACATTTACAACGCCAATGCGCCACCAATCTTGGAAACTAAAATGTTATGTGCCCTGTGGTTAAACTAACTCGCTCGTAGTTCAAATACTAAATATTGCTTTTTGGCGGTAGAATAGGTACCTACTACCCAGCTACCAAGACGGACTTGCACAAAGCCCTTATACCAAGTAGTAGTTTTGAATACAATGCAGTTGGGTCAAGCGCATAACATTGCCAATTGAGCAAAATTAACAGAAACCTTTGAGGGCGAAATGAAGAGCGCAGTTACTATTTGCTCTGTCGAAAATTTGATACGATATGCAGTTTAAACACCACTGTTTAAAAGTTCTATCAAACTATTTCTTATTACAAATTAATTTTTGTATTTAAATATAAAATGAGTGTCTTTATATTGATGAATTTAATTGTTTTACAACGAATACAATACAAATTTAAACGTAAATTTAAATGTATGTGTTTTATTTAGCTTTATTACTATTCATTTAATTTTATCGACACCGTTTCTTCATGTTGACATTTTAAATGTTATTTTAAAAATATTTGTAACAAAATCTCTGATTAAATTCATATTTTAAAATCAAAATATCGAGGATCTTATTAAAGAAATGACGTCATACAAGTTTTAAAGCACTTTGACATTTATAATAATAAGTAATAATGTCCTCCAGGCCGATTTCGGTCACGGCGGCCAATCTCAAGAGAGTAGCCAACTGCGCAGGAGATATTATAATGCACAAATGTGTGCGCAAACACAGGTCCACTCTCTTTTTCCTAGCTCTCATAATCCCATGGGATTGCATTCGGACACGACCGGAAAGAGTTCAGGCGCAGGACCGACGGCTTTACTTGCTTTCCGAAGCACGGGAGTGTCTGACAGAAAAACCCAATAACTTTTATTGGCCCGACATGGGAATTGAAACCAGGACCACCAGGGTCTGAGGCCTTATATCTGGCCACTAGACCGACGAGGCACTTTGACATATTTTATTGATACTGCAATTCATTTTAACTATCTAGTTAAAAACACTAAATTAAGATGTATCACTAAAACCGACCCAAGAAATATATACATTATTTTGTAGAGTTTGTTAATGATGTCAAATAGTGTTCATAACATCTCTCTTTTTTTATTATATAGGTAGATGGACGAGCCTATGGTCACCTGATGGTAAGTGGTTACCAACGCCCATAAACATTGGCATTGTAAGGAATGTTAACCATCTCTTACATCGCCAATGCGCCACCAACCTTGGGAACTAAGATGTTATGTCCCTTGTGCCTGTAATTACACTGGCTCACTCACCCTTCAAACTGGAACAGAACAATCCAAAGTACTGCTGTTTTGCAGTAGAATATCTGATGAATGGGTGGTACCTACCCAGACGAGCACCAATAGGACTATGTGCAAGCCCTATCGGTGACAGTAATAATTACAAATATTTATTAATATTTTCAAAATGGAAGGATTTGAATAACTTTGAAATAGATGGATAATAATTCATTGTTTCTCCATTTCATCGCCTATTTTATCACTTTTCAACGGAAATGAAAACCTCATTTTTGACGTGACAATATAAATATATATTATATTTATTTATATATTTTACAAAATAAAAATTGTACATCCAAATTATTGATATTTGCCATACCGAATTATTGATGGTTAAAATATATTTTATCATCATTTAAAAGCGTGTGTTCCATTTTTGAAAAACATTCTATTTTGTATTCATAAAAATAATGCCAGTCATACAAAGCAGTGTACACAGCTATTGCGGTATATGCGCAGTTATATTTACGCGTAAAAGGTCCGACTCGGCCGGCCTTGCGCGAGCGGGCCACGGTCAAGAATGCTTAAAGAGCTCTTATGTCAGCAAGAAACCTGTCGCATTGTCTATACTCTACATTTGTTCCTATACATTTTTTGTTATACGGATCGATAATAAGTTAAAAATATTTAAATCAAATTGCGTAATAGATATATTCAGGGCACTTTGTATAAAGTTACTTAAAAAGTTTAAAATGAATCATATTTTTGGACAGTACGTATTCGGACTATCGATTACATAGAAACGTTGAAATACCAAAATAATTTTTAACAATGGACAAACTGTATATTAATATTAATATAAACATAATGATATAATTTTAACGTGTAATTTTTTTAACATAAGCAACACCCAGTTAGCAACGTGTACGAACTTCAGTAATAAAAACATGCACGAATGAGTGAAACTCTAAAAACAACAATATTCAATTAACCTAAGCTGAAACGGTCACTGTTTTCCTGAAAACTTTCGAACTCAACGCAACTGGCAGATGTTTTGAACATTAAAACATTTTAGTTCCATCTTCCATAACGTAAATGTTAAACACATTTTTATATTTATTTATTCAAAGAAACATTATTGTAACTATTAATAACAAATTATATTTACATACATGTATATCTGGTTTTACGAAATAAAAATAAAAATATGTTAAATTAAATCCGACTATGAAAAAAAATCGGTGGTAGAGCTTTGTGCAAGCTCGTCTGGGTAGGTACCACCTACTCATTAGATATTATACCCCAAAACAGCAGTACTTAGTATTGTGGTGTTCAGGTTTGAAGGGTGAGTGAGCCAGTGTAATTACAGGCACAAGGTACAGAACATCTTAGTTCCCGAGGTTCGTGGCACATTGGCAATGTCTTTTTTTTTTTTTAAATATACAATGCCACTGTCTATGGGCGTTGGTGACCACTTACCAACAGATGGACCATATACCAATCCGCCTATACTATAAGAAAAAGCCTCATGAAATGTAAGAAAGAAGGAAAAGTAATACAAACTATTCAATATCATAAGTACATATTCTAAAACAAAGTCTGCCCGCCGGATCTGTCTGTCTGTTTAATCGTGATAAACTTAAAACCTAATGAACAGATTTTCATACATTTTTCACCGATGGACGGACTGATTCATGAGGAAGGTTCCGGTATATAATTCACTATAGTTTTATGTTAATTGATTGAAATATGACGACGTTGAAGGTGTCGGAGAAAAACATGGAGACTGCGAGCTTTACAGGCGTGCGCCGCGTAAACCATAACTGTATTGGTATATGTATTAAGTTACAAACGTTTTATGTAGAACTTTCCTCTAACCGTATTTTATTAATTAAATCGTATTATACATATTAATTATACAATTTACATATACATAGTGGTAATTATTTAGAGCATTGCTGTGGGCGTATGCCATCTAAAGATCGATCTCACTATAACATCTATTTTTGTGTAAAAAATCCTAAGGATTAAATGGCATAAGTGACCGAATATATCTTCTGAACATTCTGACGTAAAGTTCTATCAAATCAATTTACCGAAATAGAACAAAAGCAAGCAAATGAATTTTAACATAACATATGTAGCTCTGAATGTTGAGCATCGGTCGCAAATATGTATTTTCCATACATACGCTCGATATCCTTTGATTTCCATCAAACCGACGTTGTAGGGTCGTAGTGTGTTAGTGCAGTAAATAAACTATCTTCAGCTCCGATGGTTTTGCTTTCAACACAGAATTGCTTCAAATGCTGTAAAAATTTCAACGACGAATACGCTGACTTATCGAATAAAATATAAAATTTTATAAATATGTTTTCGAAAACTGATGACTAGTGTACAACCTTCGGATAACATAACATGAGATGAGAAGTATTAGCATTATTGAACTACATAAAAACATAATCAATAATGATTCGCCGAGAGCAATATGTAGGAAAAATTGTACATGAATTTATTATTAAATATATCACAATAAAAAGCACAGATAGTCCAGTGGCCAGAAGACGTGACTCTCAATCGAAGATTGCAAGTTCAAATCCAGGCAAGCACCATTGAATTCTCATGAGCATTTTCATTTGTGCTTATTCATCGCGTGCTCTGCGGTATAGTAAAACATTATGTAACCTGTATATGTCGGATAAAAGTCTTCCCACATTAGTGCAGCATGGTGGAATAAGATCTAAGCCATCATAAAAAAGGAGAGGAGGCCTTAGCCCAGCAATGGGACTTATTTACAAACTTTCACTTTACTCTTATAATAATAATATAATAAATAAAATATATTTTAATATCCTTAGATATCATTTATAAAACTACAATCCTAAATATATTTGCTTATTTCATTTGTTTGCTAAAATTCGTGTCAGTTCTCGATATACATCTCGTAACATAATAATTCGGCTCACTTTTCACGGCATAATTTTTCTCATAAAATTTTCTAATGCAGTTTTTCTGTGTATATCGTGTAGAGCTTACAGTCAATATCGTCATTTTCAAGAATGCTTAGAATAAATAATTATATGAAAATAACGTTCACGAACACACACACACATACACATATATGCGAAAGCACACACATAAAAACTCTGATGCGAGCTTTAAGTTTATCAAAATCCATCCATTAAATACTTTAACAACGTCTAGATGTGAAGTTTAATAAGATTTTTATTTTTAAATGCTTTTAATAATGTTGAAATAAATAACGTTAAAATATATAACGTTTAATATGAAGTTTGAGCTATTTTATGAGGTAAGATAAATAATACAAGAGAAGTTTTTAAAAGCCGTCAGTTTCATCCGGCACCAAGATTGGTTAAGAGTTTAGAATTTTCATATGATTTAAATCAGAAAAGAATTCTGCATGTGAATATCATCGCCCCGCAGAAATTTATACAGCTCCACGCTGAAACGTCAGAAAATCTCTGACTTAAATTTTAAACATTGTATTCTTTCAAAATATATTCTCGGAACATCTCTCTTTAATATGTAAATTAATACACTATCTATGAGTAATTTCTTTTTATGATACGGTATTTTGTAAATATTATGAAAGCTTGAACAACAAAAGCATAATATTCACATGCAAAGAAAGAATTTAAAAAATAAAAAAACGGGCTTACAGCCGTTTGAAAATATAATACATTTGACTCATTGGACTTTTTCCATTTACTGAATCAGAAATAATGTAATGAAAAAGTGTACTTTACTGATCGAAATCACACATCTATGAAAAATATTTCATACAAATATTATAAAGAGGTATAAGAGTATAAGCCACTCTTTAAAGGTATATATATACATATATACATACTCGTATGTATAACTCCAAATGATTTTGTTTGATATTTTCTCGGTGGTAGAGCTTTGTGCAAGCTCGTCTGGGTAGGTACCACCTACTCATCAGATATTATACAGCAAAATAACAGTACTTGGTATTGTGGTGTTCCGGTTTGAAGGGTGAGTGAGCCAGTGTAATTACAGGCACAAGGGACATAATATCTTAGTTCCCAAGGTTGGTTACGCATTGGCGATGTAAGCGATGGTTAATATTTCTTACAATGCCCATGTCTATGGACTTTGGTGACCACTTACCATCAGGTGGCCAATATGCTCGTCCGCCTACCTATACAATAAAAAAAAAGCATAACAATTTTTTTTTTCAACGAATCACTTTTGACTGTATAGTACAGTAAATTTGGGAATATATACTTATGCCTATGTGTTTTAATAAAAAAATTCTCAATAGAAACAAATCACAAACTTTTATTCCACTAATATTTTACATAAAATAAAAAAAATGTATATAAACTAAATTGAATACAATAAGCACAAACATTTTAATAAAAGGTTTTCAATATCATACTCTGAAAAAATACGTGTACGATCAGTTCTTCGTATGTCCGGACCCGCGCCTCCGAACCAATTCATTAGCGCCCCGAGCAAGCACATACATACGTACTGCATTTAATAGGTGACGCGATTTCTATTGGATGAATTGGATTTAACCGCAATAATTATATGAAATACTAGCTGTGCCCCCGGCTTCACCCGCGTATAATTAATAAAAATATAATAGATTATTTTATTACTAAAGAAATACGTACCTAACGATTTGAAATTAATTTTCATAAGATACCGTAGGGTTTACTGATCTTATATATGGCCTATCATTTGCGCCATCACATGTTCTTTGTGTGTACCAATTTTCATCAAGGTTGGTCAAGCCGTTCTAGAGTTATAAGAATACATATAGACAGACGGACAAAAATGAAAAAAATAGTATAATGTGAATCACTGCATCATAAAACTATTACTTATCACAAAATTAGGTGAAAAAAATAATGTACAGACAGTGCCAATAGATTTATATAGTAGTATAGATATATTGGAGAAAAGAAAGTTTGTTTATTGATTTGTACTGTTATGAATTATCGTACCTTAATCTGTAAATAAACAAGATGCTTGCAAAGTACAAAAGAGATAGCTGCTAATACGCGGTGGTTAACAGGAGGTCAAAATTTCAATTTGAGCTAGAGTGACTCTAAACCATCTATGACGAGCCCGTTGGCGTGGTTGGTAGCACTTGCATTTCGCGCCGCAGGTCGTGGGTTCGATCTCCACCCAGGACAGACATTTGTGCGCATGAACATATCTGTTTGTCCTGAGTCTGAGTGTAATTATCTATATATAAGTATGTATTTACAATAGAAAACTTTTTTTTTCGCTGGAACAACGCATTTACTCGTTTCCCCCACACGAAGTGGGGGTTATGTGAGGCTCACCGGCACTGTAGGCGCCGGCCTACCCACTAAAAAACCAACGGTATCCTCTCCGTTTGGTCAGGGGACGCCACGGGATCGCTTGCGCATGCTACCATGACGCCCCGACGGTCGGCCTGCCTATGCGGGCCTCCATTTCTACAGGGAACCCATTTAGCCCAGGTGGCTATTAAGGCGGGGGGAGAAGGTGCGCATAGCGCCTACGCCTCCTCCCCGGTCGTCCTCGACGGATCGAATCAGCGGAGGCACTTTCCTCACGCTATCGCTCCGCGGCCTCCTTCTGCGACATGACACTCTCGCAGAAGGAGACCATTTCCAACCAGTAAGCCGCCGATCGCCGCCAAGGAATGCCTCTGAGGCCCCCACGCAGCACACTCCGTCAGGCACCACACTCGTGGCAGGAGGGTGATACCTACCGCCTTGCTATCTTGTGCAGGTACTTACCGAAGCAGCCATGTCCAGTAAGCACCTGCGTCAGCCTAAACGTAAGTGTGCCATTTACAAAAAAAAAAACTAGTAATACGAGCTCTTCTTAGTTTGGGATAAGATGGCCGTGTGTGAATAATGTCCCTGGATATTACTATTATTATGCGCCACCAACCATGCCGAAATTGTTCCACCTGCTTCTGCTGCTGCTGCTCACCTTTCAAACCGGAACACGACCCACAGTATTTATATTTGGTAGTAGACAAATTGAGAGATTTTAGTAAACCTTACTTAAATACAAAATGTTAACCGAATCCTTATAGAACAAACTATATAATTATACAACAATAATTAATTATTTCCTTTGATGTCTTACAGATCTCCTGCCAGTGTCCTCGACGGTGATGCCGCTGCCATACTATTCGGTTTTCGGTTACGAAAAAAAATTACTCCGAGACAAACATAAGAAACGACCCCAAGGGAAAATCTCGCTAGTCACTAAACAGCCGAAATAAGACACATATTAGCCAACATTTAAGCTTTGCTTTTTTTCTTTGTAGGAAGAAAATAAGTATAACTAAATTTATTGGAAGGATATACACAACCACAAACTAAATGCTTATATAAAGTATGTTTATTTGTCGTCTCTCTATTTGTAGATACACACTCCATTAACATAACGTATAATAATTCTAAACAATAACCTGATATTTCTTGCTATATTTTTTTTTTTTTATTTAATCCTCCTGAAGCTGATACGTCAAGTTTGAAAGTAATTTAAAAAAATATATATTATCTAAAGTCATATAAAATAAATTATATTGTTATTATTTTAATGTAATAATTTCATTAATGATGTTTCATATTATTCTATATATTTGTTGAATTAAACTATTTGTTATTTATATAAGACGTGTAATTAAATAAGTTATAAAGGTTTTATAAAGTTGTCAAGTATAATAATTATATAAACTACAAATAAAAATGATTGAAAAACTAGTATTCCTTATTAAAAGAGACTTGTTAACACTCAATGATTTGAGTCATGTATTTGATAAATTAGTAAAATAACAAAAAAATACTTATTTCGAAGAATAAGTATATGTCAGTCTACAAAAATCTGTAACTAAGGTAGCTAAGAATATTAGTTTAAGTATCTAATACTCATTTATTATACCGCCAAAGAGGATATTTCTGTATTTCAGTTGAAAAGGTGAATGAGCCAGTATCAAATTCTACGGTTGAGGGTTGACCATCATATAGCCGATATCGTGATCTTAAATGCAAATGCGATTCAGTGAACGTGAGAGAATTGAAATTATTTTGTGTGAGGAACTTTCTACTCAAATATTATACTACGATTTTAACCTCATACGTCCAAGAAGTCCAAGAAGAACGTCCAAAGAAGTTACAAATTGAAGTTAAAAGAGATAAATTACAAAAATGGTACATAACACAGTATTGCGACGCTGATAAGTTAACCAAGGTTGCCCAGGTTTTGTTGATTGTATAACCGACGGTTGAGAGTTAATATTACGAAATTATTTCAACTGCACAAATTTTCAACACAAATTTCGTAGTGTTAATAAGTATTAACACTTCAAAACTCTATTTGTATCTATTTTATAGCTTAGGCAATAGCTTATTGATAAATAAAATATTGTTAAACAAATTTGACATAACTAGTGACATTAAATAATTTGACTTTAATATGAATTTTAGTTGGTTGATGTCGATTAATGACGTAAAACTCGACCAATGAGCGTCTAGTATCAGATTAATCAGACTGCTCATCATTTCAGAAACCTATCCTAGGTTATTATACCTCTATAATATTGACTGCCTCGTTGGTCTAGTGGCTAGATATAAGGCCGCAGACCCGGTGGTCCTGGGTTCACTTCCCAGGTCGGGCCAATAATAGTTATTGGGTTTTTCTGTCAGAAGAATCTCAGTAGCAGCCCGGAGTCTGAAAGTTGGAAGTGTGTACACTCCCGTGCCTCGGAAAGCACGTTAAGCCGTTGGTCCTGCGCCTGAACTCTTTCCGGTCGTGTCGGATTGCCGTCCCATCGGATTATGAGAGCTAAGGAAAAGAGAGTGCACCTGTGTTTGCGCACACACTTGTGCACTATAATATCCCCTGCGCAGTTGGCTAATCTCTCTTGAGATTGACCGCCGTGGCCAAAATCGGTCTGGAGGACCTTATTTATAATTAATAATATTGCTTATTTTTTTTACAAGTTATAACGAAAATGAACAAGGAAAATGTTTATACATATTTTTATTGTTTAAGTAAATCTAAGTTATATATTTTAAATTTTTATAGTGACGACAGATTACTCATACTTACGTAATACTCCATGATTCAGAACCATCAGCGTCACACCACGATAATATGTATAATAAATCTGTGACTCATCCGTTTTATGAAAAATATTTTGATATTGTTATAATTGTTCATCAATCCGTTGTATTTGTATTTTTTTTTTATTATTCGTTCTAAATATAAAAGCGCTCATTTAGTACCATGTAACCTAACGATTGCAGATCGTGATATTATCATTCTAAGGATACCAATCGAATCGAAACAAATACAACACTTCTTATAAAAAAAGGGTAAGCTGGCAGTTTCCGGGACCCTGAATGTATAGTTAATCAAGTAGTCCTATTTTGGCAATTTGACGCTTGGCATTTTATTTGGATGACATCACACACATATTAAGTATCTTTTCACCAATTCATCAATAAATCATTCAGTGTCGAATCGATCCATTATGTCTGCATTCAGTTTCCGCAACGCAATTGAACGAAACCCTCCTGGGGCTCCGTATTATCAGAATAGGATAGATCCTATCCTAGAGGATAGAGTATTCTATATTCAGAAAATACTGAGGGCTGAGTAGCGGTAACCACGCGATTATGTCTGAATGATTGTGAGGATGGCGCTATAAATATGACCCGTGCGGGATCCACGCGATTCTCTAAACATGTATGTAATATAATTATGTACTGAGACAGTAAGTATTACATTTATTTGCGGCTTCTTCGTGAGTTGAGTCTTTCAAACCAAAAACAATGGCAGTTGAAGTGAAGATATCTTCAAATTTTACTTATTTAAATCACAAGATATGAGAACTTTGTCTAGCTGGGCTGGGCTTTACGAGCTGTTATTATAGTTTTTTTTTTATATTTGTATAGTAAAAAGAACCCGTAGACTCGTTTAGTTGGCGGTAGAGCTTTGTGCAAGCTCATCTGAGTAGGTACCACCCTCTCATCAGATATTCTATCGCAAGACAGTAGTACTTGGTATTGTTGTGTTCCGGTTTGAAAGGTGAGTGAGCCAGTGCAATTACAGGCACAAGGGACATAACATTGGTTATATAAAGCGATGGTTAACATTTCTTATACAGCTAATGTCTAAGGATGTTGGTGACTATTTACCATCAGGTTCCCCATATGCTCGTCCGCCTACCTATGCTATAAAAACGACAATTTTTTTATAGTAATTTGGGTTATGCTTTGAGATATCAGTCAGCCAGTTAATCTTTTATGGATAGTTGACTTGCTTTAATATTAATTTAACACTATTTTTTATTCAACACAATCACACAATTCAACAATACACGTACGTATACACTCGTAATACGTAAACGTACAAATTCAGTTCAGAATTGTTGAATTCAATTAGCAGAAAGTTATCATAAACGGTTCATATTAAGCTTGAGTACAAATGATCAATAAAGTTTGAAACATATTTTCATAGTTCGACGTTCGTGGCGCGTCAAAACGTCGTTACGAACGTATGTTCCGTAGATTAATTAAAACGAACTATTCGTGTTGTAGCTTAAGTTAAATGATAAACATTTCTGCAATTTAAAAATTTTAATTTAATATATATATTTATGCGTTTTTAGCTTTAAAAACGCTAAAAAAGGCTAAAACCCCTGCAAAATGTATAAATAGTAATAATTGCAATTTGCACAGGACCGGGAGAATTGGCGCGCCGGTGAGGCCTACGTCCAGCGGTGGATTAATATGGGCTGAATATGACTTATATAAATAGAATTGTACTTATTACTTATTTGCATTCTTTATATAATGAGATTTAGAGCGCTTCGCCATATATTTAGTTGCATTAAATAAACTGTAGTATCTTTTATTTTAAATATCTGTTGTTCTGTATTGTTTTCATCTTAAGCTAAAACTTGCTGTGCTTATTCATATTTATTCATATTCACCGCCAATAAGTCAATGGACGCAGACTTCATAGCTGACCATAGACAAGGTGTCTCATACTTCTCAGTTCTCAACCATTAGAGTCCCGCCTTCTTATTCACCCCGCATTTACTGTTCCGACTTCATCGCTGTATTATTAGGGTTAGTCTGCTCCAAAGGTCACCTTCCGACAAACGTTATCAGCCCAGTAACAGTCAATAAACGTTCAATAATTATTTAAAAAGTTAAATCATGTTTCATCTAAAATTAATTTACATTTGTAACTCTAAATGTAAATAATCATATTATACATAATAGTTTATAGTCAACATTGTATAGATGTTGTTAAAGCCATATTGCATGTAGGGAGAGTGCTGTAATCCAACCGAGTGGCACTTTAGCTGCCTTTAAGCTGTAACTACGTCTTAATCGAATCCACACGTGGAAGTGTTTCTGCTTATTGGACAACATGTTGCTTTTATCAAGTTAGAGCTCGGTTGCTTTAATGGTATGTCAAATTATATACTTAACTTTAAAATTAATTTTAGTTAATTCTTCTAACAATTTTTATTTAACTTCGCCCGTTTGTTTGTTTTAGCTGTTATCTTGCAACTAAATTAATAACAATTTTGACTTCACTTTCGATGCTGATAATGATACAAATTTTGTATACTAAATTAAAGTTGATGGACACATATTATGTAGCAGAAATTTAGTGAAATTAGACACATGCAGGTTTCCTGACGATATTTTCCTTCAGCGACGAGCACGAGATGTATTATAAACACAAATTAAGAACATGAATATTCAGTGTTGCTTGCCCGGATTTGAAACTGCGATCGTCGGTTAATCACGAGTTCTGACCACAACGCCATCTCGGCTCTGGTTGCAATCAAATTGACCTCCAAACTTTACTCTTAGGATATTTTACTTAAGATATAACATTATATCTTTAATGGTTTGGGTTCAGATCATTACTAAAGATTCAACATGTCGCAATGGGAGTATTATAAAAATAACATATTAGTGGGATTTAGTAAGCCAAAGATAGATCGGCGAGGACGTGTCGAGGGAGGGAAAATGGGCGAATTAGTTGAATAAACGCTTCGTCAAAAACGCGTTAGACGGAAGCACTGACAAAATACATATGGTTACTTATATATGCTTTACAATAAAATTAATTTTAACTTAGTCTCTATGAAATGTCTGCCATGTATCATAAACTTATTTATTTATGAGTTATTTAAAAAAAAAGTGGGTGTCAACTCGCTCGTGGTGTGAGACATAGAAATTTATGTATATTATGATAATTTTTAGTTATTATTATATTATAACAATAATACACAGCACCAAGTATATAGAATACGCACCACGCACACAAAGGTATAGAGAGCGGCATGGCGCTCACAGGACATGACGCCATAATAGCTGTGTAATATTAAAAGACATAAGTGGTAAGAACGCGTGAATCTTATCCGATGATTGTGGGTTCAAGCCCAGGCAAGCAGTACTTAATTTTCATATGCTTAATTTATGATTATAATTCATCTCGTGCTTGACGGTGAAGGAAAACGTCGTGAGTAAACCTGCATGTGTCAAATTTCACTGAAATTCTGTCACATGTGTATTCCACCAACCCGCATTGGAGCAGCGTGGTGGAATAAGCTCCAAAACAAAAGGAGAAGAGACCTTAGCCCAGCAGTTGGACATTCACAGGCTGCTACTATAAGAGAAACATCACGTAAAAAACGTAAGAGAGCGCTTTGCCGTCACCAAAGCACTCCAATAGATGTTTCAATCAAAAAATCTCTATTTTGTATTTGCAGAATTTATTTTAAAGATTTAATTACGAAAAATGATATATGAAAGACTTTTACAATAATTAATTAAATTTTCCATTAGACAGTTCTCTAATAATAGTCAGTATTTTTCATTTGAAAGCTATTCCTTTAAGTAAAATTACTATATGAAAATTTTGTTTTTATTTATTTTAGAACATAAAGATTAGGTACATTATCAAAGCACTCAATAACTATGATAACTAACTAACTAGTATTTGAAGCGGTTATTAATCTCGAAACTTTTGTATTCCTTTCCTGAATGGTCTACTTTTTTAGTTCGCTAAATTTCATTAAGGATGTAGCATAACAATAGAGTTTTTCAATTAATCATTTTGTAAATAATCTATTGTAAAGTTTGGGTTAAATAATATTGCCTATATGATGTGCAAATAATCACAAACTTACAAATTAAAAATACCTGAACTTAATTAAAAAATACTTTACAAACACGAATGTTAAAATGATTTATATTAGATGAATGGGATATGATCGCGATATTATAAAAAACAAGGAACAGGAGAAAAAAAATGTGATTTAATTATAAATATAACACACTTAATTATGGTGAAATATGAATTTTTGACCCTTAATCTGTTAATATTTAAGATGAATGCTTACTTGGTACAAGAGAGAAAAAAGACCAGACTCTTAATATCTTGCCATTTGTTGGCTTAAATTCCTAAAATAGCTCCATCTTCTCTTCAATGATAAGCCGAGATGACCCAGTAGTAAGAACGCCTGAATCTTAACCGTTAGGTTCAGACCCGGGCAAGCACAACTGAATTTCATATGCTTAATTTGTGATTATAATTCATCTCGTGCTTGACGGTAAAGGAAAATATCGTAAGGAAACCTGCATGTGTCAAATTTCACTGAAATTCTGACACATGTGGATTCCATTAACCCGCGTTGGAGCAGCGTGGTGGAATAAGCTCCAAACCTTCTCTTCAATAAGAGGAGAAGAAGCCTTAGCCCAGCAATGGGAAATTCACAGGCTGTTACTGTATACTGTCTCTTAAAAAAGAAATAGGGCTTACGCCCATCAGTGGGACATTAATAGACTCTTATTTCAATGGTCATCTCTGCCATAGTGTATTATAATTTCCATCTCATATTTTTTTGTTAAAATATTTGTGGTCATACATATCGAGTCCATAAACATAAAACGTATAAAATTATTATGGTAAGATCACACACCAATAATGCTAATCAATCTATTCAACATAAAGCAGTTTACGAGTAAATAAATTTCCTTTTTACTGCTTCCATTTTGCTGATCGGAATTTTAACGAAATTGAATAGACTTTACGTTTTCTTTAACAGCAAATAGCGATACGTCGTGGGATGTTGATGGTTTGTGCATGTTGTTTTTGTCGAGATGATTTATTTTATAAATTTCAGTCATTATCGCAATATATTGATCCTTTATTCGTATAAAGAGTAAGTGGAACCACTAACCCTTAAACGAGTGAAACCACTAACCATGAAACATGTACAGGAAGCTATAAAGCTAACAAAGGCAATCGTTACTTTTTATTTACTTTCTACATTGACCTACTGGAAATGTTAGTATAATATAACATCTGGACTGTTTGTACTCACAAACAGTTTTCTTTGCAAATCAATAAACATTGAAATTCAATTACGGTCGCTAAGATTTAAAAAAATTGAAATAATTATCAGAAATGAACTTTTTAACAGAAATTTAAATCGCCAAAAACAAGAGTCCCGAAAGGAAACCACAACGAAAAAGTAAAAAACAGCAGCATCACTACGGGCGAAGTTTAAACAACAGGCGCTCTCAGCAAATGAAGTGGTCTGCAAGTTTATCGGGAGCGATTGCTTCAGACATAGTAATCAATCAAATATTTGGCCAAGTCATGAATAAATCTGAGCTCGGAAGAGTTTCGGATACTTCCGAGTAAACAGCTTGAGTCTAATGTTTGTGAAGGGATAATATCATATTTTTCTGTATCAAAAAATATTTATCAATAAAGATGAAATAGTGCTCATTTAAAAGAAAATAGCTGTATTGCTATTGCCATTTTATACATCATCAACTCCTAAAACTTCGAGGCGTTCGAGACGTGAAACGATTACGCTACTCTTTAGTAAAATGTCATTTTACGCGACATAAATAAAATAACCTTTATCTTTTGTTTTAAATTATCATAAAAATACAGGAGAGCGCCGGGATGGTTCTGTGATCAGAAAACGTGAATCGCAACTGTAGATTTAAACACAAGCAATCACTGATTCGCATCATCACCATTTTCTTGGTTCAATTGGTGTTTATAATTAAACTTGTGCTAATAATGCATCGAAGCATTTAATGTTACACATTGAATTCTCTTAAAACTTACGGCAATTAAACGTATGTACGAGTAGAAAATTTTTTACTTTTTTTTAAAGAATTTAGTTTGAGGTTCAATCAATTCCATTCTTCTATGTAACATTAGTATGATAGCTCACAAGCATGTGCGCTCTTAAAGTTTGAAGCGAAAACGTAAGTATTATTGCCTTTTCTCTAGTTCTAAAGATGCATTCACTTGTATAATCTCTTAGAATACATCAGCCTCACGTCTACATCGCGGCCAATTTGTTTGCTTAGCTTTTGCTTAGCATATCACGGAACAGCCACATTCCCACTGAGAGAATAAATGTAAGTAATAGTGAGCATCCCACCTTTCTTTCTTCCGATCAGCTATGACAACTGAAAGTAGACTATAAGTTTCGTTGTTAAAGTTAAATATTGCATGGCAATATCATTCAGTTAATTCGTTTTCATGTTTCAGAGGTACACCAAGTTCGCTTTACCTCTCTGTTCGTGTTTGCATTTCTGGTACTTGTAAACTCTCTTAGTTTGCCTCCACGACTATGTGATACTGTATTGTCTTTGGCTCCTGTGAGAAAATTGTATGCATTTCACTACCTTTCAGCGGTGCGAAAATTCTACGCCACCTTTAATACAATTTCGTATGCTGAAAACTTCAGTTCCTTCAACTACTTTTTCTGGGTTGCTTTTTATTTACACGTTTGATGTTTTTGACTAAACCAATTTCTTTGATCGAAATAATACATGTTACCTACTTACCTACTTCAAAATAACCTTATTCATATAATATTTATATGAATGCAATCGATTGAACAACCCCTTTATGTCAATTAAGTGTTCATTTCATATTCTAAATATGTTCCATTAATACGTTAAACGCCTGATTGAGTTCGAGACGAAAATATCACAATCACTAATCGTTCGATCAGATCTGAAAGCTATTACAAAAACTTATCCACAAGATATTGACTTAAAAGACGATTAAGATAAACCCCCATGGCGCCAGCACCATTATCCGTGGTCCCGACGCTGCTTCGATATTAATAGGATAATAGTTAAACGAGTTTATTTTATACAGACTTAGTCGCAATACAGGCGAAATATATTGCTTGATGACATTGATGATTATGATATCAGGGAAATATGACACCACACATAAATTTGTCAATTGGTTGCTTTACCAAGTAATTTACTATAGATTATATTGATCCAACACTCGTAAATGTTGAAAGTATAGATGGTAATGATAGTACTGTGATACCATCAAAATTATGAAGGAAATATACCCTAAAATACACGAATCAATAGATTCGAATCAGCAGTGCTATTCAATGAGAACTCACTTCATATCTTCACTCGTGAAATGTTGAAATCCGATATATGATACTCTAGTTTGATACGTACATTATATAAATAACTATAATTGTTTATGATATTGAAGGACGCATAGAGTTTCCTTTATAATAATAATTCTAAAGAGCAAGATTTTTTTTTATAATATATAAACTTTTGGAAAGTAATTTCAACAATAACAAAATAAATATATTGAATTATATTATTAACATTATATGACATTTATAATATTTTTATTCAATACAGATATATTTTATTGAATCCGTAAAAGTACCAATTGTCATAATAATACACAATAAAAAAGAATATTCAAATAAAATATCGCTATAAAATGGACAAACTTGCTAAGACCTGTTCGTAAAGATTCAGAAAAGTTTCAACGCCATTACAATACTCGGTGAAAGATTAAGCCCAAGCTGAGGTATTCAAAGGAGGCGACCCTTCGAAAAGGCCATAAAAATGTAGCTCCTCTTTATTGGATATCTGAATATAAGGCCGCGAGCCATCTGTCCTGAAATATTGTTCATATTTCACGACAGGAGTTTTTAGGACTTTGCCTGTAATAAATTTTGTAATTAAGATTATAAAACATTTAATTCTTCCATTTTTCTTTGATAAATAGAATAAATTCCATTTTTAAATACATATATTAAAATTTGGGACATATTCTATTGAAAATATATTTAACATCTTATTAGGATATTTACGCCGATTTTCAATACTTTTACGTCTGCTTTTTCTTATTTATATTTGAAGCTCAAAGCTATCTCGATGACATAAATCGTGGTGGAGTAAGGTCACATCTTTTGAGCGGGTATTTTTCTTATTTTAGTTAGATAGCGTGAATTAAAATAAAAAGTTTTATCAAGACAATATCAAATTCATCTAGCCCTTCAATTTATCTATAATTAACTTGGTTACCTCTTTTAACCAATGGGGTTATTTAACTTTTACTAACATCACTTTAAGTGGCAGGGCTTTGTGCCAGCCCCTCTAGGTAGATACCGCCGACTCGTATTATATAATACAGCCAAGCAGCAACACTGACACACACTTTTTATCTTACAGTTTGAAGGGCGATCGAGAGATGTAAGTAATGGTTAACATTTCTTATAGCACTAATGTTTATAGGCGGTGGTTACCACTTACATTGTAAGTACAATTAACTGGCCTAGTCTGCTTACCTAAAACAACAAAAAGAATATGATGCGACTTTGTGTAGTCTAGTATATATGATGACGTTTCACGACTACAATTAAAAAAAAATCAGAATGTGAAATATAAATAACACACGCGTCGTAGTTAAACATCATGTATATATATATAACCATTTCTACAAGCAGTTTTTATTTTTATTCATTAAATAATCTTAGATATTCAGCTTTAAATGGAATTACTATAATCCGGTATAATTAAAGTAACTTCTACAACGAACACCACGTTATACACTTCAGTTTTAACAAAGACTAAGACTATAAAGTATAAACTATTTTTATTTCAATTAAAAAACGGCTTAGTGTTTTCCTATTTCTCTAAAAAATAATTAAAGTTGAAATGTGATTTAATAACTACCTCTTTTTAAATTTATATAGCTATTTGCGAGTAAAAACGTATTTTTTCTGTGTATAATACAAATAGGCTTAATAGGTTAAAAGGCAGAATTCTCCACAAACCGAATTCAGCGCAGGTGAAGCCGCGGGTTTTGCTACTCCTAAATATAAACATTAATGTTTTATTTTTAATGCAAAAAAAAAATTTTTTAGACACTCAGAAGTTTGACAGTTGTCAAACTTTTGACAGTTATCAAACTTTTCATCAACAAAGATGAGGCACGCGGTATTTCCGATAAAACTTTGCTGTCTCCGCAAAACTCACTGTGATATCTCGTTGCAAATGATAAATTAACCGAGTTGCGAGATTCAATAGACTTCATTATCCACCGCCTTCATTATATGCTCTTGAATAATGTATAACATGAAATGTAAGACGTTGCTGAGCTTATTTGCGTTTGTAGACTCTGTACTACGAGCAGACTAGACGGATAGCTCTATTGTCTTTCGAATGAAACAATTATTACTAATTTACTTTTAGTTCCTATTTATTGGAGTACTAAATGGAATACTTAGTTTCAATTTACAAACTGGTGTATTTAAAATTTTACGCTAAAACGTTTTTATTAGGCAAGGCTTTATGAAAGCCCGTTTGGGTAGGATAGGAGATATTCACTGCTAAACAACAGTACTTAGTATTGTTGCGTTCCGGTTTAAAGGGTGAGTTATCCAGTGTAACTACAGGGAACCTTGGAAACTAAGATGTTATGTGACATCTTATCGTTGGTGGTGCATTGGCAATGTAAGGAATGGTTAATTTTCTACATTGCCAATATCTATGCACGGTGGTGACCACTTACCATCAGGTGGCCCATTTGCCTATCCGACTACTTGTAACATAAAAAACAATTTTTATATTAAATAAATATGATTATCGATTAAATTTTGTTACAAGAATGAAAGAACGTGACGTTACATTTGTAGCCTAGAATAATACATTTTTATCGCGATTTAGACATTTGAAGATTCTATCGTCAAAGACTTTGTATACAGTAATTTGAATTCCTCACACATCACATACATTTAATATGATAGTAAATAAGTATGTTTAACAATCGAAAATATTTATTATTTCTTTCTACTCTATTCTAGACTTTATGTGGTCTTATATGTAGTAATTTTATACAGAGGTCAGTTTTTGTGGCTTGTTTGTTTCGAATTTAAGCAAAAACTACTGACCCAATTCTTATTTACAGAACTTGCGCACTGAAACAGTTTCCACTTTTATATCTGTTATATATATAATTTTATATATTTATGGTATCACTCGATGGTAATTCGTTACCGACACCTATAAACTTTGACCTTGTAAGAAATGTCAGCCATGGCCCACATCGCCAATGCGCCACCAATCTTGGGAACTCAGATGTTATGTCCCTTGTCCCTTGCCTGTTATTTCACTGGCTCACTCACCCTTCAAGCCGGAATACAACAAAACCAAGTACTGCTGTTTTGCGGCAGAATATCTGCTAAGTGGGTGGTACCTACCTAGACAAAGCCCTACCACCGGTAAAACATAACATACCACTGTTTTTGAAGATAACATTAGATATAAAAAACTGCTTCAAGAAACTGGTTGCGAGCGGCTCTTAGTTGCACACTGATTGTATAAAAAAGGAATTCATATTTGTTTTAAAAAAGGATTTTAAAGTCAATTGTACACGTGGTAAGTTAAGACGGGTAGTGACGGCTGCTCGCTTTCTTAGACAAGATCAATCTCAATGAGATTGAATAGCTTTGGTAGCCACGAGCTGAGCAAGGCACGAAAGGGGTAATGGACGCGTATCGTATTTAAAAATGATCCCGCGCTACCTCTTATCTGTTTGTTGTATTCTGTATTGAAGACGGCCCATAAAAAAGATTCATCTTGCATCAAAAAAAAATATAATAAATATATTATAGCGACATTAGTGATAGTAGCGAGACTTTAGACGATATGGAGAGCTCGCTATCAACCATTATATATACATTTATCTTACGTATTATAAATAGGTATATTTAGAATACGTAAGATAAATGTATGTTAGGTAGATTTTTAACATTTCCAATGAATACAAGCTAATCAGTCAACACAAGATTAATTAGGTGATAAAAATGCAAGTTAGTATTATTGATTTTCAAGATGTATTATATAAATTTTATTGTATTTAATTAACATAAGTTTGTAATTTGGTTGAATTTTTTTATATAATGTTTTGATTTTTCGACCGTTCGTTCATTAGTATGAAAGTGTTGTAGCGCTCGCAAGCGTGTGATTCTCTATAATAGCGTTATGAAAATATTTTATACCAACTAATTGAATATTCAAAAAAACATTACTTACATTTAACTTTTTTTTGTAACAATTTTTTTTCGTACTAGTGTTCGCCCATGGCTTCGCCCGTGGGATGGTGGTGCAGTTTTTAACTACGCTATATCCTTTTTTGTACCATTGACAACGTGGGAATCGTTAACGTTTCATAATGATCGATTTAATTGGTAAGAAGTGAAAGCATCACTTTCGTATTTATTTTACAAAGATGAAGTAGGATTTAATAAATGAAAAACTTGAGAATAAATAAATAAAATATGATGTTTTAAAATTTAACTTAAACGCATCATGAAATATTAATTCGTAATAAAATCCTATAATACTTAATTCACCTAATATCTTATATGTAGAGAATAGTAAAACTTTGCTATTAAAATATGACCAGGAGAAAAATTACTCACTACGTAATAGACGAACAGTATTCTAGAAATTTCCACGATTAAACCCATACGGTCTCACGAATGTGGCGCAGATCGAAATAAGCGAACTTCGATACGAGAGTTGAAATATGAGCCCTGTTATTGTTTCGAGAACTTTCCGTCCCCGTCTGAGTTATCGGTCGCGTATTTCATTTTATTTAATAAGTTTATTTGTGAAATGCGAACCATTGTTGCCAACTTTCATTGTAATATTGAACTTAGTTCTAAATGTTCAGAAGATATTTTTCAAAATTCATTCATTCATTCATGTTTTTAAATAAAATTTACCTAATCTAACTCTATAACTCTTTAGAAATGTCGATATAAGATTTAATAACTTCGACTGCGATCATTTCTTTTTTACGTCCCACTTTCGAAGACTTTCTTTCTTCTTGAGAAGGCTATTCGATCATACTTCTGCAATGTGGGTTGCTCGATACTTATTTGGTAGATTTCCATCCGACACACGCAGTTTCCTATGTTTTTGTTCGACGCCAACTTAGTAAAGTAACAGCCTGTTAACGTCCTACTGCTGAACAATAGCATTCTATGCTTTGAAAGCTTGAAGTTTATCCCGCCACGCTGCTGCAATGCGGGTTTGTGAATTCACATGTGGAATATTTTCATCCAACACATACAAGTTTCCTCACGATGTTTTCCTTCACCGCTGAGCATAAAATATTTTATAAACACAAATTTTCCGGGTTCAAACCCAGATAGGGTTCTATTAAGATTCACGTGTTGTAGCCACTGAGACAAATCGGCTCGGCTATCAGTATATTCATTCTCACATTACTTGCGCTCAGTTTCTAAAGTTCCCAGTTAAATTCCCGCTTGCTCAATAGCATTCATTCGTTTCAGTGACATTGGGTCAATACCCAATGCAGCTATGAATAAGATAAACGTCACTTTAATGTCGCTCCCGTTTCTGACTACAGCGCTATACGGATCTCGTCGAGTAATCGAGTCGACAATAAAATTAACATTATAATTTTAAGTTATCGTTCATTCTAGTAAATTTATATAAGTTGTCAAACAATACTTTTTAGAAATATTACGACTATTTGTTACTTTGATTGACTAGCTTTCTCTTTGAAGGTGAATTATTTAGTAGTATATTCGATGTATAAATCAAATGTAATTATCAAAGAAATTCGAACAATTTCTTCCTGATAATATTAGAAATAAATTATTATTTTGTATTTATTATTAGTATTTATTATTTTGTCTTTAAATTATTGTAGAATAGAATACAACTATAAACACAAACAACAAGCTATTAATGTACAAAATGCAGTCTTATCGTTAAAAAAGAGATCTGTTATTATTTTGTTCTCATTGACAAATCACCGAAAATTTGTAAATTTATTTTTGTATATAAAATAAAAATATTATTAACAGCATCGATACAATGAGATATACCAAGAAAGCAATCTATATTGTTAACCTTAGCTTTTAGTTAGCTTTTATTTCAAATATTACATATACCAATTCACTAAAATAAAACCTAAAATTAACTCTTTCGTTAGCATTGATTTCTGCAAATGAGAAAGAGCTAGTAATTTTCGGAAGCAAGTTTACATGTTAAGCAGTTAACATCGGGTGGGAGACTTCACTTATTTGTCATTAAAATGAACGCTGAATTTCATATAAAGCCTTTATATATTTAGCAGTTACGTCTTTATAATTCTAGGATTAGTAAAGAACTGAAGTATTTATAATCGGTACAATGATCCGTGACGTAATTACTCACTTTATTGTCCTATTCTACTACTACTAATTCACCAAATACGAAAATAATTTTTAAAAAGATTAAATTTTCATAGCTTTTATATTATCGAGGAGTTTTCCTTAAAATATATTTCAATATTCCCATAACACGATGTCACTTTACCCAAAAGCCATTACTTGAGGTTAAAAGTTGCCCGAAAAAAAACGCTGAAAACGCAAGCAATGCCCGAACACTTCGACCTCCGACATTTGGACTCCCACAGGACAACGTCATATTCCCGATATTCAATAAAGCGAACTAACACGTTTAGCTGCCGGGACTCGGGTCGGACCTTTCATAGCGAAATCCCTAGCGCATAACAATATATACCTACCCTGAATAACCAGCGCTACTCCGAAGATGAGAAATCAGAAAGCCAAACGATATTCAGATTCGAATATTTCATATTCTTCATGATAATACAAACATGATTTAAAAATATATATAACGAATATATATATTTTTAAAATTCGAATCGACGGAAACCCCTTTTTCTTTATTTAACGCCTTAATATGTTTAGTTTAAAATATTTATAACGCGAATTATGGAAGTCCGCCTAGTCATATGAAACTCGTAAATTCGATCCTAATTTTTGGGTTAATGTCGTCCCAATTACTGGTACAAGCTATACTTAATTAAAGGGAATATTAATAACTAGCTGCCCGTCCTAACTTCGTAAGGATTAAAATAAGGATTTGACCCTGAAATATTTTTAACCACTTATGTACTTATGCACCATACAAGGCCATGCATTTGTCGAATACTTTGTGACATTTAATTCTTTTATTAAACAGAAAGTGTCACTGCGTTGTCTATTAAACATATTATAATGTTCTCAAAAATGTGACTCATTCTTTATACCGGAATACAAAAATATTAAGTATTGCTTTTGGACGGTTGAATAAGTGCCCTAACGCCAAGTAACAATCGTAATTCTATATCAAACGAATTAGTAGTTTTGGGTTAACCCAGTAAAAATATACAAACAAAACTTACTTCTTAATAATATTAGTATCATTCCTGGATAATATAGGTCAATTGTATTCTTTTAAAAAATAACTATTTGATTTATCATTAGAATCGAATCGAAAATTAAATTAATTTTTTCTGCTTATATCCAACAAACTTACGTAATCAGAGCAATAGTTTTAAACTATCAAATGTACTAATTATTCTAGATGTGTCATTTAAGATTTGTAAAAAAAATCGCCTCGTTAAAATGTTATAAAGAACTTGTGCACTTGAAAATGAATTCTTTCATAATTCGCATTTCTTCGCAGCGGGAAGCGTAAGAAAATGCACGCGGGCACCTTTTGTTTTCATCTAGCGCGTTTTATTTTATAACTCTCGGCAAAGGAAAAATTTCACTAACAATATAAAAGGTACAATTTGCAGATTTTTACATTCTTTCTTTGCTGTATGTTCGGAATGTTGTTGAGGCACGCTTTTAATGTTATAAATAAATGGGATACAACGAACGTTACGAAATCTGACGTTGTTCTTTAAAATTAAAACTTAAAATCTGTTTTGTATTTTAAATATTTTAATTTCTTACTTGAAATGTTTTTAATTTTTTTTCCATATACTAAATATCAAATATTTTGAAAAGTTTTAATATAATATATATTTACGTACCAATCATTGAACTATTCAATTATATAATTTAATAATAACCAAAATATTAAACTTTTCAATAATTTTAGGTGTATATAAGACCCGTTTCCTTATTATCTATTCGAAGATCTGATCTACGCTTTTCCAATGCAGTTTAAACAAATGTTAATATCTCAATTAAATCAAACCAAAAATAACACAATGAAACGTCATTATGCTCGTTATAAACTTACTTGACCGTCCAGAACTATCTCGAATAAATTTGAATATAATAATATTACGGATTAAGTTATACAAAATTACGGCTCACGTACTAGACTAAGTGCTTAAAAGACTCGGACCAAGCAAAGCGACTAGAACATGTTCGTACGTAAATTATACCGTCCCATTTCAAATTATAATTACTGAATTACATATACTATGTATATATATTATATATAGAGACCTCGTAGTCTCTCTGGTACTAAGTTTACTTCTGAATTGCATTTATCACAATTTGCTTTATTAGCAATTAACTAGAATATATCTCCAAATATATTATAATATATTTATTATAATGTCGTATATAGTCGTCTCCCTTTTTTGCAAGATATCGGCTACATTATTATTTTTTCTGGCGATGCCAGCTAGACAAGTCAGACCTTAGGCTTCAATATACTATCCTAAGTTATAAGAATAAATGATATTTTAAGTTGTTATAAAATATTTTATGTTGTTATAAAAAAAATTCAGGACTGACCATTGAACTGGCACCCATTTAAATCTCACTTCTTTTGTCGTTGAAGTCAACAACTAAGGCATATATCATAATATTGAACTTGGCTCTCATTTCACATTTATGCTTTTGATGCGATTCTATTTTCACGTATTAATAGAATAATTATAAATTCTTTATGATTTGCCGAATCGAAAATCGTAGTTAAGGTAAACTACGATTTTCGATTCGGCAAATCATAAAGAATAACGATTATAAGAATTTAGTAATTGTTACCAGCACGATTCCGAGAAGCACCAAGTTCTTAATTGCATAATTTTATACATTCAAAAACAAATATTATGAAGTAACATGCGATTTTTGTTCAGCCGACCTCTTAAAACGAAACATTTTGCCTACTGTAAATTTGTATATAATATGTAATTTCGGAACGATGGCCATTAGAGAAGACACATCCCAGAATTGAGACCATAGTTCGTTAAATCCAGCTTAGGATGCCTAATTAGGTGGACCAATGACATGTTGAAGACTATAGGACGCAGCTGGATACTGAAGGAACTTTGTCGTAACTTGGGATTGGCCGATGATGATGATGATGATGAAATTTTGTTATCATCATCCGCAGCCAAACTTCACCCACTACTAAGCTTAAGAGTCTTCTATTTAAGATTACTATGATTTACATTTAAATATATAGAAATAAGTAGAATACATCTTTTGGCGAGAAACCACTGTCCCGATTCTACAACTATATATATATATATATAAATATAATTTATTTAACAACCTTTGCAAGATAATTACACCTTAGTAACACATTTGTAGTACAGTTATACGTACCTATTATAGGAGAACTGATTTCAAATGACGAATCATTTACGTCGTTATGTAAGTGCTGGAAGTGTCAATTAGAACAATGTATCCATATGCCGCTAGTTAGGATGGTCTACCAAGTCATCAAAATGACACATTGACGTTATAGAAGTCTCGAATTATACATATGTGTACTAAATAGGTGAATGATGATGAATATTCATCATCATTCGTTGAGATGAGTTTTAGCGACTAGTAAAAATTGAATAACATATTTTTTAAATGATGAAAAAAATATTCGTTAGCTTTGTACATAGCGATTCGTTGATAGTTTTAAAAAGTGGAGCGTAAATGCGGCTCCTTAAGTATTACAGTCAATAATAAATTAACCTATACAACTATTAATATATTAATGAATATATTATATATTAATACACTTGGCCTTGTCCCACCGATTTAATGAAAAATTAATCAGTAAGAAAAATATTAATAATTATTATTGTAAAATTTTTCTTGATTCCGATAAATCATACTAAATATAAAAATCAAAAGACTAACTCAAGATAGAAATGAAATTGTAAGAAATCAAAACTTCATATTTATCTTAGGAATGAATGAGAATGAAACTTATTAGGAATAAAAATGAAACTTTTTATTCTTGAAAGAAACTGGTCGCAACATACTGTGCCGCTGCAAAAAGTACGCGTAAGTATTTTCTAATGTTGCGCTACTAATTGACGAGCAGTTTATCATTAATATAGAACTATATTTATTCTGAACTTCGCTGAGTTCTCCAATTATTTAAAAATTTGACCGTCATGGGACGTCTGACATTTTTATAATAATATTATACGAACGAAGTATACATTATACGCGCCACGCACATAAAACGTCATGACTGACCAACGATAGTCATGACGTTTGCAGTTACGGCATACGAGTCAGCTCTTACGCCCAAGGGGCGCGCACTAATAGGTGTTTCATCTCAAAAACATAATTACAATGATTGGAAATATCACTCATGTAATCTACAAAATATAAATTAATTAAATTACTCAAGATTATCAGTTTATTAATAAAACAAAATTAACCAACTCATTGTAAATATTTATCAATGCTCATAGAAATAATCACCGTAAAATTCTTAAGACGTACCTAACATTATTAGTCGAAATACAAAGTTCTTACGTCCCACACCCCTGTAATTACACTGTTGCATTCTCTCTTATCTTAGATAATAGAACTAAATAGTATTTCTGTGTGGTAGTTGAATAACTGGTAAATTATTAGCATGCATATTATATATGTTAAATACTGGATTCCACCATAAATATATTTAGGATTATCCGTAAGAAAAGTGCTTAGCATCATCCGACCGCTAAATTTGATAAACTTCGAAACGATATCTATAACCATTGTGGCTCTTGAGTGGTTCTTTATTTAAATGACGCCATAAAGAAATATTGCCCCCGTAATATCGGAACATCTGTCGCCGAAAAGAAGGGAAGTTTCGACGCGACAGTTTATGAGACCGCCACAGTTTCCGATATTTAGTATGAAAATGTTTTTTGATGCCATCCGACTGTGTAGCTCGCGCTACATCGCCCGTTTCTTTTTTATTATAATGTTCAGTAAATTCATTTTAGATTTGTTTTGGTACATTGCCTTCAATAACGGACACTTTTACGGGGCATTGTAAACTAAAGTTGCTATTATGTCGCCGCAATTCAAGGTCCTTTTATGGTTTAGCTTTTACAACTGTTCGGCCTTCCCTTGTGTTATACCGACCTATTTTAGGAGACACCCTTAAATTATATTTGTTTAACTTCTCCAAAATTGGCCATTAAAATGTAACAAACCTAACTATTCCATATTACTCTGCTATTGCTTTAACTATTAACAAACATTTTTAAAGTTATAACATGGCTTTGCATTATTGATGATGATACACTTTTAATTAAAACTAGTGATTCTGACCAAAATGGAGACTAACTGTCTTCACCGGAGACGTTATAGCGCAAGTGCTTGTGTATACTCAGATACACTCTTTACTCCCTTAATCTTATAATCCGATAGGCAATCCGGCAATTGACACGATCGGGATGAGATTAGGCACAGAAAAACGTCTATACGTGCTTTTCGAGTCCAAATAACACGTCATAGGCCCAAATCGAAACTGAAGTTAATTGAATCCAGAAACTCGCGCCATTATAAGCTAGCCACTAGATCAACGAGACAGACATTACAACATACATATAAACACACACATAGGTAAAGTCACCCATGCAACACTATAAACAAACCCATCTCCATATCTCTCTAACGATTTATTTCCTTACACCTATGAAATATAAAATTATAAGTATTGCAAATGATACATAACTAAACGTTCAATATAATAACATAGTCTGAACGTGTAAATATTAAACGTTATCCCCTCACGCCTGCCCGTTATTCAGGCCCGACTGAGCCGCGGAATTATTAATGAAGTGCAGGTTATATTGCCGACCGCAATCGGACATATGTTAAGTCCGTGATAACTGACGCAGACGAGCGTTTAGCACGCTATACTGAGATAGTTTCGTTTTGTTAATATTTCTGTAATATAATTTTATTTTATTTAGGAAACAGACAGTACAAAACTAATGTTATGTCCCTTGGGCCTGTAATTACACTGGCTCACTCACCCTAAAAAACAGAACACAAAAATACCAAGTACTACTGTTTTGCTTTAAGAGATGTCTCCGTGATCACAAGGTTCAATACGGGAAGTGATCACCGACTTGTACGAGGCACTCTAAATATTGACTACAAGCTCGAGCGCGTTCGTCTAATGAGGTCTACGCTCCGACTAAAACTGCTCCAAGCTGTGGAGTCGTTTCAGTTAAAACCGGAGAATCGGTTCGCTGCCTTGGAAACCAACATCGACGTTAACATCGACCAGAAACTCGAACAAGTGGTGGGAATCCTTAGGGACGAGGGGACGAAATTTTCATCAACAGCCAATCGTAGTCCACTGCTGAACATAGGCCTCTCCCAAAGTGCGCCAAAGCTCCCGGTCCTCCGCCTTCCGCATCCAGTCGGTGCCCGCCACCTTCATAAGGTCATCGGTCCACCTGGCTGGAGGGCGCCCTACGCTGCGTTTGCCGATTCGCGGTCTCCACTCTAGGACTCGTCTGCTCCAACGGCCATCGGTCCTACGACATACGTGACCAGCCCACTGCCACTTCAGCCTGCTAATTTTGCAAGCTATGTCGGTGACTCCGGTTCTTTTCCGGATAATCTCATTTCTGATCTTATCCTTCAAAGATACTCCGAGCATAGCTCGCTCCATAGCACGCTGAGCGACTTTGAATTTGTGGACTAGTCCCGCAGTTAGTGTCCACGTTTCGGCACCGTATGTCATGGCAGGTAAGACGCATTGGTTGAAGACTTTCGTCTTCAAACATTGCGGTATAGACGACGTGAGGACTTGACGAAGGTTGCCAAATGCTGCCCATCCCAAGCGAATTCTTCGATCGGCTTCCTTCTCGAAGTTGTTCCTACCGACTTGCATAACCTGTCCTAGGTAGGTATATTCACTAACAACTTCGAGAGGTTTCCCTTCGACGTATATTGGTCCCGGCACGACATGCCTATTGAACATGACCTTGGTCTTGTCCAAGTTCATACCGAGACCGACACGCCGGGAAGAATCGCTTAGGCTACGCAGCATTTCGGTGAGTTGTTCCAGCGACTCTGCTATGATGTCGATATCATCGGCAAATCGAAGGTGTGAGATGTACTCGCCGTTTACATTGACTCCATATCCAGTCCAATTCAGCGTCTTGAAGACGTCTTCCAACGCGCTGGTGAACAGTTTCGGGGATATTACATCCCCCTGTCTCACCCCTCTGCGCAGTTGGATCGCCTTCGTCTTACAGCCTTGGATGTGGACAGTCATCGTAGCGGCGTTGTACAGACATCTCAGTACCTCGATATATCTCCAATCGATATGACATCTCTGCAATGAGCCGAGCACAGCCCAGGTCTCGATGGAGTCAAAGGCTTTCTCGTAATCCACGAAAGCCATACACAGCGGCTGATTGTACTCTTCGGTCTTCTGCACAATCTGCCGAACAGTATGGATGTGGTCTACGGTGCTGTAGCCTGATCGAAAGCCGGCTTGCTCTGGGGGCTGGAACTCGTCAAGTCGTCTGGCGAGACGGTTCGTGACGACTCTTGAGAACAGCTTATACACGTGACTCAGGAGGGAGATTGGTCTGTAGTTTTTCAAGAGGGTTTTATCACCTTTCTTGAAAAACAGTACCACCTCACTCCCGCTGTTGGATGACGGAATTAAAGAGGCTTGCTAGCTCTTTCAGGACCGGAGTCCCGCCTGCCTTAAGCAACTCTGTTGTGATTCCGTCATCTCCCGGAGCTTTGTTGTTTTTAAGCTGTTCTAGAGCCGCCCTAATCTCGCCTAGGTCAACGACCGGGAGCTCATCGGAGTAATGGCGCGTAAGAGGGGCGCGCTGGTCATCAACACTGATTCCCACAGGTTTATCCTTGAGGTAACGACCCTACCATTTTCAGTTTTAAGTTTTGTCAGACGTGGCCTCCCAAACTTGCGAGCGAACACTTTCGATCCCTGATTTTGTTCAATCGCAGTCGTGATGGCACGGGTATTGGAGCATCGGAGATCGCGTCGCGTCAGCGTTTTTATAGTTCGGTTTAAGGCCTTATCTGACAAAAACGATGGTAGTTCTCGTCGTTTCCTCATGAGCTCGAGTGTCTCAGCAGAGAGTTTTGGTGCGCTGTCTCTTTTCTGTGGCGGAAAACACTTGCGGGATGTGTTTTGCAGTATTTTGACCAGCGTATCGGTTTTCTCATCAATATTGCTTACGGTTTCCAACGCGGTGAATTGATTTTGAAGCTCCATTTGGAACTTTTCGGAGCCTTGAGCAGCTTGGAGCATGGTAGGGCGGAAAGTAGACCTCATCAGTCGCGATCTTTCGGCTTTGAAGTCGATATCTAGAGTGCCTCGAACCAAGTGGTGATCACTACCGGTATTAAACCTGTTGATCACTGAGACATCTCTAAATATGTGCCTTTTATTCGAAATGATAAAGTCTATCTCGTTCCTTGTCACGTTATCGGGGCTTCGCCAGGTCTACCTCCTCTGGGGCTTCTTTTCAAAGAAAGAATTCACCAAAAAGCATTTGCCCCTGTGATTTCTGCAGCCCAAGCCGTAAGGTCCGACTTTCGATTCACCGCTATCTTGTACTCCCACTTTAGCATTAAAGTCTCCCATAACAACATTGTAGTGGGCCTTCGAGGTGTTGTTAATGGCCTTTGCGATGTCCTCGTACATCGCTTCTACCACATCATCAGAGTATGCCGAAGTTGGCGCATATACCTGTACGATCTTCAGGGAATACCTGTCGGAAAGTTTTAGGACAAGGTACGCTACCCGGTTCGACACACTACTGATTTCTACAATGTTGCTAATGAGATCCTTTTTGACTAGAAAACCGACACCACCCTGGGAGAGTTTATCACCTTCGCGGAAGTAGAGTAAGTTACCGGACTCTAGAGTTATCGTGTCCTCCCCCTGTCTTCGGACTTCAGATAACCCCAGTATGTGCCAGTTTATATGACTTAACTCTACTTCTAATTCGGCGAGATGATGGTCCAGCCTTATCGAGCGTCCATTATACGTTGCCATGTGTAGTTGTCTATGGTAGCCTGCCATGAACCGGTGATTCTTCGCACCCCCTGCCCTGCCGATATCGCGACCGCTACCTTGGTCGGGCCTAGCGGGCTTGCCGGTAACTAGGGGCCTTTTTTTCTGCGCACCTACCATTTAGGAGGGTTTGCCCATACTCGCCGCGCTGGGTAGGCGTGTTGGCGAGCGCAGTAGGGCGGTAGTTGTTTACGGGGGAGACGCTGCTGCCCATCCCCCCTTTTCCTAGTCCCTTAGTCGCCTCTTACGACACCCACGGGGAAGAGATGGGGAGTGCTATTCTAAGCCCGGCACTCCACAGGCAAATTTTATCAAACTCAAAACACCGGCAAGAGGTCCAAGCTTTCGCAAGAGTCTCTAGAGCTAATGCGAAAACAACGTGAAAACCCAATAGTCACTTCGTCAGATCTAAATAAGCAGATATCTAAGCTGGTAAGACGTGACCTCCGAAATTCCAATACGCGCTCTATAAAAGAAGCGATCGAGCGAAATCAGGGGTCAAAAGTCTTCGTTTAACAGCTAGGCCGAAGCCATCTGACGAAGGTGACCACTCCAAAGGGAAAAGTCGTCGCTTCTAAGCTCGAGATTCTTAAGGAAGTGCAGGATTTTTACGGTAAATTATACACATCAGAAGCGGCTCGTCCCCAACCCGACCCTGAGGATCCTAGAGCCACTTTAACCCACTTTACTGAAGAGCTACCAGAAGTCGGCCAAGACGAAATTGTGATGCCTTTGGGGCAGCTTAAAAATGGAAAAGCCCCCGGGGAAGATGGCATTACGACGGAGCTACTAAAGGCAGCTGGTAAACCTTTACTAGCGCAGCTCCAACAGATATTCAATTCTCAGTCATTTTTTCGGGGAGAACTCCAAAGGCATAGAGCAAGAGTGTTGTCGTAATGTTCTTCAAAAAAGGAGACAAAACCTTGTTGAAGAACTACCGACCTACTTCTCTCTGAGCCATGTCTATAAGCTGTTTTCAAGGGTCATTACGAATCGTCTCGCGCGTAGACTTGACGAGTTTCAGCCACCGGAACAGGCTGGGTTTCGAAGAGGTTACGGAACCATAGACCACATTCACACAGTACGGCAGATTATACAGAAGACCGAGGAGCATAATCAGCCCCTGTGCTTAGCATTTGTGCGTACCATATCCTCTTGCACCGAGGAGTGAGACAAGAGGATGTCATTTCTCCGAAATTGTTCACTAATGCATTAGAGGATATGTCCAAGACGCTGCACTGGGAAGCGCGGGTTTATGCCCCGCGTAAACGGCGAGTACCTTTCACACTTGAGATTTGTAGATGATATTGTCATCGTGGCAGAAACCGTTCAGGATATGCAGTATATGCTAAGCAGCTTGCCTGATTCTTCTGCTCGAATTGGTCTCCGGATGAACTTGGAAAAAACCAAGATAATGTTTAATGAACACATCAATCTGGAACCGATAGTTCTCAACGGAGTTCCTCTTGAAGTTGTTCACGAATATGTGTACCTTGGGCAAACTTTGCAGTTGGGTCGAAACAACTTCGATAAGGAGGCACGCAGAAGAGTACAGCTAGCCCAGCTGTGGGCAGCGTATAGGAAACTTAGTCAAGTCTTTTCGTTACGCATACCGCAATGCTTGAAGACAAAAGTCTTCAACGAGTACGACCTACCAGTTATGACCTACGGAGCCGAGACGTAGACACTGACAGTGCGTTTGGCCCACCATTTCAAAGTCGCTCAGCGAGCTATGGAGAGGGCTATGCTCGGAGTTTCTCTGAAGGATCGAATCCCAAATGTGGTGATCCGACAGAGAACCAAAGTTATCGACATAGTCCAAAGGATTAGTAAGCTGAAGTGACAGTGGGCTGGTCACACATGTCGCAGAACTGACAATCGCTGGAGTAGACGTGTTCTGGAGTGGAGACCACACCTTGGCAAACGTAGCGTAGGGCGCCCTCCTGCTCGGTGGAGTGCCGATATACGCAAAGTGGCTGGCAGCGGATGGAAATCGAGAGCTGAAGATCGAGCTCAGTGGCGTGCCATTGGAGAGACCTATGTTCAACAGTGGACAAAAAATGGTTGATAATGATAATGATGATGATGAATATACGTAATGATTTATGATATACAGGAGATATGTAAGTGAAAGATTTGTGCGACTCAGCCGCTCGTCTATGCGACTCAGCCGCTCGTCTATGCGACTCTTAATATCGAAAGTTTCACCGCCTATATGGTTGGCAGACCGTGTGCGGCGCCTAATAAAAGATAAAAGCAGCTGTAACTCGTTTCTAAGTTGGGCACTACTAGTTAAGCCATGTTATTAATTTTATCTCGCCTTTTCTTAACTTTATTTATGTGTTTGATATTAAATTGCTACGTGTTATGATCTCGTAATGAGAGAAGTTTTATTATGAAATATCTGTAACGGTCACAATATGAAATCATTATTACGTGTAGTTTATTAATAAATGTTATATCTTTCTTACTAATATAAACGTAATGGGATGAAACACGAGTCGATTAAGCGACAATAGCTTACATATATTAATCAGAAACTGCTTTATAAACAAACAATTATATAATTATACACTTAATATTATAAATGCGGCATGGAGCTTATTTATTCGTTACGTTTCAGGTCTTACACATTCGTTGTCAGAAGTACGGACAAGTGACACACATGCGGGCGAATATGTTTGCGGAAAATAAGCGGATAATAGAACATTTATTGTCTTATTATCTGAAAAATAAATAGATCACATTAAAATTTACGATTGATAGTATCTATTAAATCTATCTTTAATTAAATATATTAAAGACAAAAAAAATAATTAAGATTTTAAATCAGTTGTTGTCAATGAATCATTTCTTTTTGATATTTATGTGTGAAATTCTGCGGTCAATAGATCAATTTAATTATATTTTAAAATATACCAATTCAAATATTTCGGTATGGCTGTGTGTTATCAATAACTATCGGTAAATGAGGTGATAAGCCCATAATGGTGTATTTGCGTGTAATATTGCCATTTATGGTTTTACATTCAAAGAGCATGTACTAATTTGTTCAGTTGAAAGTTTGATACAATATGGTTTGGTAAAATATATTTGACTTAATAAAATTGAATAGTATCATACATGATATGGTCAAGTGGTGAGCTGAGATAATCCAGTGGTTAGAATATGTATATCTTAACCGAGGATTACGGGTTCAAACCCTGGCATGCAACACTGAATGTCATGGACTCAGTTTGTGTTTAAAACGAGAAGTTTGTTTAGGAAAACATCCCGTCGAAAAATCCATGTGTTGGATGTAAATCTGCTAATTGTTGATTTTTATTCATTGACTGCTTTCCATAAAATCAATTTAAAACTATTTTATATATAGAAACTTTTTCGAAAGGTTTGTTTTAAGTAAGTCTCACTGCTGGACTAAGGCCTCACCCTCTTTTTAGTAGTAGGTTTTGTAGCTTTTTTATTTTGTATACCAAGACGTTGCCCCAATGCTGGTTGGTGGATACACAAGTGGCAGATTTTCTTCCGATACATGCAGGTTTCCTCGCGATGTTTTCTTTTACCAACATAAAACGAATGAAAATTCAGTGGGTTTGAAAACCCAATCTTCGGTTAAAATTCACGTGCTCCAACCACTGAGTCATCTCAGTTCTATGGATCCTCAGTTGAAAAAAAATTACCATGCTTATTTATCTCGAAAAATTCACACCGTACGAAATTTATAACTCAAAAGGATTCTTTGAAAAAATAATGATTGCGAAATGAAAACGATGAATAAAAATTCTTACCCTCGACCAGTCTGAATGCTTATCGATTGAGCCTTTATACCCACTTCATTGGTTTAAAAAAGCGGTATTGCATAAATTGAACCGTTCCTATTATAGGAGAATGCGCTCCGATGGATGGACACCGAGATTGTCCGGCTAAGCTTCTTTGGTGCCAAGAAAAATTGCTGTAGTGTCAAATAGGTCGGTGTGCGGACTGCGATACCAAAATAAAATGTTTTTAACGTTATAACAAATTTATGTTCTAATAAATATATTTCAATTTTAATAATTAAATTAAGTCTGACTTGAGATAAAAAATAAATATTAAATATTTATTAAATTTTATTATTTGATTTAATCTATACTAATAATACAATATAATAATATGAAGAGTTTGTTTGTTTGATCCGTTTGATTTTTGTGTCCTTTTATCGAGGAAGGTTCTAGGCTGATTTATATTCATTATATTTTTATTAATTATACGCGGGTGAAATCTCGGTCACAGTTAGTATATGATAAAAACAAGAGTATTGTTTGATCACCTTAAGCAATTGTCTTATTGCACATTTGAAAGCGATTAGTTGGTACCCTTATAATACCACTCAAACGTTTTATCTTTTGTTTTATTGTAAGCTTAAAGAGATACGTGTACTATTTGTAGATATATATATTTACCTACACCTATATGTTGTTATAACTCACCTCTCATACATATTTTGAATGAAATGCTACAAGTCTGTCAACTAATTTACAGTGGAGCAGTTTTGTGGAATAAGTTACAAGCCTTCTCCTTAAGATGAGATAAGTGTTACTGCTTTTAAATAAATTCAGATACGTAGCACTGTATATAGCCGATCGTGGGCCAAATCCGGGCCAGCACAACTGTAAGGTTTTTCATGTGCTTAATTTGTGTTCATAATTCAACTCGAGCTTGACAGTGAATGGAAACATCGTGAGGAAGCCTGCATGCGTCTTATTTCACATTCTGCCACATGTGTATTCCATCAACTCGCATTGGAGCAGCGAGGCGCTCCAAACCTCATCAAAAAGGAGAGGAGGCCGTAGCCCAGCAGCGGGACAGTCACAGGCAGTTACTGTACTGTATACTATAAAAGCTACTCAAGATATATAGAGCCCAAAGCTTAAACACATAATATACCGATGTAGCTTTAAATTACCAATTGCTATAAATTCGAAAATATTTAAAATATTAAAAGTTAAAAATCCAAAAATAGCGACTACTATGTTTTTACGTCATGAGGGTTAATTATTATTATTCGAGTCCATTGTTTGTATGCAGGTTTGAACGCAATAGCGGCCGTCGCTTATCAGGACGGACACAATCGTGGCTAGTCTAAGTGGTTATTGAATTGCTCCGACCTTTCTGGATTAGGGATAGAATAGATTCGACGGGACTTACTATTGTGTTTCGTGACCCGATCTATGTTTTGGGTCGAAGAGGAAAGAGACTTGAACGCGTTGTGCTGGTGTTTGCTTCCCTTATGCTTCATTTATGTTGTATTAATAAATTTCTTATCATGGATTTTACGTCGGCTCTTTTTGAGATACGTCATCTTTTTTGAGATATCAAAGTAATAAAGTGTCTCTGATATAAAATAATCACCTTTTGTTAAAAATTATAACCAAAAATGTTGGATTCGCTTTGATATATTTAAAATACTTGCATAGTATTTCACACGAAAAGAGCAGGAAGAAGAAGCGGTAAATCGTGGCATGTTTTGAATATTTTGAGCAATTAAATTTAAAATAATTAGTAATTTTATAAATCCTTGGTGTGATGAACTCAGATATATAATAGCCTATTCATTTCTATGAAACACTAACAATGAAAACCACTTATATCCGTTGCAAGTTATAAATGGACCAAAATTCAAATTCCTGAATTAAAACTTCAATACGAGCCTTTTGTTCGAAAACTAGTTTTTAATTAAGAACTGATACCGTCATTCTAACAGTATTCACAAAGGTCCATCGAAAAGATCCTCCCAAATAATTAGTTTCCTGTTAACAAAGTCCTATCTAAGCCGCTATCGAGTTCCGATACAATGTAAAGTACAACGCCGGCCGTCCCACGAGACGTGAAAATAATACACGCTCATGGCTTAGTGTGATTAATGCCGTGGTTCGAGCATCGTAAATATTGTTGTTCGTCGCATCATACTGCAACGCTTTTTTAGTATTATGCAAATTTTGCAACACGATAAAAAAAATTGTTGATGGTAGGGCTTGGAACAAGTCTGCCTGGGTATGTTTTCTACCGCTAAACAGCAATACTTAGTAATGTTGTGTTCCGTTTTGGATGATTATTAGTTTCTAAGGTTGGCGGCGCATTGGCAATGTCAGTAATGGTAAAATGTATATGGGTGTTGATGATTTACCATCAATTTGCCCGTCCACCTAACTAGCTTAAACAGTCATTCGCAATCACTAACAAACTCACCAACCATCACATTATATAAATAATATAGTTATATACATAGATTGATACATCCTTTTAAGTGTATTTTATAGCAAAAGTTCACAAAACAGTACCTTAACAAATAACGGCTACTCGCACTGACGACGGCTTAAATCCTTCCACTCCTAACACTAAATAGTCCGCCAATGAACAAGCTTGTCCCTCAGAATTACAATCACTTACCTCAGTCATTAATTAACCTATCCTTTTATCACGCTTGTTAAGCACCCTTTTCGGTTCCGATGCGGTCCGACCGAGGGATTTATACGGAATCTGTTTAGGATCATTGTCTTTATAGTTAGTGATTTTCGCATTTCGGGGATTTCTAGTTAATGAATGTCGTTTAGATTGAAGACCGATTTAGTCTCGAAAGATAAAGGCGGTACAATTACTGTTTACTAAACCTTCGAATTGTTATTGCTTAACTATTTGTAACACCGGATAATTTTTTTTTTAAGAATATATAAATATAGCACAAGTGCCGAATGTGTTATTTCATTTGTGATTTTAATTCATGATCACTGGCTCGTTTATCTAGAAGCTAATTTCTAACCCACCGGATTAAAAAGTCCAGCGGTAAAATCCTAGTCTACCCAACAAATATTTATTAAATTTTGTCGAGACATTATCAGCATTCGTACTTCGGGAAACACGAACTTATTCCTGGTCCTGCGTCTCTCTCTCCCGTCCCATTTGATTATGAAAAGGAATAGATAGTGCACTTAAGTATAAGCATACACTTGTCATAATAAAATTAATAATAATTTTGGTTTGTCTTTGGGATTGAGCGCCTCGGCCGAATTTCGGACGGAATAGTTTTGTTGACATTATTTTGTTCCTTTTTTGACAATTTATTTCGATGTGTTTATTTAATGTTAGCGATTTTAATATAGTGAATATTATGAAACAAAAGATTTTTACGTGTCATAAAAACTGTATCATAAAAAATATGAACCACGTATATATCGTTTCTAGCATTGATTGTTTTATTTAATACTATCTTTTTCCCGCGGTTACACCCGCGTAGTTCCCGTTTCCGTGGGAATACGGGGATAAAATATAGTCTATGTTACTCGCTAATAAAGTAGCTTCCCATTGGTGAAAGAATTTTTAAAATCGGTTTAATGGTTTTGACTTGGAAGCGTAAGAAACGAATAAACTAACATTGGCATTTATAATATTAGTTAGGATGTTTTATAACTTTAAAGTATCACAATAGCACGTTCACAGGCTTGTCTGAAATTAAAATGTGTTCCTTTTATAACAGCACGACGCTTATCCAAAACGATAATCCGTAAATAAAAATCGAGTGAAATATACGTTTGCATTCAGCTATTAAAACTTTAAAACTGACGAACAAATAAATCGTAACCGTATGCAGGTACCATAAATATTTGCTTGTAGCAATCGTTAACTTTACTTTTTAATATTTATAGATTCGTTATTACAATCGGTACATTATGATTAATATCCCATCAAAAACATAATTGTGAAATGAGAGCCAAGTTCAATATTATGATTTATGCCTTGATTGTTGACTTCAACGACAAAAGAAGTGAGATCTAAATGGGTTCAATGGTCAGTCCTGAAATGTATTTATAACAATATGAAATATTTTATAAAAACTTAAAACATCATTTCTTCTTATAACTTAGGATAATATATTGAAGCCTAAGGTCTGACTTGGCTAGTTCTCATATACGATTTATTATTAAGTACCTACTAAAACAGTCATAGAAGAGCCCTATTGTTCGATGGCTAGTTTCTACCAGCAAGCCAAATTTTCGGAAGAATAAAATAAGAACTTAGAGCTTTAGAACTTACTAAGGCTATAATAATCCCACTCATCAGATATTCTACCGCAAAATGTTATTGTTACGTTATTGTTGTGTTCCTATTTGAAGGGTGAGTGAGCCAGTGTAATTAGAGGCACAAGATACATAACATCTTAATTCCTAAGGTTGGTAGCGCATTGGCGATGTAAGCGATGGTTAACATTTCTTACAATGCCATTGTCTGTGGGCGTTGGTGACCACTTACCATCAGATGGCTTATATGCTCGTCCGCCTACCTACGCCAGCGAAGCGTAACTTATATAATGATATTCATATGCCAATTTTAAAGTTAAAGAAGACGTCCGATCATGTCGAGCGACGAAGGCGAAGTGAAATGATTTTGCTGTTTGCCGTACCTTTTACACTCTTGACCGCTAACACTAAAATGTTCGTCGAAACGCGCTTCATCTTCTGATTTTATTTTAATGTATATTAAGTTAGTAGTTTTTTAGTTAGATACACAATTACAAAATGTCTCCTCATTTATTAGTATAGATAATAACACAAATAATATTTTTTTCAATGTAATATAATATAAGTTTATTATTATATCAAGCACGTAGCGATAACTCAATCCTGAGCTGAAAGAGAAAAGCCGTAAAATATCCTCTGAAATAATTCCTTATTACCAAAATTTCTCTTTTAACTCCGTAGCGAGTCACTTCCCCCTAATTGTTGCTCTAATTAATCTTTAACAGTCCACTAAAATTAACTGATTACGAAGCAGAGTTCGTAATTTTCGTTTAAGTTATTCAGCTATTTATACAACGAAATTTTCATAGGATAAATATTAAGGCATATACATTTTTAATATGAAAAATATATTTCTAGACTTGAATGGACGAATGGCTCGGTGGTTCTGAGATGTATATCTTAACTTAAAATCGCTGGTTCGAATCTAGACAAGCACAGTAAAGTTTTCATTTGTTTTATTTTGTCTTATCTATTTATCTTCTGTTTGGTGATGAAGAAAAACTTCGTATGAAAGAATGTGTTGTTTGAAATAATTCCTTTGACTTTGCCTAGTATTAGGAAATTTACTAACTTTCATTATACTAGACAACAGTGGATACTGGTTTAATATAATACAACTTAACCTTAAATTAATAATCTTCAGTAGTGAACATTGGAAAACAACTCAGTACTTATAGGTATGTGTAGGTACGTGATAACAATGAAGTACAGTAAAAATCTAAATAAATAATATGGTCATGAGACACAGTACATGTAAAATATCAAAATTAATAGTTACTCAAATAATTCACTTTTTTTTTTTAATTCGTTTTGTTTTTATTTTAATTTTGTTTAAGTTGTTTGACTTTAATTATTTTTTATCAATATAATTAAATAAAAGGTATTGTAATCAATTCGCAATTTGTGTTCACATAATTTTGGATCTTAGTCAAATTGCATTTTTTAATAATTTATCGTATGTATTTTAATTATTATCTGTTTTATAAATCGTCATTAAATTGATTTCAAATTAAAGAAAACTAATTAATAAATAAAATTATAGAGTTTCATTAGTACAATAAATATATTTTTCACATAATAACAATATAGTACACGCCACGCACACGAGATTGGCGAGAGCGGCGTTGGCGTTGGCGTTGTTTAAAATCGTCACATTACAAAATAAATAATATTTAAAGCTTTCATTCTACAGAGTAGAACCGATAAGCCTGATTAGTTAATATTTTTTATTTATTAACAGATATATGTTAAAAAATACAAATATCATATCAAGCATGAATTGACATGATATACTAATATGGTGTATTATTAATTTCCTGTATTACTACGCAATGAGCTATAAGCGACAATCAACGCTCATTTAACACATAATTTGGCGGAAATTCGCTTTCGCATCATGATATAGTGTTGGTACAATAATTACCCGCTGCACTAATATGCATCGCAGCTAGTTTACATTAGAAAGTGCCTAAACTGATGTTTCATTATAATGCAGTTCACACGTTTGAATTTTGTATTAACTGTACTGTTCGTATTATGTGTTATCATTTAAAGTCTATGTAACACTTCGCGTATAAATGTCATATTTTCTTAGCTATTGTGCGAGTTAATAGTTGAAGAGAAAACTTTGGACTCCTTTTTAAACATATTAAGTGCACTAATATATAGAGAAGCAAAGAAAGATAAAATGTATATATATATATAAGGTCCTCCAGACCGATTTCGGTCACGGCGGCCAATCTCAAGAGAGATTAGCCAACTGCGTAGGACGTATTATAGTGCACAAGTGTGTGCGCAAACACAGGTGCACTCTCTTTTCCTTAGCTCTCATAATCCGATGGGACGGCAATCCGACACGACCGGAAAGAGTTCAGGCGCAGGACCAACGGCTTAACGTCATTTCCGAGGCACGGGAGTGTACACAGTTCCAACTTCCAGACTCCGGGCTGCTACTGAGAATTTTCTGACAGAAAAACCCAATCACTATTTATTGGCCCGACCTGGGAAAAGAACCCAGGACCACCGGGTCTGCGGCCTTATATCTAGCCACTAGACCAACGAGGCAGTCGAGTACATATATATATATATATATATATATATATAATAATTTGTGCTACAAATAGATTGTCTTAATTTCATAGTTTACGGTCGTAGTTTACGCTCATACAATGTCAACAAACATGTTAAACTAAGAAACCTTCCAATAACGTCTTTTTCAACATTTGACAAAAACAATCAAAAGCCAATCTACCCGTGATTTTTCATGTCTTTCGTATTTTTACTCGAAAATTACTTAATAAATTCATCAAAATAAAATGTAATCCATTTGAATTGAAATTGTACATTGTAAAACTTCTCCAAATATCAAGACTCATTTTTATTTGCAAAGAGTTGAGGTCAAATTCCAACCAAACGGGCGGGCACTAGTATTTATTAATATTGTTTTTTTATAATCACTATTTATGCTCATACAAAACAATGGTTGTTACGTCATTAATTCTTGTAGCTCTAACAGAGATTAAGTAGGATTTGGTTCATGAATCAAGAGCCCTTAACGCTTATCCTCATATTGGCTTCAAAAATATGCGGCTGTAGAACTATTACGTTGTTTTGTTGCTGGCACGGTTTGTTGCCGCGAATAACGTACCGATAAAAAAAAGCTTACATGCATAAACAATTCCATTTTCAAATCCTAGCTATATTAGAAAATTTTCAACTGGAAATAATATATCAAAAGTAGTTGAGACACGTATGAAACGAACGAGTGGAATGTGTTAGTAATTCTTAAATACACTTAACAATAAAAACTCATAACATTACTTTCAGTTAAGAGTAACATGCAACATCATATAGCCCCGCTTCTAAATAGAATTGTTCACAAAAGCTAAATACAGCTGTGCAATAAAAAGCGGCGGGTCGTTTTAATAATTTCTTATACTAATGTCGTCGCCCGACGTAAATGTACAGCTAAACTCCTAATACCCAGCATTTTGTCGTTCTCTAGGATTACCTACGAGGGAATGGCAAGCTTTGAGCTCACACTTTAGGATTATGGGCCTCAAATAATGCTCTCAAGTTTATACGGCATGATTCACCTGAGAAACGACGACCCGTGGCCTCGCGCCCTTACGATACAAAGTTTACATTTTCGCGGTAATTTTCCTCAACAATAATATTTTTATTAATAGCATTTGAATTGTTTGTAACAATTTTTACACACACACTCACGCACGCACAAACACACATATACACCTAAAATATAATAGCGAATATTAGAATCCAATTACCAATTTTTACTTACTACTAAACATTTTTCGTGCTGTTTTACGAATAATAAAATCAATTAACCAGATAAATATGGTAATGGTAAAAACTACAGCATTTCCATTTCAATATATCACTGAAAAACAAAAATTAACAAATACTTGTACCAAGATGTTTCCGCCCGGGATCGAACCGGGGACCTTGTGCGTGTGAAGCACACGTGATAACCGCTACACTACGGAAACGTTGATTATAACTGCGAAATAGTCAAGCTGATTCAATTTGATAAATCAAACAGACCAAACCACTACCTTAAACTGCACTATTAAATATGTACGCTGTGTGTCTTTGTTTAAGCATTTATTCAAAGACAGTCGACAGACTGTGCACCCAAACAAGCTGACAAACTTTATGTGTGCAATGAGTAAAACAATAAATGTCAGATTTCAATAAAATCTATTTATAACGATATAAGTTGTATCATGGTTTTCTTGTCCACAACGATAAGTTATTCCATTACTTTAATTCAAGGGAGGCAAAATTCATTTCCTTCAATGGGCATGTTTTCTTTTTCTTCAATTCCGTGTAAAACAAATGCTCTTCGCCTTACAGCTACAAAACAGCTATTTAACTTTATTAATAAAATAACTTAACTCCAGTTATTTTTGTTACACAAGTAACATATTATGTATTTTGTTTAGTTCTTACATTCTTTAAACTAAAGAGGTTTGTCAGTAAACCATAATGTTGTATTACTTGAATTACTAATTGAAAATCAAATTCGGAACGTTGCTATTTTTTTTTAATTATAAAATACAAAATGTTAACTTTTTGCCTTTAGCTATTATTATTACCGTACTTGTAGTATTTTCTTCTGAAAGAAAACTTTTTAGACTTCATTTTGTGTGTCATTAACACATCAACCAACCATAACAGGATAACAAGACTTATTTGGTTCATGACGCGGCATTCAAAATGTAAATGATGAATATGTTACTGATTAAGACTTATCTATGGCAACAGCCATTTATCTTATCAACAATAAATATTTTATGGAAAATAAAATATTACAACTGTATTGATACATTTTATGTTTGAAGTAATTCGATTTGTCTATACTTTCAGAAATTGGTACTTTTTATGTTTGAAGTAACGCAGAAAATTACCGTTACAATCGTTTTTTTTTTTTTTTTAATTCTGATTATACTGGAAAATTATTTATTATTACAGCATTATTGTATTGTAAGTTAAACATTGCGTAATTTGAAGTTCTATTCAGTCTTTTATGCGTTCAATAATGCAGATATGTTTTTTTTTCAATCCACATAATAGTGATTCAAATCATTCAAAATTGCTTATCTATTATTTAATTTTAGATTTGGAAATCTAGTTCAAAGTTAAGAACAAAATATTTTATGTAAATTTTCATGTTGAACATAAATAAAAAAAAATCTCGATGAAAAATTACTTTACATTTCTTTTATTTATACTCGTAATGATAAAGGTTGTTGTCTCAAAAAGTGGATAATGAATTATATTTACGAACTAGCTGTTGCCCGCAGCTTCGCTCGCGCGTGGTCTTTATCTATACTAATATTATAAATAAGTAAAAATAGATTTTTTGTATGTTTGTTTGTAGCGAATAAACTAAAAAACTGCTGTACTGTTTTTAAAAACCTTTTTTACCTACAGAAAGATATGTTATCAGCGAGTAATTAGCTGCCCGTCCCGACTTCGTACGGGTAAAATAAGGATTTTATCATTTTTTAATCAATAAGATATAAACATTTACCAATCGATTTATTCGCCCATCCAGTATAGTGTATGTGTGTTCAGTATAGGGCATATAATAATCCTACTTTTTACTAATATAATAAACTGGAAAGTTTGTATGGATGTATGGACGTTTGTTACTCTTTCACGCATAAACTACTGAATGGATTTTAATGAAACTTTATAATAATATAAGCTTAGGGAATACCAATTAAGTGGTACATATGGCAATAATGGAATATGTATTTTTTATCCAAACATCACCAACATAGTGAAGTTCGTATATTTCTCCCTAAGAGATATTGATATAAGATATTGCGTATTTTGAATTTCATTATTTGCACCCAACTCTTCCAAACAAAAATAAAAGTTTCTAAAAACTTTGAAATTCATGTTTATTAATTCAATCAAAAAACTCAAATAGTATATTTCTATTTTTTTAAATTTTTATACTAATGCTTTTACCCCGTTTCTCCCGTTTGGAGTTAAATTTCTAAAAACGACGAAATACGTATCCATAGCTTTAATACTAAATATCATTCTTCTTACACCAAAAGTGACGGAATCCCCATACAAACTTTCAACCCCTTTTTTACCCTCTCAGATTTAGATTTTCAAAAACGCTGAAATACATTTTTATTTATTTTTAAGCTTGTTCATTAAATTTCATGCTTCTAACTTTAAAAATGACTGGTTTCTAAACAATCGTTCAACTCTTTAGGGGTAGAATTTCCAAAAATCCTACCTTAGTGGGTATTATAAAATATATCAACTGCCAAAATTTCAAGTTTCTAACCCCCGCAGTTTAGGCTCTGCGTTAATGAATCAGTTCGGAAGAGTAATAATATTATGTGAATAGATATCAACAAAAATACGTATTTTTATAACTTTTGATAGACTCAACTAATTTTGATGAAATAAAGGCTAAACGGAATCTTGAAATAGTTCTTATAATAATTCGGTTTTTTCAATTTTTAGACGATTAAAAGATACAGACATGCAGACAGTAAAAAAATTAAAAAAATGATTGCTTTGGTTTTGGTAAATCGTAAATAGCCATATAACCTTTAAAACAGGCAGTTATTTTGAAATAACAGACAGAAACTTCAATTTTATTTATATGTATGGATAATTTATTAATTAATTCGTTTTTGTTATAGATTTATGTTATTTTATGTGTACAATATAAAGTATAAAGGAAAAGTTTCTTCTGTCAGAGACTAAATAAAATCAGACTTAATCAAGGCTACTAATTTAATTAAACAAAAAAAAGGGAATTAAAACAAATGTTGTCCATTGAACTTGACACACATCTGAATAAGCTGCTTAAGCGGCCATTTTATGTAGAAAAAATATATAATATACAAACAAAAGCAGCTATATAACAATTTTAATTAAAGTTTCAAAAGCAGTTATTTGACCGCTCTGGCAGGTTAAGTGTTAAAAATGAGATGACACTTATAGCATATATATATATACATACATTAGCTAAGTTTCCACCAACAATAATTACACAATCATTAAAATAATCAAAACATATATAAAATCAAACAGCTAAACCATCATAATCAGTAAAGGTGTAGTAAGATATATATTTTTTTATAATCAAATATAATTAATTACTTAATGAAAACACAAATTTAACAAAAACAAAATATAAATGAAATCACATAGCTTAAGCATTATTACATTGAGTAAGGCCAATAAAATGCAATAAATAAATGATATATATATTATTTATATATTTTTTAACCAAATACAATTAAAAGGCAAGCAAGAATATGACTACAGTACAAAATTTATAACAAACTTAAATATTGAATATTAAGATGGGTTGGTACATTCATTTTATATAAATTAATACATTTAATACATTATTATTTTTAACTTATTTATGTTATTTTTGCAGTGTTTTTTTTTTTTAAATATATAATATCAATATCTGAGTACACTTAATTATATATTATATGCTCGCACAGATCTACTTCTTCCTATTCATGATTATGCTGTCGCAAGCTTGATGTAGCCAAAGACCAGTTGAATTAAGCTGAGAGATTACAAAATACTTTTATTCGGTTTATATTGGGATGAGGCAAATATAACCACGTTTCACAATTTTGTTCTCTTCTTAATTAGTTGCCCGTCTGACTTCATAGGAATACGCACATCTTCTCTATTCTGTACTGTGTGTTGTTTAACCCTTTTACTCCCCCTTCATCACTTGATATTCATTAGATGATGACGGTGATGACGACGTCTCAGTGCTTTTATTTATGTGCTCCATATTTTGTTGTTCGATCACTACTATTTTAGCTATCTCTATAGCTTTCTTTAGTGACAGATCAGACCGTTGTAATAATCTTTGATGTTTGGCGAGCTACTCTAACACATATTCGCTGTAAATTTATCACTGACCAATGACTATTAATTCAACGAAATCGCATTTTAAACTGTAATTTTCTAGACTCGTAATAAAGTTGGTTATATTTTCGTGTTTGCTTTGTTTTCTCATAAAAAATACATGTCAGGCCATAGTTAAAGTTTTCCTCGGTTCGAAATACTTGTTACATTTATTAATGAGGTCTTCTAAAGTAATTTCTGTTATTTTAATGTTGAACAAAATTGCTATTTTTCTCTATTTACATTTCTTATACATAACCAGTGGCTAATACTCCTTATATATATCCAGAGGCTAATAAATATAGTTCAAAATATGGTTGCCATTTTTTCCGCGTTAAATTGTTATTTATTTCGTTGTTTAGAAAAAACTTCGGTAGGTAAAACGTTTGAATTTTTATCTGCCGTTTTAAAACTTTTGACAGGAAACACGAATTTACGAAAAAATTATACCTATTTAAAGTTTTAAGAAGTGATATACCACGTTGATGTTTAAAGCAAGCACTTCTAAAACCATGTATTATTGTTATAGTTGTTTTTTAGGCTTTGTTTATACACCTATATACTATTTACGTATTAATTATTGACACTGAGTAAACTGACTTGCTCACACGCAGACTTAAAGCGTACTGTTATGAAAGATATAAGATGAGATCATAAAGATACACACAATATATATGCAATATTAGTTTTTATGCAAAAACAACACACGAAGCTACTGAAAAGACGAAATTGTTAACAAAACTTTTTGATTTTGACAACTAACAGGTGCGCGTACTTTTCCTACAGATAATAATTTATTGATTTTTAGTAGTGATACTAAACTGTTAGTAAATAAATAAAGAGATTAAAATTTATAGGACAAAATATAGGATAAATCATAAGCAAAAAAGTATATTACATGTAATATTTAATCTCTTTTCAGTTTGACCATAACCATTTTTTAATAAATATTCTACGTGTATCTTTAAATTGACATAACTTTATTATTTATGAACCGATTCAAATAAAACAAACACTAAATGTTAAGTGAAGTTAGCCACAATACATTAGTGAAAACCGCACTCAAATCCGTTAAGCCGTTTTTAAGATTAGCGTGCACAAACGCACAGACAAACAGACAAACAGACAAACAGACAAACAGACAAACAGACAAACAGACAAACAGACAAACAGACAAACAGACAAAAAATTTATTAATCATTGTTTTGGGTTCTATTGTGTTTATAAAGACCCCCGATAAAAGTTTTACTCATTTATCTTCCATGTACAGACATCGACCAGTTACAGATTTATTATATGTATAGATAATCGAGAACTGATTTTTAAATAATTAAATATGATAAAAAGCTTTTGGTGCTTTTTCTTTTAACGGAACACAACATCTCACGTCGCATGTAACCCATATTTTAAACATATAATATGTAATTTTTTCTTAAATCAGTCGCTACAGCGCTATGAAGATGAGAGGATAAATATTCAAATTATATTAAAACTAGTGTTTTTCCCGCGGTTTCACCCATGCAGTTCCCATTCCCGTAGGAATACAGGGACAAAATGCAGCCTACGTTACTCGCTGATAATGTAGCTTTCCATTGGTGAAAAAAATTCTAAAATCGGTTTAGTGGTTTAGGCGTGAAAGTGTAACAAACAAACAAACTCACATTCGCATTTATAATATTAGTTAGGATTGAGTCGAAACTCACTAAAGCAAACAGGAATAGTGAATATTCCTTATAGTTTTAATATTCGCAATCCAGCTTGATAAACCCATTTAAAACATTTCACATTGCTTTGTTTCCGTTTGAAAGGTAAATGTATTAACTTTTTGTTTATGTACTCAAACATTACTTTATAATTAAGTACGAGTATATAACAATACTATATCTATACATATAATAAATCTGTAACTGGTCGATGTCTGTACATGGAAGATAAATGAGTAAAACTTTTATCGGGGGTCTTTATAAACACAATAGAACCCAAAACAATGATTAATAATTTTTTTGTCTGTTTGTCTGTTTGTCTGTTTGTCTGTTTGTCTGTTTGTCTGTGCGTTTGTGCACGCTAATCTTAAAAACGGCTTGACGGATTTGAGTGCGGTTTTCACTAATGTATTGTGGCTAACTTCACTTAACATTTAGTGTTTGTTTTATTTCAATCGGTTCATAAATAATAAAGTTATGTCAATTTAAAGATACACGTAGAACATTTATTAAAAAATGGTTATGGTCAAACTGAAAAGAGATTAAATATTACATGTAATTTATACTTTTGCTTATGATTTATCCTATATTTTGTCCTATAATTTTTAATCTCTTTATTAATTTATTATAAGTTTAGTATCCCTACTAAAAATCAATAAATTATTATCTGTAGGAAAAGTACGCGCACTGTTAGTTGTCAAAATCAAAAAGTTTTGTTAACAATTTCGTGTTTTCAGTAGCTTCGTGTGTTGTTTTTGCATAAAAACTAATATTGCATATATATTGTGTGTATCTTTATGATCTCATCTTATATCTTTCATAACAGTAGGCTTTAAGACTGCGTGTGAGCAAGTCAGTTAACTCAGTGACAATAATTAATACGTAATTAGTATATAGGTGTATAAACAAAGCCTAAAAAACAACTATAACAATAATACATGGTTTTAGAAGTGCTTGCTTTAAACATAAACGTGGTATATCACTTCTTAAAACTTTAAATAGGTATAATTTTTTCGTAAATTCGTGTTTCTAAACAACGAAATAAATAACAATTTAACGCGGAAAAAATGGCAACCATATTTTGAACTATATTTATTAGCCTCTGGATATATATAAGGAGTATTAGCCACTGGTTATGTATAAGAAGTGTAAATAGAGAAAAATAGCAATTTTGTTCAACATTAAAATAACAGAAATTACTTTAGAAGACCTCATTAATAAATGTAACAAGTATTTCGAACCGAGGAAAAATTTAACTATGGCCTGACATGTATTTTTTATGAGAAAACAAAGCAAACACGAAAATATAACCAACTTTATTACGAGTCTTAAAAATTACAGTTTAAAATGCGATTTCCTTGAATTAATAGTCATTGGTCAGTGATAAATTTACAGCGAATATGTGTTAGAGTAGCTCGCCAAACATCAAAGATTATTACAACGGTCTGATCTGTCACTAAAGAAAGCTATAGAGATAGCTAAAATAGTAGTGATCGAACAACAAAATACGGAGCACATAAATAAAAGCACTGAGACGTCGTCATCACCGTCATCATCTAATGAATATCAAGTGATGAAGGGGGAGTAAAAGGGTTAAACAACACACAGTACAGAATAGAGAAGATGTGCGTATTCCTATGAAGTCAGACGGGCAACTAATTAAGAAGAGAACAAAATTGTGAAACGTGGTTATATTTGCCTCATCCCAATATAAACCGAATAAAAGTATTTTGTAATCTCTCAGCTTAATTCAACTGGTCTTTGGCTACATCAAGCTTGCGACAGCATAATCATGAATAGGAAGAAGTAGATCTGTGCGAGCATATAATATATAATTAAGTGTACTCAAATATTGATATTATATATTTAAAAAAAAAAAACACTGCAAAAATAACATAAATAAGTTAAAAATAATAATGTATTAAATGTATTAATTTATATAAAATGAATGTACCAACCCATCTTAATATTCAATATTTAAGTTTGTTATAAATTTTGTACTGTAGTCATATTCTTGCTTGCCTTTTAATTGTATTTGGTTAAAAAATATATAAATAATATATATATCATTTATTTATTGCATTTTATTGGCCTTACTCAATGTAATAATGCTTAAGCTATGTGATTTCATTTATATTTTGTTTTTGTTAAATTTGTGTTTTCATTAAGTAATTAATTATATTTGATTATAAAAAAATATATATCTTACTACACCTTTACTGATTATGATGGTTTAGCTGTTTGATTTTATATATGTTTTGATTATTTTAATGATTGTGTAATTATTGTTGGTGGAAACTTAGCTAATGTATGTATATATTTATATATATATATATGCTATAAGTGTCATCTCATTTTTAACACTTAACCTACCAGAGCGGTCAAATAACTGCTTTTGAAACTTTAATTAAAATTGTTATATAGCTGCTTTTGTTTGTATATTATATATTTTTTCTACATAAAATGGCCGCTTAAGCAGCTTATTCAGATGTGTGTCAAGTTCAATGGAAAACATTTGTTGTAATTCCCTTTTTTTGTTTAATTAAATTAGTAGCCTTGGTTAAGTCTGATTTTATTTAGTCTCTGACAGAAGAAACTTTTCCTTTATACTTTATATTGTACACATAAAATAACATAAATCTATAACAAAAACGAATTAATTAATAAATTATCCACACATCTCTACATATAAATAAAATTGAAGTTTCTGTCTGTTATTTCAAAATAACTGCCTGTTTTAAAGGTTATATGGCTATTTACGATTTACCAAAACCAAAGCAATCATTTTTTTAATTTTTTTACTGTCTGCATGTCTGTATCTTTTAATCGTCTAAAAATTGAAAAAACCGAATTATTATAAGAACTATTTCAAGATTCCGTTTAGCCTTTATTTCATCAAAATTAGTTGAGTCTATCAAAAGTTATAAAAATACGTATTTTTGTTGATATCTATTCACATAATATTATTACTCTTCCTAATTGATTCATTAACGCAGAGCCTAAACTGCGGGGGTTAGGAACTTGAAATTTGGGCAGTTGATACATTTTATAACACCCACTAAGATAGGATTTTTGGAAATTCTACCCCTAAAGAGTTGAACGATTGTTTAGAAACCAGTCATTTTTAAAGTTAGAAGCATGAAATTTAATGAACAAGCTTAAAAATAAATAAAAATGTATTTCAGCGTTTTTGAAAATCTAAATCTGAGAGGGTAAAAAAGGGGTTGAAAGTTTGTATGGGGATTCCGTCACTTTTGGTGTAAGAAGAATGATATTTAGTATCAAAGCTATGCATACGTATTTCGTCGTTTTTAGAAATTTAACTCCAAACGGGAGAAACGGGGTAAAAGCATTAGTATAAAAATTTAAAAAAATAGAAATATATTATTTGAGTTTTTTGATTGAATTAATAAACATGAATTTCAAAGTTTTTAGAAACTTTTATTTTTGTTTGGAAGAGTTGGGTGCAAATAATGAAATTCAAAATACGCAATATCTTATATCAATATCTCTTAGGGAGAAATATACGAACTTCACTATGTTGGTGATGTTTGGATAAAAAAAACATATTCCATTATTGCCATATGTACCACTTAATTGGTATTCCCTAAGCTTATATTATTGTAAAGTTTCATTAAAATCCATTCAGTAGTTTATGCGTGAAAGAGTAACAAACGTCCATACATCCATACAAACTTTCGAGTTTATTATATTAGTAAGAAGTAGGATTATTATATGCCCTATACTGAACACACATACACTATACTGGATGGGCGAATAAATCGATTGGTAAATGTTTATATCTTATTGATTAAAAAATGATAAAATCCTTATTTTACCCGTACGAAGTCGGGACGGGCAGCTAATTACTCGCTGATAACGTATCTTTCTGTAGGTAAAAAAGGTTTTTAAAAACAGTACAGCAGTTTTTTAGTTTATTCGCTACAAACAAACATACAAAAAATCTATTTTTACTTATTTATAATATTAGTATAGATAAAGACCACGCGCGAGCGAAGCTGCGGGCAACAGCTAGTATGTACATATATACATACATATCCTGCTGAAATCATGGCTGTCCTTTTGGCTTTGCGTTAGAAAAGTAAAAACAGACAGTTTTTTTTTAAATTTATAATAGGCTAAATACTTGATTCTTTACCCGAAACTATTAAAAAAACAACCAAAGATGATAAACAATAGCGTAAAAACAATTTCAGGGTTATGATAACATAACCGTCATAAAACTCCGAACCATTTATAAAGTCATACGTATTAATGTATCATGAATGCCGAAGCGCTGCCATAAAATGAGAAGTCGTTATCACGCCGTTTATGAGTTCTGGAGGCTCTGTCGCATCACGCTCTGAATTTACCGTTCAACAGTAAACTTTTACTGGTTAATTTATAACGTCTGTCATCGCTATATCTTTACTAATGTGCTTTAAAAATTTGACACAACATGAATGTAACTGAAAATAAATATGAGACACCGACTTGTTGTTGTGATTAAATTTGTGAGTTCATGAATGAACGAGAGCCTTCTGGTTATTAACACTTACATTTTGAGAATAATAGACAATAACAAAAATAGAAGAAATATAAATAAATCTCGCTGATTTTCTTTCGGCCGTTCTTCTCAGGTCAGAGTATTTTCTGCCGGCGGTAGTTTTTACATTACGAGTATTTATGAATAAGTAAGTGTACTTACGTTGCATTTGACTATCAACAAATAAGTGTAATTAATAAACTGAATTGAATTTGAATGATTAATGATTTTTATATGAAACGAAAACAACAATATATAAAAAAATGATATTTGAACAATTACTATTAATTGAATTATCGCACACTTACAAACCTTAAGTTACATTATAATGAAAACAATATTAGTAATAGTGTATAGATTTTATAAGAATTTATTCAATAGTGGAATAGCATTTAAATCCAATATTCAACTACTATGTTTCGTTCTGAGTACGTCCAAAGAGTTTAAATAGGTATTTAACTCTTTTATTGCCCTAACTATTTCAAATTACTTGTAATAAGAGAGTGAATTGATTCTCTAAAATGCTTTTACTTAGAATCCACGAAACGAAATGTAAAGAATAAATTAATTCCATAATTTAGTTAAAATATTTATTTCAGTCAGCGTCTTATACATTTTTACTAACCAAGAATAAATTAATAAAAAAACAAAAATTTATTAACTAATAATACTAGTTGACTAAGTAACTAACTTATTAAGAATAAAGTAATGTTACTTTAATCCTAAATAGATGTTTTACATTATAAAATGAAGGTACGCAAATGGGCCACCTGATGGTAGGTTGTCATCACCGCCCATAGAGGTTGACATTCTAATAAATATTTACCATCCCTTATATCGTCAATATGCCACCGACCTATGGAACCAATATTATTATGTTTCTTGTACCTGTAGTTACACTGGATCACCCAGACCAGACCACGCTCGTTCAAACCGGAATACAACGCTAATAAGTACTGTTGTTTGGTGATGAAACATGTGATGAGTGGTTACCCATAACCAAACCCAAATACATACCCAAAATTTTTGTTTAATAAATTCATATATGGTTTTTAATGTTTTATTTATAATAGGAATTTAATTAGTTTTAATTTATTTTACATATTTATATAACCGTTTTAATATAACCGTTTCCAAGATATTAATGAAACAAATAATACGTTTTTAATTAATTTTTACGTCAAATATGTTCTAATATGTAAAACGTTGTTTTTAATAAGCATCCAAGAAGTACATGAAAAGAATTAATATTAGTTTTAGAAATAAAGAGGAAAAGATTATACAAACAAAAACGAAATAGGAATACTATAAACAAAAGTTTTAAATGTCATTTAATAATCACTGGCTGTTTACGGTCTGACTTATAAGCAGCGAATTATAAATTAAATAGTTCTGTGACTTCTTCTGTCGAATATCAAATCAATAATACCAGAAAGGGTATCAGTGTTTGACTAAACAGCAACGTTTATAAGTAAAGCCTTTATCCCCTAAGAACCACCTTTATAAAAACACTAACATATATTTTTGATAATTTGATCATCAACATAAATAAACTTTATTCAAACTAAAATCCACACTAACATTAGTTGCTGTGAAATAACAAGTTATTAATTTAATATATTTAAGGTGTCTAATAACAATATATCATTTAATATTTTCTCAGGCTCTTCTGCTTGTAATATAATATTCATGAGCTAGAATAATTCCATAGATTCACATGACGCAAGTACATCTTTTCCACGGATTCGGTCCTCTTAACATTATTAATTTCCTTAACGACTATACCTGAGTTTATAGCCTTCTCAATATAAAGCGCTTAATTAATTAATTCTGAAAGGCAACTAATAGAAGTGTAATAACTGTATTAATGGGGGTAATCGTTTACAGAGCAGATTCGAATAAATTGTTCAGCTCTTCGTAATCATTTTCGTCCTAGCGAGAATCGATTTAAGCGAATTGTTTGTAGAATATTCGATTCCATTATAAAATAGCTTCATTGTATAAATAATACTATTGGTTTCGTACTTTAAAATTAAAGGCTATTAAAATTTCTGCGATCTGTTTCCTGCATCGATTTCAAGAGGTAAAATATTCTACTGGATGGAAATCTTTAACAAGTATTATATTTCATTTCATCGTTAACTTCCAAGTAAAATACTTACTTTCATAAAAAAACATTTATAGTCAAACTATCTGATGTTTTGCTAATAAGTACGTCCGTAAATAAATAATAAATAAACTTTTAACTGATCTAGTGGATAGTTTATAATTTACATGTAACTTTGCCTCTTAGTCTTGTCTTGTCTTGCCTTTTTGTCTCGAGGTCTCAATGGTAGGAATCCCGAATCAGACCAAACTAAAATTTTAGCTATCTGTCTAGTACTATTGAGAGTTGGAAAATTTGCAGTTACATTATCTATGTATAGTCATGAATTTTATGGAAGTAAGGGTACAGAGTGCACCTGTGTTTGTGCACACACATGTGCACTATAATTAGATCCTGCGCCGTTGATGCAACCGAAGCGAAATCAGTCAGGAGAAAATCGTCAGAATTTAAACCACATACATTTTCAGTTGTTTTTAGTAATTGTATTATGCAATAAAATTACTAAAAATAAAATAAGAAAAAACAGTCTCCACTGGTGACAGCAAGGTTCATTTTCAACCCAGAGGATCGGAATTGCGATTCAAAGGAGGAAATGCTGCTAGTATTACTAGCAAAAAAAAAGCAAAAAAAGTTAATAAGAGACTTTTTAACTGTATTCAACGTTTTGTTTCAATATACTTATTATTATTCATATTTGTAAGCCTGTTATAAATTAAAATTTTGACTTCAGATAATTACATTAATTTTATAATGTTTAAGCCTTTTAAGACATAAAACTCGAATGCAAATTGGACGCCAAACTAATTACGCTGCAATAAAATACAAAGAAAACTTCCGAAGCTCGAAAATTGGGTGAAACATACCATCACGCGCCTCAATAGGTCTCGTTTACGCTCGTAGGGTGACCAAGTGTTACTTTAAAATGTAATAATATAAGCCCTTTTTTAAGCATTGATTTTGTAACAAAATGTTAAATTAGATTTTCGTTCCAGGTAGTTAATCAAAAACATTGATCCTAAACAATGTATACCTCAAACATAAATTATACACTGATCACTTAAAAGACATTTTTTTCAAGTCACAAGCTCAAATGGCTCAATCTTGAACAAAAGAAGAGAGAAGGCAAAATTGACATACTCGTAACAGTTTAAAGGGCAGTACGCTTGAGAGGCTAACGTCTATAGTCCACTACTGCCCCAGAGAGTAATTATTTACTTTTTTCACCTTTTGATAATATCAATTCTTCCCGTTCTTAAAAAATCTCAAACTAATAATTACTTCATATTTAAAAGTTGGTTTTACTGCACATAAGCAATTATTTATACGGCTTTAGGTCTTCTTCGAGGCACAATGTGTAAAATGGCTGATTGTCTAGCTGTGCTGCTATTTTTTTTTTTTTGGCGGTCAATAACTTTTATTGGTTCACCCAGAATTTTCAACCCAAGAAAGCCCTATGCATAGAAGAATAGTAAACACCTGATTATGTTTCCATTATAAAATGTAATTTACTAGTACATGACATTAAATATAGACATAGGGTTTTCTCTGTTGGACTTGTCCCGAAATATATAACTTTATGGAGTCTTAATAAGGAATCGGGGTCGTTATGCCTACTAAAGAGGGTTTAATTGATACAATTGATTGAATTATTACTTATCGATTCGCTTAAAAGTTTTTTGAAAACAGCATTTGTAAACATCCTGAAAACACACCAAATCTTTATCTTTTAAAAAGTACGCTCACAATGAACTACCCTAAATCTTTCTTTATATTTTTTCTAGAATGTTCTAAAACCACCTCAGACGTTAAAAACCCAACTATTAAAATTACAATTTTTTTTTTTTGTAAAGGATTTCTATTAAATTTGTGTTGTTGTATAGTGTTATTTATTAATTACCGCCTTCGTTGATTTCTGGTTGACCTAAAGGTTGACTGGCAGAGAATGCCTCCAGGCATTAAGTCCGCCTTTTGTCCCACTGTGGTGTACTCTGTGGTGGTCAATAAAGTTTTTAAATAAATAAATAAAATTTGAATCATAATTTAGCTCTGTTCAACAACATTTATTTACAGGAAGCGAAAATACAATACAACGTAATGTGTATATTTGCCAAATGTAAACACACTTGAACAAAGGTTTCAGTAATGAGGTCAATGTTTGAACAAATGAGACGCCGAACGGCGCATCGGATCCGCCGCGGCTAATTGTTATTGTTACTTATGGTGGGCGAACGCCAAATCGAAATAACTGCTATTTGAGGTTTCCGCTGCATTATGTAACGAATGCGTCGACCAAATTGTCCAAATTTCGATCGACGCTTTTCAGTGTAGTAGTTTGATAGCTCTGACGTGAATCTTAACAGATGATTCCAAGTTCCAACCCGGGGAAGTACCACTGACTTTTCATCATTCAGTCAATATCCATGAGCATTTGTGGTGTTCAAACGTACAGTTGTTCTTGGTACGTAGGTAGATTATTTGAGGGACAAAATGAGACGAGTAGCTAGAATATTCCTTAGCAATTTGCCCGTTTTATTGAAGAGTTACAACCGTTTCATTGGTTATGATTAAAGCATCATTGGTTTGTTTAATCTAGGTGTACCCTGACTGATCGCTAGCACATCTTTTTTTAATCGAGCGATAGATAATATGCAACTAAACTCAAAGATCGGCAAGGCCATTGCGCCAATGACAGAGGATATAGAAAACCCTAGCATGTATGTCTCCTTTGCCTGTACTGACACCGGCTCGGGTTGTCAATGTGTGCAGGCTTATTTGTGTCTAAGGTATACGTATGACGACACCGATGTCTTGATTACAAATTTAGTATAACAGTAGTAGACTTTAAATTTGAACTTTATCTAGTAGAACTATTCAAGGTGATTTATTTATGATAAATAGTATATGTCAAACGTGTTATGTAATATACATATCGCGGTTCCGATAAAGTTTTGTTTACAGACGATGCGGGCAACAAACATCTAACCTATTTGAGTTCAGACTCAGCTGCGGACTTCCTGCTCCTTGCTTCTTGAATTTAAATATACTTCAATTAAAAATGAACCTTATACTTTTGAAGTAAAGAATATTATCATATGCATATATTGTATAACGAAGTCATTAGATGAGGTGCCCACCATTTTTATTATTTATTGTAAACGGTTTTAAATAAAAGTATTAATTTTCAGACAGATAGTTGGTACCCCACGTCACTATTAAAACTTTACACCTGCGAGGTTGCTGGTGTGTTACAAATAACCCTGATTACTATTTGTCTCCAATCGCTTCTGTCCTGCGCTAGTTCAATAGTTCGTCGTAGAGTTTCTCCTATTTCTATTAATGGTAGTTTTCAAAAAAATCACTCCTTCTGTCTTCTCTAGTAAACTGAAAAAATTGGGAACCAGTACAGAAATATAGTTTGCAAAGCGCCGCTAATCTACATATGTGAACAGTGTATCATGTGATAGACAACGATGTATCGCGGGAGCGTCGCAGTAAATGTCAATCGAGCTCATTTATCTAGAGGAGCGTAATGGAATAGTGCGGTGACGCTTAATTATAAAACTATAAGAGTTCTATTAATCTTTGGATAAAACTCCGGAATCATTACGCTGACATTATATATCATGTTGACACGTTGATGATGTTCGACTGCCCCGTTGGTCTAGTGGCTACATGTAAAGCCGCAAACCCGGCGATCCTGGGTTCAATTCTCAGGTCGGGCCAATACAATGTTATTGAGATTGTCTATCGAAAATTGTCAGTAGCAGCCCGGAGTCTGGTAGTTGGAAGTGAATACACCCCCGTGCCTCGGAAAGCATGTGAAGCCGTTGGTCCTGCGCCTGAACTTTTTCCGGTCGTGTCGGATTGCCGTCCCATCGGGTTATGAGAGTTAAAGAATAGAGAGTGCACCTATGTTTGCTTGTGCACTATAATATGTCATGCGCTGTTGGCTAATCTCATTAATATTGACCACCGTTGCCGAAATCGGTCTGGAGGACTATTATATCATGTTAAGCTATGAAGTCTATTCATCTAATGTATTTCAAAATTAAATTTATATTGTACACGAAATAGTTATTCTAGACATGAAATCACTTTCCGCAATTATGCCAAATATACGTTTATTAATTATTTTAATTTCATTTATTGTAATTTACCATTAATTTCCAAATAAATAAATATTAACCCAAATACACAAGAACAACGGGGTAGTCAAGTGTTGTTGTATGAATAAAATATAGTACATAGAAATATAAAAATACATTTATTTTTAAAATTACTCTAATTGTTCATCTCCTTACCGCTGTAATACTCATCCAGGCGGAAGAGATGATCTCTTAGCGATAAAACCTTGTACCATTAATTTAATTATACGATATGGTACGATATACCATTAATTTAATTATTTTCTTTACAACTGTATGTTTCCTAACTCTTTTGGTGTACAATAAAATACATGCTATTTATTCTATATTATTAAACATGTCTAGGTAGTCAAAGCAAACGAAGTCTACGTCTAGATAATTATATCTCACACAACTCATAACTATCTTCTATTATACTTGTAATAGGTATTAATAAATTCGCGCTTAAGTCAAGTATATAAGCAGATAACACTAGATTAGCCGCGTAGATGTGACATCATTTGTCAGTTCAGTTAACAATGTACACCGCAACTATGAATGTATAAGCTACAACTGCAGTGAAAGAGATTGTTTATTATGAATTTAATATTATTTTAATGTGCTGTTTGGTACGGTTTGGCCTACCCACATTGTCATACATAAATACATTAGAGCGACTATTTGCAAATTGTTACATGTGCAGTTTGGTACGGTTTGGCCTGCCCACACTGTGATACATAAATACACTAGAGCGACTATTTGCAAATTGTTACATGTGCAGTTTGCTACGGTTTGGCCTGCCCACAGTGTCATACATCAATAAATTAGAGCAACTATTTGCAAATTTTTAAATGTACAGTTTGGTACGGTTTGGCCTACCCACACTGTGATACATAAATACATTAGAGCGACTCTTTGGAAATTGTTACATGTGCTGTTTGGTACGGTTTGGCCTGCCCACAGTGTCATACATAAATAAATTATAGCGACTATTTGCAAATTGTTACATTTGCTGTTTGAACGGTTGGACCTACCCACACAGTGATACATACATACCTTAGAGCGACTATTCGCAAATTATTACATGTGCAGTTTGGTTCGGTTTTGCATGGGCACACTATCACCGTGTTTTCGAAGTAACTGTAGTTGAACAAACAAAAAATACACATTTGATAATTTATAATATTAATTAGGGTCGAAATACAAAACTGTTTTAAACTGTTTTAAACTTTAAGTATTAAATCAGATTTGCAATTGTTAAAAACAATAAATATGCGATGAGACAGGAAAAATTAAAATACAATGATTTTATTATTTATAAGTAGCATCGTCAAAATCAGATATGAGCTTTTATTTAATGTTACTTGCTAGTATGAATTTTTAAACATTTTAATATAATAGGCAGGCAGACTGGCAATTGGGTGATCTGATGATAAGTGGCCACTGTAACCCATCGATATTTTTTATAAGCCAACAACCTCGGAAGCGTCACGCCTTTTGTGCATGTAATTATACTGGTTTTTTTTTTTATTGTATTGGTTGGCGAACGAGCGTTTGGGCCACCTGATGGTAAGTGGTCACCAACGCCCATAGACAATGGCATTGTAAGAAACATTGCCAATGCGCCACCAACCTTGGGAACTAAGATGTTATGTCCCTTGTGCCTGTAATTACACTGGCTCACTCACCCTTCAAACCGGAACACAACAATACAAAGTACTGCTGTTTTGCGGTAGAATATCTGATGAGTGGGTGGTACCTACCCAGACGAGCTTGCACAAAGCTCTACCACCGAGAACTCCCCTCCTGGAACTCCCCTCCAAACACAATTAGCATGCAGTAATGGTGGTATCTACCGAGGCAGTCGTCCACCACCATATATAATTTGTGGGTAAAATCAAGCGACACGTATTTTAAAATACTTTTTTACCCAGCTTTCATTTCTCTGTTTTTATAATATGAAACTAAAAATATATATTTATCGTTATTCATATACGATCTAAATAATATAAGAACTGTTCATTATTAGATTATTAAAATCATTCAGCTAAAAAGTTTTCTTTAAGTAAACTTTTTTATATTCGTCTAATATTCTTACCTCGACTGCCTCGTTGGTCTAGTGGCTAGATATAAGGCCGCAGACCCGGTGGTCCTGGATTCAATTCCCATGTCGGGCCAATAAATAGTTATTGGGTTTTTCTGTCAGAAAATTCTCAGTAGCAGCCCGGAGTCTGGAAGTTGGAAGTGTGTACACTCCCGTGCCTCGGAAAGCACGTTAAGCCGTTGGTCCTGCGCCTGAACTATTTCCGGTCGTGTCGGATTGCCGTCCCATCGGATTATGAGAGCTAAGGAAAAGAGAGTGCGCCTGTGTTTGCGCACACACTTGTGCACTATAATATGTCCTGCGCAGTTGGCTAATCTCTCTTGAGATTGGCCGCCGTGACCGAAATCGGTCTGGAGGACCTTATTATTATTATTATTATATTCTTAATCGAGATTGATACAAAATTAATTAGATATTCATTATTGAAACACACGACGAATGTTTTAAAGACAGAAACAAACAACAGAATAGAACATACAATTAATTAAAAAATAAACATATACGAATACCAATAAAGTTTCCAAATATAATAAAAACATTAACAGAGCAAAATAAAAGCACACATTAATAAAGAAAAAAAAATATATTTAAGCTATAATACATAATAATATTAATAAAGATTCTTAAAATTAGATATACATATTACAGATTTAAACAATTATTTATCAATGAATAATGATATAAATATTGTCATTTCAACTCGAGAAACCGATTAACGATGAATAAAAAATTAGCACACATTAATTTTTTACACTCAAACAAATTCAGTCAATTGAAAATAGCGCACACAGCTCAAGACTAGCTAAAATAAATCGCTTCAATCCAAATATAAAATAGCTGCTTAGGTAATTGTTAATATCTAATGAGAGTAAATAATCTTATCATAAATAATTATATTAAATTGAGCCGTGTTGTCGGTTTCTATTGTATTTTATTTAATAAACAGTGTGGCGGCTGACGATGCTAACGAGATTACGGCATTTGTGTAGAACGTCTGAATCTGAGTTAATCTCCTCGCTGAGTTATTGTATATTCTCCGAGTTAAATGGTGATTATTTTTAGCTTGAAAACGTTACTTGGCTAGTTAATTCACACGTGTGTCATTACAGAAAAAAACATAATTTCAGCTTTCAATGTTACCCATTTTCTCGCTTTATTCGATTTTAGTTTTTTGTAAAAAAAAGTCCTTTAATATAATAATAATGTTAGAATTTAATGACTATTAACAATAACCTAAAACTAATTTAATTTTACACATTTGCAATTAACAATTCTAATATAAGGTAAAGACAAGAAAAGTACGTCCGTAAATCTCGACTAATAGTGTCCGTTCGCCACTACTGCTTCGTCTTTTATACCAGACCGATGCGGGTAGTTTTATATAAAAAAATATTTAGTCATCTAACACGGCCTCTCCTGACATCCTGACGTCCTCGTCAGGCTCTTCATAATCCGAGGAACTAGAAGTCAATCTAGACATGGCTCGAAATGGCAGGGACAGTCCACTAGGACCTGACGACGCCGACCTAGCCCTGCCACACCTTGCTCGAATTCCAAATTCAAGTAATCGTCACTGTCATCATAGTCATCTGAAGTGAAAAGAAAATATGTAGGAAACATCTCTTTTTAGTGTGCAGATTATTACACAAATTAGTTAATCACCAAATATAGTAAGGAGACCACATACATTAAAAAGGTCCAACGTTTGTTAATATCGGCATGCATGCAGTTAAGTCTACAGGTAATGCTCTACGTAAGAACCGAATATCCATTCAGTGACTCTACGGTACGGGCCCATACCGCAGAGCTACCCATCACACCGGAGGCAAGGCGCATGACATTCTCCAGTGACTCTTCGCATAGCGAAAAGCTTTCACATCGGGGGAAAAAGGAGTATGTACTCCCCCGACGAATCTCCGCAGAACGGAAAGCTTTCACACCAGGGGAAAAGGATTATGTGCTCCCCTGATGACTCTTCGCATAGAGAAAAGCTTTCACACAAAGACAAGAAAAGTACGTCCGTTCAGCTCAAAATCTCGACTAATAGTGTCCGTTCGCCACTACTGCTTCGTCTTTTATACCAGACCGATGCGGATAGTTTTATATAAAAAAATATTTAGTCATATAACAATGATAATAATATCTTGGGACAATATTCGCACAAGGCCATCTGATCCCAAACTAAGCAGAGCTTGTACTATGGAAACCAGACAACTGATATACTTACATATACTACTTTTGTAAATAAATACTTAAATATATTTTTTTTGTAGTGTAGGTTAGTCTACGAGCGTGTGGGCCACCTGATGGTAAGTGGTCGCCAACACACACAGACAGTGGTTTGTATATTTCTTAAAAAAAAACAACATCACCACTGCGCCACCAACCTTGGGAACTAAGATGTTATGTCCCTTGTGCCTGCTGTTTTGCGGTAGAATATCTGATGAGTAAGTAGTACCTACCCAGACGAGCTTGCACAAAGCTCTACCACCGACTCTTACACCCAGACTCAGGACAAACATACATGTTCATGCACACAAATGTCTCTCTTGGGTGGGAATCAAACCCACGACCTGCGGCGTGAAAGGTAAGTATCTTACCAACCACGCCAACCGGGGCTCGTCGTAATTTAGTAAAAGAATATTTTCAACGTCATTACATATTTTAACCAGACTTGGGGTTGAAATACGGATTAATTTGCGTCGAGTTAAAAACATTTTGCGGTTCAGTTACGCATGTAACCTTTATTGTCGCCTTTTAAATTATTTATAAAAGATTGTACGTCAATAAAACCACAAATTTCAATTGACAATGATAATGTTTTGAGTGACTTGCACGACATAATACGGAGCACAAACGAAGCAAATGTGTGTTCACTTTATTTGATCGTTTGTATCTCAAAGATCCAAATTTCATTTCAAAATAAAACACTCATCTAAAATGTGATATTAAGGAGCTCAAATGTAACCTTATATGTATGTCTCTGAGTGTCACGTGGCAGACTGGAATAAGAGTAAAGAACTATTGGATTTATCATTTGTTTCGACTTTATATTATTCAAAATCTTCGCCTTTTTTTCTTTTTTTCTCGCAGTGGAAACATTTAAAAAGGTTCCTTAGCGGGAGGAACCGGGTTATCTGGGATTCTTACCCACTAAAACCACTGCGTTGGCCGTCCTCGGCACGGATCGGAGAGGCTGCGGGATCGTGTTAATATAACGCATCCGCGGCCCCTCCCGTGCTCTGCTCCGCTCGTGGCTCGGCGGAGCTCTCCTCAGGGGCAAAGGTAATTTCGCCCCCCCACACTCCTCGCTAGTGCGTACGACAGCGCGAGGCCATCCCGGATGCCGGGCGCCGGGGCTGTGGGAGGGCCGAGACGACGCCGACGAAGTTTTTGAATCAAAAGATATTAAAAACTAATGTGTTTTTGATGTTTAATGATATTATGATATACGATATCAGAACATTTTGATTATTTATTTAATTGTAATTCGTAATTATCGTTGACAAAAATGAGTTTCGCCAAATCTTAGATGTTTCCTAACGTTTCTATATTGAAGAAAAAGATTTTGACATTGATTTCAATTAGCAGGTGTGACCTATCTATAATTCTAACACGTCCCCTTAAATTAAAACGTTAACAACAAAAATTGATAATCGAATTCGCTCATGAATATGTTACGTTAAAAGCGATTTATTTTTTAAAGAATAACGTTGTTGGTAAAAGTAATAAATCAGACGTAAAATTGTTGTACGATTTGCATAAAAGCAGGTTTTATATACTGTCGTGATTTAATATAAGGCTCGTTAATTCATTTCCAGCTACTCGACCTATTATTAAATATTATTTGTGCGGACTACGAACAACGATAAGGATTTATTTGATCACGTTGCGTTTAAAATACTTATTGTGGCAAATTTGCGTATTAATTTAAAGTGCCACGTTGAACGTAGCGCGATGCCATACATGAAGTTATGTAAATATTTGTACAAACATTTATTTACGTATGTGTTGGTTTGCTACTATATTTTATCAAGTAATAAATTAATTCGCAAAATTATTTATTCATTTTGCAATGTGATTATAAATATTCTCGTTAATAAAGTTTGAGCGATTTTCTGTTAACGAATATTCGCGTTTAAGAATTTTCCGCTATCAAATGACTTTCGGAGCAATTTCATGTTCTGAATTTATTTGAAAATGATTTATATTCGGAGAAATTATTACTAACAAGTTTAAATATCAAAACGTTAAGCGTTTTGTTTAAAATTGTCCAGAGCTTGTCAGGCATTAAAATTTAAAATCGTATTTGTTATTTCATTCTTCAAAATATTTAAAAATCCCACTGCTGGGGTAGAATTAAAGAAACATCTCTTGCTATCCTTATTCAAATAACAATGTCCTCCTGACCGATTTCGACCACGGCGGCCAATCTAAATCAACTGCGCGGGACATATTATAGTACACAACCTCACTCTTATAATACGATGGGACGGCAAACCGACACGATCGGACAGAGAACGGGAGCAGAACCAACGGCTTAACGTGCTTTCTGAGAGACGGGAGCGTACACACTTCCAACCTGTAACTTGACTTGTAATCCGGACTTGTAGTAAGTATCTTCGACAGAAAAACTTACTAACTTCTTATCGGCACCAACTGGAGCTTGAACCCAGGATCTCGAGATCTGCAGCCATCTAGCCACAAGACCAACGAGGCATTCAAATAATAAGATATAAATAACTATTATATGAACATATCTGTTTGTCTTGAGTCTGGGTGTAATTATCTATATAAGTATCTATTTACAAAATAAAAGTAGTATATGTAGTATATCAGTTGTCTGATTTCCATAGTACAAGTTCTGCTTAGTTTGGGATCAGATGGCCGTGTGTGAATAATGTCCCAGGATATTATTATTATTATTATATTATATACAATGGTAATTAAGTAAGTAGTCTTCATACAATCGATCCGTTAAACGACATTATTTTAAACACGATAAAACAAATATATATAATCGTATACGTTTTTGAGATTCAACAAACGTGACGCTTGGAAAATGAAAATATGAATAAATAATTAATCGCCGTTCATCCAATCGACCAGTGGAGTGTCATTCTTTCCAGGACACCGAAATAATGTGTTAAACATTTTCATAGACGAGCAACAGAGCATATTGCTGCCGACCAACAATTCTAAAATGCCTTAAAATTCGGTATTCAACATGCTTATAGCTTTCAGACTGTTGTTACGTAATAAGACAGAATAATCTAAAACAAACTAATTGAAATGTAAAATTGAACTTGTTACGTAATCATGAATCGGTGTGTTTTTTTTTTATATCTTAGGTAGGCGGTCGAGCTTATGGGCCACCTAATGGTAAGTGGTCACCAACGCCCATAGACATTGGCATTGTAGGAGATGTTAACCATCGCTTACATCCACCTAGCGGTATATAAGTCACAGGTTGCATCCTGATACCTTGGGTTATTATCGCACCCACACCAATAACAAAATATGTGACATTTTTTAAATATATTAAATTAATTTCAAAGAAAAGCTGATAAGACTTCACTCACACTTCAAAGTTTAGAGGAAAACTTAAACGAAATTACAAATTCCTACATAAAACATTCGGAAAATGCGTACAGAATATAAAATTTATTTTCGACGTGAAACGATAAAGTAAACGGTTAGTACTGTTGTTATTTTATTCATTGCTTTTTTTCTAACGCAATATTTCTAATCGAGGACTACAATATTTTTTCACTGCTTATTTTCTACCGTGTCAGTAAGAAATACTCTTAACGCGAGTCCGACTCGCACTTAATCGTTATTAAATAATCGAACTCAATGAAAAATATATCATAGTTGTCTAATGAATAAAACGTTCTCAATAATATTGGGATGCAAAACATACGACCATATTATTATACAAACACACAAACACTTCTAAAAACATAGAATCTTATTTATACGGCCGTAAGGGCCGGTAACATAAGGATTTGTAAAATCGTCCACTTTTATTCCGTCCGAATTTGCTATTTTATAATTACTGGAGACAAATACTTATAAGCAATGATGTTACAATTTTAAGCATTAAGTACATGCCTGTTTATAGTGATTTAAAGAATTGAAATAAAAAAATTGGTATTCCATATTAAAGCGTTTTATGCCAGAAATCTTATCAAATAAGCAATTTTGATTAGGCCAGCCGTAGTTATGTACAACATGTGATTACTTAATTCCACGCCAAGTGGGCAGGGACCCTCATAAAGATAGCGGGAACGAGTGGGCTCTTCTTAATTTATGAACGAATTACGACACTACGCGCTCATGTGCCAAACTACGTACTTAGATACGTGTCTCTGAGGTTGTTATATGCTGCCGTTTGTTTTAATAAAAGTATTCGTTTTAAGTACACCATTTATAATTCAATTTAAACTTTACTGGTTGTAATGTCTTAGTCACTTGCGATATGTACTACCGTCAAGAATAGTTCGGTTTAGCGGACTTGAAACTTGATTGGCGAGATGACAACGTCCGTCAAGTATAAGTAAGATAATAAATCAAAAACCCGCGAAGTGAACATACCGAGGCTGAGCGAAGGTCAACGCTTAACCAGATACACTGGTGGTCGCGTAAAATAGAGAAACTTCGGGTGGTCTACATGAAAGCCTATATCCTCTGTCATTGGCTATACTAAAACTATACTCCCCTACAGTATACAAACTTCTAGCTAACGTAACTACTCGTCTCATTCTATCCTTTAAACAATCGACCTATATGAGGTGCAGAATGAGATTCATATAGCTGTATTTACGTATTTTTCGAGGCATTGGAATAAAGGTACTGCCAGCTTACAAACTTCGGGCTATTAAGTATTTCTCGAGAGAAAACCCCAATAATTGACAATGATCAACGTGACAGTTATATTTTCGATTATAATTTTTATAGGTATAAAGTCTAAACAAAACTACAAGTCATTTGTAACTTATTTAAACAAGGGATGTCTGGTCTTGGTAAAGATAAATATTTAAGCAAACAAATTGTTATTCGTAGCCAATATTGTCAAGTTGAGTTTATAAGTTAAATCGACCGGTGTCGTGCAGCTTCACAATGAGATGTTCCGTTTTTCTGTCACGTACTTTATAAATTTGATCCAGTCAAGAGAAACAGTATTTTGTAAACGTTTCTTTCGTTATATAGAGACTAAAAGGTAATATACTTTTCACCCCTTCAAATGGGTTTAACTACTATATAATACTTGATAAGAAAATACATAAAATAATATGAAATTATTATCGAACTTTACACGTACATAATTTATTTGAGTGATGTTATTACCTGTCTGTCAGACTAGGGTCGATAATTTTTGAAACCAAAAAAAATAATAGTAGGACCCATTGGAAAAAGAAGAGAATATAACAAAAATGAAAGGAAAAATAATTTACGGGCGAACTGAGGTTGGGAAGTCCCCCACTTCTCAAGGTGAAGTTTTAAGTGTCAAAAACGGCTTATCTCGATTTCCGGCAAAACTACAAGTCCTATGGAAAAAACTTAAGTGGCAAAGTTGTAGGTAATAAAAATATCTACAACTTTTGTATTTACACTTTTTTCATATAACCTCAAAATTTATCTGAAAAATTCAAACCAACCAAGTTTCTGGTATTTTATTTTTACCTATTACAAAAAAAAAAATATTTTCACGGAATTTGGTGAAAACTTACCTTTTTATGTCCATGCCATACGGACAGACTTGCCATATGGTAATGCCATGCCATAATGCCATGAAATAGATACGTTAATTTTTTTTTTATATATAAGCTTTTCTATCTTTTTATTGAAACATTGAGCACATATCGTTATTTTAAAATTTCCACGAACGTTCACATTTACGTATACGTACCTAAACACACACACTCGATTAAACATTCATCTTAAAAGCAAAGAATATAACTGACGATCATAATTTAATATAGCCTTCCAAAACTTGAACATCTAATGTGTGTTCTATGCCTAAATTTGTCAGATTAACGAATTTATGCATGCAGGCTCGTATGTAAAATTAATGTTTACGCATGTCTACGTTTCTCTTCAGACTTTAATGCTCGAAAAGTAAAATGTGTGCATCACCCTAGACTCAACTTCTTCAATGAGTTTAGCTTGCGGTTTAAATCGCCTGAACTTTAGTCAGTGGTATACTGCGCTGAGTGAACTTTATTTTATTGTAAGTTTCACGTAAATTTACAATGTGTTTGAGAGTTGCTGTATACGATTTATTTGCTTATTTTGTAATGAACAGATTTATATAAATATAAATATATAATTTTTAAATTATATTCAGTAGGAAACCTAAATATATATTTTATCTGTACACTTGTACAGTCTCAATCAGGAGGACCAATTCTCAGGTTCATATCTCAGAGTTTATATCTCTATTATTCACTTGGCGGTGGGGCTTTGTGCAAGCTCGTCTGGGTACCACCCACTCATCAGATATTCTACCGCAAAACAGCAGTACTTTGTACTGTTATGTTCCGGTTTGAAGGGTGAGTGAGCCAGTGTAATTACAGGCACAAGAGACATAACATCTTAGTTGGTGGCGCATTGGCGATGTAAGCGATGGTTAACATTTCTTACAATGTCTATGGGCTTACATCAGGTGGCCCATATGTACGTCCGCCTTCCTATACTTTAAAAAACTCTAATTAAATTAAAGAATTCTTAGATATTGCGCCTAAACTTTCTCCGGTAGGGTCGGTTAATTGCACTTGTGTTTGTGCATATACTACTTACTTACAATATCTGGGACATAGTCGACTAGACTTACCCAAACCCAGGCAGAGGACTTATATATTTGTATATCACAATCACCTCCCAGCAATCTAATTAAAACAAACATTGTACAATTATGTTACAAAAAAAATATTATATACATTTTCCCTTTTTTAATTAATATTAACATAAATAATACCAGTGTATTTGTAACGTCCCCGTTTCTAATGGCTTAGTAAATAAAAACAGAAAAGATGTTTTATATTTCAACAAAATATTGATAAAACCAATTTTCTTAATTAAAAGTAAAGATTTTTATAATATCAAGCGAACGGACAGATGGTGAGAGTTTAACAACGCCCATAGACTTATACGGTGCCCATAGGCACCATAAGAAATAATCTATATGTATAAAAAGACTTGTCCTGACTGACTCATCAACGCAGAGCCTAAACCACTTGGGTTAGAGACTGAACTTGAACTTGAACTGAAATTTTGACAGTTGATGCATTTTATGATGAAAACGCGTACTAAGAAAGGGTTTTTGGAAATTCCACCCCTAAGGAGGTGAAATAAGCGAAGAACCGTTGTATGGAAATCCGTCTTTTCAAAGTTAGAAGCATGATATTTCGTATACAAGCTTCTGGTGGGAAATAAATAAGTACACAAATCAGAGGTTTCTTAAATTCACCACCTAAGAGGGTGAAATAGGGGTTGAAAGTTTATATGGGGAGTTCGTCATTTTTGATGTAAGAAACATGAAATTTTATATACAAGTCTTTGGTTAGATAAGAATAAATATGTAATTCAAGGTTTTTGAAAATCTACACCCTCTTGGAGGGCTAAGAGAGTGTAATAGGGGTTGAAAGTTTGTATGGCGGGTCCATCATTTTTGATGTGAAAAGCATGAAATTTTATATACTAGCTTCTGTTTAGAAATAAATACATACGTATTTCAAGGTTTTTTAAAAACTACCCCGCAATAGGGGTTGAAAGTTTGTATAGCGGGTCGGTCATTCTTGCAGGCCCAGATGAAGTATCTGGGCCTGACCCTGGACGGGCGTCGGAGCTTCGGGCAGCATTTCGTGCAGCTTGGCCCGAAGCTCGTCAATGCCGCCGCCGCCTTAGGCCGCCTCCTACCCAACGTGGGAGGACCGGGATCGCTATGCCGGCGCCTCTATGCCGGCGTAGTGAGGTCGATGGCACTGTACGGTGCCCCGATTTGGGTGGACGCACTCACCGCTTCCAACCGGGCCCTACTGCGAAAACCGCAGAGAGTCATAGCGGTGAAGCGATAAGGGGTTATCGTACGGTGTCATGGACAGCGGCGAACCTCCTCGCGGGCGATCCGCCCTGGGAGCTCCAGGCGGAAGTGCTCGCGGAGGTGTACCGCTTCCAGGCCGAGGCAAGGGAACGCGGCGGCAAGCCCTGATCACCCGATGGAAGGAGGACCTCGGGTCCCCCACGGCGGGCCTGGCGACAGTGGAGGCGGTACGTCCCCACTTGAGTCGCTGGGTCCGAAGGAAACGAGGCACGCTCTCGTTCAGGCTGACGCAGGTGCTTACCGGACACGGATGCTTCGTTAAGTATCTGCACGAGATAGCGCGGCGGGAGGTGTCACCCTCCTGCCACGAGTGTGGTGCGCCATTCGACACGGCGCATCACACCCTGACGGAGTGTGCAGCGTGGGGGCCCCAGAGGCATACCCTGGCGGCGGTTGTTGGCGGAGACCTCTCCTTGCCGAGCTTCATCAACGCGAGGCTCGGAAGCGAGGAGTGCTGGTCAGAAATGGTCTCCTTCTGCGAAAGTGTAATGTCTCAGAAGGAGGCCGCGGAGCAGGAGCGGGAGGAAGATGCCGCTGCGGACCCGCTCCGCCGCAGAAGACTGGGGAGAAGAAAGCGGCGCTTTGCGCACCTTCTCCCCCCGCCACAATAGGCGCCGCCTGGACTATGGGGGTTCCCAGTACCCTGGGACTCCTCCCTAGTGAATGGAGGCCCGCATAGGCGGGCCGGCCGTCGGAGCGTCACGGTATCATGCGCAAGCGATCCCGTGGCGCTCCCGTTAAGACGGGCAGGCTACCGCTGGGTTTTTAGTGGGTATTCCGATGACCGGGGCACACTCGTAATGCGGGGGAAACGAGTAAAACGTTTCCCCAGCGTCAAAAAAAAAAAAAGAATCCGTCATTTTTGATGTATAAAGCATGAAATTTTATATAAAAGCCTCTGGTTAGAAATAGATAAATACGTAGTTTAGGGTTTTCGAAAATCTACCCCCCAAGAGGGTGAAATAGGGGTTGAAAATTTGTATGGTAGGTCCGTCATTTTTGATTTTTTGATGAAAATAAATGCATACGTATTTTGTCATTTTTAAAAATTCAACCCCAAGCGAGAGAAATGGGTTGAAACATTCGTATAAAAAATTGGTCTGATCTGCTTGAAATGTATTGTTTTCACAGCTTAAATAGACCATAATTAACATATTTTATTATTTTTGTTTATGTCACGGGCGAAGCCGCGACTGAACCGCTAGTACAGTAGTAGTATACATATATAATCATTCCTTACATCACCAATGCCCCACCAAACTTGGGAACTGAGATGTTACGTCCCTTGTACCTATACACTGGCTCACTCACCTTTCCAACTGGAACACAAAAATACAAAGTACTGTTCTTGTGCCATAGAATATATGATGAGTAACTACACTAAGTAAACATTGAATTTTCAATATGCGGCTTAATAAAATATCCATAAAACATATTCAGATTCACCATGGAAGCATATTAACATTACTACGTCGATGGTCTAGTTAGCCTCGTTAGGCTACACGTGAGGCCGTGGACCCGGAGATCCTGGGTTCAAATCCCAGGTCGAGCCAATATAAAATTATTGAGTTTTTCATTCGAAAATTCTCAGTAGCAACCCGGAGTCTGGAAGTTGTAAGTGTTTACACTCCGGTGCCTCGGAAAGCAAGTAAAGCCGTTGGTCCTACGTCTGAATTATTTCCGGTCATGTCGGTTTACCATCCCATCGGGTTATGAGAGTGCAACTGTGTTTGCGCACACACTTGTGCACTATAATATGTCCTACATTTGCCTATTCAATTGACCGCCGTGGCCGAAATTGGTCTGGGGGACATTATTATATTTTATATTAACATTACATACAAAACGAATACCGAATTACGTGAATGTAAAACAATTTATTCGGTCCCTGTGAATTCGTCGTCGTACCATTCTACGAATGCTGTGTGCGTCGAAGCGTAAAATTGTGCCCAGTATGCGGCTAAGCTAGTAAATCTGGTATTAGCATTTACAGCTCTCAGTACGGTACAATAATAATTTCAACCAGAACATAACGCTAATAGTGTTACGCTGGTAAGTTATTAGTCAATATTTCTTAATTATAACTGCATTTCATAATGTGGAATAATCATATATTTACATACATATATCTATATATATATGGTCCTTCTGATGCAAGTGTTTTCACAATGAAAACAGAGTCGCAGACTTAAATGTATTTTATGTATTGCGGGATAGTTAAAATATTATTATTATAAATTAGATCGCATCGAAATTTTTCTATAAACCTAGTTTCGCAAAAATTAAGATTTAATTTCATTTTCAATATAATTAATATAATATAGTGATAGCGCGAATATGAAATTGATTGTTGCAGCCGAGATGGCCCAGTGGTAAGAACGCGTGAATCTTAACCGATGATCATGGGTTCAAACTCGGGCAAGCACCACTGAATTTCATGTGCTTAATTTGTGGTTATAATTCATCTCATGACGGTGAAGGAAAACATCGTGAGGAAACCCGCTTATGTCAAATTTTACTGAAATTCTGTCACATGTGTATTCCACCAATCCAGATGGGAGCAGCGTGGTGCAATAAGCTCCAAATCTTGTCCTCAAAAAAAGAGAAGAGGCCTTAGTCCAGCAGTGGGACATTCATAGGCTGTTACTGTACTGTACTATTGTAAATAAGTATTTCAGTGATTAAAATCATTCATAATTTAAAACTGATTAATAAAAATGTATTACTTGAATCATTATATTTTAATATATGTATGGAAACATTAATTTTCTGGATTCTATGGATTTCTGTATTTTACGTTATACTTAGTTTTCGCCCTTACTTTCGCTCGCATGTGTGAACCCGGTGTTAGCTACCCTATGTCATTTCGTATACAACGTATATGTAAAAGTTTATGAAGATTGATTGAGAAGTTGAGACGTGACAGCGTAACAAACAAACAAATAATCAAATACAATATCGTATTTTAATTTAGTATTGATTTGATCACACAACCATTGGTATCAATTATTTCATTGTTCTACTGAATTGTTGCCACCGATTGAACATACCCTTTTATCAATAAAAAGGGATGTTCTATTGTATCACGGATCATTCTATTGTGAACTATCGTAATGTGTGTATCCGGTGTACTTCCGAAAAGCCCTTCGATTGATCTGAATTTTGCGTAAATTTCGACGCGCTGATAACGAATATAATACCCGCAAAATTTCATGTTTATGTTCGAAGCTATAAAAATTATTACGTTTAGACGTTTATTGTTATAGAATTTGCCTTTTTTATAGTATAGGTAGGTGGCCGAGCATATGTGCCACCTGATGGTAAGTGGTCACGGACGCCCGTAGACATTGGCATTACATCACCAATGCGCCACCAACCTTACGAACTAAGGTTTTATGTCCCTTGTGCCTGTAATTACACTGGCTCACTCACCCTCCAAACCGGAACACAACAACAACAAGGCCACAAGAAGATAGTCATTTTTTGTTGAATTCAATTTTCGTGTAGAGCCAGTCGTGTCTATAATCTCGGTATGTCAGGATTTCCTTAATAAATTTAACATTTTTCATTCAAATATAACATTTGCGTAATAAAAATATTTAATTTTGGACTACTTTAGTACTTAAATTCTCTTTCATTCTTATTTACTTTCTGTGCTTCAACTATTTACGGCCTTATTTATAAACGTTGCTTACTGGTTAGCTAAACACTGATTTGTCTCTTTCTGTCATTATTGATTTGACATACGAAAAAAGAAGACAAAATATTGTTTAAATAATCATCAGTTAAATAAAGTTTATGAATAAGGCGGTTAGATTATATTCAAATTCACACATATTACTAGTATTACTATTGATTAGTTTTAATTAATAAATAATTAAAATTATAATACATCTAATTGATTTTTTAATGATTTTATGATAACAATGATATTAATTTATAAATTAATTTTAACACTTAAAAATTTACTGATTTTTCGTTTTTCGTTACCGTAAATTTATGAATATATTTAAGTGCCTATTTTCGCGTGCAATTTACATGCATATTAGAAATACTATTATTGTTGTTATAAGTTTATATGTACAAATAAGATTAATAAATTACTATATCGCCTACTTCAAACTGAACGTTTGAAATTGAAAAGTAGTCGTAGTTTTACACGCGTGAAAAATGACTAAGTTATATATTAAATTGGAATAGTAAACGGTCTTCAGGTAAGAGCAACCTGAGCCGTAACAGCTCAAGTCATTACGAGGCTGTGCAGACATCCATCATAAGTTTAATGTTTCTAAAGGAATTACCAACTTCGCACTTACCCTAACATGCGTAACTAAATTTGTACTAAAATTATTCACTACTAACTCATATGTAATTTGTTAAGTTGTAATACCTTATTTGTAAATTAAAAGAAATATAATTTAACTAAGTTATTATTAAAAGAGAGAGAATATTCCAATCGAAATATATTTGTGATTTTTCTGATGAGATTTATGTGAAATTTAAAATCATTTTCGTTTCAATTTTATATTTGTGTATTACCGGATAAAATGGCACAACAAATTGCTAAATCATAGAGTCAAAAAATAAAAAATATCCATAAAATAATATATAACGGTTCGTTATACAAAAAAGAAACCAACTTAGTTAATTTCAATGGTTCTCCGCTTGGAAGGAAATATCTGATCTGACTTTTTTACTTTGATTATTATAAGTGTAATGCTTCTATTTTGAATAAACGAATTTGTTTAGGAATTTTAATTCAGTGTGCCTCGTGGTGTTTACAAGATGACGACTTCATCTAATGCATCTCATTAACTGAATAGCCGCCCGCCGCACCCCGTGCCGCCGTACCCGTATCGCCTTTTCTTGTTCTCATTTCGGTAACTTCCTTAGGTTGACAGATTTAGTCATCTTTATGGTAACTGCTTCGCTTGAAGAAATATACTACAAAAGGATAATAATAACGAGATATTAACGAATCATATTATCTATATATATACTAATATTAATAATGAAACTACTGAACCGATTTTAATAAAATTTGGTATAAAAGCAAGCTTGAACCCCAAGGAAAACATAGGTTACTTCTTATATCTAACCTCCATCCCACCCCCAACAAACAGGCGAAGCCGCAGGCAAAATAGTTTATTAATATAATAAATAAGACTGATAGTTCCTAAGAATGCGTTCAAAAACACTCTAGCTTAATAATATTAAAACACATTAGTACAACATAAGAGAAATGCCAGGGGCAGACATACCTTTTATATTTCAAACACCACGAAACACAAATACTAGAATTTTGTAACGTACCATTAATTAATTTAATAATTTAACTAGAATAATTGAAAAGGTTTTTCCGGATTTAATTTTAGAGACATGTTAGTTGCAAGTCTGAGGTGTTTTTTAAGTACGTGTAATGCTTCAATACCGATTAAAGATTTTGAATTTGTATGACCTACTAGATCTTACTGCATGAAATCGTTAAAATAATATTTAGGATATATCTTCTATTCCTAATCAGAGTAAGCTTTTCTGAAAATCAACGAATATCCTTTTTACATTCAAATCAACAAAGTAATTGCAAAAAAAAAAAAGTATCTGTGATCACTGTTAAAAAAACTTCGTTGACAACATTGATATCAAATATATGGAATGACGATAATAACTTTTCCAATTAAATTATTCTGTTCGAATCCAAAATCCGGTCGCTAATGTTCTACAGCTAAGCAATTGCTTTTAATAAAGAAATTTCCCCGTCCCTATATTCAAGAAATTACATTTATAATTGATACACTTAGTCAAAATTAATTTGATACATTTTTATGTTTTTATTGTAACCAAAAACTATAATAATATTAGGAACTTTTAACACTTTGTTTAATTTCCTGCATCTTAAGCAATAAAAGCTATAATACAAGAATAAATACAAGAAATAATTATGTAAACAAAAAAAATATTGCATGTTTTTTTAGTATTTCTAATGAAAATGTAATTATGAAACTTAATTCGACATGTACAGAATCGACCACATGTGAAAATAAATAATTTGTTTCTTCTACTTTGTAAAGTAATTATAATCTACCTTACCATTTAAGCTAAAATTCTTTGGAAATTCGTATTAGAAACGTAAGCTGACAGTTGAAGCGGCAAATTGGTTTGCTCAGTCAATCTAGTATTATATAGTATGTAATCTCAATGATTAACTGTAGTGCAATACATAGCTCAAAACATGTACACTTAAAACTTTATTATATGATTTATATTTAATATAATGTCTTAACCATCAACTTTTATAATTTTCTCTTCTTCTCTCTCTTTTTCTCTTATATAGTTTAAATAGAATAGACAAAGACAAATAGTGACTGAGTAATTTGGATTTTGAGGCACTTGTAGGTGAGACAGTTGCTCAGCGTTAGAGTTCCACCAAAATAAACCCATGCCAACAGATGCCTAATATTATTAAATTTTGCAAAAACATTGGACCTTTCATTACGGCGTTACATTTGGTATGATGGTTTATTACATGATGTATGCATGACATGATGGCCAGTCTCGTGCGCATCATTTCAGACTATCTAATAGACCATTTTCAGTGTCAAACCTTGTTGAAATCCGCAAGAACAGCAGGCATGATTCCTTTAGGACTCCCGCATTATTAACAATATTGCTCTCTCTATTTACAAATGACATATCCATTAAGACTGAAAATGTTAAGTCAAATCTTCATAATTCTTTCGAACTTCGACTCGATTTCAAAGCACAATGTCATTTTAGAAATTATGAATTCCCTTAGATGTAATCCTTTTGACTAATTCAGGCACGTTCTGCAAGATTAAGCCGATAATTTGTGATTATAATTCATCTCGTGCTTAACGTTGAAGGAAAACATCGTGAGGAAACCTGCATGTGTCAAATTTCACTGAAATTCCGTCACATGTGTATTCCACCAACCCGCATTGGAGCAGCGTGGTGGAATAAGCTCCATACCTTTTCCTCAAAAGAGGAGAAGAGGCCTTAGCCCAGCAGTGGAACATTCACAGGCTGTTACTGTAACTGCAAGATTAATATACTAGAATAATATCCCCTTGTAGATATAGAAAAACCATTACATTCTTCACACCTACATAGTTTTCACTAACAAAAATGATCACCGCCGCTTGTAACGACCCGTTAAAGGACGTGACGTTAAATCTATAGCTGAGCTTAGGTGCGAACTTATACAAAATAACCACCAGGACGTAAGTTATTCTGAGTCCGTTATAACGTACATCTCCTATATTTATAGTTAGATGGATTACTATGTGTTCTCAAAGTCAACGGGACGAAACTAAGTATAATAATGCAACAAATATCAGTATCAATTATGTAAAAATAGGTTTAAATCAAATAAATTAATATTTGTAAACGCTCAAAAAATTTATCAATTATGTATATTTTAATATATGACGACAAAGTTGTAGTTTAACATTACACAAAAAATGTGAAATATCACAAGTTGCACCTTCAGGTCCTTGTACAAAGTATATACTTTGTCTGCAATAATACACTACTGGAAACAATTAAAGGAACAAGAAATTCTCCTCATGTTTTCACCAAAGTTTGGAAGGCGGTATCTCGGTGAATCGAGATAAAAAAAATAGCATTTTAAATTTTTTCTTTTATACATTTTGGTTTTTGAGAAAACTAATGAAACATCTGGAAAGAATAAATACACATAATTTTTTTTTTTCACGATCGTACCTACGTACTTGTAAAATTTTTTTCAACTCGTTTCTATGCAAGTATCGAGTAGCTAGTTTATTAAGCTTCAATTGTATTTTTTCGGTGCCTATATGCGTTTTTTTTTTGCGGACATATCGATATTTGATTGAAAAAAGACAATTTCCTCTTCAATCATCGATATTTCGGTAACAGATTATCGCACAGTAGTGTATATTGCTAAAAATAAACTATTCTTTATTTATTCCTTAATAATATTTGTTTCTCTCTTAACGTCTGGAACAAATCGACATTATTGTTTTTTGTTCCATTAAGATTAAATACTATTCAGATAAGATAACGATATACTGAATCCATTACATCATTATAATTTCTAGGAAATATAAAGAAAAGCTAGAAAAGTAAACAAAATTGATTTGTGATTAAAGTACAAAATTGCCCCCTGTTTATTACTCTCACGAAACTGGGTTAAATTAATTATAACTAATAAAATACTCACTCATTTTCAAACAAACAGTTCCCTTTACCTTTCCTAAGCAATTTAATTTTACTCAATGCTAACATTCGGAAAAGTATTAAATGAAGCTATTAAATAATAATATAATTTAATATAATAGATACGATTATGATGTTCGAATTAAGTAAAAAAAAAATCGTGAAATAAGATCAAAATATTTATCCCGATATCCCTAAGATTTTTCCGAATGTCATTTATGCGCTTATAAGAATTAAACAATGTACTTATTTTTGATGGATCCCATCACAGAACATTTCATTCTCTTGATGTAAGAGTATCTCCTTTCCGATTCTTAAGATTAAGCTTTACCATATTCTACATTAACACCGTAACTCTTACTCACCTTAACTCTTAAGTAACACCGAATAAAGCACGCTATGTGTAAAGCTATGACGTCATATTTAAGAAACTGAACTGAGGATTTGACTTTTCTATCATAGAGATAAATAGAAAATAAAACAATACGTCGACTCTAGATCCATAAGAAAAAACAAATGATGTTAATAAACTAAACGGAACGTAACTTTTCTTCTAACCATTGGTCATTCCATTGTAAGTTATTTGAAGAAACTAACTTAAAAAAGCAACTTTGTACAAATACTTTTCCTTTAGAAGATCCATAAGAAATAACGAGAACAACGAGCAACTCAGCCAATACAGCTGATTTTGAATGTTAGCACATAATACCGCTATTTGCATCGAGGGCACTGAGTCTATCATAATTTGCGCTAAGTTTTGCGTTGTACGAGCAAGAAGTAGAAATTCCGCGACTAAATCTCAAGTCAAATAGGTCAGATGTTTTCTGCCCGCATCTTCGGTAACTTTATCGAGGTCTTATCCATAATATTATAACACAGACGAACAAATAATTTACTAAGAATCATATCATTATGATGATCTAAATATAACATTAACATTTCCATTGTAAAAAAGAAAACATCTTCAAAGAAAATAATTGACATACTTTTTTTATTTAAAAAAATATGTAATTAATATTTTGTTAATATTAGAACAAAAGTTAACAAACAGAGGAGAAAGTATACTGTTTTGTCTTTGAATATTAAATACAGATAATACATAATTATACTTATGAAGAAATTGTATTAATAAAAGAACCAAAAGGTCCTTCGAGGTTTCAACTTAAACGATTACTATTTATAGAAAAAATGTATCATTTGAAACAGTAATTTCGTGTGCCTACACTTAACAGGACAGACTCCCTACATCATAGGATAATGTAGGCGCTTATGTTTGAAATACATTTAAAAATAAACAAAAGCAATAAATCGAAATTGTATACAATTTAACAATTAGCTTATCGCTCATTTATGTTCTATTGAAATGAATCATATATATTTGATTGTTCCTGAAATTGGTCATGATAACATTTCTCACTATACATGTTACAATAATAACACTTAGACATAATTTTCAGTTGAATATTAAGCCGACTACGGCATACTTCAATCGCCGCAATATTTGGGTCAGCGCCGGCGCTTCGACCGCTCCCGTGTGCAAACTCCGTATTCTACGAACAGCCTACACTACTACACTAAAATGCCTCGATCGAAATTTTGGACAATTTAGTTAGTTACATAATGCAGCGGAAACCTCAAATTGCAGTTATTTAGATTTGGCATTCGCCCACCATAAGTAACAATAATAATTAGCCGCGGCGGATCCGATGCGCCGTTCGGCGTCTCATTTGTTCAAACATTGACCTCATTACCGAAACCTTTGTACAAGTGTGTTTACATTTGGCAAATACATTTTTATTGATAGAACTACAAATATACCTATTTGTATGATAAATATTTATTGATAATTTATCTCTTATACAGCGTGTAACAAAATTCGTGTCCGACCCGTCCGATTTTAAAAATTATTACACAAATAGAGCCGACACACCATACCTAATAACCACTTCACGGATCGGACACGAATTTTGTTACATCCTGTATATTTTTGTATTCATCGGTACTGTTTGTATAAGAACAGAATAAATTAATATATACGAAATTTACAGAGTTAACCCAAAATTTATAAGAGCTAATATGTTGATTCATGCTTAAAAACATAGAATAATAACGCTTAGAAGGAGTGTAGGCCCAAGCGAATTGAAGTCATTCAATTAAACCCAAATAGGTTCAATACATTTGACGTCACGTCAGCCGTCACGATAAAGTGTCATAATAAATATCTCGCGCAATTTATTAAAAAATGACTTACTGTGTAGTAAAAGGGTGTCACAACGCTACTCATAAAAAATAAGGAAAAGGAAATCACATTTCACACGTAAGTACTATTTGGCAACTTATAATTTTAGGTTAGTTAATTAAATACATTCATCAAACGATAAAAATAATTTGTAAACAAAAGACGCCATTACAATAAAAATGTTATCAGGTATGGAAAATATATTTACCACGATTGCTTAATATTTTAAACAATAAAAATTTAATAATTATTTAAAATTATTATTTTATATAAATTACATATAAAACATGGATACTGTTCAAATAATTATAAATATTTTTTTTATTTTCTTTATGATTATACATAAAATAAAAGCAACACTAAATAAAATTATTAAATAGGTAAATTAAAAAAAGAGATCATTATAATAATAAAAGCTAAAATTAAATAAATAATTTTGCAATATATAATTATAATACTTTTACGAACAAATAGTATCAATTTCCTCGCTTTATGTAACAGACAATACCATATTTTCAATAGTATTGAATATTCGTGTAACATATCGTGGCGATAAACTTTTAAACTGCATGAACGAACAATTTAATTATTGAATATTATTATTATTTTAAATTGCCAAAAACATTGAATATATATCGATAAACGATTACAAAATTAAATAAGAAAAACACAGTGAATTCGTAGCTATGATTATCGAAATCATTTGTAAATGAAATAACTATGGAAAGGCGAACGATTTATTTGAACCGATTTCGATAAACGGATACTATATTAAAGTTATGTAAGTTAGTTGATGGAATTAATTAATAAAACAATGTATATTGAGAAGGCAATAAAATGAGGTACACGGTCGTTGAAGAAATTAATAAACTTAAGAGAACCCAATTGTTGGAAAATGTGGCTCTACGCTGTTGCGTTCTATGTAATTACTTTCGTTCATGAATATTACATAGCCAGTACTCCGTGGAAAAATGTTTGTTATTTAATAGGTGATTGTTGATAGCACAGTAATAAGTACGTAAACGCCGTTAAGTATATTTAGGTCAAGTTGTTTTTACCTTGAACAAGTATTTCCAATTAACCTGCTTAATATTCTCCGCTTACAAAGATATGATAAAGGGGTTACCGCTTACCCTTATTATTAAAGTGTATCGGTTGTATATTGTTGTAATGATACACTGACGGCCTTCCTTATTAACGTTGCTTAGCAGCTGTCTAGTTAAACACAGATTTCGCTCTATCTGCCTTTTTTCGCTTTAGAGTAGGCTATATATAATTGCAAAAACTAAAATAATTAACTGCTGAAAACCCTTGGCGTATCAATAACATGGTGCACAATGATATGCGTGCGTGCGTTTACATATATTATTGCTTATATTATTATCATTATTAACATATTATATGAAATCGCGTGAATTTGACAAGATACGTGACTTTTTTTGGTTGTTATTATTGTAACAATTAGGTATTACTAATAAACGTTGCTTAGTGACTGTTAAGTTAAAGACTGGTTTCGCTCTTTCTTTCATTATTGATCATATATTTGACATTTCAAAGAAGAAGACGGCATTATTTAACTAATCGCCCACTAAACAATATGTATAAGTTAGACCGTTTAATTTTAATACGAACCTTTTTTTTGTAAAATCACCTAGAGCACAGATATTGATATAGATTTACTGGTGGTAGAGCTTTGTGCAAGCGCGTCTGGGTAGGTCCCACCCACTCATCAGATATTCTACCATAAAAAGCAGTACTTGTTATTGTTGTATTCCGTTTTGAACGATGAGTGAGCCAGTATAATTATAGGCACACCGCACAAGGGACATAATATTTTTGTTCCCAAGGTTGGTGGCGCATTGGCGATGTAAGCGATGGTTAAAATTTATTACAATACCAATGTCTATGGGCGTAGGTGACCACTTACCATCAGGTGCCCCATAAGTTCGTCCGTCTATACATTAAGTAAAAAAAAATTTGATGTATGTATGAAAGTAATAAATATGAAAAATTAATATTACATTCAAATGATTTAGAGATTAAAAATGTATTTCTAAATTTAAAAATTAACATCGCCTTATCTCCCTAACTAACAAATCTTGAAAGGTCAAAGAACATTTCGACTGCCAATTGACAAATGGATTTGTATCGTAATAGCTTAGACAAACGTAACACAGTGAATTATGGATATTGAACTGAAGGGTTTCCTTGTAATAAAATAATTTAAATTAACAGTGAATTATATACTCGTAAATTTATGTCTATGCGTGCCTACTTGTAATATAAATTGCATTATATTTAATAATACATTTGAAAGTTAAAATATCTATGAGAAATACAAAGAGCTTCGTAATAATATATCGATATGTTCCGATATGTAATTGAAAATTATATGGCAGCTATTCGGTGAGTGGCTGCACTCCCGTTAGTGCAAATGGTTAATTAAAATACATGACGCAATGCGTGTTCTCGCGCTATGGAATCATATCGTTGGTAACGTAATATAACAGCGGCAACGAGCCGGTTCCTGAAGGCGGCTTGTGCCTGTTAACGGGGAGGATAATAATAGTTTTTGAATAACAATTTCATTTAACATTGATCAGATTTTAATTTATCCGAGGATAGAAAACCATTCAATACAGCTATAATGATATTAAAATATATTGTCAAAACATTATATAACAGATATTGCGTGGCAAAATCTAAAAAAAATGCTAGTGGTTAGAATGCGTGAATCTTAATCGATGATCGTGGGTTCAAACCCGGGCAAGTACCATTAAAGTTTCATGCGCTAAATTAATGTTTATAATTCATCTCGTACTTGAAGGTGAAGGTAAACATCGTGAGGAAACCTGCATGCATATAATTTCACAGAATTTCACCCACATTGTATTTCACCAACCTATGCGAGCAGCGTGGTGAAATAAGCTCCAAGGAAACCTTTTCCTCAACTTAGCTTTAACGTTTGTATGCAAGAAGTGTTCTATATTATTTAATGCATCTTATATGTTTCATATAGTTGTATTTTTACATAAAGCCGCTAACGTAGTACTACCTACCCATATTTAGTACTGTTCTGTATTAAATTTCTAAATTTAATATAAAAATATATTATATCACAAAAGTTTCGATTATCCGAAATTAATTATATGTTGATATTGATTCAATGACCATATTACATATAAGATAGAATTTCGCACCAAGATATTGTGTAACCTTAATTACAAATCTAAGACAATATAAAATTAGTACTAAAGTGAGACTCGGGGCAGCTTTTACAGCTTTTAATACGTTAAAAGACAACAGCTACAAGTAATTGTTTTCCTCGTGTATCTCCATGGAGGTTTAATCTCAAATCACACAAGGAATGCCATTCAGTCGTCGGTGTATAATAGCGTAATTCTCCGCATTGATGTTGAATTTGCTCCGACGGTACTCACTAATGAAATACGAGTACAACCAACCACAGTAACAGAAGCTTTTGTTTTTATTTCATTCATAATCAATCCATAAAAAAGAAGTATTCACATTAAGACTACACTTAAATAAATAATGTAATGTGCTGTGGAATTTTGATTTGGGATAATACAGCAGATATGTTATTCCTTTCAGAAAAGCGCAACTTATAACCTAGGCCATAAAGTTTAATAAATAAATTTGACTTGTTTATACAATATAACTGAAAAATTTCACGTACAAAGATTAATATAATTGTAGTATTTTAAATATTATTACATATATAGAACCGACACACGATACCTAATAACCACTTCACGGGTCGGACACGAATTTTGTTACATCCTGTATAAGTTGGAGTGAACTAAGGGATCACTAAAGCGGTTAATACTTGAAGTACTCAGCGGTACCGTATTAGGTAAGCTGTATGTATATAAGCCTATTTTCCGGTTCGGTTCACACCGTACGATCCAGTTTCAAAATTTACGGTCTGTCTAAAACCAACCACTAGAGAAGAATCGATTATTCTTTTCCTCTATATATGTATAAAGATCAAGAGTATCTGTGTTCATATTGTTCCTGATTAAAACCAATTTATATTTTATTTATTTGTTTAATAGTTCATAGTAATACAGATCTATAACCGATACTTAGAAAGTTCATACAATGAAATAATATTTTAGAAAAACAATTTAAACAGATATAAAAATTTAATGTAATATTTATACCAACACATTAAAAGAAATATTAAATGACAAATAAAATTATCATTTAAAATATACAATTGTACACAAAATTCGTAAATGTAGTCCACTTTCGGTCACAATTCTTCTATAACTGCACACATTGTGACAATATTCACAACAGATGTCTAGACTCTGCGCAGCATAAATAGTAGTTTTTTGTAATCTGGAATTTTACGAGCATGTCTAGCGGCAACATACAAATCAGAACTGTCACCCTATTAGCATTAAACCAGCTTTTGTAAGCAAAATTCTGTTTTAACTGATTCTTAGTAAATCAAAATACTGGAGTACTTTTAATAATAAATTAATTGTTTATAAAATAATTCTTAGAATGCTAATTATTATGTTAAAGTCCAACAAAAAAAAAATATTTTGAAATTATTTAATTAAAAATTCAACTGTTGCAGAGTTTTTTATATGAAACTGTAATTCGTGATTATCATTAATTACGTACATTATAATTATAAGTTACACACATTAATATTTAATTTCCAAAATTAATGGATAAAGTGCATTTGAATTTATGCATGTATCACAATAAAGCTGTACTAACTTTTAATTAACAGCTCCATTAGCCGGTAAGACGTTCCTTACCGGTGATAATCAGCTATAACTGGCTACAACCGGTCATAACCAACTAGACCGTTACTGGATTAGTCTTGCTGAAACTAATTCAAACACATATAATGTGCATCTATGTTATATGCCACATGATTTATATTTATGTCAAATGAATTATATTTATTAAAATATAATATCAAGATGCTGTAAAGTAAATAACAATATGTGTGTTATAAATTTTATGAATATATTATTTCAAATATCATCCGTCATATTGTATTTAATGTTCTTTTATAGACTTTTTTATTTCAGACATATTATTGCTAGATAAATTAATTAAATGTATATAATAAATATTATACACATTAACAACATTTATAAAATATATATATATATATCTGTAGTAGAATAACTTTTAACGTTAAAAAGTACATAGTGATTTTATCGCGCTTAACGAATCAGTTATACAATTTCCTAGCATAACTAAAGCGGGAATTTCGTTGCTAGTATTACTGCTCAAACTAACTCAGTAATTCCTTTACAAACATTAAACTTATGATAGATGTCTTCCCCGTCTCGTAATGACTCGGGATCTGTAGCCGTCTTAGGCTGTTTGTACCTAAAACTCCCATTACTATTTTAATTAAATAACCACTTGCTTAAGATATTATTCCAAGCTTCCAGATGAATCTAATGAATAGACTTTAACATTTCTATTTTGTTTAATAAAGAGGCTCAATTTTAAATAAAAAATTTCGTGTTGATAACATTTGTACTTATAATTCATCATTTGATCGTGCTGTAGGACCATTTTTTCATTTTGCAGGTGGCATATGTCAGTTTCAACGTCTAACAGATGCAGAAATGTTTCTACCTAAAAAAGTTGAAAGCGATCGCCCAGAGCAATATAGGCGGGTCATTCCGTAGTTTCATGCAAAAAGCGTATCCAGACAAATTAAGTCATGAATTTTTTTTAAAAATATTTTTTTTTTTTAGGAATCGGGTTTGGAATTAATCTTTTTAAAAGTAGTATTTCTAATAATATACTTTTACTAATTAGTTTTCTTTAAAAAGATGAAAACCTATCTGTAAAATCATTCCTCTCGGTTTCCAACTAGGAACCACAGCTCATTTTTAAATCGTTTTTTTTTAATCTTGCAAATAACAACTATAATAACTACGCAATATTAAAACTAAACTCAAGACCTATCGAAAAAGTATTTTGAATAAACAGTTAAGGTAGTACAATTAATTAAATAAATATGTTTAAATTTGTCACAAAAATAATTTCATTACCATCTTTACTCTAAAACTTAACTTCTGTATATGATTTAGACGTTTCTAAGAGCGGTTGCAAGTCGCAACGTGTTTCTGCCTATCATTTAACCGAGGCCACTGAGCGAGGTGGACGTACGCCTGTCGCTGTCAGAGTTGTTCGAGATATTTATATTGTTTTAAGTGCTTCGTCAAGAAATCGCGTCATTGCATTCTTTCAATTTCACAAGGTACTATAACATACAACTTATTATTTTTTCGAAAAAAATATGTAATTATTATTAACTTCGATCTTATTTTACAATAAATCGTCTAATGTCAAGGTTTATAAAGATAACACCGAAAATATTGAAATTTTTCATTCATTTCTATTTCATTCCTATCCGTACCATCCATTTTTGTACTGGAAGGTAATTAACTGCTTTGGAAGGAAATGAAAAATATTTATGTAATTTAAAGCTAAGACTTTTATTCAATTTGTAAAAGAATATTTATATAAATTATTTTATATATGACATTCTTTATGCCACACCTTTTTCAGTACAGAAATGGCAAAAACGCGTAAAAAAATGACTAGGGAAGAAAAATTAGCAAAAGACAGGCTACGTAAAAGAGAAAATTATATGAAAATAAAAAACGACCCAGAGCTGTATTCTATACAGAAAGAGAAGGAAAGAACTAGATATTTAGAAAGAAAAGAAAAGAAAAAGGTTTGTAGTATTCAAGAAATGACTCCAAGAGCACAACGAGAACAAAGAAGACGTTGGAGAAAAAATACACAAAACTATTTAAAGAAGAAGCAAGAACAGAAAAATGTACAAAAAATATTAATAGAAAATTCACCTCCAGACAGTGAGTCGGAGATCAATGTCAACCCAGACCCTCCTAGATCAGATCCCTTGTCGCTTGCTCAACCGGAATCATCTCCAAATAATCAAAATATAAGATTAGCTAAGTTCAATAATGCAATAAGGCGCATGCGCTACAATCATATGAAGACTGTAAAGAAACTAAAAGATGAAATTAATAAACTAAAAAGAGAAAAAGATGCTTTGCGTAAACAAAGTAATATAGCTCAACCAGAATATGCCTCTGTCGAAAAAAAAGTTGAAGAAGTTTTAACTTATATAATACCAGAAAAAAAGAAAGAAGTAAAAAAACAACTGCTTTTTAGTGAAAGCATATCTCAAAATGTACAAGACAGCTATAAAGCGATTACTAAAAAGAAAAAGAGACATTTTGCAGGACAGATCATTCATAATGAAGAAAGATTGAGAAAATACAAGCTGCTTCATAAGTTGCCATTTGTTCGGAGAAATAAGAACATTACAATACAAAAAAAACAATCATTGATAAATCAGATTCATTCCTTTTTTGAAGAAGACGCAAATAGTAGAGTTGCTGCGGGGAAAAGAGAATTTATAAAAAAGAGTGGCCTTAAAAAACAAAAGCGTTACCTGACTGATACTTTAAAAAATTTGCATGAAAAGTTCTTGAAGGAGCAAAGTAATATAAGCTATTCAACATTTTGCAAATATAGACCCTATTGGGTAGTTTTTCCTAATCCAGACCGAGATACTTGTCAGTGCAAACTACATTCAAACGTAAATTTTCTAATTAAGGCTTTGAATTCTGCAGAAATCATCACCGAAACTACTGGAACAGACGTTATTAAAAGTCTTTGTTGTGATATAAACCAAGACTGTTTTGAACGTACATGCAAAATGTGCGTCAGTAAAGTTTTAAATTATCATGAATTTCAAAATACTAAAAAAATTAAGTTTTATCAGTGGGTTGTAGAGAAAAAACCATATACGGTGAAAAATGAGATAAAAAAGATTAAAATAGTAACAATAAAAAAAAGATTTGAAGAATATCCTCGCGACATTATTTACAAATTAGAAACAATGTTGGTTACATTCTTTAAACATAACTTAAACATTATAGTGCAATATGAGGCTATCAAGCAATTGAAACAAAATTTAAAAGACAACGAGATACTTGTGCACATAGACTTTAGTGAAAATTATTCCTTAAAATATCATCAAGAGATACAATCCTTCCACTTTGGAGGAAGTCGCGAACAAGTTTCCTTACACACAGGAGTTCTGTACTATAAAAACAGTCAGACCTATCAAAAAAAATCGTTTTGCACAATAAGTGACTGCTTAAAACATGACGCTGGAGCCGTATGGGCTCACTTATGTCCTATTTTAAAGATGGCTCATGAGCTAGTGTCTTTTAAAATTGTCCATTTTTTATCTGATTCCCCGTCTAGCCAATATAGAAATAAAAATATTTTCTACATGGTTACAAAATTAAAAGACACTATACCCAGTATCAATAGAGTAACATGGAATTTCCAAGAATCTGGCCATGGCAAGGGTGCCCCAGATGGCATAGGCGCAGTGGTCAAACGTACGGCCGATAATTTTGTAAAATATGGTGGAGATGTTGGTTCCTTCGAAGATTTTGCGACTTTGATAATTAAGTATATACCAAATGTACATTTTGCTATAGTAACAGAAAATGACATCGTACAAAAAGAATTCCCACCCAATGTTCCGGGATTTAAAGGAACGCTGCAAGTTCATCAAGTCGTGTGGACGACTGATCGAAGTAAAATTATAGTTTTACGACGTCTTAGCTGTTTCGAATGTCAAGATTGCAGCATTCCTTGTATTCATAACAAACATTTAGGCTATCTTTATTTTGATAATTACGGTGAAGCACTGGGAGATCAATTTAAATCGAATCGAGCCCCAAACGTCAATAACACTTCACTGGGCATAGATACGTCCATAATTTTAAATACTCTACATAAAGCTGATGTTTTGGAAAACTTGAAACCTCTCTCGGGTCCAATCGATTTACAGCTCTCACCTTTGGCAAATACTCCTTCAACATCAAGATCACCAAAAATTAAGATTTTATCCGATGTCCGTTTAAATTGGGAAAACAAAAATTTTTATAAAACACCAAATAATGTAATTACAAAAAATCTAAAGTCATATAATACTAAGCACCAGCTACAATTCGAAGCGTTTATCCATTCAAATAAATCAGAAAAAGAAAACAATTACAATAATGTGTTTGACTCAGATGACAGCGGCGAATTCAATATTTTTTAAATTGTACTGTCTGTGATTGCTTTTGAATGTGATTTTACTTCCAAAGATCTATTAATTACTATTAGGTAAGAATTATGACTTGCTTGATAATAGCAATAGCAATTATTATAATTAATGATATATCCTATCTTTTAAAGATCTATATTATATTAAGGCATTTTAGGAGACTTTTTTATGTTGTGTAACGTCAATGTGACTATTCTCAAAAGGGTGCAAATTCCTTATCTTGCATACGCTTGTAAGAAATCTGTTAAATATCTAGTACGTTATTATTGTTTCAGTAAGTAAATTTTTATTCATTGTTTTTATGTGATAGTGTAACTATAATAATGTGATTATGCCTAAAACATAAGGATTTATATTATGTTACTTTAATTGACCATTGTATTGATTAATAAAAGACTGTAAGTCATGGTTGATTGTGCAATGTTAAGTTTCAAGAGACAAGAAGTCTCTTGTTCATGTTATTTAGTTAAAAATCTTACCAAAAGTTAAGTTTTTATTATATGTTACTGAACCATTTATTTTGAGTGATTGAAATAAACTTAAACAGAAATAAACATGTTGATTAATAAGTGCATATTGTCCTTTTCTTCTTTTGAATAATTACTTGTTTTACAACTAAATAATTTCGTTACATTACCATCCCAGCTTATATCTTTACCATCCCACCTGATTTCATTATAATCCTTCACCTTTTCATCACCATCCATCCGTTAAATTTGAAGAATTATTATTTCAGTAACTAAACGAGATAAAAAAGTGCCTCCTATATTTTATTAATCTATTGGCAATCTTTACTCCATTATTTGTAAGAAAAACGTGAAAAAATGAGTTTTTTTTTTCGTCCGCGGAACGTTAAAATTTGCACGAAACGGCGGAATCAACCAGGCCGCAGATACATTTTATTTGTTAGTTCTCTTTTTTGTACATTCATAATTTAAAAAAAAAAAACTTTATTGGATTGTTTTTTCAAATACTTGTAGTAAATAAAAACAAATATTAAATGAAAAAGTTATTACAATAGTAAATATAATTTATATATCTAATATATTTGGATAAGCAAATAAAAACATTTTATATTTTGTTTAATCTTTTTTTTCTCTTTTCATTATTATTTTGTTTTATATGTCTATCAACAGTGAATGTCATCAATAAAGTTATACTCTATTCTAAAATATGTATTCGACAACGTATTTTAGATTGGAAATCTAATTTAAATTTTCATCATGGAATGGTCAATCTCACCCAATAAATAATCAATAGCAATTGGTTGATTCCGCCGTTTCGTGCAAATTTTAACGTTCCGCGGACGAAAAAAAAAACTCTTTTTTTCACGTTTTTCTTGTAAATAATGGAGTAAAGATTGCCAATAGATTAATAAAATATAGGAGGCACTTTGTTATCTCGTTTAGTTACTGAAATAATAATTCTTGAAATTTAACGAATGGATGGTGATGAAAAGGTGAAGGATTATAATGAAATCAGGTGGGATGGTAAAGATATAAGCTGGGATGGTAATGTAACGAAATTATTTAGTTGTAAAACAAGTAATTATTCAAAAGAAGAAAAGGACAATATGCACTTATTAATCAACATGTTTATTTCTATTTAAGTTTGTTTCAATCACTCAAAAATAAATGGCCCAGTAACATATAATAAAAACTTGGTAAGATTTTTAACTAAATAACATGACAAGAAGTCTCTTGACACTTAACATTGCACAATCAACCATGACATGTCTTTCATTAATCAATACAATGGTCAATTAAAGTAACATAATATAAATCCTTATGTTTTATCATAATCACATTATTATAGTTACACTATCACATAAAAACAATGAATAAAAATTTACTTACTGAAACAATAATAACTGACTAGATATTTAACAGCTTTCTTGCAAGCGTATGCAAGATAAGGAATTTGCACTCTTTTGAGAATAAAGTCACATTGACGTTACACAACATAAAAAAAAGTCTCCTAAAATGCCTTAATATAATATAGCTCTTTAAAAGATAGGATCATAATACTTACCTAATTGTAATTAATATATCTTTGGAAGTAAAATCACATTCAAAAGCAATCACAGACATAGTACAATTAAAAAAATATTGAATTCGCCGCTGTCATCTTAGTCAAACACATTATTGTAATTGTTTTCTTTTTCTAATTTATTTGAATGGATAAACGCTTCGAATTGTAGCTGGTGCTTAGTATTATATGACTCTAGATTTTTTGTAATTACATTATTTGGTGTATTATAAAATTTATTGTTTTCCCAATTTAAACGGACATCGGATAAAATCTTAACTTTTGGTGATCTTGTCTTTCTTGATGTTGAAGGAGTATTTGCCAAAGTTGAGAGCTGTAAATCAATTGGACCCGAGAGAAGTTTCAAGTTTTCCAAAACATCAGCTTTATGTAGAGTATTTGAAATTATGGACGTATCTATGCCCAGTGAAGTGTTATTGACGTTTGGGGCTCGATTCGATTTAAATTGATCTCCCAGTGCTTCACCGTAATTATCAAAATAAAGATAGCCTAAATGTTTGTTATGAATACAAGGAATGCTGCAATCTTGACATTCGAAACAGCTAAGACGTCGTAAACCTATAATTTTACTTCGATCAGTCGCCCACACGACTTGATGAACTTGCAGCGTGCCTTTAAATCCCGGAACATTGGGTGGGAATTATTTTTGTACGATGTCATTTTCTGTTACTATAGCAAAATGTACAATTGGTATATATTTAATTATCAAAGTCGCAAAATCTTCGAAGGAACCAACATCTCCACCATATTTTACAAAATTATCGGCCGTACGTTTGACCACTGCGCCTATGCCATCTGGGGCGCCCTTGCCATGGCCAGATTCTTGGAAGTTCCATGTTACTCTATTGATACTGGGTATAGTGTCTTTTAATTTTGTAATCATGTAGAAAATATTTTTATTTCTATATTGGCTAGACGGTGAATCAGATAAAAAATGGACAATGTTAAAAGACACTAGCTCATGAGCCATCTTTAAAATAGGACATAAGTGAGCCCATACGGCTCCAGCGTCATGTTTTAAGCAGTCACTTATTGTGCAAAACGATTTTTTTTGATAGGTCTGACTGTTTTTATAGTATAGAACTCCTGTGTGTAAGGAAACTTGTTCGCGACTTCCTCCGAAGTGGAAGGATTGTATCTCTTGATGATATTTTAAGGAATAATTTTCACTGAAGTCTATGTGCACAAGTATCTCGTTGTCTTTTAAATTTTATTTCAATTGCTTGATAGCCTCATATTGCACTATAATGTTTAAGTTATGTTTAAAGAATGTAACCAACATTGTTTCTAATTTGTAAAAAATGTCGCGAGGATATTCTTCAATCTTTTTTTGATGGTAACTATTTTAATCTTTTTTATCTCATTCTTCACCGTATATGGTTTTTTCCTACAACCCACTGATAAAACTTAATTTTTTTAGTATTTTGAAATTCATGATAATTTAAAACTTTACTGACGCACGTTGTGCATGTACGTTCAAGACAGTCTTGGTTTATATCACAACAAAGACTTTTAATAACGTCTGTTCCAGTAGTTTCGGTGATGATTTCTGCAGAATTCAAAGCCTTAATTAGAAGATTTACGTTTGAATGTAGTTTGCACTGACAAGTGTCTCGATCTGGATTAGGAAAAACCACCCAATAGGGTCTATATTTGCAAAATGTTGAATAGCTTATATTACTTTGCTCCTTCAAGAACTTTTCATGCAAATTTTTAAAGTATCAGTCAGGTAACGCTTTTGTTTTTTCAGGCCATTCTTTTTTATAAATTCTCTTTTCCCCGCAGCAACTCTACTCTTTGCGTCTTCTTCAAAAAAGGAATGAATCTGATTTATCAATGATTGTTTTTTTTGTATTGTAATGTTCTTATTTCTCCGAACAAATGGCAACTTATGAAGCAACTTGTATTTTCTCAATCTTTCTTCATTATGAATGATCTGTCCTGTAAAATGTCTCTTTTTCTTTTTAGTAATCGCTTTATAGCTGTCTTGTACATTTTGAGATATGCTTTCACGAAAAATCAGTTGTTTTTTTACTTCTTTCTTTTTTTCTGGTATTATATAAGTTAAAACTTCTTCAACTTTTTTTTCGACAGAGGCATATTCTGGTTGAGCTATATTACTTTGTTTACGCAAAGCATCTTTTTCTCTTTTTAGTTTATTAATTTCATCTTTTAGTTTCTTTACCGTCTTCATATGATTGTAGCGCATGTGCCTTATTGCATTTTTGAACTTAGCTAATCTTATATTTTGATTATTTGGAGATGATTCCGGTTGAGCGAGCGACAAGGGATCTGATCTAGGAGGGTCTGGGTTGACATTGATCTCCAAGTCACTGTCTGGAGGTGAATTTTCTATTAATATTTTTTGTACTTCTTTCTGTTCTTCCTTCTTTTTTAAATAGTTTTGTGTATTTTTTCTCCAACGTCTTCTTTGTTCTCGTTGTGCTCTTGGAGTCATTTCTTGAATACTACAAACCTTTTTCTTTTCTTTTCTTTCTAAATATCTAGTTCTTTCCTTCTCTTTCTGTATAGAATACAGCTCTGGGTCGTTTTTTACTTTCATATAATTTTCTCTTTTACGAAAAGACAGGCTGCCTTTTGCTAATTTTTCTTCCCTAGTCATTTTTTTACGCGTTTTTGCCATTTCTGTACTGAAAAAGGTTAAAATGTGGCATAAAGAATATCATATAGAAAATAATTTATATAAATATTCTTTTACAAATTGAATAAAAGTCTTAGCTTTAAATTACATAAATATTTTTCATTTCCTTCCAAAGCAGTTAATTACCTTCCAGTACAAAAATGGATGGTACGGATACGAATGAAATAGAAATAAATGACAAATTGCAACATTTTCGGTGTTATCTTTATAACCCTTAACATTAGACGATTGATTGTAAAATAAGATCAAAATTAATAATAATTACATATTTTTTTCGAAAAAATAATAAGTTGTATGTTATAGCACCTTGTGAAATTGAAAGAATGCAATGACGCGATTTCTTGACGAAGCACTTAAAACAATATAAATATCTCGAACAACTCTGACAGCGACAGGCGTACGTCCACCTCGCTCAGTGGCCTCGGCTAAATGATAGGCAGAAACACATTGCGACTTGCAACCGCTCTTAGATACGTCTAAATCACATACAGGTGTTAAGTTTTAGAGTAAAGATGGTAATGAAATTATTTTTGTGACAAATTTAAACATATTTATTTAATTAATTGTACTACGTTAACTGTTTATTCAAAATACCTTATCGATAGGTCATGAGTTTAGTTTTAATATTGCGTAGTTATTATAGTTGTTATTTGCAAGATTAAAAAAAAACGATTTAAAAATCAACTGTGGTTCCTAGTTGGAAACCGAGAGGAATGATTTTACAGATAGTTTTTCATCTTTTTAAAGAAAACTAATTAATAAAAGTATATTATTAGAAATACTACTTTTAAAAAGATTAATTCCAAACGCGATTGCTAAAAACAAAATATATTTTTTTAAATTTTTCATGACTTAATTTGTCTGGAAATGCTTTTTGCATGAAACTACGGAATGACCCAATTACACAAATACAAATGATAGGCGTCATTGTTAAACGATTATTCCTGTGGCTCCGAATGGACTGCGATTATTTCAGTAGTTACTGGATTTAGTGTACATATTCCGCTTTAGTATACCACACTGTAATCTCGCATAAAACATTTATTAAAATAAACCCACTTATTCAAAGCGACCGCATTGAACCTAAAATATTTCATAATTATGACGTGCCTTTTGAACTTGCAATATAACATTGAAAATTTAATGACGCTATGAATTTGCAATAAGCCTAAACATCGCACTGTCACGCACGACCTTTATAAATTGTCAGTTAAAATTAGAATATGTCGCTAACGATAAACCTACAAAGTACTTACTTGATAATTCTGATATAACTTCCTAATAATCATGTTATTTCCACAAAGCGACTGATTTGAATAGTGGTATTGTACATTCTTATACTAAAAACTATATGAAATGAGTTTTTACCTTGTCGACGTTAAGCGGCTTTAATATACACGCCGTCGCGATCTCTGCGAGAAAAATACTTATACCGTCATATATTTTATATCCAATCTTTCAGTCTTCATCCAACTTTTTGACAAATATTTAACTTTATCTACTAAGTATTTATTACATTGGCCACGGTTTTATGTTATGTATATTCTGAAAAAATATGACATTATTAGTACGTAATCTTAGGTAGTTATGCGAGAATCAAATGCAAGTAATTTCCGTATATTACATATTTGTGCTGTTTTACAACTGACACATTTGGACCTTGAAGTAATAGTGTAAAAACGGTAAAACTTCGGCAAACTTCTCCTGGAATTGGGAGCGGAGAATAGGGGGAGAGTAAAGGGGGGTTAGTCCCCTACTCCCCGACATCACTCCCATTAGCAGGTAATGCACCGTTCATGAGAAAATTTAAAAAATAAATCTTGTAAAACTAACCTGAAAATTATATTTACCGCCAAAAAATCAATTGTAACGGCTCCGGCGTTACATGAATATAACATAAAAATGATTATATATTTTGTTAATTCAAGTAAAACCTCAAGATCAGTGTTTAAAATAACAAATAATCACTTAATCACTACGAGCGTTGTTTGCATTCACATCTTGTCATAAAAAATTTTGTTAATTTTTACTCGTCACTTGACAGTTGACATTCATGGGCACAGATTATTTTTCGAAAATCAAGTTAGACTAAGAACTTAAAAGTACTGCCAAAAAACCTAGATTGTATGAAATTACATGTATATAAAAAATCACTACGATTCGGTTCTGGCACTTCGCCGGCCGCTACCGCGGCACGCTCGCTTCGCTCGCTCGGCTCGTGCGATGTACTTTAAAAGTAACCTAACATAACCTAACCTAAACATATATAAACCATAGAGACGTCTTTATCGCACGTTTACTTTATCTATGTTATTTTTTATCTATGTTGTTGTTTACAGTAAATGACAGCAATGTTTTTTTCGTATTTAACCCATTTCGAGGTTATAAATGTTTTTCTTAATTTTCTCAAAAATAGTGCATTTCCGTTTACTGTGAGTATTATTTCTATGATCAGGGACCAAAGTTCTACCAGATACAACACATTTTCACCTCAAACTTTTGCAGAAGTCTGTCGAAGCGCAACCGTAAAAACAATTCTAAAATACTCGAATCTAACAAGTCTTATCGCCTCCACCGTTAGCAGAAAGGCTGGTTCATTTTCGCTCAGATAATCTGAATTTTAGCGGGTCTGGGTAGGTACCACCCACTCTTCAGATATTTTACAGCAAAACAGCAGTACATGGTATTGTTGTGTTCAGGTTTGAAGGGTGAGTGAGCCAGTGTAATTACAAGCACAAGGGACATAACATCATAGTTCCCAATGTTGGTGGCGCAGTGACGGTCATGTTGTTGTTTTTTAAAGAAATGTACAAACTACTATCTATGGGCGTTGGTGACCACTTACCATCAGGTGGCCCATATGCTCGTCCACTAACCTATACAATAAAAAATAAAATTTTAAAAAATTGCGATTCAACAGGGAAATGTTGTTAGCATTCTTGCCAACAATCCACGCGGTCTGATTTGTGTAATACCTATTTTTAAATAAGGATTTTATACCTTAATTAAAGACTTATGTTGAACTATTAAAGGTTTAAAAAAGGTTTAAAGGGTATTTTTTTAATTTAATTGTCTGTTTTTATTATATCTAGAAGCTTTATTACAGTAATAAAACCATTTATTTAGTATATTTCCTCAAATTTTATTGTAAACCACATAACTCTATTATATTATTTTTCCAAATCATTTTTTTTTAATGTTTCATTATTATTTAAGATACTTATTGTCATTTTTGCGTGTCGTGGTTATGTGTACTTTTATCCTTACTCATAATGAACTCCTACTTGATAATATTACTATATAAAACATAATACAAATGTTGTATTTTACTTTAGTCTTTTTATAATGCTACTTCTGTTGAGCTTTGTTACGTCATTTAAATGTACCGTGAACAATAGAATGCATTCAATTAAAAGTCTTTTACTTAGATTTTGTCGGATTCAAGAGCGATCTTCCTTGAACTCGCATTGTAGCATTTCTAATTAACAGCATAATATTATATTCTGAAAATAGAAGACAAGAAATTGAAATCACAGAAATTGACGCCCAAGTACATAATTATACATATTATTGAAATTATGTCTTTATTAATGAACACACTTATACATGTATACAAGAATGTAATCCATAAATAATAATAATTATTATTACTGTATTATTCAGCAATATTAAACATCAGTAGGTTTTGTTTCTCTTGCAAATATCACCTAATATTTTTTATTAAAAAAGAGTCCTTGTCAAAATGATACCTTCTTTTATTTGGAAAAACGCTTTACGCGTTTCGCCCACGAGAGCAGTGAGGGGGAGGTTTGTGGGACTCGTCGGTGTCCAAGGCGTCGATTGCGCCTCGAACATCGTAATACCCACTAAAAAGGCAGCGGTCCGTCTTAACGAGGAGCGCCACGGGGTCGCTTGCGCATGCTACCGTGACTTCCAAAATGATACCTACTCGTAATAACAATACTTTGTTAAATATAATATCTATATTGTAATATGTATATAATCTATGCTTCCGTTTACATAACTTTCTTTCCTATATGATTATAACTTACAAGGAAATATATTAAGTAGATATATATATTTTTTTTTTCAAACAACTCAGTGGTATCTAATTGTGGCGTAAATACCACGACTTGGAATGATTTTTGATATGAGGCTGCATGTAGCATTTGTATTAAGTAAATGAAACTATTATATACAAGGTATATTCAAAAAAATAAAGAATTGTGTTAGATCTTTTACAATAACACAAATTTAAATATTATCTGTACACTGCGGTCCCTATTAACCCGAAACAGGGTGCGTTGTTATAAAATTTACAGCAGATGCGAGCTACATGCAAATGTCAGTTTTTGTAATCTACAGTTTTTACGAGCATTTTAAGCGATGTCTACTGGCAACACGTGTAAATCAGAATTGCAGTTCACTTCGCATGAAACCTTACTGTTTATAAAATTCATATATATTACTTTAATTCAATGAGAACAATATTTACAAAATGTGTCATTCGTTTAGTTAACGTGCTTTAATATTAATTTATTTATTTATAGAAGACATTATGACATTTAGCGGTATGGCATCGTGCAAGCTCATCTGCGTAGGTGATATTAATCTGCGGCATACCGCCGATGCATCTGAAATTTGGTATAATAACGTATTTTGACTTAATCACGAATATCATAACGATATTGGTCCAAACGCCATTTTGAATTTAGCGTATTTTTGTAGCGGCGAAGAATAAAAAAACTTAATGTCGATCCCTTCATCCAATTTACCGCGGATATTAAAAGCTGCTACCAAATTTCAGATTCATCGGTGGTATGCGCTTTTCGGAAGTTTATTCCTTAGTATGGCTGTGTTCCGGTATGAAGGGTGAGTGAGGCAGTATAATTGCAAACTCAAGGGACATAACATCTTAGTTCAAGTTAGTTGGCGATGCAAGAAATGTTTATTTACTACAGCGACAATATCTATGGATGAAGGTGACCAATTGGTCTATTTACCAGTCCCACATATATGAATACAAATGAAATGTGTACATGTAAAAAAAATTGAAAGACTGGTTACGGAATTTACAAAAACAAAGCGTAGTGTAATATAGACAATTTACATCTGTCATTATTCTAGATCTTATGAGTATATACCGTACCGGAAAACTATGGAATCAAATTAAACAACGATATGGGGCTATCGACATTGGCAATTCCCTTGGTTTTACAAATGCCCATGGGCGACTATAATTACTTAGCATCAGTATGCCCTCGTCAGAAAGCCCACCCTTTTAACCTGCATTTATTTAATTATTGATGTTTTATAAATATTTTATAAAATATTAATGAAGTCTGAATTGGACTTTCAAAGCAATACTTGAGAACACAATAAAATAAATTTTATAATACCACAAGGAGATATAAAAATGTGTCTGTCTCCGTTTTATCTTTTATTCTAAGAATATACTGCGTCGAAGTATATAATAATGCTACACTATCTTTATTTATTATAATAATAAAACTTATTAATTAATTTGTTATCTCGAATAAGAATTCCATAATTAATTACCGATATTCATTTTATATAAATAAATCCAAGGAGCGTAAAATCTGAGAACTGATTTTCAGAAATACCTAAACCTATGGATTTGAACCCAGGACCTCGAGATGTGCACTTTAGCTACACTTTACACTTTAGCTCGCCACTAGACCAACAAGGGGGTGAAACCAGTATATACAAATAAAAAGTATATTTCTTAATATTAAAAATATATTTCTTAATATTAAAAAAAAACTCTTGGACATATATGCATGCATAAATTTATTGAATATCTGATGAGTGGGTTGTACCTACCCAGACGAGCTTGCACAAAGCTCTACCACCAAGTAAGATGAAGATGCGTCAGGTGTAACCTGTTACCTGCTAAAACGAGCCCCGCACCGTTCAACCAATTGAGGTACATAACTAGTTCAGGAATAGTGAAAAAATCTTAGTAAATTATATTAGCTGAAACTCGACTAAATTGCACGAGGAAGCGATCTTTACAAAAGTACGTCGAATATTAACTGAAAATTTGACCACGACAAAGTTGTGCGTAAGATGAGGCCCGCAATTACTCATATAGGTCAAAAGCAGCGTCGTGAGGATGTTTGCAGGAGTTTCCTGAGCTAAGTTTAAATCTTTATTACTACACACTTAAGACAAAGGAATATTTAAAACTATAGACGGATAGACCAAAGGCGGAAAGCGAGGACAGTTTGAGATGCAGAAAAATTACTTGTATAGATGAAAAAATAAGCAACGTTACAAAATCTCGTCTTGAGGATATAACATTCCCTTGTTTCATTCCTCTGTGCTGTTGAATCTCTACCATCTTTTTAATTCCAGATTTGGACAGTAACTAAGCAGCGTTATACAGACATCACAACATCGATATGATATCTGTGCAGTGAGTCAAACGATTTCAATTACTTGGTATCTAAATTAATTTAATTTAGCTGCTCAAAGTTAAGTAGCGCCCAACTAAAGTGTTTGATTTGAGGGACGTTTCAGTATTCGGCCATATGTATACGTCAATAATATATATGCATAATATGTATATGTTGTACAAATAAGGCGTTAAGAGGTGATTCTTTTAAAAGTAGACTGACATAAAATAGCTTCAAAAATAGACTTCTGTAATTATTAATATTTTTCGGCAGTTCTTTCAAATGATAACTATCAATACCGAACAGCTGTTGTCACCTGTTCTTGAACAAAATTTTATTTCAGTCCTAATATTTTATGTTCAGGATTCGTTATACATACAAATATTAAATTATTATTGTTTACTTTGCACTGCTTCGACATTAATTTCCTAACAAAACATAAGAAAAAAAAGTACCGAATATGTCATATATATATATATACGATACATTGCCATAACCTTTGTAGCTTAGATTCGACACAGATGGCGCTTTTGTAGACAGTACGAATAATTAATAGTTTATACCAACTTTCAGTACATTAAATGAATATATAAAATACTATAATTACCTCTGATACAAAATGAAATATTAACTTTTATGTACATTTCTATGACAATAAGTAGCATATTTGTTTTGATTTATTTTTACTCTGTCGCGTCATTTCAACAAATGCTTATTTATTATCTATTACTAACTACTTTGTTGATCTTAAAGTAGATTCCAAACTCGTTAGTTCTTAGAATATCAGTTATGAAAATAGTTAAGCAATAGCAAAAGGATAACAATTAATTTACGATGTGCTAAATTCCTAACAGTGCCTTAAAATTATAGTGCAATATTATCAATAACTCATGAAGTGTTATAAAATCGGACTTATTTTGTTTTCATTATGACGAAGCGCCGAAGAATAGTTCAAGCTGACAAAATAATACAAAATGTTATAAATGTATTTTGTTTATTAATGTTTTTACAATTAAAAGGTAATATTTCATACTTATAATAACAATTTCATTCATTATGGTTGACAATATAAGTCACTAAACTTATTTGTTTATTTACCAGGTTACTACTCGAGCGTAAGTAATCCAGTGTTATTATATACTACGGCTTCCGATATTCGAGTAACGAATACTTCAAAATTAGGCAAAATTAATGCAATAATTAAAGGCTTAGAACAAGGCTCTGCTGTCGATTTTCTATACAGGAAAAATTTAGTATGCTGGTCTGATCAGACCGCGGAATTGATACAATGTATGGAATACAACAACACGCATTCTGGAGAAAAAGTGAGTATATTCAAATTTAAAAACGAAATTAACGTCAATATTATGTTAAAATTGAAACAATTTATTGTATAGATAGTGTTTTTAAATTGATTTGTATTTATAAAGTTTTGTTTCCTTATTTCATTAGCTCTCTTTGATAATGACAAATATTTTTGATTCTTGTCATATTTAGCAAATACTTTTACAGGTGAGGCTAGTATCAAAAGGCTTAATCACTCCAACGGGCATAGCAATCGACTGGTACACAGAGAAAATATATTGGACGGACGGTGAAACTAATAGAATAGAAGTGATAAGTATCGATCAAAAGTATAGAAAAGTGTTGTTCTGGACTGATGTTGATCTGGCTAGAGCTATTGTAGTCGTACCTAAGGAAGGGTAATTAGTGTTTATATAATTGTAAAATAAATAATATAAAAGAACTTACATAAGTTTTTAAATTACATAATTCTAAATTACAGATTAATGTTTTGGACTGATTGTGGTGAAATCCCAAAAATCGAAAGAGCCGGAATGAATGGGGACCCAGCAACACGGAAAGTTATTGTAAAAGATGATATTTTTTGGCCTAATGGAATAACGGTCGACTATAATAACAATCTGATATACTGGGTTGATTCCAAGTTACAGTTCTTCGATGTTATGGACTTCAATGGCAATAATAGAAAAAAAGTTGTTAGGGAGGGCTTGAAATATCCATATGCATTAACATTTTTCAACGACAGGTTATTTTGGATTGATTGGAAAACTTTGTAAGTTTTACTTACTTTTATTATTTATGATATAGTTATATGTAAAAATTTAAAAATTATATTAATATAAGTTGTAGCTACATAGATCAATCTTGTTTATGTATTCTTTATAAAGCAGGCTCCATTCACATAATCATCAAACATATAACAATACAAATGTTGATTAATTGTAAAAGAAACTACCAGTCTCGCTGTAATGAAGCTATTATTTCAGTATCCGATCTGTGAGTTTAGATAGACATTTCTTGTACACTAGTGAGACTCGTGGCCTACTTGACATATTACACATCACTTCATTTTTGGCAAAATTTTTCATATTCAAATTCGTTATCCAGGGATATATACACAATGGATGTTACAACAAATGGTGCTATTAAGGAACTAATCAAATCGGATTCAGTTCCAGTTGATATTAAGGTATTTGACAACAGCAGGCAATCGATGCCCAGTGGAGATTATCCTTGTAAAACCAACGAGGATTGTTCACATTTGTGCCTTTTAGCACCTAATCCACCTGGTAAGCACAAACGAAATAAAATAAATAAATATAAATCTAGTCGCATTAATTACTGTATTCTTGCAACATAAATTAGTTAATAACATCTTTAATTTAACACTTAAGAGTAAAAAAAATTGTTATAAGGGAAAAAAAGTATAAAAAGCATGTTTATCCCTAGAAGAGATTTCTTCTAGCACACCTTATTGTATTGAGTAATAAATCTCTAATTAAATAAAGCCATATTTATAGATTGCCAATTGCTCAAACTATCTGACCTTTTGATTAATGTATGATTTTAATTTAAGTAGATTATAATATTGCTTTTGGTCTTTCAGGATATGTGTGCGCTTGTCCAACCGGTGTAAAGCTAAAGGAGGGTAGTAACACAACTTGTTATGACGGCCCGCAGTCATTTCTGTTAGTAGCTCAAAGATCTGTGATTTCAAGGATATCGCTTGACACGCCGGACTTCACACCCTTTACATTACCTCTGAAGGATTTGAAGAGAGCTCTCACTATTGACTTTGATCCCAAAACTGAATATATATACTGGGCAGATAGTTTGGTAAGCTACTAAAATTGATTTAGATATAAGGCACTATTTTTTTAGCTTATATAGACCGGTGGATATGATGTGAATCTCATCATAAGTTCACCAATTCATATCCATGCAAAGAAAAGCTTCATGTGCTTTATTTTTGTTTATAATTTGTCTCATACTCAGTGGTGTAGGAAAACTTTCAGAGGAAAATACACATATATGTCAGGTTGTATTCTATAGGTTGTGAGCAAAGTCGAGTCCAAACACATGGGTCGATAGTATCATATTGATTCTTTATCATATTGTAAATCGCAATCATTTCAAAATTAGACAAGTCTTGCTGTGTTTCTTCTGCCGACCCTTTTTAGGCCTGGGTATTTTCTGTTCCGATCTGGCGGTAGTTTATCAACAATTAAGCGTAATGCACCCCCATTGTACGCAGTCCAAGACGATATCGCGCGCGCGGCTGGACGGCAGCGATCAGAGCGCGGTGGTGCGCAGCGGCGGCGTGCCCGAGAGCATCGCCATCGACGTGCTGGCGCGCAACCTGTACTGGACCGACCCCGTCGCCGACACCATCAGCGTCGCGCGCCTCGACGGCAGCGCCACCAAGGTAGTGACGCCGTGCCGATACCGACATAATCAGTAAAATATTAAGATAACGTACATTTAGACTTCATTCGTCTAAAGAAAATACAGTAATAGATTATTATAGTTGAGAAAATATATGTTTTATCATAAGTTTACAGTTTTACAAGAATTTGTGTAAACAATAACTCACACTAACCGCTAAGGTCACTCTGTCCCCAGGTCATAATCCACGACGAGCTGTACAACCCGCGCGCCATCGCGCTGCACCCGACTGCCGGCTGGATGTTCTGGTCCGATTGGAACGAGAAGAAGCCCAAGATCGAACGGGCCAACTTGGATGGAACCAACAGAATTTTGCTCATCTCGGAGAAACTCACCTGGCCTAATGGAATTGCATTGGACACTGTGAACAATAAATTATATTGGGGCGATGGAAGAACCCACAAAATTGAGGTAAATTGAGGAACTATCTATGTTCAAAATTTTGCGTTACTGCCATTAAATTGTAACCAAATGCCAATTATTGTTGAGGAAAAAAATATATTCGTGCTAAGTTTATTTTGCCGATTGACATCAAACATGAGGTATTTCTTTCTGAGTCAGTGCTTCTATTTTCAATAAAGATTGAAAGAACTTGGTGGTAGAGCTTTGTGCAAGCTCGTCTGGATAGGTACCACCCACACATCAGATATTCTACCGCAAAACAGCAGTACTTGGTATTGTTGTGTTCCGGTTTGAAGGATGAGTGAACCAGTGTAATTACAGGCACAATGGACATAACATCTTAGTTCCCAAGGGTGGTGGCGCATTGGCAATGTAAGTTAACACCTCTTACAATGCCAGTCTATGGGTGTTGGTGACAACTTACGATCTGGTGGCCCATATGCTCGTCCGCATTACTATGCCATTAAAAAAAAAAAAAGATTATTTGAATTTGACCTTGAAATCAGTAGTTTTATAACAATTACAATATAGAAGGAAGAAATCATTATTTTTTTGTTGATATTCTTCTTATATTTTAAATAATTAATATAAATTCCAGGTGTGCAATATGGATGGGTCGAACAGGCGGGAATTATTATGTAGTTACAGTGATATTTTACACATCTTCGGGTTGACCCTACTCGGCGAACATCTATATTGGACAGACATGCAAAGACGGACATTAGATAGGATCAACAAAGACACAGGTATGTTTGTGATTTTGCAAGATTAGACATTGCTTTCTATTTTACGTTGCAAAAATGTCATAAAACAATTATGACATCTATTTCATAATTGTTTTATACTTACTTGGTGGTAGAGCTTTGTGCGAGCTCGTCTAGGTAGGTACCACCCACTCATCTTCTTCCGCAAAACAGTAGTACTTTGTACTGTTGTGTTCCGGTTTGAAGGGTGAGTGAGCCAGTGTAATTACAGGCACAAGGGACATAACATCTTAGTTTCCAAGGTTGGTGGCGCATTGGCGATATAAGCGATGGTTAGCGTCTATTACAATCCCAATGTCTGGGCGTTGGTGGCCACTTAGCATCAAGTGGCCCATACACAGGTCCGCCTACGTATGCTATAAAAAAAAATAGATTGGTGATAAACTGCTTTAAGTTTTCTTAAATTAAAAAAATTATGAAATCTTTCTTACATCCTGAGAGTATTCATTGTTTCTTATTGCTTAAAGCTATTCGAATAATATATTAATGTATTTTATTACAATATTTGGGTGTTTTGAAAGTTAATACTGTAGAAATCGAAACCAAGATTTTTATTAGAATCAAACCTCCTTCTAAACCATTTTATTTCAGGCTTAGAAAGACAACCTGTTGTGGAACAAATGGCTAATATGATGGGTGTTAAGGCGTTTCGTTTGGGTGAACCACTCGGACATAATCCGTGTGTAGACAATAACGGAGGATGCTCGTATCTCTGCTTTAATAGACCTAATGACTATGTTTGCAGCTGTCCACTTGGTAAGTTACTTTTTTTTAATTACGGAATTCCAATTTTAAAAAGTCTATCACGTTCCTGCAATTGAACATACATACATATAAATATCTACATATGTACCATACTTTTCACGTTGCCAAAATTGGATAATTAAATATTGTTCCGAAATACTTTACGAACGCTTCTTCATTTTTCATACATACCATAAGATTTTACATTACAGAAGAACCTCGATTATCCAAACCAAATGGGACTGAGACCAGTTCGGATAATCGAAACGTGGGTTTTTTTGGGACGAGATCATAATCAACACCTTTTTACATAAAACAGTACATACATATATATATTAAAATTTAACTTGGATATTAACGTTGAAAAATGTCGAATACATTTTGTTATATTTTTTTACACACAATGTATAACAAACAATGTATCTTTCGCACCAATGTTGGGATAATTGAGGGTTCGGATGATCGAAGTTCAGATAATCGAGGTTCTACTGTATATGTATTCCCAATAATTGGTTGATCTCTTAGATATCTTATAGGTCTCAAAGTCTTGGTTATTGATTTATTTTGTCAAACCACATCGCCCACTAGATGATAAAATAGAAAATGTCATTGTCTCTGCTGAGATTGTCTGTGGCCAAAAATATTTGTAAAATATATTTACTATCTTGTACTTAATTAAAATAACAATTTAAAGGTTTGGAGCTAGCTAGCGATCGAAAAACATGCATCGAGCCGGAAGCATTTCTCGTATACAGCAGAAAAAACGTGATCGGTCTGATCAGTATAGAAAATGAGAACAACGACGCTGTGCTCCCGATACGAGAATTGAAAGAAGTCAGGTGAGTAATGATGCTGCACTGTTGAACCGCGACTCTGCCCCCCCCCCCCCCCCGGCATGGGTTGCTCGGTGGTAGAGCTTTGTGCAAGCTCATCTGGGTAGGTACCACCCACTCATCAGATATTCTACCGCAAAACAGCAGTACTTTGTATTGTTGTGATCCGGTTTGAAGGGTGAATGAGCCAGTGTAATTACAGGCACAAGGGATATAACATCTTAGTTCCCAAGGTTGGTGGCGCATTGGCAATGTAAGTGATGGTTAACATCTCTTACAATGCCAATGTCTATGGGCGTTGGTGACCACTTACCATCAGGTGGCCCATATGCTAGTCCGCCAACCTATACAATAAAAAATAAAAAATAATAAAAAACTAAACATGTGCTATAGAATTTTGTTATATATAAATGTTAATTGTAGAAGCTCTCAATCGATAAATATAATTATAACTTTGGCCAAGTAGCTCGTCTAAAGAGCTGAAACGATCCAGTGGTTAGAGCTCCTGAATCTTAAATGAAGGTTGTGGCTTAAAACCCTGGCAAGCACCACTGAATCTTCATGTGATTAATATGTATTTATAACTCATCAGCAGCAGTTAGGAAACAAGCATGCAACATGGTGGAATAAGCTTTTAACCTTCTCACGGAGAGGGTTTACCCTAGCAATGGGATATTTACAAACTGTTTAATTGACTAATTTGTAAAAATTTATGCGATATACGACAAGCCGATTGGCGTGGTTGGTAGATATTTCCTTTCGCACCGCATGTCGTGGGTTCGATTCCCACCCAGGACAGACACATATGTGCATGAACATGTCTGTTTGTCCTGAGTCTGGGTGTAATTATCTATATAAGTATGTATTTACAAAAGAAAATTAGTATATGTAGTAAATCAGTTATGCGGTTTCCATAGCACAAGCTCTGCTTAGTTAGGGATCAGACGGCCGTGTGTGAATAATGTCCCAGGATATTATTATAATTATTAAGTATTAAGTACAAGTATATTTGATACAATATTAATAAAATTACATTTATATTTTTAGTGCATTAGCCGTTCACGTATCAGGCTCAAAGATATATTGGTCCGACAGCAAAACGAAGACGATAAATCGATGCTCTGTAAATGGATCAGACATAGAGAAAATACTGGAATGGATGGGTTTAGTTGAAGGTAAGAAAATCAAACTATTCATAATTGAACATAATCCATATGTATCCAAAAATTTTATGACGAAAATTACATGGCAACACAGGCGCGGGCAATACTGCGATACCTAATAACCACTTCACGGGTCGGACAGGGTTTTTGTTACACACTCTATTTTATTTTTTTATAGAATAGACAAATGGACTACCTGGTGGTAGGCGGTCACCGCCACCCTTACCAATTGGCATTGTAAGGAATATTAACCATCCCTTACATCATCAATGCGCCACCAACCTTAGAAACTATCCGCCTTATTCATAAACTTTATTTAACTGGTGATTAGTTAAACAATATTTTGTCTTATTCTTTCGTATGTCAAATCAATAATGACAGAAAGAGACAAATCAGTGTTTAGCTAAACAGTAACTAAGCAACGTTTATGAATAAGGCCGTAAGACGTTATGTTACCCTATCATCACGCGCGATGTGTTCCTTCACCTCTATTTGGGGTTCTTGATACAATCTAAATAAATAAAAATACTTCTTCAATATAGCATTACTTCTTTTAACTATCTACAAACGAATAAAAATTTCAAAAATTAAAAAATCAGACAATGTAAACTAAATGGGATTTTTTTGCGATATATTTAATTTGTATTGTCAGATTATATATGGAAATGTTTGGGTTAATCTCATATATATATTTTTTCTATCCAGGCTTAGCCATTGATTGGTCCGGTCAGAATATCTATTGGACCGACACGGCAACTCAGCGGATCGAAGTGGCGAGGTTGGACGGATCGAGCAGACGGACACTCATCTGGCAAGGTCTCAAAAAGCCGAAAAGCATCGTGCTCGACCCTCGCAAGGGGTAAGTGATAATATTCCGATTTCAAATCATCTCTCTCCGGATAATATCGTATATTACCATTCGGTAGCGATAGATGGCGTCGATTGCATTCGTCACACTCTCGAATCGTGCTGTCTAGATTCGCCATTGAGTATAAGGTGAGAGAACAGTAGAAAGTTCTGCCTTGGTTTCATTTACCAATTGGTCCCCTCACATTAGTTTAATATAAATACTCTCCTCTTAGCTTTAGCACAGCAGCGGGTCATTTACAGAGTATCCAATAGTGTTGCAGAACAATCGGTAGTTTGACTATCGATAGTTGACCTCGAAAACTATTCAGAATATCGATAGTCCAAAACCATCGATACTATCGATAGATTTTGGTTAAAAGTAATGGGTTTTGCAATACAATCGATACAATCTAATGAATTAGTATCGATAGTATTGCTGTTATCAATAGTACCGTTCACGGCGAGCTATCGATAATATCGACAGTATTGACACGTGACAATAATATCGATAAACTATCGATACCATAACACCTTGCACCTTAACTATCGATAAATAATCGATCGTCCATCGACAGTGGATCACGATCTATACATCGACACGCAACACTCGATTGGCTCACGCGAACGTGACGACCGACGGTTACAGGTACATGTACTGGTCGGAGCTGGGGTCGCGGAGCATCAAGCGCGCCGCCATGGACGGGTCGGGCGGCGCCGTGCTGCTGGAGCAGGCGGGGCGCGCGCACGCGCTGGCGCTGGACGCGGAGGCGCGCGCGCTGTACTGGGCCGCGCTCGACCCGCCCGCGCTCGAGCGCGCCGCCCTCGACGGCACCGCGCGCCGCGTGCTCGCCGCCGACGTGTCCATGCCCTACGCGCTCGCGCTCTACGCCGACCGCGTCTTCTGGGGGGACTGGAACACGGGTCTGTATGCTTTCTGTTTGTGACTGGACACGGAGACAAATAATAATAATAATATCCTGGGACGTTATTCACACACGACCATCTGATCCCAAACTAAGCAGACCTTGTACTGTGGAAATCGGACAACTGATATACTACATACACTACTTTTCCTTTGTAAATAGATACTTATATAGATAATTACACCTGTACTCATGACAAACAGGTATATTCATGCACACAAATGTATTTCCTGGGTGGGAATCGAACCCACGACCTGTGGCGCGAAAGGCAGGTATCTACCAACCATGCCAACGGGCTCGTCAAAAAAAAATACAATAAAAACCGCTTTCAAATGATGGTGACATAATTTCGCGTTAAATTCCAACTGGTGATCTGAACGGTAGCAAGCTTTATATTAAGGCGATGCACACGAAATCGTGTCCTATTTATTTTAGTGTGGACGCTGACCATAATTTTCATGATAGAAAAATATTCCTCTGCCAACTTATGAAATATTAATTATTAAGGCTATAAGGTCATAATGGTAATGTTGTATGCCTATAATACTAAAAATCCCCTTGTCGGCTTTAGGGTACAAGCCGCATATAATCACCCAGGTAGCCGGATAGCTTTCTACTAGTTTCGCTTGCGGTAAAAAATGGGCTGCTACTACAATACCTACAAGCTTAAAATCGTTTCTCATGATAAAACTATATTTCAGGATTAATAGAGGTCGCGAAAAAATCGAACGGCACGAACAGGAAGACGATTCACACACAACTGGATTACATTTCGGACCTGAAGGTGTACCACCGCGGCCGCGACTCGGAGCCAAACCAGTGCGGAGTGGACAACGGGGGCTGCACCCACCTGTGCCTGCCGCTGCCCAACAACGACTACCGCTGCGCCTGCCCCACGCACTACCGCCTCAACCGGGACAACCTCACTTGTTCGGGTCAGTCTCATATAACTCTGTGCACCTTGTTGACATCTACTTGGCTAATTTGATATTCGGATACTTATTATAGTATTCTAAGATTCTTTATATACATCGATATTGACATCGATCAACAAATGCATTCATAGAAGATTCATAGAAGTTCACATCATCTAATATTGATATTCGTAAATTTCCTTAAAACGCAAAACAAAGTATTGCTTACATAACATTACATTTTTTTGGCTTTTTACGTTTGACCTTGAGAGTGTTTCTCTCCGGTTTCTTTAATCGTACCATATTTGACTTTGCTGCCGTTTATGAAATAATTGAACGTAAATCACTATTAATTTTTCACCAAAAACTACATCACACACGATTTGTAGACGACGTATGTTTTGAAAGTTGCAAGTAACTATTAACTATATTATGTGTTTAAATATTTTTAATTATTTCATTGTATTATTTTCAGAACCTGAAGAATTTTTGTTGTTCGCACAAAAAAATGCCGTGGGTCGGATTGTAGTCGCGAACGGAGAGTGTAACGACGCGTTCATACCATTGACCAGTCTCAAAAGTGTGCGAGCCATAGAGTATGACCCTGTCGATAGGTAAAATATAAAAAATAATATTAATAATTCATAAAAATAAATAACAAAATTAATTTTTATTATGAGTTACTAAATTCTAATATCGAAATCAGACTGACTATTGATCAACCAAGTGATAAGATGACACTTCTACATTCTACCCATAGATTAATGTCAATCAATAAAAAAATCCAATACAAATACTGGTTGTATACATTATATCTGTTTATTCTTTTTTTATGGCATAAGATGGCGGACGAGCATAAATGCGCCATCTGATGGTAAGTGGTCACCAACGCCCATAGACATTGGCATTCTAAGAGACGTCAACCATCGCTTACATCGCCAATGCGCCACCAACCTTGGGAACGAAGATGTTGTCTCTCGTGCCTGTAATTACACTGGTTCACTCACCCTTCAAACCTGAATACAACAATAGAAAGTAATGCTGTTTTGCGGTAGAATATCTGATGAGTGGGTGGTACCTACCCAGACGAGCTCGCACAAAGCCCTACCACCAAGTAAAAGTCTATATATATTTATAACAATAATGTATTTACAATTGAATTTGACATGTTGTATTTATTTTTATTAATATATGTGAACTTGTATACATTGCCTCATCGCTTTATTCAACTTCAAGTCCTACCCAAAGGTCGTTTAGAAGAGATCGCTATTTAAGCATTTTGTGACATTTATCTCTGTATGCTATTTATTATACTTTCTCAATAGATATCTCTATTGGATGGATGACGAATCGCATTCAATCCGACGAGTACCAATCTCGTATTCGACCACATCCGCCGTCACGGACTCCACGACAGTCGTCACAGGTCTATCGAGGCCGTTTCACATGGTCCTAGACGTGCTGGGGCGAGCCTTGTACTGGACGTGTCTAGACACGGACTCAATCAATGCAACCTCTATCGACAACAACTCGTCAGTCGGCGTCATATTAAGGGGCGAAAAAATGATGCCAAGGCACTTGGCATTCCATCAAACTAAAAGGTTAGTAGATATTAGTTTGAACTATTGATAATATACAATGTCAATTTATGGATAGAGCCAGCGGTAGGTCCTTGGTCATCATTTTCATGACGAGATTCATAATCATCCGATATGTCCTCTCCATCTAGATAAAGGTCAGGTCTTCAACCTGAAAAATAAATTTTAAAATCACGTTTATATCGTGTCAATACACTCCGACAATTCGTTTAATCGTTCCGATTGCGACCCAGGGTGCTGATCTGGAGCGACGCGGGCTCGGGCGCCATCATGCGCGCCAACGTGGACGGCACCGCCCGCAGCGAGCTGGCGCGCGTGGCCAACGTGACCGCGCTGGCCGTGGAGCAGGCCTCCGCCACCGTGTACTGGGCCGTGGCGCGGCAGATACACGCCATCGACCTCGACTCCGTCGGCAGGTGAGCCCGGCCCCTCCGTCGTAATGTTGTTGCGGCCGTAGGCACTCTCGTCTAATACGTTGCGTTCACTCGTCGTCAGCAAACGAGTGGTGTGGCAGGGCGGCTGGGTGGGCGCGCTGGCGGCGTACGGCGGCTCGCTCTACCTCTGCGGGAGCGAACGGGCGCCCATGCGGCTGCCGCTCCACCGGCGAGACGCGCCCGCCGCTCCGCTCCCGCACCTCGCGCGCCTCGTGGCCGCCGTGCCCGTGCACAAGGTGAGTGCGTCGGCCCCTCGGCCGCAGTAGCCCGTGCGACCCCCGCTGACCCGCCTCGCCGCAGGTGGCACGCGAGCACCCGTGCTTCGGCGGGCGCGCGTGCGGCGGCGAGCCGGGCTCGTGCGGCGCGGGCGGCGCGTGCGGCTGCGGGCTGCACTGCGCCGCGCGCCGCGTCTGCGCGCCCGACCACTTCCTGTGCGACGCGCCCGACGCGCACTGCATCCCGCTCGAGTGGAAGTGAGCCTATACTTTAGTTTAGCTATTCGAACTCACCACTTGTAACCGTTCCGTTGAACCGAATGTATGCGACAGATGTGACGGACAACGCGACTGCCCCGACGGGTCGGACGAGGCTCACTGCGACGCCTGCGCCGGACTACGCTGCGCGGACGGCTCGTGCGCCGCCGCCCTCGGGGCCTGCGCCACCGGCGCCTACTGCGCGCACAAACCGCTACCCGACGCGTTCAGGTACGGAAGAGAAGAAAGAGAAACGAACGAGTCCATCGACACCTTCGAGCCGTTTACGCCCCCCGCCCTCCGCCGGTCGTCGTTTAGTTTTAATTAGGAGATATTCTCGTGTAGATGCGACGAGCGGCTGTGCCTGGCGCCGCGACTGCTGTGCGACGGGCGCGCGCACTGCGAGGACGGCGCGGACGAGGCGGGCGCGGCGTGCGGCTACGTGCACAAGGAGCAGGCGGCGCGCGGCGGCGGCTCGCACGCGCTGCTGGCGTGCGGCGCGGCGGCGGGCGCGGGCGCGGCGCTGGCGGGCGCGTGGGCGGCGCTGCGGCGCGTGCGGCGCGCCCGTCGCCGCCCGCCGCCGCCGCGCGCCTTCGCGCTCGTCAAGCCCGTGCCGCCTCGCGCGCGCTCCGACCGCACCTCCGACGAGTGAGTACAACTGAGAGATATTTCATCATCTTACATAAAAAAAATAAACCGATATGATCTCTTTTGACGATGCAGTCGAAAGCATTTTTGAGACAACTGGATATGAGTTATCGAACGTTTCAAACTTTACAGAAATTATTTAAAGAAATCCGTAATCCATTCACATTTATTGCAAATTAAATTGAAATTTCGTATATTCTTATACGAATAAAAAAAATATTTAAGGATCCCGTTTTCATAAAATTAACGCTTATTAAGTGGCGGCAGATTTTTGACGATCAATAGGAAAATCATTAAATCATCTAGTAAACCGTTACTCATATCGATACGTGTGTCGCCACAGTGTTAACTCCGTGTCCGCCCGCAGGCTGAGCGCGACGGGATCCGGCTCGTGCTCGGGCTCGGCGTCGGACAGCCTGTGCGGCCGCTACCCGCGCCCCACCGCCAACCCCCCGCCGAGCCCCGCCACGGCGGGCGGGCGCCGGCGCGCCTACCGCCACTACCGCGCCTGCAACCGGCCGCCGCCGCCCACGCCCGCCTCCACCGACGCCAACGAGTCGGAGCCCGAGCCCGCCGCGCGCGCGCCGCCGCCCTCGCCCGCGCCGCTTCTCTACTGACCGGCCCCGGTGCGCCGCCTCAGGCACTTCGATGTTCGATGGTTTTGCTAGATAGACGCGCTTAACGAAATAATACCTTAGTCGGCTCTTACGAAACCGAAGGTTGAGATGGGGTGGTTCAATTCTACTTTGACGGAACCACAAATGTCTTTGATTATTAACAACTATTATAGTATGATTTGTTGCCGGGTATGGAATGCGATGACATAGTCGAGTGTTGCTTCCAATCGAGTCAACTTATTTGAGATACATTCTAAATTTCATCAAAAACATACTTCGTTTTGATGGTTCGAGTCGATTGACCACCGAGTCAAATAAATAGTTAAATAAATTATATTTAGAGATACATTGTGTCATATAATACATCTGTACAAAAGTCTTGTTTTGAGTAAGTTCAGGGGGCGGATGCAATTATCAAATGATAATTAAAGTGATTGACGGTGTGCACATGTCATTTGACGTTACTCGGATTACAAGATACGCCCTATGAATTGAACATACGCCTATTCTATATAATTAAATATGTTTATCATATATGTAGGATTTAAATAATCAATTTGAAAACAACCATGCAAACAAATTTTATTGTTAGTGGCCTAGAAATGTTTTTAATAACAGAAATTTGACACTTAGACTATCACTGAACAAACTGCACAAGAAGTTGCAACGATCTAATTGTATTTTAAGAATTTTATTAAAATAGAAACATTAACTAAATAAACAATTTAAACAAGTTTAATAACAACATCTGAAATTATGAACATAGCTTTATTTTATAAAGCCAGCATTCGCGAAGAAAAGATTTTTAGAAAAATCAACTTTAAGAGTGAAGGAATTGCGTTGTTTTTGTATAAATTTTACCCTTACGAAGTTGAGATGGGCAAGCTAATATAGCAACACTAATTGTCGAAAAGTTTTATATGTGAAATAAATACTAACATTTTCTTTACGAAATATTTAAATTCACATAATTAAATATATTATAAATAATTTAAAAGCCTATCAACATATCAAATAGAATATTGTAAATATATAAAAACGAATATCGAACGTCGAATGACATTGATATAAACTACAATATTATGTTAAAATGTAAAAGTACAAAATATGTATGATTAATAACAACTTAACAGAAAAGAAATAACTAAAGATAGAACTCACTCATTGAATGTTTATAATCAAAATATAAAACCTGTATGTCATAATTATTATTGATATGTAACATAGGAGCCATTCATTTATTACGTAAGACGATTTTTACTAGTTTTTGACCCCCTCCCCCTCCTAAATAAGAAAAAATAAGAATAGGCCGACCGCTCCTCCCTTTTTAATATTTATATCACCCCCTAAATCGTCTTACGTAATAAATGAATGGCCCCTTGTTCCAATGTTGCCCCAATGTTCTTACGAACTGCTCTACAGTACTACATGCGAAAGTTACAAATTAACAAGACACTCATTTTAAATATAATACACTCAACAAAGTCCTTATATTAAATAATCACTTAAAAAATAATCAGAAAGTGAAATCTAGATTATACAATTCAATAAATATTTATTAAATAAGTGGATTTCACTAGTTATGTTTATAACTATTATAATATGAGGAAATGCTTTTTTGTTATATATTTTTACTACATATAAAACACCATCATTGTAGATTAGTTGATTTTAAAACTGTTCAAAGCCACAGATTTCGTTTGTAATATTTAGAAGTTGTTTTTTTTTTATATTGTAAATACATAGGTATATACAGGGTTATTAGTAACAACCCCTGCAACCTCGCAGGACTAGATAGCTAACACCATAAGCAACAACATTTGTTCTACGAGTTCGGACATAGCTCAATACATGACAAAAAAATGAATTTCGTTTCTGAAAGAAACATAATATTTTCCATAATATTTTATAAAAGAAACATAATTAATTCTTTTTTTTTTTCATGTTTTGAGCTATATCCGAACTCGTAGAACAAATGTTGTTGCTTATGGTGTTAGCTATCTAGTCCTGCGAGGTTGCTGGTGTGTTACAAATAACACTGTATATAAGGTCAGTCCAACAATTGCATGCAGAATAAGTTTTTAATTTTAACCTTTGTATATATTATATTCTAAAATGTTTATACGGCGTTATTTGTTTACCATAGTCAGGTAAATGGCTTTGACACTTCAAGTATTAAATTTAGAAATGTTGGTGCGTGTTAAGTGTGAAAATAATTTCTTGTGTCAATATTCAATGTAATCTTTGGATTTGGTGCTATATCAATGTTCGTGCCTCAAATTTAGATAGATAAGTAAAATAAATCATGTAAATAATTTTATATAAAAATTGTAAATAAAATATATATTATGCACCTTAGTTAGTTTGTAAAATAATATCTGTTCGTTATATTGTAAACACTTTTAAATAAAAAAAAATATATAAATATATTAACCAGATATACTTCGCTATCGAACAATTCTGCCGCATATTATTATGTATAATTATCAACGTTTTAATGTCTCTTTAGAATCACATTATATAAATAGAAACATTATACAATTGTTTTTTGTAATTATTATTATTATATTTAACTGACCTTTATATTTAAAAAAATTGTGTTAAGCACAAACAGTGCACTTTAAATCCATTTTATACTGTAACTATACTACTAACTGTAAAATTAAATATATGCCAAATTCCAAAGGCAACAAAATGTAGGTTCAGCAATACACAATGTGGTCTAACAGCATTTTTTTTTTTTAATATAAAATGTAGACTCACAGATTAACAAAAAGATTTTACTTAGTCTTATTATTGGCACAACTGTGTACAAATATTTAAGTGCGGCTAACATTAAGCTGTTCCTACATATTATTAACCGGTGTTTTATGTTTACCTAAATATGAATGTTTAGTTTGGAATTATATATACAGGTGTAACGAAATTCGTGTCCGACCCGTGAAGTGGTTATTAGGTATCGTGTGTCGGTTCTATTTATGTAATAATTTTAAAAATACTAAGCAAAAAAAAATACTTATAAAATATATTAATTGTGATTAACGACACTGGTGGTGGTGGCTTGGTGGTAAAAACGTGGACTACTGAGTTCATGACCTCGTGTCTTAGCTCCCGATAGGTAAGAGCTAACGAGCGCTATTGCCCACACCTGTGTAGCCATGTTTTTCGTCATATAATTTTTAAAAAAAATTCGGGATATATTTTTTGCTTAGTATTTTAAAAATTATTACATAAATAAAACCGACACACGATACCTAATAACCACTTCACGGGTCGGACACGAATTTTGTTACACGCTGTATAAATTAAATAATGTCAAGTTAAAATGCATATGCAATTATACCACTTAAATACATACCAGTAAAATGTGCATTTTAAGTTGTTAATAAGCCGGCTTCTTACTTATGATTATAATATTTTATTCCAAGATATAAATTACATTCTATAGTCTGGAGTATAATAAATATTGTATCCCATTTGTGCAAATGACTACTGGCTTAAACAGATATGTTAACAATAAACATCACATACATACAAAATTATAACTAAAATATTAATAACTTTACAAAACACATGTTTGTGTGTATTAAATATTATTCGTTATAATTGAGACCCGGTTTAGTTTTGTGAAATTTTAATGATTTGCAATGTGACGTATAAATATTAAATCTGTGTAATATTTCAATTATTATTTGTGTGAAAATAAGAGATTACTTGCATTTATTTGTAAAAAGTAACGATAAATTATATTATTGCCTAGTGTGTGTATAAGAGTTTTTATACCACTGGAAATCTTAAATATTATTACTATACTAAAGATGACTGAGTTTGACATTTTGGTAATAAACTTTGTACCTGTTAAATGTGTTTTATTTTATCTTATCTTAAATAATACCGAAAGCTATTTAAGATTTTGTAGAAGAATAGTTTACCATTTCCCTTGCACTAATAGACCAATTTTGTTATTTTTCGAAATAAACGCGTTATTTTGTATTTTATCGTTATTTACTACATAATTAATGTGTTTGCCATTATCTTTTCTGCACAGCCACTGGTGACTAACTATTCTGGCGATCCTTATTAATTTCCAGATATCAGTTACAATAGCTATACGGATTGAATGACAGTTTTTATAAAATTAACATGTTTATCAATTTGAGATCCACATGGCCATATGCTAGATATCGAACACATACGCCCCTTGTATGGTTTGTAAAATATGTTATACTAAGAATGTAGATTAACATCCAGTCTGCAGTCATTGGCCGTCCGGATATGCGGACACGATGTTTAAATTTCTATTCCGTTCAACCGTTTGGTTTTTGTGCATTGAACTTTTAAACAGTGAAGTGTATAACGAGAGACCTAAAATTAAAGTTTCGGATGGTGACCTTATATTTGAACCAGCATACGACAAGAGTATTTATCTACGACCAAACGGACCTAAGTCTACCATATACTTTGATAACACGGATTTTAAAAACTTAGGGAACGTTACAAAAGGCAGTAAAAATGTTTTACCTAGAAGTGATAACAACCAAAACTATCTGTCACAACCTGATGAGTTACTTAGAAGGATAGAAAATATTGAGTCTCTTACTGCAACTTTAACAAGCAATTATAATTTTAATATCACAAGATTAACACGACGGATTAATACCTTAAATAACAGAGTATTAAATCTACTTAGCAACAAAAGGAAAAACGAATGTCAATCTCATCCTTGTGAGAACGGAGGAACCTGCCTGAATTTAGTTAATGGCTATCACTGTCTCTGTCCTTCGAATTGGAAAGGAACTAACTGTGATGAAGACGTGAATGAGTGTCGTAACTTTGCCGGAACTGATCTAGGTTGTCAAAATGGAGCAACTTGTATCAATTTACCAGGTTCATATCAATGTGTATGCAAACCAGGATGGTATGGGATTGACTGTACCAGAACGGCTAAAAATTGCTCTCAGGGCGATTTTGAAATGTGTGGCCATGGGACATGTATCCCTGTAGAATCAAGTTTGGGTATTAAATGTCTTTGCAACCAAGGCTGGACGACAAATGGAATTGATGTCGCATGTTTAACAGACGTAAATGAATGTGACTCTGGGCAAGGCGCCAGATGTTCCGTAAATCCAAGAGTACAATGCATTAATTTGCCTGGATCATTTCGTTGCGGGGCATGTCCTACAGGCTATGAGGGTGATGGCTTTGCTTGCTATGATATTGATGAGTGCCTAATTACACCAAATGGTGGTTGTAGCACCAGTCCGATGGTTTCTTGTCATAATACTATCGGCTCCCGCATATGCGGGTCTTGTCCACCAGGCTATCAAGGTGATGGAATAACGTGTACTTGGAGGGGTTCTTGTTCTTTTAATCGCGGAGGTTGTCATCCATCAGCGCAATGTATCGACAATACATCACACGGTGGAGTTACACAATGTATGTGCCCATTAGGAATGGATGGCGATGGTATAGGATTGCAAGGATGTTATGTTCCAGCAGTAGATAATACTACACAACGATGCGAAAGCAATCCATGTGGAGTTCATGGTCACTGTCATCAGCTTCATCAAGGCTATACGTGTATTTGCTACCCAGGTTACAGCGGTGCGCACTGCACTAAAGAAAACAATTTCTGTACCAATAGTCCATGCCTTAATGGAGGCACATGTAGGCTGGATGAAAGATCGTCAAGAGGATACAGATGCGAATGCACTGCTTTATATTCTGGTGATCTATGTCAAGTACCTGCACAACCTTGTGGCGGAGTTCTCGATTATGAAGAAGGTAGTATAATATATCCAATATCTAATACGACATATAATCATAATTCTAGATGTGCATGGGTTATTCACACAGCTCCAGATAAAGTAATAAATGTTACATTTAGTAAGTTTAATTTAGAATACCATGCTGACTGTCGGTATGATTTTGTACAAATTCATGATGGTAGAAGTTCGGCTAGTCAACTTATAGGCAGATTTTGTGGAAACACTTTTCCGAAAGGTGGAAATATTATTTCAAGTCATAATAATCTTTACTTTTGGTTTAGGTCAGATCAATCCGTTGCCAAAGATGGCTTTTCTTTACATTGGACTAGTATACCTCCGGTTTGTGGGGGACAAATAAACGCAACTACACATGGTCACATACGTTCGCCTGGTTCTCCTGGCAATTATCCGCCGAATCGTGATTGTTATTGGCATTTATCGACAGTATTGGGCAAAAGAATACAATTACATTTTTTCGAACTGGATATAGAACAACACGCAAACTGTAGTTTTGATTACTTGGCTATATACGATGGAAGTCACACAATAGATCCACTTATAAGTCAATATTGTAACTCAACGCAACCTGCACCGATCGAATCGGCTGGATCTGATATGCTTATACATTTTCATTCTGATGGATATGGTGACGGTAAAGGTTTTCAAATTACGTACGCCCCTATTGAAGGCGTTCCAGGATGTGGTGGCTTTTTTACTAATGATAGAGGCGATATTGTATCGCCTTCGTATAACGGTGCCTATTTAAATAATTTACTATGCGAATACAAAATAAAAACTAGTCCAGAAACAAGAATTCGAATCGAATTCAAATCTTTTAACCTTGAAAGATCTTTCAGATGTAGATACGATTATTTAAAAATTTATGATGGTCCGAATTCAGATTCACGCCTGGTCGGAAGATTCTGCGGAAATAATCACCCAAAATCTTATACATCTTCTTCGAACAGTCTTTTCTTTGTATTTAAAACTGATCATTCTACAGGGTCTGAAGGATTTAAAATAACATATGAATCGATTTGTTTAAAAACGATTTCAGGAGATAGTGGAATCATTAAAACTCCTGGATATCCATTAAATTATAAAAAACGTATGGTCTGTGATTATATTATAAGCAGTACGCCTGGGAAAGCGATTGTTTTAACATTCCAAGATTTCGATATTGAAGACAACAGATATTACAATTGTCAGTATGATCATGTTGAAATCAGAGATGGTCCTTCTATAAACGATACACTGATGGGCCGATTTTGTGGGGGATCAGAATTTACTCCACCAACCCAAACGTCTAGTCATAATTATATGCATATTAGATTTAAATCAGACATAAGTGTTACAGGACGAGGTTTTTACGCCAATTACACTACAATAAATACAGAATGTGGGGGAATTCATAGGGAAAACACTGGCATTATCAATCATCCTATGGACTCTGGCACACGATATTCTAACAGTCAAACCTGTACATGGATGTTAATTGCGTCACCAGGCATGCATATTAAGTTGACTTGGAATCGATTTGAACTTGAAAGTATGCCATCATGTAATAGTGACTACGTTTTGATTAGTGAAATTGATGAAAACAATGAAAACAATACATTAGGTAAATATTGCGGAAATAACTTACCACCTGCTTTAACTACTTCTTCGAATCGTCTCATGATAAAATTCGTGTCAGATGTAAATGTGCGCCACGATGGATTTTCACTATCTTATACATTTTTAGATGAAAAAACACATTGCGGTGGACTTTATGTCAAGTCACATGGATATATATATTCTCCCGGCTGGCCACAAAATTACGAGTCAAATCGTGATTGTACTTGGACAATAACCGTGCCAGTTGGTCAACAAATCCTGATTAATATAACTGATTTCGATTTAGAGCGACCTTTACGCAATAATTGCCAGTTAGGTGATTATCTAACAATAAGAGATGGTGCTTCGGAAAACTCTGCTTTAATAGGAACATTTTGTGGATACTTTAAATCTAAGCGCATAATAACCACTGCCAACAGTGCGTACATACAATTTCATTCAGATTTTTACCTAAGTGGAAATGGGTTTAAAATCGAATGGGACGGAACTATAAGAGGTTGTGGAGGAATATTAAGTAGTGCGCAGGGTTCGATATCATCACCAAACTATCCTCAGAATTACAATGAAAACGCAGAATGTTTTTATAGGATTGTCACCAGCAGTGGTTCAAAAATTAGAATAACATTTGTGGAATTAGATTTAGAGCGAACAACTGACTGTAAGGACGATTATGTAGAAATATTCGACGGTCGTGACAGTAACTCTTTAAGTTTCGGAAAGAACTGTTTTAAGTCTTCTAAATTAGGAAATATCGAAACTTCTAGTAATAACGCATTTATTAAATTTAGATCAGATATTTTCATAAGCGGTAAAGGGTTTCTTCTTAATTACAATACAATATGTAATAATAATATTAGTGGCAGTTACGGTGTCATCGAAAGCCCAGGGTATCCTGCTAATTATCCATTAAATATGAACTGCCTTTGGACGATAACTGTTCCTAAGGGAAATAAAATCAACGTTACATTTACCAAATTCGATTTATTTCCAAAGTTTACCTCGTATCGTCGATGGTCTTCCTTCCGTCGTCCATGGTATTTTCAAGGTCTTACTTGTGAAACAGCTTATTTGCAATTTAAAGAAACAAGGGACAAAGAATATTCTAATAAACTATGTGGCACTACTTTGCCAAAACAAATAAGTACTAAGAGTAATTCTTTACAAATCAATTTTGTTTCGGGAAATTATTTTCCTCGCAATGGATTTCGTTTGGAATGGATTAGTTACGGTTGTGGTGGTCGTATTCAAAAGCGTTTTGGCACTCTCGCGATGGATCGTTCTTTAAGTTCAATGGATGAAATAGAATGCGAGTGGATCATCGAAACTCCAATAGGCACAGCTGTATCCATTACTTTTACGGAACTTTATATGACTGAATCTAAAAATTGTTCAATAGATGCAATAGAACTTTTTAATGGTCAGAGCAAAGATTTTCCCTTGATAACAAAAATTTGTCATCGAGTAAAAACAACTGTAAAAACAAGCTCTAATTTCTTATTCGTTAGATTAGTAAAGAAATCATCCTCCCGAAATATTTATTTTAATTCATTTTTCGCTTCCTTAAAAGAAGGTTGTGGTGGTGAAATAAATTCACCGTCTGGGTTAATACATTCAAAAAATTACCCTAAAAATTATGAAAACAACATGGATTGCTTCTGGTCTTTATCGGTTCCAAAATACCATCGAGTTGAGTTAAATTTTATCAGTTTTGATCTTTATTCTGCAGGCGAAGACGATTGTGGTGATTCTATAAAAATTTATGATCATTTCGATAAATATAGTTCTAATTATACTACTTTAATGTGTCCTAAATCAAATAAAACTCAAATCCTATCAGACAATTCTTCTCTTAAAGTACAATTCCAAACTGATGCTTATGGAAACGCCAAAGGCTTTAAGGCAAATTTTTCTATGACTTGTGGAGCAGTAATAAAATCAAAATCTGATGGAATAATTTCAAATAATCAATTTATTAATCACAACAATAAGAACTGCATCTGGACAATTCTTGCACCAAATCCAAGAGAAAAGGTTAAATTAACGATACAGCACATATCGTTGCCAAAAAATACTGATGTTATAACTAACCGTAAGTGTCCATCAACTTATCTCAGGGTGCTCGATGGTAATGACGAAAAATCTCCCTTGATTGATGAGTATTGTGGCCGTAAAGTCCCACCTACAATTGTAAGTCATGGAAGCGCGTTAACAATCCTACTAGGATCATATGTAGGTGATATAAAAGGACACTTTTCAGCACACTATTCAGTTTTAACAAATACTTGTGGCGGGAAGCTTTCTTCAGAAGAGGGTTCTATTGCTTCACCAAATTATCCACTTTCTTATCCAAGTAATGCTGATTGCGAATGGACATTAGCCACATCGCCCGGTAATAGGGTTTATATTACATTTGAAAGTTTTGATTTGTTTGAATCCGAAAATTGCAATGAAGATTATTTGGAAATAAGAGAAAATAATGGCGGAGGTGAACTACTAGCTATTTACTGCGGTCATGATATTCCCGTGAATACTACGACAGGAACAAAATTATACATCAAGTTTCATAGTGATGAAAAGGAAACAAGTCGGGGATTTGTCCTACATTATGGATTTCTTCATGGAAATGAAATCACTGGTTTGCTATTCGGTGAAATAGCATCACCCCTTTATCCTTTCCCATATGAAGGTCAAGGCGAATATAGTTGGCGAATTATAACTGAAGGCTCAACTATTATTAGTTTAACTATTAATCGTTTGGAAATACATAGAAACAATGACATTTGTGGTAGTAAATTACTTGTCTACGATGGCTATGATAATGAAGCTCCAATTTTGCAAGAGTTTTGTGGATTATTAAAAAAGGAGGATATAAATTTACAGACAAGCTCAAACGTTGTTTACTTAAAACTTATATTAGATGAAGAAAACATTGGTTCACAATTTCATATCAAGTGGTCACAATCAAACACAGATATTAAAGATGATAACGATAAAATAAATTGCGGATCAAATCAAACAAAAATATTATTACCCAATGATGATTCTGTATTTAATTCTCCAAATTACCCGAATGAATATGATCCTGACTTGAAATGTGAGTGGATATTTGATACAACCCCTGGTCGTCATTTGAGTCTACGTTTTAATGAAATAGCTTTAGAAGAAACTCCTAATTGTTTCGCAGATCATATATCAGTTTTTTCTTCAAATCAAGCAAACTGGATCCCAATAATAGAAAATGTGTGCCTTGATGAAAATGTCAATAAAAAAAGTTTCGTAAGTACAACAGCTATGAAAGTGACATTTAAATCGGATACATCTATAGCGCGAAAGGGATTTCAAGCAATAGTAAAATCAGTTTGTGGCGGAGTATTACAAGATAAATCAGGTGAAATTGAAATTACACGGTTAGATTTCCAAGACAGATCTCTAGATAAAATCAAATGTAACTGGACCATAAAAGCACGCCCAGGAAGAACGATACAACTGCAATTTATACATTTTAATATAACTAATGATAATGAGTGCACAACATACGTTATTTTGAGAAACGGTGAAAGTGTCGAATCTCCTTTATTAGGTGATGGAAAATATTGTGGATATTCTCATGAAAATCGAGACCAAATTGTTTCATCTAGTAATGCTGTATATATAAGTTATGTCGGAGATACTCGACATTTTCGTATGTCTAAAATATTTTACTATTTCAAGCTACATTATGAAGAAAAAAATATCGAATGTGGAGTAACATCTGCGTTAGACGCCGATCATAAGTGGGAAATTATTACATCTCCTAATTATCCTTCGGTACCGACTCCATATACCGAGTGCATATGGACTTTTACGGGGCCTCCGGGAGAAATTTTAAGGATCGACTTCTTGGAAAGATTTGACTTAGAAGTTTCTGCAAAATGTAGTCTTGAATTTGTCGAAATTAGAGATGGATATTCTCAACTGGCTCCACTTAAAGAAATTGTTTGTGGAGAACAACCGGCTACAATCAAAACTAGTAGTAATGCAATGTTTATAAAATATTCAACACAAATTCCCGAACCTAGAAATGGATTTAAAGCTAAAATATCTATAGACGTGTGTGGTGGAACAATTGTTGCAAATTCAGGTGAAGTCTTGTCTCCTGGGTATCCACACATGCCTATTTTACCCGCGAGTACGGTATGTCAATGGCAAATAATATCTTCACCAAGGTATGGTATACAATTAAACTTTAAGGACATAAATCTTCCAGAGTCTGAAAAACCATGTGAAACGAAAATCAGTATAGAAGAAACAATATTTCCAAATAATACATCTGGATTAGGTAAAATAAAAGAATTCTGTGACAATAGTATGGATGATTATAGAGTACCAATTAAAACATTTACAAATAAAGTAATAATTAAACTACAGATCGGTAAGCCAAGTCAATGGACACAAGTTTCAGAAAGTAGAGGTTTTCGTTTTACTTTTAATTCGTCGCAAGCTTATTGTGGTGGTGATATAACAACTTCTGAAGGATACTTAACGACACCTGGTTACCCGCGCAAAACTACTTTGTTCTATTGTCAATGGACTATTACAGTTCCTGATGTTACTCGAAGAATACGTTTAGAGCTCCTAGACTTTGATTTAATCCATGAATTGGGTGTCTTTAACGGCATAACTTTTACATCCAGAATAGAAGGATATTCTAATTCGAATTCTTCTGAAACTCCAACAGTATTTGAGTCAACAGGAAATAAAATATCCTTATTCTTTTTTCTTACTAACACACGCAAATTACCACATCGTTTTAAGGCTAAGTTTACTTCTGATGAACCAGCATTATGCGGTGGAAGCTTTCAAGGTCTTGAAGGGGAGCTTAAATCTCCAAATTTGGAAAATTCGTACTTTTGTGAATGGAATTACAATGGGATTGCAGGGACAGACAACGATATAAAGTATAACACTCTATCTGTAAACGTAAAGGTAACTTCTTCAGGACGAAATATATGCAGACATATGGATTCACAACTTATTATAAATTCAAATATTGCAAGTACTGCAAAATTTGTACGCTATATTTGTGGCAATAACACAGAAGCATCGTATAGTATACCTGCCGTAAATATGTATATTAAATCAAAGCAGTATAAACGCAGTCCTATAATGTTTGATTTAAAGTGGAAGTTACATCAATGTGGAGGTGTGATACATGCAGGTCAAACCGCAGTAAATATTTTAAACATACCTGATGCTCATAATACAACTATTGATTGTGCATGGCTTATTATAAATCCTGCAGGAGTTAGAAGTGAATTGAAATTAGAAGGCTTATTTAATTTAGATTGCGCTAATGAATTTTTACAAATAAAACAAGGAATAGCTCAAAATTCTCTAATTATAGGAGATTACTGTAAAACAAAAACACAGGAAACAGCACTTTTAACATCATTTATGTATACGTATGTTCAATATCATTCAAAACCACTAAATAATACTAACATTAAGCTTTCTGTAAAGACAGTTAGTGTTCAATGTGGTGGGTACCTTACGCAATTCGATCGAATCTTTACTTCTCCAAACTATCCTAAAAATTACCCAAACAACCAAGAATGTACCTGGGAAATCAACGCAGAAATTGGGTATAGAGTATCACTTCAATTTGAAGATCGATTTGCGGTGGAAGATCAAACTAATTGCACAAAAGATGCTATTATCATTTTTGATTGGAAAGAAAATAAATACGAAGAAATTGCACTAATTTGTGGTCGCCGTATCCCACTTCCAATCAATTCAACATCGAATCAAATGAAAGTGATATTTCGCACAGATGGATCAACGAATTTAGATGGCTTTAAAGCGCATTGGAAACCTATATGCGGTGGAACACTAATGGCAAAAGCTAAAGAACAGTACTTATATAGTCCTGGGTATTCGTTCGTATATTATCCATCCTTGAATTGTGAATATGAAATAGTAGCTCCTTCTAATAAAATATTACTAAAATTTTTGGATTTTGAACTCGAAGGATCATACCCTGAATGTGAATACGACAACTTAACATTAACGTCGCAGAATAATTATAATTACTTTTATGGTCTCTATTGCGGAAAAGATTTACCACCTCCACTATATACTTCCGAAAAAGTTCAAATAACATTTAAGACAGATCGATATGGTCAAAAAAAAGGATTCAAATTATCTTACTCTTTATATGCATGTGGGGGATCGATAAAGGACCCGACCATGTTAACATCAGGGCCGTTAGATAACTATGTTGAAGATTCAAATTGTACATGGTCTGTTGAAAGTCCGAAAAATAAGGTTATTATACTTAAATTCCTTTATATCGATTTGGAGAGTAGCTACAACTGTTACAACGATTACATAGCAGTTTATGATGGTTCTACAATCGATTTAAATAAACGACTATCTTTAATGTGCGGTCACATCAACAGCACCACTGTTTTAAAAAGTACTAGTAATAAAATGTTAATACAGTTTATTTCAGATAGTAACATCAGCTATAAAGGCTTTCGGGTCGAAGTTTATTTTACTTATTCGGAATCAGTCGGGTGCGGTGGACAGGTTGATCTGAAAGCTACATCTAGTAAGAAATTAAAATCTCCGCTCATTGGAAACAACGTTGTTTATGAAAATTATTTAGATTGTCATTGGGAAATTAAAGCTCCACCTGATCATATTATCAAAATAGAGTTCACTTCCTTCCATATAGCTTCCTGTGTGAACGTAAACCAAACAGCACTAGGTGCAAATAACTGTGATTGCGACTTTGTTGAACTAAAAGATGGCTTGAATCCAAATAGCCTTATTATTGGCACATATTGTGGGCACTCATTTCCGCCACAATTATCATCTTCAAGTAATACGATGACAATTAGACTTGCTACCGACGGGGAGGCAACAAGCTCCGGGTTTGAAGCACTTTTATCAGCTCATCCTTCTCAATGCGGTCCATCGGTTTTATCGATTATGAGCACATCGCAGATATTAAGATCACCGAATTATGAAACAGGAGTAATCCCTCGAGGATTACATTGTAGTTACTTTTTTGATGCAAGCTCTGAACCATACTCCACAGTCCATATTATAGTACGAGACTTGGATCTTGATCCTGGTACAGGAAATATATGCGACAAAGATAAGGTTATCATAACTAGTTATTCACAGCCAAGAAATATGACTACAGGAAAAGATTTTATAATAAATGAATCGTCAGATGATTTCTTGTCTCGCACTTTGTTGCCCTATGACTCAACATTAAAATCTCCCAAACGCTTTGAATTGTGTGGCGCCAAAAAGTCGGTCGATTATTATGTGTCTGGTAGCGTCAATATTATTTTACAAACAGCAGCAACAGAAACAACCCAAACTCATAGAGGTTTAGAAATTTCGGTATCATTCGTTGGTTTATGTGGCAGGAATTACACTGAATTATATGGAAGAATACAATCACAACAAATGATTTACAGTGAAACAGATACTAGGGATTGCTTTACTCTGATAGCTGTACCAGAAGGTTACACTATAGCAATGTATTTCCTATCTGCCAATCCGGTATATTGGGATGATCGCGCGTTTTTAGAGATTTTTGATGGCAACACAACTAATGCACCACTTGTCACAAAAATAGCAAAAGAATATCAAGAATATATACAAATATTTTCTAGTGGTCGATATTTACTTATGCATAATCGTATTATAGGATCGGAGGCTGTAACTTACGATTTAAATTACGTTGCAACCAACAAAAGCAAGGGGTGTGGTGGGCTACTTTTTAACGTAGCAGGAAGAGTAACAAGTCCTCTTTATCCTGAAATTTATAGACAAAAAACAACTTGTGAATGGGAACTAGAAACACCAGTAGGAACTAGAGTAATGTTACATTTTGCTGTATTCGACATTGGCCGAATTTGTAATCAAAACTACCTTAGCCTTGTTGATAAAAAAGGTAACACTATTTCTTCATATTGCTTAGAAACTCCTGCAGATTATACAAGCGATGACAATTACGTAAAAATTGTTTTTACGACTACCATGAATAACGGTGGAACAGGGTGGGTAGCAGACTTTATTGCGGTTACTTAAGAAACCTTTCTTTGCCTTTTACTATTTTACTTAACGATAATTAGATGTCACTTCATGTATAGTCTATTTATTATTAAGAATGAAACTATAATATTTCGCCGGCATTGGTATCATATTACCCACAATAATAATATTTCGAAAATAATTTAATAATTATGATATAAACTTACATAAAGAATTATCACTAATAGTTTCGTGTATGTACAAAGCTCATTTCGTATTTATTATCAAAATAACACATACACAAACAAAAAGTTACCAATACGTATTAATGGTATATAACCATTTAAGATATGTTAGTACAAAATTGATTGTATTTTTGTATTAACGAAGTTATAATATAGCTCAAACGATTATAAATAAAAAAGACATAAATTATTGTTTATATTCACATTAAGTAATTACATAGATAAAATAAATGCTTTTTTTATTATAACTTCTATATTTGTTTTTATCATTGCTATCATAATTATGTTGTGCAATAAAAATATACATAAATAACTGATGTTGTTTCATTTCTTATTATCATACCAATCGATAAAAAACAGGAATATTGATGAAAACAGATATGGGCTTTTTAGAAATAACCTTAGAATAATAACGCCCAGAACGTGAGTAGGCCCAAACGGATTGAAGCCATTTCATTTCAGCCTGAATATTTTTTCCCGTCATTATAATAAAAATGTTGTCAGGTATGAAAAAAATAAAAATCTTAATCTTTTAAATAATAAAAATCTAATTATTATTTTAAATTAATATTTGAACATTTTTAAATTATATATTTTTTAATTTTCTTTCATTATTCATAAAATAAAAGCAACACAAAAAAATTATATAATTAAATAAAATAACAGCTAATATTAAATAAATATAATTACAATTAAATAAATTAAATGCACACAAATATATTTCATAATGCAAATTCAGACAGCATTAATTTCCTCGCTTCATTGGGGGAAATGTCTATTCACTTGCAACATAATTCGGCCGTGTGTGTGCGTCTCGGTGAATGTAATTACATGACACTTACACACACATTAATTCTAAAGATGCTTTAATTTTGAGCGGAACTATAATTGAAACTATCGTTCTAAGCGTTATTATTCTAAGGAAAAAACCTATTTAAATGATTAGTACTTTTATAACAATTGGGCTTTTATAACAATCAGATATACAACAAAACGACATCCGCTCTCGATCCACAACACTGTACTGTATTCTAAGCTAAAATCATACGAACATTATCTTATAGTTGAAAAAAAATTGTTATAATACCAATAGAAGTGTATTGTTAAGCCCTCGCACGTGTACGAAAATTTTCGCCTACATGTGCATACGTACAGTACATTTAATGACGATGATATTCACTATTGTTTATTTATATTCTCTCAGCTACAATTATTCTTCTTCTTCTTATTCGCTACGCTCTTGGCCGACCGGTCGTGATCGTATATGGTATTGGTATTACCTAGATTACATTACTAATATTTCGAAAATAAGTAAAATGTTGCATATTCCTTAACTATAATAATTATAATAAAAACTTACTTATAGAATTAGTAGCTATATTATTATATTAATGAAGTAAAGGCTGGCAACGCACCTGCAAGCCCTCGGGTGTTGTAGATGTCCATGGGCGACGGTAGTCTCTTTCCATCAGGTCCAGCCCTCTAACCTCCTGCTCGTTTGCCCCTCTTACATAAAAAAGTCATAATATTAAAACTATTATAAATAAAAAGATTTATGATTTATAAATTTTATATACTACACAAAAGTGACTAAATTCTAGTTATTGAAATGATCTTTTAAAACTTTTAACTTTTTTAAATACTTGTCAAATGTCCTTTTGAGCACGGTCTTTTATACATCTCTTGCAACGGAGCCCAATTTCAGTGGTGAGAGATTGGTACGATCGTGTCATAACTTTTCTTTCGCGTCAACGCCGCTGTACGTCGTTGCTATCGATGGGTGCGGTGAGCAGTGCGCACTGCGCACGCCGGATGAGTGACACGCGAGTGCTTCCCCTGTAGACAAGTGGCTTTTACGTTAGTAGAATAGAATACAAAAAAATAATAATCAATGTATCACTCATCCGGCGTGCGCACTGCGCACTGCACACCGCACCCATCGATAGCACTATATAATAAACACATGTGAATAAAACAATACGAGCTCTGTACTGTATTTTCATCATCTATTAATTTAATGTTTTTTATGAAATACGAAATAAATTCGAGTAATGTGATGAGGGATGAAAAACGTGTAATAGAAAAGAGACAGAATGCTATTCTATCTCCGTTGCACAGCACACCCATCTATCGTCATGCCTCTGGCGGCCGTAAATTGAACAGAACAACGCAACCTTTAAGCACACATACCATAACTACTGTTGTTGTATGACCTGTGTATAAGACCATGCTTTTGAGTATCGACTATCGACATTCGACATTGACATTGTCACACTCAACACGTATGACTTATGGCGGACTGCAGACCGACGGTCTGTCATGCGTCAATTCGTCAATATTAATATTCAACTATTTACATTTAGTAATCAGTATCAGTAGTCAACTAGTCACTGGTCAGAATTTGTATTTCGCTATAACTTCTCTAATCACATCCTTTTATTTTATAATTTATTCGACTCGTAGTTACTTTAGTGTAAATGTGGCAAGGTGATAGAATAAACTTATGAAACGCAGGAACTGTTATTTTATAATAAAATGGATTTTATTTCAATTTTATTTACACTTATTGTGCACGGCATATTAGCGGCTGCAAGTCTTTTTGTGATAGTAAGTATAGAATTTATTGTTTTTTGTTGTAGCACTTTGTGCAGGCCGGTCTGGTTGTGTACAAAACACCACTAACCAATAATTCTAACCGCCAAACAGAAACACATTGTATTTCTATAATCTGATATGATTGGGGAATGAGCTTGTGTAAGTACAGGTTAGCAAGAGCGCATTCGCATTGACTGTGTTAAATTATTTATCCTTTAGAATAATGATGATTAATTAAAAATTTTAATGTACTGATGTATACATTTTTATATTTTTTTATAAATTATTCCCTTTTATGATGATAAAATCAGGTTGTTTTTATGATAAATAACAATTTGTCTTTATTTTACACTTGCAGCTAACAATAATAATCTATGCGACAACAAATCCATATCCATCAATAGATAGATTTATGGAAGAAGAGTCTTACAATAATCCAAAATCCAAATGTAAAGAAAAATTTCCCAGTATTGATGATCAACACAGTGTCCATTTAAGTGTTATAGTGCCTGCTTATAATGAAGAAGAACGAAGTAAGACCTCTTTTAATATTTGTTCAATTTAAAAATATATATAAGAGAGGCCAGACAGGAACTAATTGGCATGAAGATACAAACTTGCATAACAAATTAGGTTACCCTTAAATTTACTTTTTATAAGTCAACATATATACAATTTTGTTACAAACTGTAAATATTTCTGTTTATTTTAAGATAAAGACTAATAATATTAATTACTACTTTCATGAATCATTATCACCTGATTTTATAATTTCCAGATTTTCAAACTGGTTTTAAAATTATTCTAATTAGATACCTAGGAGATTATAAACAAAATGTATTAGTAAATTAGCTAATTAAGCTGCTCAATGGGATTTATAATTTTAATTCCTACCAATTTTTGTAACAAAATACTTTGAGACACTTTTTTTAGTATCTCCTATGTTGGATGAAACTATAAATTTCTTGGAGAGAAGAATCGAAGAGCACACCACATACAAGTATGAAGTCATAGTAGTTAGCGATGGAAGCAATGACAATACAGTTAAAATAACTGAAAGTTACATTCAGAAATATGGCAGCGACAAGATAAGATGCTTAAACTTAATCAAAAACAGGGGTAAAGGTGGAGCTGTTAAACTAGTATGTATATTATTATATACAATTATATAGAACCATGTAGAATACACATTTCCTGTTACACATAATTGAACTAGCAATCCTTAATCATGATTTGTCATGTTATTATTAAAAAACATTTCATATACAGGGTATTTCATCCACAGGGTATGTTTAGCTCGAGAGGTGCAACATTATTATTTGCTGATGCAGATGGAGCATCGAAGTTTGAAGATCTAGTTAAACTAGAAGCTGCATTTGAAAAATTAACTAATTATGACCCAATTAATCAACCACAAGAAGTAAGTCAATGTGAAGCAGTTATTATTGGTTCCAGAGCACATTTGGAGAAAGAGTCTTTAGCTAAAAGAAGTATTTTTCGGTAATTTACATTTATTTGTTATTGCCATAAATGCAGGTCTATAACTCTATAGTTTTACATTTCAGCCTTTACTATGAATGCATAAAATATATTGAAAATTTTAATCTCAATTAGTTTGCTAACATTGCTGCTTAACAGTTAAAAATGTGTACTGACTTAATAGAATTAAAAAAACATTTGGAGTAACTATCATAAATTTTATTTTTTTAACAAGTTTGTTTTTTTTCAGAAATATATTGATGTATGGATTCCATAGCTTAGTATGGTTATTTACTGTGAAAGGCATTAAAGACACCCAATGTGGATTCAAGCTATTTTCAAGAAAATCAGCAAATATATTATTTCAAAGTCTTCATGTTAACCGATGGTAAAAAATAGTTTTTTTTTAAACACACTAATCTATTTCTCTGTAACTGTCACTTTATTATCTATAACGTATAAGCTAATGATATATAGAACTGATTATAAATAAGTTTGCTTGATATGAAACTAAAATTTGATTCTGTTATCATTTTTAAGAATGGTTTAATTATTAACCTGTTCACTTAATGTATTACTTTCATTAAAATATTCTTAATATAAGAAATTATCTCTATCATTTAGACAATTTTATTTATTAATATTATTCAATTCAATTAACATTTGTGTTTATTTGCAGGGCTTTCGATGTAGAGTTACTGTACATAGCGCAAAAACTGAACATTCCAATTGTTGAAATTCCTATAAGATGGACCGAAATTGACGGTTCCAAGGTAACGCCTGTAATTTCTTGGATTCAAATGGGTTGCGACTTGGGTTTGATATGGCTAAAATACAAGATTGGTGCATGGAAGATAAAATATGTTAAATAGGAATAAGCACAAATGTATTACTATTAAATTCCAATTATATTATTTTCTTAAGGAATATTTAATATATTAAACTATAAAACAATTATTTGTGTTATTGAATGATATGTAATAAACATATTTCATATAGAAGCATATAACATTTTTATTGTTTAGGTAGGCGGACTTGCATATGGGCCACCTAATGGAAAGTGGTCACCAATGCTCATAGACAATAGCATTGTAAGAAATGTTAACCATCGCTTACATCGCCACCAACCTTGGGAACTAAGGTGTTATGTCCCTTGTGCCTGTAATTACACTGGCTCGCTCACCCTTCAAACTGGAACACAACAATACAAAGTACTGCTGTTTTGCAATAGAATATCTGATGAGTGGATGGCACCTACCCAGACGAACTTGCACAAAGCTCTACTGCCGAGTGAAGTGAACATATAAAATGAAACAAAATTAGTGTTTGCCCTTAAACATTTATTTTAAGAACAATACAATTATGTAACAGTAAAATATATCAGACTCGATTCTACATAATAAATGAAATACAGAGATATAAATTTTGTTTTGGATATAAATTATATACAATTATGAAATCTAAATAAGTGAAAATGTATACAATAAAGCTGAATATGTAAATCTCATAGACATTGAGCTCAAATTTGAGCAAATTTTAATCATGACAAAGATTCCAATATAGTATATGAATAAAATGAAATCTAAAAGAATTCATCAGAATAAAAATATATATTATAATTTCTATTACATGATTCATTTGTTACATTTGGCCACATTAAAATTATAATTAGTGATAAGTGTTATGTTCCTTCACCAATAAAAGACATTATTTCAAGACTAGCAAGGCATGTTGTAAATTTTTTTTTGTCCTTATTAAGTAGAACAGAAATAATACAAGTACAGTAGCCACTAACAGCCTCAGTTGACTAAAGGTATACATAGAATTACAACACAATATGGTAAGAGAATAGTTCTGTAAAACCTTTACACTATAAAATTTAAAAAAAAAAGTACAGCAATATACCTTGCAGCAATATAAAGAAATAGTTTCTAAATCAATTAATTATTGGCGGTAAGTGACAGGTAAAACACAAACAAAAATTAAACATGCAACATATATAATTATATATAAACATTTTAAAAACAGCACACAATGCATAATTGGCACATTAACAGTATACCAAAGCAGAGTACACGCCATACAGAGACAGACAAAGGCAGACTGTTTATCATTTCAAGCGAAAACAGTTAAAAACTGTCTTGTACGGACTGCACTTTGTAGTTAAAAAAAAAAAAAGAATATCACTGAATAAAGTACATTTAATTTGAATGGAACTATTAATAGTGTAAGAAATTTCAAATAGTAAAAATTATTTTGTGAATGTAAGTAACACATATTCCTATTAAAAAACAAAAAAAAAAAATATATATATGAGAGCTAATTATGATTATTTGAAATTTCTACTTGTGATCTTATTAAACTATAATGACAATAAGAATTAACTGATATTGAAAATATAATATCCGAACGACTGAATAAAAATAAAGTTAAATAAATGCAACAAAACTCAATATATAAAAAAAACATTATAATAATTGTATATTGGTCTGAAGGTACACATTTGGCCAAACCTTTAAGCTGGTTACCTGAAGCACGGAGTTACGGCCAACACTGGACGGAAGAGAAATACGCGGTTAGACAAATAACACTAAACACACTGTTGTTAATTACAAATAAATCTTTGCTACACTATATATATGAGATGTAATAGTTTGACATTTATAGATACAGAATCATAACGAGACCCTACACACTTTAACAGAAACAAGAATTATTAAAATATATATATTAAAAATAACTAAATAATTTTATATAAGGTTTCAGTTAATATGTTAAAGAGTGAATGCAATTTTTATAATATTGGCACTGCAGTAGCGGTTCATAAGAATCTTAGATAGTTAGATATACCAAAGAGTAACGATCATCGCTAATGAAAGACCAAATGACGTAACGACCTAAATAGAACCGACACACGATACCGAATAACCATTTCACGGGTCGGACACGAATTTTTTTACACGCTGTATGTAACTAGCAAAACTAGAAAGACCATCAATAATGCTGACCGGTAGAATTGAATTGAAGTTGTGCTGCAGCGCCATCTAACGGCGAGTTACAACAAAGTGGATAGTACCTTCTTGTAAAAATACGTACATATGCCAACTTCCATGGTAATCGATCAACATTCAACAGTATCGAATTCTATAACCTCAAACAGTGTCCAATGTCCATTTTTGTATATTATATACACATATTAAAATAATTATATGCATGTTTTAATGGGATCTGGTGTTGTGATTGCATTTTATAGTTATTGTATTAGATTTACAGATTTAGTATAATTTAAAAATAAAATATATTATCTTCTAATTTTATTATATAAATGTAAAAGCACCAACTAATTATTAAGTGATACTAACAATTCAATTTTGCATAGTAATGACGTTATATAGAATATATTAAATGTAATCATACTGTTATCATAAACAAAGCTATAAAAATATAAAAAAAAATTACTTTCTAAAGATTATAAGAAACATGCTTCACTTTTAAAGCCACATAATCTAATGTGGTATATACCACATACATTGTCTTTTACAAATAACAATATACATTCAGTTTAAAAAAATATATATTAAAACTAAGTTGAAAGTATACAAGTTTTACCATGTCTGATACTGTTAAAATGTATTCAGAAATATTAATTACAATCAATACAAATAGATTGATAAATTTTCTTAATTATCAAAACATTATAGATAATGTAGCATATTCCAATGACTGAAGTATAGACAAATACACAGCTATGACCTTAAATTGACATTACATAAATGGTGGCAATTTTCGGTTTATTTAATTTTTCATGCTTTACAGTACATAAGGGGGCGGCGATGTTTCGTAGGTCTAGGGCAGCCAACGTATCAAATCCACCCCTGACTATCAAGAAATGTTTGAAGTACGTAATACAGCGAAGCTATTAGCAATCCTATGGAATATGTAGATTCCTAGCTTCTATCGTTGTATAAGTTATACTCATATGTGCAAAAACAACTTTGATTCAATTAATACTTCATTTTGATACAATTATTACATTTGAACAGTATCAAACTGAGAAATATCAAATTTTATGATTAAAGTAAACACCATTCCTTCGCTGTTACATTATTATACCTTTAGTCCAAACACCATTTTGAGGAACTGCTCATAATGAATGGTTATCACACCATCTTGGTCTGTATCATATTGCCGAAAAGCCGAAGTTAGTGTCTGAAAGGTATAAAAGTAAAAAATAAACATTTATTAAAACAAGATCTTATCTTTTACAGCCTTAGTCACAGAATTGATAAGAAATATAGATAATATTAAAAAAGTATATTTTCTCGAAAATAGGGATAACAGTGTAATTCTCCTTTTAATGGAATTAATTCTTATCAGAAATATTTATGACATGATAAACATACTACTATTTATTTTTAAACATAACATAAAAACAACAACATTACTTAAATTTGCATTATTTTCACATCAAGTGCTAATGAGGAAAATCTTGTAGCTACAACTAAAACAATTTATTGTACTTTGGAAATTAAAAGCTACTACTCCTGTTTAGCCAAGATGGCCCAATGGCGTGAATCTTAACATTGTGAGGAAACCTGCATGTGGCTAATTTCACTGAAATTCTGTCACATGTGTATTCCACCAACTCGCATTGGAGCGGCGTGGTGGAATAAGCTCCAAACATTCTCCTCAAAAACGGGAAAAGAGGCCAAAGCCCAGCAGTGAGACATTCACAGGCTGTTACTGAACTTACCTGTTTACAGCCCATAAATAAAATAAAAACATTCATGAAAATATCAAATATTTTAGTCTACTTAGAATATGGTGTTGATTGTAGTTTTGATATTACATATTTACAATATTAAAAATGTGAAAGTGAGCGAGTTTTGTTTGTGTGTCTTTGTTACACTTCCACATTCTAACTAAACAACCGATTATCCCGAAATTGCATTGTGATTGCTTAGAAATTGTCAAGGGTACACCAAAAATATTCTAACACCTGCCCTTCCATCCACTAGTGATACCATGAGCTGAAATTAGTGAGTAATAACTTACTATTATGGAAGTGAAATACCAATTTATTAGCAGCTGGGATATTTAATGTTAATAATAATTGATTATATTGTCTCATAATGAATTAAATATAAAATAAGCACTTACATATAAAGTTATACAGCATTGAATAAAATCATCAAAAAGTATTGTTCCTCGTCCAAATCTATCGAATTTCTGAACCATTATATTCACAACTTCATCAGATAATCTATAGCCAAAAGCAGTAAGGGCATTCTTTAACTCCACTTTATCTATGTTTCCAGAGTTGTCACGATCAAATGATCGGAAGCAGTTTTGCCAATCACTAACATATTTCCAAAGTGCTCCAAAATCTTCAAATGATATAACACCTCTACTTTGTTTATCGAACATGCCTGTAAATTGATATAAATATGTTTATGCAGTAAAACTTTCTTAGCTAGATACATATCATAATATCATGTAAGCCAATGAGGTCATCTTAAAATATCTACAATTATTAATTCTGTGAACTTTGTTATTCAAGGAAAAAGTTTAAAGATAATTATGGGTTATTAAACAAAAACATATTAATAAATGCAAACAGAATGTAAAATATACATTTTTTTAAATATTGAAGTGATATTGTTAGCAAAAGCTCTTTTCTATACCATTTGTACATCTTATATAAATTAAGTACAACTGAAATTATTTATTTTAAAACACAAACTACAAATATATAAAAAAAAATTTAAATAATTTTTATATATTTTTTAAAAGTAGTGTAATCACACAATAATAAGTAATTGTGATTTTTATTTCATATATTTATCGTGTATTTATTGTGTAAATCAAACTCCAAAATTTAAATATATTTTTAAATTCTAAATCTATAACATATTAAGACATGACAACATACCAATCATAAGTCGCACTGTTTCTGGGTTAAATGGATTCCATGTACCATTTGAAAGTGCTTGTTGCAGTTCATCGGCAGATATATAGCCACTTCTGTCTTTGTCAACCCTATATTTAAATTTTATTTATCAATTTTAATTCTTTTAAAATATTAGTATTAAAAACAAATAAGAAAAAACAAATACCTTCTAAAGATATCCCACAGAAATTCTCGACTCGGCATTGGCGATTGGAAAGTCATTTTGATCTAAAATAAATCACCAATAATATATATTATATACAATATTGTTTCAGTGATTAATAAAACCAAAGATGATTCAATAGTGTAATCATTTTAAAAATTAAATGGTGCAATAACTATTTAATCCAAAGTTGACGATAACAAAGTTGACGTGTTGTAGTAAGTTCATAATAATTTATTTAATTATTTACAGTGATAATAAGTTATTTTAAGATGGATACACGAAATTTCTATTAAAGATAGTTTTAAGTATTAACTTAGAAACTTTTAGTATTTACATTATAATTTAAGCTATTTCTAATTACTTACCTAGCAACTAATTCGGTGATATTCTTAAAAAAAGCCAGATGTTTAAATAGTTTTCTAGAACGCAGTTTAACGAGAATATAATAAGAAAATAATTTACTCCGTTTTTTACCTAACTGTCATAGAAAACAAATTCAACGTTGTAGAATGTAGTAATGTAGAATTGTAGATGTCAAGTCAAACCGAAAATGAAAATTAAAGCCTGAACTGAGCAATGTTGCCAGGTTTATTGAAATAGCGATCGTACCATGCGTAAAAAACTTCGTATTTCTTTCCATAGGCTATTAAGTAAAAATTACATTCTTAAAACCACTGCATTCAGTGGCGTAGTTTCACCCCTACATTCAAACAAAACTGTGATAATTAAACAAAAAAAAAATTAATAATTTACGTTGTATTAAAATACGAGTATTACAAATATTTTTTATATATTATGTGAAAGAAATTAATTAATATAAAATTAAAATTTCTTCCTTCTAGCTTTAACACATGCAAACTCCGAAATCACGTCATTGAAGTTTATATTTTGTGTTGTTTCATGTTCTATTGTTAAAATACTAAGATTCAGAAGAGGTTTCAGTCATTGTAGACCGCAAGTAATTTTTAATTAATTTCAATTTGCTGAAACTCCTCTCACATGAAGCAACTGATGCACATATTGTGAGAAATAACTTTAGTGCTACTCGAAAGAGATTCTGTAAAATTCCATTCCACAATGAATTTCAAATATATTTACTTGGTGGTAGAGCTTTGTGCAAGCTCGCTTGGGTAGGTACCACCCACTCATCAGATATTCTATCGCAAAACAGCAGTACTTGGTATTGTTCCGGTTTGAAGGGTGAGTGAGCCAGTATAATTACAGGTACAAGGAATATAACATCTTAGTTCACAAGCTTGGTGGCACATTGGCGATGTAAGCGATGGTTAACATCTCTTACAGTGCCAATGTTTATGGGCGTTGGTGACCACTTACCATCAAGTGGCCCATATGTTCATCCGCTTTTCTATGCAATAAAAAAAAAGTCCAGAGTCACCCAATTAGATTAATATAAACTGTAATATTGGCCGCTTTTAAATGTCTTCACAATCTTGGTATCTCTAAGAGGACTTCTGTTCCTGATACCTCATCGTAAAGGCCAGTAAATTTTGATATATGCATAGTAAATTTTAACTGTTCAGTGTTTGCAAAAAGCAAAATGTTGAACCGCACAACCTCAAACTGAGGAAATGAAGCTACGTCTTTAATGGTCTGTAATCTTGTTTCGAGTTCAATATTGAATCTGTCAAGACATTCTAACTTGTCCTTTTGAAGTTCCACTTTCGTTCCGTTTCGAGCTAGCACGCGTAGACTTGTGAAGGAAAAGGGATGCAGAAATGAGGGAGAATAATTCCTCAGAGCCGTGATACAGTCTATAGAAAGCGCTCAATGCCGCTATGGCTCGACGCAATTGTAAAGGCTCGAGGGTGTTGGTGACATTTACGTCGCCAATAATGCGAAACGCACGTCGTTGCAACCGATCCAAGGCCTCCAGTAACTACTTAGCGGACCCATGCCAAAGGTGCGAGCAATATTCGACGCAAGACCGCACCTGTATTTTGTACAGCAGGAGTGTTGTTGTGGCGTGAAAAAACGCCGCACCTTGTTCAGAACTCCAAGTTGTCGTGAGACTGTTTTTATAACAGCCACGATGTGATCCCTTGGATTGAGGTCGCACCGAATGTCAATCCCCAAAATGGTGACTTTGCTTTGTATCTCCAGAGTAGTGCCAGAGAGGGAAGGAAGAGGGGAAAATAGTGTTTTTTCGCTGAGTGAGCGCATACCTGTGTTTTCTTGACATTAAACTCAACAAGATTATCAGAGCCCCATTTGGCAATGAGTCCTAACGTCCTATGGAGTTCACCAACGAGATCCCTCCGCCTCTCCACAGTTTCCCCCCGTCTGGCTACTACACATCTGTGGTATCCTCCGTGCACTGTACTATCAGAGAGAGCATATCATTGATATGCAGAAGAAAGAGTGTGGGGGATAGCACAGATCCCTGGGGGACCCCAGCATTCACTTCATGGAACGCAAACGCAACCATCAACTAAAACGCGAAGGCTACGTTTGTGTAGGAAGCTGGCAATCCAGGTGCAGAACTGAGCTGGCAGACCGTATGCCGGCAGCTTGGAGAGAAGACTTCTGTGCCAGACCCTGTCAAAAGCCTTGGAGATATCAAGGCTGACTGCCAACGATTCCCCACGCTTGTCGATAGCTTCACCCCAGAGGTGTGCTACGTACGCTAGAAGATCACCAGTGAACCGTTTTGGTCGAATCCATATTGACGACCATTAATCAGACAGTGATCTTCTAGGTAATGGATCAGTTGGTTATTTAAGATCCGTTCCATCACCTTACAAAGTACTGAAGTGATAAAAAGTAATAATAATGTTGAAATGAATGCGGTCCGAAACTCAAGAAATTTCCCAAGCCCACAGGTGATGAGCAATCTCTATTTCCAGGGAATACCCTGTATCCTGACTAGCGATAGTTATGCGCGAATAGGATATTACATTTTGGGGGAATCCCCGATTGAATAACAGTGTGTACACTGAAAAAAAAAATATTATGCTCGTGACACCTATTTGAGCTCACTGTGAAACATGGCCCTGAATGAAGAAAACTTACTAATTGTTGTTACATAAATTATTTTAATAGTGGCGATTATGCAAACTGCCACAGTTTTAGGAATTTTTATAGGTAGCACTATAACTGATGTTCACGGTCGGGTGTCACCCTTAAGTGGGTGACACCCGGTGCGACTCTCTTAGTTGTAACATTTACCTATGTTGGAGCAATATATAATTTGCCACGAATTTATTAATCGTTATAAAAATAACTAACTTATTAATATTATATAGACATTATATTTTGACACGGTCTCGTCCTTATTGGTTCATAATATGGTACGAATCATCATCATCATGTGGCACAAGACTTTCGCGAACAGTTTGTAGACCTGAGAAAGAAGGCTTATTGGACGGTAGTTAGTCAAGTTTGATTTGTCGCCTTTCTTATAGAGTATCGTGACAATCGCATTCTTCCATTGTCCGGGTGTAGAACCCTATAGGAAATTTAATTAAAAAGCTTCACAAGGACTTTAAGTATAGGTCTTCCACCTGCCTGCATCATCTCGACATGCACTCCTACCTCACCAGCGGCTTTACCGTTTTTCATTTTTCCTAGAACATGCTCTACTTCATCTGCGGTTATTGGTGGTAATTCGCCTTTTTTGATTCGCTCCACTGGCTCTGCTCTTGGGTCCGTCGAGTCATGTGTCGATTGCGGTGATTTTGATGCATCCCTGTAAAACTCTTCAACAATCTGTATGATTTGGTCACGATCAGACACAACATTGCCGGCCTGATCCGTCAGCTTGTTTATTGCTTGCCCATGCTAAGCTTTTTTCTATACATTTTCGGACCCCTATTGTCTTGGATGGTTTTTGCAATAGCTTTAGTGTTATAAGCTCTTATGTCATTACGGATTGCCTTTTTTATAGCCTTATTAATCTCTCTCCGGTCTGATGTTATCAGCTTTCTTCTTCTTTGGGCTAAAAGAGAGAGCGTATGAGATGTTAATTTAGCTTCTTTAGATAGTTTCTTTCCCCCTATGTGTATCTTCGTGGTCTCCGTCAGTACTTTGCACAGCAAGTCGTTCAATGAGTCAACATTCCAGTTCTCTTCTATAAGCCCTTCAAAAGAGTTTTTGAGTTCCAGTTGAAGCTCTTATGTAAGAGTTTGTAACTATCTCTATCATATTTTGAGATTGATGTTTTAAGCAATTTTGCTCTTTCTTTGGGGAGGTTGAGCGACTTAAAACGGATACGTCGGTTATGTTTGGCTTATGTGAGCTAATTATGTAGTTGATCTCATTTTTCGTCCGACGTAAGTAGCCAGGGACATTGTATAGCAGCCGAGTCTCTTCCGGAGATTCTTCGCACCCTCCACCCCGCCGGAACCGTAGCCGCTGCCGTAACTAGGAATAGCAGGGCTGCCGGGTACTGAGGGCCGTGGTTCTGGTGCGCTATTCATTTGAGGTTTTTAGCCTTAAAACGCCACGCTGGCCAAGCGGCTTGGCGATCCTTCCTGTCACGTTGGCCTGTTCCCCACCAGCTCCTCCCACGAAGAGAGAGTCTGGTGAGCAGCAGTTACCGGGAGGGACCACTAAAAGGTGTGACTCGGAATTGAGTTTCTTGCGGCACACCGGCGTAAAATATTAATACTGCAACACGCAGCATCGCCATTCTTCACCAATCCGCCGCTAGAAGCCCCATTTCCCCCCCATGGTACGAATGGGGCTTGCAAAATCATCAAACCCTGGTTCGCATGGGACTAAAAAAAGGTTATAATATTGATGGGCAAGGATACAAAGAAAAAGTCTTCTCACATCAAAATCGAATGAGAAATAAGGAACCCAATAAGGATACACATTTTTTTTAAATTAAGATGGAGAATATAAGTAATTAAAAAATAAATACAGAAAGTTATCACAAAATTATCTATTTTTGTTTTCTAACAAGAAATTATCTCTTTTTAAAGTAGAACGGCTGAATGATACACAATCTTTGAAGTCTATGTGGTATAATTTAAAAAAAACACAAACTTTCTTTGATATTAAAATGGCGGATGTCTCAAGCGATGAACGAAAAGTTAAGTTAACTAAAAATGGTAAAGTTGTGAAAAGACGCACACGAAACCCAGAAGGTAATTTTGAGGTCTTTAACTCAAAATTTATGCATACTATCATTCATAATATGCCAATTCCTATACGTTTATTTCCATTGTTTGACGTTTAGGAAAGTATAAAATATTTGACTCTTACTACTTTTTGATACGTAAGTTGAATTACAAACTGTTATTACGTTGTTTTGAACATTTATATTTTTTTATTTTAGTGATTTTTATACTTTTACATACTGTACATCCAAAATTCAACCTATTAGTTATAATTTTGTAGTTCTAAGATACGTATCTGTGAAACTATTAACTTATAATTTATATTTATTAAATATTTTTTTCATAAACATTTTTATTTACTTTGTGCTTACGAATATAGTTTTATATTTTTAGTAAAGACTTTTTCTTTAATATTCTAGAATGGCACAAACAGAAACAAAAGCGGCTCAGGATTGCTGGATTGGAATACATAAACGCAAATGGGAAAGTTGTTCCACCGAAACAACCCGGTCCAGATTGCAACTGTCGCCGTAAATGTTTTCAGAAAGTTCCTGACGATGTGAGACTCAAAACTTTTCAAGGTTTCTATTCCATGAAAACACATGATGAACAAAATGCTTACCTCTTTGGTCTTATGAGGCAAGTAGATGTTAAACGAAAAAGGGTGAAATCAAGTAGCAGGCGTACTTGTACGTTTGAATACTTTGTAAGAGTTAAAGGAAGAGAAACTCAAGTTTGCCAGACTGCTTTTAAGAATATTCATGCCATAACAGAACGAAAAGTCAGAGTACTATGCAAAAAGATGGATGATGGTGTTATGTTCCCTAGTGATAATAGAGGGAAAAATAGTCACAGACGTTCTGGTGAAGTGCGTCTTCCAACAACAGTCATAGAGCAAATTAAAAATCATATTTATTCTATAGTTCATACACACAGACTAAAAGATTTTATAAGACTCGATAAAATTGCTGGCTTAGAAATTAACATATCAAAGATGTGGAAAGATTATATAAAAACTTATGATCCTGATAACATATCTGCTACGATGCCCAAATCTAAGAGGCATATAGATTTAGAATTACAAAATGAACACAATCAACAGACACAACATCCAGCTCCACAGGATACTTTTACTCCCATTGCATATCCAGGAAGTGGGCATCTTGTTAATATTGCAGAGAACTACTTTGAAAATCAGTATCAAACAGCATTGGCCACTACAAATTCAACAAATTTCTATCCAACACAAAATGGGCCTCAAGGTATGGGAATACTTTTACAATCAACTGTAACAAGAGCAACCCAACCCACAGCTTTTATTTTACTACAGACAAAACCAGAACCACAGCAAGATAATTCATTAGCAATAGCAAACACTTCTTATAATCAAGAATCTGAAATTCATGATAGTGATGAGAAAAGTGGAAAGAAACTTAAAAAAGAAAGAAAAAAGGGACCTATCGTAAAACAATGGAGGTACACAAATATCTTTCACGACGAAATAAATGGTGCAGCTTTAGCAGCAATCAAAACGAGACTCGGTATGTATTATGCGGAAAGTGATGCTGCAAGAAAAAAGGCCAAGCAGGCTCGGCCACAAGAGTCGGCACAGACGCAAACAGTAAATGACCAGACACAAATAAGAACAGAACTGGCTCCTATAAGACCACAGCATCAACCAATAAGATCGCATACTGTTACAATATATACCTAATATAAATTATTATTTGACTGATACACTAATAGAATCGGGTTACTTAAATCACATAACTTGCTAGTTTAGGTGAGCAAACTATAATTAGTAAGTTTTAAATAGCTTACGATATATTTCCATTTCAATCTAAAGTATATAAATGTACTCATTGTATCCTGTAATTTATTTATGGCATTAGTTTGCATGAATGTATGTCTATAGTATCAAAGGAGTATGATCAAAATACCAGTACATTAGTTTATAAGAAACTTAATAAAAATAGACTTCTTTTTCTAATTATCGCTATTGAAATGTTATTTGAATTTTAACTGGTGTAATTTTTTTATTGTAATTAAATTGCCTTATTTAAGATTTATATAATGTGGTTTTAGTCATTATTTTTAGGATTTTCTGATAGAAATTAAAATGTATGTAATTTATAAGTATAATTATTGCAATAATTTTGCATATTATTTTTAATAAATATGAAATTTATTTTACAACTATGTATTACAATTTTAATGTAATATTAAATACTTTATTTAGTAGATAATGAAGTGTCATTTGCCCTTTCTCATCTTTCTTAAAAAAATATTAAAGGATAATTTGTATCAATTTAAAAAGTGCTCTATTAAACACTAAATAAGAACACTTATCAGACTACATAATCATGTAGTTTTTTTTATGATAATGAAATTTTTGGCATCAAAGCTTATTTATTATCTAAAAGAAGTCAGTAATTATATTAATTTGTCTAAAAAATGATATAAGTTATATATATTAATAATGACTTCATATGATATGACATGTCAGCATAATGTAAAAAATGTGCATAAGTTGAAACTATGTATATATTCATATTTACATTTTTAGTATAAGATAGCAAAAGAAAAACAAACCAATGTTTTTAAAATTTTATTAAACTTAAATTATGCAGACAAAACACATGCCCCACCGATTTCTTTGATTTTCTTTTCAGCTGTTTTTGAAAAGAATTTGGCCTTCACAATTACAGGCTGTTTGGGTAGCTTGCCCTTTCCGAGCAATTTGTAGTAACCCTGTAAAAAAATAAAAAATATTAGCTGACATTAACAAGTTGAGATGAATAGAATATTGACAAAAAAAAACAAAATAAAATGGAACAGATAATGTATGGATGACATTTCTATATGTGTTTTTCTTTTGTAAGGCAAGTGTTTTATGCTTTTATTAAGAAAATAAGTATTCATTTAGCCTATAATGTACTTACAGCCTTCACAATATTAATGACGGGCACTTTTCCATCTGTGGCATTGGCATACTTAAGTCTGGACTGTTCAGAAACCAGAGTCCAAAGTTTGTCCAGGTTCAGCACAGGGCAAAACTCCTTGTTCCTTCTTAAATGGTAATTTCTCATACCAAGCTATAAATAACAAACATGTTTTAGTCATATGTAATGATAAAATAAATAACCTATACTTGAACAAATTGGGTAGTTAAAACATAAGGAATTGTGATACTTATAAATCAAATTTCAGGAAAATTCCATATAAATGAATATTTTAATACACATATAATTTTCAAATAAAATTATATATAGCTACAGATTAAATTTCTTATTCTATTATATATTACTCATATTATATCTCTTGCTTCCGGCATTAAGCTAACCTTTTTAGTTTAAGAGTTTTTAACTTACTTTGCCAAAGTATCCTGGATGGTATTTGTCCATGTTTATTCTATGGTGATGTTCACCACCAGCGTTACCGCGACCTCCAGGATGTTTACGGTGTTTACCTGTAAATCAGAATGAATTCATGTAGTAAGAAAAAGTGTTAACAAATATAAGAAAAAAAATATCACATAAATGTGGAGAGCGTGAATTTTTTGAGTTAAGGGTTTTTATAGTAAAATTAATAAAAAATATTCACCGATACGTCCATGACCATGGCTGACATGCCCTCTTAGCTTCCTAGTCTTCTTCTTGGAGGTTGCCTGTAGAACGATAGAAAGGTTAACATTTTGTTGTAGCAACAGTAAAGTTTAATCAAAAATACAATAATCGGCATCACTGTTTCCACCACTAACACACAAAACTGAACAATATTTGATCAGATTAAATAGGATTATTAAGAAAAAAATAGATAAATAACACAATCTAAACACGAACCATATTTCCACTCTTCAACAAGAACTTTAAAAAGAAAGAGACATATGTGAACGATACGTCAACGTCAGAATTTTTAGTGTAGCCATACTATTTTGATTGAGTTTTATAATTCAGCACATGAAAATCTAAAAAAAATTAAGTATAATTTAGTAAGATAATACTTCTTATTGTTTGTAATTAATAAAAAATTATATATTCTCAAATTTTGTGTATTTAATGTTTGTTTATATGTATTAAATTAAATAATTATTATTTAAAATTATTTACGACTAAAAAATTTAAATTTAATGGATGTTGAACTAGTCTTTAAAATCTGTTAAAAATAACAATCAACATTGTAATGTATTTAAAATAAAAGCACCATAGAATTATTGTTACATAAATATGAATCGTATATTCAAATATAAGAAACATTTATTATCTATCTAACTGACTAAAAACTGACATTAAGTTATAAACTATCAAATCGAATGTACTCTGTGCTTAGTATGTTTCCAGAAAATGGTAGGATAGTGTGTCGAGGTCTGACACGTATTTAGCGAAAAATCGTAAATATTCTTCACAAAGTTTACTATGTTGTTATTTTAATTGAGTACTACAAGTAAAAAGTTACTTAATTATTCCAAAATGGAGTTTCGAGAAACTTTGCTGGCTGCTCAACGAAATCAACAACAAAAGTCATCTGCTGTAAGTTTATATACTTGTACTTATCATGATTAAGTAATTTTGTCTATTCATTTAATTGGAATAAATAAACATTAATTTCTCAATTTTCTATTGCTAAAAAGTTGTGTCTTTATAATGGAAAAAAAAATGGTTAGGATACATTGTTTATCTAATTTATATCAATATTGTTTTTTATATCAATTACTAAGAAAAGTTAATGGCACCGTTATTAACCTTTTTATTATTATAAACATTAATAGTTTTGATGACAATATGTTATAATATGGCAATATTTTTATATCATTATTTTAGGAAAGTATGTATTACAAAGCCCGCTTTGATCCTCCAAAGAAGGAATTGAAACCAAGAGATCGATTATCAGCCAATATTCAAAAGTTTTTGGCTAAAAAGGAAGAAGAAGAAAGGCAGAAAAAATTGGACGCACAAAAGAAAAGAGATGAGCTTCTTGCAATGCGAGACCCAAAGGTTACTTTATAATACATTATATTATACATATAAAATATACAAAAATATGAAAGAAAAGTCATCAAATGCAAGGCATAACTCAAGGGTATTTTATCCAATCTTTCTTTGATATTTCTAATTATTATAATTATTGTAGACCAAGAATTATACTAAAACTACCAAAATTCAACACTATGATGTATTGTAACATGAGAATCATGATCATGTAGCAAGCATGTCATAGTGATTGATAATATTTAAGCCAGTGCCTCACTTGGTCTCATAAACTCACTACAGATTTAAATGACATTAAAGCCTTATTATTTTATACCATACATCTGCCACATCTATATGTAGTTTTTTTTTTTTAGGCATTAAGAAAGATTCAAAAGACCCTGAAAGTGATTAAGTCTGCTAATAAATCAGTGTTAGCAGATGCAATTGATACTGAACACACAGCAGTGACACTGGAAGGTCCTGATCAACCCGACCAGGATGACTATGGTTATGAATCACAAGAGGCCGCTGCACTGTATGAGAAAATGATGCAAAAATATAGCAAAGTACCAGATAAGCCAAAATTTGCACCGGGTAGTAAGTAACAATAAGTTTTTTAATTAAGCCTTAACAATGTGTCATGTAAAATGCAAAGTTAATTATGAAAGGATTCACAGTTTGATTTGATAGTGACTTAGTGATTAGTTCTCTGAGACAAAAATGATGTTTATCAAATATTTACTTATCCTATAATAATAATAATACCCTGGGACATTATTCACACAAGGCCATCTGATCCCAAACTAAATAGAACTATGGAAACCAGACAACTGATATACTACATATACTACTTTTCTTTTGTAAATACATACTTATATAGATAATTACACCCAGACTCAGAACAAACAGACATGTTCATGCACACAAATGTCTGTCCTGGTGGGAATCGAACCCACGGCCTGCGGCGCGAAAGTCAGGTATCTACCAACCACGCCAACCGGCTCGTCGAAGTAGAAGTAGTAACCTTACATATTATTTATCTATGACAATTTAAAAGTAGTTTCATCATCACGTTTGATTCAGAATTTATGTATATTATTCCAAAAAGTATTTAATAAAATTTGTTTCTAACTAGTAAATAGTAATTGATTAATGATCAATATTTTTTTATAAACTGTCACTGAGAGTATTAGGAATATTGTGTGAAAACAAGAATGCAATGGATGAAACTCCTACATTCACCATCTTCAGTAATTAAACTCCACATTATACTTAACACGCCTCTAAGCTGTGGAAAATACGGACAATTAAAATTATTTCAATGTGTGACTTAAAATATGTACAAGTATGTAGCAGTATATTAATATATCCTTCTTTTATTTGAAATAATTTATAGGTAATAATGTAAGTAAAGATTTAAATGGTACAAGAGAAAGAGTAAGACATGCCCTGCAACATGAAGAGGAGCCAGTACCTCACAAAAGAAGACGTCGGACAGAACATGATGGTTAGTACGATATATTGTCAAGGTAATTACAACATTAATAGCTTTTGGTGAAAATGATCATAGTTTTGAGTATGTATCTTATATATACTTATTAATGTGTGTTAAATAATTTATACATAAATTACTCAAGGTAATTTTGTAATATGTAATTTTTTTTAATTTCTTTACTTATTTGAGACAATAATATTTACAGTTTTAATAGTAATACTTACAGGTAATCATCATTGTTTATAATTTCAGATGGAGATGTAAGTCCACCTCAAAAGTATGAACCTGAAAAGAAAAAAGATGAAAAACCCGAGAAACCTAAAATAAGAAAGCCAGCACCGCCTCCTATAGATTTTAATCAATTGTTAAAACTTGCCGAAGAAAAGAAGAGTGTTCCCATTGAAGTGGGCGCGAAGAAAGTTCTCACAGAGCCGGAACCAGATAGACTCATGACGAAGAAACAGAAACGTGAATATGAAGAGGAAATGGCCCGTCGTCAAAGGAGACAGGAACGCATCGATGCTGAAAAAGCGGGTGGCCGTAAAGGTATTTAATATTTGAAATTTTAATTAATATTAAGAAACTGTCTTTTTTTTTAATAAATTGAATCTTATTTATTTAATTTTAGAACTAATGTCAAACTTAGTTATTTATTTAACTCTTTGAATAAGCTTAAAGAAGGATATCTTACAGACAACCTTTAGGATATTTTTAAATTGAGATCAGAGTGGTGTGTTAGACATACTAATAACTACATAATATGTAAGCCCTATAATATATATGTATATTTGATCAATGTATACAACATACAATCGTTACGTAATATAAAATAGAATTATTTGAAAAAAAAAACACTAAAGTCGTCTCGGAAAAAAATATTTGTGATCAATGTTTTGAATGTAGAAATTTTGATTCCTTAATATATAAAAGATTTAATAATTTGATCGCCTCTAAATTGAAGGATTGTTCAAAGAATTTAGTCGTATGAATGATCGTAGTTTATTAGTATGCGATCCCAGGTACTCATTCCGTTCAAGTATGATGGCGCATTAGTACTATATAATACACAGTACAGAAGAGAGAAGTAGGTAGGTAGTGTTAGTCAGCCCCGGTCCTTGATCAGGATAGAGCGAGGTTGTCTTTCAGAGTTGTAGTCGACGCGTTCACTTCACATTTAATTTTATTTCACTTAATGTTATATAAATAATAATAATAATTTACACATAAAAATTAAACAATGCTTATGTACTCCTTAAAATTGTTTTTGACATTTTCTCTTCCCTTTCAAACTGACGGATAGATCTCCTCTCTCGCTCTACCCCAGGGCCGGCGCTGATTAGTAGACGTTTAATTCGTCGCTGTAAAGTTGCAATTGTTAGTTAAATCATTTAGTGCTTAATATACAATCTACATATATTTAGTTTGTTGTGGTTGTCATTTGTTTCAATGTTATAAATATTTTTACATATTAAACCTATTAGTTGCTCAGCACTGATCTGGTCTGAACTAGCCGATCCTTCGTTCTTTGCGTGTTGTTAAGAGTGTATAGACTTTCACCTTTGTCAATAAATGCGCTATTTAAAAAAAAATTCTAATCGCACTGTTAAATAATTACATATTTACGCACTCAAACAAACTCTTCAACCTTACGACACCAGTGTACACTAATCAAGTGCACATTATTTAATTAACAATAAATATACATAATTCATTTAAATTTAATAATAGCAATAACATTACATTTACATTTCAGCATATTTTAACAGTAATGGAATTATAATTTATTTACTATTTTACTCTGTTATTTTTATTGTTAACTTACTGGTTCCCGCGACTTTAAACGCAAAAGTCGGTTTTATTGAAAAAATAAATGTATTTTCGTGAACTATTACGCATTTTTTATCGCCCACGTTCGTTTCTTGATAAGCTTATTCAATGTACATAGGGTTTCTTCTGTTTTATTATATGTATAGATGATAATGGAATATGGTGTGTCAGTTTTGGTTTAACATAACCTGTCATTCTTGTTTCATATAAATTATTCACAAGTTCGTATTTTTTTTGTTAAATATAATATTAATATTGTAAGTGTTACATATTACATTTCTTTACAGCTCCTAAAGAGGAACGAACCGTTGAAAAAACCAAAAGAACAGAACCTTCTAGTTTCGGGCGCATTCCAAAACTAAGTGATAAAAATTCCAACCAGAAGAATGACGTACCACCTAAAACGTACGAAAGAGAAAAAGACAGCGAACGAGAGAAACATGACGATTTACAGAGAGAAAGAGAAAAATTAAGATTGCAAAAAGAAAAATTGGAACGGGAAGAGAAGAGGTTAAGAGATAGAGAAAGGGAGATATTGAAAGCTGAAAAAGAAAGAAATGAACGCGAAATGAAACTAAACAAAGATAGATTAGATAAAATTAAAACTAAATTAGAGAGTAGACCATCTGATAAATACAAATCAGATAAAAATGTAGATAGAGCTAAAATTGGTTCAAGGGAACAAGAAATTAAAAAAAGTATAGACTTGAAGAGCCAAAACACATACAGGATAGATAAAAACTCAAACGAAAAAGATATCAAGAAAACAAGTGTGCCTCAAAAGTCGAGTGATCAAAAATATATGAACGGACACGGTTCACAGGGGAAGCCCGTGCCAAAACTAAATAAGGAACAGAGCGTCAATAGAAACGAAAGAGATAGAATCGGTTTAGCGAAACAGAAGATGAACGAAAGTTCTCCAAAGCTGAACGGCCACGCTAGGACCGAGAAACGGCCAGAAGTCGGTAAGGGTCAACCCCAAAAACGACCCGACGATAAACGGCCTAATTCAAAAACACCGGGTCCGAGTAAGCCCGCAATGTCGAATAGCTTTGATTTCGATAAACACGTGAACTCTTTGGGCAAGAACGGCACGAAACAGTTCCCACCCAGCAACGTCAGGAGGAAACCGCATCCTGACGATAGGAAAAAACCTAAACGTGAGTATTAATAATAATATTACAAATGACATTTTTAAATAACTTATAATAACATGTTTGTGTAATATTATCTAATTCATGAATACAACGCTTATACTTATCAGCGATACGATATACTTTTGTTATATAGTATGTTTATGTACTGTGTTGGCTTATTCGTTGAATTGGTTTATGCTTCGGATCCAGGGTGAGATAACCGATAAAAATTATTGAGTTTTTCTCTTAAGAAAGGCACTTTAATAATCCGATGATAATAATCCTCGCACGTGACGTTTCTGCTCTTGATCTTCTCTCTTCATAATGTGGCAATGAGACAAGAGAAAATGTGTGGGTGTGTGTGTGTTCGCACACACGCCGCACATATAATATCTCGTATGTAGTCGGTTCGCTTCATAATAATCATACAAACACGTACTCACACGTATATACAAATGTAAAATTAATATAATCATTGTAGGTCGCATGCTCGATTCCGACTCCGAATATGATTCGGAGATGGACGACTTTATCGACGACGGCGACGAGAACATGGACTACTCGAAGCACATCAAGGAAATATTTGGTTACGATAAGTCAAAGTAAGTCACTATATACAACTGATTTATATATATATATGACGAGGGGTAGGACGTCAACTCGTTATCATACATGGCGAACTTCGAAATAAAAGCCTAGTCGTTCACGTTAATAAAAATCACAATAACTTTAAAATATTACAATACGATAACAAGATGGAGGACAATTCAGTTGGTAACGCAGCGAGTTCGTCCAATCGACTGTGTCAACATACGCGGTCCCCGCGCCCACTTCAAAATGTCCTTTTTTGGACGTCACGTGTTCTTTACGTCATACCGACACAGTGGCGACCTCGCTCAAGCTTCCAGCTTGACGTTGCCGGCTGAGTACAATAATTAATCAAAATAATTCTCAATCAAACTTCTTGATGCTTCGACATATATATAATATATGTATGTTTTTTTATATAGAGGAGAATTACTTTCCATTTTAAATTTCTGTTAATACAGTTAATAAAAATATAGACTTATAATTTAGAATATAAAAATCTATTTGACCATGATATACCTATATGTCCAGCTGTCTATTTTTTTTATTATATGAAGTCATACGAGAAGGTCTGAATGTGCGGTTAAACACATTTTCTAAAATGATGACACTCATCGAAACCCATCGAACAGATACGATACAATGACAGGAGGAGTTACTAGACAAACTTTATGTATTCATTGCGATGTTATGCACTGGAAAATGTTCTCGATTAACATGTATTTATTTACAATGAATCACCACTTAACTACATAAATCTATTCTATATTTCGCTAACATTCAAAAACGGATTTTTTCACGAATCCATAATGTTATACCGTAGATTTATTTTGGATCTGATGATGTCACAACAATTCAAGGTCTGTGTTGTTTATCTTTACTCCTCCTGTCATTGGAACAGACTATAAAGATTAATTGTAAACAATCGATCAAGTAGTGCTGGAAATTGTAGCAATAATTGTACTGTTACACAATATATGTATTAAATAATAATAATTAATAATAAAACAGTATACATTATTTTAGTCACAATTCGTCGTTAGAAAAAATATATATTTGGTAAACTAAATTAAATTTTTTTATTATATAATTTCCCAGATACCGGCATATAGATGACGAAGACGATCCCATGATGGAATCGAGTTTCGCGAGACAACAGCGCGAAGAATACATTAGCAAGAAAATAGGTATATATATTATTTTTATAATTACAATCTTAGTTAGCAATATTTACTCACGTTGAAGGTAAGTTCAGTATCAAAAATTGTCGTACAACTTTCTAAGTTTATGTGTTATATAAATATGTATATAGCAAAGTCAATTTTGAATGATAAAATGACACACAAATTTCCTCGAAAGGTCGAATTTACGACCACTAAGCTGCTTCGATTGTATTTGTAATTTGTGAACAAACACTAAATACTACATTAATCCTGAAAAAGAAGACACATTTAAATAACATTAAAATATATTAATGATAAGTATAATTGGTGTATATCAAAGGCACGAACAACATGTCTGTGGGCATACAAAAAATAAATTTAATTAACATAATAAATGTGTCGTTATTAAACATTTGTGATATGCGGTGATATAATATTACAAAGTGTTCTTGTTATTTTCAGTAATACTAAGAAGTACTGAATGAAGTTAACTTGTAATATTAATGTTTTCTATTTAAGGTATAATGGAGGACCTGGAAGACATGAGAATGGAGGCGATGGAGAAGAGCAAAAAGAAGAAATCGAGACGGCTAAGTGACGACTGAACGAACTGCTCAGACAATGGACCGAGGCAATTTTAATTATACAATTATGTGTGTGGCTTGAAAAAAAAATCGATGATTTATTTATCATTTAAATGTATTCCCAGCTTAAAATAAAACAAAGCTGGTTTAAAAAAAATCATCCTGTTTTTTTAAATACAGAAATAATCAAGATAATATATAACTTTGTAATTGTTATAAATTTATATGTAATAAAGTTTAAATTGTCAATTTTTCTTATCGTTAGATTCCTTTATAAAGTGTCAAGATGGTTGAAGAAGGAATTGAATTCTAGATCTTGTGGAGCAACATGTTATGCTATAAGTGCGGCGACAACTGTTTCCATTTAGGAACCTTGTTTATGATGATTTCCGGGTAACTCCCGGATGCAAAGGTCTGAGGTCCAATCGAATGATATTGGGTTTTTTGTCAAGAAATTCTCAATTGAAGTATGAATTTAAGAAGTCAGTTTTACAGTGTCAGAAAAGTATCCGTTTCTCTCCGAATCACTCTTACCTCGTGTCCTATCGCTATACGAGAGCGAGACAGTAGATAGTGTGACTGTTCGCACACACGCAACTATGATGTCTATGGATTTGAATAGTGTCCCTTGAAATTGGCCTATGTGGCTTAAATTGTTGAGACTCAGGAGGACGCCCTACTGAAGCCGTAATCATGTCATCAGACCATCGATACTCAATCTAGCGCCATTGCCCCAATTATATACGAGCTTTTGGATTCTTCAAGGTCATGATTTTTACGACATCCGTTATATGATTTTTGTGACAAGAAAACGGTTTCATTGAGAGTCGGGTTTAGAGTTTCAGGCTCCGGGGCAACAAAGGAATTTAGGTTATTAATTATTACCAAAACATATAATATTTTTCAGTCAAATGTTTTAATTGTTTACTGCGGAACAAATTAAATTCTTTTGACAAATATAATCATAATAGTAAAAGAGGAAATATACTTTTATTTCACTATATCTATACATATTATATATGTGTGTACATAGTATGTGTTTAACTCGTCGGAAATGCGATGGTTTTGTATAAGAAATCTCTATTGTGTATTCCTCGGGGATGTAGACCCGGATGCCCTTCCATAAATCCGGTCCTGGTTGTATTATTTCCCTCCTCTGTTCTGTCTTAAAGTTTAGATTATTAATGCGATTGATTTTGCTTGCACTTACGAAATATAGTTCCATTTGTTTTTCAAGTAATAATCTTATCACGGTAGCGCACCGCTCGTGACGAAGGAAAATTTTCGTCACAGACGTTTCGTTTCAAAACGTAACATGTTGAATGGGTTCCTCTTTAAATTTCAGTCTTATTTCCCTAAGCGGAGCAACTTCAATTCTACCAAAAATATATCAACGTCGCGTTTTCGTTCTCTACGAGTACTTAAAACTATGTGATAAAACGAACCTCAAAGTGATGACAAACATTTGCTTTTTTTCGTATCTCGTATGATTATTGTAACTGATATTGAATATTTCATTCTGCTTACATTAGATTGTAGTCAAATTTGCACTTCAATACTAGTTACACTGATATTTTAAAAGCTCTCTTATTTTAAAACTAGCTATACATTCGCGGCGCGTTTTCGAGGCTTCGCGTTCGCGTTTCGTGACGTTCTCGGTTCGTGAGACGTGACGGTTCTTAATTCCTCAACAAAGAGGATGAAGGGAGTGTTGATAGCTTAATAGGCCATATTTTTTGCGCTGAGACCACGTTTGAGTCGTCATATTCACAATGAAGTTCGCGTCCGACATTTATGCGCATACTTCAAATACAGCGTATATTTTTCAAAACGCTTTTATTCAAACGTACAATAAAGTATCTATAACTTGTTTGGTGTTGGGAGGAACAGAGTGTAAAGTTCCTCATCCACCATTGAAAAGGGAGGATCCTCCGACCAGACGGGTGTTAGTCTAGTGGGCTACTGCCCGACGGTTGTTGTCGGGTTCTTGTATATATTGTTCAATCCCTCGGATAACTTTAATTTCGCGATGTAGGATACGTCAGTTTTTAGCTTTCATATGTGGCGAGATAGATGTCGCTACACTTGTATTTGCAGAATGCAACTTGCTCACGTTTAGGCAGCCAGTCTCAATGTAATCGTTATTATCAGAATATGTTTGTTTAATAACATACATTTGTATATATAGCCTTTTCCAACCACAACAGGAATACACCCAAATAAACAACTTCGACACCGAATTGATGCGATATCAATTGACGCGATATCATTAGTCGAGATCTTGAATAATCTATGATATTCACTATGGGAATATATATACTCGCGAAAAGATGGCGTTATCAATGTCCGCGAAGTTGTAATCGCATCTTCGAAAGTTAAATTAATGTGGTTATAACTCGTTAATTGGATGTAATTTGTAAATCTGCGGTGTGTTTACCTTTATTCCTACTCCGATTGGAAAAGGGTATGTATGTTTCCCGATGGTGTTGGAAAATAAATGGACTGTATTTTGTAGATCGCGTAGTTTATTTAAATAATATATGTAGCGGAAACGTCGCGTGCGCACGAAGCGGTGGTCCGAGGCGAAGTCGGGTTGTCTCAGATTCTCGCGAGGATCCCCGCGCACCGCGTAGTCGTCGCGCCCCCCGCACCTTCGTCTTAGCGGCTGCCGGCTGCTGAGCGCGCTGCGTATAATGTCGAGATTCGATTCTCGACAGGTATATATTAAAATATTATCTGAAACACAAAATTGTAGTTACCAGTTTTTTTTAAAGTGATACAAAAGATTTTAGTTTAATAAAATGTCATAATAATTATGTTACATTATTTTCGTTTACTGTATATACATCAGACACCCACAGCATAGAATTTTTTCCCACTATCGTAACTTATTTCACGTGCAATCCAAAATCTTTGTCTGTTCCACAAGATCTTTCAAAATAACTTTTGTCATTTTGAATATCACATCGTGTCTTACCGCCTTATTCATAAACTTTATTTAACTAGTGATTAGTTAAACAATATTTTGTCTTCTTCTTTCGTATGTCAAATCAATAATGACAGAAAGAGACAAATCAGTGTTTAGCTAAACAGTAACTAAGCAACGTTTATAAATAAGGCCGTTACTCTAGTGGCTACATATAAGGTTGCAGACACGGTGGTCCTGGGTTCAATGCCCGACCTGGGAGGGTCAATGAAATGTTATTGAGATTTTCTATCTAAATTTCTCAGTAGCAGCTCGGAGTCTGGAAGTTGCAAGTGTGTACACTCCCGTGCCTCGGAAAGCACGTTAAGCCGTTGGTCCTGCGCCTGAACTCTTTCCGGTCGTGTCGGATTCCCGTCCCACCGGGTTATGAGAGTAAGGGAATAGAGAGTGCACCTGTGTTTGTGCACACACTTGTGCACTATAATATGTCCTGCGCAGTTGGCTAATCTCTCTTGAGATTGGCCGCCGTGGCCGAAATCGGTCTGGAGGACTATTATTATTATAATGAAATTCCTACTCCATATACAGATCTCCCTACGCTATAGGTAATAGTTGAAATGTAAGTTGGTTTATTCCAGAGTTTATTCTAACACGATAGCTTGTTGATATTCCCATTGTTTGCATTAATATGATTTTTATAGTTATTAAATTATGATTGAAATTTAAAATTTCACCAGCACAAATGCCCATATGAGTTTTTATTAAGGATTCTTTAGGTTTACTAAAACAGAAATAACTGCCTTTCTCCGGTTGTATAAATGTAGTTTGTAGTGGTAAATGTTGTAACCGTTGTAATATTTGATTATTATTGTAATTATTTAATTTTTTGTTTTTTTTTCCGCGATTTATTTCTTATATATGTGGAAAAAGATTTAAGAAATAATTTCGTTGATAATACTAAGAGTATATAAATAGTTTAATAAAAGGTTATGTACAATTTTAGTTAAAATATACATACAAACGTCTTTAAAAAATAATTTACTTATCCGAACTTACTTAAACTATTTTTTTTTTTTTAAATAACTTGGGGTGTTTTATTTAATACTCCAATACACATTTGCAACAACAATACGAATTATAATAGAAACATTATCTCATGTTTATAAAGAATAAATGAGCTTGTTATGTCTAGCGTATACCTGTCTAATAACGTGTAATGTATAAATATTATGTAACTTGTAAAGATAAATCAGCAAGACAGTAAAAAATAAAAAAATAAATATATTTATAATGAGCAAGTGTATAATATGTTTTATTTTATTCTCTTTTTTCCCAATTGAATTGTGAAGAAGAAGCAGAATTGTGTAAATTTATAGTGTTATATAACCCAAAATGATTAAGGGGGGTAGGTATCAAAATTAAAGTAACTATTCATTTATTGTTTTTTTGACAGAAATATCTTCTGCGCCTAACCAGTAAAGGTTATTGAGACGAAATTGAAACATTAAAAAAAGTTATATTAATATTATTGTAACAATACAAGATGATTAAATATATTGAAACATTTAGTGCACAAGTAAAGCCATACTCAAAATTATTGTTACGTCATACCGCCTCGGCCAATGATAGTTTGCCATTTCATCGGGAGGTCAAGCCATAGCCAAGCCACCATTCCAACACTAGTAGGGGGAATAAAGCATATAATGCCCTACGGGGTCATTTGGAGTCAGTATTTTACTACCAGCCACATCGTAAGCCGAGCCTCATTCCGGTTGTGTACAAAGTGTGATATCTAATAAGGAATAAGTGTGACCAGTGTGATTTATAATAAATAATAAGTGTAATTCATAATTAATAATAGGTGTGATTATAGGATATTACAGGATGTTATTATACCGGCCTGCCTTTTCATTTATACCCACAGCTTCAAAGCTCGCCGCAGAAAAAAAAGCCGTAAGAGTGATATATGCCACATTGACTCTTGCCCATAATAATTAAAAAATAACGTATTATAATATAATTGTGTATCACCATAAGTCGGTTATCAACATTTACCTTTTACTACCTTTACCATTAAATGTACTAACTCGGGTCACCACTTGTCAGTACGGTATAGACAGGGCAAACCCTAAAGGAATCGAGGAAGCTTTTAATAGTTGTCCGGATTTATTACTGGTGTTCCACAAGGAATAATTTTAGGTCCTTTTCTGTTTTCAATAATTAATTACATTTTTGGCTTTACAATTGGCTGCCTCGTTGGTCTAGTGGCTAGATATAAGGCCGCAGACCCGGTGGTCCTGGGTTCAATTCCCAGGTCGGGCCAATAAATAGTTATTGGGTTTTTCTGTCAGAAAATTCTCAGTAGCAGCCCGGAGTCTGGAAGTTGCTAGTGTGTACACTCCCGTGCCTCGGAAAGCACGTTAAGCCGTTGGTCCTGCGCCTGAACTCTCTCCGATCGTGTCGGATTGCCGTCCCATCGGATTATGAGAGCTAAGGAAAAGAGAGTGCACCTGTGTTTGCGCACACACTTGTGCACTATAATATGTCCTGCGCAGTTGGCTAATCTCTCTTGAGATTAGCCGCCGTGGCCGAAATCGGTCTGGAGGACCTTAATTAATTACATTATAAATTAGTTTACTTTTTGTGTTAAAGTTTATGTGTGATTTTGTATGATATGCTGACAATACTTCGTTATTTTCGTAGAGTGGACAGAAAGGAAATAAATAATTTCGATGTAACATATATCAGATGTGACATTTATATTTATGATGTTACATGTATAACGCCGCGGCCTCACATTGGTCTTAGTTGCAACAATGTTACGAATTGCATCTAATACGTCAATGTATGGATCAGTCTTGGACACAATGTGACCATTGCGTCCAATGACCGTCTAATGTCCAATACCAACTGTCAGTGTTCAAAGCGCCCTGTTTCGGTTTTTGAAACAAGTTCAAAGGCGAGGGGAATGAAAGGGGAGTGTGCGCGGGCAACTTGGACACAATGCTGCGCTCGCGCCACACATTGGTCTGTCATTCGCCGCGTGTTACGGGTCCTGTTCGCATGTATTTCTTTTGATGATAAGTGTGTAAATATTTTCAAAATGACAACGCCCTCGACTGAATGGTCGAATGCAGATGTCTTGGAGTTTATTGAATTATATATACCAAGGAGAATTCAAAATAATCATTTGTTGCTCGTTTGCCAGATGTCCAATTGATATTTGAGATAGCGGAAGAACAATTCAGAATAGGGATACTTTCTAATGGTATGCAATTACCACTGAAACCACTAAGTAATTCCAAGTGACTTAAAATCTTTTTATATATTCCCTTGAATTGTATCACATTCGGATTATTATTGTAGCCTCCATGCCTTCGAATAATACCAAATAAGATTTCATTATGGTCTTGATTCAATCTATATAACGAAATGAATCTCAATAAGGGATGATTTACAACTAATGATTTATAAAGATGTTTCAAAGACTCGATAAAAATAAGAAATCCCAGAAAACCATATTTGCATTTACAGTCGGCTAAACGTTTTTTACAAACAAGAAATAAATTAAATTTATTTGAAGGCTACGAATATTATTAGAACAAATTAATTACACCACTTTATTTGATATTATTTTTTATAAAATTATTGATAATATTTATTTACCTATTCTCAATGCATTCTTAGCACTTTTACAAATATGAATTTATGAGCAAATCGTATTTATAGGCATAAATCGGGGTAAGATAAAACGTTATATCTGATTAATTTATTCTATGACATTTCTTTTACACGAGACGACGCATTGTCACAAACTATATTCGTTTCTTTTTCACTCATGATACTTAGATCATGCCACACTACTTTAGCGACTAACCGTAATGTAGTTTGATATTGGAATATTAAGTTATTTATGTGTGCGTTACAGTGTCATTTTCGTAAATTGAATGTTATGTACGTACCCTATCTACACCTTTTTACTTATAATATCATTGCCTGTTTGTAATAAGCCTTATTTGACAAGAAATAAGGAGAAATATCTTATTGTGAGCCTTCACCCGAAAAAGTATACGTAGTGTATGCAATAAATTGCCCGAATTGTATATTATATTATAATAGCTACTGTAGCAAAAGGGCATTACCTGAAAAAAATTATACGTTTATTATTTGTGACTTATAAATTTGATTAACAGAATAATTTTTTAGTGACACTTTTTATACACATGGATACATCTCCTACCTATACCTTCCATATCTGTCAAAACTTAAAAGTCAAGTTGTCACCTTTGTGTTTGTTGACAGTTGAAAAGTCACACTGCACATAGCAGCTAAGCACACTTCTACCAACACAAAACATATTATACCACACGTCTCAACACTTTTTCTAAAATTTATTTTCGTAACATACAAAATCAGAATAGAAAGATTCGCTATTAGTTTCAAAAGCTAAAGTCTGGATAAAGTACCTAGGTTCTATATAAAGCGAGGTACGTAATATGGAATAACCTTTTAATTCCTTTTACAAATACACTATTTGTATAAAATGATTTTGATTTTATTTGTAAGTTTTTCTTTTGTAAAAACGGTATTACGTATACATATATGATTGTTCACACTTTTTTTCAGCAATGAAAATGTTTGCGAATTTATATGAAATACCTGAGCTAAGCAGACCGAATGTTTTTATTAAAGATAAAGAGGATCTACTTAAGAAAATAAATCTAATTGTATCAGATGGTCACAAAAAGTTACAAATAGTAACAGACTTTGACCACACATTGACAAGGCACAATATGGATAATGGAGACCCAGTGTTGACTAGCTATGGTAAGAGGTGTATGTGTGTTGTGATTGCAATTCTATCTTTTGCCTAGCGTATATATAATAATAATTAATTAATAACTGGTAAGAATTAAAAATAATTAACACTATAAATATACATTAATTTAAGCATTATAGTATTGGTTCTCTTACTGTAAACAGTTTTTCGCAAAACTACAGTATAAAAAATATTGTTATAAATAAAGCAAAGATATTTTGTTATTTGAGACAATATCATTGATGTGTAAAATCATAAACTTTTGTCCTTGTCTATAAGTGAAGTTCATATTTCCTATGTCATGTAATACGAGTCTTGCTTAAAAACTGTTTCTTATAAATGAAATCTGATAAGTTAAATGTATGAAAACTAGTTGTCAGTATGTCAGCTTTATTTTTTTTTTAATTATATTAATTTACCATCAACAAAGGTATGTTCAGAGAATGCCCATCAATACCTAAAGATTATAAAGATGAAGAGAATAGGTTATCAGAAATTTATAAGCCGATCGAAGTAGATCCAGTAATGAGCGAAGAAGACAAAACCAAGCACATGATTGACTGGTATGTGGCTGGCCACAAGCTGTTAAAGTAAGTAGCAACAAAATCCCCAATACTTATGATCATATCTTTTTTTTTAAAGATAACACACATAAATGTAAAAAAATTATATATATTTAAAAAGTAATATAAGTAAGATTATATATCCCAGATAATCAAAAACATACAAATTAATGATTACAAATATAATAAAATAAAATCTTATATTTGACATTAAGTTTTTTTTATTCTGTATTTCAGAGGTATGCAGTTCCCAAAAAGTGAACTTGAGGAAGTGAGTCAAAAAATGAAAGAGTGCTTTAGGTATGTATATACAATGTACATAATAATTTATAAATGGTTAATAATAGTTATGAGATTTCTGGTGTTCTGTATATATATAATATGGAAACTTATGTTTAAAAAGTCCACCAATTTGTTGAGCAAATTTATTAAAGTATTCAACAATAATTTTTGTTTTTAATGTTTCATGTTCATTTCATTTATAGTCAAAAGTTAAATAAAAACACTGTTTGAATTGATACTGTTAAAAAATCTATCTATCTATCTTTATGTGACATTACATATTTGCAGAATAGGAGTTAACGAGTTAATAGCATGGAGTGAGGCACAGCAGGTGCCTGTGTTAGTTTTTTCCGCAGGGCTCGGAGAATGTGTTGTAGCTGCCCTCAGAGCAGCTAATCTCCTTTTACCTCATGTGAAGGTATTTTTAAACATAATACTAAGTGAAATAGGTACATAAGATATCCAATATATGTAGACTTATAATATATGTAAAATTGTTTTCCAGTCGAATAGAACTGAGCGGTGCATTGAATAAAATAACTTACTACTGAAATTATTTTTTTAAAGGTGGTGTCAAACTTTCTCGCTTTTGATGATGCAGGAGCTATAATTGGTATAAAAGGTGATGTGATTCACACATACAACAAGAACGAAACAGTCATTAAGAACACAGAATATTATGAGATGGTAAAAGAAAGGAACAATGTTTTATTAATGGGAGATAACATTGGAGATGCAGGCATGGCGGAAGGTATGGAACATTGTGATGTCATCATCAAGATAGGCTTCCTTGGACGTAACACAGATGCCAACCTGCAAAATTATGTTAATAAATTTGACATAGTTCTGGTTAATGACCATACAATGGACGTAGCAAATGCCATATTGAAACATGTGCTGTGATTTATGTTTAGTCTACTAACAATATTATGAGATTCTCAATGTCTATGAAAGTAATTTTAAACTGTTAAACCCATTCCATGTTGTGCCAACATATTGTAACTCGAATCCCACAGAACAAAAATGATTTTAAAGCTGAATTTATCCATTCCAAATAACAATAGTGTACATTATTTTGTAGAAATGACCAACTTTTTTATATCAATTTTGCACCACATTGAACGGGTTAATTTCAATACATTAAGTAATATTACTTAATTTCTGGTCATACCAAAGAGGTATCTACTTTTTATATTTAAAAAAAAACAGTTTTTATCTGTATTATTACTATATGCTTCTTTGCTTCTTCATAAACATTTAGCTTTTACATAATTTTTCATATAAGACAAACCTGCTCAGTTTAAGGTAGGTATATTTTATTCTGTATAAAAAAGAACAAAGTTCTTACGTTGGAAATTAATTAGTGTTTTTTTTTTATATAGTTAGTATTGTTATGTGGTCCAACATCCCAGAGCTATAGACCAGAGCATAGACATTTTTATAAACTTAATAATAAATTTTATCATTCTGGGGCTCTGAGACAACACTCAATCTCTGTCTCATATAGGAAGAGAGAGATTTGAATTTATGGAAATTTCAAATTAGAAAGAAAGTTTTGTTTTATTTGTTTCTGTTAATACTTTTTACGTAATTTGGTTATGTTGGGATTGTGACTTTTTATAAATATTAAATATTAATGCGAAAAGGGGATTAAATATCATGTTAAAATAATTTATAATGTAATGTAATGTAATGTATTTTTGCTTAGAAAAAAAAATGTTAATACATTTAAACCTTCATCAAACTATTTTGAATTATTTAAAAAAATGCATCGATTACATTGTATCACTTTAAGCTAACCATTGTTATTATTTGTTACAAAGTGATAGTTATGTAGTATAAAAAACGGTATATTATTTAAAACAGATTTTTGATTATATAAATTCTTGTTTATATTCTGTATTTCCATTATTGTTCTGGAATACAACATACATGCTATGTAAAAATAATTCTGATAATAAGTTTTAAGTACTACACCTGTCTGGCTTTGGCAGATTGAATGTGGTCAACTTTAAGTTATCTATTTTTTTCCTAAGATGTGTTGCTATTTGTGAAAAAAAACGTATATCCGTTATAGTTTTGGTTCTACATGATGTTTCTATTTAATTTGTTTGGGTATTTTAAATAACAACAATAAAACAAAGTTGAAGAAATTAAATATTTTGTTATTATTATAATGAAACAACATGTATGATTATTAATGTATTTTCTAGTCACCAGTGTGCTTATTGTTTTCTATAAAATAATATAATATACGCTTATTTGGCGCTACTGACAATACGATGTTTTCAAAATTTGAATTTTAAATGAAACTCTCATAAAGATATTTGTTCAGGTTAGTAGCATCAAATGAGATTTAACTAAGAGTGCATCCGTCGAATCATATTGTTAAAACACAAAAAGTATCTGAGTAGGGTATTTTGCAGGTACCATTGTAAAATTAGTAATGCATTACTAATTAATAATATATATATTTTTCCACTTTTAAGAGTTACAACTTAGTTTCCAGTTTACCTATAAATTTCTTCCGTCTCCTTCTTTTGAATGATGACAGAAAGAGAGATCGGTATTTAATTAAACACCATCTAATCAACGTTTTAGTACGGCATTTAATACAGTTATAAATTACACTGAAAAGCAGATTAACTTTAAAACAAAAATGAAGCTTTATTTTTTTTCATTTATTGCAAAATATTATTATGATTCAGTATTAAAAAATTATCGAGACTCGTTGAATAGGCTATAATAAAATTATATCCTATATCTTTTCCTCAAACGGCACTTCTAATTTACAGGATCATCTATGCCTTAAAATAATTATTATATTAAGCATGTTCGCAACGGATGCACTTTTATTGTTTAAAGAAAATGGGTGATATTATTCAACTATTTATTAATAAATAAAACATAATTGTTATAATTTAATACAATTGCTGCTAAATGCTAATTTTTTTTACCTCAAAAAAAAAAACATAGGAAAAGATCTTTTACATTAAACTTAATGCAAGCAAATGCACTAACATTCGTTGACAGGACTAGTTGATATTAATTTAAAATACTGTTCGATTACATCGTCCTAAATACCAACGGTAACTAACTTAGTACTTTGAACATTTTAAAACAATTTCAATTTTCAATATAACAATAATAATAGAATAAGCCTAATAAAATTGCGGTAAATTTATTAAAATGGATATTTTTTTATTTATTATCTATGGCAAACCGTAATGCGTAAACCTTACTGTTATGGAATTTCATTGTTAAAATTCGAACAATATTGTATTTATTTAGTATTAAATTTAAAAAAAAATCTTTGTAATAATGATTTCCCTCATAGCATCAGAAAGGTTACTAAAACTAACTTGTCCATGAATATTCTGGAAGCTATATAATAATCTGGTAGGAATCCATACAAGATCTAAAGTTTCAATTTTATGGCAAGATCTACCTTCCAGGCATTGTCATTATATCTGATGAACAGAGCCTTAACATATCTGGAAAATACATATTCTATCAATACACTATACGTTTAATAAATCAACAAATTAAAAGATCTAAAATAAACAACAGTCTTAGAACATACAAGGTATTTACACAAATATTTATTTATATAAAAATATCCTACTGTACATTAACAATTATTTATGTAGAAATATATATTTGTCTGTAATGTATGTACAATTAGAAACAGTATTAAAAATAGTCAAATCTTTAGGAAACATCTAGAAGTCATCATCAGATTTGTTATGGAAAGAAATACACCGGTTGGGTACGCTGGAGAAGGCACTTTATAGATATTCAAGTTTTGTAACGTTTGATTAGAAAAAAATGATAGATTAAATAATCGATCGAATTTTGATGTTTATTTTAACTACCTAATCTTATATGCTTCTTTAATTGAAGAAATGGAATGTTCTAATTATACAGTTAATGTCATAGATGCACCCCGGCAAGTGTATTTCTCACCATCTGATACATTCGGCTCGTGTTATCACGCTGTGTCTGGATAAGCGTAACACCAGTAGCTACGAAGTTAGACCAAGATACGCGTGCAGTCTCCGACAAGGCAAGTAATCTACTAGCTATGACACGAAGGAAGCCAACGGTTGTCTAGTACTAGTTCATACAAAAATACACAATTCTCAACATTCATGGTTATCACACGACGATCAATATGAACACGAAAAACAAGAGGTTTTAGAAACCGCTACACATTTACAAGTATACTCGATCATTATAATTTGTTATCAATTATTGGCATCAGTTAGTCTTTTATTTTGGAACTAAATAAATTAATTTATTTCGGAACTAAAAAAAATAATAATTTAAGTAACGAAGTGCATTGTATTCGATAAAGTGCAAATCGCAATTTATAATCGAGCCTGGCAAGGTTATTAATTTCGAAAGATTTAATATAAGCTTAATGCATAAAATAAGTACAAATAAAACTTGAACACATAATGAACATAGGTAACAGTTCGAATTAAAAATTAAAAGCATCAGGCAGATCTATCGAATTACGATCTTCGTAAGCACACTGATTCTCATGAACACTTTCTAATGTCAGTACTAGCGTGAGATAAGGAAGGCACGATTCGCCCGTCACGTCCTGACGTACTCAAGACAACTGACGCATTGGTCCCGCGGTATCGTACAAAAGCGATATTATATATTACTCTATAATAACTATCATACATTAGTTCTAACGACAGATCACAGCCTAGGGTTAAACGTATGCGGGTGGAGTCGCGTGCTGACGTCACGTTATTGCCGCCACGTCCGAGTGCGTCTTCTGAAGTCCGTCCTCGTCCGTCGACCTGTGGGCGAAATAACTTATTAGTAGAATTCATACGAGAACATAATACAGGAGAGCCTCACATTGAGGCATTGCAAATTTATAATCGGTGTCTAAATGAGAAAGGGGTTAACACGATGGCCGTCTTTTGCCATTTATGTCGTAAATGTAATGCAAATAATACCTCAAATACCACCAATATATTGCTAACATAATATCGTGTCATGTGTGTGCGAGTCAAGGGCGTAGCTTACCCTCGATGGGCCCTATATTACAATTTAGTACAGGGCCCTTCTTCCTAAATGCGGCTGTTCGTTCGTGATCCATTGATATAATTTGTTTTGTTTTTATTTCGCTATTCACACCCTTCCTTCTCACTGTTTATGATCTGGTGACATGACACACTCGCTCCACAATCAAGATTGGAGTCATCCGCGTTCGGTGAGACCTTCTCGCTGTGTGTGATCTCCTGGTAGATGACTCACTCGCTCCTTCCTACTTCGATTTCTGTTTTTGTCTAAATTTCATTTTTGTTTGGAGTTACGCGTGCGCGTGTGCGTGTGCGTACCTGTAGACGTGCGCGGAGGCGGAGGGCGTGTGGTAGTGCGCGGCGTAGGGGCGCGCGCGCCGCCGCCGCGCGAGCACTGCGCGCCGCAGGGTGCCCGGCCGGACGGAGTTACGCGCGGCGTGCCACGCCAGTCTGCGGACATGTTATGGACGATTATACCTACTATTCCTTTCCGATGATTTCGATCGGATAGTAGACGATGTTTAAAAATCACTAAACCCTTTATGATTATAATATGATCACTTTCAAATGCGAGGCGTATTTACTTATTCGTTGTATACATTAATATAAATGTTAAGTACTGTTTGTCAACTTCCACCATAACGGTTCGCAGAGAATTTAGACCAATGAGTTGTAGTGTTTTATATTCGTGAATATTGGGACTTTGAATTGTTTTAAATAAAAAAGTCAAAAAACTCTGTATTGTATTGCAGCAGAATAGACGTAAGCATTTTCATTAATTGCAATGACCACGGTCGTATACACAGGTCTTGCAACTTCAATATGGGGTACGTTGTTATAATGACGCTGTTAAGTTCAATTTACGGCCGCCAGAGGTATGACAATTCGCGTAATAATTATCTCAAACACGTTTTCAAATCCAAACAAAACAGTTAAATAACAAAATTAAAATAACAATGATTAAATAACACAATACTTGGGAGAGAAAAATATCAGCTTCGATAGCAGCGACGTAGTACCTCAAGCGGATGGTATTGCGAATTAACTGAAATTGGATTCAGTTGCCAGACCTATGTATACGACCGTGCAATTACTTTACATTGACATTTGACATAGAATAGCGGAAAAAGTGGACGCGTTCCGTTTTAAGTATTAGGTTTTTGTGTAATATAAAAAAAAATGTTTACGCATCAACATTTATGATAACAAAATACAAATTATTTATACAAAATAAAGATATTTTCGTATAAATAAAATGTTCCTAATAATGTCGTCCATATTACTTGTCTATGCACATCAATGCAAGTAGTATGCATTGTCATGAACGTGCATTATTATGATTATATTGACAAGAATGTAGAATTAATAATAATTTGTCTATTTGTCACGCCATCAGTATAAACTAGAGTATAAAAGTGATACTTGTTTTTCATTAAAATACCCAATCTTTTAATGTTAACATTTTACGATGCCCTGGTTGAGACACATAAAAGGTGTGAGGGACGGTTTGTACGAAGTGTACCTGGGCGCCAGAGCCGCGACGGTGGAGAGGATCACGACGAGCCAGTAGATGGGGTCCACGAAGGCGTGGTGCATCACGTGGTACGTGGATGGCAGCTTGAAGCACGACACGCACACCGACTGGTACACGAGCGTCAGCACGAAGAACGAGCCCAACGAGCCCGACAGCGCCAGCAGGTGGATCACCGTCTGCGATCATACATATAGCGGCTCGTTATTTTTGGGAAAAGCTGTCGTACAATTCCACTTGAAATGAAACTCTTTAATATCGTCTTATATCATGTTCATCATATTTTAAACAAAGGTTCGACGAGTAGGCGAGATTTAAAGAAAATGTTCAGAAGCGATGACTATTGTGCATTATTATTTTTTGCCACAATTAATGGTGAGTCTCTAATAATGTAAGTGTGTATCACGTCACTTCCACACAGAGTTGCCGTCGACAGTGCCGGGGACGTCGTACAAGCGAACCAAAAATAATCGAAGCCAACGAACTGCCACATTTTCCCACACACAAACACTTACAAGTTTTTTGTTGAATAGCTGCGTGAAACATTTCCTTCGTCATTAATGTCATAAAACGATCGTTCCGTCGAACGCGAGAGGCTCACGGCACTCACCCAGCTCCTCGTCTCGATGGCGACGTAGACCAGCATGACGACGAGGCAGCACGTCATGTTGCAGAGGCCGAAGAGCCAGATGTCGACGTCGGTGTCCCAGTAGGCGGCGGCGGCCACGAAGAACACGACGACGGACACGTAGACGGACTCGGCCAGCACGAGCCAGTACGAGTGCGCGCGGTAGGCGCGGCCGCGCCGCGACGCCGCGTACAGCCCCGGCCGCTCGCCCAGCAGCGCCGCCGGCGCCGCGCGGTCGTACGCGCCTGCGGGCACACGCACGCGTATAGGCTAGGCTATATATCGATTAGAACTTAACGTTTATATACTGATTGCATTTCTACGGTTTCGAGAGCTAGAAACACTCATTTATGTACTTCGTTTAATATATTTGGTGATTACATATTTTGTTATTGTATCCGATTTAATAAAAAATATAATCGTTTTCAGAACGTTATTGGTGTTGCTTCGTGATTAAAATGAAATATAGTTCGCCCGCGCCTTTATCCGAATTAACGATGTGTGATATTTTACTGATCTATTTATTGCAAGCCTATTCACCTATGACGATGGGCGGGAAGGCGGTGAAGGCGAGGTTGTACGCCATGAGGTGCAGTTGATCTATCATCACGGACGACGAGAACCCGCAGTACAGCTGATACCAGAATACTATGAACACGAATGTCTGTAAATTAATAAATATTTTATTTTTCAACAAATATTAAACAAGTTTCGTTAATCTCAATATTCATATGTCATCATCGGAAATTATCGTTCCTTTTTTTTTATTTAATATGTGGTTGTGGTTTAGATGTGAACACTTAGGTGAGCGATAAAATGTCGATCACGCGCGATACTCATCATCAAATCGCCATCGTTAGATCAACAACATTGCCTTTCGTGTAATTTATTTATTTTTAAAGTAAAGTATGAAAAACATTAAACTTACGGCATTTTTGAGGAAAAAGTATAAAATCATCCTCGCCAGACGATCGTAGCACCAATGTCCGTGTACAAGTAGTAGCCTTTCAATGAATTTAAAACGGGAGAGCGCGAAGTCTGACGCCATTACTGCTTGACGACCCTCCTGACCGGACAGACCTTTAGAAAATAATAATATTTTAGTAAAGTTATATTACACACAAGCAAGTATTTTGTACCGGAATACCAACTAACCGACTCCAACGTCGGCCGTTTGTATCATAGAAACGTCATTCGCTCCGTCCCCGATGGCCAAAGTCGTAACTCCCAGTTCTTCTTTGACTGCCTGAGAACAAAATTGTACCACGATTACTATATTTGTATTTAAATTATATAACAAAAGATACATCATTTTGTTTACCAAACACATATTTTCCGAACGATAAAACATACTAAAAAATATATACTATTTTGTTATTATTGCTATAATTTCCAGCACTATACCGTATTCCAATCGGAGTAGGGTTAAAGGTAAACAAACCGTAGATTTACAAATTGCATTCTGTTGTATTATGCACTATAACAGTTCTTGATTAATTAATCTTAATTTATAATAAAACACTTTTCCACTGAACTAGTTATAACCACATTACTTTAACTTTCGAAGTTCCGATTACAACTTGGCGGACATTGAAAACGCCATCTTTCGCGAGTCCATAGTGAATATCATAGATATTTCAAGATCTCGACCAATGATATCGCTTCAATTGATATTGGTGACCAATGATATCGGTGTCAAAGTTGTTCATTTGGGTTTACTCCTCTTGTGCCTGGAATAGGCTATACGTGCGATTCTAGTCGGTGCGCAGTTACTGATGAGCGCATATAAAGTATTGGAACAAAAGTTGTAACTTAACTAGAAATACATATTGCGAGGTAGAAGTTATCGTTATTTTTTACCGTTTGAGATTTGCGAATATTACGAAAAACTTCACTTTAAAACGGTTGCTAATAGGTCTACGCTTAAAGAAAACGAAATCGTTTATTTTTCGCTACACATAGATCTCTAACTATACGAATGGATGAAATTAATTATTATAGTTTAAAACCAAACAAGCTGTGATTTTTATTAGCATACATATTTTTAATTTACTTGTCAAAATTTTAATAAGTAAACTCCACGACCCTATATTTTCCGTCGGTCGAATGTCCCCTCGCGGGCGGAGCGCTCACCTTGACGATGTAGGCCTTCTGCAGCGGCGTGGCGCGGCAGCACAGCACGGCCGAGCAGCGCCGCGCCAGCGACAGGAAGGGCGCCACCAGCCCCGAGCGCCGGTCCAGGATGTACGTCAGCGTGCGCCCGTCCACCACCAGCGCGCGGCCCGACGCGCCCGCGCCCTCCGCGCCCGCCGCCCCCGCGCCGCCCTCCAGGTAGCTCTTGATGGTGGACTCGGCGTGCTCCTGCGGCGCGAGCGGGCCGTTAGTATATTGCACATAGCTGCGCTCGCTATTCCACCGTCTAATTAATGTAAGCGCTTCCGAAAACCTTGCTGCTATTAGTGAGTTATTGTCGGTAAAACGACCCGTTCACCGGGATTTTAACCTAGGCTTCGGAATCTGCGACCTCGTGAGCTAGCCACCGGACCGACGCGATCAATACGTTTAAAATATAAATTATATTCGAGGTTGTTGCGACGGTTGAAACTGATGCCTGCCGAAGTATCGTCGAAGCTTACCTTGTCCCGAGACATCAAATGTAGGAGACGATCGCTCTGCGAGAACAGCGCCGCGGAGTAGGCGATATTTATGGCCGTTTCGGGTTTGTCGCCGGTCAGCACCCACACGACTATCCCCGCATCGAGCAAGGCTCGTACGGTCCGCGGGACGTCCTCCTGGAGACGATCTTCGACGCCTGTAGCTCCGACGAGAGTGAGAGCGCTCTCCAGTCTTGCCAATGAATCTCGCAGTCGTTTTTCTCTACCTGATCACATCTTTTTCTTTAGCAATCAACCATTAAAAATAAATTATAGCGCAATTTTAGCAATGAGTACTATACCTTCACCGATTTCAGAGGCACGTGCATGACCAGCGAGCCATTCTTCCCAAAGCGCAGGCTGCATGGTACGTTTCGCCATGACCAGCGTTCGTAGACCCGCACGGGAGTACTCAGACAACAACGACCTAGTCCTTTCAAAAGCAGCCGCTTCTGCGGAACCAGCTCGCATTGGTGCTAGAGCTCCAAGAACTGTACTATCTGCCCCCTTTACGTATAGAACCACCTAAAAATACATGTTTTTATGTAGATACATGTATAATACAGAAAATTTATTTGATGCTTTCCTATGGTTATTTATAATCTAAACCCAAAATAATAATAGATAACGACATTACGATATAGTCAAAATTTAGCTCAACGTTACCTGACCAGTGGGCACCCTCATTGCAACAGACATGCACTTCCTATTAGAATCGAACTGCTGCACTCGTAACACTTTCAGATGTGTTAATTCCCCTCGTATGCCCAGTTCGACGTCATCAGGCGATCTTCCCCGAAGTTCGTAACCGTATGCTAAAGCCGCTTCCGCTAGAGCCAGTTCATCTGGACTTTCGGCTTCGAAACGTGCCAACTGCAATACACCATTTACAGTTGATAATATTATCGATATTGAAATAATATCATCGCTATGAGTATTATTATAAGAATATATTTCTTTTTATAATGTACTAGCTGTGCCCGAAGTTTCACCCGCGTATAATTAATAAAAATATAATGAATAAAAATCAGCCTAGAACCTTCCTCGATAAAAGGACAGAAAAATAATTTTTAAATTCGAACCAGTAGTTCCTGAGATTAGCCGGATCAAACACATAAACTCTTTAGCTTTATATATTAGTATAGAAGTATAGATAATATCCAGATACATAGGAAATCGCTGTCATATCGGTAACCAATCGTTTCTCAATAACGAGACGATAAAGTCGTTCCTATAAGTTTTTCACGTCTCGTATATCATGCAACTTCCAAACAAATAGTTACTGGGCTGGCGCTTAAAATTCTAGTACCTGTATCTCAGCCGAAGTGCTCGGTTCGCTGATGCTTTCTTCCCGACTGCCGAACGGTAGTTTGGGCAAGCGAAGGCGCAACGGCGAGGTGGTGGACGGCGGCGGCGACGGCGTGGTGGACCGAGATTCAGTTAATCTAGCGTACCTCCAAACCAATCGGATTGAATTGTAGATCAATTAAAAAAAATTTAAAAAAGAATACATTGAAATTAACAACGTTTTAATTTTGAATTTCGTTTCAACCGCTACGGTTGGCATGCGGTTGCTATTGGTCTTAATAAACATTTCTTTAAAGTTCTGTAAGACTTTATGCATTAAAAAGTTTGCATTAATAATTATTCAATATTAAAAGTAATACCATGCCATTCAAATATATGTAAAGGATTTAGTTTTCCTCGAAAATAAATGGTACCCATTGACTCACTTATCATTGGATCGTAATGTGCCGTTGGACTTCGAAGCTTTCTGAGATCTGAACTGATCACTGCTGGAACTGGACAGCTGCATATCGTCTACGTGAGGCTGACTCACGACAACCGTGTTGCACACCGCCAGGATTAGTAAGAACTCTCGTACCTAGTGATGAAATAACCGAAGTCAGTTGTGTTATTAGAGCCACCTCTCCTAAGCCCATGGACTTAGTATTGGTAGACTTAGGTGCATCCATCAATATCATTAGCTCTTATATAATATATTATTAGCACATTCGATCTTCCAAAAGCATTCCCAAGGAGAATTGGCGTAAGACTGACCGCCCATATGTCCTTTTTTTGCAGTTGTATAAAAGTTACTTGCAATTTTAATATTATATACATGGAGTCACGACGTAAAAGTGACCTTGTTTGAAACAATTAAAATGTAAATCGCCATGTTCGATACGCAAATTTCAAATAAATATAACAATCGACCATGAACGAAACAAATATTTAAATAATGCATTAATTTTTAGATTTGTCTAAAAATTTTGCGCTTTTATTTGTTTTTTGTAATGAAGGTTAACAATAATGCGAACAGATATATTTGCTTTGACAGACAAAATATTTAAAATCGTTAAAATATAATCATTGTCTTTATTATCAGCACCACTTATGTTCAATAACAATTTATTTTTATTGCTTTTGAGAAAAGTAATAATCGTTTATTTTGTCATACGTTTGTTTATACGGTTGCTGCGTTCAATTATTAACACGACACTATTTATTCTTATATTTATTTATTTTTTATTTATTTTTATTTTTTTTATATCATAGGTAGGCGGACGAGCATATGGGCCACCTGATGGTAAGTGGTCACCAACGCCCATAGACATTGGCATTGTAAGAGATGTTAACCATCGCTTACATCACCAATGCGCCACCAACCTTGGGAACTAAGATGTTATGTCCCTTGTGCCTGTAATTACACTGGCTCACTCACCCTTCAAACCGGAACACAACAATACCAAGTACTGCTGTTTTGCGGTAGAATATCTGATGAGTGGGTGGTACCTACCCAGACGAGCTTGCACAAAGCTCTACCACCAAGTAATAGTATTATTGAAGTACATAAAATTTATTGTATTGAATATTGTAAGCAATAACAAAATTAGATAAAAAACCCTATTGAGTTTTTTTCGCCAGTTCTTGTCAAGTCAGTTAGTTAGGTCATATTTTATTTTTCGAAGAAATTTTAATTTAACCTTAAATTACCTTACCTTTTGGGTATGCTGGGCGTCGTTGCTATCGAGTAGATGTTGAAGCATTCTTCTGTTCGGCGAAACTTTTGTTACGGGCGTAACTATGGGAGGTAGAGTGGTCGAGGGCTCCGCATCTGGTCCAGGCGGGTGATCGTAATCGACCCCGCTCACAGTGCATCGCCTGAACACCATCTTATTTTCAGTTAACGTCCCCGTCTTGTCACTGAACAAGTAGTTAATCTGCCCCAACTCCTCGGTTATATTTAACGCGCGACATTCCGTTCGTGTATTTGTTACCGAGTCGTACATTTCGACGTCCTGGTGGATGTGGTACACTTGCAAAAGTTTGGTCATTTCGATGGTCACGTAGAGAGAAACCGGTATCATGACTTGCAGCACGATTATATACGTCCAGAAAATGAGCAAACCCTCGTATGCTGGTTTCTCTGCGTAGGGTATGAAGGGCGTGTATTTGTATAGAAATGGACTATATTGATCCAGCCACACTTTACATCCAACTGCTCCCGCACAACACAGGAACAGTAGGACGAGAACACACCATATAACATCCGTGTTCATTTTTTTTTCTAGCTTTGAACATTTATATCTCGGTCCGCCGTTGTTGAGCATCGCCTTTGTTTCGTGCCCCGCATAGACGACGATTCCTTCAACGTAATCTGTGTTCTTGATCGTGCACTCTCTCAACAGGAGGTTCTCTGAATTAAGCGGCACACGACAACCGTTGGGATGTGAAATCGTTCCAGTAAATCTATATATTTTCGTAGACGGTCGTTCTACTTCAACAGAACTTCTGAATTTTATCGGATTAAATTCCAGTTGCTGAAACAAAAAAAAAAGCCATCAAGCACTAAATACCATGAAATATTACTACCGGTAGGTACATTTTTATAATTGTCACGGCATCGTCACGGATTTTGAAGCAAGTAATCGTAGAGAAAGTAGTAATCTCAGAATTTTGTCGCGGTAATGACTGTTATGATACCAATAAGACGTTGATTCATTTTCATGTTTAGAAAATTATGCAAGCAATCATTTAAGTCTAATATTGAGGCTAAACACCGAGCGACTTACCAGATCAGTGGATATCTAGTTACTGATCTACATATTTCACAATGGGACAAAAAACTATTACATTCTAGTCTTTAAGCGCATAGAAGATGTTTATAAAAACAATTGTTATAACGATATGCCATTCAATATAAATAGTGGTAGAGTTCCATTTTATTTATATATTTTATAATATGAGACGGACGGGCAAATAGGTCACCCGATTCTAAGTGCTCATCATTGCCCATAGATCTTGGTGATGTTTGAAATATTAACCACACCTTACATCGCCAATGCTTGGAAACTATGATGTTTCGTCCCTAGCGCCTGTAGCTACACTGGCTCACTCACCCTTCGAACCGGAACCTGAGACAGGATACCCTACCACCTACCACCAGGTATATATATATTAATAAAAAAAGTCACTACTTACTTTGTCTCTGAATCCTGGTGCAACAATTCGTTGTTTTAAATTCGTTTCGCCGTCTAAATTGCAAGTGTCCAAGTAACAAACTCCTAGAGGATTTGAAGAGTGCAACAACACCATGTCTGCTGGTACGGCCTCGTTGTTCGAGAGGTGGACTAGATCACCTACACGTACGTCTCTCCATTTCACTCGGACGTACCTTTCCATTGATCTGTAATGACAAAAGATAGCATATAGTAGAATATATATATATATACATAAAAAAGTGAATCCGGACATACATTAAAATTACGAACTTATACAACTTTAAGCTAGATTACATTCCTAAAAATCTGTACACGGCATGCCGTTAAATTAATTGTATTTTTAAATTTAAAATAAAAATAGTAGACATAATATTTCTTAAAAACAGAATACCTTTGAAACTCCAAAATAGCTTACAAGTAAGTAGCATAGGGGTTTGATTGTTATTGTGAAGTTTGAAAGAGCTTTCAGTAAGATTGACTGGCTAGACAGTCAAATAGGAAAAAAAACATCGGTTTTTGTTTTCCCTCCGAGATAACACTGGCAGTTATTCCTTTTTTCCTTTAACGAATATTACCTAACTTTACATCTCTATAGTTTGAACCGCATTTTTAAAACGTTAATGTTTGTTGTATTTAATTATATTGAACGATAACATTTTTTTTTTTTGTAATGTAAATATTTATGACCTATTCCAATCACGATATAATTTATCGAGATCTCGAATAATCTATGGTATTAATTACAGATTCGTGAAAAAAATTGCATTTGTTAGAATGTCAGCAAAATTGTTATCGGAACTTTGGAGAGTAGAATTGAAGTGGCTATAAGTATTTACTTATAAATCCACTTAACTAAGTAAATAGAGTTCCACTTAATAGAGTTGTTTTAATATAAAAGAGTTATTAGCAAATCGCATGCAAGATGTAAATTTATAGTTTGTTTATCTCGATTGTTTTGATTGGAATACGTTGAGCAAAATTCTATATAAGTTTATAAGTTTTTAGACCATAATTGCAAAAAACAACTTGCACATTTGCGAAGTTCAATACTCAAGGTTAACTTTGACGTTCTATACCAGAAGTAATTAAACAAAATGTACTTATCATTCTCATTCAATACACCAAATTCCGCTTTCTATAAACATGATTATTTTCGAAGAGATTTCTAAGAGATATGCTCAAATTAAGTACAATAAGTATCACGCTACACGTATTAAATCCATTAAAACGTACCTTGTATGTGGATATAACATTTTATTGTGTTAGGATTTGAATGATGATCCCACGCATAAATCGTAAAGCAGATATTTTGGTCGTGTTTTTAATTATTTTATATTTTTAATCTGTTGGCAAAATGTGGATTACATGTTTGGCTGTAAAACTCGTAATCTTGACCTAAATGCATACCTTTGTTATTTATCACTGAACCCAATTGTAATATGAAAAAATTCTCATGTAATTACGTCAGTACGACCTCATAAGAAAAATAAATTATTAATCTAGGTTATCTTGTAGTACTATTACAGTGTCACACGAGAAACTATAAAACTAGAATATATACATACAATGATATATATTTCGGGATACTTTTGAACGGTGACTCACACTTAAACTTGAATAAGATAAGTTGAATAATTAAAACAATTGTTTACATCTCATCATTCATTTTATCATAATATAAACCGTTAAATCAATGCAAGATGTCAATATTATTAAGCCACATTATTTAAACAGAATTGACAGAAATACTACAAAAAAAAAAGAAATAACTTAATCACAAAGCGAATTGAAAAAATAATGTTAACGTAAGTGCTTTGACGTCGATGATGTTATCGTTAAGGAGCGGTTTGTTTCAAGCCGATAACTCGTGAATAAGCAACAGGTAACAGTGTCACAAAAAGAAAGCGATTGTCGATTATTGCATCTGTTCCGATGCTTTCACTGTTCCGTCTTCATTGTTGTTCATTTCGTTTGTTTCAATCGTTCCGTCAAATACAATGCTAACCCAATTTGAGAGACGTTTCTTTGTTGAATGTTAACTTTGTGGTCGAATGCTTAATGACGCTCCTTTGCCTTACGTTTTAAATATTTGCATGTCACCTTTTTGTGTTTTCTTTTGTCATAATTTATATGAATTATTCTATCGCGTTTATATCTGTAATGATTTTTTAAAAGGTGTTACCAATACCGTATTTCCGTGAATATAACGTTAACAGTATCTTACTGTAAACGTGTATATCCCCTGAGTTACAAGTATGTTGCTAAATTCCTTTGATTTCATACAGGTTTCTAGGCGACATCTATCACCGCCGAGCACGAGATGAATAAACACAATTGAAGTACGCGAAAACTCAACGGTGCTTGTCCAGATTTGAATCCGATATAACGATCAAGGTCTACGTACGGCATGTTCAATTATAAGCCGCTGGACTATCTCGGCTTGGAATCAATTAACTATTTTGCTTAAGCGAGATAATTTTTTTAATTATAAAACTCTTATTTTATTTTGTCAAAAATTTATGCAATGATTCACTCATCGCGAATTATCTTTATTGATTCTATTGTATGCGCGTGATAAATCAGAAGTGGGTTATCAATGTGATAAGTGGTATTTCAAAACATGCCTGCATTTTGTCATAACGGTGACGTAACGTTGACGTAACGGTGTCGTAAATCTTGCTACTTAGGAGCGAATTGCATGTTGAATCGATCAAATCAAATTATACGTTATTCAAGTAGGTTCTTGAGATATACAATATAAATTTAAAGTTACCGCCAGTTCGGAATGTAGCTTCTGCGGGGAAGAACCGGAAAATTCGAATCATTAAATTCAATTGAATTATTGTTTATCCTGTATGGAAATAAACGCTTACAAACTCCACAGTTTTTATCATCTATATAGTCCTTTATTAAGTAAAACGCCTTACGATTGAGACAACTTTTTCTCTACAATTCAAAAGGCAATTTTACTGAAATCATTTAGATATATTCGTTTGCTATAAACAAACGGAGTAGGTTCTGTATTTGCTGACTAGAGACAAAGAAAGGTTATTGAAAAGTCATACAGAAGGCATTATTAAAAACCCTTTTTACAAATTATCTTAACACGTTAAACCGATTATGTGCTCCTATGTTGTGATGATGCACTTCACTGAACAGAGGTCATCTTATCTTTAAGAACCACGTTTGAGTCAATCAAATGCAATGCACGGAGTCGTGCAACGCCCTTGGCGGATAGTTTATGAAAGCACGATTTTTAAAACAAGTTTTTGATATCATAAAAAAAGCGAACACAAGCTGTGAATAATTATATATAAATATCAAAAAACAATCATCATTGACGTATTAACTTACGTCGTTGACATCAATACTTGTTGATGCATGCACACTTGTGAATAGTGCGAGTTTTTTGTATTTTATATTGAAAGAAAACAAGTAAAAAAACTTGCACTAGGTACATAGTTCTTTAATAACCTTAATTGTGAATGCATTTACCATACTATACACTATTACTCTTGAGAAATTTATATTATGATAAGTAAATTCAAAAAAGTCTGTGTCTAGTCACTACATTGTTAACTTTGTCCGAACAAATACTTACATAGTCTATATTGTCTTACGCATCAATAGCATTCATTAGAACGTATTTGTCATAATATGTTAATTTGTATTGTTATAATAGAGAAATAAACATTATATGCTCTATATTTTTTTACTTAAAATCGTCTGTATTAGTCGTCCTTATTTATTTCAAGTAGGTAGGCGGAATAGCAAATGGCCACCTGATAGTGCCACCACCGCCCATGGTTTCCCTTGGCGCTGTCAGAATTATTTATTCTTCACATGGACAATGCGCCATCAACCCTGAGAACTAAGATGTTATGTCTGTAATTATTCTGGCTCACTAACCCTTCAAACCAAAACACAACAAGACTACGTATTGATGTTTAGCTGTAGTATATGTGATGAGTACCTACCCAGACACCACACGCAACCCTACCACCAAAAAAAAAACACGATCATCAAAAGATCATTACGAATGTTTGTTTCAATCGTGTATATATATGTTTATTGTGGGTTAAAAGGTGAAATTGAAAGCGAAAACCAATCGAAGTTCGTTTACACGCGGCTACGTGGGAGCCTTAACTATAATGTCTACGTTAATTCACTTTCATTATTCATTGTTTACCTGGGATCCGATCAAGAAAGTCTGTGTATCTTATTCTAAAAATATACTGTAAATATAATTAAGAGGCAACCTCAACCCACGCGAGTTCTTACATAGTAAATATTCGTTTGCGTTTATGTATTTACTACATGTACATGTGTTATGTATTAACATACTTAAATACATGTAAATGAAGCTCTTTGGGCTCTTCATTAAATTTAAATTGCCCGTGCATTAACTTCGACTTAATACGTCAAAGTATTATCTATGGTGGCAACACTTTGCACTATATTCATTCTATAATTAGATAAATTCACGCTGGCTTTGTATACCAAAAAGTTAATGACGTTTTTTTAAAAAAAAACATTTAAGATTGTATAAAAATATTTGAAGCAATAGCCTTTAATGTTGTTTCTCTTTACAGGTTAGTAAATAATTATAATTTGTACATACACTTTGTTTTAAAAAGTAATTTGGGATATGTTATAATAAAAGAATAAATTTCTCAAACAAAGAAACTACTTTGGTTTTTGTTTCAATAAACAAACTTATTACATACATTATACCGCTCTAATACGTCGAAATCTATAGTATAATACTCAAAGATTGTCTGGAAGATTGTTGTCTTTCTTAGCGATAAGACCGCCTTTGTACATCTCTGGTTGATGTATGTATATAATATCAAAATTTATCTCAAAAACAAAGATTTCATATAGATTTCTCTATATGATTCTATTGTCCATTTGTCTGGTAACAGTGCTCGCTCATTAAGGTAGATACGACATATTCACAAGTTATTTCATCGACGATGATTTATGTTTAAGTTGCCTTATATTCTAGCATTGAAGTGAGGTAATTGTAAGGAAAAAAACAAGATTCCAAAGATGGGCAAAGCATTGATGATGGGATAGATCGCTAATGCCTTTCAAATCTTATAATACGATGGCTTCTAGTGATTTATAATCTGTGATCCAGTAACTATTATTTATTTATTGGTACAACTTATGCAAAGGTAGATTTTTACTTATTTATTAACTATTCATAAATATATATTATTATTATTATTATATTACATAGTTCTTCTTTAATTACATAATATATTAACAATATCATGCTTATATAATTGTATATAAATAAATACGTAGATAATAATTATAAACATGTTTGTTGTCATTTACATATTCAAGCTTATTACAATGTTTCTTTAAAAGTCATCCTTTAACACTAGTAATAAATTATTTAATGGCAACCCGTCCAAATACGCGAACGTGAATTTTACGATTATCACGTCAATAGTCTAAATTTAAAGCGGAGGAAACCACCAACCGGGGAAATCGGTATATTTTTTTATTTGTATTAAAAAAGGAGGGAGTAATACCATTGCAATAGATTGTATCATAGATGAGAATTAAAGAAGTTTTTATTGTGAAAAACAAAAGTTTAATTTTGATCACAGATTATATTTGTATTTTGTATACGCGTTAAACTGCCACGCCTGTGGTCGTACTATCCTAGCGTAATGTATAATATAGTCTATAACCCATTCCCAATAAAAGGTCTATCTAACTCTTAAAATGTTTTCAAATCTTACTCGTAGATTTGTAAGTTCAGCGATATTTAATTGTGTAGATCTTTACTAATATTATAAATTCGAAAGTTAGTTTGTTTGTAACGTTTTCAAGTCTTAAATACTCACCATACACGTTGCATACAAGGTGTCAGAGATACAGAAAAGAATAGAAGGGTACCATAACATATACGCCCAAACGTGGGCACAGCCGCTTGCGAAAACTACTAACAATATTTTATACTGTATGATAAATAAATAAAAATATAATGATAAAAAAGTTTTAAATAATAGAACGTGAAATAATTGATTAAACTTGATAGTTTTTTTAGTACAAAAATAGTGATGACCGTAATTGTTTCGTGTGTTTGTTTACCACTTCGACATTGCTCAGAGATCAATATCATCAACGATTCCAATCAAAAATCTGTAGGCGTAATAATGATTCATAGTACTAAAACAATACGGCTAATCACGGAATATTTACAAAAAAGACGATTTTGGAAAAATACCGGTAAAGAACGCGATTACTCCAAACAGAGACAAAGTATTCATCAATTTTCAGAAGAAAAACATCAATGAACCTTTATAAAGATCTAAACTATATGAAGATCAGATATAATATTTTAAAAGCCGCTTTCAGTCCTGGTCTGCGTTAAAGGTCAAGTATAATCTTAAACTATACATTAGCCGGCACAGTAACATAGCGATCGCCGATTTTGTTTGTAGAAATAGCCAAAATATATGGAAACGACAAGTGTATTTGATTTAGTTCGTGTTCATCAATTGGCGTATTGAATTGAATAATTTAGACGAAAGCAAGATTTGAAGTCGCTTCAACAGTAATTTTTCACTGAATGCTGAATGCATTATGTCTGGCCCTCAAGGACACTAATGATACTTGAGTCAATTTCTTTCTTTGATAAAATTTTAAAACAATTAGGTTAGAAGTCGACATTAATATATTCTAATGGCGTAATAAATAGAGAACGCTGGTTAAATAGTAACATCGATTTCTCTCTTTCTTTCCTCGGTAATTTTAAATTCGTAAGAAGAAGTCAAGTCCTTTTTAAATATAATTCACTTATTAAAAACATTCATCATATTATAACAATTGCAACATAATAGCATCAATTAAGAATCTTATTTTCTTTTGTAAATCTCTTTATCTGCTTTTATTTTCAATCATAAATTGCTTAAAATACTAATGTCACCTTGAAAATACAGGGATTTATATAAACATTGAGATAAAATTGCACATTTAGAACGGTCGATTCGGTTAACTAAGGTCATCCGTGGGACTGATGGCTCATGGATTGATATTTGATTTAAAATATATGAAACGTTCGATATATAACAACTCAGTTTGAAACAATATGGTTACTAAAGCAGAATCGTTGTTATATCAATAAATTGCAAACATTTCTGGTTCAAGAAACAAACATGTGTTGCATAAGTTTTTCATCGGAAGGCCGTTAGCGTCATCGAACTGCTAGCTTTAACATAATCGTAACGTAATCAATTATTAGATTATAACGTTAATATTTACAAATGTTCACAGTTTAACAACGATGAACGAGCCGTGCAATGTAGCGTATGATAAAATGAATGCCTAACATTTTAACGACAGGATTTAATAAAATTGCGTTTGCGCACATACGCGATGAGAGAACACGACATTTATGATCATGTTTAGACGCGCTGAAGGTATGCGCGCCCGATAGCCCATTACGTACAATGTCATTACATTTACCTAGCTCTTGACATACTTCCCGTTCGTTTCAAAACATTTTAATTAATAAATCTGAGTAATAAATCATTTTCAAAGACGCGTAAGTGATCATGTATCATCTCTTGGACACAAATTGTATCAAAGATATTTTATTTTGTCTTAAACCACAACGAACTACAATTAATTCTTATGTTTACGACGTGTACAGAAATATTATCATTTATTGTCAATTAAGATATCTTTGCTGCATGTACATACATCCTCTAAGACAAATAGCGATTTCATGATTTCGAATAGTTGAAGAAGTTCCAAAATAATTCGTGGGAAGCGAGGAAGTGTATACGTTTCAAACTTTCTCCCAAGTCGGTATTTAGGCGAGGCACGGCTAAATTAGTCGACGTTAAGTGTGCCGCTGTGCGTTGGTTACATCAGCGGATCTTGGTCAGCGAGCAATGTGAAGGCCACCACATTCACTATCGGCCTTACAACTCCTTTGGAAAATGACACTTATTCAGAAGACTTAGATTTAGTATCCAGTTTATAATAAGCATACTTACTTAAATGCCAAGAATAGTATATAATTTAAATGTTCTTATTGAATAATGGAGTCATTGTTCCTTGTCTTATAATATAAAAACCTAATTATTTCTCATGCATATAAAATTAACAATATAAAATTCAAATGTTTAAATTAAATTTTGTCTTTAAGATGATACCGCACAAATTACATTTAATTAAAAAAATAAAAATCCTTTGTTGAAAACTTAATTTCACTAAAAAACCTCTTCATGTCTTTCCTCTAAGCAGAGCGGTTATTAAAACGAGTACAATAAAAATGTTATTGTTAAAACAAACGCGTAACAATCTCTTTCAAATCATTAGTCAGAAACAGATTTTAAGCTATAAACAAGACGTAAACCCAAACAGCAAATCTTTGACATTGACTTAGCGAACATTTACATAATAGTTTATTGAATATACGTATATATTTGTATATTTAGTCTTGTGTTTCAACACGCTTCCGAAATCCGACAATGCAACAAAAATCACGTATGTATAAATAATATATCGCTTGTGAAAAACATATTTAGAAAGAGCGTTCTTAACAAAGTTATACTCGCATATTACAGTAATTATATTTCTTTAATTACAAATTAGATGTAAATATATAGCCGAAAATTCATAATACTTTCAATCTACAGATTTTTAATTTTGTGATGTAATTGTATGTATAGCAGCCTATACTCATATTGTAAATTTAAGTAACTCTACCGGTCTGTTTGATACGAGTAGGTACCTAATTGACAATTGAACCGTCGTGTTTCGTTCATTCGTTCACACGGCGTATACGATTCGTATTTACAGTAAATATCATAGATTGGGGCGATGTCCTAAGGAACAGGTAATCTATAATAATAAAAAAGGAGACATTTAAAATAAAATTACCAAAGAGACCAATCTACATAAAAATACTAGAAGATACAGCCCGTTTCAGAGGTTTTGGTATATAATATATTACATACATAAGTAGCTGCGATTCGCAGTTTTACCCTCCTTTAAATTAAGACTATTGTCGTGACAAGCGAAAATTTCATATTCTTGTATTTTATATTTCGTACCACCCTTAACTAGATACATACTTATATGGAGAAGTAGTGCTTATAAACAATACTAGTTAAATCTGAGAAGTTGTATTCGATAAAACAAATTAACTTCCGATCGTGACTTTGTTATTAAATATTTAATGATAATTGCTTTTGATCGGTCGAAGTGTTACTAGAAAATGTAAGTAGTAAATAATCTAATCTAATAAAATGTCAGCGTCGAATGTTATCATCAATAAACGATGACTAGATGTTTGATTTAGAAATTCATTTACCGATAAATTTATTTGATAAGAAGATGAAACAATTCATATTTTTTTCACGGAACATAAACAAACGATCTAATAATGATATTATTGATAAGGAATTTGTCACTGATTAGGCATTTGATTTATATATTTATATAACGAATCTTTACTTTATAATATAACAATGCCTTAATGATCTAGTGGTTAGATATAAGGCTGCTGATCCGGAGGCCCAGGATTTCATTCCCAGGTCGGGCCAATAAAATGTTGTTGAGTTTTTTTGTTAGAAAATCCTCTGTAGTAGCCCGAGGTCTGTAAGTTAGAAGAGTGTACGCTTCCGTGCCGCGGAAAGCACGTAAAACCGTTGGTCTGGCGTCTGAATTCTTTCCGGTCGTGTCGGATTGTCGTCCCATCGGATTATGAAAGCTAGGGAATAGAGAGAGCACCTATGTATGCGCATATACTTGTGCACTATAATATCTCCTGTGCAGTTGGCTAATCTCTCTTGAGATTGGCTGCCGTGGCCGAAATCGGTCTGGAGGTCATTATTATTATTATTATTATACAATATCATAATAATCAAGAATATTATATATATGTATATACAAAATGTACAAACTCAAAATCTACTTAACCGATTTTAAAAATTATTTTACCTATATCAAGCTAGGTTATCAGCGATCCCTACGATAACTGCAATAAGTAGTGAATGGCGTAAAAAAAATTGTTTTAACCGGACCAAGTTGGGACGGTCCGCTTGTATTTGATATAATAATATACCATCGCACGTGTGCGTTATGTTACACTATATTAATGAGTTATTTACAACGATATAATAAATGCAAAAACATTATATAGACATTTTACTACTGACTAACTTTGCACTTCGTTATTTAACGATATCATGGAAGATTAAAACAGTATAAGTTATTATTTGTTGCCGTAGTGATCTCTTGCGTTATTCACTATCGAGAATAAAACCATGTGTGTACCGTATAAAAATTATAACGCATATTCCGGTAAAAATTGTAATCATGAATATTTCCTTACAATAAAAAAATGTAGAACCAAACGAGCATAGTTGAATACCGAGAAACGGAATACGCGCGTATTCATTGATGTCTGGGATTTCCGTTCTTACAAACTACGGAATGAGACTACCAGTTCCTTATTTACTTTATGTGAAAAATTTTATCATAGTAAATAAATGTTTGATTATCTAAGCTTGTTTGTTGTTAAGTGGTCGTAAACTAAGTTATTTCTAAAAAGCTTGTTTCTAAAAATATTTACAACTTCATAATTTATTATTGTTAATCTTTTGTGTGTAAATTATTGATTGATTTATTTAAATACTTTATTGACCAAATTATTGAGGTTTGTACACTTTTTACTTAATGCCAGAAGGCATTCTCCACCAGTCAACTTTTAGACTATTTATAAAAACATGAAGTTTGTACTGCAACTAAACAATATTGAAAAATATAGAAATAAGTATAATCAAAATAAATAACAAAAAAAACAATTAAGCGACATTATTCAGGAAATGTTCTCGCAGACGATGTCTAAAGCTAGGTCCGATGTAGCCTGTCTAATGTTTAAAGAAAGTATGTTCCAAAGTCAAACAGCACGAACAGTCAAAGAATGAGAAAGAAAACCAGAGCTATGAATAGGAACCGAAAGTGAGAGCGAATCGTTTGAGCGCAGCGTCCGATTATTATTGTGTAAAATTTGTCTTTAAATAGTCAAGGCAGTGGTAGTTAGAGAAAACAAACAAAAATAATTGGAAATCTAGACAAACATATAAACCTGATTTCCGAATACAGTAAATTAATAATTTAATATAAGTTTTAATTAATATAACGATTTCCTTGCCGTCTTTACTTTCAGATTAAATATATTTTAGAAATATATTCCAAGATATTATAAAGATTTTATTTGATTGTTTTGTTTCACAAATCATTTTTTTTTATAATTCATTACTAAACGAACATAGAAATATACATATAATTCTGTATATTTTAAAGATATAACTTATAAAGTCAGTGTAGCCAGAGAAAACTGTGGCCACAGCGATATTCACTCATAAGTACGTGCACATATGTTAAATCGAGAACAGATGCACGAAAACATTATTTTCTAAATCTCCAAAATATCTACGAAAAATCCGACACATTATTTAAGAGATGACTTACAAATACCATTATACTTTTGTATATTAAAATGATATTTTATTTAAATATAATGATAAATAAATTAGCACAATTTAAAAAAATAAAATATTTATAATAAATGCAAAATTAATGCATTTTCGTACATAATACAGGTTACCACCAACTCGTTTTATTCTTTACAACTTTTATATATATACATTGTACATATATTAAAATATGTTTGAAAAAAACAAAGTTAGCTTAGCTTTGGGTGGTTTTGTAATACAGACAGCGACACCTGTCGCGATACCGATCCTACTCTATGTATTTTTACACATGAATATCTTTGTATAAAATCCTTCATTGTAACCGTGCGAAGTTGGTGCGGACGGATATTCAAATATATTTATCAAAGAATGATCGTGGGAGGTTTTGCTATCGATTTAGACGCCAAATTAATTATGACGCCAAATATATCGTCTTTACTTAAGCTTAATTTAGGTTAATACATATGTACACATCTTACATAGAACTTCTTCAACCAGAAATATTAAATACTAAAGAACTCCCACAGAATATTGTATGTATTTATAGTTAGTTTCGTCAGATTAATTACACATTTCTAGGATCGTCCTGTCACATTAGTAATAAAAGATTTATTACTTCATTTATCATTAGTATTAAAACACCGTAAATTTTTCCAGTTACAATCAAACCATTATTTAAAATTATAAGCTAACTGACTAAAGGTATAAATGACGTGTGGTCACTTTTGTAGTTCCTTGACCTAAATAGGCTTTTGTTTAGTCATGTATAAATAATTAACCTTGGCCGATTCCCATTAAGTAAATCAAGGATACCAACCATCAAGGATTTATTATGAATTTTTCATATATGACAAGGATTTTTCAGATATAATCATTTGATTGTAACTCGAAGATTTTATAACGTTCATAATCAATAGTGGTTTTTTTTTATGATTAAACAACAAATTAAGACGTAGTTAGACTCTTATTTGCTCCTCTCGAGCGTCGTCTATAACTATAAGGTATTATTGTAATTATTAATATTAAATTTCAATATTTTATTTTGTATGTAAATAATATATAATCAATTCTGATAGCCCGTCTAGTTTCCGCCCACGGCTTTACCCGCATGTGAGGGAGGGTCAGTGCTAATGGTATCCTATGTCCGTCTTTGGGGTTCAAGCTTGCTACGAACCAAATTTCATTAAAATCGGTTCAGTGGTTTAGCCGTGAAAGCGTAACAGACAAACAGACACAGTTACTTTCGCATTTATAATGTTCATAATAGATAACTTATATCAGACTTGAATTAATTGAGGAATTTAATACTGCAGGTTAAAACTTCAATATATTTTTGTTCGAATTTTATTGTAATGAGTTACACGTTTAAGGAAAATTTAATAAAATGCATAAATTAATGACCTTGTTAATGTATACGGACGTCACTTCGACAGTAATTTTGTTTCGAATGAGTCGATAACATTTAAAAGATTTCACAGTATGTACTACTTCCTCATATTTTTATCGTACGAAGTCGTTGTGACCTAGGCGGTCTAGGTCGATTTAAAATTGGTCTACGTGCGAGCCAAACGACATATTTAAATGTATATACTATTGATAAAAAAAATATCTTCATTATTCGCTCGCACTACCATATACTAGCTTTATTTATATTTGATAATTTCCACGCGGTAAGGAATTAGCAGACTTTACTAGCTAGTCGACTAGTCCTTTTTGGGTTGAGGCGATCGATGGATCGAGCTTAGCAAAAGTGGTCTTACGAAGCCAATGGGTTGAAATGGGGTAGCTATACTTTGAAAGCGTATTGCTATATAGCTTGAAAGAGGAAAAATATATAGTATTTAAGAACTTTTAAATGAAAATAACTAATTATACTAACTAATTAAAAAAAAAATGAATAATTGAGTAAACCAAGTTATGCTGTTAGCGAGCATCATTGACATTAATCAAATCAGTTAAATTCCAATAATTTCATCAATGCTAACTTTTACCTTTACTTACAGGAAAAGCAATTTAGCTTGATGATGAATTTTGTGGATTAAAATGAAATAAATGTTAAACTATTTATGAACTAACTAGCGGTTCACCCGCGGCTTTGCCCGCGACATAATCAAAAATAATAAAAGGCCAAAATATGTTATTTATGATATATATTTTAGCTGTGAAAACAGTAATTTCAAGCAGATCAGACAATTTTTTTATACTAATGTTTCTAAACCATTTCTCGCGATTGCGCTTGAATTTTCAAAAATTACAAAATATGTATGCATTTATTTTTGTTATTAATATATATTTATTTATTTCTAACCAGAGGATTTTATATAAAATTTCATGCTTCTTACGTCAAAAATGACGAACTCCCCATATACATTTTCAATCCCTATTTCACCCTCTTAGGTGGTGAATTTTGGAAAACTCTGATTTGCATACTTATTTATTTCTAACCAGAAGCTTGTATATGAAATATCATGCTTCTAACTTTGGAAATGACGTGTTTCCATACAACGGTCCATCCCTTATTTCACCCCTTTAGGGGTGGAATTTCAAAAATCCTTTCTTAGTGCGCGTTTTCATTATAAAAAACAAAACAAGAAATTGTAACAGAGAGACTTGCTTTGTAATAATAATTTTAGTTTATACTGCACATTTAAAATTCAATTAGGATTTTACGATTTGTATCAACATCATAAATCATTACATACATATGTTACATTATATACTCATCAATACTTCATCATAGATAATGATAAATATTGAAATATGAATACTTAGTTTTAGCCATGAGTAATGTTTACATACAAATCCATTTAGACTGGAACATTACATAGATTAACGAAAAGAAAACAGAAAGCTTAAAAATATAACAGTTAAATTATTATCGGTGTATTAAAGAAATTGAACGTTCATACTTACTGGATTCTACGTAAATTGTAAGACGCGATTTGCTGACGTACGAATTGGTGGCCACCTGCGGGTCTTCACCCGCAATCGTGGGATTACTAACTATCTGAATTATCTGCATTTTTATAATTGCAATACTTTTATCATCTAGTGGCGCGCCTTGGCGGTAAGACCGAATGGTATGCCGTGACGGCAAACGGCTTTACGCTCTCTTACGCCGCTTTCCCTTCCCTTGTTTTAATTACGCAACCAATCATTTGTGTTTATAATTAATCTCGTGCTTGACGGTGAAGCAAAACATCGTGAGGCTGCATGTGTCTTAATTTTACTGAAAATCAACCACATGTGTAATTCCACCAATCCACGTTGGAGCAGCGTGGTGGAATAAGATAAGCCTTCCCTCAAAAAAGGAGAGGAGGCACAGCAGTAGGACATTCACAGACACTATCAATCATTATGAAATTTGCATGAACATTGTAAGGGGTTCAGAAAAGGATACCACCTGCCCCCCTTCACAGACAAGTGAAGCCACGAGTGAAGCCGCGGGCGGTAGTTAGTGGTTTATATTTCTAACAGTGTGAATATCTATAGGCGGAGATAACCTGTCATAAATCAATAACAGTATCCAATAAATAGCCGGTGATGTAATGGCTGTGATTTTATGACACTCGGATTGCTTTTTGTAATCTAATCGTCAATCATTTGTCATAGTCAGGTATACAAGTTTGTTTAGTTTTCATAAATATTAAATGTTATACAATAACCTATAATGTAATACAGATAAACCAGACGAAACGAACGCATTACTAGTGTTGCCACTCCAATGTTCTATCGTTTAAAACATGCCATATATACAAACATTGGAATTTTAACTTCCTTATGCAACTTCAACAATGCTGTCTCCTTCTTTCGAATGTCAAATCAATAATGTCAGAAAGAGTAAGAAGATAAGGGTTTAACTAAACAGCCGCTAAGCAACGTTACAAATAAGGCCATAAGTATTTTATTATTCAAAGAAATCAATCAAAGTATTATTTTTCATGCATACTCATATTACTTTAATCGGTTAAACGTAATTAGGAGGGCGAATCAATTTGAATAAATTGTATGTTCAACGACAGGGGCGTGAAACGTGGACATGTTAGCGGGCGGGCCTCAGTTGCAGCCTCGATTAATGGGTTTTAAATGATGCTTTCCGCCAGTCAATACAAGAACAGATTCGTTTTAAGCTTTCAAATAAAAACATATCTTGATCTTATTTGAATTTACTGTTGAATACTTGTATAGACGATCAGATTTATGGTCCATCCCTGATGTGTCGCTGCGGTGAAAGAAAAACGACATATTGACTAAGTAACCCTAAGGAAATTAAATATATAATTCTCTTTTGCTACGCAAAGTGTTTAAATATCATAAATGGCTTTAAGTGAAGTCAAATAGTCGAGTTTGTTTTGCATTACGAGCCGTATATATCTACTTGTTCTGACTCAACTGAGTTGTATCATTTCATGTCACATTAAACTCCCACACGAGATTGACCATAAGGTCATTCTTGTATGGGAGTGTACATAAGTACGCCTTCTAGAAATAGAATAAACAAATGTTTTATTTTACTAACCTCGTGTATTTACAATATATTTTTGGCAAACAACCTAGAAGTTCTTAATTAAGGATGTTTCAATAATAGTATTCTCGCTATAATTGGCCGAAAATATTAGCATCCAACGCGGAAAAAATAACTGACTACAAGTTATGACCAAATTCTCTCATAAGCTACTAATTAAATTATCAATTCGATTTATTTTTGTGTAATTAAAAGAAGTTCTTTTTTTATTGTGTAGGTAGGCGAACGAGCGTATGGGCCACCTGATGGTAAGTGGTCATCAACGCCCATAGACATCGCTTACATCGCCAATGTGCCACCAACCTTGGGAACTAAGATGTTATGTCTTGTGCCTGTAATTACACTGGTTCACTCACCCTTCAAACCAGAACACAACAGTACAAAGTACTGCTGTTTTGCGGTAGAATATCCGAGTGGGTGGTACCTACCCAGACGAGCGTGCACAAAGCTCTACCACCTAAAAATCATATCTTATTTTTTCTTAAAGATTTAAATAAATATAAATATACATATATATATATATATATATATATATATATATATATATATATTTAAAAAGTAATATAAGTAAGATTATATATCCCAGATAAAACAAAATGTACATTACAAATATAATAAAATGAAAGCTTATATTTGACATTAAGTTAGTTTCAGAGTTCCCCAAAAAGTGAACATGAGTAAGTGAGTCAAAAAAATGAAAGAGTGCTTTAGGTATGTATATGAGTAGGTGGTTAAGTATTAAAACCTTTATGTATTACTGTAGTGTATATCATAAACAGTATTACCAGTGTACGCTATAAGTAAAAAAAAAAATTATAAATTATATGTTGAAATTGATAGGTGTTGAGTTAGTGAGATAGGTAAACGTTTTATCACGATATTTTTCAACTTTTTTTAAATATAGGAAGACGGGCAGGCCACCTGATGGTAAATGACCCGCGCCCAATGACAGTGGCGGTGTAAGAAATATTAACCACTATTTAAATCGCCAATGTATCTTTGGTCGTGGGAACACACGATAGTTAACTATAACATTGATTACATTTGTAATTATATTCATATACGTTACAACACGAACTCTATACAAAAAGTAATTTTGACTAATGACAGACAACTAAACGGTGAGTCAATTGTAAAATGATATGGTGACAATTAAGAAACAGCTTAAAAGATTTTAGTATTAACTTTATTAAATAAGAAAAGACAAAAGGTCAGTCAGGTCATTTTACGCGTTACATCTCTTTTAATAAGCCTTTTAACAGTGACGTCACAACGTAAGTTATAACAAATTTAAAACAATCAATGTATATCATAATATAAAGAGATGTTAGATATTAGTTCAATAAGGAATCATATTAATCGGTAACAATTATCATAAATCAGCCGGTAGCTGATACAATAGATTACTTTTATTACTGTACGCTTGTCATCTAATCCCTACGTGTATTACTATACGGGTATTATTCTACTCAGACACTACGATCACAATCGAAATGACACACTTATAAAACTAAAACTGATCCAAATTAATCATTATATTCAGGCAAAAGTAATTCCATATTATTAGTTAAAAGCAACTTTGGCTGGGAAGGTGTTTCGGACTGTAACATGAGGCTGTTCTTCACACTCCTTTTCTAATTAAATTGTTTACATCTAACATACAGCCTCTAACAAATTATAATGTGGGTGTAATAAAAACAATAATAATACTTTGTTGTTTTCATCTTTGAATATGGCTTCTGTTTGAGTCATTGAAGGGCTACTTCTTATTTGTTAAATAATAATTTAATTACTTTCCAGTTGACGTTTTCAGTCTAGGAATGTTATCCTCCTGGCCGGTTTTGGCGACGGCGGCTATTCTCTCGGGTGACTAATAAACTGCGCAGGAAATATTATAGTGCACAAGTTTGTGCGTAAATAGAGACGTACATTCTTTACTCGATAGAAAAACCCATGCATTTTATATTGGCTCGACCCGCCCTTTGGACCTGGGACCTCTGTGCTTGTGACCTTATAACATAGTCACTGGGCCAACGAAGCAGTATAGGGATAATTATCAAGCAAACGTTGAATTGCAGTGACATCGTTACATGTTGCCGTCCTAAAATATTGGCAGTCGGTTTTGATCTTATTATTTTCTTTCGAAAGTTTTCTTCTCTGAGGCACTTTTCGAGCTTGTGATTGATTTTTGAATTTAGATAGAGATGCAATGTATTAAATATTATATGTAACTATTTTCCTAGTGGGATAATAATAAAAAATATAATCATTTATTTTGTTGATACACGTTTTTTAGAAGCACTTTAATAATTATTATAAGGAAACTTTAATTTTATTACTGTTGATTGGTCAATTTGTTTGTACTTATTATATACTAAAGTGAACGAAGACAAAATTCAATTTAAGAACATAGCATTGATCTCAGTAAAAAAATCGTTATTATTCTGATATTTGACTTCTCTATTGCAAAATATGAGAATAAATAAAACAGGAGGAAAACTATTGAATTAATTCATCAACATAGGAATTTCCACATTATAAGTTATACTGTTACCGAATATGTTTTTGTTTTGTCAATCCGTCATTTGTTTTAGAATAGCTATCAAGTGCACCATCTGGTGATTAGTACCTTTGCAAAATATAAAACACGTCGTCAATGTGCCTCCAACTACGTGCTATGTCCATTTGAAAATATAATGGACGGATTCCTGTTTTAAAAAATATACGAATATTTCTAATACAATTATTTTTTGACATAGTAGTAGAATAAAGCCCACATTGAAGTGTTTGTGTAACAAGAGCAAATGCCATGCCAAGGAAGATTGGGTTGGTCTATACTATATAATGATCTGCCAAATACACTTTTTATAGTATTATGCATACGACAACGACCGACGAAAACCAAAAAACGATAAATAATTCAAGAATAACAAGTCCAAAAATAGACATTCTCAGATATCGGATAAAAAATTTTGAAGAAACGAGAAAGGTGTATACCAATTGAATCAATTAACAATTTCGGAAGTGATTTGCGTACAGATATATTAAACTCGGCGATTACCGTTACATATTCGCTTTCTTTTCGACGACTGCGCGACTCGGTGAAACTCGCCATCGCTTGCGGAATGACTCGCAAACACGGGTCATTATTAATATATATGGGAAATCGTGTCGATACTGTGCATAGTTACAGTTAAGACATAAACTATTTAGTATATTTAACTAGGCATGTCGACCTAGTCCGAATATGAACCTAGCGTAGAATCCGTTTATTATGACTTCGCCTATATTGACCAACCGCTTATGAAGTAATTTCACTGTGAAGTTTGGTTTTCATATAAAATAATTTATAATTAATATAATGACTTCGCTTATAGTAACATGTCGCTTGTTGTGACCAATTTTTAATAAATTGCGGCCGGTTATATTGACCGACATGATTCCGAACACCTTCGGCTATGTTCGGGAGAGGAAGAGGAAGTCGAGGAATAAAAAATAAGAAGAGAAGAAGAAGAAGAGGCATTAAAGGCTGCAGAATTGTTATCACGCTTTGTTTATAGCAATATTGAAAATGATAATTTGACGATGGCGATATCTTCTTTACACGATAGTATTAGAGACTGTTATTACAATATAAGGAAAAAACAAAAGCAAACAAACATTACTGATTTCTTATGTAAAAAATGAAAAAATATATATACCTATGTACTTACGTTTTATTTCGATTTATCTCTATTTCGTTTCTCTCTATTAAAATAAATACATACTAAAAAAACCCAGATAATAGTTTATTTTCTACAAAATGCTTTGTATGACGTCCGCTTAGTATGACGTTTGTCGTTTCCCTTCGATGTCATTATAAAAGGATTCCACTGTATATACGATGATTAAATTTTTAGTATTAGAAGCTGTGTATTCTAGGCTTTCATTTAAGTTGCAATTTTGTTTTGCTTGTTAATTTGTTTAGGTCAAGTCAAGCAAAAGCCACTTCACGTAGAATTGAAATTTTACACGTTGGTTCATTTCCGATGATAATCCATTTTAATTGATAAGCATAACCTGATTTTGTACACATTATCTCCAAAGGAAGAAACTCCTCAATGTTCAACAGCAAATAATACATTTTGTAAAAATAAGTTATTTATAAGAATGTTAACTATTGTAACTATTCATTTATGTTATACGCAATAAAGAGATAAAGTATATAAGTATAATCGTTAACGGAAAAGCTAATACATTAAATAGGTGTGTAAACGTAACAGGTGAGCAGACGACCGCCGGCACGTTAGTACTATGTCGATACAAGTGAGAAACCCATTAGATACAAATGCCACGAGCTCCTACATAACTCACTCACGGACGCAACACTGACATTGTGTTACTTCATATATTTCTTTTCATGTACTACTTACTTCTTTTATGAACACAAGTGAGCAAATAGGCCATCCACTAGTATCACCTTTGTAAAATATAAACCACTTACAATGTCAATGAACTTCGAACTGCGAGATATCATAATTTTATATTTATTATCATGAAGAACTTGTGTTAATGAGGCATATCATCTAGTCATCAAGACCGAATCTTACTGCGCAAGAGTAACATCTATTACTGTGCACAAGTGTGCGTAAAAATACAGATGCGCTCCCTATTCCCTTACACTCGCAATCAGAGGAATTTTTAAACAGTATTTAAAAAAAAAAATTTATTAAAATAATTTAAATCGATATAATTTGTTTCATTTCGTATTGAACAATATGTATGTTTTTTCGAGGCACGGAATTTCAACTGTGCAATCTTCCTCGCTACGTTTTTCCATAGAGAATTACTTAACAGAAAAACTCGATAACTCTCAATTCATGTTATTGGACCGGCCAATGCCCGACCTATATACCATGGTATACGTCTTCAAATTAGTCCTCAACTCTAGATTAACTTTACAAAAATTTGTAAAACAATTTATACAATTTATACATCTTAAGCAAATTGTGAACATCCATTTGAACGACATGTCTGTTCTCTAGAAATAGTTTTAGCAGTACATGTCAAACTAGTTATTTATTAATATATTCTTTTTACAATAACAAGTAGATCCTCATCCAATAGTATAAAATATGTAAAACGTCAACTGTTTTTCTTTAACGAAGCATCTCGTTTTATATATATACCAAGTTTAATATATTATATATACAAGTAGTAAGTAGTAACAAATATCAAATCACCGTTTTTTTAAACTATAAACTTATTTCATCGTATATCATGTCTTTAATCTTAAATTTAAAGACTACAAAAGTAATGAGATGAATTAAAACTATGTGGAATTTCGTGTTTAGCAAATGAACGAATTTTTCACATTCAAAAATAAACTTTTTAAATCTCAAGATATAGAACAGAAACAAGTATTGCAAGATTACTAAAAAAAAAACCATGTAAATTTATGACGTCATTCAGTTTGACGTGTTCGTCTCACTCCCACTTGCAACTTGGACTTTCTAAGAAAAACTGTTACTCGTATGGAATGCAATGCAAATAATCGAAGATCAAAAACGAATATATAGGAAATAGAGCATCCGTCATCATGAAACTAGAAATACGTCTCAAAATATAGCTCGAGTATGTCACAAAATTAACCCCGATCTTATTTTTTATATAATGTCGTATATTTTTAGATCACGCTATTGTTAGTTGAAAGTATGTAAGAAACTTATCTTTATCGTACTTTTTGTATAACTAAGATTTTATAAGATCCATCGTAGGGACATTTTAACGATTATCATAAAAATATTGCAACATTGTACTATAGGGTTTTCCATTAAGGGCGCTTGATCGTGCAGAACTTCCATCGTAGCGTGTGCTGTGTGGCACGTAGCGCCGTCCTGTTGAAACCACATGTTGTCCAGATCCATATTCTCGATTTCAGGCCAAAAGAAGTTGGTTATCATCGACCGGTATCGCTCACCATTGACGGTGACGGCCACACCATTATCGTTTTCGAAAAAATACGGACCAATCACGCCTCCGGCCCAAAATCCGCACCAAACAGTCACTTTCTGCGGGTGCATTGCCACTTGGTGAACCTCGTGTGGATTGGTCTCGTCCCAAATACGGCAATTTTGCTTGTTGACATAGCCATTCATCCAAAAATGCGCCTCGTCGCTGAAGATGATTTTTTTGCCAAAATCGGCGTCAACTTCCAACTGCTCTAATGCCCAGTCAGCGAACACACGGCGCTGTCTATGGTCATTAACCTTGAGCTCTTGGGTCAGCTGGATCTTGTACGGGTGCAGGCTCAAGTCACAACGCAAAATTCGCCAAGTTGTCGTCTGCGAAAGGCCGAGTTCCTGTGCGCGACGCGGAATTGACTGCCGCGGGTTTTCGAGGACACTGTCGCGCACAGCGGCGATATTCTCGGCAGATCTCGCGTTACGTTGACGCACGGGAACCGGCTGATTGTTAACTGACCCGGTTGACTCGAATTTGTCCACCAATCGACGGATAGTCGACTCGGCAGGGCGATCATCGCGACCGTAAAACGGGCGAAGTGCGCGGAACGTTGCTCGAACTGAAGACCCATTTTCATAAAACAATTTTATGATTTGCACGTGCTGCTCGACACTGTAACCTGCCATGGTGGTTTGGGAGGACGGAATGAATATAACACACTGCATTTGACAGCTGTCACTCAAACAACATGGCCGCAATCAGCTGTCAAAGTTCAAGCGTCCCTATTGGAAAACCCTATATATTATGAAAACATTTAATAAGACAACTAAAAATATAAATTCTAAATTATTATGATACCTAGAAAATCCATGTTTATATAAATCAAAGATAAACAATAACTCGATAAACATAATTATTGTTATCAAAGCGGATATAGTTCAATCTATTGAATGATTATGACGAACAATATATACTAGATAAGATTCTAGGTCAGTTGACAACGGTCGAAACATAGGAAGTGACTGGCGTGTCCTCGATGCAAGTAATGCTGCGGATAACAAAAGGTAAATTTTTGTCGAGCTAGCGGCGCTTAATCGGATCTCTATATTTAAAGATAAAGCGCCATCAAGCGCTGATATAATACAATAAAAACCAATGTACGTGAGATACCGTCGACTTGCATTACGACCTTCAGTTGTCAGAAGTCGGAAGAACTACTTTGCAAAATGCCATAGACAGACGCGCAGAGACTAGAGAGATATCGCCTTGCATCAACGAAGTCCGTTTCCGGTCCGATTCAAAAATGCTTTTTTTATTGTCTACTAAGCACCGTAATGCAATAAGCTTTAAGCTTTTTTTCTTAAGAGAAAGGCATCCTGTCATTGACCAGCAGTGGGATATTTACGCGCTATTACTTACGTATGAAATTAAGATAAGCAAATGAGCCGGCATGTTTAATGACCTTTGGTCATAGACATTGACACTGTCAAAGAACTTCCTCGCATTGATAATGACCCTGCACGATCTAATGTTATACTACTTATATAATAGAATCACGATAGGCAAAATTTGAATTATGTATTTCAATAATGCAGTACGATAAGTAATTCTCGAAGCTGGAGCATTGCCAATGCTGTATCTCTACGTCATAATGCAATTTACTTCATAACACCAACGCTAAAAACAGAACAAATTTTAAAGGTCATTGCGGCAAATCAATTGGCAACCGTTTGCTGGAACGTGTTACCGATATCGGTTCACAATAATTCAAATTGATAACTAGACGTTATTGTTCATAAGTTCCTATACCTACTCCAAGCAAGAAAGGCCTTCGACGTTGATTTAGCTCATTAAGTCTACCGTCTGCCTGCCACTCCTCAAACGATACTTTAAATTAATGTAATAAAAAAATGTTCGTTGCAATCTCAGAGCTATAAAAACAATGAGATTTGATTATTGACAATTGAAACGTTACTTCTTCGAGTTAGTATGAAATTGACCGTCTTATAAATGATAGTTTTTTATTTAAATTTCTTATTAAGAATATCTTTAAACACTGAATATAATTAATTTTAAAATTTATTAAAAATGTTTGCTTAAGAAAATAGCACTATACATAATACTAGCTGTGACCGCGGTTTCACCCGCGTATATTTAATAAAAATATAATGAATAAAAATCAGCCAAGAACATCCTCGATATAAGGATTATACAACACAAAAATATTTTTTAAATTCGAACCAGTAGTTTCTGAGATTAGCCGGATCAAACAAACAAACTCTTCAGCTTTATATATTAGTATAGATTTATGACGGTACGGGACACTGAAAGGAAGTAAAGTAAAGATATCATGTTGAACATTTACGCAATCGTCAATCACGCATCGAATCGGTTGTCTGAGTTAAAATAAAAACTGTAATAAAGGCCACGTAACATATAGGCACTAGTAACCGAAATTTAAAACGCTAACACTAAATTTTGCACGTATTTCGAACTTTCTTTGAGCACGTACGACGTTTTGAATAAGGTTCATCCCCTAAAAAAATAGGATTTTTGTTGTTAACGTTATAATATACGGCCTTAATTATGTTGTTTAGCGGATGATTACTTAAACAATGCTGTGTTTTCTTCTTTCGAAAGTAAAATGAATGATGACAAAAAGAGCGAGATCAGGGGCCGAATTCTACTAACCTATGACGATTACGACACGTTCCCGATTCAATTCCGATCCAACTTTGACTAATCTATATTTATTCGGAACCGGATCGATATGATTTTAACATATACCGTTATGTCAAAACCAAACTTAATTGTTTACTATTTGTCAATAGTCGATGATTAAATTAAAGAATAGGAAAACGGATAAAGGGCAACGATCCCGATTCGATTCGACTGCGATAAAGTGACAATTTGTTAGTAGACTTGGCCCCCAGAGTTTAACTAAATATACGCTAATTAACGTTTATAAGGCCGATAGAATTTACTAATACGTATCGTTTATTTGCGCATATGAGATAATTATATAAATTATCATTAAGTTTTCACGTATAAAATGAATTGATTTGCGTGTGACGAGTCAAAACCAATACTTGTTAAACTGAACTTATGATGAAATATAATGATGGTAAAAATAAATGTTTTCACAGACTTTTATATATAAATGAAAATATAATATATTTTTATAGATTGTGGTTTTTTGGATGAAGAATATAATATACGTAGGTATAAATTTGGGTTTTTATCGTTATCCCATAAGGATCTATCCATATTCACAACATAAGTCAATTGAAGATTACATACATTGTATATGAGAGTAACTAATTTTCAAAGTTCACACGACGTAAAGGAACCCACGTAGACATAAACCATATTATTCAACTAAGATACAATGCATTCGAAGTTGACCCTGCCCTTAGTTTATTTTCAAGGATTCAATGATACCATACTAGGTGTATTTCGAAATCTTTGCTCATTTAAAATTGAAACTAGAATATTAGCATGGCGAACAGTCATAAAATATTATATATTATTTTATAAAAAGAGGAAAAAACATTTAATCGTTCGAAAGTTACTCGCAAAAAATATTGTCGCATTTCGTCGACGAAACGAACACGCGATACTTGTATAATATATAAATACACTGCGACTATATACTTTGGGAAAAATAATAATACATAACGCTTCTCATCATCATCATTTCCTATGTATTAACTAAATATTTGTTAAATCAATGATATGTTTGCTTATTGAGTTTAAATTCGATTTTCAAACGGTGAAGGCAATATTAACAAGCGCTAAAAGTATGTTTATACTAACTGCACCGTGCGGGTTAAACCACTGTGGATCTTAGAGTAATGTTATAGTCTACAATCTATTTCAATAAATGAGGTATCTAACGCATTTTTTTTCAAAGCGGACTAAGAGGAGATAATGAGGTAAGCACATTCTAGGAAATACATTTCTGAGCTTTATGATAATAGGCTAGATCAGGGGGTTCCTAAACTTTAAATATAACGGAACACCAACCAAATACATTTTATTTTATGGAACACCATATCAAATAAATTTTCCAGAGAAAAAAACAAATTATTACAAATCAACACTGAAATTTATATAAGAACATATTTTTTAAGAAATGTGTAATATAATTGAAACACATTATTCTTAACTTAAAGTTTCAATGTGAATAATAAAATTGTTTTACTGTTTTATGAATAATTGTGTTTTAGTTCGGTATTATGTCCGACAATTGTATGCGTGTATTTGGGGTAGCATCCAATCCTACGGAACCGAGATGTGGTCACCAAACGCACTTTAGTCCACCATTTTAAGGTCGCTCAGCGAGCTATGGAGAGGGCTATGCTCGGAGTTTCTCTGAAGGATCGAATCCCAAATGCGGTGATCCGACAGAGAACCAAAGTTATCGACATAGCCCAAAGGATTAGCAAGCTGAAGTGGCAGTGGGCTGGACACATTTGTCGCAGAACCGACAACCGTTGGTGTAGACGTGTTCTGGAGTGGAGACCTCGTTTCGGCAAACGTAGCGTATTGCGCCCTCCGGCTAGGTGAAGTGACGATATACGCAAAGTGGCTGGCAGCGGATGGATATTGAGAGCTGAAGATCGAACTCAGTGGCGTGCCATTGGAGAGGCCTACGTCCAACAGTAGACGACGAAAGGTTGTTGATGATGATGATGATGATCCAATCTTGACCTGTATTTGTTTTTTGTAGAAACGTAGATTGAAAAGCCTGTTTCACAATGATACGTTGTAACGAATGGGAGCAATGTTAAGATAGCCTTTTTGGCTATTTCAGGGTATTCACTCCTAACACAAACCCAAAACTCATTCAGAGATACAGGTTCAAATGTGTGTCCCTACGTGCGCTGCCGGCGATACATAGTCCGGGCTGAATGCTTGCTAACTAGCTATCTATTTACATAAAAGTAATAAGTCCTTCTCATTACATATTTTGCGCTATTTCAAAATAATATTTGTAACCGTTATTTAATAGCTAATAATAAATATTTTTGGCGAAACCCTGATGACTATTCTACGGAACCCCTAGGTTCCGCGAAACCCAGTTTGGGAATCCCTGGCCTGGATTACGTAAATAATATATTATTTAGAAAATCATATAATTGTAATTAAAAAATAAAATATATTGCATTGCTTAATAATTATAATTTACTTTAAATGGCAAATTATATTGTTAACGTAAATACTTACGTATAAGATACACTTTCAAAGTGCATGATTACAATTAATATTCAAGCAATTATATTTAATTAATTGCTAACAATCCGACCGTCGAGTAAAAAATCTACAATTCGTTTGTGTTTACAGTTTACATAACATAAAACAAATGAACATTGTATAATAAATCGAACTGTAAAAATCTGAGGCCGGTCAAACATAAACAATCAAGAGATTTGTTTTATATCCAGTCACGATTGACCTATAAAACTCAAAAGCAAACTTAAGTAACGCAACGTTTATACAAACATTACAAAAATTATACTATCAAATCTCATAGTATTCATAATGGAAGGAATGATACTTGCCGACGTATTTTTGTCTCTTTGCACAGTCATAATATCTTACATATATATCTAAGAAATCTCGAGAACCCATTCATTTCGATTTTTAACCATATCATTCTAGCACTAGGATCAAAATATAATGGCAGCATTTGTTAATATGTAAAGAACAATATTATAGTAACCTTTTCAATGTCATATAAATGTATTGTATAACTAAAGGACAGCATTTACTACACAAATCAAACAGTCGATAGATCTTAAATGTCTTACAATAAGAAATAATCAAGTAACTTGGACCGCACGTACTGCACTTATGCTACAAATGATATACTCGGAAAACCCAATAAACCATTCATTTTAGCACTTCAATCAACCCCGATGACAGAACTCGTTATATTTTTGAAGAACAATTATATAACGGTTACACCGTTTCAATGTCAAATAAATATATTAACCATTAGAACAATATGTAATGCACAAATTGAAGAGTCGATCTTAAATGACTGACAATAAAAATGATCACGTATAATTGAAATTCATATTGCTGGAAGTAACACATTCAAAAAATATATATATCAGCGTAAGCGTCACAAAAGGAAATATTTAAAATAATGATAGTGTACCTGCAGCCTGTGCTATGGAGTGGAGTGATTAGCGATGCGAGGCAGTTAGAGACAATTATCGCTTCGGCCGGCTAACAATAATTAGCGATGGGTAGGCATTACTCACTATTACTCCATATGAGGAAATATCGGCACTTCCTTAAGTAACACGACAGAGGAAAACTACTCCAGGAACAGACAGTGAATTATACTTTTTGATAGTATAAAATTGTGTTTCCTATTGTGGAATCCTATTTAAATACTATTACTGATCTGTTTATTTACGCGTACAATACGCGCGACCTAAATTCGCTGTTAAGAATAAGTGCGGTTGGTAAGTTAGGCTAAAAATGCAAACGAATGCGCCCTGTACAGTTAGAAATATACGGTAATAATTAAAATTACGTAAAATGATTAGTTATTATTTCTGTTTCGCTTGCAACGTAACTTCTTCGTAACTCGTATCAGATAGATTATATAAACTTATAGGCTATATACATTCACGTATACAACCTTAAGGAGCTGAGCAGTGACCATAAACGTCAACTAATATGGGAAGTTGTATGAAACAAACGAGTTTAATCCATACGTAACGCGGTTGAAACCGCATGCAACAGTTCAATCAATCAGATCATAGAAAATCTGAGGTTACACCTATTATGTAAAATGATTCATTAAATGATATCTCGATTGGAAAATTAATAATACCTAACAATAAATCACATTCACTGTCTAATTAAGCCATGTAAAAAGTAATATCATCAAGGCCGTGGAGTATTGCGTAGAAATTATCTCTTAATACTGGGATTACGTTCCGAATTTTTTTTAAATGAATATTTGGAAATAACATTTTTATTTAACCATATAAAAATAAGACTCATTATCCCATAGCAAGGTAAATGTATCTTCACCTGTAGGAGACATTGTTACTGTTTTGCATTTTCACTGTTCGGTTGCCATTGAAAGCATCACCGGGCGGGAGGGAAGGCGAGTACTAAACTCAAGTCCGACTATTGGTTCAGAATACGTACTGCTCCAATCTCCACATGATAAGTGCAAATAAAAAATTATCCGGCACCTAAAGATTTTCTGTATTTCGTGTATCCTTTCACCAACTGAATTATAAGTACCAATTTATGGGCAAACAGCACTGCTTGCCAGAATTTTAAACAGCGATCATCGTTTAAGATTCAATGGACTATAAAAAAAACTTCTTTTTTTTTTCAGAGTATTAATTGGATATTTATATTGTGATTTTATATAAATTGTTAATAGTAAATGTAATGATACTGCTAGTACTCCCAATATATTTAGTTTTAAATGTAACTAAAGTTGTCTTCGCGATATGTTTATTGAAATAGAAGTATTAACCTATTAGTAGCTAGTGGCTTCATAGAAGTCGGATAAAGGAAATTAACACGGAAACCATGAGAATGCCGGTCTAAAATTACTACTATATGTAAGGGTTAGCTAGTGATTTTTCTTCTTTACAGTTTCAATGGAAATTGTTTAAGTGAAAACAAAAGTCTTTAAAAAATATATACCTTTCGTATTTGATTATGATTTTAGTAATAATGGAATCAAAATATATGGCAATTACGTGTTTAGTCAATTGATATATTATTAATACGTGACATTGAAAATGGCGTAGTTTTTACTTACATAATTCAAAAGCTATTGAACCATATAAGCGTACAAAAGTAAGAGTCAAATTACGTACAAAAATAAAGAAGAGCTAATTTCGATCATTACAAGCGATACTATAAGTATAATCTCGTATATTAAATTTTCTTTCGAGTAATTCGACAACCTCGGCTTTAAGACTCAATTTAACTGTAATGTTACTTAAGTTTTTGCACGCCTCATTAATTAAAATATTAAGCCTCTGTAACGATTGCATTGAAACAAAGCACTCGTGTCGTGCGTTATTAATTACTAGCGAATCAGTAATGATTTATTTTCCTTACGACTGCAACTAAATAATAATAATATTTATATTCGAAATAAATTGTTTGTGTTTAAGTGGGCAGAATGCCATACAAAAGCAACATTGTTCACATTACTATTAATCAAAATAGTTATTTTATTCTCGTAGAGAAACGATATACATCCATATGTAGACGGCTAAGCTATTTTAAAACTAACGCGGTCTACTGGCCTATATTTGATTTTGAATTCGTATTTAAAAACAACAAAGTAATTTTTTTTTTTTTTTTTTATTGTATAGGTTGGCGGACGAGCATATGGGCCACCTGATGATAAGTGGTCACCAACGCCCATAGACAATGGCATTGTAAGAAATGTTAACCATCACTTACATTGCCAATGCGCCACCAACCTTGGGAACTAAGATGTTATGTCCCTTGTGCCTGTAATTACACTGGCTCACTCACCCTTCAAACCGGAACACAACAATACAAAGTACTGCTGTTTTGCGGTAGAATATCTGATGAGTGGGTGGTACCTACCCAGACGAGCTTGCACAAAGCTCTACCACCGAGTAAAATAATAATTAATATAAGCAATGTGGTTTTATTTATTTTATTTTATTTATAATTGGAATGGGTTTGATCTTTTTTTTTTATTGTATAGGTAGGTGGACGAGCATATGGGCCACCTGATGGTAAGTTGTCACCAACGCCCATAGACAATGGCATTGTAAGAAACGTTAATCATCGCTTACATCGCCAATGCACCACCAACATTGGGAACTAAGATGTTATGTCCCTTGTGCCTGTAATTACACTGGTTCACTCATCCTTCAAACCGGAACACAACAACACAAAGTACTGCTGTTTTGCGGTAGAAATTCTGATGAGTGGGTGGTACCTACCCAGACGAGCTTACACAAAGCTCTACCACCGAGTATGTATCTGTCGATAAGTGCTCAATTCCTCTAATATACTTTTGAATTTTAAGAAATATTACATTCCTTAGACATTCCATGCGCCGCAAGCTATGGATAGACGTCACGCGTGCACGAAATTCATTGAATCACAGGCTCACTCACACTTCGACTCAATACAATAGAACAAAGTTATGGTTTGGCAGTAGAAAAACTAATGAGTGAGTGCTAGTAAAAAGCCCTCCCAATAATATATATACAAGCTACTTAAAAAATATTCAAATTAAATATATTAATAGTTACGTTCTCTTACTTCATACATTTTAGATTTTATAAGGAAATATTTGATAAAAAAAAGCATAACATGGCATGTATTCTCGTAGCCGGCCGGTCGATATTTCACACTTTGTCACAAATGCGTGCTATAAACAACAACTGATTTTAAGTTCTAAAAACGTTTCTATATTTGGGAAACAGTAACAAAATCTGTATCAAGGTTCTGGCTGTTATGTCCTTGTGTGGAAACACTGAATGATACGCACACATCGATATGTACAATAATACCTCAATCTGAAACTTATTCCAAATCATTAGAACCGAAATTATTTAAAATAGCTTTAGGCACACGTACGCTATATTTATGTTTTATGCTTTACTAGCGTTTTACCCGCGATTTCAACCACGTAGTTTCCGTTTCCGTGGGAATACGGGGACAAAATGTAGCTTATGTTACTCGCTGATAATGTAGCTTTCCATTGGTGAAAGATTTTTATTAAATCGGTTTAGTCGTTTAGACGTTAATGCTGACGCACAAACAAACAAACTCGCGTTCATAATATTAGTTTATAAGGATTAGGATTATCAACAGCGTTACAGATATTTATAATAAACTTTTGATATAAATAAGATTGTTTAACAGATTGAATATAGTGGCTGTAGAATAGAATTGCTGCTTGTTTCATCAGATCAGGCTGAATATATAAATGTAAGGAAGTTAACAGTAAAATTATTTAAAAATATATAGTTTAGAAACTAACTTTTATATATTCCATGAATAGAAACAAATAAAATTTTACGAGATCGTATCGTCAGTAGCGTGGATACCGTGTGCGAATTCGATTGTAATTTTTGAAAACTTTACTTCGTTTCAAGAATTAACCCACAAATACTCATCAGTGAAATTAATTATAAGCTTTTAAAAATAAAAGTAATAATCATTACATGTCCAGTAATAAGCGTTACTGTATTTTAACATTTTATATGTTATCAAAAAATATTTTTATATCGGTAAATATATTCAATATAAATTTGCACAAGTGGTTATATTTCATCGTGAGCCAGCTGCTATGACGCATGATAACAGCAGTACAATACATTTTGAATATACATAAATGTAAATAGATAATATAGGTAATATCCTGGGACATTCACATTCACACACGGCTATCTGATCCCAGACTAAGCAGAGCTTGTGCTATGGAAACCATACAACTGATATACTACATAATAGACTACTTTTTCTATTGTAAATACATACTTATATAGATAATTTCAAGCAGACTCAGGACACACAGACATGTTCATGCACACAAATGTCTGTCCCGGGTGGGAATCGAACCCACGACCTGCGGCGCGAAATGCACGATAAAGTCACATATCTACCAATCACGCCAAACGGCTCGTCGAAATTTTAAATGATTAGTGCGAAGTCCTTTTATACAGTACTCAGTTGACTCGTTGTTTTTATGGTAATGTTGTACGTTTGCCTATCATGTGGTATACGAGTACGAATCCCAGGTCAGGGTTACAGAAGAGTTGCGTTCATCCAGTTGACCGTGCTACACGCACCTGCGTAATGATTATCTGATGTATCTCCGGTCGTGTCGAGCAATATCCTCCGGTCGTATGGACCAATCGAACTGAGAGTGAGGAAATAACACAAGAACAAGTGTATCTGTATTTCCGAATACTCTCGTGCCTTACTATTTGCTAGCCTCAACTAGTAACACCGTCATGGCTAACATCTGTCGAGACAATACGGTTTAGTTTAGACTAAATTAACCCTGAACCGTAACACCAAGAGACGAACCGTAAAACCAAGAGACGAACCGTAAAACCAGGAGACGAACAGTAAACCCAGAGTGAATTTCTAAATTTCTAACAATTTTGTTGATCACATTTGTGATACGGTTATATCACTTACTCTTTTCAACGATTAAATCTAGATTAGCTAAACTAATTCAATTAGACTAATTAAATATATTTAATTAAGTGAAAGATTTGACTTTTGTCGATTCTATTTTTAAACTAAGTATAACTTTACATTTTTATTAATGTATCCAACATGGAAATTACATAAAACTATCTTAAATTTCTTTAAATTTGTTCGTTAAAAGAAAAAGAAATTACTTTCATAAAGACTCAAATATTAGCAGCTCAAGTCTTAATTAAAATTACTAAAGAAAATATAAATAAATATTTACTTGAGATATGTCAAGCTGGAGGATTTTACGTTTGGAAGTGCTAATCCGAGAACATACCTACGATTTGAGTTATTATCTTCGAAAATTATTTGCTTTATTGACGAGTTTGTTGTTGTTATTAACTACTTCACGCATGTCATTAAGGAATGGAGTCGTAACCATACACGTCAATCAATCGTTGATGGCCTTTGGTTAATAACATACTTGGCTATATAATATGCATCGTGTGCATGAAATAGTTATACATACTAATTTCGGCCACTGGTTGAAATTTGACAATATAAGATACATTATTGACTACTGACGGTTTAAGGAAAACATAACACATGAATTTGCATGACCCGAACATTTCTTAAACAACAATAATTTTCGTCAAAGGATTACTTCAACAAAAAAAATCGGTTGCCTATTTAAATATAGAATTATATAATCGTAATTCAACGCGGGTGAAGCTGCACAGATAAAATATTAAAAAAAAGAAAAGAACAAAATGCAATTCCATCGTGGTTTCATTGGATGATCGATATGTATTTAGGTGGATCCGTCTAGACATGTCACGGAGCTGCACATTAACATTAGAGTCTATCTAGGTCTGCCATCTATACATTACAAAACCAATCAATAAATTATTATAATTTTACTATGATATATAATACAATATCGTACCTATTTATTTATTTTAATTACAAACCAAGTATTTTTTTCTTATAAATTAACTGATAGCGACTTGTATGAAAATCCCGGACAGACTGTCCTGCTTAAGTGCTTAGCTTATTTCATAGTTTTCATTAAAACCAAACTTAAAAATGATATTACATACTTATATTATATACGCACAGAAACAAACGGATACGGATTAATTTAGATTAAATACAATTAAGATACTTGTGTGGTTTTTTTAATTATGATTGAGATGAACTGGGTTTTTAAGAACTTTTGTAAAAATTTTACGTACAGTAAGATTTATTTTTATTAAAACATGAAATAATCCACACAAATATAAAGTGCAGTTCGCGGCATATTTTGAATACAAAAAGTTTTCTTTTTGAAATTTAATTTTATACAATAGTAATTTTATTAATCTTTATCCATTGTTTGTTGGTGATAAGATGTCATAATCCCGCTATTGTTATAACAACAGATTACACGAATGAGCGGTTAATAATGAAATAGTCGATGTAAAAAATATTTAGAATATTTCAACTTGACAGTTTTCACTTTTAACCTACTTTGTGATATACGAATTAAAATATAGTTACGATGCATGTTTTACTATCGCATATTATAAAAACGTTAATTTATTTATTTTTGCCTTTGCACATATTTCATTCTAGTCCTGGGCAACTAACTGTTCTTAGATAACAATAGTTGAATAGGTTTTGTTTTATCATAAGTGTTGTACTAGTATTCAATTAATGTTAACGTTAAAACCGGAATCAATAGTTAGCATATTTTTCCTATATATAGCGTTAACAATAATAATATCAACCGGATCTCGTGCGAACAACATTATTTCAAAGGCACGATTTGTCCAAATGGTTTTAACCAAAATGTTGCCGTTTGAAATATTTTTTTAGTATTTTGTAATAGCCTGCGAATGTCCCACTGCTGGGCTAAGGCCTCTTCTCCTCTTTTGAGGAGAAGGTTTGGAGCTTATTCCACCACGCTGCTCCAATGCGGGTTGGGATAAAATGTTTAAAACAACATATATCTTTGATAAAAAAAGTATTTACTAATATTTCTATTTACCCCTCTAATTAAGCGTACAGTTTGTTTTAGAAGTTGCAACGACAATAGCCCAAGGCACCAAGATCGAACTGCGACTATTACATCGCTAAGCGGCCTATAATTACGCTATTGACGCTTAAAAATGATGATATAAAACGATGTTCGATTGATTCTATACAGATTCGATGCCCCTATTTAAAATACATTTAGTGTTTGCATATAAAGTTTAAGTTAACTTGCTTTTAGGTTCAACATACAGAAAACCTTTAGACAGTTATCGTGGTAGGAAACTGGAAACACGCTAACCTTCTGCTACATCCTGAATTGACTTTAAGCATTGATTGCTAAGGTACTTATGTAGGTACATTAATTATATATGCTTACTAGCTGTGCCCCGCGGTTTCGCCCGCGTAAAATTAATAAAAATAAGCCTAGAGCCTTCCTCGATAAAAGGACTATCCAACACAAAAATAATTTTTAAATTCGAACCAGTAGTTCCTGAGATTAGCCGGATCAAACAAACAAACTCTTCAGCTTAATATTAGTATAGATTTTAAACACAGTTTTAATGTAAGAATATATTTCATGGTACAGTAATATAAAAGTAATGTTATCAAATTACTAATGAAATTACGAAAAATGTATTGTTTTGAACAAATCTGGAATACTTATCTCTTATAAATAAGAGTTTAGTACTAATTTGGAGCGTGTACCAAAGGTAGGTAAATCTTTAGAAGTTTTTTTTACTCGCTAAGCGATTCTATTATTTACGTCATAATAATTCGAAGTAAGAGGAATTAAGAAATAATTAAAGTTACAATAGCGTGCTCTCCGTTACCAAATCATCGTGTATAGCTCACCGAATGTGAAATTCGTTGCGCTCAACACAAGACCCGGTTGCCTCGATCTCTGCGCGTGCGACACCGCATAATAAGTGAATGACCTCAATGGGAATATATCGAATGAACTACATTAGAGCAGTCATCAAAGGACATTCATTCGCTTTCACTTTGCAAAGCGGCGATTAAAGGGCACGGCCTCAGTGGGATAAGTCGACTGCGATAAATACTAACTTCGCTGATCTCAATGGCAATTCATTTAAACATAGCCTTAGAGAAGTCTATAATCGTACTAATCTTGCGTTTTATCCTCTTTATTATAAGTCAATAGATGAAGAAATTCATTTTTTTTTATTTTGAAACAATAAGCAAAGTGGCAAATGCGCTACCAGGTGGTAAGTTATCACAACTTTAGACATTGGCTCTGTAAGAGATATTAGTCATCCCTTATACCCTTAGTGCGCTACCAACGTTTGGAATCTCTGTAATTACACTGACTCACTGACCCTTCAAACCGGAACGCAATAATAGTAAATATTGCTGTTTGGCGGTACAATATGTGTTGAGTGGATGGTACCTCCCCAAATGAGGTCGCTCAGACCGTTACCACCGAATATTCCTTTATATTTAACAATCAACGTCGATAGTATTAGATATGATATAGAAATCTTATTTTATTACCACTTAAAGGGCCACTCAGTTGATAAGAAAGTGTATGCTATTTTGAAAACAATTAAGCTTATTGACTATAATAGCAATACATTCGATAGTATACAACTATATTGGAACAATCTTCAAAGAACAGATTACTTTTAATCTATACCTTATCGTTTTATAGATAATTACATTAACCTTACTAAGTACGCGGTCTTTGAGCAATATTATTACTTAACCGATATTTATTGTATTATGATAAATAAAAATTAATGTTTATATATTTGTCCTCTATGCATTCCTATACCATTAAATAGATTATGATCAAAATTTGGTGAGTTTTCTGGGTAACTTATAAAGGGCACAAAAAAAAAACAAAAACAAATGTATGTTGGCCCTCCTGGAAGCTGGGAAGATTAGCTAGTTAAGAATAACAGTGAGAATACGATTTATGTATATGTGGTTTTTATCGAGATTTAATTTGATACTTTATTTTATTTATGGGCATTGGTGACCACTTACCAATAGGTGGCCCATATGCTCGTCCGCCTATCTATACAATAAAAAAAAAAATAATAATAATAATAACCCACACCGCGAAAATTCACTCAAAAAAAACACAACTTACAAAGTCATTAGCTGGACAAAAGTGCCCAACCCTTTCCACACTTCTACATAGCTTCCGACCTCGGTGTTACTGAAAACAGCGTTAGTAATGTATTACAAAGGTCTGCGAGTAGCGTAGTTAAAAAAATAATTACAAATAAAAATATAAAACTGTAAGCTTGTAAAGCATTTAACTCATTCACACGACTACGGTGAAATGTAGGGTAATGTATTTAACATTTATGTATGTCTTCGCAATCACATACTGTATACAACAGTGAATACACCGTTCGTTCATCATCTCAAAGAAGTCTCACAATCTTAATGAGTAAAGAGTATCAATTAAATTCTGAATGGACGTCTTCTATAAATATGGATATGTTTCCATACATACTAATATTATTAATGGAAAAGTATTTACGTCGGTTGTTACAATGATTCGACTGATATTGGTTTAAGTAAATACATTAAAGTTTATATGGGAAAAATTAAATTTCAATTGTGAAATTTAAAAGAATTGTTAAGGAACGCTTGTGTGCAAAAGGATATTACACAACCAATGACTTCTTAGAGGATTGCACACCTTGGGAATGAAACGACCGCATCCAGGGTATTTAAAAAAAAAAAAAATCTGTCAATGTATAAATTGTCTGTATTATAAAGATGAGAGAGAAAAAAATAAATCCCGCTGAGTTTCTTTCGCCGGTTTTTCTCAGGTCTGAGGTGTTTGTTTCCAAACCGGTGGTAGATTTATGACAATCAATAAGTAAGTGTAATGCTTGAATATTGAATAAAGATTTTTGACTTTTAACTAACTTAACACAGGTAAAGTCGTGTGGAATGATTAGTGTATGATGAAGGCTGAATATTTTTAAACATTTTAATCAGAACAATCAATTGGATCAATATACAGTGGTGGTCATATAATTAGAAACACTTCTTATGTATAAAGAAAGTATAACATCAACGCACAAATGTTCGTAAAAAATATACACATTCAAAAATACTACTATCATTCTTGCCACCATTCCTCGCGGTCATGGTTGTTCCGTAACTATTTTTAGTTCTGATTGCATACATATTAAAGTTTTTAATGCAAATAATTCTTAAATATATAAATATCAAAAAAATCTACTAAAGTTATAAAAAAACTTTTATAACGATATCTTTCTATACACGAAATTTGTTTTACTTTTATTTTACTAATGTGAAAGTTACTATATTGTCACACCATTAGCCTAAAACGGATTCAAATAACATTTAACACGTAGATTTTAACGTGGACACGAATAAAACAACTAACTAAAATAACATTTTATTTGCATCTAGAAAAACGGTTGTTCGGTATAACTACTATAAGTCAGCTTTTAGTACATACATTAATTTTATGTCCGTTTATAATTGTATTTTTACTCATTTTGTTGTTCAATAAAGCACCTTTGAATTGTATTGAAATTTGATACTTAAATTGAATTACTTTAAAACCTTTATTAATTCTTTGAGCGATTGTGTATGTCTGTCGAGGCCTCTATATGTTTATGACACATAGATTAAACGTTGTCCACGCTATATAGCTTGAAGTACTCTGACACAGTTTATTACTGGAAATCTCCGTTGGTTGTGAAGCGAATAGCCTCGTTAGACGTGAAAACCTATCGTAAAACGAGCTATATAAAACGTGACGTCAGTTCACGAAGGCGATCACGAGTAAGTACCCTTATTGTCTATAGTTCGGATCACTGTGGAATACGTACTGGGGCTTGTGCACCTAATTAATGCTCTTACTGTAATTAGTTGGTAAGTGTGTATGTGAAAAGCCGGTAAATGGCGCTAGGCAACAAAATGAATGCAGCAATGTATTATAATATGTAATATTTGTAGAGAACAATATTTATTTTTGATCGATATATTCTAATTATGTGAACGGTGGGTTGTCCTCTGTTTCAATGACCTTGAATTGATTCTCTTATTTCGTGTTAGAAGTCAATTAAAATCATCAAATGTTGGTTTACATTAAAAGAAAAATTATAATTGTTACTTTTTAATATATATTTTTTATTTTATTTAGGAAAGATAAGACTTAAAAATATGGCAAACATCATTTACAGTGCACTCATAAAAAAATAGCTTGTCGTGACCTTTTATCCGCTCTGTCCCTAACATTGTTTATATTAAGAACACGCCATACAACTCACTAGTATAAAGGTATATATGTATATCTCGAACCATTGCAATTGGTAGATCATCTCCAACGCGCAACACAAACAGACACACACATGTAGTGTCAGTGCATTATCATTTACAAATTAGAATTAATGTTCATCAGCGTTTTGTATCGAAGCTCAAATATAATTTACTTATTTCTTATTACTTACTAACTAATATTATAAATTCGAAAGTGAGTTTGTTTGTCTGTTTATAAAGCTTACGCTAAACCACTAAACCTTATATTATATACAAAATTATTTCTTCAATGGAAAGCTACATTATCAGAGAGCATAGGCTACATTTTGTCCCCGTATTCCCAAACGGGAACGGGAACTACGCGGGTGAAACCGCGGGCAAATTAGTAGTATTTTGTGTTGTAAATAAATGAATAAATAAAACTAACGAAAAGTATTACAATTGTCAATAAGCCAATTATTTATAAGACAGTAATGTTACTCTGTCACAGTATTACTTACTATCATTTTCACGTGGTCTGGATATGTTCAATTTTATCTTTGTGTCATCATGATGTTTAACTATTACTATGCTATAACGGAAAAATTATATTCATCTTGAACACGTCCAATTCTAAAAGGTTACTATTATATTTGCGCTAGTATGTGTGGCGGTTTTTTATAATTCCTTTTGGATCTATCCAGATTTGATCTCAAACGTATCACGTACGAGTATGTACGTACACAATGCTATTCCATTGTTATTCACTATCGATTTCTACTCAGATACAATGTAGATGAGAGCATTATTGTATATCACTAATAATTTTATTTAATACTATAAAAATTACGAACATCTTTCAAACAACTGATTAGTTTGACGTGACTAGCAAGTTCTTCGTTCCTACTTCGTACGTAGAAAATATATAAGTATTTAAATTTTCATGTTTGTAATTTCAAATCATAAAGATAATATTACAAAAACTATAATTTAATAAAACTCGTTATAATTTTTAAATTATTTAATATAATAAAACTTTTTATCGTCGCTTAATCTAATCAATATCACACCTAATTTCACTTCGACGTATGAAAGGCTTTGACTACAGCTATTGTGGGAACAATTAGTGCGACTGTTTCGAGTCATAGCTGCGCCAGTGAGATTGTTTATTGTTTTATGACGTGTTTGTTGACGTGGAGGGTAAACAAACAAATCGCTCGTTTATGAATCAGAATGGGACTTATTTATGTACTCGTACGTACCGCTGCACAAGTAGATATGTAGTTATGTTTTGCGGAAGTAGCTATAAAAATAGCGTGCGTGGTTGATTGAGTTTGTTTTTAAATGAAACATAACTTTTAATTTTGGAATAATTATTAAATTTGTAAAATTATATCTAATTGTTTACAACTCCATATAGTTACAATTTGTCATTTGCAATAAAAACGTACGTAATTGTTAAAAATGCTCTTATTTGCTTCATTCATAAGTATACTAAGCTTGGTTAAAGTTGAACAAAGCCATCAATCAAGTCATTGGTAACTTTTTATTACCAATGACTTGATGAATTTTAGCTCATTATATATTTATGCGACGGATCATGAAATGCATACATTAACAAAATGACATAAAATATCGTTCCATTGTTTATATGTATTTCACTCGCGCTTATGTAAATATGTAAATTATAAATTCATAGTTGTATATATAAAATGTAATAAGAATTAAACTATTTAAATAAAAAAAACACCATTAACGAATGAAGAACGTGACACATGTTGCAGTTTTATTACAATGTACATAACAGTTTAATGTAATTGCAGTTAAATGGGATTAAGGTGCGGCCATATTTTTTCTTATGCTAAGTCATTTACATGACTTACGCAAACTAAGAAGATATATAAATTTTAATAGCAAACCAATCACGGTTAATATTTTATTTAAAAAAATAAAAATATTTTTAATGTCAATTGCAAATTCTCAACTTGTTTACATTTAGTAAAAATATTGTAAATTTCTTTGTATAGATCGGAAATTACGTGACGACCTCATACACGACAACTTCGTGATTGACCGAACCTTTAAAATGCTCAATTATAGCTTGCTTAATTACGATGACCATTAAAATCTTATGGTCTGTTGATTGGATATTTTTATATATAACCATCATATCATATAATATAATATATATACTACTGATAATAATACTAATATACTACTACGCACGTGTGCAATTTACTGTTAAAAAAGAGTGTGAAGAGTGCGGCATATTTATAGTTTTTATGTATAGATATAGTTAAATAATTAATCAGTACATCAAAAAAGAATTTTATACGAATCGGCTTAATATTATATCAAACATAGTGTCACTTTGGTTTTTAATCACGAATAACACATCTGTTGTCAAAATGAACAGTTTTCGTTTGGTGATTTCTAATTAAATATATCCCATTTTCTAATCGGATATAGTTTCTATATTTAAAATTTATGTAAACCGGAAAACGAAAGTTACATCAGTCTCTAGATTACAAAGCAATCTTTCGACTCAATAAAATCAAGGTAAACTTTCGGATTCAGTAACGATACTAGCAAATAACAATCATTATCCATAGCGCCGTCATAGCGTGCGGCGACTGAATATTTTATTGTATGGTAAACGTTTTTCAATAGAAATTGTCATTTAACATTAGTTACATTGACCTTGACCACTGTTACCTATTTACCTTACCTTTCCTGTTATCAACAGTTCCCTGTTATATCAGTAAGCATTGCTTACACCGCGCTTTTTAAATATTCGTATACAATCACATGCATTTATAGATATAGTAAAAGTCGCTAAGACTGATCGGCTATTTTTAAGTACTTTTTAAAAGTATCGATAAAAAAGAAGAAAATCACATTGAACCCAAGATAAATTAGAATTAAAACAATAAAATTGAGTTCGTTAATGTAGGGTCACCGCTTGTTTTTAAGTATGAATATTTAATTTAAAATTCCAAAGGTATGGAGTAGGTGTGACGCATGAACTTATCCAGGAATAAAACGTTTTGCATGCTTTTGTTGAGATGACGTTATAAGCAAAGCTAATTTGCGTCATGTGTTTAAAAAATATGAGACAGTAATTTATTTAAAAGAATATATTTTAATTGTCAATTAAAGACTTAATCGCTTATTCCTCCTTAAAATTAAAACGTTTCGTGGACACCAAATTGTATAATTTCATTACATGCCCAAACAATGAAGATCTAACATAATATAAGTCTAATTAATTTAACTAAAAGAGGAATTAGAAACTGTGAAATTAACTCAAAATTGTGATATAATAAAGTCACCTTTATTGAAAAAATAATATTTGTGCGAATTTATATGAGTATTTTTATTCAAATACCGCAAAAAGCATTATATTTGTATACGGTGCTTGACGGTTACTGCATTCTTGAAGGCTGCTTCGTTATTACAATAAAGTAAAAGCCCGTGAATAGCCCACAGCTGAGTTAAAGATTCCTACACTTCTTTACAGAAGGTTTAAGCTTATTCCGCCACGCTGTTCTAATGCGACGAAAATTAAATGTTTTAACCCACGATAAATAAAAGTCATGTGTTCCAACCATTCAAATGTGTCATATTATAATAGTAATAATAAAATAAAAAAGATACATCAAATTGGAATAGTGGTTATAAAAGTCATTTATGTGTTTCGGTTTCAGGGTGATGTGGGTAATTTAATAATTGTTGTAATGCGATGAAAATTAAATGTTTTAACACACGATAAATAAAAGTCAGGTGTTTCAACCATTCAAATGAGTCATATTATAATAGTAATGATAAAATAAAAAAGATACATCAAATTGGAATAGTGGTTATAAAAGTCATTTATGTGTTTCGGTTTCAGGGTGATGTGGGTAATTTAATAATTGTTGTAATGCGATGAAAATTAAATGTTTTAACACACGATAAATAAAAGTCAGGTGTTTCAACCATTCAAATGAGTCATATTATAATAGTAATGATAAAATAAAAAAGATACATCAAATTGGTATAGTGGTTATAAAAGTCATTTATGTGTTTCGGTTTCAGGGTGATGTGGGTAATTTAATAATACGTTCGGTGTACGATTCCACATGGAGCGACCTTCACACCTTGAATCAACGAAATCAAACCGATGACGATCGAAAGTAGCTTACTGTTACAATATCATGCTTCGTTCACACGAACACAAGTCGAGTACTCTAGGCGAGTTGCGAGTTTTATACGCATTCGTTTCTCACTAGATGCGCTAACGGTATTCTTGATAACTGTTGTGGTCTTACGGGCGAAATTAATCATTTTTACAATATTTAAACTAACCAGTTCATAAGGTTTTATAGGTATTTCTTACTGTTACATATATGTACACTTATTCTCTTCAAGACATGATCTTGTTGTTATATTTGTTTAACTACCTTGTTGTACGGACAAATAAGACAGAATGAGTTTTTCTATCAATAAATTCTCAGTGACAGTTTGGAATTAGGAAATTAACAGTGTTACAATCCTGGACCTCTGTAAGGATGTAAAGTCATTGGTTCTGGTTAGAATGGCGTTCCATTGCATTAAGAGATTGTGAGAATACAGTCACTTATATGAGCACAGGCTTGTACTTTAAAAAATCTCCTGCGAAGTTGGCCAATCACCGTTGAGAATGACTACCCTGCATAGTGTATATTATTTATTTGCTTTTTTTTAACATACCGAAAAAAACATTACAGTTGCCCAAATCGTCTTTTTCGGGTTATTAACAACAGACTACACAATATAAAAAATACAAAATATTATTAATATATAAATATAATATTAATACAACATATTAATAATAATATTATATAATATTTCATACATAAATGCAAAATACGTAATACGATGCGATATTATATGCTACGTCAATAAACATTACGAACTATACAAACTTATTGGAGTAGTTTATTTCAAATTTAGAATGCAACGTACATATAACGATTTTTATATTGCTTGATAAACGAATCTGTTAATAAACCTTTGCCTAAATTATTTAAAAAACATCCAACGATACTCGTCACGTCTGTTATAATATTAAAAACCAATTTTCTTTGTTACATATTTACTTAAGTGACACTGACACCGTAATCACATATTAATGATAAAGAAAAATATCTATAACTACCAATTTCCTCGTATGTTCCTCGTACTGATAATAAATTCAATTAATTTTATTCTTTCTTTTAGCTGTAGCTATCGAACAACCTGTTACACGCGACTCGGTCCGCGTAAATATTTGCTTCCCTTTTAAACCCGCGATATCGTCAAAATTCAAAATCAATCAACATAGATTATTGCCATTTTTTTTACGAATCCACATATTCAAGAACTTGATCATATTTGTCTTTACGCCACCTGTGATTGGAATAAGGTTCATGTCATTTCCGTTACAGGTTACCTTAATAATTTAAAATCAAAGGATCAGTGTAGACATGATTCACGATGTCAACTTGCTATCTTTTTTTTACTCTTATCTCCATTTTACGCTAATGCTCGTCAATATCTACAAAAAAAAAAGCAATTGACAAACAGACGAGAAAAGATGATACTAAACTGTTTTATTTTTACCTTATTATATAATGTTATAATTTGTATATACATATGTCTTTTCTTTAATAAAATGTTTAAAGTTTGAAAAAATATATAATTATTAAAGTAATACAGTATAGATAACTCAGGTTCGGAGAAAATAGGTTTAAAAAACACTTATCAGTGTAATCGTTGCAAAACAATTTATTGAATAAAATTATCTCTTGGTCGTAAAGTGTATCATCGAGATAAAAATGACACCTATTTACCATCACTTCAGATTTAGATAAGTTTAGTCTTTTACTATCTATAAATCTCTGGTATTATTGTTAAATTTTCTTGTGTAGCGTTGTATTTAAAGGGCGCGACACAGACCATTATATTTTTTAGATATTATTTTACACCTTTATCAATTTAATTACATATATATATTAATATGACTAATAATATTTTCACAAAACTCGCTTACTCTTTTTAGGGAAAAAGTAAAATAGAAATTATGTTAATGTAAACTAAAAACAACAGATTATAAATGTCATTAATAATTCCCAGTAATGTTGGATTCGTGCAGAACATGACTATGTCAAAAGTACGTTTAGGGGGTGTCTCGCGTGTCAACATGAGTCCAATGCCAAACAAGCTTCAATGTCAAAAGTACTTCAAACTGGAGTGCCAGTATTTTTATTTACTGTTAAATATTTTACTGACACTACAGTTTTCGTTAGTTAGCTAAAGGTTAACAACAAAATAAATATATTATGCACCATATTAAATTAACAATGAATTATTGAATGACAATAACATGCAATTTAGAACCTGTCAAACACTTTCATTTTCCGGTGTAAATCTTTAAACATAAAAATCACGCTTGCCATTATTAGTTGTTGTCATTATTAGTTTAAATTGAAAGCAGCTGAAACTGCGAAGTGCATCTACTAATATAATATTAAAACCTTCTTCAAAACGCACTGCATAGTGTAACTTTTATGTATATATTGGCTTAGTAGAGTTAGACATTCCACAAAAAACGTCTCCTCATTTATTACTATAGTTTTTATGGATTTTAGCGGTAGGTATTTTAGCAGCAATCTCTATATTATGTGTTTACCAATCGAGTATGTAAGCTTCACATCAGCCATATCGTGCCGCGAAACCATTCCATCGGCAAGAACATCCCCAAAGAGGGTTGGAATCGGACAGACACGTGAAAATCTGCCACATATTCTTTAGTACAAATTACACACTGCGCTGCTCCAACATGAAAGGTCTTTTATTAAAGCAATATAAAAAAAAAAACAAAAGTTCTTGCTTTGACTACCATATGACTGGAATAGTAATTTTGTTGTTTTGACTTTGATATGACAGGAATAGGTACTTTTATACGCGTATTTATATTTATTAAAAAATATATATATATCTTCATTAAACTTAGTCAGCCGGTTTCAACACAATAATGAATAATAGAGTACCCTCCGCATGAACTTTGGTACTTAACATAATGCATAACGCTAATGTTGGAGTGTACGGAAATATTTGAACGACATTACGTGATTTAAATAAAATAACAGAAAATAAATTACTATCATTTTTTATCTACAAAATCGGTAGGCGAGCTGGCAAATGAGCCATCTGATAAGTTGTCAATCGCTCATAAACTTTGCCGGTGTAAGAATTAATTAACCATGTACGTATATAATGTAAGCAAACAATACTGAGGTCCCATTGTAAAGACTAAAGTATTATTTTCGGTTATCAGAAAATAAAAGTATTATCTATAATATTTATAGATATATACCAATGGGCTTTGGAAATCACGTCAGATGATTTTTATTGAATGTGTACTCTGAAAGCTTTTGGCCAGATCTGAGCATAGAATATTCAAACGTCCTTATCAGCTTCATCGGTATCAGAATGGCATTTGAATAGATTAAATGATCGCATTCAATCTAATGAAACCTACGATCATGAGTCAGATAATCTAGAGTCCTTTGAAACAATTCATTTGCAATTATATTGACTTGGAACTTTGCATTTTAAAGAGCAGTAAGTAAGATTTATACTTATATTATTTTATAAAATGTATATATAATAGTATACCGAATAGCATAGTATTAACCACCTCGTTGGTCGCTCGTGGCTAGCTTGTAAAACCTCAGATCCTAAGGTACGGGGTTCAAGCAGGTACCAACAATAAGTTATTGTTTTTTCTGTTGAGAAAATCTCAGTACTCGAAGTTGGCAGTGCTTCAGTTAACACTGAAAGCCATTGGTCCTGCTTTACGTTCGTGTTCGGTCGGATTAAGAATGTTGGAATTGAAAAACAAAAATGAACTTATGTTTGTGCACACACTTGTGCACTATAACATGTCCTGTGATATTATAAATGTATATTGGTTTGGTTCAAATTACAATTGTGGCAATGTTTCGATCATCGTCCGTATCTGCATGATATCTTATTAAACCAATTATCTCAAGAGTTATTTCTATTTTCATCATTCCTTTAAGTGCTACTTATGTAATTAATTAAAGGCAACATACCCGCATCAAACTAAAAGTTGTTCTATAAAATAGCCCACTTTTATAATAATCGTGTAAGTAAAAGTGAATTTCGATATTAAAATAAATTTTTATTTAGATTCGAACTCGAATCGATGAAATACACATAGTATTTACAAACATAAAACATGGTTTATATTTTATATGTTTAAATAACTGTATCAGACATAACTTTAAATGTACCTACTTCGTTATTAGTTTTCAATATATTTAATTTCAAATGTCGTTTTATGTGGAACTGTTATCTATTTACATGTAAAATTCTATTTCCTTTCTGACTCATTATCCATTTATTAAAGCACGACATTTTTGCATAATAAACGCAATTTTGATTTTTATACACGCAAAATTAACATTAACAACTTGCACTGGTTAAATGTGAATGTCAGATGTTTCGGACATTTTTGGGCGACAAACAGGTCATGAAAAGATTTGCATTGACCTATCATTTTTATTTATGTAATAGATAAATATATTATACATGAGATATTTATCAGAGATAAAAATAATCAGTTACAGGCATTATGTGATTGTTTAAAAATAAAAACGCAAGATGGAAGTTATTATTTAATGTGATTTCCTGATTTCTACGTACTTTATATGGATTCGTGTCTTATGCATACACTGATAGGTTTCTGTGTGCAGAATGTATGTATATATAAGGTATATCTATACTTAAGACTTAACGTGCTCGCGGCTGTATTAGATTAAAATCATGTTTTTAAAAATGGTTCTTGTTTAGTAGATATTTTAAAGATAATTTGATTTTTGATTTTTTTTAATGAAATCAATCTACCGATTTAATATCCAAAACTTAATCTAAATAAATTATGAGTTAATTAACAAATTAAAATAAAAAGTTATTTTTGGGAGGTTGGACCGTTTCACAAATTGTTGTATGAAAACGATAGTTAGAACGCGTCAATGTCATATCTTCATCCGATAATTGTAAATAATCCTAGAATAAAGCAATTCTATAAGGCTTTATCGTATCAATGTCCATTCCATAAAACATAGACAACATAAGCTGTCTCGTGTAAACCTCATGTATATAGGTCCTCAGTTATATTAAGGTCCTATTTTTTAACTGATATCAATAGTGTTAATAATATCATATTCGGGTTAAATTTGTCCAAACAAGACTTTGTAACAAAAACAGTATATTGCAAAATACAAATTATTCATGAAGTTATCAAACCATGGCGTGCCACGGCTTTATCAATTGTTTCTGACATTATAGAACTGTTTGTTTCTGCACTATAATGATTTATGTTGTTAGTTTTAGATCAAAATAAAAAATAAAATATTTTTCCGCAAAAAAATTCTCATCAGAATAATGTGGAAAATATGCGGAAAAGGATCAAATTATTTATTGGGACGCAGGAACACTTTGGAAATTATTTAAATCACTAATTGTGAATGTTTATCGATAAATAATAAATATCTAAAGATCTTTTTTTTGTTCCTTTCCGCACCTTATCATCGTCACGGAGCACTCCTTAAACCTTCTACTACGTCATATCTACGTAAATATTAAAAGATGACTGGTATTCTGTGTACTCACACTTTTAATGAAATTATTGTACAGCAATAAATATTTTTTTAACAACACCCAAATAGAGTCACTTTATATGCGGACATGACTGAAGCTACCGGAAACTTAACAAAGTATTTGTATAATATAGTGTACTATTAAAAGAATACTATAATCAAAGCTAACCAATGTGGCGACGATTGTTTTTATTTGTACAGACTAACTGAAACTAAAACTCCTAAACCGATAAACATAAAGATAGAAAGAAGTTGCAACACGTTTTAGAGAAGTGTTTAATATGGAATATAATTATATAATTAGCTGCATTTCGGAGTTTCACCCACTTTAAATTAAAAAGATTGTCATCGCATCGCAAGCAATAAAATAAAATTAAAAAAAACATGCATTTGCCGTTCTGGGGCATAAAGTTGATTCAATTTTAGACATTCCAATTTCCAGTAGATATAGCCATTGTCTCGAAAGCAATATGCAATGTAGGAAAACCGCGATGATTATACAATATCCTGTGTAATAAATAAATATGTATAACATTTTATTGATATTGCTTTGCACTTTAGCTTATATTATAAATGCTAATTAACCATCAGAAATTCAGTATTGCAGTATATGCAGGCAAGTATTCCATATAAAAAAAAATGTTGTTGATATTTTAGATGAAGAATTAGAATAATCAAATAATCGGTATTTATATTTTGTTATTTATTCATAAAGAGCAAAGCAAAAAAAAGATTTATGTTTTAAGACGAAACCTAGTTCTCAATCTTGCATTCATTAAAAAAGTAATTAAGAATAAATAATAGATACAAATCTAATGAAACGGTTGAATAACTCGGTAATCATAAAAAAAATATAACATTTCATTTATTCAGTGACACTCGTTGAAGATACGACGAGATAAGGTAATATGAATTAATAAAATTTATTGCTAGATATTTTATATGACAGCTGTTTTGGACTGGTCTCGGATTTTATTATATGGTTTTAAAATTAAATTGTTCTCGAAAATGAGTATTGTTCTTAAATATGCATTATGGTAGTAATAATTATTACGAATATTACGCACGGAATAGAGAAATGAGCCGGATCTAGAGTAGTGAAAGTAGCTTACGTGAAATATCAATAAGCTACTATGTTATGCAAATTGGAACGCTCTTACTTAGCTCGTAAAAGCAGATTTGCCGGTTTTTAAAAAACTTCACTAAATCGTACATTACACGTTTTTTCACTCGGCATAACGTATTATTGTAATACAAGTTTCCTCCGAGCTAGTGTCATAACTACGTTTTAAATTTCATGTTTGCCGGCGACAGTGAAACGCACTTTCTCATTACTAACCCTAATATTTAGTAGACACGTTTCATATCCTAAAATTTATAATTTTTTAGTTCCTTTTACAAATTATAAATATACATCTATGTATGAAGAAAAGTGAAATCGTGTTAAAAGCTTGAGTTTAGAAATTTATAGTTTCTCAAACAAACTATAGATAATTAATAGATTGATATAATTATATTTTATATTTCTATGGTATATATATCTACTTCTTATTTTATTATAATTATATCCTATTAAAATATATACAGATAATATAAGAACTTGTTAATATTTTTTATTGGTCAATCAATACCAATATTGTTATATTTGATAAACTAAAGTTAAATAATTTGTAAATCATTTGTTTCTTCATTAATCAGTTCTACTTAAAAGATTTTTAGTGGCTTCATTTTTGTAGAACTTATATATTAAATGTAAAACTAATTTTCAAAATGTCTTAATATGATTTGTTTCTTGTAAATAAAAATAAATAATACACAAAACATTTTGACTACATTGCTAAAATATTTCCTAAATAAAATAAATAATGTTTTTTTTTGTATAGTCATAATGATTTCACATTACTAATAACACCTTGTAATGCTTTTCAATTGAAATCAAAGTTTAATGCTGTACTAACCGGACGTTACATTATTTATTCAAGTTAAAATAGCCATGAGTTTTATTAAATAAACTTGTGAATAGTCTACGATTAATCCCATCGATTAATTACTCTATTATAAGTATAGTATTAAAGCAATTATTTGATTGTATAATGAGTAATTATTTATGTCCACGTTTATGGCCCTGCATTGTTAACATAATAACAAGATCATTTTCATTAAATGTGTAGGTTCAGCAAAAACATTTATGATAATAATTTTTTGGTTTTAAATATGGTTCTTTTAGTACAATTCTTTTATCTGAATTTGTTGACATTTGTTATATTTTTTATACATAAAATGTTATCGGCAGTCATTTGAACAGAACTGGATTCATTTTTAATATGTTTCTAACGCAATGCTGTGTACTTAGCATCATTTGAACAGGGTGCCTATAAAATATTGAGAATAAACTTAATATGTATGGTAACTAAAAATTATTATAATTATAAGTTTTGTTGAGCTTGATGATCGTCAAATTATTTTTGAAAAATTGCAATGTTTAAATACATATCTAAATAGAGATTTGAATAAATACTCACTTTTTGTAGACTCTGCAAAAAGAATTATTTATTCTCTTATCAGACAGGTGTCTGCGACGATCCTCAAAGAGATCCTTGATAGCTGTTACACCAAGCACAAACAACACTGGCAACATTGCCACTTCCTTGCCAAATGCATTGATAGCGGGCACCCAGTTTAATAACACAATAAAAATAAAGTACACATTTGCAATCCTATGAAACTGTTCAAATAGATTTTTGGGGATGAAAGAAAGTAATGTATATTTAGTAGTCCTAATTTTGTTATTGCATCTCTGTCCATTTGGATGGTCTTTAGGGGGCGTTTTGTCGGGAACTAGGTGGTTTGGGATGACTATCAGATGTCGATTGTCGACGGCGGGTTGCTGACGGCGCATAAGCCAGAAAACAGCGCGGCGCCATGGTGCTACGACTGAAGCTCGTCGTAAGGTATAAATGGAATCAGAGCGTGATGCTTGACGGGAGTGATGCCCTCGAACTGAGGACAGACGTGGTTGAGCACTCGCTGGCACAGGTTCCCGATGTCCCGGTGGTAAAATGAAATCTGTACGACTCCCGGTTCTACTATGTCCTGAACCAGTAGCCGCGCGTGGCCCTTCCCCAATTTGACCGTGGGACAGAGCGCGTTGATGTCCTCGCAAAGCTGACTTGAGAGCTGGCCGAACACTCGTCGGGTTCCCTGACAACATTGGCACCCCTCCATGACTGATGGATCGTGAATGTCCTTTCGCTTTCGGAAAAAGGTAAGTTTGCTCTGGTGCTCCTGGCAGACTTGGTACAGCTGAAGGAGTTTCTCCACTTCCTTCTGTTGACATTTTTATTCATCTGAAGGTCGTTCGGTTTACTTTTTCCTTGCATTTAAAATCTCGGTATTTAGTGTGCCAGACCGTATAATTTAATGGTCTCAATACAACTAAAGAGAATGTGTTGAAAATTCGAAGCATATGGTTTAAAATCATCTGTCCACTTTTTTAAACATAACTAACTTTCATATTTCGGAAATACACAAAAACTCAATAAGTGATTTAGAAAGTTTCAAAATTAAAAACATTTTTGACGAATATAAAGATAACAATACAGCAATATTTGATCACCACGAAAGAAACAGTCACACATGAAGTATGCACGAGACAAACTCAAAAACAAGCAAAGACAGCTAAGTTGACCGACCGACTGACAGGTGACACCATGACAGTGACAATATGTAACACGTTACCGAATGACGCTGTAGTTAAGGTGTTGCCGTTAATTTTTTTTTTAAATTAACTTTTTACTTTTTTCGCAGCTCACTAGATGACGATTTTTAGGATAGTATTATAAATTTAACACGGAAATTACGGCTCAACACATGCGTTAACGATTTTTATTAAAAGTACATTTCTATTATTGTATTTAAATAACAACATTAATTTAAATAAATAAACTATATAAATTCCTAATTTGAGTTATATCGGTATATAATTTTATAAAACATACTATTTATTTACCTAACTGCTTAAACAAGTAAAGATTGTCTAATTATTCCCTTTGCCTATATTAAAATATTTTTGTAAAAAACTACGCTTGCTTATGACATGGTTAGGTTGCTAATATTGGTATCAATATTAACTCGTCGACGTCATCGCCGGCAGACATATTCGTTTAATTTTCTAAATCTTCCGACATTTTGACATTTGTACTCCGGTTCTATTGTGTGTTTTATCTTATAAGAAATTAATTTGAAGCACTTGTCAGCATGGATGAAGAATACGATGCAATTGTTTTGGGTACCGGCCTAAAAGAATGCATTCTTAGTGGTATGCTATCCGTGTCTGGAAAAAAGGTTCTACACATTGATCGTAACAAGTATTACGGTGGTGAATCTGCGTCAATTACCCCGTTAGAAGAATTATTCGCGAAGTTCAATGCGCCGGCACCGGATGAAACGTATGGTCGAGGCCGTGACTGGAATGTTGATTTAATACCCAAATTTTTAATGGCGAACGGACTTCTTGTAAAATTACTGATCCATACGGGCGTTACCCGGTATTTGGAGTTTAAGTCTGTCGAAGGTAGCTATGTGTACAAAGGTGGGAAGATTTCTAAAGTACCAGTTGATCAGAAGGAGGCTCTTGCATCTGATCTAATGGGCATGTTTGAGAAGAGGCGATTCCGAAACTTCTTGATTTATGTTCAAGACTTCCAAGAAGAAGATTCTAAGACATGGAAGGATTTAGATCCGAGCACAGCCAACATGCAATCCCTTTATGATAAATTTGGCCTTGACAAAAACACCCAAGATTTTACAGGTCATGCATTGGCACTTTATCTAGATGATAGTTACCTTCAGCAGCCCGCTATTCAGACTATTCGTCGTATCAAGTTGTATTCCGATTCCCTTGCCCGATATGGTAAGTCACCATACTTATATCCAATGTATGGCTTAGGAGAGTTGCCTCAAGGTTTTGCCCGCCTCTCAGCCATCTATGGGGGTACCTACATGTTAGACAAGCCCATTGACGAGATTGTACTTGATGAGGTTGGAAGGGCTGTAGGTGTACGGTCTGGAAATGAAGTAGCTAGATGCAAACAGGTCTATTGTGACCCTAGCTATGTTCCCGAAAGAGTTCATAAGAAGGGAAAAGTCATTCGTTGTATTTGTCTGTTAGATCATCCCATTAACAATACTAAAGATGCTCTGTCTACACAGATTATTATACCGCAAAAGCAAGTTGGAAGAAATTCTGATATCTATGTATCTCTGGTGTCTTACACTCACCAAGTTGCAGCCAAGGGCTGGTTCATTGCTATGGTGTCAACCACCATTGAGACTAATGACCCAGAGACTGAGATTAGACCTGGATTGGAACTCTTGGGACCCATCAGGCAGAAGTTTGTTTCAGTGTCCGACTACTATGAACCTACAGATGACGGCAGCCAAAGTCAAATCTTCATCTCTGAATCATATGATGCAACCACACATTTTGAAACTACCTGCTTAGATGTTCTTAAAATTTACAAAAGAGGCACTGGTGAAGATTTTGATTTTTCCAAAGTAAAACTGGAATTGGGAGAGGAAGAACAGTAAATATTGCCGTATTATATATATCGCTTGTTAATTTTGAATATTTGTTTATATACTGGCTAAAGTAATTAATAAATGTTCATTAGGGATTATGGGAAAAAAAAATTAAAGCTTCGAAAAGTTGCTGTAGAGATGTTTGAGCAGTGCTCCTTCATTTGTTACTCCCAGCTGTTTTATTTTACTGAACAATAATCAAAAAGTATAAAGATTGTTAATTTATAAGATTTATTCAACATATAAGATTGCTTTTATATATAATTTAAGAAATATGAGGCATGTAATGATCTGCACAAGTAGTTATGTGCATTGGTAATGCATTCCATTCCGATACTCTTTCATCGTGTATCCATATCATATTTGATAAACATGTCAATGTATGAATGCTCACTGTAAAACTAAATGTTCTGTGTAAGATCATATTAAATAAAATTACATTATAACAGATGTGTTTATTTCATTGTAACCTTTAAAACAAAGATACGGGTTTAGTAGTGTTAAATATGAATGACTAGATAAAATTTATACTTAAATTTTTGACAATATAGAAATTATAAACATAGCGCATATTTTATTGAGTATAACTCATCATTTCTACATCCAATAAAAATATAATCGCCATATATAGCGGGAGTTGAAAATGTTTCATTTGGTAGGCGATATTCAGATATTATAGCACCTTTCTCCGAGTCTAAGATGGACAATATTCCATTATTGGAGGCAGCTAGGATCATTTTGTCGCTTAAGCTACGTGGCGTTGAATAAACTGGGGATGTGAGTTGAGTTTTCCATTGTAAGCTTGGTTGAAAATTTTTTACAATAATACTGTAGACATTACTGTCGTGACATCCAAATACCATTTGCCATTTAAATTTGTCGATTTCTTTTGTATTAATCGATGAAAATATATTTCCCTTTGCACCTTGGTAATTCCAGATCTGTAAAAATACAATAAGTATACAAATACATATTGCCGATGACATTTATATAAGCACGATACGACGATACTCTCAAGACCAGTCCTAAAAAAACGATTTAAAAACTCAGAAGTCAGAAACTGGAAATATTTACGCGACGAAACAGAACGTAAGTAGGTAAAATAACGCCACATGGAATTAAAACACAGTATATAATATGTAAAAACAACAAAAAAAACATTGTTTTTTGAATACTAGGTACAATTATTATTATATGCTCTAATTAATTAATTACTCCAAGTAGGCGTCGAACTACTAAATTGTACAGTCATTACGCTCGTAGCCATACTTAAATACGTAGGAACAGTAAACAAAAAAACGACTCAATCCATTCCAATGCGCTTAGCAAAAAACATTCTAGACATTGCACAGTATCCTAAATAACTAACCTTGATGCCTTTTTCGACTGTTCGACAGTGTATTTCTCCATTTACCTCCGCAAATACAATATATTTATCATTGTCGTAAAGCACGGGACTTGCGAACACGGGACTATCAAGCGTGCCTCGCCAAGCCACAGTTTTTGATTCTATGTGTACACTTGCACAGACACCTGACAGTGTGCCCAGGACTATATATTCATTTTTGGCTAGAACTAAATCAGCTGATATAGCCTGATCTGTTATGTGTATTGTATGTTTTATTTCTCCTGTCTGTAAAAAAAAACTCCAAAGAATAAATAACAAGTACGATTTTGGAAAAAAATTATTAACAGTAAGCAGATATAAAACGCGTATTTCTCTATATTAGTTCAAAATATAAGCACATAGTTATCATTTTAGATATCATTAAGTACTAAACGATAACAAATGGCAGCTTGTGAATCAGACTTTATAGCGTCCGATTACGACTAGTTTTAATTGTTTAGTTCGGTATAAATGTACATTCTTATCGTACTATACAATTAAAAACAGATATCAATTCAAAGCCAACAGAGATCTAAAAAAATGTTGAGTAAAAGAAATTAGTTTTTATAAAGCAGGTAGAAACGCTAGGAATAGTCCTAGCATTTCTCTTTCTTTCTTCAGGAATTTTAAGATATAATACGACCGTATTTTATACGTCTGCGAATATTCAACGGACATTATTAGAAAAAAGTTATATTTTTTAATTTACCAAAACCAACCTTAAGACCTATTGTGTAGATATCTCTTTTGATTGTATACCATTTATTTAGCTGACAATATATCCTTACCAAAATATCAATGCAGCGTATATTCCCATCGTAAGCGGCAATACAAAGGCATCCCTTATAACAAGTTCCTTTACTTTTAATCATAGACCCAATGTTTATACGCCACAGTTCTTCACATGTTTTTAATGTGAAGCATACGACGGTACCATCGTAAGTACCAACCATACCACATGGTGTTGTTAGTGGTGCCTCGCTACAGCAAAAAACTGATGCTTCGACCCTCGATTTCACTTTGACAACTCCTTGCGTTATGCCACTGATTGCGTCAACAACAACGATTTTACCTGAGTGGCTGCCCACGGTCACGTACTGATTGCTTAAACAGAGAGGCGAAACAAAATTAATACATAAATTATAATATCAAATTCATGACATTAATATTTTTACCATTAAATGTAGTATAGGCATACATACAAAATAGTTTTTTGTTAATCTATGTTATTAAAAATCAAAAAGGCTTTAAAAAGGGATTTTAAAATCTGATTAACGATGATTTCTCATCTGATCATGAAAAGATTGATACACGTGACGTCATAATTTCCTCCAGCACGTGAAAGTTTTTTCACGATTTTTGCGTAAGTAGAGTTTAGAAGATATGAATTATAAACATAACTAATCACATTTAAAGTCAGAGTTGCTAGCCAGGATTTGAAATTCCGATCATCTGTTAAGATCCACATTTAATCCACAGGGCCATATCGGCTGTTTATTGTAAAATATTTAGATGCTACAAAATATCTTGAACTATAGGCTAATAAGTCGAAAATTGCAGAAGATTTTTGCAGAAAAATAGATAGTAACTATGTCATATTATACTTACAAACCATCCTGGAATAAAGTTGGAGATGCATCAACACATTTACCAGTGTCGTATGTCCAAACAACTACAAATTCAATAAGATTGCCTAAGTGATTTTCTATTAATTTTTTATGAGATTGAGCTGTTGATGCAAAGCTTTCTGTGTTTGATCTAGATCTCTTCAGTCTTCTTTTGTTATTTTTTTCATCTACACCTAATTCCTTAACAGCTAATTGAATTACTTTTTCTATTGTATTTTTCTCAGTAATTAAATAAGGTAAGATAAATTTGCCAAATTTTGGACAAGTTAGCGATAATTTATTACATAATGAAACCGCCAGAAAAGATGTACCACCAATTGCGAAGAATTCCTTGTCTTTTATATCTTCATAAGTGAGATTGCTATTTAATGTAATTTTAAGTTCTTTCATTAACATCACCGTCAGAGTTTCCATGGTGTGTGGCACTTGTGACTTTTCAAACATTTGGGATAGAATCTGTCTTGACATCTTGCCATGAGGATTCATTGGTAAATTGTCAACTCTTATAATTTTGTCAGGCCAATGCTTATCATCAAGTTTACATTTCAAGAAGTCAGATAGCTCTCTACTAGTTAATGTTTCAGAGGAATAATAGACAACTAGGAGCATAGGCTTCGGTAGCCAAATAGAGGAACATGTTTTTACTCTAGGACATTGCATTATTGTAGCCTCTATCGCTTGTAAATTAACTTTGTTACCAAACCTCTTTATTATGTCATCTTTACGGCCTCTGTAGTAAATTGTTCCATTCCTTATTTCGCCAATATCTCCTGTGTCCACATATTTTAGAGAGTTATCTTCATCCATTCCAGTTGCTTTATTTAAAATAGTACATTTTCTTGTTTTGCTAGCTGTAATTGAGGAAACAAATATATTAATACTAGCTGTGCCCCGCGACTTCACACACACACATATGGCTACTGGTAAAGAAATACGTAATTAACGATTTGAAATTAACTTTCATAAGATACCGTAAGGTTTACCGATTTTATATATGGCCTAAAATTTGTGCCATCACATGTTCTTTGTGTGTACCAATTTTCATCAAGATTGGTCAAGCCATTTTTGAGTTATAAGAAGACATACAGACAGACAAAAATAAAGAAATAGTATAATGTGAATCACTGCATCATAAAACGATTATTTATCACAAATTTTGGAAAAAAACAAAATGTACATACAGAACCAATAGATTTATATAGTAGTAAAGATTAAAAAGAAAACTGTATTGTAATATAACTATAAGAATTAGATAAGAACAGTAAGATATCTTACCAAGAACAATTTTTCCTGTATTTTTATTTTTGTGGGTATGTAATATAATTTGGGTTTCTGAAAGACATTTTCCTAGAGGTACTTCTCGATCACAATGAATTTTATTCAAATCCAATTCAGCAGCACAAGCCCAGCATGACATTTCAGTGACACCATAGAGGGTGAATAATTTTGTTTTATTTTTTACATCTTTTAGCTCCTTTAACCTCTTTATGCCATACAAAGGCTCTCCTCCCAGTGCTAATATTTTCAGTGTTGATTTTGCATTGAAAATTTTATATTTAATATCTGTGTTTGATTGTTGAAAGAATTTTGATGGTGTCGTTTGCCAAAATGTCACTGAGTTTTCATCATTTTCATGAAATAATACATCAGCTTTTTCTGGTGCAATAAGAAGTGACGCCCCATTTATGCAGGCTAATAAAATTTCAATCATGGACGGGTCAAATGTCAATGGTGTGGAAAAATATATGATATCATTTTGAGTAATATCAAACATTTTAGTAAGGTCTTCTATATTAGGCTGCATGCATTGTACCGGTACCTGGATGTGCTTAGGCTCCCCAGTGCTGCCTGATGTCATTGCTATATAAGAATGTTCAGGCAAATGTTTGTAATCATGTTGACTTCCACATGGGTCTAAGTTATAAAAGTTAACCACCAAATTAAAAACATTAACTGTTTTATCTGACTTCCTACCCAAAAATTCTGATAAACTGTCACTTTCTACATTTTGTGTTATATGAATTAAAATCTTTAATTGAATTTTTTTTGTAATTCTTTCGAAATCCTGAAGATTCATAAACATAAATGTTGTACTGCATTTGTGAACTCTAAAAATAATATTAATATGGGATGAATATTTAACTTTACTATATTCTATTATATATTACTTACAGAAATACTTACGCGGCTATAACACAAGGAATGATTATATTCCTTTCTGATATTAATCCAATAATTCCTTTTTTACATGTTAACTGTTGTAAATTTTGGGATATATATTCACAAACTCCATAGAGTTCAGAATATGTATAAGTTTTGTAGAAACCATTATCATATTGCCTTATGGCTATGCTGGATGGATATTTAGCGCATGTTTGTATGAAAACATCATAATAACCGTATTTCAATTTCATTGGAATCAAATTACAGAAACAAAATGTTTAATCTATATTTTTGATGAAAACTTCTGTTATATTTCTCTTCAATTTCTACATAATAATTTAATTTTTTCCTCACTATTGAATTTGTAAAATTTAATGATTTTGATTTAGATAATTTCTATTCCCTGTTTGTTAAATGTTTTGTAAATAAAAATATTTTGCAGCATCACAGATTAAACAAACATGTAACATGTCAAGTCAGACGTCATTATTTTTTTAACTTATTTTATTGCCTTGGATACTTTATTTTTAACACTAATATATTTTAATCTTATCTATCATGCTTAAGCCGATTTTGTTTAAAATATTACGTTATGTTTTTGTACTTTGGTACTAGATACCATATTTATGTTATTTTTTACCTGTATTGTTTTTGTACCTCCAACAATTTTTACGGTTCTCTAATTGCTCTAAATTTTATTCAGGCACATGAATTATTATGATTCAGTCACGATAAAAAAATAAAAATTAATCAATTGTTGACGAACAAAGTAACTAACTTACTACTAAGAGTAGGAATTAAATATCTCATAAACTTTGAACAATAATACTCAGTGTTGGTACTTTTAACTGGTCTATATTTTGTGGTCTATTATCACTCCAAAATATACATACATACACCAAAAATTATACCAAAATATATTATTTTACAATCACTATGAATGTGTATTATATATATTTATTAGAAATTACAATTATTACGGTGGTTGTAAATAATTTTTATTAGGGAGTATATATTATTTAATATTCATTTACATAAAGATTATAAACAAATGTATTACTTACCCTGATTTCTGTTCGGTGTGATGCTGCCGTTCCATCTGTGCAGAGAGTATACCTTTGCGCACATATTTGTGCAGAAGATATTATATTCAGTTGACTAGTGCTTAAGATTGCTAGCAATGACCAAATTTCCATTAGTAAGTAAGTAAGTACTTATAAATAAATGAATAAAAAAGTGTCTGATTTACAGTATTAATTTAATTTTATGATATAAATAGTATTTTTTTCTAGAAGAAATTAAACACAATTGCTTTTTAGAACAATGCCAAATTTTTCTAGTTCGACTGTAATACATAGACAGTTTTATAGCTATGCGGCAAGTTTATCATCTCAAATTACGTCAATTCACATAGTTTTAAAGAAAATTAACTGCGATCAATCGTCAGAGTTCAGTGGCATTGTGCTACGTGACTGTTGCATTCTTTTATGATAAACTTTTGTTTTTCATGAAAGAATTTGCTAAAAATAAATGTCAAGAAAATTTACATAAAATTAAATGAAATACGAAAGTAAAATGTATTTATTGAATTGTGAATTACAACTTTTTTTAATATTTTTATCAACTCAGATAAGTTTCATACCTTTTAATTGTATATTTTATTGTAATCAATACTTTAAGTACTAAAATAAAAGTATGTAATAAAATTAATAAATTTATATTACATTTAAACATTTACTTCCAATTAATTTTATTAAATATTAATTTTGTTAATTAAAAGTTTTCAATAATATCATAGGTGGTTTCTTGCAATAAATAAGTGAAAAAAAGGAATAGATATTTAGGTAATAAAATATCAAAAATGTTATTGGTTTTAACACAGAAGTACAATCACACGAAATACCTAAAACATGAAAATGATTTTTCATAAAGTGTAACATATTGGTATTTACTTAAAGATAATAATGAATAATAATTGATTACTCAAGGTAGAGTAGTGTACTTATCAGTTATTCTACCGATTTACATCATTTGTTCGCAATGCAGATTTTCGGTATAAAGAGTAAGTTAGTATAATTATAATTAGTGCCTTGACTTTTGGTTAAGGATCCTATTCCATTTACATTTACTCATATTTACTTGGTGGTAGGGCTTTGGGCAACCCGTCTGGATAGGTACAACTATTGGGTTGTACCTACCCAACGATAGTAAGTATTGGGCAAATAGCAATACTTAAAAATGCTTATTTTTCTAATGTATATGGGCGGTGGTGATTATTCCGCCCACTAGTCATTAGTCCGCCCGCCTAAAAAGAAAAAAAATAACATGTAATATAGAAAAAAGGAATTTCTGTATATTTAAAATAAAAAAAGAACCAATTGCGGTTTTAAATTTCTACTATTCCTATTTACCTTCCAATTCAACGTAAAGCTTGTCTTAGGTGCGGAGCGGCAATAGTCAAAGGAATATTGAATCTGTGGCTTTTAGATTTCTCTTCTCACGTCTTCAACGTCATCTTCAACGTCTTTTAAAATGTTGAAGCTACCAATAAAGAACGTTAATTCGTTTTAAAATTAACCAGTGGTCATGTAAATAATATCTAGCATATCATGTAAACATGCGCTTTCCACCCCTTCATACTGAGACACATTCGTTTTTATTTTTGTAAAATATAAAAGTATTTTTTATGAGGAAACGGTTGATCCTACATAAAAAGCTGTAAATACCTTTTCTTGCAGAATCTGTGTAACAACATGTTTTTTTTTTTTTTTTTCATAATTCGAACGGCTTCTGATATAAGTATGAAAACGTGTTTTAGACTAGGGCCATTTTGGTTGTGGAACTTTTTCAAAATTGCCACCTTCAAGATTATTTTTCTTCAAGGTCAACCGAAAAGATGAGACTACTTCCACACTTTTTTACAATAGGCTATTATATCGCTTTTTTATATTAAACCTCTTTTTATATTATTCTTTTTTATTGTTATATTATTTTATATCTATGATCAAATTATTTAAATAACGTTAAATTAAAATAACCTCAATTTTACTATGCATAATGCAAAGAAAAATTTCTTGTTGAATTCGCTAAGCATAAAATATTTTATACCAAAATCGCGTGATTGTAAATTTAAAAAAATGGTTCTAGCACCGTTATATTATAACTATAAAAACGAAACAAAAGAAATTATTGAGTTAACAATAAATATTATTTCAATATTTCTGACTGCTTTAAAGTAACCCAAACTTCGACAAGTTAGATACTTAATATAAATTGTAACATGAATGTTACATAATGGTGCAGGTACTGTACTGATAGTTAAATATTTTTTTACTACAACTAAATGTTTTAATAAAAATCATTTAAGCGCCAAATTACTTCCTCCTTGAGAGGAGACTCTATGCTTCGCTGTAGAGTAGCAAATTACAAATTATTCACATAAGCTCTTCACATAATGTGAAATATACAATGCTTTTGTGCAGAACTTCAAATATAAGCTCGAAACTTTGTGGTAGTACTTCGAATATTATTCTTGAATTGCAAAACTATGGAAATACTCGTGGAGGCGGAATAATACTGAGTAAAATTATAATTATAAAAATCAGCTTTATATATTTTTTAAATTGAAACACTTGAAAGACTTTATAATTGATGAAGTTTTGCTAATAATACTGCTATTTAAATAAAGAAAGTAAGCATTTCAGACTGCTCTACGGCTCTACATCATAACTTTGATTGAACTTTTACGGATTATGTGATCGCCCCCTATTTTATGATAATACTGTATCCAAACAAGTATGTCGAGTATAATATACTTGAAGTTATGTTATAAAAAATAAGATAAGCGTACCTAAAATTAATATTAATAGTATTTATACTTTAAGAAGCAACAGCTTTAAAACTATTCCTGAGTATAGCGGAAAATATTTTATTTAAAATACTGGATCACGTAAACGTCAAGTTCAATTTCTATAGAATGAACTTAGCCAAGTTTCGCACAGACTAAATATTGCGCAGGCCTCTGCGGCGATGGTGACCTAAAACGTATTCGGCAAATGAACGAGCCCAATCAATTAGGGGCGGTCAGCGATCCGACGGGAAGGAGGGCAGCGCGCGCGCTCCGTGGAAACTCGGGAAAACGTCTGTGGGGAGGGTGTGAGGAGTTCGCGGGGGAGGAGCAGAGCGGGGAGGTACGGTGTCGGAGGGTGCGTGCGGCGGTCGTGCATCGATCGCGCGGGGCGGCTGAGTCGCATCGTTCAGTCCGCCGGGGCGGCCGGCGAGAGCGCGCGTGTGATGCGCTGCCGCTGATATGGCCGGCGCTCGGGCGCTCGTGGCCGCCTGCTGCTGCTGGTGGTGGCTGACCAACGCAGCCGGTGAGTACATTTATCATCAGACCCATTATCGTAACACACACATTAAATATGTCACGCGATCAGCTGATCATATTTCTTGAATGACACGCGTTTTGCTTACTTATCGCTTATACATATATAATCCCCTTGGGGTGTGCCGATCAGCTGTTTTAAAGATATGAAGTTGAAGCTGCTTTGAAGATATATTTTCGTAAGAAAGAATTAAGTTTCTTTGAAATTTTAAAGAAAACGACTGTTACGTGTGCCTTATCCGTGATCACCCCTCCCGTGTAATGGCTTCGAGGGTTCAAGTTCGTTTAAAATGCACCTAGTGTTTAGTATATCGATTCTACTTTTTAATTTTAAGGGGAAAATAAGGTAAATTAATCTTCCAAAGAAAAGTATTTTAAATTTTGTCATTAAGAACATTTTACAATTATTATAGGTATTTCTAAAAATTGTGACCCCTTTAAAAAATAAGACTTATTGCTAGGAAAAGTGTTCGGTACATCTCAAGAAATTTAAAATTACGATACTTTCAAATTATATATAGTTAAATAGACATGTAATTGTTTTCACTACCTATGTCCCAAAATGTATAAAGTGAGGTATTGTTCATATTTAAAAAAAACTCCTTTTCAATTAATTATTATATAAGTGACTTTGCTACAAGTTCACGTGCAATTTATCAGCAATCAATCAATTAACGAAGTCTTTGATTTACAATTTAAATTTACAGAAATAGTTTCTCCAATTTCGAATATAAAATATTGAATGAACGTCAAAAAATGATATTGAGACTACTGAAAATTTTAAATTAGTATGCGTTTTGTTGCACGTTCGGGATGGTCCCCAAGCTGCACGGGCGCGGGCGTCCTTGCGGCGACCACTACTAAACAAACTCATTACGTCACGCCGAAAAGACATCTGCTTTAATGTAAATATTGATCATCATCACGCCACTCTGCGATCTATCGTAATCGTAAATGCAAGCGTGCTATGCTCAACACCTGCCGGAACATACATGTTGATATTGCCTATTTTTATTCGTTTAATTATGAAATGATACTGAAGGGTTGCAAAATTTAACATCTAATCCAAACTATTTCAAAAAAACCTTTAATATACAAGACAAATTTCAGTACATCGTTCATTTATGTTCTGCTATTTTTTATATGTTTTGATAGTAAGTATAATCTCTACTAAATAATAACACCTATGTTCTCGTATGTCCCAGGCAGTAAGGTAAATGTTCTAATAAGAATGATGAAATTGAAGTGTCACTTTTCATAATACAATATTATAAAAATCACTTTGATCAGATAAAAAAAAATTATAGAAAAATAAATCGTGTTAATTGCATATATGAATTAACGTTTTATGCTTTAGATTAGTAAAACTTGTTGGAATAAATGGGAACTATTCTATACATTTTGTAGCTGTAAGCTCATTTTTAAGTTAACGACAGTTTACTCACTTGTAAGTTATGTATTGAATTATTATTAAATTTTAGAAAGAACAAAATATAATTTGTGTCATCAAGCATAAACTTTGTTATGCTTGATGATAAAGTATTATAAAATGAGCTTTCCGTTGTAACACGGTTACAAAAGTAATTGAAATGGCTTTAGTTTTTCGAGGTTTAAAATTTTTATTTAAGCTTAACACGAAATCAAAATCAAAAAATAATAATAATATTTATTGAAAAGAGAGAAACTTTACCTATATACGATGATATTTATTAACAATTAAGGCACAATATAAAAGCTTAAGCAATTATTGTTAAAGTCGCAGAGAAATTATTATGAAACCAATCAAAATACTATATTTTGATTTCATGAAAAAGACTTCAACGCGTAACATTTTAAAATATTGACCTCAAACATTTTTGTTATTATTTTTAGATGAATTTTTATTAAACATCAATGAAAATAGACATAATATTTATAAAAAAAATATACGGTCGAAATTGTAATATTATAGATATACATATTTTTATTGCGTGTTTAAAAGAAACTACTTCGTAACTTTTCACGCATTAAATAAGATAAACGCTATGAGTAATAAATGGTAACGAAAACATTTATTATTATTACGATTTATTTTATACAGCAGAGTAAATATATTACTATGAAATAAGTAAGAAATGCACGTTTTATGAGCATAGGCAGTTTTAACTATTATTGAATTTTTCTTAAAATATCTATGAATTTGCGTTATTCGAAATTTTTTTACTACTCTAATTGAAACATTGTATTTATTGATAACCTCGTCAATAGCACTGAAAGAAAAAAGGAAAAACAGAAAAATGGTTGACAAACAGAATAGAAAAATGTATTGAACTGTTATGTCTTGGCCTGTTCATATCTACTAGAAGAATTACTTTGTATTATATATAATATATCTTCCTCAAAGGCCGGCAACGCACCTGCAAGTCCTCGGATGTTGCAGATGTCGATGGGCGGTGGTAGTCACTTTCCATTAGGTGAGCCTCCTGCTCGTTTTCCTCCTCTTACATAAAAAATAAAATAAAAAATAACAGTATATAAAAATTCATGTTTTATTATATATAACATACTCTTACTAATGATATTATTTTTCAAATACATCGTTAATTGAATAAAAATACATATGCATAAAATACTAATTATAACTTAAATAGAGTTAGCGTAAAGCGATTAATTTTATAATACGTAGTAGTAGGATGTAGAGTCGACACTAACAATGTATAAAACGGGAGCACCTGAAAGTAATAAGAGGAAGGCTATCATTTCCTCTAGACATTAGTCAAGTCAGGCCAACGACCCGATGTTTGGTACATCGGGTCGCAAATATTTGGGGCAAACGGCACTAGTTCGTGTTCCAGATAAATGTGGTATGATTTATATGTATAAAACAATTAGTTCAATCTTTTAAAATAAACTGAAGAAATATTCCGAAAATCGTGTGGTAATTTGAATCTTATAGAGATTAAGTATATTTTGTTATCTTATGAAGTTAAAAACCAAAGCCAACAAAGATTTTTTATCTACACGAGAAAAGTGAGGCTCGTCGTAAATAGACGACGGTCTGTCTGCATATTATTAACTAATGGGTTATCATTTTGTTAAATTAGTAAAAACTTTTACTGTGCGTTTACTGTTGAGGTTAATTTTTATCAACTAATTTACTATATCATAATGTGGCGTTAATAAATAACTACAATACTAATTTTCACAAAAAAAATATTATAATATTTAACTATTTCGATGTTACTCTGTTGTCGTACATTTAAATATCATATAAAAGTAAAATGAAAGTTAATAATAGCCTTTTTATACTTTAATTACTAGAAACAATAGTATTAGCTAGTTACGAATGTAACGTAGGGTTACGAATTCGTTTATAGGAATGTGACCGTTTTACAACCGGATCTTAGAAAATGTTCAATAATAAAAATGTATTGTAAAATTTAAAAACGAATTACTTTTAGATGATAGCACGCCTTATGAGCGACACGATCGCCTCTAGGCCGTTTGGAATACAAATATACATATATACATACAGATATTCTTCCGCCAAGCAGTAATACTTAGTAATGTTCTGGTTTGAACGGTGAGTGAGCCAGTGTAACTCCAGGCACAAGGGACATAAATCTTAGTTCCAACGGTTGGTGGCATATGAGCGAGGTAAGGTATGGTTAATATTTCTTACAGCGCCAATGTCTATGGGCAGTAGTGACCACTTACCATCAGGTGGTCCGCTTACTTTATCTGTTTAATTACAAGATATTTAGCTTGTTATATTGCTATGTGAAAATCGTAAATTCTTCTACTAACATACAATTTCTTAATTATATACAGTAATAAGAAATTAAATACCAGATTTGTAAGTAATAAGAATTGCAATCGTATTTAATGATGCTATGTTACTATGTTTTTTTTTACGACGTAATTGTAGTATATATTTAATGGGTTTAATTCGATAGAATAATTGGTAAACATTATATGAATAATTACCTAACATATTGCTTACCTAAAATGAAGGAATACATAAGATGCTAAAAAATAAGTCAGCAGTGTCATATCAGTAAGTACGAGATGAATACAGTACTGTGATCTAGACTCTAGTCCGAAGCACACGTTTAATGGGTCATCGGTGTAAGCCTGATGCCAAACATAGTGCCTCTTACATTTGGCGCGTCGCCAAGCCCACCTGCAAGTGGTACGAATGACTGAATAATAAAACGTCTAATATCTTTTCATCGAAATCTTATGTACTTTTATTTTAATAATTGTGTGAGCCGTTCCATCTTAGCTTTACATTAATTATGATAATATCGAAATTAATACTTTATTTTTAATTTGATTCTATCTGAAAAATTACTACGCAATATTGTATAGCTTGAACCTGTCTTGGTTTTTTTTATGGACGCAACAATTTTCCTACAATATTATATAATTTAACATTTTCTAGACTATACTACCAAGTTTATCGGTGGCTTGAAATTCGTAAATTATTCCATAGAATTTAGTTTCAGCTTATTCTCGTAGGCACTCAAGTTCGCCCGCCTTACGTAAGCTACTGTTGCCGCATTGAATTTTTATCGTTTCGCCCCGCGCATGTCGCATTCAAATTTGATATTCTATTACCGTCTTATCGGAATATATTGACTATTTGAGAAAAGTCGAAATAAAAAATGTAATTTTCATGTATAAGCTTCTTCTGAAATCATAAGTTTGAGTAACAGGAAAAAGTCATACATTTTGTCTTACATAAATTGCCCACATAAGACGTACACATATGAATACTAGCGGATCGTCTCGGATTTGCACGGGTACATAAGATGAAAAATGTATTTTAAATAGGATTTGCGTAAAAAACCTTCTTAGTAAGCGTCTACGTCGGGGAAAGGGTATATATAGAGAGGAGTTTATATAAATATTGTGTGTTTCTTTCTATTTGGTTTAAAATATTTGATAAAATTAATTAGACCAAGCTGTATCTCTCTGTATATCATCTCAAAACGATAAAATATGAATTCCATTTTTTTATGAATGGTAAATAATGAATTTTTACATCGAATTGTCACATTATTTTTATTTAATTTTATTAAAAAATATCAATACTTGAAATAATTCTAGTGTTCAATCAAGTTGTTATGGCTACGTATGTGAATGTAATTTATGTTTTATAAAAATACAAAAGCAATTATTTATATTAAAGCTAGTGTGTAATAATGTAATATGCCAATATGCAGTGAGCTTAGAGACGGCATTAGCGCCGCCTTGTGAATGTTGCATATCTTATCAATGAAATCTGTTTGGAGAATAATCCAATACGAGATAACGTGATATTACTTTAATGTAAATACAGTATAGATATTACCCGTTCACTGAGACTTGAATCTGTATGATTAACATTTTTAATTATGTATACGTTTTCAAATTCCGCCGCTTACGAAGTTATATAAAATACTAAGATTTTTTTACTACTATACTGTACTTTAAGTATACCTAGAAATCAAAAGTACAAAATATTAGGTCCTTACATATGAAATTGGCGTTTTGTACGGTAGGAAAATGGCAATCTGTTGGAACAAGGTCCGGGGAGTACGGTGGATGTCACAGACATTCCAATTGTAGCTCATCTAACTTAGTGGTTGTTTGTTGTCCAGTGTGTGGTCTTGCGTTGTCGTGAAGCAGCAGTGGCCTAAAGCGATTGACCAATCTCGGTTGTTTAGCAGTTAGTTCTTCCTTAATGGTTTGCAGTTGCTATTAAAAGATATCTCCCGTAATCGTTTGGCCAGATTTTAAAAAGCTGTAGTGAACAACACCGGCGCTAGTCCACCAAACACTCACAAGTAACTTTTTCTGAGTCAATTTTCGTTTAGGGCAGGATTTGGCTGGGTCTCCAGGTTTCAGCCATTGCGACGAGCGCTTCCGATTATCGTACAGTATCCACTTTTCATCACAAGTAATGATTCGATTTATTATGTCGGTTGAGCAAAGTAACACAGCAGTCGACGCATGTTTGCAAGTTCGATTCACTCAATTCATGAGGTACCCATCGTTCAACTTTTTTTACTTTCCCGATTTGCTTCAAGTGGATTAATACAGTTTCATCACTTACCCCGAAGTCTGCAGCTATCTCTGAAGTGCTTTGTGATGGATCCGCTTCCACAATAGACTTTAATTCTTCATTTTCCACTTTGGAAAATGAAGAATTAAAGTCTGAAGGTCGAAATTTCCAGAACGAAAACGTTGAAACCAAAAACGTACCGTGCTTTCTTTTGCGACACCAGCGCTGTACACATCATTAATCCTTCGAGCTGTTTCTGCAGCACTGGTGCCACGGTAGAACTCGTACTCGTAAATATACCGATATTTCATGTTTTCCATTGTGCGGTAATAAGCGACGCCAAAGAAAAAAATAATGAGAAAAAAACAAATGAATGACTGTTTTCAAAACTCAAATGTACCAGCTAAATTAATTTATAAATTTGAATTTGGAATTCTTAACCAAAGAGGAGATATTTCTGATCAAAGTGGTCAGTACGACAAAACGCTAATTTCATATGTAAGGACCTAATATAATTTCACTGTTATACTTTTTATAACAATCATCTTGAAAATGCTCAAACTCTCTGTTTATTTTGCAATTTCGTTGTTATAATGATATAGCTCATTTGAAAAAAAATACTATCTCTTATCACGTCAATTCAACTATGCTGATATATAATATATGAAGATACATATATTATATATCAATCGAAATATTAGTTTTACATTAAACAAACAACTGCACTCTTTATAATACTAATAAAAAACCTATTGACAATATAACGCATAAAATAGTAAAAACAAAAAAAGAAATAATAAGTAGACGCTCGGCAATAATCTTTTTAGATAAATATTTTCTGGGAACGAAAGTTAACGTGGGAAAGGTCCGCGGTAAAATAAATACAAATATAATAAAATCCATCGTCATCCGCCATTGAACTATTGACTGTTGACACGCGTACGCTCGCGTTTACTATTTTTAAATAAGGTATTCACGTATGTGATTTTTGTTTATTAAATTAAAAATAATTTGCTTAAAGTATTTATAGTGATCGTACAAACTTTTGTACAATTTTGTACCGATCGTACAAACGTGACGAACTTTTTAAGGGCATGTTACCTCAATGAACTACATGATCAAGCGAGATCACACATGGCAATACAATGGTGTAAATAGAAAATAAAAATGTTGATGATAAAATAATAAAAGACCAAAACAAAATCCAAAGAAAAAAATGATATCAGACCGTAAGTGAAGTATCTAGGTTACTTTTAGTCAGTATAGTAGCAAATCTTACTCATACGTCTTAAGAATTAGAATAGTGGAAGTTACAATGGAAGATGATTTAATTGTAATGCTAAGCGGAAAACAAGTCGAACATTTTGATCTTCCTAAATAAAAACACCTTTATAGCGGTAATAAGGGACAGTAAAACAAATATAATCGAGAAATAGCACCGCTGGAAGTAAATATGTACCGTCATAATATTTTTTATTGGCGTGATAAAACTGTGTTTCACTAGTTACTGTACGGGGGCTACTAATCAAGATACGCAATCGGTATTTTACTGGTTTAATAAAGTTTATGGATCAAAATTTTGATTCCAAGTGCTTATACTTCCAAAATTTTAACTCTCCATTTAAAACATACATACATACTCTTTTGATACATTGCATCACGGCGAGAGTATGAATATAATGAAAATAAATTTAAAGAATTTAGCAACATTACCAATCATGATTTTATGAAATTGTGGCAAGAGTACTAGAAGCATTTCCACGTTGAATTACAATTGCAGTCCTTGGGGCGAAAAATTAATCAACCACCATATTACTATTGGAGATAATAAGAAGGGGTGTTATAATATAACATTAGTTAAAAAAAAAACGAATAAAAATGTGAGAACATATACTTCGGTATAATCGAGATTACATAAAGGGAGATTACGTTGTACTGAAAGTTAACTTTGTATATAGTTTCAGTATCATTGATATTATGTAGATTCTTCATTCTTTGTTAATATATTTGATCATTTTAATTTTATTTTGAAATAAAAATTATCATGGTTAAAAAAATAAAAAACAATAAATTTCGAAGCATTTATTTTATTATAATTAAATTCAAAAGTTATTTTTAGTTTTTAGTCGTTATCTATATTTTGCGATACGATAACATTTTATTATTGAAACAAGACAACTTTTTGTCATTATCCTTTTTAAATTTACTACACAAATTAAAAAAAAACTTCTATTACTCCATGGAAATATCGCGTGTAAAACTAACGAATGAAAAATAATACTACCGACTGAGAGTCGACAAACCAATAATATTTTATTGGCTACTAATCAAGATACGCAATCAAGTGCAGATTGAAATAACCATTGATTTTTTTAAATTACAGCATTAGATATTGTTTTTTGCTCAAAGTCACTACTGATAAACGGTCATTAAAAATTCTTTCATTTTGCTGGCCTTGAATATTGTCACAATTAATGGATGGATTTCCTATTCGGGAATATCAATTGTTTGTTCAAATCTATTCCTATTTATTTACTAAAATATAGCACCATTAATTTTAGTTAACAGAACATCAAATTATAATGAATACCGACGTTTTCACGACGACGACGTTTTTATTATATAACATTTTATAAAGAAACTACGTACATGAATATTAGTAGATTTGATTTGTTTGAAGGTGCTTGTATTTAAAAAAATAGATGCATTTGTTGTGCAATCTTTTATTCATATTTCACTTTCATGTGAATGAATTTTTCTTTAATATGATGTGTGTTATGCTAATATTAAATAAAGGTAAATAACCTCAAAATAAATGTAATGTAAACAGGGCTGTTTTGCAAATGCATTAAGCTTTTAAAGAAAGTAAAATTCTCAGAGTTCGTTGTCCATGTGCACGTAATACGAAGTAATAGTTGTTTGCGTGTGTAGACGAAACAAATTTGTATAAACTGTCAACAGCAGACTGACTTAGACTTTAGAGACTGCTTATATTATAATAAACGAAAGGGTATCTTTAGAATAACACATTTTTAAGATTAATACACCCAGTAAATAGAAATACTGCTTACAATGCTTATATACTCTAGTAGGTTCATTGATTTTTTTACGTATACTTTTTATCAGTACTGTAATAAAATTAATACAATTTTATATTCAATATAATTTTTGCATGTTTATTATAACAACCTATAGAATTCCCACTGCTGGGCTACGACCTCCTTTCCTTTTGAGGAGGTTTCGAACTTATTCTAGCACGCTACTCGAATGCGGATTGGTGGATACAATGGTGCCTGAGCTTGAACCCTCATTTTTCCGGTAAGATTCACGTGTTCTAGCTACTGGGCTATCGCACCACACGACAGTTACAGTTAGTATACAGTTTTGACGAAAGAAATAAGTGATAGGTTCGCGTGCTGCGCGCCCCTGTCAGCGATGTCTGGGGCTGGTCTAACGACATTCCGAACTACACTAACTTTGATATGTTACTTCGTGCAATATTAATAAAACGTGTTTCTTTTTATTCGTATAGGAGAAACGGATAACTATATTTTTTTTCAATGAATATACATTTGGATATACTTTTTATGATCGATAGAAAACTAGTTTATATCTATTCATACATATACTTGGGGGCAAAACTTTAAATCATTCGTTTCGTTTCGATTCAATAACAAGATATTGTTACTTACTATGTGTATGGATTCCTTAATATGTTGTTAGAGCATATGATATTGCGATTGCTTAAAATATTTATTAATAAACAAAAATATAAAACTGTCAAAAATTTAATGGAAGAAATTAGAAATATTGTTTATTTCGTCATATATTATACAAATACGTTTAAATATGTTTTATTTGTATTATGTTACAATCAGTGAAGCCCCTGCCTCCTAAGCGAGGTTAGCTGTGTTAGGAGTTAGTAACTCTTAAACGATTATTTTTTAACACTTTTACAATATTTTTTACGTTTACTTAATAAAACATTTAACACAATATATAAAGATATACTAAACCACCATATGCAAAACCTATGACGCAGACGTGTGTGTGCGTGTGTAATTTTGTGTACGATTATGACGTAAAATGCGATATTCAGAACCTTTGATTATTGATGTTATAACCTGAACCGCGAGGAAGTTTGTACTGCTTGGCATTTATTTCAAAGTTGTGATTGACACGCGGCTCACTTTATGGATCACGAAAACGCGTGAACGTATTTCGTTATATTTTTAGGCGTGAATTATTATGCTGATTAGCTATTACCAAAAAGTATGAATAGGGAAATGTTTCAGAAGCCATATTAATGGAACTATTAACCTACGAACGTAGCTATTCCGTTTTCACCGGCGTTTATAAGGAAAACCCAACTAACTTCAATTATTATTGGTTTATTAAAATTTTAGTTTCTGTTAATCTTATTTAGAACTGTATTCATTATTCGTATATCAAGTAATAAATATATGATTTAAACAAGTCATTTTGTCTTCCATTACATTATTCTTATTCATGGTAGTTTAAAAACAATATCTTTCGACTGATCGACTTTTAACATAATATGTAAAATATTATAACATAATTTTGATTCTTGTTCGAATGTAAACGTAACGTAACGTTAAATGTAACCTAAGGTGGACTCATAAGTAACAACCTTCAAATATTACGTCAAAATTTTGTATTGATGGGTACCACTTTAAATGGTGAGTAAGCCAGAATTATTACACAATTTGAATTGATTTAAACAGTCTTATAAGTAAGAATAGCACATCATCGCATGTCAGCGTATGGCTGAAGTTGACCACTTATCATTTGACGGCCATTTCCTAATTTTAAATGAATTTAGCTCAAAAAATACATCGAAAAACAGTATCATCTTAAGTCCCTTTTTAAAATTTCACGATCGAGCTTCGAGTGTATAATTCGTTTTATGCAGAATATCTTATACTATTAAATTGTTAATATTTAATATCATTGAAAGTGCGTAGCTTTTATATGTACCTATGTACTATGTGTTATTGCGAAGCATTTCTCAATAAAACATGGTAACAAGGATATTATTAAAATTAATTCAATATCGTCCGCTATAGTATAATTTTTTCAAGCCCTGGCATTGACTGTGATTAGTTTACCGAACCGATTCATTAATAAAACATATCACCTATAGTTTTCCATGTGATTTCCATACAACACACGAAGAAGAAATGATATTCATATTTTTCCAGACGTAGGTACAAAAAGATGACGTGATTCGTATCTTTTTTTTATTTTCCGAGCAGGTGATTTTCAAATGGATTTCCATAAATAAATTTATAGTTGAATAATCGGTCGTGGAATTTATTATGTGTGTGTAAAGGGGCCGGTATTATATTACCTTAAGTATAACAATAACATGAATTTTGTACAAATAAACGATTTATGACATAATAAATTAGTATAGTTTGCTTATGTGGGTTTTTGTCAGTGATATGTAAACATTAATTTGCAGCCAATTGAGCTACACCCAATTACACATATTCAAAAATTCATTGCATGGTGATATTTATTGAAATACCAATTAGGTTAACGTATAATTGGTATCGTACCAATAAGAGTTTCAGTTATGTATTGTTTTTTTTGGTAGTCATATTGCTTTGGTTGATAAGCGTAAGATTTTTAATTTAGCTACATCCCCAATCCCTTCGGCTATCGTCATTCATACTCCTAACATCCATTGCAAACTGAATGATATCAGTGCGTCTTTAAGATACGCTTTGCCGGTTATCTGTTAAAATAATCACAGCTGACAAATTTCTATAATATTTTTTAAATATTTCATTTATATGTAGTTGCTGAATTATATGTTGGCGATTACAATTGACTAAGACTTTTCTTCGATATAGACAAATTTGTATAATATATAATTTTTAGATCGATGACGATCATGAAGTTCTATCCACTGCCTATTTTAATTGGCAACTTTGCTATTCTAAAATATTACATGCTTATACTTGTTAGATATGTATCAATGAAGTACATAGTATGTCGTGTGGGCACATATTGGACCGGGAGATGTGGTGCTGCAGGTGTCGCAGCGAGCGCAATGCGGCGCCACCACGAATCTTCTGACCTCATTCACGTTCACGGCCATTCCAATCATATAAACTTTGAACGTTTCGTTTGATTTAAAATTATTCCTCACGCGCTAGTTGTCTGCGAACATAAATTGTAGAAATTAAATTTACTTTCCAGAACAAATTGAACACGAACTATATTCTAATTAATAGTGAAGGCAGTTTTTTTTCATTATTGACCTCTATACACTTTCTTATTCGTCCTACTATCAAGGTACAATTTACTTTTATACTGAAATATAAATAAAAGCAGTTGATACCTGTAAATAAATACACCGAGCATTAAAACCTCGTTACAGATATGGCCTTGACTTTGAAATAGTACCCTCGTTTTTGTGTTATAAATATATCCGTTTATTGAGCTTTAGGTAAAACGTTTCGCCTTGTTGTCAAAGAGAATTTATAATATACTTAGACGATTAGCGATTACAACAGTCAACGATAAACCTAACATTAGCACGTCATGTCCATCCAGTTCTCAACGAAGTGACATTTACTTATTTTCATTACTATTTAAATTAATTATTCATTTAAATAAAACTAATATTAACTTATATTAAAGCGTGTTCTGCCTATTTATAAAAAGAAAATTATGCTTCAATTTGAAGTGTTTTGTTAATTAAAATTGATACATACGTTTCACGTATCCGAAACAATTTCAATTTAACAGTCACTAAATGCACGCTACAACCAAAATGAGTCTCTCTATATTTAATAATTTTTAATTCTATTTAATGATACGATCATCTATTAATATTGAGTGATAAGGTAATATGGTACGTTCCAACCCCTAATGCACCGCATTCGTTGCTTGGCGACGAAGCCACGTGGTGCCAAAACTTCTCTATCGATCGTTGCGTACGGTATATGAAGCGTCATACATACTACATATGCTTTCAATTATGTACGCCTACGCCACAATTAGGTCTCACTACGTAAATAATGTGTTTGTTTATTTATATGTCCCCCGAGGCACACTGTATATTCACGACAGCTGATTGTTTGTTCGGACATTCTACAATTTTCTGTATAAAATGTAGGACAAAGTCACGTAAAATTAATGTTATACCCGGGCAATTATGTAAATACATTAGTCTATGATTTTAATTTAATAAATAAAACGAGTACTATTTAATAATCGGATCGTCAAATTTACGAGATGTACTCTACTATAATTTCTATCATATATATGTATATACTACCTATATCTATATTTATAACTATAAATTCTTATACATCGGGCTATGAGAATGATGTCTTCCTGACCGAGCAGAAATGAGCTGCTCTTGTGACACACAATCTGACGTGGCCTGACAAAGTTCAGGCACAGGATCAAGCGGTCCTGTGCCTGAACCATTATCCGATTACTCCGAGCTTCTATTGAAAATTTATTGACCGATCTGGGATTTCAATCCTCATGATTCTCATTTGCTTGTCACTGGAAACAATTACAGGCACTAAGAACATAACATCTTAGTTCCCAAGGTTAGTCCCATTGGCGATGTAAGCGATGGTTAGCATCTCTTACAATGCCAATGTCTATGGGCGTTGGTGACCACTTACCATCAGGTGCCCCATATGCTCGTCTGCCTACCTATGCAATAAAAAAAAAACAAAAGACAGAGTAGAGCAGTAAGTTGAAAAAACACACGTGCACCAATTTGAAAATACATAAAGCGAAAACTTTATTTGAATAATTTATTTGACGTCTCCAATTTTCATGAAATAAATGAAATGAAATTTCCTTATGTAGCTAATAGTTATGAATTAGACATTAAATGATGCTTATACATATCACTATAGAAAGATGGAGCAAACGTAATTTAAATGAATTATATAGTCACTCGTATATGTAGTAAGCTTTTAGATATTCACTAAATTAAGGAAAGTTGCATTAGTGATTTAAGGGATCCGCTCCTGCTCTGCATAATTGAAGTTTCATAATTTACTTGCGCACATGTATTTTTTCCTCATACTATAAATAATTTCATAAATATAAGTACAATAGATTTCGAAACTGTAGGTCTATAAGAGTTTTTCGTATTAATAGCAGTACATTTTTTACATTCTTACAATTGTTATGTTTTAAAATTAAAATTTCTCAAGCAAAAACTAAAGACTAGGCGAACCGAGTGGATACCTCGAGGCGAATCAGTGTCCGCAATTTATTTCTTCTTGAGCTACGAAAAGAAAACTACTAAAAGATACACTGCAATAAGACACAGAGACTGCGGACTTTTCGCATCTCGGGCATTACGCAATGAGCATTGCTTTAGAAATATATTTCTTGGCAAAAGAAAATATTTCCATAGATGATTTACAATAAATGTGAAATAACGTTAACTTGTTTTATATAAATCTGCTAGAATAATTTATTTAATGATTTCATTAAATCTTATGAAATTAAATGAAAACTATAGCTTGCGTCGCGCTCGAGTAACCGATTTCGTCATGATTTTTATACTTCTAAGATAAATCATTGAAGCAGTAAAAATATTAATGTAAAAGCAAATTCATTAAAATCATAATCTAATCAGTAAGTTAAGGAGTTAATAAAATATTCGTTTGATAAGGTAGTACTGCTTCAACTGCAACATAGTATGGATATATTTAGAGAACGACTATTAAATCTTACTAATTTTAACACTAGCATAGTTGCATCGATTGAATTTAATCAAACGAAATACGCCGACTAAATAATCAAGGTATTCATTGAATAACCTTTTGCTGTCACATATTGATATTTATAGACACGTGTAGAAGCGGTACCCCAATCCTGTGACGAGGGTTAATAAAGACAGGTTGTAACGCATTGCCGTATTAGCCACGTTATTGCGCCCCATTAGCTATATAGTTTTTATTTGCACCGGATAAATCGTTCCTCGTTTATTTACTCACATTTCGGGGGGTCTGTTTCGTATAAATAAATTTACTATTTGTCGTCGAAATGGTTATTAGTGGCATTGTTATTGGTCTGGAATCTCTTAATGGCATGTGAAAATAACGTTTTGAGTTTTCATCTTTAATTACAAATATAGCCACTAGTTTAAGACGTTATTAGCAATTTTCTATTGTTTTTTTTTTCTAGGCATCAATACATAATTATGCTGAAATAAATTTAGTCGATAACATCATAGAACTTCTAAAGACAATTTTAGAAATGATCGTCTTAAAAAACGTAACGTAATCAAAGACACAAATGCGTACATATATATTTCCATAACGATAGCTTGTTTTCGCAAAGCAAATAGTATGTAGGAAGCGCGATCCTGAAGCGATGACAATATACACGTGCGATACGTTATCTCCACTGTTTGCGTCGGATTAGCCCCGGCCCCCGGCCGCGTGCCCCACTGCCAAGTTCAAAGTGTCAAAGACTCCTTCGTATGAATTAGTCGTTCAGCGTCAAAAATGTAATAACCAAATTCCGTTCCTATGATGCAATAACGGTAGTCATTTCATAAACTTTTCCTTACATCGTTTTCAAATTCGATGTTCTTACATTATGTTTGTAATATTTTATGATTAATCTTTAACGGACAAAACAACTAATATAATCTGTATTTAATTTATCACCAATTTGGTCAGTACTAAATTTACAATGTTAATCTAAGTTACCGTACTTTAGGTATACCCGTTATTACACCTAATTTATTTAACAGTAACATTGCGTCTCAAGAAACATTGACATTTCAATTTATAACAAAAAAAACATGGAAAATAAGTTAGTAACAGAAAAATAAAATTTTATTCAATCGTTTGCAAATAATTTAGGCGCCGGTGCTTATAAATGTTTGAATTGATTTAAGTAGGATATATTAACGCTGTCACCGAGAGACTGTATGTGCATAATGCTTATATACTGCTATTTGCATACGGTGCAAATATGAGGCCGCAACATTTTAAATAAGTTTCTTGGTCACCGGATGTTGTTCACAAGCACCGGGTACACAGTAAAGGGTAAGTGAAGGACGATTTGATATCAGAATTTCAAATGGCAGGAACGCTTTGAAAAATGATGTAGGAATTTATCACAATCGTATCGTACGATGTTGCAATATAAATAAGCGATTGATCTATTTAAATGCATGCTTTATATATATTTTTTCTGTTAAATTTTATATCCAGGTGAAAATAATCAATTACAATATCAATAGATAGAACTCTTTATGCGGTAACATAATAGTAACGTCTACAAATTATGAACACTGTCCTTATTAGACAAAGACAAATAATAGAACTCAATTAGCTTCATAGTCGACGTAAAACATTATACTAGACAGCTATTTATATTATCAATGAGAAATTAGTGTACTTTACTACATTTAGTTGGACGCTAGACGGTACGAACGGTAGGGACGGTAGCGCACAATGTGGCACGGGGGGCTCAGCGGCGCGTGTCCACCACCTGTCGGGACACCGGTTCGAACCACCCTCCGCCTCATTAACGGACTTTATATTCCAAAATCCTTAAACAACTTACATTGGCCATTGAGATTTTTGGCTGTTGTAATAAGTTCTTATTTGCATATTATTCATTTTTATTTTTTCTTAAAACGATCAGCATTCATTTATATTATTTTTCGATTGTTTAATGATTTAGTATTTAATATTTTATTAACGGCATTGGGCTTAATGTAGTAATTACAGGCACAAGGGACATAACATCTTAGTTCCCAAGGCTCGTGGCGCAGTGGCGATGTTGTTTTTTTTTAAGAAATATACAAACCACTGTCTATGGGCGTTGGTGACCACTTACCATACTTGGTGGCCCATAATACGCCCATCCACTTACCTATACTAAAAAAAAAATTTATAATGTATTTGATTTGAGTTAACAAAGATTGACAATTGTGAAAATATAAATACCCTAATAATTATCTTACTACTATAGGCAAAGAAGCCTATAAATTATACTATTTAAATTATGAAAGGTTTTATAATTGGCAATGATATTATTAACAACCTCTCATTTAATTCAAGTGCCGATTAAATATTAAATTTAATATGGTAATATATACAGCTGTCTTTTTGAAGCTGTCTGTGTAAAAATACACAACAGCTTAATAAAAATATAAAATCATAATTATAAAGAGTTTAGGCGCTCAGCCAACTGCTTTACGTGCATTTCGAGGCACAGAAGTTTGAACACTGTCAACTTCCGGGCTACTACTGATAACATTTCTTGATCAGTTTTTGACCTTTTTTGTGAGACCCGGGATCTGAATCCAGGACCTCGGGATTATCAGCTTATAACAATATAAGAAATCTAATTTCAAGCTTAACGCTACACAGGATCGTCTACAACAATATCAAAATATAAAAGCCTTATTTAAGTAAGAAATTTATTATTAGAGTAACATTATATGCTTGGCATAAAAATCTATTAAAAAATACATGTATTATTCCTAAATTCTAAATTTATAAAAACGATTTTTACTACACACAATAATTTATATACCATCAATATATATATGCAAACTATGTATTAATGATCTTTTGACATAAGCTGATAAAGTTGCAAAAGTGGGAAATGTATAATTTATCTACGGGATTCCATTTTATTATATCTTTAATCATTCAATGTAATAAAAAACATTATTATTGTCAAATTGTATAGTTTCCTTTTAATAAAATTGAAATAACAATTATGTTACCTAATGGTATTGTTATATTTGAAATCGGTAATGTCAGCGGAATATATCTGACTCACCATCGGACCATCGCCGGTGCCTTCACGAAATGAGATGGCGGTTTCGTAACATCGCGTGATCGTCATTCGATACGATTCCATGAAACGAATAGTACGTTTATAAAATATATTTGACATTTGTCTTTTTGTGTACTTTCTGTTTAATAAATTAGAACACGACAACTGAGTAAATATTTGAGACATAAACCTATTATATATATTTTTTTTAATTTACAATAAACTTAGTAGTGTTGCCTTAAGTCCATAGATTTGATTTCCAACTTACGACATTATTTCCATCAATATTCGATTTTTTTTAAATACATAGTTTATTATTAATTAAATTTACAGAAGAATTATTAAAATTAAGGTCTCAGGTTCACAAGTAATACGAATCTAAATCAAAAATTGCTAAGTAGAATGATGACGAGAATGCTTGCAACATTTTTCAACATATGAACGAGCATATGGGCCACCTGATTGATTTTGATTGATTGGCATTGTAAGAGATGTTAACCATCGCTTACATCGCCAATGCGCCACCAACCTTGGTAACTAAGATGTTATGTCCCTTGTGCCTGTAATTACACTGGCTCACTCACCCTTCAAACCGAAATACAACAATACCAAGTAATACTGTTTTGCGGTAGAATATCTGGTGAGTAGGTGGAACCTACACAGACGAGCTTGCACAAAGCTCTACCACCAAATACATGCGCGTGTATTTTATGCCTATAAAAAAATCATACTGACTAAGCATATCACTTGGCTCGATGCCGACTTTTTTTTTTTTTTTATAGTATGGGTTAGTGGACGAGCATATGGGCCACCTGATGGTAAGTGGTCACCAACGCCCATAGACAGTGGTTTGTATATTTCTTAAAAAAAAACAACATCACCACTGCGCCACCAACCTTGGGAACTAAGATGTTATGTCCCTTGTGCCTGTAATTACACTGGCTCACTCACCCTTCAAACCGGAACACAACAACACAAAGTACTGCTGTTTTGCGGTAGAATATCTGATGAGTGGGTGGTACCTACCCAGACGAGCTTGCACAAAGCTCTACCACCGAGTAACTCCGACTAATATTAATTTATATATTATTGATAAGCAAATATATAATTGGATAATCAAAATTTTCAGTGTGACGTCAGGACGAGCTTGTCAGTACTGCTTATAAACTTCATCCCGATGGATATACCAAACCAATACCTCTATGTACATTTATGTCATCTATCTATAATTTTTTTGTGTATTTCTTTTATAGTAATAAAGTTATAATAACAAAAATGTAGATAGAATATTCAAGTGAAATAAGAGGCATAATGACAAAAATGTCATATCGTAACCCGACACGGAGAGCAGGCACGCGGCACGCGTTTGACATATGTCGAGACCCTTCTGTTAAGTACTACAGTATAGGGTTCTCGTCCACTGACTTCGCACTTAGTCGTTTCTATTGAACGCAAAGATATTCTTTTTTTATGTCGACTATTTTTAATTCATACTTAACGTGTATTATTCAAATTTCAGAGATTTTTCTTTGGGCGCGATAGGAATATATTTAATGATAAAATTTAAGTACAATTTCTCCATAGTAGACGTTTTAGTAGAATATTTCTGACTCGCAAAACTGTAAACTCTTATGAACTTTCCGATTTGTTCGTAATTTTTTTTTTATAAAATGTAAGTTTTATTCGGCCGATTATTTCGTGCAATAACAGCGGAACTTAATTTTACATCGATAAGGTATTTCCGCTTGGGACCGATATTTGTATTAATTATACAGATATTTGATAACGTTTCATTCGTATGAGTCTTTCCGTCATATCTAAAAGAGCAGGTTCGCTATTTACTGATATCAAACGAATTGATAACAGTTGGTAAAATGTTTTATAATGTTTCTGTATCTGCTTTGATAGTAATATAATGTACTGTCAAAAGTTTTTAAGCAATTGCAATAATGTCTCTTGGATTATTTAATATGATGACTTTTAGTGGTCGACGAACTTTAGTCGATTAGGCATTTTTTTTCATCACTCTCAACAAGGAAAAGGGAGCGCTTTTTAATCGCACCGTACCATATGAGCAAAAGCGTTGACGTTTTAACGTATTAGCGGTAAAGGGTGTAGAGCTACCGGAATTTTTTGTTAAGCAAATTTTATGATACATTAAGAATATTTGAGGACAAAATGTATTTTTTATTTTTATTATTTTAACATCAACAAAAGTACTCTAGTCTCTATAGTTTACTTAATACTACGGCTGCTAGTAATTTTCTTGACATGAATCCTACAAAGGTTACATTATAATTACCTCATTAAATATTCGTGAAAACACGAGTGTGTATTAATTACAATAAGAACGACCCTACAATGACCACCATATGGTCAATTACACCGACAGGTTTTCACGTGTCGTCTCATATTGCAGGACTTCAATTAATTGTTATTAACACTTGCAGCCCCTATCTTGTGAAAAAGAATAGTCCATTTTACAGTACATTAAGTTTGCTATATTCATTCGCCTTTCTAGTCAATAATTGACAATTACTTTGCCTTTTGACGTTCCAGGAAAAATATTGTTAGGGAACAATTTAAAAGCAATTTCTAAACGCTTTAACCAAATTTCATTAGACTATCAGTTTCTATATAGAGCTATTACTGTCTGACTACTACAAACCTAAAAGGAAGGTTGAAACACGCTAGGTTGTAACAAATGCAATGTTTACGGTTATTTGTTTATTCGTAGGCTTATGGAGTTATTACAATTTTACTAACTGCTTACAAAATAACTCCTGTCCTGTCTATATGTGTAATTTGATATCCAGTATATTAACTTATAAATTTTTATAAAATTCTAAATCTTCGTAATTGATGATGTTTCAATTTTTTTATGTCATTGTCAACATTTACAATCAAGGTCATCAAGCTTAAGTTTATAAAAGCTTTATTGTAATTTTATTTTATGTTCATAAGTCAACAAAACAAAATTACAATCAAAAAATGATTACTTTTCTCTTGATGTAGACACGACATGCGCTTTTGATTAAGTATAAATAAGCGTCTAGCCTAAGGACTTAGTCCTTACAAATTTATTTAAAAGTTAAACCATGCAAACTAACAAAGCAGTTTGTTTTAAAAAAAATCAATGATGCTTTAGAACTGTCGGTAAAAATATCATAATTAAAACGAATACTATTATAAGAGAAACACATGCGGTATAAAGGCGAGTGGTAGGAAGACAAAAGGTCATATAGTTTCGTAGACGACTATTTAGATAAGAGATAGAAAATTGTTTTATATTAATTTTGCAAAATTTGATAAATCATCATATATATATATATATATATATTATATATATAGTATATACATAAATTTAAATTTATATGTGTATTGTGAATGGTAATCAACGATCAGTAAATCTTTTTATGCCCTTTAACTTGCATAAATTGTTTTGCCTTATTTATTCAAATTGTTTTACTATACGTTTTAAAACGAAAGAGCAAGCCTAAAATAATTTACGTGATGTATTATAGATACTTTGCCCTAGGAAATACGTGTTCACTTTGTAAAGTAGGAAATATGGTGCTACCAGTCTATCTGTATTCCTCGTATAAATAATATGTTATTTATCATATCTATACTACTAAGGGGTTTTCCAATAGGGACGCTTGAACTTTGACAGCTGATTGCGGCCATGTTGTTTGAGTGACAGCTGTCAAATGCAGTGTGTTATATTCATTCCGTCCTCCCAAACCACCATGTTACAGTGTCGAGCAGCACGTGCAAATCATAAAATTGTTTTATGAAAATGGGTCTTCAGTTCGAGCAACGTTCCGCGCACTTCGCCCGTTTTACGGTCGCGATGATCGTCCTGCCGAGTCGACTATCCGTCGATTGGTGGACAAATTAGAGTCAACCGGGTCAGTTAACAATCAGCCGGTTCCCGTGCGTCAACGTAACGCGAGATCTGCCGAGAATATCGCCGCTGTGCGCGACAGTGTCCTCGAAAACCCGCGGCAGTCAATTCCGCGTCGCGCACAGGAACTCGGCCTTTCGCAGACGACAACTTGGCGAATTTTGCGTTGTGACTTGAGCCTGCACCCGTACAAGATCCAGCTGACCCAAGAGCTCAAGGTTAATGACCATAGACAGCGCCGTGTGTTCGCTGACTGGGCATTAGAGCAGTTGGAAGTTGACGCCGATTTTGGCAAAAAAATCATCTTCAGCGACGAGGCGCATTTTTGGATGAATGGCTATGTCAACAAGCAAAATTGCCGTATTTGGGACGAGACCAATCCACACGAGGTTCACCAAGTGGCAATGCACCCGCAGAAAGTGACTGTTTGGTGCGGATTTTGGGCCGGAGGCGTGATTGGTCCGTATTTTTTCGAAAACGATAATGGTGTGGCCGTCACCGTCAATGGTGAGCGATACCGGTCGATGATAACCAACTTCTTTTGGCCTGAAATTCGCAAATATCTCTCCTACATGTATTTTTTTTTGCATTTCAAAGATCAAGCGCCCTTAATGGAAAACCCTATATATAAATCTATTGTCTCTGTCTGTATTTTTTTTCCACCTAATTTTGTGATAAATAATCGTTTTATGATGCAGTGATTCACATTATACTATTTTTTTCATTTTTGTCTGTCTGTCTGTATGTCTTCTTATAACTCAAGAACGGCTTGACCAATCTTGACGAAAATTGATACACATAAAGAACATGTGATGGTGCAAATGATAGGCCATATATAAGATCGGTAAACCGTACGGTATCTTATGAAAATTAATTTCAAATCATTAATTACGTATTTCTTTACCAGTAGCCATGTGTGTGTGTGTGTGTGTTATTATAGTAATAAAATAATTTATTATATTTTTATTAATTATACGCGGGTGAAGCCTCGGGGCGCAGCTAGTGTTATATAAATATGTTACTTTACTTTACTTTATACTTCGTTGTACACCACAAAGAAAAAAAAATACAAACATGGATATAACCTTAATATAAGTAGCATAGAATTTTGGCGACCTTATCGCTACATAGCGATCTCTTCCAGGCAACCAACGATGTAAGGAATAACTCATGGGATATGAGGTAGGTGGTGCAGTAATATTAAATAAAATAACCTTAATCTACAACTAAAACAAACTGATAAATAAATGACAATATAAATATAAAATGCACATATAATATATCAATAAATAAGATATATTATCTATTCATACTAAAATTACAAGTATATTATATAAATATATACAATCTATACAATAATAAAAACGATAAGTCGTCAAACATAACGAGAAAAGAAAATAAATATATTATTGTAGAGTCCAATCGCGCCACTCGCCGCCCCCGCCTTGCCGGCCCGCAAGATGCCTCTTCACGCCTCGTTTGAAGGAACCCAGGTCATAAGAGGAAGGGAACACGTGTGCTGGTAAAGAATTCCATGTTTTGGAGGTGCGACAAAGAAAAGAGTTGCCAAATTTCTTCGTGCGCGATGGAATTGGTGTCACAGTTAGGCGGTGACATCGAGACCCAGCACGCGTAGACTTGTGAAGGAATGGAGAAGCAGGAATGAGGGAGAAAAAATCCTCGGCACTCGCCGTGATACAGTCGATAGAAAGCGCTCAGTGCCGCTATGACGGTTACGACTGTTAGAAGATCATTGTTTGTTTTAATTTATAGAAATTCAGATAAATCTGTGTGTAATATTGTATTATTTTTAAGTACATATTGTATTTTTATAACTTTTTTCAAAGTAATATAATTCAAAACTTAAGGTGCTTTTATTTTAATCGAATAAAGTTATTTCGAACTAATCAAACAAAACTTAAAATTTTGGTAGATTGTTTAGCTATTTGTTTTTTTAAAATGTTTAACAACAAATTACAATAAAGTTGGTATCGCTATGTAACTTGACGCTGAATATACAATCCTTATAACACTAACCGATTTTTTCCTATATTCTTTAACGTTAAACGTAACGATATAATTAAAATAACATTATAATGAAAAACATTCTAAAACATATCACTCAACTTACCGTTTAAAAGTTTTCCCCGTCTTCTGTAAAGTGATAGTATTGTAATATTAGACAAGACCTTCACACAAAGCATTTTCATGTAGGCATTGTGCTTAAGGTGACTCGATATATTTCTCCCCTAGAGGGTAATATTTATTACTCCCTCGCGTCGTCTCTTCCTTACTTTATCACGTGTGCATAATTTTGTTTTGAATTTTATTTGAATTACCATTGAAGTGAATGTTTTTAAGATGTTGAACGATACCTCTAAGCGAAGATTGTGAAACAGAAGAGTGGAGAATTAACACTGATTTTCCATTTGCTTAATTTTGTTTATACTTGGTCCTTATCAATCATCTAGTACGCAGAAATTATCGCCAAGATATACCTGATACAAAGGTCGGATGAACGTACGATATACGATGTCTCGTAATTCTAATCCACCAACCCGAAGTTGAGCAATTTCAAAACTCTATCTTCAAAGGAGACTTTCGCCCAGCATACAAATATTTATGAGTTATTAATGTATGTGTATTTGCATCTACACTAATATTACGGTACGTTTTCACAGCTAACCTACTGAACCGATTTAATGAAATCTGGTATGAATTTCAAAAGATTCAACTCAACTCAAGGAAGGCCAAAGGCTATTTTTATATATGTATGTTATACCCCTCCTCCGAACACGCGGGCAAAAATGAGTATGAAAATAAATATAATTCAGCTTAAAGGCAAACATAATAGTGGTCTCAATTGTAATCACAACATTAAAATAAAAAAACTAACAGAAACAAGACTTGAATAGTTTAAAATTAATATTTAGCCTCTTTCTTAATAAATAAATAAATATTAATGTAATTTACTTTTATTTAATGTATTTCTAATTCAAGATATATTTTTTATTACTAATAATCCCAATTCAAACTTTTATTGCAAAATAATTAATTAAGTTTTATATAAAAATATATATCACGTTTGTTCGGTGGTTTCAAAAGTAATCAATAAATAACTATCCAAATAATTGGAGCTCCTCCACACCCTTTAGAGTTAAATGCTTTTAATATTACTCAAACGATAATTAATTTTCTGGGTAAGTGTCAAATAACCGAAATTGTTCCGTCTCGTTAAGCCTTTACAAAGAGGCTTGCGCTAATTACATCAATAGACGGTTTTGATAAATTATTTTGTCATAAACAATTTATTAAATAGCTTACGTTATATAAAGTATGAGACAAATTTCAATTAAAAATACTGAAAGCTAATGCTTTTATAGTGCACAAATGTGTGTGCAAACACAAGTGCACTCCCTATTCCCTCACCCTCATAATCCGATAGGACGCCAATACGACACACCAGAGAGGTAATGCGTAAGACTAATGGTTTTACGTGCTTTCTGAGGCATGGGTGTGTAAACTGGCAATATCCAAACGCCGTACCGCTACTAAAAATTATCGACGGAAAAAAAAACTTTTTTTATTGACTCGGGGTTTTGAACCCAGGATACATAGCCTAACAGCTATACAGCAATTCAAATATTATATAATAACTATGATCGGTAGCTATGTGTATATTCCTGCTTCTTAATTTTTTAAGTGAACGTCTGTAGCATGGATAACTATTAACAGGCATTTAATTATGTCTAAAAGCTTGCTAACCATTAGATAGGGATTAATTGCACTGCAGCCATACTATTACAATTTTGCAATGTTTTTCCACTCAATGAATCACACGAATGCAACATTCGACACAATTTTCCGTATCACATCCTTTTACGGCTCGTAAACCTCACTACTACTCGTATATGATTTTATTAACTTGAACTTTATATTTTTTAGATAAGAATCATATTACCTTAGTAGGAATTAAGTGCACTGTAGTTTGGCTATTTTCAGCTGCAGTTTACAAGTTTCTTGAAAATAGGGGTAGACTCATTTTATGACCGCGTAGAGAACGTTTATGACCCGCTATAAGGACGGCATTACGAAATGATAACGACTTTGCACAGAATATCTTTATTCTATTGTACATAAACAACGTGATAACATTAAGTGATATATGATGGACATGTTAATATAAATTAATACGGTTTTAAGTAATCCTTTCGATTTTGCAAAACTAGTATGTAAAAAAATCAATAATCTTATATATATTTTTGTCAATTTTGATCTAGGCTTTTGTCGATTTTATTTTCACAATAATATTTGAACCAAACCTAACCTTACTAAAAAAAGAAATATACCTTTGAGTTCTTATTAGAAGACTAATAAGAACGGCTAATCCAGTTTTTACTGAGATAAAGAACGATCAATTGTGATAGTTTGTCATTTCAAATAGTCAATGTCACTGAAATATAACAGTTATATCCCTTTAAATTGAGCTCATTTTAATTTGTAGATCAACCGATAAAAACATACTAATTAATATGAAAACTGAACATTTTAAAAGCTCGTTTATATTTAAGCGTATATTTACAATATATCATATTTCCTATGAATTTGTTATATAATAAATTGACATTAATTGACATGACACACTTTAAACAAAAAATAATAATATTACTTCATATATCAGCTACGTTACGATACAAATTTACGATTTTCTGTTAAGAATAATACATTGTGTGCAACAATGAGTAACAGGGTCGTTGCTAAAATTTCAACAACTTTACAATTTAAGTTTCTTATTTATGTGACGTTTCACAAATAACGCGTGTATAAGGACATAAGATATAGCTAGACTAGACGATCGGCTGGACGCTAGGCGGCGGTTTACGAGGCAATCTGGAGAGTTGTATCAGTCGCGGGGGAGGCAGACAAGGCGGCGTCAGCGAGGCGCCTTGTCAGGGCTGACACATCTTTAAATTAGGGTTTATTTCTTTTAGTAAGATAATACATTTGTGTAGGGTTCCGTAGGCAACTATTATGATATTTTTGACAAGTATGTCATACAATCATTGAAATGTAAATAAAACTATGAAATTTTATAAATTATTAACGTAAAGTGTTCATTGTATCTTTACGTCATGTATATACGTCAGGTATGATATAAAATATTTAGGAAATAATGCTAAGAACTATTCTGATAAATAATCCCAATAAATATGTATAAATTATCCTAACCACTAAAGTGTATGCGATATGTCCTTACAAATTACGCAATCGGCATCTGGTCGATTAACTTAGATTTATGGCAATCTTGCTAACATTCAACACATTACACACATACACAATGTTTCAATAATTCTTAATTAACATTAGCAAATAATGTAGAAGTTTATACATGTAGTATATATAGTTTTTGCAACATGGATTGATTTTTTGAAAAATATACGAGTAAATATTTCGTGTATAAACAATGCACGATGTAGAAACAAATTATTTTCGCCATCAATACGTCGCTGATCAAGAGATTAAAAGGACATCTACAAGAAACATTTTCTAGATGTGTCCCTTTTGATGATTGATACTGGATCAATGACTATTTCAACTGGAACACAGATGTATAAAGTTTCGTTATTTCGCCGTATAATAACTGTTAAGTAGGTAGTATCCACCTACGGTCAGTAGACGGGCCAATACAAAACCTTGCGACATATATATCCATGATAACTATTCAATTCTATATCATCATTATAATTAATTACAGCACAATATTCTTACATAAATATATTACTAAAATAAGTATTACAATTTATTTTATACGAATCAAATAATTGACTATTTGAAAATAGAATAAGTATTAAAAATAAAACCTTTGTTTATTTGCTAGAGGTGTTAAAAATTACAGTGAATAGACGACAAGAGATCTCAACTCAAACTGTGACGGTTTTCATGGAAGTCAACTTTTTAATTGAAGTCGGAATGAAGAGTGCACGCCGGTGGCCTTAGTGCTAATTCAGTTTTCCCTGATGACTTTTGACGAGATGAAATCTTTTTAGTGCCGAGTCTTCCAACTAGAAATGGAAGCGGTAAAATGATGAAACTAGTTTAGCGTTTCTATATCAGATTTGTTCAGACAGAAACAGAAAAAAAATTTAGAACATACTCGTATAATATATTTTTTACTTTGAAAAATAATTTATTTCATACCTCTAGTAAATATGCACGGAATGCATAACGTAGCTATAATAACACTACATTTCTGGCATAGAACAAAAGCGTTGGCATAAAAATATTTTATTCACTAAGAATTCCATATTTAAATACGTCGCACGTTTTTCACATGCTGAATACAAAGTAAGAATGGTCGTAGCCTAGTTGAGGCTACGCCGCTACGTTGTAGCGCTACGTGACTGATTTGTACTTGATATGCTCGTTATGAAGACAATTTGCGGTTCGTTTTTTTAGAAAAAGCTAGTGGCATATACATTTTCTAATAAATTTAACTAATGACTTTATTTCTTGGTTGAAAAGTAAATGCAAAAAAAAATGTTTCGGCACAGTGAATACGTCATTGTTATGTAATGTCACATGATCTCACTTTTAACATAATATTGATATACTATAATTACACATAATAGTTTATTATTTCATTCACTGACTCAATTCAAAATTTTACTTTAATTTGGTAATGTAATTAATTTTAGTGAGCGAGTCATAGCTTCATAAGTGACTTGAAAAAAATGTTGTTGGCTTAAACGATTTTAATAAAACCATTCTATATATTTTTTATGTTTCGATATTGATTATCATAAAATATTATTAATTCGTAAAAGTAAGCGCTCCACTTACAAGGTCGTCGCCGCTATAATATTTAAAGAACATTCCAACATCTTGAATCGATAGCTTATTTGTTCCAAATTTTACTCATTATAACCGTACTGATTTTGTAAAAATAGGACGAATTGTATTGATAAGTAAGTAAGTATTCATTTGATTAACGAAACAATCGTTACTTCGAATATTATGCATATAAACGCTATTATTATCGTACTGTGTCACGAGTAATTCGTTTTTATGACTATTTTTATTCGATCCTATAGACCATTCGACTCCAATAAATCCATAAAATGTTTTAATAAATTAGCCGTTTCTTTAACATTTTAAGAAGCATATTCAATCAAAATTAGTATGAAACATATTTATTATGTTATATTCCATAAAAAAAAATGAAAATATATATTCACGTAGAAGCAATTTTCAATAATTTTACAATAACTTTGAATGTCGATTATATCGAGAAAAACCGACAAGAAAATTAGTAGCTACTCTTTTCCGGCAATTATATTACAAGCGAACTATTGTTAATCATACATCAATCAACGAATGCTATCTCTACGCTTTCTATCGTCTACAATATCTTTTATCGAGTATATGGCTTATGAATATTTTTTTAACATGTGATTTCAATTCATTAATTGGCAATGTTCCATTTATTTAGATGTTCATGGAAGAGGAAAAAATAATGAGTGTTAATGTTGTTTCAGCCACCGAGCTAGACTTGTTGGCCGCGCTGTCGTTGCACAACACGACGCGTGCTGGTGTCATCGTTGCTCCGGGAATGCAGCCGCAGCGCACCGCCTACGCCCTGCAAGGTAAGCATTATAATGCTATCAAAAAATAAACCATTAATGTGATACTCATATAAAATGTATGTGATGGTGCAATGGTTAGAAAACTTGAATCTTTACCGAGGATTGTGGGTCCAAAACGTGCTGATTCCTTGTATTTAATTTATCATTATGCTTTCCTTCCTTATGAAAAATTAATTATCTGAAATTTAATATCGGAGAAAAAATTGTTACATGTGTATCCATTAACAAGCATTTAACCGGCGTGTTTTAATAAGCTCTTTAACGTTTTCCTAAAAAGGAGAGTGCCTTAGCCTAACAGTGGGATATTTACAGGCTGTTTCTTTACTTACTTTTAAAATATAGAATAGATAAATAAATAAATATAGAGCTCAGTAAATAAGTGAAAAATTAACCAGCAATAGTAATTACATTGTAATACCGTATATTTTAAACTTAATTTGATATATTGATACGCTTCTATCATATAAGGAATAAATATTTTATTCGGCTACCTTACTACGTGTATGTGACATAACAGATTATCGACTTTATTTGTACAGAAATAAATATAATATAATTAATTGACGTATAAAAGTGCTTATACAATTAGTATATTTATTATTAAAGTTTATTACAATTCGTAATACTTTTCAGATTATCACGAAATACATATATACCGCATTGCCAATAAAGCGTTTATATTGAATATTAGATATTCATGATTCTAATAAACTATTTTCTTAATAACAGCTATTTGTATAAAGTGTATTTTCTATAGAAGTTGTGTAAATTATAAATATTATTGTGCTGTGGAAAAATAACAATGCTTATAGTTAGCTTTTTTATTTGTTTAGTTAAATAGTCGACGCATAAGTGTATATCAATGAAACAAATATTACATACATACATATTACATTTGCTTATAATTTCACGTCAATTCGTCAATTATTTCATGTCAATTAACTGAAATGGCACATGTTTTATGTGTAAGACACGTTATACTTTATCTATCGAATTTAAATTTACCGAAATCAATTATTCTTTGGCTATTTTTACTGCTACTAAATGAAATTGTCTTTGCACATAACACAGACAAGCATATAAAGATGAAGAATATGAATGAAATTGTCTTCGTACATGACTCATATGAAGGTACACATCACATAGTGTATAGTAATATAATGGATCGTAAACATTGGAAGGTGTAAGGAGCAATCCATTGCGCTTGCAATTTCACTTATAGCCTCTGTTTGTTGGTGACTGCCACGCCTCTTTACGTTTTAATGTCCGAGTAATAAGTGCTATGTACTTTATAGATGTAATCTATTTAACCCGTTGATTGTATTTAAAACTTAGATAATATGTGTATATTCGTGTGTATAAGATGTTTGATAATTGTTTAATTGAGGTAAAATGAAGATCTTTCTAGTCTCATTATGGATTCATAGTTAAAAGCTACAAAAAACCAAAGCAGGGTAAAGAAATAAATTTAAATTTACTATCTACTAACTATATAATAGTTGCAAATCTTCTTTTTTTATGACCAATGTTATTAATATTGTTATTATTAGGATATTAATTTTACTCATTTTATAATTAACAAGTTAACAATCAATTTTTATATAAAGATGTTACCTTAATCTACATTTTGTTATTTGTTGTAGCTACTTGTTATATTTCATGTCTGATGTTTCTTGAAACTCATATTCGTAATGCAATACTAATGGCGTTCTACGATACCTTACCACTCTGCCTCAATTAGGTTGGCACAGTATTTCCGTGTTTCCAGACAACTAGTTATCGCAACAAAAATAGCTATTTGTTTAGACTTATTTTAGTAACTCACTGTATAATTATAATTTACAATTGTGTAATGAATGTTCTGTTTACGTTCCGTTTTTGTAAGTACTAAAAAAACACCAAAACAAATTAACATATAAGTAGATGAAGGTGTAATGTCGTATTTGTAATTGTTTTGAATTTATTACATCAAATAACATTTTAAGCCAATGTACACATCTTGGTACCTTTAGCTCTCACGTATTAAAACTTTAAGAGCCATAAATTTAATGGACAAATGGTCTCGGTACACGAATAAGTAATCAACTCGAAAGCAAACTTTCTAGACACCTTCTTGCACTTATCTTCAATATCAATGTAATAACAGATTCAACCCCGGGTAAGAGTCACTGAATTCTCATGTGTTTCGTGTTTAACGTATCCTGGGCGCACAAGGAAAATATAGTGATCAAATCTGCTTGTGTCGGATGAAAAACTTTCACTGCAATAAGCTCCGAATCTTCTTCAAAAGAAAATGAGTTGAGTCTAGCTGAGCAACATTACAGGCTAACAGCCTGTAATGTTGCTCAGCGTACAGTAAATAATAATCCATTGATTTTCATCGCATAAATAAAGCACGATATTGCTGCAATTCGTTATTATTGTTTGAGTTATGAATCGTTTTTGTTTCCGGAATAATCGAAAGGGAGCTGACCCTTCTTTTCAATTCTTATTTTAGGAGATCATCAAAACTTCGAAAAAAGGAAATTGATTGACTTACTTGAATAGGACGGGATGACGGGTGCTTTACGGCACGTGCCGGGATATGTTCAATGTAGAATGATAAAATAATTATTTTTCCAAATATCTTACATACTAGTGTTTGTTTCCTGTTGTCATTTTACGTTATATGTGTTATTAATCAGATGTAATATATCTTTTGAATTTATTTCTAAACATGGGTTTTTTAATGTATGTTTCCTGATTTCTCGAAGTGGGTTAATCTGATTTAGATAATTTAATCCTTATTCAATTTAAATAAGGTAGTAGAGTAGTCTTGTATTAATTTATGAATAACAAACTGTGTTTTAGGAAATGGGTGAATACTATGTATAATATACTTTATCAAAGTATTCTTTTTATGGGTTTTGTTTAATTTTTTCAATAACGTAAGAAACGATTTCAATGCGTTATTGTTATAAAAAAATGAGTAAAATCAAATAAGTATATTTTTATTGAAATCTATTCAGATGTTTTAAAATTATAGAGTGAAACAGGCAACATTAACGTTCAATTAAATAGCGTTCAACTACTTATCGATAAAACTTTTTAATGTTAACATAATAAACGATTTAAAAAAAAAACACGTTTAAGAAGTAGAGTTGTAATGTAGTAAGTAAAAAGATTGGTAATTTAATTTTTCACTTCTTACTACTTTACTGCATCTTCTGTTACTTTTTAAATCGGGTACATTTTTATACTAATTATAAATAAGTAAGCCCGAAGCATCATTATTAAAGGCTAGTCTTATGCTCTCTTAGTAACAAATTGTAGGGATAAATACAAATATTTGTTAAATTCAACTTTTAAATTTACTGCTTACTACTCGTATACATGTTTTATACATATACATTTATATTACTGTCCAGTTTAATCTTCTAGATAAAATTGATTGTAATCCTCTAGGGTTGTCCGTCGAAACAAGCCCATTATCGATGAAACGGTCGTAATCCGACCGGCAAATACGCCATCCCTTACCGAGCTGCCGCAAATGATGATTAAAACGCCGCAACCGTGGCATGACCTGAAATCTGTCACAATGGAACAGGGTTGACAACGAGACAATTTTAAGTAATGTGACACAATTTGAATGTTTTTATTTTATTTTATTAGGTAGGCAAACTGTCAGGCCACCTGATATTAAGTGGTTAAAAAACATTAAGCGCTCAAAGACATTAACATGGTAAGAAATATTAAGCATCCCTTGCATCGCCAATGCGCCACCAACCTTGAGAATTAAGATGTTATCTTGTGCCTGTAGATACACTGGCTTATTCCCCTGTGTATCCGGAACACAACAATACTAAGCATTGTTGCTCGGCGGTTAGATGATGAGTGGGTGGTACGTACCCAGACGGGTTGGTACAAGGCTTTACCACCAAGTTAAGCTTAAACATCACTGCAGTGTAAGTTATTAATTATGATCTCACAAATCTGGTAGATCATCTAGGTACTATAGTTCAAGTCACGCTTAGAGATTTAATATCTATACTACTATATACATCTATTGGTTCTGTCTGTACATTTTTTTTAACCTAATTTTGTGATAAATAATAGTTTTATGATGCAGTGATTCACATTATACAATTTTTTTTCATTTTTGTCTGTCTGTCTGTATGTCTTATTATAACTGAAGAACATGTGATGGCGCAAATGTTAGGCCATATATAAGATCGGTAAACCCTACGGTATCGTATGAATATGAATTTCAAATCGTTAATTACGTATTTCTTTCACACACACACACACACACGCACAAACACATATATGGCTACTGGTAAAGAACTGGTACGAGTGATAACTGGTGGGCTCAGCTTAACTTATGAAGTATACTAGTGTCGTTACAGACACAATATCTTAGTTCCATGTTTGGTGGCGTATTTATTGCTTAAGTGGTAAATATTTCTTACAGCACCAATGTCTATGGGTGTTAGTGGCCGCCTATTATTAGGTAGCCCATTTGCTTATCGGTCTTCATTATTCGTTTTTATAAAAAATAGAATTATAATTAATATGTTCGTTGTTATGATAAGATTATTTTTGTTTAGAAAAAATACAACTAACAAAAACATTAATTATTTTATAAACTGAACTTACTACAAGTTCATCCCTGACAGTAAAGTAAAATTTTTCGCACGATTCACTTACATGTACGCAAAACGCGCCATTAAGCAAAACGCAAAGCTTGCGTAATTGTCGAAGGGTGTCTCCGAACGCCCTAATTCGTAGGGCCGGCATTATAATGCCGGTGTCAAACGCGGATAGCTATTGTTCACGCGACGCCTGTTTAGAAACGGCACTGGGAAACAGGTTGACTCTAACATCTGGACCAGATATTATCTAACGAGTCACAGAGTAAGTGACTTAAATAATAATATGTACATATGTACCAGTATGTATATATTATTATTAGACATATGACATCTGTCAAATATATAGTACATAGTTCTTTTTTAGTATTTCAAATTTTAAAATTTTGTTTCCGAAACTATTTTGGACTATGAGAAAACTGTCATCTGTTATTGATATATCAACTTGGAAAAAACCGTTGTTTCACTCACCGAGAGTGACGTCACAGTTAAAAAGTTCTATGTTAAAAATAAAATTGAAGCTCTTTCGCATTTTAGCCCCTTCTGTGTCCTTTTTCAACGAAAATGTCTACATGTTAAAACTACCCTATAATAAATCGTTTCGGCAGACTGTAACCAATAACTTTAAGTAACATGTTAAATTAAATTGACAGTGCAAATAACTTTGTTTCGTGTAATTTGCATGACTACAAAACCCTACTGCGTGTCTTGTCACGAACCAGTTCCACAACACATGATTTCATAATGAAAGGTGATTGGTATTAAATATTAAATCAAAAATTATGAACTCATTCTTTGTCTTCATTCGGTTTTAATAATAGTTATTAATTATTATTATTGAATAATACATATAAAAATAAAAGTCCTTGACTTATGACTATGTTTCCTAGGTGATATATAATATACTATATACAACTGCCTGCCTCGTTGGTCTAGTGGCTAGATATAAGGCCGCAGACCCGGTGGTTCTGGGTTCAATTCCCAGGTCGGGCCAATAAATAGTTATTGGGTTTTTCTGTCAGAACATTCTCAGTAGCAGCCCGGAGTCTGGAAGTTGGAAGTGTGTACACTCCCGTGCCTCGGAAAGCACGTTAAGCCGTTGGTCCTGCGCCTGAACTCTTTCCGGTCGTGTCGGATTGCCGTCCCATCGGATTATGAGAGCTAAGGAAAAGAGAGTGCACCTGTGTTTGCGCACACACTTGTGCACTATAATATGTCCTGCGCAGTTGGCTAATCTCTCTTGAGATTGCCCGCCGTGGCCGAAATCGGTCTGGAGGACTTTACTAAATACAAGTCGTGATTCGTTTTGTTAACAGATATTTGAATTATCAACGAGCCGTTATTGAATTTACCTTTCTACTTATGGATTATAAGGCTACGATTAACTGATAATAGCGTAAATATATATGCAAGATACTGTTTCTATAAACAAGTGAGAACGTCTATGGGCTTTAGGAAGTTGAAACGTATCATTGTTTGATTTATTATAGTGTGAAACGGTTTTATGACAGACCTATCACACCCAGATAAAGTGTCACCGCATTCAGTCCTATTAATGACATCTAGTCTGTAAGAGACAGGCGTATTGAACGCCATTGTTGTGACAGACGTCGAGCCACGCTTCAGTTCTCAGAAAAATAAACAAATGATTATTTTATGTACGGTAACTTTAGCAATCGAATAAAATTGAAAAGTTAAATACAGTTGAGATAAACTTAAACTTGTTAATATTTATTGACGATAATGAACGAAAATGACTTAGCAAAATAAATTGTATCCTAAACGTTATCTAATGAGTAATATTCAGCGATGGACAATAGGAAGATGACAAAGAAGATAATGAGCATTATATATCTATATGAATAGGTACTAGATTCAAGGAGACAATTACCAGTCTATTATCTCTAACCCGCTATGGTAGGACATCATACGACATTGTTTTATCCCCTTGTGAGATGACTTACAAACACTTAATGTAATGTAAATGTACACGCGTTTGTTAAATAGAATTCTTTTATCTGAAGCCCAAGAAAATAGCAACATTTATATAACTATAGAATTTCACAACAAATTTTAACAAACAATAGCCGGTGAAAGCTTTTATTTTTAATTAGGATATTTAAGCCATTATCGCGGAAAGAAATGTTCATACATTTTTTGTCTTAAAACAATTTTATACACACAATATAAAGCAGAAAAACAATATTAGCCCTGAAAACTAGGCTATTTTTTTTAAATTAAACCTAAACACTAGTCTGTTATCGGTGTTATGATTTTCCGAGGGAATTATTGCTCGCTTGCGTCACTGAGCTGCAGTGATTTTGTTCTCTGATCCGTTATAATTCCAAAATGAAATCATGTGACACGCTAAAGCCGATGTCCGTTATAAATATCAAATGAAATAAACAATATAAGATAAAGTCTTAATAAATTATAATATTATAAATAAACATACAGTCAAGTTCTGACGTAACAAGTCATGAAATAGGACTTTACCTTTGATAGGGTAACCTAAAACACGAGAGATAATTATATTTTAAAATAACCTTACTTTTATTTCCTTTACTTTCGTTTAAACCTTTTTTTGGCTCTGTGTTCGAATAATTCCTTATGTTCCAAAGTAAAAATCATTTTAGGAACATCAAAAATTTGATAAATATTGTGTAAATTTTTGTCATAATCATTTATGGAAATATTTTTCACAGTATTTATGCTGATCACACTTGCTAAAAATGTAATCATACAAATCGTTTGTATAACCAAATGTTGATTAACTTATGCTATGTTTTTGTACCCATTTTCGACTAACCGTGAATGACTTAAAAAATGTACATTTTTTAACTTGTTTGTTTGGAAAGTTGCTATTTGAGAATTATAATTTATTTGTTGTCTATATTACTCGAGGCCTTTCCTGATTGTAAGGAAACCGGTTTAATTATTATTTATTGAATAGACTTAGTTGTTTAATGGTCCAATTTTATTTTAAAAAATCACCCCTATGGAGAATATAATATATTTTAATTCCCATCATATCATGTGAATTCTAATATATCTCATATATATTCAAGTATGTATTCATATACTCATAAATGTATTTCTCTTAATGTAATTTTTTTTACGCGATATAAATTTTGTGCTTTACAATAAAGCCTTAATTAAATTAATTAACATATATTGGATCAGTAGGATAGTCGTCACATATTTTAAATGATGCTACGCTATTTGTACATGAAAATTAAAAGTATATCTTTTAATCTAATAAACTTATATAATATATATAATCTTATAAACTTTACTGCAAAAAACATTGCCAATAGACAATTTTTTTTGAACTGAAAACAAAACTAAAAACTTGAAATTCTATCATATATTATTAACTGATAAACTTATCACCGAACCGCTAATAAATAAATTCACCGCGGGGAGTTATTCAGTTATGTTTACATAATCCCTTGCAAATATTTGTACACAATAAATTCGACAAGGGTGATTTAATGAAACCAAAACATTTTGGGGTCGCTTATAAAGTACAATATCACGTTATTGCTGCCACGTTACTGTTTCAAATAAATCATTGCCGAAATGAATGCAATCGCTAGTTGGAAATAAATTAATTGTACATTTTATTGCATTTTGTAAGGTTAACGATCACTGCGACTCTGTTACTTCGACTAATTACAGAGATTCATTTGTTCAAAATGAATTTTAATATTTCAGTAATAATAACAATAAACATTTCAATATTTACTTGGGTATAGAAACATTTTTTGCTTTAATCCCTCATTAATCATTTTCTTATAAATAATCCATGTTATAAGCCCTTTTTATATATAAGTAGTTATAATACGACATTACATTAATCATTGTACATCATTTACAATGCGAGTATTTGAGCTTGAAATTTTTTTTATCAAAAGTAGTCAAAATATTATATTTTTGTAAAATCTATGAACGGTTTTCGGTCTCACCGAGTGCGCACTCCGATATTTTTAGGATTAAGATACGAAATACTTCGCATTCTAATGCAACACATTTTTTTACTTATTGGTGGATACTACCAATCATAATATATTCTCCCGCCAAACAGGAATAATTTGTATTGTTATTTACCGGTTTGTGCTCAGACACAAGGGACATAACATTTTAGTTCCCAAAGTTGGTAGCGCAATGGCGATATAAGGGATGGTTAATATTTCTAACAGTGACAATATGACCTACCATTAGGTGTATCATTTGCCAGGAGTTTCACTACATATTTAAAAAAAACTAACCGAAGAAACAAACCCAAACATTTCTCCAAAATTTAAATCAATCAGATGTCATTGAAAATGCTTTATCAAAGGCCATAATACGCAAAGATCTTATCTTTTTTTCTTATTACGACTCTAATGGATTTTTAAAATCAATTTAGGGAGAGGGTGACATGAAAGGAAAGACGCGGTGATTTATATATCATTTAGCCGCAAATTCGATTCAATTAGACTTTTTTTATCCTTGTAGCATCTTAGAATAGTCTTAAGGCAGTCAATTTCAATAAAAAAATACCGATATCAGTTTTTATAAAAATCTTCACGGACAAAAATGATCGCTAGTATTTTACATAATTATTTTAGTGTGCTTTATACGAATATTACGAATTGTATCAATTACCTATTACATTTTATGATCTTAAATTATTTCGGTAAATATTTACGCGGCTACCGGCTCGCAACTTACCGAGATATTCATGATTAAAGTTTTGAGATTATGTCACTTCCAAACTATAATTTCCTATCATTACTCTGTCTTAGACTAGTGAACATGGGCCGATTCAGTTCTGGGTTTAAAAGTAACCTAACATAACCTAACCTACATGACGTTGCCCTAGAATTTTATGTGTAATCATTCGGGTACCCCGAACTAAGTGCTCTTGTTTACATATCAGGAACATCCTAGACCGCTCAGACCATCTACCTCGAGTCCTACCACTCATTGTTCTTTTACATCTTTTTTGTCTTATTTTTAATTTTTTTTATGTTCGAAGTCTTCCCTCTCCTCAATATTGCATGAAATATCCTCAATATTCATTATTGATAAAAAACATTTCATAAAAATTTTGAGCCATTTATGGCAAAAGCCGCGATTGTAAATATTTACCATTATTTTCTTTAACAAAATTCAAATCAGACGATCTTTTTTTTTAAATTAAATATTAATTATTTCTTCCTAAGAGCCCGGTTGCTTTGCTTGCACAGCATCATTTATATTATAACAAACTGAGAACGTTGTTGCTGCCTTACTTGCCTTGTTGTAGACGCGTGATACGTGGCCTTTAAATATGTTTAGCATAAGAATTACTCCCAGCTTTAACGGAAGGAAATCAGATACCATTATAATAATTAATTTATTTTTGGTACCAAAAAATACGAAATTCAATTGAATTCACTTAGAAAGGTGTATAACACAAATATGACCCATGATATTTGTTGCAGATAACACTAAAATGTTCTGTTTTTGTTGGGAAGTATCAGTGGCAAATGGTATTTATATTTCAGATAATATGGAATATTGCTTAGCTATATTCTAGGAGGTCAATGTCCTATTGAGGAAGTAGAGAACATTTTGCTCTTCCACGATTGCATTCGATTGCAGTCAAACTTTGCATTGGGAAATGAATTACTTTTAAAGTTTTAATGGTATTTTGTTGAGTAAGTTATACAACCGTATTTTATTTCCTACAAGGAATGATAAATATTATGCTGAAATATATTTTCTTTCAGAAATTAGTGATTCAGATGTTATTTGATGCTTCAACAATTATGTTGAATAACAATACACTTTTTGTTGGAAGCCTCAATTTTGTCTTATCTACCCTCTTCTAATACAAGGGTAACTTTTTTAATTAAAATTTCTTTATAGTAATTAAGGACATTTCCTTCACAATCTGAATCCCCTGTCATACCCCAGCCACGCCATTAACCCCCCGCGGGCCCAAACACGTCATCCACGTGCGATTCGCACGATTATTTCGTCATTCAGTTCCCCTTCAAAATCTTTTCATTGCGCACTTCTTTTTATATTTTTTATTTGTATCATATTGTTTGTTTTGCTTTGATTCTTTGCGTCATTAATATATTTTTAAATTTATTAAAACGTATTTAATACCGAAAGATAAAATCTATGTATAACTTCAGTAATGTGTTCGAATGCTACTTATACTTAGTTAGTATTAGAAGTTGGCATACTGCCAGCAGGTTGCGAGTATATCTAACCCCGCGTTCATAGACTTGGAAATCACAGAATATACGTAACTACTGATTTTATCAAAATTTATTACACCGCATAACCTTTTCTAATGAGGTCGTACGTAAAGGTATTTTTTTCGAATATCTGTTTTATTTATTAAAGGTAGCAAAGTAAATATTAAATAATAACATTGCGAGTGATTTCGTTAGTAATATTTATCTATGTAATATTATGTATCTATTAAATAATCCATTTAAATAATTAAAGGAAAATTCTCTTTACACTACACTAAAGTTTTCATTTAATAAAAACATAATTTGATATTTATGTTTGTTTGCCTTGATATCCTTAATATTGATAAAAAGTCAACTCCTTTATGATACAGTAAGCCTTAGTTAAGTTTGTTAGTAATAATATCGCAATGTGTGCTTCCATTAATTTTATCTATTTTAATAACTATGTACATACAGTCGATGGAGCGTCTATTAGTGAGCATGTAACTTCTAAAGGTCTTGATCGAATGAGGTTATATCCACATTGTGTTGTCGAGACGATGCTTCAGAAATACACTAGGATCCTATATGTATAGTCGTGGTACGAGTACTAACTTATTCTGTATTTATGGAACAAAAATATGGAGCAAAATATTAACATAATATATGTTTACAACATAGTGTGGTAATCAGCAGTGTTTTAGAATTAACAATAAACTTTTTTATTCGTCCGTAATAATAATGTTTTTTTTTAATTATTTCTGACGCACCGTAAATTGTCTGTATATTTAATTGTATGTACTATTTATTTAGGGGAGTCGCGGTCGCTGCAGGTTGAGGGCGAGGCGTTTGAGCGTGCAGCGGAATTGTTACGCCACTCACCAGAGTTTACATTGCTCGCCACCCTGCGGCAGGAGCCCGCTAACTCTGGCACAATACTCTCCTTCTCACACGGCTACAACAGGTACTTAATATAAATGTCACAAGATCCAATACATATTTATGTATACATTTTATTTAATCTAAAATAAAAATTATACCTTTCAGTTTTGTTAATGTTATTTGGATCTTGTATTTATGTATAAATAATTATTTTGAGGGTAAATATTGAGCAACTTTTTTGAGCCAAATGTTATTAACATGTCTTCATTGCATGAAATGTCTGTGTCAATGTTTAGTACGTAAGTATCTATAATTTGTAATGCCGATAAACCTACAATGTACAAGATATAGATAGACATGATCATTATATACATATGTACATTAACAAATTATTGCTAAAATGAATAAAGCAATTGTACATTAAATGTATTTCTCTAATAAAAATCCGGTTTGATGTCGGGTAGAAAATCAGGATGAACAACCGGCGTGACCGACAGCCTTCCAGCGTGTGCACACCGGCGAGCTTCGGAGTTCAACAATGTTCACCGGTAAGTTCTAGATCTCAACATCGCTGCGCGCGCACGAATGTTGCTTCTCGGCACTATTCGTGTGCGCGCATAGGGGAGAATCATGTATCTTGGAATGTCCTGTGCCTCGGAATGCCCTCCTCGATCCAACCTATTTGCGCTCACTGTGACCTATGCATGGCCGTATGTGTGCGCGGGCGAGTCGACTTGCATGCGTTCACTGTGCCTAATCCGCCGTCGTCCGTCTTGTGTTCTGTGTCTTGACGTGTTTTGTTCTATAACTGTCTAACCGTCTCCTTATGATCCGTCTTTTAATGTTTACCTTGATGTTGTTGTTAGTCGTACAGTTAAGGGCCCGTGTCCGCTTTAATTATTTCCGTCGGGCTCCGCACTTGCATTCCAAGCGACATGGGAATCAGTAATTGTGCATTTAATTCGCCACTGATCGGGTTCGTCACTCAGATTGGAAGAATCAGCCGGCCGGATAAACGACGATCGGCGCCGAATCTCCCTCCAGTATTTCTGTCTGCGATCAAACATCGCAAATCGCGTTCTCCCTATGGCTTTCCATCAGACACCAAATACGTATCGACACCGAACGCGATTCGTTCCGAGGTACATGGTCCCCTTCCTGAGCGAGCGATATTGAGATGTAGAGCGAGCCGAGGTCCGCTCGAAGCCTGTCCCACCCCGTCTGCCGTCCGAGTATATGTGTTGTTTGTTTACGTGTACCTCGGAACAGTTCGCTCGGAGGGAGGTTCCGAGAGCGCGGCGACGGGTTTCGATACTTAGTACCTATGGGGTTGTACGATGCGCAGGTACTTGGAGCTGCAATCGAGCGGACGGCGAGATGAGGTGCGGTTACACTACGTGGCAGCTGGGAGTGCGACAGCTCGAGTGGAAACTTTCCCATATCGATTGGCGGACGGGGCTTGGCACCGCGTAGCACTGGCTGTATCTGGTGCACAGGCCACGTTACTAGTAGACTGCCACCCACTCTATCGTCGTCTCATACCGCCGCCCGATCGGAACTTCACCCAGCCTCAGCTGTCGTTGTGGGTTGGACAGAGAAATAGCAAGCATTCGTTATTTAAAGTAAGTCGAAAATGTTGAGAGTTTACCTAATTTTTATTTGTGCATTTTTTCTCGTAATTAAGAAAATAATAATTATTAAAAATAATTTATTTCTTATAAATACAGAAAATCTTAATCAATATTTCATTTAGGGAACTATTCAAGAGGTAAGACTCGTGAGCGGGCCTCACGGCTACCTGGTACAGTGCCCGGGGCTGGATTCCGAATGCCCTACTTGTGGGCAATTTGCGTTACTTCAGGCCACCGTACAGGAATTGACATCGCATATCCATGACCTTTCACATAAGGTAAATTCAAATGCTGCTTGAACCAATGAAGTCAATTATATTGTAGTGCTGCTATTTATTTTTTGACAATTTATAGTTGGTGGGTGCAGAAGCGCGGCTTGCGCGGCTGGAACAGTGTGACTGTCAAAAGTCATGCTATTCCAATGGCACGGTGCATGCTGACGGCGCCACTTGGCAAAAAGACTGCAATCGTTGCTCCTGCGTGGTAATATATCATGCTAAAAGACTTTAGCTTAAATAATTTACTGTAATTTTAAACTTTCTATATTTTTTACTTATTTTAATTTTTTTTTTTAATTATAGCATGGTGAGATTACGTGCAGGCCAGTAGAGTGCGATAGAGCAGAATGTAAAAATCCAGTATTACACCCAGGAGAATGTTGTCCTACTTGCCTTAGTAAGTTATTTTTAATTTAGAGTGACAATTATTGAGAATTGTTTTTCATTAGTATTTCATTAAATAATGAAGCAGTTTATTTTATATTTATTTTATCTTATAATTTGAACAAATCATAGCTAGATCAAGATTTTTTTAGTTCTACAGCCTATTTCATTTTAAATTAATTTAAATCTAAAGTATTGTGAAGCCCGCATCATCAATGTATAGTGAATTTTAAAGGTCTAAACTATTGTTTATTTTTCTTATATTCCAGGACAATGTTTATTAAAAGGCACTCTCTACGAGCACGGCGAAAGATTCGCACCTAAGGAGTGCGCAGAGTGTGTGTGTCACGATGGTAATATGCAGTGCACACGTGTCGATCCAGAAACTGCATGCCCAACGTTGCCTTGCGACGCCCCCGATCAGTTCACCGTGCCCGGAGAATGTTGTAAATTTTGTCCAGGTATAAACATCTAAGATTTAATATTTGCACTCTTGTTTCTATTAATTATAATATTAAATATATTGACTGTCATACAAGAAAGATCATAAGTATTTCAAATGTTACAGCATTAGAACTTTCAGCAATTTCTAAATTTATTCAGTTAGTTAAAGCGCGTTCTTTAAAAAAAAGATTATTATCGGATGACAATCTATTTTTTTTTTTGTATAACAAACAGTACAATAAAAAAAAAATAACACAGAAATTAAAAAAATAATATTTAAACCAATCAAGTTTCCACTAATAACTAACACAAATAAGAAGGAGGAAGTAAATAGGAAAGTTAAAATTTCATATCGTTAGTTTCGATTCAAGCTCTATTATAAAATACTAAACTTATTGTGTGAACATAGACATTATCTTAACCGGTTATTTATTTTTGGTTTTAGGGGTGGACTATTGCAGTATGGGTCATTCGTGTGACGAGAATGCGACATGTATGAATCTCAATACAAAGTACACTTGTAAGTGCAACCAAGGTTTTCAAGGAGACGGAATTACGTGTGAAGGTATGTGACAAAATCCGAACCCCTATTAAACTTAGAAATAACTGTTTCTTAAATTTATATACATACTTGGTGGTAGGGCTTTGTGCAAGCTCGTCTGTGTAGGTACCATTCATCGGATATTCTACCGCAAAACAGCAGTACTATTGTTATTGTTGTGTTTCGGTTTGAAGGGTGAGTGAGCCAGTGTAATTACAGGCACAAGGGACATAACATCTTAGTTCCCAAGGTTGGTGGCGCATTGGCGAAGTAAACGATGGTTAACATCTCTTACAATGCCAATGTCTATGGGCGTTCGTGACCAGTTACCATCAGGTCGCTCATATCATCGGCCGCCTTCCTATACCATAAAAATAATGAGAGATCTTCCATTATTCTGAGTTTTTTTCGGCTGCTCTTCTCAAGTCAGTCTTTTTCGAACCATCACGGGTTCGAAAAATAGTTTCTTATTTGACAATCAATAAATAAGTGTAATGCTTTTATATTCAATAAATGATTCTTATTTGACTTGATTCGATTATCAATCATTTGGTGACTTGTTCATACGTTCGTAAATGCAAAGTCGGCGTGATCGGAGAATGAGTTTGACTAAGAGGATTATTATTCACAATCATCAATAACTGTTTGTTACTCTGTTTTAGATGTGGATGAATGTCAGGCAGCGGGCGGGCTGTACGGTCACCACTGCCACTCCAACACGCGGTGCGTCAACGTGGTGGGGAGCTACGTCTGTCAGTGTCTGCCTGGATACACGAGACGTGATAAATTTAACTGCATCGAGGTATTGCTTTCAGTTAAATTACTATCATCTCATCAATAATCATTCAAATATATTTTTATATTAATTGATAGGGCCTCAAAATACAATAATTTGATTAACAATAAATAATATTTTAAAGAAAATGTTTTCGCTCGGATTTCATGAGATTTCACCCATAAGAAAAATATAAAAATGAACACGTAATGAACAAAATAATTACATATGTTTAATTTTACATTATGATAATAAAATAATTATTAAATTTAATACATATTAAGTGCATTAATATTAAATGTTTTTATCGCCAGGTGGACGAGTGCGCGAGCGAGACTCACGGTTGTCACGCGCACGCGCAATGCAGCAATACGCCTGGCTCGTATTCCTGCCGCTGCAGCGACGGATACTCCGGCGACGGGCACACTTGCACGCGTAAGTATTACATTTATAAGATACGGTTGTGTTAAGTATTTAATTCGAAATATTAATTTTACTGATTACAAAAAGAAACTAAGTGCAGCAAACTAGATTTTGCTGACGGTTAACGAAAAATGTCAAATTTTCACTCAAATAACATTGACTTTTTAAGTATACAATTCTAAATATATATAACTCTCATAATGTACTTCTTATTAAATTTTAAGTTAGGTTTTTAATTAGAAAAAAATCTTAAATGCAAATATATACTATATTTTTATCTAAATCCATGGCTAAAATCAAGACGAAGAAAAACGTACTCATTTAATCAAAATCGTGTAATACTTTTACAAATATTTAAATATATGAAATATCAAACAATTTGTTTTCAGCAATTTGCACGGGAGGCTGCCTGAACGGCGGAGTGTGCGCGTCACCCGAGCACTGCTCGTGCGCGCGCGGCTTCGGGGGCGCGCGCTGCGAGCGGGACGTGGACGAGTGCGACGCGCTCGCGCACCCCGCCGCCCGCGCGCCCTGCGTCCCGCGCGCGCTCTGCGTCAACACGCCCGGCTCCTACTACTGCGTGTGTAGAGACGGATACAGGCGGGATCCACACCGCGATCATTGCGAAGGTATGGAAGAAATACTTTATGCCATCTCGAAGTCATAACTTTATGTATTTTTGTGTGTCCCTTTATAGTATATGAAGCCCGAATCCCCTATTTTTCACAAGCTAAATGTGTTTTCAGACGTAGATGAGTGCACAGAAGGCTTCCACACATGTCACCCGAGCGCGCGCTGTGTGAATACTGACGGTAGTTTCAGATGCGAGTGCGACACGCAGGAATGTGAACTTAGTACGTTCCCTTATTTATAAAGAAATAATAAGCAGTTATAACAGATAAATAACTCTTCTTATATTTATTGAATAATATAATGCTACTTTGTTCGTATTATATATTAACTGGTTGTCTAGGTTGCTCATGGCAAGGGCAGATCCTGTCGGATGGCGCTCAATGGGCTGAGGCGGGCGGCTGCCGCGCGTGTGTATGTACGGCCGGCGTCGCTACCTGTGTGCGAGCGCCCTGCACCTGCGATAGAGATAATACCTCGCTTACGGTGAGATTAGTTATGCCTCTATTGGATTATATTTTATGTCAAGAGAACAGCTTAGAAAGAAAGCAAACTATATAGATTTACTAGTACGAAGTCCATCATTCAGAATTATGTTTATGAAATCAACTAAATTAAATCTAACACCATTGATAAATTACAATAAACTGATTGTTTTTTTTGAAGTGAAACTTCTACATATATAGAGGTATTAGGATTTTTCTGTCACGAAAAAGCGTTACGGCCGCGTGGAGGGGGTAGACGATATATCGCGTGGTGAAAGGCGGCCTGTATTATTTAAGTTTCGAATTAGCTAATAGATGGCACTTTACAGATATAATTTTTTTTTTAAATCTGTTTTATAAAAATATTTAAATAAAAAAATAATAATAATAAAGTTTCACTTTTACTATGTGTCCCAGCACACATTTAATTTTTTTTATTTACAGAATATAATTGTACCATTGTGTATTCCAGATTCAAAGCACAGTCTCGTCACTCGCACTGGCGCCGGCCTCGTGCTGTCCTCATTGCGAGGCGCGTTTCCACTGTCGCCACCAGGAGATGCACCACGTCACCTTCCGAAGCGGCGAGCGCTGGCTCTATCAGTGCCAGATCTGCGAATGTCTCGTAAGTCGACTGCACTTCCTCCTCCATTCTTCACTGCGTTTCTGTCATGAACGTTATATTTGCCGGTGTACTTCCACAAGGGACATAACTCCTTAGGTCCCAATGTTGGTGGCTATGAAAGGAATATTCAATATTTCTTGTAGGGTAAATGTTTACGTGGTGACCTATCTAACATCAGATGGGCCGTTTGCCTACCTATTTTGAACAGTAAAAATGTGAAATTTACGATTTTCCACAATAAAATTCGAACAATTCAAACGCTTACTTTGAATCTAAGTTACTAATCAGCGAAATACTCGTTTTTCTTCTAAGTAAAAATATATAAAAACAAAAATGGAATCTATGATTAAATTTGCAGCTGGGAGAGGTGGACTGCTGGGAGCCCGAGTGCGAGGAGGGCGCGGGCTGCTGCGCGAGCGGCGCGGGCGCGGAGGGCGCGGGGGCGGCGGGCGGCGCCGGGGGCGCGGGGGGCGCGGGCGAGTGGCGCGCGCCGCACCGCCTCGAGCTCGCGGGCTGCGCGCCGCCGCACTGCCCCACCTGCCAAGTACGTACCGCCTGCGCGCACATCGTGATGCTTAGCACGACGAACTACGGTCTTAAGCTTTACCCTAATATTCAAAATTGTCGTTATCGTTGACACATGTCATAAGATTGACCTTACCCTACATTTTCTATATTAACCCAATAAATAATCGGAAGTCATTACTGGCCCCATTGTCAATCTTAGCACGTCGACTTTTAAGCAAAGTTCAAACAGTTTGAACTGTTTTAGATAAAACTCATTCCTAGAGAACTGGTAAGTAAATGCTTCATGACGCATTGCGAGCATTTCATCAGGTATCGTTTGAGATTGAAGTCGCTTGCTGGATCAATTTTCGCTTACGTGATAATATTGTGACTAACCGAGCTTCGACCGAGTTCGCTTGGTCGGTGTAAAGTGAAGACGGTTTCCGCTTGTTGCAGGGCGGGCAGTGTGCTACTTTGGTGAGCAATCTCGCGTGTTGTGTGCATCGGTAACCATCCCCACTCTTCTTACTCATTCATACATATGCTATATTAACATGTTTTATTTGTGCTTATACCTTCGATTTAGTAACTTTGATATCGCACCCATAAGAGTTATAAAAAGGGATTTTTTATTTTGAAATAATCTTTAAATTAGTGAAAAAGTAATTAAACTATTTTACGACCAGACATGAATCGCTAAATCGAAGGTAATTCATATAACTCATTTTACGTTGCATGTCATATCAAGTTCTTACTACCCATTGCGCATGGTGATTTTGGTCAATTTTTTGTCAATTACTTCTACCGTCAAATTTTGACATAGCATGATAATATTTTAAGTGTTTTATTTTTTATTTTAGTCTCAATTAAATCGTTTTATTCCATTTTACATCACTATGCATAACTTTTCACTTTAAATGTGGTCCCTTTGTTAAATTTAAATGTAATAATTATTAGATAATTCTGTTAATTAATCAGAGTATTTTGTGGATTATATTACATTAGATAACTTTTATGATAATTTAGTGCTTTAAAACTCTCCTACTAACGCATAACGAAGATTTTTTATTTAAAGTAGACATATTTAGCTAATTACATAAAACAATTATAATGAGTATTTGGTTTAATCAAAAACATCACTATGCCCAGTAGATAATTAAAGTAAAATAGCTTTCGATAGTTCTCTCCTTAAACAATTGTAGGTCCACACTTTGCAAGTTTAGAATAGTTCATATATTAAACGGAGCATATATTTACTAGCTCAGTCTTCGTAATACGTTGGTTCGAAATCCGTCGCTATGTCATTTGACGAACTCCCCCGGGAGTGCCGCACGCGTAAGCCGTGCTTGTGGGACGTATTCCGAGCGGTGTGTGGTTACGCAGAGCGCGGCGCGACGTGGCGGCGGCGCTGGCGCTGGCGGCGCTGTGGTGGGGCCGCGCGCCTCACCCGCACCGCAAGCACCGCGGCGCGCGGCGCTAGAGCCGCCCTGAGCGACGCACGCACACCCTATTTATTCTAGATAGACCTAATGTTAACCAATTGACGCGGGCGCGCCCCGCTCCCGGCCTTAACTGAGCGAGCGGCGCGTCCGCGCCCGCCGCCCGGAGCCGCGTGCCGCTCGATCGCGTCGAACGTTTATCCTCGTTATAGCAATATTATAGTTATCGTTTAGGTAGGTTTATAGAAGCGTGCCGCGAAACATATGCCTTTTAGTGCGACCGATCGGTGCGTCGAGCGGCGCGCGTCCCCGGGTGGGCGACGGAGCGCGCACGTCGCCTCCCGCTCGCGGCGAGCTCGCTCCGCTGTCGGCGCGTCCGTCGCCTCGGTCCGCCGCGACGTGTGAATGTGTGTGACGCTGCAGCGCTCGGAGAGAGTGAAAGTATTGCGGCGGGCCGACGCTTAGAAGCCTGCGCCCTCGAACTCCGCGCTTCGCCCCCGCCGCATCTGTAATCTTCGAATTCTAAATTATCGAATACGATCGCTTATAATTATTATCTTAGACTTGTACTATGTAGCTATTGTTGTGAATATGAGTGTAGCGTCGCCTTGCCCGGGGCGAAGCCGCGAGCGGGGGTGCGGTGCGGTGGGTGAGGGGGAACGTACGGGCGACGGGGCGTCTTTCGATTGCGGCCTAATGTTCCAAACTTCGATAGTCCTGTAGATATTAAGTTCCTGGGGAGGCACGCCGCCGCCCGAGCGTTCTCGCCCCTGTTGTACGAATTTTTTCATAATATATTATAGTTTTGTTTGTCTTTATATAGGGATCGTTTTCATAAATATTTTGAAGATAACCAAAAATAGGTACCAAATATAGAAAAGATATAATTGTTTCTTAATTTCATAAAGCATTTTAATGCTTGCATGTTGTATTGTGTTCAAAAAAATAACAATTAAAAAGATATCCTTATTATTTCGTTTTAATAGTGTAACCCACCCTGTAAGTTAAGTTAGAGCAAATTGTTACAATATCAATTATCTGGTCAATAAAATAAAATGTATGACAATAAACATTTATTTATTTCCAATACAGCAAATTTTTTTTCAGCATGAACTCGAGTTCTTTACCCCAACAACAATATAATATAATTACGGAACATTTATTTTTCAAACGAATCATACAAATAAAAACCAAAATACAACAAATAATCAAAAAAAAATCTGACATGACATTACAGAATCATAAAGAATTTCCAATTTCAAATAATTTAATGTAACGTTTATTTTCATTAAGAATAATATATCATCAACGCCAAAAGCAGAGTAGTATTTATATCGGGGCTGGAGTTTTGGGGATCACATATGGAGCCGCCGACATAAGCGGTGGCGATCCTAAGCACGCGATGCGCAACGGCTGTGGCGGCTTAAATTCCACTGGGTTACGCTCGATGAGTCCTGCCACAAGAGAGTACGCAGCCGCGAATAGAGTCACCGCCTGAGAACAATTCAAATAAGCTCAGAATAACGAAGAAAATCTTTAACAGGTGCAATAGGTCATATGTATATAGTTATTATTTCGACCAGTTAATATGTGCGTGTTAAAGTTCGGGCAAGAATAATTGAATTTTCATGTGCTTATTAATGTTTGTTCAAATCATCTATTATTAAACGGTTAAGGAAGACATCGCCAACTTGCCTATATAATATTTTATTTAATTTATTTTATTTTATTATATTTTACCATATGAGTGCCAATCCGCACTGAGGGCTGAGAGGCGCACCTACATGACGACATTAACGTTATTGCTTTAAACTAAAGCAATACATACAATAAGTTTTTACATAGTTCGACCTATTTACAATTATCTCTGGGATCATTTTAAATATCAAAAAATAATTTTATTTCAAAATTTACTGTTAATTACCTTAACGATAATAATTGCGCAAGCGAGCACGGCCAGAGAATTAGCAAACATACGCAACTCAGCTCTCGCGGGGCGCAGACAGCCTACGCTATACAGCGGTATTTCACATTGTTCCATATGCTAAAATCAGGAGTTGCTTATATACTAAAACTGATATAAACTGGTAATTTGCCATAGGTTTCAAGTTGGCTTAAAACAGTAAAGACATGAAAATTGAAATCAATTCACCGTAAGCCTATTAAATGTGTAAAACGGTTCTGAGCAATTCCGAGCAATTAAGAAAAATAAGTATTATACAGAATCTTAGAATCTATAAAAAATATATTAAGTCATCCTGATTATAGGTTTTTAGAAGTTTAAGATTGCGCATGTACATTATGTTCTCTGTCCCAGAAACAATTTTAGAAAACTTGCTAATGAAACACCCGGTGACCAGGTTAGCGTTTCATAGATAAAAAATACAGCTGATAAACTAATTAACAGATTACACTGTAGCTTATTATGAAATTTTCGATTGAAATTTTAAAGAATACGATAATGCACAAAAAATATGAAAATTATATTAAATTGACCTTCCCATTCCAAACACGTCCACAACACGAAGGTGGAAAGGAGCTTCCATATTGATACCAATCGTAGGGCGAATTAACACCACAACATTTTAGCTAGAACAATATACCTATATTTAAAAAAAATGGTTTTTTTAACATTTAGAATATCTACTTTAAAATCTACTTTTGCTGTTGCTTACAAAGCGAGTAACCTAAATTTATTTTAGCATTGAAAGCAACTGCTAAAATAAACGAATTCAAATAAAAACATACCTCAGTTATTGATTGATAAACTGAATCATTACAGCTTTATTTATTTTATGTTCATTTTATATCCTATAATAGTTCGATACCTCTAATTGCATTGATGCGAAAGCAGTTTTAACTGCCATTGCTTCAAATGACATCGCTCGCAGCATGCTTGTATTCAGAGCGTGTGTATCTCGTAACGCTCGCGACAGCCCCATAATGGACGACATACCTATTGATAATAACATCATTCCGGATGTCACTACCATCATCAGCTGCAAACAAACAATGTTTTACGGAAAAGCGCATTATGATGAACGAAAATCTATTCTAATTCAAAAATATATATATATATATATATATCTTCCAATATTTCATGTTTTAGGATATATAATAAGATAATTATTGACTGTCAATACATGTTAATCGTTAAAATACTTTACTTTAATTTGTATTTTTTTTTCTTAAAAGAAATCCCCTTTACTATAGTAAACACAAAACAAATGGTAGAATTTAAATAATGGAGAAATACTGAAGCGAAACATACGATAGCTAGAAGTGTTATCGATCTAGCATGGTAAGGAACTAGTGTCGCTAGCCATGATGCTGGTAGGCAGAGTAAGGAACCCGACACGAAAAGCACGCTGGATCCAAGTTCCACTCCCAGATCGGACGTCCAGAAGTAGTAGGACATCCGTAGCAGACTCCATACTGTTGATCCGCCGAGGATTGCACCGCCGCTCTGAAAATCTATCCTATATTATCTACTAGCGTTTTAAACAATTGTTCATTGTCTATACTTTATATCATAGGTAGACGGACGAGCATATGGGCAACCTGATGGTAAGTCAAACGCCCATAGACATTGGCAGTGTAAGAAATGTTAACCATCGCTTACATTGCCAATGTGCCACCAACCTTGGGAACTAAGATGTTGTGTCCCTTGTGCCTGTAATTACACTGGCTCACTCACCCTTCAAACCGGAACACAACAGTACCAAGTACTGCTGTTTTGCGGTATAATAATAACATTTCAAGGTTTCTTTTGAAATTCGCTGACTTGACCAATATATTGGATCAAAAGGGAATATGTCTTAAAGGTAGTTATGGAAATATACTTTGCAATTCTTACAAGTAACAAGCCGGCGCACATGAACAAAACTAATCCACTATTTCTCATTTTGATAAAGGTTTTTTTATGTTCTTGGTTTTTAGTTTTTATTTTATATAATGCACATATAAATCCCAAAAATGACGTTATACGTCAAATTTTGAAAGTTTTTTAAGAACAACATAAAAAGTACAATTAAAAAGAAGAACCCATATTATGTTAAGACAAAGCAACCGAACTTGAATGAATGGTTTTATAAAACAAAATTGCTACTGACACAAATGCTTTGTAAATAAAAATAAAACTACAATTTCACTACCTTGTATAATGGTAAATTTATTTTTTATTTACCTATAACATTATTTGAATAATTAAAAAAGGTGAGAAAAGCGAAAAGTCGAACTGTTAATTAAGTAAAAATGTTGTAATAAAGTGCGAGGTAGGTTTGAAAATGGAAATTCATTACTACCTTGAAAAAGTAAATAGGTGAATATGGTAATAGAAATATCCGTTAGAATAGATTGGCTAAACAATAATGTTACTTCCACTTATATTATTTTACAAATATGAACATTTTTTCTTCCCTAATTGATGCGATAAGTACAACATTTAAAAGATACCGACCAGAGGTAGTGTTGGAAATATTTGGAACAAAACTGCCTAAACTTCATACAAAATTATATTTATTCTACATTATATTTATAAAGAATACATAAATAATAATAAATAAAGTAATCCGAACCAATATTGTACGTTAACTGGGACCACGTTATCTGGGAACCCCTATCCTACCTCACGCGCAGGCAAAGCCGCGGAAACTAGTTTATTATAGGAATCTGTCTCAGCAAATATTATACGAAATTAAAAAACGTTTAAGTAATTTAATAATACCATACAAAACAATATTTATAACATACTTCGTAAATTGCTATGTATAATTTTTTGAAAACTGTAAAACTGCTATGGGGCGATTGTTATTCGAAAATCAATTTAAGATTTCAATTAGCAGTGCAATATTCAACATCAAAATTAATTAAACGCGCACATTTGATCGAAGTAATCGTTGTGTCGTCATAAAAAAAATAAATGAAAAACACAGTTAGTTGTAACAAATACTCTATTGGCTTATATTATTAGATATATTTATGTATATGTAGGTATACATAGGAGAAAACAAAATGTTACAGGTGTGGATTATTCTGAATTTTATTGAGCTAGGATGCAGTGCTTCTTGTTTCTAACGATCACAAAACTTTGCCGATTCTTTTGTTCACAAAAATAAAACTCTATTCGAATCGTAACTGGGGTAAGCGAATACCATTAACGGTTACGGTACGTTCCCGATTCTATTACTATTCAATTTCGACCGAACCACAACTGGATCATTGTTGTAGTAGAATATGAAAACGGTTAATCTATAACGATTACAATTCGATTTGATTGCGATATATTGTCGATTCTTTTGTACAATTTGCTCCCTGATCATTTTGTAAGCTCGGGGTGTTATTTACATCGTAGGAATACTTACACATATTACATTTTCGTACAGATTGTTAATCTGTACTAATAAATGAGGCGACCTTTTTTGTAATACCTTACTGATGAAACTACTAAATCAATATACATAGAACTATTACTATTTAATGCAGCGCGTGTGTAGTAAACACTTATTATTATTATTAATAGCTGTGCCCCCGGTTTCACCCGCGTTTAACTTTAAGACATCTCTAAGAGCGAACGTAATATTTAAGTATGTACAACATTTTTAGTTTTACTTTCGTGGGATATTAGTATTTATTGGTTTTTGCCGCCCCCGGATCTAGACAGGGCAACATACAATTGATCATGAGAAAAACATAATTCCCTTAAATTTATTCCGAAATACTTGAATATCTTTCCCTGTGCTTTATTTATTGTGACTACAAACGCACACAGAAACAGTGTGTTTTAAAATGGATAGGTTAATCTGTTTATACAAAAATATGAACTTATTATCAACTAACCGACTAAGTATAAATTTAACTAAACAATAAGAAAAATATATGCGGCGGTGAAACGAAATATCTATCAACCTATAAACTTTAACTTACAAAGTTATTTACAAACCGAAAACAAATACTTAAGTATGAGTATACCGTCAATTTATAAAAAAAAACGGCGAAGTGCAAGTCGGACTCGCGCACGAAGGGTTCCGTACCATTATCTGACTGCCTCGTTGGTCTAGTGGCTAGATAATAGGCTGCAGACCCGGTGGTCCTGGGTTCAATTCCCAGGTCGGGCCAATAAATAGTTATTGGGTTTTTCTGTAAGAAAATTCTCAGTAGCAGCCCGGAGTCTGGAAGGTGGAAGTGTGTACACTCCCGTGCCTCGGAAAGCACGTTAAGCCGTTGGTCCTGCGCCTGAACTCTTTCCGATTGTGTCGGATTGCCGTCCCATCGGATTATGAGAGCTAAGGAAAAGAGAGTGCACCTGTGTTTGCGCACACACTTGTGCACTATAATATCTCCTGCGCAGTTGGCTAATCTCTCTTGAGATTGGCCGCCGTGGCCGAAATCGGTCTGGAGGACCTTATTATTATTACCATTATCTATAAAAACGGCAAAATAATCATGTCTGTTGAATGAGAACCCCACTTAAATATTTATTTTATTCTGTTTTTAGTATTTGTATTTGTGTTATAGCGGCAACAGAAATACATCATCTGTGAAAATTTCAACTGTCTACCTATATCGGTTCATGAGATTCAGCCTGGTGACAGACGGACAGACGGAAGGACGAACGGACAGCGGAGTCTGAGTAATAGGGCCCCATTTTACCCTTTGGGTACGGAACTCTAAAAAGAGAATGGTGACGGAAAAATCAGGTACAAAATCTATACATATAATAAATCTGTAACTGGTCGATGTCTGTACATGGAAGATAAATGAGTAAAACTTTTATCGGGGGTCTTTATAAACACAATAGAACCCAAAACAATGATTAATAAATTTTTTGTCTGTTTGTCTGTTTGTCTGTTTGTCTGTTTGTCTGTGCGTTTGTGCACGCTAATCTTAAAAACGGCTTAACGGATTTGAGTGCGGTTTTCACTAATGTATTGTGGCTAACTTCACTTAACATTTAGTGTTTGTTTTATTTCAATCGGTTCATAAATAATAAAGTTATGTCAATTTAAATATACACGTAGAACATTTATTAAAAAATGGTTATGGTCAAACTGAAAAGAGATTAAATATTACATGTAATTTATACTTTTGCTTATGATTTATCCTATATTTTGTCCTATAATTTTTAATCTCTTTATTAATTTATTATAAGTTTAGTATCCCTACTAAAAATCAATAAATTATTATCTGTAGGAAAAGTACGCGCACCTGTTAGTTGTCAAAATCAAAAAGTTTTGTTAACAATTTCGTGTTTTCAGTAGCTTCGTGTGTTGTTTTTGCATAAAAACTAATATTGCATATATATTGTGTGTATCTTTATGATCTCATCTTATATCTTTCATAACAGTACGCTTTAAGACTGCGTGTGAGCAAGTCAGTTAACTCAGTGACAGTAATTAATACGTAATTAGTATATAGGTGTATAAACAAAGCCTAAAAAACAACTATAACAATAATACATGGTTTTAGAAGTGCTTGCTTTAAACATAAACGGTATATCACTTCTTAAAACTTTAAATAGGTATAATTTTTTCGTAAATTCGTGTTTCTAAACAACGAAATAAATAACAATTTAACGCGGAAAAAATGGCAACCATATTTTGAACTATATTTATTAGCCTCTGGATATATATAAGGAGTATTAGCCACTGGTTATGTATAAGAAGTGTAAATAGAGAAAAATAGCAATTTTGTTCAACATTAAAATAACAGAAATTACTTTAGAAGACCTCATTAATAAATGTAACAAGTATTTCGAACCGAGGAAAAATTTAACTATGGCCTGACATGTATTTTTTATGAGAAAACAAAGCAAACACGAAAATATAACCAACTTTATTACGAGTCTAGAAAATTACAGTTTAAAATGCGATTTCGTTGAATTAATAGTCATTGGTCAGTGATAAATTTACAGCGAATATGTGTTAGAGTAGCTCGCCAAACATCAAAGATTATTACAACGGTCTGATCTGTCACTAAAGAAAGCTATAGAGATAACTAAAATAGTAGTGATCGAACAACAAAATACGGAGTGCATAAATAAAAGCACTGAGACGTCGTCATCACCGTCATCATCTAATGAATATCAAGTGATGAAGGGGGAGTAAAAGGGTTAAACAACACACAGTACAGAATAGAGAAGATGTGCATATTCCTATGAAGTCAGACGGGCAACTAATTAAGAAGAGAACAAAATTGTGAAACGTGGTTATATTTGCCTCATCCCAATATAAACCGAATAAAAGTATTTTGTAATCTCTCAGCTTAATTCAATTGGTCTTTGGCTACATAAAGCTTGCGACAGCATAATCATGAATAGGAAGAAGTAGATCTGTGCAAACATATAATATATAATTAAGTGTACTCAGATATTGATATTATATATTTAAAAAAAAATCACTGCAAAAATAACATAAATAAGATAAAAATAATAATGTATTAAATGTATTAATTTATATAAAATGAATGTACCAACCCATCTTAATATTCAATATTTTAGTTTGTTATAAATTTTGTACTGTAGTCATATTCTTGCTTGCCTTTTAATTGTATTTGGTTAAAAAATATATAAATAATATATATATCATTTATTTACTGCATTTTATTGGCCTTACTCAATGGAATAATGCTTAAGCTATGTGATTTCATTTATATTTTGTTTTTGTTAAATTTGTGTTTTCATTAAGTAATTAATTATATTTGATTATAAAAAAATATATATCTTACTACACCTTTACTGATTATGATGGTTTAGCTGTTTGATTTTATATATGTTTTGATTATTTTAATGATTGTGTAATTATTGTTGGTGGAAACTTAGCTAATGTATGTATATATTTATATATATATATATATATGCTATAAGTGTCATCTCATTTTTAACACTTAACCTACCAGAGCGGTCAAATAACTGCTTTTGAAACTTTAATTAAAATTGTTATATAGCTGCTTTTGTTTGTATATTATATATTTTTTTCTACATAAAATGGCCGCTTAAGCAGCCTATTCAGATGTGTGTCAAGTTCAATGGAAAACATTTGTTTTAATTCCTTTTTTTTGTTTAATTAAATTAGTAGCCTTGGTTAAGTCTGATTTTATTTAGTCTCTGACAGAAGAAACTTTTCCTTTATACTTTATATTGTACACATAAAATAACATAAATCTATAACAAAAACGAATTAATTAATAAATTATCCATACATATAAATAAAATTGAAGTTTCTGTCTGTTATTTCAAAATAACTGCCTGTTTTAAAGGTTATATGGCTATTTACGATTTACCAAAACCAAAGCAATTTTTTTTTTTTTTTTTTTACTGTCTGCATGTCTGTATCTTTTAATCGTCTAAAAATTGAAAAAACCGAATTATTATAAGAACTATTTCAAGATTCCGTTTAGCCTTTATTTCATCAAAATTAGTTGAGTCTATCAAAAGTTATAAAAATACGTATTTTTGTTGATATCTATTCACATAATATTATTACTCTTCCTAACTGATTCATTAACGCAGAGCCTAAACTGCGGGGGTTAGAAACTTGTAATTTTGGCAGTTGATACATTTTATAACACTAAAGAGTTGAACGATTGTTTAGAAACCAGTCATTTTTAAAGTTAGAAGCATGAAATTTAATGAACAAGCTTAAAAATAAATAAAAATGTATTTCAGCGTTTTTGAAAATCTAAATCTAAGAGGGTAAAAAAGGGGTTGAAAGTTTGTATGGGGATTCCGTCACTTTTGGTGTAAGAAGAATGATATTTAGTATTAAAGCTATGCATACGTATTTCGTCGTTTTTAGAAATTTAACTCCAAACGGGAGAAACGGGGTAAAAGCATTAGTATAAAAATTAAAAAAAATAGAAATATACTATTTGAGTTTTTTGATTGAATTAATAAACATGAATTTCAAAGTTTTTAGAAACTTTTATTTTTGTTTGGAAGAGTTGGGTGCAAATAATGAAATTCAAAATACGCAATATCTTATATCAATATCTCTTAGGGAGAAATATACGAACTTCACTATGTTGGTGATGTTTGGATAAAAAAAACATATTCCATTATTGCCATATGTACCACTTAATTGGTATTCCCTAAGCTTATATTATTGTAAAGTTTCATTAAAATCCATTTAGTAGTTTATGCGTGAAAGAGTAACAAACGTCCATACATCCCTTTATTTATTTATTTATTTATTCCATACAAACTTTCGAGTTTATTATATTAGTATGAAGTAGGATTATTATATGCCCTATACTGAACACACATACACTATACTGGATGGGCGAATAAATCGATTGGTAAATGTTTATATCTTATTGATTAAAAAATGATAAAATCCTTATTTTAAACAGTACAGCAGTTTTTTAGTTTATTCGCTACAAACAAACATACAAAAAATCTATTTTTACTTATTTATAATATTAGTATAGATAAAGACCACGCGCGAGCGAAGCTGCGGGCAACAGCTAGTTGCTTAATATAAATCATTAATACCACTTGTTTTAATTATAGCTTTCTTTAAACTTGATTATTGGAAACAATTACGAAAACAAGCCTGTCGATATTTACAATTATAGACACCCGTGTAAATGTTAATTAAAAGCCATTTTCAATTTCTATTGGCACTATAAATTCTAAACAAGTGGATATAGTCACGTGTGAATTCTTAAATATTAACATATAAAATGAATCGTCTACTTTTTATATTATTTTTTTATATATATTGTATATTTCCGTCATGTTCTTTGATAGAACCTCCAAACAAACCTCAAATATATAAATTAGGTTATATTTAAAAAAATATGAAACACCATTTTTACAGGAGTATTGATAATCAATAATTATGCGTTATTCTTTTTAGGTATTAATACTGGCAGATTTGATTTTTATAATTCAGGGGACATAGGTCTTTTTCAAAAGACTACAAGAGTACCTATCACTGTAAGTTTATTTTTAATATATATTGAATAATTTATTTTAGTTACTAATACATATATTTTAAAACATTTAAATATCCAATAGAATTAATATATTCTCATTTTAAGGTACAACCATGCAGAAAGTTGACGTATGTCGAAGTTGCCATTTATAACAACTATTCAACACCTACGGTATCACTGGAGTTTGATACTTTATCTTTAGTCATCAAATACAAACTGTTCCATACCAGCACATCACGCTACGAAATTATGGCGAAGTCAATACCTGACCCTTTCTGTGAAAACCAGCAGACAGTGCAATAACTAAACAACCAACATATTATATTTTAAAATTTATTTTAACTGCTACTACGTACACTATGAAAAACAACATTATATATTTTTTATGTGAATCATCTGTTGGCGCGCCTTCAGGTTGAGATCGATCGATTAGGTCTTGACGATCTCTTATGCTATCATGCCATCCCACTTTCCGCTACAATTTTTAACTCTGTTCTGTGTGTGCCGCGTACTTATTACAACGAAGAATGCTATAATAAGAAGAAAATATATTTATTCTATCAAATCTTATGTTTTTATTAATTATACTCCATATATTTTTATTGGTTTACTTTAAGTTAACTTTAACCATTAATCTCGATGTTACACATCTGCGAAATAGAACGAATTGCAACCTTGAATTTAAGAACTAAATACATACTCAGTATAGTATAGTAGACAAAAATACAGGTGTTCTATTTTTGAGTCTATTTTTTTATTTAAATTAAGAATCAAAAATATGTATCCAATTAGTCAATTATTATGTGGAATGGGATTCCACATTATTTTTGAAAGAAAAAAAGAGTTCCAATTATAATAAGGTAAGAATTAAATCTTTTATATTATCTAAATTAATCAAAAATTGTTTTTATTTTACAATAATTTACTAGTTAAAATATTTTTCTATATTAGTCATTAGGCTAACAAAAATTAAATAAATGGAAACATGTAGCCTAATGTTAATTGTTTAGGAATCAGAATACAAGACGTTCGGTTAGGCACTGACAGTAAATTTGGACATTGTAATAGCTTTTATTGTATAGGAAAACATCATGTGCGTTTAAATTAAGGCAAGCCAAACTCTCCAGTGTATAAGGTGTATGGTGATGTTGATAACTAACAATAGTAATCGGTTATAACTTATATCCAGAGAGATATCAATGTAGGGATGTCCGATGATCATCGATTTTCGATGAACATCAATGTTAGAAACTTCTGAACGCTACCAAAATACGAAAAAAAAACTTCGTATTGTTAAAAAACTCTATATCAATAGCGCAACAGGTTGAAAGGTTCTGCACTTTCAAAATTATTATTTTAACAGTCGATTGACGAAAATAATTTTATGATGTAATGTGTTTCTACGCCCTAATGTCTCACATTTTTAATAATCTCTTTATTTTATTAAAAATGTCGTGTAATATTATGGTGGTTTTATTTATTGATGACGATGTCTGCAAAAAAACATATCGATGTTTTAGCATGACATCGATGTCAACATCGATGTTTTTCTAACATCGGGCATCCCTATATCAATGTCAGGTGTACCGGCTTTACGTGCTTAACGCGGTATGGAACAAAACTGCCAACACACTAATTTCAAGCTACTACTGAGAAATCCTTAAAACAAGAAACCAAAACCATTTTTTTTTTGCCCCATCCGGGATTTTTACTTGCCACTAAATCAACGAAGAGGTTTTATAATATTGCCTTCGATTACATTAGTAGAGAATACAGGAAGTCAGGAAATTTTGATTAAAGTATGTAAATAGAAAAGTAGAAACTATGAGAAGCACTATAATTTTTATATTTATTATTAATATATATATTACGCTTACTAGTCACGAAATGGTTTAAAGCTCTAAGGTTCGAGAGCTTATGTAAAGGAGAAAAGTTTAAGTTTGGTAAAGTTGAAAAATTGTGTCTCGTAAAAGATTTAGCGATAGAATGACATTACATAAAACGAATAATAGAATGACATAAAACGTATTTTCTTACGTAGGACGAAATTTTAATGGATATATTTAAATGAATAACAGAAGAAATAAATCAACAGCGACAAATGCTGGAGGCGGAGAGATGACAGTTTTGTAGATATACAACCCTCCCAGGGACCAGGATTTCGAAGATTTAACCTACGTCATAAAAAGTAACAGTACCACAATAGTAGCACGTAGATATTAACCGAAAAACGCTGGTTCCTTTCCGAAACCTGCAGTTGTCAAATATGTACCAACTTGAATAAAGAGCATGCGGCAACAAGATCAGGAGACCAGGTGGCGTTTGCCCAATGTTATCGACTGTACCAGTCTCAATAAACATACAAGTTGTGTTAATTATTGTTTTCATAAATCAAGATTTTTCACTTATTATATTATAGCGATAAGTGAAAATAACGTGATTAATGAAAACAATCATGAATACAAGACTTTTAAAATTTACAATTAAAGTTACCCTTGTTAATGTTAATTAATAGTCATTTTCATCTTTTACTGGCACTATAAATACTACACAAGTTGATATAAATTCATGTGTAAATTCTTAAATATTAACTTATAAAATGAAATGTTTACTCTTTATATTATTTTTGTGTATATATTGTGTATGTCCGTCATGCTCTTCTACAAATAGTCCTCAAATATTTAAATTTGGTAATATTTAAAAATATTGTTTTACACCTTCTTTTATAATAGTATATATAATAAACAATGATGTGTTTTTTTTTAGGTACTAATGTCGGCAGACTCGATTTTTATGATTCAGGATACATAAGCGTTTTTCAAAAGACTACAGCAATACCTATCATTGTAAGTTTGTTTTAATCATTTATTTTAGTAAATGATATATTTAAAAAATAATTAAATATGTAATAGAACTAATATTTTCTCATTTTTAGGTACAACCATGCAAAAAGTTGATGTATGTCGAAGTTGCCATTTATAACAACTATTCAACACCTACGGTATCACTTAACTTTGATACTCTATCTGTGTCCATCAAATACAAACTGTTCCATATCAGCACATCACGCTACGAAATTATGGCGAAGTCAATACCTGACCCTTTCTGTAAAAACCAGCAAAAGGGCAATAATTAAACTACCTACATATTATATTTTAGTTTTACTATGAAGGACAATATTATATTATTTTTGAACTTGAAATTATGTATATTATAAATAGCAACTTTTTGGCGGTTGTGAGCACAAATGCCATGACGCTCTCTCATTCTGTCATGCTATCTCTTCGCCACAGTTTTATTGGTTTTCTTTAACTATAAATTATATAAGCAACCATACATTAAGATATTACACATCTTCCAGGCATCTCTAGACGGCCCCATTTTTATTTATTTAATGTATGTAATAGCCGAGATGGCCCAGTGGTAAGGACGCATGAATGTTAACCGATAATCTAGGGTTCAAACCCAGGCAAGCACCACTGAATTTCATATGCTTAATTTGTGATTATAATTAATCTTGCTTGACGGTGAAGGAAAACATCGTGAGGAAACCATCATGTGTCAAATTTCACTGAAATTCTGTCACATGTGAATTCCATCCACCCGCTTTGGAGCAGCGTGCTGGAATAAGCTCCTTAAACCTTCTCCACAAATGAGGAGAAGAGGCCTTAGCCCAGCAGCAGGACATTCACAGGCTGTTACTTATTTTATTTTAAAATAAATGCTACGGTTATCTTCGAGAAAAAAAAACATGAAGATGAATTAATCAACTCGCTAAGCTTAGAATTGGTCCACCAAGAAAGAATAAAGACGACAAGTAAATTTTATATCTAGCTATTTCATCATATATATGACGTAATTTGGCACTTAAGTCTGTTTAGAGTAGAACGATTATTAACAACGTAATTAATAATTAAATATAGAAACAGTACTTTGAAATAAAACACAAATTTTGGGACATTTTTTTCAATTTCAAATGTGACTTATAATATGTATCCATTTCAATTCAATCATTTATTAATTGATCAATTTTGTGTATTTCAAAAAAAAGTGTTCTCTTATTACTAAGGTAAGAATTAAATCTTACATATTTATAAATTTTATTTTATTGTATTTAATTAATTAAGAAGTCAACGTTATATATTGAAAAAAAAAAGTTATTGCTTATAGAAAAATAGTTAAACAAAATCAATTAAAGGCTAACTTAACATTCAAATTAAAAATCTCTAATTTTTTTAACTTAAATAAAAAAATACCTGAATTTTGACATTAAAATAAATTACTGAATAATGTTATTATGAATCTGTAGATCAAAACTTTAAAAAAGAAATATTCTATTAATACAAACAAAAATAAAATACCTATAATTTGTAATCATAAAAAATAAAATTCTTATTTTCATAACTTTATAAGAATATAATATTTCATTACCATTTTTTGATTTAGTTTTAAAATTATCTTTTATTTACTCGCAAACGTTGTTAATTTATTTTAGTGTAACTTTTATTTAATAATAATAATTTTATTTATAAATAATACATAGTGACGTGTAGTAGTGTAGACCTTTGTGCAAGCTCGTCTGCGTAGTTACCCACTCATCAGATATTCTACCGCAAAACAGCAGTACTTGGTATTGTTGTGTTCCGGTTTGAAAGGTGAGTGAGCCAGTGTAATTACAGGCACAAGGGACATATCATCTTAGTTTCCAAGATTGGTGGCGCATTAGCGATGTAATTGTTGGTTAACATTTCTTACACTGCTAATGTCTAAGGGCGTTGGTGACCACTAACCATCAGGTTGCTCATATGTTGGTGCGCCTACCTACCTATAAAAAAATAAACTTTCTTCTGTTATATAAACAAATAAAACATAGTCATCAATGATATAATAAAGATAAAAAGAAGATTGTCAACTTTCCACATTCGCCTTTATTGTGATGTGAAGTTTTTATATATACAAGAAGAATTATGATAATTAAAACGTCATTCAAGATGAAAATGTCATTTTAATGCCAAGTTATTAACCTTTTTATGTTTTTTAAGGAAATTTACATATATATATTAAAATTATTGTCGTCTATTCAAGTTAGAAATGTAAATCTTATTGTTTACGATAATTCAGTTCATATACATAAATTTTAAGTTACATTATTCAAAAAATTTATAAAATTAACTATGCATCCTCTACGAGAACGCGCTTGCGACGAGCTGCTTGAAAATCCTCTCCTGCGCACTCCTCCGCCAGAGCCTGAACGACCTCGTCCTCCACGCATCCGCAAACCCAGAGAATTTAAACTTGTTTGTACTACTAAGATCATATATATATTATAACTGTATAATAATAACGTAATCTGCCTTAATAAATAATTCGTGCCTAAAATTTTAATTTTAGCCACCAAGATTCCCGCTTTTGTCAAAAGATTTCTACGCAACCTGGTGTAATCATCAGAAAGAGGTAATGAAGTAATAATCGGTTTTAATTGTGTTCATTTCGCATAATTATATTAACTGGATTCTAGCACGTTTTCTACATTAAATGTCCAATGTAAAGTTGCCATTGTATGTATGCTTATCAAGTATGCCTGTCTCAGAACTGAAAAGTCATCTATAAGTTAAATGAAAATTAAAATAGATTTATTTTAGTATTTATTATAAAGAGACGGAAATTAATCTTAGATACAATATGTAGTAGAGCAAAACAATAATTAGCTCGAACATTACCCAAAAATGCGCATATTTAGACTATACGTAATATCAATTTTGTAACTTTATAGTTACAATTGTCAAAACATAAAGTTGATGATCATCCACCGGAACTGTTTCCTGAACTGTACCTGAAACCGCGTCGCCTCGACTATTTCGCACGTCAACTTGAGGAAAATATGAACGTTAACAAAGAACTGCTTAAACGAATTAATCTTATACAGAGGACTGGCGTGAGTAATAATATTACATAAAATTTTAATATTATTAGTTTAAAAATTTTAATTATTGTAAAATTACCCCAAAACATATGGTAGGTACCACCCATTCATCATATATTTTACCGCCAAACAACAATACTTATCGTTAGTATTGTTGTTTCGGTTGTATTGGTGAGTGAACTAGTCTAACTTGAGGCATAAGAGACATAACATCTTAGTTCTCAAGATTGGTGACGCGTTTAATGCTGAGAGCTCTCCTCAGGGAGCGAAGGTAATTTCGCCCCCCCGCACTCCTCGCTAGTGCGTACGGCAGCTCGAGGCCATCCCGGCTGCCGTCCTCTTCAGGGCCGTCTGAAATAGGACCCGTGAGGCCCCCACCTCACGCATCCACGGCCCCAGGGTTACGCCCTATCTTTTAAGCTCCGGGCGTCGGGGCTGTGCGAGGGCCGAGACGACGCCGACGTCGTCTCCACCGAGCAGGATCGACCCTTTTCCGTTCCCGCTCCGCTGCCTCCTTCTGGACCATGACGGTTTCACAGAAGGAGGCTACAGCCCTTCACACCGATTCCCTGCGGAGCATCGCCGACACGATTGCTCGCAGGGACAGGTCTCGTCCAACTTCACGGACCAGGATCTCCCTCTCCGCACTCCACGCTGGGCACACTTCCAACGTGTGCTGAGCAGTGTCCCGGTCCGCACCACAGTGGTGGCACATCGCCGTTGGTTCGCGTCCGATCTTACACAGGTACTCTCCAAAACAACCGTGACCGGTCATTACCTGCGTAAACTTACAAAACCTTATAGTAAGTGGTCACCCCATTCCAGTTCCTATATAAAAACAATTATAAAAAAGAAGACAAGAAAACATATCAACGGAAGATAATATCAAAACAATACTACATAGAGAAACCGATTAAAATTAGTAATGAGACTATTTTTCTTAAAAGGGATTCGTGGATTGTTGGATGTATCCTGAACCAACTGACACGTACAACAAATTGCTGTGTAAGCAAAGACAACGAGTGCTCGATGAAATACGAAGGCAAAACCATTATCTGTACTCAAGATTACTAATAGCGGTTAGATATTTTAAAAGTATAAACATATTATTAATATTAAAATAAGAAAAAAATAACATGACAATTCGACAATTAATTGAATATATGTTTTGTGATTGAACCAATTTAATTAGACACAAGAAACATAACATCTGAGTTTCGACGGTTAGCAATTACATTGAGTGACCACTTAGTACATATAATTTAAAGAAGATATGTATAATATTTAACGCATAAAAATGATCCGAAATGTAATTTTATTTCAGAGATCAGAACAACCTCTTACGAACGAACTGGAGCAACTTTGGAAAGACACAAAACATAAACTTATATTAGGAGCTTCGTAAATAACTACTCTTTGATCTTAATAATTTAGTGTATTTATAGTATTAACAAACTGCTTCGTCAGGCTAGTGGCTTACTAATTTCCTCCTCCTCAATTTGATCCTAAGATTCAAATCCGGGTCGGGTCAGTTACAATTTATTGTGTTTGAGTTTAAAGTAGATTGCCTACTGTTTCTCTACAGTAATAAAGACAGCACGCAACACCATTGATCTTGCATCTGTATGTCAAATTGCTATCCCAGAATCCAGCCAACCCATCTGGATTATGAGTGAAAGAATAGGTCTAGTTTCCGTTGAGAATAATCGCCAAGACCAAAATCGAGTAAGAGAACATCATTATCATAACAAAACATATCGCTTTTTAGGTTACCATTTATTTTATTTAAAACTGAAAAAATTGATCGTGACATCAAGGATCCTGCGTTCGATAAACCTTTCCACGTGCAAAGAACCAAGTAATTATTTTCATTCGTTTAAATTAGTTAAATCTTTTCTCCTACGTCAGAAATGTATTGTTAATATACCAATATTTCTGTCAAATTATAAATTAAAACATGAAAATTGCTATTTTAATTATATAGAATATGTATTATGTGTTTAATGAACAATATATGTACCTAGGCCCGAAAATAAAATGTGTTTATAGACTATTTACCTTTTATAGGGTGTCGATGGAAATATGGGTCGTTGGTGGTTCTAAGATCGGACGAGTTATTATAGAACTATTTACGGATATGGTACCGAAGACTTGCCAGTTGTTTCTTAGTCTAATAAAGGGGGACGCCAAAGGACACGCTTATATGGGCACCAGAATATTTAGGTTTTTAATCCTGTAACTCAATAATTCACGAATCTACTTCCTGTCGATACATTTATATACAGCTTTACTTATTGCCTTTATCTCGAAAATTCTTATAATCCTTTGATTAAAAGTGTAATTTACGTAATTCCAAAATGTATCCTATTACCATTCTATTATTTTTATTTAAATAATCATATAGGGAAATGGTCAAACGCGAAGGGCAAATAATTTAAATTAAGATTGCGTACGATAAAAGCCCAAGGGGTAAGATCAAACCTTCGACTTTATTATCTCACCCAAATATTATATGACAATGTATTGATTTCCATATAATTTTCTTTGCGTTCACAAGCAAAAGGAAGGTATTTTCATATTCAAATTTATTAAGGATTCTGCAGTTTTAATATATATATTTAGTTATTGTTGTTAACAGAAATGATTTTTATTTTTTTAGAGTCGTTCCTAATTTATATTGTCGAGGAGGGGACGTCACGAAAGATAACGGTTTTGGTACATATATCCCAGAAAATATCACTGAGCCCATGGTACCCGAAAATTACCGACTTAATCACACTGTACCTGGTAAGTTAAAGTAATATTAAAGTTACCCTTATAAATATCATAAAAGTAAAGTATAATAGATATTCACTTTGTTTTTTTTTTTTGCTTAAAAGCCGGTTGGCTTATTGGCCGCCTCATGATCAGTGGTCATCGCAGCCATAGACATTGGCATTGTGAGAAATATTAACTATCCCTTTATCAATGTTATCAGGTAGGAACCTTGGGAACTAAAATTTGACATTTTTTTTTATTGCATAGATTGGCGGACGAACATATGGGCCACCTGATGGTAAGTGGTCACCAACGCCCATAGACATTGGCAATGTAAGAAATGTTAACCATCGCTTACATTGCCAATACGCCACCCACCTTGGGAACTCAGATGTTATGTCCCTTGTGCCTGTAATTACACTGGCTCACTCACCCTTCAAACCGGAACACAACAGTACTAAGTACTGCTGTTTTGCGGTAGAATATCTGATGAGTGGGTGGTACCTACCCAGACGAGCTTGCACAAAGCTCTACCACCAAGTAAATGACATCCATTGTGGCTGTAGTTACACTGGTCTGCTCACCTATTATACCGGAACACAGCACTGTACTTAGTGCTATTTGACGGTACAATACGTTATGAGTGTAGGTCCTACCCTAGGCAGACTTGTAGAGATCCCTACCTAACTACCCAAGTACTTATTACCTTTTTGATTTTTAGGAAATTGAAAAGTTTATTTTAAATTAATTTAATACCTACTAACATTCACAGGTGTTCTCTCAATGGTCGTGACACCTGATGATGAAGTGTATGGACAATTTAATATAATTTTTAAGCCATTACCACAATTTGATGGTAAACATGTTGTTTTTGGTAGGGTAAGTTATAAATCCATTCGTGCATAGAATAATGCCATATGTTTATTTATTTATCTAGGAAAGCTGGCAAATGGATCACCTAATGTTAAGTAGTCAACTTCGCCCATACCCATTGGCGTTACAATGTTAATTACTCTTTTGCCTATGTTTTACATTACAATTATACTTTCTCACTGACACTTCAAGACGGAACAAAGAAATACAAAGTATTGATGTTTTAGCTTAATGATTGATGATCATTTGGAGAAATAATCAATGAAGTGTTGGTGGTACCTCTCCATTAAGCCCTACCACTGACTGGCTGACTTTATCTATGAAATTCTTAAGTAAAGCTGCAAAATAGTAATGAGAATATAATATAATAATTTAAATATAATGAATCATTATTTTGACGACAATTTTTTTCAAGTTTGATTTACCTTCACCTGTAAGGTTAATCAGTTCCAATCAAACGAACAAGTTGAAATTTTGCAGCCACTTTTAATGGTATACATAGCAATACCATCTAATATCCTACATTTTATTCGTTTAAGTATTTATGATTACTTTAATAAAAGCTTGTTTTTAAAAGAATTTTCATTACTTTTAATTAATACCGATATAAATCCTGCAGATAGTAGCTGGTCCGACCCAAGCTCTGGAGCGTATTAGTGCTCTTGGTCTGCCTCTCGGCACTACGACCTCGGACTGCATTATACGGTACTGCGGATGGTTCACGCGCTCAGGGCAGTATCGTGAGGGTAATCCTACTACTATTAAATTTCCACCAAGACGAAAAGCCAAGAAATAAACTGGCATTTGATTTAATTATTCAATCAACATAATGGATAATGTTTCTTTGTTGGTCACATGTTAGCGAGTATTTAGAACTAATGTATGAGCCATTAAAAAATCTATGAAAATCAATATAAAATTTTATTATAAGTATGTACCTACATTTAGAAAATAAATTAGAAAATGTAATGCACAATACGACACCGGAGAATCGATCGGTCGCATAACAATAATAATACTCAACAGTCACTGATTTACAAACGAATTAGTCACCAAAATATTTTTTCTTCGATGTCGTCACTCTATTTTCACGAACAATCCACAGGAAAATATTAGGGCCAGAACCTGTAATAAAAATTACTCTTATATATAAAAATAATAATAAAAATAATTGACTGATTTGTGCGTATTTTATTCAGTCACATATAGTTCATCTGATTCAAGTTGAACCTTTATAGTTGTACCCTCAGTAAGCTCCAAATCAGTAAGATCAATATCAGTTAGTTATACAACTAACTGATATTGATCGTGCTCGATTCATATAGTTTGATTATTTTCATGTTATTATGTCTTATGTCATATTACTTTGGTGTAACGCTGCAGATATTTAATCTGTTTTGATTTTAAAAAAGAAAACTATCTGGTCTATAAGTAGTATAAGGGAGTCTCAAGCCCCAAAAGTATATAAATGGCTTGAGTTTTTTTTCAGGATGTTTTTAACAAAATAGGAATACTTACAGTTGCATCACAACAAATTCACAACAATGTTGTGTTAATTCACAAAAACTATCTACTATTATTAAGCTTGTATTAAGCTAAAACATTATTTTAAAATTTACTCAATATAAATCCAATATACTTAGTTCCAAATATGAAAATGATAAATAATATTTTAAAAAACGGTACGGTACGGTTGAACCTTTTATAAGTTTTAGTTCAGTGAAATTGCGGAAAATATCTTACCATAATCAATGCTACAATTATGGCTACAGCTCCCACGAAAACCGCATCTTCTCGCAATAATTCTACTGTTTTACTGAAACAACCATCCATGTACATTGTTGTTGGATTTTGAGAATACTTGCAGTCCTGTCGCTGGAAAATTTAATATATAACATATAACTTCTACTAAATTCAATATGTACAAAGATATTGTTAAAAAACGATATTACTCAAGTAGTTGTTGCACTTGACACCTGCAATCTTTAGAAAGACACAAATTTATATTTGTAATATGATATATGTATATTATCGGTGGATACTTATATGCTATCAGTCTTATCACATTGTATGTTTCCCTAAAAACCTAAAAGAAAATGGCGAACTCACTTTCCCCGGGTAAATTTCTCGACAGCAGCTCTCAGGAACATTATCATTCCAGTCCTTGTAGCTGTTTACACCGCAGCACTGGAGGTTGGTTTGCGTCTCGTCCCACGCACGCGTATACTCATGCCTCACTCCATAGTTGGGGATAGAGGCGTGCATCTCTCTTTCCAGGGTCGTGAGTACCTTCTCCCTGAACACGAACAACAGGATACCGCCTACCAGCATTACCACGAACATGATGAATACCAATATGTAATACTAGAAATAAATAAGATTATTTCGACAGAATAAAAAAAATAACACACACTATTAATAAATCAGTATTCAATCAATAAATAGGAAATTATAAATCATAAAAAACCTAATTTTAGAAAATGAAGCGTGGAGTAGTTTTATAATTAATATATTTTACAATATTTTGTTCGAGGGATTTACAGGAGTGTACTGGTCCTGTTGATCCCGTAATAGTCAGTAAATCTGTCGTTAACGTACCGTAAGTAACATGCACTTGACTTCTTTAGCTGCTCCACAGCAGCCGAGCAAGGATAGCACCATCATCGCAGCACCCATCACCACAACTACTGCCACTGATGCGATGAACATATTGTTGCTCATGAGTGTGCTTGGAAATGACCGTGACACCCATACCCATAGACCGATAGCCAGGGCTATCGCACCCCCTACCTAAAATTATTAAAGAACATGTATGGGTTTTTATGTAATACATAATAAAGGATAACATATAATAAAGGATGAACTCTTCCTAATTTAATTTGTCATTAATTAATAAAAGCATGTGCGTAAACAATGGTGCACTCTGTCTCAGGCGCATGACCTGCCAAACTGCCAACTTCCGTCTGCGACTTCTAATTTCAAATGTGCAATATATTTTATAGAATATATTTATTTAAATATTATTGTAACTAAATATTTAATCTTACATAAAAACTAATGTATAAAATAATACGTAATATTAATTAGACTTATATATATTATATGACACAAATACTTAGTATGTTCTATAATCAACTATCTATACATACAAAGGTCAACACATTAGTGACCACCAGGGACACTTTCATACATCTCCCGCAGGCGTCCATAGCACCGCCCATTGCCATCGCCGCTCTGTAATTGAACAGTTGCATCATTAAATTAATTGATTAAAAGATAAATACGTTGTAACAAACAATTTATTAGAGTGTTTTGTACTTAACTATAAAGTACAAAACACATTGAAAAATGATAATTTCGAATATGGATAGAAATAATATAAATGCGAGGACATTTATACTATTCCAAAATAAAAACATAACCTTGGAAACGTCCGGTTAGTGTAGAAAGAGGCAGAAAACACATTACATTTTGGTGACAAATTAATAACAATGTTATTTATTAACTAACATACCTTACTTTTATTTATGTACCTTAATACATATATTTTCTTATAAAAAATCTGTCATTTTCGAAAAATAAAAGAAAAATTATAAACGAATTTCATATTCAATTACTTAAATCACGTATACCACGGTTTCTATTTTGTTTTACATTACATACCTCCAATGAACTTCACGTCTAGTTTTGCTTTTTACATGTCGCGAACACGTTTTAGTGCCTAAACTTAAAATATCTTTCATTATTATTCAATAATATAAAAATATAAATACTATTTTAAAATTGTAGCTGTTGCATTAAGTAAGCAATTTTTACATCATGTTTTTTTTTAAACTACCGTCAATAAATTTTCATTTGGTAAATATTTTTTTATAAAAACATCCTTTAATTACTTTTATTTTAAATAGTTAATCAAACAGTGATACAAGCCCCTTATAAATGTTCCTGTCTTAAGGTAACGAAGAACAGGGAACAAGAAACCGTATGGCTTCCGGCAGAGTAAAATTGGGCCACATTATCTCAACCCGTTAATGTTGTAAGAGCTGATTAAAATATATTTTTTGCGGTAAGCATAGCGCCTAACAACTCGTATGGTGGCGGGGAAACGCATTCTCATGGAGGGTGGTCAAGCAAAAGGCCACCCGTTCACCGTTCACCCATCTCAATACACATAACTAAGTTAATAATAGCGTCAAACTTTTGTCCACCTTAATGTTGCATGACATGAAGGCGGTAATTGAAAAAAAAAAACAGAATATAATAGTATATTTGTTTGAATTTATATTCAGTAGTGTGATCTTTTACTCGCACTTATAGAGATCTACTATTAATTATTATGACTCAACTTGTATATAACCTATTCAAACAAATTATAGACGATACTAAACGCATATCTACACGAGTATAGAATAATTAATTATTTATATTGTAACTTTCCATCTTCCTGTTCTAATACATCTTCTATAGATAAATCGTAACTTTATTAACTGAAGTCAACCAAGATATTAGATATTATTATATGTAAGTATAGACCGTGACTACAGGTTCTGCGCGTTGTCTAGTGAAAGTAATTTTCATGTACACTGATTTTTTTTCAGAGCAATCATTCCAATTTGGAAATGTATACTCACACAGTGTCACACTAACTTGTGATACCAAGCAAATCTGCATAAAGATATATCGAAAGAACTATCAAAGTATCTAGTTCAGACTACAAGTGTGCCTTAGTTTTGACCTCACTCATACATCGGGCAAACTCTACGAGCGTTGCAACCTTGTAGGGTTTGCACGGCACCATCATCAATCAAGTAGTGTGTACCTATATTTTTTAATATAATACTGACTTTTGTATTTAATGACCGTAAGAAACGGGCAATTTTGTTAACTTTGCTATTGTAATTTACACAAAAAAATATCATCTTCGACAAATTGAACAAGCATTTACTTTATATGACCGTTGAACCATGAGAGTTGATTATTCTCAAAAATGTCTGTTAACACTGTACAGTGTACAGTTTGCTTGTAATACCGTGTGGACGTGAAGATTAAGAGACTATTGATAAGTACATCGATTCTAAATGTACGATGTAAATTCCCCGTATTATGCTTGATTGCCTTAAATATATAAATAAAACAAAAGATTAAATACTCATTATTTGATATAAAACTTTTCTATAATGCTCTATTTGAATATATAATAATTTTACACTTAAATAATTAATATAACACATTTGTTGTGCCTGCAATAAGTGTAGGTAAATGTGCCAACTAATAACAAGAAATACTTAATTATATTTATATATAAATAAACAAATAGACTTAATTTCGCGTTTGTAACATGATCATCTAAACATGCATCAGCAAAAAGCCGATAAAACCCAATCTTTGCAAACAAAAGTGACATAACGTGAGCGACACAGTAATTACTAAATTAGCGATGGTTTCATTTTTGTAACCACTTTATGTGACGCTCGCATGTATGTCACGACTCACGCGTAGCATTACATGTACATATGTAGTTATGTAGGCAGTATGAGTGTTACAATAGTGGCGCGAAGGCATGCCACTAAGCGCAATGCGCGGACGCTGGCCTCAAGGTGATATGGGATATCGCAAGGTTCATCTGATCCATTCTCTTGATGACCAAGTGAAAGTTTTATCTATTTCAACACAAACATTTGTTCAGTATTACACTGATTTTTAAGTTAAAAAGTATAACTTATTTGAGTTTTATTGTATTTTTAATTTATTAATATATTAAGCGAAACTGCGTATGAATGGGATCATATTAGTAAACAAAACTTTCTTTTAACAAATATAAGAAAAACGACAATAATATTCTGATGTTATGTTCGTTTTTAAGCTAACATTGATAAATATTTACCTTGTAAAGAAATACTATTGTACCAGTAAAATCCAAGTCAACCGTCGTCCAGTTTCACTTAACCATCACTCTCAAAAACATTTTGATACAACAATAACGTAAAATCTATCAGCGTAAGTTCATTCACGAATAACTTAAACGAGTCGGCCGCTGTCGATGTAAGGAAAACAACTGGTTTGTGTTACTAGTTAGACGAGCAACGCCCCACCAAGCATCGTGCTTAAAACCAAGTTCCAGTGGTACATCCACTTGTTCAAGCGTTTGGATTGAATTAGCTAATCTATAATAACTGCTCCGAACTCCAATGTAGGTTCATAATATAAATTATTAAATTATATTAAGCATCTATCGGCTGTGATTATGTATAAAATTAACCAACATTATGTATGTACTTAACAATTACGTACCTATTTTCAATATTGTTTTCATTAAAATTTTTAAACAACACAGAACAATTTTAATAGTTTTTCATAAATTGAAAAATTTATTTTTGTATATTTTGTCACTATTTGATATTTATTAGATAACTAATCTAGGTTCTATGAATCTGGGTTCACATCAGGCGAATAAAAAGTTATTAAATGTTTCTTTAGCAGTCCAAATTTTGTAAAATGTCAGTCCTGGTCCCGTAACTCGTAAAGCAGTTGAGCATGTACCTGGTCTCTTTCCTTTCGCGTCGGATTGCTTTCCCATAAGACTATAAAACGACGTGAAATGACATATTTATACTAAATATATCAACTCAACTTCTCATGCGGATATTCTTGTGTTCATACAATTTAAATAGTCTTATTTGAGAATAAAAACATTATGGATTCATTGTTTATCTCAAAGATGATAGTATTATATCTCAGTATGTTTCTATATCTCAGTAGTTAGTAATTTCATTAGAGAGAAGTCGGACGATTAGCAGACATATTTCATTAAAAGCACCATTTTAAAAGAACTTAATTCTCTACAAATTCATTCAATAAATTTTCAATGTAGAAAAAGTAACATTCTGTATATGTTCCACGGCTGTCCCACCCGTACTTTTTGAGCTTATTCCACCACACTACTACAGTGCGGGTTGATACGCATAATAGGGCATACAAAATAAAAAAAAAAGTAAATAAAGTTTCTTTTATTAGCTTTCAGTTAATAAACGGTTAATTCAACAGAAAATTAGTACAAATGTATCGAAAGCTGATGATTTACATAAACAGAGATACAGTGACAAATTACGGATAGTTGAGCTTTGGTTTAAAAATAAAAAAAAAACATTTACGATTACAATTTTTTTTGGCAAAACTACTTGTTATTACAGAAACTTAATATTATATCTTTAAAGTTTAAATTGTATTTAAACTTTAGCTCAAGCAGTACTTGCCGACAAAGTTATTATATATATGTCGAAATCAATATATAAATACCTATATAAAGTAAATAATTGGTGTGATCTTACGTATGGTATACAATCTTTACAGTAGATAAATTAAAAACACCTCAAACTGTATGCATTTCGATATTTAAACGATAAATAATAATAAATATATTACACACTTTGCGCTAGAAATACAATTAATACACTTATACAAGCTACACTACAACACTTGGTTATAACAGGTGTATAAACTGAATAAATTAATGCATGAGAGATACATTTTCTAGTTTAGTTTCCCCTTAAATTATAACATTTATGACAAATCTTTGTATATCAAACATTTCACTGTGCAGCGTGTCACAAATAGTGATATCTTCGACATGAGTATTATGTATCTTGAAAAAATAAAAGTTAAGAACCATTTGAATTTACAACTTAAAAAGTTAACTAAAAAAAAAAATCTCCATCACCGATATAAAAATTTCTTGCATAGAAAAACCTCACAAAGGTTCATGGTAAATTATTCAATTAAAATAATATATTAAACATTGTTATTTTTCTTAAACATTGATTATTTTTATATCATATATATAATCTTGAGGCCAAGCTATTATTTAGTATATTGTAGGCAGGTTTTATCGGTTAGTAAGAAAATAGTACAATGATTGACAAGAAACACAAAAGATGAACATCATTTATATAAAAAAAGTTGCAGTTTTACAAGAGACATGCAACAACATTCAGATAATTCGTTGGTATTGTTACATCCAAGTTTGAGCTTACTGATCTATTATTATGTGAATAATTGAGCTACACTATCCATAGTTGGTTTTTTTACATTTAACACATTCCCTGATATCTACACGGTTATATCATGTAAATACACAAGTACAAAAATTTACGATAAATATACAGCTTTGTTAGTTAAAAAAAAATATTGTGGCTGCACAGTTTAATGTTACTTAGTAATCACATGTCACTTGTTTGTCTAACAACTCTGTCTTTGACGCAAACGCCAGTTTAACTTCGATAAGATCCACTAACTCACCTGACATGAAATGATCACAATAAAGTATAAAACCTTTAATACCATAATTAAATTCTTTCTGATTCAAGAAACAATGTTTAGAAGAAAATCTTCGATTAGATTATATCACTAATAGAATACTTTAATGAAATTCGTAATTCAACATATTTCATTACAACCAAACTTTCCAAAATATAATAATGTACATATGATATTTAATCATTTGAAGTCACATTTACCATAAGTTATACTGGCAGTTTTCATAGTGAAAGTATTCAATAATATGTACATTAGACAGAGATGCAGAACACTGATATTAAAAAAACTTATAGAATGGTAAATAACGCGCAGTGACGATCGCGAGGCGCGTGGTATTGGTGCGGAGCTCGGTGTCGTCAGCTGGGGGTGGCGGCGGCGGGCGCTTGGTGCGCAAAGAGCGCGTAGTGCGCGAGGTGCGCATCGTAAGCGTCGTGCGCTTCGTGCGCGTCGTGCGCTTCGTGCGCGTCGTGCTCCTCGTGCGCATCATGCGGAACCGCCGCCCCGCGCCCCTACGGCCGACGGGCCGGGAAAGCCGCACTGCCTGATGCAGCTGGAAACAACGTTACGAAATTATTATGAATCCAGATATTACGTGTTGTAAGAGTAAGATTGATCAGTTATCTCTTTAACTGGACTTACCTTGGTTAGGGTATGGCAAGCAGTTAGACTTCAAAACTTCTTCATGATTACCATATGCACAAAATTTGACTACAACCGTATTAGCTGAAATACCAGTAATTTCTGCTTCATAAAACTGAAAAAGAGATGTAGAAAATTATTATTAAAAAAAAAAAAACAATAAATGTATTTTAAGCAATTGAGCAGAAATAAAGATCCATACATTATTATCTTCCCAATATAGGGCAAGGCAACGATCACCAACTTTCCAATTTATATCAGCAACACCAAGCATGGCTCGAGCTTGCTCATTCACAGCTGCATTCTGGAAACCAAGTAAAGATCCTGGCAAGAATGGTCCTCCAGCGCGCATTGTATTAAATTCTTGGGGCCGAGAACCATAACCATACTGACGTCCACTGAAGCCACCCTGAGTCCCACTCATATAGTTCATATTTGAATAGATGGGGTTCTGTTGCGGCTCCATATATCCATTATGCTGTTGCTGCTGTGGTGCTGTTTGTTGCTGCCTACGTTGGTACTGCTGATCCTGATACTTTTGCACATCATTGCTTCTCCTAAATGGTGGTACATCCGGCATATTCTGATTTTGCATATATGACTGTTTCGGGGGATAAGCTTGTTCTGGATAATTTTGATAATTTCTACCAGGCGATAGTTCCTCACTAGACCGTGTTTGATTTGAAAGTAAGTTTAAATTAGCTGTAGCTTCAACTAAGTTATCCATGGGGTTTACATTATTACGGAAGCCAGGTGGCTGATTCATATTATTGTCATTGAAGCTTCCTTCATTCCTCATATTAATTTCAGGATACTGGTTGTGAGGCTGATATGCATTGTTATAATGTAAATTCATATTATTTAAATATATATTAGCTGGCTGTTGTTGTTTATTCTTTTCATCTAACTTCTTTTGAAATCTTGGTGGTTTTTCATTCTGTGTTTGGTATTTTCTATCCTCTCTGTGTGAATTGTGGTAATTATCATTAGAATAGTGGCCCCTATCTGATCTATGCCTGGGGCCATCATATCTAGACCCATGTGATCGAGAGTGGTTTTTGGCACTGTTTCGGTCTCTGTTTCCATACCCTCTATCACCTCTATCTTCTGGAGGTGTGTTATATTCCCTGCGACTATTCTTGTCTTTATCTGGTACATTGGGCAATTTATCTTCTAAGAAGTCGAACAATGAAACTTTTCCAGATGGTTTAACTGGTATACCATCTTCATCATTAATATCCTTGTTTCTTCCTTTTCGTTTTGGTTGATCTGGTTCTTTCGGTTTCTCTTTACTTCTATTTTCTGAATTGTCTCTTTTCTGCAATATTCTAAGAGCCCTCTCAACATTATTCTTTGTATATTTGAGGGCATTTTCTGCCTGTTCCTCAGAGAAACCAGCATCAACAATTTTCTGCACATTTGCATCTAACAGGGGTTTAGTTCCTCCTCCAAACACCTAAAAAGAGGTATAATTTAAAATAAAAGAAAATTCAAAAAGTCATTTTGATGACTGATACCCTGAAAAATTTCCAAATTCTTACTTTTTTGACACCAGACATTCTCTGTGCCTCTGCAATAGCTCCTTTCCTCTGGGCTTCAAATTCGGCATTATCTTGTTTTGCTGCTTCCTGCAAACTCTTAAATTGTTTGTCTACAGGCAAAGCTTCCAGTCTTTGTCCAAAGGCTATCCAAGGAGGCGGACCACCATCTACTCCTATACCACCTGTGAAAAGTATAATGTGCTTATTTTTATACAATACAAAAAATGTTATTTGTATTATTATATTATTTTGTGATATATGAAATAGTGTATCCTTTCTATTAAGAAAAATTATTATATGAGACATAATACACAATTGATGCTGATGATATATTTATATGTATAAGTTGCAAAATTAATTACATACTATAATTTAATACTCGAAATAATATAAGAGATTAATTTAACAACACAAAAAAGTTAATGAAAATCTAATTACCAGTCTGTACTACCAGTGTGTAAAAGTCACAAAAATTACAACAGAATTAAAAGTCACAAAAATTATAAACAGTCAAAGTTTTAGGCACAAGTAATACTAATATGAAACGATAGCTCACCCCTTGTATGTTTAGCTAGACTACGATTAAGTTCCCATTTTTCAATCATGAGAGAAACTTTTCCTCCCAAAACTGATATAACAGCTGGTGTTAGCCATATTACTCCATGACAGACTTCTAGATCCTCATTCTTCAGTAGCAACTTTGTTCCGGGTGGTGTATTAATACTAAGACTTGAGATGGGACTTGTTTCTAGGCCTATACATGTTGATTTTCCGTCATGTAACGTCAGCTTTAACATCCGAGGGGCAGAAGTTGATTCTTCATTGGCTTTAGGTGCAGCTACATTTCTGATCTTTTGAATTTGAACAACTATTGGCTTCTCTAATTTAGTTGGGTCTTTAGTAAATTCCTCAGGAAATGCTGTGTCGCCAATATCTCTCAAGTCAAACTGAAATATTATTAACAAATTACTAACTTTATAAAATATTGAATACATTCCATTCATAATTTCTAATTGGAAAATGAATGAATAAAAGTGAACTACTACAATACTTACATCTAAAGCTCTTCTGCTTAGGATATTTACATCTTGTATTTGACCATTTTCGCTAATAATATCAATACCATCTTGACTTAAGTGCCTAAAAGAATAATCAAAATGTTACACGCGTTAACAGTGAAATATAATAACTGCTTTCCATAATTATATTTCACTTACCATCCCAAATCTTTGAGATTATCTCTGAGTGTCATGTTTTCATTTGTATTTAAAATATATCACTAATTTAACGAAACTGATAAATAAAACCTCTCAGACACACCGAATCCCACTTGTCCATTTGTCAAACTTTTTTCTACAGAGTAAATCCACCATGAAGTAGACAACTAGACAGGTCACAGATAAAAAATAAATATTGATTCTGATTAATCAACCAACTAAATACAATAATATTATTTGTAAAGCAAAATATAATATATATTAAATTGAATAAGTGCTTCAGGATAATGTGGGTACGTTATTAACAGTAAAAATGCTGTCTGCAATACACTGTAATATATATGTATGTTTAAAGTACGAATATTTAATCTTGAGTTAATAATTATCTGTTGTTTGTTGACTAAGTTCAATGAACTTTTGGGCTGTGACTTACGTTAACAGTCTAAAACCTTAGATAAATATATTATATTTTTATCTTATTATTTGATAAGTTTGTACTTACACCGCCTTATATTATATTTTAGTCTTTTATATTTTGTCTAAGAGTTAAGGTGCTCTCTACTATGTCTTCGGTAAGGTTGTTTTTATTACTGTACATATTAAAATATGTTTGTTTACGTATATCATTTATCAGAAAGTGTAATTATTATTTTCACAGACGCATATATTCAATGTCGAAATGACTTGCGAAGGGTGTTCAGGTGCTGTCGAGAGAGTACTTAACCGATTAAAAGGTCAAGGAGTGGATAACATCTCAATTTCTTTACCAGATCAAAAAGTTATAGTAACTTCAACACTAAGTGCAGACCAGCTGCTTGAAGTAATAAAGAAAACGGGCAAGAAAACTAGCTATGTTGGTGTACAATAAAAATAATAACCCTAATAAAATAATGGCATGTTGAGAGAGTAAAAAGTATAGGTTAAATGATGAATCCAATTGTTAATCAAAGAAAAATGTTATATATCATCCTCATTTAATGTTTCATGTGGATAGTTGTTTGTAAAGTATATTATATTGTTGTGTTTAAAAGAGGTATACATTTTTTTTGTATTATATCTATGCAGCTTTACATCATTTATAAGTATCAATTAATCATTATATATTATTAATCATTGTCTAAAGTATATGAGCCAGTATTTTTATGAATAAATTCTTTATTTTTTATATATTTATAATTTAATTTTTAACATAATATATTATATCATATAAAATATGTACTAATTATTGTTGGTTATGACATCTTCGAGTGAATTCAATCTTAAGTCAACAATGTCCACTGCTTCATGAAGAGCATTCAAATGATCAACAATGGCATTTACAGTTGGTAGTACATCAGCACAATCACATTCCTTTATTTTACTTATCCCACTTGTATAAGTTTTATTTAAAGTCTTTATTTTTTTAATAAGTGGTTCGTGCAATTGTGTTTCATTTTGACTGATGGTTTTAAAGCCGCTATTGAGAGGAAAACTTCTTTTACGTCCAACCCATTCTATGGTGCCACTAGTGTAGCAAACATCATCACTTCCAAGCTTGATCATACCGAATATTTCTTCATCATTTTTATCTGTTCTGGTAGATTTATTTAAAATAGATGGTATTGTATATGTACCAGGGCTTGGTGGTACACGTGGAATATGACTAATATGTCCTACACTGTATGAAGAAAAATCACCATGAGGTTGCGAGTTTGAACTATCATTTCTTGCTGAATTATTTAAAGTGAGCCTTGAAGAACCATGATCCTGACTCTGCTCAATCATAGTGCCATGTGCATTAGGCCCAGTTTCTTGCAAATTGTGATTTGTTGAGTCAATACTTATTTCTGGTGCATTATCAATATGCACAAAAGTAGTCACAGGATACTTTGTACTATGATAGCATTGATACCAAATCTTCACACCCTATTTGGTGGATTAATTTTATTATTTTTTAATCTAACTTTAAAACTGTCTATAGATGGAGGATATGTTTAGAGAAGTCACAATTATCTCTGAACTCTAGTTTTTGAAGTTCTATGGCATAATTTGTTTTTGTCTTTCCCAATGACAGTTCCTGAATAAAATGGACAATCATTTTTGTTTTACTTATTTACAAAAAAAATTGTGTTACACTAGTTACTAATAAAACTATACTACTGCTATCTCTTTTTGATAACTTGAGTTCTATCCTTTTTTATTAAACTAACTTTAGAATTCTGTGACCTAGTAGTTGACACTGGATTTTGTTCAACATTTTCCTTCGCTTCTCCATCAAGTTCAGTGAAAATTGTTCTCCAAATAAAAACCTGAAACAAATAAGAATAGCAAAATGTTTACAGTTACAATAACAGTAAGATTGTAAATTGATTATTTATAATTTGAGAGATATTAACCAATTTATCATCACCGGCAGATGCAAAACTTTTTCCACTTGGAGAAAATGCAACAGCATTTACTGGACCACTGTGACCACTTAGTGTAAATATTGGATGTCCTTCCAACAAATCTAATATCTACAAAGAATAAACAATACATGGTGTTAAAATAAAAATATAAAAATAAATTTCTAAACAATTATATGAAAATAAATTCTTCTTAATAAATTACCTTCATCTTTCCATCCTTACTTGAAGTCAAGATATAACTTCCACTAGGATGGAATGTCAATTGTGTTATTGCTTCACTGTGGATACTGAAATTAATAAACATAAAAATATTTACTACATTTTAAATTGATCAAAAATTTGGTTAATTCTTTTCATGACCAATAATATATGTAATACCTATAATACTGTACAAGATTATGGGTTCTAATATCATAAAGTTTCACATTTCCATGTGATGTACCAACAGCAATATAACAACCAGATGGATGCCATGCCAAATACATCCCATGACCTTTCTGATCTTTATATGTATGTATACATTCTCCACTATCAGGGTTCCATAATCTAGTTGTCTTGTCATCAGAACAGGAAGCTATGATAGAACCATCATGAGACATACAAGCTCGTCTAACCCAGTTTGTATGCCCTACAAATGATGCTAAAAATTTATGTTTCTCACTTGACCATAGTTTTACTATTTTATCATCTGATGCTGTTACTATCTGTAAATATAGTACATAAGTGGTTAAAATTGTATGGTATTTTGTCATTGTGCAAAGTCAGATGTGTTAATATTCACATTCTCACCTTGGACCCATCTGGACTAAATTGAACAGAGCGCACTGTCTGAGAATGTGCTTTAAACATTCCTGTACTTCCTGTAACAGTCGGAACCCAGAGCCTGACAGTTTTGTCACGGGATGCAGACGCCATATATTTTCCTGACGGTGAAAAGGTTACATCCATTACCGCTTCATCGTGGCCTTGAAATCTATAACTTCTCATAGTACCACGTAGATCCCAGAGCTAAATTATTATGATTTCAGTATGGTTAATAAGTTATGACGTACAAAGTAATGAGTAAATAGTAATATTATATACCAACCAGAACGCTGTTATCCAAAGAACTACTAGCCAATTGCTTTTCATTGGGATTGTAGAACAAGGCTGTAATACTGTTGCGATGTCCTTTTAATTGTTTTTCTAACGAGGGTTCTAAACTTGTAATATTATTATTCATGTTTGTAGTAATGCGTATGTGTTCGTTAAAGTATAACGGTTAGCATTCAATTTTAGGCTATACCGAATTCAAAATTTATTTTAACAACTATGAAATAAGAAAATTCAAACTGACAAACTTGTTATTCAAAACAAATGCCATAGACAATTATTATCCTTTTGCTGCGATTTTCTGAATCGACCTTACTTTTTTTCAATCATTTAATTAAAATAATTTTATGCCATGTTTTTTATAACGTTTTTTCTATAACAATAATGTTTACAAAATAAAAACATTAGAATAATTGCCAATTAATATACAGTGTCGGCAACGCATGTTCACAATACTACATTGTATCTTGGTATCTGTGCAAGAATTTAAGAAAAAAAGATTGGTTATGGATTTGGACAATTTTCAGAAACATTTTTGTGCCACACGAGGTATTTATTGTGTTTTGAATCTGGATTTTATGATCTTTTGCAATTTAGCAAATTGATCGCCAATTTTATTGTGCCATTAGTCCTTTACATTATTCTGAGTTAATAAATAACGTTAAAATTCCTTAACATGTAATAATTATTTTTTAAGGTAGTTGTTCACAACCAAGACCGGGTGTATGCCATAAAAAAGAATATTTAGTTTATACATAGAACCTTGATTTTTTAAATTTAATTTCAGAATAAAAACTTGTTGAATATGAAGTGAAAGAACATTCTATGGGGATAAGTTCAACAAACATAGTAGGTACGTAAACATTACCAGCTGTGCGAATAATTCAAACAAAACATTTCATCATAATAATACATTTTTCTTTATTTAAATAGTGTTTAGTCATTTTGTGATGTATTTATGAAATGTTACAGCAAAGATGAAAACTGTTGTTAATTATTAATTTCGTTAATGCATTTATTTCTATATGATGTAATTCAAATTCAGCAACATCAAGCTACAATGAATGTCGGAGCATTTGGTGAGAGGGAGGTGGCTCTCATTGCTGAGGAACTGAGCCGTGCTGTCGAACTTACTCTAAACCCCACTGTGGCACATGATGCAAGGAAACAAGCCTACACAGCTTGTGAGAGGTAAAATAACAAAATAAATATTATTTTGTAATAATGTACTTAATAAATTTCCATAAGCATTTTTAACAGTGTCTTATAAAAATTATTCAGTTTCAAGGAGAATTCACCATGGTGTGCACAGGCAGGTCTTTTACTTGCCAGCGGAGCCATGTACTCGCCAGTTGTAAAACATTTTGGGCTACAATTGATGGAACATACTGTGAAGTATAGATGGACGCAAATAACTCAAGCGGAAAAAATATTTATCAAGGTATTGTAGATGTTTGATATTATACTTAAAAATCAAAGATTTTATGGCTTGTATTGCTGTAATTTTCAATAAATAATTAATTTTAAAATATATTACCATTAATTGTTTGTGTAAATATGTTATAACATATTTAAATTATTTTGTAGGAAAATGCAATGAAGTTACTGTATATGGGTGGATGGGAAACAGGTCATTTAAATGATGCATTAGCTCGAGTAATTGTGGAGATGATCAAGCGAGAATGGCCACAACAATGGCCAACCTTGCTAGCTGAACTTAGTGATGCTTGCAGTCAAGGCCACCTTCCTACTCAGATTGTACTACATGTTTTCTTAAGACTGGTAGAGGATGTAGCTACATTACAGGTAATTGTTAAAATCAGTTGTATAAACATAATTCACTTCATTATCTTCTATCATTTTCAAACTATTGACCAAACTCAGATTTACTATGTAAAATTTTATTGCATCATCGGCTGTCATTAACAGTTTCCATTCTAATTACCATTTAGATTGAACTCCAATTAGTTTATCAGACTTTAATCAGCAAGTGGAGCATTTCAGAAAGTGGAGCTTAGTTTTGTAGACATTCTTTATGGTATTTTGGGTAAACTACATAAAAATGTACTGAACCCAAATAATTAGAATAAGGGATATGACATGTATTGTAGAGTTTTCATTTAAAATCAATTGAAATGAGTATCAATAAATTTCTTTCAAAGCATTACTGTATACTTTTTACAATACTGAGACAATACAGAATTAAAGTAAAAGTTTTTTATTTAATATTTTCACTTTGTCAATGATTAATTGACCTTAATATTCAACTGAGACAAGAATATGTAAAATGTGCCAAAATTCCATGTCACTTAATAGTTCAGTTCACTAGATGAAAATATGACATTATTCTTTACTTTCAATCTTTAATTATACCGCCTAACTAAAACCACCTTAAATTTATGTTTGGACAATAATTATCCAATATCATCTCTGTTGACATTAATAAAGCTATGCCACAAAAATGAATTCACGCATTCACACGGTATTAGTCAGAATAAATAAAATAAGCAAACAGTTCATATGAAATAAAGAAGAAATATATTATTTTTCAATAAATTTTATTCATTTATCGTAATTGAAAACATGGTATACTTTTTATAATATTAATATTATTTTCTTCTTCTGTTCAATTTCTTAATGTTTTCTCAATGACTTGATATTAATGTGTAATATAAGACTTTATGTGTTTAATGAAGATGTCATCACCTCATTTTTTTATGTTTCATTATTAAAATCTTAGATTTTAATATATTTGTTGATTTTGAATAATAAGAAAACCATCATATTTTTATTTAGACATTAGAACAACACCAGCGTCGTAAGGATATTTACCAAGCACTGACTAGCAACATGGCAGAAATATTTGCATTTTTTATGCGTCTCATTGAGCTGCATGTTCAAGAATTTAGAGAGAAAACTGCTGCAGGAGATTATGTTGGTGCATCCAGCAATGGTAGAGTTGTTCAGGTACAGAATAAACATTTACTTACCATCAATTTTCTATTCAATGATATACTTGTTTCCGTTTCCGTTTATGTAATGATAGATTACAATATAATTTTATTTTTGTAAATGTTTCCAGGTTGTTTTGTTAACATTAACTGGTTTTGTTGAGTGGGTGTCAACAAATCATATTGTTACAAACAACGGGCGGCTGCTACAAATCCTTTGCATTCTGCTTAGTGATGACGTTTTTCAACTATCGGCTGCTGAGTGTTTGCTGCAAGTCGTGAACAGGAAGGGTTCGGTGAGTATTCCTTATTATTTTATGCCAAATATACATACATTCGATTTTTAAAAATCCCAAAAAACATTAATAATTTGTTGATTCTTCTTTAGCATTTTATTCTGTTACTTTAACACGAACTACATTAATTTTTATTTCTATTTTCTAGACTAAAGAACGTAAACCATTAATGATATTATTTAGTGAAGACGCAATCTCATGCATTCACCGCGCCGCCCTGCAGGGCGTTGCGGCAGGTGACGAATCCCACTACTTGTTCCTAAAGAAGCTCTCACAGGTTTGTTGGAAATGGTAACATAATACATAATGAATACTTCACCTAATATATAAAGAAAATAAAAATCAAAACATTTCATTGATTTTATAAGATTACATTAAATAAGTTTTAAGAAAGTTGTATGTTATGATTACTATTTAACATGATTAAATCACATAGAACCCAAATATTCTCTGTAAGAATATTTGTGTTTGTTCATTGTAAAAAGTTTTATTAATTGCATATATGCACAGAAAATAGCATAAGCTGATTTTTATCATAAGGATGTACTGATACATATGAAAATAGGGATAATGTTTTTATCACCATTTCTATAATACTAAAATAATCAATAATAGTAAAATAATTGAATAATACATAAAAATTATGGCGAAATTTTATCTTGCAAATGAATTGAATCATTTTTATTTTATATATTTGTACATTTCTTCAGGTACTAGCTGGACTCGCCCAACAGCTGACATCTCTCTGGAACTGCACCACGAGTGTGGAAGCTTGGCTACCAGTGCTCTTAGAGACAATGTTGCTACTGACGTCACACCCATCCCTTACATTAGCTCAAACCGCAAACACCGTGTGGCTGGCTTTCCTTAAACACGAACAGATATCTAAATTACCACATGTGCTGGCAATGGTTCCAAGGTGGCTACAAGCAGCTGCACCTAAAATTCTCAAGGTATATTAATATTTGTATATTAGTCTTAAACATTTTAACTTTCATTGAAACTAATTATAACAATTATATGATATAGTAGTTGTTGCTATCAAAATTAGTTAGTCTCAATTTTAGAATACTTTTGCACAATCTCCCAGATTATATGTTTCAGCACCCTCCATTTTTAATACAAAAAAAAAAAGTTATATTTCAAAATTCTCAATTTAATATTTTATATAATCAGATATTTTTTGTCTGTATGTTAAAAAATTAAAACTATTCCGTTCCTAGAATTATAGAATAGCATTTTAGGAACGAAACAGTTTAGTACTATACTGTGACTGTCTCCAGGTGACGTATCCATCGTCGCGGGTGAGCGGCCTAACTGACGCGGTTGCCTACGCTTGCATGGACTATGATAGTGAGCAAGAGTTTGCTATTTTCTTCAGCCGCAGTCGAACTGAAATGCTTGAAAGTTTTAGGTGAGAATATTTCATTGATATATTTCGTTTTGAGTTAATTTTTGAAAAAAGTTAATATAATTATTGTTTATCACAAAAAAAAATTGTTTGCAGATATTGTATGACAGCAGCGCCGCTAGTCACATGGGCCTTTGTTGAACAATGGACGCAAACAGCTCTAGACAAGGTGGACTCCTGTCCACTGCAACTAGACGTAACACATCCTTTACACGTGGAATGGGAGGCATTAGCTCAGGTACGGCCACACTATATCAACATAATAGTAATATAAAAAATAAATAAAGTTCTCGTTATATAGATTTTTCAAATTTCATATTGTAGATTGAATTGTGATGAAAAATTTAAAAACATGTAACAGTCTGATTTTTAGCAGAATAACAAATAAATCATTTATAGAAATTTAATTTTTTAATTGATATTAATAAATATTGTTATATTAAAACCCAAACACTATTTGAGAAATATTTATTTCTGTAATTATTTATTAAACATGTAAACAACAAACAGCATCCAAATGAATATCCATTTAAAAATGATATTTCAGGTCCTAGACGTAGTCCTGTCGCGACTACTGCAGGCGGAGCCACGGCCCAATGTAGCGGAGGGCCTGCGGCTGTTGCAGCGCTGCGTGACTAGTGAGCCTCGGGCGCCGCTTATACTGTCGCTCCTGCTATCTTTCATTTCGGCGCTCTTCGTCTTCCTCAGTTGCGCCTACAGCCAGCTCGCCGGTTAGTAGGGGACGAATCTCCCGCGCTCACTCGCAAAAAGTAGCATGAAACTTTGATCAATAATGTACTAGATTACCGACAAGCGCTTCATAAACGGCCCGAAAAATAACAATTCGATTGTGGTCTTATTTCAAATTAGTATGGTCCAATCATAACGGCATCAAATTTGTGCAAATAACCACCGCAATGGCGTAAGTATAATGTTGTGTCTGTAATTATCTGCTTTATTGCTAACGTAATTAGGTTGAATTTGGAAAAAAAGTTATCGTACATTTCTTATCTCTTTCTGTTATTCATGGCGTAAGATCCTTAACATCGTTTTCTCGATTTTATGGTACAGTCAGTCGGTGCCGCACTTGAGTATTGTTTCTGTTCGTGAAGCGTTATGTAGCAATATTGTTGATCGAAGATACAAAATGACATGTTTGTAGGGCCGGGCGTGGGGTCGGCGGGCGCGGAGCTGCTGCCGCGCGTGCTGGACAAGATCTTCAAGGCGCTCGTGTACGAGGGCACGCCGCCCGAGGGCCGCGCCTCGCGCAACGTGAAGAACGTGCGCCGCCACGCCGCCGGCCTGCTCGTCAAGCTCGGCTCTAAGGTACCTGTACTGACGCCAATTCTCTCCGCACTTTACACAATGTTTCTCTATTCTACTCTGCTACTGCTGGAAACCACATCTTATACTTTTTTTTTTTTTAATACATAGGTAGGCAGACGAGCATATGGGCCACCTGATGGTAAGTGGTCACCAACGCCCGTAGACATTGGCAGTGTAAGAAATGTTAACCATCGCTTACACTGCCAATGTGCCACCAACCTTGGGAACTAAGATGTTATGTCCCTTGTGCCTGTGATTACAATGGCTCACTCACCCTTCAAACCGGAACACAACATTACCAAGTACTACTGTTTTGCGGTAGAATATCTGATGAGTGGGTGGTACCTACCCAGACGAGCTTGCACAAAGCTCTCCCACCAAGTAACTTATAGTCTATAGTACTAGTAGATTACGATATGCTATGCTATTTTCGTTATGTTAGTAATTGCAGCATTTTTAATGGGCTTCATTTTTCTTTCATACAGTTTCCCTTGCTACTCTTGCCCGTGTTTGGACGACTGCACGAGTTATGTCAAACGGCTCTCGCGCGGCCCGACCTCAGTGCCGTCGAGAGTGTTACATTACAAGAAGCCCTGCTGCTGGTTTCCAATCATTTTTGCTGCTACGAACGCCAAAGCGCCCTCGTCGCCCAGGTAAATTCCATATTCACATAGACAAAATACAATTCGTTTTAAATTTCTGCCTCACGCGCTCCTCCAACTCGCCAGGTACTCGGCGACTGCAGGGAGCGGTGGGCGGCTCTGAGTCCCCACTTGCAGTCCGCGGCGGGCCTGGCGCGCCTCGTCGGGTTGGACGCGCCGCCGACCGACGACGACCCGGAGCGAGCGCAAGCGCGCCGCACGCTGCTGCACGCGCTCATGCTCACGCTGGGCGTCGTGAAGCGCACGCAAGTACCCGCCGACCCGGACAAGGCGTCGCGGGGCGGGTTCAGCGCCGGCGTCACCGCGTCCGGGAACCCGGTGTGGCGCAACCCGTGCGGCGCGCACGTGCTGCCGCTGTTCCCCGCGGCGCTGGCGCTGGCGCGCGCGCTGCACGAGCTGCACGCGCCGCACGCCGCCGCCCTGCGCCACGCCGCGCACGCGCGCGCCCTGCAGCCGCCGCCCGCCGAGCGCCGCAACCTGCTGGGCCTGCGCGACGACGCGCCGCCCGCGCCTCTCGCCACCCCGCAGGACAGAATGCAGAATCTGCTGCACACGCTTCACGACAATGTAACTTTAATCGATATTCACTTTATTGAAATGCTTATACAATTTAGTATCAGAAGTCGAACGAATATAATGTGTCGTGTATCGGTAGGTGTGTCAGCTGGTGGGCGCGGCGGCGTCGTCCCTGGGCCGCGAGCTGTTCGGCGCGGCGGGGCTGGCGCGCGCGCTGGCGGCCGCGCTGCTGGCGGCGCCCGAGCGCCTGCCCGACCACTGGCTGCGCCGCGTGCTGCGCGCCGCCCTGCGCCCGCTGCTGCTGCACTGTCCGCCCGCACACTACGCCGACGTTGCGCTGCCGCTGCTGCAACATCTTGCACCACTCAGTTAGTACTTCGCCATACCTATTAATTATTTCTCGATATTATGATTCAGTTAAAAAGTAAGTAATATTTGCCCAAAAACTCACATAAAATAACAATATTGTTATTAATTTAAGCAGTGAACAAAGATGACTCATCAATAGGATCAATCATGTATACAAATTAATACTAATATTTCTTTACAGTTAATCAATATTATTATTGAATATTCCAGTGCTAGTTCACCTAAACCAACGCTGGGAATATGTAACGTCACTGTATGAATCCGGAAAGTTAGAGGAGGAAGGCGGCAGCGAATCTCAAGAGGTTCTCGAGGACATGCTTGTGAGACATCTGACGAGAGAACATCTAGAACTACTCAAGGTTACTCTTTATTAATTTCGTTGAGACTTCCAAATTATGATTGTTTCATGATATAAAAAAAAGTAAATGAAATATTTTATATGTGTGAATATTTGTAGGTGTCTCTAGTAGAAGGCGGTATGAGCGCGGAGCCCTCGACAGATATGGACGACGAAACCCCTCCGACCAACCCGGGTCGCGCGCCCGAGCAAGTCTCGGAACTCGGCGCCATCATACTCGCCGACCCGATCGCAGGCCCGGCCGTGTTGCACACCGTGAGTTATCTCAGTTGATTTTCATATTTTTTTATCATTAATGTATACAAATTTTAATCTATTCTTTTCGTACTATGTATTTACCAAATTTTTATTAATTTATACTAAAAATAACTACAGATTCTCCGTGCCCTAACGTGGAATGACTCGACTTCGTCGCTGCGCGCGTGCGCGCTGGCGCTGCCGGCGCTGCGTGCGGCGCTGGGCGCGACGGGCGGCGCGGCGCTCGGCAGCAACGAGGCGTCCGGCGCGCTCGCCGCCGTGCTGCACGCGCTGCGCCTGCACGGCCAGCACGACGCCAACCAGGCCGCGCTGCTGGCGCTCGCAGTACAGGTGCTCGCTCTAAACTCCATGTTCAGTAACTACCCTCCGTTACACTCGTAATCGAACCGGAACGACCACTCACTCTGAGACATTTCACACAAAGAATTGACATATGAAATGTGAATGACGTAAACGCGTAATAATAAACAAATTAGTAAAAGTATTGTGCACTCGTCGTAGACGTACGAGGCTCTGCGGCCGCGCTTCCCGGGCGTGATGGCCGTGCTGCGTGCCATCCCCGACGTGGACGCGCACGACCTGCAGCGCCTGGACGACAAGCTGACCGCGCATCCCAACAAGCCCGCCAAGATAGACAAGAGCAAACGAGACCTCTTTAAGAAGATCACATCTCGAGTTAGTACCCTCCTAATTACAAATAAGATCACGAAGCAAATCTTTACGCATGATTAGGCAATAACGCCTAACTATTATAAAAACAAATTTTACATAAGTGATAAATATTAACTAACCTATGTAAACTCACACTATATCTATAACTAACCCGTTATTTCTTTTAATATTTGATCTCCTCTCCTTTTAAAAACCTCTTTTTTTTATTCAATATCAAAATATGAACATGAAAATTAGTCAAAATGCTAATTGGACATTTCTTGATACTAACTTAATGAATTATCATGATCATAATAATCAACCTATTGTTTCATATAAAGATAAATTTTGTGACATTACTTAACTAAGTTACTATACTCTACTATTAAAAAATATCATCATATGGTTATTAATTGATTTATTTCAGTTGATCGGACGAAACGTAGGACAGCTATTCAAGAAAGAAGTGTTTATATTAGATTTACCCAATATGAACACACCGAAAGAAAAACCTCGAAGTGTAGTCGAAGCGGCCGAAGGCGCCGGCCTAGAGAATCTATTCAATCCGAACGCGCCAACTTAGCGAAAACGTGCTCTAACGTACTACTAGTTTTAAATTCTTAATTTATAAGTGGAACCACGCGAACGTGACGACGAACGTTTATTTTTTTTTATCTGTGAGATATAGACAATTTATAATGAAATGGTTATGCGCATTGAATAAAAACGTATTATTTCTTTTACATCTATTTTATACAAGTAAATAATAAATGTTGTGTTATATCTTATTAACTAACCGTTCACGGTCGCGTGGAATCCTTGCATCGAACAATGCGCTAGCCATATCCTACTCGCAATGTAAAACATTTTTCTGTGAATAATATTCATTTACATGTTAATAAATTATATTATTAAAACATTTTTAATTTATTTTTTAACTTATATCTTTTAAATCTATTGCAAATTCTGTTACGATATGATATTTTTAAACTGCATTGCGCATCAATGGTTACGTGTACTGTTAGAAAAACAAATTGGGTAAGTTTAATTTATAAGGTAAATAGTCAATACTTATAAAAATCATAAACAATATCTTTCATTTTTAATAGATATATAGGACTAGTTGGGCCCGCGGTATCACCCGCGTATAATTAATAAAAATATAATGAATAAAAATTAGCCTAGAACCTTCCTCGATAAAAGGACTATACAACACAAAATAATTTTTAAATTCGAACCAGTAGTTCCTGAGATTAGCCGAATCAAATAAACAAACTCTTCAGCTTTATATATAAGTATAGATTATATACCACCCACTCATCAGATAATCTACCGTAAAACAGCAATATTTGCTATTGTTTTGTTTCGGTTTGAAGGGTGAGTGAGCCAGTGTAATTGCGCTTTGGCGATGTAAGCGATGGTTAACATATCTTACAATGCCGATGTCTATGGGTGTTGGTGACCACTTACCATCAGGTGGCCCATATGCTAGTCCGCCGTCATATGGCATAAAAAAAAACATGTCTTTGACTCCACTCCAAAGCAGACACGTCTCTTGTTTTTTTTATAACTATCATTTAGTTTTCTTAGCATTTTCCGTTTAGAACGGCTCATTGTTTGCACAGATATAGCTCAAAAGTAAAAGTTAATACAAAAAAAAATAAAGCATTACATGGCTGAGTGCAATCTATCGCAAAAAATCCTCTGAGTTGGACACGAGGGAAAATATTTTGATACGTAATAAAAAATAATTTCAATAAATACTTAATTTATTATATTACTCATAAGTGTATATTAATTGAACACCAACGTCGACGTTCGATCCGTTATCGACTATTTCAACTTTGTTAGAGTTGACGTCAACATTGAATATTGAGTCATTCTCCAACAGTGAGCATTTCGTCAAATAATCACCGGCGATTGGTATTTTCCGAGGCCCGAGGACTGGATCCTTATAACGCCACAGTTTCAGCGAACTTACATCTGAAATAAAAATTAATACAGATTTAGCAAAATATATTCAGTTAATTACTAACGGCCTTATTTATAAACGTTGCTTAGTTACTGTTTAGCTAAACACTGATTTGTCTCTTTCTGTCATTATTGATTTGACATACGAAAGAAGAAGACAAAATATTGTTTAACTAATCACCAGTTAAATAAAGTTTATTAATAAGGCGGTAAATATTTAAAAAAGGGAGGAAACGTAATCCATCTTTTTTTAGACGACTGCCCAAAAATTGAGTGTAAAAAATGAAAAAATAATAAATGGAGTTTGTGTTTTTCTATCTTCCACTATATCTTTTAAATTACTGAACAGATTTAAGTGTATGTGGTTTCTTCAGAATCCTTAAATGATCTCAAGTGACACTAACTGATAAATTCATTCATTCAGCCTTTAGAATAGCGTTATGGTTAAGTGTTATTTATTTGTAATGTTGATTCAAAGAAGTGAAATAACTTTAATACATATAAGTCCTGATACAATTTGCTGCTGTTTAGAGAATATATGTAATTGAATTCAAAATGTTATTAACTTTTAACATGGATGACGTAGAATTTTTGTTTTAAATCATCTGCAGTCTTTATTTTTAAAGAAAATAACTATCTTTATTTCGCTTGCTTTTGGCAAATACATTTTGGGACTTTTTTTCTGGGCAATAATTTTCGCTTATTCCTGTGTAAAGTGCAATATGAGCTTTGCTTTTTCGGGTTAAATACAGACTCACCCTTAATAGCCTTGACTTCCTTAGCGACCTTGGTTTTGAGTTTAGTCACCGTGTCGCCGTCGGCGAGTCCGAGCGAGAGCGTGAACAGTCCGGAGCGCGGGGTGGGGTTGGCCAGCTCGAGCGCCACGCGCTGCTCGGCGAAGAAGCTGACGTGCGGCTGTCCCGGTGCACAGTCCTCGCGAGTTTTCTCCGGTGCTTCTGGACTATCCGTATATTTTATTTCGATGGATTCCAACTGCAAAAAAGGAAGTTGATTTGATATTAATTATATTTGAGACGGTTTGGAGCTTATGTAATAATGACTATAAATGCACAATTTCCTCTAACATAATATGCATAAAACGTTATCTTTTACTTTACAGCACGAGATGAGCCATGTTTTTTTTTATAGAATAGGTAGACGGAGCGTCGTATGGGCCACCTGATGGTAAGTGGTCGCCAATACTCATAGATATTGACATTGTAAAAAACGTTAACCATCGCTTACATCGCCAATGTGCCACCAACCTTGGGGACTAGATGTTATGTCCCTCGTGCCTATAATTAAAATCGTTCACTCAAACCGGAACACAACAATACCAAGTACTGCTGTTTTGCGGTAGAATATCTGAGGAATGGGCGGTATAGTAAATACAAATAACCAAATAGAAAGTAAGCTATTTTTGCCTGGATGTTAAAGAATAATCTTTAGTTGAGATATATTCTCTACTGGCTCATCTCGATCGAAGCGACTATGGTATGAGAAGCAGCGGCCGGCTCACGTCGAGCGCCTGCAGCAGGTAGGCGGCGTTGTGGCGCAGCACGGCGGCCTCGTCGAAGGGCAGCGCGCCCAGGCGGCCGGGCGGCGCCTCGCGCGACGCCTGCACGAACGGCATCACGCGCTTCATGTACTTCTTCAGCTCCGGGATCTGGGACAGCTTCGTCGATATCGTCTTGTTGTCCGGTAGACCCGCCGGCTGGAATTATTTTTAGGAATTATTCTTTGTATCGTATTCGATCAGTACTGATTTTTATTGTGTTGTGGGCTCGATCGTGGTGTCCGATTATGTTGACACTGGCACGACTAATATTTATTTTCTTATAATAGACAAAGTTTTAAGACTTCGATTCCTGATACTATTTTTATGTTGAATATTGTTCTTAAACAGTAAAATATAGTTTAATTATGAACTATTAAAAATCAACACATAATAATAATAATAAAACTACTAACAAGAGTACCACAGTTCACAGATTCCGGTTAGTTACATCAATATATAAATAAAATTACAAGACAGAAATACTTGCTATTCTTAACTTAATTTTGATTGTATGAGCAAGACAGAGATGAGATGTTTTTAGTCAATTAAAATTTCATCTATAAAGAGTAAGTTTTAAAACTTCGTTTAACTTACCCCGTTGAGTTCATCCAGAGTGGTCAATATAATGTGTTGCCACTTCGGGTACGCTTTGGCTACCCAAATGATGGCTTTGTTCGGTTTGGGTTCCTGTTTAGCAACTTCTCCTTTCTTAGGCTTTTTCGTAGCGCAGTGATTCTTCAGATAGATACGGAAGGAGTGGGCCGCTTCCATTAAGTAGTTGCTGGCTTTTACGGACGCCTCGTCCACCTCGCCCGCGACAGGCCACTGTTCGTGAAGGATGCTTTCTTTCTGTAAAGTTTCAAAATTGTTAAATTAATTTTGTTTCATTCAACTAATAGGAAATAATTAAAGGTCACATATATATTATTCATACAAAGTCATCTTAAAGACACTACGATAAATTATGACTTTATTTATACTACGTTTTTTACTTACATTGCCCAACAATTCCCATACGTATTCAGCGACGTGAGGACATATGGGCGACATCAGCTTGGCCTGCGTGGCGACGTACCGCTGGACCAGCTCCGCGTGCATACCGCTCTCGGAGCACAGTTCCCGGTACTTGTCTCTAGCAGCTTGCAGCTCGAAGAAACCGGTCTTCAAGGCCTCTTTGAATAGCATTTTCTTGTAGTTGTCATCGGTTTGATTGATTTTCATGTTCATCTCACTCATGAATACTTTGTCATGGAAATTGTAATCACCTAAAATTTTCGGTTAGTTTTTAATAAACGGTTCTTACAAATTTTGAAATCATTCATATTAAAATACTTACCGGTCCTCAAGCTCGACTTGGTAACGATGATTTCCTTCACCCACTCGATGAACGTGTAAAGTCTCAAGATGGCCGCGTCAGCTGTACTTTCGACAAAATTAGCATCTTCCACGGAATCTCCCGCGTCAGCTAGAGTGAGCCGCATGCCGTCCGCGCTAAACTTGTCCACACTTTCGGTAAGAGTTAGGAAGTTTCCGTCCGATTTGGACATTTTTGCAGAATTCAACATCAGGTGACCATTAGCGCGAATCCCCTTCGGCCACTTGTCTTCCTCCTTTTCCCAAATAGCGCAATGGTTGTAAATATAAAACGTCAAGTGATTTTGGATCAAATCTTTTCCCGATACTCTGAGGTCGACAGGGTACCTATATACGAAAATTAAGATGTTCAAACAGAATTTATATATACATGATTGAAACATTAAAATGTATGCAGCTTATATACCAGAACTGGAATGATTTTTTCATCTTGTCGAGTGCCTGTTTAGGTATTTTAGTATTTTTTGGTACAGGAGCATCTTTAAAGAAAATATAGTCCCAAACATCAATGGTCATATCATTTGGTTTAATTTTTAGTTCATTTTCGGCATTTGCCCTAAACGTGTTGCCCTGCAGAAAGTGGGAAATAGTATAGTATGCATTATAAATAGTGGAGTCAGAGAGAGATTCAATGAGCCACTGTTGATCCCAAGGTAATTTCGTTCCTGAAATGAAAAAAATATATAATCGATTGATTGATTCATAAATACAGGATACATTTGCTTCGCATTCGCTTACCTAGACCATATGTTCTAGAACAGGCGTATTCATGTAACCATTTCAGGGTAGCTTGAAAATTTTTTCTGACCTCATCGTGATAAGTGTTCATTAGCGACAATGCTTTTTCTGCTTGAGCCTTCCATTCCTCATTACCATAATCAAGATACCATTGATTACAAAGAGCCACAACACATTCGTCTCCCGATCTCGACATGATCGTCTTTTCTGGTTCGTAATAAATGACAGCACCCTTTTGTTCAATCAAATTCGTTTGCACTTTTTTCTTAACGTCTTGTATCTTCGAACCTTTGAATTCACCCACCAATAGGACACCGTCATAGAAACCTTTCAGGTAAACCATTTCTTTGGCTTGTAATAATTTGTCTTTATCATTCTGACTTTGTATCTTTAATTGATCATAAACGTGAATTGCAGAGAGATTTCCGAACTCTGGAATTTCGAGTATCGGTACAGGTTTGTATGGAAGAACCATTTCGTCAGTGATACCATACTTCTCTCTGAATGCTGGTTTCTTTTGCAGGTCGACAAAAGCTGCGTAGTCGTCCGGCGAATCAGAGATAACACTGGTCACTATACCAGTACCTTTATCTTCTTTAATTGTCAACATTGGTAGTGAGTATATTTTTTCATAGCAAGTGGCTGGGGATTTAAGAGCAACACCTAAAAGATCTTGGCCTACAAAATCTTTGAGTATTTTGAACTCTCCATCCTTTTCAGTAAAACCTTGATAGCTCATGTTTCTCGCTGCTCTCTTGGTGCAAATAAAAATACCATCATTCGCAGTTTCAAAAGCGATGTATTTGATGTCAGGGTGAACCCAACAGTTGGTTTGACCATACATAGTCTCTGGTCTCAAAGTTGCTGCTACATAACTTATCGTTTTTCCTTCGAATGATCTGAAATTTCGACACTTAATACATTTTCTATAATCAAAAATTTTCGACACTTCTTAATTTTTACATTTATTATAGTTATATACTTTGTATATATAGTTGACACCACATCCATTTTCCATACGGTTTTCACCAATTGATGTACACTACATGCATTGGTGAAAACCGTATGGACATCTGTTTGGTACTTTTTGAATTTATCGCGTTCAGACAGACACACGCGGTGGGGCACTTTGTTTTATAATATGTAGTCAAGTAGTGATATTTGAATAAACATTTGGATATAAAAGTATAAGTGGGAGTATTTTTTGCAAAGTACTTTTTGAATTGAATCACTATTCGTGAGGATGGTTCAGGAATAATCCGGTTCATTAATGTGTTATGCAAATTGGTCGAAATATTACGATCATTGTTAAACATATAGGAAATGACAATGTCGACTAGGAGGTTTACTGGCATGTGCCACGTACCCCAAAATAAATATGTATATATAATATTACAATATATAAACATTTTATATAGATCCTTCGATTCAACCTGTGCGCAATAGGGATGGGTACCTAGTAGACTATGTACGTATTTCACTAACACTATCATCATAAACACACTACAATGAGAAACACTCACTTAAAAATGTTTGGTAGCGGTTGTAATACCTCCATCTTGATAAGGGTATATTCTTGTGGACCTGCACCTTCTCCAGTGCTTCGATCATGGTCCATACATGGTTGTTTGTCCAATGGCGAAAAAATCGTGTAACGTTTTCCATACATAATCTTTTTACGTTCTTTAAGGTGATGAAACTGCCACCTTACAAATGAATCATAAAATGGATTTGCGTCAGTTGTGATAAACTTCCTACGCCAGTCAACCTTAAACAATGAAAAGTAGATTTTATTCATACAAAGCAGTGATGTGCTATATTATTTAAAATGGATATCTGCAGATACAGACAAGAACATGGATTATTATAGACATTTGCTAATAAGGATATCCGGCACATCACTAGTATAAATATATTTGTAATTATATTCAATAAATAAATATTTTGTGATAAGTTTATCTTAATATAATTAACGCTATTAGTAACTTAAATTCAAATTATATGAAAATATACGCAACATACATGGATACCCATTCGTTTTAAATCGGCAACAGCAAGCGGTGGAAAGTACTCAAGCCAATGTCCCTCATCTGCAAACTTCTTAATATCCTCTTCAGGCACGCCAATACTCTGCATTATCTGCCACTGAAACTTGGCTGCCCCAGTTTTGGCAACAGCCTTACTTTTTTTTCCTTTACTTTTATCTTTGGGAATTATATCTGCCTGTTCCTTAACTTCCAACTCTTCATCTTCTGGAAATACTGGTGGACATCCGTACAATGCCATTTCTCTTTTAAGTTTATCAGCACATGCCTTTATGGGCATCCCAGTGCAATGAAATCCAAAAGGGAAAAGAACCTTTCGACCTTTTAACCTGTAGTATCTTGATGCAAACTGTTAACAAATTGTTTTATTAAGAGCAAATATATATTGTTTCAACATTTTTAATTTAAATATACAAAGCAAGTTTTTAAATAAATGTACCTCGCATTTAGAGAGGGAGAATGTATGGCCAAGATGTAAACGTCCATTCATATATGGATATGGAAAGGTGCACAAAAATTTTTCATAGTGCTTTCCATCATCCGGTGCTTCCATTTCAAAGATTTTTTCCCGATCCCATCGTTCTTGTACTTTCTTTTCGATTTCTTGAAGATACTCAACCTTAAATGTGCCTTTACGATCCAAATTGGTCTGTGAATTAAATATATATATATTATTATTTCTTATCGTATGATGTGATAACTTATACTTATGGTTTATATTTTAATAGGAAGAATGTATACAATATGCTTAATAAAACGTTTATAACCTATACTTTAAATATTTTCCTTAAAGTATAAATAAAAATTAGGTGTTGCATAAAAATACTTACCATTGTTAATTTACTTTCAAATTAAATATATGAAACTGCTTTAGTATTTCAATATCGGCTCTGAAAAAAGACACGTTTAAAACTATTGAAATTGAAACGTCACTCGTAACTTCCTTCGAAAGTTTCGGCTCACTGACACTGACAATTCATAGAACTCCAAATGACACAACAATGACAGCAAAGTCTGACTACCAACCCTCCAACGAATATACTTGAACGTGTACAGGAACGCGCTATGAATGCGTCTTTTTGTCGTTGGCATGGCAACATGTTAACCGTCCAGACTTCAGCCGGATAGCGTAGGTTTTTGTGTACACTTCAAAGGAGTGTAGTAATCGCCACGCCGCCAACATCAGTCTTTGTAGATGTAGTTACGCGTCAACAACGATATTCATAATGCTTATGCATTTATATACTTTTATTTTTTACGTGCATATACTTTTTGGAAGTACGATAGCGGTATAAAATTTAAATTTACAACAGATATGATCGATTAAATTTATTTACTACTTTATTTTTATTGATTTTTTAAATGTAAGCGTATGTGAAAATTATGTGTAAAAGTATATCTAAATATTTGAATGCTAGTTATATTTTTTCAAAGGTAAAGAGAGAAGAAGATTATAAAAGTTATTTTGTTAGTATGGCTTGCTTAACCAATATCAAAAATCTATAATTGTTTGTTGTATGTATGTTTGTGTCAGCTGTAGTTTGAATCAGATTAAATTGTATGATAATATATAAGTATATTTGTATTGTACTAATGATAAAAGGAATTGTATTTTAAGTCACTTTACTTGCACTGCATTTAGAAAATAAGAGAACGGGTTGCAGAACGGAAATAAAATACAGCAGCTGCAATAAGTAGTTTCTACATCTATCCTGATCGGATCACGTGTAAACACAGCTATTATTGCGACGCAAATTGGTTTAATGTATTAAATCAATAAGTTAAGTTTAAGTTATAACATAAGTTCTGTTTGTTTGTTCCTCTTTCAAGCAATTATAGGAATTATAGGAAGCTCATTAATAAGGAACTTTCATATTACTTCAGATTATAGTTGTCGAATCCGACACTGGCTACGCAGGATAATAGGAATTAAGACATTCCTTGCAAAAGCTTGAAGCAAAGCAAATTTGCTCATCAAAACAAAACATTACGCTTACGGATTTTATAACGGCGACGCTGCTGCAGTATAGAGAGAGTACATGTTTTCCCGATCGCCATATACCAAATGTGAAAGTGTAGTACATATGTTACATTTGTTTTGAGTTATATCTTAATATACTGATACGTTTGGAAAGAAAATTGCCAGTCCAAGAGATTAAGAAGTAAACGTTACCGAAACGAAACAATATTATTAATAATTAAATAATAACTACTTTTTGAGCGAAGTAAAGACAGGCAGCTAGTATATTATAATACAGATAGATATTCAATTGTTATCTATATATAATATATATTTTAGTTAATTTTCTACAAACACACAATATCCAAATTAATTAGGTAAAGTTTAATTTAATAAGTTGGTACTGATCATAAAGTACAATGTCCAACATTACAAGACACAAATATAAATGTCAACAAATTGGCGCCATTCGTAGCATTGCCTGTCATTGTCATAGCCGGAAACCCGTTCGCTATCGCCACCTCTCTTCGAAGACGCGCTAAGTCGCCGGTGCCGGTTAAATTACTTGTTAAAAATTAAAAAGTTAATTAGTCTTATTTTGTGCAGATAACAGTGAAAATGGCACCACGTACAGTTAAAGCTAAGGTAAATTATATTCCTATAAAAGTAGACGCCTTATATGATATTTGCAAAAACAAACTGGTTTGCATTGTTATCAACAGTCACTAATACTTTCACATGCGTATTAAATGATACGCCAATTAACAGAGGCATATTTTCACATAACTACAATAAATCGATTTGGAAACAACTGAGAAACTTTTCTATTTATAGAGTGTCCTTATATTTTTGCAAATTATAATAAACGCCGCGTGTTTCCTCAACGATTTTTTTCTATTCTTAAACTTAAATACCTCCATTCTTCTTTGTCCCCTTAAAAAAAATTTTTGTATTGTAATTCTGACTTCTTGTTCGAAACGGAATTTTCGAATCAATATCAATTTAATTAGCAAAAAAATATTAAGAAAAAAATAATGTTTTTTTTTTTCATTATAGGTATTAATAAAATATCAAATTAGATACATTTTATAGACTTTTTATAGACTATTATACATATATGTCCATAAATATCAGTTTTTGTTAATGTATTAGCAAATTTGTTATTGCTTCAACATCAGATACAATTTCATTGTAATTTTGAAGGTTAACCACAATTATTATAACTTTAATAGGATTGAATGGTGAATACAATAACTTGTATTTCTATTATTAAAATTTGATTTAAGATAATATGATTTAATTTTGCCTAAAGGCTGTTCTCAAATATGTTTATTTTACAGAAAAATGCTGATGTTAAAGTATCTGAAACTGATGCACCAAAAAAAGGAAGGGGAAAAGCTAAAAATGTACCAGAACCCGACCAAGACTCGTTAGAAATTGTAGAGGAAAAGGTTTCAGTTTCAGAAAAAAAGAACAAACGTGGTAAAAATACTGCTAGTGATAATCATGAAGAAGAAATTATTGCAAGTAATAAGGAAGACAAGGCCCCACCTGCTAAGAAAGGAAGAAAGAAGATTGTTGAGGAATCCAATTCAGATTCAAACACATTAAATGGTGATAATTCTGCAGAGGAAGATTCAGCAACTACCATTGACACCCAGAGTGAGGGGAATAGTGAATCAAATGGACATATGGAAGATGTTCAAGCACCTACAAAAGGCCGTAAGAAACCTTCAAAAAAAGAATTAGGTGAAGTTAAGCCAAAAGAAAGTGCAAGAGCTAAGAAAAATGCTAAACAAGAAACTGTAGACACTAACAAGGAGGAAGTTATTGAAGAAAAGCCTAAAGGGAGGGGTAGAAGTCGAAAGGCACCACCAAAACCAGACCCAGAACAGCAAGATATTGATGATGATGAAGAGGAAGCAAAGATTGAACCACCTGCAACTAAAGGTAGGAAGAAAGGTCAACAAAAAGTAGCACAGGAAAAATCTACTGATATAAAAAAAAATACTGAAAACAAAGACATAGAGAATGAAACTGGGGATTCTAATGAGGAAGATAAGGAGGTTGAAGAAGAAAAAATTGAGGACGAGCCAAAAAAGAAAGTACGTAAAAATGTAGGGAAAAAAGGGCAAGCGAAAGTGGAATCAGAAGATAATGATGAAATCAAAGAAGCTCCAGCTAGCAAAAAGAAAAAAGGTGCTAAGAAAGAGGAAAAAGGAAAAGGTATTAAAAACATTATATAAGTTAAAATTAAGAGGTGTCTATTTACTAAGTTATATTTTTCATACTGAAGTTGTTGATTAAATTTAAATTGCAGGTGATATAAAGGATGACACTGAAAAGGACGAAGGTGCTACTGAAACGAAGCCAAAAAGCAAACGGGGACAAAAGAAGGTAGTCGAGAAATTGGCAGATATGGAAGAAGTACAAGACACCGGTGAACCAACGACTAAGCGTCGGCGAAAGGCTGATGATAAGGGTAACTAACTGTTGATTTTATCATTATTAATGTCATGGACAATTGTTTCGTATTAGTATGAATAAGTGTGTTTCTTTATTATTATTAAATAAACATTTTCCAAAATATTTGTTTAATTATTTTTCTATACCTTTATAACTTAAATGCTTGTAGTGGCTTCTTAAAATAACTGGTATAGGTGATTTATTAACTTGAATAGTCGATTTATACTAACAAGGTAAAGGTAACATGTTTGAAAGTTAATGATAGGACTCTATGGCTTAAAATATAGATCCTAGTTTGTAAAACAATGATTACTGATTGCATTATGTTAATATAATTGAGATAGAATCACTACCACAGTACATTGCTTAATTATAAATCATAATGTATAAAGCCTTAAGCATACATTTGTAAGTGCAGTGATTTTGATCATAAACTTAAAAACTAGAAGCATGAATAGAAAAACAAAAGGAAGTATTAATTAATGGCCGAATTTAAAAAGCTTGTTTATTTTGCTTATTTTCAAGATATTTTACTTATGTATTTCATAAACAATATTTAATTCTGTTTAAATTATTTTATTTTCCTAGTTATTTTGGTTACTAACAAAAGAAAAATAACAGCCCTACTATAAAGTTGATATTTTTTTAATGCAAATTTACTTTAGCAAATGATTAGCGTTTGCATGAGACTTAAAAATACACTACAAATGAACTTATTTTCAGCCACTGAAGATAGTAAAAAGAAACCAGCTAAATCTCCAACGGATTATCAATCAATAGATTTTTCTAATCATTCAACAAACTCACAGGGTAAGGAATGGAATTTTAAAATAGCAAGTTGGAATGTGGATGGAATTAGAGCGTGGATGGGAAAAGACGGATTGAATTATTTAAAATATGAAAAGCCTGACATATTGTGCTTACAAGAAGTAAAATGTTCTCAAGAAAAACTGCCTGAGGAAGTAAAAAATGTTCCTGGCTATCACGCTTACTGGTTATGCAGTGACAAAGATGGCTACGCTGGCGTAGGCATTTATACAACTAAATTAGCAATGAATGTCCAGTATGGGTTACAAAATGAAGAATTAGATAGCGACGGACGAATAATAACAGCAGAATATGAACAATTCTATTTAATATGTACCTATGTTCCCAATGCTGGTCGCAAACTAGTCACCCTTTCTAAAAGACTGAAATGGAATGAAGAATTTAGGAAATTTGTAAATTCTTTGGACAAAAAGAAACCTGTTATAATATGTGGAGACATGAATGTGGCTCATAATGAAATAGGTCTGTTTATTTATTCAATTTCTTAAACGTAACTTGCGAGTGAAATCAAAATTTCAACAAATAGTCATGTACTTATTGTCTTTGAAATTGTTTCAGACTTAACAAATCCTAAAACAAACAAAAAGAATGCTGGTTTCACCGATGAAGAACGCTCTGGTATGACTGAGTTGCTCGGGGATGGCTTTGTTGATTTATACCGACACTATTATCCAGATAAGACTGGTGCTTACACATTCTGGAGTTACATGTTTAATAGTAGAGCGAAAAATGTCGGATGGTGAGTCAACAAATTGTTAAATTATTTATAAAAAAAATCTTAATTTTCCTATTTATATTATAGGTTACTAATTTTCATTTGTTAGCTGTGCACCGCGGTTTCACCCGCGTATAATTAATAAAAATAAGCCTTGAGCCTTCCTCGATGAAATGACTATCCAATACAAAAATATTTTTTAAATTCGAACCAGTAGTTCCTGAGATTAGCCGGGTCAAACAAACAAACTCTTCAGCTTTATATATTACTATAGATTAGTGTTTAGGATTAAGTTAATCACTGTAAATATAACTCCCAATAATTTTCTATCTTATACAGGTTAGTTATAACACACCACCAACCTCGCATGACTAGATAGCTAACACCATTAGCAACAACTTTTGTTCTACTTGTTTGGACATAAATTCAGAAACTAGTGAAATATTTTTTTTTTTCATATATTGAGTATGAAAATAAAATGATTTTACAAGTTTTTGTCGTACTGTCGTGACATGTGTAGGTCTATATTTCATTCATAAACGAAAGAACGATGCGACGCGTCAATCTTTGCGATGCGTGTAGATTTATAAACGTTTAAGCTTTAAATACAATTTAATTAATACTTATTATTGTATGAAAATGAAATCTAACAAATTATCAAAAGTCGTGAACAAATGTTGTTGCTTATGGTGTTGTGTTAGCTATCTAGTCCTGCGAGGTTGCTGGTGTGTTACAAATAATCCTGTATATATAGCACTCAATAAAAATCAATTCTGTTGTTGCTTTATTTTTCCTTTATGGAAAAATAAAGCAACAACAGAATTGATTTTTATCTGAACTAGTTCAGATTTTTACCGTCAAATGTAGACTATTAACATACATCTGCAAGTAATTCATCTTGAACATTCAGTCAAATATATCTTAGTTATTTGAAGTTTTGTTTTTTGTTTCAGGCGTTTGGACTACTTCATTGTATCACAGAGACTAATACCATCACTTTGTGATACCGTGATAAGAGACAAGGTGTATGGCAGTGATCATTGTCCAATATCGCTTTACCTGCATATAAGTAGTGCGGATAAGCCTAAAGAATAGACACATTTCGTAAAACTGTAAAGGAATGTGATTACAGAATCTCGAAAAGAAAATAATTCATTTTCATAAGTCAATAAAATTGAATAAACATTTGTAACGTGTTTAAATGTTTGGTTAAAATTATATAATAAAAACATATGACTGATTTCGATTAAAAATATTATTTCTGATTTCTTAATTTTTGTGGTACCTACCTACTGTACATAATAACATATCAATACAATTTAATGTTAATGGTCAAGGTTAACAATATTCTCTCATTTTCAAATGCCGTATTTACCATGTATTTACTCACATTATATAGCATACATACGTGATACGAATAATATAAACATTATGGAACAATTGCGTTAATACTATTATACTTACTTTACTATGAATTTATTATAATTAACAGGTTTCTATCATAGTTGATCCAAGATGTAAAAATCTATACTACTATATAAATCTATTGGTTCTGTCTGTACATTTATAAAATAATTTATTAATTATACGCGGGTGAAGCCTTGGGGCACAGCTATTACTATAACGCACACACACATGGCTACTGGTAAAGAAATACATAATTAACGATTTGAAATTAATTCTCATAAGATACCGTAGGGTTTACCGATCTTATATATGGCCTATCATTTGCGCTACCACATGTTCTTTGTATGTACCAATTTTCATCAAGACTGGTCAAGCCATTCTTGAGTTATAAGAAGACATACAGACAAAAATGAAAAAAATAGTATAATGTGATTCACTGCATCATAAAACGATTATATATCTCAAAATTAGGTGAAAAAAAAAATGTTCAGACAGACCAATAGATTTATATAGTAGTATGGATGTAACAACTATTTGCGGAAATAATACAAGTTACTACAAAGAATAAGTATAATTTATTTTTCTTCTATATTATCAACTATAAAATCAATTGATACAATATAATGAATTTTTGAAAACATTTTTCAAATGATTACATATTTAACACTGACATCTCTGGACCCTTGCGACGATGCTTCATATGCATCTGAAAAGAAGAACATACAAATTGCTCTTCATTCTTCAACACTATATAGGTATTATATACCTAGTATTCGTAATTTCAAACCTTTTTTCATGAATAGTTAACATCATATTTAGGCCGAAAAAAATTATCAGCTATTCTATATGCATAGTGGAGGGGGGTTATAAGTGAACATGAAAAAAGTTGTGGGCTGCGTCAGCTGACGCTTGACTCACTTATTAGTCATTCGAGTTATATTGAAAATAATGGCAATCGATCGGCTTAAAATCACTACCTAAAATGCAACGCTACATCCCGGACCATGTGTCGTAAATATTAGTATCCGACTATGGTCCCGCGAGTCGACCTGTTCGAATTCAAACTGTTGAAAAGAAGGGCTTGGAAAGCTTTTATTTAAAAAGATTGACACAGAAGGCTCAAGATGATCTTAAACAATTACTACTTAATATTTTTATGCATATTGATAATAAATCAGTTTCCATGCCATTGAATTTTAAAAGTAAGCATGGTCTGACTTTATACCCAGACTTGGTTGCAGACGAACGAGCTCAACGCTTAACACTATACACACGAAATTTTCTTCTTTTTTTTATTGTATAGGTAGGCGGACGAGCATATGGGGCACCTGATGGTACGTGGTTACCAATGCTCATACACAATGACATTGTAAGAAATGTTAACCATCGCTTACATCACCAATGCACCACCAACCTTGGGAATTAAGATGTTATGTCCCTCGTGCCTGTAATTACTGGCACACTCACCCTTCAAACCGGAACACAACAATACAAAGTACTGCTGTTTTGCAGTAGAATATCTGATGAGTGATCTGATAGTACCTACCCAGACGAGCTTGCTCAAGCTCTACCACTGAGTAAAGTTGAAGCTGAGAAGTATTTTGTATAAATATTTAATTAAGATAGCCCGTTCTATGTTAAGACATGACCGTTGCACTTAGGGTTGCTCCCGACGAGCGAATTATATACGATATAAAAGCTTGTTTTGAAAACTATTTCTTTACTGTTAATTTATTTCTAGTACTATGCGCACAGGCAATGTGGGAAAAAGACCATGGTTTTTTAAAAACATTACGAAATATTTAAATAAGTCGTGTTGTACGAAACATCAGCACATTACGAAAGAATAGATAGGTATCACCCTAAAATATTCTATATAAAAAATAAGACAATGAAAACTTTTTACACATAAAGGAATTGTAAGTTTTACCTGAATTATTTTTTGAAAAACTTCTCTTTGTAACAAAGAATAAGCTACTTCTAGATTTTTTAAAGCACTGGTTTGAAGTTCTTTTAAGCCTGAACAGAACAAAGCAATGCCCGCCTCTAGTCCGGTTCCAAAGTCACACTCGTCCATAGCTATACTTGCATAAGTTAAAACTGGCTGTAACTCTGACAGTACTTTGTCTTTTTCCGCTTGAGAGGTTGCTTCTGCTAGTTGTTTAAACATTTTTTTTATTTTTGCTAAAATAATTAAAACAAATACGTCTTTAATGTTATATTATACAGAGTGTATAGATTTGTGATGTTTTAAGATCAATAAAAAAAAAAAACTTGTTATGATTTTTTTATACAAAGAATCAAATATAATCAGTTTGAAAATCAATATGAAATATTTTTGTATTTTGTTCTGGGTGAATCGAGGTAAATAATGAAAATAATAGGTCACACATAAAAGGGTGTGAGATTCTAAGTTGTGTATATTTCTTTTAACCAGAATCAATTAAATCTTAACTGCATACAAAGACTGACAAGAAATTATTTGGATATAAGATTATATATAATTACAAGCTTATTATACTATACCATCACTTTCAGCCAATTTTCTATAGCCTAGTTGAGTTTTCTTATTATAAGGTACCACAATGCCGGCATTGTGAAATGTTCGACAAACTATATGAGGTAATCTTTTTTTCATATTAAATTCTTCTAAAGAATATTTGTGCTCCTCAGCCCAATTCTTGACTTTTTCCATCATTTTCTGACATGCTATTGAAACAAATGGTGAAGTTTTCTTTTCATTTTGCAAAAACCAGCTAAAAATTTAATAAACATTATAGTAAAGGGTTTTTTTTTCCTTTAGAATTAGTAGACAGATTGGCAAGTGGGCTACATTAGTAATGTGAGAAATATAACCCTCCCTTAAATGTGTTATATGCTCCACCAACCTTAGGAATAAAAATGTTATGTACATTGGCTTATTTGATCTTCAAACCGGAAACAACAAACTGTTGTACCTACTCAGATGAGCTCACACAAAGCCCTACCACAAATTAGGATGATAAATATTGAGAAAATAATAAACAACACCTACTATACCGCTCCAAATATGTTCTCACAAATTGGAGTGATGATACAGTCTGCAGAACTATCATTTCTTGCAAGGAAAACTGGTTTTTCTTTAGGATCATCTCTATAGTATCCAATGTGAAATTCACTTTTACCCTTCTTCTTTAAAACTGCCTAAAAATATACTTATTTCATTATAATGCTAAGTATAAAAATATTTTGAAATATTTTAATATAATTGATTATAATTTGAATGATTCAAAGGTAAGGTGAAAATAAAACTGGGACTGTTTAGTCTACATATAAGGAATAGTATATCATATGTATACCTGAAATTCAGGTGGATCATAAAAAAATCTCCAGTGAATTAAATACATCTCTTTATCTTGCAATATTGGTAGTTTATTCAAAAATAACTCATATGGGCCAATTAATTGTAAATTTACATTTGCTAATAATTTTTCAATAGATTCTGATTCCTTATTAAGGCACTCGTAAAATTTGTAAAAATCCGGTGGCATTTCAACTAAAAAGCATTCTTCTAGAATGCTGCGATTTATATCTTTGTCATAGTAAGAAACTATATCATCGGAATTAACAGCTTTGCCTTTCGGAATATCTTCATTATCATTTCCTATTGTTGTGGATGCTGAAGGTTGACTTTCAATATTAATGTCTGTGATTTTTTCATCTTTTATTGTGTTATTGCTTTCATCTTGAGCAGTTTTAATTTTGTTGTAAGGTTGAAAACGATTGTTTCTTTGCTTCTTATTTGCTTTAACCTTTAACTGAGGTGGATGTTTATACTGTTTATGATGTTCAGGATTCTTTTGATAGCATTTTATTCCATACTTGCACTGTGTTCTAGAGTCCTGAATGTATTGTTGCCATTCCTCCGACATTATAATTTATTATGTGTTAACCAAAAGTGCATATAATTAAGTAAAGTTCATTAATTTTGTACCGTGTTTCGTCAACAACTTTATAACAAAATATTGTAACTTAACTACTTGTACTTCAAAACATCAGTGTGAAAAGTTTCACATAATATTTATTTTATATTTATGTATCGGTTTTTTGACAAGCAAGCTAGATAGAAACTTCATGATGGTGGATTTTGACATTTTATTCAGTGTTGCAAGTTTCATAATTGTGTCAAGTCGTGTGGCCACTGATCAGGATTCAGAATTTCATAATATCATCGTCATATCCAAATTTCATTCACAAAACAAGAATTGAGAAACAACTCCTTATTTTAACATAAACAAAAATATCACTTATTGTTATTTTTAAAATTAAAGTATAATAATTTTAGTGTGATATAAAATGAAGATTTTAATTTTAATACATTAACTTTTATTTAAGTGTCATATTGCAATTAATTTTAAGTTAAGAAAAAAATCTACCATAACACCTAAAAAACAACAGTTAAAAAAAAAAAACAAAGTGTAACATGCAGTGATATTGTTTGCCTAATTAAGTCGTTTGTAATTCTTGACGAAAATATTATAAATTATTAATAATGCCTCATTTATTGAACAATAACTATCCTAGTAAATTTTTTACTCATCATTATTTAAAATGGAAATCTGTTAATTTTAAGATAACATCGTATAGTTCATGGCTACCACTTTTATCTTTCATGTTGTGATCACTCGGTAGCCTGTAATATTGTAATCTGTAAACTTCGCTAGTCATCTGGGAGGTGTCCAAAATGTTAGGTATTTCGTATTTGACATTTTTGTTAAGTAGGTAGTCAGTTGAAGAGCACAGAGTACTTATTATTAGTGAATTAGTGTCATTGGCTAGGTGGTGGTTCTTGAAACCCGAAAAATGTTTATGTGACTATATAAATGAGAAACATTTTTTAGGTGGCCCTATAAGTCAATAACTTAAGATAAAATTCTGGCAGGCTCTTCAGTGTTGGTTTTGTAGTATTATAATTTGTAGTCGACAATTCAGAATACTTATTGATGCGAATTAATATCTACAATAAAAAATCGACGCGCGTTGAACTTTTGCTCTCGTTTTTAGCATATGTGTTTTTTATTTCCAATGTATGGATGTCTAAATTTTAATAATATACCAAGGACATGTTCATAATAAATCTTCATCAGGCAAGATATTTGACAATTTGTGCGAGCTTTGGATCATGCTCTATTATTGGTAAATATACCTACATTTTAATAACTTTTACGCAATATATATATGTAGTATAAATTTATTTTATAATATAGTTAATTTTGTATAAATCGCATCTTAAATCACACTATTTATATTTAGTCAACAAGTTGTTTAACAATGTTACTTCTTATTTATTAATTATTGGCAACTATGTGAGGCTAGCTAATGTATTATAACATTTTTCGGAATTTATATACATACTGCAATTTACATATTTTTTTCTGGATATTATATCTCGATTTTTTTTCTTTTTATTTTGTCATAAATTGAACAGTATTCAGCTTTGCATTTAGGAATGTTCCATACATAGATATTTCTGAAGATGATACTGAAATAGCTTGTGCATGGTATATTTATTTATACAAATATGAATAATAAATGATCAAAAAAAAAATCAGTGAAAATTGGTATTGACCAGTTTTAACTCAGACCAGTACATAAGGGTATTATAGTTGTAGGTGCCATATACATGCAGTTAGTTATTTGTAAAATGTAAAGATATAGTATATTATATTTTTCCCATAACATGTCTATGATGACTTTTGGAAATGAAAGTATCTAGTAATAATGTTGTGATGATAAAATTGAATGAAAATGAATTGATTGAATAGCTTATCAATATAATTTATAATTGCTTTATTAATTCATCTCCGACAAATCAACTGATGACAAATAATCTGGTGAATCAATTTATTTAAAACTCATTTGAATTATTATTTTACTATAACAATCTTATCCAAAATCGAATTCCTAGAATTGGACACTATTATTATATATATAATTAATAACAAGTTTAACAAACAAAAACAATTACCAAACAAATAAATTTCTATTGTATTGTTTGAAAATATTATAAGAAGGGTGTGATCAAATGTCATATTAATATACCCATGCTGTGATACAAATTATTTTCTACTAGTTTTCATCTTCAGCTCTGCATTTGTGTGAAGAGTTGGACAGGTATTAGATACCCTATGTATCTCTGTATCCCTGACGATGTGTACGTAAAATTTTATGATGTTTGGTTGAGTATTTAAGACGTGAAAGGATAACACACAGACATCTCTTTCGCAGTGATAATATTAGTAAAGGTAGTATAATATTGAATAAAGATACTAAATTTTATATTAAATTTTATAACACCAACAATAATGCTCCAAGGTTAAGTGTTAACCCTTTGTGTTCAATTTCAATATTCATGTTGTAATTTTGAAATGTTTCTTCATCAGCAGTTTATTACCTTACGGTAGTGTATTTTTAGTTTCATTGTGAGTCGTGCTATAACAAACCTTTGTAATTAAACTCAAAAACTATGAGTAGATTAAATATTATTTTTACCTATACATGCTGAATCATTGACATAGTATAATACTATATACAATTTAGTAAACTTTGTAGTATTTTAGTTTAAATCTATTTTCACATACATTATATACTATGCTATATTTTGACTCAGTAACTAAACACACATTTCACCAAACAAATACTGTATTGTTATCTACCTATCCTTTTGGGATATATTGTATAGAGGACTGGTAGAGTACAAGTACACTTATATGTAGTAAATATGCTTTTTTGTTGAAATACCTATTTTGTACAAAGCTAAGCTTTCGTTTTATAGAGACAGGATTTATATTTTCCAAAAATAATGGAAATATGTTTTTTGGAATTAAAGATACTAAAAATAAATGGAAACAATCGGTACTTATGCCTTTGTAGTCTTTAATCTGTACCAAAATATTCATGCTCTTTGTTTTGAAATTTGCTCATCATTATCAAAGGCAAGTGTAGCTTTATTGTTTGAAATCATTTTGATATGTTCCAGAACATTTGGAAAAAGTAAAGTTGATAATCTCTGCATATATTATGTTGCAAACACATGGTAATTATGATTTTCCTTCAACATAAAAATTGAAACAAAGAACATCTCTTACTTCTTCTCTACCTTTAAGGAGAATAATTTCGAGTTTATTCTACCACGCCGTAATACTTTGAATTGGATATGTGTCATGATTTCTTACGATACATGCATGTTTTTCTGCCACTATCGAACACAATATTCATAATACGCAAATTCAACGCAGAAAATCCCATTGTAACTTGCAGGCAAATAAAACCGCGACCTTGGGTTAAGTTCCACGTGCTCTATTCAGTCGCCTTGGCTCGTCTTAAATATACTTAAATATTACCAAAGAGGAATGTTTACATTTAAAGGATCGATGTATCTCACGACTTCATTTTGTTTTCAAGGAGTAGCGTCCGAAAATAGTACCTATATGCATTAATGTTCGATTATGATCGTAATAGTAAAATTGATAATATCACGAGCTGAGCCAAAACATTTCCAATATCCGTGCACAAAACAACGTAAAGTTGTGCCCTTGAACATAATATTGTGTACTGTGCTTGTTTATTACGGCTTCGCTTGTCTATACTTACTAAGTTATAGCGATAAGCGATTAAGCCAAACCACAGAAAAAAATACTACATTATCTTTTTTTTTTTTAATAAACTGTAATTTAATATATGCGCAGTTAGACAAACACATCCTATTGTCAATTTTATACATGTTCAATTTTGTTATATTGTTTGTGAAGACAAAAAAAAAGCGAAAACTTATATCATATACAATAATTATTTTGAAGTGAGTTATTTTTGTCAAAAGAAAAACCATAGGCATTTATTAATTAAGTTCACGTGCCGATTATAATCAAATTGTAAGGGTGTAGGTATGAAGGAAAAGCAACGTTAAGCGATATGCGGTGTCCCAGATATGTCGGTCGGGGCTGGGCGCTAACTGGCGAACGGAAATCGCTTAGCGACAACATTGTTGTTCAGTTTTCCAGCTACATTCTAGAAAATAAATGTGTACAAAAATTCATTTTGCATGTAAAATTGAAAGCTTGCGATTACGATTACATATCACACCAAATTTAATATTATTCGATTTTTTTATACCTTTACCAGATCAATGCTTATCTCAACAGGATTGTTTTATCTAATAGCTTTACATATTGTATTTTCAATGTGGTGTTTTAATATAATACAAAAACATTTTAGAGTTTTTCGATAAAAAAAATCCTAATATAGAGTACCTTTTCTACAGGCAATGAACACTTGACCGCAACATGGAACATAAAGATGGATGGAGCGGTGGAGAAACGACTGCAGCTGACAATTCAACCGACCGCTCGCAGGCCGATCGCGATCGCGTGCGAATCGAATTCTATGCTACCTACGACGTCATGACCGGCGTGCGTATAGCCGCTACACTTGGCGGCTTTTTTGCACTAATGGTCTTTTTAATCGTTTATAAGAGTCGGAGTAAATCTGTGAAAGCTCTGAATGATCCAAAACTCGTAGAACTAGCTGAGGCGGTTGTGGCTGAAGAGCAAGCCGTCGAGGAAGAAAGGCAATTGACGGCAGCTTTAGAGGAAGCTCGTTCGGAGCGAGCTCGTTCTCGCCCATCGATAGGAGAAGTGCCGCTATGGGCGCGAACATCGCGGTTCGCTTCCTATGGTGGAGGTTACGGTAGCTTATTAGCACCACCTCGGAGACTTTCAACCTTACGCGGGGATTCGCTTCCCGGTTCAGCGCTAAGGTTTAGTGAACGACGAGCCTCGGGAGGGCCTCGTGATAGGCGATTTAGCTCGGCTACATGTTCGAGTTCAGGGAGTTCCTATTTGGAAAGACGTGGTTCATCAGTAGTGTGCTCGTTGCCGGAACGCCGGTTGTCACCCTGTCCTAGTGAACGGCTCGCGCCGTTGGCATCGGTCGGTAGCGTGGGTCCGTCGTTTGTGGTAGAATGTGATCTTGCATCAGTGGGTGCGGATTCTGTCTTTGCAGAAGACGATGCGGAGTCTACGGACGATGAGGTGGAGCAGTTTTCGACTGATAGCGGTGGACCTGAAGCCGGCACGTCCGAGTGCACGGAACTCACGAGTCGGCCGGTGCCCCCTCTACGTGTCGATCGCGCTTCTCACTCTCGTGAAACGTTATTCTAGTCGCCGGCGCTTTTCGCCGGATGTTATGTTATTTAAATGTCGAGATGTCGACTTTTTCGTATTAATATTATATACCTTTTCTAAAAATTGTAACATATCAATGTCAGAATTTTTTGTCATATCAATATTTATTTTCGTACAAGACACACAAGAAAAATGTTATAAAGGCAAAAAAAATCTTTATATTATCCAGTTAAGCGAACGAATGCACTGCTTGTGCCTATATTGAATATATTTTCATTAAAGTCACGATTTTCCAACACAAATATGAAACTATTAATACGAATGCGTCGATATTTTGATGTTAATTGTATTGTGTAAATAATTTGTTTTGTTAATAAATTCATGTATCGCGATGTTAATGTTCTCAGATCATGATCGATTTTTTTCGCGAATTGAAATCTTTTCGCGGCAGTTAGTTGAAAAATGTCTGAAACTGAATATCGAAGCTTACTAGTCAAACTCTGATGCTTTATATGTTACTTAGTATATAGAATTATATGTAAAAGTTTAATTTTTGAATCGGTACTCAGTTTCTATCAAATGGCCATAGCGATAATATACTTATATGTTTTAGTGCGAATATTTTTTACTACACGAAAGAAACTTCTCATATAACAATATAATATTTCGAGAGTATGAGTTATGCAGTATTTATATTATAAAAATAATTCGAAAACCACCGGGGCGACAGGTTTTTTTTCGAAGCTCAGTTCAATTGCTGTACGGGAGGATTCGATACAAAACTGGTAATGTCACCACTTAGTGTTCTTTTTTAAAAATATTAGGTAAAGTAATGATCTGCCCGAATTAGTCTTTAAAAGGCGCATTAATGTACTTAATTGTAATGTTAAAATATCAGACCAGGTTTGTTTTAATTTATTTATCGTCTATTTAATACTAAAATTAAAAAGTTATTTAAAAAACGTTTTGTGAATCGTTACGGGCTGGCTTTCGGTTGGTTCAATATAAATTTTACTTTTTGGAAAGCAGCACCTACGTTTCATTTGTGTGACCTGAATCGCAACTGAGTCGCAAACTATTTCCATACAGTCCTGCTGCATGAAAACAGTCTAATACATTGTCGAATATGATCCAAGTTTCGTTTCACGTGTAAATTGTTAATTTTAATTGTATTATCGTTTTGAAACACGCACAAAGTGACTTAAATATTTACTTTATCATTACTAATTAAAATTACAAATCAAATATCTGACTAGATTACATGACAGACACATTGGGCGGCAACTTCGCGTTGAGATTTTGTTCAAATATATTAGATATATAATCACCAGTCACCCAGTAAGATATATAATCATACGTAAAAGTCCACTCAATCAGACAACCGGGCAAAGCCCTTCTCTTACGGAGAAGGTTTGAAGGTTATTACACCACGATGCTCCAATGCTGGGCTGGTGAATGGTGGCTACACACATGTGGCAGATTTCAATAATTAAAGTTGAATTTTGTAATCAAAATTTTCTTATATATACATATTAAACTATTCACCCAGCGCTAATACATCGTAACGTAAACGTTTCGTCGTTTTTATTATGCTTTAATTCAATGATCGTTTAATCTGAAGCTAGTAATCTAAATTATAATGTTCAAAGAACATTGCTTATATTCAAAGAGTGATTTAAATTACTTTGCCATAAAAAATACTGTAATTAATTTATTTTTACTTTGAGTAAGATTTACCAATTATAAATTAAATAATAATATTGTACCTATAAAATTAAAGTCAGGCAAAGCTCATTAAAAATATTATACATTTTGAAAGTAAATTAACCAGTGTAAAAATCCTAATGTTGCTAAATCTTTTATTAGCTTTCGCAATGATAACATTATATATCTACTTAAAATATTTTCACCAATTTCAGAGAATTATATTATGTATGGTACATAAGCCTATTCCAATCGAAGAAGGAGTAAAGATGAACAAACTCTTTGTTTACATGTTCCATGCGATTTACTAATAACTCTGTTATATTATGCATTACTCAAGTTCTTTACTATTATACCGTTATTAATAATACAACAGTATTCTACTACCTCGTTGGTCTAGTGGCTAGATATAAGGCCGCAGACCCGGTGGTCCTGGGTACAATTCCCAGGTCGGGCCAATAAATAGTTATTGGGTTTTTCTGTCAGAAAATTCTCAGTAGCAGCCCGGAGTCTGGAAGTTGGAAGTGTGTACACCCCCGTGCTTCGGAAAGCACATTAAGCCGTTGGTCCTGCGCCTGAACTCTTTCCGGTCGTGTCGGATTGCCGTCCCATCGGATTATGAGAGCTAAGGAAAAGAGAGTGCACCTGTGTTTGCGCACACACTTGTGCACTATAATATGTCCTGCGCAGTTGGCTTATCTCCCTTGAGATTGGCCGCCGTGACCGAAATCGGTCTGGAGGACCTTATTCTACTAAACTAATAATTTCCACTTTAATTTCACTTCCAAACATATATTCAAAACGCCATTTTTTCACGATTCCATAATGATTATTCAAGATCACAATATCGACCAATGATAACACGTCAATTTAATGTCAAAGTCTTTACTCCTCTTGTGGTTGGATAATAATAGACTAAATATGTTAAGGTTTTCTTGTATTATTTGTGAATTACATTATTTACGAGTCCGTTTTGAAATGCTGTCAATATTGATGTACAGTCCGTAATGAATCTAATATTTCTTTTAGAAACTGAAATAGATGAATAGCTGGAACACGTATTAATAAAATATGTTTCGTAGCGCGCTGGGTTGAGAATCCTATACCTCAATAAGAAAAGTGACATTTTGTAATTGTAAAATAGTCTTAGTTCCAAATTATAAGAAAAAAAATGTTATGTTATAGTCGGGTAAAATTGTATGATAAACGTGCTTAAGTAATAGAGCTATCGTCAATGTATGGTGTAGATTTTAGAAAGGAATGTTTTTTTTTTATCATTATAGGTTGTTATAAATTTGTAAGCGAATGTTAAAATGAATGTTACCTATTGCTGTTTGTGTAGAAGGCTAATGTAAAAAGGGATTTGTCCTAGTAATAAAATTATGGCTTCTTGATAAAATTATGCCAAAACACAAGTGTGATATCGGTCGTGTTAGCGAGTAGTTTTGGAAGATTTGTTAAAAACGCAAAGTTGAAATTTATTGCATATTCGAACTATTTTGGACTATTAATAAGCAAAACTCGAAACTTATTTCCACAGAGGAAAATAACTTTGGAAACAGGGATTTTTACTCTGCCTGTTAAATTATTAATATTATTTTTAATGTAAGTAAGTAATCGAAAGTTGTTGGAAGCTTTTTAGATGAGTCGTTTATATCAACTATGGATCTGAATTCTGATGCAATATGTATATCTGAAAAATCTACGAACTTTTCATGGCATTTTAAACTGTAGATAGTACTAACTCGGTAGGGTAGTCGTCAAGTCAATTTCGAAATTGTATATTTGTACTATAGTGTTTGAATCATCCCTTACACAATAAAAGGGCACACGAGACAAATTCGTCCTTCGAACAATAACTATGAATGGGAGGGGCGGCCTAATAAAATACTGCTTGTACCTACGAATACATTACGTATATCACTTGTCAAGATACTGCCACTGTTCTCTCGTTTAGTAACAATGTAATACGCACACCGGGGTTTTATTGATTCTAGTGTGCCGATCCCGTCTACCGCGGGCCCAGTAGATTAACTAACACAGATAGTTTTTATTACGAATTAGATTTACGTGTTAGTTTATGTAACTGTTCGTTGCTCGAATTAAAAAGAGCTCCCAGTAGCCTGTAAAATGTTGAAATGTATGTAAAAAAATATTGTAAATATAAAACACAACTCAACTGTCGTTTCATTTTTGATGATCGCATTTTTGGTTTCCTGTATAAACAATACCCGGTTTGAAGGAACATAAAACTATAATAAAATTAAATATGACCCAATAAATTTTGGTTCACCAAACCGCCAAAGCTAATTGCGACTCGCAAGTGACGCGTATTGACGCATCTATAATAATTCTAGTTTTATAATGTTTGCTTAATCAAGCTTAGTATCTATCTAAAAATCCCGCATACCTACGTAGTGGTAGATCTGTATTATTCAAATTTTATTAATAAACCTCGTACATTACTGTGTTCGACTTGATTTTGCACTATCTATGTATTATAAAACTTATCGATTTAATATAATGTACGTACGTGGGCTATTATAATAAAGGTTCTGATAAAAAAATCCAACAAAATATCGTTAATTACTAAAAATATTGAGACAAATGTTATACCTATCTAATTTGCAGTAGGGGTAGACAAATAATTTATTTAATCCTGATCTTCTATTAGAATAAATGAAACCTAAGCTATAAAAATGTTAGTAAATAAACGAATTTGTACGCCTAAAATATATTTTATTCCGACTAAATCTACCTGTTTAGGCTTTACTTTTGACCACTATCCTAAATTTAGTTAGGTGCGTTTTTTTATATATTATGAATGTACTTACAAAATTTGCAATACCTAGACTACATGAGAAATTGATTTTCCTAACTTTCCGCCTGTCTAGCTACATATTAAGCCACGGGTGAGTTATTTGCCATAAAAATAAGGATGGTGTATTTAAATGTTTGATTGGTCGATGCGCTAACTAAAAGTTCTTTAGTCAGCTTATATCAACGGGATCAGTTGCCATTATTTTATTCCATCATAATTTTTTTATAACAGGGAATTGATAATTCCTTTAGTTTTTATAACATTCATTTAGTGTGTTATTAACCTTTTATAAAATATTTTCTTTTGTTAAACAAAATTAAATTTGCAAATTTGAAGTATCCGAACGTAGTTGCTTAGTTGTCACTGTCAGACACATATAATGTCAGAGAAAGTAAAATCCTTTATACAGTGCAGGCACATTTTACATTTAATTATTTAAAAAAATCAATTTAATTTGTGTTGGACGTTCTAAAGAGGTAAAAATGGACGACGATTTGCCGACCGACTTCCAGGTCATCGTTGTAGGGACAGGTATGGTATATTTTTTTTTATAAATGATACCGGGCGTGATGGCGATAGGTAGCCTACTTAGGTATCGATCTAGGCTTTTTTCATTCATTCTGCAGTTCTGTATGACTAACATTTTTACAGTTTCTAAGTAAAAGTAAGAACTATTTTAACCAGTTGGATGAATATGAATAATTATTCAGACACAATATTAATCAATGCTTTTATCTTTGTGAAGAAATGTCTGCTTTACACGGATTACTCATATATTAAATATTTGCGGAGCCGATTGGCGGTCATTGTCTTATTAATTTGGACACGTAATTTGAAAATGCTGTTCTACTTTGTATGATATGTATTTGTAAAATTTTAGTGTATTGTTTTTGCATAAAAATTATAACACTAAATATTTAAAAACGTATATATGTCGGTAAATATAATAATAGGAAAATAAAGTTTAAAAGTAAGACTATTAAACATACAATTTAGTGTTTTTTTAACAAGAATACATATATAATATCTTATCCCCATTGCTTTAATGTATGTCATTAACTTATTGGTATAAGACTAAAACATCTTTTCTTTCCATAATGAAGACTTTAGTCATCATTTTGTCTATCTCTGAATATTATAATCTTATTAGCATACCTAGACAATGAAATAATAGAATTAATAAATCTAGAAGAATTATATTTTCTAACAATGCTATTATTATTTACATATAATAAATTTATCACAAAAAACAATGATTGAAGCTAATTTTACTAAAATATATAAAAATTGCATCAATAGGCATGGTAGAGTCTATTGTGGCTGCAGCTTGCAGTCGAATAGGCAAAGATGTCCTCCACATGGACTCCAGTGACCATTACGGGGGTTTGTGGGCCTCTTATAATTTTGATGGGCTGCAGAAATTCATCAAAGAGGTTAAAACTGATCCAAATAGACATTTGCAAGTGTACAACTTGGAAGAAAAGTGGTACATAAATAAGTAAGTTAATTCACTTGATATTAATACTTAATAAGCCTTTCACTTATTGTTCATAAAAAGTATATAGTTAGTAAACTTGAATTAGATCAACCTGTACATAACTTTATTACAATAGTGAATTTAAGTTCAGCTATATATTTAGGTTAGGTTCTATGATAACACAGCCAAATAGTAATAAGTTATATTACTGTGTTTTGGGCTGAAGGGCCAGGTGAGTCAATGTTCTGAAAGGCACAAGGGACATAATATCTTAATTTTCACGGTTGGCAGTTCTTTAGTTGTGAATAGATTGATTAATGTTTCCTACTCAACCAATGTCTGAGGTTGACCACTTCCAATCAAGTGACCAATTTGCCCTTGTGCGTTAATATATTAGAAATAAAGAAACAAAAGTATTTTATTGTGCCTGATAGGGATTCTCCGCAAGAAGAAGCTAAGGAAAAAAGTGAAGATGGTAAAGCCGATCCTGCTAAGAAAGTGTGGAGTCAAGCTGACTTCGCTGCAGAGTACAGGAAGTTCAACATTGACATGACCCCAAAGGTAAGAGAACATTATCATGACCTAAATATTTCGTTATTATAAAAATTTGAGGGTCTCCGAATATCATAATGACCCACAATTAAACCTTAGTATATATGTTCTTTTATTCCAAACTTATTACGCGGTCTGTAATAGTAATATTTGGTTTTCAGTTACATAAGTTATTTCAGTGGTGCGAGAACAGTCTCATATAACGGCATAAAACATTTAATAAAATAGTTCGATATAGCACATTATATTTTTACAGAAATCAACTTGTATACTTACCGATTGCTCAAAAAAAATCTTATATACATAATGTTTCGTAAATTATCGGACCATGCAATTGTAATTACTGTTACTATATTAATTGCGTTAAAAACTAAAATTTGTTAATTAACTGTGAAAAAATAAAACGGTAAAAGTTTGTTTATGTTACCCGTTTACTGTATGTTGGCATTTTGTGAGTGTCGCCATTAGTCATGTTAAGTACCATACATTTTAAATTAAACTGTGGCTAACAAGTCTTTCGTCGTTTTTTTTTTTTTTTTTTACCTATTTTAGGTAACGATTTCTATCCTAAAGAGATTTTTTGTGTAGCTTTAAAAATGACATGAACAGTTTTTTATAATATTTAGCGATATATTTTGAAGTCAAGGTGAAAATTGTTTCAACTTAATAATCATCATTTGATAACACCCATATCCCATTTATTTATTTTTCTCTTCTATATGTAGTTATATTTTCTACAACATTCTTTATTTGTATATACCGTTTTATCACAATTCTCACGCAGTGTATACTTTTTTTAGCTTCCTCTCGCCTTTCAAAATCCGTACATAGGACTTTTTTGTAATATAACTTCATCCCTCTCTTATACGTCCTAACTAAGTTGAATCAGTTTCCAATCAAAAATGCTTTTAATAATAACTGATTTTTATCGTTCGCTTTTTCCTTATCTCGTTTATTTAGGGTCGGCGTATTTCATTTCTGACATTGTAAGATATGGTAGACTTTTACCATTGGCCGCGTGCACCAACCATTCTTGGGATTTTGGTGGTCGGTTTTCCGGATAGCATGTTGTTCAGGCCCTAAGAACTGATGGTAATTATGTATACTCTTACAATAAAATAAAACCGAAAGCGGTTCTCACGACACCAACGGCTAATATGGGATGGGTTCTTCTATCATCGGCGAGAAATCACACGACATTCAATTTTTAACTAATAAAATATTTATTTAGTTGCTGTTCTCGCGAGGTCCACTAGTTGAACTCCTGATATCCTCAAACATCGCTCGTTACGCGGAGTTCCGTTGTGTGACGCGCGTTCTCACCTGGCTCAATGACAAGTTGATGCCAGTGCCGTGCTCCCGCGCCGACGTGTTCGCCACCGAGGCGGTCAGCATCGTCGAGAAACGTATGCTCATGAAAATGCTCACTTCCATCGTTGGTTACAACGACGAGGAAATGAACAACGAATTTAAAGGTAATTATTTGTAGCACTCTTCAGTCAGTCATATTATAATTCTTATTATAAAAAATAAGCGTGAATATTAAACTATATTACGTACAGTTCAGAGTATACGTGGTTTGGACAAACATCTTCGTAATTAATAATGCATATTGAATATATGTTACTAATAAGCTTTTATTATGTTATACGTACTGTCCTGTGGAACCACGGGACGTGCATACGTGTTTAAGTAAATGTTCCTGAGGTGCCTGGTTCGAATTCCGGATTGAATCGATTAAAGTTTCATTTGTTCTGTCAAGTATTTGTTAATAGCAGCTTGGGCTTAGGAAGAGTGTTTACACTCTCGAGTAAAAAGCACATGATGATGAAAGTAGATGATGATGAGTCTGATCTCTCTTCGATAGTGTCACAGTTCTGTGAATATCTATCTATAAATCTTCTGCGACATGGCTTGGCTCTTGCAAGAGGCCGCCTTAGTAGAAATTCAACTAGGAGAATATTGTTAATAGTTTATTAAACATGGTTTTAAAGTAGAAGTTATTACACAATGAGTTTTAAAAAATTGTTTTTGTTGTAGACTGGAATGACAAAACTTTCAAAGAGTACTTGACCCATAAGGGTCTCACTCCAAACTTGATCCACTACGTTCTGTTCGCGATCGCGGGCGGTACCGACAGCATGCCGTGCTTGGAGGGCGTGAGGGAATGTAAGAAGTTCCTCATGAGCCTCGGTCGTTATGGTAACACACCGTTTTTGTGGCCCATGTACGGCAGTGGAGAACTACCTCAATGTTTCTGCCGGTAAGTGTATTTTTTTTAAATATATGAAAGCATCGAGTAATTCGCACTAAAAGTAAATTTTCTTGTTATACTGTTCGTTCAATGGGTAGTACGGTATACAAAATATTTGCTAAAAGTATTTTTATCGAAGTGCTTCCCGCGCACATGTATCTTGACGTCTCGCGATGAGGGATAGAAGTTGTAACGTGTGTGGGTATAATGTTATGATCAATATGTATGTATGCACTTTAGGTTTGCGGCAATTATTTTGTGTACCGTTTTAATTAAGAATAAAAATACTTTAACGTATCTTGCAATTATATATCTGTACTAGCTTCGACTTCGCACGTGTTGAAAAAGGGTTTATATAAAACGTTTGAGCCAGTGTAATTACAGGCACAAGGGAAATAATATCTTGGTTCCCAAGGTCGGTGGCGCATTGGCGATGTAAGAGATGGTTAACATCTCTTCCGATGCCAATGTCTATGGGTGTTGGTGACCAGTTACCATCAGATGGCCCATATGCTCGTCCGCCTTACTATGCCATAAAAAGAAAAAAAAGTTTATATCGTAATACGTATAACATGGCGGCGGCGCGTGCCAGTAAAGTCAGCATGGTTTATTCCGACTATTAGAACGGCCATCGTCATATTTCAGCTAATTAACACATAATATTAATAAATTATACACCTGAACCTTTCTAATGAATCACTCCGTCCATTGGTGGAAAACGTATGAAAGTTAGGTAATTTTTGAGTTTATCGCGTACAGACACACAGACAGAGGCGTTGGGACTTCGTGTTATAATATGTAGTGACACTGATGTTAGAGTTAAAATTAAATCTTTTAAATATGATAGTTGGTTTGGGTCGCAAACATTTGATATTATATAACATTTCAACAAAGGTATATTCCATGAATGAAACTTGTGAAAAATGAAGCGTAATAAAACAGAAATACTTTTAAAAAGTCCGAGGAAATTTAATACGACATCATAAAATTTCAGTAACGATCCTGACTCATTCTTGAAGCGGCATTGAAAGCGTTTATTTTTATTTACAATCCACGGGACGAGTGAGAAATATCGATTGTACAAATATTTTCTACTCCGGTTTTCGATTAAATTGATTTTTATTGGAGAATAAAACGTATTATTGAAAATATATATTGGCACTCGTTTAACATAACAATTTCGATCGCCACTCCTCGAATATTTGACTCTTTAATGTTTTCAGCTGTTCCTAACGAAATTAACGTCGATAAATCATAGCCATGTTTTTTATATAAATCAATAACGTAACTCTAAATTTAACGCGTTATTTTCGACCCAAGGTTATTCATTTGAAATAAAAAAAAATTGTTATTTGTAAAATATGAAATGAATTATGGGCTCCTAAATTTGATGTCATTCACTTCTTACATTAATGTTGAGTGCAAAATAACCATGAAAGTGTTGCGGCGAGAGGTTTATTGACCCAGATGTGCATCGTTCGAGCGCACTCGAAAATAAGGCGACTTTCTAGCATTGCATGATGCACGGCTGACATTTTGTTACGAAACCGACGTTTTTGGTATCATCGGCTCTATTATTAAATTATAAAATAATAAGTAACAAATTGAATGAACGAACGTATGAAAAAGAATTGAGTTGACGTAAAATAGTTAATTATCAATATTGATATACAGACTCATTTAAATGATATATTTAAACGAGTTGAGAATAAAAAAATATATTTTTTGAAATGATGTAATACTGGCACTTCGACCGCGACTTCGTCCGCGAAAATTTAAAAACTGTTATATAATGTAAACACGTAAATTTACAGTTTCTTCAAAGAGTGACATTTTTCTTACTTAGAGAATTTGTATACCCATCATAACCTCTAAACGAAAAGTGTGATCTGAATTATTTAAAATGGAATTTACACAAATAGAATCAACAGTAATGATTAAACCATTTAAATGTATAAGGATTAATATCATGATAACAATATGACCACTATTCGATTCCACCCGTATTTGAACTGAATAATTTAAACAAAAACCGTTACTGTGGCTTAACTATAATAGTTAGGCATATACCATAGCGGGCTTTTTTGTGAGCAATCATGAGTACTATTAATATATTGAACACTTTTTTATATACCGTCAATACTTTTCGCAGCGCACGCCAAATAATGACTTTTATAGGCAACATTTTGATACCTTGGGTTACATTGTTCCATTTTTTTGTATGGATCTCTATTTTTTTTTGCAAATTGAATATATCCTTTGTTACTCGGTGAAGATGTAGCTTTATAATGGTGAAATAATTTTTAAAATCGGTCGAGTAGTTTTTGAATTAAATCGTAACAAACAAACAAACAGATAAAAATCAAATCTTTCCTCTTTATAATATTAGTACATATAAAAATCGTGCCTCGTTGGTCTAGTGGCTAGATATTAGGCTGCAGACCCGGTGGTCCTGGGTTCAATTCCCAGGTCGGGCCAATAAATAGTTATTGGCTTTTTATGTCAGAAAATACTCAGTAGCAGCCCGGAGTCTGGAAGGTGGAAGTGTGTACACTCCCGTGCCTCGGAAAGCACGTTAAGCCGTTGGTCCTGCGCCTGAACTCTTTCCGGTCGTGTCGGATTGCCGTCCCATCGGATTATGAGAGCTAAGGAAAAGAGAGTGCACCTGTGTTTGCGCACATACTTGTGCACTATAATATCTCCTGCGCAGTTGGCTAATCTCTCATGAGATTGGCCGCCGTGGCCGAAATCGGTCTGGAGGACCTTATATTATATACATATAAAAATATACCTACGCGTGAAAAGTCATCATTTACGTTATTATAACATCGAATTCAAAAGTTTTTTTATGTTTAAAGATTGTGCGCAGTCTACGGCGGAGTGTATTACTTGAATCGACCGATCGACTCCGTGAAAACAAAGACCGTGGACGAGGGCAAGACCGTCGTGGTAATCGACAGCAAGTCGAAGACTCTGAACTGCGACCACTTGGTTATCGGCATCGACGAGTGCCCCAAGGATTTCATATCGTCTGAGCCGGCGGAAAGTTCTGACATATCGAAAGCTGTTTTCATAACAAATGGAACTATTATGGCCAGCGAGAAGGAACCCCTGACACTGTTCAGGTTCCCACCGCTGAATGATGAAAAGAACTCCGTGACGGTCATGGAGGTGGGCCCCGCAACTGGTTCCTGCCCAAAAGGACTTTGTAAGTATTTTCAACCATTCGTAGTACGTAGATTGTTTTTATTTTTACTATAGCTCTAAGGCCCATTTCATTGTTCTTTATTTATAAATTATTTTTAATGACTGAATGATGATTGTCTCGTTGGTTCAGTAGCTAACTTATAAGGCAATAGATCTCGAGGTTCAAAGCCGAGTCGGGCCAATAAAAAGTTAGACATTTTCTGTTAATTAATTCTCATGAACACCCCGATGTTTGGAAATTGCCAGTGGTAACAATCTCCTGACCCTTACCAACAAACAAACTAATATAACCCGTGGTTTGTGGGTCAGTGTATTCCAAGATGTGCAATCTCAATTATATAATTTACTTGGTGGTCGAGCTTTGTGCAAGCTCGTCTGGGTAGGTACCACCCACTCATCAGATATTCTAACGCAAAACTGTAGTACTTGCTATTCTTGTGTTCCGGTTTGAAGGGTGAGTGAGCCAGTGTAATGACAGGCACAAAGGACATAACATCTTAGTTCCCAAGGTTGGTGGTGCATTGGCGATGTAAGCGATGATTAACGTTTAACATCTCTTACAATGACCAATGAGTGAGTGACCACTTACTATCAGGTGGCCCATAAGAAAGTACGCATTCCTAGGCCATAAAAAAAAAAACAATTAACTTGTAATCTACTGTGAGATGTACTTCAAAAGTAAAAAGAATCGTTGAGAGAAACTCATCCGGAACATATAAAACATTATACACACTCCAACCGCATATATATATAACCTTTTAAATATGTATAAAGCGTAGTTTCTACCGAAACATTTTAGCTACCTAACATTTTTTTTATTGTCATCACTAATTAGCATTTTAAAACTAGAGGTGCTTGCCCGAATTTAATGTAAACTTTTGAATAAAATTTCACGAATCCGCGGATGTTTTAAAGCTTTTTTTAAAACGTTTTATAATATAAATACAAATGGTAATATATCCAACCTAATCAAGAATTAAGCCATCGATAAATACAGGTTTATATAATGTTATAGACGATAAAGTACTAAACACAAGTTGTAGGTTAGATCGTTGTAAAAAATGTTCTTCGTGAATCATGAGTTAATTTTTTTTTTATTGAATGTTATTGTTACACGTAAACTGGCAAAAAACTGCAGTGTAAATATCCTGGGACATTACTCACACAAGGCCATCTGATCCCAAACTAAGCAGAGCTGGTACTGTGTAAACCAGACAACTGATATACTACATATACTACTTTTCTTTCGTAAATGCATACTTATATATAGATAATTACACCCAGACTCAGGACACAAAAATACATGTTCATGCACACAAATATCTGTCCTGAGTGGGAATCGAACCCACGACCTGCGGCGCGAAAGGCAAGTATCTATCAACCACGCCAACCGGCTCGTCGCGTCCAGGATTTATTGCTACAAATTAAATTTATATATATACGATACCTATTTTTGTTGTAATCTGTGCGCCTGGGGAGAGTTATCTATTCGATAGCGTTGACGTTAAATTTGTACGGAATTAAAACAGCGCTGTCTGTTGACAATAATCGGAATTCCACTATACTGAATTATCTATGACTTAAATGTTAAATATTTTTACAATTTCATTTAAAACTTTAAATGCCAACCATTAAATGGAAAATTTCTTTACCAACCAATAAATGTAAAATATCAACAAATGGGTAATTAATAATTCCAAAAATGAAAAAATATGTGGAGAAATAAAAATAATGCAAATTCGAGCTATTTGAACTTGTATTGATGTATTCAAGTTTTTTTTTTTGCCGGCACAAGTTCGTTATACTTTTTGCGCGTCGCCAGCACACTCGTTTAGTGCTTTGGCACTAAGTTTTTTTTTTTTAAATGACCGTGAGTCATTGACTGACGAATTGAGGAAATATAAGATTTGGCTTCCTACTTAAGCTTTGTAGAACGTTTTATTTGAGCATTTTATAAGATTGTGTTTGAAACTAAGTTCACGGTAAAAAATATATTTACATAGATTTTCCTTGTTGCTATGTACATTAAACGGTTAACTAAAATGCCTAGTAGGTACCTATTTGGGTGAGCGCGCTTCGCTCGACTCGTGTTTTATTATTATTATACATTACATACTGCCTCGTTGGTCTAGTGGCTACATATAAGGTAGCAGACACGGTGGTCCTGGGATCAAATACCAGGTCGGCCCAATCAAATGTTATTGAGGTTTTCTGTCGAAAAATTCTCCTAACACTCATTTTCAGACTCTTGGTTGCTAGTGAGAATTCAAAGATTCAAAAGAAAAATTCAATAACTTTTTACTAGCCCGACCTGGGATTTGCACCCAGGACCACCGTGTCTGCAGCCTTACATGTAGCCACTAGACCAACCAGGCAGTTAAAGGACACTATATCGGCACGAAACACATTAATTGATGTTTAGTGACAAATACACCCCTACATAAAATGAGGAAAAACTTATTCTATAAAATAAATTTAGTTCATGAACAAAGCTTGCAAGTCGTGGACTTCAAATGTAATTTAAAATTAAGTGTCCGTTTTCATTGTACAAATGCCCAAAAACATTACCGTAAACAAATCGCGCTGATTGACTTACGCATGGTTTATCTCTCATTAAGTGCAATGTTCTCGATGGATAGTATGAAGCTCGTGTAGGGTTATATTTTTTTAATGTAACGTTGAATTTTTATGTTACGTTATCCTTGATTATTTAGAAGACACTTTCGGTTTCAATTTCGTATGTATTGCTGAAGTGATAACGTGATTTTTGAAAGTGCAAAATTTGGCAAACATCTTTGCCTCGATGTTATGGGACTTCATTTGAATATTTTTCGTAATATTGAAATTTAAAAATCGCAAATTGGCAAAAATTGCTTAATATTATTTTTTTTACATTGAGAAACAAGACTAGAAAAAATACAGAAGTTTTTATAGAAAATACCAAGATCTGTTTGTTATTTTCATTGTTGAAGAGTTGTAGTTTTTACTTTGGCTGTCAATAAGTTATGTTTCAAAAATAAACAGAGAAAAAGTATACAAACATCAGCTTAGACCACTTTTTTAATTATAATTAGGAAAACCGAATGAAATGTTAGTAATTATATTATTTTTTTCTCTCGTTACAGTCGTGGTTTACTTCGTAACGAACAAGGTGAAGGATGCAGAGAGCGACCTGAAGCCGTACGCGGAGAAAATCTTCGATATGTCCGGCGAGGACCAGACTGCGCCCTCCGATAAACCCAAGGTCTGTAAAAGGATGTCCCTCATCTATAATATATTTCAAAGGCTGGAAGAGTAAAATTACAAACCATTAGATGTACATATAAGATTTGACAATAGCTCGGCTACATTAACGTATGCATTAAATATGCAACAATTTGCGACAAATGCTATTATCCATTTTAACTTCAGATTTTCGATATCAATTTCGCTGACATTCAAAACGCCATAAGAGTATTTAGATAATAATAATAGTAATATCCTGGGACATTATTCACACACGGCCATCTGATCCCAAACTAAGCAGCGCTTGTACTATGGAAACCAGACAACTGATATACTACATATAATTATATCCAGACTCGGGACAAACAGACATTTTCATGCACACAAATGTCCGTCCTGGGTGGGAATCGAACCAACCAACCACGTCAGCCGGTTCGCCAGATATCCATCAATGATGTAATGTCAATTCAAAATCCTCTCCTGCCATTGCAATCGACTAGATACTTTATTATATCTATGACTGGCTGTAGAGGCGAAGCGGCGGTCAACCTTGGTCCAAAATAATTATAAAAAAAAGTTAATTTATAAATGCTCGGATGCGAGTTAAACAATAAACCGCAGATATGTAGGCCTGAAACTCAGCAAAATTCTATTTTTGAAATTCAAAAAATTCTATTCCTAAAATTCATGACAAGCATTTTTTCGTCAAACATGATATTACAGCCAAATCGGGTTGGACAGATAAATAAATAAAATGATACTTATCGTATGCTTTTGTATATACTTAATATTATACTCGGTGGTAGGGCTCGCTCAAGCCCGTCCGAGTATCCATTTATCAGGTATTCTACTGCCAAACGGTAATTCTTAATATTGGAGTGCTCCGTTTGAATGTCAGTGAGCCAAGGTAACAGGTACAATGGACATAACATCTCAGTTCAGTGTGAACTGTGAGGAGTGGCGCATTTGCCATATTATTTTGTAATATAGATCGCAAACATCCCTCGCAACTTGGAAAGCTGGCTCCGATAGTGAGAATATGTGCTCGACATAATGAATTGACAAAAGTTATACATGGCATTGACATCTTTCATGATAGCTTCATTACTTTTAAAAAAAAAGTCATGGATGACTTTTTTTCAGCGAGTCCATCATCAAAATAGTGCGTTAAATTGCTGTTGTTTTTTGTTTTTTTATTTTTTGTGTTTCTGTTAAATTATTTTTTATTATGTTTATAAATGATGATAGCATAGGTCAATTTTTTTAAATTGTATCATACATTTTAATTTCAACTATCGTGTCAACAGAAAACATGTTGACACGATACACTGTGAATGTTATGTACACTTGTAATCGATGTACATATCGGAAGATGTTTTTTTTGTTGGATGTTGTGTAAGCCATCAATTAATATGTATATTGTTAGTGTACCTATTAAATAAATAAATATAGTCGTGTAACGTAACGCGTCGCCGCCCGCAGTGCCTGTGGTCGCTGTTCTACAACGTGAAGGACACGAGCGCGGCCGTGCACAGCGGCACGGACTGCGTGCACGTGTGCGCCGGGCCCGACGCCGGACTCGACTTCGACCGCGCCGTGCACCAGGTACGCACGCACGCACGCTGTGACGTCACGTCGTCACTGGCGTGGCATTGTTACAGGCACAAGGGACATAACATCGTAGTTCCCGAGGTTGGTGGCGCATTGGAGATGTGAGCGATGGTTAACATCTGCTAATGTCTAAGGACGTTGGTGACCACTTACCACCAGGTGGCTCATACGCTCGTCCGCCTACCTACTCTATAAAAAAAAACTAAAACATTGTCGATAATATGATGCCAATTAATACGCACACTGACAGATTCGATAATGCTTGCAAAAAATCAAATATTTAAGCAACAAAAATGGTAGCTTAACACGAAAAGTTTAAATTCTCCCCTGGATTGTTATTGATACGCGCTGTATTTAACGTGTACGTCACAATGTCAAACATGACTTATAACTCCACCTACAGCGGTTATAATTATCGTTGCAGTTGGACGGGTGGAAAATTATTTACGTTTAACATAATCAGTCCTCTGTACAGGCCGGCCTGGGCACCTCGAACCCGTATATTCTGTGACCAAACACCATTAGAAAGTATTAATATTTCAGTTCTAAAATTAGTGTTTAAGTTTCTAATTAACTTCGAACGAAAAAATTATAAGGAATTCTACAAGTGACCGACGGAATTCCAAACCGCACTGAAGTGTCGTTGTTGAATATTCTCCAAACCTTCTCCTCAAGAGCAAAGGGTAGTTTTGACAAGCATCGGTGGTATGACATTTATGGACTGTTATTTCAGTTCGTATATAAAAATTATATTATATTTGATGTGTTTCAATGTGAAGATAGATAGTTACATTGTATATAATGTTCTATGTTATGTAACATATAGTCAACCAAACCGAGTTCACTTATAATGACAATTGCCACAAATAATAGTTCAAATCACAAACACGATGATAATAATATGATAAAATATATTATCTTAAGTAATTTGTTTAAGACACGTTTATTTATAAAAAATTATAGCAATAACATACTTATTAAATGTTAGAATAAAAAAAAAAAACAAAAAATTGACATTTCGATGATAACTTTTTTCTGTTTATTTTAAATTTGACCCGAACTACAGCTATTGATAAATTTACATATGTACCTATTTCTTGATCATGATCGATAGACGTGTCACAATAAATATTCGTTGCTTACTAGGAGTTTCTAGAAAATAATTTAATTGATTTAATAGAAAATTGATCTTATTAATGTTTACTAATTACGTAAGTTATTTTGATATTATATTATTCACATGCTATTATTAATATAATCACAAAAACTGTTTGTGACTTTAAAATGATGAATTAATTTGGATTATAGTTAAAATAAATGTTACCTATTAGATAACAGGTATGCCTTTTTAAAATCCAACGTCTAATACCCAAACGTGTCATCTATTCGTATGGTGAATTTGCCAACCTTTAAGGAATTTGCTGGTGTTCATATACAGTAACAGCCTAAGAATGTCCCACTGCTGAGCTAAGGCCTCTTCTCCTTTTCGAGGAGAAGGTTTTGGAGCTTCTTCTACCGCGTTGCTCCAATGCGGGTTGGTGGAATTCACATGTGGCAACATTTCAGTGAAATTAGACACATGTAGGATTCCTCACAGGATTTATTTGTTTGTAATCTATAAACTCTAAAACTTTAACATTAGTAAACTACTTTATACAAAAACATATTTCATATCAGTATTAATAAGATTCCAGTACATTTGTCACAATTTCCTCGCTGTTGTAGCTGTAGTTTAGTTACTAAATAAAATTTTAGATTTCAAGAGGCTCAAGTGTTGTTTTGTCTTTCAAGTTAAAAATATGAAACAACGAAGATTCAAAATAAATTACAGTAACTTTATTAATATACTCATTAAAAACATATTTAAATGTTCTCGAGATACATAACTGAAATAATGCTCGCGGTATATATTAGTTGAAAGTAAAAATTTCCTCATTTTAACTGGACAAATTTTTTCACACGCGATAACTATGATTGATGAAAATATTTCTGGTCAGATTACTTTATTATCTATACTAATATTAAGTATAGCGTAAGTAACTCTGTCTGACATACTTTTACGTCCAAACCCCTGAACCGATCTTGATGATGTTTGGTACGAAGAAAGCTTGATCCCCAAAGCAGTACATACCATTTAACACCTAACACCTGACAATTAGTATTAAATAAATAAGTTGTCGTCGGTATTTAATATTTACTCTAGTTTCTTAGCAAAAAATTAAATAAGGATGATGATTTTTAGGCGAAGGAAATCTTTACGAAGATCTGCCCTGGTCAAGAATTTCTGCCCCGTGCCCACGATCCAGAGGAAATCGTTTTCGAAGATGACGCAACGCCCGGCCCCGAGTTCAAAAGGGAGGACGAAGACGCAGAAGGCGACAAGGAGTAATTGCTGTAGTTTTAGTGTTTTTAATAATTGCAGCACTTTCTGGTATGTTACAGTACCAACTGTGGACATTACGTTGTATTTACAACTCCAGATATAAAATTACAATGAATTCTTTGGTGTCCCAAAAAGGTCCCATATGGCTCGACGTTGTTTTTATACTCTGACTACTTTGTTGGTGAAGCTTCCATTTTTATAGGAATAAATTCTTTAGTGACTTAAAATAATTTTTAGATTTCAAATTCTCGTATAATACTTATCGCTTTAGAGTTGCATAATAATGTAGGAAAATGATTAAAAAAAAATCACATGTAGTAACAATAGGCTAAGGCATCATAGATAAAGCCAACAAAGTTTGTATGTTCAAAAAATCTCATCAATGATCTCCTGTTAACAGACGAGAATGTGCTGATTAAGTTAAGGTATAATCCCAGTAAGATTTATACGCTTCTTGCTTGACTTAATGCATTCCGACTGGTGCGTGGTAGTCAAGGAGTATGGTATGGATGGCTTGGTTTTGCACTTTGGTGAGATGGATTATGTAACATCTGATTTGGAAGGGTAATATCATGACAACGACAAATCTTTTTTTTATACAACTATATTGTCTTGAAAATTAAGCAAGAACAATTTTTAGTTTGAATAGAGTTTGATTCATACAAAATCTATCAAGAAATTTGCCGTGTAAAATTAATGGACAATTTTAATGAGCCCATATTGCTCTCTAGTTTTTTATAAAACAGTATTATTTATGAAATTTTCAATCCTTTTAGGACGGAGAGGTTAGCGGAATTTGAAATTGTCTAGAGCTAAGATTGTATAGGCTAATGAAATTGGATGCACCAGTCAAAAGCAATATATGTAGCACATATTAATTTTTTTATATTAAGTTATTTAGCACTCAATCATATTTATTGTCAAAACGATTATGCAAATTTATGCATATGCAGCTTGTGCATATTATAATTCCATTAAAATGTGATTATTAGAAATTACTTTGCATTTTTATTAAATTTTTCCTATAACCTTCAACTTCTAAGACTTCATTAGCAATACGGCATGGCTTCTGTTTATAATCATGTTGGTCATGAAACCCTACAAGTGATAACAAGATTATATCACTACTCTATCAATGTCTAGTAAATAATATGTTAAAGTAAATACTATTTTATTAAAAGACTAGTTCGCGACAATAACTTTTATTTATGAAAGATATTTTACATCTGGTCCATTACTTATATATCATCAGTATTACATAAAATCATAAATGGAATACATAGTTTATAACAAACAGCTGCGCCTTGCAAGCTTACACATATACAAGTACTCGAAATAACAATTTTATTTGTTGTAAAATTCAAAAAATGCTCGATTTGTATAGGTCTCGTACAAAATAACTTTATAGTAATGTTGGCACAGCTGTTTTTAAAATAATCGTTTTTCATAAGAAAACAATCCATGAACATTTCCCTCTAGTTGTGCAGAGTATGTTCTCTTCATAAATCTCAAGTCTCCAGAATAACTCATTTCACGCAGTTTAGTTATTGAACGTGCGCCAATATCCTGACAACTATGCTGCATTCCTGTTTGTAGATATGGAAGAAAGCGAAGAACAGATCCTTTGTCAACTATACTCCCACTAACTCCCTGGGCAACTCTGTGTTTATCAGTTTCCTTGTGGAAATATCGACTCATAGCTGAGCCTTTGCCTTCTTTGTTTTCCATTGCTTCTAAGCTTCCCATGCCCCTGTATTTCTTAAGCCTAACACCATCAGAAAAGAAATATTCTCCAGGAGCTTCTGAAGTGCCCGCGAGAAGTGATCCCATCATCACAGTGGAGGCACCCAATGCAAGAGATTTGACAATGTGGCCTACAGACTGGATTCCACCATCTGCAATAACTGGGATATTAAATTGACGAGCATAAGAACTAACCTGATACACTGCTGTAGCTTGAGGGCATCCACAAGCCATTACTTCTTGTGTAATGCAGATAGAACCACTACCCATACCCACCCTCAGGGCATCAACACCAGCTTCAATGAGATTTTTAGCCTGCATTCTTGTGACAACATTCCCACCAATGACTTGTATGTCAGGGTATGTCTTTTTAATGAACTTGACCATTTCTATTTGATATATTGAATTACCTTGAGACGAGTCTAGAACAATGACATCAACTCCATTATTTACAAGAAGTTGAAGACGTTCTTTGTCTGCATCTCTAGTTCCAATAGCAGCACCCACCAACAGCTGTTTGTTGGAATCTTTTGATGCATTGGGGTAACTTCGGGCCTTTTTCAAATCAGTTCTAGCGATCAAAGCCACAAGCTCACCGGAACCATTAATTATGGGCAATTTACCTTTCTTGCTCTTTTCCAAGATATAATTAGCATCTTGTAGGGTAACACCAGACTGTGCAGTAATCATTTCTTGTATTGGTGTCATCACTTCTTTTAAACTGAGCTGTGGATCACCTTCCCTAAAATCAATATCCCTTGATGTGACAATACCAATCAACCGTCCGCCTAGTTTCCCATTCTCTGTAATTGGATAACCTGTAAATCCATTTTTCTTTTTCGCTTCCAAGACATCGGCGACCGTATTTTCTGGACCCATACAGACAGGGTCCCGAATAAAACCGTGCTTATACTTCTTGACTTTATGAACCTCATTGGCCTGATATTCTGGAGTACAATTGTGATGTATAATACCTATACCTCCGCATAGGGCCATAGCGATAGCCATGTCAGCTTCAGTAACGGTGTCCATCGGAGTCGATACCAGAGGTGCCTTGAGATTTATTTTCTTGGTGAGCGGAGATGTCAAGTCAACTTCCTCGGCTTTGAAATTGATGAATCCCGGAAGTAGAAGGAAATCATTATAAGTCAGGCCTTCACTGTTTGCAAAGATTTCCTTAGCCGACAGCCCGTCCCTTAAATCACCTTCTGCGTTTGCCATTGTTCGCCGTTTTAACACGTGTTATCAAATTATTATTGTAATTTAATTGCTTTAAATAGCCAGAGGATATTCTTTTGTCACTTTAATTAATACTGTTTTTTTTAACGCATAATTAAAAGGTATTCAGAATTAATTATTTTACTTAAAAACTTAAAACACGTGGTAGTGTAGTGTGGTTTTTGGCAAAGGCTTAAAAAAATTTAAAAATCGTTAAATCCTGTAGGATTTCACTTTTTTACTGGACATTAACGTCGATGAATATCCAGTTTTTAAATTATTTTAGTTTCAATAATGCTGCCGGAGTTTCAAATAGCCGGCTTCTCGAAATTGAAGTCCAGTCTAGATTAAGCTGAAACCGTCTCAGTCGTCAGCGTCACCATCAGAACTTACTGGCGTGAGGCGTCAAATGTCAATAATTGTCAATTGTCGTTGTCAAATGTCAATTGTTTTTCCTCTTGATGTAGGAAAAGGTATTATACCAAACAGCCTCGTTTCCTTTTATTTATTTTATTAATATAATCTCATTCAACAAAGGTAATGGTACAGTATACAGCCAAGTCATTGTTTTTTAATAATTAACTTTTCTTTTGTTAAATTAAAGCAACTTATTCATGTGAATTTATTATTTTAAAATTTCAAATATTTTCATGCCTTAAAGTCACATTACCAGCAACATTTTTAATAATATAATATTACCTAATAGATTTTGAAATCTACATTCAATCCAATGTTAATCTTAGGAGAAGTTATGGAACAAACTTATAGAAATTAATGTTAAATTGTATTATTTTATTTGAAGACATAAGGCAATAAGATTCGTTATTATTTTGTTCCTATTATATGCGTTAAGGCATTGCTCATCCGATTGAGTTTTTATACAATTTGAAATCGGTTTTATTTTATAGTTGTTGTAATATTTTGATTATTGCTGATTTGTATACCTTTATCTAGTTATCCATGGCCAGTGAATTCACCAATTATAAATAAAGGTTATAAATGTTATAGATATATAACTAATTAACATAAAAATAAAACAGTAAAAAGTAGGAGAATGCCTAAGCTTTCAGCTTAAGGGTCTTCTTTGACGTTTGTGGAAATTCGAAGGTCGGGATTTCGATAGAATTATATAGAAAGCGATGCTCCACAACCTTGAAATAAATCACACAGTTAGCCAATGAATTTAACTTACGTGTAGAGCATTCGAATTTAGGATAATGTTTATGGATAAGTGTAAAAAAAATCGGAAAAGTCACTAAAACGAGTAAAATCGCACTTCTTTATTGAGACGAAATTATCGTAATCGTCGAGAATTTAGAAATGAATTTTATCAAATAATAAAGTTAAAACTATAAAGAAACGTCTGGAGTCTTCATTTTTTAATAAACATTTTCTTATTTTTTGTTATAATAAATTACAATGAAATTGTACGCGTTTTCTTATGCGAGCTGCCGATAACCCTCGCAGACCAGTCGGCCACGCGCCTTCGAAGTGAGAGCACGTCGGTTTGCGCCGCATTGATAGATCGCGATCGAACCGTGTACTTACACAAAATCAATGTGTGCGTAAATTGCGTATTTAGTATGTATTTGAACGTTTTAGTTGTCACCGACTGTTCATCATAAATTTTAGAAAGCGAACCGGCTGATGTATTCTGTTTTTTTTTTGGTATTTTTTGTGTTTTATCATTTAACACGATATTTTTACTGATAATATTTTGTATATTTTGTAGTTTGATAAAAAAACAACAAATAACTCGAGTTGAAATTCTAACTAGTTACATAATTATAACACACTCATATATAATGATACATTGCAATTTTTTTATAAATAAATATAATTTTTTGAAATATTTATGTATATAATTACTTATTTCGTCCATTTCCTAGTTATATTGGTCAGTAAAACACAACTGAGGCAATAAATTTATTGTCGTAAAAATTCAAATTATTCTTATTTTCATTGATAACGTAAAACTAAACAAAGTATTTATAAATAGTGTTTTGAACACTAAATAATAAAAATGACCAACTCCCATTTATGCATAAAACGAAACACGCGTGATGGCCCACCTAACAAACCCTCATTAGTCAGTAAATTACTGACTCTCAACTCAACGGGCAATATAGTACTCAAGTGGAAATGCGTAGAACGAAGTACATAATCCTTGTAATTGTGATCTAAGAACAGTAGTGGCATCACACTAAAGAACACACTTCCAATTGGTAGACCGCCACGCTTGTATATGTAATAAGCTGCGTTAAAAACTTCAATACCGCGATTCAGGGATTATACATTTTTATAACATTTTTCTTTAGAAGTTTAATTATTTTATGTATTTATTCACATATTTTTTTTATATTGAGTAATTAAAGAAATAAAACATTTATTATTACAGTAATAATAATATTGTTCTTATTATTTTAGCATAAAATGTTTCTTTTAGTTTTTTGTTACGTCAAAGCGCTATCTAGTGAGGATATACGAAACGTTTTCATGCCTCATCGTCATCATTGGTTTTGCAAATTGATATTTATCCGATTTCAGACTTACAAATCGATTTCAAAATCCGATTATAGATTACTGAATTCGGTAACGCCTAGCCTCATCAAATCGCCTGAGAACTTAGCTATCCTTTTATTTTATTAGCTAACGTACTCAGGCAAATATAGTCTTTAAGTACTTCATCAGTAAGGTCGATTATTGTGTAATAGATTTCCGTAGCAGAACCAAGAAGCCGAAAGTCGAATCGCAAAATTCCCGCTATCCTTTTTATTCCGCTTTATTCCAATTGGTTAGAAAGAGAGAAAGTGAATTTCATAGTAGAATAAATGTTGTAAAATATATATTTCGATTCAGGAATTATATATTTTTCTTTAGAAGTTTAATTATTTTATGTATTTATTCACATATTTTTTTATATTGAGTAATTAAAAAAATAAAACATTTATTTTTACAGTAATAATAATATTGTTTTTATTATTTTAGCATAAAATGTTTGTTTCAATAATGTTTATATAATGTTTTTCTTGTATTCCTATTGATCTATTTTTATTTCACTTTTTGTATATATACTTGTTCCGTTTTTTAATAAAGCATTCCACATTCGTCTTTCGTCAATTTTTTTTTATTATTCCACATTACGACATCAAGAAGTTTATTTATACCAAACTACTCACCTCAACGCTATAGATATGTATTTGACAACATTTCAAAATCAGTGACAATAAAGTTAAAATTTAGTTTAGGAAAAAAAAGTGTGCGTGCCGTGCCCGAGCCTCGATAGTTGCGACAGTAGCGCTAAAAACGTAAAACTTCGTGCGGCGTAACGTCAAAGAAGACCCTTAACATCTTTGGTTATGAATATTATCATCGTTGTCAAATGTTAATTGCTTTTTCACTTAGGGAAGGAAAGTTAATACCATAACACCCGCGTTAAATAAGGGCTAAAAAATGTTATAAATATGTTAAGCCTGTAAAAAAAAGTAAATTACCTATGGCTTCATGTTATTGTCAATGTTATATAATTAATTGTCATTTATTTTACCATATATAGTATGGAAGGTAGAGGTAAGGAGAATTATCTGTGTACATGAAAAAGTGTCCGCCAAAAGCAGTAAATTAGGGTGGCGCCACATTAGCATGAGGGTAAATTTTAAATTATTAGAAGCGCCAAATATTATTAGAGTAGGATTGAGAAATAAACAAGAAAAGAAAAACTTCTGCTAAATTATAGCGCGCTTTTTAAAATCACACAGTTTATGAAATAATATCACTCTAGCTACACGTTTTCACGTTATATTAACTACATTGTACTACGCAAGTAGTTGAAATTTTCAATAACTACTTTAGTCAACAATACTATTACATTTTTTAACTCGGCATACTTCAATTCGCTTACAATTGCATATTGCTACATTCATACCATACCCTTTGTCTACACTAGCGCCAATTTATAGCTTACAGCTGGACACTTTTTTAAGTATAGATAATACAATATAGACAATAAAGTTTTAAGTTTTCTACCATAATATGAGATGATTAAGATGATTCTAGTTACCTCTTTCAATAAGGGGTCCCTTTCATAAACTGACTGTTTAATGAATAATTATATCTTTTTATTTTTGAAATCGTAATGTTTCTAAAATTAGCGCCTTTAATTATACTCTAAACTATCCATCTGTATGATACTAATATGATATTAATTCCTATTATAATATCCTTGGACTGTAACAATAGTCATGAAGGCGTAACTGTTTGTGTGGGCGTGTAACGCGACTACTTTGGCTAAAGCCAGATTTTGGAAGTCATGATTGTTGGGAACATTTCAAATCTTTAATAAGTCATCATTTCAAGTCTTTAATTGTCTGATCCGAATATTTTTGATATGTTTATTAGTATTAACAGTCCGCTACGATGCCACGTGTCAGTAAAATCTATGTCAATTAATAAAATGAGTTCGCCACCTGTATTAGTGGTCCTCAGCTTAGGACGCCGTCGTCATTGTCGCGAGTATTTGCCACATTCCCTCAATCTAAATTAAACCAAAACCTATAAATATAACCAATCAAATAGTATTTAAAAATGTCTTACCTTCATTAGTAAAAAATCTAAGTACAATTTAAACAATAATTTAGACAACTTTTATTTTATTTCTGCTCTTACTATATATGTAATGAAAACTATAGTTCGCTAATTTCCGATGCAAGATTCTTCTTCTGGTGTAATGGTACCAATATACAGATTTCTATTTAAGTTAAAAATTGCAAAGCACTGACTTGGTGGTAGGGCTTTGTGCAAGCCCGCTTAAATAAATACCACCTACTCTTCAGATATTCTAGTTCCAAATAAAAATACTTACGGCCTTATTTATAAACGTTGCTTAGTTACTGTTTAGCTAAACACTGATTTGTCTCTTTCTGTCATTATTGATTTGACATACGAAAGAAGAAGACAAAATATTGTTTAACTAATCACCAGTTAAATAAAGTTTATGAATAAGGTGTTTGTTGTATTGTTGTGTTCTGGTTTGAGGGTGAGTGGTAGGTGTGCTAGGTGCAGTGGTGATCATCGAGGGTCACTTGCCTGTCCGCTTACCCATTTAAAAAAAAAAGTAGGCAAAAATAATGTATCTATTGCCATCCAATTATTATAGAAAAAGGTATATAAAATGTACATATTAAATAGTATGTATGTACTAAAATATTATTAAAGATATAATTAATTTCCTTTAAATACTGCTTACTTATTAAAAACAATCGTATTATAATCTGCTTAAAATAGGATGTGATATTTTAAAATAAATTGTAATAAAATGCTATTTCACATAAAAAAACAGGTATATCTTAACCAGTTAAGTCAGCCATGACGATCTTGCTCCAAAACATAAATACTTAAATCATAATTAATTCTACATAAATTGCCCGAAAATAGGGAATTCGTCATTTGTTTCCTCAAACGGCGTTTAGTCCGAGCGATATAAAATTAAACTTATTTATGCCACTAGGCAAGTTTAAACATCTAATGAGAAAAAGTGACACTCCCAATTGTGAATTATGTGGTGTATTAGAAGATGTTTCACACTTTTATTGGCATTTGTTCGTAATCACAGTTTGAGAGAAACTAAAATATGAACTAAATTTACATTTAATGAATATTGGTGCTATTAATTCTATTCTGAGTAAACCTTCGAGTATTTCGGCAATGAAAATATATGAATTTGTTAGTCTAGTGATTCTCTCAAACTGAATTAGTCTTAGTTTTTGAACCATTTTTGATTTAATTTAGCGTGTAAGATGGGGTTGATATATAGGCTACCTATAAAGGCCCCTTATAAATACTACAGTAAAAAAAAGGCTGCATTTTATATATACATATAGGTATTTTATAAATACGAAATAAACTAATTTTGGTAAATACGTTTTTATTGATTAAAGACACGTTGAGATAAATAACTTTAAACTTTTATATACATATTGTACGTGTTATATGTATGGTAGGTATGTGTTATATGTATATACATGCATGTACATAAACGTATATTAACTAAATGTATATAAATACATCTTTAACCAGCTTACATAGATTATAAAGATCAATAAGAAAGATATTTTAACATTTTGTCAAACTTTTTAAAATATAAAATAATTGTTCAAAGTTGCTAAATTACAGTCTATAAAAATAATACTTATTGATTAGTTATCTTTACTGTGCTTTAATCACTATAAAACAGACAACACATTTTAAGCAGGTTATATAATGTTATAAGTTACTAGGATTTAACATTTTATCTTATTTTTAAAATATATTAATATGTGGAGTCTACAGTACATAGGGCTGTGCTGAAAACACGAATTTAGATAATTATTTATAGATATTATTAATCATTTTACAAATATCCGTGTATATAATGTAAAATGACTAGGTATTCTAAAAAATATTGACAGAATTTTAAAATTTTGTTTTATGCAACTTTTTTTTTGCGATAAAAAAGTCATATATAGCAGATATGTCCTGCTTTTATGTCCGTAAAAAAGCATCACAATACGTTGTAATTATTGACGATACCTTACGTGTAATACCATGTTTTAATGTAAAATGCAAGTCACAACGTTCTTTGCGTAGTTAGGATTGGAATTTAATTGTTTAAACGCCATTAATGTTTCACGACACATTGTCCGTTTACCTTTACATAGCCCGTTGGGCATTGATCACCATCAAATGCTGATTTGTTTTTGAATGTTACATTATTAAAACTGTTTTCAGATGGACCTTCTATATCACTTGTTTTACCAACACTTTGTATAACAGTTTTATTGTTTGAAGGCTTGAAGTCAATCGTAGAATTTGCTAGATTGTTTGAATTTACTGGGAATACATCTAATGACTCGACCTTGATTTTATCCGGGTTTTCATTATTCTCGCTTGATATTGTTTTTGTTGTATTGTTTTGATTCGACTTTTCAGACATGTTTCGGAATGTCTGTGGATTATGAATGTTTGAAATATTTATTGTCTTTTCCAACTTAATACTCGAAGATGAAGTTAAATTGTTGTCATTTCTTTCTCCAGACGATTTATTGAAGTTTAATAAAGTTTTATAAGGCGGTGAGATCGTATTAAGCAATCCTTTATCTTCAATATTTAATAGTGTCTTCTCCTGGTTCGGACTTGAATTTCTTGATGTCACAATAATTGTTTCAGTCCGAGTTACTTGCGACACAGCTATTTCTTGACTGACAATATAATTTCCTGTCAATATAACCAGGAAAACATGCATACCCAACATGATGTAATGGTTTAATTTGAATCACTATATCAATTAATGGAATTATATGTAATCTTTTATATATTGTTCGAATAAAGATTTTTTAGATAAAATGTCTTTGTTAGGTAACTGTTGGATGCGTAATAACCAAGTAATCGAGGTCTTATGCAGTCAACGCTACGTTTTTTGTACTTGACATTCAAAGGCTATGAAGAAATAATATTTATAATGGCTTCGTGATAAACATATAGGGGAAACCCTATTGTGACGAAAATTTTAATTATTTATTCGGCCTTGCAACTAAATTGTTTAAAATTTAAATGCAAAACTTGATTCTGCAAATTATAGTTATTCAATAGTTCCTATCTGCCGGTAAATTAAAATGTATCGTGCAATATAAAAATATATTGCAATAATTGCAATATAATGTTAGTATAATTCGTTTAAATATATTATACCGGAACGTAGTATTATAATCGCAAAAGTATTCAAAGTTATTCTTAAATGGATGTATTTGTATATAATAAATGCCGAGCGGCATATTAATTACAAACTAGTTTATAAATAAATACTCATTTAATGGCTTATCATGTTTCTATAAAAATAAATGAAAAATATAATAAAAGTTTTGAGTGATGTATTTAAAGTTGTATTTTAATCATGAGATATAAACAGAAAATTAGTACTGTCTTAATCTTTAATCCTTACGTCTAATTCAAAGTCTTCTTCTTCTTCTTTATCCTTATCAGTTTCTCTCTTAGGGGCTGTGACATTTTTATCATCTTTACTATTTTCATCTGGCAAAAGAGGTATAAACAATGGAGTATCGTCTGGTATCTTAGTTGTTGTGGTAAGTTTGACGGCAGAGCCTGGATTCTTTGTTGAAAATTCCGTTGTTGGTCTATTATTTAAATGGCCCTCATCCGAATATTCACTACCGTCATTATTATTGTTATAATTATTATTATTATTATTATTTTGTTCTTTATTGTCATATACGTTTGGGCGATCAGGCCTACCGTTGTTGTTATTCCCTGGATGTGGATTATGTCCGTAATTATTATTACCATTATTATAGCCGTTATGGTGTGGAGGATATTGAGGTCTTCCATGATTCATATATCCTTCGTTCGGGTGATTTGGATATCTATTCGGTTTGTTTCCATTATGTCCATAATTATTGGGATAATCTTGATTGTAATTATTATTGTTATTGTAGTTTCCATTTCCCTGATGATTTGGTCTCCCTTGTTGATAAGGTCTATAATCATTGTATCCTGGGCCGTAAGGTCCGTCGTTATTGAAGGGAGGTCTCTGGTGATTCGGATGTGGCCTGTGATGGCCCGGAGGTTGATGATACTCGTTCGGAGTACGTTCATTTTCAACGACCACTATAATGGTTTCTTGAGGTGGTGTTTTAGGTTGGTGTTCTGGGCGATTTAATTGAAGTCCTTCAGTAATGCCACCAATGATACCACCAGCAACATCATGTAATTTTGTATGTGCTGACGATATGATAGAACCCAAATCGAGGTGTCCGTTGCACGCGGTGATAGCAAGTAAAAAAATAAACAGTTTTGTTTCCATAATGCACACAATTTTAACTATACACAAATGCAAACACGCAGCAGTACCGTGGGCAACGAGAAGCGACTGACCGCCCGGTCAACTAACACGACTCATCTTCAGCGTCCGTATTCATACGTACGTATATCAAAACCTGTTCGAATCCGTATTCAAGATTTTGTTTTTATTAGACATTTAATGAATGATAACAAGGAAATTTTAGTATTTTATGTTGAAGTTATCTTGAACTGTAAAATGACTAAATAGAATAATAGACTATGTATTCGATTCATTAAATTTTTTTTACTGAATTACGTGATATTGGGTTACCCATTTACTTTATAGAAAACATCTAGGTAATCATAAATTCTTTCTTTTTCGAATTATAAATATTTGATTTTATTGTTATTTCGTGATATAAAATTATTGATATATATTGTTTTTAATAAGTTTTGTTTTGTCATGATTCTAATGTATAGTTGTTTTTTTTGTGATTTAATCTTCTTAATATTTAAGCGGCACACAAAAATCATGTTATAAATAATTTATCATGTTTGGTATTTTATGTTCAGTTCTATTTGTTAACACAATAATAAATTCATTTGGCATGTTCGTGGTTTCAATATATTTTTTAATATTTGTAGGCAATGGCATTTGTTCTTGTACTCGTTTGCTTGGCAACCTTCATGGCGGTATGACTAATATAGAAGATGTTAGATGTATCTGGTTTTTAATTGCTAGCACAGGAATTATTTACATATATGATCGATGTTGTGATTCCCCTGTGATGGAAGATTCCATTTCAATGTATTTTTTGCCAATGCCCTGTCTAATAATCCCTTTTACATTGCCACGAATCTTGTCGTTATATTAAAATAGGTGTCATGCACATATTGTGTATAAGTAGTAATTATATTAAAAATATAATATAAGTAACATAAGATTTTTTATTTGTTACTACTATTTTCTAATATAGAAAGATTTCAATTTATAAAATAAAACGCTGCCAAGTTGTTTAGCACCTCCACTGACATCAATGTATACAATGACTGACAACGGAAACAATAGACCTACTAAATTATCACAGACGTATCACGTAGATGACGTAGGCATTGATTATTGATTACGTAAATGGTAAATGTAGAATATAATTGAGATGAATATCATTAGATACCCATTCATATTTAAATAAAACAAAAAATAACAACAAAAGGCAATAAGAACCAGGCTTCTTAGAAGTTAGATCGCAGATAAGTTGCTTTTTTTACTGCTTGATGTTTTATACTTATTCACTAAAGAAATTGGCAGAAAAATAATTAGCAGATTAAAATAACTTTACAATTGTCAGGTTATGTGATTGCATTGTTGGTCTAGTGGCTAGACATAAGGCCGCAGATTCCGAGGTCCTAGGTTCAAATCGTAGGTTGAGCCAATAAAAAGTTATTGGGGTTTTCTGTCGTAAAATTTTCAATGGCAGCCTGGAGTCTGGAATTTGGAAGTGTGTATATTCCCTCGGAAAGCCGTATCGGATTTGCCGTCCCATCGGATTATAAGAGTGAGGTAATAGACCTGTGTTTGCGTACACACCTGTACACTATAATGTCCTGCACAGTAGGCTAGTCTCCCTTGTCTTGGTGGCCGTAGCCTAAAAAGGTCAGAACATCATTTAAAAAAATAATTATTAGTAGGTATAACAATTCTTAATAGTTGTATAGTTATATTTTCTGTCTCTAAAATATAGGATATTTGTGTATCTTTTTTTTAAATTCTATAGTTAGGCGGACGAGCATATGGGCCACCTGATGGTAAGTGGTCACCAACGCCCATAAACAATGGCATTGTAAGAAATGTTAACCATCGCTTACATTGCCAATGCGCCATCAACCTTGGGAACAAAGATGTTATGTCCCTTGTGCTTGTAATTACACTGGCTCACTCACCCTTCAAACCGGAACACAACAATACAAAGTACTGCTGTTTTGCGGTAGAATATCTGATGAGTGGTGGTATGGGGTGGGATGGGTGGTACCTACCCAGACGAGCTTGCACAAAGCTCTACCACCGAGTGGTATCTTCCTAAAGCAATACAAGATTTTAAAATAATACCCATAGTATCTAATAACAGCTTGTAATAGTTCTTTCTATAATTGGATTCGAATATTGACTTTGCTGCTCCACTTTGTCGCTCTACTTTGAGGACTTTCTCCACTATGCATCATATACTTATGTCGATCATTAAATCACTTGTATCGAGGTGCGCTTTGTTAATGGCGCGTATTTATAAATAAATACACTATATTAATAAGTGGGTAACTTATTTGGGTGGTAATCAATAATGACCTTGTCACCGAACTTTTTCATTTCACATAACGATAACATTACAAAACTTGGACGAATACGGCCTTAAACTAATAAGTCCATACTAAAACGTAACACTACTAGTCCAAACTAGAATTAAATATAATCTTATCTATGTGGCGCTTTTATTATTTGCCTTGTGATTTAGTAGCAGTATTAATAAGGCTGCTGACATTGAGGTCCTGGGCTGAAATCGAATAAGATCAATAAAAAATAATCTCAGTAACATTCCGGAGTTAGGATCTTGGCAGTGCAGCATTCCTTTACCTGCCAGTCCTGCGTCTGATCACTTTTCAGTCACGTTGATCGCTATCCCACCAATTCATATTTGCTATATATAACGATAAGTTTATATATAAACTGATCTGTTTATATAACAGCGAAAAAAACGAAAATTATTTATTTATTTCCTTCGCAAAACTGGATACAATAACTTAGGTGTTACTTACAAGTACACAATAAATAAGAATAAAAGAATTAATTGTATCCTACTAGATGCAAACACACTAATAACAATAACTTAGTAGTATTGTGTAATTCACATTTCAATTAATCTGGAAAAAATATTATTAATTAGCCTTGTATCACGAAATTGTCTAATAGATAGATAGCGTGTATTTTTATGGGGAAATCACGGCTCAAATCTTGGTTATCTTGACAGTGCTTATTATGAAAAAAAATCTTCAGAAAGAGTTGGTGAAATCAATCCATTTCGATTACTTTAACTGGTTCAATAAGACAATAAATAAATAAAAATAAGATAAAAAATTGTGTATCACGTTTCGAAGTACACAATGCTTAAATCATGTACTTTGTTCAATCCCTGTTTTGCAGAAATTGTACGTTGTTTAAAAATGGCAACCGAGGAAAATCCTCTACATCTGTTTATGACACATCCCACCATATTCAACATATGTTACATTGTTAACAACATTACACAATGATTTATCCGGTAAATAGTTTTTGTTCTTTTATTGTTATTTTATTTTAAAAGTTAATGCAGGAAGTATATTTATTAAATGGTTGTTATATTAAAGAAAGTTATATAGATTTATATACTATTATAATTTATAAGAAATTTACAAGGTTTCATTCAGGGGCGTAGCTTGCTCTTGATAGGCCCTGTATCAACATTTGGTAGGGGGCCCTTCTTGCTAACTGCGACGTTCGTTCGTGATACATTGATATACTTTGTTTTTTTTAATTAGTTTATGATCTCCTGGTACATAACACACTCGTTCCATAACCAAGATTGGAGACATCCGCGTTCGTTCACATTCTCACTATTTATGGTGTCAAGATTAATCATAATTAAGAATCAGGGGTGTAGCTTGCCCTTGATGGGCCCTATACCAAAATTTGGTAGGGGTTCATGATACATAGATATACTTTGTTTTCTTTTTATTTAGTTTTTCGCTATTCTTTGATATTGTTATATTTCAATTAAATATGAAGCACTGAACCAATTTATTATTAATTTACCAATGGAGTATAAAATCACATCGTCAACGTGTTAAACTAGCTATTCAAATTTATTTTTCAAATGTGTATAATATTAGAGTTCGAGAGAGATTTTGGTCAACATTTTACGAATTTTTGCTTAAACGGGTTTGGGCCCGAAAGTTATTGGGGTTTTCTGTCGTAAAATTTTCAATGGCAGCCTGGAGTCTGGAATTTGGAAGTGTGTATATTCCCTCGGAAAGCCGTATCGGATTTGCCGTCCCATCGGATTATAAGAGTGAGGTAATAGACCTGTGTTTGCGTACACACCTGTACACTATAATGTCCTGCACAGTAGGCTAGTCTCCCTTGTCTTGGTGGCCGTAGCCTAAAAAGGTCAGAACATCATTTAAAAAAATAATTATTAGTAGGTATAACAATTCTTAATAGTTGTATAGTTATATTTTCTGTCTCTAAAATATAGGATATTTGTGTATCTTTTTTTTAAATTCTATAGTTAGGCGGACGAGCATATGGGCCACCTGATGGTAAGTGGTCACCAACGCCCATAAACAATGGCATTGTAAGAAATGTTAACCATCGCTTACATTGCCAATGCGCCATCAACCTTGGGAACAAAGATGTTATGTCCCTTGTGCTTGTAATTACACTGGCTCACTCACCCTTCAAACCGGAACACAACAATACAAAGTACTGCTGTTTTGCGGTAGAATATCTGATGAGTGGTGGTATGGGGTGGGATGGGTGGTACCTACCCAGACGAGCTTGCACAAAGCTCTACCACCGAGTGGTATCTTCCTAAAGCAATACAAGATTTTAAAATAATACCCATAGTATCTAATAACAGCTTGTAATAGTTCTTTCTATAATTGGATTCGAATATTGACTTTGCTGCTCCACTTTGTCGCTCTACTTTGAGGACTTTCTCCACTATGCATCATATACTTATGTCGATCATTAAATCACTTGTATCGAGGTGCGCTTTGTTAATGGCGCGTATTTATAAATAAATACACTATATTAATAAGTGGGTAACTTATTTGGGTGGTAATCAATAATGACCTTGTCACCGAACTTTTTCATTTCACATAACGATAACATTACAAAACTTGGACGAATACGGCCTTAAACTAATAAGTCCATACTAAAACGTAACACTACTAGTCCAAACTAGAATTAAATATAATCTTATCTATGTGGCGCTTTTATTATTTGCCTTGTGATTTAGTAGCAGTATTAATAAGGCTGCTGACATTGAGGTCCTGGGCTGAAATCGAATAAGATCAATAAAAAATAATCTCAGTAACATTCCGGAGTTAGGATCTTGGCAGTGCAGCATTCCTTTACCTGCCAGTCCTGCGTCTGATCACTTTTCAGTCACGTTGATCGCTATCCCACCAATTCATATTTGCTATATATAACGATAAGTTTATATATAAACTGATCTGTTTATATAACAGCGAAAAAAACGAAAATTATTTATTTATTTCCTTCGCAAAACTGGATACAATAACTTAGGTGTTACTTACAAGTACACAATAAATAAGAATAAAAGAATTAATTGTATCCTACTAGATGCAAACACACTAATAACAATAACTTAGTAGTATTGTGTAATTCACATTTCAATTAATCTGGAAAAAATATTATTAATTAGCCTTGTATCACGAAATTGTCTAATAGATAGATAGCGTGTATTTTTATGGGGAAATCACGGCTCAAATCTTGGTTATCTTGACAGTGCTTATTATGAAAAAAAATCTTCAGAAAGAGTTGGTGAAATCAATCCATTTCGATTACTTTAACTGGTTCAATAAGACAATAAATAAATAAAAATAAGATAAAAAATTGTGTATCACGTTTCGAAGTACACAATGCTTAAATCATGTACTTTGTTCAATCCCTGTTTTGCAGAAATTGTACGTTGTTTAAAAATGGCAACCGAGGAAAATCCTCTACATCTGTTTATGACACATCCCACCATATTCAACATATGTTACATTGTTAACAACATTACACAATGATTTATCCGGTAAATAGTTTTTGTTCTTTTATTGTTATTTTATTTTAAAAGTTAATGCAGGAAGTATATTTATTAAATGGTTGTTATATTAAAGAAAGTTATATAGATTTATATACTATTATAATTTATAAGAAATTTACAAGGTTTCATTCAGGGGCGTAGCTTGCTCTTGATAGGCCCTGTATCAACATTTGGTAGGGGGCCCTTCTTGCTAACTGCGACGTTCGTTCGTGATACATTGATATACTTTGTTTTTTTTAATTAGTTTATGATCTCCTGGTACATAACACACTCGTTCCATAACCAAGATTGGAGACATCCGCGTTCGTTCACATTCTCACTATTTATGGTGTCAAGATTAATCATAATTAAGAATCAGGGGTGTAGCTTGCCCTTGATGGGCCCTATACCAAAATTTGGTAGGGGTTCATGATACATAGATATACTTTGTTTTCTTTTTATTTAGTTTTTCGCTATTCTTTGATATTGTTATATTTCAATTAAATATGAAGCACTGAACCAATTTATTATTAATTTACCAATGGAGTATAAAATCACATCGTCAACGTGTTAAACTAGCTATTCAAATTTATTTTTCAAATGTGTATAATATTAGAGTTCGAGAGAGATTTTGGTCAACATTTTACGAATTTTTGCTTAAACGGGTTTGGGCCCCTGTACCTATAGGGCCCCGTATCTTTGATACGATTGTTACAGCTGTAGCTACGCCCCTGGTTTCATTGTAAGTATAGTTTTATTGTATGTGTAGTGCTGAACATTAATTATTGTTAGTGGGAGGCACTGGTTTCCGTGACGCAGGGATTTCATTATTTATAATTGTAAGCTGTTTAAGTAATTACAATTAGTAATTACTCCGAAGTTATTATAAAAACTATGTTTGTAATGTAAAGAATAATAAATAAAGTATTAATTAGTTTATTTAATTAGAAAAAAAACTATTAATTAAGGTAATACTTATTTGTTTCATAATAAATTAATATTCCATTACACTGTGCGTAATTGACTACTGTTATAAATAAAATTAAAATAGTGTACGTATAGTAGCACTTATCTCTCCCCCTCATACGCGGACGAAGCCCCGGACGGCCCCCTGAAATTCATCCAAAGACAAAATCTGTTTTGTCTTTAAATATGGCTACTGCTAAGCATCTATTTTCTTCTTGAATGTTATTTTGATTATTAAGTAAGCCTAAAGGTTTAATTGCAATTAAAAGCGTATTCTACGATGGTTAATAAGAAAATAAGTACCACGAAATGCATGATTTTTCATTGGTTAAAATTATTTATTAGTCATCTACCATTTATCATTGTGCTCAAGTAACCATTAAATATGCACAGGAAAACCTGTTACGAACTCAGACGGCTAATATTGTATAATTTAGTCATGAGTTGATGTTATATGTATTTTAAAATCATGCGAACAAAACACACACAGCGTTTTGTTTTGATTAGGTATTTAGTCATTGTTGTAGTAGTATAATAATAATGTCATTGTACACACGTCGTCAAAACTGGATTTAGAGGTTTATAGGCTCTTGTGTAACAAGGGAGGCCTCTAAATATTTTCCGAATAAATTAAATAATTTTCTTCAGTCGGGTGTTTCAATTAAAAAAAAAGCCGAGATGGCCCAGTGGTAACAACGCGTGAATCTCAACCGATGATCGTGAGTTCAAACTCGGGCAAGCACCACTGAATTTCATGTGCTTAATTTGTGATTATAATTCATCTCGGTGAATCGGCTTGACGGTGAAGGAAAACATCGTGAGGAAACCTGCATGTGTCGAATTTCACTGAAATTCTGTTACATTTATTCCACCAACCCGCATTTGAGCAGCGTGGTGGAATAAGCTCCAAACCTTCTCCTCAAAAGAGGAGAAGAGGCCTTAGCCCAGCAGTTGGACATTCATAGGCTGTTACTGTTACTGGGTGTTTCAATAATAACTTAGAGCGGAACCAATTATATTCTCTTAATAAACATAATAACAATAGGAATATACTTGTATTTTACTATATGTAAATAATATACTAAATTAAATGTCGTTCGAATTAGGATGCTTTTGTTTACGAAATTTCTATGTGGGTTTCCTCTATCTTGTGAATGCCCTGGGGTTGTAGTAATTAATACTTTTTGCTGCCTCGTTGGTCTAGTGGCTAGATATAAGGCCGCAGACCCGGTGGTCCTGGGTTCAATTCCCAGGTCGGGCCAATAAATAGTTATTGGGTTTTTCTGTCAGAAAAATCTCAGTAGCTGCCCGGAGTCTGGAAGTTGGAAGTATGTTCACTCCCGTGCCTCGGAAAGCACGTTAAGCCGTTGCTCCTGCGCCTGAACTCTTTCCGGTCGTGTCGGATTGCCGTCCCATCGGATTATGAGAGCTAAGGAAAAGAGAGTGCACCTGTGTTTGCGCACACACTTGTGCACTATAATATCTCCTGCGCAGTTGGCTAATCTCTCTTGAGATTGGCCGCCGTGGCCGAAATCGGTCTGGAGGACCTTACTTTTTGCCACACATTATTATATGTGGAAATTAAATTGCGATAACAAGTTTATTTCATTCTACGTAAAACTAATTTAGATACAGATGGTTGATATGAACAGACTTGTTATCTTTAATGATCATCCAAGGAGTAGAAATAAGAAAACCCATGATTAACAGCGTTTAACCAGAACAAAATCGACAGTATATCTATATATTATACTTATATATAAAGCTGAAGAGTTTGTTTGTTTGATCCGGCTAATCTCAGGAACACAAATTATTTTGGATAGTCCTTTTATCGAGAAAGGCTATTGTCTTATTTTTATTAATTATACGCGGGTGAAACTGCGGCGCACAGCTAGTAAATAATAAAGTTATGTCAATTTAAAGAATCACGTTGAAAATCCATTCGATAAAAATACTATAAAATCAGTTATTTTATAGTATTCAGTTGAATTGGGTGAAACTTTAGCTACCTATAAATGATGGTCTACACATGATGATGACTGAAAGTTAATAAGAACATAACAAAGTTAAAAAATGGACAGTTTCAGAGATTTAGGAATTTCCAATGTAAGTTGAGCCCAGATTTATATAATCAATCATAGTAAATAGGGTTCAGCTTATGCTGGACATATGTCGGTTAAACGTGTTCACGCGTAGATATTATGTAAAGTGCGCTGACTGTCGCGCTGTTTCCTATAACATTGAGTTATATATGCAGCGAACGCAGATATGTCAGAGAGGCACGGCGCTCCTTGGTAACAGGGACCTGGTAAACCTTTGTCAGTATTCATTTGTAATATATTTTGTTAGGGTAGTGGCTAAAATCAATAAATACTAGTATCCCACGAAAATAAAACTAAAAATGTTTTATATTATACTCAAATGTTATAAGTCTGCTTTTAGTGATTTCTTAAAATCAGACGCTGGTGACACCGCACAGCTAGTTGGATTTAAAATAGTATATTTAGGTACTCAAAGTATTATACAAAAAAATTAAATTATGTTTAATTATATTTCATAATCGTGGGCAAGAAATACTGTCACGTGGATCCTGGGTCACATAAAAATATTTGGTAATTAATAGACGGGTCGATGCTATATCTGAATTTTTAACTCACCACAAATATATTTCTCGACTTTTCTCGAGATATTTTCTCTACTCAGAGAAGCAGTAATACCGCCTTTGCACTATACTATTAAGCTGAACTTCTGTAAAATAATTACATAGAACTGTAACTACAATAATGCTGTGGCATAGGTAATATTCAGTCTTGCTCGTGTTGACATGGCACTCGGCAGGAATATTGAAAGACAGATGGTGAAAACACAACAGATATGTACAATATACAACCGGTATACCTACCAGTAGTTTTTTCATTCGTATAAGGAAAAATAATTAACAGGTTATTTCAACGGTATGAGTAGGCCATTATTGCTTCAGTGCATTGAAGCGAACTTGAGTGAGAAAAAACTCGCTTTGTAAATAGTATAGATAATTGTTCTTCATTGTATGAGATCTTATCTCGTGAGATCCTTCGTCCTGTCGACATTCAGGTTTGTTGTCTTAATATCCCATATTTTTATTTCTTATCCCTGTCCAGTAAATTAAAATATTCGTTTAGTTATATAATATAAATAATGTTGGCGCCACTGTGTGACAACATCTAAAACGCAGAATCGAAATCTAGGCGGAGATCTTAATTTCAGAGTCCAAACTCCAAATTAGTGAGATTAAAGAACACACAAGTGCTAAATTTTAAATAAAAGATCAGAACATGACGGCTTAAAATAAATGACTTCCTTGTAACAAGTAATGTGTGCGAAACTTTTAAATATAATAAATAAATAAACTTCTAAATAGAATACGAACTAAATAGTTTATATTTACAGATAACCGTGTGTATCGACACCACTTGTTAGCAAACTATAATATAAATAATTTAAAATAACGCAGTTTTTGACCTTTTGGTTATAATAAATTCTTATATAAGGTCCAAATAGTCGTGACACGACCGAAGATAACTATATGAAACTAATTATAAAAACCTGTATTTTAATTTGAAATATTAAGGAAGATTAACTCTTTGCAAGGTCACATATTACGAGTGATTTCGTGACAGCAAATCGATATTGTATTTAATTAAATATTAAATTTAGGTACGTACTGTAAGTAGTATACAAATAAATCAAGCCATTAATTATTATAATCGTATATTAATATTTAATTAAATGCAATATTTATAATTTAAAAATACGTGAATTCTGACGATTTAAACTATTCCACTATTCAACATAAAACCAAATCAAAGTGTGTAACTATAGGTCGAGCAACATTTAAAAATGTCCTGTAGTCTCTTGTCTTTAAGCAATAATAAAGTGTTCGAAAATGTGTGGTGATTTTAAAGGACACGAAATAATGATTACATGTGAATAGGTTTAATTAACTTTATTCTTATGAATTAGTAAGGCACACATTAGCTTTGGTTATAATATTACAATAGTTTTAGTGACTTATACGACTATATTTTACATAATGATATATTTAACACTAATTACATAAATTTTCTTTTATATTCTATAATAAATAATTGTTTTAAGCACATTTATGTAATACGTAGTGTTTCAATTAAATTTGTACATCAAATAAAATTATTGTAGTTATTATTTTGTAACTTCGTTAATTGATAATTTCGTTTACACTTTTTTAAAATACATTGTACAAATTTATTTGAAACGTACTAAAAACGTATCACCTACATCAAATTTGGGTTATCGATTTAAGCATATTAAAGCGACGTCGAGATTCGTAAATTTAGACGAATGACTTAAGGGTTACAATAATCGATTTAAAAAATAATAATTACAACACGTCGCTGTACACTGATAAAAAAATATTTAAATAAACTTTTATGTAACGTTCATAACTAATTATAATAAAACTAATATTTATATTATATTTATGATTCTCTAGTGATGTACAATTTGAAATAGATTATGTTTTGTCTATTACTTGAAATGGATAATTTAATAGTTATATAAAATATCTAAGCAATTAAGAAATGAGATTCCTTTAAAATAAAATATTGTAACAATAATAATTGACAAAGTTGTTATAAGAGGAACAACACTTTTTCGCAAAAAATTTAGCAATTAAGGTGATGTTGCAAAAATGTCGCTCGCTGATGTCTACTACACATATTAAAAAGTACACGCCGTAAAGCCTACTCCTGTAACTTTTGTTACAACAGTTTAATAATGTTACTTGTTACATGTAATAGGATCGTCAGAGTGATTTTGTCACTTTATTTTTGTTGACAGTTAATTATCATCGTCCGTCATTAATTTAAATATACAGTAGTGTTTGCGTATACATTTAAAAATATATTAGATTCACATCAATTTCTATTTACTTTTAATAAATGTGAAAGAATCACGGTCAGACAATTTGTGCAGAGACGAGAAGACGAAAGGTTAAAGGCCGTAGCGCAATGATTATGTGTGTGTCGCGACTCTTATCGATACCATTTATTTTCGAAGATAATTTCTGTAATTTGTTTCATGAGGATAGTATGAATTTTATTAAATATTATTAACAATATGTAAAATTGATTTTGGTTAGATGTTAATTGATATTCAATTTATTTCTTTCTTTTGCACTACATATTTTCTTTATAGAATCATATTGGTATTTAAATGACCGCGGAGCGTTCACTTTGACGTATCTGAGACACCCGTATGTGCGACGTATATATAGCGTCCTGTTCTTTATTACCCTGACGGTTATTTTTTAATTACTGCAACAGTAAAAATCACATAACGAAATTTTATTCAATTCTTATTTATAGCTTGATTTGTATATTAAATAATAACAGTTTTATCTTATATAATTTGTAAATTAAAAGGAAAATAGAGTAGGTACCACTCAAATACAAAATAAAATTATATTCGGTGGCCATATAAAAGAAGCTGCTTGACATCAAAGTCATGGTCAAAAGAAGGTTATATATATAAGATAGTTTAATTGATCTTAAACGAAACCTTAATTGCCAAAACGTGTTTTCAAATGGTACTCATGAACGCAGACATTTTATTTTATCCCAGAAAAATACGTTCCAAAACATGTTATCTATTCGATTTTTAAATTAAATTCCAAAAAGAAACATGACGTGTAAAAAGTTGAGAGAAATTAAAATATTGTTGTCATAAAATTCCGATTCTAATCTTTGTTCTTTATTTATCATTGTATTTATTTTTGTATACATATTTCGATGTATGTTATTTATTTTTACATAAATAACGGTTTAAGTTTTGATAACAAATGTAGCACCTTTATTTTTAAAACAATGTGATACAGATGACGTGAAAAATATATAAATAAATAACCTATAAGTGATATATCGTTTTTTTGCAGTGCAAATATTTTTAAAATAGGCATAAGATTTAAAAAAGTAAACAATGATCATATTATTATTATAACATGTCAGTTTTAGAAATACAATTTGTTTATTATTATATATTATAATTTATATCACGTTTAAAATAATTTTACAAATTGCACGCTTAACACAATAATATAAATTCGGTCTTGGTGTCTAGAACTACTCACTAGATACGAACATTTTTTTTTTAATTCTAAGACAGTGTAGCACTGATGAACACACATACAGATTTATCTACATATTGAATATCATGTGGACATTCTGTACAGCTCTTTAATAATCTTTCTGTAAATTTTCCATCTTAATTAGTATTACAAATTTCAAAGAGATTTATTTATTATTAACATGTTATTACAATGTATAAATAAGTAACGCAGCCTTAATTTAAAATATTACAGATAAAAAATATATACACTTCTTTTCTTCAACTTGTACCTAATTTTAAAAACAAAAAAAATAAATAAACGTTTACAACAATTAAGATTTTGATTTTGTGCAAATTATAATAAAATATATAACATATTATGATATTAAAATATATGTTTATATATACGCGATTCTACATTCAAATTAATAATAACGGATTTTAAGCTTAAATGCTGACATTATCGCTGATCGTCGATATTGGAATTTTTTCCTCCTTGTCGGGGTTAGAATGTAAAGGACAAGGCGGACGTTTAAGTGTTCTTTTAACTTGAGTCCTTTTTGCCATCTTTGGAGGTCTCTGCGGTTGCCTCGCGATTGGTGCCTTCGCTAAATCACCAGCAGAAGCCGATTTGTCGAAAACCTTGCACTTATTAGGAGGCGCAGGGTTAGGCCGGGGTCAGTCGATCACGTGTTTTATCTTGACATAGAGCACGCATGAGAAGAAGAACCCGAATATAGGTATCACAGACATACCAACACCCACAGCTGCTAATATGATTAGGTTGTCTCGTATGTGATTTGTAAATTGGAGCATACATCCCTGGAACGAAAAAGTAATTTTCTTAGTTGGTAAAAATTATCAACAAAACATTTTTTTTTTATATAAAAAATTAAATGCGATACAAAACTATTACTGAGTTACTCGTAAGATGTTTTATTTGGTGCTTTGGGCTTCGTGCAAGTTGTTGTAGTACCCGGTAGGTACCACCCACCCACACATGAAGTATTCTACCTTATTGTGTTCCGGTTTACATAGGCACATAGATACAAAAGACATAACATCTTAGTTTCCAAGGGTGGTCGCGCATTGATGATGTAAGGATTTTTTAATATTTCTTACGATTCCAATGTCTATGGGCGACGGTGACCATTTACAATCAGACCATACTCGTAGGTTATTTTAGATGTAAGTATTTATGTACAAATGCAGAAACTAAATTCGGCTCTGAAGTCACTCTCCGACTAGTTTGTGCAATACTGTAAACGGCGACGATTATCGACTGTATACGCAATTACAATACAGGTGCATGTCCAGTTAACTCCGTGACTAATTTCAATGTCAAGTCAGTTTGTTCGCGAACGGGTCTCGGAGATCCCTATAGAATGAACAATATGCTCACGTCGTAGTAGATGTTGGAGGGGTGGTCGCGGGCGCCGCAGCGCGCGCGCACGCTCTTGCAGCACGAGTCGGGCACGAGCAGGCGCGGGTCGTGCTCGTGCCACGCGCTGCGCCGCCAGTCCGAGTAGCGCAGCGCGCCGCAGCACTTGAACTGGGGGCGGACACACGATGCACTCTCTCACTCTATTCTATGCACGCGCTACTCGAGAACAACCAGCGGCAGAAACTAAGCTTTTTGGAACGAAGTTCTTTTACGTCAATAATGTTTGTCACATAACGAAATAGTGTTATGCCTACCTCTAAAATGCTACAAAATGCGATGAGTTAGGCGTTCGAATTCAGTACTGTGCGAGCGTTTCTGGAGGTAGGATCTACGCAGATTTTTTGAGCTCGAACTGTATAGCCTACCATTTTATTATTAATTATATAAATAATTAAATATGAGCAAACCCAATCAAAAGAATTAATTTTATTTAAAATACAGCTACGGCTTACGAGCCGCACGCAAGTCCCAGGTTCGAAGCTTGGGCTGGGCTATTGTCACAATACCCATCATAATCTTTGTTTAATTGGAGGGGTAAATTACTAAAATAATATAAAAATATTTTTGAAATAAGTAAAATCCTTAAAGTGCAGTTTGCAATTATTTAAAAAAAATGTTAATTGAATTTAAAAATTTAAATCGGATCGTAATCTTTGAATAGAGAACGTTGAATAAAGGAGGTTGTGGCGCTTTTTGGTGTGACAAAAATACAGCAATATAATCAAATAAAATCTACATTTAAAAAACACGTTTTGAGTCGAAAAAATATCGCAATGAACTTCGTTCCTGACGGTTCGTTCCGCACATTTTTTAATTATTATTTGGGATGACATTTCGAAAATCAAATTTCCGAGGTATGTTATCCTCTAAAATTTCCGTAGTTTTATGCAAAAGTGTGCATAATTATAAAGATATATTTGTTTGTGTATTTTTAGGAATCAACTAGATGTATTGAAAAAAAAAAATTATTAACTTTAAACTCGTATAACAATGTGTTTTTTAAACATAATTCTACAATCAAAAGTGTGAACAGGATAAAAATGCGAGAGCCCATAAGGGACCATTCATTTATTACGTAAGACGATTTAGGGGGGAGGGGGTCGACTATGTCTTATTTTTTCTTACAAGGGGGTGGGAGGGAGTCTTGATAGTTCTTACGTAAGATCACAAATATACGCAGCCTCCTGCTCGTTTGCAGGAGCGAAAAAAAAAGCTCATCTTCACATTTTTTGTCGAGTTTTGGGAATATGGTAGAAATGTCTGCAGGCTGCAGGGGGTTCACCGGATCCAGCTAAATTTTTGAAAGTAGTCTACGAGAAAAACGACACTCGTTACAGCAAAACCAACCAAGCGTATATAAATTTTTTCCTTTAGATTCTTACGTAATAAATATTAAACAGGGGGTCGGCCTATTCTTATTTTTTCTTATTTAGGAGGGAGAGAGGGTCAAAAACTAGTAAAAATCGTCTTACGTAATAAATGAATGGCATTCCTAAGCATGTGTAGTGTGGTACCTCAGTCTGCATGCTGTCGACAGCGTTAGTGACGATGGTATCCAGCGCGTAGTTATTTATGAAAGTGGTGTTGAGCTCCGCCCTGAGTTCGTCCTCGACGGCCACCTCGTAATAGTACGCGAGGCCACCTGCTCCCGCCTCCAGGATAAACGTGATCAGCAGGAAATATGTATACTGAAATATTAATAAGATTTTTTCTTACTTACATCTATCTGTCTAATGACAACGACGACCATTACACAGGCATACGGCATTAGTAAATTCTATCAGTTATGAGACTCACACACATTCACATTCATTTGTTAGCATTAGCTTAAGCACAGCAAAACATTTCGTTTAGAGGACGCTTAGAAATCACATTAAAATCATGTCTATTTTATTACGTACGACGTAGGTTATTATATAATAAGGCTACTTTGTCGCTTAAATAGTAAGTATTAGTTAATTAACTAATAGATAATCTATTAGTTTTTAATTACTATTTAAGCAATAAAGTATTTATATTTTCATTTATAAATGAAATTATAGTGAATACTTACACACAATAAACTGGTTCTGTTTTCAGTCTTAAGACCGCAGCAGCCGAGGGCGCAAAGCGGTACACCTAAAGCACCAGCGATTATAAGCAGGTATGCTATCGCGGGATACGTGGGCGTCGGCAGGAGAGACACGAATCTATGTCTAGATGTAACTGTCCAAGCGCCAACTAGAAGAACGCCGGCTCCTGCAAACTAGATATTTACAAATTATTTAGTTAAGCTGAAGTAGGCACCAGGTATAATAGTAAAAAAGCTGGCCTAGCCATGAGGACATTGTTGGGATAGCGCAACACTTTTAGAAATTTTGTAGCTTATTACAAATTATTATGAAGAATATAGTGTAGTCTATAGTAATACTCGGCGGTAGAGCTTTGCGCAAGTTCGTCTGGGTAGGTACCACCCACTCATCAGACATTCTACCGCAAAACAGCAGTACTTTGTACTGTTGTGTTCCGGTTTGAAGGATGAGTGAGCCAGTGTAATTACAGGCACAAGGAACATAACATCTTAGTTCCCTAGGTTGGTGGCGCATTGGCGTTGTAAGCGATGGTTAAAATTTCTTACAATGCCATTGTCTATGGGCGTTGGTAACCACTTACCATTAGGTGACCCATATGCTCGTTCACCTTACTACACAAAAAAAAAAGTCATTTTAACTATAATTTTATAATTAAGACAAGCGCCGTAAATTTTTCTAATTTCAAATTTAAGAAACAAATATATGTTTGAAGTTTGCGTGACAGATGTGGCAGGTATTTTTACGGTGATAGTGTAGTTATTTAAATATAATTAATTATCCAGTGTTTGTCTAAGTAAAGTATTACGACTAGATTTACATAAAGGTTTCATAATTTTGTGTGAATTTTCTATCGAAAAAATATTATTTATTGTTAAAAATAACCGTTGAGAATATAATGTACTTATACATACAATATTATTATATATTTGTTTTTAGCTTTGAATTGGATTTACTCATGCGAAGTCAAATAAAAGAATAGCAATAATTCTTTATACCTCATCTTAAGTGCGAGTGATTAGTTAGAGAATAAGAGAAGTGATAAGGTCAATATAATATGTAAGTATTATTTAAATGTTGATTAATGAAATGAAATTATTATGATAAGATTAGAGTACTTTAGTACTAGAGTAGGTACAAACAATTGAGTGATTTGATTAATTTGTTCAAAGTTCATATTTTATTTTCGTTAAATATTATTTTTAATATAATATCATTTTAAATTCCCTACATTTTTTTATTTCAGTAATGTAATAAAGAAGCAAGAATTCTATGTACCTAGCAACTTTAAAATAGTACTTAAACAGTTTGTGATTTAAAAAAAAAAACATCGTAATCGGTCTATTCATCTGGCGCGAGGCGTTAATTACATTAAAACAGGCATGCCGGAAATTAGGCATCTTATGTAGGTCAGTTAAAAAAGCATCGAATCAAAATAGTAGGTGTGCTGTAACGTAGGCGATGACATATCTTATCTGTTACGGGTTGATTGTAAACATCGTTGGCGTTAGTTAATTTAAGTGTACGAAGCATTTAGTATACAATATCACAACCGTTATTTTTAAATAAATAAAACTGCTAGCTACGGTGTGGTCGTTCCCGCGTTAAATGATAAAACGCTACTGTTCAGCCCACCTCATTCGTAGCGAAGTACCTTTCTCTATAATTAGGCTATTTACAGAAAAATAAAAACAGCCCAACTCTTCCGCTTATTATATACTAACCTAACCTAAAAATTGCGTTTTATTTCTGATTGAATGATGATCGGTTCACGGTTATTTACTTACAACTATATCGCGAGATTAAACCATAATAAAAACTGTGGGAATTGAGGGCGTGGCGTGGTTGATAAAGTATCGTAAACAGCATAAGCTTACAAGATTATCTGTAGCGTAACAAAAGATGGACATGTTAAAAATATAATTAAAATATACGTACATGATGTTTTATATAGTAAATTATCTTAATCAACTAAACCGATATTGTTCATTTAATTAAAGATTGTTTATAACGAGATACCATTTTTTTTAATCATATTAATTTATTATTTTTTATCAAAACATTTTGAATGTAAAAAATGTTTGACTTTTATGTAGGTACACAAATAATTTTTACATTTTGAAGGTATTAATACGTTCTTTTATTTATATAATCTTTAATGAATAAACGTCTGTTAACTCTCAAAATTAGCCTTAATTATGTATAGTATAAGTATCAAATTTCAACAGATCAAGGGAGATCTTATGGGTACCGGGTAGCATTGGATGTATGAAATACTGAAAATTAAATAAATTATTTACTTCAGTTTGCAAGTGATGTACTTTCGTTGGTGGATTGAATTGCCCTTATTGTTTGTAAGATGTAGATGGTTTGTATTTAATGTGATGTTAACGAGTTAACTGTTTATTTTTTTACTTGATAGAATTACTTAATTTAAAAACGATTGTCTATTCTTTGCCAGAGATAATCACTTGGTTATACCATAACTGACATAAAGAATAATTAATAACTTACCAAAAATATAACATTGAATATATGTAGAACACACTTAAGGAAGTTGACGCTACAACAGTCTGCATCTCTCGATTTTCTTGGTTTAACTTTTTTCTTCTTAGCCAATAACGCACTTGAATCCTTCTTTTTTTCTTCTGCCATTATATTTTGCGGATTCAATTGAAGTGAGATATGCACTATTTGTTGTGAAACTCAGCATAAGTGGATAACTTATTTGTCACTTTCTTCCATGAAGATATCCTGAAATGATTAAAAACATTAAGTTAACTTAGTAGACATATTATAGTAATATATTTATAAGATCATCATACTTACAGAATTGGTATATGATTGTTAAATAAGTCTAACTTCAATAATTAATGTATATAATAAAAGGCAATTAAAACGATTTCACTTTATTATTATTTTTTTTACTTTAAAAATGGAATATTACAACACTTATGCTACACAATGTCTCAAAATAAATTGAAAAATTATTAGTAAAAGTTCAAATAAAAAATCGTATATAAGTGATAAAAAATATTATTTTATGGAAAATGTAACATAGCAAACTATATACAGAACATCTCAGTATATAAAAATTAAACAGTTTTGTGTGTATTAAGCATTATTTTACATTCAGTCACTTTCATCACAATATAAATTCATCGTCGTCCATTTCAATCCTAAGACTTTAGATATACCTACAAAATATCAATACCAATATTATAATAGGATACAATAAACAATGGCAATAGTCCATTTTCAAAATTTTCATTGAAAATTCTCAATTCTAACAATTAATCGAGGTATTATTCATCATACTGGTTAAGTGTCACTTCCAATTTTTCGACTATTCTCTTATAGAAACTAATTTGTTGCCTCAAGAATTTTTGCATTGTAGCTTTCAAGTCTTCTGTTCTTTCTGTTTTGAAGTGATTGATTTCGGCAAGAAGGGCATATGATATGACGTCAGTTCTTCTCAATACTTCATTCAGTTGTTCCACTTCCATTTTGTGTTCAGCTGTCAATCTCTCACAGTCTCGTCTCTTCTGCACAGCTCCCTTGTGATTGGCTAAAACATCAGGGAATGAACCGACAATGCCTTTATAAAGGTGGAATTTGTCGCCAAGGGGTTCCCAATCATATTTTGGTTGATCCTCATACATCCTGCCAATTTCGATATAAGCACCACCAGTCATCTTTATAGCTGATGTGAGTTTCGATGTTGATATGACAGTCCCCTCGTCCAAGCTAAGTGCATTTCCTAAGTTATAAATTGCTTCACCAACCTTCTGACAATCAGTTTTGTATGGTCCTTGGAACCTCTTTGTTTGTGCTAGACACATATTGGTGACGGATTTTACTGCTGTGTCCATACTACCTATGAATGTGTGACATTGCTCTGTTATGTGGTCTAATTGTGATTGCAATAAAGCTTTTTCAGGTACAACTAATGATACACAGTAGTTAAGTCCTAGTAAGTTATCTCTTTCTGCTTGTCTTTTACCAGCTTTCCAACGTTTTTCATCAGTGCAAGTAAGAAAATGTTGCCATACTTCACTTTTAGATAAAACAGGGTGTTTACACATCCAATCTACAAACTCTTGCAACTGAACTCGCCTGCGTTCAATTAATTGTTCATCATAGCGGCCTGAAATTTGTTTATCTGGTAGCGGTGGGATAGGTATCAGTGTAAATTTCTCTTGTAATCTCTCATGTAGCCAATCAAAATGTTTATATCTTCTAGAAACTTGTATATTATTAAAGGAAGGAGTTAATTGATATGCTATAAAGCTCTTAATTCCTTTAAATTTTGATTCCTTTTTTGGAGATGCAACTGTGACATTATATGGCTGTGTGATTTGTGCCCATACATAACCATCTCCTTCCTGAACTATGTAAACTTTTTCAGATTCAGGCACCTCTACATTTAATGTTGCCATCAAATAGCTCTCTCCACTAATTTTTGAAGATGGTGCAAATTTATTTTTTCTTACTGTTCCAACTGTCGAACCAAATGAGGAAGTATTCTCATCCATATGTTGATTGAAGTCACTTATAGGCATTCCAGGTAATGGCGTGAGTTGTTGCTGACGACTCATTGAATGACTGGGCTTATTTTGAGGAGCACCTGGGCCTATTTCTGAATATGTGTCATCATCCCAATCATCATCCCAACCATCGTCATGTGATGCACCTCTCTGATAATTGTTATCTCCGGCACTATATTGCTGTTCACCCCATTCATCAGCTGCCTGGTCATATCTGGGTGCAGGAGGAGCTACTTTTGTTGGTGCTGACTCTTCTGGAGCGAGCTTCCTTACATATGCAGCAGGAAACAAACCAGTTTGACCCTGAGCATTTTTTCCTTCCCACCATCCTTCACCAATATCTGTATTCAATAGAGTCAACACTTCCCCACAGGTGATTGACATTTCTGTGGTCCCTGGTTCACCCGCAAAGTCATACAGGGCTTGTACTTGGGCCGCCATTGTGGACCCTGCAACCTACAACAATATCAAAACATATTATTCACTGCAAAACATTATTGAAGAATTGATGTAGCAATTTTATTTTATCTTATCAGTGTTATCTAGTAATGTAGGGAGTATGCATAAAGGTGTGATAAAAGTTATATTCGCGTTGATTTTGTCTTTAACAACTAAATTGGAACAAACAAATTAGGACGATATTCGTCGCGTAAGGAGTCGACACATTTTCGTAACAACGCCAATTAAGCACGAGATAAATTAATGAATGACTCTTTGCCTCTGTATTGAGCAGTTTCTTACTGATTACTAATAGAAGTATGCAATGGTTGGTTTATTCAAGAAAACATTCAGATGTGAAGTAACTCGAATGTGTAAATAAAATTTTATGAAGCCGTTTTATTGAATTGTTAAGAGTAATTATTAGTTTTCCATTTACTCTTAATCAGTTTTCTCATATTTTATACAATAAGATTTTAAAAAGACAATAATTGTTATAATAAAAGACAAGCTAAATTCTTGTTTTGTGATGGAAATCAATGACGTCAATGTAATATGGTCTTGTAATAAAAGCACTGCACTAGGATAAAACTTGTTAATTGCATAATTTTGCAGATCAATTCATACACAGCTAAAATATTTTAAAAGATTAATTTGTTACTTACTTTTGTTCACAAAAAATTTAATTCAAGGCGGATACACTACTCGTACAGTCATCTGAATGACAGATTGATTCACAGGAATTTGTTTTCTTTACTACTATTGTTTTCATTTACGTGGCAGAACATTGATAAACCTCGTTTTATTATTGGTCGTTGAAAAACTTATTGAAATGTAGCCAATCAAAAGCCAGATGCTAAATATTAAAACCGATGTCAAACCTGTGTTGCTTTGTTCAAAATTATAGTTGTATTCTAGAAGTTTAAGTATATTTTCACAGATGGCGCTGAACACAACTAAAAATGTGCTATTAACGCCAACTCTCGGAGCAACAGGGTACACCAAAGTTACAATACTTGTACAATTCAATTACCTTATGAATTTTCACTTTTTTTGTTATATTATGTAATTCAATTAAGGATAGTGGATGAAGGTTTACATAGGTAACCTATACTGCTTACTGGCATTTCATGAACAATATATTTAACATAATTATATACCAAAGTATTATAGAATATTATATGTTGTGTAAGGTGTCAGCAATTAAGTAATTATCTTTGGCTTTAGTTAAACTGTTTTTAATTACTTACCTATTTATATTTTATTAAAGTATTTTAAAGTACAAAAAGTATTACCAACACTACAAACTGTCATTAAAAAATAAAAATAACCGTTAATTGGTACCTATGTACATATATCAGCCGTAACCGCTAAACATGTTGAGAGGGTGCGTGAAACCGGTGCGTTTAAATTAAATGAAAAGGCATATGGACGCAAATAACTTCCATACATTGTACTAATCTGTGTATTTCGAAGTGAAGCTACTTCGACGTAATAAGAGTAAAATTTTAATTTCGGATATAAGTGCAAAGTTTCTATATCATATAATATTTGAATGAAACATTTCTGATGAACGAAGGATTAACTTTTGCTACGTGTTACAGGGCTTTAATTTCAGTTTCATAGTGATTATTATCTACATCATTTAAAACTCAATTTCTCTGAGTAAAAGTGTTCTGTGATTTTTTAATTCTGTGAGCTTTTAGTTATTTTCAACAAGTACTCCAGTAAGTTTTGTATTAAAGTCGACATTTCACTAAGCAATTAGTAGGTTTCTTTAGGTAAATTCATATTTACTATTTAGAGATGTTTCTATTCTGATATGTGTATCTTGAATGAATTTATAATAATAATAATAATTAGTTTTCGTTTAAACATTTGAATAGGAGCGTGCCTATTGTCAAAATTACCTCATTTCCTGTTTTTAATCGCTTATTTAATAATGAATTCTGACCTTGGTTAAGTTTTAGCTTACTGCAGAAAAGGACTTCGCGCTCATTAGCCGTTTCCCTCAAAAATACAAAATTAATACTGGAACAGGAATTTGTCCCTTTTTATAATTTCGTAACCGTTTGTATTTTCTTCTTCCAGTTTTATGTTGTAATTTACACGTAATAGAAATGTCAGGGTAAAAAATGTAAAGATACTGAAGATAGTTACAAAAATAATTTTATTTAAACGTCTACGTTGTTCTTGAACAAACGAATCGGTTTTTATTTTTTACCATGCAAATTCTACAAAATATATTACCTTTAGAATAAATTTATGTAGGTAATCAAACCTTAAGTTTTCAACAAATATGTATACAATATTGTGTACCTATCTATTGATAAATAGCTTCCCGTCCCGACGTGTATAATTGATTCAATCTTAAAACTCGCATTTCTTCCCCTTAAAGTTGAAATTTCCAAAATCCTATCTTAGTGGGCTTATAAAACAACGTTAAAAATAAACCTTTGTTCGAAATTTCAGCTTTCTAGACTCAGTAGAGTTGACTGCTCGTTGATAGTCAGGTGTCAATAAACGGTAATAATTTCTGATAATTGTAAAGTACATCTTAAAGTCCACTTGAATAAAAAATGGGGACGTTGTCATTTTAATGAGTGCCGCTAAAGCTTAATATGTATCTGAATTAAGAGTATTAAAATTAAAATCCATGCCTTTGAGCGGACTTCAATGTAATATGAAACTCGAGCCAATGCAGGCACTTTGTGGCGGGGCTCGGATTAACGTAAGCACCGAGTACGAGCACCAAAGACCGGGTGAGTGATACAGAATATAAATAACATACAAACCTCAAAGTTTTCTGCTTTTACACGATCTGAAACAAAAAAGAATATAATTTAAAAAAAAAGCGTTGAATTATTGTAGTTTTCGATTTTTAAATTAAGAGCACAATATCTGGACGTTAAGGTTGTTGATAGACGTGAGGCGCAATTAATGATAATGAAATGCTTTATGCGAAAATGACTCCTTCATATTCTTCATATCAAACTCCTTTTTATAAAAATTGTCCTAGTTTATAGTCGAGATTATAATTACTCAAAGCTATTTATAATTAAAGTTTGGTTAGGGGGTCTTCATTAAGGTGTAGAGTTCATAAGAGATGGTAATCTTTATGTAATGTTTATACGAAATACAGGTTATTTTGAAATCATAATTAAAATTAACCTACATTTGAAGAAAATTTACAAAACACAGTGACATAAACGAGCACACTAAAAATAAATAAAGATTATGGTATTTTATGTTTGTAGTACTGTCAACAACGAAAGTGTCTGAACATATGATATGTTATATATTAAAGAAAAATATATGTTACCATCTAGGGATGTACCTGGATAGAATACAATTTAAATCATTGAAATCGGTCTCGGTATTATCTTGTAACCGGCGAACATAAAATCTACTAAATTTTTGCAAGTCGTACAATATGTTTTACCAATATTACTGTATTTTAAATTCAGTTTAATAGTATATTGCCAAAAGTTGGTTGTCAACATTTTACGGGCGAGTTTTGAAGTGATCAAGTCAAGATCACGAAAAGTTACTCATGTACTTGTTCGAGATTATTAATTTTGTTAAACATAAAGCTAGAAAATATAGAAGATAATAATTTAAAATAAAACTAAATTACGATTGAATGACAATTTTATAGTCAAAAGTACGCTTTTTCTACAATACACCTGTTTCTTGTATCATAGACAACGGTCGCTTTAAAGCCCTTGAAATCAGAATATGTAACAACTGAGCATGTCTTACCGGCAGCTGCTGCCAGATGCTAGCTGCACTCGTTACGTCTTGCACCATGTCTTTTTCACTTGGCTGACTGCCAGTTTTGGCTTCAATGCTAGAAATGCGTTATATTCTAGTAAAATGACAAGAATATATTATATTTCCAATCTTTCAGTCACCTTCGCTCATTTATTTTAGTATTGCATCTATAAACCATAGATATATATCGATATTTTATAACATCGTATATCGTTTTTAATTTCATTTTACTATCAATTTGTATCTGTGTTCGAGTAAACTATTATTGTGTTTCATCCAATACAATATAATTTTAATTGATACAATATATAGAGTTGTAATAGTGTCATAGACAATATCTATGAATTATGAGCTTCGCTGAGAAATCATAGATAACTTTAGAATATGTAGAGCCATACACAGTGTAGTGCAACTTAACATACATTATCATACATGAAATGAAGCTGGTAATATTGAAACGTAGAAAGCATAAATTAGTACGTTCCCTGAAACTCCTTGGGTAACATTTCTCGGAACAAAAGTGATTAATTAAATTGAGAGCTAGGAATAGAAGTCATAGAAAGGTTCCGAGTTTGTTTTGTTATAATATAATTATATATTTAATTTCGCTATATTGCAACTCAATTTATCTCACTTTATCTATGGAAACTTAGAGCATTATAATTAAAAAAAAATCCTATCAACGGTCTATCGATATGATCGTGTCATTTGAAAGTAATAACAATATAATAGTTATAGCAATGTTAACGTCAGCTCCAACGATGACATCGACAGCACCGATTGGATTTTAGCGATAGCAAATTGGTTCATTGCTGTTTTTGTCGATGTTAGTTCAATCAATCGTTATGTTTTAAATTATTTTAGAAATATATCCTCAATTACTTTACACATGTCATTTCTTACAAAATCCATCCAGCGCATATCTGCATACATGTAAATATATAACGTCATCTATTTATATAATTATAATTTATAACTAAGGCTTAGTCGAATCTTGTTTAGTGTGAGAATGTTCTAATAATACACCCCTTGATTAGGTATTAAAATGGAAGGTTAATTAAGGTGACAATTAATCAATCATATAAACCTCTATAGGGCATAAAAAGCTTCTCAGTTGACATTCGTCTAATTGGAGTGTTTCGAATATGATTCATTGCTCATGAACTATATTTTTTTAGTAACTTTATTATATTATTCTATAATATAATCGATATATATTAATATAATTATATGATTTGAAAATATAAACCAAAGTATTGGTAACATAATTTTAAAGTTAATTGAATCCCATCATAAGCATACACGTGAAATGAGAGACAAGTTCAATATTATGATATGTGCCTTGGTTGTTGATTTCAACGACAAAAGAAGTGAGATCTAAATGGGTGCCAAGTTGGTCAGTCCTGAAATTTATTTATAACATAAATTATTTTATAAAAACTTAAAATATCATTTCTTCTTATAACTTAGGATAATATATTGAAGCCTAAGGTCTGACTTGGCTAGTTCACATTTACGAATTATTATTAAGTACCTACTACAACAGTCATGGAAGCCAAATTTTCGGAAGAATAAAATAAGAACTTACAGCTTTAGAACTTGCGATCTAATAATAGCGAAGTAATTGCGAGTATAATATAATTCGTATATAAAAGCTAGCCATCAGAACCACATATTTAGCACGGTATATTTTGTATGATATATTAATTAATATTTTGTATGATATAGACTTATATAAGAATATTATATTGGTACTCGTTGGATAGTTACCTTCTTTCTTTTATGATAAGTACCTACTACAAATACTCGAGAAATTACCTTGTTCAGTTTTTATGGTAATTTTGTAACAAGCTTTTAAACGTAATTTTTCTTAAATTATAAAAAAATGATATATATTTTTTTTAAATACATTTCAAGATAATTGTTTCAAAGTATATTATTTAAAATCGCATAAAGGTTATTGCGAATCTCTTATGAAAAAAACTTAATACAAAAAACGGGTTCATTCGACTTTCAGAGTAATAGAAAAGTTATTTCGTCCAGGACAATATTATTGTATAGACGAATTGTTTTATTATTATTATCTTTTAATTGTCTACTGATATTATTTAATTTGACTTATCTAAAGGATGGGCGCGGCTGTTCCTTATGTTTTAGTGACGTTGACAAATTGTTCTCTCAAATGCAAAGAGAAATTGTTAAGATCCCCTAAGATTTCACCAAGAAGGACGTCGGAATGTCCGTTGTAATAAATTATTTCAGGGAATTTGAGATATGTTTGTGAAGTTTGAATATTAAATATGTCATAATCTTGATACTAAAAGAGTTTTAATACAATTTATAATGTTAGAATAAAATGTTTAATATTTATTGTGTTAGAATATGAAGTTAAATAAAAAAAAAAGGAAAGTGTCTTAATTTTATGGTTTTATATATTCGTGGAAGAAACGCAATTTATAGGGTCTTATGTCTTTGTCCGCCTGTCATAATCGTTTTTTCCGAATGTACGGGACGGAACATTTATAATATATAGAGTTTTTTTTACAGCATAGGGAGCGGACGGGCATAATATGGGCCTGATGGTAAGTGCAACGCTCATAGACATTGGCATTGTAAAATATGTTAACCGTAGCTTAAATCGCCAATGCGCCACCAAACTTGGGAACTGAGATATTATGTCCCTTGTGCCTGTAATTACACTGGCTCACTCACCCTTCAAACCGGAATACAACAATACCAAGTACTACTATTTTGCGGTAGAATATCTATTGGTTGGGGAGGGGAGGGGGGTCAAATTAGAAAATGATGTTGCAAATTAAGGGCTCGTTACTAGACATCAAAAATAAATTTGTTTTTTATTTAGGTAAAACATGAATTTTATATACCGCCTCACTAATGGTTTACAGGATAACTTAAAAGAAACTTCGAAGTCTGTAAATTCTCACAGGAACGAAATTGGACAAAATCCATACCGACTTGCGCGGATAGGATTGAGGAGCACTTCACTTGTTTTAAGAAAAGACAATCTTTTCATAAATTAAAATCATTTAATAAATATGAGTAATGAGATTTTATAATTTTATTTTAATTTTGAAATGTTTTGTTACTATTAAGATGTTATTTTATAATTATAATTTCATATAAATCTTGTTTTAACTCCAAATTTTTCTTTATTTTTTGATATCTAGTATACATTAAAAGTTAATTACATAATACATTAAATTATGATGATCATTTATTACATATCATTGTAAAGTACTTTATTATTAAAATGTATGTAGCTTCATCTTTAATATTAAAAGTAGTGTAAAAAAATATGTACATTATTCTTAGTAAATTTTCAACCTTTTCTATTTCAAAATCGAAGGTAAAACCGAATACATACGATCCGTGAAGCTATTAAAGTAGTCTGTATACGTTTTAAATGCTCAATGTTGTACGTATTGAGAACTATTGCCGTCTTAAAAGAGGAATGGCGTTGGAAATCCTAAACTGCTCGAGTTTCCCGCTAGGTTAAGCTTTAAAGGTAATGGTCTGTTACTTTACGAGTATTCCGTAATGTTCAAAATGTACATATTTACCCGCAACATAATAAACGACCTGTTTTTTTTTTATCTCGGCCTAACGCGCAAATGACGTTATCGTAAAACAAAGGTATACACTTGTTTGTGAAAAATAGGATTTGCGTAAAGTGTTACATGGAAGGGTTTACGCATTTTTGATTCCATTGGCTATAGAGGCATTTTTTTACTACTTAAATTCTATATTTAGAATTTATTGTAATTTTAATTAATTGAATTCAACCTTTTTAGTAGGCTTTTAAAAGCACAATTAAATCTTTATTTTAAAGGATTATTTTAAATGAACGATTTGTGAAGTTCTTAATGTTGATTATATTCAGATGCTCAATAGTTTCTTTTTACCATTGATAATGTTACAAAGACACACTATTTTTCATTAAAATCGGTCCAGCCGTTTCAGTCAATTTTGGCCTGAGTTCAGTGACATTGCGTAGATGAATTATATTAGGTCCTTACATATAAAATTAGCGTTTTGTCGTACTGACCACTTTGGTCTGAAATAAACAATGAATAATGAATTTGGACAATTTCTTACAAGGAAAAAAATTCAACTCCGATGCGGCAGTCCAAGCCGCCTTCAAAGAGTTTATTGATTCTTGCCCCCATGGTTTTTTTAGTAAAGGGATCAATGAACTACCTATAAGATGGCAAAAGTGCATAGATAACAACGGTGCATATTTTGATTAATTAAATACATTTTACAAAAAAAAATTGACTATATTCCTCCCATACAAAACGGCAATTTCATATGTAAGGACCTAATATAAATTAAAGATATCCTGTCTGAAAATCAACACGCACTAACTTGAGCCTTTATATAATATACATATATTATCTTGTTCTTGTTTAGTATACCTGATTTATTAAAGTTTTTTTGGCAAAAGTTTAAAATTTACGAATTGATATTAACAAATGTTATAAATAAAACATTTCTTGTAATATACTAATAACCTCAATTTGAAAAAAATATGTAACCGATACATAATTATTGGGTCACGGTGAAATAACATTTAACTAACAAAGTGAACTAATGACTGTAATTAATTAGCATATGACATCAGTCTGAAGGGTAAGCCTATATTCTGAGTCATCAGGGCGAGGGTTGGCCTGACGTAGAACTTTGTATTTACAGCATACGTTTTCGTAGTATATATGTACAACATATTAAGTCATCATGGTTTATTTTGTAAAAATTTCATAATATGAGACCACAGATATGTGTTATAGCGATTTATTTGTGTTGAGCGTTATTTTTACAGATGCTTTAGATTTTTGTAGATCTAAATGGGCGCCACCTACTGAAAATTTATCGCCACAAACTTTGTATCACTTTAAACGTTGATTGAAGCATCTTAATATGAGAAGTGGTTTATACTTTTTACTGAGCCTTACAGTGTCTATAAGCAAAGGCGACCACTTATAACCAGGAACCTAAATTGTAAGGTTGCCTCTTAAAAAAAAATGTGGAACCTACCTAAATACCTAAGAATATATTACCTCTAGTTAGCTACACATTTTTTTTAAATTACACATTTATTATTTAAGATTAGCCGAGATGGCCCAGTGGTAAGAACGCGTGAATCTTAACCGATGATCGTGGGTTCAAACCACGCAAGCACCACTGAATTTCATGTGCTTAATTTGTGATTATAATTCATCTCGTGCTTGACGGTGAAGGAAAACATCGTGAGAAAACCTGCATGTGTCAAATTTCACTGAAATTCTGTCACATGTGTATTCCACCAATCCGCATTGGAACAGCGTGGTGGAATAACCTCCAAAACCTTCTTCTCAAAAGAGGAGAAGAGGCCTTAGCCCAGCAGTGGGACATTCACAGGCTGTTACTTTACTTTTTTTTTACTTTATTTAAGATTTCCACTTAATTAAGAACACATATACGAGTAAAAATTGAAAATGTTGCACCATGTCCTCGTTGAGTCGTAATTCCGATTCTATGGGAGAAAAACCAGCCCTCATATCACAGGCGGATGTACAACGGTATATTATATACTTTATAAATATAAATATTTATATCATTATATAATGGATCACAAAATTTTATTTTATACGTCGTCATCGTGTTCTATGTTATAAATAAATCCCATGGGCGTTAATTAGACTAAGTGTCGTGTTGCGATGTCGTTATACACGACTAACTTTTTCAACAAACGATTTTTTAGTATACGCTCATGTGACGAGCTGTAAGCTTCCAGTGAAATATTTTCAACATGTTTCGTTATAAATATTTTCATATTGTGTTCCGAAGTTTGATCGTCAATACAATGAGTTAACATAAGCATAACAGAAAACAATAGACAATTTTATATACAATCTCCTTATTACGATATGAGTACGACTCTATTTATATATTTTTTTAATTTTGTATCTCTACGGACGTTTTGTCCATGCGTTTGATGTATCTTGTCTTCAATATTTTCTATAAATGTTTTTTGTTAAGGTAGCATCACAATGTAAGTTTTAGGATTAAGAATTGATGGGAATATGATATTCATATATAAGTTTGCATTAGACGTCAGATGATTTTTTTATTGACTTGGGTGCCAGTTGACTTCCTTGAAAGTGTTAGTTGCCTTCGTGTGATTCTGGATTCTCTGGATTCCTTAGTCGCTGTGGATGGTATTCGGCCAGTTTGTCCCTAATCGAGTTATCACTGTGGATTGCAACTTTTAGGTTGAAATCAAAAATCTTCTTGATGGTCGCCTCTAAACGACTCTATTTTTAAATTTCATTAAAAATCAATAACATTAGGCTTTTACAAGCATTTTTGAATCGTAATGTTCAAATTAAAAAATATATCTAACACTCACTAGCCACATTTCCAATTTTACAAATTTTACACCAGGGTACTTGTGAAACACCAACAACCTCGCAGGACTAGATAGCTGACTGACATCATAAGCATCAACTTTTGTTCCACGACTTTTTATAATTTGATAGTGTAATTTGTTAGAAAAGTAAACCTGTATACATATACATACATGTATATAACCTTGCTGATGTCAGTTTTCTTGTTTTATCAATTAAATTTTTGTAGTAATATCTTCACGAATCTTACTAAATTTCTATTAGAGTATAAGAATTCAGTAATGAATTATTCAATACAGCATAAGTAGTCTGTGAATATTCCCCACCACTTCTAAAGATCAATACGTACTCGACCTCAGAATACAGATTAGTTCAGAAATGATATGTGCATTAAATAAGTGTTTTTATATTAAACAAAAATCTTTAATGAAAAGTCTTACGGGCTTCCTCATAAATATACTTAGTGGCTATTTCGTTAAACACTGATTTATCTTTATTTGTCATTATTGATACGACATTCGATAGAATTTTCAACATCATTCAACATTTTTTAACTAATCAGTCGCTAAGCAACGTTTATAAGGCCGTAAGCTTAAAATTGATACGTATTTACTTTGTTAGTTTTATCTTATATTGTGCTATACGTTATGTACTTTACTAGCTAAACTTGGTATATATTGTCCTGGCCGTGTATACGTATATATCAATTGTAATGGCGATCAGACTTAGAAGATAATATCAGAGCTAAATATAGAGTTACAACAAATGTGTGCCAACTTTCATTGTAATCGGTCAAACGGACAACAGTCTATTAATTTTCATTTATATACAAAATTATTTCAAACGTTCTTCTATTTTTAATTTTTTTTTTAACTCAAAACCATATCACTAAAAAGCTTAGCTTCATCTATACTACTATATAAATCTACTGGTACTGTCTGTACATTAAATTTTTTTCACCTAATTTTGTGATAAATAATCGTTTTATTGGTGATTCACATGATACTATTTTTTTCATTTTTGTCTGTCGGTCTGTATTTCTTCTTATAACTCAAGAACGGCTTGACCAATCTTGATGAAAATGGGTACACACAAAGAACATGTGATGGCGTAAATGTTAGGCCATATATAAGATCCGTAAACCCTACGGTATCTTATGAAAATTAATTTCAAATCGTTAATTACGTATTTCTTTACCAGTAGCCATATCTGTGTGTGTGTGTGTGTGTGTGTGTGTGTGTTTGTGTTAGCGTGTGTCTTATTATAGTAATAGAATAATTTATTATTGTTTTATTAATTATACGCGGGTGAAGCCGCGGGGCACAGCTAGTAATATATAAAATTATAAAAAACTTCGAAATAATTATTATTTTAATTAAGTTCATATTTAAAGTTTTATCATTAAGCTCTTTATTAGTATCTAAGAGACTCCAGTCAAATATTTCATGTCATATAATTAATTTTACGTAAGGAAACGGTATTATTATTGCACTTCCTGCTTCATATTAATAAGTAAATAATGAATTAGTATGTTATGAATTTGTAATTAATTTACAATTAAAAAAAGGACAGTTTAGGTTAACACAAATATTTACACTGTTCAGTGAAAAAAATAAGAGACATGTTAAGCGAATTCCCGGTTGATATCAGGAGAAGTACAACTTAGTTTTTAAAAGTTTATAGAAGTAAGAGTATTTAGAAGTTGACTAGTGTGGTAGAACCTATTCTTCCAAGGATTATTCTCTCCAGAAGAGAGTTACAAAAGAAAGAATAGCCCCATTAATAATAATAAAAATATTTTTTGTAACGGTAGTTGACAATCGCAATCTTAGATACATTATGATGATGCCATATAGTCTTCGCCATATGGTATGGAGGTTTTAAAACCCGGAAAATTACTACTACTACTAAAACTTATTTTATTTCCAACTGTCAACTAAGTTGGGTATGGAAATGTTTAAATTAAACGCTACGACAGATTATGTCGACATTTTATAGATAGTGAAATATAAACCGTTACCACTTTTGCCAAAACAAATAAATAAAAAGATATGAAGTATTCTGTAAATAAAAATGTCGTTTCAATTTTGTTGATCGGGTAGTAATATATAGTTGCGAATGTATTAAATATATGTATACGAAAGCATAAGGAAAATCGTCGTACGGTGATGTGTATATTAGCACTCAAAGGGCGGAAGATCACTTTGCACAATACCGATTTCGCTTATCTAAACTTACCTATATATTCGAGGGAAGTCGCAAAAATATACTCGTAATAATAACGAGTATTTAACAATCTTTTAGCTGATGTTGTTTGTGTAAAAAATAATTGAACATATAACATTATTTTATTTAAATTACTACATAATTTGCTAAATATTAGCAATGTTTATTTATGGTCTTTAAACACTATTCAAGAGATCACAATAAAAAACAACTTCTATAGTGTATTTCGCTCACACCCACAGGTTAAAATAGAGATGGATAGATAAATCAATTATTGCATAAAAGTATCGTTTTAAGTAATATTAAGTATGTAAATGCCCTCGAAAGCAAAAGTCGCGCTGCCTGTCAAGTGCAGCCTACGCTCTCGAGTCTCAACCAGATAAAAAGGTTGGAGTGGAGAAACCGCAGATATTAAAACGTATTTTTACTTCTACGTTAACAAGTATACTGGAATATTAAAACAATATATTGAAAAAATATCAAAAAATATTGTTCTATATATATATTACATAACAGTTTATTTCATTCGAACCTGTTTAAATCTAATTTAAAATACGTCTTGATTATGATATGATTACCTGTTTTGTTTGTAATAAAAAAAAAGTTTTGTAAAATAATAAAAAAAAAACAATTGTGCGGTCGGGCGCTCCCGTCAGGAACGAAGTTCCTTGCGGTATTTTTTCGACTCAAAACGTGTTTTAAAATGTAGATTTTATTTGATATATTACTGTATTTTGTCACACCAAAAAGCGCGTCAACCTCCTTTATGTCGCTCTCTAATCAAAGATTAAGAAACGATTTAAATTTCTAAATTCAATTAACAATTTTTATAATATTAGCAATCCTCAGTTTAAGGAATTTTGTAGCATTTGGTAGGCACGATGTATGGAGGCTATTTCGTTATATGACGTGATCTTGGGCCACTGCCAAGTCACTCTACTGTAAGCCACGTAAAAGATCTTCGTTCCAAAAGGTTCCTTAAAAATAGTTTTTTTACTCGGTGGTAGAGTTTTGTGCAAGCTCGCCTGGATGGGTACCACCTATTTTGCAGAAGTACTTTGTATTCTTGTGTTCCGGTTTGAAGGGTGAGTGAGCCAGTGTAATTACAGGCACAAGGGACATCTTAGTTCCCAAGGTTGGTGGTTCATTGGCGATGTAATCGATGTTTAACATTTCTCACAATGCCATTGTCTATGAGCGTTGATGACCACTTACCATAAGGTGGCATATATTCTCGTCCCGTTGTCGGCCTACCTATATAATAAAAAAAAGGTTTTCTACTTGTCTATTTGTCGTATTTTTTTACTGAATTTAGAAATGAATAAAATCAAATAAATCGTATACAATATTTACTATTTCTGGTAGAATGAGATCCAGCAATGGGTAACCATTCCATGCCTTTTGTGTCATATATCCCTGTAACATCTGGTACGTTCACAGTGTTTGGCGGACTCGGTAGAAAACATTTTAGTTTTAAATATTTCTATCATATAAAATACAAAATGGTGTCTCTAAAACAGATTACTAAATGGTAATTCAAATCAAAGTTTTATTATTTATTAACAGTTGGAGATCGTCGGAAATTTATTAGAATAGAACCGATAAAGTTGCCTTTACTTGTTAGTGGATAGAACACGTGGATCTTAACCGAAGGTCGTTAGTTCCAGAGCCGGTTCTGAAATTCGTCTTGCCGGTGGCGCAGCTGAAGGAAACCGAAAATTGAAGTAAGCTTAACCGGAAGATTACTCATGTGTCGGAACAATTCCGCCAATTATGTAATCGCTAATCGAAGCAGCAAGTGAACCTCTGCTTTTGAGAAGAGGGCTTGGAACTTACCACCACGCTGTACCAATACGAGTTGCTGAACACATAAGCCGGTATCTACACGATGTTTTCCCTTTCCACTAGAAGCAAGATGAATTTCGAGTATAAACACGACTGAAGCACTTCAAAATTCAGAGCCGCTTGTCCTGGTTAACATTTAAGTATTTTAGCTTCGGTCATTTCGATGAATATTATCATTAATTTAAGCAAATACCTTTATATATCACATCGAAACTGTTTTACGGCTGGTTGTAATCGATATCCATGATCCCTTCTAATTGCGTTGAGACAATTAAGCTGAATCCGAGCTACTGATCTAACTGAATTACGATGAAATTAATGTGAGATCACAAGCGAGTAGTCTTCTAATATTATTATAAGACTTATATGGTTGTATATTAATTTTGCTGTTCTTTTCTTAATTGTATAATATATATTTCGTCTGTGCCTTTGTGAGTTTCCCTTTCTTTGATATCTTGATTAGATTTTGGCTCTGTGTATTATTTATATATATATATATATATATTACATATATTATATAGTAAATAATTACGTCACTACATTAATATATATCTAATAATGTAATAACTTATATAGATTTGCGTCTTTAAAATATAGCTATGGTTTCTGTGTTAACTAGTTTTAACTATCTATTGTTTTTACACCACAATGTTCCGACAATTTATCGATAATACACGTAAAAAGCTTTTTGTTCTGATCGAACAGTACAAACAAAGGCAAGAACAAAAAGTTAGATTGTGGACATTTTAATTCTATTTAAGCGTCAACAGCGCTGTAGCTAAAGGAAGAAACAGCTAAAATAGCAGGTTCGATTCAAACAATTAACGCTTTGTTGTAAAAAAAAAAAATGGGAACTAGTGGTTTTTCAAAAGAATATATATTTTTTATAACCGGTGGAAACGTAATTTAAGAAACATTCACCATTCCTGACATCGCCAATGCGCCACCAACCTTAAGATGTAAGAAGTTATATCCCTTGGTGACTGTTATTACACTGGATTCACTCATTCACTGTTCGGCGGTAGAATATATGTATTTTCTGTCAGAAAATTCTCAGTAACACCTCAGAGATGGAAGTTGGAAGTGTGTACACTCCCGTGCCTCGGGAAGCACGTTAAGTCCTGCACCTGAACTCTTTCCGTTCGTGTCGGATTGCCGTCCCATCGGATTATGGGAGCTAGGGAAGAGAGAGTGCACCTGTGTCTGCGCACACACTTGTGCACTATAATAACTCCTGCGCAGTTGGCTAATCTCTGTTGAGATTGGCCACCGTGGCCGAGATCGGTCTGGAGGATGTTATTATTATTATTATATGATGAGTGGGTGGTACCTAAAAACAAGGGTTTGCACAAAGACCTACCACCTAGTAAATAAACAATAAACCTACTCTGTGCGGCCCAGTTACAGTCAATCTTGGACAAAGCGTATCAGAGACATTCGTAGCTCATATGTTTCAGGAACACAGCAACACTTGACAGTTCTGTAAAGTTCAGCTATATAGCTAGATTACTCATTCAAGATTGCTCACACATACAAGTATATCAACGACTATAACACGGGTTAAGAGTATTCCCGTGTAATCACTTTGCGAGACGTTGAATGCGATTACGAACAATAATAATCTGAGAGATTCGGAGTGGCTTTTTAAATATCATTTAAAAATTCAAATATAGAATGAATTTTTAATACCAAGGCTTTACCTTAAATACTGTCGAACACTAAACCATTGGTATATTCTATTTAATTGCTTTTAACGGTTTCTATTAAGTATTGTATTCCATTTGTTATGTACGAGTGCCGAAAAGCCGATATGGCTCAGTGGTTAGAACGTGTGAATCTTAACCGATGATCGTGGATTCAAATACGGGCAATCACTACTGAATTTTCATGTGTTTATAATTTGTCTCGTTTTTGACGGCGAAGGAAAACATCGTGAGGAAACCTGCATGTGTCGAATTTCTGCAACAATATTAAAAAATAACTGTGTTGGGTTTTTATTATAAAGTTTTATATGTCCAAAAAAAAAATTAAGAAGTCGACGCGAAATTTTGAAAAAAAAATAATTTCATTATTACTTATTTATGAATACTGTGTAAGTGTAAGTTAAACGAAGTAAGGGAACGTCATATGAGTATACCCATTTATTACATAACAATAACACACATATAAAGATTAGTGGTTTTTTAGCTGCTATCAATATTTTAATCTTTGTACATACAAAGTCAAATGGATACAAACTCAAATGGATAAATAAATAAAAAAATAAAAAAATAAGTAGAAGTAAAGATGTGTATACCAGCAGGGTACTATTTATAGAACATAATATTTATGTTAAAGTGAGGACGTGTCGTGTAGTGAGGGCCGGGTCACGTGGATACATCCGCTATTTCACGGTACATGATCCTCGAATATCGTCCTAAACCAGATTTTCGTTACAATAACTCTCTAAAAGGCTCTACACGTACATGTTTTCTCCTTTATAATAACAATACTTTATCTATGTTATATTATCGAGTGACTGCCTCCTTGTTTTAGTGGTTATCTCATGATGCTGCAAATCTTGAGGCTCTGGGTTCAAAACCCGGATTGAGTCTGGAAATTGTCAGTTATTTTAGAAAGAAACAGAACGTAAGAGAAGACATTGGTCCTGCGCCTGATGTCTCATCGATCGGAGTGCTGTGCCATCGGATTATGAGAGTGAGAGAATGGAGAATACACCAATGTTGCGTGTAATGTGGAATGCACCCCGGGAGATGAGTATTCTCCGTTAAGAATGGCCGCCGTGATCGCAATAGACCACGAGAACTAAAATTTTATCTGGAATTAAGTCCAGACCGTAATATGTCTTATCTCAAGGTCACACGTATGCGGTCATTTATTACTTGACAACGAGAAAAAGTATGGCTGCATGTCATGTTATTACATTGTCGCGTTTAGATTTATAAAGTTAAAAGGTTAATGAGATGGCGACCTTAGTACGAGGATAATTGATTTGTTTTAATTATTTTGTCATATTAATAGGAATACAACACATTACATCATTATTCTAAGATCTCATGTTTTTTCTTATATAATTATTGCGTTTTATTTATTGCCTGCGTATATATATGTTGCTTATTATATGATTCTAACATTACAGGTTAAACGTGTACAACAACAATACTCTATGTATTATTTTATATAGAAATGTCAATATGGCGTGTGAACAATACGTGAGTAAAGTTTTGTCTTAAGTAAAGTTTACGGAACGGTCAATATAGAAAGCGCTAATGTCTATGGTCTACCACTTACCTAAACCACTCGGAATACTCATAATAATTTATTTAATTTCATTTATAATGTTTAACCGTTTTAAAGACTGCCCCGGACACACAAAAATAAAAAAAAGAAGTTCGTTCTGTTGTTTTGGTAACTCGCAAATGGCATATTAACATAAAAAGAGGCAGTTCGTTTGATATCACAGACAGGCACTTTTATTTATTTGTATAGATTAGTACTCTTTGGGTAACTAAGTATGTGAATTCGAGTGAAAGATATTGTAGCGGCTTAAATTAAATTTCGTATATATATGTATATTGTTATGTTTATTCTAATTTAATTGAAATTACTTTAAAAAATGTTTACGAAGAACTTCCATCAATCATTCATTCTTTCAACTAATCGTTTGTAAGCGATTTGCTCGGAAATTAATTGTCATGTTCATCACGTACGATGTAAATGAAACAAAAGTAGCCACGGAATACTTTTACTGTTATACTATACATATGCAATAATAAAGTTGTATTTATAACACTTATTCTGATTATTACAAGTGTCTCATATAAAAACCTGATCCCCGTTTGATCCGCGAAACACTTACTCTTTTCAGTTTTATCAAATAATGTGAAACGAAAACGAATTCAATGCATAATGCAAGAAATTCTCAAACGGTCATTTATATTCTGATCATTTGTAAAGTTGCAAATTTTTGAAGATAAATCTCACAGAATACAGTTGCATTTTCACTACTTTCGAAGAGAAAATCTGGAGACGGTGTCTTTGAATGTATTGAAGTTTTATTTCTTTCCTTTGTCATTTTGCGAGTTTGTACCCTTTTGTCTCCTTGACTATTTGTTTCTTACGATTAACCAATTCGGTATTGCTTATTATATATGGTAATTCATCACATTTAAGTTTTCTTATTAATATCAATTAGGCGCTTATTTAATTTCTGGTCTTATTACTCTGCTAGTGACGGCAGGGCTGGCTAATTTTTCTTCCAGAGAATTGGAATTGCGATTCAAATGGAAATGTTGCTAACAATCTTGCCACCACTCAACGCGGTCACGAGTTAAATTCTTTTTCGTATATGTTTAAAAAGGTTTGAGTTATGAACATTAGTTCATAAATTTGTAATAATAACGTATTAGCCACTTTATTATAATTACGAGACGACGAATTTTTATTTATAATATATATTTCAAACATATTTATTATGTCTATATATTTATTATCTAAGCTATATTTCTTGTTATAAAATGAAAGTCGATTCCATCTTTTTGATACTGCTGCCTTTGTAAATGGGTCTTTAGTAATGCTAGGGGCTATATGCCTCTAGCAACAAGCCTTTAACAATTCTCACGCTCCGTAACACCAAAGATGTTATGTCTCCTGTGTCTCTAATTATACTGGGTCACTCAATTATACGAAAACGTCCGAAAAATAACATTGCTTTGAATAACACAACCTGGTCTCGTTACTGTAAGATCAAAAAGGATTCCGTTATCATGGAAATTTAATAAATAGAATTTTAATTTTTATATTTTGTTGAAATTCCTTTGTATGTCCTATAAAAATATAAATATATATTATAACTGTTAACTAATTTTGTCTGAGATCTCCATATTGTTTGTTTGTATGATTCAGTTCTCTGTTGAATGCCTATGTACGTATGTAGAGTGTGCTCATCTATTCGTACATTACTTCTAAACTAGTTATTATAATTCGAAAAATGAGATATCGTTTGAAGCCTCTTGATCATCCGTTTGTTATAGGCTGAAAAGGCTTAATCAGCACATTTAAAATATAAGTATTATCGCTCGCTCGCTGCTTGCTTGAATTAACTCGATAATTGGGTAAAACTTAAAAAATCACGTCATACTTTAAATTGTTATTTGCTACCACATAAACATCATATTATTTCAATTATTATCTTAAAATAGCATCGTAGAATATTTATTTAAAAACCGGCGAATGATTGAATACAATTTACATAAAAAAACACAATCGTGAAATTACTGCAGTACAAAAAAAAACGCACATGTTTATTGAAAATAAGTAAAAACTTGTTTTTCCCGTAATAATGATATTATAGTTACTGTAATTAAGAAACCAGCTGATGGATTTTAATATTATTTATAGTTTTATTTAGATAAACTTCTAATTTTATTATTAAGCACAAGCGCTACCACCGATTCTGAATGAAGTTCCCAGAATAACTGGCAAGAAACTCAGATACTACTCATTTCCACAAATTTACATGAGTATTAAATTTGTTATTTCTCCTGCATGGCAATCAATATACGAAACATGAGCAGCATGAAAAACAACGAATAAAACGAATACTAACTCAACGCTATTTTACTATCTATATAGACTTATATTAAGTAATAAACTTAAAGCCAAAAATACAGATGTTTTTTTTAGACCATATTATGATTCACAACTAAACATACGAAAAGTCCGATTGACTTCAATACGAACCACTTTCATTTTGACACATAGTTACATGATGAAAATATAAAAGAATATAATTGATACATAATTATTATAACAAACTTTAATGTATATATTATAAAACTATGAGGACGCGCCAGATGGACAAGATAAAATGATAAGGGTGGAACCCTTGTGAGTCGACTACAAAACCCTAAAAAGGAAGGGATCGACTGAAAACAAGTTACTTTTGAAATGTGGCTCGGCTGCTATATAATATTTAACAAGTAAAAAACAAATCATATTCTGATCCATATTTTTATGTTTAAATAATGAACAACATTATATTTCTCATATGTTACATAAGTAGGTGTGGCTTGTTTCGTATAATTGCTGGTGGGCTAAAAAAGATCTCATCTTTATCCATGTGGACACTCACGAAACGAAAATAATTTCCGGTTGACAGTTGTTTCAGAGACAACTAAATTTTTCTATAGCGTGACTTGATTTTAAATAAAAAAGAAAGTTATATATAAATGCTAAATATATATTTAAAATGTCCATATAAATCGCGGCAAACTTATCGTAAGCGCGATTTCGAAAAAGTTTCTCCACACAAATTTTAGTACAAGAATTTGTTACAGTTGGGTGTCGTAGGGTGTATTATATTTCTATCTATTAAATTATTTTTGTATATTGTTTTTCAAACCATTTCTCGATTCAAACAAAAAACAAAAACAAACAGACAAAGCTTACCCCTTTATAACGCTAGTATAGTTATTTATATTGTTATTGTACGTATTTTCACGTCGTGCAATTTGTAAGTTAATTTATGTTATTTTAGCACGAATAACATTTTTTTATCAGGAATTCTTACTGCGGTCGTACCCATATTCGTATGTAAATGTAATTGCAACGTATTCGCAAGTCAAATAATAGAGGCAGACTTTTATTGACACTTGTTATATTATGTGCAAATGTTAAAGAAATGATCCTTTGTATGCCAATTACTAAACTCGTATTGAGATATAAGAGATGCGCCCAGACGTTATTTTTTTAACATAATAATAAATATATTAAAGTAAATAAGAGATATATATATATATAACTTTTTAATTCGTCAGAGTCAAATATTGTCCTTTTTTTAAAATATTAATGACGTAAAATATTAAAGGAATAAGTAGTCAAATAATGTCTTTCTGACCGGATATCGGTCTCAGCTGTTGATTTCAAAGATTAGTCACACACACGGGATATTACAGTGCGTGTCTGGTGATAAACACAGGTGAAATTTTCCATTACTCATTGTCGGATGGGCCGGTAATCCGATACGACCGGCAAAAGGCCGGGCGTAGTGCAGAGGGATTTACATGTGTTCCGAAAAGAACCGAAACCGGAACGGATTTGCAACTGTTTAAACTAGTAAGTCGGTAAATGTTCTTAATAGTATAAGATAACGGTTTACGACTTTGTGTACCATAAACAATTTGTAGACTCGTACATTTTTTTAAATAGTTTTAAATTAATATAAAAAACAAAATCGATTCAAATTAAAAAAATAAAATCAATGTTTGATCCATCAACCAATTGTTTGTCAAAATTCAACAATCGGACAGAGATCAGGTAAAAGATTCAATAGCTCAACGTGCTATCCGGGGCGTGGGATTTGATCATTATTAATAAGCCAAGAAAAGACGATTTCCTCTTAATTACTTAGAATCTTCTCAGATCTTAGTATCTTTACTTAATGAAGATTTTAGTTTGCATTTTTCATACAAGTAGCATGATTCACTATACTTCAGTAATACGTTGTTTTAATTTAGCAACGTTAAACAATCGTTTAATCTTCAACTTACTACCCATTGATGAAGAGTTTCTTATCAAATATTTACAATAATCTCACGTTCTGTTTGACATATTGGTCTAAAGTTATATGTTATTGAAATAACACCTATGTATGTAAGTGTAAGTATTGTATTGGTTAATTTTGTTATGTTATATATGTTCTCGTATTAATTCACAATAAAAAATTATTGAGAGAATAAGATATAAAATATTGTAGACTACATGTAGACAATAAAAATGATATATAAATTAGAGCGTTTTGAATTAATATTTTTATTAGAAAAAACACGGTGTGCCTAGATTTGTTTGGCAGCCGGGTTTTGTGTAAGCTCTTCTGGGTAGGTACCGCCTGCTCATCAATTATTCTGTCAACATGTATTGCTGTGTGAAAATTTGAAGGGCGAATGAACTAGTTATTACAGGTAGTAGTGTAATTACAGGTCTCGTGCCCGGATATAAAATCCTAATTCCTGTGATCGGTGGCGTATCGATGGTAACACATACGTTTGCCCTATAATGATCAATTACTGGTCCATAGTTACACTATACGGTCTACTTGTACTCGCGGCTCAGCTGCTGTACTAAACAAAGCTTAAAAACTGTTTTTTTTTTTCGTTTTTTATTACGATTACTTATTATTGAGGCATTGAGTAAGTAATTTGGCAAGATTATTTCCGTTGTTTTCGTTTAAAGCCATTCAATTGTCGCTCTTAATTTTTTGCCCTCTTTTATTACTTATAAATAGTCGCAGAATGACTGTGATATTTTAGCAGTGAGATCTGTCACGGGGCGAAAACTAACAAGAGTGTGACGCAAGAATCACTCCAGTTTTTTCCTACCGCTTTTTCTGTGACAGAGCAGGCATCAAGGTTAACGCGAACAATGACAAAAGTTGCAGCATGAAATTAATATTTCAAGCTCGTTGTTATCGTCGGAGGAATAGAGTAATGGTACTTTATTATAAATATTTCAAAGACACGCTGGTCTTATTTACGGAGCGTATCGTTTTGATTAAAATATAACGTCGTGAGCCCGTGACATTTCACATGAACATTGTTTGTTTAAATACAGTCAAATTACTATATGATTATTTTATTTAACACAATAATAATTTCTTGGTTTGGGAAAGCAAGCCATGCTTAGAACACAATAATATTACATTGCATTAAACCCCGGTAAGCATTACTGAGTTTTCTTGTACTTAATTATTTTTTTAAATTATTTCGTGGTCGTCACATATTCTGCCACGAGCACATTCACTAATCTGCATTGGTTCAGCGTGGTAGAATAAGCCACCAACCTTTTCCTTAAGAGAGCACCTTTGCTCAGAGTTGGGGCATTTTACCGACTGATTAAACTCCGTCTTCTTAAGTAGGTATTTAAAAAAAGATAGCAAATAAAATAAAATGTTTATGAAAAGATATAGGTAATATAGTTTTATTATATGACGTTATATTTTAGAAACAATTATCCCTTAGTATTATTTAAATTTCTTCGCAAAATACAATTCTTTTCAAACGAATCGCTTTTCAATCATATTTTTTAGAGGGTACGATTTACTTTTTTATATATGAAACTTGTGAAAGAATCGTAATGTTAGATCAACCGCACAAAGTATATTTTTCACTTAAAACAAAACTATTTAAAAAACGGGCCTTACGTCCTTTTAACTTTACAGCGTAGTAATTACATTATTCTCCCATCATTTTAGTGAAAAAAATAATGGCAGCACAGATTTTTAATAAAATTACCACACGTCGTATAAATGAACGTTGATTTAAAAAAAATATTTAATAACTTACTTACATTCAAGTAACACTAACGAACGACTTAGTTTTTCCGATAATTGTTTTACAAATTAGAATAGTCTGTATTATCTATGGTTTCAATGATGTTAATTTTGTTTTTTTTTTGTGTAAGCGATTTTTTGGTTGTTTCTTTTGATAAATGAAGTTCTTAAAGCACAATAATGAAGTAAAGGAAAAGTCAGATCTAAATCTTAATTAACTTGAAGATATTTTTATAGAGTACGTGCCAGTGAGGCAATTTACTGCGGGCAATTCTCCAGTGGTTGCCGTCAGCTCGTATATCTTTTAGATATTGATTTCAATCTCGTCTAAATGAGCTCATTTCGAAAATATTACGTGAAAACGTGTCTTTTGTTTTCAAACGATAGTTGGTGTTCTTTATCGTAAATATGCTGGCTGTTATCTATAGATATAGCACTGTTATAATAAGAAACAGACATTACCTACTATTATACTCCTAGTTACGTAATCAATGTTGATTAGCATTCTTATACATTATGCTAATACGTCGCGCATATGAGTGCCGGTTTGTTTTGTGTTTTTTTTTGTATTGCGTTTGTTATATACAAGCTTCGCACGGGCAGAATAATGGTCTACATAAACTGTTTATATCGTAATACATATAATTCTAATGGTTTAAGCGGGACACATCTGTAAAACTCTCAGTCACCACGATTTTTTTCATGTAACTTCAATATATTTCGTCATATTTCAGCTAATTTTCACAAAACTTTAATGAAATATACACCTAACAATTCACGGTCCACAATCTTCAGTCAAAATGTAGATATTCTAGACACTCGGCTATCGCAGCTCCTATTAATAAATAACTTTGCATACTAATTATGACAGAATAAAAATGTTACTAATTGTAAATGTTTTATAAATATTCCCATTCTCATTCAGAAGTCAATGTGACTTACTTTACGATAAAAGAATACAATTGAGCTGAGGTTTTGTTAGAAAAATATCATTAAAAATGTAGATATATAAATTCCGGTAAGTATATGAAAGTAATTAAACTATAAATCTTTGCAGTTTCATTTAAATTAACTTTTAAATGTGAGTTTAAATTAACGTTATTCAGGTTCAAACGCTCAACTTTTTAATGGGTCATAATTATAGGCAAATGAAACATAAAAATCATAGACCGTTGGCAGAGTGATTTGTGCACTTATGCAAACGAAAAAAAAAGTCGGTTACTGATAATAATTTTAAGAGACATTGGTAGTTACTAAATAATAAGTATGTTAATGTCTGGATTTATCGATCCCCGCTGAAGATAACCTTTTTGATCTTATTCAAGTGGACATACATATATGTACTCGTATATTCAATTATACCAAAACATATAATATATTAAATTAGTAGGACAAGTATAAAGCTAGGTCTCCACAAAAGAAAAACTAGCAAATTTTGAGTGGTTTATTACATTAACTTGTAAACAAAAATAGGCTTTCCGAGAAATAACAAAAGTACCATAATAATATATGTATGCTATAATAATAATTAAGTATATAAATATAGGTCGTATACATGTCGACTATTCTTTGAATCTAGGTTAATTGAGGTCATATGGCTAAACTTAGATAAAAGTATTGAAATTTATTAGCGATCGAGTCGAAGTGTACCTAGGTATATTATATAGATATAATATATATATGTATATATATATATATAGATACAATGATTATTATAAATTATTTATTTATTAGGAAAAATTGAGAAACTAGTTAATTTCACATGGAATGTTAAAATGCAGTTAAAATTTATATAAAGTTAACTCGATTTTACTTAATTACTAGATTTATTGACGGTAATGTTTAGGTTAGTACTCCACTTATTAACGTAAAAAATTGGTGATTTAACTTCCCAAAAATATGATATCTAAAAAATAAACAAATTGGACTGCTAGTTTCAAAGACAAGCGCGTTCAACCATATAAATTTTCCATGTTTGTGATGCAGACTAACTGCGCAGTTGCATTACGTTTGTTATTTGCATGCCCATTTCATGTAGTGAATCAGATTCGTTGGCTTTTATCGTTACTGATCTGATCCATAAAGTTATAATATAACGTTCCTTAAAACACGGGTTATTTTATGGCAAATACTGACATTCAACTATTTGATGCGCGTTCAGCATATACACTTTCCAAGTTTATAGTACACCGGTTACCCGTTCCGACTTCACCCAGTTAAAATAAGAATTTTATCTCGTAGTATTTTTTAAACAATGATATATAAGCGCACGCTAACCCATCTTTTCGCTCGTATTCTGCGAATGCTTCGTATTTTTCACGTGTTTGTTTATATTATATCTTACTTATATTATAATATCAATTAAACAACTTGATCGAATTGAAAATTGAAAAGACAATATTTGTTAATATGAAACTTTAAAAATTAATATTTTATTTATTTGATGAATCATTAATACGTTATAAAAGATAAAATAAACGAAAGTTCAGTTGCGTTTCGTTTCATTCATATTATCGGATTAGTAGATTTCGGTTTGATTAATGTATATATTATAAAGTTGAAAAGATTATATAACTAGTATCAAAATATGTAGACAAACATAATGTATGTTATACGACAGTAGTTAAATATTACAGAAGTACTGAACACTAATAGGTTAGGTAAAGTTTTTAAATAATATTGAGTACGTAGTTCTGGAAAAGATTTGCGCGTTTAACGTGCTTATAAAAAAAACATTTACAATATACAATATGAGGTTTTACATATAAATAATTAAAAAGGTTAAGGCTATGAGAAGATTAGCATACAGCCAGTCAGACTTTAAACTTTTTGCAGAGAGATTATAAAAAAAAGTCAAGGTTTCATACAGTTCAATTCTATTATTATTTATAGCGTCATGTTCACGTGACTTAGTTTGGTTTCTACGCTTTGATTCTAAATATAATTTTGTTATCAATCGTTTAAAATGTAGAGTAAAAGCCCATAAGGGTTCCTCTGGACAAAGACCTTTCCTCTTCGGCAAATAAAAACAACGGTTTAGACCACCACAGCATTTTCACCACCGAGCTCGAAATGAACTATGATTTTTTTTATGTAAGAGGGGGCAAACGCGCAAGGGCTCACCTGATGGAAAGTGTATACCACCGGACACCATGGACACCCGAGGCCTTGCAGGTGCGTCGCCGAACATAAATTAAGTTCAGTGGTAGGAAAATTCAATGGTGCTTGCCCGGTTTCAACGAATCATCGGTTGAGATTCGCGCCTTCTAACCACTGGGCCATCACGATTTATTTTATTATGGTAAGAATATTATTTTATTTACTTAAATATACATATTTATACAGACGAAATCCAGCAAAGGATGAACTAGTATTGATAACTAAATAAATAGACCTCCAAATACATTCAGTCTATGTAGGTAGTTGTACTATCGACATTTTTCGTTTCGTTTCGTTGTAATCGCATCCGTGAGTCAATAAGGAAGTATCGTTTTAGTGTCATAAGACATTGTTGTTTCGTTAGCTATAATGTTATTCTAATTATGTAATTAAATCTACTTATATTTTTTTAAAGTCCTGCCTGTTTTGTATTCAAAGTCATGTTCGGTTAGACTTCACAATGAATAAATAATGTAGGTTCGGTAAACGATAAAAATTTACTGTTTATTTGCGTTTCATGTATCCGCATTCGACTGGCCATTCAATAGGATATTACTGCTTAGAAGGGCTATTAAAAAAGCAGTAAAGCCTATGGTAGTTAATAGAGAGAGACAGAGACGTAATATTAACGAGCGAGATATAATATATACGCTAAAGTTGTCTATTGTCGGTCCGTGTTAGTAGAAAATAATATATAGTTAGTTATGATTACATTCTGACGTATAGTCGCCGTCTGATTCTTGTATACAAGGCCAACATCAATAGTAACAATGCCATGTGTTGTGTGTAGTTTAAGCTATTTTGTACCCTATATTCAATAACTGTAAAGGTTATTTTGAAATAACTAGGTTTGTAATAGTATTATTTACTTTTGATAAGAAGCATGCAAAATATAAAATTGTTATAAGATCTACCTTACCTTACCTAATTTATGACGATTATTACTTTTTAAATATTTAACATTAAATAATAATAAAAGTGTTTATAATGAATTAGAATATTTTAAAATTATGTTTTAATAAAAAAGTAAAACACAGATATAATGCAGTATACATTTTATTCTACAATTTTATTTAAAAATCTTTACAAATTTGAATTTTATGTTCTTTCTTTGAAGAGTGATTTTTAAAATTTTAAATAAACCCCATAGAGATTTCCAGACAACTATAATTATTATTAGCTCTAGAAACTTTACGTAATAAAATAATTATTGAATTATTTCTTACCAAGTATAATAAACACACATTCCGGTCACATTGTTCACTCACATACACATATGTATTACTTTTACTATAATAATATATTAAAATTGAAACATTTTTAATTCTGTATAATTTTGGCGCGAAATTAAGAATATATCGGCCCGCGAAACGCGATGTCGCTTCCAACGCTACAATCGAACTGACTTACAGTTACTAATCATACTATAAGTAAGCTAATAAATATTGTTATATAATAATTAATTCAGGTCTTCGAATCAGCATTCAGCATTGTATTCTACATAAAGTAAATCTTTAATTAGTATCCAATGTACTTTGATATAAACTGCAATATATTTCTCTTAGTAGCTAAAAAAAGTGATATTTTATTATATTTAATTTAGTTTGTTGCGTTATTATACGGAAAAGAAAATAAACATAATAAAATACTTTATAAAATTACAGGATAATTTAAAAAAAAGTAATTTTTCGTATTCTAGGAATTAATTAAATTGCTTTAATTATTCATTCTTATATAAACGTTGATTCAGTGTTTACGTACAAAGTAAATAATTATAGATAATTAAAAAAATATATAAATTAGAACTTATGCATTACGTTCGGTACAAATTCGACACAATTATGAATAAAAAAGATTATCTATATTCGTAAATAATATTATTAATCTACAATATTAATAATATTCTTAATAGTTTACGTCATTGAATCTTTCTAAAAATAATCATTTAGAGTTCAAGTGGCGTGGGTGTGTGGTGATACTACTCTTAGCGATTGCCAGAAACGGTTTTCAAGAGCATTTATTTAGATACATTCCGTATCAGATTAAGGTTATCTTTTATCTATATTTACCTTTTAAATTTAATAGTTTGCCTTAATGAATAAATATTAGTGACTTCGCTTTTAGTAATACGGCTTTGTTTTAATATTTGTGTTTATACATAGATATTTATAAGAATAATGATAATCTCGTTTTGGATAAGTCTGCCATTACAATTTCATTTTCTGGTATAGTTAAACCTGCGTGCATAATCATTTGTGTGTAATAACGAGATGTACAACAACAATAACAACGATTTCTTAAAAAGGTTTTTTCCGCAATTATTACGACTATGTTGCAGGCAGTGTAAGGCAGTTGTAGCCTCATGGGCCACATAGCTAGTTTAGTTATAAGGCTGAAAATTCCGAGATCTTAGATACAAATTCCTGGACGGACCAATAAAAAGTAATAGCGTTTGTTTGGCAAAAAATGTTAGTAGCTGTCCGGAGTTTGTAAGTTGGAAGAGCTTACATTGGTGCTTAGAAAGTACGTGTAGCCTGTTAGTTCTGCTCTAATTGCCGATCCATCGATTTATGAGAGTGAGGAAATAATGTGAACCTAAGTTTGGGAACACCCTCGTCCACTATATAACTTCTGCGTTGTCTGATCTCCTGGCAATGGTCACCGCAATTGAATTAGTCCCAGAGAAAATCATCATTCCTTTGAATATAATATTAGAGAGGATCATACTCTCTAATATTAAAATTACGAAAGCGGCCGGAATTGCTCAGGCGGACATCTCCATTTGTTGGTACAAAAGTATTCCCATCAGATACGAAAATATTTACAACAATTAATAAATTTAATAAGTAATAAAAATAATGAATTATTAATGAATGTAAATATGGATCTTATAGATGACTTCGATTTAGCTAATGAGTTTTTTTACCTCGAATAAATCTTTCTTGTTACACTGAAATATGAAAAGCTTTTCAATAGACGAGATTATTTTATTTAAAGTGTGTTCGTGTTTTACTCGCTACTATTATTAAAAATGTCAATTTACTCGTAGAAAATAAATAATAAAAACAGTCGGCTACGTACTTGTCGTAACAAATTATTTTAATAAAAACGTACATTAATTTGAATAGCACCTTCTTAGGAAATTAATTCAGGTCTGACCTTTGTGTGAATCTAAAATGAGATAAGGAGGGATGCTGTTATCCACCCTAAATCTTAAAAGAATTCTGTTGAGAGGATTTTAACGCCTTAAGAACGCAATTTCTTGGAAATGGCAGTCTTAAAGTGTTAACGCGATTGTTTTTACTTTTTCATTTTTGTCGCATTTTTAATTATTTATCATTGTATGAGTTTTTCATTGTTATAAACAATATTAAAAGTATTTGTGTCTTCTATAAGATATATATTTGCTTCTTTATATATGATTTCTATGAGCGTATGTGACCTACAAGTTTATTGATTATGATTGCCATTTACGATTTCGGGTCTCGCCTAACTTTCTGGAATAAAGGTATTAATTCTATGAAACAATCTGATTTCAATGTTCGACCTCAATACGTTATTTCATGTTTTATAATTGTTGTAGTCACTGTTGTATCTAGTCTGTGAATTCTTCGATTGTTGTGTTCTACGTCGAGTTTCGAGTTTGTACGTACAGAATAGCTCTACAGTTTAAAGTTATTACGAGACCGCTGTCGTACAATTCTCTCCAAGATCTAATAAAATTATAACTGTCCTCAAAACTTTATATTGTTTCTTTTAGCCTTCTCGTTGAGATAAATGGCTATTTTAAAGCTGCGAAATTACTGTCAGTATTTTTAAGTGATATTACAAGCTATTTTAATATATGTATATATATGGCATACGTATGAAACTTAAAAAAAATGCAATGGAAAGTACCTCGATTGGATATAACTCAAAATCTTTTCCATTTTTCTATAAGATCGTCTGCCTATGGCACAGGCGAGCTAATAGCCCAGCTGATTGCAAGTGAAATTGGCGCTGTAATAAATATTAACCACTCCAGCCAACAACTTTGAACTAAGATGTTATGTTCATTGTGCCTGTACCTCACGTACACTTCAAACCAGAACAAAACAATGCAAAAAATTATTGCTGTTTGGCCATAGAATATATAATGACGAGTAGGTGGTAGCTATCTATTACAAAATTATTAGAAGTCTCTCCGTCTTTGCATTTAATATTAATTTATATTTAAAAAGATTTAAGAAATTGAAAACATCCGAAGCGCCAGTTGTTTTCTATCTATATCTAATTTATTAATGGACTTCATAGTACCTTTCACTCGTTCAGCGTCAAGTTCGTAACATTTATTTTAATTATAAATAAACAACTTCGAAAGTATTTAAAGAGTTTAAAATGGTTTCGCGTCTTGTTAAACAGTAATTAACATCTCGTTCTAGTTGATGAACGAAATATTTGTTTGAATTAAAACAATAACGCGTTTAGCTTATTATTTTGGGATTTCAATTTACTTTTTTTTTTTGGAATTAATGAATAATTATTATTGAACTGTAGTAAAGTATGACGTAAATGAATCCTCTGCCGTTTTACTTAGTTCAAAGTTTATGTTGACTTCGTTGATTCATGAAATAAATTTATGTATAATAAGAAAATATCATTATTAACGTTTCTTATTTTTTATTTATTTATTTTATTTATTTAATTAAATATACATTTTATTTCATGTTCTACTATAGTAACAACGATATAACAAAAATCCTGTTGGATTTATCTGTACATCGGTGTTCGTTGTCAACACTCTTAGACTTAAACTATACAATAATAAAAGATAAGAATAAAAAATAAAAAACACAAAGAGTAATATAATAGTAAGTAATAACATAGCAATTAAATAATGTTAAAATTAGTTACATAAAATAGCGATAAGTGGATTATTGCGGTGACCGTCTTAGAACAATATCATATTTTTTTCATTATTTTTTTGGTATCTGATAATCATAATTAAAAGATTATTAGATACCAAAACAATAATGAATATAAGAACTTTCTAATAAACTGGAGCCTACTTCTGGTAAGTCAAGAGCTGGCAATTAATTACCTCAAAGACACAGCCTAGCAGTTCAGTGGAGGAAGCAGCACCTGGATATAATCCTAGCGTCCAGGTGACAAGCTCTACCACCGAGTAAAGTTTAGTATTTTTCCCAGTAAATAATATTTAAATTAAATATTTGATTTATTTAAAGCATCCTTTTGAAAACCTGACATAAGTCAAATTATAGAAGATATTTCCTTGCGTACTTATAATTTACATAAATTAAAGAAGAGATCACTTAGTGTGATTTAATAATTTATTTTCTTCGCATTACTTCATTCATGTAATTATGTTTCTTAGTAAAAAATAAATGTTTCAAATGAAACCTCAACGAAAATTTTATCGACAGTAATAAATTGAAAATATCGCTGGCATCGGATTCCTGATTGTTTTGGGTTCTCTTCGAAATTCAATCCTAAACAAATATTAGTATAGCAAAGCTCCCGTGATATTAGAGATTGTTAATTAAACTTAAAAATTTAAATTGAAATTCTATCATTTTACATATTCTACTCGGTGTAGAGCTTTGTGCAAGTTCGTCTGGGTAGGTACTACCCACTCAACAGATATTCTACCGCAAAATAGCAGTACTTTGCATTGTTGTGTTCTAGTTTGAAGGGTGAGTGAGCCAGTGTAATTACGGCACAAGGGGTTATGTCCCATCTAAGTTCCCAAGGTTGGTGGCCTATTGGCGATGTAAGCGATGGTTAACATTTCTTACAATGGGCGTTGGGGACCGCTTGCCATCAGGAGGCCCATATGCTCGACCGCCTACCTATACAATAAAAAAAAATATATATAAACAATATTTTTGGAGCAATATTATGGGACCAAGTTGAATTACAGTGCAACATTACTTTGTGACGTTTCTGGGACAAAAAAGTATTAATCTTGTTTCGTGTGCTTGTATTGTATTGCCAAAGTCCATAAAATGATATTTTTAGTGTATTTATAATATAAGTGTATATGTACATACAGTATATACGATTCTTACTGGAGAATGTATGCTTTACTCTTCAATAACATCTATACATATAATAAATCTGTAACTGGTCGATGTCTGTACATGGAAGATAAATGAGTAAAACTTTTATCGGGGGTCTTTATAAACACAATAGAACCCAAAACAATGATTAATAGATTTTTTGTCTGTTTGTCTGTTTGTCTGTGCGTTTGTGCACGCTAATCTTAAAAACGGCTTAACGGATTTGATTGCGGTTTTCACTAATGTATTGTGGCTAACTTCACTTAACATTTAGTGTTTGTTTTATTTCAATCGGTTCATAAATAATAAAGTTATGTCAATTTAAAGATACACGTAGAACATTTATTAAAAAATGATTATGGTCAAACTGAAAAGAGATTAAATATTACATGTAATATACACTTTTGCTTATGATTTATCCTATATTTTGTCCTATAATTTTTATTCTCTTTATTTAATTATTAAAAGTTTAGTATCCCTACTAAAAATCAATAAATTATTATCTGTAGCAAAAGTACGCGCACCTGTTAGTTGTCAAAATCAAAAAGTTTTGTTAACAATTTCGTGTTTTCAGTAGCTTCGTGTGTTGTTTTTGCATAAAAACTAATATTGCATATATATTGCGTGTATCTTTATGATCTCATCTTATATCTTTCATAACAGTACGCTTTAAGACTGCGTGTGAGCAAGTCAGTTAACTCAGTGACAATAATTAATACGTAAATAGTATATAGGTGTATAAACAAAGCCTAAAAAACAACTATAACAATAATACATGGTTTTAGAAGTGCTTGCTTTCAACATAAACGGTATATCACTTCTTAAAACTTTAAATAGGTATAATTTTTTCGTAAATTCGTGTTTCATGTCAAAAGTTTTAAAACGGCAGATAAAAATTCAAACGTTTTACCTACCGAAGTTTTTTCTAAACAATGAAATAAATAACAATTTAACGCGGAAAAAATGGTAACCATATTTTGAACTATATTTATTAGCCTCTGGATATATATAAGGAGTATTAGCCACTGGTTATGTATAAGAAGTGTAAATAGAGAAAAATAGCAATTTTGTTCAACATTAAAATAACAGAAATTACTTTAGAAGACCTCATTAATAAATGTAACAAGTATTTCGAACCGAGGAAAAATTTAACTATGGCCTGACATGTATTTTTTATGAGAAAACAAAGCAAACACGAAAATATAACCAACTTTATTACGAGTCTAGAAAATTACAGTTTAAAATGCGATTTCGTTGAATTAATAGTCATTGGTCAGTGATAAATTTACAGCGAATATGTGTTAGAGTAGCTCGCCAAACATCAAAGATTATTACAACGGTCTGATCTGTCACTAAAGAAAGCTATAGAGATAGCTAAAATAGTAGTGATCGAACAACAAAATACGGAGCACATAAACAAAAGCACTGAGACATTGTCATCACCGTCATCATCTAATGAATATCAAGTGATGAAGGGGGAGTAAAAGGGTTAAACAACACACAGTACAGAATAGAGAAGATGTGCATATTCCTATGAAGTCAGACGGGCAACTAATTAAGAAGAGAACAAAATTGTGAAACGTGGTTATATTTGCCTCATCCCAATATAAACCGAATAAAAGTATTTTGTAATCTCTCAGCTTAATTCAATTGGTCTTTGGCTACATCAAGCTTGCGAGACAGCATAATCATGAATAGGAAGAAGTAGATCTGTGCGAGCATATAATATATAATTAATGGTACTCAGATATTGATATTATATATTTAAAAAAAAAAATCACTGCAAAAATAACATAAATAAGATAAAAATAATAATGTATTAAATGTATTAATTTATATAAAATGAATGTACCAACCCATCTTAATATTCAATATTTTAGTTTGTTATAAATTTTGTACTGTAGTCATATTCTTGCTTGCCTTTTAATTGTATTTGGTTAAAAAATATATAAATAATATATATCATTTATTTACTGCATTTTATTGGCCTTACTCAATGTAATAATGCTTAAGCTATGTGATTTCATTTATATTTTGTTTTTGTTAAATTTGTGTTTTCATTAAGTAATTAATTATATGTGATTATAAAAAAATATATATCTTACTACACCTTTACTGATTATGATGGTTTAGCTGTTTGATTTTATATATGTTTTGATTATTTTAATGATTGTGTCATTATTGTTGGTGGAAACTTAGCTAATGTATGTATATATTTATATATATATATATATATATATGCTATAAGTGTCATCTCATTTTTAACACTTAACCTACCAGAGCGGTCAAATAACTGCTTTTGAAACTTTAATTAAAATTGTTATATAGCTGCTTTTGTTTGTATATTATATACTTTTTCTACATAAAATGGCCGCTTAAGCAGCTTATTCAGATGTGTCTCAAGTTCAATGGGCAACATTTGTTTTAATTCCCTTTTTTTGTTTAATTAAATTAGTAGCCTTGGTTAAGTCTGATTTTATTTAGTCTCTGACAGAAGAAACTTTTCCTTTACTTTATACTTTATATTGTACACATAAAATAACATAAATCTATAACAAAAACGAATTAGTTAATAAATTATCCATACATATAAATAAAATTGAAGTTTCTGTCTGTTATTTCAAAATAACTGCCTGTTTTAAAGGTTATATGGCTATTTACGATTTACCAAAACCAAAGCAATCATTTTTTTAATTTTTTTACTGTCTGCATGTCTATCTTTCAATCGTCTAAAAATTGAAATAACCGAATTATTATAAGAACTATTTCAAGATTCCGTTTAGCCTTTATTTCATCAAAATTAGTTGAGTCTATCAAAAGTTATAAAAATACGTATTTTTGTTGATATCTATTCACATAATATTATTACTCTTCCTAACTGATTCATTAACGCAGAGCCTAAACTGCGGGGGTTAGAAACTTGAAATTTTGGCAGTTGATACATTTTATAACACCCACTAAGGTAGGATTTTTGGAAATTCTACCCCTAAAGAGTTGAACGATTGTTTAGAAACCCGTCATTTTTAAAGTTAGAAGCATGAAATTTAATGAACAAGCTTAAAAATAAATAAAAATGTATTTCAGCGTTTTTGAAAATTTAAATCTGAGAGGGTAAAAAAGGGGTTGCAAGTTAGTATGGGGATTCCGTCACTTTTGGTGTAAGAAGAATGATATTTAGTATTAAAGCTATGCATACGTATTTCGTCGTTTTTAGAAATTTAACTCCAAACGGGAGAAATGGGGTAAAAGCATTAGTATAAAAATTTAAAAAAATAGAAATATACTATTTGAGTTTTTTGATTGAATTAATAAACATGAATTTCAAAGTTTTTAGAAACTTTTATTTTTGTTTGGAAGAGTTGGGTGCAAATAATGAAATTCAAAATACGCAATATCTTATATCAATATCTCTTAGGGAGAAATATACGAACTTCACTATGTTGGTGATGTTTGTACCACTTAATTGGTATTCCCTAAGCTTATATTATTGTAAAGTTTCATTAAAATCCATTCAGTAGTTTATGCGTGAAAGAGTAACAAACGTCCATACATCCATACAAACTTTCGAGTTTATTACATTAGTAGGAAGTAGGATTATTATATGCCCTGTACTGAACACACATACACTATACTGGATAGGCGAATAAATCGATTGGTAAATGTTTATATCTTATTGATTAAAAAATGATAAAATCCTTATTTTACCCGTACGAAGTCGGGACGGGCAGCTAATTACTCGCTGATAACGTATCTTTCTGTAGGTAAAAAAGGTTGTAAAAACAGTACAGCAGTTTTTTAGTTTATTCGCTACAAACAAACACAAAATCTATTTTTACTTATTTATAATATTAGTATAGATAAAGACCACGCGCGAGCGAAGCTGCGGGCAACAGCTAGTCTAAAATAAATCTAACAAATCAAACATTTAAATTTGGTATAGCATTATGTGTTAACAGATGTGATACTCTCTTTACATGTTGATATATTATTTATTTATTTATATTTTTAACTTGAATGAGCAAACGGGCCACTTGACGGTCAGTGGTACCCTTTTACTCTTTTTTTCATATCACTAAGATGTTATATCTCTACTGTGACAAATTACATTTTCTCATTCACTATTAATTCACCCTTCAACACACACAGGAATATAAAGTTTTGATGTTTTGTGGAATAATTGATTGACGAGTGACAAAACTGCAAAGCTCTCCCTCAATGAAATTAATCTGCCTCCATAAAACCTGCTTCCGATTTTTTTTTCATTGCGTTTTTCTAATACGGTAAATAAATACAGATCTCAACTGAAATGGCTACCGATTGAACAATGTCTTAATAGTCTCTTTCCAAGTCGTACCGAAATATAATTCAATATACGTTTTGCTCCGCTTGTTGTAAAATCTTATATCAGTTGCTCCCTGAGGATACACTATATTTGAAGTTAACAAGGGAACAATTCCCTGGTGACAAGACCCGATGTTTGCAGACTGTAGAGCCATTGAGATTTCCGCATAAAGCCTTTGCAATCCGATATTTTCCAGCTTAAGACCAGACTAATACTCTCCTTATCTTTTGTTATACTTAACTGTAAGGTAAATTATTTCAGGAAGTATTACGTTCGGTTAATAACAATCTTGCAAGAAATAGATTAAGTATACAATTGTTATGTAACGTATTTTTGCTGAAGGCTACAAAGCAGATCTTTTTATAAATATTTGTATTATCTATCTTATTATATTTTCTCTATTATCGAAGTTCATATTTTATCATATTAATTTTAAGATCGTGAACAAAACGGTAAATATTTTTTTATATATTTTATATAAGTAGTCGAAGAAGAGCTATTAATAATAGATATACTAGTATAAGTAACACAATTTATTCTTTGTTATTTTTAATATCGCTTAACATGTGAAATCTTTATAAATCTAATTTAAATAAAATATCATATTATATCGTTAATTCGATGACAGTCGTTCAATTCTCTTTTTATCTAAAGCGCGGGAAAGACTTTTTTTATCTTTATCACTAACCAATACCAATGACGTTCTGAAACCGATTATATTTTTATTAAATCGAATACAATTTAAAAACATGTATTTATTAAATATAATAATTGAGGTACTTAAATAATAAATAGGTATTTCTAACATTATTATCTTGTCCGTTTATCCGTCTGTTTAATCGGATTAAAATATGGACATATTCTAAATTTTAACTAATACGAATTATCATTATATCTTAGTACATTTTAGCTTAGTAGAACGCTCAAATGATACAATGTTTAATATTTCTGGTTTTGTCTTCGAAATTATGTTTAAAGATGAGCGTTACAACCCGATTAGTTTGTAGTATTATATTTATATTATATTGTTTGAGTATTTCAAGTATAATGTGTTCGTATTTAATGTTAAAATTGGGTGCATGTACTTATTTCCACAGATACATAATAGAAATCGGAAATAACACTGCGTATATAAATAATTTAATATTATTTATTTGAACATTGAACTTTGAATTTAGTAAATAACTACATTTTGAATTTTATTTTAGGTGAGATACTGGATATTAATAAACATATAGATAACATTTTCACAGATAAAACAGATTCGGTTAAACATAATTTTGAGTGATGACATCAACATTCCACAAGCGAGATACGAAATAAATTCTTATTAAATACTTGTAGCTCTTCAGCACGTGTGATAGCAGATTAAATAATTATAAAATAAAACAAACAAACGTTACATATAAGAACGTTGCATCTAACTCGATCTTGAAACTTGCTCTCATTGCGTCCAAAAAAAAGCACTCAAAAATGACGACATATTGCTACATAAATTATACATATTTTTTATTTTTTTCGATAGGTAAAAATAATGTTGTTTTAGTAAATTAAATCCAGCAGATAATGTAAAAAGAACCGGAAGAAAATCGTTTGTAGGAATATAAACATGAATAACTAGCGCGGGTAAAAGTTTAATGTTCTGTGCTATATAAAAGAAACGAATGAATAATGCCGTGGTACGGCGATTGTAAGCAGGCAAAGAGTTTCGAATAAAACTACTGTCTATTTTTTGAAACGTTATGATTTCTGTGAGGCTTTGCATGTTGTGTACTCGACAGGTGAATTCACATTATGAATATAAACTTTAAGTCTAGTTTCAGCCTCAAATCTGTCTTTTCAAAACGGAGCGAAACTAGCCCTTCTTCAAAATTTTAAAAATGGTTATTTATTTCAAACAGTTTACAAACATAAAAGAATCAGTATTTAGTACATAAAGTATTGCAAAGGTTTACAGAGATAGTTTTTAGGCACATTTTTAGAACATTAATAGGGCATAGTGTGCGATTAACTTAAATGTATTTAATACTTACAAATTTAATAAAAAAGTTACAAAAAGAATACTTTGTTCCTTTATTTAGTAATTTTATGCACTCTTTATTATCTTTTTATTGGTTCTTGATGATACTAGATAGGCAACATATCTAACTACTATACTAAATGACAGGCACATTTTATTAAACATATAATTTTTTTTTCTTTTTTTATAATTCCCGGTGGGGTAGTAGAGTTCAAACGCGACGACGTCTAGTGCAGTCAGGAAGAATGATTTGCACTAGCCGTCTCCGCCTTGCCGGCCCGCAAGATGCCTCTTCACGCCTCGTTTGAAGGAACCCAGGTCATAAGAAGAAGGGAACACGTGTGCTGCTGTGAGCTGAGCACTCGCTGTGATACAGTTGATAGATAGCACTCAGTGCCGCTATCTCTCGACGCAATTGTAAAGGTTCGAGGGTGTTGGTGACCTTTATGTCGCCGATAATGCGAACCGCACGTCGCTGCAACCGAGGCCTCCGGTAAGTACTTAGCGGAGCCATCCCAGAGGTGCGAGCAATATTCGACGCAGGACCGCACCTGTGTTTTATACAACAGGAGCAGTTGTTGTGGCGTGAAAAAACGCCTTACCTTGTTCAGGACTTTTCGTGAAATGTGTGCATTTAAATTGCCGCCAGAGACACGATACCTTGTTATCCCTACTTTATATCTGAGTTTAAACAGCCTGTTAACAGGCAAGACAATTTCTATAAAGTATTTACTTTGAGTACATTTACTTTGTTAATGATAAAATTAAATATGAAAATGATGTTGAATATTAAATATCATTCTGTTTTTAATGAAAAATGATAGCGTTTTATCACAATTTAAGTGAATACCTACTACTTAAATTTATTGTATTATTAAATGGTATCTTGAACTAAATGACACCTTTACTTTTGGTTGATTATATTTCGGAACTGCTTGTAGGTTTTATTTAGAGATACCTGACTACAATTTTTTGTCTATATTTTTTTTATTAGTATTTTTCCGTTCTAATAAATTATATATATCACGAGCTCTCGTTTTCTATTATAATGTACGCTTTGTTTTACAAATCAATATATAAGAACAATAGTAATTTAAAGAATACTTAAAGAAGGTTTTTGTGTTTTAGAATTTAATTGTTTGACCAATTATAATGTAGGTTTTGTTCATCTATTATTGAATCATTAACTTAACATTTCGATAAAGGCCCAAAAATACCAAAAAAAAAAAAAAACAGAATACTTACATGACCCGGCGCGCGTCCAAAATTTATGATGAACAGTCTTGTCACTGAAAAGTTCAAATAAACACTAAATAGGCAATCCAAATTCAACCAAATTGCAACTGGACCATCAACACATGTTTTTCTTGGAATAGCACATCAAATAAACCCTTCTTTGCAAGTCCGGTAAAAGCAGATACCCAAAAACTAATTTTACGTCAGCGCGCCCGCTCAAGGGTTAACGGTGATAAACATAATTAGCGAGTTCCATTTCATCCATTCCATTTCATGGTTTTTTGAGTTATCTAATTTTTAGGGTAAAAGACAGATCTGATATAGATGAACAAGATACAGATCTCAATTAAAAATGTCTACAGATTCGGAAACGTAGCAACCTAAGACTTATTTTTATACTCTTGTTGATCTTCCTTCGTTCTTTTAATAGATTAGAATAGTAGTGGAGTATATTCTACTCCATTTATATCATGTAAAATCTATGACACGGCAGAATACTTCATTTAAGCGACTAGCGACTTGTTACTTAACACCATCTCATTGCTATAGTTTTTCGTTTGACTCATTTACTGACGGTCGTTCGCCTTTGGAATAAATTACTAGACTCAATAATAAAAGTTTCGTCAAGCGATGCCTTCAAACGACAAGCGAAGAAAGTATTTTTATCTAATACTTAATAATATTTGGTCTTTATAAGTGTTTTTGTAAATAAAGATTAGATACGAATCGGCAACCTATTGCATATTGATGATATGTGGTCGGGTATGATCAGGCCTACAAAAAGTTTTTTTTCTGTTGTGTATTTTTTAACAGCTGCTCGAAGTTCGGAAGTTGACAGTGTTCACACTCCCGTGTCTAGAACACGTTAAGTTGTTTCTCTTGGTCGCCTGATCTCACTCCGGTCGTTTCGAATTGCCGTCTTATTAGATTACGAGAGTATTACTGTGTCTGCACACATAATTAAACACTATAACGTCTCCTGTGCAGTTGGTTATTCTTCGCTTAAACATAACGCCATGAAAAATATCGTTCAATATATTTTTATTATTAAAATATATTTTTTTATACATTTGTTTAGTTTAGTTGGACTAATTGTTATAATTCTGCGCATGCATTATATATTATGCCCTGAGTAAAATATTTCTTATTCTCAATATACATAGTATAAATATAAAATAATAAATACAAAGTATAAGATGTATTCTCTATGTTGCTTCATAATCTGTTATTTTGCAACGATAATTTTCCTCTTCTTACGCGAATATTGGTAAATTACTTTCGCTTTGTCAACGTAGTCGTCAGTTAAGCTCTGGTTCTGCCGGCAATTTGCCAAATCCCAACTGCCTCTCAGACACATTGACTACGTATGTTTTCCTATTTTAAGTGAATACGTTAACGACTACAATCTTTTTCACATTGCGTGGATACGGTGACCTTTGCTAATTTCCATTTCATGCTGGTTATATTACGTAGAGTTAAGAATAAGGAATATAAAAACAGAATCATATTATATTGTTTTAATTGTGAAATTTAATTTTAGGTCAATAATACATATTTTATAGATAAAACGTGAAAGTGACGTAAAACTGAAATACGTGTAAATAACATCACTATCTTAATTTCTTTTTTCTCTAAACTATGTATGTATCTTACTTTTTGCATGGAATAAAAGGCTTATTATTATTATTATTTATGACGTGTAGGGATTTTAATTATTCATAAAATTTAAATTGCGTACTATTTCATATATTATGATTGTTTTTATGAATAAAAATTAATTAGAAATTCTTGTAGCTCAATCTACTTAACAATAAAATGAAGGAATTCAGCTGGAGTACATCTTATTAGAGGTACAAACTGCCTTAACCGTCTGCCCCAGTTTCATAATATAAAGTCTATTGTAGGACCGGACCTCATTATTTCGCATAAAAGGATAATAATTGACTAGCTATAGCGATACGGCAATATAGTTTATATTTACGAAATTATAAATTATTTAATGTTAATTTAATACAAATGTTCAGGTAATATGTTATTATGCCACCCAATTGCCAATTGGTTGAAATTTGATCATAATCATTATTAAAAATTGTATTAAAATATTTTGTATTCCATTTAAAACATTATTTTAATTAGCCAAGTATTTAAAAAAAAAAGGTCCTCCAGACCGATTTCGGCCACGGCGGCCAATCTCAAGAGAGATTAGCCAACTGCGCAGGACGTATTATAGTGCACAAGTGTGTGCGCAAACACATGTGCACTCTCTTTTCCTTAGCTCTCATAATCCGAGGGGACGGCAATCCGACACGACCGGAAAGAGTTCAGGCGCAGGACCAACGGCTTAACGTGCTTTCCGAGGCACGGGAGTGTACACACTTCCAACTTCCAGACTCCGGGCTACTACTGAGAATTTTCTGACAGAAAAACCCAATAACTATTTATTGGCCCGACCTGAGAATTGAACCCAGGACCACCGGGTCTGCGGCCTTATATCTAGCCACTAGACCAACGAGGCAGTCAAGTATTTAATGGTATCATAAAAGATAAATCACACGGTATTATGTACTCCCTCTTAGCTTTACTTTTATGATAAAAGTAAACTAAGTTGTGGGTATTATGCAGAATACATATATCGACATATAACAATATATAATTTTGTATATAAATAATAAATAATGAAGTGTTTTTATACTATTATTTCCAAAATGTTTTGTTGATAACACTAAATCTCGCCAGTTGCAAAAAAAACAAAAAAAAAAAACACCACAAAATTGGTTGGCAAACTGAGAAGAAACTGTAATAAACATATATAATACTCTTTATTGCACTGAGAAATTTTACATGGTAATTTTACATGTGAAAATATTGTTCACAATGGCGGGCTTATTTCTAAAAGAAATTTCTTCCAGCCAACCCACAGCTGTAAGAGATAGTGTTATGTAGCAGGTATAAATAGTGCAACATTAGATGCTCTTAATAATATTATATAAAAGAAACAATTTTAATATAATATAATATATATAATATAAAATAATTTTAATATAATAAGTATTACGCTTACATAAATATCTATAATATAATAAATACATATATACATATAATAAATACATATATAAAGAAAATAAAATAAAGGATAATAGTAAATTTGTCAAATTTATGAAAGTAGTGAGAGAAAGTGCTCTTTTACTCTTTTTTTAAAGAGGTTGATGTTTGGACTCTTTTGAATATGTCTTGGGAGACTGTTCCAGAGATTTGCTGCACGTACCGTGAAGGAGTTAAGCAGAAACTTTGTATTACCTCTAGGCACTTCTAACTCTGAAGTAATACAGGAACGTCTGGAACGTGTTGGAGGAGGAAGAAGGTTGAAACGGGAGCGAAGGTAAGCAGGAGAATTTAGATCATTAAGAATATTAAAAAGGACTGAAAGGATGTGCATATCACGGCGAAGGCGGATAGGGAGCCATTTAAGTTGATTACGAAATGCAGATATATGGTCATATTTACGTAGGCCGTAAATGAACCGAATAGCCAGGTAAACATAATAATAATAATAAATATTTAAGCAGTTTTTCGTTTCCATTATTATCAATAATTGTGAGTTTTCATTTATTTATATAAAATGGCCTACCCTTGTGTCTATTACACTGGCTGACTCACCATTTAAAATGGATCACAACAATATTAAGTTTTGCTATTTAGTGGTAGATTATCTTATGAGAGGGTGGTACCTACCCAGACGGGGCTACGGACGGACGGGAACCCCTACCAAGGAAAATTTATGTTCAAATATTTTTAATATTATTAATAAAATATTGTTTGTTAATTAGCTTTAAATGTCCCGTGGGTATTAGGTCTTATTTTTTAAAGATGGGATAAAAATGAGTTCTTTAATAATTGAATATTAAAATTTTACGATATATTAAATAATTTAAGAAGCTGTGTAAGACATTGAGTTACTTTTCTAATTATGCACTAATGAGACTAAATGGTCTCCTTGAGGTTTTCGTGTGATTATTTTATTTGGAAAACATCGAGAATGAAAATCTGCTACACGTTTATCCACCATCTTGCACTAAAGCAGCGTTGTGAAACAATCGTCAAACATATCTTTAAGAGATGTAAATACTTCACTATTTCTTACATTATTATTCTTATTATAATATATTATAATTATTATTCTTACATTATTTACATAAGCACGGAACTGTACGTAATTATGTCTATCAATTTAATTCAATCATTATCTGCTAAAATGTATATGTAAGATAAAATAGATTTCGTTAACATTTCACATTCTTTATTTAATGCGAAAGAGCTTTTAAAATCAGGTTTCACACGGGGCTTAACAACGAATATATGGGGGTAAAATGTCGGTCGTTAGTGGCCCTCCAACCCGATAAGTTCGTAGCAACGGTAATTACTCGGATAAGATCGGTAAATATGCTGTGCCATGAATAATAAGTATCGACATCACCTTAATAGCTTTGTTTGTGAAAATAATATAAGCTAAAGCTTTTACGAATATTATAGTTTTGGAGTAGAGAATTAGCGAAGCTTAGTTGAAATAATGTCACCGGTAATTTATTGTTATGTATTTTTGGAATTTAAAATACTCTGTGATTGAAGGTTACTAAGATTATAATATACTTGCTAAGGGTATATAAAATAGAACTCGCTTAAGATTACTTTTCTTTTTTATATTTCCCGGGAGAGCAAATGACCCTACTCTACCTGATGGTAAGTGGTAGTAGAGTCCAAACGCGATGACAGCTAGTGCAGTCGGGAAGAATGATCTGCACTAGCCGTCCGCGCCTTGCCGGCCCGCAAAATGTCTCTTCACGCTTCGTTTGAATGAACCTACTGCACCCGCATAGTTTACTACAGAGTCGTTTCGCAACCGTCACTCACATTTCATTAGGAAAGTTTCGATTCTTGAGATTGCTTAATAATATGGTGTTCGCTGAGCGCTCGATATTTGAGAAAAACATAAGAAATTGTATGGATCGAACGTTTTTTTAACTAATCTTTATTCTCTTTTTAAAGGCAATGCCTACAAAATAAAAAATAAATAAGGAAAATCAGTTGACAAAAGGGAGATAAAAAAGTAAAAAAAGGCCAATTAATTGTTTAATCTTTGACTATTTGCATATAAGTGTAACTTCAGTTTTCTTAGACTATAAAATGTTTATTCCTTAGTAATTGTATGTAATTATAAACTTAAAGCAACTTAAATGACTGTTAACCTGTAATTGTAAACCTAACTGACTACGGTTAGCTTATATTTATTTTGTTTGTTTCTTAGTTTTGTTTATATATAAGGAGCTTTAAGTTCGGAGAACCATTTACAAATTTGAATATTGAATTGATTTCATGAAAACAGATTAAAAATCCTATATTGGAAAATGGATATCTAAAGAATTACTTTGAACCGTAATAAAAACAAAGAGTGTGCAAATTATTTGACAAATTATTAACTTTTTGTTTTGCCAATTAACAACAAAATTGTCAAACAAAGTACCACGCTTTATAATAGTCTAAAAGAAGGTAAATGATATCTGCAAGGAGGATTTCATCTGATTAAGCATTTTTATTACGATAAAACTACCAGTCCAAGTTTGCTATGAGTATCAATAGATTCTATGGACAATATGAATATCAGAGGTTAGGCAACCACAAGATTTCTTGAGCAGATAATTTTACGTTTGCTCAAGACGGATGGATGGATGGTCCTCTAATACTCCAAGGCTAATGCAAAGTTCTCGGTCAATTAAACATTTAAAGTTTTTAATTTTTCTCGATTATCGCATAAAAAATATCAAAATTTAGTCAATTTTTTATGAAAAAATTGAATTGTTGTAATTGCGATTTGTGCTGCCTGAATCTGTATCTACAGCTTATGAGGTATTATATATTATATAAAGGAGATAAGTGATTTTTTACTAGTGGCTTTGTGCAAGCTCATCTGGGTAGGTACCGTCCACTCATCAGATGTTCTACCGCAAAACACCAGTACTTGGTATTGTTGTGTCCCGGTTTGGAGGGTGAGTGAGCCAGTGTAAATACAGGCACAAGGGACATAACAACTTAGTTCCCAAGGTTGATGGCATATTGGTGATGTAAGCGATGGTTAATATTTCTTTCAATGCCAATGGTTATGAGCGGTGATGACGACTTACCATCAGGTGGCCCATACGCTCGTCCGCCTACCTATGCAATAAAAAAATACATCTCTATGCAAATATTATATAAAAGTATATATAAGTTAACCAGATAATATTTAATACTGCCAATTTTTGAACACGAAATGTCGAACCTATGCTATGTTTTCTTCAGACATATTTCTACCTAGGTTATTTGATACCAACATCATTTCAACCGAGTAAGATTGCAGCGTAAGATTTTCCGCAAACATACGGAACTTATGCTTTGGCTCGTGTTTAAAAGCTATATTTAATAAAAATAAATTTTACACAAACCGACAAGTTTCACTCGTGAATTCCTTGACGTTGGTCTTTAGATATGGCGGTACAGTTTTTGCTTATTCCCTTGAAACCCTAACATTCTCTAGAATATAACGTATGTGGCATACCGCTACACGGTAAATACTGCAAAGTGCGCAGGCCGATAAGATACTTTAAAGGAGGTTCTTACCTATAGAAGAGTTCTAGCGAAATAAATTGTAAATTATTGCGAAGCTACTTGAAATTTTATTTTTGTTTGACATCTTATATTCTCTTTTCGTTCTCATTTAAAATCCAAAGATGTTTTCTAATTCAGCAACCTATGCTCTTCTATCGCGTTCACACTAGTCGAGGTCGCAATTTTTATATAATTCTGTAAATCGAAATATGACGAATAAATAATTAAAACACATGGACACCGCTCATCAAATTCAGACAATCCTTATGAGTGTTCATTCTAATCGCCATTTTCTATTTGTCAATTTGCCAAAATGTGTTGATGATTTACTATTTCGAATACCTATAGAAGACATTTGAATTTCCTTACATTTTGGCTGTTCTACGAAGTAATTGGTGGTAGGGCTTTTACTTGGTGGTAGGGCTTTGTGCAAGCTCGTCTGGGTAGGTACCGTCCACTCATCAGATGTTCTACCGCAAAACAGCAGTACTTGGTATTGTTGTGTCCCGGTTTGGAGGGTGAGTGAGCCAGTGTAAATACAGGCACAAGGGACATAACAACTTAGTTCCCAAGGTTGATGGCATATTGGTGATGTAATCGATGGTAACATCTCTTACAATGCCAATGTCTATGGGCGTTGGTGACCACTTACCATCAGGTGGCCCATATGACAGTCAGCCATCCAATGCAATAAAAAAAAAAAATTGTCAACCTTTTCATATAACTATGTACTGTATTTATATGTATACGTATTTAATTAATTTAAAAGATATAATTTATTAATAAAATTAAGTTTTCCAAGTACTTGCATGGAATAAACTGTTATAATTCGATGTTATGTTCAGACGTTTTTGTTAAAGGATTCATTATTAAAAATTTAAGAATTCTAATTGGCACTCATAACCGTATTTATTTCTTATTTTAAGCGTCCGTATCTATTTCATAATGGAAAATACTAGAGGGGTAATATTCACTAAGTTATTAGATGCTTGCTCATATCCTGAAGAAGGATTTTCGCAGTCACAAGAACTCATATTTGGAAGCTTTTATTTAACTTTACCTTTTAGTATGTGTGCGTCAGATCTTTCAACTGAATTTTAAACGAGTTCCTCCAAGCCGACTCAGCTTAAATTCTGGTAACAATATAATCTCGTATAAAATACTTTTTTCGTTATTATAAAAGTTTGTTTATTTTTATTAATAACAAAAACATGATATTCATGATTGTCACGATAATAGGTCAATAGTCTAAATTTAAAGCGGGTGAAACTAGTATTTTATATAAAGTACAGTCACAGCCTGTGAATGTCCCACTGCTGGCCTCGTATGAGGAGAAGGTTTTGAAGCTCATTCTACCACGCTGCTATGATGCAGGTTAGCGGAATACACGTGTGACAGAATTTCAGTGAAATTTGACGCATAAAGGTTATGTATTTTGGTTTAGTAGTATTTTCAGGTATAAGAATAGATGTTTATATATGTATCGAGGAAGTTCTTAAATATATTTAACAATTTATTATAAACTAGTTACTTAATTTACTTTCGAACCTATTTCCCATGTTAAAGTTATTTTCTTCTCCCTATATTTTCTGATTGTGCTTTAGAAGTAACGTTAGTTGCAGCTTAGTGACTGAAAATGACATCTAAAGTGTAGTTTCCAACCTTTGTGTTACTGATTTGTTCTCATAGACTAAAGCTCTTGCTTCCTTGGGCCGCGATTTTATAGCAGACGCTTTGTGATGTACGTAAAATGATTGGACGCCTTATATATTGAAATGGCCGCTATTTGACGTTAACGTTTCTAATATTGCTTAGGAAACCATGCCCTCTTGTTTCATAGACGTTTCAGTGACAGCGTGTAACACCATCAAGCGTGCGCGTTACCAACGTAATTTGCCGTTACAGTTTCTAAGAAACCTTGTCATATTGTTTCATTAGACAACAATTGACCCTATATAGCGGCACTTACAAGACATCAACGATAGGAACCCTTACCCTTATAGATGTTATGTAAGAAGCTTAGAGGGAATTAAATAAATAAAAAAATATGTTTTACAGAGTGTAACAATATACAAATAATACAAGAAAATGTTTTCTTTTATTATGAAGGTTGCCTAGAAAATGTCATTGTAAAGGCCGCCTTTGCTTACTGTACGTACTACTTGTTCTTTTATGTAATTGTAAATTGTTTGCAATAAAGAATTAATAAATAAATTAATACAAGAAAAATATTTAAATACGTTTGTAATTAAATAGATTACATTTCTATCGCAATTCCATACATGAAATTCATGCTAGATGTTTCATTGAAAAATCAGTAACAATTCTATAAAATTATGGGATAAACCTAAATAAGAAATAATGCAAACCTGGTTATTCAAAGAGTTGTGACGTTAACGAACGGTCATCGTTATCAGACGAGTTGACGACTCCAATTAACTACAAAGCCTTGCAGATTCAAAGGATGTACCCTGGAAGTGGAGTCCGTCACCGTATTTGAATATACCGAGCTGATTAATAAGTCTGTAACTTTGATCTTATTCGTTGAATTTCAATGTTACAAAAATGATTATGATTTTTTTTTATTATTAAATTTCTGGTGTTTTTGTTGTAATGTTGGTGTGTTGACTACATATGATTCAATTAAGATTTAATACTTCATAGTTCAAGTATTATTGGGTTATTAAAGAAGTGAAATGCACAAATCAAAATATGTATATCTCAGTAAGTTCTTTTGGAAATATATTACATACATAAACACTGCGTTTGCGCCGATTTGCGCTGACGTCAACCCCCAGTAAATAGGAAAAGGGCAAATATGTGTGTGCGAGTGAAGCTCAAACCGACGTAGGTTCTGTCTAGAAATGAAAACAAACCGGAAAATTAAGGCTATCGTAGCGTTGTAAAGGCATGGACGTAAAATGTACAAGTGATGTTCAGTTTCGCGTTCCCGGACCTACGTCTTAGCCTATCCGATATCGATCGTTTCTAATTCAATATTATTATTATATTATAATTTAGTTTTATAATATATATACGAGTATATACGTAACATACCAATGATATGTAGAGATTTAATTATTTCTTTAAAGCCAAATTTAATTCGTTTACTGTAGTTCTGTATATATATTTTTGTTGTTACTTTAAAATTTCTCGATAATTGTAAGATGGTGCATAAATAAGACATGTACGTAAAGTTTATGAAACTGTATCAAAACAATAATGCCTGTGCCTGTCATAATGCTAACCTTGTTTTTGTTACTGTATGTTTACTTTCATTCGTTATATATACATTCATTATCTTTCTTTTTATTTATCCAATGTATTTTTTGTAGATTCAAGATATAAGGAAATACCGTGTATTACGATAACAAATTATTTTTTGCTCTAGGTTTTATCTACACAATTATTAAATTATGATACAATTGTTTGACTCGAGTAACCTTATAATAAATATAAAATACTTTTATATACATGTTTAGGATATATATGTATAGAATGTTATAGTGTCTCATTTTTTTAATTATTACTTTAACATATTAACTGCATAGTTATAGTAAGAGAAAATATTATGATATTTTTATGAGATATATATCAGATGAGTACTTTACTTGATAAGTGTAGTATTGCAGATGTAGTGAGATAAGACTAACGTCGTAAAATAAGCTTGGGCAAACGCGACTGCCATCTGCTTCCTTAATATAGCTTAAATAGCCATCTATTGTATGGGGTTTTCCAATAGGGACGCTTGAACTTTGACAGCTGATTGCGGCCATGTTGTTTGAGTGACAGCTGTCCAATGCAGTGTGTTATATTCATTCCGTCCTCCCAAACCACCATGGCAGGTTTCAGTGTCGAGCAGCACGTGCAAATCATAAAATTGTTTTATGAAAATGGGTCTTCAGTTCGAGCAACGTTCCGCGCACTTTGCCCGTTTTACGGTCGCGATGATCGTCCTGCCGAGTCGACTATCCGTCGATTGGTGGACAAATTCGAGTCAACCGGGTCAGTTAACAATCAGCCGGTTCCCGTGCGTCAACGTAACGCGAGATCTGCCGAGAATATCGCCGCTGTGCGCGACAGTGTCCTCGAAAACCCGCGGCAGTCAATTCCGCGTCGCGTACAGGAACTCGGCCTTTCGCAGACGACAACTTGGCGAATTTTGCGTTGTGACTTGAGCCTGCACCCGTACAAGATCCAGCTGACCCAAGAGCTCAAGGTTAATGACCATAGACAGCGCCGTGTGTTCGCTGACTGGGCATTAGAGCAGTTGGAAGTTGACGCCGATTTTGGCAAAAAAATCATCTTCAGCGACGAGGCGCATTTTTGGATGAATGGCTATGTCAACAAGCAAAATTGCCGTATTTGGGACGAGACCAATCCACACGAGGTTCACCAAGTGGCAATGCACCCGCAGAAAGTGACTGTTTGGTGCGGATTTTGGGCCGGAGGCGTGATTGGTCCGTATTTTTTCGAAAACGATAATGGTGTGGCCGTCACCGTCAATGGTGAGCGATACCGGTCGATGATAACCAACTTCTTTTGGCCTGAAATCGAGAATATGGATCTGGACAACATGTGGTTTCAACAGGACGGCGCTACGTGCCATACAGCACACGCTACGATGGAAGTTCTGCACGAGCAATTTCTGGACATGGTCATCTCGCGCGGAGGCGACGTGAACTGGCCACCGAGATCGTGCGATTTGACCCCGCTGGACTTTTTCTTGTGGGGTTTTCTTAAGTCGCAGGTCTAAGCCAACAAGCCGCAAACCACCGATGCCCTCAAAGTCAACATACGCCACGCCATCGATCAAATACAGCCCGATTTGTGCGCCAGAGTCATCGAAAATTGGACCTTTCGTGTGCGCGCCACCAACCGAAGCCGTGGCGGTCATTTGAATGATGTCATATTTCATACATAATGGGGTCAATAGACCTTCCAAATAAAAAAAAAATTCGCAAATATCTCTCCTACATGTATTTTTTTTTGCATTTCAAAGATCAAGCGCCCTTAATGGAAAACCCTATATAATATCCAAAGAAAAATCAGTTGAGTATAACTTCAAGCAAGCACTATGATGATCCAACAGAAGACGTATGTTGTATATATCAGTCGCGTAGCATACTATTGGTTGTCTGATTTTATAATAATAAATAAAATAAATAAATAGGTTAGTGACCTATCCGCACCCGGTGCGGATTCCAAATTTGCCGCCCTTTTATTTTTGCAATTTATTTTAAGTGATAAAAAAAGATGGTAAAAAGGGTACTTTTATTGACATAGGAATAACATTTATGTAAAAAAAAAAGATTTAAATTCGCTGATAATATTGCATTTTATTCCACAGGTAAACAAACATGACTATATGACAGAGTTACGAAACGAAATAATTTTCCTTAATAATGTTTATTAAGAAACCTTGCATCATGCATAGAATACTATACCTGGATATATGGTAACAACAAAAAAGCACTGAAAGAAATAAACTTTTTTTTTTACTTAAATTTTTTTTAATATGTGAAATGCCGCTCCCGATGCTGAGCGCAACCCTCCGCCCCTTCCCATGCTACGCCACTGGTATATATAACAACTGACACAGAAAACATTTAAAGCGTGATTCAGCCAAAGCACACATCACGCAAAAACCTCAATTGACGAAGAAAACCTCAATTGACGTACAATAATTCGTAGTTATGATACGTTAAAATTAGTTCATGAACATTCATGAACATAAGTGAATTTCAAACAAAAATATTTTATGATACAAATTTAAACTAAATTATAAACATTACAAGATACCGCCATACTGCGATACTTAGTCAATACTCAGATGACAATTTGTGTTTGTACCACACTTCAAGGATGAGTGAGCTAGCGAACTAAAACAATACTGGTTGCTGCTTGATGGCAGAATATGAAACAGATGAGCTTGAGTAAAGACCTACAATCAAGTAATAAAATATTATTACTTTAAAGAGTATTTTAAAGACTTCCGTATTTATTTTTAACAAAATTGTGTTTTGTAACATACAAATAAATAAGGATGGCCGCGGGTAGAACTTATACAATAAATATAGTTCATCAATTGTATCAGAGAATTCCTTTGTGGCATACAATACTGTGTTCAAAAGTTTCAATTGATCAATTCAACTTCACTATATATTTGCTTACAATGAATCTCTATTGATGATCTGCAATACATTTGCGTTTGAATCTTACAATATTAAATGTTTTAATATTGAATTTCTGCATATGTTGAACATGTAATGGCACTTATCATTTGAGTCTTATTTCATTATGAAAAAATCGTAGATTAACGGTCAACATAACTTTAAATAGAAAATAAATAGAAATAACAATGAAAATTTTCAATTAATCCCTTTGTAAATAATGTATTGTAAAGTTACAGATATATACTAATCTCTAAAAAAATAAAGAACAATTCACAATATACTAATGTATATTGTGAATTGTTCTTTATTTTTTTTTATGTAAGAGGGGGCAAGCGGTCATTTGGCTCACCTGATGGAAAAGGACTACCGCCGCCCATTGGCACCTTCAACATCCCAGGACTTGCAGGGCGCGTTGCTAGCCTTTAAAGAAAGAATACGCCCTTTTCTTGAAGGTTCTATGCCATACCGGTTCAGAAAAGTCGCCAGCGAGAACTGGCGAAAGCTGACGATATCTAAAAGTATACCTGCCATCCGTAAATATTAAAGATAATTGCATGGTGGATAAGTGCAAAGAAAGATGTACAAATGATGTACTAGACAGTTGTTCCAATTTCGAGCATGTAAAATTAATTAATTAAAAAATGTGCTTGTGAGCACTTTTGGGTCAGTAACATTCATTCATCGTACATACCTGCTATGACCAGACAGTAATACGTATTGTAGTTAACATATTAGTAATCAAAGTACTCGAAATGTGTTAACGATGTAAGGAATGATTAATATTTATAAAAGTGCCAATGTCTATGGTCTTCGTGACCATTTACCATCAGATGATCATTTGCTCATCTGTTTACATATATTAAATAATAATATATTATATATTTTTATAACATTTTTTAATTAAAACGAGTGAAATATCAGAAATTACAACACAATAAAACATGAGGGGGACTGGATACAATTTAAAAGAGTGAATTTAATGATTTAATAAGAAATTAATGAAATAGATTAGGAAAATATTTTCGTCGCTCTAATTGAAATAATTAATGTGTTAATTGAAGGTGTACGACATTAGTCCCAAAGGTCAGAATCGAACCCTCAAACTTTCTATGTAACGACACTGTACCTTTGAATTGTTAAGGTTATATGTGCCCTTATTTACATGAATGAACATAATGAGGGTCTGGTGGAAAATTAAATGCTGAGGATTGTTCCGACCGTTTTGTTCTCAAGGTTAAAGAGGAATTTATATATAAATGATTATCTATCGACTAAATTCATACATTTCGTAAGTTTGCATTTAAAAATAATAACAATTTTCTTTATTTTACAATGGAAAGAACATATTGCTATCGAAGTAGCATAAGGCGGTCTTATCAGTAAGTAGTGATCTCTTACAGACAACCTTCCGAGCTTGAGAGTCAATATACGTATGAGAGTAATGTGTATAAAGATATATATATTATGTGTACGTATGATGTTCCTTACAAATATAATACTTCTCTTGGTGGTAGAGCTTTGTACAAGTTCGTATGGGTAGGTACCACCCAATCATCAGATATTCTACCGCAAAACAGCAGTACTTTGTATTGTTGTGTTCCGGTTTGAAAAGTGAGTGAGCCAGTGTAATTACAGGCACAAGGGACATAACATCTTAGTTCCAAAGATTGGTGGGGCATTGGCGATGTAAGCGATGGTCAACATTTCTTACAATGCTATTGTTTATGGGCGTTGGTGACCACTTACAATCAGGTGGCCCATATGTAGGCCATCCACCTTCCAAATCCATCAAAATAAAAAATTGCCTTTTCTACCCAATATTCAAAGCAAAGATACATCAACTACGAGTATGTTCACTTATTAATCTAACATTAAACTTTATAATATATTATTTTTAAACGTAAAGCTCAATCCAAAAGTAAGAGATGTTTTATGAAATTCTTTAAGAAGTTGGCTCGACGCCATATTGGCTACTCCCGCTAATTGAGTTTGAACGCTGCGATGATGACACCAATGCTGTGATATGATATTTGGATTTGTAAGAAAAATTCTATGGTATAGCAAAAAATGTCTTTAAAATTCCATTAAGATATATTTATTTATAAACAAGCACAGTACAGCAAAAGCAAGTACAAAATTTAAAAAAATACAGTGTGGTACATCATTTACTATAATTATTTTATCAATACGTTGTAAAATAGGATCAAATATTATTTGTTCATCATATGGGAGAAATAGAGTTAAATAAAGAATTAAAGAAGGTAAAACATAGATCATTCTATTATATAATTTTTAATTGAAATATAATTGGTCTAATTAATTATATCTTAATAATAAATATATTTTTGCAGAATTGAAGAAGGTTGCCATGCGGTACGGTGAAGTTGGCATCACTGAGTGAAGAATTGTATAAGTGAACCAACCTGAGGATAATAAACGTTGGGCGACTTTATTATATATCCGTCTTGTGAACAAATTATTAAATAGTTATTATATATATCGTTGGTTTAATTGTGCACCTTTATTTTTCACAATTTGTGTTTTCTTTGAATATCTCACTAACACTATATAAGAAAATATACAAAATGAAAAGAGTACTTTAGTTGCTGAAATATAGTGATTATACAACTTTAAATGAAGAAATGTTGTAAGTAGACTGAACAAAAATACAAGGTGCGACGGCGATGTGACTAGCATAATGAATCCAAACGTAATTAAAAATCTCGAGCTTACACAAAAATGTCTTTAGATAGCAAAAAATACTTCATATGAAAACATTTTCACACTCTAAATATTTACAGTAAACGCGATGTAATGTACACTTAGGATTCATAGCTATTATTTAATTCAGCGTTTTTTATACTTAAAAAATGAATCAACAAGTGATGGATTTATGGATCAACAAGTAAAGTATTTTTATACTTGACTGACTTAAAAATCGCTCGCGTATTTTTTTTTATGTAGATCTGTTAAAGAATTTCTCAGAAATGGCTGACCGTATTTTGATGATTTAAATAATTCTTTTAAGGTTACTCTCAAGCAATTATATTTTTAAAGTACACTGTTGTTCAGAATAACAAAAATTTGGTTTATAAGAAGAACAAAAATGGAAAGAAATATTGTAAGCGATTTTCGCCAATATATAATAAAAAGAACAATTGGGTATCTTTTTTATATTTTTCGGATATTTGATTTTATATAAGCGCCGCTACTTTTAACGCGTCTATAAAGAGCTAATAATGTCTTGATATGAATGACTCCGGAACTAATCATGCGTCAACTGCCCTTGACGATACTCACTCATGATGAGCTTATCTCCAGTGACGTCAGCTTAAAGCAAGTTTTGACATTACTTGATTTTATCAGCTAGATATAATGGAAATACTTACAGACAAACAGCTTGGAGTACAGTAAATTAAACCGGAATAAACCAGTTTGTACTAGTTATAACGTGCCTCGCATTCTCGCATAGGAAGCATTAGAATGTTTTCTATTATTATTTTTTACTAATTAGTTCATAATAAAATATATGGGAGAAATTAAAAACTTAAGTCGTAAAAAGTGTAACAATTTATAAGATTGCTATAATGACATTAGCTGAGAGGAAAATTTCATTCCATAACTGTAGGTGACTGTATATATAGAAATGAAGAAATGTTTGTTTTTATATTTATTCTATTATAACATCTTCAAACTGAGTTGTTTTTTCTGTATATTTCTTATCATTTACTCGGTGGGTAGGGGTTTGTGCAAGCTCGTTTGGGTAGGTACCACCCACTCATCAGATATTATAGCGCAAAACAGCAGTACTTTGTATTGTTGTGTTCCGGTTTGAAGGGTGAGTGAGCCAGTGTAATTACAGGCACAAGGGATATAACATTTCTTACAATGTCATTATCTATGGGCGTTGGTGACCACTTACTATCAAGTGGCCCATATGCTCGTCCGCCTATCTATACAATAAAAAAAAATTATAGTAATAAAATAATTTATTATATTTTCATTAATTATACGCGGGTGAAGCCGCGGGGCACAGCTAGTTAAATATATATTTAAAAATGACATTCAACATTTTCTTGTCTATATGAACATATTACTAAGTTTAATATACAAATACTATAATTATTCTTCTAAATTAAAAAATAAAGAAAATTTAGTTTAATCTCCCGTTTACTTTTATATTGAAATTAGCTGTACCCCGCGGCTTCACCCGCGTATAATTAATATAAATATAATAAATTATTTTATTACTATAATAACACGCACGCGCACATACCCACACACACATACACCCCGCCCCCCATACACACGTATATGACTACTGGTAAAGAAATAAATAATTAACGATTTGAAATTAATTTTCATAATATACCGTAGGGTTTACCGATCTTATATATGGCCTAACATTTGCGCCATCACATGTTCTGTGTGTACCAATTTTCATTAAGATTGGTCAAGCCGTTCTTGAGTTATAAGAAGACATACAGACATCCAGACAAAAATGAAAAAAATAGTATAATGTGAATCACTCCATCATAAAACAATTATTTATCACAAAATTATAATACATAACAAATAGATATAACCAATAGATTTATATAGTAGTATAGATATATTGAATTAAAAAAAAATATAATTATAAATTTGAATAATTAGAAAAAACCATTAATAAATAAAGCATGATATTTACAAGTATCTATAGATGATAATTAATAAATATAATATGATAATTTCTGGAAATTACTACTGGGAAAAGTATATGTTTATCTGATACCCGACTACACTAGGTTAGTTTTCTTTTTTGGGACGATGTATCGCCTTTACAAAAGGATTCAAATATTTCAATTGAAAAATTTTGTTTAATAACGTTTGTGTGATAAATATTTAAAATCTAGCCATTTTAGACGAAACCTTACATTGGAAATAAAAAGATCAAAGCAGATAAATTTTATTATAAAAATAAATAAATTATTATTGAGAAAATATATATAATCCCGCTTCGTTTATGTTGCCACTTCTGCTCAAATCTGAGTAGATTTAATAGAGGAAAGTACTAAATTGTTAGCAAGAATTATGAATAGCTTCCCAGAGTAAGGAATTTGCCAGCATTGTCCAGTGGTGTCCGTGTAGGTATGCCATTCCATTGAATTATGAGAGTGAGGAAATAGAGTGAACCAGAACAGAGCTGCAAAGGCCGAAACAAAAGAAATCTTTCTTTTTCAAAGAGACTTTTTCAAGTACATTTGAATCATAAAACGCTACCACCGGTTCGGAATGTGGATTTTACCGAAAAGAACCGGACAGGAACTCAGAAGGTACTCTTTTTAAAAATATAACTATATCCTAGATATACGTAATAAAAATTAAGAGTAAAAATTATTTCAAATGGTCATGCCATATAGATTCAATCGTTAAATGAAAAAAAAATATTGAAACATTTTTATTTAAAATTTTTAATCTACATATATAATTCTATAATTCGTTTAACAAAGGTTTGTTAGCTACGTTCAAACCGAATTTTCATTTGACCGCACGTGACACAATAGATGTGACGTCACGAATGATAATGACTAATAATTGACAAGCCAACGCAAGATTAATATTTAATGTTCTCTATTAACGATATACCGAATATTTAATGAGTATTTTACATATGAGAGGTTTTATCTTCTTTATATTTATTAACTCGTTGAGCAGTTTATAATCTTTCTTCTTCTAAGTTTATAAGCTATTCTTCTTTCTAAGTTATTGTTTTTTTGTCGAGAATTTTTAGGTAGTAGCTCAGAGTTTGGAAAATGGCAATGTTTTTCCCATGTGCTTTAGAAAGCACGTAAAGTGAAATTTTGCATCTGAACATTTTTCAGACTAGTCGGATTGTCATCGTATCGAAATATGAAAGTGAGGGACTAGAGTGTATCTGTGTTTGCGTATATACTTGAGCGCTATTATATCCTGCAGATTATAAACAGATTAGGATAGATATCGAACTATAATAACATTTGGTGATCACTACTATGCGTCAATTAGAAGTCTAAAACTTATAATGCCACATTATTTTATTGTCTTGCTCATTCACCTTTGTTTTGGTCTAAACTTTTTTTCCGAAAGAAATTGTACTCTCCTAATGCACACTCGCATACCATCTCTGAAATTACATATATATCGTCATTACTAGATCTAGTTTTAATAAAATCACACAATATTTTTTACCAAGTCGTGTTTCGTCGTGATGAATCAAATATGTGTAGTTATTCAATATAAAACGATTGTAGAACCTTTATTTTTAAGAAACGGTTTTTCTATAAATAAACTTTTTATTAAATCACAACAACTTTTCGAAAAAACTATGGATCTTATGATAAAATACTTGAATATTTTAAACATGTACACGATGTTTATTTCCAATTATATTCAGACTAAAAGATATTTTTTATAAAATATTTATAATTTAATTATTATATTGAAAAATACATCACGAGAAGATCTATTCGTGCTTAGAATATTTTTATATTGTTTTAAGGAAAAAATATTTATCTATGTACCTATTTCCAGAAAACTAAACTGTTCTCGTTTGAAAACTTCTTAACTGGATAAAGAATGTTGACATTTTTATCCTAAGCATATCGATTTCGTACCCAGATCACGTTTGACAGAGTTACTGTCAAATTCTTCTTTCTTAAGTTTATCTTTAGCGTGAACATTTCACAAGTTAATGGATCAGTGTCTTGTTAAGCGATTTATCATGTTGGTGAAACATGATTTTACAGAACATAGTTTCCTTATAAAAGATACATTACGTCAAAGGTCCAAAAATTTGGGACAACAAAATAAAACTTATTTACTTGGTACCACCAATAGGAGTCAATAATATTGTAATATATAATAATATACATTTTTAATCTGTCAGTAAGAACAATGACAGATACTTTTTTTGGCGGGGAAAACGGATTCACATACAAAATATATTACGAGCATTGCGCGCTAAATTATATCATATGATTGAAAATAACACATTAATTTTTTGGAGTTGACCACCAGTTTGCTGGCTGGCTGTATGACTCGCTGCTCGAAAGCTTGAGGGAGTGATGATGACGTCACGATGACGTAGTTTTTGCGAAGGCTGCGCTGACGTTCATGCTCGGGGTCACCAGTTTGGAGTTGACCGTTGAAAAGGGAGGATCCTCCGACCAGACGGGTGTTTTGTCTGGTGGGCTACTGCCCCACGGTTGTTGTCGGGTTCTTGTATATATGTTCAATCGCTCGGATAACTTTAATATCGCGATGTAGGGTACGTCAGTTTTTAGTTTTCGTATGTGGCGAGATAGATGTCGCTACAATTTCATTGAAGTCCCGTTTTATTTCTGAGTATAATCTAGTTCTTTCACTGGTAAGGCTTTTTGCAAGCCCCAGCACTATTTAGCAACGTTACAATGTGATAAATGTGTGTGAATAAGTCAGTGTAACTACAGGAACGAGGAACATACCATCTTATGTCTAAGATTGGCGGTGCATTGGTTATGTAAGGAATTATTATTTTTCTTATGTCTATTGATGTAGATGTTACTGTCCACCAGTTACTGTCAGATGGCCTATTTGCCAATAAGTCTGCCTATTATGAATTAAAAAATAGAACCTGAAACTCTTCTATATATCTACTGAAAATATATAGAGAAACCCGTTGATTAATATATCTTAGAGCCAAAACATTTGCAACTAAGAGTATGAAATTTAGAGAGCAGCTTTCATCTGTGTCAAAGGATTCAAAGGAAGTTTTAGTAATCGTACTATACCAAAAAAGCTGGTACATAGATATTCAAAATGTATTCAAAGATTAAAGTCTGTCTTATTTAAGGTTATCAAAATTATATTTAAGTATATTAAAACAAATAAAACTTTTCTCAAATATTATAATATTAAATAAACAATTCCTGTACATATATATTTATTTGACGATTCGACTCAAATATTGTATTTAGATAAGGGTTTGTTTTTGTATAATATGTAAGATTTTGCTGAACAAATTACTATAATTAATTTTTATAATTTATTTATAAGAGCCAAGCGAAACTCAGTCGCCGTGATATTATTAAAATACATCCGCCGACAATAACAAATTTTAAATATGTTTAAAACAGACCAGTAGAGATGCAATATCTAGCTAGTAAATCTAGTAATAAAATTAAAGTCGTTAAAATGCTATTAAAGGAACTAAAACAAAAGCTAGCATCAAATAAAGGAAGATTAACTAAGGAAACCAGGAATTAATTCGAGATAATTCTCGTAAAAAGAATCCTGTGCAATACAAAGGCTAAGTAGCTGATAATATAAATTACCCAGGGCCGCGATCGTTACAAAGTTAACCTTTAATGATATAATCTCAGCAACGTTGTAAAATATTGTATAATTTTAAATAGTATGAAGCCATTTCGTCCTTTTACTAAAGTACTAGAAATAATATTGTTGTTTTCATTTATAACGTTGAAAACCAAAGTTGATGTGTACTATATAAAGGCTGTAATGGGATTAATTAAATGGTTTTCTGTCATAAAAAAAATATCAAAGTGCTTTCGGTATGGAATCGTTCATTTCAAGACTTAATTGGACAAAAATATTGTTATAATTTGTTATTCATGAGGATATTATTAGAATCTCCTCGCTAATGACTTGTTATTACATTATTTTTCTGAATTGATTTTTAGTTTTCTAAAGGTTTAAGCCATTATGGAAAGATATAATAATTTAACATATTATTATGTATGTGGATATTTTTCGGTATCTTACTTTTATTTTTCGCAAAAGTTATCGTAGTGTATTTAGGTCATAGAGTGGATTGGAATGTCATTTCTTATCTATGATTTGATTTTTGACGTATGACGTACGTCCCTTCATGTGTGGGCCGTGGCGACGTGTCTGTAGTGTGAGCGCTAAGTTTTAAAGTCTGCATCGAACCCCGATGATCGTGGGTTCAAACCCGGGCAAGCATTTCATGTGCTTAATTTGTGATTATAATTCATCTCGTGCTTGACGGTGAAGGAAAACATCGTGAGGAAACCTGCATGTGTCAAATTTCACTGAAATTCTGTCACATGTGTATTCGCATTCGAGCAGGGTGGTGGAATCAGCTCAAAAGAGGAGAGGAGGCCTGAACCCAACAGTGGGACATTTACAGGCTGTTACTTACTGTCACAATACTATCACACCCATCCTATGGTTTGTGTTCTTTAAGTGAGTGTGATGAGCTCGGATTTCGATGTAATTCCTTTCTATTTATTTTAACACAGTTTACTTATCCACAAAGATATCGCGAGTAGCTATTGATTGAAATTGCCAACGCCAATCAAAATAACGAAGGTACATTCCGTCAAATTTCAATATTGGTGATTGATAACCAATATAAAATCATTTACAAAACATGCAATCAATTTTGATTGATTGTGTGATAAGAAACTTTACGGTGTATCAAGTTATTTATAGATTTTTAGTGGTGATCACCGGCCATAGACATAATACATACAACAAAACCTCAATACGTAACATTAGGTGGAATAACGACTATTCAGTATTATGATTGAAATAAAAAAGAGTTTCTGTTTATGTATGAATAAAACACCTACAAGTGTATTGAATATTTCACAGCGGCATAATCCCTTTCATGTTTTATGGGGTTTTCCAATAGGGACGCTTGAACTTTGACAGCTGATTGCGGCCATGTTGTTTGAGTGACAGCTGTCAAATGCAGTGTGTTATATTCATTCCGTCCTCCCAAACCACCATGGCAGGTTACAGTGTCGAGCAGCACGTGCAAATCATAAAATTGTTTTATGAAAATGGGTCTTCAGTTCGAGCAACGTTCCGCGCACTTCGCCCGTTTTACGGTCGCGATGATCGTCCTGCCGAGTCGACTATCCGTCGATTGGTGGACAAATTCGAGTCAACCGGGTCAGTTAACAATCAGCCGGTTCCCGTGCGTCAACGTAACGCGAGATCTGCCGAGAATATCGCCGCTGTGCGCGACAGTGTCCTCGAAAACCCGCGGCAGTCAATTCCGCGTCGCGCACAGGAACTCGGCCTTTCGCAGACGACAACTTGGCGAATTTTGCGTTGTGACTTGAACCTGCACCCGTACAAGATCCAGCTGACCCAAGAGCTCAAGGTTAATGACCATAGACAGCGCCGTGTGTTCGCTGACTGGGCATTAGAGCAGTTGGAAGTTGACGCCGATTTTGGCAAAAAAATCATCTTCAGCGACGAGGCGCATTTTTGGATGAATGGCTATGTCAACAAGCAAAATTGCCGTATTTGGGACGAGACCAATCCACACGAGGTTCACCAAGTGGCAATGCACCCGCAGAAAGTGACTGTTTGGTGCGGATTTTGGGCCGGAGGCGTGATTGGTCCGTATTTTTTCGAAAACGATAATGGTGTGGCCGTCACCGTCAATGGTGAGCGATACCGGTCGATGATAACCAACTTCTTTTGGCCTGAAATCGAGAATATGGATCTGGACAACATGTGGTTTCAACAGGACGGCGATACGTGCCACACAGCACACGCTACGATGGAAGTTCTGCACGAGCAATTTCTGGACATGGTCATCTCGCGCGGAGGCGACGTGAACTGGCCACCGAGATCGTGCGATTTGACCCCGCTGGACTTTTTCTTGTGGGGTTTTCTTAAGTCGCAGGTCTATGCCAACAAGCCGCAAACCACCGATGCCCTCAAAGTCAACATACGCCACGCCATCGATCAAATACAGCCCGATTTGTGCGCCAGAGTCATCGAAAATTGGACCTTTCGTGTGCGCGCCACCAACCGAAGCCGTGGCGGTCATTTGAATGATGTCATATTCCATACATAATGGGGTCGATAGACCTTCCAAATAAAAAAAAAAATTTCGCAAATATCTCTCCTACATGTATTTTTTTTTGCATTTCAAAGATCAAGCGCCCTTAATGGAAAACCCTATATTATGTGTATAGATAGCGCGCTACAGAGAATCATAATCTAGACCATATATTACGATACGTTGGCATAGTAAAGTGGACGAGCATATGGGCCACCTGTTGGTAAGTGGTCACCAATGCCCATAGACATTGGCATTGTAAGATATGTTAACCATCGCTTACATCGCCAATGCGCCACCAACCTTGGGAACTAAAATGTTATGTCCCATATACATATATGTAAAACTGTGCTGATATAAAAAGAACAATACACATGAAAAGGACGGTTGTCCATAAACTTTAATGTAGATTCTTGACTTAACAATATTGTCCCTTAAGATAAGAGCTAGCTGTTAAATACATATATATTGTCGTATTATGCTTTTAAGCTGTTATTACGTCGTGTTTATATAATAAAAGCCTTTGACGTAAAAAAAAAGTAATTCCTTTGCAATTAATCAATTCAAAAACAATTGTTCTATTCAATTTCTTAGTGTTTTCTTTGTCTTAAATACGTGATATAAGCAGAATATTTTGCGTATAAATATTGTATAAATTAAAATAGTTGAGGTTTATTGGATTGTAACATTCATCATCTAGATTTTTTTTATAGTATAGATAGGCGGACGAACGTATGGGCCACCCGATGGTAAGTGGTCACCAACGACAGTGGCATTGTACATTTCTTAAAAAAAAATAAAAACATCGCCAATGCTCCACCGTCATTCGGAACTAAGATGTTTTATCCCTTGTGCCTGTAATTACACTGGCTCACTCACCCTTCAAACCGGAACACAACAATACCAAGTACTGCTGTTTTGCGAAAGAATATCTGTTGAGCGGGTCGTTCCTACCCAGACGAGCTTGCACAAAGCTCTACCACCAAGTAAATATCGTAATGGTTTTAAAATGGAGTTCGATTTACAATAAAAAATATGGGTATCAAGGTTACTGAATAATGGTTAAGTAAACAAAATTTTAATTACGACGTAAAATTTTAATTTCCTATCGAGGGAAGCGGAGCATGTTGCGCTCAGTCCAATTAATTTTATGCTTTAATTAAAACATCGACTACGATATAGCTTCGAACCATTATTCACACTAATTCACTTAAACATAATCAAAAACTCGTTCAAACTATAAGCATTAAAGCTGATCCCGCTTCGCGAGTTCAATGGATATGTTTTATTTTTATTTTGTAATATAACGGAAGGATATAAAAATAAATACAATTATTTTAAAATAAAAAATTGCAAGAAAATCGTTTTTGCACGTTCGATTGCTTATATTTTAGCGGCTTATGATTAAATCACACTACCGAGCATATCTGCTTATAATATATATAAATAATTATAACAAAATCATTACTACATTGTAACTACTTAGTCAATATAAGAATATGTTAATGAAGATTATATAATAAATAAATAATTAATACGCGACACATTTTTACAAAAGAAACATAACATGTATATGAAAATATAAGTACTCGAATTCGACCTCATAATCTTGTAATTACAGTTCAGAAATAAAATATTAGTAAATTTAAAAAAATGTTAACACGATCAAATTAAAAAGTATGCCAAAAATAACCAATCTATAGAGTAGTAATTTCATTAAAATCGTTCAACTTTTACCGAACACCGGTGCATTTCGTATTCTGCGAGTAGATATAACTTATCTCCCTAATGGTATTATGGAGCCTGTATTCAGAGCGAAATCATTGAATCCAGGTCTAAATGTGTGTACATATTGAGTTAAGCTATTTACCTTATTTGGGCTCCCGTGTATGATCCAGACCTGTAAAAAGGAAAATTATAATTTTAGAATATTTTCTAATAATTAACAACACATAATATTATTGCTTACTGTTTAAGTTTTATTTAAGTTCGATTAAATGCCCTATTGGTTAAATAGTTACCTTTTACGGCTACAGATTACAATCTACAGGTTTCAATCTAGTGTCAAGTCAATAGGTGTTATAAAGTTTTCTGCCAAGAGCGTATCTTGGCAGGAACGATGTAACACTCTCATACCTTGCGAACCATGTCACCCGTTGGGATTTGGCCGTTGGTTTCTGATCTGTCTTAGTGACGAATTGGTTTTACCCGACTATGAGAGAGTAAATTGATAATGCATCTGTGTTTGTGTACACACTTGTGCACTATAATAGCTTCTCTTAGTTGATTTGAGAAATATCACTAAAATTCCATCAGAAGGACATTTCTCGGTCAGCATTTGGCAGGAAAGACATTCTTTATTTAAATTTAAACTTTTAAATTACTTTCTGAAACAAAAAACTTTAATCATAGGCGACTCTTTAAATCCATAAATAAAAATAAAATAGTTCTTAAAAGATTTAATTAGGATTATAATGAATGAACCAAAACTCCTAACTTAAATAAAACAATTTAGCCAAGATTATGTCGAATATTTTTCGTTGCGTATTTTATATTTTTTCAATATCTATCAAGTTTTGTATCCAGACCGGAGCCAGATAAAGGAGATTTTTTATCAATTTTATAAAGCAATCGGCAATAAGTAAGTTCTTTGTTATAAGAAATCGGAGGTAAAAGTGATCGATCCGAATTAAATTTTTTTGTTGTTTTTGTAAGTCAAATGTATCTTTTAGAATGTGCTGGGTAAATACTTACTCAAGCGACAAATAAAACAGATAGGGAACAATATATATATATACATTTCATATAGTTACGCAGATGGATCACCTGATGGTATATGGTTACTACTGCCGAGACATAGCCATTATATGAAATATTAACCATCTCTTGTATCATCAATATGCCACCAACCTTAGGAACTAAGATGTAATACTCTTGTGTATGTAAAACTGGCTCACTCACCCTTCAAACCATACAACGCTTATTACCGATTGGCGGCAGAACATATGGTAGGCGACTACGTTGACATAATAAGTTATACCTTTACAACATATGAACATACTATTTTGTCAATTATGTAAACAAAAAAGCCCTACCTCCTTATATTAGCAGTATTATGTGTGAGATTATGTAAGTCACGCACACTTACGTAAGTATAAGAGTACTCTCACGCATATAACTGGAAATACATTAAGGAAATTGTTGAATGACGCGGTTTCAGCGCTGCTCTTCAATCATGCAAGCGTTTCAGGAATGTCTGAAGGAATTTTTCGATTAAGCTCGTTTCTGGCTGTGTAACTTGTGCCGCAATCCTTGTCAAGTTGAATGTGACGTGAAAGTATGGTAATAAGTTTTACTTTATATAAAGTTATCTTGTTATTATGTACGAGTCGTGCCCTGAGAATATACTTGTTTAATTTACTTGGTGGTAGGGCTTTGTGAAGGTCGTCTGGGTAGGTACCACCCATTCATCAGAAATTCTACCGCAAAACAGCAGTACTATCTATTGTTGTGTTCCGATTTGTAGTGTGAGTGAGCAAGTGTAATTACAGGCACAAGGAGCGTAATGTCTTAGTTCCCAAGGTTGGTGGCGCATTGGCGATGTAAGCGATGGTTAACAACTTTTACAATGCCAATGTCTATGGGCGTAGGTGACCACTTACCATCAGGTGGCCCATATGCACGTCCGCCTTCATATGCTATAAAAAATAATTTAAAAGTGGAACTAAAAAACAAAAAAACTTTTTGTTTGTTTTTTAAGAAAGCGTGAAGCGTGTGATTAGCTTTATCAGCCACACGACTCTAAAGCTTATGTAAACATATCTTTGCATATAGAAAAACGATATATATCTTAAAAAGTTACAATACACATAAATTCGCTTCGCGCATTTTTAATTACATTTATATTGCTTGTAACATTTGAACGGGAACGAATGTAATACGCGTGATGTGTTATAACACACGCTCTTCGATACAAATTGATCAGAATAAATTTCCATTTCTTATCTAAACTTAATCAATATAAAGCGACATTTCCGAAAGCAATGTATTTGTATAATAAGAATCCATAGATATTTTTATTTTGCCTATTAATAAATTCATGTTTTAAACTATATTGATAAATAAGGCTTATAGCTTGATAAAAGACTATATATTTTAATCGCAAAACAGTATAGAGTTATTATTCTTAATTTTCATGTAGAATAAATAATAATTTAATTATTGTTTTTCATTAATTTTGAATAAGAGAAAAATATTGTTAAGATTTGATCGTGTCAGCTTAAAAAAAAAACAATTAGAAACAATTAGAAAATGTCTAAAAAGAAAACTAACATTCTTAAAACAAACAAAGAATCAGCATTGCAATTTTATTTATTTATTTAAAAGGTACATCAACATCACACATAATATAAAAAATACTGAAATATATTTTAGGGAACTGATAATTACAGAAACAAAGACACGTATTGGCCAGCTGTTTGATAAATATAACAATCGAATAATTAATTAATTAATATAAAACTTATGAGAAAATACAAAAAAGAAAAATAAATATATGAATACAAAAAAAAAAAAGAGTTAAAACAATAATTGTTGGCGAATTCTTAAGCAAAGTTAAGATATCAAGGAATATGTCAAAATTTGCACTTTTGATGCGCATGTTATTATACTGCATGTTATTATGTAATTAAAAATATCATCATTCGTTGCGACTATATTATTAAAGAACAATTTTTCCAAAGGCAGAATTGGATTTTCCTTTAATCCAATTACTGTAGACGATGTAAAAATGTTTATACTCTTAATTTAAAAGTGCTTTGCTACTTGAATAAAGTATATTTTGATTTGGAATTATTTTTATGACAATTAGATACACAGAAAATGTCTAAAAATAAAAGTAACATTCTTTAATTGTTGAGTGACGGCATCCTCTCCTTTTGAGAAAAAGGTTGTGGAGCTTTTTCCACCACGCTGCTTCAAAGGCTTGGCGGAGGATGCAGATTTACTCACGATGTTGATAAATTAAACTGGCATTATCAAACTGGAGTATGGGCGACATTTAATGTTCCGAAAATAACAACTACTATTTTGTTAAGGTAATGCAATCGAATACCGCCTGGGGAAATAATTAAAATGATCTAAGGATCATGTAAAATATTTAATTAACGTTCAATAAACTTTAAAAGGTATTAATTTTAGAGTTTGTTTTAAGTCTTTAAACGAAATAAAAATGTTCCCGTTGTTAGGTCCTTAAGTCCTTTTTAATCGTGTAGAGTTACTTCTATGTTTCCATATAATCAGGGTTATCAAATAGCTCTTCGGACCTCGGACGGTATACAATTAAAACAAAAGGCGAAAATTCCACACAGAAATAGCTCGAATATTTGTGCGAATATCGCGTGAAAACAGTTTTATGTATTTCAATGAAATTCAAATGATATTTTGATGACAATAATTAATATATTTGGTTTTTTGCGATATGTAAAGTTATCTACCAAGGATAGATCATTGTTTCAGTAATCGACAAATGTGAGCATAGTCACCGTTCGAGTGTCATTGAACAAAATACGTCAATATATAAACCGAACATCATTAGCCAACTGAAATGAGAAACCAAACCGCAATTTTCTAAAATGATTCCCTAGTCTTGGTATATTTCACATTGGTATTTTTATCAATTACATTTTCTTTGACATATGTAATGGACTCAAGGTTACGCTTATGAGTTTATGAATGCATACTAAAATTATAATTAGTATCAGCTTTTAATAAAAAACAAAAGTAACGCGACTGCACTGTTTAGAATTTAATCAGCAGGGTTCTTCACATTTGTTTCATCACGTAGATTCAATTACATACAGAATATATTAACCCAAGAAAGGATATTACATATATCCTTTCTTGGGTTTGCTGTAAACCAAATTTTACCTAAACCACTGAATTGGTTTAGTCGCGAAAGCGTGACAGACTGACAGAGTTTTGCATTTATAATATTAATATATATATTTGAAGCACAAATAATTTGACGAGACGAGAAAACTTATGCTTGCACGATTAAATCACGATGGTTGGAAAAAATCCACGTTTTGCTTTCTGTAACCGGTTTATGCCCTTTTCAGAAGTCAGGGGCTTTACTAATTTTATATGTAAGTTGTATTTTCTCAAAAAAAATAACATCAATTTAACCGGATGGTTTCTTAACAAATAACATTCCATTTAACAACACATACTTTCCTAGTTTTTATTGCTTTTATTCCTTTTATAGATGTTGATTTGTTTTTATCAAAAATGTTTGAAAGTGGTTGTCGTCGCCAGGTGGATGTTATAAGCCACATTCACATCTTTTTAACTTGGCCATTTGCCGAACGGTAAATTAAGATCCACATGTGTTAGAATTTTTCTGTTTTTAAACGAACCAATACTCTACTTTAAAACATAAAATTATATGAGTGCACAATTGGCTTACTTATATTATTATATATTTTTTTTAATAAATATAATATACAAAAGTCGTACTTGTCAAATCAATCTTCAAATCATAGAATCGAAGTGTCAACTAATTTTTTATTTGTTATAGTTAATAATATATATATTATAATATAATGTTAGCAGATAATTGTATCACGTGTAATCCTTTTTACTAATTCCTAGATTGTGATCTTTTTTAGTGAACCTACGTTCAATTTTGGCTCGCGAAATTGATTTAATGATGCAGTATTTTTCGTGAAAATTGGCCCGAAATTCTTTTGAGTATTTTTCCTTGTAGTTTAAAATTTTTACATAAATAACTCGTATTCAGTTATATAACATCGGCGTATTTTAATTTTACATACAATAAGTTCATTTCTAAATTGAACATTAAGTGCTAATGCACTAAATATCCGAATGAATGGCGATATATCGTCCTTGCAGCGGGAGCAATTTGTTGCGGTCACTATTTGTGCCAACCCCACACCCCTACAACCAGAGAGACGTACGATTTCTAATACATTTATTATTATATAAGTGCATAACATTAGATATATATTTATAACACTATAGTATTGTAATTTAAACATTACGAACGAAAATTTTAAAAATATATTATAAATTTCGTTGACTGAACTGAACCGAACTTAACATTTTAGTTTTAGGCTTATATAATATGTGAACAAATACACTTAAAATCAAGTAATAAGTGATTGAGCTAAATAAGAAAAGCTTATGTAAACGTTTGGCAACATGTGCAGGGAATGCTTGCAGCATTTCCCAGTCGAATTGCAATTCCGGTCCCATGGGCGAAAATGAACCAGCCCTCCTGTCACCAAGACAATAAAAAGGGTCGTTTTATGTTTTATTAAGGTTTTCGTAATTTTACTGCAAGGTTCAAGTATTTCATTAATTGATTAAGTAAATTTTTTTTTATAAATAATATCCTTTATTAATGACATGAAAATGTAGTTAATATCAAAAGATATTAACTTACCTTGAATAATTTAAATTCTATTCAGGAGTTAATGAAAATCATGTTTAACTACTAACTGTTCTTAGTAAGTCGCATTCCCATTTAAAGTTTAAGCTCATGTGGTTGTAAACGAGCAGTCTCATTCTATATAGAGGTGTGCTCAAACTGTTTTATTTGTTCGCTAAACCATATTTAAAGTGTTATTTAAAATCTATTTTCTCCGCTTGTTTTGCACAACAAAGTGCCATTAAGCAAACAATTCCACTAAATTAAAACCTGCGTAGTTTTGTTAATTTGCTCGCCAAATACTCCAGTAAATTGATTTTATCAGCAGTGGCGTAAATGAAGTCTCAAAATAATTCTCAATTGCTTTTGTGTGGTATAACTAAATTTATTATGGTTTATTACTCTTATGGAGAAAATATCGGAGATGGAGAATAAGTATGAAACTGGACAAACTTAGATTAGCTTCTCGAAATTTTCTTATTTCTAATTTATTTTAGGCAGACGAGAAAATCGGCTATATGATGGTAAGTGGTCATCTTAGCCATAGATACTGGCACAATAATATATATGTCTCATAACGTCAATGCGTAACCAGCTGCGGGTTCTAAGATTCTATGTTCATTGTACCTGTAATTACACTGGCCGACTCATTATTCAAACTAAAAAACAACAATATAAAATATTACAGTTTTGTGGTAAATAATGGTTAGTGGTAAGTAGTAGCTACCATACCGAAACTACCACTGGTTTTAATACATATATATATTCTATTAAACAATACTTAACTATAATCATATAAATAAAATAACTTATAATTATAAAATACATAAATATAATATTTACAGCAATTACAAAACTAACTTAAGTTTTTTAATACGAAGGTTTTTTAATATGTAACGTAAATATAAAAACTGGAAAGCTTTCATCTATATCTATATCTATACATATAATAAATCTGTAACTGGTCGATGTCTGTACATGGAAGATAAATGAGTAAAACTTTTATCGGGGGTCTTTATAAACACAATAGAACCCAAAACAATGATTAATAAATTTTTTGTCTGTTTGTCTGTTTGTCTGTTTGTCTGTTTGTCTGTGCGTTTGTGCACGCTAATCTTAAAAACGGCTTAACGGATTTGAGTGCGGTTTTCACTAATGTATTGTGGCTAACTTCACTTAACATTTAGTGTTTGTTTTATTTCAATCGGTTCATAAATAATAAAGTTATGTCAATTTAAAGATACGCGTAGAACATTTATTAAAAAATGGTTATGGTCAAACTGAAAAGAGATTAAATATTACATGTAATATACACTTTTGCTTATGATTTATCCTATAATTTTTAATCTCTTTATTTATTTATTAAAAGTTTAGTATCACTACTAAAAATCAATAAATTATTATCTGTAGGAAAAGTACGCGCACCTGTTAGTTGTCAAAATCAAAAAGTTTTGTTAACAATTTCGTGTTTTCAGTAGCATCGTGTGTTGTTTTTGCATAAAAACTAATATTGCATATATATTGTGTGTATCTTTATGATCTTATCTTATATCTTTCATAACAGTACGCTTTAAGACTGCGTGTGAGCAAGTCAGTTAACTCAGTGACAATAATTAATACGTAAATAGTAAATAGGTGTATAAACAAAGCCTAAAAAACAACTATAACAATAATACATGGTTTTAGAAGTGCTTGCTTTAAACATAAACGTGGTATATCACTTCTTAAAACTTTAAATAGGTAAAATTTTTTCGTAAATTCGTGTTTCCTGTCAAAAGTTTTAAAACGGCAGATAAAAATTCAAACATTTTACCTACCGAAGGTTTTTCTAAACAACGAAATAAATAACAATTTAACGCGGAAAAAATGGCAACCATATTTTGAACTATATTTATTAGCCTCTGGATATATATAAGAAGTGAAAAAAGAAAAAAATAGCAATTTTGTTCAACATTAAAATAACAGAAATTACTTTAGAAGACCTCATTAATAAATGTAACAAGTATTTCGAACCGAGGAAAAATTTAACTATGGCCTGACATGTATTTTTTATGAGAAAACAAAGCAAACACGAAAATATAACCAACTTTATTACGAGTCTAGAAAATTACAGTTTAAAATGCGATTTCGTTGAATTAATAGTCATTGGTCAGTGATAAATTTACAGCGAATATGTGTTAGAGTAGCTCGCCAAACATCAAAGATTATTACAACGGTCTGATCTGTCACTAAAGAAAGCTATAGAGATAGCTAAAATAGTAGTGATCGAACAACAAAATACGGAGCACATAAATAAAAGCACTGAGACGTCGTCATCACCGTCATCATCTAATGAATATCAAGTGATGAAGGGGGAGTAAAAGGGTTAAACAACACACAGTACAGAATAGAGAAGACAACTAATTAAGAAGAGAACAAAATTGTGAAACGTGGTTATATTTGCCTCATCCCAATATAAACCAAATAAAAGTATTTTGTAATCTCTCAGCTTAATTCAATTGGTCTTTGGCTACATCAAGCTTGCGATAGCATAATCATGAATAGGAAGAAGTAGATCTGTGCGAGCATATAATATATAATTAAGTGTACTCAGATATTGATATTATATATTTTAAAAAAAATCACTGCAAAAATAACATAAATAAGTTAAAAATAATAATGTATTAAATGTATTAATTTATATAAAATGAATGTACCAACCCATCTTAATATTCAATATTTAAGTTTGTTATAAATTTTGTACTGTAGTCATATTCTTGCTTGCCTTTTAATTGTATTTGGTTAAAAAATATATAAATAATATATATATCATTTATTTATTGCATTTTATTGGCCTTACTCAATGTAATAATGCTTAAGCTATGTAATTTCATTTATATTTTGTTTTTGTTAAATTTGTGTTTTCATTAAGTAATTAATTATATTTGATTATAAAAATATATATATCTTACTACACCTTTACTGATTATGATGGTTTAGCTGTTTGATTTTATATATGTTTTGATTATTTTAATGATTGTGTAATTATTGTTGGTGGAAACTTAGCTAATGTATGTATATATTTATATATATATATGCTATAAGTGTCATCTCATTTTTAACACTTAACCTACCAGAGCGGTCAAATAACTGCTTTTGAAACTTTAATTAAAATTGTTATATAGCTGCTTTTGTTTGTATATTATATATGTATTTTTTCTACATAAAATGGCCGCTTAAGCAGCTTATTCAGATGTGTGTCAAGTTCAATGGAAAACATTTGTTTTAATTCCCTTTTTTGTTTAATTAAATTAGTAGCCTTGGTTAAGTCTGATTTTATTTAGTCTCTGACAGAAGAAACTTTTCCTTTATACTTTATATTGTACACATAAAATAACATAAATCTATAACAAAAACGAATTAATTAATAAATTATCCATACATATAAATAAAATTGAAGTTTCTGTCTGTTATTTCAAAATAACTGCCTGTTTTAAAGGTTATATGGCTATTTACGATTTACCAAAACCAAAGCAATCATTTTTTTAATTTTTTTACTGTCTGCATGTCTGTATCTTTTAATCGTCTAAAAATTGAAAAAACCGAATTATTATAAGAACTATTTCAAGATTCCGTTTAGCCTTTATTTCATCAAAATTAGTTGAGTCTATCAAAAGTTATAAAAATACGTATTTTTGTTGATATCTATACACATAATATACTATAATATTACTCTTCCTGACTGATTCATTAACGCAGAGCCTAAACTGCGGGGGTTAGAAACTTGAAATTTTGGCAGTTGATACATTTTATAACACCCACTAAGGTAGGATTTTTGGAAATTCTACCCCTAAAGAGTTGAATGATTGTTTAGAAACCAGTCATTTTTAAAGTTAGAAGCATGAAATTTAATGAACAAGCTTAAAAATAAATAAAAATGTATTTCAGCGTTTTTGAAAATCTAAATCTGAGAGGGTAAAAAAGGGGTTGAAAGTTTGTATGGGGATTCCGTCACTTTTGGTGTAAGAAGAATGATATTTAGTATTAAAGCTATGCATACGTATTTCGTCGTTTTTAGAAATTTAACTCCAAACGGGAGAAACGGGGTAAAAGCATTAGTATAAAAATTTTAAAAAATAGGAATATACTATTTGAGTTTTTTGATTGAATTAATAAACATGAATTTCATAGTTTTTAGAAACTTTTATTTTTGTTTGGAAGAGTTGGGTGCAAATAATGAAATTCAAAATACGCAATATCATATATCAATATCTCTTAGGGAGAAATATACGAACTTCACTATGTTGGTGGTGTTTGGATAATAAAAACATATTCCATTATTGCCATATGTACCACTTAATTGGTATTCCCTAAGCTTATATTATTGTAAAGTTTCATTAAAATCCATTCAGTAGTTTATGCGTGAAAGAGTAACAAGAGTCCATACATCCATACAAACTTTCGAGTTTATTATATGGGGTTTTCCAATAGGGACGCTTGAACTTTGACAGCTGATTGCGGCCATGTTGTTTGAGTGACAGCTGTCAAATGCAGTGTGTTATATTCATTCCGTCCTCCCAAACCACCATGGCAGGTTACAGTGTCGAGCAGCACGTGCAAATCATAAAATTGTTTTATGAAAATGGGTCTTCAGTTCGAGCAACGTTCCGCGCACTTCGCCCGTTTTACGGTCGCGATGATCGTCCTGCCGAGTCGACTATCCGTCGATTGGTGGACAAATTCGAGTCAACCGGGTCAGTTAACAATCAGCCGGTTCCCGTGCGTCAACGTAACGCGAGATCTGCCGAGAATATCGCCGCTGTGCGCGACAGTGTCCTCGAAAACCCGCGGCAGTCAATTCCGCGTCGCGCACAGGAACTCGGCCTTTCGCAGACGACAACTTGGCGAATTTTGCGTTGTGACTTGAGCCTGCACCCGTACAAGATCCAGCTGACCCAAGAGCTCAAGGTTAATGACCATAGACAGCGCCGTGTGTTCGCTGACTGGGCATTAGAGCAGTTGGAAGTTGACGCCGATTTTGGCAAAAAAATCATCTTCAGCGACGAGGCGCATTTTTGGATGAATGGCTATGTCAACAAGCAAAATTGCCGTATTTGGGACGAGACCAATCCACACGAGGTTCACCAAGTGGCAATGCACCCGCAGAAAGTGACTGTTTGGTGCGGATTTTGGGCCGGAGGCGTGATTGGTCCGTATTTTTTCGAAAACGATAATGGTGTGGCCGTCACCGTCAATGGTGAGCGATACCGGTCGATGATAACCAACTTCTTTTGGCCTGAAATCGAGAATATGGATCTGGACAACATGTGGTTTCAACAGGACGGCGCTACGTGCCACACAGCACACGCTACGATGGAAGTTCTGCACGATCAAGCGCCCTTAATGGAAAACCCTATATTAGTAAGAAGTAGGATTATTATATGCCCTATACTGAACACTATACTGGATGGGCGAATAAATCGATTGGTAAATGTTTATATCTTATTGATTAAAAAATGTACGAGATAAAATCCTTATTTTACCCGTACGAAGTCGGGACGGGCAGCTAATTACTCGCTGATAACGTATCTTTCTGTAGGTAAAAAAGGTTTTTAAAAACAGTACAGCAGTTTTTTAGTTTATTCGCTACAAACAAACATACAAAAAATCTATTTTTACTTATTTATAATATTAGTATAGAAAAAGACCACGCGCGAGCGAAGCTGCGGGCAACAGCTAGTAATTAAATAAAATTATTCGTTGACTGAAATATATCGATACACGAGGCTGAACGAACAATAATAAAGCAGATATTCTGCTTTATTATTGTTCGAGATAGAATTATCGCAATATATTTCTAATCTCGTCAACTCACTTGCATACGAAATTATGATTTATTTTAATTGATCATACGTCATAGTTGAAGTTTGTTCTTTTGCGTGACAGTTGACACGAGCTTAATCAAATTATATTATTCCAGCTTTAATTGCTGTCGATAAAATATTTTAACACCAGTATACTACGAATTAATTTTATATTTAGATAAGATGTTTTACGAAGTTATATGTATAAGCTTTCGATGAATAAAATAATATAAAAAAACACAAGTTAATTGGAATGGGTTTAAGAAAATGAAATCTTAGTTTGCTGGTCATTTTTTGAACCCTTGACCTTCAGTTAAAATTCCTGTTTTGTATTTATTGGACCATCTCAGCTATGAATTAATAAATATAATTAAAATTAACCAAATATAGATATGAGCAAGGTAAACTGAAGATTTATCAAAGCTTTGAAGCTGGTAAATAATTATAAATTTAAGATCCACCCACTCATTACATTTCCTACACCAAACAGCAATACTTACAATTGTTGTGTTCCGGTTTGAAAGATGAGTGACCCATTGTAATTACAGAAACAAAGAACCTAATTATCCACCCAGACATCTGCGTCAGTGCCTTGGGTTACAATTGTTCTCTAATTTCACTTGCAATTTTGTTCCGAATTTAAAAATCATAAATACAAACAGTTAAGACATTTGTTTTCGGTTCGTTCTTATTTGTTCTTCGAAGAAATACAATAAAACGATATTGTATTTAAATGGTAACCAATTAAATATACTCATCAATATTTCAATAATTCAATATTCTATATTTAAAATGTTATCGTAATCGTATCGTGAAGTGTAATGACTATATAGTGGTTAATTAATCAAAAAGTACATTGTCGCAAAGTCGTTATTCATGGAGAAGTTTTCCAATGTAGCATTGGAAGTTTGACGAGTTCTGGAAACAACTCGGCTACTGAGGCGTAGCTGTAATATATTAACGTCATAAAAATGGGTAATAGGGAATGAGTTGAGATGTTAAAATTACGAGACTTTGATCTGGTTTACGCGTTTATGAGACTTAATATGTGAAAAAATGTTTAACTTTAATTTGAAAGTTAGGGAATTTTAATACAAAATTAGATTTATTAATATATATTTAATTTACAATATACACATTAAATGTATTATTAACATACAATATGTATAGAGGTCTATAAATTGTTTCGTCTAAGTGGTCTTTTCTAGAAAGCGTAGAAACTCCTAAGATTATTTAAAAAGTAGATTTAAGTACAATTTCGACTCGCCTATACTTAGCTGGTCCGGTTGCCACACTTATATGGAATTTTAATGTTTTTGTTTGCTTTGTTTTATATTGTCTGACAATGAAATATGTCTTTTGATATCAACTACACTATATACACATTAGAAAAAGAAACTATAATATTTTTTATTTTGAATTAATTTCAGGGAGGCCGGCCAGCCAAACTCCTCTTGATGGTAGCTCACCTTCGCCATTAGACTTGGCAATGTCAGGACTGTCAATGGATTTCCAGTTATGACGTCTAAAATGTTATGGTCTTTTTTGTCAATAGCTTTAAGTTGTGTCAGCGGGGCTCTTTTACGACAGTAATGACGCTCATTTACCCTTCAAACCGGAATGCAACTTGATACTTGGCGGTATAATCATAATTTAAAATGCCGATATTCATCTAGACGGTCGACCACGATGTCTCATTTATATCAAAATATATACAACTAATGACACTTTACTGTTGAATATAAAAATACAACTAACGACTGACTCTGGCAATTTACGAAGTAAATTTAATATTTAATTTATTTAAGTTATGTTTGCATAACTTTAAATTTGTGAAATTAGTTCTAATTGCGTTAATAGTAAAAAAAATGTGCGGTCGGGGGAACCTCATCGGGAACGAAGTTCTCTGCGTTATTTATTCGACACAAACCGTGTTTTAAAATATAGATTTTAATTGATTGTATTACTGTATTTTTGTCACACCAAAAAGCACCTCAACCTCCTTTATATCGACCTCCTAAATCCGAATGACTTTAATTAATTTCTGTATAAAATAAGAACGTCAAGCTGAAAAGCAAAATTGGCGGATAGAAATTTAATTCCCATATTGTTTCTGTGGCAAAGAAAATAAGGATTGAAAGTTTTATCCGCGTCGTTTCACAGAGCTTTGATAATATTTGTTCATTTGAGATTACAATACACGAATTTATCGCGAAATTCGTATTGTATTGTATTGTACTATTTAAAGATCTTTATTTCTATTTATATAATAAAATTTCGACGTATTTTGTAAAAAAATAAATGAAATTATTGCTTATACTAAAGTTGAAGATATTGTCGACACATCGGTAATTACGACTATTAAGATTTTCCGGATAAGAAATACTTGCTTTTAAGTCTTAATTTAAGATAAGTATATCTATATACATTATATAACATTGAAGATAAGTTTATGAGGACATTATATAAAGACGATTACCCAAAGGAAGACAAGACATAATTGTAATACTTTTTACACTAGAGACCTATTTAATATACAAGATATAATCAATGTCGGGTCACAAGAGGCGAAGATATCGCGTAACAAACAAACAAATAAATCAGCTGGATTCAGAATATCCATCTTTTTGAAGTCGGCTAAAAACCAACGAGAACCAAATCTTTTATGATCATGTTAATGTGACTTATTCTTGTTAATTAATGACTTGTTAATTATTCTTAATTTAAATTACCTATTTGTTATATGTGCTATGATTTAAAAGTTATTTTATTTAAATGTACTTTTTTAAAATTTAATATTATGTTCTAGACTGTTATTAGAAGTTTGCCACACCAACAGTCTTAGCCCACCGGCAAAGTTTAATCAAGTTGGAATTTAGAAAGGCGTGAGAATTCTTGAAAAAAAAAATGTATATTGATAAAAAAGCGAAATGAAAAATCTCTCATTGTGGGTTAACGAACCGCTAGAAGGAATGAAGTTAAGCCTCCACAATTTCCTTTTATTTCTTACAAAGAACTCGATTTCGGTATTTTGGTAAATGAAAATTGTGTACTTTATGGCATACTTGATGGTTGAAGAAAGAAACAAATTCTTTGAACAGATATTTCTTTTAATAATATCTCAGGGAGTAATTCTACTTTGTAAAGGCTACGATACGTTCCCGGTTCTATTACGATCTAACTCGATCAATAAACACCTATCGGTAGTGACAATTTGTTAGTGGAATTGTCCCCAGAACTATTATGAAACCAGTTTGATTTGGAACTGCATAAACTTGAACACAAAAGTAATACCTGACGAAAGATCAAAATGTATTTATTATACATCACTATTCATTTTACAAATATCTCCTAAATGTGTACTTCTGTACATTATGTACGGTTGAAGAGTGAATACGATGATAATATTCCATGTCTGTGAGTAGTGGTGCCCACTTATTAGGTTACTTATTTTACGACGTAATATTAGGCCCCCTAATCGCCTCTTCAGTTTTTCATAGCAATCTTAGTATAATTCGCTAGTTTCCTTTGGTTAAGAGTGGTTAGTACTTGGCAATTCTTACAGTGCCAATGTTTATGGGCCACGATGATTACTATCAGAAGAATCACTAGCAGTGCTATTCTGTAAGAATTCACTTCATTACTCGCCCGTGAAATCTTGACAACCGACTTTTGGTGATATTGGTATTTTATAATTATTAATGTCAATATCGCATATATTTTTTTTACCCTTAATAGGCCAGCGTTTGATCGTTGTCTTGCCCGATGTTAACGACACAGTCTACGATGTAGCACGTTTGCCTGGAAGATACCTGCTTACTCTAGATTTGAATACACCAAGGTTGTACCTATCGAGAAATACAAACTCAGCAGTGCGAATGATAAATGAATGATAATGATATCACTTTCTGCGGTGAGTTTCGAGTTTGCTGTTTTATACTACTCTCACTTTTGTATGATACATACATAAAAAACAGAAGTATGTTGAACTGGAAGGATATTGTTTGTGACATCTCTTTGTTGTGTTACAACGAAGTAGTGAGGTTATTAATCTTATAATGAGGGCGGAGGTCGCGGGCCGGTACGACTATTGTCACATTACGACTTATTACGAAAGGATAAGACGATACTGAGACAAGCTTATTATCATTATCTTAATTGCTTTCTTTAATTCAGATACTAGAAATGTTGTTTAATCGTATTTATAGTATTGCAGAAGATATCTAGTGTTTTAAAATAATGCTTCACTTATAATTTTAGTTAATTTGTGACAGTATTTGTCCGCATCAAGATAACTTATATAACGATTTTTAAGGGCTTCTATAAATAAAAGGACATTTAAATTACATTTACACACATATTAGAACTACTTGTATGTGTAAGCATATTTTTGTTGTATCTATCTATGTATAACATATTTCTTGAGAAAACTGTTCCTTATTTGTTTTATTTATAACCTTGGCGCCGTTACATGGAAAATATAATTAATATAAGTACTAAATTACCATTTATGAATTACGTTAATAACTGTATATAATATTAGCATCTTTGTAATACGGCCGTGGATTCCGTATAATATTTGTTAATACCTACGTCATTAATATTAAAATATCGTGTGATAAATATTTATCCGTGTGAAATAGACCCTTATTGAAATATGAATATTCCTTAATAGCACAAATTCTTTCTTGATATATCTTTATTTATTAATTTGCAATAAAAATATCATATTGCAAGTAAGTATATTATATATATATTTTTTTTAATCTATATTTTTTTTTTTAGGAGTTTGGTCACATAGTTATCATGTCACTCCTGTAAGGTATATTATTATGTTGTTGATGACATTGCTCTTGAAGTTATAGACTAGTTCACCTGAAAAAAGTATTCAGATGGCTAAGTCATTTTCGAAAAAGAGGTCGCTCGTAGAATTCTACTCGAGTGAGCAGCGCTCGGGAAGTTAAGACAAATCCTCTGATCTAAATTACCTCAGTGTCGGTCGTCGGACGTCGAATGTGTACGAGCGATGTATCTTATCAGTGTTGATATACAGACCTGAGTTGTAGTTCTTTATCGGCCTCTTTTGCTAGTTCAAGTTTATTCAGCGTGCTAAAGACAGAGCAATGCTCGATATTTTGTTACGCTTCTGAATTAATTCAGAAGAAATCCGTAAACGAACGAAGATAGCCGACGTCGTTAGAGTTAGCATGTTAACTAGTGGTAATTGGTAGATCACGTTGTTCGAAGTACTGATAACCGAACGGAAAGAAAAGTCCTTGAAATGAGACTATGATTCGAAAAAAGAAAATGGCGCTGGACTTAAATACCACATGGTGATACACAGATACAGTGGCGCTGATTAGCGGACGGGGTCCAGCAGTGGTCCTTTAAAGACTGATAAATGCATGGATGTGTAAATGTAACGAGTATTTCTAAATTGAGTTGATTGTAAACGTAATTATAGTATTTTCTCTATGAAACGAGACGTCCAGTTTTATTACCCAAGAGTAAGTGTCGTTACACCCTTATACCTTACACCTTACTGGTTAGTGTGAGTGTTTCCCACCCAGACATGCTTATACAAAGCACTACCACCAGTAAAATGAACTTCATATAAAATTATAATTATACATTAAAAGTAAATAATAATGTTTTCCAATTTAACAAGCCGATCGCTTCTTAAAATGTGAATTTAAAATGCAAGGAGCCGACAAGTGCAGAGTACGCTTCAATCTCAAACAGATATTAAAGCTAAACCGGAGGAAATACTCATACGAACGTTTTAAAAGCTAGTTTAAGAAAACGACATTTGTAAAGTAGTTTAATGTAAATTTAAAAATCGAATTATGTTATATTATTAAAATACAGGCAAAGGTAAGGTTAAGGGATCTAGGATGTTATGTGTAGAGGTTATGTTGCCTGAGTCTGTATTTCCTGGTACAACGTTGGTGTCTTCAAATCCAGAGTTAACAGACTTCTTCTAGGCGAGCGTGCTATTTCCCCAAGGTCTGGAAAGAGGATAATTTGGTTCCCTTGAAGAAGGATGGCAGGACCACCGAATCTCTCTCTGCGTACCGTCCCATATGTCTGCTAGACGAGGCTGGTAAGCTTTTTGAACGAATTGTCGCTTCTCGTCCGTGTCGGCCCCGACCTGGCTGAGTGCCAGTTCGGCTTCCGACAGGGCCGTTCGACTGTCGACGTGATCTTGCGCGACCGATCTTTGTCGGAGCAGGCGGTGGCCCAGGGGGGCGTGGTGTTGGCGATAAGTCTCGATATTGTCAACCCATTCAACACGTTGCCCTGGGATGCTATTAGGAGGGCACTCTTACACCATCGTGTGCCCCCTTACCTGCAGGCGATCGTTGGTGGCTACTTGCGTGACAGATACGTCTCGTATATGGAGCAAGACGGTACAAGGACCCGGAGAGAGGTTTGCTGTGGGGTCCCGCAGGGTTCAGTTTTGGGGCCCCTGTTGTGGAACCTCGCGTATGACGCAGTCCTGCGCGTCAATCTCCCTGACGGTGGCAGCGTCGTTTGTTATGCAGACGACACGTTGGTGCTGACAACGGGGGAGAATTTTGGAAGAACCAAATAGCTCGCCGAGCTCGGGGTGAACATCGTCGTCGATAAAATCTGCGAGTTGGGCCTTCAGATAGCCTTTCATAAGACGGAGGCGCTATGGTTCCATAAAATGCCGAGGAGCAGGGAACCGCTCGACTCACACGTCCGCGTTGGTGGTTCAAACGTCCAGGTGGCCAGGTACATGAAATACCTAGGCCTAACCTTGGACGGTCGCTGGGGCTTCGTAGAGCACTTCAAGCGCCTAGCCCCTCGGATCGAGAAGGTAGCTGGTGCCATGCACAGACTGCTGCCTAATCTTGGGGGACCGAGGGAGGAAGTTCACCGCCTCTATGCCGGTGTCGTGCGATCAGTGGCCCTCTACAGGGCGCCCATTTGATCTTACAGGCTGTCGGGCGTCCGCCGTTGCAGAATTAATATCCAAGGTTTGCAGCGGAGAGTCACCATCCGCATAGTGCGGGGATATCGCACGATATCTTAGAGCGCTTTCCGCCCTTGGACATTCTGGCGGATATGGACGCAAGGGTCTATCAACAGACCCACATCTTCCGTCACAACACTGAAAGCGCGCCCCACCGATTGCACTCGAGGCGTTGAAGCGACGGGAACACTGGAGGGCTCTTACGACGTGGCGCAACCGTCTCTGCGAAGAACGCGCGTAAACGCATCGTCGGAGCGATCCTGCCAGCCTTCGAAGCCTGGATGAGACGAAAGTGACGAGTCACCTTCCGGCTTACGCAGGTAATGACCGGTCACGGTTGTTTTGGAGAATACCTGTGTAAGATCGGACGCGAATCGACGGCGATGTGTCACCAAGCAAACGTGTCGGCGATGCTCCGCAGGGAATCGGCATGGAGGGCTGTAGCCTCCTTCTATGAGATCATCATGGTGCAGAAGGAGACAGCGGAGCGGGAACGGGAAAGGGCCGATCTTGCTCGGCGGAGACGACGTCGGCGTATAGGGCGTAAACCTGGGGCCGTGGATTCGTGAGGTGGGGGCCTCACGTGTCCAATTTCAAACGGCCCTGAGGAGAATGGCCGATGCCGTACGCACTAGCGAGGAGTGCGGGGGGGCGGGATTACCTTCACCCCCTGAGGAGAGCTCCGCTGAGCCACGAGCGGAGCACAGTACGGAAGGTGTCGCGGATGCGTTATATCAACACGATCCCGCAGCCTTTCCGATTCGTGGACGGCCATCGCAGTGGTTTTAGTGGGTAAGAATCCCACATAATCCCAAGACAGTCGGGTACCTTTCTGAAGGTTTCCAGTGCGTGAAAAAAAAAAACAAAATGGGATGCGTGCTATATTCTATGTCGATGCACCAGGAAAGTCAACGGTTATACGCTGGCCTTATATGGGATAAAAAAATGATTCTCGTGAATGTAATTTAAATTAACCCAGTTTGCACTACACGTAACTTGATAAAAAAACCGTATACTAAAACAAATAATATTTACTACCAAACTCAGAGTAATATAACGGTTTTATGTGTTAAAGTTAGTTTATTTATTTGTTTTTTTTTTATGCTTTAAAGTATTAACTACTCAATCGTTCATTATATATTTTTTTTTGCATACAGTTGTCAGGATGTTGAAAATGGGTACTTAACACATGCATCCCCTACATCACACGCAAAACTATCAATTAGCACTCAAAAGTTGATATGTAAAATCTGTACTAAGGAGAATTCAAAATAACCGTTAAAAGACTAAAAAATATTAGATCAATCAGTTGTGTAAAAGTGGCTTAAAAATCATTTGTAAGATTTAACCCTCTAATCTGGAGTATGTGTACTCCAGATTAAATGCCAAAATGATTTTGCTGAATATTAAATTCATTGCTAAATGGCTTTTTGTTTAATGGATATTATAATTGTGACGTCACAAGAAATTTAATATGGCGTAGGGTAGCCGTTTGTCAGTTGCGTTATGATATAAAAGTCTACTAAAATATATAATAATGAAATGATACGTCACACCCCGTCTCATTGCCTCTACTGGTGACAGGAGGGCTGGTTCATTTTTCGCCCAGAGAATCGGAATTGCGATTCAAAGGGGAAATGCTGCTATCACTCTTACCAGCATTCCACGCGGTCACGATTTGTATATTCATTATTTTGAATTTTTATTTGTTAAATACAGTTTAAGGTTTTAATGTAAATAACCATTAATATTAACGATAAGTGAAATTTTGTTTATACTTATACGTTGGGTGTGCCAAGGTTGTGCTCATTTAATTAACGTAAGGGTTGCCTCATGAGATATGAAAGCTCATATTATATGAGATGTTTTAAACTCGAAACTCGTGTCATCAATCCGTCTCGACCCAAAATGAAATAATTTTTGTTTAAGTATCCCAATTTTGTTTAATGTGAAATGTTCACGACATCGTCAGGGGAGACTTTGATGTGTCTGTGTATTTTGTTGCCAACTTATTTTATTAAGGAATAGGATGAATTTGTTGATAAATATTTCTCATGAACGGGAATCAATTCTATGTTCCTTGATGGTAAAAACAGCCAGCGAGTAAAAAAAAACGGACTCTAAAAAGTAAATTTGTTAAAAAAATATTTTTATATGAAAATTATTTTTAAACATAAAATGGTTGCAATATATATTCCAAACAAAATGTGTCATAAAAATAACCCAGGGAAAAAATTCCACACGCACGTCCATTAAAATTACGCCTCTATCCTATATTGAGTTAGATGTAGAGTATGTTTTTAAGATAGCTAGTCATGGAGTAGTCATTATTCTTTATAGTTCAAAGGAACTGAAGTTGCCTTGTGGTGAAGAATTCGAAATTAAACTATTACCTCTTTGACTGATGCCGTAGCGACTCCTAAAACAAGCCTAATTGGATTTGTTTTCATAGCATTAGTTAGGCAGGCTGATAAGTGGGCATTGGTATAGTAAAAAATAATAACTATCGCTTAAATCGCCAATGAACCACATTCCTTGGTAACTAAGATGTTATGTCCTTTTTGCCTGTTTCCTGGCTGATTCACCCTTCAAACCCAAAAACAAACACGAAAATTACTGTTTTGGGGTAGAATATATGAGGAGTGGGTGGTACCTACGCAGACGATAGGATATGAATATAATTAATGCTTCAAAAAAATGTATATTATAGTTGGATCTGACGAACATGGGATCAGACTAGATGCGATTAAGATAACTGGGAGCTTTGAGGCCCAATCAGAGGCCTATATTTAGCAGTGACCTGTGATTGGTTGAATTATAGTGTTGGTGGACAAACGAAATTGAAAACAAGCCCACCTAAAGGCAAATTTAGTAAATTACTATAATGGGTTGGGTATGGGTTACGTTGGATAAATACTGAATTGTAAAACATGTCCAAAAACGAGAACAATGAGTAAATAAAAATAAACAGCTTATCTCTGTTATTATAAAATGCTAATTATAGCAATTAATTGAGCAATTATGATAATTGTATGCTCTGCAATACGATGCAATTAACTATAATTATAAAAAATAAAGAGCCGTGATGGCCCAGTGGTTAGAAGATATCCCGTGGCGAGGTGGACCGACGATGTAAAAAAACCGGACAAGTGCGAGTCGGACTCGCCCACTGAGGGTTCCGTACAAATTTGTAGGTATATATTATAAAACGTTACGTTTAATTACAAAATTTTAAATTAAATAAGCAGGTATGCATAACAGTCCCTATGGTGCCTAGGTACCTATACTTATAAAAACCGGACAAGTGCGAGTCGGACTCCCCCACCGAGAGCTCCGTACAATTTTTTGGGTACATATTAGAATTTTTTTTTATAATATGTACTTAAAAATTATATATATTTTTGACATATTGTATTATAGGTGTTTTTTCAATCTTCGTCATAAATCAAAAACTATACATCATAAAAATAATTAAAAATCTGCTTAAGCTTGTGCCAATGAAGCCCTTTCATACGATGCATGACACGGTTAACTCAATTCAAAATTCGGATCGCCGTTCCTTGCATAAATACCCTGTCTACAGATTTTTCTCTATACTTATAGTATAAGATGGTATTATTTGCCGAATTCCATAGTTCTAGATCAACAGAAAATACTCTATAAATTTTGATTCCCTTGTGAGTGTCGAAATATTTTTGCGGCATAAACGGCCCTATCTTTTTTTTACGTTAGCTTAAAAGTTTGATTTATTCACAGCTTTAAGAGACTGTAGACCTGAATATATCGTTTTCAACTTAATTAATTTCAACTCGATACCTCTACGCGTTCTCGAGATACAAACAACGAAGTGATCCTATAAGGGTTCCGTTTTTTCCTTTTGAGGTACGGAACTCTAAAACGATGGCAGGTACGGAATGGATGGCAAGATCGAGATGGTTGGCATTCTATGGGGAAGGCTTTCGTCTAGCAGAGGACGGCAAAAGGCTGAAAAAAAATGTTTGATGCATTCTCTTGCTTTATATATATATTCTGTACATGCTGTCTTCTAATTGTTGGCTAATCTCTCTTGAGATTGGCCGCCGTGGCCGAAATCGATCTGGAGGACCTTATACATGCTGTCTTCAGGATGAACAACTCGTAAAGTTTATTATATATTACTTTGGTTTTAATTTGCCAAACTGGCTTATAAAGCATGTCTAAGTACACGAGAACTGGGTAATGCTGTAATTTAAAAAAAAAATTCAATAATCTTGATTTTGAGTCAAGTTATGTGCTTCAAGTTAAACTTTAAGCACATTACTTGATAATATCCAGACAATTCCAAACCCAGACATTTTTTAAAAAGTTCGAAATTTAAAAAGTTTTACATTCACGCACACGCTCGCACCTTACACACACCATTTTACACACGTACATATATACATATATATATAAACGCATTAGCCTGAAAGTGAACAGAAATAGTAAAGGCACAATTACGTTGTCATGCACTCTGTCATTAATTAGTATTAAGTAAAGGGTCCCTTTGACTCTATATGACGCTGACCGGACTGACCTGGCCTCTTTTAACGAGATTACGACGGTAGCAGGTTGTTAAACTAATTTAATAAGGCTTCGAAATGGCCTGGACATTCAATCAGCAACCTTAATTATATCGGGTATTGGATTTAGATAAAAAACACAAGTTAAATTGTATACATACCTTTTCAATGAAATACTTGGTGGTCAGTGGTTGACCTTTGCGCTATATTCTATAAACATTCATTTTTATTATCATATTTATTATTTCACAAAATATCATAATATATTTACAAAATTACATCAAGAGTCCATTAATTATTATATTATAAAACATATTTGAATTAAATTATCACTATTCAGCTTGAAATACCATAAAATTAAATATTTGTCTTTTATCTCAAATATGTATATACAAAAGTCAATATTTCGGGCAAAACTACTTATGACTGGCAACACGGTTTTAGTTATATTATATTATGACAAAATATATAGGTAGGTTAAAGTTAGTTGCATTAGTTAAGGCATACTCTGCATGGACATATCACTTTCGCATTATTTCAGCCTCCACAACGTCCGACAACTTTGAATGTACACCATCGATAACGACATTATAACGCTAACTAGAAACGGCTCAGCACTACAACACAAACACTACTCTAGAAACTAGATAAGATTATTAAAAATCCTATGTAACCTGGTTTTCTTATCAGAAACGACAAAACCATAGACATTTTCTGACGAAAACTATATTATGAGTTCGAGAGTATATTGACTTTATTGGTATATTGCTTAATTGGTTTGATACACTAAATCTGGGGGCAGTGAGCCCGTCAAACCGTAACATCCTTTTCTCGAAACCATTCAGGGCAATTTCGAACCCCAGTACTTCATTGCGGACAAAGCTAGAAGCTAAATGTATATATATTTATTATAGCAATAAATGTGTCATCGACACGGTCTCTATAAATGTTAGTGAGGAACTAATTAGGAAACAAATTATGACAAACTTTTTCAAGCTGCTTTCATATATACTAAACATAATACTGACTTGACTTTACTTTTCACAAAAAAATCCGTTTCACGTTTCATTGTTTTACGTTTTATATTTTTGATAGGATAACAATTATATTTGGTTTATGTATGGTATTATCGTAATTGTGTTTTATTGGACGTGTACTGGCGTAAGTAGAAAATGTTATATATCCAATTGTACACACAGAAGCCGTAGACAGCATCTGAGAAAACAATAATAAATAAACGCATAAAAAACTCGCAAGGCAGTGCTTTATGCATAGATATTATTATATTTCTGCCTCGTTGGTCTAGTGGCTACACGTAAGGCCGCAGACACGTTGATCCTGGGTTCAAATCCCAGGTCGGACCGAAAAAATGTTATTGAGATTTTCTTTGGGAAATTCTCAATAGCAGCATGGAGTCTGAAAGTTGGAAGTGTGTACACTCCCGTGCCTCGGAAAGCACGTAAAGCTGTTGGTCCTGCGTCTGAACTCTTTCCGGTCGTTTCGGGTTGCCGTCCCATCGGATTATGAGAGCTAGGGAATAGTGAGTGCACCTTTGTTTGCGCACACACTTGTGCACTATAATATCAATATCTCCTGCGCAGTTGGCTAACCTCTCTTGAGATTGGTCGCCGTGATCGCAATCGGTCTGGAGGATATTATTATTATTATTATTATATGCTCCTAGCACTTTACTGTATGTGCGAATAGATCGATTGGCGAATGTTAATACCTTATTTGTTAAAAATGCACGAGATAAAATCCTTATTTTACCTATAAGAAGTCAGGGCGAGCAGCTAATATATCACAAAATAAATACTTGTCGGGATATTTGAAATTACTGTTGCCATTCATTAAACAATTTGTTTTTCTATATATTTATAACATTAAAATAATATAAAATAATTGTTTTTTATCAAGAATAATATATACATAATAAAATAGAAATTAAATTAATATTCTCATAATATATTTATTTGCAAATAAATAATTGGTCATTTGAAAATTTCCTATCGATATTATTTCGCTTGCGTAAGCCGAATAATAAAATCTTACGCTATAAAAGGGAGTTATGCGTTTCGTCGGTTTATGGACGGAGTGTTCAATCTCCGCTTCTATATTAGAAAGTTTAGTAGGGTTTCGAATACGTATTCTTTTTTATAGGCAGCTCATGTGGCGATGCAAGATCAGGTATCTTGAAAATCCGCTTACGCAGTAAAAACGATTTACGCCAACTTCACAAAGTAATTATTTGAATTGCTTATAGTACACGTATTATTTAAGTTAATATCATGATACGTTTTTGTACATACATTCAAAGATTCACACCGTAAACTAGGAAGACCAGTATCTTAGGCCAGTGCCATCCGATACGGTGATTAGATTTGTATTTGTATTGTGTATACGTGTAGATTTATAATTTTGCTAGAATTTAGATATCGCATGATTTCGCAATTATAGTACATCCATAAATCAAAATTGAATAAGCCCATCAAAATAAGCAATAACTTTTAACTGCAGGAGTACTATATGGTCTTTGGAGTTCTTAAGTAACATAAGTTATTTTTGGAACACACGTGCGTAAGAGTGAAGTCTATAATCGGATACATTAAACATGCACTAAATATTTAAGTTTAATTATTTATTAAATTAAACGTATAGTGTTTGTATACTTGAGTTTGAAGAAGGGATAAATGCTGATTTATTGTTAAAAATCACTTTTAATCATTCTTTGCAAACACCCATTCAAAAAGATTGAAAATAAATGTTGTCGAAACTTAGCGAGTCATTGTTTTGTTTGACAATATTATAACAAACTTTAAAGAGAAGCCTTGAGGTTATTTTTATAGAAACCTTTAGCGCATAAACGTTTTTGACATTTTATTCTTAGAATTGTATAATAGAAAATTTTGAACGTTTTCTGGGATCATATTGTAAGAGCGTTTACATGAAGTCGGATTACAAAGTTTACAACCCAAGCCAGTTGTTTGTAGTTGAATAGTGCAGAATAAGTAATAGTGTACTTTCATCAAAAATATTACACCCCGTCTTATTGCCTCTACAGGGGGACAATTCAACTAACGAATTGTCTTTATCACAATTCGAAGCGGGATCGTTGCCGTTTATCCGTTTTCCTATTCTTTAATTTAATTATCGATTATTGACATAAGTTAACAATTAAGTTTTGTTTTGGCATAAAGGTATATGTTAATATCATATCGGTTTGGTTCCGATCCGAATAAATATAGTTTAGTCAAAGTTGGATTGAAATTGAATCGGGAACGTATCGTAATCGTTATAGATTAGTAGAATTTGGCCCCTGGTGACAGGTTTCTTTTTCGCCCAGAGAATCAGAATTGCCATTCAAAGGGGAAATGCTGCTAGCTTTCTTGCCACCACGCGATCACGATTTGTACAGTAACTGTTTTTAATTTTCATTTGTATTTATTTAAGGTTTTAATATAAATAAATGTTTTTAATGATGGTGATGATAAAAAAACCACAATTTTAATACAATTGTTATTGTTGAATTGTGACAATCAATGTTTTATTATTTTTTTCTGCCTTATGAACCTGTATTGCGCAGGATTCAAATTGCGGTAACCATTGCCCATAGAAACTGACGCTGCCATGAACCGTCAACGAATCTAAGGTGTTATGACGCATGACCTGATTTGAGGTAATCATTACTAAGTAATAGATAAGTGGTCTGTAGTTATGTTTATTGGCAATATCTTGCAATGATAATAAGTCACAATTACCTATCCAGCTAATTCGTAAATAGCGATTCATTAAAAAAAAACATTTGACCAGTATTGAAGAATTTTAACATCGTTATATGACGCAAAATAGAGTTGAGCCATCGTTGCTCACTGAAGTATAATTAAATTAAGATAAATATTTATAATTAAATTATTAAAAAACAACAAATCCAAGATTTTAAATAAGCATAAGCTATTTAATAATCATAACTTTTCGAAAAAACTTTCGTCAATTAATTTGAAAACGTTTCGTTAATTTCTACATTATTTACTTTATTTTATATACAAGTGTACCTAATGAAGCTTTTCATACGAAATTTTATTTGTGGACTAAATAGAAGTTGTGTCGGAAAACGCTCCAGATATTAAGGTTACGTCCGTAAATGAGAGCCATAAGTGATGTGAGACAGCTTAATAAGATCACACTTAATGTCAATAGTGTCAAAGCCATCCACATTTCTTCTAGTGGCCTTATATCTTAATTGACCTCTTTTCGTTGTCAGATTGCCAAATGTGTAGTAAAGTGAAGTAACTGCAATAAATACATAATTAGAAACTATGAGAAACACGATAAAATTACGAATTAAGAAAAACAAGCACACATAAACAAAAAATTGTCATAAAGGGATTCCTAGTTGATAACAATTGTCTCACTATTGAGGAGTCTTTCATTAATGGCATGGATTCGGAGCTTCATCCATCATATTCATTGTTAGTATGCTAATGTTTCGTTTGTTTTTTCCAGTTACACAGAAACATATAAATCGATATAGATCGATATAGTACTTTCGTATTATATTTTATATGTTTTTTTATTTTTACCGATTTATTTACATTAAAGCCTTAAATAAATACAAATAAAAAAATAAACCTAGTTACTGTACAAAGCGTAGAATGGTAGCAAGAATGCGAGCAGCATTTCCCCTTTGAATCGCAATACCGATTCTCTGGGCGAAAAATAAACCAGCCCTCCTGTCACCAGTAGAGACAATAAGACGGGGTGTAATATTTTAGATGATTTTTTTTTGCACTATTACTATATTTTTATGGTATTATCTACGAGGCTAAATTTAAAAGGTACCGTTGACTTGCTACTTGAAGATTAGAAGGGTACCGGATAGCAGGGTGAAAGATGTAAAATTTTATTTATTTTTAATTTTTATTTGGTTGTTGAGCTTCGTGCACGCTCGTCTCGGTACGTACTGCCCATTCATAAAATATGAAATAACTTTAGAGGAATGGAGAAATATTTATATATAAATTTTTTGTCCTGAGTCTGGGTGTAGTTATCTATATAAGTATATATTTACGAAAGAAAAGTGGTATATGTATTATATCAGTTGTCTGGTTTCCATAGTAAAAGATCTGCTTAGTTTGGGATCAGATGGCCGTATGTGAATAATGTCCCAGGATATTATTATTATTATTATATAAATTTTTTTTGGAGCAAAAGTACAAATGTTGTTTTAGGGCTGATTAGTACAGAATGCTGTATCTTGTTCTTACGAACATCAAATCAATGATAACAGAAAGAGATAAACAATGAATGATATGTTTAACTAAACACCCGCTTAACGTTTAATAACGAAGGCCGCTGTAATTTAACGTGGAATTAGCATCAACTGAATTCAAAACGATTCGGAATTCCTATTAACAAACACAATCTAACAAATGAAAATCGTTTTAATATGGGATCACTTCAATAATTCTATTATGCTAGCAGTTTGTGCGGCTTGATTCAGAATTCAAAATGGCAATCACTTTTCCATAGGCCATGACCCTATTACGTATACGTAATCTGTTCAGTCCCCCCTCTTATAGTGTCAGTCAACATTTAGTGACCAAAATTAATAGTTTCAGAGGACCTCTGTTAATTTATTAAGAGGAGATTAGGTAGTTACATAAGTCTCGGCTTATTAAGTGAATTAAAAAAAGAGGTGTTTCTCGATTGCAACTTTTTTGTTTATGATTTTTGGCTAATCTATTTGTGCTATTTTTTGTATGTGCGATATCGAATCCCTAGGTCCAACCTCCAAGGTTCTTTGGAACGGTACATCAACCATTATCATCAATTAACTTGTGATTATATAATATTACATATAACATGCAGTAATGTAGCGTGGTGCTATATATTCGGAAACTACTTTTCAAACACACCCACACATGAAGTTGCTTAATTATTAGCATTAATTTACTATTATATAGGGTTTTCCATTAAGGGCGCTTGATCGTGCAGAACTTCCATCGTAGCGTGTGCTGTGTGGCACGTAGCGCCGTCGTGTTGAAACCACATGTTGTCCAGATCCATATTCTCGATTTCAGGCCAAAAGAAGTTGGTTATCATCGACCGGTATCGCTCACCATTGACGGTGACGGCCACACCATTATCGTTTTCGAAAAAATACGGACCAATCACGCCTCCGGCCCAAAATCCGCACCAAACAGTCACTTTCTGCGGGTGCATTGCCACTTGGTGAACCTCGTGTGGATTGGTCTCGTCCCAAATACGGCAATTTTGCTTGTTGACATAGCCATTCATCCAAAAATGCGCCTCGTCGCTGAAGATGATTTTTTTGCCAAAATCGGCGTCAACTTCCAACTGCTCTAATGCCCAGTCAGCGAACACACGGCGCTGTCTATGGTCATTAACCTTGAGCTCTTGGGTCAGCTGGATCTTGTACGGGTGCAGGCTCAAGTCACCACGCAAAATTCGCCAAGTTGTCGTCTGCGAAAGGCCGAGTTCCTGTGCGCGACGCGGAATTGACTGCCGCGGGTTTTCGAGGACACTGTCGCGCACAGCGGCGATATTCTCGGCAGATCTCGCGTTACGTTGACGCACGGGAACCGGCTGATTGTTAACTGACCCGGTTGACTCGAATTTGTCCACCAATCGACGGATAGTCGACTCGGCAGGACGATCATCGCGACCGTAAAACGGGCGAAGTGCGCGGAACGTTGCTCGAACTGAAGACCCATTTTCATAAAACAATTTTATGATTTGCACGTGCTGCTCGACACTGTAACCTGCCATGGTGGTTTGGGAGGACGGAATGAATATAACACACTGCATTTGACAGCTGTCACTCAAACAACATGGCCGCAATCAGCTGTCAAAGTTCAAGCGTCCCTATTGGAAAACCCTATATATATATTGTCACCATTCCCAACATGAAATTTGTTTAATTAGAGGGGTAAATTATTAAAATATTAGTAAATTACTTAAAATGGGGATTGCTATTATTATAAAAATTTGTTAATTGAATTTAAAAATTTAAATCGTTTCTTAATCTTTGATTTGAGGGAGTTGAATAAAAGAGGTTGAGGTGCTTTTCGGTGTGAAAAATACAGTCATTTAATCAATTGAAATCTACATTTTAAAACACGGTTTGAGTCGAAAAAATATCGCAGAGAACTTCGTTCATGATGAGGTAACCTCATGAGGAACGAAGCGTCCCGACCGCACATTTTTTTAAATAACTTAAATAAATTAAATATTAAAATTTCTTCGTAAATTGCCAGAGTCGTTCTTTTCGACTTCGTTCCTGAGAAGGTCAACCGACCGCACAATTTTTTTTTCTAAAATTGTATTTACATTGAAATCTTAAGATTATAAATCTTTATGATATTCTAAATAACAAAAATAGTAATGTCATATTTATAGCAAAACCATAGAAAATCTTAGAGAAATGTCATATTTGAATATTTTTGTTTTAAAAGAAGTTTCGATATGGAAGAGCGATGATTAATGGCCCCTAAACCCTACAAGAAGTCTTCTACTAACTGTTAATTGAAACTGTATCTTTTCTATTATGATTTTTATGAGGAGACATCGCTTTTGGTTTGGTCAACATCTAACAGCTGCTTCTTGACTTTATTTAATATTGGTTAAATTCCACATTAATTAACACATTAATACTTAAATTATATAAAATAAATATCCTCCTATATATCGCATGACATCAGTTATCAAAATGATAATAATAGCCTTGCCTTGGGAGCGGTGTACTTGAAACTGTCAGCATGGGGTCCCACGTAAGCGGTCTGAAAATGGCGGTGATAAAAGAGGGAAAACAAAGAGCTATTTGCTAGCAAATGCTACTGTAGTAAACTTCACGATTCGTTCTCATTCTACGTTTATATGTATGATTTAAATCTTGCAACGACGTCTCCTCAGTCTGATGATAGTAACAACAAACTGAATATGCTTGTAACAGTTCTTTTATCGTAACAAAAATTTCAATTCGAATAGTTAATTTGACAAAATATTTATTTTGTAATCAGTGTGTGTATTGCGAGTTTTTTTACTTATTCGATAGTATTGTCAATAGGTGGCGCTATTTTTATTTAATGAAAATCGCATTTGACGTTAACGCTATCGCAAGTAGACGAGTAATTAATGCATTTTTATGAGCTGGTCTTTGCGATAATCAATAATGTCCTCTTAACTAATTTTGCAATTTCACACATAATCTTTGTTGGTTGTGCTTACAACAATTGTGAAATAAACAAGTCTTACAAACGATAGTTTACAAAAAAAAAAATACAGCAATGAGCGACTTTATAAATGAGCAGGTGCGCATATTTTCATAAGCTTTTATTGTTCAAGCATTTAAAGGTTATGATGATATAAGATAAAAGAACTCATATGAATACATCAATACTGAAAACATTGCACTCATTTTATAGGAAGTCTTGTATAAATAATATTATAGATGACGTCACAATCACAGTTAGAATAACATTTGTAATGTTTCCAGTAATTAATATTTTTAACAATGACTATAGAATTGTCTTTTTTCCTAGAGTATATTTGAATATTGATTTACTCCCTTATAGTTCTAAGAGTTCGTTAAAATGTTTTGTGCAAGGAAAATTAGAGATAGTGAATTGGAAAAGCGGAGTCCTTTGGTTTGTTATTATGTACAAGGATTATATGAATCACTAGATCGGAAGAAGTAGTAAAGGATAAGGAAAATTTGTATTAGAAGACTTTCGTTTTATTTATTATGATGATAAACAGCTATGGTCTTAAGGGATTCCCCCTTAAGTCTCTTAACTGAGTCGTATGCCGTTACGGCTAAAGGAAATCTTAAGCCGACAAACTTCAAAAAAATATTTTACTAAATGTCTGGGTTTTTTTTACGCCATATTTAGTGATTATATTTTATTATAAATACACTCAACAATCATCCGAAATGATGATAATGATTGATGATATTTCTGCCTTCCCGTGACTACCACTAATGTTTTCAATTATGTTTGTAGCTCTCCAGTATAGATATCCAGTATATATGCTATGGTCTGTGTGAGTTAGTAGTTGCAGTTTTCACATTATTTACCCGTCCGTGACCTTTAAAAAGTAGACGCGAAGGTAATACACGTTTGCATAGTAACTCTGTTAGCCCTAAGGCTTTTACATAAAAGCGAAAACTGACGAATCTTCAGGCAGTTTTATCTCCGTAGAATATGGAAGTAGTTTTTAATAAATCTCACGGTGTATACTGTAATAAATAATGATTATCTGTGACGTCATTTGAAGCGAATACAGTTGCTTATGATTACCGTACACGGACTTTTTTATGTTATAGAATAAAAACATCTTCTACGATATGATACAACAACAATACAACTTACTGTTGAAAGTCCCACTGCTGGGCTAAGGCCTCTGCTCCTCTTTTGAGGAGAAGGTTTGGAGCTTATTCCACCACGCTGCTCCAATGCGGGTTGGTGGAATACACATGAGACAGAATTTCAGTGAAATTTGACACATGCAGGTTTCCTCGCGATGTTTTCCTTCACCGTCAAGCAAGAGATGAATTATAATCACAAATTAAGCACATGAAATACAGTGGTGCTTGCCCGAATTTGAACCCTCGATCATCGGTTAAGATTTACGCGTTCTTACCACTGGGCCATCTCGGCTTACGATATGATAATTTCACGAAAATTTAATAAACTTCGTATAGGATTGCACTCAATGCGTACATAGTAATTGTATACACAAAATGGCGGACGGTCAAATTGGAAATGTTATTAAATATTTTAGTCTCTGATTGCATGTTTATGAACAGACGGTGATACACGTACATATTATATGCTATCATCGTTATTAGTTCTATTTCTGCGAATAAATCATTACTATTAGCATAGCCATACGGAATTTCCTCTCGCCTAGAACCGAGATCTATATTTCCGGGCGATGATTCATATTTTTTTGTGAAAATTGATGAGTCATGGTGATCAGAGATTTAATTTTACAATTTATTATATATTATAATGCTAACAGTATATATTACGGATTTGTATATCTATAAAAATTAAGTATTTTTTTTATATTTTGTATTCTGTCGTGATAGCTCAAGAGCCGATGAGGGTCGAAAGAATTCCCTTCACACCCGAGGTATTCCGGAGATTATTAAGAACAGTTGTTATAAAATTATATTTTAGGTATGTTTACGTTAATCAAGCTTAGTTGTGTGCAAATATGTACAGATTTGTGGTGCACAAGCGTTCTAGTGTTTCTATAAATTGAGCTGAAATGCTATGTCTACACTGAGCATCTCTTGCGATAGCACTAGATATTATATTTTATAGATATATGTTTATAACATACCAAAATTATTAAATTGAATATTAATATTTATAATGTACTTTTCATTTAAAATGACCTAATTTATTTCTTAAAATCTAATAATGTCATGTTAAATTCGATTTGAATTAAATAACCCGTATGATTCTTGAAACTACTTACGGATAACACCATTTTGTTGTATATGTTATATAGTTTTATTTAGTTGTAAAATTTATATCTTTGTATTCACAATAAGGATTATTTTTATTACTTAAATGTTAAGGTAAGCATTTGATTGTCTGTCTTTCTAAGGTAAATAATAATAAGATATATTCTCAGGTAATTATTTTTGGTGTGCGAATAATTTCCATAAAAATAAACGTAGAAACGTAAGTTTTTTTTCTTTGTAAGAAATTAATGAATGCGAAATGAAAAATATACATTTAATTTAATTTATATAAGTAATGTTTTAGATTGGTTTTATTCTTTCTTCTTTGAGATCTATTTCAAATGATAACTGATTTTTATTTGCGATTAATCAGCGTTATAATTGATATTTAAGTCAAAACATACTTTATCAAAGTCCAATACAATAGACCTTTTTGAATCGCTGTTCTACATGGCTGTGAGATTACATATTTGCGGCTATATATGTATTAATATCTCTATATTGTGATATCTGCCAAGAATAATAGACAAGTTATTATTTAAAATTAAATCTATACCTGGAAGTGTATTTATCAAACCAGGATCCCTTATTCAATATAGAAGTTAGTTATTAATAGTGAAATTAATTATTATAATTATATGTATAATCAATTATACAGATTAAAAAATAAATAATACGAAATAAACTGTAAACAGAAATATACACATATTGTTGACGACCTTAGATAATGTTTTGTAGAGTTTTTGGTGCGGAATACTAAAATGGTAGTTGTAATCGGAGTCGAAGGTGAAATATGGTACAAGGTCGCACAGGAATACTAATGATACCTACGATACGTGTGTGCGCACATATGGTGCAGTGAAAATGTCTCATTGTACTAAGCTTTACGATATCAACCTACTACTTATTCGTGTAATTAATGTATTTGCGTGTGTGGTTTTGGTCGTTAAATCTAGTTGTGTATACATATCGTACATCTCTATCGATTATCTTTAATTTTAAAATGAATGTATAAAACATTGATAATTAAGACTTATGTCTCTGAGTGTCGAATTAGTATTCTTCGATTTCCATGCCGGATAAATAATAATTTGATTGTTTTTAATTAAAATTCTTATGTAACTTAAATGGGGGTAAGTAATTGCTAAGTTTCTTGTTGGTTGCCCCAGAAGAATCTACATTCACAGCCGGTGACAGCTTTACATTTAATATAATAATGTATAATTATAATTTAAAAGAACTTATTATTAACTTCTTTTCTTTTTTTTAATATTTCCAGGGAGGGCAAATGACTACCTGATGGTAAGTGGTAGAGTAGAGTGGTGGAGTACAGAATATTTCAGTCTGTTTTAGTATCAACTCCCGTCATCAAAAATCAATGGATACTATAAGTTTGACGATACTGGTTGACTTTGTGTGACGTCATAGCTTCCAAGTGCACGTACTGATGATAATGCGGTTTCTTAATTAGAAAGTTTCTTTTTTTTACGTCTTAGCAGCAGCTATGTTTGATCCTGACTAAAACTATAATAATTCGATCATCCTTAACGTAGCCTTCGGAAATTAGTGCGGAAACTACACTTGTATCACAAAGGCGTTACGTATATCAGTAGTTAAGTTAAGTAACTTACTGAAGTAGTTTACGTCTTCTGTTATAAAGGCTGCTTAGCGTCTGTTTAGTTAAACACTGATTTGGCTCCTGACATTATTGATTTGACATTCGATGGAGGATGGTTGTGAACTAACATGACTTTGTTTAACTATTCACTCGCTGAATAAGCTTTATAAGTAAGGCGTTAGATGCTCTGTTAAAGAAAATTAAAAAAGGCTCGACCTGAAAGTGTTTGGAGAAAAAACATCTTTAAAATTTCCTGTGAAATTTTCTTATTTGATTGATGAAATAATTTGTTATGCAACGTAAATTTTTTAACATTCTCCAACACAATATGATATCCTGGTCGTGATACTACAAGATCAGTCTGCAAACTACCCAACTCCTAGCAAACTTACAGGAGATGTATTATATTTCGGCTTATTGCTTTGTTACCCGATGATGGATCAAAAAGATCACTACAGCCATACTCGATAATCAGGACCTTATGGAAACATTAAGCTTTTTTTTTTTTTTTTCAAAAACATTGCCTTTTGAATAATATTAAAATCAAAATTCAAAATTTGTAGGAACGTGCATATAATTTTGGATCGTAATTAACCTGCGGGCTTCAGGTTCATGTAAACAGATGTACTCCAATATTCATCTTAAAGGAATCATTCAAAGTTTACATTTAAGATGAACGATGGAACGTATTGATCGCTTACTAAATTTTGTTGAAAGACTCGTTCCCCTAGCCGATGATTTATTTAGAATGAAGTCACATTGAAATATATACAAATAGTCCTTTCAGTCTCACCCCTTTTACTTGATACTTACGGTGATACTACAGAATTGGGTAAAATTCACTTATTCAATATAGCAGTACTACTTATTGATGGACAAATTAAATTCACATCGGATAAGTGATAACGAAAGCGGTATACTGTAAACCACTTAGGACGTAATGCATTCAAAGTCAAGGGCTCTATCCGATTTGTAGTGAGTTAGACTTGTATATTGACTGTCAAAAAACTTACCACCGGCATGTAATTAATTATTATCAATTGATAATGATAATAATAATGAAAAGATAAATTCTTATTAATTTATTACTTTATATATTTTAATTTAAATATTTAAAATAATGATTTATTAATTATTTATGTAAAGACATTTATGATATTATAAAAATATATATATTTATATAATTTATGTGTCTTAGTTATGTATCTCAATCATTTATTATTGTCAATTACTGAATGTGTCATACGTTTACTGAATTAATTATACGTTTTAATATAAAATAATTTATTATGAGAACTTATGTTTACGTTAGGGGTATAAATGTTTATAAAAATAACTGCAATTGCTAAAAAACATTCACAAATTATCAATATTATTATAGTGTATTCAATTTATAAATAAAGATTTTTTTATTTTTTACTTTACCAAAGATAAGTTACATTATTCAATTAAACATAAAATAGATCGCTTACCGGTATTTCTATAAAAACACAACAAGCTATTCCACTTCACTTATAATTCCAAAAAAATATTTTAAATGAATCACTATAATTCATACAAATTAGCATAAAACATTACGCGAACGTACTATCAGAGTGTTAACATTTCTACAGCATCACAACGAACGTTACTACGCTGCAACCGTTCTCACCGTACTGACTGAGTTACGTCTAAAATTGGCCTCGTACCGTGTTACGGTCACGTAAACTTTGACTCAACGAAAACTGCACGCAAGAAATCTATGAACTATTCATTGCTTAGTTTGACGTTACGGCACGAAACATTTTAAAATAAATCACGCAATGTATGGGATAATTGACAAATAATTGTAGAAGTAATGTTGTTTGGCTTTAGGATAATGTTATCAACCATCTGAAAACACTGAAGCTCATTGCACTACGAGTCTCACGCTTTCCGGTCATTTGGTTCTGTATTTCAGGATACAAGATTACATCGAGTGAGCTGCTCACTTTCGTGAAGTGTTGCTTGTGTTGAAATGAGTACATATGGTAGACCAATTTTTAAATATTATAATTTATTAATAGTTTGATAATTTATAGTCGTCTTTAAAACACAAACAAAATACATCAAAATCGCCTAGCATAAATATGTGTAACCCCAGTTCTCTTTGAAATTATATCAATATAAAAAGACAAATAAAGTTACTCATTCTGTATGGTGTTCATAGAAGTTACTTCTCATTGCTTATGCAAACCAGCTACAACTAGCTTAACGTGTTTTACAACTGTGTAGGTAATACACGTCGGGAAAATTTACGAATATAATACAAACAGTAAAAGTACGAAATTTCATGTTATCTTCTCATTTATCTTATGTGAAAAACGTCAATGAACATCTAAATATATATACGATAATGAATATCGCCGAAACTATACACCTGATCTCTGCTTGCGATGTAGATTTATGGTATAAAATTGATTTGTCATCATTTTAAATTTAGAACATAAGTTTTCAACTAACTTATAGCGAGTTTAAAAATTAAACGGTTAACTTTATACGAATTTTGCCCATACGAAACCGGGAGATCGTATAACGTATTTTAACAAAGTTTAATTAAAATTATGGTTGACATCGGTTCTTAATACGCGATATTCAAAATTATCAAGATGTTTTAAAGTTGATAAAAATTAAATTGCATTTACTCACATGTTTAAATACATATATTTATGTATTTATATTATAATATATCGTTTTGGTAGTTTGGAATGGTGGCAATAATTCTGACGACATAATCATAATTATTTACTGCCTTATGTAGCGAGTGATAAGTTAAGTAAATTTTTTGTCTTCTTCTTTCGAATGTCAAATCAAAAATGCCAGAAAGGGATAAATCTGTGTTTTAATAAACAGCTGTTTATAAGCAAGGCCGTTGATAACTATTTAAATAAAAAAGTCTTATAAACAATGTAAATTTCACGACAAATTAAAAAGCAATTTGCATGCAAGCAAAAACAGCACTGAACTTGTTATTTTAACAAATTCCACCGAACGGAATTTGTTAAAATAACAAGTTAAATAATGAGGTTATACATTTAACTTATTCCGTAACAAACCCGGGACGTGCCTATTGCGTTCTGTACAATGTAAACAATAATTTGTACTCAGCTTCCGCTTGTATATACCATATTTTGAAACATGATTTATATGACCGAATGAGAATTTAAAAAAACATTTCTCATCTAGAACTGTAGTTGTGAACTCAAAGTAATAAAACAATCGTGAATTATCAAAACGTGATATGCGACATTAACTATAATAATAATAACATTTAAGGGATACCCGCTTCAAAGTCGTATCGCTGTAAATCGCTTATCAACATCGCTCGACTGATACGATGTGGGTTACATAATAGCACTACCGTATGATATCGGCTTTTGAAGGAGAAACATCGTAAGACAACCTGCACGTGACGGATCTGCTATAGATGTATCTACAAACGAAAACGGCTTTGGAGAAGCATGGTGGAATACGATTAAAACCGTTTTCTTAGGAAAGTAAGCTTTTTCCCAGGAGTGGGACGTTTACTAACTGTTACATTACTACATAATATTATAGTAATAATTGTTTCCTACTAAAGTTACGCGGAATAAAATGAAAACTTATCATTAACCAGTGTACGTAAAATGTCTATATGAGTTGCTCACGTGACAGACAATATTAATAGCGATCATCTATGACATATTAAGGAGAACTTGATGTTTATTAAATAAGGACGTATCAACCATTATATAATTTGTTTACGTCTGCCATTAAGGCTTTCTACTGCCTCTAAGGCTTATGTTCTGAATCCGTCTCGGAATAAACAAATTGAAAAAGCCGACGTCCGCTTTTTTTCAGACTTTTGCATTTTATTTTTATTATAAAAATATTTATTAAATACACATAGGGTAGACATGAATAATTGAATAAGTGTGCCATGTTGCCTTTACATTTGTAATTAATAGTGATGCAAAAATTTATATAAGCTGTGCTATATTAGGCGCTCATATTCTCGGGATGATGTTCTGATTTCTTATAAAAACAAAGAAAATCTATGAGGCACATATTCAGGCCGCTGATATTCTGAAAGTAGACCATTTGAATGTTTTTATTATTTGGATTGTTCACTCTCAACATTAAGTAAACATTTTACAACTACAAAATACATATAAAAATATATATATATTTGAATATAGTATTAATCAATTATATGTAAGTGATTCAAGCTCGAATCCGTGAATTAAAAAAAATATACAGCATATAAAATCAGTGACCATATATAATTGATACTCATCGATGTGAAACATGAGTCAGTCATATATTGAAATGCAGGCTAGTTTACTACCTAGCTGAATCCAGACGTGTATTGAGATTTGATTTCAAATAATTTGAATATCTTTTTAATTGGGTATATATTATACCATTTGTTATGTTAATGTTAAATCTTATAAATACCATTTTTAATTAAATATTAATCCAACAGTACTTTGAGCACTTGAAACGCCCATTTAAAAAATATTACCTTTAATATTTAATTGTAATTGTATAAAAAACTTAATGATTGTATGACTTAAATGTCTTTAAAAATATATCATATCGTTTTAATTAAGTTTCTAAGTATTTGATACATTTTAATTACAAGTAAATGTACACTACGGCCGATTATTGGCCCAGTGCTGAGATGGTCCAGTGGTAAGAACGCGTGAATCTTAACCGATGATCGTGGGTTCAAACCCGGGCAAGCACCACTGAATTTCATGTGCTTAATTTGTGATTATAATTATTCATCTCGTGCTTAACGTTGAAGGAAAACATCGTGAGGAAACATGCATGTGTCAAATTTCACTGAAGTTCTGTCACATGTGTATTCCACCAACCCGCTTGGGAGCAGCGTGGTGGAATAAGCTCCAAACCTTCTCCTCAAAAAGAGGAGAAGAGACCTTCGCCCAGCAGTGGGACATTCATAGGCTGTTACTGTTACTATAAGTTTATAAATGTGCACTCCGCCCGATTATTATTCCTGCCTAAAAATCTTTTTATAGAGTTTGCCAGGAAGAGATCATGTCTATCCGTGTAATACTTTATGTACTACCTGTTCTTTTATATAATGTTTGTAAATCGTGTGAAATAATAACTTAATAAATTAATAAATAATCGTAGAGCAAAGGAATGATATTATAATAGATGTTATAAAAAAGTGAGAATTGAAACTTTAAATAGATTAATGAAAGTTTCGAATAGAATTTAAGACGAGCAAGATTCAGTTAGCCGTAAATCTTGCAGGAATCCTATTCGACGCTTGGCCTCTATATGGAATAAAATCTTAAACCGCAATTTTCTCTAAGTTACACTTTAGTAAGGTGAGCGCGATGTAATCTAGAAATTATTTCAAAAAGATTTAGGGTTACCGTTTTATTATAAATCCCGGTTAAAACTGAAACAGATTTGTCTAACTGAAATATAGTTAAGCATATACGTATTATAACTAAGACACTGAAGTTAAACAGATAAAAAAATAATATGTATCGATCGATAAATGACAGTTTTAATGAATATTAAATTGCAGTTTTTTTTGTAGCATAGGTAGGTGGACGAGCATATGGGCCACCTGATGGGAAAGTGGTCACTAACGCCCATAGACAATAGCCTTGTAAGAGATATTAACCATGACTTACATTGCCAATGCGCCATCAACCTTGGGAACTAAGATGTTATGTCCCTTTGCCTATAATTACACTGGTTCAGTCACCCTTCAAACCGGAACACAACAATACCAAGTACTGTTGTTTTGCAGTAGAATATCTGATGAGTGGGTACCTACCCAGACGAGCTTGCGCAAAGCTCTACCACCAAGTAACAGGTATAAAAGTGAATAGAATACATATGTAAATATAGCACGATTATGGCTTCAAATTAAGGCAAGCGTTACTGAATCTTTATTTAATTTTTGTTTAAATTACTTCATTTGCGATAGTGAAGAAAACATCTTAAAATTCTTACGTGTTAGTTGAAATTCTGACTTGTGTAGTGTATTACCAGCGAGCAGTAAGCGCGATAGTGAAAATTTACGGCCTGTGTTTGTAGTAATGATCGTACATAGCTGTCCTAGAACGATGCAAAGATGTTTCTTTGCGCACATTTGTTTATTTAAAATCGACTGCCTCGTTGGTCTTGTGGCAAGATATAAGGCCGCAGACCCGGTGGTCCTGGGTTCAATTCCCAGGTCGGGCCAAGAAATAGTTATTGGGTTTTTCTGTCAGAAAATTCTCAGTAGCAGCCCCGAGTCTGGAAGTTGGAAGTGTGTACATTCCCGTGCCGCGGAAAGCACGTTAAGCCGTTGGTCCTGCGCCTGAACTCTTTCCGGTCGTGTCGGATTGCCGTCCCATCGGATTATGAGAGCTAAGTGCACTATAATATCTCCTGCGCAGTTGGCTAATCTCTCTTGAGATTGGCCGCCGTGGCCGAAATCGGTCTGGAAGACCTTATATTATTATTTAAAATTACAATCCGATTGTGTAACTATTTATATCAATTTATAGCATGCCAACAAATTGTAAAAAGTAGTAACAACGAAACATTTGTTACAAAGAGCAGTTTAAACTTCGTTACAAGCCCAGACGAATAGTTCTGTTGGTGATACAATAAAAAGTCAAGTGTCATCAAAACTTTGTCATTGTTTCTTGTTGCGGAGAAAAATAGGCAATCTGAAGGGTCGACCATTTATCTTCTGTATTGGTGTTTCAGTTTTAGTTCTCATGAGTTTTCACTGTTATTCTTACGTGTTACGAAATTGAAGTTAACGTTAATATTTATTAGCTTCTAGTTCCCGATTGACGCGTATGCTTAGACTCTACTTTAATCATAGCTGGTAGCTTGGTTTTGCATGGGTGGCACTAAATAGATAGCGTTATTGTATCACTTTAAAAACTATTTCATAATTAATGAGAGTTACTCTTCTATTAAAAATCTCATGTGACAGAATTTTAGTGAAATTAGACGCTTGCAGGTTTCCCCACGATGTTTTCCTTCACCGTCAAGCACGAGATGGATTATAAACAGAAATTGTATGTATTATACATATACAAATACGCAAATTTGCCATTTGGTTAGAACGCGCGAATATTAAGTGAAGACAGCGGGTTCAGATTCAGGCAAACTCAATCTTCTTTGAAGATATGTGAGAGTAATAATGGTATTTTATTTCTATTAAACTTTATTGATTTATTTTTATTAGTTCTTATTTTACTTTACAATACATACAAAGAGCTAAGCTGTCCTGGTTCTGATTGCTTTGGATTCAGTCTGTGAATTCAATCTGTGAACAGTGCTTTTAGATCTCAGGTCTTTTTAATGCGTTTAAAATTATTTTATGTGATAATTGATTAAGCTTGTTTTTGTATCTTTTTGTGATAAATAGAATAACGTAATATTATTATACTTTATATATTTATTTATCACATTTGTGCTATAATTTTTGGCTAAAACAGATATTTTTTTTACATATTTTATTATCTGACTAGGTATTTACCTTTACTAGGCTTAATACTGCCTGTGTAGTATTTTATTTCTCTGACATAGAGTTGCGCTCATTTGCGTATGTGAGACGATATCATCAATTTTCGACTATTTATATAATGCTACTTTCTAATTCTAAGTTAGATCACACGTAATAAGTGTTTATTTTCTCTTATCGTACTATAATATGCGATTTCGTTCGTGCATATATAAGAGAAAGATTTGTGAATAGCTGGACCATAGCGCTACCTATTGAGATAAGAATTATTTATCTATAAGTCCTATCAGACCAATTGTTATGTCAATAACTTGACTAGAGGATCAAATCTCTTAGTCTATGGACCATCGTATTGATAAAATAAATAAGTATATTCCGTGAATATATAAAGTCAACAGGTCAGCTATGTAAATATGTATTACTTTAGATGTTATTTGATTTTTTTAAGGAATAGTTGGAGTCGGAAGTTGATTTAATACAATGAAATTATTCTAATATCATACCAAACATATAATATGTAGTATGTATGCTTGTAAAATGTATCCATCAGGTCACTGAGACCAGTCTTCAAATATATATTTAGCATTACACATACATGTGGTTGATAGAGAGACTAATAATATTTTTATAAAAGGACAAGGAAGAAGGCTTCATGAAAATACATCACCGTTACATCAACATTTTAGCGAGATTCGGTTGAGTTTCCACATGCAAAATTATGCTCTACCGATAATCGTATGCAAATGTTAGTGTCACGTGACACGCGGCCAATAATGTTCCGTAATCAAACAAATTACACGAAACATAGTTCTATTCTCGATCATATACTCATATGTATTTTGTATAATTAGTTTCACATTAGTAACGTTAGACGGAAACGTATCTACTTTTGGATTATTTATTCACACATGTAGAGAATATTCTGGATACATAGGGAAAGAAAATTTTCCAATTTTAAATTTAATACGACTACAAAACAATCGAAAGCTCTGATAGCAGACCAGTACAGGACGAACTAATGTTGACATCAACTGATTTTGATGATGATGTTGATGTGTAAATAATTTCACACTTGGTCTGCCTTGTTGGAAAGCATCGTAACGCAAACTGCATTTGTCATACGTAATTCTTGTACATACATACATATATTCACTCTCGCCAGCCTGGAATAAGTTACAAGCCTTTTAAGATACGGGGAGTCCTTTATCAGTAACGTAAATAAAAAAAGGGGTCTGTTGACAAAAGTGTTTTTCTTGTAAGTAAGAAAATTTTACAACCGCAAAGCCTTGAGTTTCGGGGGAGAGAAAATACAATTCTGTTGTTATTACTGGCTTACAATTCAGGAAAATATAACAGAAACGTTGCAAAATGTATAGAGTAAACACTTCGTGAAAATTCTACCCTGTTGACCTGTTCGGGGTTGGAGCACTTATTTTTTAAATTATGATCGTAAATCTTAGTAACCTTAGTTAGCACTCTGTTCAGAAATGGCATAAGTGGCACTAAAAAAAGATTGTTTTATTAAAAAAAAAAATCAGTTCAATTTAAAATTGGAACTTAATTTTTTACATACGTTTTGCTCTTACAGTACCGATACCCATGCATGCATACATGCATGCATGCGAATGGCGGTACATGTAATGGCACTCTTTAAAACTGGTTGTTTTCGTTGTTGTACTTAGTCGAATGTTAATCTTTAATTGATACTTTAATCAAAGCTTATACTACCGTACTGCTCAAATGCGAGTTTGTGGGTTCTTTTTTATTGTAAAGGGAGGCGGACGAGTATATGGGCTACCTGGGGGTAAGTGGTCACCAACGTTTCTTAAAAAAAAACATAGCCAAAGCGCCACCAACCTTGGGAACTAATGTTATGTCCCTTGCAATTACACTGGATCTCTCACCCTTCAAACCGGAACACAACAATACAAAGTACTGCTGTTTTGCGGTAGAATATCTGATGAGTGGGTGGTACCTACCCAGACGTTTTAAGAAATTAAAAATATATCGCAGACACTTTTACATGCGATTATAGTTTTATTATAGAATCGAATACCAAAGAGGTAGCATATTTGTATTTAATAATCGATATTATTGTGAATATACATAACAATATTTTAAATATAATGTGACATAGCTATAGAGTTTTCCATTAAGGGCGCTTGATCTTTGAAATGCAAAAAAAAATACATGTAGGAGAGATATTTGCGAAATTTTTTTTTTATATGGAAGGTCTATCGACCCCATTATGTATGGAGTATGACATCATTCAAATGACCGCCACGGCTTCGGTTGGTGGCGCGCACACGAAAGGTCCAATTTTCAATGACTCTGGCGCACAAATCGGGCTGTATTTGATCGATGGCGTGGCGTATGTTGACTTTGAGGGCATCGGTGGTTTGCGGCTTGTTGGCATAGACCTGCGACTTAAGAAAACCCCACAAGAAAAAGTCCAGCGGGGTCAAATCGCACCATCTCGGTGGCCAGTTCACGTCGCCTCCGCGCGAGATGACCATGTCCAGAAATTGCTCGTGCAGAACTTCCATCGTAGCGTGTGCTGTGTGGCACGTAGCGCCGTCCTGTTGAAACCACATGTTGTCCAGATCCATATTCTCGATTTCAGGCCAAAAGAAGTTGGTTATCATCGACCGGTATCGCTCACCATTGACGGTGACGGCCACACCATTATCGTTTTCGAAAAAATACGGACCAATCACGCCTCCGGCCCAAAATCCGCACCAAACAGTCACTTTCTGCGGGTGCATTGCCACTTGGTGAACCTCGTGTGGATTGGTCTCGTCCCAAATACGGCAATTTTGCTTGTTGACATAGCCATTCATCCAAAAATGCGCCTCGTCGCTGAAGATGATTTTTTTGCCAAAATCGGCGTCAACTTCCAACTGCTCTAATGCCCAGTCAGCGAACACACGGCGCTGTCTATGGTCATTAACCTTGAGCTCTTGGGTCAGCTGGATCTTGTACGGGTGCAGGCTCAAGTCACAACGCAAAATTCGCCAAGTTGTCGTCTGCGAAAGGCCGAGTTCCTGTGCGCGACGCGGAATTGACTGCCGCGGGTTTTCGAGGACACTGTCGCGCACAGCGGCGATATTCTCGGCAAATCTCGCGTTACGTTGACGCACGGGAACCGGCTGATTGTTAACTGACCCGGTTGACTCGAATTTGTGCACCAATCGACGGATAGTCGACTCGGCAGGACGATCATCGCGACCGTAAAACGGGCGAAGTGCGCGGAACGTTGCTCGAACTGAAGATCCATTTTCATAAAACAATTTTATGATTTGCACGTGCTGCTCGACATTGTAACCTGCCATGGTGGTTTGGGAGGACGGAATGAATATAACACACTGCATTTGACAGCTGTCACTCAAACAACATGGCCGCAATCAGCTGTCAAAGTTCAAGCGTCCCTATTGGAAAACCCCTTATAAGATACATAGAAGTAAGGAGCCGAGATGGCCCAGTGGTAATAACTCGTGAATCTTAACCGATAATCGTGGGTTCAAATACGGGCAAGCACCACTGAATATTATGTGCTTAATTTGTGACTATAATTAATCTCTTGGTTGACGGTGAAGGAAGACATCGTGAGGAAACCTGCATGTGTCAAATTTCACTGAAATTCTATCACATGTGTATTCCATCAACCCGCAGCGTGGTGGAATAAGCTCCAAACCTTCTCCTCAAAAAGAGGAGAAGAGGCTTTAGCCCAGCAGTGGGACATTCACAGGTTGTTACTGATAGCTATAAGTATTCTCACTTTAATAAAATACATTATGAAAATCAAATATCTCCTTTTTGGATGCAACAGTTTCAATATCCGTAGCATTATAGTGTTGGAAACAACCAAATTATACTGATCGAGTATTACCAATATAAGTTAGTTGTTAAACCCTTCTAACCGCGTGTGTAAATCAATTCGGTAGGAGAGATAAATGAAGGTGACTGTACCCAGAGACTAAAGTCTTCTTCTTCTTCTGCCTAGCGTTTTCCCGGCCTAGTAACACCAGAGTCCGCTTTCCTGCATCTATTCCTCCACTTTGCCCGATCTAAAGCATCCTCCTTAGTGAGGTCGTGCTCTCTCATGCCGTCCCTTACAACATCGAGCAAGAGACTAAAGGGGCCCTGAAAATACGATAGTAATTTTAAATGTAACCGACATTAGGATCATTATTGTTTAATGTTGGGTTTATATTTTCATTCAAGCTTAATGTTAGGTATATATTGTTTTTACGATTTTGTGTATGGATGTATTATGTACGCATATATATATATATATATATATCAATTTAAGCTCTAACCGTACTATTAACCCAAAATTAGCCCGGAAGTAATTCAGTGTTTCAACTAATTTATAGTGCCATTGAAATAATGTGAAGTGTGAAAGATAAAGTCCTAAGCTGACCGATATGTGTAACTTAAAATATTGGCATTTGAAATAACTAGATATATTGTACAGAACGGCATCTACTGTCACTGTTACTTTTAAGTGACATTTAGTAAGTAGGTAAGCGTTTGCTTATAAATCTCTGCTTTAGAAACTACGACAGGCGGGGGTGGTTAAAGTAATTATTGGTATAGAGTGTATAAGTTTCATGATATCGAGGTCAATATTTCGTTCGTTATAAATGCTGTTATTTTTATGATTTTTACATTTAAAAAAAATCAATACATGTAAACCATAGGAGGCGAATTTAAAATAATTGATTTTCGCGATATTTACAAATAAAAATTATTAAATTACACTTAATAAAATAATAAGAACACAGTTAAAATTATACAATTATAATAAGTTACATTTTTTTGACTCTGGAGTGTATTTTTGTTTGAGAGGTTAAAGATAAAATACACTTTATGGCACATTGAGACTTAACAGTTACAGAACAATTGAATAACATTTATAATATATAATAATCCTTGTCATTGTTCAATATTACATTCCCAACGCTCAAACTTAGTGATGAACCATTTATCCAGAGAAGGGAATGAGCGTCTTATATGCCGATGAAGTTGTACAAATCATGATCAAAAACTGCCTCGTTTGTGTAGTGGCTAGCTTATATTGCTGCAGATTCAAAGGTTCTGGGATCAAAGTGCGACAATAAAAACTTATGGGGTTTTTGCTGTGAGAAAATTGATGTAATAAATCTGCGCTAATTTATTATTGATTACTTAATTAAAATTAATGTTGTTTCATTAATACATTAAATTCAATATAACATATCTGATAAAAAAATATTTCGTATACACACGAGTTAGAAAAATGCAAAACTTAAACCAAAAAAGCCCTTTCACGACAGATATCTTAAAATAACGTCTACGATGACTTTTACAATTTCGCTACAACAGCCAAGGGGGAAATTCAATACATTGTAGGCCTTCCTTTTAGCTCTCTTACGAATAAAAGTAAGAACATACGAATGCCATTCCGTTTCAAAGAATCCATTTGTATCTAGCCTTAAGTGCCGGATAAACTCAAAAAGGATTGTAACACAAACCAACTTGCTATTTGGTAATATTTTGTAGCTTTATTCATAAAGTGAAGATTTACTATTGTTACATATTGTTCTGTTATATATTATGCTATAGTTCTTTTTTGATAGTTTGCTTTTTTAAATATACCTTCGGGTCTATAAGAAAAAAAAAAAAAAATTGTTGTTCGTGTTTTATGTCTATGACTATGCTATTGATAACACGTTACTTTGAGTACTAGCCTTTAGTTAGTTAGGTGTGTAAGCGAGGATGAAGAAATATTATTCGCAAAATCAAATAAAAATGTACTTTATTCAACTGCCATACTCGGGTGACACCTCCCGCCTCGCTAGCCCGTGCATATACTTACGGAAACCGTCATCTTCGGTAAGCACCTGTATCAGTCTATACGTATGCGTTCCGGTTCTTCAGTACCCGGTACCCAGCGATTCAAGGGAGGGGGTAGCCTCTGCAACTAGGCCTGCTAATGGGGATCCCAGTTCCTTTTTATATCTGTGAATTTGGGCTCGTTGGGCTCGAGCTCTCACTCGCCTCACCTCCCCGGTTCCTGAATGGATGCCACTAGCCCTGGCTTGCACCTAGAACTGGTCTACTTCTGCGAGCACTTCTGCCTGGAGTTTCCAGGGGCCATCGCTCGCGAGAAGTGTCACCGGAGGTCACGACATCGGACCGTAACCACCTATAGCCCTCGCTGCTAAGCGCTTTTTCGGTCTCCGCAGAAGGGTATAGGCACAAGAGACATAAGTCATAATTTCGAGAATGCTCAGTCCCTCATTATAAAAGTGACTTTAATAAAAAATAATAGCTTACAAATTTATGTTAAATATTAAAATCTTCGTATTAATATTTTTTTTTCTAATTTACATAAATGTGAGTTTTAATTTCATGTTAGTCCCTTGAGAAATGAATAAGCATTGTTAATTAGTATCTTGCGAAATACAAATAAATTGTTCACATTTTATAAAAAGCGTACATGCGGGCGCAGTACAATATGAAACAAAGGAAGGTTTAATAATGTACGTGGCGAGAGATAGCCTCACTTCTAAGCTCGTGTTCACCCTCGCTGATCACATACGATTCGTTCGAAAATGAACTCAGATCTTACACACATTTCGGATAAGCTTGTAAATTATAAAATATAATTCAATTGTGTTGCTGTCCATTGTTATTATGTTTAAATATATTATATAAATAATAAAAACACATTTAATTTTCCCAAACCTACCAGGGTGGTGACGCATTGGTGATTTAACAGACGATTAATATTTCTTACAGCGTACTTACCATCAGGTGGCGCTTATAGACTTGGAGATACTGACACAAATATTCCGGTCATTTGTACCAGTATGGCGACTCTACAGGGGTGTAATTACGTAATGACGAAAAGGAAAATGATGGTCATAGCGCTGGTACCGGTGGCCCAATCGCGTGGGCGTTAATCGAACATGTCGGATAAATTACGGAAGTCAAACGATTTGTTCCACAAAAAATCTTGTAGCTTCTGATAGTCGATGAAAAAAGAAGGAGGCGGTAATGCCATACTTCTCCGGTGTGACTTACGGCCCGCCATATCGACGAGAATATGTAAATTTAAAAATAATAATTCAACCATTTGTACAGGCTAATTTTTGCACAGATAATCATCGTCGAGTCATTGTCGAAAATCACCATACCATACTTTTCCGACGGTTCCAAATGGTCGCCATACTGCCGCAAATGTGTTATATCATAAGATAAGATTGTGTTTGATATAGATTTGTTGCTTTCTTCTTTTTTTTTTGTAATTTTAATATATATATATATTTTTCTCATTGTTTTCTTATAGTCATTAGTTAATGTTTAATTTCCTTTTGTTTTTATTTTTTGTATTTTTGCAATGTATGTTTGTCCTGAATAAATGTTTTCTTATTCTTATTCTATTTTTTTTTTGTCGCTGGTACAAACACCGAAAAATTTGTGTCAGTATCTCCTGGTCCAATAACCCCGTCCGTCAACCTGTTTTATAAATTAAACATAGATTTATCTATTGTATCTATTTATTGTCTATCTCTGCATTATTTCTAATTCTTTGACACTATGAAGAAACTCTTGACAGAAAAACTCAACGACCTTGCATCTGAGATCCTAGCGAAGTTAACAAATCCTACTAGAGCACCGAGGTAGTTATTACATGCCATTAGCATATTGTATTAAATAAGCCCTAAATAAGCCATGTCCAATTGTCGAAAGCCGGAATGTTTACTACACTGAACGTTGCCCATTGTTCGCAGTTTATACGAAATTGCCTTAATTTTACCTAAAACGGCTGGTAATAACAATTACACATGTGCATGAAGTTATGAATGCTTTTGTACGTAACATATTATTTTATTTTTGTCTTTTGCATGCAAGATTATTTTTGAGAACCCTAAAAATATTTAGAGGTATTTGACCTTCACAACCAACCCCGTGGACGGCCGGAGACCAAAGTGGAAAATGAAGAAAAAAGTGGATACTGTACGATAATCGGAAGCGCTCGTCGCAATGGCTGAACCCTGGAGACCCAGCCAAATCCTGCCCTAAACGAAAATTGACTCAGAAAAAGTTACTTGTGAGTGTTTGGTGGATTAGCGCCGGTGTCGTTCACTACAGCTTTCTAAAATCTGGACAAACGATTACGGCAGATATCTATTGTCAGCAACTGCAAACCATGAAGGATGAACTAGCTGCTAAACAACCGAGATTGGTCAAGCACTCTAGGCCACTGCTGCTTCACGACAACGCAAGACCACACACTGCACAACAAACAACCACTAAGTTAGATGACCTATAATTAGAATGTCTGCGACATCCACCGTACTCCCCGGACCTTGCTCCAACAGATTACCATTTTTTCTGGAATTTGGACAACTTCTTACAAGGAAAAAAAATCAACTCCGATGCGACAGTCCAAACCACCATCAAAGAGCTTATTTATTCTCGCCCCCATGGTTTTTGTAGTAAAGGGATCAATGAACTACCTATGAGATGGCAAAAGTGCATAGATAACAACGGTGCACTTGTACTTTGATTAACTAAATATATTTTAGAAAAAAAAATTGACTTTATATTCCTCCCGTAAAAAACGCCAATTTCATATGTAAGGACCTAACATAATAATCGATATTAACTTATATTTACATACCTTGTATTTTTTTTGTTTGAAATAAAAAAATGATGGGCTCGTTTAAGTGAATAATATGGGGTTTTCCAATAGGGACGCTTGAACTTTGACAGCTGATTGCGGCCATGTTGTTTGAGTGACAGCTGTCAAATGCAGTGTGTTATATTTATTCCGTCCTCCCAAACCACCATGGCAGGTTACAGTGTCGAGCAGCACGTGCAAATCATAAAATTGTTTTATGAAAATGGGTCTTCAGTTCGAGCAACGTTCCGCGCACTTCGCCCGTTTTACGGTCGCGATGATCGTCCTGCCGAGTCGACTATCCGTCGATTGGTGGACAAATTCGAGTCAACCGGGTCAGTTAACAATCAGCCGGTTCCCGTGCGTCAACGTAACGCGAGATCTGCCGAGAATATCGCCGCTGTGCGCGACAGTGTCCTCGAAAACCCGCGGCAGTCAATTCCGCGTCGCGCACAGGAACTCGGCCTTTCGCAGACGACAACTTGGCGAATTTTGCGTTGTGACTTGAGCCTGCACCCGTACAAGATCCAGCTGACCCAAGAGCTCAAGGTTAATGACCATAGACAGCGCGGAGGCGACGTGAACTGGCCACCGAGATCGTGCGATTTGACCCCGCTGGACTTTTTCATGTGGGGTTTTCTTAAGTCGCAGGTCTATGCCAACAAGCTGCAAACCACCGATGCCCTCAAAGTCAACATACGCCACGCCATCGATCAAATACAGCCCGATTTGTGCGCCAGAGTCATCGAAAATTGGACCTTTCGTGTGCGCGCCACCAACCGAAGCCGTGGCGGCCATTTGAATGATGTCATATTCCATACATAATGGGGTCAATAGACCTTCCAAATAAAAAAAAATTTTGCAAATATCTCTCCTACATGTATTTTTTTTGCATTTCAAAGATCAAGCGCCCTTAATGGAAAACCCTATACATCTAATTTCATACTTCTTAATGTACAGTCATTAAACTAAAGGCGTTTTGTCGGGTTAATATTTTAACCATACTGAGATCAGAGGCAGGATCAAGTAATTTATCTGTGTTCAGACGCGGGTATAACTTCAAGCTATTGAGTATTACTGTTTGGCGGTAGAGTACGTGATGTGTGGGTAGTGTATACCCAGACTTGCACAAAGCACTACCTAACCAAGTAAACACTCACAAGATTCGTTTAGATTCTCTTCTATTTTAACTAATATTGTATTACAAATGTATTCAAGTTATTTCAACTATATTTGAATAGTTTAAACTACGAAATACCGTTCTACGCAAGCGTTTGTGGGAAGTTTTGTGTTTCATACGTCTTTCTGAAGTGCGGTTGAATGTCGTAAACTTGGAATGTACAAAGTTTGGGATATGTAACTTGCCATGTTTTAATTGTATCTGCGTGAAGGTTAGGTTAACATTAAAAATCACCATATTGTAATAGAAGGAATTCATTATAAAATTTTAATTGATAAAACCGGACTAGTTCGAGTTTTACTCGCGTGGAGAGAGTGCAGTATGATGATAATTTTACCTAACATTTTTTTTTAATCTGAATAATTTGTTCCTCTAACAAACTTATTATTATAGCTGTTGAAAACATTATCATTTCAATTGCAAATGTACGTTGCGCACAATATTGAATTTATTATTATAAGATATTAAATATGATTGTCTGTAATCTAAAGAAAATGATTATTTTTTATTTTTTCACAACAAGCATTTTGCCCATTGCAAAAATTTTCTTTTAATTATCCATTTCAATTGTTTACCAAATTTGAACTTAATCGAACCCATGGTCCGATGAAGTTGAAATTTATAGGATGGGATACAGACAGAACATGGGTTATGATATAATAATTAATTTTTTCTTACGGATGTACGCAACCTAAAAAGCGTCTCTAAAAGTACCAGTAATGCATTATTATATTGTAATAATATACATAAATATGCATTTGTTAGCAAGCTAGTAACAAGTTTTTAAAGCTTATATTTTAAGCGTCGGCATACTGTGTAGTCATTTAATTTGCATAAATCTCTCAACTAACAATAAAGCTGTTCTAATGTATAGTAATATGTAGGACCGGGCTACGTCATTTCCATCGTCATGAAGATTATACATATGATAGAAAAGCCAAATATGTAGTTTACATATAATAGTTGGTCCTTCTTACCGGATTTTAACCACTAGATAATATAGTGGTTAAAATCCCACTTTAATTCAATTCCCGTTTTGAATATGGTATATGAGACATGCTCATTATTGCATGGGAAAGTATTAAGAGGTTTTAGCTTTTGTATAAAGGTTCCCGACGATTCTAATTAGATTTGATTTTTTCACATGGATAATAAAATCGATTTAATATCAAAAAGATCTAATATATTTTCGTCATTGTGCCTTTGTCATTTATTGTACTCATTTTAAATGGTTGATGCTAAAATACGATGTTATAATATTCAAGTGGGTACATTTAAATTTTAGAAAACTTGTATTCAAACATCGCGCAAATAAAAAAAAACAATTTATAATGTAAAAGCAAATTATTTGGTTTCTTCTCATAAACGGCTCACGGAACTTCGGTCAGGTTCGATCATCTTCATCACAGATTGAACAGATGGTATAATCTGTATATATCTTGAAAATAATTGCATAGGGAGTTCTTAGTGGCAGTTAAATCAAATGATTATTCGTGCCTTTTGAATCATGACTGGACTAAGCTCTATATGAATCCATAGGACCAAAATCCATTAATCCATTTTGTATTGCATGTACATTTATGTATGTTCCCCTCGTATTAAAAATATATCAGTTGAAGAAAAAACACATTGATTACAAAAACATTTTATTTTGCACTTGTGTGTATTTGTTAAATGGATTTTAATGAAACCGGATATGTATCTATTCGTTATTCAAACATCAATTACTTTTTGTCTGTTTTTACCATATAAGTAGGCTTACGCTAACAGTCCAAGTAACAATATTGATTATTTTAATAGAAATAGTCAAAATATTGTATAAACAGGAAGTAAAGATAAACTTATGACACAAAGTTTCCGACTCCGCAAAGTTTATGCATCCTGAGGTATTCGATTATTTACAATCTCTGTCGCTTTATAAGTTTAAAGTTTATATTAAGAAATAGTAAATAGACAAAGTATTACGTACCAGAAATAAGACAGAACTCATTGTAATATTAAGGGCTCTATAACGTTTCTTACTATGGCCGTAATAGAAACGTGTCCGACAAAAAAATATTCTTTGCACTGGAAAGTATTAGACTATGCCCACGAGACCGTCCCGTCATCGATCAACACCATCGCGTGCTATGCACGGACCGTCAGTAATTGTCGACGAGAATATTTTGAATTTGAATCAATATGCTCCAGTGAGCATAGTAGAGTGTATCGTATTGCTTTCCGATCCTGATATAGTGGACAGACACCTTATGGATGGAGTAGACAGACACGTTAATGGTTAAATAATAATTACGAATTTAATTCGATTAAAATATGTTATGAACGTGATGACATAATAAAAAAAACTAAAAAAGGTAAAAAATTATCTTGTTCATAAACGTAGTAGAAACTCTTTTTACACAGTTATAATATAAAAATGATGATTTCTTATTTTTAATGCTGTATGCATACTTATATTTATATATTTTTAAAGACCGGCAACGCACCTGCAAGCCCTCGGGTGTTGCAGATGTCCATGGGCGGTAGTAATTACTTTCCATCAGGTGAGCCTCCTGCTCGTTTGCCCCCTCGTACATAAAAAAAATTCGAACTGAACAGTAACAAAGTCGAATTTTTAAATAAAGAATAAATTAATTCGTTCATATTCATATACATAACATGAACAGAGACTTAAGAAATAATGTAGGTATATTTTGTTACGTAATTGTCATATTAACTAAAAGAATAATTCAGTACAGACTTCCAACCACTCAATTTCTACTTAAAATAGCGTTGAGTCACGCAACATTAGATGAGAAGTGCACTTAAAACTTAGTTACGAGTTCGAGTCTCAGTTAAAGCGATCGAATAATGAGGGCCTGTGGTCAAACTTCGTGTACCGACAATAAAAGCAAAACTTTGCAGTTTCGTCTTGATAAATTGGGGTAATTGAGTATATTTAGGACTATTCACTTAATTGTAACAAGCATATATTATGTAAATAGCCGTATAAAATTGAATAAATAAAAAATAAGAGGGAAATATATTTATCTTTGCTGCTGAATTAATTAAGCATAGATAATTATATATTAAGATGCATACATATGTATGTGTGGGGTTTCACTGGTATATCTATATATATAAAAATCTCACACACAGTCACAGTTTTAGTGTTTATACTCCTCCGAAACGGCTTGACCGATTTTGATGAAATTTTATGTGTATTATGAAGGTCTGAGAATAGGCTTATAACTAATTTTTATATCCCTAAGTGTTAAGGGTGGCTCACCCCAAAACATTCTTTTTTCATTTTTTGGACAAATTCATTTATTTTTATTTTTGTATTATGTGGCATTAAAAAATACATACGACCCTAAATTTTCACCTTTTTACCATCAACCCTTATTTTTTAATAGTGATATTAGTAATTCAATCATTTTCACCCTCGGTCGATAACTGGATTAATTAACACTTGATCAGTTTTCCCTATCTATGTCTATTGGTGTCACGTTCGCTTGGAGGACAACGCTTTTTTGTTACATGACAATTTCTGCCAGGTCACTCTACTTTGCAGTAGTAAAAGAACTTTGTTCCAATAAATGAAAAAATATGTAGAGCATGTTGTACTTTACTTTATGCATTATTATGATATGCCCTGTACCGAACACACATACACTGTACTGTATGGGCGAATGTCTTCTTCTTGATTAAAAAATGCACGGGATAAAATCCTTATCCTTACGAAGTCGGGACGGGCAGCTAGTAAAAATGTATTCACACACAAACGGTTTCTGATTTGCATTAATTATATAGAATTATTGTAGTGCAATTCCAACAAATAACATTTTCATATAACTTTATGCATTTAAACAGTGTATTTGGAAGCACTTAGAAGGTTAACATTAACATAATTTGGACTGCATTTTCCCAAAAGAAAAAAAAAACATTTCTCGTGGATAAATCTGGTAGTAGGGCTTTGTGCAATCTCGTCTGGGTAGGTACCACCCACTCATTAGATATTTTACCGCAAAATAGCAGTACTTGGTACTGTTGTGTTCCGGTTTGAAAGGTGAGTGAGCCAGTCTATATACTGGCACAAGGGATATAACATCTTAGTTCCCAAGGTTGGTGGCGCATTGGCGATGTAAGCGATGGTTAACATTTCTTACAGTGCTAATGTCTATGAGCATTGGTGACCACTTACCATCAGGTGGCCCATTTGCTCGTCCGCCTACATATACTATAAAAAAAATCTGTCTATTGATGAAAACGGAATAAACATTGTTATCGTAGTTTCTGTGATTAGTAAAGAAATATTATATACACACAGACAGACGTAGCGGGGAACTTTTAAATAATAACATATAATAAATTCAAGTCTGAGTGTGTGACAGATTAATGTACTAAAGGTTAAGTGACGACAGGGATTGATTTCTGAGTTATAGGGATATACTTAAAGTGAAATTTTATCGCACTAACATTACAAGGGATAGAAAGAGATGGCAAATTAGCTTAGACAAGTGACAGGCGGTATTGTGTTTTCATTGTCACTATTTGAAGAGCGGCAAGATTGGTTTGAAACAATTATGTTTCTACGAAGACAATAAGACAATACGTAATTAATTACTGTGTGTTTTTGTATTGTTTTCTTTTGAAGATACAAGTTTTATTATGTTTGAGAGTGTTAGTTATGTTTGTTTTCGAAAGAAATGTGTTGTTTTAGGGATAAAATAAATAGTGAATAAATCGTAAGATATTGACGTAAACTAAATCTATAAAACTAAACTATTAAATATTTGTATTGTTGTAACATATACAGCGGTGGTAATATAATTAGAAACACTTCTTATGAATAAAGAAAGTATAACGTCAACGTACAAATGTTCGTAAAAAATATACACATTCAATAATTAATAATCATGCAATAATATAGCCACTCAAATAAAAAACTCATCAAATGCATAAAACCGCATGATAACCAGTTTGGATTCCGACCTGGATTGTCCTCGGAAAGTGCTATACTTTGTGTTAAGCATGCTGTCACGTACTATACTAGGCGTAAGACTCCAGTTTATGCATGTTTTCTTGACATGTCGAAGGCATTTGATCTGGTTTCGTACGACATCTTATGGCGTAAAATGAACGAGATTGGCATACCTTCAGAACTGACCAATATCTTTAAATTCTGGTATGGAAATCAGGTCAATAATGTCCGATGGGCAGGAGCATTGTCACGTCCATATGGGTTGGAGTGTGGAGTGAGGCAGGGAGGATTGAGCTCGCCAACACTCTTTAACCTTTATGTAAACGATTTAATCGCCGAGCTTAGCAGCACCAGGATCGGCTGTTACATAGACGGTATTTGTGTCAATAACATTAGCTATGCCGATGACATGGTGCTGTTGAGTGCGTCTATTTGTGGTCTTAGAAAACTGATGGCCAAATGTGAGGATTATGTGGGAGGTCATGGTCTTAACTATAATGCAAAGAAAAGTGTAGTGATGGTTTTTGAGGCCGGAGGTAAAGTGCCAAGTAGTGTACCACCTGTAATGCTCAATGGTACAGCACTGCAAAGGGTTTCCCAATTTAAATATCTTGGTCATATATTGACCTCAGACCTCAAAGACGACGCTGATATTGAAAGAGAACGGAGGGCTTTGTCACTGAGAGCGAACATGCTGGCTCGCAGGTTTACGCGCTGTTCGGAGAGCGTTAAGGGCACGTTGTTCAGAGCATATTGTATGAATTTCTACACGTGCAACCTGTGGGCCAAGTATTCGCAAAAGTCGTACAACGCTATTCGTGTGCAATATAATAATGCTTTCAGGGTGCTGATGGGGCTGCCCCGATTTTGTAGCGCATCAGGGATGTTCGCGGAGGCACACGTGGACTGTTTTTATACTACTATGCGTAAAAGATGTGGAGCCCTGGTGCGCAGAGTGCGGGGCAGTACCAACAGCATCTTGAAACTAATCGCGAGCAGGCTGGACTGCACATATGTGGGTCACTGCTGCGCTATTTCTAATGGAATGGCGCAGAGGTGACTCACATATCTTAGATTCATATTTTTTATTTTTTTTTATTTTTTTAAGATAGCCTTAGGTTAAGTACTAACATAGACATTTAAGTTTTGTATTACTAACAAAAATGAGTCAATGATACTTGATGATGAAATAAATAATAATAATAATAAAAGATAAAACATATCTTACTTTTAATTACAAAATGAGTCTTACACATGTAGGAGTTTATTTTCTGTTACTGGCCACTTGGACGCCAAATTAGAAACATTTAAAAAAAGGATCCATAGCTCGTTCTTTTTTTTAAATTGGAGAATAACATTTCTTTTCTATTATTTTGGCGGCAATTCAAAATTTAATCTGAATTTTATTTTGTTCAAAATGGGCAAAAATTAAAATAGTGACGCGTCAACTAGGCAAATCATTGTTAATTTACATATAGATTATAAGTGGGCGTTGACTGCCTCGTTGGTCTAGTGGCTAGATATAAGGCCGCAGACCCGGTGGTCCTGGCTTCAATTCCCAGGTCCGGCTAATAAATAGTTATTGGGTTTTTCTGTCAGAAAATTCTCAGTAGCAGCCCGAAGTCTGGAAGTTGGAAGTGTGTACAATCCCGTGCCTCGGAAAAGCACGTAAAGCCGTTGGTCCTGCGCCTGAACTCTTTCCGGTCGTGTCGGGTTGCTGTCCCATCGGATTATGAGAGCTAGGGAATAGAGAGTGCACCTGCGTTTGCGCACACACTTGTGCACTATAATATCTCCTGCGCAGTTGGCTAATCTCTCTTGGGATTGGCCGCCGTGGCCGTATTCGGTCTGGAGGACATTATTATAAGTGGGCGTACAGAAGAATAGCCGAGCATATAAATTGTTCTGCTAAGAAAGTTTTTAATGCAATTGATCATTATAAAACACATGGAACTGTTGAAAATTTTCTTAGAAAGCCAAGCTAAGAAAATTCTCTCCCAGAGAAGATACGCTAATCGTTCGTGTTGCTAAAAAAGACCCAAGTAAAGGCTCCAACCAGATTAAAAATAAAGTTTTTTCGCCTGATGACCCGAGAAACATCTCGTCAAGACTGATACGCCGAAGATTAGTGGAAGCTAAATTGTTTGGAAGAATCTCTCGAAAGGTACCGCTTCTTACCAAGCAACACCAAGAGAAGCGATTATTATTCGCTAAAAAATATGTTAATTGGAAGGTACGAGAATGGAAAAAAGTGTTATTTTCAGATGAAACAAAAATAAATATGGTAAATTCCGATGGAAAGCGCTATGTTAGACGCCCTGTAAACAATGCTTTTAATTATAAATACACAAGGAGTATAGTCAAGCACGATGGCGCTACAATGGATCAATGGCAATACAAAAATATCTTAGAGCACACAATGATTCCCTACTCGGACGATCATTTGCCTATAACCTGGATCTTTCAGCATGACAATGACCCTAAACACACGGCCAATAGTGTCAAATGTTTCCTTAGCGAACAGCGTATATCCGTTTTAGACTGGCCAGCAAATAGTCCGGATTTAAACTCGATAGAAAATCTCTGGTATATTGTTAAAAATCAAGTCTCGAACAAACGTAACACCAGTTAAAACGAACTATATGAAGCATTTGTTGAAGCATGGAATTCAATCCCCCTAGAAAAATGTATGAAATTGATTGAATCAATGCCACGTCGTTGCAGTGCTGTTATTGAAAATAAGGGATACGCCCCTAGATATTAATTATAATTATTGGTAGGCTGTGGATAGTATCTATTTCGTAAATAACAATACCAATTACTAGTACTTAAAAAAATATTGTTTTTTATATTTTTTGTTGTTGTTTCTAATTAGTTGACCATTTTTGTTCATACCTTAAAACTGATTTAAATGTTTGTCCGTAATGTAATATTGAAACTGCACTTGTGTAATGGGATTTATATTGTTTTTCTAATAAATGATAAATCGTTGAACATATTGTTGTCCTATTTATTGTTTAATTTCAAAATAAAAACGATTGCGGTGAAGTATCTTACATAATGTCAAGGACCGTTGGTAGTGTTTCTAATTATACGATCACCACTGTATATAATAATTTAGAGACAAGATTTATAAAAAGTAGACTTTTTCGTGTTGGTGTTTTAATTAACTGGAAAAAAAAAATTGTTCGATGCTCTGTGCAACCTACCCGTTATCTTTTTTTATGCAGCCAAAAACCTAGAAGGAAATGGTTTATATGGGATGCTATCCGTACCACACTACCTACCTGGTATGAACAACAACACATTAGTTATTCAAACAATAACCGCGTGTTTTTGTTTCGTATTTTATTCGAAATTGCTCTGTAAAATGATATAATATAATATTTTACATGATAAAAAAATGACAAAAAAGAAACAACCCGCTAAGTTTCTTTCGCCGGTTCTTCTGAAATTTTGAATTTTGTTCCATAATATATCTGTAAAATATTTGGCTGCCTACAAATGGTATGATCAAAAAAATGGCATGCCCATAAAATCATTTTCGTTTACGTAGTTATTAGAAACTGACATATTACAATTATTATATCTTACAATATTACAAGCAAAGTATATCAATCATAATTAGCATTATTGTTTTTAGAGATTACGTCAAAAATATTGGCAAACATCTTCAAATTCGTTAAACACTAAAATTGAAAATTATTAGTTGTGCCTATTTTATTTTTAACGTGTGAAATATTTACGGTCGCTCCTGTATCTGCCTTTGTTCCTCCCCGCTTTATGTAAAGTAAAAGTGATAAGGAAAATCGATGTTTAGATTTGCTCACCCAGCCGTTATTTTTTATTCCCGCGAACGCTATCTGATCTTTATACGTTTTAACCGAAGGAAAGACATAAAGAATAATATTTACAGCTTTCACCAAATATTTTATCTTTCTGTGGAAATTTTTTTGATCAGAATGTTTAATTTTATCATTTAGAAAGGCGTCTTGAATCCTTCATATCTTGATATTTGTGCTTTTTGAAATATTTTTATTTTTAACGCAATATAACAACTTGGTATTGATGTTATTACACGAAGTTATCAAAAAATATACTACATTGTTTATCACTATGAGAAAAAATTTTATTTTTTTTCAATTAATCTTCATGCACTGTAGTTGATGATTAAAAAACATGACGTAACATTTTATTAATTTTTCTACGTGTATCGAGCGAAATATCGCCAGGTGTTGAATGATGCCGCTTTAGCGCGGTTGTTCAATTATGCAGGTATTTGTGAAATATTTGCTAGAATATTTCGATAAAGGCACGTTCAAATTGAACACGTCGATAGAACTTATTATATTGATTAGTCTTATACTTATTTTATTATAAACTAACATTGTCAAAGTAATTGTTGTAATGTTGTTTGAGATATATTTTTGCCATAAAAATGTTTTACATTAGAAATAAGAGTTACTTTTTTTTCAAATATTATAGATGTATTAGTTTGGAGTCTGTAGAAAGAACTGCTAAAAGTGTCATTGTATAAAACACGTATTGGAGTAGCGTGGTAGATTAACACTCTGTTAGCTATGATTTTTTTTTGTATTGTATAGGTAGGCGGACTTACATATGGGCCACCTGATGGTAAGTGGTCACCAACGCCCATAGATAATTCACCGCCTGGCTGGACGCGCTCCAAATATCCTCAAATAGTCAACTTACCATAAATGTACCAGGTATAAAAAAGAAATGTTCCGTCTAACTATAAATTAATGAATACAATACAATTTTTACTTTTCTATTTTAATATTGAAATTAACAGTAAAAAATAGTTCAAATACGCTTATATTATTTGTATATGCTATTAGTATTTACATAAATTTCAATCATTATTGACCTCATTAGTTACTACAATTATTTTTACTTTCAACGATTCCATTATATTAATATTAATATGTCGGTGTCGCAAAGTCATGATGTCTATCCACTACGCAACGCGCCTACAGAATTTTTCACTTCAAAAATATTGATATATAATAATAAAATTAATATAGAACAATAAAAATATATTTATTATAATTTTATTAGATTTAATTTCAATTCAATTTTATCTAGATATGTAGATAACTATATTTGGTAAGCCTACCTATATAATAAAAAAAATATATATCACAGTATGAAACACGCCTAAGTCTCTGGCAGCTGTGATCGTTATATTGAAAATGACGTAGCAAAATGTACATACTCGTAGCTTACATGTTTTTTATTCCATGGAATTTGTTTTTAATTTTCGTTTGTGTTTTTTTGTTATTATTACTTGATTACATCATCAAAAAAATAAAGGTGATATTCGTATTGTATTTTTATATGTAGCAACTCTTGGCGTGCATTGAAGTTAAGACCGACTCGTATGCCGTGACGGTAAACGGTATGACGGTCTCTTATGTCGTCATGCCCCCTCTCCGCCGCCATTCTCTACTCTAGTACGTGTGCGTGGCGTGTATACTATACACTTCGATGTTATATATTACTAGCGTTTTGCCTGTGGTTTCACCCGCGTAGTTATGGTTCCAGTGGAAATACGGGGACAAAATGTAGCCTATGTTACTTCCTGGTAATGCAGCTTTCAATTGGTGAAATAATTTTTAAAATCGGCTTAGAGTTTTCCGCGTGAAAGCGTAACACACAAACAAACTTACATTTAAATTTATAATATTAGTTAGGATAAAAAGCAAAATATAAAAACTTGTTTTTATTTATTAGTTTGCTTCAATTATAAAATCGTACAATATCCATCACTTTCGATGTTTATATCTGCCGGGTGACTTGTGACGGCCAAATTTTCTTTCTATATACAATTATTTACATTCTTATTTCAAAAATAATCATATGGTAATGTAATAGGAAATTGTGTCAATCTGCCGCAAAGGCAACCCTACACGATGTTAGTTTATCGTAAGCTCGATGGGAACTTCGCAGTTATAACATCAGCACCGACGTATTTTGTTGTTATTTGAGAATCTTGAACATTATTCAATATATCTGGTTTATTATTTAGTCATCAATTCAGTGCGACCGCGAATTTAGAGGATGCGTCACATTGTCTTATACTTTAAAAATTTGAAGGAATTTTGCTAAGTTTTTTTAAGAACTAGTGATTTTTATTTAATTAAAACAAATATATAAAATAAATGGTGCATATAACACGATAATTTAAGACTACAGTTGAGGTAAAAACTTTTACTTGTAACGGAGAGAAACAAAAAAAAATTCTTGAAACAAAGTTAATTTATTATAAAACTTAATTTGTCAAACCTTCATATATCATTTTCAGTGATAATAAGGTACTACAGAATTTTAACCAATCAAACTATAATAAACAGAATAAAAAATAGCTTAAAAATAATCTCAAATGTGATAGACTAATATCAGATAATTAACTATTTCAATTTAAAAAAAAAAAAAACATCAAACTATTATATTATTATATAACTAGCTTTCACACGTGTCTTCGTCTACGTGTAAGGGAGAGAGGAAGACGTGCTGTGTATCTCGTGTCCCTTTCTGTACTGTTCAAACTGGAACGCAACTCGCTGTTTTGCAGTAGAATGTCTGATGTGTGGGTGGTACCTACCAGACGAGCTTGCACAAAGCTTTATCACCAAGTAAAGGATACCAGGTTGTTCTCCTGAGTGATTTCAATAACAGTAACTGTTCTCAACGAAGAATAGCCATATGCGCAGGAGATATTATAGTGCTTAGATGTGTGCGTAAGCACAGGTACACTACTCCATTTCCTCTCTTCTCATCATCCAATGGGAACGGCAATCTGATACGATCGGGGATAGCCTTTGCGTACTTTTTAAGGCACGGAAGTGTTAATACTGCTAACTACCTAACATCTGTCTACTACTGAGAATTTTTGGATAGAAATATTTAATTACTTTTTATAGGCCCGAGGGGTTTGATCCCAAGACCTTGAGTTCTGCAGCCATATAAGTTAACTAACTGGACCAGCGAACTACAGATATTCAAGGGTATGTGAATGTTGTATCACAATAAATTATAAAATGTAAAGTATCTTTAATCTTTGATACCATAAACCAATTAAATTGTGTTCTATTCAGTAGGACATTTTGACGGGATTGTTGACATATTGACTAAGTCTGCTCCGCTAGTTGTGCGCGAGTGACAGCGACGTTGACTAATCGCCCCACTCGACTGCTAGGGAAAATTATTTAAATAGCTTTACAACGCGGAATATTAGGTTTCCTTAGCCTCAACAAAATGCTTGAAAGTATTTTGAGAAACAGATTTCACTGGATTTTATTAAAAAGTAGTTTTTTTTTTCTGTAAGTTTTCCACGAAGTCCAGTTAATAACACGTTTAAAATGAAAATTATATTCTTAAAATTATTAAGATTTACGCTTTTACGATAAAAATACAATTGATAAACTAATATAATACAACAAAATCAATTAACCAAAACGGAACTAGGCGACTTAAATATATTCTTTGCCAATACAAAACACGGCTAACAACATATAATGTGAGGTATCTATCAACTTATTGTTCACTCGTTCGAATGAACGGTCAAAGACAATGTATATGTAAATTTCTCAACGGAAAAATTTAATATAAAAATGTTATCTCCCTGGGTTTCTTCTAGCTACTTCTAGACATATGTTTGTAGGCACAGGGGCAGACATTTTCTTTATATAAAAAATCACACCAAACTTCCGAAGCACACAATTAATTCGTATTATTACAGTTTGATTACTATAATAATATATTATTTACTTTAATTACCACACACTTACAACAAATATTAGGATTACGATGCAGCATGTGCAACGGGCAACTGCTGTCGAACGAAAAGGCTCTGCTTTGTCGAGCGCTGCATTTTATAGGGTTTTAGTAGTGGCGGTTGACAGTTGCACGTGCTCCTTTAACACAAAGTTAGCGGCGTCGTCATGTTCATAAAATTATGGTGCCATTATTTTGTATTAAACATTTATTGGTATCTTACCTACTTCCAATTTTATACATCTCGACGCATTCACTACTAAATCTTTACTACCAAACAGCAATAGTTAGTATTGTTGTATTTCGGTTTGAAGAGTGAGTGAGGCAGTGTAACTTAAGGGACATAATATATTAGCTCCCAAGGCGGCACATTGGCATTTCAAGGAATGGTTAATATTTTTTAAAGTATATATAACTTACCATCAGCTCAGGCCCAGTGGCCCAGTGAGTTAATATCGGCTCAGAATCAGAGAAGATACCCAGCGAATATCCATGTGAAACCTTAGTTTTTCACCCTTAATCAGGAAATAATAAAAGCAAGGAAGATGCTCTTCATAGCAACGTACTTCGACAAATAACGCAGACATTAAATACCACAGATTTATCGAAATCATCGCAGATAATTTGTTGCAAATACAAGGAAAAAATCTGCTGAATCGATAAGCTTCTTCTTTTTGAACAAAATTTTGCCTCCAAGTCACTTTTATTAGAACAAATCTGACTGAGAAGTCAATGCTAGTAAGATATATCTGCGATTTCTCACACGGTATGCTGATGCGGACCCCGTCTTCAGGTTGATACGTTCATTATATATGTATGAACTCATTCCATTATCGGAATACCTACATAAATACAAAAATATTGATATTTAATTGTAAAATGTCCTATGTACACAGAAAATCAAATTAAACTCTATTCAAGAAGGTCTTACAGGTTAAATTAAAATTAAAGTCACAACCGGCTTGGTATATATATTTTAATGAGAAGGTCCAATATATATTTGGTATTTACTATTTTCCATTAATTAAATAACATAGTTATGTAGATTATATATATTATTCATCATTTGTCCTGCTTGAAAATAAACTCATACTATGATATTTTTTTCTTTATTATAGTTCGGTGAACGGGCAGATAGTTTGTTTGTTTGTTGATGGTTGCACTGTTAGAAATATTAACCTTTTTTCACATCACTAAATTTGGGCATTAAGATGTTATGTTCCTTGTGTCTGCGGTTGTTATGCGCCTTGTAACAGTGGCTCACTCACCCTTCCAACTGGAACACAACAATACTAAGCACTGTTAATAGTAGTAGTATAATAAGCTGTTTTGCGGTAGAATAGGAGTATGAGATGGGTACCAATCTAGACGGGCTTGCACAAAGCTACCACCTACCACCATTAAGATTTATTTATAAATGTTTTGATGACGTATTATGTAAGTTTGTCAATTAATAAAGCAAAATTATTGCAAGTATAGCTTGTACTTTTAAGAGCTTTATATCACAGTTTATTCGTTACATTAAATCGCTATCGCGTGTCATTTTGTTTAAGTAGAAACAAAATGTTGATATATTTTTTTATTTTGAACTTCGTGTGGACATTGATTGATCACACCCAGTCGACTGTCAGGGGATTTAATTCAGATCGCTTAACAACTTGGAAATATTTAGCTTATTGACTGTTTTGAAATGAATATTTAATTAATAGTTATTGTACATCAGTTATAATTGAATGAGTGATTTGCGAGTTCATGCGTTTTTTTTAAATAGAATAGTTACAATCATGTGCCCTATATACGGCATTGTAAGTGCTCTCCATCGCCTATGAACCGCCAACCACCAGGAACTAAGATATATGTCCCTTGTGCTTATAGTTAAACTGGCTTACTCAACCTTTAAACCGGAACACATTAATATAAAATATTGCCGTCTAATCGTAGACTATGTGAGAAGTGGGTGATACTACCCAGACGGGTTAGCTCTTCCTAATTAAATAATAAGTAACCATAAGTTTTCACATTAAAGTGAATTTACAATTCGACAACGTAGAGATTTCCGTTTACTATCTTCTCTTTTCTCTATTCTCTTTGATCCTCTCTCTCCTGATTATTTGAAAGGGAAATTCAAATTTCTGTGTGATAATCACAACCGTCAGCTACGTTCTCAGGATTCTTACCTTCTTTCTGTCCCTATTCATACTTCTGGTTTCGTTTCTAACTCTTACTCCGTTCAAGCTGTCCGATTATGGAACAAAGTACCCGAGCATATTAGAAAAGCAGCCTCTAAATTTATCTTTAAGACTCGTCTACGTGAGCACATATTGTCAGAGGGTTCCTAAGCCCCTTGTTCTCATGTCATCTATATAATGCAATAATAATAGTGCATATAATGCACTATTATTATTTACATGTTTTTAATATAGTAATTATAAATTGATATTTATTTTGTAGACACTGTGCATATGTATGTATATGTTTATTTATTCTATAGTTTTATATATAAGTACGTGTAGTGTTGTGTAGTGTTATTTATTAATTACCGCCTTCGTTGATTTCTGGTTGACCTAAAGGTTGACTCGCAGAGAATGCCTCCAGGCATTAAGTCCGCCTTTTGTCCCATGTATTCTGTGGTGGTCAATAAAGCTTTTAAATAAATAAATAAAGTACATTACGTTACGTTTTATATTGGGACGCTTTTGAATTACGCTTCGTACATAATTCTACCACGCGAAAGCTAAATGAGTCGTTTTTTGAATATGGAAATGATTGAATGATATGTATAAATATAATTTATCTGATAAAATTTTGTTTTGAACAAATTATTAAATGCTCGTGGTATTACTTCTATTAGGTTTTATTCGTTTAGGTCATTGTTGATCTGAAGATCGATTGTAAATATTTTTATTGAACGGCAAGCGAATACTTACTTATTCGAAGTTCCGTTAGTGGAAGACAAACTTTGCGTAAACTTTTTTTCTCTAGTTAACTCAAGTTCCCAGTGCTCGAGGCAGTTTCCTTTACCTTTATATATTTATACTCTGTAGGAGTTATTTACGTTTGCTATCGATCTTCTGTATTTACGTAAAGATTGGAAAATAAACTATATTTTATAAGGAATGAATATATTTTATAAGGTTTTTCAATACTCGGTGGTAGAGCTTTGTGGAAGCTCGTCTGGGTAGCTACCACCCGCTCATCAGATATTCTACCGCAAAACAGCAGTACTTAGTATTGTTGTGTTCCGGTTTGAAGGGTGAGTGAGCCAGTGTAATTACAGGCACAAGGGACATAGCATCTTAGTTCCCAAGGTTGGTGGCGCATTGGCGATGTAAGCGATGGTTGATGGTTAACATTTCTTACAATGCCATTGTCTATGGGCGTTGGTGATCACTTACCATCAGGTGGCCCACACGCTCGTCCGCCTCCCTATATAATAAAAACTTTTATACATTAGTCAACATAACAAAGGTCAAAAAGGTTTAAGGGGTTATTGTTATAATGACTAATATATTAGTGGAATTTTGACAACTATTGAAATGTTATAGAAGCAGCCCTTTAATTGCAATAAAACACTCACATTATTGTAGCATTCGTTATTGTGTTTGTGTGTGTCACTATTTATATTAGGTTAGGTTAGGTGCCCCCAAGATGAGCTCCGCTGAGCCATAAGCGGAGCTTAAATCGCATGATCCCACTGTCTCTGATCCGTGTCGAGGACAGACATCGTTGTGGTTTTAATGGGTACAAATCCCACATAACCCGGTTTCCACAAAGGGCTGGGCTGAAGGTATCACTACGTCAAAAAAAGATTCGGTTTAAAAAAAAGGAAGGTTTTTTCTATAAAGAGATTTTCAATAGAAAATCGGACTTTGGAAGCGGACAGTATTACAATTCCGTGTTTCAGAAAACATAACACGCTTTATCTGTAACTGATCACTCTCGAATGTGTTGGATTATTGGTATCGGATGATAGAGATAGAGTAGGGGAATACAGCGGGCAGCTGTGTTTACGTACACATTTGTATATTGTAATATTTCCGCCAGAGATAGTTAGTGTTGAATATCGTACACGTTCGCCGAAATTTACACATTATAACTCGCACATTTTAGAGAGGTTTTCTCACTCATCAGATATTCTACCGCTAAAAAGCAGTACTTGGTATTGTTGTGTTCCGGTTTGAATGCTGAGTGAGCCAGTTTAATTACAGGCACAAGGAACATAATATCTTATTTCCCAAGGTTGGTGGCGCATTGGCGTTGTAATGGCTAATGTCTTTGGGCGTTGGTGACCACTTGACATCAGGTGCCCCATATGCTCGTTCAGCTATACTATAAAAATAAGGTTTATATAATAATACAATTTTTTATATAAAAATGTTTAGTGTGATGCCTTTTGGGTAGCAACTGCTTAAAGGATATAACATAAATTACTTTCCTAGTAAGGACACAAATGATTCAAGTAGCTGGGAATGATGTGTCAACCCTCGCCGGCAAAGCAATTTGTCGCGGTCACGATTTGTGGTCCCTGCTTTTCGCTTCGTAATCAATGACAACCCTACTTCTGAAATTAACAGCCTTAAATATGGCTATTCAATGTAATTTTATATTGTTACTGTCAGTGCAAACTCATGTGTAAAATAATTAGCAGAAAGCATAAAAAAATAATATTGCCTTATATTTTATATTGTATATATATTATATAATACTTTGAATCAATACATTAATAAATAAAAAGAAAACGTATTTCGAAGTTTAAAATTGGAACTTTATTTTTACTTACTACGTCTTGTATTGACAGTAACTTATGACATAACTTTTTGCTTATATATGTATATATAATTGTTTTAATATGTAATGATTATCACTTATGAATACTGAGATTAAGCAATCATTCGGCCTAACTAGGTATTTTCAGTATTTCTTTCAACTTGTATAGTTTCCTCATAATGTTTTCTTTTTGAATATGAATTTGAATCTGCGACAGTTACGATACATCTATAAATTGAGTCAACCATGTTAGATTCATTAAGTAAGCGAAAATAAAGATACGTGACAGAATTGAAAGTTTTTGAATAAGTTTACATATTATATACGTAGAATTAATTTTGATAAACTTTAAATTTTGGTACTCATAGAGGTTAAAACAATTCTCTTTCTAGAACAATGTTTTTTTAATGATTAATATGTGGCCTACATTACTGCAACTGGTAATAGAATAATTTATACTCTTTGACATGACATAGGCCATTGTATTCGTTTAAGCTTAGTATATTCCGTTGGGCGTTTGCCAAGGGCTAACCCGTAACGATATACGTTTTTGTGAGTGTAACTTGTCAAAATTTAAGCGGCGCGCTTTTGAACTGCGACCTTATATATTTTATCTATGACAGATTTTATGAGTTGTTATTTAAAGAATCATAATAATATTCGTCATTGTACGTTACAAAGATATAAATATTAATATTGTCAAGTAACAATATCTTCTAGATATCCTTGAGAATTCAAAAAAAAAATTAATATTAATTTAAATTTTGTTAAACGAAATAAACAAAATGTATTTAAATATTTTAATAGTTCTTATTAATTTATACTTTGAACTCAAAATTTTAATATGTAAGTTACGAGATAAGCATAGTCAGGGACTCCTGAGACTTGTCCTGATAAGCAGAAGGTTCAATCAAGCAGTACAGGCCATTTAAAGCTTCATTAAACTTGGACTTTGTTTGATTGAATTCTTTAAGTAAGGACGTATAGCTTTTTAAAAGATATTATTTAAAAAAAAACCGTAGATAATAGAAGTATAATTAAAAGTTTATATTAGCAAACTTTTTATTTGTAACAGGTAGGCGCTATATGAAATATTAACAGTTGTTAATATTTCATATAGCGCCAATATATATGAGTGACGATGACCACTTAACATCTGATGGCCCATTTCCAGTCCTTACGTCATTAAACGGCCACCAATCTTGGGAACGCAAAAGTTACTTTCCATCTTCGCGTGGCTGACTCATCCTTCAAACTGATCACATCAATGCTATTTAGCGGTAAAATAAATGTGGGTACATACCCAAACGAGCACGCAGAAAGCTCCATCAGCAAGAACAAGAGTCTAAGGGAATGTCCTTTTATAATCGATTAGCAATTAAGGGATAAAAACCAACCAATTAAAAAAGTCGTTGGGATACCTAAACTTGTGATATATAGAGATAGCTACCAAGTTTACATGTTATATTAAAGCATTACAATTTATAACTCTTGCTGGAGTTTGACGTTGAAATAATCTTCATTACGCCTCTATCTAGCCTCAAAGGCTTGGCGAGTTTCGTGATTCTGTGGTAATTAAATCCACCACAAACGAGTACCCGTAGGAAAGTTGAATAAACTTTAGAAATCTTTACTTTTAGATGTCAAACCATGATGTTTTTAATATTCGAATTTGATAGATAAGATTTTCTTGAATTTTCGGTTTCGTTGTAGGGTTATCAGCAGGTCTGCCTCGGTGGGTACCACCTACTTGTCAATACCTGCATCATTAAAAATTAATATTTTTTATTGCTGTGACCCAATTTAAAGGTCGAGCGAGCCAGTGTAATTACAGGTCCAAGATAAATATTAGGTAGTAGCAATGTTTATGAGTGAAGGTCACCATAATATTATGAAAAAATCAGAGATGAGTTTTTTCCAGTTTACTTTCTTAGAAATAGCTTTGTATGAAGTGGCTTATTTCCTCGTTTTCTTAGTTGTACTTTTCTTGAAAAAAAAAGTTTACCAGCGATCTTTACAAAAGGGGATAACCAAGTTTGAACACCATTAACTTCACTTTCTGAGTACGCGTGCTTTCGCCTTACGCTCTTTAATGTAGTTTTAGTAAACTTTAAATGTAAGCAATATGCTGATGAAAAATAAAATGTTTGTATAACATATAATGAGTTTTTTGTTTAAAATATAAATATATTTTTAAAATATATTTCATTATATCATATACATCTATATGAAAATATCCTCTCAGCTTAAACATAGCCCCAACCCGGACAAATTGAAATAATTCTGTCGCAATTTAACGGCATGATTTATGACACTGACCTTCCTATCTTAAGTCTGCTACCGGTTTTTTTTTGACAGAAAAATCTAACGACTTTTACTAGCCCGACCGGGGTATTAATCAGGACCTCAAGCTATCCAGCCTTATGAAGTAACTTAACCAACGAGGTAGTATAGAATTGGGGTTTATTACCCTCGGTAGCGAGAGGTCTCCGCCTACAATGGCCGCCAGGGTATGGCGCTGAGGTCCCCATGCGGCATACTCAATCAGGGTGTGACGCGCCGTGTCCGAAGGCGCGCCGCACTTGTGACAGGAGGGTGTCACCTTCCGCCTCGCTATCCGATGTAGATACCTACCGAAGCAACCGTGCCCGGTAAGTACCTGCGTCAGCCTAAATGAGAGTGTGCCGTGTCTTCGTTCGACCCAGTGACTCAAATGGGGACGGATCGCCTCCACTGTCGCCAGGCCTGCCGAGGGGGACCGCAGGTCCTCCTCCCACCTGCGAATCAAGGCTCGCTGGGTTAGAGCCCTGACTCGCTCCACCTCCACCAATCCTGGACAGACGCCACTCGACTTCGGAAGTCTACCGGTTCCAACCGGAACCGGTACACTTCCGCAAGCACTTCCGTCTGGAGTTCCCAGGGCGGATCGCTCGCGAGAAGTATTGCCGCCGTCCACGACACCGTACGGTAACCCCGTATCGCTCTCACCGCTATGACCCTCTGCGGTCTCCGTAGAAGGGCCTACGAATATTTGCTTAGAATAACTGATGTATTGAATATGATTATTATTTGTATGTGTCATAAACACGCAAAGCTACATATATTAACTTTTTTCTAATTTAACTATTACATATTTTTACTTAAATACAAATTCGATGTATACTCTTATAAAATATATTATTAAATGAGATTTATGCCTCTGTTTATGATCAAGGAGATGTGCGACCGAGTTTGGCTCTAATAAAAATTAAAATGTTGCGTTCCAGGATATAGATCAAAAAGTTTAACATTATTTAAATAAATAAAATATATATATCAGAAATCTTTTGCATTTTAAATAAAACTTAATGTAGCAATTTTGAAGAATCGTCTGCTACCATTTTCTGTCACAAATTTAATAGTAAGACGAAGACGATAGTAGTTTTACGTTAAGCCTGCAAACGGTTCGGCACATAAAACTTATACAAGCCATGTTTAATGTTGAAATAGTACTTTACAAGCCGCTGAAGTCTGTGAACTCGTGATCCTACTAAATAAATAAACAGGTACTGAAAACGTTGGCTATACGTAATTCAATCAACAGAGCAAAAGTAGAGTAATACATATACCGGTAGAATATAAAACTCCCAAATAGAGATAGAATTTAAGTAATGCTATTTTTATGGAACATTTTTGTAATTGTTCATTCATTCAATTATACAATAGACAATCTTCAGTTGTTTTTTAGCTATTATTTTTCGCCAAAAATATGAAATACTATTGCAATTATATTTAAAAGCTAAATTGACACAATTTATTTCATTATCTGGTAAAATTGTATGAGTTGTATTGTACATATAATGCAACTCTACGTCGTCCGAAAAACTTGACACGCTCACGAGAGAATGTCAAATGTCACCTTAAGGTCGAATTTAACGTGTCTCCGTTATAAGAGGATTTATCAGGATTTTGATGACTTACTAGTAGAAAAGATTAGTTGTTGTTCCTCTTGGTAAAATTAAATATATTTCAATAGTATTAAAAATAAGATACGATTAACCTTAATAGCTTTCAGTATTTGAATTTTCCTTGTTTCTTAAAAAATAACTTTGTTAGGTTTTGATAAGTTTTCATTATATTAATATTTTTTATCCAATAATATGCAACTTGATTAAATGCTTAAAGTGATAATAAATTTGATCTCACAGAGAGTGTAAGTAGCGCTTAAAACTTAATGTTGATCTTTTATATTATTGAATGAACGGATTTGTATAATGTTGATTAATATATAAGCTAAATACTAGAATAACATTTGGATAACATATCCTTAAATATATTATTAATAATAATTAAATTAATGTCCTCTTTGCGAAGCGTACCTCATTAATTGAAAGAAACATTTTTGAAAGATTTTTCACTCGATCAAAAGATATCACTCGCTCTAGTAGACTAATATGGCAAATTTTATATAAACTTGCCTACTAAGCCAAATTACTAGGTCAGACGTCATAAGTTTTAATCTAGCTTTAAATCAGGAAGGAAATTGTAAAGCATCGCATCGCTTCATCTAATGCCCTTTTTGTACAACTTTTAAATTTCAAGTTTAAATGAGTACACATAATTTTGTCGTTAAATTTTAAAACATCCTACAGTTTTAGGTACTAGTTTCATTTTTGAAATGAAACAAACATTCTCAAAGAGAAACTTTTAGTGAAACACATATATGATAATTTTTCAGTTCATACGGAACTTAAGAGTAGGAACGAATAATAAATAATAAACGAATGAACTACGAATAAATAAATGAAAGATTATTTTTGTTCGAGCTTTGAACTATGAGATAAAAAATATAGAATTAAAAAAATTACGGAAAACAATTCATTGATAAAAAGATAGCAAAATAAGCATAATTTTAAGTGACGGTGTTGACGTAATGTATGACCACGGGACCGAATTTCGTGCAAGGGAACTAGTAATTTGCAGCCATACAAGCTAGCCATCAGATTAACTAGTGTACGTTCTCTACGAACCAAGAGACAATTGGTAATTGGGGCACGTAATGATTAATTATTATATCATTGAACTAACTACCTATCCCGGCCTCGTACGGGTCGAATAAAGGTGTACATAAAATGTTTACATCGTAATATTATGCATATAACTGTATTATATTTTACGCGGGTACGTCAGTAAAACTCTCATAGTCAGTCGACATGTTTTATCCGACACCTTCAACAATCATCGTCATATTTCACACAAACCGTTAATTTTTTATACACTAAACCAAACTTGTAAATCATTCCGTCCATTCGTGGAATCCGCATGAAGTTCGGTAATTTTTTAGATTATCACGTTCAGACAGACAGACAAACAGACGCTGCGGGGGCGCTTTGTTTTATAAGACATTGATATAAGTTTTTTTTTTTTTTAAATAATCTCTACAGGCTGTCCATATTTAACTTAATTGATCAATCAACTTTACTTTTTGATTCAAAAGAATAAAAAAAAAAAACTAATAATAAATATACATTTCTAGCATTAATTCTAATTGCCTTTGTCGTGATAGAACACTACATCGTGTTCACCACCGCATTAGAAATTTGCGCCGTAAGAAATACTAATCATTCCTTACATGACCAATGCATCACCAACCTTGGGAACTAAGATGTTATGTCACTTATACATGTAGTTACACTGGACCCTTCAGCTGGAACATAACAATACAATGTATTGCTGTTTGTTTGGTAGAATGTATGACGAGTGGGTGATATTTACCCAGACGGGTTTTGCATACATGCTTGCATACATTACACCCGTAACAATTACGAACGATAAATAAACCTGCATAAAATCAAATGAAATTATTCATTTATAAATGGACTGTAAGAAATACATTACACCGACCATATATCCATATAAAATATAGTTTTTATAAAGTATAAAAGTAAACTGTATATTAAAAAACTCGGTAACATTTCTTACCATCGCGGATCACGTTCGCAATAAAATGATATATTGGTTTAGAAATTCGAGCTACCGGACTGTTAGGTTCAGATTTATTCTAAGATTTTTATATTCCATAATAGAGAACAATTTTATCAAAAGGAGAATTTGTTTTATTCATCATCAATTCTGCAGCGATCATTATTTAGTTAATAAATATTTTATTTCACTAATAAATATAATGTTATTTTGCTTCAGTAATTAAGATCAGCAATGGATTAACAGACTACAAAAGGTACAATGTTATAAATTTTTTGAAAATAAGAAATTTAAATTAAATTTAAACTTATTGTATATAAAATGTTTTTCATATTTTAAATATAGCTGTATATTTTTTTATTCAATAAATATTTCAATTGTTAAAAATCGAACGTTAAATATTTTACTGCTATTACTAAATGTGGGAAGAATTCGTTTTATTTTTTTTTATTTCGAGCTCATTTTTACAATTTAACCGATATATATATATATATAGATTTACTAATAAATATTAGAATAATGCACCGTAGTATTCGTTGTTCACGTATTCTATATGGATTTAAGTCATTGTAGACTTTAAAATCTCATTAGAAAGATATACAGACTGAAGTTCAGTCTAAAGATTGTAATTACTCCATTGCAGACTCGTTAAAGCAGCTCTTACATTTTATGAACGAGAACAGAACAGCTGTTACTATATATAAAAGGCTTAAACAGACGTCTTTCAAATTAATTCTTATTTAATATTACATATGATCAAAGTTTAATCATTTAGGATATAATCATATAGAGGTATATAACAGTAAATATTTTAGATCATTTAAATATCTGTAATAAAATGAACGCGTAAATATTACTACAGATACTAAAGATAAAGAGAACTATAAAACGTTTTCGTCTTTACGTGTTATCTTAAGCATGAGCTTAAGGGAATAAGTAGGCTCTTTTCTGGAAGGTTCCCAAGTCATAGCAGTTCGGAAATACAGCGAATCAGCTTTCGCCAGCGGATTGTGAGGTACAACAGAGGCGTTGTTGTGGATGGAAATTTGAGCTTGGTTACGTTGAATGTGGTAACGTATATATGTATATACATTACCAATTATTTATCAAAATAGTTTTATTCATATCGACTTTTTAACCACGCTATTAAGCATTTTATAAAAAAATACTTCTTATACATGTGTCAATAAAGACGGGCTCGGGTAATGTGGCAATATTGAGATTAACTTATTGCTTACAATATTGCCTAAGGGTATCAATGCTATATATGTACTTACAATTTACATACTATTATATAATATTAAAAAGTTACCTTTATATATTTAAATATAGGGAGGCGGACGTTCAACCGAAACCACATGATGGTATATAGCCCATAATATAACGTCATAAGAACTATTAAGTATTCCTTACATCGTTAATGGTATTAATGTCAACCAACCGTGGTAACTAAGATCCCTTGTGCCTAAAGTTTCCGAAACTTCGGACCAGAATATTGCTGTTTGGCGGTAGAATAAATAATGAGCGGGTGGTACCCACCATAGGTCCTACCACCAACTGAAACCTATTATAATAGTTATAATATTACAATGATGTAGTCTACCAATGTAGATAATAATAAAGCGCGATAAATTTCTATCAAGTCATCTGCTATATGGATGCATTCTATGTTTTTACTCAAGTTACGCTTCGCCCAACGATTTTATCTTCATACACAATAAAACCGTTTAATATAAAATTATGTTTTTACTTAATTTTTTATTTTCAAGTTTTTAGTTTTTCATTTTGTTACTCTTCCACTTGGCCTTTTATTTGATACCCATTATATCGAAACAAATATGAAATTAGAAATATTGAAACAAATATTAGATCTGGTATTCTATGCTGGCGGCCATCTTAGATTTTAAATTTGTCTACTTCTTTCATTTGATACCCATACTGAAAGCTTTGTGAAAAAATATGTACTTTATCTGCCATTTTGTAGGCGGCCATATTGGATTTTTTTAATAATGAACTCTATTCTACTAGTCAAGCCTTTTCACTCGGTACCCATATTGAGTTAGTTGTGAAAAAATATGTAATCCGCCATTTTGTAGTGGCTGCCATTTTGGATTTACAATGATACAGAATATATTAAATTGTATTGTCATTAGAACTAAAGGTGTGTACCAAATATCAGATCAATCTGTTAACAGGAAGGGGGTCAAATTTCAATCACTAAATTTGACCCAAGCCAACAAACAGGGCAAGCTAAATAAAACCGTTTAATATATACTAAAAGTAGCTTATTTAATTACATTAAGTCAATCATTATTCAAACCGATTTTACTACGATATTTATATATAAATAATTTATAAAGTACTGCCGAATACAAAGAGTAAAAAGAGAAAGAGATTCGCATTTAATGATTTTTCAATATAGTGTTATATGTTTCAATATACAAATCGGAAAAAATGCGTCTACCATTTATTTTTTTGCTTTTGCCGGCGAGATTCCAATCTCAAATTACATGCTGTCTAAAAAGACTGACATATTTTTCTTGAAATGTCGAGTTGAAAAGGCTTTGTACGTCAAAGTATCAAGAGTATTGCGAAGTAGTAGTGCGAGTAGGACCTATTTGTATGATTATAACAATATGTGTATTATATTGTATGTATCAGCCTGTAAATGTCCCACTGCTGGGCTTAGATTTCTTCTCCAGTTTTGGAGAAGGTATAGCGCTTATTTCGCCACTCTGTTCCAATGTTAACTGGTAAACATGACATTTTTTTATTAACGACACATGTAGGTTACCTCGCGATATTTTTACCGAGCACGAGATAAATTTTTAAATACAAAATTAGCCCATGAAAAACAAGTGAAGCTTGCCTAGGCTTGAACCCGCAATCATTGGTTAAGATTTACGATTTCTAAGCACTAGGCTTCGGCTTATATTATTAATAATAATAATATCCTGGGACATTATTCACACAAGACCATCAGATCCCAAACTAAGCAAAGCTCATACTATGGACAACTGATATACTACATATACTACTTTTCTTTTGTAAATACATACTTATATAGATAGATAATAAGGAAAGGCCAACATCTACCAACCACGCCAACCGGTATAATACACATGGACTTAACTTTTTAATAAGTTTAAATAATTATTCTTTCAAGTTTTTGTTTTGCAGGGTACTTGATTGTAGCTGGGGATAATCTTAAGTCTGCAAGAGAATTATTTTAAATTTTACATTCATTGTATATTTATAAGAGAGTTAATTGAAAACGTATAAATTTGTTTATAATATTAACTTTTTGTAATGTTATGAATTGTTCTTTAGTTGACTTTTTGAACTTTTAAACGCCATTTTTGCGATTAGGATATATTCTAATCGATCAGCATTAAATTTTTTTTCGAAATACTCTGTATAAATTTGGTAGTCTAGATAATTTTAATTAAATAAAATCAAAGTTTAAAATTAAAAATTTACGGTCAACACAAAATCTATTTCTTTAATTAACTTTTAATTAATGTTGTCGTTAAATATTATCTGTACAATGAAACGCCAAACACCATTTGCTTCAGATAATTCAAAGATAATCCGTTAAAGGAAATAAAACAAATTAATTAATTATTAATTAATTAATCCCACAAATACAATTACTCGTCCTTGGCTTGTGTTTTTCAAGTGTATGAAGGCCAAGGAAGCGAAGCTGTTACCAACCTCTCTTTGCATTCGTATACTTTTTAGTTAGCTTTCGCGAGTTTATCAGACATTCAAAAGAAAGGTTTAATATATTGCAGACAACAGTATCCTAACTGATTTTGACCACGGCGGTTTTCTCGAGAGCGATTAGCCAATAACGCGCGTCATATCTGTTTTCCGTGGTACGAGACAGAAAGAGGAACTCGATGAGTTTTTTATTGATCCGACCTGGGTTTCGAATCCTGGAAATCGATCCAGGCGAATTTACATACTAGCTAAGCCAATGAGCCAATTTAATATAGGAGTATACTTATATATTTCTATATTTAACTGAAACCTGAGCCGAAAATCGCATATCAAATTAAATGCTCGCTGTAATTTTTTAACTCATTAAAATCTTTAACATAATGAAGGAAGTCAACAGGTCCATTAGTATAATTTCTATGTAAATATCGTAATAGCAGTTTGTTATAATTTTTATGATAATTAAACGTATTTACAATACGAAGTTTACTTTTACAATCTTTTTAATTAAAATGGAAGGTCATGCTCCGAGCCACGTCTAGTGCACGGTGATGCGAGACTCACAAATATTTAAAGTCAGTCAGTCATTAAAAGTGAAGTGTTGTTATTGTAATACATATAAAGGAATCCACCTGGTTTTCAGGGGTTATATATAACATCAAATAATATATTTTTTTAAACTAGTTTTTTATGAAATAGGAAGGCGGACTCGCAAATAGGCTGGCAATTGACAATGTAAGAAATATTATCCGTTTCATACATTGCCAATACGCCAACCTTGGGAGCTAAATTGTGTCTGTAGTAACAATTGCTCACTCATCGTTCAAACGGGAACACAATGCTAAATATTGCCGTTGGACGGTAGATTATCTAATGATAGGTAGGTGGTAATTACCTACCACCAAGTTACTTGTCTAAGTTTAAATGTACGATTTATTTTCATTACTGTCTTAATCTTTAAGCTTTGTATAGTAATTGCCTACTATTTCTTTATTTCAATGTGTGTACTGGATATATGAAAATTTATTTGTTCCTTATAAATTATTTATTCTACTTCGTTTTGTTTGATTTGGTAAGTGTTCTTTTTTCTTTTTAATTTCTTCATTGCGTTATAAACTTTCATTTATATGTTAATTCGTTTTATATTCTTTAAAATTGTAATATTTATTATTAAAGGATAATAAAATATTTATATAACTGTATAGTTTTGTCTCATCGTAATTAAAGCACTTGTTTTTTATGAGAAATAAATTCTTTAAGCTACAAATACTGAACAGTGCTTTATTGAAATCGTTACACATCAAGTTGACTTTAATCAACATTCGAGATTAAAATATTTGAGTGTGAAAATGAAATTATATAAAGAAAGATAATGAATGAATAAATTCATTGTTAAACGCAATTGTCGTTTTCCTTGTAATAGTTTTAAGAGATTTCGTTGTAAAAGCCGTTCGTTAGTAGTCGCTTCAGAGGTTCTGTGTGCCTCGTTGTGACGTACCCTCAATATCGAACAGCTCGATAGTCTATTGTATGCCTCGAGGCTTTGCTGCGGAGAAATGTTAAGATAAAATACTCAGAGACCTAAATTGGTTGACTTCTGTACGTTCATTCAATAATGTTATTTGTTAGAATATATTTATTTATAAACATATTATTATACTCGGCTATATAACTATACTTTTTTATATCATAAAGAGAAAAATTTTGTTTGTTAATCTATATACTCTGAAACTACTGAACCGATTTTAATATTTTTTTCATCATTAGAAAGATTATTTATGCAGAAGTAACCCAGGCTATATTTTATTTTAGTAACTACCTACCCACGCGTGCAATAATCTATACTAATATATAAAGCTGAAGACTTTGTTTGTTTGATCCGGCTAATCTCAGGAACTACTGATTCGAATTTAAAAATTACTTTTGTGTTGGATAGTTCTTTTATCGAGGAAGGCTCTAGGCTTATTTTTATTTATTATATTTTTATTCATTATACGCGGGTGAAACCGCGGGTCGCAGCTAGTGGTCTATATAAAAGTGGTATGTATTCATTCATTATTTTAGTATTCTTCTTCTTCGTGTCACTCTTGTCAGAGCGGTCGTGGTCGTCATGTAGTGTTACGAAATTATTTAATTAATTATTTTAGTATAGTGAATGTTTTACGTTGTACACGTTCATCTTCAATATTTGTTGTCATATTTCAGACAATTTTCGAAAAAACCTTAATGAATTATACAACAGTAAGGTTTACTTCCTTATTAATCACTCCGTCCATTAGTTAAAACCGTATGAAAATCCGTTAGTTCGTTTTTGACATCCATACAGATGCGGGCGAGAACTGTTTTATAATATACATATGTTTTGCCCGCGGATTCACCCGCGTAGTTCCCATTTCTGTATGAATACGGGGAAAAAATGTAGCCTATGTTACTCGCTGACAATGTAGCTTTCCATTGGTGTAAGAATTTTAAAATCGGCTTAGTGGTTTAGGCGTGACAACCTATAATAAAATATATAGTGATTATAAGATTTCAGTTTGAAAAAATATAATTTATAAAGCAAGTCAAAGAAAATGCACTACCGAGCAGCTTATATACCGAGCTATTTAAACTCGTATCTATTCTTATAATAATCAGATAGTTAAGTATATTTTCAAAATAATATGTCATTTAATAACATTCTTAAATTTTATTCAATTTCAAGAAGCGAGGGTAATAGTACCTTATAAGTCGATTCTAACCGCTCGTAATCAAGTTATCGAGAAGGTAAGCCAATAATGCCTCGGTTACTGCTAAATGCAGCTCTTACTATAATGGCTCAATTATATGCCGATAAATTTCAAGCTCTTGAAAATGTATGCCAAGAATTAAGCTCAAGTCACAAATATTTGGTTTTCAAAATTGTTTTTTTCTATATAATTAACCATGTTAATATATTATAACGTCACAATAATATTATTTTTGCCACAGGCTCGAACAGATTATTTATCGACAAATTTTCATGGACTATCTGAAACCTAAACACTAATTTCCATAAAGTATCTAAAATTATAAGATTATATATGGTGTGTCTTTGTTGTCGCTCAGTCATTTAGTAAGTGTTTAATTAAGTAGTCATAATATACTTTACATAAGTGTAGTGGTTAACCTATAAAACAAAGTCTGATACCTTTACTAATATCACGATAGCTTGTGAAATAAACCGAATGATCTTGGTTACATAACGATTTCTTATCTTAAAGGAGTAAAGAACAGTTCATTATAAAGTTCTCTAATCTCCTTTCTACACAGCCTTCTAAGAGAAAAGTAATTAAAGTTAACCCTTTGTGTGAACTTGAAGTGAGCCCGGCTTTTTAATAGCCGCAAAGTCGTTCGACGGCTTTTTGGAAGGTATTCAATTCTACACGAGGAATCGAAGTATTGGGTGCTATTCAAATAAAATCTTGCGTTCAACCGCTATCCCGTTTCCGTTCCATTGAGTCAGGATTTAAAGTATGTGAACGACTTTAAATCTCATTTTTTTTTTTAATAATATTGTTCTAACTGAAATCTGATATAATGGTAGTTTTGAAGTTAGGCATTGTTGTGATATGTAAAAATAATGTTCACAGTATAAAAGAAATAGAAGACGAATAGACAAACACAACGATTATTCGGTGGTGCCTATAAGCATTGGTACTTCAGCGATTGAACAAAATCGCGTCGTACTGCGTTTTCAAAATTGGCTGATTGTGATTGGTGAACTTAGAACCCAACGTTGTCGGCGGGTTGACGTTCTAATTAGGTCTGCAGTCCAACGTTACAGTGTATGTTATGTGATATATACTTACGTACTCACAAGTTTTTTTTTATTTATAGTGGATTTTCTATATTATGTGTTAATATTGAGTAGTTCTTTAAATAATAAAAATATTGTTACTTAGTTTTCTTAGAATAGGTGGAATAAGTTTTTGCTTTCCTATTGAAGTTCTCCAAACAGATTATCAGCCATGGCGACCAATTTTGTAGCCTTTCCTTCAACCTTCATCCTATGGTAATCCGATACAACCGAATAGATCAAACAGGACTAACAGCCTTACATGCTTTTCGTTCCACTGGAATGTACATTGTCTAATAACTAGAGGCCAATACTGAGAATTACTTGACAGATTATTATTTTCCCAACTAAACTAAATTAAAAAATAAAATAAAATACCCATTAAAATAAAAATAAAAACACTCCGTCTATAAGATTGTACCCAAGACGCTAGCACTATTGCCTCTCTGCACCGCTAGACTCAGCCTTTGGGCTAAATAAGCGCCAGCTCATGGTTCACCAGAAGTGTGGACCAGTTTCTTGGAGAGGTCTTTTATATTTTTTTTAGTATCAGATGACCATGGACCTAATGTTTCAAAACCCAGCCCCGCAAATTCATATTCGTTTGATAATAATGAATAGTTGCGACGCTTGAGTATTTGAGCAGCTTCAGCGGTTGCACTGGACTTGCGAGACGTATTCTTAATATGAGATACTGCCAGTGTATCTACGCAAGTTGCATCTCACACAAGAACACGTCCCATCGACCATGGCACTAATGTTGCTCCATCAGGTCTCTTGCCATCATCTCTGCATAAACCATTCGGTTCTAATGTAGCAGGAATCGATGCTGTGGCCACAGCCCGACGGAGTATGTCATCCATGGCGATATGCACGGGTATTTAATGGGTATTTTAATTTATTTATTAATCTAGTTTAGTTTTAGACTATAGTAATAAATATGTTATATAAATTTAATATTAGATAAGTTTTATAAAATATAAAAATTGTATTTATTTTCCCAACACGAAATTGGATTTGGAGACCTCGGGAACAGCTTTTTATTATAGCCACTGGACCAATATTCCCATTACGACTACATTCACCTATCACTGATCTTGTCGTGTAAATGAAACCTAATATTTACGTACAAAACTACAATTCCTAGCCTGTCAAGATAAGCGCGGTTTATGCATTGCGGTAAAATTTATTACTGTTGTTGGAACCTCTTTTTTGGGCTTACGCTTGAGAATTACGAGCCCCATATACAGAACATAAATAAGTAGACTATCTTTTAATACTAGAATAAATTATAAAATGGGCTACGTGCTTGTGTCGTATAAAATAATGAACACATTAATTCAATTTTTTAACCTCCGACGCAAAACAAGTCATATTATAAGTTTGACGTGTGTGTCTGTATCTCTGTTTGTCTGTCTACATGAGATCGTAGCTCTCCAACGGAAGAACCGATATTCGTTTAGGTGCTTTTGTTTGAAGATTTCTTAGTCGTGAGTGTTTTAGGCTATGTTTGAAGAAATTGATTCGGCCGTTTAAGAGTTATGGGATCCACCCCCCATAACTCTGAACGAGAGGGGATGAATAAACGAAAGTAAGCTATTATATCCGAGTGGGGTATCAAAGGGTTTGATTTGTGCATTACAAAATTGGCTGTTTGAAGCGGCGAGGAGGGTCGTTATGGGGGAAGTGTAGAATTTACTGAATTCTGCGAACATACCCGATTTGGGTATCACATGAAAGGGTTTGATTTGTGTTTTACAAAAATTAACATTAAGTACATTAGGTATAGTAGGTACAATTATATATGTAAGTAGATATATAGTTTGGTATTAAGCGGTCCCCCGACACGACAAAGTTCTAATTTAAATAATTATATTGTCTTGTATTATAAATTTTAATATAATGTATTGGGTAATAGGCTCAGTGGTAAGAATCATTCACAGGCTGTTACTATAATGTATTGGGTCAAGATGTTTATAGAAACCTTACTATTAATTTTTGATTGTTAATACAACTTGAGACCATCTATAATACTTCTATATCAATCCTCCTCCTAGTTTAGGTACTCTCCTAGTTCAGATTTCAGAGTTTTATAAGTTTTGTGTTTTTCCTAAAACCTATGGTATATGTAAAAATGTTAAAACTGTGTTTTTTTTTATAAGAGGCAATAAAGATTTTAATTTATTAATTTATTTTATTAATAAATGCACCGTGTTATGAGAGAATTTTCTATGATTTTGTACATTGCACAAAATAAGTACACATTTACACTTTTATCTGCCTATTTTATAAAAAAAATCTACCACTAAAAACTATTGTCTTGTATTGACTACTTTTATTTCGTGATAATTATCATTTATAAGGTCAATAATTTTTTTTTATTATTTGTATAAAAAAAACGTGTTGACACGATACACTGTGAATGTAAATAACGAACACTGGAAATGTACATAACGTACACTTGTAATCGATGTACATATCAGAAGTTGTTTTTTTTATGTTGTGTAAGCCATCATTTAATATGTATATTGTTAGTGTAATTATTAAATAAACAAATAAATATGTAGGCACAGGCGTTACCAGGGCCCCATCGCCGTGAAATAGCTAAGTTGTGGATTCTTCATACAATAGAAATGCTAACGCCGGATTTTCATTATGTATTGAGCTGAGAGCTGTTTGTTAACACACGTTTTAATATTTGTGTAAACTAAATAGTTATTAATTAAATAAGGTTTTTTTTTAAAAAGACTTTTCCTGATCGTCCGAACGTAACTCAGGGGCTGACATTTTCTTTATATAAAAACAGCTAACTTCCGACGCACACAATTAATTCGTATTATTACAGTTTGATCACTATAATAATTTATTATTCACTTTAGTTACTACACACACATAATTACAACATTTAAAATGTTACCATGCAGCATGTGCACCGGGCAACTGATGGTGAACGAAAGATCCTCCGCTTTGTCGAGTGCTGGCATTTTATAGGGTTTTAGTGTGGTAATTTATACATAAAATTCATTAAATATTTATAAACTTAATAAAATATATAATATGACACAAATACTCTTATATATATAATCATACATATACACTTATACATACATACACTTATACATACATATACTTATATAGTAAACATACTTATATTGATAAATAATAATTATGTAAACGACTTAAAAGTATTCACGGATTCAGCTTGACGAATGTCACTAGGCAAGGAATTCCATAGTCTGACAGCTTTTACAGTAAATGAACTATTATATATTTTGGTGTGACTCAGCGGCATCAGCAATTTATTGTCTTGCTCGGAGCGTAGATTGATTGGTGTATGAGAGCCAAGAAAGGTAAACCGCTTTTTAAGGTAAGTTGGAGTTTGAGGATGGTAGAGTATGGTGTAAAGTAAGGACAGAACATGCATATTTCGACGCAACCGTATTGGCAGCCACTTTAATGCTTTATGATGCTGGGAGATATGATCGTATTTGCGTAAACCAAATATGAAGCGAATACACAAGTTCTGCAAGCGTTCTAGTTTATCTAACAGCTCCTCAGAAAGATCCAGATAGACCAAGTCGGCATAGTCCAATAGGGGCAATAGCAGAGAGTTGGCTAAGGCGAGTTTGGTTTTATACGGCATAAGCTTTTTCCAGCGCCTGAGAGAGCCAATGGTGGCGAAAATTCTACGACTCACCTCTGCCACTTGAGGGACCCAAGAAAGCGACTTATCTATAATTAACCCTAAGTTTTTAACCTTAGGGAGCGGTGGAAGTGCACTACCATTAAGAAGGATGGGAGGGATACGGGCCTGATTAATTTTGTACCATTGCTGGGAGCTCCCGATAATAGCAGCCTGCGATTTGTTCGGATTGATTAAAAGTCCATATGAATAACACCGTACTGCAATTTTTTCAATTTCAGAATTTATTGTTTGAATAGCATTAGCAATGTTGATAATTGGTGTCGTTACGTATAACTGTAGATCATCGGCATAAAGATGGTAATAGCAGGAAAGAAGTGATGAGACAGAATTAATAAAAATAGAAAATAGCAAAGGTGAATGAACGCTACCTTGCGGTATATATTTTATGATTGAGGGTAATTATCATTAAAAGTTTCGTGGAAGTAAATATTGTGATATCTCAGGCCAAGCGCACTCATATACCGATTTCAACACGGACCAAAATGGGATCTCGTTTACATATATATGTATATACTAGCTGTTGCCCGCAGCTTCGCTCGCGCGTGGTCTTTATCTATACTAATATTATAACTAAGTAAAAATAGATTTTTTGTATGTTTGTTTGTAGCGAATAAACTAAAAAACTGCTGTACTGTTTTTAAAAACCTTTTTTACCTACAGAAAGATACGTTATCAGCGAGTAATTAGCTGCCCGTCCCGACTTCGTACGGGTAAAATAAGGATTTTATCATTTTTTAATCAATAAGATATAAACATTTACCAATCGATTTATTCGCCCATCCAGTATAGTGTATGTGTGTTCAGTATAGGGCATATAATAATCCTACTTCTTACTAATATAATAAACTCGAAAGTTTGTATGGATGTATGGACGTTTGTTACTCTTTCACGCATAAACTACTGAATGGATTTTAATGAAACTTTACAATAATATAAGCTTAGGGAATACCAATTAAGTGGTACATATGGCAATAATGGAATATGTTTTTTTTATCCAAACATCACCAACATATTGAAGTTCGTATATTTCTCCCTAATAGATATTGATATAAGATATTGCGTATTTTGAATTTCATTATTTGCACCCAACTCTTCAACAAACAAAAATAAAAGTTTCTAAAAACTTTGAAATTCATGTTTATTAATTCAATCACAAAACTCAAATAGTATATTTATATTTTTTTAAATTTCTATACTAATGCTTTTACCCCGTTTCTCCCGTTTGGAGTTAAATTTCTAAAAACGACGAAATACGTATGCATAGCTTTAATACTAAATATCATTCTTCTTACACCAAAAGTGCAGGAATCCCCATACAAACTTTCAACCCCTTTTTTACCCTCTCAGATTTAGATTTTCAAAAACGCTGAAATACATTTTTATTTATTTTTAAGCTTGTTCATTAAATTTCATGCTTCTTTAAAAATGACTGGTTTCTAAACAATCGTTCAACTCTTTAGGGGTAGAATTTCCAAAAATCCTATCTTAGTGGGTGTTATAAAATGTATCAACTGCCAAAATTTCAAGTTTCTAACCCCCGCAGTTTAGGCTCTGCGTTAATGAATCAGTTAGGAAGAGTAATAATATTATGTGAATAGATATCAACAAAAATACGTATTTTTATAACATTTGATAGACTCAACTAATTTTGATGAAATAAAGGCTAAACGGAATCTTGAAATAGTTCTTATAATAATTCGGTTTTTTCAATTTTTAGACGATTAAAAGATACAGACATGCAGACAGTAAAAAAATTAAAAAAATGATTGCTTTGGTTTTGGTAAATCGTAAATAGCCATATAACCTTTAAAACAGGCAGTTATTTTGAAATAACAGACAGAAACTTCAATTTTATTTATATGTATGGATAATTTATTAATTAATTCGTTTTTGTTATAGATTTATGTTATTTTATGTGTACAATATAAAGTATAAAGGAAAAGTTTCTTCTGTCAGAGACTAAATAAAATCAGACTTAACCAAGGCTACTAATTTAATTAAACAAAAAAAGGGAATTAAAACAAATGTTTTCCATTGAACTTGACACACATCTGAATAAGCTGCTTAAGCGGCCATTTTATGCAGAAAAAATATATAATATACAAACAAAAGAAGCTATATAACAATTTTAATTAAAGTTTCAAAAGCAGTTATTTGACCGCTCTGGTAGGTTAAGTGTTAAAAATTAGATGACACTTAAAGCATATATATATATAAATATATACATACATTAGCTAAGTTTCCACCAACAATAATTACACAATCATTAAAATAATCAAAACATATATAAAATCAAACAGCTAAACCATCATAATCAGTAAAGGTGTAGTAAGATATATATTTTTTTATAATCAAATATACTTAATTACTTAATGAAAACACAAATTTAACAAAAACAAAATATAAATGAAATCACATAGCTTAAGCATTATTACATTGAGTAAGGCCAATAAAATGCAATAAATAAATGATATATATATTATTTATATATTTTTTAACCAAATACAATTAAAAGGCAAGCAAGAATATGACTACAGTACAAAATTTATAACAAACTTAAATATTGAATATTAAGATGGGTTGGTACATTCATTTTATATAAATTAATACATTTAATACATTATTATTTTTAACTTATTTATGTTATTTTTGCAGTGTTTTTTTTTTTAAATATATAATATCTATATCTGAGTACACTTCATTATATATTATATGCTCGCACAGATCTACTTCTTCCTATTCATGACTATGCTGTCGCAAGCTTGATGTAGCCAAAGACCAATTGAATTAAGCTGAGAGATTACAAAATACTTTTATTCGGTTTATATTGGGATGAGGCAAATATAACCACGTTTCACAATTTTGTTCTCTTCTTAATTAGTTGCCCGTCTGACTTCATAGGAATATGCACATCTTCTCTATTCTGTACTGTGTGTTGTTTAACCCTTTTACTCCCCCTTCATCACTTGATATTCATTAGATGATGACGGTGATGACGACGTCTCAGTGCTTTTATTTATGTGCTCCGTATTTTGTTGTTCGATCACTACTATTTTAGCTATCTCTATAGCTTTCTTTAGTGACAGATCAGACCGTTGTAATAATCTTTGATGTTTGGCGAGCTACTCTAACACATATTCGCTGTAAATTTATCACTGACCAATGACTATTAATTCAACGAAATCGCATTTTAAACTGTAATTTTCTAGACTCGTAATAAAGTTGGTTATATTTTCGTGTTTGCTTTGTTTTCTCATAAAAAATACATGTCAGGCCATAGTTACATTTTTCCTCGGTTCGAAATACTTGTTACATTTATTAATGAGATCTTCTAAAGTAATTTCTGTTATTTTAATGTTGAACAAAATTGCTATTTTTCTCTATTTACACTTCTTATACATAACCAGTGGCTAATACTCCTTATATATATCCAGAGGCTAATAAATATAGTTCAAAATATGGTTGCCATTTTTTCCGCGTTAAATTGTTATTTATTTCGTTGTTTAGAAACACGAATTTACGAAAAAATTATACCTATTTAAAGTTTTAAGAAGTGATATACCGTTTATGTTTAAAGCAAGCACTTCTAAAACCATGTATTATTGTTATAGTTGTTTTTTAGGCTTTGTTTATACACATATATACTAATTACGTATTAATTATTGTCACTGAGTTAACTGACTTGCTCACACGCAGTCTTAAAGCGTACTGTTATGAAAGATATAAGATGAGTTCATAAAGATACACACAATATATATGCAATATTCGTTTTTATGCAAAAACAACACACGAAGCTACTGAAAACACGAAATTGTTAACAAAACTTTTTGATTTTGACAACTAACAGGTGCGCGTACTTTTCCTACAGATAACAATTTATTGATTTTTAGTAGGGATACTAAACTTATAATAAATTAATAAAGAGATTAAAAATTATAGGACAAAATATAGGATAAATAATAAGCAAAAGTGTATATTACATGTAATATTTAATCTCTTTTCAGTTTGACCATAACCATTTTTTAATAAATGTTCTACGTGTATCTTTAAATTGACATAACTTTATTATTTATGAACCGATTGAAATAAAACAAACACTAAATGTTAAGTGAAGTTAGCCACAATACATTAGTGAAAACCGCACTCAAATCCGTTAAGCCGTTTTTAAGATTAGCGTGCACAAACGCACAGACAAACAGACAAACAGACAAACAGACAAACAGACAAACAGACAAACAGACAAAAATATTATTAATCATTGTTTTGGGTTCTATTGTGTTTATAAAGACCCCCGATAAAAGTTTTACTCATTTATCTTCCATGTACAGACATCGACCAGTTACAGATTTATTATATGTATAGATGTAAAATTATAAAAATGTATATGTAAACTAATATAAGAAACCTAAAGAACTTGATGTAAAAAGAAAATTGATCGCTTGTGAAATATATTTCAACGAAATTCATTAAACATTTAATTTAACTAATTATTATCATCGAGGACCAATATACGGTTTATTCCATAAATACGAATTAATTGAATATTACACCGACAAAAACACACAATACTGTACATTGTACAGTAATAACGTCTCATATAATTGTGTGGTAGCTCGTTCGTGCGTTAATTAATTATTCAGTTGTCATTTGTAATTAGATAATTATGAGTTAGTTCATCAATAAATTTATTACCAGTTATATGCATTCCTGAGCGAATTCACGTAAAAGCGGTCAATTTAGAAGATTAGCTTATTGCATAATAATCTATTTATGTATAATGTTTACATAAAAAAGCTGTAGAAACCTTGTGTAAGCTGCAGAAAGAAGATGAAGATTGCAAGAAGATAAAGAATAAAAACTTTGTCTGCTGTATATCTATGCAACTACTGAACGCATTTTTTAGCAAATATTACGGGTAGATTAAGTTGAGACTTGTGTGTGGACGATAAAAAAAACAAGACACGGAAATACAATTTTTTGTATAAATTGTAATAATCCCGACTTTCACACGAACGAAGTCGCGCGCACTAACCAGTAATATATGTACATGGTTGTGCACTGGTGCACTCATAACTATTTTACTCTCGTATAGTTTAATGTGACTACAATCTGATATGAACAGAAAGAGCTCAGATGCAGGACAAAACAACTCGAACCGTGATTCGAACCCCAGAAGTAATGATTTGCAGGCGTACAAACAAGTCACTAGACAAACGAGATTATTCAAAATTACTGTATAAAAATTTACTTTTCAGCTACCAACAAGCAGAATGTAGGTCATCAGAATTTATAACACCGATAAGAGGTTTCAGTACTTTAGAAAATTGTTTTCGACATCAATGTATATAAGGTAACGCATTATTATATACTTGGGTTACCTGGTATGTTCAATGCTTAATATCAAAATAATCTTCATTGACTGCCTCGTTGGTCTAGTGGCTACATGTAAGACCGCAGACCCGGCTGTCCTGGGTTCAATTCCTAGGTCGGTCTAATACAATGTTATTGAGATTTTCTATCGAAAATTGTCAGTAGCAACCCGGAGTATAGAAGTTGGAAGTGTGTACACTCCCGTGCCTCGGTAAGCACTTAAAGCCGTTGTTCGTGCGCATAAAGTCTTCGTGTCGGATTGCCGTCCCATTTATAAGAGTAAGGGAATATAGAGTGCACCTGTGCTTGCGCACACAATTGTGCACTATAATATCTCCTGCGCAGATTGCTAATCTCTCTTCAGATTAACCGCCGTGGCTGAAATCGGTCTGGAGGACTATTATTATTACTCTTCATTCAATGAGCCTCTTATAAAAACTTTTTAAGCGTCATGTTACAAGATAAAATTTTATGTAAAGGTACCAATGAAGATTCTTATGACAATGACCGACAAGAAATCTAGTTACTTTTTTCTCAAATTAAATACATAGTCAACTGTGTAAGTACATTAAATTTATAAGGAATACGAACTCTACAGTTTTCATATTTAAATATCTATAATAATATTATAAATGCGAAACTCTGTCTGTCTGTTATCGCTAAGCTACTGAACCGATTTTGATATGAAGCATGTTTGAGTCTCATGAATGGACATAGTACTATTATTTTTTATATACCTAACTAATAGTGAGAAATCATATTTAAAAAATCATTCAAATGCTGCTAAGCTTTTCGAGTATGACTTTAAATGAAACAGAAATAAATTTATATTGTTGTCCTAAAGCCATTTTAGTAACAAGTAATTCACAATAGTATGTACAATAGCTGTATCCATCGTCTAAATATCGACCTACTTTAAGCTACTATTTGCTACTAAAGGGTGCCAAGCCCTGCCCTCTTTTCTCGCATCGTCATCAAGCTTAGTTTTGACATATTTCAACTTGGCTTCCAGTCGAAGCACCAATATCGTGCTGATATGCAAAATTATATGTAAAAAATATAAAAATTGCATGTACATTAGAACGAATAAAATTGTTATTTAAGACTATTATTGCGTAACAGTATTTCGAATATAGTAAATTACCGTCTGTCTAAGTGTAGTCACGCTAATAAAACTAAATTATTACGATAGTAAAACTCTGACAAATCTCGAACGAGGTATTCTACAGAGTAAACTACACCAGAGATCACATATGAATAATATAAAAGTTTCCATTATAGAGACATAGTTGTGTCGAAGTTACATTTTGCTAGTTATTAATTTATTAATATAAAATACTCTGGATAAGAAAAGTATGAAAGATGAAATTATTTTTTATATTATAACTTAAACTAGCTTATAACCGCCGCCTCGCCTAGATTTTAGCGTATGTCGTGTATTCCAGAGCAACGATCAAACAGTTATACTATATAACTGAGCCGGTTGGCAGGTCATGGGTTCGATTCTCATTCAGACATTTGTGTGCTGTATGAACATGTCAGTTTGTCCCAAGTCTGGGTGTAATTATCTATATAAGTATGTACATATTTACAAAAGAAAAGTAGTATGTGTAGGATATCAGACGTCTGGTTTCCATAGTACAAGCTCTGCTTAGCATGGGATCAGATGGCCGTGTGTGAATAATGTCCCGGGGTATTATTATTATAATACTTCACATGTAACAAAATTAATTTTGGCCCAAAAGACGTTACAGTTACCAAGATTCCCTTGGTGGTAGAGTACCCTATTATCACATGTTCTACCGTCAAACATGGTATTAATTACCACTCACTTAAAATTACATTCAGAAATGTAAAATATATTAACAATAGCGAACATAGATATATTACGTATATAATGCTGCACTCACATAAAGGTGTACAAAAAGGTATATTTCGTATTAGGTACATGCATATTTAATTCACTGACAACAGAACACGTATACCGTTACCCAGTTTCGATGTAATATTAAAGGAACCCTCCATCAAAATGCAAAAATCTCTCGATGAATAATTCTGAAGAGATGAGTGATCCGTATCCATCGATGTTCGTAACGAACGTTATATCGGATAACTTAGCGATAGCAATGCTTGTGAAATTATTCATTTTAATTGATATTCGCATTGATTTTTGATTAAATAATAACGGTGTTTATATATGTACTAGATTCTACTCACGGTTTTGCTCGTGTGTGCTGTTTGTGTGTATTTGTGTGTGTGTGTATGTGTGCGTATGTTTGTGTTCGCAAATAAATAAATAAACTCGTTTTCGTATTAATTATAAAGCCAACACGAATAAGTTATTTGTAGAGCTTAGCCCAGCAGTGAGACATTCATAGGCATATTACTTTTATTTAATACTAGCTGTTGCCCGCAGCTTCGCTCGCGCGTGGTCTTTATCTATACTAATATTATAAATAAGTAAAAATAGATTTTTTGTATGTTTGTTTGTAGCGAATAAACTAAAAAACTGCTGTATTGTTTTTAAAAACCTTTTTTACCCACAGAAAGATGCGTTATCAGCTAGTAATTAGATGCCCGTCCCGACTTCGTACGGGTAAAATAAGGATTTTATCATTTTTTAATCAATAAGATATAAACATTTACCAATCGATTTATTCGCCCATCCAGTATAGTGTATGTGTTCAGTACAGGGCATATAATAATCCTACTTCCTACTAATATAATAAACTCGAAAGTTTGTATGGATGTATGGACGTTTGTTACTCTTTCACGCATAAACTACTGAATGGATTTTAATGAAACTTTACAATAATATAAGCTTAGGGAATACCAATTAAGTGGTACATATGGCAATAATGGAATATGTTTTTTTTATCCAAACATCACCAACATAGTGAAGTTCGTATATTTCTCCGTAAGAGATATTGATATAAGATATTGCGTATTTTGAATTTCATTATTTGCACCCAACTCTTCCAAACAAAAATAAAAGTTTCTAAAAACTTTGAAATTCATGTTTATTAATTCAATCAAAAAACTCAAATATAGGGTTTTCCATTAAGGGCGCTTGATCGTGCAGAACTTCCATCGTAGCGTGTGCTGTGTGGCACGTAGCGCCGTCCTATTGAAACCACATGTTGTCCAGATCCATATTCTCGATTTCAGGCCAAAAGAAGTTGGTTATCATCGACCGGTATCGCTCACCATTGACGGTGACGGCCACACCATTATCGTTTTCGAAAAAATACGGACCAATCACGCCTCCGGCCCAAAATCCGCACCAAACAGTCACTTTCTGCGGGTGCATTGCCACTTGGTGAACCTCGTGTGGATTGGTCTCGTCCCAAATACGGCAATTTTGCTTGTTGACATAGCCATTCATCCAAAAATGCGCCTCGTCGCTGAAGATGATTTTTTTGCCAAAATCGGCGTCAACTTCCAACTGCTCTAATGCCCAGTCAGCGAACACACGGCGCTGTCTATGGTCATTAACCTTGAGCTCTTGGGTCAGCTGGATCTTGTACGGGTGCAGGCTCAAGTCACAACGCAAAATTCGCCAAGTTGTCGTCTGCGAAAGGCCGAGTTCCTGTGCGCGACGCGGAATTGACTGCCGCGGGTTTTCGAGGACACTGTCGCGCACAGCGGCGATATTCTCGGCAGATCTCGCGTTACGTTGACGCACGGGAACCGGCTGATTGTTAACTGACCCGGTTGACTCGAATTTGTCCACCAATCGACGGATAGTCGACTCGGCAGGACGATCATCGCGACCGTAAAACGGGCGAAGTGCGCGGAACGTTGCTCGAACTGAAGACCCATTTTCATAAAACAATTTTATGATTTGCACGTGCTGCTCGACACTGTAACCTGCCATGGTGGTTTTGGAGGACGGAATGAATATAACACACTGCATTTGACAGCTGTCACTCAAACAACATGGCCGCAATCAGCTGTCAAAGTTCAAGCGTCCCTATTGGAAAACCCTATAGTATATTTCTATTTTTTTTAATTTTTATACTAATGCTTTTACCCCGTTTCTCCAGTTTGGAGTTAAATTTCTAAAAACGACGAAATACGTATGCATAGCTTTAATACTAAATATTATTCTTCTTACACCAAAAGTGACGGAATCCCCATACAAACTTTCAACCCCTTTTTTACCCTCTCAGATTTAGATTTTCACAAACGCTGAAATACATTTTTATTTATTTTTAAGCTTGTTCATTAAATTTCATGCTTCTAACTTTAAAAATGACGGGTTTCTAAACAATCGTTCAACTCTTTAGGTAGAATTTCCAAAAATCCTACCTTAGTGGGTGTTATAAAATGTATCAACTGCCAAAATTTCAAGTTTCTAACCCCCGCAGTTTAGGCTCTGCGTTAATGAATCAGTTAGGAAGAGTAATAATATTATGTGTATAGATATCAACAAAAATACGTATTTTTTATAACTTTTGATAAACTCAACTAATTTTGATGAAATAAAGGCTAAACGGAATCTTGAAATAGTTCTTATAACAATTCGGTTATTTCAATTTTTAGACGATTGAAAGATACAGACATGCAGACAGTAAAAAAATTAAAAAAATGATTGCTTTGGCATTGGTAAATCGTAAATAGCCATATAACCTTTAAAACAGGCAGTTATTTTGAAATAACAGACAGAAACTTCAATTTTATTTATATGTATGGATAATTTATTAATTAATTCGTTTTTGTTATAGATATAGATTTATGTTATTTTATGTGTACAATATAAAGTATAAAGTAAAGGAAAAGTTTCTTCTGTCAGAGACTAAATAAAATCAGACTTAACCAAGGCTACTAATTTAATTAAACAAAAAAAGGGAATTAAAACAAATGTTGTCCATTGAACTTGACACACATCTGAATAAGCTGCTTAAGAGGCCATTTTATGAAGAAAAAGTATATAATATACAAACAAAAGCTATATAACAATTTTAATTAAAGTTTCAAAAGCAGTTATTTGACCGCTCTGGTAGGTTAAGTGTTAAAAATGAGATGACACTTATAGCATATATATATACATATATAAATACAACAATAATTACACAATCATTAAAATAATCAAAACTTATATAAAATCAAACAGCTAAACCATTATAATCAGTAAAGGTGTAGTAAGATATATATTTTTTTATAATTAAATATAATTAATTACTTAATGAAAACACAAATTTAACAAAAACAAAATATAAATGAAATCACATAGCTTAAGCATTATTACATTGAGTGAGGCCAATAAAATGCAGTAAATAAATGATATATATATTATTTATATATTTTTTAACCAAATACAATTAAAAGGCAAGCAAGAATATGACTAAAGTACAAAATTTATAACAAACTAAAATATTGAATATTAAGATGGGTTGGTACATTCATTTTATATAAATTAATACATTTAATACATTATTATTTTTATCTTATTTATGTTATTTTTGCAGTGTTTTTTTTTTTAAATATATAATATCAATATCTGAGTACACTTAATTATATATTATATGCTCGCACAGATCTACTTCTTCCTATTCATGATTATGCTGTCGCAAGCTTGATGTAGCCAAAGACCAATTGAATTAAGCTGAGAGATTACAAAATACTTTTATTCGGTTTATATTGGGATGAGGCAAATTAACCACGTTTCACAATTTTGTTCTCTTTTTAATTAGTTGCCCGTCTGACTTCGTAGGAATATGCACATCTTCTCTATTCTGTACTGTGTGTTGTTTAACCCTTTTACTCCCCCTTCATCACTTGATATTCATTAGATGATGACGGTTATGACGACGTCTCAGTGCTTTTATTTATGTGCTCCGTATTTTTGTGTTCGATCACTACTATTTTAGCTATCTCTATAACTTTCTTTAGTGACAGATCAGACTGTTGTAATAATCTTTGATGTTTGGCGAGCTACTCTAACACATATTCGCTGTAAATTTATCACTGACCAATGACTATTAATTCAACGAAATCGCATTTTAAACTGTAATTTTCTAGACTCGTAATAAAGTTGGTTATATTTTCGTGTTTGCTTTGTTTTCTCATAAAAAATACATGTCAGGCCATAGTTAAATTTTGCCTCGGTTCGAAATACTTGTTACATTTATTAATGAGGTCTTCTAAAGTAATTTCTGTTATTTTAATGTTGAACAAAATTGCTATTTTTCTCTATTTACACTTCTTATATTTAACCAGTGGCTAATACTCCTTATATATACACAGACAGGAAACACGAATTTAGGACAAAATTATACTTATTTAAAGTTTTAAGAAGTGATATACCACGTTGATGTTTAAAGCAAGCACTTCTAAAACCATGTATTATTGTTATAGTTGTTTTTAGGCTTTGTTTGTACACCTATATACTATTCACGTATTAATTATTGTCACTGAGTTAACTGACTTGCTCACACGCAGACTTAAAGCGTACTGTTATGAAAGATATAAGATGAGATCATAAAGATACACACAATATATATGCAATATTAGTTTTTATGCAAAAACAACACACGAAGCTACTGAAAACACGAAATTGTTAACAAAACTTTTTGATTTTGACAAATAACAGCGCGCGTACTTTTCCTACAGATAATAATTTATTGATGTTTAGTAGTGATACTAAACTTTTAAAAAATAAATAAAGAGATTAAAAATTAACCAAAATATAGGATAAAACATAAGCAAAAGTGTATATTACATGTAATATTTAATCTCTTTTCAGTTTGACCATAACCATTTTTTAATAAATGTTCTACATGTATCTTTAAATTGACATAACTTTATTATTTATGAACCGATTGAAATAAAACAAACACTAAATGTTAAGTGAAGTTAGCCACAATACATTAGTGAAAACCGGACTCAAATCCGTTAAGCCGTTTTTAAGATTAGCGTGCACAAACGCACAGACAAACAGACAAACAGACAAACAGACAAAAAATCTATTAATCATTGTTTTGGGTTCTATTGTGTTTATAATGACCCCCGATAAAAGTTTTACTCATTTATCTTCCATGTACAGACATCGACCAGTTACAGATTTATTATATGTATAGATTTTAATTTTATTGATTCGTTACTCTAATTTTTTTATTAAAATATGTTATGATGTAATTACTATTTTATACGTATGTAATATATTATTTTCTGATGTCGGCTGACATGTCCCAATGGATAAAACACCTGGATCTCGTTTAAATGTAAAGTATTACACGCCCGCCTATACATCTTCCTGCCTATGCCTGCCGTTTTATCTTCATAATGGTATAAACTCTCGAGGCAAACTTTTTTCTATAAGTTCAATTATAGAAAACATAGCTTATATCTCAAGGTATCAACAACACGAACTAAAACTAAAGATTATAAAAATTGATATGAAAATTTGTAATTTATTAGATTTCAAGTAATTGAATTAAAATTAAAAAAAAACTAAAATTGATTGTAAAAATCAAGGAAACAAAAATGATGAGGCTTCATAAAATTAGTAGTTATTACTGACTACAATGTAAATATTACTCATATATCCATTTTAGTCTGTAATTTAAAAAATCCACCCATTTTCATTCATATCCGTTTTTCTAAAATTTTCAATATTGATTATTGGTGGTTTAGTGGTCGAATTTTGACCACTGAGCGAATTCTAGGAATATTAATTGGGACTGAATATTCTTAGAGTGAGATGTTAATTAATTAGATGTAATGAAGGGTGACCCTTTTGTAACATTTGGGAGATAATTAATTAATTATCGTAAAACTTAAATAGAAACACGTTACATATATCTACAGTAACAGCCTGTGAATGTCGCACTGCTGGGCTAAGGCCTCTTCTTCTCTATCGAGGAGAAGGTTTGGAGCTTATTCCACCACGCTGCTCCAATGCGGGTTGGTGGAATACCCATGTCACAGAATTTCAGTGAAATTTGACACATGCAAGTTTTCTCACGATGTTTTCCTTCACCGTTAAGCACGAGATGAATTACCATCACAAATTAAGCACATGAAATTCAGTGCTTGCCCGGGTTTGAACCCACGATCATCGGTAAAGATTCACGCGTTCTTACCACTGGGCCATCTCGGCTTCAAATATATCTATTTATTGTTTATATGTTCGTTTGTTTGTAAGTTTTAAGATTTTATTAAATATAATCGAATGTCGTGATTTCTTGACTTCGAGAAAATATTACTTACTGAAAAAACACATTGGTTCGGAAATGAAACCACCAATACCTGATACGAACCTTAGAATGAAACTTATAATTTTTTTTTAATTCAGGATCGCCTACTTTTTAAAAATATGACGAAGCCAGAAACCGTTGTTGTATTTCCAAGATGTGTTCTGAATTAATTCACTAACCTAAATCTATACTACTATATAAATCTAATAGCGGTGCCCCGCGGCTTTGCCCGCGACATAATCAAAAATAATAAAATATGTTAATTATGGTCTATTTTAGCTGTGAAAACATTAATTAAATTTCAAGCAGATCAGACCATTTTTTTTATACTTATGTGTTTAACCCATGTCTCTAGTTTGGGGTTGAATTTTCAATAATGACAAAATACGTATGCATTTATTTTTGCTCAGAAGCTTTAAAATTTTCGAAAACCCTGAAATACGTATTTATTCATTTCTAACCAGAGGCTTGTATATAAAATTTCATGCTTCTTACATCAAAAATGACGGACCCGCGATTCTAAATTTCAAGCCCATTTTTTACCTTCTTGCGGGGTAGTTTTTCAAATACCCAGAAATATATATTTATCTCTTTCTAACCAGAGGCTTGTATATAAAATTTCATGCTTCTTACATAAAAAATGACGAACGCCCCATATAAACTTTCAACCCCTATTTCACCCTCTTGGGGGGTAGATTTTCGAAAACCCTGACATACATATTTATTTATTTCCTAACAGAAGCTTGTATATAAAATTTCATGCTTCTTACTTCAAAAATGTCGGACCCGTGATACAAACTTTCAACCCCCATTTTACCTTCTTGCAGGGGAGTTTTAAAAAAATCCTGAAATAGATATTTATCTATTTCTAACCAGAGGCTTGTATATAAAATGTCATGTTTCTTACTTCAAAAACGACGGAGTTGCCATGCAAACTTTCAACCCCTATTTCACCCTTTAAGAGGGTAAATTTTCAATAATCTTGAATTACATATTTATAAATTTCTAACCAATAGCTTGTATGTGAAATTTCATGTTTCTTACATCAAAAATGACTGACCCGCCATACAAACTTTCAACCCCTATTTCACCCTCTTATGTGGTGAATTTTGGAAAACTCTGATTTGTATACTTATTTATTTCTAATTAGAAACTTGTTTATGAAATATCATGCTTCTAACTTTGAAAATGACGGATTACCATATAACGGTTCATCCCTTGTTTCAACCCTTTAGGGGTGGAATTTCCAAAAATCTATTATATATATTTCTTAGTTTTCATTATAAAATGCATCAACTGTCAAAATTTCAAGTCTGTAACCCCACTAGTTTAGGCTCTGCGTTGATGAGTCAGTCAGGACAAGTCTTTTTATATATATAGATTGGCTGTGCTGTAATATTTTTTTTCACCTAATTTTGTGATAAATAGTCGTTTTATGATGCAGTGATTCACATTATACTATTTTTTTTATTTTTGTCTATCTGTCTGTCTGTCTGTCCGTCTGTCTGTCTGTCTCTATGTCTTCTTATAACTCAAGAACGGATTGACCAATCTTGATGTAAATTGGTACACACAAAGAACATGTGATGGCGCAAATGATAGGAATATATATAAGATCACATATATATAAGATCGCATATATAAGATCGGTAAACCCTACAGTATCTTATGAAAATTAATTTCAAATCGTTAATTACGTATTTCTTTACCAGTAGCCATGTGTGAGTTTGCGCGTTTGTGTTATTATATATAGTAATAAAATAATTTATTATATTGTTATTAATTATACGCGGGTGAAGCCGCGGGGTACAACTAGTCTATAATATAGTTATATATCTTTTGTTCACAAACCTATATTTACATGATTCAATTTACCCGTAGATGTAGTTTGTATGCTATCTTGGATGCTGTTGTTACGCTGTATACATAATTGTGACATAAAAAAATTCCCGGACTCCACAGTCGAGTGACAATAAGTTTGTATTTTCTTCTTGTATGTCATGTATAACTTCTCATAAAGGCATTTATATTTTACATACATTATTATGATTAGAAAGCTTTCGTTAACAATGACGTCATAGTAATCTACATAATGATATGCACGTGTGGACGCTGAACGTTACCACAATTATTTTATACGTTTGAAATGCTTGCAGTAAGTTTTTAATACAATTTTTGTTTGTTTGTTTATATAATTATGTTATGTATACATATATTTATGTTATGATGAAATTACAATCTGAAATACTATTAATTCTCATAATAGGTATAATGGGTGGCAGTTTCTATTATCGCTGATGTGACGAGTATCTATAAAATGATAACTTGCGAATAGAGACGATTGTTTATGTTTGTTATCAGTGAAAGTGTGACGTCATTTTCTGTTAAAATTTTATTAAGTATTCAAAAATTGAAATGTGATAATATTAAATGTAAGCAATACTTGGACATTATTAAAACGTAGTAAATTTTATAAAGTTCGCTGTTAGATTTTTTGATATCGTAGGTTTATTTTGTATCAGTTTTTTTTTACAAATAATGCTAGCAATGCGTTTTAAGGAGTTATTAATATTCGTATTTGCCTGCCTAATACAAGTGTACAGCTTGTATGAAGCGTGGGGAAGATAATAACGTCTAAGGGGTTAGAATAGAATCTGTGACGCTTGCATCGCTAGGCGAGCCGTTAACCATTACGCTACTGACGCCTATTTTTCAGATTCTCCATAATTGTTTTGTTTTCGATAGAACACAAAATTGTAAACAAAAGCGAAACATTGAACAACACAAAGCTGAGTTGTGATAGCATCACAGCATTAATGAAAGCGTAATTTATTTTCCATGTATTTCCTCCCTTGCATTTATGATTAAGTCCGGGGTCTCTCTAACTTAAGAAACCGCGATTTCGACCGTTCTTCGACCCGCCCTAACAAGATTAGGGGCTCGTAACACGAATTTATTGGCTCGTTCCAAAGGATTTATACAAGAGTTCACAAGCTCTAGAACAAAAATTGTCAAGATACGAGTTCTCATTATAGTGTATTACAGCCTCTAAAGTTACTCATGCTTAGATCAGCAAATTTCTATATTAATATTACCGATTCGAAAATGTATTTCCTTAAAATTTACGCTTGTATTTGACGTACACGTAGTATAAACGGTAACGATAAATTATAAATCGTAGATTTTGTTTGTTTTTTAAGATTAATTGAGTTTTGTATTTAATTAATTAAATTATTTGGTTTGATTAATTCCATAAATACAAACGTGTGCTCAGTTAGCCGTAAACACATCTGTTAAACACTAATCTATGATGAAGATCATTCTTGATTTATTCACTCTTACCTTAAATATATCCGAACTATGAATACCATACCTTTTTTTTATCTCTGGTAAAACGCTTTCCGCGTTTCCCCCCACGGGAACAGTGGGGGGGGGGTATGTGGGGCTCGCCATATGTCCAGGGCACCGAGTGTGCCCCGGTCAACGGAATACCCACTAAAAACCCAGCGGTACCCTTCCCGTCTTAACGGGAGCGCGACGGGATCGCTTGCGCATGCTACCGTGACGCTCCGACTGAATACCACACCTTGATCGACTTTATATAAAATGACGAAGACAAGTGCATCGCGTATGTAAGTCGATGACATAAGGAGTTTGGCAACAATGATTTTTGAAATTAATATTTAATTAGAAGTCAAATATTTTGTTGTTAATTTACAACAACATATATTATCATTTACTATTACTCCCATTCCAGTAACTCATAATACGATAGAGCGATAATTGTTTTTATAATAATTTGTGTGGATAACATGCTCGTCTTATCCAACTATATTATTTACGACCAATCTGTTATTTGAGGGCCAGTGGTAATAAAATGATAATAATAAGAATACTTTCCGCAGACCGGAGTATTAACAATAATGCTTGAAGCGCTGGAAGGAAATCGCATCGTAAATAACGTTTTATGAAGTATAAATGACCAATATATATTATATGATTGTAAATGATTATCGTGAACTTGTTCATGCGTTTATTTCTTTCAATACATCAATATAACATCGGGCATAATATTAAACTATGAGGGTTGTACACGTTTTATTTCAGCGCCAATTATATGTGACTAGTAAAGTCAGTATCTAGGAAGTTATTTTTTTTTTTTTATTGTTTAGGAAGGCGGACGAGCATTTGGGCCACCTGATGGTAAGTGGTCACTAACGCCCATAGAAAATGGCATTGTAAGAAATGTTAACCATCGCTTACACCGCCAATGCGCCGCCAACCTTGGGAACTAAGATGTTATGTCACTTGTGCCTGTAATTACACTGGCTCACTCACCCTTCAAACCGGAACACAACAATACAAAGTACTGTTGTTTTGCGGTAGAATATCTGATGAGTGGGTGGTACCTACCCAGACGAGCTTGCACAAAGCTCTACCACCGAGTATTCAATCTATGCTTCTAATCGTCAAATGTGATTTATTCCCAAATATAAATCAAATAATTCTTTATTCAAGTAGGCTCATAAGGGCACTTTTAAATCGTCATGTTACAATATTGAATTAAATTTAAAACTACTACCGGTTATCAATACAATTCTATCGATCAGAACCGGCAAGCAATTCAGTAGTCATACTAATTCACCCTTTTAAATACAGTCTATGAAATACAAATAAAGTTACATATATTCTACTACATGGCCGAAAAAGCCGAGATGGCCCAGTGGTAAGAACGCGTGAATCTTAAACGATGATCGTGGGTTCAAAACCGGGTAAGCACCACTGAATTTCATGTGTATAATTTGTGATTATAATTCATCTCGTACTTGACGGTGAAGGAAAACATCGTGAGGAAACCTGCATGTGTTAAATTTCACTGAAATTCTGTCATATGTGTATTCCACCAACACGCATTGGAGCAGTGTGGTGGAATAACCTCTCCTCAAAAGAGGATTTTTTTTCTCTTTATTGTATGTACTATAGAGAATATAAACAGTGGTGGCCGTATAATTAGAAACACTACCAACGGTCCCTGACATTATGTAAGATACTTCACCGCAATCGTTTTTATTTTAAAATTAAACAATGAATAGGACAACAATATGTTCAACGAGTTATCATTTATTAGAAAAACAATATAAATCCCATTACACAAGTGCAGTTTTAATATTACATTACGGACAAACATTTAAATCAGTTTTAAGGTATGAACAATAATGGTCAACTAATTAGAAACTACAACAAAAAATATAAAAAACAATATTTTTTTAAGTATTAGTAATTAGTATTGTTATTTACGAAATAGATACTATCCACAGCCTACCAATAATTATAATTAATATCTAGGGGCGTATCCCTTATTTTCAATAACAGCACTGCAACGACGTGGCATTGATTCAATCAATTTCATAATTTTTTCTAGGGGGATTGAATTCCATGCTTCAACAAATGCTTCATATAGTTCGTTTTGACTGGTGTTACGTTTGCTTGAGACTTTATTTTTAACAATATACCAGAGATTTTCTATCGGGTTTTAATCCGAACTATTTGCTGGCCAGTCTAAAACGGATATACGCTGTTCGCTAAGGAAACATTTGACGCTATTGGCAGTGTGTTTAGGGTCATTGTCACGCTGAAAGTTCCAGGTTATAGGCAAATGATCGTCCGAGTAGAGAATCATTGTGTGCTCTAAGATATTTTTGTATTGCCATTGATCCATTATAACGCCACCGTGCTTGACTATACTCCTTATGTAGTTATAATTAAAAGCAATGTTTACAGGGCGTCTAACATAGCGCTTTCCATCGGAATTTACCATATTTATGTTTGTTTCATCTGAAAATAACACTTTTTCCATCAGTCTTGACGAGATGTTTCTCGAGTCATCAGGCGAAAAAACTTTATTTTTAATCTGGTTTGAGCCTTTACTTGAGTCTTTTTCAGCAACACGAACGATTAGCGTCTTCTATGGGAGGGGATTTTCTTGGCCGAGCCTTTCTAGGAACATTTTCAACAGTTCCTTGTGTTTTATAATGATCAATTGCATTAAAAACTTTCTTAACAGAACAATTTAAATACTCAGCTATTCTTCTGTACGCCCACTTATGATCTATATGTAAATTAACAATGATTTGCCCAGTTGACGCGTCACTACTTTTATTTTTGCCCATTTTGAACAAAATAAAATTCAGATTAAATTTTGAATTGCCGCCAAAATAATAGAAAAAGAAATGTTATTCTCCAATTTCAAAAAAAAAAGAACGAGCTATGGATGCTTTTTTAAATGTTTCTAATTAGGCGTCCAAGCGGCCAGTAACAGAAAATAAAGTCCTACATGTGTAAGACTCATTTTGTAATTAAAAGTAAGATATGCTTTATATTTTATGCATTTAATGAGTTTTTTATTTGAGTGGCTATATTATTGCATGATTATTAATTATTGAATGTGTATATTTTATATGAACACTTATACGTTGAAGTTATACTTTCCTTATTTATAAGAAGTGTTTCTAATTATATGACCACAACTGTATATATATACTATCAACCCGCTCCGACTTCAACAATTATCGTCATATTTCAACAAATTTACAGAAAACATTAATTTATATACACGTGAACCTTCCTCTTGAATCACTTTGTCCATTGATGAAAACCGTATGGATATCCGTTCAGTAGTTTTTTAGATTATCGCGTTAATACAGACAGAGAGACGCCGAGGGTACTTTGTTTTATAATATGTAGTGTATATTACTACATATTATAAAACAAAGCTTAGGAAGAGTTAGTAAAAGTAAAAATTAAAGTACCAGCTAGCAAAGCTAGTAAGCCTATAAATTTAGTCCAACGCTAGACTAAGGCTTCCTTTTGAGGACTATCCCAACTTTAGTTTTGCATTGAAATATATGATATGAATAATATTGGTGGTTAGTTAAACAATTAAATGTCTCCTTCTTTCAAATATCAAATCAATAATGACAGAAAGAGCGAAAACAGTGTTTAACAAAACAGCCGCTAACTTTTATAAGTAACGCCGTAAATGACTGCCAGTTTCTTAACAAAACAGTCAAAGTATTATTACGTATTCAATGCGAGTGTTAGAACCGCTGTCAATCTCATTCCAGTTAGAGCGAGCGACTGTGAAAGCGAGCGTGTGTGAAGATGCTGTAATTGGTGTCAACTCTGAATCATTACCGTTTAGAGAATAGTTCGTGCATACAGACAACGAGTTATTTGTATAAAATGTTGAACTAATCAAACCGGAACACAACAATACAAAGTACTGCAGTTTTGCGGTAGAATGTCTGACGAGTGGGTATTACCTATCCAGACGAGCTTGCAAAAAGCTTACCACCGAACACCGAAGCGTTAATTAAGGTATATTATTCTGTACTGTTTTATATAAACGATAAAAACGTTTGGAATTCAGTGTTAATAAATGTAATCGGTATATGATTAATAAAATAATAGCAAATGATTTTCTTTTCGGTTTTTCTCTGCATTTTTAACCGGCAGTAGCTTAATTGAATAATCCTTTAGAAAGACGATTCAAAAGTTCTTTGAATATTTTGAGTTATATAAATTATCTTTTTAAATAACTATATATATATATATACAGCATTTATACAGATTTGTACTGTTTGTTACTATTATTAAATTTTGCTTTTCAATTTATTGATTATAATGGATCTACTGGGATTGCAGCAAAATATACCTCCGTAAAGTCAGAACTAATTAAAGCGGTCTGTACTTTACACGTTTCTCGTTACTAGCTATGAGACAATCGAAAGGCAATTTAGTTTGAACAAGGGAACAGAAAAGAGCACATCCATATTAACCTTTGTTAGTGTTTTTTAAGGTTTTAAATACTGTTTATTGTATTTTTATGATTGTCCTCTTTCAAAATTATTATATTTAAAGCGGTTGTCAGTTGTAATAGTAAATTATAACCATACCTAAAATCGTCAATGCCTCAACACCTGGAGAAACTAAAATATTGTGGTCCCTTGTGTCTATAGTAACACTGGCTTACTCATCATTCAAATCAAAACCAACATTGCTGTTTGACAGCAGAATTAAATGAAGACATTTCTTTACATTTTACTTCAGCATTTGGAATGTTTAGTGAAAATGTCCTTATGACTGAAATTCATATGTGCTCCCATTCGTTGTGCACCCGACCTTATCATGTCACATTGCCGTATTGTCAAACTATGAACTCAAGGAAAACATATTGAACCTATATTTGGTCAAACATTAGGCACTAACATATATACTGCGCTATGAGAATTTGCCGTGGCCAAATTTGACCACCGTCAATTTTCTAACTCAGGGTATTCATAATTTCTTGAGGGTAACATTCAAAGGCTTCAATAACTAGACGTTTCGGACTTAACCTAATAATATACATATAACTAGATAGACAAAAATCAAAGAAGACATAAATAAATGTAAAAGAAACCTACAAAAATTTCTTAACGATAAAAAAAATACGAGTTCGTATTACAAAGCGTTGTTTGTTGTTGTTTTGAAGACAAACAATTATCGATAACGTGATGTTGTTTTACAAATATGAAACGCCTTTTGTAACTTCAGCTTGGTTTGTTGGAAGAAAGATAAAAATCACGATTTAGGATACAATGCTTATACATACTTACGAAACGTGAAAAGTATTATGAGAAATAATAAATAGTTCTTCTTCTACTGGCTGATGTGTTTCGTTCTGAAACATTGGTCGAATTCTAATAAATAGGAAACAAGTGTATGGCTATGTTAAATAAATATTTTTAATAAAAATAAAAACTAAAAAATATTTTTTATATTACGCTTCTATATAAAATTTTAAACTGAATTTGAAATTATATTTATGAGTCTTACAACTCAAAAAATTCTTATCATCAACTATTTATGACGTATCTTTTTTTATAATCAGTAAGGACATTAATATTTTAAATTTTTTGCCCCGATAAGTAAGCATTTGATTCTGATAAAAAAAAGCATGCTCTTTGTATTATGAACTGCAATTGGATCGTAATTTCATGAAAGAAAAATTGGATTCAATTAAAAAGTAACGCTCTAAGTGGACGGCTTTGAAAAGACTTATCTGAATAAAAGGCATTTCGTTAAAGTTCAAGCTTTGAAGCGACTTTCAATGTTTTATCAAAGAGCTAAATTAGACACTCTGTAGTGCGGAAAACTAAGCATCGAGGAGAAATAGTAAAAGTTCTTCAGTTTACCTCACTTGTTTGTAGATCTGAGGATTTTCTTAGTCTGTAATGAAAACAATGAATGAAAATGTTTTAATATTTAGTGAAGCGATTTATCATAAACCTTTCTCAACAATAGATTATAAATTAGATTCTTAAAAACAAAATATATTCAATTTGATTAGGATCCTGCAAAAAATTTTGAACAGTTATTTTAAATGATTAAATTAAATGTATCACGGGTTTTAAATGTTGATTCTATAAGAACTGGCAAGAAATTATCTTCCGTCAATGAAATAACATATTCATAAAATAAAGTAAAATGTACAAAGTCTTTTCATCATCTATACATACTTGTAAATATCATGCTTTATTTATTAATGGTTTTTCTAATTATTCAAATGTATAATTAGTAACAGCTTGTGAATGTCCCACTGCTGGGCTAAGGCCTCTTTCCTCTTTTGAGAAGAAGGTTTTTGAGCTTATTCCACCACGCTGCTCCAATGCGGATTGGTGGAATACACATGTGATAGAATTTTAGTGAAATTTGACACATGCAGGTTTCCTCACGATGTTTTCCTTCACCGTCAAGCACGAGATGAATTATAATCACAAATTAAGCACATGAAATTCAGTGGTGCTTGTCCGGGTTTGAACCCACGATCATCGGTTAAGATTATAATTATAATAATAATTATTATTATTTTCGCAGCTTGTCATAAATTTAGAATTTATATTATTTTTTTTTATATATCAATACTACTATATAAATCTATTGGCTCTGTCTGTACATTATTTTTTTCACCTAGTTTTGTGATAAACAATCGTTTTATGATGCAGTGATTCACATTATACTATTTTTTTCATTTTTGTCTGTCTATCTGGCTGTATGTCTTTTTATAACTCAAGAACGGCTCGACCAATCTTGATGAAAATTAGTACACACAAAAAACATGTAATGGCGCAAATGTTAGGTCATATATAAGATCGGTAAACCCTACGGTCTCTCTTCTCGGTCGTATACTTCATTGCTGAAGGTCGTGTCCACTCTGTTCCAGGGTTTGGGTCTGGGTCACGCTCTTAATGAATTTTCTCCAGTCCGTCCTGTCCTTAGCTTTTTTCAGGGCAGTGGTCACTTGGAGACCTGTGAGGTTGGTAACTTGGTCCGACCACCGTGTTGGCAAGCGACCACGTGGTCGTTTCCCCTCCACTTTGCCAAGCACCATCAACTTGTCCAGGCTGTCGGGTTGTCTTCGCGCTATGTGACCAAAATAATGAAGGACACGCTGGTAGCAAATACTTGACAGTCTCTCTTTAATGTGAAGTTGTTGTAGGACCCTACGGTATCTTATGAAAATTAATTTCAAATCGTTAATTACGTATTTCTTTACCAGTATCCATATGCGTGTGTGTTTGTATGTTTGTGTGTGTGTGTGCGTGCGTGTGCGTTAGTGTGTTATTATAGTAATAAAATAATTTATTATATTTTTATTAATTATACGCGGGTGAAGCCCCATGTCACAGCTAGTCATAAATAAATTTAGTATTTATATTTTTTAATTATTTCGCAAATTTAAATCTTAACATCATTAAAGAGTGTAAATGAGTGCAGTCATAATTAATAAAATTAATGTCGGTAATTCGTAACTGGAACTAGCATGACAGAGGTAAATATTCCAATATAGTAAAACGCTACAGACCTGAAAGTACATTAATTTTTGTAAAAGCTTTCCGTTATCATTTCCACTCAAACATGAAAAATAACGAATGATATTTACAAATACGCAAAAATGTCGTCGGAAATAAAATTTCATTAATCTTTTGTAAGGAATGGAAGGTTAACTCAAATAAAAAGTCGGAACAAAAAACATCTTTCTTGCCTCTTTGTTTGTGCGAAATGTTTACATGAAAGGAAAAAATATAATACACCGTTTCACAAACGTTGTATTTTTGTGAACTGTATTTCGTAACAATATACATTTGTTATCAGTTAAAATGATAATTGAGTAGCCTGCCTCGTTGGTCTTGTGGCTATATATAATGCCGCAGATACCGAGGTCCTGGGTTCAAATCCCATTAAAAAGTTATTCAGTTTTTCCATCGAAGATTCTCTGTAGCCGCCCGGAGTCTGGAAGTTGGAAGTGTGTACACACCCGTACCTCGGACGAAGCACGTTAAGCCGTAGTCCTGCGCCTGAACACTTTCCGGTCGTGTCGGCTTGTCGTCCCATCGGATTGTGAAAGTGAGGGTATAGAGAGCACCTGTGTTTGCGCACACATTTATGTGCTATAATATGTCCTGCGCAGTTGGCTAATCTCTCTTGAGACTTGCCGCCTTAGCAGAAATCGGTCAGGAGGACGTCATCAATCAAGTAGTTATGTCAATGAATTCTATACATTATAAAGGCTATTAATATTTCATCAATTTCAACAACTAGCCATCTGTGTTGTAGGTATTACAAAGCATGATTATGCATACACAGTTGAATTCTATCATTCACCTAGTATTGTAAAGCAATCAGATACGATCGAAGGGCACCGGATGTCATCGGATGCCATCACTTTACGTGCTTTCCGAACTTTTCTTTTTTTTATTGTATAGGTAGGTGAACGAGCATATGGGCCACCTGATGGTAAGTAACCAACGACCATAGACAATGGCATTGTAAGAAATGTTAACCATCTCTTACATAGCCAATGCGCCACCAACCTTGGAAATTAAGATGTTATGTCCCTTGTGCCTGTAATTACACTGGTTCACTCAAACTTCAAATCGGAACACAACAATACAAAGTACTGCTATTTTGCGGCAGAATATCTGATGAGTGGGTGGTACCTACCCAGACGAGAACACCTACACCATTAAAAACGTAATAAGTAACAGCGATTGGAGCGTGATGAACGCGCTTATAGGAGCCGGGAGAACCAAATTGGGACAGTGAAGCTCTTTGAGTAACAGAGCTGCATCCACCATTCAGTATATGAATGATTGTGATTTAGATACCTTTTTTAAATAATTGTGAGCAATAAAAAATAAATAGCATTTAAGTTAAACAAGGGCATTGAAAATTTGTTTGAGATTTTTTTTTGAATAAAAACCATATATATTGAACTACATCCTATCTGTTTCACGTTTCTATAAATTTCTATCATTCTATTATTAGATATGCAAAGATAAATTATATCTAGAAATGTTGAATGGATTAATTAGTGGCGGTCGGGGAAATTAATTACAAGCCATGCTACGGATTTTAATAAAATAGCATTTTTATGACTTATTAAATTATATTATATTAAATTTAGAATGAAAATATGATCAATTTACTATAAAGTACAAGATCCTTATCGCTATTGAGTATATATTTAGAGTTATGGAAGAATACAATAAATGGTAGATCCAAAACAATTTTTTTTATAAAGTTTGTAGTCTCTGGTAAAAGTAGCCCATTTATGGCGTCAATGATCATCACCGCTCATAAGAAATGCCGCTGTAAGAAATATAAACCGTTCCTTACATATCTAATGCGCCGCCTACCTTGCGAACAAGACATCATGTGCACTGGCTCACTCACCGCTCAAACCGGAACACAACAATACTAAGTATTGCTGCTTGGTGATAGAATATGTGATGAGTGGGTGGTACCATGAGAAAGTATCGGACGGACTTATACAAAGCCCTACCACTAAGTTAATGATTAATGTTACTTTTCTAACATTAAGGACGGATCGAAAAAAATATTTTATAAGGTCGCTTGGAGAGTATTTGTAAACTTCGCTACTTTATACAGAAGTTTCGTCTTAATAAGGCTTAGATTACTTTCACTTTGACACAAATTTATTCATTGATGTTATAAACGATTTGTTTTTCTAATGATGAAATTTCGGTTTTTGTTTAAAATCGTTCCAAAGGACCCTTACCGGGTAGCAAAATAGTAACAGCAAACTATTGGTATTACGTAATCAAAATGAAAATATACTTTATTGATGTAGAATCTTACAAGCTTTTTGGAATCTTCATTTTACAGGATTATATTAAATGTAAAAGCTTACATGGCTTCGTAATTTACCGAAAACAACCGACAAGAAACTCAGTATCAGCTCTAATAAAATTATTTTTAATTAAATTTTAAACATCTATATAATAACGTATTGCGTAATATAAAATAGTATTAAATTAATTTAATTGATTTTTTATTTATTTATTTTTAACGTGAATAATATATTATTTACATATTCTTCGAGCCATCCCAGACTCTGAGTATATTAGTTATTTCAATAGAATAAAAATATATAGTATTAAGCTTGTGCACAGAAAATTATAATATAATTAAAACTTGTAACCGACTATCATTGAGCTTGGTCAAGCCTATGTCTTTTTTATTCAGACCTTAATTAATTGGACGAATATGTTAAAGAATATCGTAAGAACATTTTCAGCTAAAGAATCGCTTAAATATTTCAAGAATAATCTTATAAATATATTTCAAAGGATATGGAATGTCGACTTCTTCAAAACCAAACATCGTATCATCAAATAAAAATACGCATAACATCGCAGTTTATTATTTGGCAAACATCCAACGAAATATTAGAGATGTTTAAATGAAAGTTATGTCTTTGAAGATAATTTACTTTATATATAACAACAGAAAATTCGAGAATGTTGATCTTAGCCGGGTTAGAATCCGAGTAAGCACTGAGTTTAATGCTCATAATTAGATTTTATAATTCATTTCGAACTCGATGATGTAGGGAACCTATATGTGTCGGATGACATGACACAATTTATCAACCAATCACCAGAAAAGCAGTATGAACCTTTTCTTAAAATTTAAAATAGTAAGGCAAACTGGCCCAACCTTAGAAACTAAAAAGTTATGTATATTTTAAACCGGAACACAACAAATATATACTGTATTGCATTTTGGCGGTAGATTATGTGATAGGTTGTTAAGTACCATCCACCCTTCACATAATCTACCGTTTACATTTTTTTCACACAGTGGAAAACTTCAAAAGGTACCCGGCTCCTTAGGGGAGGTTATATGTTATGTGGGATTCGTACCCACTTATACCACTGCGACGGCCGTCCTCGGCACGGATCGGAGAGGCTGCTGGATCGTGTTGATATAACGCATCAACGGCCCCTCCCGGGCTGTGCTCCGTACGTGGGTCGGCGGAGCTCTCCTCAGTAGGCAAAAGTAATATCGCCCCCCGCACTCCTTGCTAGTGCGCACGGTAGCGCGAGGCCATCCCGGCTGCCGTCCTCCTCAAAGCCTGAAGTAGGTGAGACTCCCATCTCCCCCATCTCACCCATCCACGGCCCCAGGTTTAGCGCTTACTTAGACCAGCTTGCCAAAAAGTGAAAAGATATAGGCGATTACTTTTATTTTTTTATTTTAAAGTATTTTATTTTATTATTTTAGGTATATTTACATTTTGATTTAAAGTTTTCTCCCCAAGCTATTATTAAGCCGGTTTTCATGAAAATAAGCAATATTTTTAAGAACTGTATTATTAGCTTCGACTTTTATGTGCCATTCACTAAGCCAGCCAGCCTCGGCTGTTATATAACTCAGTTTGCTTTAATTGCACCCATAAAACAAACTTCTTAAATATTTCCCTTAATTTAAGTAGAATTTCTAATTTAAACGGTAGATGTCATTGATTACGACGTGAAAAGCGGCGGCAACAAATCGTGACCGCGACAAATTGCTTTACAGGCGAGGGTTGACACATCATTACAAGCTACTTGAATCATTTGCGTCCTTACCAGAATAATAAGTTCTTTTGTGATTTATAAATTGATAAATTCCATGAAATACAGTATCTTATATACAAAAATAGTTGTTAATATTTTAGATTAATAGACTTTGACAATGTTTTGTCGATCATCATGTATACAGGGTTATTTGTAACACACCAGCAACCTCGCAGGACTAGATAGCTAACATTATAAGCAACAACTTCAACCGACCAAATATCGACTACCATGACAATTGATATATATTTGAGCACGGAGAATAACGTTGCGCAAGTCGTATCGGATGATACAAGCAAATTTAAGGAAGTCTTGCCACGCATGTCAAGTTTTAACTTATAACAATACCTACTATAAGAAAATTAACAAAGTATTTATGTACAATATCATATGACGATGTTCGAATATTAATATATTTTTTGTCTTGTAGCGACATCTATCTTGCGGGCGGTAGCCCACCAGACCAACACCCATCTGGTCGGAGGATCCTCCCTTTTCAACGGTCAACTCCAAACCGGTGACCCCGAGCATGAACGTCAGCGCAGCCTTCGCAAAAACTACGTCATCGTGACGTCATCATCACTTCCTCAAGCTTTCGAGCAGCGAGTCATACAGCCAGCCAGCATCCACGACTACTACGGGTATCCTGACCACCAGCATGCAGCGGACGCGCATTCCTGGTCATCACCCACAGTCTTCTCAGCGACCTTGGCACAGCACACTGCACTTCGGCCGGTCAGCAAGCAGAGACGCACTTCTCTCCTGGTCGACGCAGCAGCCAGCCACTACGCAGCACTGCACCACTCCGACTCACTGGAGCATTTGCAGCATCACCCCGACTCACTGGGGCATCACCGCAGACAGTTCCGACTCACCGTGAACTATGCGGCATCTGGTTCCGACTCACTGGAACATTCCACTGGCCCGGCAAACATCACAAGACATATGGACGACTCAACCTGCTATCGACCTCCGGTCTCGGAGGGGAGTGATGTAGCGACATCTATCTTGCGGGCGGTAGCCCACCAGACCAACACCGTCTGGTCGGAGGATCCTCCCTTTTCAACGGTCAACACCAAAGTCTCATCTTACATCTTTACATATAAAAATATGTTTCGAGATAATTTAATAAACATTGCAAATTGACTGGCGTAAGTTGTTCTTACTTAGACGAAGTTGTGTATCGAGTGCTCGGAATTAATAACGCGTGTCGGCTCTTATCTTAAGAAGTCTTGTCCACTGCTATGTTGCTGAGATTTATAGAACGATCATCCCCCATGCCTTACAAAAACAAACATTCCTATTTTATTGTCGATCAAAATACTATTTAGATATTATTATTATTATTACATTGTGTATATACGGAAGTAAACACGTTATTCGGGTCAGTCAGGTATTTAAAATCTTTTACATCATATTAGTCAAAGCAATATCATTAAAGGCTATGAGGCAGAATGTGGTACTAAGAATATTAACTGGAGTGTTGACACTTTGACTAACGTCTCACAAAGCTAAAATTTTTAAAGTCAGTTATTTAGTAGTATTTGCCTGCCTCGTTGGTCTAGTGGCTAGATATTAGGCTGCAGACCCGGTGGTCCTGGGTTCAATTCCCAGGTCGGGCCAATAAATAGTTATTGGGTTTTTTCTGTCAGAAAATTCTCAGTAGCAGCCCGGAGTCTGGAAGGTGGAAGTGTGAACACTCCCGTGCCTCGGAAAGCACGTTAAGCCGTTGGTCCTGCGCCTGAACTCTTTCCGGTCGTGTCGGATTGCCGTCCCATCGGATTATGAGAGCTAAGGAAAAGAGAGTGCACCTGTGTTTGCGCACACACTTGTGCACTATAATATCTCCTGCGCAGTTGGCTAATCTCTTTTGAGATTGGCCGCCGTGGCCGAAATCGGTCTGGAGGACCTTTATTTTAGTATTTGCCAATTTAATAATTATGATATATATTAATGTTAATATTAATATTAATATTGTTATATTAATGTTAATATTAATATTGTTATATTAATGTTAATATTAATATTGTTATATTAATGTTAATATTAATATTGTTATATTAATGTTAATATAAATATTGCTATGTTAATATTGTTGTTCTGATAATTAGGAGAACATTTCTAGGACTATTATTTAACTGATGCTAACTTAAAGAAAAAAAGTGTTTCAATGTCATGGCAATTCAATAATAATATATACAATATTTATATGTATTATTTATTCTAATATAATTAAGTAATACGAGGTTGTAATTCATTTTTGTAATTTCTAATTACAAGTAAAATTTTGATAATTCAACTGTCAAACAGGATTCAGGATTCAGAGGTCAGGATTCTGTAATCTAATTTAATAGCTCTAAAATTTCTCATTGAAATATATCGAACGTATTATTTATAATATAGGTCAAATAAAAGTTCAACAATCATTCATAGTAAAAACTCTGGACTAATTCCAAGCATAAGCATGTGCAGAATAAGTTTTAAAAATGATTTATTATATATTTACATTAAAACCTTAATTAAATACAAATAAAAATTAAAAATATTTCCTATACAAATCGTGATCGCGTGGAATGGTGGCAAGATTGCTAGCAGCATTTCCCCTTTGAATCGCAATTCCGATTCTCTGGGCGAAAAATGAACCAGCCCTCCTGTCACCAGTAGAGGCAATAAGACGGGATGTAATATTTTGGATGAATTTTTTTGCACTATTACTCCAAGGTCCAAGCGTTTCAACTAAAAATATAATTTTGTGTTGGATTATTAATTAATAATTAAATAAACTATATAAGCAAAAATATAATCTTGTGCAAAAAGGTTGCATAATTATATTATGTTTATGAGCCGCTGGCTGGTAATAATAGAATCTGTCAATTTTAAATATTTCGTTTTCCTTCTACTACAGTCTTATTAATTTATTACATATGGAGAATATATCTCTTTTGAAACGGAGTCGCTCCTTTTATTTTCCCTAACCTCCTACAGGTTATGGGCCCAGTTTATTAAATATATTAAAAAAATATATACATATGTTTACCTCTCCACATGTTCATGTAAGTTTTAAAATGGATAATTTAAAAATGAAACGTAATATAAAACCTTTCAGTGGCGAAAAATACAGCACATGGAAATTTCGTATTCGTGCTTTATTGTCTGAATTAAACGTTTTAAAAGTAATCGACGAAGACCTTATCATACTGTATAGCGAATGGGAGATAAACAGTAGGATCACTAAAAGTATAATTGTTGAATATTTGACTCTTTTCTCTATTTCGCCAAGGAAAATATATCGGCACGTGATATAATTAAATATTTAGACTGGCTTTACGAGTGGAAAATTGTAGCGACTCAACTTGCACTGCGTAAGAAATTATTGTCGCTGAATGACGAGGTGATATCCTTCTTATTAACATTTTGCTTTATTTGACGAATAAATATCCATCATTTTACGACGGACTTTGAAATGTGATCGAGACAAGCAGATAGCTTAATCTTGGCATTTGCAAAAAGCATTTTAGACCACGAGTTCGACAGAAACACAGTGGGTATTGAGTCTAACAAAAGGAAGAAGTCGAATTTTATAACGTGTTATTAGGTACGTATTTGGGTATACAAAGCATATTGGAGGATGTGCTCTACTGTCCTGTTGTACCATACCATCTACTCTCCATGTCGAAAATGCAACGTGCTGGGGGGCCAAAGTTGTCAATCAGAATGGCGTCGAAATATAGGATAAAAGTGGTAATATATTATGCGAGGTATGTTTAAAAAAAAATAATTTGATTAATATTATTTTTGTGGCATAATTGAATGTGAGTCACTCTGTTTTCAATGTGTGTAATAGTGATAAAAATAGACATAAATAATGGCATGAACGTTTGGGACATTACTTGTAAAAAGTAAAAATATATATATTACTTACTTGTAAAAGGTAAAAATATATATATATTTTTTTAGAATTAAAATCTAATAAAATATTTGAAGTCTATTATGAAATTGATACAATACTACCAACTAATAATTTATATGAAACCTGTATAAATACGAAACAGAGTAGGCTGCCATTTGATCGAGTTAGACTAAAGTTACATAAAAAGACCTTTATTTATTGTGCATTCAGATGCGTGTGTGCGGGCCTATCACTCCTTCTATAATTGATAATAAAAATTACTTTGTCCTTTATGTTGATCAGTATACTCATTACTGTGTAACATATTTAATTGCATATAAATCTGGCGTCTGATTTTAAAGATTTTGTGGCTAGTAAAGTGAAGTAAGTTAAAATTTAATACGAAAATAGTTAAATTATATTATGATAATGGAAGCTCCCTTTCATTTTATTTATCACACGAAATGAAGGCTTACTTTGTTAAAAAGGTATTTAATATTACTTAACAGTACCTAGAATTCCATAGTTAAATGGTGTATCTTAAAGAATGGTAAGAACCATTACAGAAAAAGCCGGTTGTATGTTAAGCGGTGCAAAATAAAATAAAGTATTTTGGGGAGAAGCGGTATTAACTGCTGTTTATTTAATAAATATATCTCCAATTAAAGCCTTAAAATATAATAAGACACCGTATGAGATGTGGCACGGTAGAAAGCCTCGAGTTAAATATTTAAAAGTATTTGGTTCAACTGTTTTTGTTCACAATAAAGTTATGAAATCTAAGTTCGATGAAAAGTCATGGAATGGTATACTCTTAGGTTATGAACCAAACGGTTACAAAGTTTGGAATCCTTAGAGTGAAAAGATTTTATTGGAAGGACGTTATTGTTGACGAGATTCATTTTATGAAATCCAGGCCTACGTGTAATCCTGAAGGGAATATTAAAAATTCTCAAGACAAAACTGATAGTGACTTTATGTTGAAATCAGTATCAGAATCTCGTGACTGAGTGTCCGAAATCAGATGCCTCTAAATCTGATATATGTAAATGACTGCCTTAGTAAAAGGATAAATAATCATGACATTAATAAGTGTGAACAAACAGTTGATGTAGAGTCAGAGTTTGAATAAAAACGCAGAAAATACTGATGATAGTTTTGGACTGAGAAGGAGTGTTAGACTTAAAGATATTGCCCCTGTTTCTTACATCAATGATAATTTTAATGACTATCTAATGTATTTAAAAGGTACAATTGATTTAAAATTGTGTTTTTAAAACACGTGATTATACCAATATTTTATGTGGTTATTTTGACTCTGACTGGGGTGGAAGCAATACAAAAGATTGAAATATACCACTGGGTATTTTATATTTCAATTATTCGACCAGTGTACTATATCTTGGTGTACCAAGAAATGAGTGTCAGTGGTTGCATCTTCTATTGAGGCCGAATATATGGCTTTATATATTTAAGGAAGCATTGTGGCTGAAGTTATTAGCCGATAGCTTTAATATTTATATTAAAAGCCTTTAATTATATTTAATAATAAAGGTTGTATAAATATTGCAAATAACCACCAGTCATAAGAGATCAAAACATATAGACATAAAATTTCATTTTTCTAGAAAGCAGTTTGAGAAAAATGTAATAAAATTAAATTACATTCCCACAGGTCAACAATTGGCAGATGGGTTTACGAAGCCAATACCAGCATTTGCCTTTCAAGAAATAAAAAACAAATTGGGCTTAAAATAATTTTCTACATAATAACGGGTTCAGTGATTTAATTTATTTTTATTTGAGTTTGATTTTGATTGAATTAAATTAATTTGAAATTAATTATTGTAGATTAGTGACTTGATTTTAAGATTTAAGTCACATATGGTCTGATTAGGTTTTTCTGGGTTTTCCCTAATCCTTGCAACAAATGTTGGGCCATTGTTATGTTTCCCAGAGAAAGACTGTAGTAGCTTAAATTAATCTATTAATACGTAGCTTAAAGATTATTTTTTTGAGGGGGCGTGTTGGATTATTAATTAATAATTAAATAAACTATATAAGCAAAAATATAATCTTGTGCAAAAAGGTTGCATCATTATATTATGTTTATGAGCCGCTGGCTGGTAATAATAGAATCTGTCAATTTTAAATATTTCGTTTTCCTTCTACTACAGTCTTATTAATTTATTACATATGGAGAATATATCTCTTTTGAAACGGAGTCGCTCCTTTTATTTTCCCTAACCTCCTACATTTTGAATAAGAGAAGAATATTTGTTACGTTTGTTCGTTTCAGCTTTTTCCGCGGCAGCACCGGCTTTTAACATTGTTTTGACACACTGGCCAGTGTGTCAACACATGAGAATGTTGATGTTGCGTCCCACACAAGGGTCCGTACCCATTCCCAGGGAACCAATGTCAGTTCACCAGGTGTCTTGCCATCATCACGACTAATTCCATGAGGCTCAATAAGAGCAGGAACGTCAATGGTGGCAAGAGCCCTTTTAATAGTAGAATAAGTTAATTATTGTTAATACCAAATGGTGCTTAGTTTACGACTACCTTTAGTCCCATTCCTACGACAATAAGTTACAACACAGCTGTAATTAATTCGTTAACTAAGCTCCAATATCGTCTTACGATCAATTACACTGCTTAAACCCTAATGGTACAAGTAAGTATGAAATATTATTCTTCCATAGCACTAGCAATATAAAACCATATTGATAATAGTCTATTTGATAATTGGACGGCTTAGAAATATATTCTTATGTAAATCCGTTATAAATATTCGTTGTTTATATTTTATTTATCTTTATCAAGGAAAATAAACATTATTATATGTAAATCGAAGTATATTTATTTAATGAAGAAATTTAATTCTCCTAACTGTGATGTATGCGGTGTATAGGATGATATACATAATTTCCTAGTTGAATGTGCTCGAAACGTTGACAGGAGACAGGAGTTGACGCGTCGTGTTAGTAGAAATTTAAAGGATGTGGGAATCTTTCAAAGCGCACTGTCTGTACCTTACTCAGATATAGCAAAAATACTTTACCAGTTTAAGTCTTGTGTATCCCTTGTTAACCAAAAACCTTGATAATTTCCTTACTAGCTTTCAACATGGATTAAGAAATGGCTTTTCTGTACAAAAGAATCTATCCAATTTCACATCTGATCTGCTATCAGAGTTTGACAAAGTTGACACTATCTATACTGACTTTAGTAGTACTTTCGACAAAGTTGATCATCGTCAACTTGTTAACAAACTCTCGCAGTATGGTATAGGATCCACTCTAACTAATTGGATTAAATCTTATCTTGAGCGGAGATCTCAGACAGTTGTTGTAAATGGCTTCAAATCTAGGTTGTATTTGGCCCAATCCGGCGTTCCCCAAGGATCCCATTTGGGACCACTGTTGTTTTTAGCTTTTATTAATTACATCACTAAGGTTATAAAAAATTGTTCATGCTCGTTATTTGCAGTTGATGACATTAAGTTAATACAGGAGGACCTTAATAATATTACTAACTGGTGTGAAGTCAATGGTATGGCTCTTAATACTAACAAGTGCTTTCATATAAAATACACAAGGAAGAAAAAACCGCTTGTCTCCAGTTATTTTATTGATAATGTGACCTTAAAAGAGTTATCTGAGATAAGAGATTTAGGAATTACTATTGACAAAAAGTTAAATTTCAAATCACACATAAACAATATTGTTGACAAAGTCGCAAAGTTCTTGAGATTAATTAAACGCAATACTAAGGGATTTTCTTCCAGGACTAAAATTCTTCTATATAACGCTTTCGTAAGAAGCCATCTTGAATTCGCCAGCGTCATTTGGAATCCTTTTTACTACTCAAACTCTCAACGCGTTGAAGGAATACAACGTGCATTTACCCGACATTTGGCCTCCCAAGCCAGCGGTTTCTCACACAGGCAGCCATACAATCAGCGACTAGCTGAATATAAATTATTGTCTCTTCGCAATAGGCGGGATATTCTCGATCAATGTTTTTTGCATAAAATTATACACAACAAGGTTAAGTGCTGCGACCATCTACATCGAATATCTCTTACTGTTCACGAAAACTCGTCTTGGAAAGCTGGCTCCGATAGTGCGCATATGTGCTCGACATAATGAATTGACAAAAGTTATACATGGCATTGACATCTTTCATGATAGCTTCATTACTTTTAAAAAAAAACTCATAGATCACTTTTTGTCAACAAAATAGTGCGTTAAATTCCTGTTGTTTTTTGTTTTTTTTTTTTTTGTTTTTTGTTTTTCTGTTATCTTATTTAGTTATTATGTTTATAATGATGATGATGATGATAGCATAGGTCAATAATTTTTTTTTAAATTGTATAATACATTTTAATTTCAACTTTAAAAAAACATATTGACACGATACACTGTGAATACAATTGTAATCGATGTACATATCAGAAATTGATTTTTTTTTTGATGTCGTGTAAGCCATTAATTAATATGTATATTGTTAGTGTAGTTATTAAATAAAAAAATAAGTTAAAATAAGTGAATAATGTTGATAATATTATTGTTAGTGGTGAATATTTATTATGGGAATGATGGGACCGACGTTTAGCTTCAGCGCTAAAAAGTCCCTAAATAAAATCAGAAAAAAAAACAAAAAAGTATATTTAAATATTATTATATATTAAGACCGTTATAAGACCTGTCGTGATGTATGGTTCTGAATGTTGGGCAGCGAAAGAAGACGATGTAAAAAGAATACATGTGGTAGAGATGCGAATGTTAAGAATTTGTACGGTGTAACTAGAATAGACAAGATAAGAAACAAATATATCAGAGGAAGTTTGAAAGTAGCACCGATAGCTGAAAACTTGAAGAGTAATTGCTTAGCGTAGTATGGGCATGTGATGAGGGTGGATGAAAAGCATGTTATTAGAGGGGTGGTGAGTATGATTGTTGATGGATTTCGGAGACGGGGGAGGCCGAAGAAAGTGTGGATGGATTGAGTAAGAAAGGCTATGTGTTAGTATTGAGATGAAGAATGACAGAGAGATGTGGAAGAAAAATACATGTTGTGCCGACCCCAGGTAGTGGGATAAGGGTAGGAAGAAGAAGAAGAAGATTGAAGACATTTGAAATTTTTATAATAATTGGACGTATAAATATTAATTTATGAATTAAAATTTAGTTATGCGTTCTATGCTATTTAATAATTATTTACATTAAGAGTGCGGCCTAAAGCCAGCAACAAAAGTCACACACCCGCGTTTGCAAATATTTTACAAATAATTCTGACGAATATGTTATACATTTTTTAACTATAACATTATGATAATTAATACAAAGCACGGTCAATATTTTTTCTTCGTCCTCTACTCTGAAATATCATATTAGCGATTAATTTAATAAACAGATATTTAAAAAATTAAATATATTTTTGTAGTTTGGGAAACATCCAACAGGATGTGGTTTTTCGCGGAAAGCAAATGTAGTAAGCGCCAACAATTTTATACCGTAATTATAAAAGTAAAACGACGGTTTTCTAAGAAAATCGCTAGAGGCAGTCTTAGATTATTTGTAAATATAATTAATTATATTTTTTTTTGTCTCAGTAACCTACAGCATTACGAGTACAAATAAGAAAATTTAAATATTAGAGGAAATTCCGTGATTTTTATCTATTATGAATTAGGACATTTATCTAATTTTATATTTAATAAAATTAAGATTTGTTTTTATTTTCTTTCTTATATTGACATCAAATTGTTTCTGCTTATAAAATAAAAATGTTTGCCAAATATTAATTAACTAATTCCACTTTTTGTTCTCAGAAGTAGGAAGGCGTGTGGCGTTACCAAGCAGTCGCAGAGCCAGCCTAGCAGCCAACCCTACAACGGGCCACACATCCCGTGCTGTGCTGGTGCCACTCCATTGCCATTCTAGTGACGTTATGTGTTTATTTATTAAGATTCTATAGAACCATGTCGTGTTATTTTTAATGGACCTACTGTTATAAACAGTGACACTAATTCACAGTTACAGTTTGAACAGATATTGGCAAAATACAACCAAAGTATTCCTCTCATAAAAAGAATCCCTAGAGGAGCGAGAATATCTTCAGCTAGATCTCTATCCAGTGTAATTTAAAAATGTCTTTCAGATAGTAATTCGGATTGGCAAAATCTTTTTACATTTTCATATAAATTTTTTCATGTTGATAAAGCTTTCTCTCGGTGGTAGAGCTTTGTGCAAGCTCGTCTGGGTAGGTACCACCCACTCATCAGATATTCTACCGCAAAACAGCAGTACTTTGTATTGTTGTGTTCCGGTTTGAAGGGTGAGTGAGCCAGTGTAATTACAGGCACAAGGGACATAACATCTTAGTTCCCAAGGTTGGCGGCGCATTGGCGATGTAAGCGATGGTTAACATTTCTTACAATGCCATTGTCTATGGGCGTTGGTAACCACTTACCATCAGGTGGCCCATATGCTCGTCCGCCTACCAATAAAAAATAAAAAAAAATGATAAAAAAAAAGAAAAAAAATGCCGAAAATGGCTCCTTATCGACCAAATTAAAACAAAATAGTTTAGATACCCAAATTTCACTTCCCAAATACGTATCACGGGCTTTAAATTTTGATTTAAAAAAAATGTTGAAAATAAAGCAATGGATGGAGATCTTAAGAACGCAGCTCGCATTCTTTTCTCTAGTGATACCCTCACACCATTTAACAATAAAACGCTAGAATCCTTACACAAAAAACATCCTTTACCAAATCCAGCATCTATACTTCCAAATCCACCTTCTCAGAATACTTTTTTATAGGTTAAAGATGAAGACACCTATGCTTCCATTATGTCATTCTCAAGCGGCTCTGCTGGTGGCATTGACGGTATCACACCACAACATCTTAAAGATCTTGTGAGTGCCTCAGCTGGTGACGCTGGCAGGGCCCTATTGGGTGACATAACTAAGCTATGCAATTTTATGCTATCCGGTAAGGTGATTTCATCTTTTTTACCACATCTTTATGGTGCAAGACTTTGTGCCTTTAATAAAAAAGACGGAAGTATTCATCCGATTGCAATCGGGTCCACTTTCCGCCGTTTGGCATCTAAATTAGCTTGTAGGCACATAGTTTCCACCTTAAAAACTAAATTTCAACCTACACAACTCGGTTTTGGAAGTAGAGGTGGATGTGAAGCCGCAGTACATTCGACTCGTACCTTTTTAAAAGGAAACGAAGCCGAAGTACTTACTAAAAGTTGATGTAAAGAATGCTTTTAATTCCATAGATAGAGCAACCTTGCTTAACGAAGTCTCATCTTATTTACCTGAAATTTACCCTTATGTTTGGCAGTGTTACAGTTCACCATCAAAGCTTTTTTTTGGCGAAAATACAATTAATTCTAATGTAGGCGTTGAGCAAGGAGATCCATTGGGTCCTGCTCTTTTCAGCCTAGGTATCTATAACTTCACCTCAGATTTAAAATATAAATTAAACATATGGTACCTAGATGGTGGAACCATAGGAGGCAAAGTAGATGATGTCATAGAAGATTTAATTAAAATTAAAGAACGTTTTGATATAGTTGGTCTCAATGAGATTTCTTCAAAATGTGAAATATTTTGGTCTCAAATTGAATTTTTCAAAATGTGAATTTTTTTTCACAAACACTTTATCTTCAAAAGATATTATTCGGCAACGGAATTATTTTATAAAATTGCACCTAATATTAAAATTCTTCATAAAAATACGCTTTGCCTTCTTGATGCACCACTTTTTGACGAAGGTATTGAACCTGTTCTAAATGATAAAATAAAATTTTTTTTAGACTACGTCGACAGATTGCGCCTCTTATATTCTCATATTACTTATACTATTTTGAAACACTGTCTTTTTGTTCCAAAATTAATGTACATTCTACGCGTGAGCCCAGTCTGGAAATTTCCTGGCCTTACCAATAAAATCGATGCCATCCTTAAAGATTCTTTAGAGAAAATTCTAAATTTATCTCTTGATGAGTATTCCTGGACCCAAGCTACACTTCCGATTTGGCATGGTGGCATCGGTGTGAGGAAAATTTCAAGTGTTGCCCTTCCAGCCTTTCTCTCTTCTGTATATAGCATTACGGGCCTTTGTTCACATATTTTAAGATCAAATACACTGAAAATCACAAATGTTACAGAGGCAATAGAAAACTGGAAAGTAAAATATCCTAATGACGATATATCTAAGGAAGTTACCATACAAAAACTTTGGGATTCGCCACTAGTTCATGTTACACAACAAAGTTTGAATCAAAATGTAACAAGTGCCAATAACCGTGCACGGCTTCTAGCTTTATCAACTAAAGAGTCAGGTCACTGGTTACATGCGGTACCCTCTAAAAATCTTGGGACGCTTTTAGACAATGAATGTTTTCGCATAGCAATAGGTCTCCGACTGGGAACACAGTTGTGCATTGAGCACAGGTGCAGGGTGTGGAAAAGAGGTCGACTCTTTCGGCTTACACGGTCTTTCTTGTCCAAGGAGTTCAGGGGCTTTTCCGCAACAGTTCTCTTAATTATACTATTAAAAGGGCTCTTGCCACCGTTGACGTTCCTGCTCTTATTGAGCCTTATGGAATAAGTCGTGATGATGGCAAGAGACCTGATGGACTGACATTGGTTCCCTGGGAACGGGGACGGGCCCTTGTGTGGGACGCAACATGTGTTGACACACTAGCCCCGTCTCATATCAGAGAAACAATGTTAAAAGCCGGTGCTGCCACGAAAAAAGCTGAAACGAACAAACGCAACAGATATTCTTCTCTTATTCAAAATTATATTTTTATTCCGTTTGCAGTTGAAACGCTTGGACCTTGGAGTAATAGTGCAAAAAATTTCATCCAAAATATTACACCCCGTATTATTGCCTCTACTGGTGACAGGAGGGCTGGTTCATTTTTCGCCCAGAGAATCGGAATTGCGATTCAAAGGGGAAATGCTGCTAGCATTCTGCCACCATTCCACGCGGTCACGATTTGTATAGTAAATATTTTTAATTTTTATTTGTATTTATTTGAGGTTTTAATGTAATTATTTAAATAAATCCTGGAACATATAATTTAATATAGTTTACATAAAATATTTTTTACTTTGAACTGGATTTATCAATCAATACAATGACAAATAAAAAAATCACAATGTTGCTTTTAAATATATAAAAATTACGACGGTTTCTAATTTTATGGTATGGTATGGCAGTAATTATTTTTCAACGTTGAGGGTAATAGTTCAATTTAGTTTAAATACTTAAGCAGTTCCATGCACAATTACTTCAAAGTCCAAATGGTTTTAAGCTAAATTAATTCACAGCTTACACGGTTATTACTTTTACAGTTACTTGCAACTTGTTCTTTGTTTTCACGCGATTACAGCTACACTCCTCGAGCGTCGAATTAGCTTAGCAGCATTAAGATGACCCGCTCAGTTTGCTACGAAGTTTCAGTGCGCTGGCTACAGTGATAATTAATTATGAGCCCTGAACAAGGTTCCGTCTCTGCATTGTTATAAGAATTTATTGACTCGAAATATTTCTTTAAATATTTTTTGTATAAGTACTTATATTAATGAGAATAATATACATACAATATAATTTTATGTTATCGGTAGTCGAACGGTCAAATGAACCACCTGATGGTAAGTGGTCTGTGGGCTCACACATATTAACACTATTAGAAATGTTAACCATTCATTACATTGTGAATGTGCCACCAACCTTGGGAACTAAGATGTTATTTCCCTTGTAACTATTGTTACACTGGCTAACTCACTTTCAAGCTACAATACAACAACAATACTAATTATTGCTGTTCAGCGGAAGAATATCTGATAAGTGGGAAGTACCTACCCAGACGGGTCTGTGTTATAAATAATAATAGTAAATTATATTGAGATAGTTAAACATGTTATTGTTTAGTAATACGCAAAGATTAAATACGAAAAATGGTTGACCAGCAATTTATAATCGGAAACACATGGGAAAAAATGTATTTCGTTTTTAGTTAGGAACTATCTTTTACTGAACAGCTTTTGCAGTAGTCAATTTTCATACCATTGAGTAACAGATTTTTTATAACCACGACGTGCTTAAGCATGAATAATGAGTGCTCTGGCTGATTATATTAATGAGAGAAGTTGCGAGTTCGGACAGGCGCTGTGAAGGCATCAGACCTTGCCTCTTCGACAGAATCTTAGCGAGATTGCTAAATCTAATTTATTATTTTATATTTATGCATGATGTTGGTCCTATAGGTTTGGAAAGTGTCAACGGTTGGGAGAGCGAGTATCTCAATTACTCAACTTAGGTGATAGAAGTCCGTCCCTATAATAAAATCTGGAAAGACTCCTTGTGGTTGGTCAACTGTACCTTTGTCAGCGACAGAAATGTTATTTATTTTGGAAGTTTTTTGATTAGTCTATTATACGATAATTTCATAAACACACGTAATTATTTCGATATATTTACTTTGTTTATATACTGGCTGGGTGGTTTCGTTGAAATTATTATTTATATCCTCGCAATAAAACTATTAATCTCTTCTGCTTCATAAGAATCTCGTACCAGCGTTCAAAATCATTAATCAGTATGAAATGTTTTCGTTACCCCCAGAAATGTATTGCTTTTCCTCCGAAATGAAGGGAAAAGAGGTTAAGATAAACATCAAGCCGTACATCTCACGCCTTATTATTTTATACTACTAGATAAAATATGTAAATGCATAAACACATTTTTTTTATAGCATAGGTTGGCGGACGAGCATATGGGCCGCCTGATGCTAAGTGGTCACCAACGCGCATAGACATTGGAATTGTAAGATATGTTAACCTTCGCTTACATCGCCAATGCGCCACCAACCTTGGGAACTAAGATGCCTTGTGCCTTTAATTACACTGGCTCATTCACCCTTCAAAACGGAACACAACAGTACCAAGTACTGATGTTTAGCGGTTGAATATCTGATGAGAGGGTGGTACCTACCCAAACGAGCTTGCATAAAGCTCTTCCACCAAGATATACTATAATAATACCTATACGTTGTATCGCGGTATTGTAACACATCACATCGACTCCAATTAAGGTCCTCCAGACCGATTTCAGCCACGGCGGCCAATCTCAAGAGATTTGCCAACTGAGCAGGAGATATTATAGTGCACAAGTGTGTGCGCAAACACAGGTGCACTCTCTTTTCTTTAGCTCTCATAATCCGATGGGACGGCAATCCGACACGACCGAAAAGAGTTCAGGCGCAGGACCAACGGCTTAACGTGCTTTCCGAGGCTTTCCGAGGCACGGGAGTATACACACTTCCAACTTCCAGACTCCGGGCTGCTACTGAGAATTTTCTGACAGAAAAACCCAATAACTATTTATTCGCCCGATCTGGGAATTGAACCCAGGACCAACGAGTCTGCGGCCTTATATCTAGCCACTAGACCAACGAAGCGACTCCAATTATTGTTCCACTAATAAGAAACTAGTTCCTGGTAGAGTTATATAAGTTACCTAACTTATGTACTTTTCTGTATCACTGAGAACGAGTACTTTATCGAGAAGATCGTAAATTCTTCTTATTAAACGTATGATATAGTATAAAATTTGTTTAACTTAAAGTCAATATCCTCTCAAGAATATGATTTATGTTTGCAATTTTTTTGCAAGCTATTGTTGAATATAAATGATATAGAAAGATAGATTAGATTGATAGAGTACGACAATCTCTTAATATTATAACAACCAATACGTTTATGTGTTTTATACATATTTTTTTTGAATGACGACGTTTTAACTTATTCGAGTAGGTTTTTATAAGCTGTTCAATACAGCTTCATATTTCATGCATCGTCATTTTATAAAATTATATAAATGTAAAGATACAACTGGTTCGAAATATAAATTTTACCGAGAAGAGCCCGCAAGACTCATTTCCATAAATTATATAAAATACTCGAAACTAAAGTACCAATATTGTGTAGCTCCTTCATGCATTTATTTGAAGAAAGAATTAAATAGCCTTTTTAGCTATTCAATACTATTTTATAAAGCAGATTTCAAAATGGTACTCTCGGGAAATACACGAGCTACGACATTAAAATTCTTTAGACAAAATTCTAAGCAGTTAACGGAACAGTCTTTCTTTCGTTTAAATTTCACACAGAGTTCAGACGTTAAATCCCATTCATATACATTGAACCACGTCAAAGAACATTCTGATATAATTGATGAATTAAAATTAAAAAGACTTCTAAAATACATTTTTCTTAAAGAAAAGATTGGATGGGTAGTGAAATTATGGATAAATATCATCAACAAAATTATGTTGAAATTAAATTATAGTGTTTAAAAATTGAAGATAGCATTACTTACGGTATGAGTGATGGTGACCACAAGTTCTGCCACATGTGTGTCGACCAAACCGCATTGGAACACTGTGATGGAACTAGCTCCAAATTTAAAGGCCCAGCATTAGAACGAAAACATACTGTTACTTAAACATAGCTATTGACAATTTTGCTATATATATATATATATATATATATATATATATATATATATATATGTATATATATGTCGCATCCGGCTTATGAGAATTGACCGCAAGCAACGCACTGGTCGCAAGCAACGCACAAACGTCATGGTGACGTCAAAGCCTAAATTTGAAAAGAATGATATAAAAGGGACTGCATTATGTATTTGCGACACTTATCGTTCTGATCGCATTAAAAGTGTGAATATTACATTTCTGTTGATTGAAGTAAAGACTATAATTATGTTGAAATTATTTCTCACCCGGATCCCTGCTATTGCCCACAACGAGTAACCGTGATAATAACGATTTTCCGATACATATATATTAACATGCGTATATAGATTCGAGATAAACCAAGTGTCCAATTGATAATTCCAAGTAAAGCATCGCGATAAATTAATCCTATATGTTTAGAACAAAAGAAGGGTTTCGTGTGCATCAATGTGTATTGCTTTCTTTACTCAATTCAATAAGCCTTTTATTCTGAACTTTTGGAAATTTGTTGCAGTTATTGTGTTTGTTTACATAATGTTTCTCAGTTCAGTGTGCTTCTTGACATAAGCTCACTCTAACATCTTCCATTGTTGTCTATATTGCTTTATTACTATCATATACCTAAGTATTAAGCTGACAACCAAAAATGCCATATGATGGTACCGAAACCAGCAATTTTAGGGTTTATGATCTGGTTGCCTGTAATTAAAGCTTACTTACCGTTTGAGCCATATCATTACAATATAGCTTATTGATATTTGACAAATAATATAATAAAAGTGTTAAAGAGACGTTGAACAAAAGCCTAATGATGATTAATGACCCGTGATTTTATAGATGGGTAGCAGCTGCTTCGCGCAGTTTCACGCGGCCTGTTACTGATCGACCCTCGATACCAGTTTCCGCCTGTGACGTCACCCATATGTGTTACGTACCTTATAACCTTTTTCGTAACCCTAACAACGTAAACATAATTTCATAATGTTCTGTTGAGTAGTTAAGACTTGAAAGTGTAACAAACAAACATACTCACTTTCACATTTATATTATTAATAAAGGTTATGTATGTGATTTTTTTTAATCGGGCAAATAGAGTGCAGTTTAATAAATAAAAATGAGTTTTTACAATAGAATGGACAACACATTGTTGTCTGAGTCTGTCTAACTACTGCCACAAGGATCATAACATCTTAATATCCATGGTTCTTGGTGCATTGGCGATGTTGGGAATGGTTAACGCCTCTGTCGGCGGCAGCTGTGTCCACTTACCATCAGGATAGGCTTTTTTTTTTTTTTTTTTTATCGCTGGAAAAACGCCTTGACGCGTTTCCCCCACATGAAGTGGGGGGGTATGTGGGGCTCACAGGCACTAAGCGCCGGAATACCCACTAAAAAACCAGCGGTATCCTCTCCGTCTAGTCGGGGGGCGCCACGGGATCGCTTGCGCATGCTACCGTGACGCCCCGACGGTTGGCCCGCCTATGCGGGCCTCCATTTCTAAGGGGGTTCCCGGATACAGGGAGCCCCCTTAGCCCCGGTGGCTATTAAGGCGGGGGGAAGGATAGGCTTGCAAATTTGACAAAAATAATGCCTGCTAAATTTTTACGGCCATCTTCTCAAGCCAGGTGCTTTCTTTCGAAATTTGCGGTAATTGCTACTTTACAGAAATGTATAAATGTCATGCTTGAAACTATAATAGGTATTTTTAAATTTTGAATTTACATATATCGCCCTTTAATAACTTGACTGTTTCTTTTTATTATAATTCCCGGGATGGCAATTGGCTCGACTCCACCTGATGGTAAGTGGTAGTAGAGTCCAAACGCGACGACGGCTAGTTAGAAATTAATAGTCGCATTTCCAGTAAAATGCAATCGTATTAAACTCACTCGCTCTTCTCACAGTTGTATCCTTCGTACTTCTGAGAATTTACTTCAGTGAATCCTTTTCCATTCGTGGTTATACTGTACTGACTATTAATTTATTGTTCTAGCTGTTTGTTTTTTGAAAAACTCTTCCTCTTAAAACCCACTAAGCCCTCGTTTCGTTAAAATGTACACCAGAACAGCTTTCTTGTTCTCTATTTGTATTTATATATATATATTGATATATGTTATTGTTGTTGGTCCGCTGATAATTTCTTAATGGAAAATGTCAAAAAATATTTATTGCTCGACTCAGGTTTTAGGATATCAATAATTAAAAACTCAATATAAGCTAGTTAAGTTGTAAGAGGAGGGGAACACGTGTGCTGGTAACGAACACGTTGCATTTTTTAGTGGTGCGACAAAAAAAAGGGTTGCTAAATTTTTTCGTGCGTGATGGAATTGATGTCAAAGTTAGGCGGTGATATTGAGAGCCAGCATACGTAAGCTTGTAAAGGGAAGGGGAAACAGGAATGAAGGAGAATAATTCCTCAGAGCACTCGCCATGATACAGTCGATAGAAAGCGCTCAGCGCTGCTATCTAGGTTATCTAAATATAATTTAGTTATGTTTGCATGGATTGAAATTGGCGATAAACGATCAAGATTTGCACGTTCTAACCATTCAGCCATCTCGGCTCATACAAATAAATAAGTATTTATAATTTTAAAAGGATGTGACACTGAAGTTTACTCGGTGGTAGAGCTTCGTGCAAGCTCGTCTGTGTAGGTACCACCCACTCATCAAATATTCTACCGCATAACAGCAGTACTTTGTATTGTTGTGTTCCGGTTTGAAGGGTAAATGAGCCAGTGTAATTACAGGCACAAGGGACATAGCATCTTAGTTCCCAAGGTTGCCGGCGCATTGGCGATGCAAGCGATGGTTAACTTTTCTTACAATGCCAATGTCTATGGGCGTTGGTGACCACTTACCATCAGGTGGCCTACCTACACAATAAAAAAAATAAAAAAAAGTAATGCGCGATAATCATTATTACTTTTACGCGCTATACGATTAGTAATCATCTTATTGTAAACTCTATAAGAAATCTGCTTATTATCCATACATATTACAACCTCCTTATTAAAATCCTCTTTATTAAAATAACAAAAAAATAAATATTTTTAATATTGTTGCCTCGTGTAACACAATTTAACCCTTTTGGCACCGATAACCGAGGTTACAACGTACTGACATTTCGCTCGGGAATATGGGAATATTTCAAAGTCGACTATTCTCGGGCGAGTACCGACAAATGTTTGAGATCAGAGTCTTAGTAGACTGGCCGAGAATGATGGAAGAAAAAGGAAAGATAGAAAAAACCTCAGGTTTTAATAACGTCTATAATTTATACTCATAAATAAGTAGACGTTTTTTTGTAATGTCTAACTGAAAGAAATATATACTAAATCAATACATATGAAACTTTTACCAGAAGATACAGCGCGTTTTAAAAAAGTTTTTATATTATAATATTATTATAAAAGTAGCAACGCTTAGTAGTTTCACTCTCTTTTAATTTAGACTTCTTATATATTAGAAAACTTTATTCTGTGATAAAATAATATTATTTATGACAATTTAGCGAGTGTGTATTAACACACTCGTTGCATTCATATTTATCTGATAAAAACAAAGAAATATTGTTCTGAAAATTTCCTCGCAGACAAAGCTTAAAGATTAGCTCAGTGGAAGCCCCTCTGATACCTATAGGAAGTTAGCTCTAAAGTCAAACAGCTTTAACGGAGAAAGAATTAGAGAGGACAAAAGAGGAAAGAATCGTTCGGACATAGCTTTCGAAGATTATTGTCGCGCAGAGTTTTAGATTTTGCTTTAAATAACCAGACGATAGAACACTAAAGGAAATAGAAAATTTATTAGTCGGAAATATTGTCGAACAGACAACTATTTTAGCTTAGCTTAGCATTATAAGAATGCATTTGTGCATTTCTCACTATAACAGTGAATTCTTATAATGCAAGTGCTACGAAAGTGTCAATTGAAATATTATAACTTACTACAATGATTAATTTTATATCTTAGATTATTAAATTATTTTTTACCTTCCTTGTGACATCAGCTACTCATGAAAAGGACAACATGCGTTTGCCCACCAGCAGCATAAAAATATATTCATACATTCAAAGTTGCAAAAAAATGGATTAGTTATTGACAATACGGTAGATTACGTAGATGCGAGCACAACTGCTTATATAACAATATCATATTATATATTACAACCTTTTTTGAAACGTGCTGCATCTTCTGATAGTCATACATTTAGTAAGGCATTACAACAAAAATATCTGCTATTTCTTAGTATAGATCTCACAGAAATCTCGATGCGCCTCCTATTTTCTTTCCACGATCTTTCTATTTAACTCTGGTCATTGAACTGTCTATCGCGGTTATGATATTAGTTAAGATTAGGTAATACAGACACGTTGGTCCTGTAGATAGATAGATAAATTTATTATAGTGGAGATATATATATATGTATGTATAGAAGGCAAATTAACTTAATTAAAACACTCATTAAGGGCCTCGTTAGTGAAAATCTTTTTCTGCAGCAGATCATGAGATCCTGGTTTCAAATCCCGGGTCGAGCAAATAAAATGTCTTTTTAGGTTTTTGTAATAATTAAATAATTATTCATAAAAGTGTTATGGTAGATATGGTAATGGGCTTGTGAATCTATACTGTTATTTATTTACATAAGAACTATATGCATACATTAATAATTTTAATAAGCATATACAAATCTAGATTTGAAAATAATTATATATTAATTATTTAAATTGCTTTATAGTAGATAAATGATGTCATCATAATATATAATATGTCATCCAGTAACGGGACTTAAATAAAGATCACATAAGTTCTATTATTTACTCGCCCTATCGTAGTCACGTCAGCTGTTTGCGTTGCGCAGTAATTTTACTTTGTACAAAATGAAAGCCTCTAAAACTTTAAAGTTCACAGCAATTAAAAGCTAATTAAAATAATATCCTTACTTATAAGAACTTTAGGTTTCAAAGAACCATTAAGCCCAAAGCTAAGTCGAAAGATTATCATCACTTATATAATATTTCTAAAGCTTTTAATCAAGTAATTTGACTTCATAATTTCTGTTATTTAAAATTTTACTAATTAGTTAAATTTTTAATTAGCTATTACATGTTTCGTCTCTGACTTGAAAAATATATTTACATTTGTTTGTTTTATATTTCAGGAAACAAACAGTATAATAACACAATAAATGAAAATAATACAATAAATACATAAACCAATAAAGTTTCCAATAATAAACAAAACATTAAAAGATATGAATTATATATATTATATTTTCAAAGTATATTCATTATATACAGTGTCTTAATGCTTGTTGATAAAAGCAAACTGTTGTTATTTACGTTCTATTAAATCAAAATAACGCTGGAGATACCATGAACTTTACGGCAAAATTCGAACAAATCTTGATGAACTGGCATCATATATTCCTGACTTGCCGCCTGGACGTAAATATCTGACTCCACATGAACGTAGTCACGATAATCCAGGAACGATAGCAACAAAAGTATTTTAAAATAAATAAAATAATAAAAACGTTTTTCGTAGGAAAATAAATAAAATGTTATCTAAATTTTTTTTTCGTTTATTGTTATAAAAAAATTTAAGTGACACGAAATAGTGCTCATTATATTTGTGCACACACTTATGCCACATAGTTGGTAACAAAAATGATAATGATAAGTGTTAATTTTTATAAAACGTTATATTAAAAAAAAACTCTTGTGGTGTACAATAAAGGATAAAAAAAAAAAAAAAAAATTATTTTTACTATATCTAAATATATACATAAATAACTATGGTTAACGGTATTGGTGGTAGCACTATACGTCGTGGTCCGGTTTTTTACATGGAGGTACCACTATAATTTCACTCATCATATAAATATTTTATCACTAAGAAGCAACACTCAGTATTTTTCTCGTCTAGTTCGAAGGGTGATTGACCCAGTGAAACTACGGCACAAGATACATAACATCCGTTCCGAAGGTAAGTGAGTTGGTTGAAAAGTCACAATCATTACCTGTAGGAATAAACTTGAATTTCACCGCAGAAAACGGTTGTAAGAGGTCAGAAAGTGATGCGCAACACTGACCATAATAATTATAGTAAAGTAACAGCCTGTTATAATGTCCCACTGCTGGGCTAAGGCCTCTTCTACTCTTTGTGAGGAGAAGGTTTGGAGCTTATTCCACCACGCTGCTAAAATGCGGATTGGTGGAATACACATGTCACAGAATTTCAATGAAATTTGACACATGCAGATTTCCCCACGATGTTTTCTTTCACCGTCAAGCACGAGATGAATTATAATCACAAATTAAGCATATGAAATTCAGTGGTGCTTGCCCGGGTTTGAACCCATGATCATCGGTCAGGATTCACGCGTTCTTACCACTGGGACATCTCGGCTTATTATAACATTTTAATAATACACGCATAAAAATCATATATCACCATAAGTCGGTTGTCAACATTTCATTGAGTTCTTATAGAATTGCACTACTGACCTGTTGAAACAAAGATTTCCAAATTATGCAAAGCCTTCGAATATTCTGCGAGTGTTTGTTTATAATGGATTAAATTACCATAGAGTTATAAAGTATCAGACAGGGAGTTATTATTCAACTCTCGAAAAGCTGAAACTTTTGTAAGAATACGCAATACGGATAAAAAAATTTGATGAATAGATTTTAATTGATTATATACTGTGTTTTTGTCACACCAAAAAGCGCCTCATCCTCCTTTATGCAACTCTCTCTAATCAAAGACATTTTTATAGTATAGGTAGGCGTACGAGCATACCAACTGATGGTAAGTGGTCACCAACGCCTATAGACAATGGCATCGTAAGAGATGTTACCTATCGCTTACATCACCAATGCGCCATCAACCTTGGGAACTAAGATGTTATGTCCCTTGTGCCTTTAATTGCACTGGCTCACTCACCCTTCAAACCGGAACACAGCAATACCAAGTACTGCTGTTTTTCGGTAGAATATCTGATTAGTGGGTGGTACCTACCCAGACGAGCTTGCTTAAGAATGTGAGCTTAACTAATCTCTTTATTTAACGAAATAAAATATGAAGCACAATATCATATGAAACTATAAAAAATATAAAATATTTCAGACGAAAAAGGAAACAGCAACTTTTTTTGCAACAAAAACGTAGTGTTTCCTGTCAGCTAAAATAAGCGGGGATTACGCGCGGTAAAAGTTTTTAATCTTGTTAAGTTTATTTTGTATTCTTATATTTCGTATTCAATTTAATATTTTAAATTATAATATATACATTTTTATTTTGAAAACTGAGACTGTTCATTCTAAATAATATTTCATTGTATTATTTTTATATTAAAATATGTTGGCAGACTCTCAAATGTTTGACCTAATGGTAGCTGGTCATCATCGCCCATCGACTTAACTATTTCTTATAGCACTCTTTTTTCTCAACACGTCACTGACCTTGGAAACTAAATTGTCCTTCCAAACGCAACACAACAATGCTACATATTGCTGTTACCGGTAGAATATTTTGTGAGTGCTCTTGTTCTCGCGCTTGCTCTTCTCTTCTTAAAATAAAGGGCGTGGCTTTGGGGCCGTAAATGTGTGCCTCACGTAATCTGTTTTAGACGGCCCTGAGAAAGACGGCAACCAAGACTTTTCGGGCTGGCGTATGCATTAGCTTGGTGCGAGGTCATCTTTCATCTCCTCAAGAGAGCTCCGCCAAGCTACGAGCGGTACACAGAATGGAAGTTGTTCTGAAGGCGACAAACACAGGGCTTTTAGTAGGTACGTTTGGGTCCGGGTATTTCTCTGAAGGTTTAACCCTACGAGGAAATATAAAAGATTTTCTTGCAGTTCACACATTACGCCGAATAATAAATGTAATAAGAGCGAGCGAATGGTGTTACCAGAGGATTATATTGTCCGTCCGACCGAGTTACTAACAGAATGATATTATAATGTATACTATTATTGCAGCATACAAATTGAAATAAATATAAACAATCTCAATATATATATATATTTATATTTCCCGGGAGGGCAAATGACTCTACTCCACCTGATGGTAAGTGGTAGTAGAGTCCAAACGCGACGACGGCTAGTGCAGTCGAGAAGTATGATTTGCACTAGCCGTCTCTGCCTTGCCGGCCCGCAAGATGCCTCTTCAGGCCTCGTTGGAAGGAATATCGTTAATGTTTCATTTTATATATAGTTTAATTGATTATCTTTAAACTTTATATAAAATGAAATATTTAACTTATCAGAACTTTTAACTTTATAAATATATTTTAAATTAAAATTTTAAGCAACCAAAAAGCATATAATAGAAAGTGATCACTGTGATTATTCCCATGCGTAGTTAGTTTTTTATCAGTTCTACCAGCAGGCTGAGAAGGTTTGCCTCGGTCGGCATATTTGAGAAGTGGCAAATTTAGAGATAGTTTCATTATTTAGGTTTGTATTACGGACAGATTTCTGATATCTTTGTCTATCTGTTACGCTTTCAGGGGTAAACCACAAATTATATTATGAAGCAAGCTTCAATCCCACGGCAGGACAATATTTATACCTAATATTTTCACCCCACTAACACGCGACTAAAGGCGCAGGCGAAAATTGATATCTATACTAATATATAAAGCTGAAGAGTTTGTATGTTTGATTCGGCTAATCTCAGGAACTACTGGTTTGAATTTAAAAATAATTTTTGTGTTGTATAGTCCTTTTATCGAGGAAGGTGTTAGGCTGATTTTTATACGTTATATTAATTATACGCGGGTGAAACCGCGGGCTCAGCTAGTATAAGATAATAGCCAAGTAAAAACACCCTCGTAAAGATTTTTCAACTAAACTCTGATGACTAATCCTAATTCCAAGTAATTGCAAACACTGAAACTGTTGGCAATTTGAATGGAAACCCACAACAAGGCACACATTCAAACTATGAATACACTTCCCTTCTACTATTTGATTTCCTCTCGTCCTGTTTCATTTCCTTATTACTTAGATAATGTTTGCGTACTAGGTAATTAATTAAGCTTACCATCCCTTTACAATGAGCATACATATAGTATTTTCTATATTTTAAGACCTCTATATTATTTTGAAATCAGGACGTTACATATCGGGCTTTATTTTTATTTTATTTTGTATTTTTATTCGTATATTTAAATAACACTTAATTTTTATAAAATTGTATTTTGGCGTTGAACCCAAATAAAATACATTAACTAGAATACATAATCATTTATGGTTATAAAAATCAACGTTAAATGATTAGTAAAACATTAAATTATAATGTCAAAATTAAACGTTAATTGTTATAACTATTTTACACGCTTTGTAGGAATTTCTACTTATTGTCATATATATTTGAATTTTCATTAGAAATACGATCATCCTTCAAGCATCAGTGAACAGTGACATATCAAACAACCCAACAACATTATCATTTATATCATTTTTTAATCAATTAATTAATTTCGCACAAAATTAGTATGTATATTGTAGGCAGTCAGGCGTTCGCCGCTGCAGGACTAAGATCCAATGTTCGCAGCGGAGATATCGCACGTGCGTGCGGGGATATCGCACGTTATCCTACGAGGTGGCAACCGTCTTAGCGTGCTTTTCGCCCTTGGACGCGAGGGCCTATCAACAGACCCGCATCCTCCGTCAGAACAGAGGCGTTGAAGCGGTGGGAACACTGGAGGGCTCTTGCGACCAGGACACCGCTTAGCATAAGTTGTAGGCGTGCCCAGCGTGGAGTATGGAGAGGGACATCTTGGTCCATAAAGTCGGACAAGACCTGTTCTTGCAAGGAATCGCGTCCGCGATGCTCCGCAGGGAATTGACATGGAGGGCTGTAGCCTCCTTCTGTGAGACCGTCATGGTCCAAAAGAAGACAGCGGAGCGGGAACGGGAAAGGGCCGATCTTGCTCGGCGGAGACGACATCGGCGGCGAAAACTGTCGTTATACGAATTAGAATTCTCTGAAGTTCTGACGATGGTAAAAAATGTGTGGATCTGCAATAGAAAAATATACTTGAGTCTAGATTTCCTGTCCTAAGTTCAAACAACTCGTATGACGACATCAGTCATCATTGCTCATTTGCTCATTGTCATCACGCTTGTACAGTACAATGAGCTGGTTCCTTTGCCTGCGCATTAAGTTTTAATGGAATACGTCTGTCACACGTGTCAAACCATATCATACATAACCTTTTCGTAGTATATAATTAAACTTGTTTTCTCCATTTAAAAATGATCCCAAACTAGAGGAATAACCAAATGCAGTAACACTGCATTGATGAATTAGTTTTAATAACAATGAGCAAAGCAATGTATTATCAATTTTTTTTTTTATTTTAAATAATAAATAAATAGTTAAACTTAAATCAGAATCAAATAACGACTAAGCAGTCTGTAATAAAATCACAATTTCTGATTGAAATGTTATATTTAAAAAGGCTATTTTAAATATAGTGATTGTAGTCGTACGTTTTAATGCAGACTCGTCTATATGGGCTTAGTGCTCAAATATGTCGTATACATTATACACTATAGATAAAATGCAATAGAAAAAGTTAGGAATGAAAAACAGAGAATCTATTATTACTAAAAAAAACTTAAAATTAAATAAAGCTGGTGAATAAACAGCAAAGAAAAGTCATAAAAGGGATTTTAGTCTAAAACTATAAATAATATCAAAATCTATTAAAATTGTGTGATTATCTTCATAGTATCAATTTCTTTGATGTATGTAAATGTATGTTACCCTGGGGGTAACTAGCTGTGGCTTAAGCAATATGTTACGAGTACCAAGACACGCAACAAAATTGAGTTGGAATAGTGTTCATCTTGAGATGAGCGCACCTTAACATAAGTGGCAAGAAGCGATAGGAGTTTTTAAGGACATCACGAATCTCAGAAAACTGATCTTTTAATATATTACCTCATTCATAAGATCATTCTTTTAATATTTAAATAAATAAAATGTATTATATGGGTACAGATAATGACGTCCTTCTTCAATCGGTATCGTTTTATCCAATGGACTAATTTTATATGCCTTTAATATTTTAATAAGAAATTGTATTTTATAGACCAATAAGTCGTTTTCTATTTAGTAATATCTAAATAACATTTTATATGCCTTTAATATTTTAATAAGAAATTGTATTTTATAGACCAATAAGTCATTTTGTATTTAGATATTACTTATTTACACTTTATTGATCAGCAACAAAAAAACAACAAAAATAAAGGACGCAACAACTATTTAGACATTCGCCAATCGACAGCAGATATTCACGATGCGGGCAATCCCTTTAAAATACAAACAAAAATTATATAATACATTATATATAGAGAACGTAAAACTCGTTACAAACGGCAACATGACACTTCGCTCGCAGAAAGACAATAAATCAAGAGTATTATGTATCACGTAGCAACAACCCAATGTGTGTTGCAGTTACGTAAGGATGTGTTCGATCTTACCAGTAAACCTGAGGCTTATATGCTAAAGTATATTTTTATCTGTGGATAAGGTAGAGCGGAAAGAAAATGTAGTAAGTGCCAATATATTTTTATAGTTGTAAAAATAAAAGGAACGGGTTTTACAAAAAAGTCCTAATGTTCTAGATTATATGAAAATATAGTTAATTATATAGGTCGAATAACATACATAATGAGTATATCTTTTTTTTTAATTAATAAAAAATATTAAGATTAGACGAAATTTCGTGATTCTTTTCTATAGATTTTTATGATGTTAATAGAACACGGGTTGTGTTCTGTTGAAAATATATTTTATATTAAACTTTGAACTGGGTTTCTCCATGAAAAATAAATTTAAAGATTACCAATTTTTGAGGTATATACCCCCATCTTAAGTAATTACGTTCGCCCATAATCTGTGCCACTGTGTGTTATAGGTACAGCACGGTTAATGTGCAGCAAGGTCCTTGATCATTGTATCAATTTAATTATGCTCCACTTCTAACTATATATTATATTATACAGTAACAGTGACAGCCTGTGAATGTCCCACTGCTGGGCTAAGGCCTCTTCTCCTCTTTTTAAGGAGAAGGTTTTGGAACTTATTCCACCACGCTACTCCAATGCGGTTTGGCGGAATACACATGTGACAGAATTTCAGTGAAATTTGACACATGCAGGTTTCCTCACGATGTTTTCACTGTCAAGGACGAGATGACGAGATGAATTATAATCGCAAATTAAGCACATGAAATTCAGTGGTGCTTGCCCAGGTTTGAACTGAACCACTGGGCCATCTCGGTTCCCATATAACTATATTATATACACAACAATATTAGATTGAATATTAATGATTCCTGTATGTTTATTAATCGCTCGTAATTAATCACCTTCGTGTCGCATTAATTATGACGTCACCGGAACGACGGGCTTTCTCTCATATTTGAGAGATGATTGATTATGAAGAAAAATAAAATCGTCAACCTGTTTGTTTGATAATGATCAAATTATTTAAATAATAATTATTATAAGTATTATATAGTATTTATGTTAAAAGGAGTACAACAATATTTTATTTAAGTAAAAGTGACTGTAAAAGTTTGCCTGTAAATGTCCTACTGCTATGCAAAGGTCTCGCATCGCTTGAGAAAGCTTGGAGCATATTCCACCGAGCTTCTTTTATGCAGGTTATTGGATAATTTATACTTAGTTAAGCATTGATTTCTCTCTATCATCATGATTTGACATTCGAAAGAATGAGTCACAGCATTGTTTATTTAACACGACACAACGTTTATAAATAAAGCCGGCGTTTAACTAAATAGACGCGAAGCAACGTTACTCACGTAACGTTATCTTTTATCCTATTAATTCTATCCTCAATTTCTCATATAAATATTTAATAAGGATACTACAGAAACCCGTTTAGGGTAAAATATTTTTATTTATACATAAATCCTGGCAAATACACTATATGCATAAAGATAAATAAGTTTTAAAAAAAATTCTATGTTTCACCACAATTTGGATGCTTTCCTAAAAACAAATTAAAATATAATTAGTTTTCTATAACACTATATCAACCAATCAGAATCCTCTCCGTGTTCGCGTCTCGGCAAGAGTACTCCGTCATACATTACGTGACGTGTTTGTTTATATAATTTAATTCTGTATTTATATATCCCATTAGCGTGGCAGTACATATGCATTACATCTTCGAAATAATTATTTGCATATTAAAGGATAACGCGTCAACATTTCTAGTAGCACGTGCATAATTGATTAGGAGCATTAAAATCCCCAACCTAAGGTAGCGTACATGCTCACAGAACTAGGTTTAGCTTAAGACCAGCCCTATTTTATTACACATGTACTCTATCCTTTAGTCCGATGGGAGGCAAAATCCGACACGCCGGGAAAGTATTCAGATGCAGGATCAACGACTTTACGTGCTCTACGCGAATCAAATTCCAACTTAAGGGCTCTGATTAAAATTGTTCGATAGATAACTCAAAAAAGATTGTGGACGAACTGGATTTCGAACCACGGACTCTGGGATCTGCTGTCTTATAAACTACTAGACAAGTGAGGCAGTCAACTTCACTAATAAGAGTTAGCAGCCCCTAGTTACTTCTGTAACCTGTGCCCCTAGTAATTTCTGTTTGACTTGAGTTTGAAGTAAAATATATCCACATTGACATAAGCAGGCTCCGGCCCCTAGAAGAAATCCGATGACCTACCCAGAATAAATATTAACACCAAATTATCTATATATATTTATATATTTTTGGGCTTATATTAACTTAGGACACGTCTAAAGACACATAATTAACATAAATACGTACTATATAATTGTTTAACTACAAAATAACTATTTCTTTTGTAAAAATCTTTTATTCGGTAACTTTAAATAGACTCATTAATGAGATTCATTAATATTATATGATTTTCTGCGGAGCATTGCCAAGAAAGCTCCCATCTGGATTCGTGGACAAGGATTTGCGTCCTATACTGGGCACACCACCACCCTATGTAGAGCAGTATTATTACGGTATGCGCCAAAATTATAGCACAACATCGTCGCTTCGCGCCTAGTCAGGAAATACGCCATAATAACCGTGAACGTTCGTTCTTCGCTTCTATCTCGACGAGGCTTTCAAGGTAGGCAGGATGGATCTGACGTGTTTACGCGTGTACCGTTCCTTGCGGAGACGGATGACGTTGATACAGCCCTTGGAACTTTGGAACGATGTTCCAAAGTACGTAAGTAAGATGAGAACACGGTTATACTCATAGCCTCTCGCCTCCATATCTGCCAGGTTATCTAAGGACAGAAAGATCTAGATTTTTTGCCACCTCATATATTATATATCTAGTCTTTGATCTCTTTCAAATACAGCCTTCGAGTAAAAATTTTGGTGGAAATTTATATTAGACTATCTGAGCCCGCGGTTTCACCCGCGTATAATTAATAAGAATATAATTAATAAAAATCAGCCTAGAACCATCCTCGATAAAAGGACTATACAACACAAATAATTTTTAAATTCGAACCAGTAGTTCCTGAGATTAGCCGGATCAAACAAACAAACTCTTCAGCTTTATATATTACTATAGATATATTTCCGGCTAAATTAGAACTTAATTAAATTTTACAGGCGAAATTAAAACGTAATTGATTTACTTACTACGCGAATAAAACCGTTATAAATGAAATGACAAAATAAGGGTTTTAAAATAGTGTCCGTGTATTTGTCATAAAGGGGTATCCTTCATAACAACGAGCTAACATAACAAGATCAGCTCGAAAAAATGAATAATACTTCGTGAGCATTTTTAAGATCGTTTGCGAGTTCATATTACAGAAAAAAATATAAAATATATGAAATAATCGATTACAAAGAAAAAGTGTAAAAATATCTTAAATACCAGCAAGAGATTCAGCATTTACTGGTATCCAACATTTAAATAACACGGGTAAGTTAATAAAATAACAATTAAATTTATATATTCTGCCTGAAAGTCAACAACCATTAGTTTTTTCATTGATATTTTATCAAGTTAAATTTTAATTTAGTAGTAACAACGATAAGAACGAACGAATATATTATTCGTTTAACTCAAGGCTTGTTCGTACAGATTTCTGTGTGTCTAGTGTGAGTTTTAATATTAATTATTCCATAGCGTTGAAATTAACTGCAATTCGTATGAAAAAATCGCAGTTAAAAAATCGTACTAAGCACGTACCACATCGTACTAAAACAGATACATATTTTCACCTTTTTTTCAATCATCCATGACACTGATAGTGACGTAATATTACCGAACAATTATTAAACGTCTTATAACAAAAAAGTTTTCGTTTATTTTCGAATGGAATGCCTGCCTTAACAAACTAAATACAAGAAATCAGATTACTCTGAAAAAAAAATCCATCGATGGTTTCAATAGCCCTAACCATTCGATCACGCTAATTGCGGCAACCACAGTGTCCGTTGTAGAGGCTTCCGTTGTAGATATAAAGGCATAAATTACTCGGTGGTAGAGCTTTGTGCAAGCTCGTCTGGGTAGGTACCACCCACTCATCAGATATTCTACCGCAAAACAGCAGTACTTTGTATTGTTGTGTTCCGGTTTGAAGGGTGAGTGAGCCAGTGTAATTACAGGCACAAGGGACATAACATCTTAGTTCCCAAGGTTGGTGGCGCATTGGCAATGTAAGCGATGGTTAACATCTCTAACAATGCCATTGTCTATGGGTGTTGGAGACCACTTACCATCAGGTGGCCCATATGCTCGTCCGCCTAACTATAGAATAAAAAAAAAAAAAAAAAAAAAAAAAAATAATTGCAGGCTTCATATTTGCTTAGTTAAAACACTAGTACGGTCTTTTCTTTACGCCATTTTGAAATTACTTATCGAGTCGAAAGAACGCCCAGGAATAGGCAGCTACTTCGACCAACATCTAACTTTGGGCGTGCATTGGAAAAATGCTACAAGTGTTTTGGGTGTAGTAGTATCGATTGAATATAAATAATGTATACATTATGTACAAAGACGGACACATAAAAATAAAGAGAGAAAATTGATTGCAAGTTATTTAGTTCAAAATAATATATTATAACTGAGATTAAGATACGTGACGTTGTTTAGGATAAGTGTTGAATATATTTGTGCAGTGCAATAAGAACTAGGCGGTATTACATAAAATATTTTCAAAAATATTTTAGATTAAATTAAAAATAGCATTTCAAACAGTTTTGAAAAGCGTCATTTGAATAGAATCCTTTGTGAGACCACGAGCAACTGAAAAGGTTTGAATGGTCAAAGTCAGACTAAATTAGGTAGTTTGCGGTGCGCTGACAGCGACAGAGGAATGGGGAGTATTTAAATTTAATCGACTAACCTGCATTCTCTGATTGCATTAATCTGTAACAAAGGAAAACTTCTATAATTAATTTGCATATAAAAAAAAACTGTAAAAGATAATATAAATCATTGTATATTTCATCAATATAATCATCAATATGGTATATAGTATCGATGGTAGAGCTTTATGCAAGCTCGTCTGGGTAGGTAACACCCACACATCAGATATTCTACTGCAAAACAGCAGTACTTGGTATTGTTGTGTTCCGGTTTAAAGGGTGAGTGAGCCAGTTTAATTACAGGCACAAGAGACATAACATCTTAGTTCCCAAGGTTGGTGGAGCAGCGGCGATGTTTTTTTTTTAAAGAAATGTACAATGCCACTGTCTATGGGCGTTGGTGACTGCTTACCATCAGGTGGCTCGTCTGCCAACTTATACTATAAAAAAAAACAACAATATAATTATAAAAACGTTTTTATAAATTTATTAAAAGCGCAAAGATAATACTAATATGAATTATATGAAATTAAATATGATTAATAACAGAAAAATCAAATAATGAATAAATGCTTTAAAATAAAATGGCCCTCTGTGGAAAATATATTCATAACTTACTTAGGCTCATTAAACTATTTACAGGGTTTTTTTAGAAGGAATGATAAAGGAAGCTTTTATAGAACCATTCAATAAAGTAAATTTAATATACTGGATTATAATAAGCGCAAAATTTCAAGGTAGAGCTTGTTTAAAATTTCGCTCAAAGATTTAAGCAAAACATAATACTATCAGGTAATGTCAAATGACTTGTTCAACTGTTAAAGTATTAAAAATACAGCAAGTGTACAACCGCACCTAACAAAATATATTTTACATTTTGTTAAGTCACCAAATTCATTTTCTTACTCCACCACACTCTTTCAATGCATATTAGTCATTTTGCATTGTTATTTAGTGTATAGACGTTACCTGCTGTTTTGCTCACTATAAATTTGAAGTATACATGTTTGTTTTTTACGATTTTCGTTTTTTTACGATTTAAGGTTGTTTTCGTGTTAATATAAAGCATCCGTTTCCCCTCCCATGCTGTGCCTCTCCTCGGGGGGGTTATGCATGTATTTTTTAAGGTCTACCCACGATGCGTTATGTTGTGGACAGATACGGACCAGCCCGCACCGACACACCGTAAGAGTCTCTTCTGTGGAAGTGCACTTTCACGTACATAATTGCACTTGAAGTTAAGTGGTGCGTCGGATCCACCGCAACTCGGTAAATTCAATTGTGAGATGCGAGAGCGGCAGCGACAAATATGAACGATATGTTCTCTTTCACTTTGCATTTTGGAAAGACGAAATAGCATCGAATCTCGAGGACCGACGTTGGAGCACCTTGCGTGCGTGGCTGTCTGTGGTTGTCGGCCGTACGTAAATAATCAGCAGCACCACCCGCATTGATATTTATAATACCTAAAATTGTTGGTATGATGGCCGGTTGATTGATGAAAATAGGTAAATAGAGCCTATATACCTATTTACATCAATCAACCGGCTTTCTAAAGCAAAAAGTGTTTTTTCTAAGCTTATTGATCCATACGTCTTGAATAATAAGCAAACAAATCTTGTAATTATAAATAAATTCGCTTAAACTCTTTTAATTTTTAAAATATTACATGATAATAAAAGCTCACTGAAAATACACATGTCAAACTAATACAAAGTTTTTTCTCATTTCTTGAACTATGGATGAAATAATCCAATTTATTATTCGATTGCACCCTAGATTGGCCTCTTTGTCCAGTTCATTTTTATAAAGGTTTATTTGGTAGATTCCTATTCATCGAGGGAAATGAACAAGATGGAAAAATATACAAAATACAATATCGAAAACAACATCATCTTTAAAATGTATAAATTAATTTCAAGTAAATTGGAAATGTTTATCTTTGTCAGCGTTGTAACAAGACGGCTACTTATTAGCTGTCTATATAAGTAATTCTTTTGAGAAATAATTAAACCACTTCACTACATGATGACTAAAGTATTATGATAAAAAATACGCTGTAGTAGGCTGATCTACAATTCATGATTTTTTGCGATGTTTGCCGATTTACTTATTATCAAAACGTTATAAAAAAGTAGTAAGTATTACGTTTCTTGGATATAAATTATTTTAAGCATAGTTTGCGATATTTTGACCTTTTTTACTATAATTATTATAAAATTATTCTTACAAACTTGTAATTTAAGAATAATGTCATTTGTCTGTCTGTCTTTGTCTAATCAAGATGTATTGTATGAATGTATGTATGTATATTCGTGATAATATTACTTATAACACGCTCATATATTATAACTTAGGAATATTTTAAAGTAATGAAGATTAACGAATCCCACCACAACTAAAGTCAAGAAAATTGCAAAGAATAAAAAGATTAAACTTAATAAATGAAACTTGGGTAGTATTCGAATGTATAAAACTCTACTTAGTAGGAGAAAGATAAAAGCGATCTGGAAACGTTGAAAGCACTAATTAGTGGCGGTCACGAAAATCTCCGAGAAACGTCCGGAACAAAAGTAATTAATTAGAGAAGTTCCATCCTCTATTTCAACAGTCATTCCACGGTATTCTTATATAATATTGAATAATTGCTGTCCGTTAAGAATATTGCTATATTAAAATAATAACTTAATTATAATCGGTAAAGTTTTTATCACAACATATAAGCAGTATTTCAAAAGTGTAGGGTGGGTCCTTAGGGTGCTACTGGGCAAAGGCATTCTACGGTAATATGGAATTGATAACCTTATTATTCCACCTCGCTACTCCAAAGCGGGATTGGCTTAAGCAAATGAGCAGTGAGAAATATTTCTAAAGGTTTTTGCTCTAGAGCTACAGATTTACTTTTCGATTAAATAATATTAACCGACGCATTTATGTCCCGTAAGTTTTCATCAATCGTACTTATATAACTACTTTGATGAAACTTTCAGGTTTTCCTAGATCATTTGGAGTAGTAATATATAGAAGTATTCTTGATTAATAGTAATGTGAACAAACTTTTTTTTTTATTTAATATAATACGCCTGATGGTCAATGGTCACCACCATCCATATACATTAGCATCTTTCATATATTAATGGTAAAGTGCCGCAAACCTTGGTAGCACCCTCTCAACTGGTAGTAAAATAATTAATAAATGATATATGTCAGAGATGTTAACAATACGGAAGTTGTTTTGACAACGATACGCAAGCATTGTTAGTTTGTCAGTATTAGATAACGCTTCGACGGAATCTAGATGGGTCGGTGCGAGTCGGCGACACTACACTTCAGTACCAGCCGCCGTACAGGCAACACGTCTATAAACTGTCTTACGAGTCGTTGCTATAATTGTGTATAGTGTTATTGTGTAATAGTAAATCGTTTGAGTGATTCCGAATTTGTTATTTTTTACCCGTACCCCACATTTCGCCCATACATAACGTCTGATGGTGAGGACATCCGCTCACATCGACCGCCTCATCCATACTATACACCTATCCAGCCAGGCTTACACAAAACCCTACAACCAAGTCCAGAGTTCAAAAAAGCATGTAAGCCCGCTAGAAATATCCATTCTTAATAAGGAATAATGGCTCACGTTTCATTTTATCGAGGAAGGCAAATTACTGTTCTCAATCTCCTTAAGATATTATTTTAAATTGCGTTTTGTTTTTTTTTCTCTTAAGCGTAAAAATCTTGAAGAGCTTAAAAAATATGCGGCCAAAATTATTCCATATTTTCTATTCGTTTTATGCTAAATATGAAATTTTGGTATTATAAATTCTCATATAGCATATAATTGTGCACAATATCATATTATATGTTATTGTATACAATATTAATGTAAAAATACGCAAAAGACTCATTTTAAAATTTTATAAACCTACCCTCGAATGAGACCTTCTCGATAATTACCTATTCTATTCAGTACTATGACAAAGGCGTGGGAACGACTTCAAGTGTTGCATTTCCGACCTTACTTCTTTCCGGTACATTAAGGAATATTTTTTTCGTTGATAATATTTAGGCGGGCTTACAAATGAGCCACCTAATGGTAAGTTTTCACAATCGCTCATACACATTGGCGCTTTTAGATAGAGTATCCACCTTTAACAACGCCATCGCTTAACCGACCTTGGGAAATAAAATGTTATGTGCCTTGTGCATTTTACAATGACTCACTCGCCCTTCAAACTGGAACACAACAATAATTAATGCCATTTGGTGGTCGATTATGAGAAAATTACTGACCTTATGATATTAAAAAAATTGTTAACGAAGCGATAAAGAACTGGAAGATAAAATGTTCATGTGATTCATCCCATTAGTTCATGTTACCCAATATAGTTTCTAGCCTGTTTCTAGCCTCATCAACCAAATTAGTAGTACTGGTTAAAGGTATACTTGGATAATATTATCCCTAAGAACCTTACGATATTTTCGTATAATTAAACTTCTTTTTCGCACTGCAAAACTGTCATATACTTTGCCTAAGACATGAGTTCGACGTATTTAATAATAATAATTTAATCTAACATCATTTAGAGTAAAATATTATATAATATATGATTATTAAAGAAAATAAAACGTAAATAACTTTTGTTTCATTATCGCGAAAGATTTTCGAGAAAATTTTGTCTAAAAAGGGTCAGACGAAAGTCCTTTTCCCGACTTCTACACTAACTTACACAGAAGTTGCTACTTAAATAGAGCTTGAGGCGAGGTTCGTTTCCTCACAAATTTATTCATTACCTTTCTTTGGCATTTAAAATTATTAAATATCCATAATATTAACAAATGATATGTATTAAAATTCAATTATCTATATATTGTACGGTGGTAGAGCTTTGTGCAAGCTCGTCTGGGTAGGTACCACCCACTCATCAGATATTCTACCGCAAAACAGCAGTACTTTGTATTGTTGTGTTCCGGTTTGAAGGGTGAGTGAGCCAGTGTAATTACGGGCACGGGAAATAACATCTTAGTTCCCAAGGTTGGTGGCACATTGGCGATGTAAACGATGGTTTCACATTTCTTACAATGCCAATGTTTATGGGCGTTGGTGACCACTTACCAACAGGTGTCCCATACGCTTGTCCGCCTACCTATACAATAAAAAAAAGTATGTAAGTATTTAAGTAAGTATATATATATATTATTATAGCCGAGATGGCCCAGTGGTAAGAACGCGTGAATCTTAACCGATGATCGTGGGTTCAAACCCGGGCAAGCACCACTGAATTTCATGTGCTTAATTTGTGATTATAATTCATCTCGTGCTCGACGGTGAAGGAAAACATCGTGAGGAAACCTGCATGTGTCAAATTTCACTGAAATTCTGTCACATGTGTATTCCACTAATCCGCATTGGAGCAGCGTGGTGGAATAAGCTCCAAAACCTTCTTCTCAAAAGAGGAAAAGAGGCCTTAGCCCAGCAGTGGGACATTCACAGGCTGTTACTATATATATATTATGTAATGTAGTATTAAGTTTCATCACTTTTGTGTATGTAATATGCAATGAAGGATGATCCTTGCGATGTTTATTAAATGATTAAATTATATCAACTCTGTCTTATTTACTTCAACCGTATCACATACAAATGCTATTAAATGTATTTTTCAGATCGATTAGTATATTTGGTTTATTTTTATAGTATAATGTCGTACAACATGTGACTTCGTACCTTCGAGTAACGCTACAATTATTAGCTATTGAAATTATTTTCGTTCTAAAAGTATTTTTTTATATTGGACTTCAAGACACTCACATTATATTTACAACGATACTTCGTCATATTAATGTAATTTATTTATTAAAATAGAATAAGTGACAATCATTGTATAAGCAGGAAACGTAAAGGTGAACTTATAACACCATGTTTCCGTATCCGCCAAGTCACATCCTTCCTGGGGTATTCGTTTCCATAAGATTTTGCTTATATTTATACTTTCCCTGTACATAAATTAAAGTCATTATGTTCATTTTTTTATAGTATAGGTAGGCGGACGAGCGAATGGACCACCTGGTGGTAAGTGGTCACCGCCGCCCATAGACATTTTCATTGTAAGAAATATTAACCATCACTTACTACGCCAATGCGCCTCCAACCTTGGGAGCAAGTTGTTATGTCCCTTATGCCTGTAGTCGCACTGGCTCATTCACTCTTCAATCTGAAACACAACAATACTACTGTAGCATTGTACTGTACTGTGGTTTTGCGGTAAATCATCGACAAGGCTTAATACGCAATACAAGAATGCACAGATAAAAAAATATATTTGGAAGTAGTATGCTAACTTAATATTATAAATGTGAAAGTGCGTTGGTTTATTTGTTACGCTCTCACGCTTAAACTACTCAACCGATCTTAATAAAATTTTGGGTACAGATTGTCAAGGGGAGAGAAAAGAACATAAGCTACCTATTACCCTCTGCCATGGATATGGGCGAAGCCGTTTTATACATAGATTTTATTAAATACGTATTTGTAATTTGAGCTCGACGTTTTATTTAATCTTGTGAAATGAATATTCAAAGGCGATACTTGTAATTAATATATTTTTATTTATAGAAAAGGACATAAAATATCTAAACTTGCACATGGGGTAAGCGGGCGGGACAAGTACGTTTTATAAGATTTCGATGAATATATGTCGCAGAAGCTGAGTAGCTTAGTATAACTTATTCGTCTGACATGGTCAGTGTGCACGTACGGCACGGTCGAGTATTCTCAATACAATGATTTCGAAATTCGAACCCCGCTCTACTGACTCATGATAATTCACGTAACTGTCAAAGTCAGTCTTATGTCACTGTCAGTGTTGCTAGTCGTACACGAGTCAAAACTAACACTATATTTAATTACTATTATTTATTCTCTCATATATATTTCATTTGAGAAAAAGATTAACTAATGGGTCTCTTGCCGGTTCTTATCGACAGGATCTAGTCTGCATTCTGAAACGGTGATAGTTTACGGCGGTAGTTAACCTTTAATAAATTAAAGGTTGTAACGGCTTGTGAAATGACGATTCCAAGGTTTCTATTTGTAATGAATATATTTCTATCTAGATTTATATATAACCGTGCGACTCATTTCTTTACTTAATGTGGATCTAGACTTTCGATGAAGTATTCGAAGTGGGTGCCAATAAATAAAAATCTTAATGGAATCTTGTCGAAAAAGTTTTCTAAGGTCACAAATCTTCAATTTATCGGTGGATTCGAAGAGTTTGCGATAAATCTTACAATTCACTGCCATAAAATAAGTCCTTTTGTATTTTGTTCGATATTTTGTCAGATAATTTATTACACATCAAATTATCTGTTAAGGTAATCATAATTATGTTTAAATCAACTAATTTAATCAATCAATCAAGCAAATTATTATTATTTACAAAATAAAATAAATTTTAAATACACGGTAAGACGTCGTGGTTATATGATACCACATACTTATTAATTCTTTAATTCTTTGCAGTATATGCATCATCAGCTTAGTCACCTACCAAACAATGATTTTCTATTGCTGTACTCCGATTTAAGTGGTAAGTGAATGTGCCGTATAGGAGCAAGGGACATACTATCTTCATTACCACGATTGATAACGCATTGCAGATGTAAGAAGTTGCTTATAGTCCGTTTCGTCGAATTTTATTACATAGAAATATCAAAGTTATTTAAATGCACAAATTATATTAAAAAAACAACATATTTTTATTTTTTATAGCTCAGGATTTTTGAAGTGCTATTCTGTAATGACTAACTTCATTTCCTACCCGTAGAATATTGACAACCGACTGGTAATGTTATTGGAACGAAGTTCTTTTGCGTGGCTTACAGTAGAGTAAAATGGCGATGGCCCAAGGTCATGTCATATAACGAAATAACGTTCATACCGTGCCTCAAATTCCATTTCGTTCCTCCATTGAATTCCAACGCCCAATGCATCCCATATGCATTGGGCGTTGGAATTCATCAGTACCGCGCGAGCGCTTCTGGAGGTAGCGTCAAACCACGCCAAACGATAGAGCATGAACTGTATAATGCACCTACTATTTTATTAATAATTAAGTTAAATACTTAAATATAAGCAAACTAAATCAAAACAATTATTTATTTAAAATACTTACCTAACGTTCTTAAAAATACTAAAACAAAAATATAAAGGTAATGCAAAACCATATAAGGACCAATAACGCTACGGCTTACAAGCCGCACGCAAGTCCCAGGTTCGAACCTTGGGTTACTGCCAAAATTCCCATCATTGGCTTTGTTTAATTGTAGGGGTAAATTATTGAAATATTAGTAAAACGGGGATTGCTATTATTATAGAAAATTGTTAATTGAATCAATTTTGATTAGAGAGAGAGGAGTTTGAGGTCCTTTTTGGTGTGACAAAAATAAAGTAAATAATAAATTCACTTGTATTAAATTAATATACATATATTTTTTTCGTTAAAACACTGACTACTGTTTTTCATGTCGGTTCTTCCCTGTAGAATCTGCATTTCTAACAAGTAGCAACTTTAAATTGAATTAGATTCTGTAAAATGAATTAAGAAGAACTTGAGACTACTTAGATGACGTATAATTCAATTTTGATTTGTTTATTGAATGTGGTCACGTGACTGTAATATGATAAATTACCCAGAATAGTATACATTATATATAGATTACTAATTTTATCCCGCGTTTTTATGGAAAATATTAGGTTTAAAAAAAAATCCAATGTCCTTCCTTAGGATGTAAGCGTGCTTCATAATAAATTTCATCAAATTCAATTCAGTGCTTTAGCCGTGGAAGCGTAACAGGCAGAGTTATGTTCGCGTTTATAATATTAGTATAGATTAACTATCAATTTTCACTGGCCTATAGAAACAACCACAAACTTCAAAATACGGCCAGAGTTTTATTTTGTAAGCTGTGTTTTTATTCAAGGATAACATATGATTCTTGGTTTAAAAATCCCGGGTACAGACTTAGTTCAATGTTCATACAATATTTAGAAATGATTAGCGCAAACGTATTTCTGTTATATCTGTTTGTCGCTGATTATTATCAATTCTGAGCTGATCTTAAACTCAAACCAATATAAATATGGCTGAATATTTGCTTAAATATTCTTATGCTGCCATGTAATTTTGAACCTTTTTTACCTTATTTCATTTGGCTTATTATTTTAGGATTCGAATATTATTACTTTATTTCTAGCTAATTTCACATTCGCTAGGCAATGGGATATTTATTCAACCCATTTCAAATAAAGGTCGAGGTTATATATTCAACGTCTTTTGTTTTTAGATGTGAAACGTCTATTGGCGCGCCTGAGGTGTAAAACCAACTCGTATACCGTGACGATTGACGGCATGACGTCTGAGACCGTCATCTCGTTTACGGCCACCCTCTTCTTTGTGTGTGCGTGGCACGTATAGTTTTGTTGTAACTCACTTTTTATTTACGTTTTATTTTATACCATAGGTATTTATTAGATTTTCTCTCATACATGCGCGCCACGCACCCACAAGGGACACAGTGGCGGCTTAATGAGATTAAAAAAGTATAATGTTATGTTTATTAAAAATATAAAATAATAAATTAAATAAGTAAATATTAGTAGAAGTAAATACTGAATTTAAAAAAAAAACATAGTAATATGGTGTAGCTTCCACGCGACTTATAATTAATATAATATAAATTATTTGTTGCAAATTTTTACTTGCTGGTAGGGCAAGCTCTCCTGGGTAGGTACCACCCACTCATCAGGTATTCTACCGCTAGCAAAGCAGCATTATTTAGTATTGTTGTGTTCTGGTTTGATGGGTTTTTTTTTTTTTTTGTTGTCGCTGGAAAAACACTTTACGCGTTTCCCCCACATGAAGTGGGGGGGTATGTGGGGCTCGCCGGCACTGAAGGCGCCGGAATACCCACTAAAAAACCAGCGGTATCCTCTCCGTCTGGTCGGAGGGCGCCACGGGATCGCTTGCGCATGCTACCGAGACGCCCCGACAGTCGGCCCGCCTCTGCAGGCCTCCATTTCTAGGGAGGTTCCCGGATACGGGGAGCCCACCTAGCCCAAGCGGCTATTACGGCGGGGGGAGAAGGTGCGCATAGCGCAGACGCCTTCTCCCCGGTCTTCTTCGGCGGATTGAAACAGCGGAGGCAACCTATTCGCGCTGCCGCTCCGCGGCCTCCTTCTGCGACATGACACTCTCGCAGAAGGAGACCATTTCCAACCAGCATCTCTCGCTATCGAGCATGGCGTTAATAACGCTCGGCAGCGAGAGATCTCCGCCGATTATCGCCGCCAGGGTATGCCTCTGAGGCCCCCACGCAGCACACTCCGTTAGGGTATGGTGCGCCGTGTCCTGTGGCGCACCACACTCGTGGCAGGAGGGTGATACCTCCCGCCTCGCTATCTTATGCAGGTACTTACCGAAACAGCCATGTCCAGTAAGCCTGGTTTGATGGGTTAGTGAACCAGTGTCACCACAAGTTCGAGGGATATTATATCTAAGTTGCCAAGGTTGGTGGCGACTGTCAAAAGTTGCGTGATACAATCAGTGCATTCGCTGAGGAACTCCTGGATAATTAAGTGATTTATAAAATCTGTTATAAAGGATAATAAATTCTTAAATAAATCGATGGAATAAATAGTATGTGACATTATATCCATATGAACGAGTTCTTCGTAATCACGCCTCGTTAAATTAATAATGACACCCAAACGTGACATCCACCGGGATTACGTGACATTTAAATTAAATTTCAGGTAAAAATTTATCATCGTGTAATAATTACCCCACTACGTAAAATATTTTTTCACTTATTCATTAAATTTAATTATGAATAATCTTGGGACCGGTTCCTCGGAATATAGGAAATATTCAAATAAGCGTAAGTTTATATCTGTAACTAATCGTTCAAAAGTCCTAATTTCCTATAAGTTCTTTATACATGGGATTACGTAACATTTTTATTGAGAAACTTTTGAATTACAGTTCGTAGACAAAAAAATCTGAAACGAATTTCTCAAGCAATATATTAATCAGTAGCTATTTTAAAATATATTTCTATAATTACATCGAATATTCTACAATACAACAATCTAATCAAAACAAAAACATTTCCGTATCAGATGGGCATGGTGAATTAAAAGCCAATACACGCGCCACTAAGCCGCAGCGCAATATGGCTTCGCAAACATTCGTATTCACATCCAACCTTCATGTTCGACGATGTGGAACGAGCGAAAATGGTGTATTTGAAGAATTGATACTATTTACAATATTGAAATCGTATAATGAAAAATATATAAAAACATTTACCAGTTATTAAATTATTTATTTCTTATTATAATATATTTATCCAACTGTTAATAACTATAAATAATTATATTGTTATATAACATGTAACTAAAATGCCTGCGTCGGTGGTCTAGTGGCTACATGTAAGTTCGCAGACAAGGTGGCCCTGGGTTCAAATCCCAGGTCGCGTCAATAAAATTTTGTTGAGATTTTCTGTCGAAAATTTTCAGTAGCAGCCCAGAGTCTACAAGTTGGAAGTGTGTATATTCCCGAGCATCGGAAAGCACGTAAAGGGTTGTTCCTGCGCCTGAACTCATTCCGGTCGTGTCGAGCTGCCGTCCCGTCGGGTTATAAGAGTTAGGGAATAGAGAGTGCACCTGTTTGCGCACACACTTGTGCACTATAGTATCTCGTGAGCAGTTGGTTAATCTCTCTTGAGATTGGCCGCCGTGGCCGAAATCGGTCTGGAGGACTATTATTATTATTAACTAAAATCAAAATAGGATTACACATTTAGTTTACACATATATTGCATTACTAAGAAGACTTCTTGGCGACCGAAGCAATGGCGGTATAACCATACACCTAACAGGGTAACCAGTTAGAAGAGGCTACAGCGGCCTTGGGTCCAAAAATTTCCCAAAAATGTCTGGTGCAGAAGGCAACGGGAAACCACTGCACTAAAATTTCCCTTGTTATTAGCTTACACATGAAGAAGTCGAATAAAGTAATGGCCCCGAGTCCCCGGCGTCCCTTAAATGGGACAGGGGTGCGAAGAATCCCCGGGTGCGAAACACAACCAATAAAAATAGGAACATGGAATGTTCGAAGCCTTTTGCGCCCTGAGAAAATTTTTAATGTATGTAAGGAGATGCAGCGATTGAAGATAGATGTTTTGGGTCTAAGTGATGTTAGATGGAAAGGAAATGGAAAACACGCCATCGATAAAGACCTTGTCATGTACTACTCAGGATCTAATGAGTCATCCAACTTGCATGGAGTAGGGGTCATAATTAATACATCAACAATTAACACACCGATCTCATTTGTACCTCTTTCTAACCGAACAATGATGCTTCAAATACAGGCACATCCGAAGAATATAAACATCTTGCAACTTTACGCCCCTACATCACAAGGATCAGACGAGGAAGTCAAACACTTCTATCAAGAAGTTGAACAACTACTCAAGTTAACCATGAAGCATGATATTAACATCGTGATGGGTGATATGAACGCAAAAGTTGGCGAAAGAGAAGTCCAAGGAGTCATTGGTAAATATGGATTAGGAGACAGAAACATCAGAGGTGACACTCTTGTCCAATTTTGTCAAGAGAATGAACTTGTAATTACAAACACATTTTTTCGCTTACCACCAAGACGATTATACACTTGGACGTCTCCTCAACACACAAACGAGAACATCATACGGAACCAAATAGACTACATCATGATTAACAATCGTTTTAAAAACTCTGTAAAGAGTGCTAAGACCTATCCAGGTGCTGATATTGGATCAGATCATAATCCAGTTGTAATTGTTTTGTCTTGCACCCTTAAAAGAATTAAGAAAAAGTCTTTAAAACGCAAAGTAGACGTACGAACAATTCTCAATAACAACACCAGGAGAAATGTAGAAAGAGAAATCAATACATGGGCTACTCAAGCAATATCTCATACAAACGATACAACTGAAGAGATGTGGTCAAAACTAAAGACAGTAGTTGAAAAGATCAATAAAAATCTTCTGAAGCCGGAAGGGCATGTTTTCAAGCAAGATTGGATGAATGACAAGATCTACCAACTTATGGAAGAAAGAAGGCTCTACAAACATACCAACAGCCACAAATATAAGGAATTAGATAAAGAAATACGTCGAGAGGTAAGATTTGCTCGAAATACTTGGTATCAGAATAAGTGCGATTACATGGAGATACTACATGCAAGGCATGATGCATTTAACCTGCATAAAGAAGTAAAATCCATGATGGGTCGTAAAATTCGCACGTACCATTTATTAGACGAAAACAACCAACCAATCATTGATGCAACAGCCAAAATGATTCTTTGGGAAAATTATATCAAAGATATGTTTGCAGATGATTCGAGACGTGTATCGGTGCCTTATAGGTGTATGGAGGGCCCTCAGATTTTAAAAGATGAAGTGAGGAAAGCCTTAGAAAGAGCCAAAACAGGGAAATGTGCTGGACCAGACAATGTGCACGTCGAAGTCTTAAAACTTATAAACGATGAAAACATTGATGGGCTAAAGAATCTCATTAATCTTGTTTATGAAACTGGCCAAATTCCTGGCGATTGGTTACGATCAACTTTTGTCACTCTTCCAAAAAAGAAAAACGCAAAGAAATGCGAGGATTTCCGAACTATAAGCCTCATGAGTCAAGTTTTAAAGCTGTTCCTAACGATAATACACGAGCGTATACGAGTGAGATGTGACGAACAGCTTGGAGACTGCCAATTTGGTTTCCGTTCAGGTATGGGCACAAGAGAAGCTCTGTTTGCAGTACAGGTTCTTGTTGAAAAATGCAGAGATATGCAGCAGGATGTCTTTCTTTGCTTTGTCGACTATGAAAAGGCATTTGACAGAGTGATGCACGACCGGCTTATCACCATTTTAAATGATATAGCCTTAGACGACAAAGACATATGCATAATCGAGAACCTATACTGGAATCAACGGTCAACTGTCCGGATTGATGGAGAGGAAACTGAAGAGATTGAAATTAAACGAGGAGTTCGACAGGGTTGCGTTTTATCTCCCATTCTTTTCAATTTATATTCAGAATCCATAATATCAGAAGCATTGGAGGGCCTGGAATGTGGCGTAAAGGTCAATGGTCGTTTGATTAATAACATCAGATATACAGACGACACAGTCTTAATAGCCTCTACAGAATCAGAAATGCAACGTATGGTTGATCGAGTGAATGGATGTAGCATCAAAGCTGGTCTAACACTCAATGTCTCTAAGACAAAAATAATGATTGTCTCGAAAAACAGCATTGCAAGTCCTGTAATAACGGTACATGGCCATACACTAGAGCGAGTATGCAAATACAAATATTTAGGCACTTGGCTAACAGAGAAATGGGACAGCGATATTGAGATTAAGACGCGTATCGAGATTGCTCGAAGTGCATTTAACAACATGAAAAAGGTGTTATGCAATCACAACATCAAAATCCCATTGCGTACTCGACTTCTACACTGCTATATATGGCCCATACTCCTGTATGGATGTGAGGCATGGACAATCAAGGAGGATCTAAGAAAACGAATTGAGGCATTTGAGATGTGGTGTTATAGGCGGATGATGGCCATCAGTTGGACTCAAAAGATCACCAACCGGGAAGTCCTACGGCAAGTCGGCAAAGAACGACAAATCTTGCAAACACTAAAAAGAAGGAAAGTCTCGTATCTGGGACACGTCTTAAGACATACCAGATATGAGTTATTACAACTTATAATGATGGGCAAGATTTTAGGAAAAAGAAGTGTTGGGCGTAGGAAGAAATCGTGGCTACGTGACATCAGAGAGTGGACAGGGATCGCAAATGCGTCAAAATTGTTCCGGCTAGCAAGAGACAGAGCGGAGTGTGCGAAGCTGACAGCCAACCTTCACTAGTTGGAGAGGCACTGGAAGAGAGAGAAGAAGACTTACTGTCTTCTCCGTAAACTTCACCGTAAACTATTAAGAGATGAGAATCTAATGAATGTGTGAGTGCGCGTGTGTATGCGAGTGTGTTTCTGTGTTTGTAATTGTATATGTACTTATAGTAGTTTCTTAGTTGTATTTTTATCTCTTTTAATTATAGCCTTTTTAAATGCTTGCTTCGACATGATGAACAAATCTATTTCTGAGCATTGTGCATTATATGTATGGACCATGCAAATAAGGACAGAGTAGCGTGCATAGTTTGTGTTTACTTCAGGCGTGTGTAATAACGTGGGTAACGGGTACGGCTATGTAACGGTTAAGTATATATATTTGTGAAGAAACTTTTCGCCCCATTTAGTTTTGATTATTCTATGTTTTATCAAATATTCATAGACATGTTGCCTATTTTATTTATTTAAATACTTTATTGTACACCACAAATTAAACAGATTAGCCTTATAGTAAGTACACATAAATAAAAGATGGTACAACCGGCGGTCTTATCGCTTTAAAGCGATTTCTTCCAGACAACCGAGGTGATATGGAGTAGTAGCCAACAGAGAGATGGTAGGTGGTGTAAAATAGACTACATACATAGATACAAATAATATAATACATATATGAACTACTACATACATATAGCTAGGTACATAAATACGTTTATACATACATATATACATACATATATATACATATATACATAGTCATACATAAATACATACAAATATACGGATATATACAAATAACAAATGGTATCTAGTCGCCATTCAGTGTGAGAGTATGAGGTAATAATTTGTAACTTTAGTTTTAAATAATGTTAAAGAGGTTGCAGATTTGATATTAAGCGGGAGGGCATTCCACAATCGAGTAGCCTCAGCCGTAAAAGATTTTTTGGAAAAAATTGTTTTCTGCACAGGTGGATTTAAAAATAAATTTTCAGGTGAACGTAAGTTCATGTTGTGCCCGTCAATAACATTGCGAAAATTCAAAAATTTAAATTTTTCTTTCAAATAAATAGGTGAGTGAGGATTGAATAACACACAGTACAGAAGACAAACAATATGTAGATTCCGGCGAAAACGAATAGGTAACCACTTGAGCTGAGTACGAAATTCAGAGACATGGTCATATTTGCGTAAGCCAAATATGAACCGTATAGCTAAATTTTGAAGACGCTCAAGTTTATTTAATTGGTCCTCATTTAAATCTTATATAATATCAAATAGCTTGCGTCTGCATAATCGAGAATAGATAGAAGTAGAGAATGTGCTAACATAGTCTTGGTGGAAATAGGAAGAAAAGAACGGAGACGTCGTAGAGAGCCCATCGCCGAAAACATTTTCCTGCTGACTACATTTAACTGATGTGACCATGAAAGTGTAGAATCTAGATGTATACCGAGATTTTTTACCGTGGAACTATATGGTATAGTACAATTATCTAATATAATCGTGGGAATGTTTCTCCAGTCAACTCTTGAAATCATAGCGGTACTGCCAATAATAATGGCCTGTGATTTTGATGGATTGATCTTTAAACCATAACACTTGCTCCAATCACTGATTGTAACCAGGTCATCATTAATGGCAGTGATAGCACTGGGCAAGTTATCCAAGGTTGACTGGGTATAAAGCTGGAGATCATCTGCATACATGTGGTAGAGAGAAGAAATCTTTTGAGTAATAGAATTAATGAAAATTGTAAAGAGAATAGGAGACAACACGCCACCCTGAGGCACTCCAGCACGTACTTCACACCAAGACGAAAATGTTTCGTCTACCTGAACACGTTGCCTTCTGCCTCTAAGATAACTCTGAAACCAGCCAATCACCGATGGAGATATGTTAAGAGAACGCAGCAAACTCAATAAGATGTCAAAGTTGACAGTACCGAAAGCATTGCTAAAATCTAACAATGTCAGCACTGTAAGTTGTTTATTATCCATGCCCAATCTAATGTCGTCGGTAATTTTCACGAGCGCTGTGACCGTGCTATGACCGGAGCGGAAGCCAGATTGGAGTGGATTAAGAAGGCTATGCCTATTTAGGAATGTTATTAATTGCTGGAGCACTAGTTTATCATATGTGTATTTTTTTCTATTGTTTTGTTTTACATTATTTGTCAATCGTTATTTTAGGTGTAGTTAGGCGCACATCTCCTAACTTCATATGGAGATGATTAGAGTTTATTCCACAATGCTTTTACAATCTGGTACAGTAAATACACATGGCAGTATTTTATCAGAACTGTCCATGTGAATTATCGACTACGTCGTCTCTTATTTTGTGAAAGTAATTAGGTATTATAAAGTAACACACAAAACAACAATTCCACGTTATTTCAATGAAAATGTTCGAAGAATCGTTTGACAAATAGTTTTTATTGCTTTCAGAATGAAGTACTTTAGAAAGGGATGTAATGGTTTCCTTGTTTACTCGACTTCGCTAAACGACACAAACATTCGTAGCGAGCCCAGTGACAGACGATCTAATCTTAGTTTGTTGTAAAACTATTTATATATACCGTATATTCATGGAATATATGAGTCTTCCGTAGTCTGGCGCGGCGTTTATTGAGTTGGTTTTTATTATTATATTTGAATTATGAACAATAAAGTATCTGTACGGTTTATTTTAGTATTAAAGTTAACCAATGCTCGTTAATCTCAAATATCCAATTTTCCTTCAAAAATGTTTCAATTATCGTATCATAAGCCTTTTCTTTAAATGTTTTTTTTTTCCATAACAAAACCATTTTTTTTATTGACAAAGTTAAATTTTTTTTTCACAATGTATCACATCGAGGCTCACGTTCAACCGCGACTTATTACTTGTTGACCCCTATGTACCTATAAAATATACCTTCGAGTTATATAACTTTTATGGGTCTTGAAAATGAAAAGCCAAAATTGGGTCCGTGTAAAAGTTTTGACAAGGATCATGGATTTACGGATCGCGTATACATTCGTGATATTATAATTATCAAACGATATTACGTTTTAAAATTTTAACGTGAAATCCCTACTCTAGTCTAGGTTTTATCAAATTTATATGCGTTCGATAAAGAGCTTTAATCGTGTTAAGATAACAAACATAATTTTCATATATACAATAACTAGTCTCATAATTTAACTGTCGATATTGGTCACGAAAACATAATGACTATTAGCGTCAGAAATGCAATTAACAGTGGAGAGGCATTAACAACTATTTGATATTTGTAACAGCTGTTGTATAATTAATTAATCGTATTAGAATTCTAACTATGAGGACTCGTATATGTTAACAATAGCCAGCAATAAATCAAATCGCTATTATTACCGAGATGGCCCAGTGGTAAAAACGCGTGAATCTTAACCGATGATCGTGGATTCAAACCCTGGCAAACACCACTGAATTTCATGTGCTTAATTTGTGATTAAAATTCATCTCGTGCTTGACGGTGAAGGAAAACATCGTGAAGAAACCTACATGTGTTGAATTCCACTGAAATTCTACCACATGTGTATTCCACCAACCCGCATTCGAACAGCTTGGTGGAATAAGCTCAAAAACCTTCTCCTCAAAAAAGGAGAGGAAGACTTAGCCCAGTAGTGGGACATTCACGGGCTGTTACTGGTACTGGTCCTCTATTATTGAACCATATATGTATATTTCATGTTTATAATTAGTTTACTTCAGAGTTTTGTATATATTATAATCTCATAAATAATTATAAACAAACGATATATATGAGTTGAATAGAAATACATCGATTTCTCTCTTTCCGTCAAATGCTACATTCTTCTATATATATCATAGCCTACATTCAAAGGAAGTGTAAGTAGTGAAAGTGTTATCATACTAACTCTATGCATATCTGTTAACTCGCTGCCAAACAAAATTGTACAATATGATCAATAGACAGTATGTACTTTAAAAAAACCTGAATAGTAAGAGCCGTCTCACCATAGTTTTTTATGTTAACATTGATGTGGTTGTGTATAGTATCGAAGAAATCGAGTAAATAAGCGTTTATAAACATAATTTATCTTTTACTTAGTAAAAGAATGATTGAAAATAACGGTATAAAATGTTCTTGTTTTATTTAGATACAGTTTACATAGGTCAGGTCGTCCAGATCGATTTCGGCCACGGCGGCCAATCTTAAGAAAGATTAGCCAACTGCGCAGGAGATATTATAGTGCACAAGTGTGTGCGCAAACACAGGCGCACTCTCTTTTCCTTAGCTCTCATAATCCGATGGGACGGCCATCCGACACGACCGGAAAGAGTTCAGGCGCAGGACTAACGGCTTTACGTGCTTTCCGAGGCACGGGAGTGTACACATTTCCAACTTCCAGACTCCGGGCTGCTACTGAGAATTTTCTGACAGAAAAACCCAATAACTATTTATTGGCCCGACCTCGGAATTGAACCCAGGACCACCGGGTCTGCGGCCTTATATCTAGCCACTAGACCAACGAGGCAGTTGACTTACATAGGTACTGTTTCAGGGTCTTGTAGGGATATTTTGTATGAACAAACTCGAAATTCACCGTGGAAAACGGTCGTGAAATGTCACAAACAGATATGCAACATTGACCGTAATAATCATAATATTTCAAGAAAACACTGATCAACATAGTATATTATCAAAAATAACTAATATATAAGATTTTTTAAGGTCTATTCCAATGTTTGTTATAAGCGCAACGGATATGTTAATTCGGACCAATAAAATAATAAGTAACCGCTAAATGCGGTTAAATTATATTTTTGCATATACAGAAAGACATATTTAACTTTCATAATATATTTTGTTTTACATGGTGGTAGGGCTTTGTGCCAGCTCGTCTGGGTAGGTACCACCCACTCATCAGATATTCTACCGCAAAACAGCAGTAATTGGTAAGTTGTGTTCCGGTTTGAAGGGTGAGTGAGTCAGTGCAATTACAGGTACAAGGGACATAACATCTTAGTTCGAAGTTTGGTGTCGCATTGGCGATGTAAGCGATGGTTAACATTTCTTGCAATGCCAATGTCTATGGGCGTAGGTGACCACTTACCATCAGGTAGACCATACGTATTTATAGTGGTAGTGCCACGCTGCATACCTTCAGGTTGTAGCTGAATGGGCCGGCACGCCCGGGGAAGTACCACTCTCTCACTTAAAATCGGCGTAAAGTGGTAGCCATGCTACCGCGTTTCGTTCGGTATGTGAGAGTCCCGGAGGCCCAATTCCCCCCCCCCCCCAACAAAATGAGTGCGCAGAATATAAGAAAACTACCCCAGGAGGGTACCATCTGCGACCGCGGTGGACAATCCCTCTCTGGGCATCCATGCTCAGGACATACACCACCTGAGCAGGGATGCCCAGGCTGCCCTTCGAATTCTGGGGGGGGCAATTTTGCGCTCAAAAATAGACGAGGCAAACGGAGCAGGCATCTTAAGGCAACCCCTTCCACCTTCGCTGTGGACTTCTGCAACATTAGGGGACTGAATTCCAACTTAAACGCCGTCCACTACCATCTCGAGACGGCGAAGCCGGCCTTGCTCTTTCTAACCGAGACCCAGATATCATCTCCGGCGGACACCTCATTCCTCTCCTACCCGGGGTACAAGTTGGAACATTCCTTTGTACCACGGGCTGGGGTGTGTGTTTACGTCAGAGAGAGTATCTGCTCTCGTCGCCTCGCCTATCTTGAAGGGAGGGACCTATCCATTCTCTGGCTGCGCGTAGACTGTGATGATCATCCGCGAATCTATGCGTGCCTCTATAGGTCCCATAGCGGTAATGCCGAAACTGACCGGCTCGTTGAGCACATCCAACGGGCTACAGATTCCGTGCTGCAGCAGATCCCATCCGCAGAGATTGTGATTCTTGGCGATTTCAACGCCCACCATGCCGAATGGCTAGGATCACATACCACCGATCATGCGGGGAGATCTGTGGTCGATTTTGCCTTGGCGTATGATCTGACACAACTGGTTACCTCGCCAACGCGAATCCCAGATGTGGAGGATCATACACCTTCCCTGTTAGATCTTCTGCTGACCTCTCATCCGGACGGGTACCATGTTTCCGTAGAGCCTCCTCTTGGCTCGTCGGACCACTGTCTTGTCCGGAGTACAGTGCCGATTACACGCACCTCACGGCCTCGACTCGTGGGATGTCGCCGTGTGTGGCACTACAGGTTAGCAGACTGGGATGGGATGCGGTCCTTCTTTGCATCCTACCCATGGGGGCGGATTTGTTTCTCGCCGGATGATCCAGATGTCGTTGCTGACTCGGTCGCCGATGTGGTGTTTCAGGGTATGGAACTCTTCATTCCGTACTCTGCAATACCCATCGGCGGCAGATCCCGGCCCTGGTTTGGTCGCTTCTGCAAAACGGCGTCACGCCGAAAGGTAGAATGCTATCAAGCCTGGGCTGAAGCATCGGCATCTCGTGATGTAAATACCAGCGCACTTAAAAAGGAATACAACTCTGCCTCCAGATCTTTCAAAAGCGTTATTGCCAAGGCGAAATCGGAGCACATTGGCAGGATTGGCGAGAGATTGGTGCGTCTTCCTTCGGGAACACGCGCATTTTGGTCTCTCGCTAAGGCTGTCTTAGGGAATTTCTGTCAGCCCTCCCTTCCATCTCTGCACAGGAGCGATGACTCGTTGGCCCATACTGCGAAGGAGAAAGCCGACCTTTTGGGATCTCTCTTCGCGTCCAACTCGACTCTTGATGATCAAGGAAAGACACCACCGACAATCTTGCGGTGTGATACCGTGATGCCGGAAATTAAATTCCGGCAGAGTGCAGTTTCATCAGATATTCTACCGCAAAACAGCAGTACTTTGTATTGTTGTGTTCCGGTTTGAAGGGTGAGTGAGCCAGTGTAATTACAGGCACAAGGGACATAACATCTTAGTTCCCAAGGTTGGTGGCGCATTGGCAATGTAAGTGATGGTTAACATTTCTTACAATGCCATTGTCTATGGGCGTTGGTGACCACTTACCATCAGGTGGCCCATATGCTCGTCCGCCAACCTATACAATAAAAAAAAAAAAAAAAAAAAAAAAAGTTCGTAAAGCACTTCTTTCCTTGGACATCCATAAGTCGAGTGGGCCCGATGGCATTCCTCCGATCGTGCTGCGTGCTTGTGCTCCCGAGTTGGCACCGGTCTTAACGCGTCTTTTCCGCCACTCTTACACATTAGGCGTAGTCCCGAATTCTTGGAAGACTGCTTTGGTGCATCCGATCCCTAAAAAGGGCAATCGCTCTGATCCAACAAATTATAGGCCTATTGCTATCACCTCCTTGTTCTCCAAGATAATGGAGTCCATTATTAACCGCCAGCTCCTGCGGTACCTAGAGGAGCACCAGCTGATTAGTGACCGCCAGTACGGCTTCCGTCGGGGTCGCTCAGCTGGTGATCTTCTAGTTTACCTTACTCACAGATGGGCTACAGCGGTTGAGTCCAAGGGGGAGGCATTAGCAGTCAGTCTGGACATAGCGAAAGCCTTCGATCGGGTGTGGCATAAAGCGCTTCTCACGAAGCTTCCTTCCTACGGGCTTCCCGAGAAATTATGCAAGTGGATCACCAGCTTTTTGGCAGATCGGAGCATCAAGGTCGTTGTCGACGGTGCATGCTCTGACTTAAAATTCGTCAATTCTGGTGTTCCACAAGGCTGCGTTCTTTCACCTACTCTGTTTCTTCTGCATATCAATGATATGTTACAAATCAGTAACATTCACTGCTATGCGGATGACAGCACTGTAGACGTCCTTTACACCGGCTGTGCTAATATTTCTCGGGAACACGTCGACGAGTGTCGGAATAAACTTGTGTCTGAAGTCGAGACCTTGTTAGCCAAAGTCTCGGACTGGGGCCGACTAAACTTGGTCCAATTCAACCCCAATAAGACTCAAGTTTGCGCGTTAACCGCTAAAAAGTCTCCTTTTGTCATATCCCCTCATTTCGAGAATACTCCCCTCCATCCCACAGCCAGTATCGGGATACTTGGCATTGAGATTTCGAACGTTGTTCAGTTCCGCGGTCAATTGGAAGTTAAAGCCAAACTGGCTTCCAAAAAGCTTGGAGTGCTCAACAAGGCGAGACAGTACTTCACGTCGGCCCATCGCCTAAAACTTTACAAGGCGCAAATTCGGCCCCACATGGAGTACTGCTCTCACCTCTGGGCGGGAGCTCCCCAGTACCAGCTTCTTCCTTTTGACCGCATACAACGTAGAGCAGTTCGAATTGTCGACGATCAAGCTATTACCGACCGGCTTGATACTTTGGATTTGCGTAGAGATGTTGGGTCACTCTGCATACTCTATCGTATATATCACGGGGAGTGTTCTGAGGAGTTGTTTGGTTTAGTCCCGGCCGCTGAATTTCACCACCGGACATCACGCCAGAACTCAAAATTCCATCCTCACCACCTCGATGTCTGGAAATCCACAACAGCGCGTTTCCTAAGGCATTTTCTGCCTCGCACAATCACTCTGTGGAACCAGCTTTCGCCGGCGACTTTTCCGAACCGATATGACATAAAAACCTTCAAGAAGAGAGCGTACTCTTTCCTCAAAGGCCGGCAACGCACCTGCAAGTCCTCAGATGTTGCAGATGTCCATGGGCGGTGGTAGTCACTTTACATCAGGTGGGCCTCCTGCTCGTTTGCCCCCGCTTACATAAAAAAAAAAAAAAAAAAAAAAAAAACGCTCGTCCGCCTTCCTATTCTATAAAAAGTATATAATAAATTGAAAATTCATTATTTTAAAAGTATATAAAACCTAGAACGGAGAATCCTTTGTAGTCTTCAAGTGAGATATATTCTGTCCATCAGAGATCGGACCTTTTCCATACGTTTCGTTTTCCTCCTCACGATTTGTTCGTCAAAGAGCTCATAGATTAATATCAATTTGTGAGAAACATGACTTTATCAGTTAGGCGATACCTTTTTGTTCGTTCACTCTCATATGAGACTCTCGAGATCGCTAGACCTCGTTATATGGATTTATTAGGTCCTTAAAGGGGCTCACACTTTTAGCCAAAAGTACCCACTTATCTTCGAAATCTTGAGTACCCTAACTTGCCTAGTTGACATTTTCATTAGGGGTTAAGTGAACTATTCTTATATCATATAATTCCTACATATGATAAAAATACCTTGCATGAAATCCTTAGACAAGTCAAGTGCAAGCTCGTCTGGGTAGGTACCACACACTCATCAGATATCCTACCGCAAAACAGCAGTACTTGGTATTGTTGTGTTCCGGTTTGAAGGGTGAGTGAGCCAGTATAATTACAGGCACAAGAGACATAACATCTTAGTTACCAAGCTTTATGGCGCATTGTCAATGAAAGTGATGGTTAACATCTCTTACAATGCCAATGTCTATGGGCATTGGTGACCACTTACCATCAGGTGGCCCATACGCTCGTCCGCCTACATTTGCAATAAAAAATAATAATAGTCATATACTGGCCAAATACGCAAGTCTTATAGTACATAAGTCTGTTCATAAACCTAGGTACCCAGGCTTTATCCTTTTTTATCCTTAAGTCACTTAGTTTAATAGGATGAAAATCAGAGAGATCTAGAGTACAACGGAGACATAACACACCCAGGCATTTCTATTAGACAGAAATTTCCAATAACTTTAATAGTCCGGGATTCAAACCTCACAATATGTTAACTGGTGTACACGGTCTATCTGCCTCCATCAGCGATTAAAATGCCCGCGTTTTCTATTGAAAGATAGAAAAAATCTTTGAATTAGTTCCCATTGTAGACTAATAGTGATAAAATAAAAAAATAAACGAAAGGATTATAAGGTTAGTTACCAATGTGGCCAATTTACAAAGGCTTCCTTAAAAATATATTTAAAAAACGAAAATTAAATCGAACCGAAATCAGGAGAATACGTTAACGCATTGACCTTAAATTATTCTCCGTAGAAATTGTACAATGTTGCCGCATGTCTATCAAATTCTTTGATGTGTTCGTTTCAATCATAAAAATGGTATCCGTCGCTCTCGACTTCGGCTCGTGACGAGAATCACACGTTGATGGTCTTTTTACAATTTCAAATATATTTTTTCGTAACATTGTCACTACTCCTTTTTTATTCTGGTTCCTTCCATTTCCATTTTCATGATTTTAAATTTACATTTAACCAGCTAGAAAAAACAAAACTTAAGACAGCTAACCCGAAAGCATTTTAAAGTCCGTTAAATTTATTTATATAAAATATTAAAACATGGCTCAAAAATTCAGCCATCTTTTCTGCCGAAATTCAATTTTATTAAAATACAAATTCCGTACCGAAATTCGAAAATAAATCTATCACTACCGGGATTTGAGGTATGTCAAAGCGAATGAAATGGCTGGGCTTATCCAAGGCATGTTCACACACTTTGACATACGCCTATTCTCAACATCTGCTACATTTTCCTTGAACTTATAACGCTGATGCAAATTTTCTTCTTGTTAGAAGCGTAGGGTCGACTACAATAAAAAACCACAATCGTAAAAACTTATCCAATAAAATTATATTGTTCCATCACAAATTACCTTACCATAAAGCTAAATAAAACGAATCCGTGTATTTATATAAAATATTTTTTGTACAGATTTATGGAAGAGTAAATTTTATTAACGATACAGGATGAAAAAACACGTTTTGTAGTTTTAGCTATCCCTTATCCCGTTACACCAGATCTTTACGATTTTTGCGTGACGCCAACTACCATGTTAAGTTCTTTTGTAGCCTCGTTGAAGAACACCGCACCATATTTAAATCATATTTAAATGAAATAAATGATTGAAGTGATAAATTACATAAATTACCCTAATAGGATCTTATTATGCTAAGGTACGTCAGTTTAGTAGATTTTACTCACTCACTGTTAAAAACTTGGCATCCTACATAAGGTGAAACGGTACTTCTCAACTGACAGATTTATCTTATAAGAAGGATTGCGATCACTTGTGGGAAAGCTCAGAGACTGAGCGTCAGTCAATATCAGTTTGAACCGTTGGACTTGGTGGAGCGTCGCGTTAGGTGCTTCACCCTTCCCACCATACGTCATCTATATCATTCGCACGAGGCGTTTCGCTAAGTCATTTCTCATGCGCACAGCCGATGTGTCGGATGTCCTTCCGGCGCCTGTGCTTACTGAACTATAGTACCCGGCTATTAATTTATTTAAAAACAGATCAATATAATGTAGTTGAAAGAAAAGGCGGACTTAATGCCTGGGGGCATCCTTTACCAGCTGTACATCTTAACATACATAAAATAAAATGAATAGATACTGAAATATTTAAAAATCACAGAATTTCTTATTAAGAGAATGAAAATACAAACAGGTAAACACAAATATAATATTTTGCACATATTTTACTACGAAGTTAATCATTAATATTAATATTAATAACGTGAGTGAAATGTAGTAGTTCATACTTCATATTAATAATGTTACACATGGAAAATACTCTGTTATATTTACATTCAGCCCCCTTCCTAGACCGTGAACAAGGAAGGGACTCCTTTATAATATCCATTTATTCCACTAACATTGTAAAATTTATCTAATGAATATTGTGCTATGTATGTTTTAAGCGAACACAAATAAACGTTCCCAATTACGACCACCATACACGATTATAATTGATAATTGTGTTTTGATATTGAGTCGTAATTAAGCCTATGCCAAAACAAGTCACAGTTAATAGTCGGAAAAGCAATTACATATATAGTGAAATGTTTTCTTACGAAAACAAAACTGGATTGGATCATCTATCATGTAGCTCAGATTAGTCTCGCGTGAATAGTATTTGCGGTTGTCGTATACGATCCATTTTTCGTCATAAGCGGTCAGTCGGTCTGAAATTCGTTCGTTCTTTTGTCGATTGATCAATGAAAAGCATGCATCGTCGCGTTCGACTCTTTGAAGCTAGTTTTAATTGGACCTGAAAATGTTATTTTCTCTTTTTATAATTTTTGTAATTAATTTCGAAAGAGAATATATTAATATTTAATGTGCCCTTAAAATTAATTTCTGCTGTAATTTTCGAAGTATCTTCTTGTATAAAGCGCTTTTAATAATAATAAAAGTTATCTTAAATTTTAATAAAATAAAGTAAGAGATACTGGAAAAGTAAATTAATATTATAATGCTTAAATAAAGAGCTTAATTTTTTTGTTTGAACGCTACAATTTCAAGTGCAACCCGTAAAAATAATTTTGTGTTAGATACACATAGCTTCAGCTTTTTTATTCAGGGAGCTTATTAATAAACAATAATTATACATTAAAGTATAATTTGCGATATTTTAAGCAAGCTTTTAGGCAAGCGCGCTCGTCTAGTCACCATTGTCTTTTAGACATGATTGTTGTCAAGTGCAGGTCAATTGTACGTACAAAGATAACAAACATAAAGAATGCATTAATTCAAAAGGATAATTATGTAGGTTTTTAAATATTTTATTGTCTTTTAAGTTTTATTATGATTTACAATAAGAAATAAGCCGAGATGGCCTAGTGGTAAGAACGCGTGAATCTTAACCGATGGTCGTGGGTTCAAGCCCGGGCAAGCTCCACTGAATTTCATGCGCTTAATTTGTGATTATAATTCATCTTGCGCTTGATGGTGAAAGAAAACATCGTTAGGAAACCTGCATGTGTTGAATTTCTCTGAAATTCTGCCACATGTGTATTCCACCAACCCGCATTGGAGCAGCGTGGTGGAATTAGCTCCAAAACCTTCTCCTCGAAAAAGGAGAGGAGGCCTTAAACCAGCAGTGGGACATTCACAGGCTGTTACTGGATGTTTAACAATATGTTCAATGCCCCTGTTCATCATCATTTTGTTATGTTTAAAGAGAATCTTATAACTATATACCAATAAAATGTTACCATAGTTTGATACGATATGTTACTATGACAATTTGGTAGGAATATGACATATCAGATATTCCAATATATCGTATCGTATCGGGTATTTTTAAACTAAATGTCTGTTATATGGTTAAATAGCTACTGGGTACGTTACATAAATATTTATCTACAAATAATATTTTATACGAATAATTTAATAATGATCGTTAGCTCACCAAGCTCATCAGTTATTCTAACGCCGTACATTGCCTTCTAGCGCTCTGTTTAGGTTGAAAGTGGCGTTGCAATTATACGCAGTAGAGACTGACGTTTTTTTTTCGAATGATGGTGCAACATGCGATAAACTTTAAAAACAGTAGTCAATTAAATAATAGAATGGATTTAAATATCTCGTCGTGGTCGAATCTCTTGTCATGGTTTTTTATTTTAAGAATTAATTAATAAATCATAACGAACTTTATTAATTTATTTATTTATTAATTTTCCTCTGGGTCCCTGTCACAGCTTTGAATGAGTAAAATTAAGTATAATTTTCAGTTCCAAATTTACCCCATATATAATTCTTATCTAATGAATATGTATTTTTAAATATATATTAATTCGTGTAATTTATATTTAATGACGGCTCTTACGATATCCATAGATTGAGATAGCGTGGTTCAATTATATTCTACGGAAACAACACTGCATAAGTATTTTCGATAATTGAACCGTTTTTCGTACGCGTTTTTCCCCGTTTTCCAGAACACGTTCGTACATTTCGCATCGAGGACATTATAAATAAATAATAATTTTTATATAGTAAAATACTTCAATGTTTTTTCGATCACCTATAGAACCGTTTCAAATAAAAATTAAACAACAACAGATGAAAAAAAATCTGCTAAGTTTCTTATACAGTTTCTTATTTTTATTTCGGGCTTAGCTATTTCTTTCAGAACTAGTGGTAGATTGCTGATATTCATTAAGTAACGATTATATTATTGTGGTAGGTGCGGTGTGCGCGTGATCGATACTGTTTATAAATAAAATAAAAAAAGAAATATCCAGCTCAGCAGCCATTTATTATATGTCTCCATAACAACGACACTTTGCCGCTTTTTTTAAAAAAAACCATGTCGCCAACTTGAAAATATTAAAAAGACAGTTACCAATTAACAGAAAAATATTACGTCATAATTTACAAAACTAATGAAATATGGGAAAACAAAATAACATAAATTAAATATACTATTAATATGAAATATTTATCAATCTCCTTAATCACTACTTTTAGGTAGTTAGGTTTGTCACACTATATTGAATATAGATTTCAATTTTGAATTTTTTTTTTTATAACGTAGGTTGGCTGACGAGCATATGTGCCACCTGATGGTAAGTTTTCACCAACGCCCATAGACATTGGCATTGTAAGAGATGTTAACCATCGCTTACAACACCAATGCGCCACCAACCTTGGGAACTTAGATGCTATGTCCGTGTCAGTTTTTATGCTGCATGCTCTAGAGTGAGCCCTGCGAGGAGCTTAGTAATTTATGCCCCCAAAAAGAAATACCGCAAGCGTCTTTTTTATATAGGTAGACAGACGGGCAAATGGCCCACCCTAAGTTAAGTGATCACCACCGTCCATAAACAATGGCGGTATAAGAAATATTAACCATTCCTTACCTCGCTAATGCGCCACCAACCGTAGTAACGAAGATGTTATGTCCTATGTACCTGAAGTTACAGTGGCTCGCTCACCCTTCAAACCGGAACACAACAATACCCAGTAGGTACTGCTGTTTTGCGGTAGAATATCTGATGAGTGGGTGGTACCTACCCAGACGAGCTTGCACAAAGCTCTACCACTATCTCTCGTATCTGTTCGCGAACCAATAGTAAGTTTGATCTTGTGTCGAACAACTCTTGAGTGAATGATCCAGACCGGCTTACACCGAACTTACCTTAGACATTCATAACATGTTCTTCAGTAAATTTGAACTGAGTAAGTTTTTGTGACTGTTATGTAGAATAGTATGTACTAATAATAAGACCTTAATAGAATCAATTCAACGTGAAACCGTAAGAAACCGCTAGTTTCGTTAGTTCGAGAGTAACTATTATAAATTTACAGCAATTTACTTTGACAAAGTTTCGAATTGCACTGAGCGTCCGTGTAACTCTTGCTCGTTTAGTTTTGTATAAGGACTTATGTATTTTAGGCTTGCGGCTAAGTTGAAAACTTGCTTGAGTTTAAGCGACATTTGTATGAAACACATATACAAAACGTTAAGGATAGCTATGGTAAATTAATGAAGACGTATTGTTCAGCGGGTAATCAGTTTTTCGTTAAATATCAGCATTCTATGTATATAAGCATAAACGTTATATTATATACATGTGTTAGAATTTCGTGATATTTTCCTTTAACTCACAACTAGACATAAACGCGTTTTGCCCATATTGGACTTCGCAATGTTCGCCTTATATTCACAAAGACTTATATTTTTTTTTACAAAGTGAATACTAAAAATTTAATAAGTATAGGAAAAACTTCTTACTTCCTAATTAAATCAACTATGGAGTACTTTTCCTTCTTGTATAAGACACTCAATCTATCACGAGCATTATTTAAACGGTGACATAAAACACAGTGTTATTACACAAGGGACGTAACGTATTAGATCCAATTGTTGACGACGCGTTTACGGTGAGAGAAGTGGTTTATGCATCTTGCAGTGCGCGGCAGTTATTACTGCACTTCAGGTGGCCCATATTTTCTTTTGCCTTACAAGTAAAAAAAAAACATAAACGTTAATTCTGCGTTTCTGTATTTATTACATATATATATATAAAATAAAATAAAATAGCCTTTATTTCCAAATCCAATTGCAAATTTGTACACTGTTGTCCTTTCATGGTCAAACTATACAATATTAATAGTAGTCCCTTTCTTCTTTTTTTTTTTTTTTAATTAGATTAATCAAGTCAATAAATATTATGTCGGAAATTCTAAAAAAATTATTTAAATATTAATTGTATATTTGCTGTTTTTTTTTATGATTTTTATTATGTCAGGTTAGTTTGGACGCCCAATGTTGGGCAAAGGCCTCCTCCATGTCTTTCCATTTTTGTCTGTCGCTCGCTATCCGCTCGCATGGAAAACGAGCTCGCGGTAGACAGATAACACGTTGGGAGGATGATATAATTAAGTATGCAGGGATAACATGGCAGCGGATAGCGAGCGACATATATATATATATATATATATAATATATTAAAGGCCGGCAATGCACCTGCAAGCTCTCGGGTCTTAATGGCCATGGACGGTGGCAATCACTTTCCATCAGGTGAGCCTTCTGCTCGTTTGTCCCTTCTTATATAACACTATATATATTTGAATAGAATTGAAATATCAATTACACAGAGGTAATTAATGACAAACTTACGAATTTAACGACATTTTATAAATACACAAAAGGATAAATTCAAGCTAATTATGCGAGAAAAAATCATTTATAGTTTATGTTTATATCTAACACGGACAGATAACAATTACCCGCCTAAGAGAGTAATAATAAAACAAAAGAAGCTCGTGAAAGTTACGATGTATATTACCGGTGCTATTGTTTGCCGGTGGTTATTCACTCGGTGGTAGAGCTTTGTGCTACCTCGTCTGGGTAGGTACCACTCACTTATCAGATATTCTACCGCAAAACAGCAGTACTTTGTATTGTTGTGTGCCGGTGTGAAGGATGAGTGATCCAGTGTAATTACAGGCACATAACATCTTAGTTCCCAAGGTTGGTGGCGCATTGGCGATGTAAGCGATGGTTAATATTTCTTACAATGCCATAGTCTATGGGCGTTGGTGACCACTTACCATCAGGTGGCCCATATGCTAGTCCACCTACCTATACAATAAAAAAAACACAGATATTTGCCAACAATACATTTAATATCAGTAACAGTAACAGCCTGTGAATGTCCCACTGCTGGGCTAAGGCCTCTTCTCCTCAAAAGAGGAGAAGGTTATGAGGTAAGTTGTATATGTGTTTCGTACATTTAATATAATTAACAAATAATAGACACGAACACAAACATACAATTACTATTTTGCTTAATATTTTATGATCTAGAAAATACTTTACTATAAAATATATATCTATAAAGTCACCATATAGGCATATAGCCTAGTGTGTAGACTGGTATAGACGTAAAATTATTTCCAAACTCCATATATGTACGTAGGCAACTTTCGATACGTGTCGCGCAGCACTCATTAAAATAAATTACTAGAAACTAAGATAGTTCTGTACTTGTTTGTCCTTTCACTATTAATAGATTTCCATTAAATAAATTTTAAACATTATTTATTTTTAAAATTAAAAAAAGAAAACAGTTATGTTTTAAGTATGTAAGTGTAATGTTGATTACTTCATATTTTTTTGTAAAGTCAAACAAAAGTAAATAAACAGCCTGTAAATGTTCGTCACGGCCTCCTCTCCCTTAGAAGAAGGGTTGGAGTTTATTCCACCACGCTACTCTAAAATGGGTTGGATACACAAATGGCAGAATTTCAGTGAAATTAGACACATGCTGGTTTCTTACCAATTTTTACCTTTACTATCGATTACGAGATGAATTATAAACACAAATAATTAAGCATGACATAACATGAAATTTCAGTGATGCTTACCTCAGTTTAAACCGTAATCATGGGTCGCAATTCACGCGTTCTAACCACTGAGCTATCTCTACTGGCAATATTTAATTTTCTAAAGAAGTTTTACTCAATAAATAATGTTTAAACTTATAACTTTAGTCGTTTGTCTCGCACCGCCGTATATTCTGTGGGCTAACAGTTTTAGAACACTGTTTAGAAGTTAAATTGGACAACCATTTTACTTATAATTACATAAAACTATAGCAAAATACTGTTTTATCAAGTAACTTGAAAATTAATTATGAATAAACTTTTTTTTTAAATAAATCAATAAGACACATAAAATGGCACATGAGCCACATGATAATGAATGGTCAACATGCCATAAACCATTCCTTACATCGTCAATGCAAAAATGTATTATTATTTTGTGCCACACAAGTCTCACACCAATCGAAAATATAAAATGTAAGGAGTTTGCTATACTTAGGTTGCCCACCTTTTTCCTGTCACCACTACCTGGTTGACACGTGTAAACAGGTGACTTAGCAATTATAAACATTTGTGTACATGAACATGTATGTTTTGTTATTGTGTCTGACTGGCTCACTCACACTTTAAGCTGGAACACAACAAAACTAAGTATGCCCACCAAGTATACTACATTTTGTTAAAGTAATTATGTCTGTATAAAATCAAATTATCGTAATTTTATTATTATAGTACCATCCGTTCCGACTTCGTGCAGATATCAAAATCCATCCATATTATATAAGTCTACAATAATGTTTGTGTATATTATAATCGAAACCGTTAACCACTTTTGAATTCAAAAGTTATTACTGTAATTGGTAATTTACATAAAATACAAAAATACAAAAAAGTACATAATAGCTCAATTTCGTTTTTTTAAGGTTATTTACGCTTACAAAAAATAAAAAAAACTAAAACTGGTTAAATCTGGTAAGGCACTCTTTATTTTTGAAGTAAGTTAATTTATTAAAAAGTGTACAATAACTCAAATTAGTTTTTTTTTATGTTTTTTTTTATGTACTAATAACTGGTTAAATTCGGTAAGAAGGTTATTTTTAATGAATCTAAGAATAGAAAATTTAACCGCAACTTATACACATTTAATACTAGTTTACTTTTAAAACTTTACTACTCGAGCTCTTAAGAATAACGGCGTGTTTAATAATTAACTAACTCGTCTTAAAGTTATAATCTAAAATCATCAATCTTCTAAAATTTTATATTTAAGGCTGTTTGTCTACAATTTACTATAAAGTTATAATTATTTTAAAGATTAGCATAACAATGCCCGTTTCTTTTAACGGAATTGCTAATATTCCTATTTAGTAATCCAATTGAGCGTACAGCTTGTTTTAGGAGTTGAGACAATAATAGCCCACGGGGTCAAAATCAAACCTTCCACTTTTACATCACTACGAGGCCCGTAAGCTATTTAGCCTAGTTGGGTTAGCATATAACCTTGCATTAATTCTAGGTAGAAATGTTATTCCACTACCCCTTAGAGGAGGCCAGTGAGAGTCTAACTTCAAAATGGCGACCGAATTCGACCCCTGCGTTAGCCGCCATCTTGATTTAAATATAATAAAAATAATAAGGACTTAAATTGTTGTACATGCGATTCTCTACATTTTATTTGTTGGGAATTAAGCGGGGAAAAAAGGCAAAGTGTAGTTATGGAATTATCTCGTTTATTATTAACTTAGGGCTTAATTTTATATGAACAAAGTTGTTTGAATTAAGAAGACCAACAATTTTGGTCTCCACAATTTTTTCTTTGAACCAATATTTAAGGTACTACGCTACATCCTCGCCTTACAGCATGAGTTACGTTATAGCACGTTAAAAGTAGACTACGATTTTGTTTCCTGAAATATTACCAAAATATCAGAATGAAATTAGGTATTTTACTTTTTTACTTACTTTGTGTGATCAAAGTAATACATGCGGAGAAGACTAATAACGGCGATTAATTAATATGTAGAATTAACAGATAATTTCCTAATTACTAAGCATTACCTTCAATAATGAGAAAAGAAAACATGAATATCGGTGTTTTGTTTATGACCTCTTGGGATCACTTCAGGAATTCGAAACCATGATGACTCTTGATAATGATTTCAGTAGAGGTCGTCTTCTATATACGCATAATACATACATGTATTGTTCGACTGCCTCGTTGGTCTAGTGGCTAGATATAAGGCCGCAGACTCGGTGGTAATGGGTTCAATTCCCAGGTCGGGCTAATAAATAGTTTTTGGGTTTTTCTGTCAGAAAATTCTCAGTAGCAGCCCGGAGTATGGAAGTTGGAAGTATGTATACTCCCATGCCCCGGAAAGCCGTTGGTCTTGCGCCTGAACTCTTTCCGGTTGTGTCGGATTGCTATCCCATCGGATTATGAGAGCCAGGGAAAAGAGAGCGCACCTGTGTTTGCGCTCACGCTTGTGCACTATAATATGTCCTTTGAGTTGGCTCATCTCTCTTGAGATTGGCCACTGTGGCCAAAATCGGTCTGGAGGACATCATCATCAAATGTATTGTTTTACATTGTCAATGGTAAGACTTTCAAATCTGTACATTTACCAATAAATAAATTTGAAACTTTAAAAGTAAATATTTAAATTAATATTTTAAAGTATTCTTTAATGTTCACACAGGATACATGATGTAATATATATGTTTCATAAAATGTTTTTTTTATAGATGGAAAAGTGTAATTACTTAGATTTTTGCCGGTTCTTTTCAACAAAATCTAAATTTCGAACTAATCCAAAAGTTCTTGTAGCGAACTTGTGAAAAGCTCATTTTTAAATGTAATATAATTCGAACAACCTCTTTCGATATTTAAAGTTGAATTTCAATCGTAATTTTTTTACCTTTTTTTTAAGCACGACATATATGTATTTTAATGTAAAATGTATAAATACCTTCTTTAAAAAAAGTTGCTACTCCATCCCAAAGCTATATATTTTTAAAGTTTTCATACACAAACTAGTGTTCACGTCACTAAACAATCACTACATACAGTTCGTTCATTTACGTAATAAAAACGAAAGTTCAAAACAAAACACATTCGCGTAGAACAATTTCATTCATCGGCATTCGGTACCACGTTTTGGCAAGAGTGACAATGAAGGCGTGATTACGTTGTCCGCGATACCGCTGTACTGAGTGCATCTACGATTTGGCATCTCTGCCTACCAACTAAAATACAACATCACGGTCTACACACTACCACAATTCCTTATTACACTAAATACATCGACAGCTGTTTGTTATAAATCCATAAAAGCGTCTTGTGAAAACGTCAATGTATATTGCTTAGGGTATCGTGACGTTCAGTTTAGATATCTGGCTCCGTTGGTCTGATCCCGTCCGCTGTATTTCGTATATCGAAAAGTTCTCTGTAGTCATTTGGTTGTCAAATTTGTGCTAATGCCTAAAACACGTACATGGCTTTGAATTTAAATACACCTCTAGTTCGTGCTACTTTGCAAGTCAGAAGATTTTCATAGAACTAACATATCACATAAGTTGTTTTAAAATTTAAAAAACGAACGTCACAAATATTTTTCGTTTGCCGTTACGGTAAACTAGACGGTCTCACCTTAAGGCGCGTCTATAGATCACGTCAATATATAAACATTGTCGTCGTGGATGACCGACATCTCTACGCAGTCCCAAGGGATCGAGCTGATCCGTAAGAACGTCTACAAATAGTCCCTTGTACCTGTACAGAGCTTGTTAACTAAGATGTTATGTCCCTTGTGCCTGTAATTACACTGGCTCATTCACACCGGAATACAACAATACTCAGTACTACTGTTTTGCGGTAGATTATGATGAGAATAATCTTGCACAAAGCCCTACCACCAAGTGAAATACCTATACAAATCGATTAGAATATTTTAAATTAATTGTTTGGAAAACAATTCCCTTTTGAGAATACAAGGATCTTTCAAACATCCTACGAATAAAAAATATCAATTTTGTATAAAATATGTTTGTTAAAAAAAAAAACCATTATGAATTTAATATTGTTATGCCTCTTCTGCTTACTCTCTCAGTGAGTTTCGGAAGGATGTCTTTATTTTAATATCTTTGTGGTCACAATTTGCTTCCAGGCTCAGTCTTTTAAAAACCGCTCCGCCTCGAAAAACCTAAATGCTTTAAAAGGATTTCACTTGAAAATCATTGAGAATACGAAATGAATTTTAAATATGAAATATAAATTGTTCTGACAATTTTAATGGCTTGTATTTAATTGTTGTGAATATTTATTCAAAAATGTTTGTATGAATTCATATTATAATAATCTGAATACAATATACGGATGATATATTAGATCATTTTTTTTTTTTTTTTTTTTTTTTTTTTTTTAAACTGTATAAGCTAGCGCTTGGCTGTTATCACACCTGATGGTAAGTGATGATACAGCCTAAGGTGGAGCGCGCTTGCCTAGAAGGTGCCTATTCACTCTAGACTTGAAGGTACCCATATTGTAGGTGGTGGGGAATACGGAGGTTGAGTTGAGATCATTCATTTCAACTCCTTAAAAAAATTATTTATTTAAATAGGAAACCTAATAGGAAGGTATACAACATACTTATAAAATTATAGTACTAAATAAAAATTTACAAACAAGGTATTATTACAACTCATATCTTATAAAATCTATTCTTATAAAAATATATATATCATATAAAAATATATTTATATATTACTTATGTATATACTAACTTAACATGAGTAATATATAAATTAAAAAAATCAAATTTTAGAAAATCTGGTCTATGTTTTCGTGTTTAATTTGTCTTGTCTCGTGTTCGATGGTGAAGAAAAATAAAATTCGTGTCAACCAACCCGCATCGGAACGGCCTGGTAGAGTAAGCTCCAACTCTTCCACCGGAGAGGAGGCATTGTCCAGCTAATGAAACATTTACTTTACAAAAATATGAAGTAATCAAAATATACATAGTGTTACATAAAATTAGCTTAGCAGCTAGACATTAACATGCGGTTACCTTACTTTATAATAAATGCGCTATCGATTTTTTTTTAAACAAACCGCAAGGCGAATGTCTCCACTCCACCTGATGGTAAGTGGTAGTGGAGTCCAAACGTGACGACGGCCCGTACAGTCGGAAAGAATGTTCTGTACTAGCCGCCCGCACCTTGCCGGGCCACGAGATGCCTCTTCACGCCTCGTTTGAAGGAACCCAGGTCGTAAGAGGAGGGGAACACGTGTACTGATAATGAATTCAATTTTTTTGTGGTGCGACCAAGATAGGAGTTGCCAAATTTCTTTGTGCGCGATGGAATTGATGTCATAGTTAGGTGGTGACATTGAGACCCAGCACGCGTAGACTTGTGATGTAGACGCAAGACCGCACCTGCATTTTGTATAGCACGAGCAGTTGTTGTGGCGTGAAAAAACGCCGCACTTTGTTCAGAACCCCGAGTTTTCGTGAGGCTGTTTTGATAACAACCTTATATAATCTCTTGGATTGAGGTCGAACCGAACGTCAATTCCCAGCATAGCAATTTGGCTTTATATCACCAGCGTAGCCACAGCCAGAGAGGGAAGGAACAGGGAAAAAGATCTACCGCTGCAACATAATGTAATTTATAAGAAAGGTATATTGTACATAAATATGGTTTTGATTTGACTATATTTATTAAAATGTAAGAAAATTAATTGTAAGTAGGGTCAATGTATTTAAAAGGGCTGTGTGAATAGATTAATTCTCAGTTCGTTTGGTGTATTGGTAGCGAAATCAATTAAAGGTTAGACTATTGTAATATTATAATATTCACTGTATTGATGTAAATGTTAAAATGTGATTTGCAAAAATTATACATACTCAGTGATGTGTTTTTTGTTTTATTTTAAAAATAATAGTAATTTCTAACAAATTCAGAAGTGGGATTCGAACACACGCCCACAAAAGTGGACTGCGAAATAATAATTTAAAAACTTTACATCCATAATTCAAATAGGCATTTTGCGTTATACTGGCAGATTGCGAAATGATTTTCATCACTGACTGAACTCCACGCTGGCGAAGTCGCTGTTTTCGCTAGTAGAGATGTGTAAAGAAATTTGTAAACTTCAAATAAATAAAAATACAGGTACATGCAATAGTTGGGGCAAGCATGCAATATTCCAGTCAACTTATGACCGTAGTGGATGCATTCCTTTGAAACGTCATTCGAGAAAAATAAGTTTAAATTAAAAATATACTACAATTGTGGGTACAGTATAGAAAACTCTTTTAATGACATTGAGAGTAAAATATCAGAAGTAGAATTTAAATGCAAAGATTGTTTACATTCTCCTTAAAAAAAAGAGAGACTTATCTTATCTTATCTTATCTTTTTGGTTTCTGTTATTGTCAGTGAAACGGTCAGATGCAAAAATAATCACCCGTATCTCGTATACTGTGGTCCTCACGCCCTTCAATCAATTATAGTTGGTACAAGTCAGAGCAAGCATAACTGATTTTTTCACGAGTTCGCTTACAATTAAAGACTCGGTGGTAGAGCTTTATGCGAGCTCGTCTGGGTAGGTACCAACCATTTATTAGATATTCTACCGAAAAACAGCATTACCTGGTATTGTTGTGTTCCAGTTTGAAGGATGAGTGAGTCATCATAATTACAGGCACAAGGGACATAGCATCTTAGTTTCCAAAGTTGGTGGCGCATTGGCGATGTTTTTTTTTAAGAAATACACAATGCCACAACTACGTCACAAAGTTTATAAAAATGATCATCAAATTTCCAATTCTTATTTAAAAAAATATTCGAACTTATGCACCATTTTGAAATACAAATACAATGCCATATGATAGATAGTGTTGTAGTATTTTATGTCTCACTGCTGAGCTTGGTCCTGCTATGCTTTCGAAGAGAATGTTTGATGTATATACTACCACGCTGCTCCAAACTGCTGTAAATGTTGGTGATTTCATGTGAGCTATTCAATATCAAATTAAATTGGTGCGGATATTTTATCTTTTCCTTTGAGACATTTTCAGGTTTTAATAATTATTTCATTAATTAAATATGTATAAAATTTAAAACGCCAAACTAAAAGTCATTTACTCAATATATTTAATCTTTTGATAGCTTATAAAATGGTTTTTAAAGTTATCCCTTCAAACAACCGCCAGATTCAACTGACGCTAATTTATAAATGTAAGCTGAAACTAGATTAAATGAAATTTTCTACTAGAAATTGAAGCCCTTTGAGAGTAGCTATTACAGTAAAACTTGTGTTCACGTATAGTTTATTTCATTTGGTATATTCATGTTTACAGGATGAATTTGAAACTACCGGATATACTGTCAATTTTGAAATTTAAAAAATTGATTGAAAGATATTGATTTTGAGATTCTATTTTTCGAAATCAACGCATCGAACACATTGATGTTAAATTTAAAAACGTAGCTTCCTTTACCAACCGATAATGTCAGTTATAACTAAAGAAATTAAATATACTTATAAATAAAATTAGAGCGTCTGCCTGTGTTTTAAAAATTACTGCCTCTTTTAAAAGTAAGTTGGCTATTTGTCAATTAACAAAACCAAAACAATATTTATTTTTGTGTGTCTGTCTGTCTGTTTGATCAGGCTAATGTTGGAAGCGGCTAAAAATATAAATTGAAGTAATTAAATTATTATAAGAAGTATTTCGAGATTCCGTTTAGTCTTTGTTTCATCAAAATCAGTTGAGTCTATCAAAAGTTCAAAAAAAAGCGTACGTATCTTTGTTGTTATACTAGGTATATGTCGCCTCGTTGGTCTAGTGGCTAGATATAAGGCCGCAGACCCGGTGGTCCTGGGTTCAATTCCCAGGTCGGGCCAATAAATAGTTATTGGGTTTTTCTGTCAGAAAATTCTCAGTAGCAGCCCGGAGTCTGGAAGTTGGAAGTGTGTACACTCCCGTGCCTCGGAAAACACGTTAAGCCGTTGGTCCTGCGCCTGAACTCTTTCCGGTCGTGTCGGAATGCCATCCTATTGGGTTATGAGAGTTAGGGAATAGAGAGTGCACCTGTATTTGCGCACACACTTGTGCACTATAATATCTCCTGCGCAGTTGGCTAATCTTTCTTAAGATTGGCCGCCGTGGCCGAAATCGATCTGGACGACCTGACTTATGTAAACTGTATCTAAATAAAACAAGAACATTTTATACCGTTATTTTCAATCATTTTTTTACATAGTAAAAGGCTAGTCGTTAACCAGATATTGTAAATATTTAAATAATAAATATTTTATCATTTTACATTAGTTTTGTCCTTCCCTTGATATTTAACATATGTTACATATAGACAACGGTGTAAGCGATAAGGCTGCATTTGAATATTTTATTTATTGTGTATGTCAACACCATCATATATCGGTGCATTAAGATATCTTAATCCAATATCTTCTCCCATAATCCAATGGAATAGCTATGCAACAATCGGATTCTGATGGAAAGATAAGAAAGATGCGGCGCGAGGATATGTCAGGATAGTGATATATGTGACAAAATGCTGATTTTAGTCGTGTGGTCGAACAGGTGGTTAAAACATTATATTTTTTTAGACTGTAAACAGTCTAAATAACAGAAGCTATCTCTATCTCATGCTAAAGCCACATTTAGTCATATATTGTGCAAGCAGTTATTCGCCGTGATCCAAAGCATTACCCCGTAATTTAAATAAAGACATTAAAAAAAAATGTGTGGTCTTATGCGCGTCTTGGACTACACTATTCATTATAAGCATAGTAAAATTATGAATCCGTTGGCCTTAATTTCGACGTTATATTTCACGTTATCATAGCGAAGTTGTCGACACACACTCTAAATTAAAATGTCTACATAAAATTCACATTAACAGTCAATAATTTTAGTCACTTACTGAACGTAGAGCAAGGTAAACGTAGAGCAAAATATTATATTTTGCAACTGATTATAACGTCATTTTTATATCTAAATACTGAAGATAATAAGTAAAGGTAATAATTAAATTTTACATGCCTGTCTTGTAAAAAAGGTAATATTTAATAATCGAATTTCAGTGCAACGCTAATATTTGTGTAAAACGTAATATTTGTGTAAAACGTAATATTTGTGTAAAACGTAATATTTGTGTAAAACGTAATATTTGTGTAAAACGTAATATTTGTGTAAAACGTAATATTTGTGTAAAACGTAATATTTGTGTAAAACGTTGAAAGTGTACGTAGGTGAATGTTTTGTTGTGATTTTTTTAATCTACTTCTATATTTATTCTAGTATCTAAATTTAAAACTTAATTAAAACAAAAAATAAACTTTTTTACGTTAAATTTCTAACAAAACGTCTATATCTATATCGTAAATTGAAACTATAATTCTATTGACAGTTACACATAATTTATTATCTATTAACATTAACTTTTTATCGTTGAATTCGCTTTTTTTTATGAACATTTCGTCGTTTCTAGAAATAAAAATTAATAATATCAACATATTAGGTTTTATACGCGATTTTAAGACGCAAATAAAATAAAACGATCACTTCTTTCAATATTATTTCGTATATCATTAGACTGCCTCCCTGATCTTGTGGTACGCTCATAAGGCTGCGAACAATAATCCTGGGTTCGAACCCAGACTCGAACTTACTAAGAGTAATTGAGTTTTTCTGTCAAATTATTCTAATTAGAAGTCCTGATTTTAGGTATTTACACTCCTATGCCACAGATTGCATGCACTGACTAACTGACCTTAATAAAAGTGCAAGAGAGTTTGTGTATATAGCTGATCGAGAACGGCCACCATGACCAAATTCTGTCAAGAGAACATTTATAGCATCCATGATTCAACGTTTTATCCACTGGATTACAGTACCTACATATTATATTTTAATAAATTGTTTTTTTTAATTTTAGAGCAATGGCCAGTGAAATCATAGGTCTAAATATTGGTTTCATTTTAAACAACAAAACACCAGAAGATGTAGCAAAGGCGATGATTGAAAGTGGTCGTCAAAAGGAACCTTTCTATGTATTTAATATGGATGAAGCATATCACCGTATACAGCATTTTAAAAAGATGATGCCAAGAATACAGATATTTTATGGTGAGAATTTATCAAAACAATGACTAATTCAATAAATGTTAAATTAAGCTACATAACAAAACATAAAATATCCTACCACTATTGTTAAACCAATCCACCAATAAAAGTACTCCAAAGGAGATTGGGGATAGATTTGTCTTTTTGCATGAAAATAATTTAAAAAAAAACTTATTACTTGTTCACCTAATTGCTAACATTCTTTATTTCTTCTCCAGTTGAACGAATAGCTTGTTAGGATATGGAGAAGTAATCCATCACTGTTTATTGTTGAGGCCTGTTAATTGTTGAGCTTTGAAGCATAAATAGATATTATGATTATCGAGTGATATATGTATGTCCTTATAGACTTATATCACGTACATATATTTAAATTAACATAGTAATATTAAAACAATATTTTAAGTTGAAATGGATTATGGCGTCTTAACAAATATTAAATTTTAATCGATCTGAATAAAATAATTATTATTCATAATGTAATTATTTTAGCAATGAAAGCAAATGACAGCGACAAGATGCTAAAATTAACAGCTGAACTTGGATTGGGATTTGATTGTGCGTCGCCTGGAGAAATATATAAAATATTGAAACTGAATATATCGCCATTGTACGTATATCACTTTCATATTGTAATATCGTTTGATATCAAATTAGCCATTACACGCTTGCCCATACAACTATTGTTAACTACTTCTCAGATATCGCCTATAATTGTTTTACGTTATTTGAATCTATCTGAAGTTTTTATTGACAAGCAACATCACAATTAAAATGTTAGCAAACATATATCTTAATATCTTGGAATTCGATAAGTTGTGCTTCCCCCAAAATCAAACATCTCACATTAACAAAATTCAATATGTATGAATTTTTACAGGAGCATCATTTTCGCAGTCCCAACCAAGACTCCGGATTGGATGGTTTTTGCTCGAGAATCTGGCATTCGTCATACAACGTTCGATACAAGTAACGAACTGAAGAAAATTAAGCAATATTGGCCTGATGCTAAGTAATTATAATAGTATAAACCAATGATTAAGAGTTTGTAAATATCCCTAGACCAAAGCTTACTTGCTTGTTAATTGTTATTTTGTAATGTAGATTAAAGCCATATAAATCTAAGGTTAACCAGTTTGTTTGCTTATCACAGGCACAAGGGACAATACATCTTAGTTCCCAAGTCTAGTGGCGCATTGGTGGCATGTGAGGTGGTAATAACCACTTACCATCAGATGGTCTATTTGCCGGTCCCCCTAACTATAACATAAAAACAATCGTAAAACTTCAACTTAAAATATACTTAACATTTGATGGTAAGTCGAGTTTTTTGGATAAAATTTGGGATTGACATCAACTGGATTGCCTCAGATGTAAGCTGTCAATGAACATTCATATCAATTATCGTATTATTATCCAGAGTTGCCAAGCTGTACATCAATTAGTTAACTATGATGCTTTGTGTAACTTGCAGTTGACGTCTTTATTACTGTATCCAGTGATTAGTGAAACAATGCTTTATATTTAAAGGGTTGTATTTTTCTTTCGAAATCAACTATAAATATTTGATTAATATTAGTGTGAGTACTAAATAGCGGATACGCAACGTTTATAATGCTATTAGTGTTTACTTTGCAACTACATATAATTTTGTTACTTCTTACAAAACAAATTTTCTGAACGGAACCCGGTTTCAAATCCTCTCAAGCATCAAAAAACATGAACAACATGCCAAAAAACTTATCTGTTAAAATTTTGCCATTTGCGTATCGATCAATTTCTATAGCGCGATGGAATGAGTTTTAAACCCTTTTGAACAGAATCAGTTTCCCCAGGAGTAGAACATTTACGGGCTTATACAAATTACTACTATCTTATGTTCCCAAATTCTTATCAATTATATTCAAAATCTATCATGAAAGGATCAACACAATTTTTTGGACAATTTGAATGTTTCAGACTATTGATTCGAATTAGAGTGGATGGCGAGAGTATATATAAATTGGGTGAGAAATTCGGTTGTGATTATGAAAAAGAGGCTGTTAATCTTTTAGAAGAAGCGGCTGCATTAGGTTTGAAGGTAAATTATAGTTTTTTTTTTATGGCATAGAAAGGTGGACGTGCATATGGGCCACCTGATGGTAAGTCGTCACAAACGCCCAAAGACATTGGCATTGTAAGAGATGTTAACCATCGCTTACATCGCCAATGCGCCACCAACCTTGGGAACTAAGATGTTATGTCCCTTGTGCCTGTAATTACACTGGCTCACTTACCCTTCGAACTAGAACACAACATTTGCTAGTACTGCTGTTTTGCGGTAGAATATATGATAAGTGGGTGGTACCTACCCAGACGAGCTTGCACAAAGCCTTACCACCAAGTAAATTCTTTTAGTTTCCTTTTTTATCTTAATAATCTATCTAAATTGCAATGTTAGGAAACTTGCATGTGTTGGATGAAAATCTATCATCAACTCGCATTGAAGCAGCGAAGAAAAAGACAGGAGACCTTTGCCCAGCAGTAACATATTACCAGGCTGCTTAACTTTATAAGCTTTTTATAGATATCTATTATATAGTAGAGATGATTTTTGACTTAGAATCTTTTACTATATTTCTATTAATCTTTTCAGGTAGTTGGAGTCGCATTCCACGTGGGTAGCGCCTGTTCTTCAGCTGATAGTCATGTAATTGGATTGCGACAAGCAAGAGCGCTTTTTGACCATGAAGCCCGAGCAGGCAGGAGTATGAACATTATTGATATCGGAGGAGGATTTTTGAGCGACCGAACCGATCGAATCGACCAGGCAAGTAACAAAACCAATCAATACAAAAACGGTACTGTAAGGTTATACTTTCAGATATATTTTAAGATTTGTAAATAATATACTTTGTATCCGATTTTGTAGCACGGAAAACATTTTGGTATTATCTTTTTATTTAATTTAAGAAGTTAGACAAACAAACGGACCATCTGATGGTACGTGATCACCTTAGCTTATATACACTGCAAGGAGAAATGCAAGTCACTCGATAGCTCTCAGTCAGAGTGGTACATAGCGTGTGATAGATAGCGATAGAGGATTCGTGTTTAACGGTAGAATTGTATAAGGTAGAATAGAAATGTTATTGAGAATGGTACCGTTAAACTAAATTATTTTGCGAACTAAATGTTCAGAATAGTATTTTACATTTCCAGCAAATTTAACTACAAATAGTAAAGCTTGCTCTAGAATCAATTTCTGGAACAACACTCATTCAGATGTAGATACAATTTATTTGAAATCGAGTTCTGTCAATAGAAATTCCGAACAGCGTCGCATTTTAATCAATCGCTTTCAAATTGGCGCAGAGATGTCGAGCGTATGATATTGAATATAAAAACTCTCTATTGGTACAAAGTGGGACTTTACGTTGCTAAAATGTGAATTTTTCTCTTAATATAGGTTTCCAAACTAATAAACAGTACTTTGGAAGAATTATTCCCAGACCCAAATATCCAAGTTATCGCAGAACCAGGACGATATATTTGTGATTCATCACACAATATGTATTGTAGTATTAACAATGTACGAAGGGTAAGAAACAGTTCGTACTTGTATATTTACATTATATATAATATTTGATGTAAAAATATATTGAGGCATCTTGGTGCTACCGACTTGTAGGCCGTAACGGGACAGGACGACGCTCTCTTATGCCGTTATGCGCCCTTATCCCTTGTATGCATGACGCGTATACTAACTATATACTTGCAGCATACTATTACTTGGTGGTAGGGCTTTGTACAAGCTCATCTGGATAGGTACCACCCACTCATCATATATTGTACCGCAAAACAACAGTACTTTGTATTGTTGTGTTCCAGTTTGAAGGGTGAGTGAGCCAGTGTAATTACAGGCACAAGGGACATAACATCTTAGTTCCCAAGGTTGGTGGCGCATTGGTGATGAAAACGGTGGTGAACATTTCTTACAATGCCATTGTCTATGGGCGTTGGTGACCAATCACCGAAAGGTGGCCCATATACTCGTCCGCATGATATACAATAAAAAAAAATACGCGCCACATACACTTCGGTTCTATATATTATTACGAAACTATGTTTTCATTTAATTTATTCCACATTTGTTTAGTGGTTCTCCTTAATAAAAAATTATTTCTTTAACCATCATTTTAGATGCATTCAGATCTAGCGTAACGGCTACATTTCTAATTTTATAATTATATATTTGTCTGATAAAAATAAATGATAAAAACATTTGTGATAACTTTGATTTAATTATACGTTGATGAAAGCCTCATTCAAACAAATACTTATCTTAATTGGAGTTATGTAATTTTAAGATAATGGTGCATTTAAATCGTTGTTAAACATCATAAATTTTGATATGAACAAAATGTGATGTTGATTCGTTTTAATCAGGTCACCAAGGGAGATGCAACAGTAAATATGATTTATCTGAATGACGGACTTTTTGGGACCTTGAGATATAATGAGCCATGGCATACGGTGAAACGGTTTCAGGTAATTTACATTCTCTTAAAGTAACAGCCTGTTAATGTCCCACTGCTGGGCTAAGGCCTCTTCTCCTCTTTTGAGAAGAAGGTTTTGGAGCTCATTCCACCACGCTGCTCCAATGCGGATTGGTGGAATACACATGTGACAGAATTTCAGTGAAATTTGACATATACAGGTTTCCTCACGATGTTTTCCTTCACCGTCAAGCACGAGATGAATTATAATCACAAATTCAGCACATGAAATTCAGTGGTGCTTACCCGGTTTAAACCCACGATCATCGGTTAAGATTCACGCGTTCTTATCACTGGGCCATCTCGGCTTCTCTTACTTAGAAAAAAAATACCTAATAGCCCAGTGGATAGAAAACGTTAATGTTACCCGATGATTGAGGGTTCAAGTCCCGACAAGTATATCACTCGAAAACCGACTTACAGTAACACGCTATTCTGATGCGTGTAATCATTAAATGCAAAATTTTTAAAGTCAACGCCTCTTATCATTTTCTTACATTTCACAATCGTGTTCTATAGACACATTCAAGTTTTACTTGGCGGTAGGGTTATTGTGCAAGCCCGTTTGCGTAGGTACCAGCCTATATTAAGCTGTTGCACAGATTGTTGCGTTCTGGTTTGAAGGGTGAGTGGGCCAGTGAACCTACAGGCACAAGGGACATAATATCATAGTTCCAAGGTTGGTGTCGTATTGGAGATCTAAGGAACGGTTTATATTTTTTACAGCGGCAATGTGTATGGGCGAGGGTAACCACTTATCATCATGACATACGAGCACGTCCTCATAATTTATAAAAAAAAATCTCTACTGCTATTCGAATATACCCGTTTTTTTTTTTAAATAGTTAAACCTACATTTATCACTGTTCCACATGCCTAACGCCTTAATGCTTTAACCAGATCCGTGCAGAAATTATAAATGACAAGCCAGAAAAGACTATTCTCTGGGGACCGAGCTGCGACTCCACGGATCGCGTGATGGAGAATGTGGATATCACCTTGCCTCGCTGCACGCCATTTGATTGGCTAGTGTTTTCTACGCAAGGGGCGTACTCATTTGGATTTGCATCATCTTTCTCCTGCTTAGAAAAACCTCTGATTCGTTCGGTTATATCTCAGACATTATGGTAAGAGCTATTTCTTAATACTTCCTAATAAATATATACTTCGCATCAAATCAAACGAAAGCATACTTTATATAAGTGAGCTCTGGCGCTTTTGTAACGTCATTTTACAAGTTTAAATTAGATTGAAATCTACAACCGGAACGGACTGTAGATTATATCGTGAAGAATCGGTAAGAAACTCGGTAGCTTATCTTTTTCGACAAATAACACAAAAAAAAAAAATATTTATCATGTATGGTCACCTGTTTATTTTAACGCAATGTCAATAAGTAAATAACAGTAACACCTCTTTATTTTAATAAGCTGGCTAGCTACTGGCATGCTAAATATTAGTTTTTGCTAGTTTACTAGCACTTTACTCGCGGCTTCGCTCATAATTCATAATTTCTAAATAACAATTTCCATAGTTTTTTCTATGAAAATTAAGTCTTTTCACACAAATGTTCATCCCCTTTATAATGGATAAACACTAATCTTAAGGGTTAAATTTTGATGTGTCAGTCAGACAGTTATTCTTTTATTTATATAGATAATGATATAAGATTTTGACATTGACTTGATATAAGATTTTGATATTTGACTTGATTGTGACATCGTTTAAGGTCAACTTAAACGATGTCACAATAAAGTCAAATATAATAAATGTAAATTTTATCTTAAGATGTAATCAAAATACAACAGGCAATAAAAATAGTTAAGTATGAATTAATTAATGCAATAATTGTTTGTTCAACATAAGTTTTATGTTTAAGCATATGACATTCAAAATCACCCTGAGTCATCACGTTAAATAAAAGATAAAATAGACGTCGAGAGTTTATATACACACAATATATATTTTTTTATGTATTTCATAGACAAAAACTAACTGAAATTCGAATTAGCATTCATTTATCTATATACATAACAGAATAAATGACTGACATCAACAGCACCATAAAAAATTACATACGAGCACCTTTTACATAAGAAAGGATTTTTGAAAATGTAGCCCCTAAGTGATATAAAGGACGAATGTTTGTATAAATATCCTTCGTTTTTGAAGAAATTTATATTTAGCAATTCTGGATTATGACACGAGCAAAGCCGCCGGTAAGGCGCTAATTAATGTATAATTACGTTGTGAATACAGCGTGCATCATTTCTGTGAAACAATATTTAATATAACATCATTAAATTGGTTCCGAATATATTCATTAAATGAAAATTTTAAAATAACAATATTATACAACTTTATTAAAAATATTAATAGTATATACTAAATTGGAATTTATAACGATACATAATAGTGCCGTACCTTAATATATATTACGCACGATGTAATTAATTGAGCATACGTAAATAATTCCAAATAATTAATTACTGCTGAAATAGTTATTTAAATAAATACATATACAACATTTATACAACATTTTACAAACAAAAAACACGTCAGACGTAATATTTTATAATTCCTCTTTGAATCTCAATTCCGATCCTCTGGGCGAAGTTATATAACTAATATTTCCTTCGGAATTAACAAACTTGTTTGTTTCAGGAATCAAATAAAAAATAGTATATTTTTTGAGTCTGATATATTTGAAAAGGATCCTGATATTTCATCGCCGCTTCCGTCAACTCTACCGCCAATCGTGAAAACGGCAAAAATAGCAGGCTCGAATTATACTTTAAAGACATAAAATATATAGATATTGTAAAAGTAATTTATATTGTATTTAAAAAAGAAGAGAATATATTAATTGTAATCGTAGTTTTTAGGGTGAGTGAGTCAGTGTTATTACAGGCACAAGGGACATAACATCTTAGTGCCCATGGTTTGTGGCGCATTGGCGATGTAAGCGATGGTTAACATCTCTTACAATGCCAATGTCTATGGGCGTTGGTGACCACTTACCATCAGGTGGCCCATTTGCTTTACCTGTGAAAAAAACAATTAAGTATGATAATAATATTGTACACGAGACTCTTGGACTAGCTTGTAATTTTGTTTAATAAATATTTATCTTGTCGTAATAAAATAAAAATATCGTATAAATAATAAATGTTGTTTCTTTTTTCAAATCAATAATCAACGTATTATTTACTTAGTTTGATTTTATATATATCTTTTAATCGCTATGTTTTCATCCTGTAGAAAAACATATACTACATCAATATAATATATTGTGAAGTTTCAATCTCATGTTAAAGTAACTTTGATAAGTAAATAAGGCTTACTCATTTATATTACTTTAACATGAGATTTCAATTTATTCCTATACCAAGTTAAATGTTAAAATCTTAGAGTTTAATCTTAAATTACTATGAATTTAACATTTCTCTGTTTTTCAAACATAGGTCGACAAGTTTTAATTTTAAATTGAATATATTTTCCTATAGAGATGTTCTGTGAGAACGACCTCGACACTCACCGCAGCAGGGATCGTGAAATGTCAAAAAGTGGTATACGAAATTGACTTTGATAATTATAACATTTAACGCATACACGCATCAAAATAGTGTACCATCGTAAGTCGATTTAAACATTTAACGTGCAAGATACGTGAAATGTTCATGATAAGTTAGTTCTTACAAAATAGCACCGCTGCTCTCTTATCACTTACTTATATTAAGTAAATTGTTGTTTACATGATATCAATAAATTCAATTTATACTGTTACGCTTTTAAAGTTTTGCTAGTTAACAAAACAATTTAACTTGATTACAGTTTACTCCAAACGAATGGAAAATTCTTCTTTTTTTTTATTGTATAGGTAGGCAAACGAGCATATGGGCCACCTGATGGTAAGTGGTCACCAATGCCCACAGACAATGGCATTGTAAGAAATGTTAACCATCGCTTACATCGCCAATGTGCCTTAGGAACTAAGATGTTATGTCCCTTGTACCTGTAATTACACTGGCTTACTCACCCTTCAAACCGGAACACAACAATACAAGGTACTGCTATTTTGCGGTAGAATATCTGATGAGTGGGTGGTACCTACCCAGACGAGCGTGCATAAAGCTCTACCACCGAGTAAATTTAAAATTCTGAAAATAATCTATATATATAAAAAGGCTTATCCTGACTGACTCATCAACGCAGACCCTAAACCACTGTAGCTAGAGACTTGAAATTTTGACAGTTGATGCATTTTATAATGAAAACGCGTACTAAGAAAGGATTTTTGGAAAATCCACCCCTAGAGGGGTGACATAAGGGATGAACCGTTGTATGGAAATCCGTCATTTTCAAAGTTAGAAGCATGATATTTCATATGCTTCTGGTTAGAAATAAAAAAGTACCCAAATCATAGTTTACTAAAATTCACCTTCTAAGAAGGTGAAATAAGAGTTGAAAGTTTATATGGGGAGTTCGTAATTTTTGATGCCTCCATCATGAAATTTTATATATAAGGTTTTGGTTAGAAATTAATAAATGTGTAATTCAAGATTTTTGAAAATTTACTCCCCATGAGGGTTAGAAATAAATAAATACGTATTTCAGGGTTGTGGAAAATCTACACCCGAAGGTGGTAAATAGGGATTGAAAGTTTGTATGGTGGGGTCTGACATTTTTCATGTAAGCGACATATGATTTTATAAAATAGTATATATACTAACTTCTGTTTCGAAATAAATAAATAAGTATTTCAGCGTTTTCGAAAATCTACCCCCAAAAGGGTGAAATATGGGGTTGAAAGTTTGTATGGTGGGTCAGTCATTTGCGATGTAAGAAGCATGTAATTTTATATACTAGCCTCTAGTCAGAAATAAATAAATATGTATTTCAGGGTTTTTAAAATCTATCTACCAAGAGGGTGAAATATGGGTTGAAAGTTTGAATGGTGGGTCCAATATTTTTCATATAAGAAGCTTGAAATTCACTGGCCTCTGGTTAGAAATAAATAAATACGTATTTCAGGGTTATACTAGCTACTGGTTAGAAATAAATTAATATGTATTTCAGGATTTTTGGAAATCTACTCCCCAAGAGGATGAAATAGGCGTTAAATGTTTGTATGGCAAGTCTGTCATTTTGATTTAAGAAGCATGAAATTTTATATACAACCCTCTGGTTAGAAATGAATAAATAGGTATTTCAGGGTATTCCAAAATTATGCTGCGGACAAAGCCGCAGGTTAACCGCTAATACATAATATATTAAACCTTAATTTTAAAACAATTATTTAAACGCCGTTAAGTCCATTTCATTTAAAACCCTACATTTATACCAGACTCAAACTTAATGGGACCAAAATAAATCGGGTGAACATTATCATTTAGGATGCTTATATATAATTATATGGAAACCTTATTTGAAGCGAGCTCCTTAGTTTGGTCAAATTGGGTCACCTCGTGACCTTCCTCTCAGTGTCAAGTATTAAACCATTCAAAATTTCTTTATTTCTGTAAAATTAAAAGCGCTGGTTCCATAATTTTCAACAAAATTAACACTAAATTACTTTGAGATTTTAACGTGGGCGGTGAACACGGTCCTTAGAGATATTTTGATTTTAATTTTTAAGTGTGAGTTCTTATAAGATATAATAAATGTACAATAACGTGCTAATCACCTCGATATCTACTAAGATACATAACTGTTCAATCCGGACGAAGTCGGGGCGGACCGCTAGTATTATATATTTAAATCCCTTACTGTTCTGGTCTGAAGAGATAAACGAAAACCATTAACCTGCTTACACTATACTATGTACCTAATCAAAAAAACCGATGATCGTGGGTTCAAACCCGGGCAAGCACCACTGAATTTCATGTGCTTAATTTGTGATTTATAATTAATGTCGTATTTGACGGTGAAGAAAATCATCGTGAGAAAACCTGCATGTGTCAAATTTCACTGGAATTCGGTCACATGTGTATTCCACCTACCCGCATTGGAGCAGCGTGATGGAATAAACTCAAAAACCTTCTCCTCAAAAAGGGGGACATTCACAGGCTGCTACTGTATGTACCTAATCCTTCCTTGAGAAACATTATATTTTCGAAAACAGAATGAAACTCAATTTCCATATAGTCCTTTATGAAATCCTCGCACATAGGTAAATGTATAAGTAGACGCGGCGGGAGACTTCATAATAATTAATTAATAATATACACAAATACACGCATTATATATCTCTTCGAATCAAATTCGAATTAATTATACGGTATAAATTATTATATTAATTAAAACCGTTATGAACTCCCTTACATAGTTATAAATGAAGCTCTGAGAACATTACGTCTGAAATGATCCATTTATGGAAAGCCTCTCCACGTTACACTATTCCAGGCGAAATATTATACAAGGGCAATTTACCTTAAATGTGTTGGGTACCGGGTCGAAGTAATAAATGTTGAGATAGTGGCCTATAGATGTGTAAGGACCCGGAGCTGAGTCAGCCTAATTTATAAACAGTTTAGCCCGACTTAAGGCCAATAAACCGTTTAAGCTTTTTTCGATAATTCTTGATTTTTCCCTTGAAAAGGCACAGAGTTCAAACATATATCGAATGTAGATTATATATTGGGACTTGAATACTTAAATGAATCACTGGCCTGCTAGATATATAAATTAAAAATTTCGTAATATAAACAATTTGTATTTTATTTATTTGATATATTTTAAATGAAAATCGGCCACATTACCATCCACCAAGCGGTTGGAAAAGGTGGCAGGTATGGAATGAACCCCAAGCGGGCTACCCAAGATCGGGATGGTTGGCGTTCTATATACGGCGATAAACTAAACGTTTTTACATAAGCTTAAACAATGATGGTATCTATCCGATGGTTTCAAACTTCAATATATTACGAGTTGTTTATGAATATCAACTCGCAAAACATAAAATACTTAAATCTTTCATGTAAATATAACAGGCTTATTCGAAAATAAAACAATATTTATGTATTATAAACGAATGGTATATTTTATAATAAAACTAACAATTATAATTAACGTGTTAAAATATTTGTACGAAATAAAGTTCCTGAACTCGCGGTCGTGAGACGGTGCGAATGTGATACCTCGACGTTACCTTATGGTCCTTATGCTGTGAAAAATTATAAATAATATCAGTCAAGATCAATTCAATAAAAAGTAAATAATATGTCTTCTTAAAAGTTTAAATATAATCAAGTATTATTGAATTTTTCAAACGGTTAGTTAGGGTTTATAATTCATCTCGTTAGCTAAGAAGCAAATCGTTATAAGGAAATGTGCACATGTCGAATAAAATCTATTCACTAGTGCGAATGCGAGTTTTTTAACTAATTTTATGTATAAAATGAAAACAGAAACAATAATTAGAATTCCATACAAATCGTTGTTGGCTATTGAATAAATAAAAAAACTCGCACTAGGCACACAGCTCTTATTTCGAAATACGTTTTATCCGAGGCTTTTGGTATATTTTTGATTTTATTTTCAGTCAGCATTACAATTTACATATTTTAAAGAATGCTAATGACTTTTAATCTGTATACTAACCTTTAACTGGTGGTGCCGCAGGCGCTGGCGCAGGAGCTTAACAAAAGAAATGGTGTTTAAGAAATTGGTAATTTAATCTATCTTGGGATTTCTTAAGTTGAGCAGAGAAGATAGAATTAATATTTGGAAAAAAAACATTCTTGGCGAATTTGATTAAAAATCTGCATCGAATGAAATAAGCATCTGTATATTAAATGTAATGGTATTGATATAGGCAAATAGATTTTTTTACCGGCAGCTGGAGCAGCTGGAGCACCAGCCGCAGGAGGTGCACCAGCCGCAGCAGGAGCTGCTGGAGCGCCTTCGCCCTCCTGGAAGACAACATACAATTTATGTAATACTTGAAATGCTATTATGTACTGCTTGTGAGACATATAACACTTGCATTCCATGCACTAAAGTTTATTATAATGTTTTAAGAATACTGTACGTAGTCATATCGATCTAAGCTTGCTCAATAGAAAGGCGAAAGACGTGGAAAAGACGTGGTCCACCCCGACTCAAAACCTCCACAAAAGGATTGTCAAGGAACCTTGGATATTAGTCCAACTAGCGTATTAATGAAAATTAAGGCAAAAAGCGAAAGAATTAATTAAATTAATACTATATTATTATCTTTCTATACTTTGTTTTCAAGAAAAATGTTAAATTCATAATTGTATATACAGGTTGTAACAAAATTCACACACGATACCTAATAACCAATTCACGGGTCGGACACAAATTTTGTTACACGCTGAATAATACTAATGGGGAATCCACGCTGCGACAGTAGCGTGAACAAATAATTTAATTTATAGAAGCCAGTTCAATTAATCCGCTATGAATATTAATACATTTTATCAATGAGAGTGTCACTGAGTTATATAAATGGTTAATTATTAATCTATAAATAACATCGATTAATTGGTGAGCTATTACGATTATTTAACGAAATTTACCGTCGATGAAATAATGTCTCCTCTTGTACTTTGCCTTTATTTAAACGTCAGTATGTCTAAAGCTGAGTTTTCAGAAAAGGAAAATTATAATTCTGTAGTTACTTGAAGTTGTCAACACAAATTGAAAACAAATGACGAGAACAGTCTTTTTGAATACGCATATTGTAAAACATTATTATATTCTGGAGTATCGGAAACAGTTGAAGATACAACAATTTTAAATGTATAACAATGGAAACGTACCTTAAAATATTTATACAAGCTATGTTAAAGTCAAGTGAATAATTAGTGTATTGTCAATTATAATTTTATAATATTATAATTTTTAATTTTGTCCGGAAAATGTTTTGTTTTTGCCAAATAATTTAAAAGAATACAAACAATAATCCGATTTGACATTTAAAGAAAATACATACGTTATAAGTTAAGTCATAGAGAATATTATTCTTAAGCATTGAATCTGGTTTCCATCATAAAATATAATTAAGCGAAATATTAAAGCATAAAGGTCAGCGATTAGAAGCAAAATATTTTATAGTTTTTTTCTTACCTTGATTCTGTAATTAAGGTTCGCGTGCTTGAGTCTCGATTTGATTTCCCTTAGATAGTTTAAGTGTTGAAATATGGTAATTAGTGTTTAATGGTACGAGTATACTTAAAGTACGACGTTCATTTGTTTCTGCAGAATGTAGGACTTCAACAGATTTAATTTTGTAAAAGTATGTATTTGTAATAATATTTGTATATATAACTAGCTGATCCACGCGGTTACACCCGCGTATAATTAATAAAAATATAAAAAATCAAAAAAGCCTGGAAGCCTTCCTCGATAAAAGGACTATCCAACACAAAAATCATTTTTAAATTCGGACCAGTAGTTCCTGAGATTAGCCGGATCAAACAAACAAACTCTTCAGCTTTATATATTAGTATAGATAAGTTTAGAATAAAAATATATACCATACTAACATAACTTTAATGGATGTGTGTACCCAATATTTCTTTACATTTCATCAGTATTACCTGCATATATCAATTTTTATTAAGTAACTAACATTTAAGATTTCTTTTAAGGATTAAATTCATAAATGAAAAATGAGATTAACAAGTCGTGTGAAGAAAATTACATTGACCTTTCAGAAAAAGTCAAAACTTTTTTCTGTAAAAATTATAGAATCATCGCATTATTAAACACGAAATATAGGAAGCTTTGAGATAGTAAGATCTTAAAGCTTTTCGTATTCACTGTGCTTTACAAGACTTAGGAACGACGTAGCGACTTCATACATTGTAAAGCGGCTCAACCCGACCTTTTCAGGCATAATTTCCCTTCTCTATAATCCATTTTTATCAAAGATGAATATCATTTTACTTGCATTCTATAACAATTTAATTATTGGTATATTTTTGTTAAGGTGTCTGTACTTACCAAAAACTAATGTTGTACTGCATTTTTTATGATTAAATATATGCAAAAGGGAACAAAAATATAACATTCAAAATATTATAATACTATAACTATATATTATAATATTTAATAGGGGTATACTGTTTTGTAATATTATTTTCAGTATAAATAATATAATAAAATAAGGTTATTAGTACAAGGAATCATAGTTTTTTTTTTTTATTTCACAGTAGATGCAACAAAGGGCAAAGGGAAGAGGTCATAAGGAAAATGACATCGCAGCTCGTGTAATATAATACAGAAATTAATTTTATTTAACATATTATTAACTTACAAAAACATTATTTATAAATAAATAATTATAAAAAATTGATGTTCGAAGTGTCATCAGAAAATACATAAAGAATGGTGGAGGAATATTTTCAAGGAGAATTGAACCCTATGTGGGGGTAAAATCGTGCTTGAAATGCATTTTTTGGTCAGCTGTTACAAAGGTCACATATATATGGTGGGTATAACACTTCATGCCTCAACCTCCTCCTCCTTTACCTTCTGGTCTCCTGGCTTGCCCTTGGACCAGTCTGGTTTTTTCTGTAAATTAATTAAAAAATATATTAGTTCATTTATATTGTACAGTAAAACATTGGTACCGACAGCATAAAACTACAGTCAATCAAACTCAAGGCGCTGTCGACAATGACTTATAAATATCTGATAAGCAAGAAATCTGCTCATTACAAACTATTTTGTACAACCTATAAATGTGTGATATCTATGCACAGATTAAAATAGTAGATAAAACTGAGCATAGATTTATAAACAAAAAGTATGTAGTGTACGGCAGTGGTTGAGTTTTAAAACGAAATTAAATCGCATCAAAATTACGGTACTGTAAATACACTACAAGGCATTGTTATTAAAACAGACGCCTCTTTTAGTAATTAATAAATACTCATTTCTTAATAATTGAAAGACATTTATTTAAGGGTAAATGATGGCCAATTATGGTAAAATTTATGATCAAGGCGTTTCTTTTAGGGTTTCAATAAGCCAAAATCATATATATCTTTATATAAAGAAGTAATTTTGTATATTTGTATTTCAATAACCATGGAAATATAAATATTCACTTCTAAATTTGACTATAATTCAATGCGATATATGAAAAGCAGAATTTATGAAATATAACGAAATTGCTACCATATCGTTAATTGAACTTAGTATCAAATACAATAGCAATTCTGACTTTTGATTTAAGCTATAGACGTCACAAATCATTATACTGTAGATAAACAATGAAGTTAGCAAAAAATTAAATTTATGTAAAATTGTTGTCAATGTTGGTGTATAGCTTAATAAGTCTGCTAGAGAGTGCCAATAATAACGCCCAATTGACTCACAACACAATTTGGTCAGGGTAATTTAGACAAGGGAAGTCAGAAGACATTGTGTTCAACTAATACGATTTAAAAGAATGTAGAAGCTTATTACAGCATCAAACATTTTAAAGCGGTGACATGTTATATGCTTAAAAAAGGGAAGGAAAATCTATTTCACTATCAAAAATAAAGCGTGCTCCTCGAAAAACGTATTATATTGCTGCTTACATTCTCATTTTTAAATCTCTCTTAAAGCAAAAGGTACGGAAATATCACGTCATGTTATTATTATAAGTGGTCACTTATAATAATTCGTTTCGTATATTGATAATTTTTTAATGTATTTTCGGCTAAAACTTTTTGTATTAGAAGCGATTTCAATTTCATTGGTATTGGATATTTTTAAGTTTTTTTTTTTTAATTTAAATCTTACGTACATTCAAACATTTTGAAGTTTGTTTGCAAAAATTTTTTGTGTTTAAATATTTTATTAATTACTTTGAATTTTATCGTAATAACAACACAGAGAAAATTTGAAATAATAGATACTTTCCAAAAACTTATTGCAGTTGAAACGATTATATTTTTTTGTTATACTTGATATTACAAATATTTTTCAGAACGTGAACAGCAATATAAAATACTCATATATAAGCTGTGTAGACTTAAACTGTGCCGGCGGCTATGAAGTGTCAACAACACCTAGTAAAAATTCATACAAATAAATTCGAAAAAATCAATAAACCATAATTCTACTTCCTGTAGAAAAATTTTGAAACGAAAGAGGCTACGGAATCATTTGACGACATCGTATTTCGTGTCAAAGATTTCCAATAAATAAAAAGAAAAAAAAAATCGAAATTCCATCATAAAAAAATCATTTGCATCTAATCTGTACCAAATATTACATACTACGTGAATTTTCTAATCAAGACAACATAGCTCTTTTTGACAACTCGATCTAATTACCTTGGCACCAGCACCACCCTGTAAAGATCGTACTCATTGAAATTCAAAACAGTTACAAATCGACTCAAAAGATTTTTCAATTATTATAAATCATAAGCACATATAGAAGACACCTTAAAAATAGCCGTCTTAAAATATAATTATCAAAGTAATAATGAAGATGAAGCGTTAAAAGTGTTAATATTAGCATAGAAACGATAACTCGAATCAACCCTGAAATCATAATAAATCAAGATTGGCGAAGCTGTGGAAGTAATCGCTTGATATTAGAATATATTGATATGTAGACTGATAACTTTGGCTTAAGCGCTAGTGGGAGGTCGTAAAACAAAATGTTATTGACACAATATTCACAAATCTTAGCGCAAAGGGAAGCTTATTTATACGCGCGCTTCAAACTTATCTCACCTTATTTCCCTTTATTTTTGAATTTTATGGGAAATGTTAAAGCCAAATAAACGATATATATATAATTTATTTAAAAAAATTAATTTATAATTAAAGTAAATAATTCATCAGGGATCGATGTGATGGTAATATTTTAATAGTAATTCATGCGGAAGCTAAATCACTTCTTTCCGATAGCCCAATCAGCTTTCTCTGCTTTCTTAGCCTGTTGGAACATTATGAGAAAATGTACAAAATATGTTGTGTCTCATCTCTATATATTATCTATTATATATATTTAATTTTAATGATAATATATCAGCTGCGTCTAGCTACCTTCTAAATAATGTTATAGATAATCAAGTATTAAAACTACAATCAAAACTAGTTCTAATTACTATAAAAATAAAGAAAGAAATAAAGCTTACTATAGTTACGGTTTTTAAAGTAATGGCGTGTTTTCAATTAAGTTAAAGATTTTTATTTACTTGAATACTCAAATGATACAAAAATAAATGTTTATAATTTAGTTATAAGAAGAAAGAAAATTATTGTTAATGAAATTCAATAATTCTTTATATATTTACCTCTTTGTCTTCTTCTTCGAGGGTGAATTCCTTCTTTTTGACAACCTTCAACTGATTACGGAAGTTGAATTCGGCTGCCTTCTTCTGGAGCTTGGCGAATTTGTTCTCGTATTTGGACACCTTCTTGAGTGTTGGTTTGACGCTAAAGAAACACGACATATAGCGTTAAAACGTATACAAGAATATGACACACATTTACATATAATGTCAGAACGTAATCTCCAAGGAAGAATACAAATCGTATTGAATCTAAAATGTAAAAATACAATAGAACTATATAATATTACTGAACGCCTATTATACGTAAAACAATATGGCGGATATCGCTTTTTCAATTACAGTCTAAGATAATGATACTTGAGCCTATTTTAATAAACTCATAACATCATATTATTATCTCATAATAAACTGAGATACACATTCCATTTGAAAAATCAAAAAAATATATAGAAGAAAGGCCATGTAACACTTAGAATGTCAAATAAAAATATTATTTTGTTAATTACACAAGTAAAAATATTTCAACATTAATGGATGAATTTTCATGAAAAACATATATATTTTTTTAAAGTTCGCAAATAACAATTTTTAAGTCAAACATTCTATAACAATCTTGTTAATAGATCTCTAAAAGGAATTAATGTAAACAAGAGATCCTTATACTGATATGAATAGTTAATTTATTAGCGTCATTGCGAAGCCAGTTAACGCAAATACGACCAAATATTTCGCTGGATAAATTAATTCATTCATGAATGTGAATAATACCCATTGCTTGATTAAAAATGTTGGCTTGGAGCGTAACTCAAGATTAAACTTATCATCACTAAATCAATTTTAGACCACCAATTGCTATAACACGTCAATCTGCTCCGAAGATTCAACCCCAGACATGCAAAAATGAGTTTTAATGTAATAAATTTGTAATTATAATTTATCTCCTGCTCTGCGCTGAAGGAAAATATCGTGGAGAAATTCGAATGCTTCGAATGAAATTCTACCGTGAATGTTGATAATAGAGACAGTTTTAAAACTATTATTTATCTATATTTTTTATTGCCAGGAGAAAAATCAACTAACTTTGACAACCAAAAGACTTTCTCTAATCTTTTCTTAATTACTATTATTTCTTCAAAATATTGTTTGGCTTAAATATAATATTATTTAGATCAAATGTTTTAAAAAAAATGAAATGAAACCACTTAAATAATAATTAATAATACTTACAATTTTCCTCTGAGGTCATTGACTTGGGAGTTCAGGTCAGAGATCTGGTAAAATAAAATTGTGTGAACAACCATAGAAATAATCGTGAAGAAAACCATTTGTTTTTCTTGTTTCGAAAGCTTTAGAACCATTTCATAATTACCTTTATTATTGGAACAAGTAAGCTAAAATATGTCAACGATAAAAAATACAACTGTATATAAAAGTCATTTCAGTGACAGATGATTTTGTTGGTACAGCTTTGTGAATAAAAAGTAAACTATATAAAACACGTAAAAACACTTAAATTTGAAGGTGTAACAAAACATGCAATACAAGAAAAATTGTTTAGAAAACATAAAAAGCACTAAAATATTCGCAAAAAAAAAATACATATATTATTAATTCAAAGCATAGATCTACTATAGGTAAAGAGCTGAGCGTAGATTAGGCAGTGTTATTTGCGAGCTGTAGAACATTTATAATTAACTTAAAAGTTGACGTTTAAAGAAAATCTTCGATAATATCCATTTCGATTGTACTATCTAATGCCATTGCTCTTCGCCTAAATGTATTGTACACCTCTAATCGCTAAGTGTGTATTTTTATATCGTGCAATTACCCGTGCCCTGTGCCTGGTAGCTGGTCGCTTGCAGCACCTGTTCGCCTATGACACTATGTGCAGGATATATTACAAGTGAAAAAATAGCGCTAACAATATTCTACCTCTTCGTCGCCTTCATATAAAATATATATTTTCACACTTACCAAATTTTGCATAGGAATTTGTGATTAAATTTGGTCCAAAATATTGTAATAAGAAGATTAGTTTTTTCAATCTTCTAATTTGTTTAACATAATGTATATGTTTGTTTTAGGTCTAAGCAATCGAAGTAGTAATATATTGAGCACTCTATTACTAAATTCATAATTTACAAAAATTAACGGATTGTGTAACATCAGTTCACCACACATACAACTAAGTACATCGGCGTTGCAAAGTGTATGTAACAGAGTGACGGTGCAAAATCGATCGACTTATATCTGTATGTAAATGTATACATAATATGTAGTGTCATGAATTCGTAAGTGTATATTTGACCATTTCACACAAGAAAGTGAACGTGTATCCGAGTGAGCTCCACTTTTTAGGACTCGACAGGATAAGGGAAGGATTTTTATCGACCACAGCATGGCACTTTCAATTATAAGCACTTGATGTCCAACTAAAACAGGGGTCTCACAATGATAAGAAATAACATAATTATATCTCAGCGACCGAACACGCAAACAGTTCGCACGGAGTGTAACGGCACATACATGAATTGTTGGAGATTTGGAACAAGAAGTTTGATTTACACTTTGCACTTGCGTGTGCCAATAAAGGAACCCGTCTATCGTTCCAGTTTACATCGGTAACTACTTGTTATCATAAAAAGAGAAAATTCAGTAAGGCCACTAAGCTCGCCATCACACATGAAGCGTCACACGGTCAAGGTTGGTAAGTACTCGATTTATCATTATCGAATATATTAAAGTGCCATACTATTAGGGAAATTAATTGGGACTCTGAAGCCAATTTCTAAACATTAATAGTTTTCTACATCATGCATTAAAAAAAGCTATTACGTTTGAGTCGACAACATCGTTGCGTAACTCTCTGCTAGTAGAAGGTCCTCGCATCGACAAATCAACTATATGTTACCGGCTTAAGAACTTGAATACCGAAGGTGTTAAGGCTGCTTATGATATCAAGATATGAAATTGACGATGATTTAATGAATGTTATGCGAGCATGCAGCTGGTCGAGCCCATCTGTGGCGAATGATTGCAGTGTTTACGCCGATGGCTATTACTGGCGTTAGTGTAGTTAATCGTGTAAGCTCCATGTCAGATGACATTACCGTTGAACGCGGCAAAGATCGATTTTGCACCGCTTACCGTGGCTGGTAAACCCCGGCGAAGTCCGCGCGCGACAACCCTCTACTTCACGCACAGGCACACACCTGCTCTACGAGTACACCACTAACCCGCGCCTCGACCGTTATTTACAATCCAACAACACAACCGAAAACTTACAAAGCATTATATCAAAGTGTAAACACGATTGTCACACGCGTACGTTTGTTACAGAATCGATGACTGTGATATTCACAATGGTCACAAAGTATTGGTCAATACCTCATAATCTCTTTTCCTGACTTCGTGTTCCAAATCCCACTTCTGGCCCTCACACACATACAAGCGGTCATAATACTCCTGTATTATTTTCTTGAGCATTGCTAAAGAAAAAGGAAAGATAGATTATTTAGCCGGCACAATGAGCATGGGCATCCGTGTGAGTAGCCTGCGTTTGTCGACGGAGCGACGTGTGCATGTGTGCGGTGAGCCGTACAACTATCATGTCATGTCGTAAAAACTAAATCATTATTAACTCATATCACGTCATACGCATTCCCAATCCTAATATGCAGTTTACCTCCATTTTCCTAATTGCGATAGCTCGTTCTAGTTCATATTTATCCCCCTCAAGGTTGTATATTCTGTGCCAGTACATTTGACATATCGTCTGCAGTTCCGCTAAAGAAAAAGAATCACATTTTAAGGTTTAGATAATTTTGAGCGTAGCGCTATCCGCCTCACGTGTCGTGGGTAGTGTAGATTCTTATGGTATTGAAGCGTAAGCGAAGCTACATGATAAAGTAGGTGGATCAAATGGGCTGTTTGATTTTTTTTAATTAATTGTTAACTCGATGAAAATATCTACAACTGTCATCTATTGCTCCATTCGAAATAACGAGACGATGTTATTTTAGCGAATTCAAAGATTTATTTTGTTATCCACATTAGTTAAAGTATATTTATTTTCAGCGACCTAAAATGGTAAAAATGAGTCGGCTGTGAAAACAAAACATTATCTTTTCTAGTCACATTGTTGGCATAAACTACTCAAACGTAGAGCGTAATACAAATTGCTTTTCGCCCAAACCAGGTCAGACCTCGAAATCTCTGCGAGCCACTTCCATCTCGTGGTCGTACTTCTCCTCTTCGAGCTTCGCGATACGCTGATGATAACCGGTAATGATGCTCGTGAGAGCCGCTACAAAATCAACCAATATTACTCCCGCTATCTAAGCTCACCGCCTCCCTAGTGCTAACCGTTATCGACAATGCTCGCGCGTATTATGTAGAAAGTAAGTAAAAGTGTAAGTCTTAGATATAAATTTAATAAATTAAAGAGGTATGTCAGTATTGGCGTGTAAGTTCAATGACTACAGCTTGGGAAAGGAAGACGCAAGATAAATTAGAGGCCATTTAGGTAAACGACCTACCACATCAGCGGATCGCACGATCCGATGTTAAAAAAGACGAAATAGAGAAACACGCACTTCGACATCACAACGTTAAATTAAATAAATTATGGTAAGTTTTGTGAGTTTGTCAAAATATATGGCCTCTGACGTGGCTCGTCTCGCTACCTCCATATCTTTCCTCTTAACGATGTATTCCAGATCAAACTTTTCGTCCTCAAGGTTGGCAATGCGGGTGTGGTAGTCTTTGCAAACCCTCTTAATAGTATCTATAATTCGAATACATAATTTACATGGGAAATAGTGCTAAGATTAAATAACGACCTGCAAATTGCTATAATGTGTAGTGTATTTCTTATGATATTTTCGAAACCTTGTTACATATATTGATATGGTTTTCTGTATTTATAAACTTTATGCTTCATTAAGTATACAGTATTGATACAGTATTGACACTGATCTTCGTATATAATAATTACCTTCGTTTGCATCGTCAACGTTCTTGGGTTTACCGCACCTTTCTTCGATAATGCGCCTTCTCTCTGCTGCTTTGCGTTCCTGTTCTTTCTTTAATTCTTCAGCGGCTTTTTTACGCAGGAGCAACTGTTAGAAATATATTAATAGTTTGAAATAAATTATATATTACGAGTCTGTATATATTTTAAGTAAACGAGCACGTAACTTACCCTAAGCTTCTTCTTTCTCTCGGGGGTCATGAAACCTTTCTTCGCCTTCTTGGCCTTGGAGGCTTCCTCCATGCGCTTGCGCACCTCAGCACGCTTGCGATCGATTTCGGCCTGTTTGGCCTTCTTCGCCTAAAGATATTGTGACAGTAGTGAAATTGGATGTCATGTGTTATTATCATTTTGTTAATAAAAAATATGAAATTTTGAAATAATGATAATTTAATTTTTAAATTTAAAGCAATAATATTTATTTTTTTTCTTTTATATGAAACTATATTTTCAAACTGCAAAAGAAGTTGTTAGATTAATTTCTTTAAATAATACTGATAGTATTAAATAGATGGTGTTATGTTCTCCCGATTCTTCTCTACTTTACCTCCTCGAGACGCTTTTTCTGTAAAAAAAAATAAAACAGAGTTACAAATTGTTCGATTATCAAGAGTATGTTAATATGCATTTGTGATTAAGTGAATGTAGCTTAGCGTTGATTAAATAATACTTTACATATTATATAATGTGCTGTGTTTGAAAGTGCAAATAAAATTATGTGTAATTAACGATTACATAGTTATCAACCGCAATTATATACTTAATACATTCCTATATACTTTGCATTAAACGTTTTAGTACTGTTGTGCACATTTTTTTTTTTAATTCAGCGTTCAGAATAATTTATATTTATTAACAAAATTGTGTGAAGACATTTATTATATTAACTGTTATTTACGTACATATATATTTATAACATCGTGTAAAATTATAAGTTTTAGTGAGTTTAGATTGACATTTAAGCAATGTTATCCAACTTCGCCCTGAATCAACTTACATTGTTTTCAAGACATGTTTATAATCATTCTGTAAAAAACTATTACAATAATTATCTAAGTATTGTACAAACGTGATAAAGATATTAATCAATCAATAAGTCTCATATTACACTGTAATAAAATTTTAAACTAAATAATTAATTTTGATTTTTTTCGAGTATTATCATCCGAATCAGTGTTTTTATCAAGATCCAATATAGTCATTAAATCTGAATCAAATAATAATTACCTACTTATATTTTATTTAAAATATTTTCATTGGCGATGTATAAAATGGTTCGTTTCAGTTCTTGTTGTACAGTAAACAGGTGTAAGTTCGTGTTAATAGTATTAATATCTTACCTGTGTCTCAAGGAGAGAGAGAATTCAATACTGTTGAGCGTTGCCAGTGGTAATAGAGTTGATAATCCAGACGTCAAACGCAGATGACGCAGAAAGGAAATGAAACAGAAATACATATAAAACAAACATTAGCAACTTATAGTAACGAAACAGTGAAAACGTTTTAATAATAAAATATTCAATACAGTAAATAGACAACGAAGCAAGTATATTATATCCATATAACAATTTGGACGTTTTGGTTTTGGGCTGTATCTTGTGATAATCATATTGGAATACAACAATACGAAGTTTTAATGAAGATGTAAGTACAGCTCAAGGAACATAACATTTTAGATCCCATGCTTGACATATTGACTGTACAAGTAATGATTTGTCTATGTTATATGCGGTGACTATTTACTATTAGATGTAATATACATTATATCAAATGTATTTAGTAAAACAGAAAACACAACAGTATTATATATATAAATCTAATTTCTGAACTATACACGTATATAATCGTTACTCTACACACTACACTATTTCTGTTCTGGCAAAAGTTCTCGTTTCATATCTCATTCGTAAAATATTGGAAACCAACTTACGGTGCTACGCTATTTTGATACGTATATACTTTAAACATTATGATTATTATAGTGAATGTCGCATATCAGTTTTTGACATTTCACGATCGTGTTCTGCGGTGTGTTTGAAATTTGTTCTTACAAGATTGAATGTGAATAGCTCGACTGACGTCATTTGATACTCAAAGCAGTATTAAAAACCTTACTGAATGTATTACTTGTGTATACTTATTTCATAAATATTTAAAAGACAAAAAAAAGAACAATTTTATAAATTCTTTTAATTTCTTACCTTACTTCATCATCCGCCATTTTGTTTTTGTTGTTTGAGTGTCCTGCAAGAAATAACAATACTTTATTGAAATATGAACTATACACCACTTATATAGTCTCGAACCATATAATTTAATATTACCCGGTAAATTGACCCGGTATTGACTTCAATCGTTATTTTTAAGCAAGTCCAGTAAATTTCATTATATTTATATGTAAATTGTAATTTAACAAAGATATTAAATATGCTTGTCAAAATTATTTTTACTGTCTGTAGGATTGTCAGGGTATTCTCAGAAGTAAAATCGTTGCTTAAATTTTCAGGCTACCTTAAAATTGAATTTCTGAATATTCTTATGATTTCCACCGGGAATGTTAAACTTTGAAAATGGAATCCGAAAAGTAAAATATTTTCTAAATATTAGTTTATAATTTAGCTATAACTATATATCAACTCAAGGAAGTTAATCAGTTACTTCTTGATAATAAGCCATTTTATGGTTTTAAGGAACATCGAATTTGTGCTAAATTGTTATTTAAAACTTCCTGGATAAATGCCAAATTCCTAGACTAAAACTGATATTTGATATTGGCGAAGATAAAACGATCTGCATAAATTTCATGAATGTTGCAACCACCAAATGTATTTTAATACGATATCAGCATAAACAATACGGCAGGGCATTCACATTCTAAATTAGGTCGAGAATAAAGCTATAATATAGGGCAGTATGAAAATATATTTATTTCTACACGTAGATCGCTGCCGTAAACGTGTGCCGTAATTAGTTTCGTGTGAGTTCGGGTAATTTCGCGCGCTGTCGTCACTGTTCGGGCGGGTCGCACGCGACTGAAATAGGCTGGCACGCACTCCCGCGCATCCTAATTTGGTCCGTCTTCGGTTACACACGGTCCAGACGTAGTGCTTGGCGCACGCGAAAAGTGTAATAGGATATCAGTTTATTTTCATCAACTTACGCTATTTCTTTCGGAATTTAAACTTTCAGTAACTTGAGAAATATTTCAAACGATTTATAAAAATAAAATAACAATTTATTTATATTAAATAAAAATAAATTAAGAAAATTATTTATTAATAAAAAAAAACTTTCTTTATGCTTATGGAAAATAATTGTTTTTATATTTATTTATTTTTAAAAACGGCTATGTTTAAGACTGCCAAAGTAATGAGGTGTTTTATTGTAAACTTAAACCAGTGTTCCAATGTCATGCCCTAGAGCCGGATGAGACATTAACAATCTTTGATCTATAATTACCCGTGAGGTCACATTATCATATACGCTTCATATCAATCGACGGGATGTATGAAACGGCATTTATGCAACACTGATTATGTTAGTTAAGTTGTCTTCCCGATGGAGTTTAGTACGAACGTGTGGTATCACATATATACACAGACGACCGATGCATCACGGCGATCCATTACAGAAGACGTTGATATATCACTTCACTGAACGATAGATGCACTCAGAAATCTTTGCGCATTGATTTTAGTTAGTAATAATTTAAACTTCACGGAAACTCACCTACGGCAAGAAAAAGAAGATGGCCCTACGGATGGTTCAGCCAACACGAGTCACAGTTGCTGACTGGCGGTCCGCGGGCGGCAAGGTGCGGCGGGCAATGAGTGGGCGCAGACCCCGCGCGCCCCCGCGCCCTCCCGAACTCCTCCGCATTGCTTTCAGACTCGACATCCCCCCGAGCTCCTCTTGCGCACAGACATTTTTAGAGCAGTGTCGTTTTGACACCAACACCGAAATAACACAGCTTCTCAGCTCCATTTGAAAATTGGATATCTAGTAAGCATACAGACTGCTAAACAATATGAGAAATATGACCCAAGGCTTTATATTACAGCTTACAAGTCGTTAGTCAATGAAAATCTAAATAGTTTAGATTTCTTTATTGAAATATTATCACAAAAGCTTGAGTGGTTTTACACATGTATAAGATGTATAATGTATAAAATATGATTATGATTAATGAAACATTTGTTTATCCCGAAAATATGCGTTAGATTTACATCGCACCAAATTTATTTGAAACGAACCTGACACAATTTTTTGTACACAGCGATTGCAATCTGCGGTACTATTCTGTAAGAATAAACAAGGAACTAAACAGAAACTCGATCGGGACGTGTGAAATGTGACACTGACGACAAAAATATCAAAACCAATACCAAACCAAAAAAAATCGTTATTTATACAAATAAATAAATTTGAAATGTATTCTGTGATTTCAAAATAACTGCCTCTTTTAAATGAATATGGCTATTTGCGAGTTTCCAAAACCAAAAAACCGTGTTTTTTTTTGTTCAAATTTTCAAAACAGCTATTAATTACGAATGCAAAAATAATCTTATTATAAGGAGAATTCCGAGATACCGTTTAGTCTTTATTTTATCAAAAGTTAGGACAACATAAAATTGACGTATTTAATTGTCATTTTTTATTTTAGACTACCGTTCCTACTATGTAATAATTTTATGTCTATAATTCAAATAGGTTTATGTATATACCTATGTTAAAATGACAGATTTTGAATGATATTTTAACCTAACCTCTACGCGTGTGCTAGCATAGATATTACTAGCAATACAATAATACCGTAAGTCGATTTTCATCACGTGTATAATTTGTGTCCTACACGGACACTATGGGTCCCATACCCATCTCACTCTTCATAGATTCTCATCATCCAGTCTTCATATTTGATGAGCGAGTTGGTGTGTATGGTAAGATACTTGCCTTTTACGCCGCAAGTCGTGGGTTAGATTCCCACCCAGAACAGATATTTGTGTGCAGGAACATATCTGTTTGTCCTGAGTCTGGGTGTAATTATCTATATAAGTATTTATTTGCAAAAGAAAAGTAGTATTTGTAAGTATGTCTGGTTTCCATAGTACAAGTACTGCTTAGTTTGGGATCAGATGGCCCTGTGTGAATAATGTCCCAGGATATTATTATTATATTACGTTAAACATAGTATGAAGAAGAAAATATGTAGTAACTCTTTTCCTTAAATGAAATACATAGTCAATTACATACAATTCAATTTATACATATGTCTGTTTGGAAATCGACGACTATAATTTCAATGCTCTTATATCAGCTACCTATATATTCCGATGTTATTAACCTCACCTATTGTTTTTTTTTTATTACCTAGGTACCTATGTAGGTAGGCGGACGAGCATATGGGCCACCTGATGGTAAGTGGTCACCAACGCCCATAGACATTGGCAGTGTAAGAAATGTTAACCATCGCTTACACTGCCAATGCGCCACTAACCTTGGGAACTAAGATGTTATGTCCCTTGTGCCTGTGATTACACTGGCTCACTCACCCTTCAAACCGGAACACAACATTACCAAGTACTGCTGTTTTGCGGTAGAATATCTGATGAGTGGGTGGTACCTACCCAGACGAGCTTGCACAAAGCTCTACCACCAAGTAAAACGTTTTAAAATATATTTTTAAAAAAAATACAATTCCAAATAAAGGAATCATTAATAGAATATCTTCACACAGGAAGCGTTGACGATTGTTTTTTTTTAAATTGGATAAGGTGTTAGGTACTTTTTGTCCATTTCTGTCTCCTCAGCTTTGTGTATTTAAAATTCCATGACGTTCTATTCACTAGTTCAGATGTGAAGGTGTAACAGACAAACTCACTTTCGCATTTATAATATTATTTATAATTATTATATAAAAACGAAAAATTATGTATGTATACAATGACTGCATAAATTACTGTTGTAATAGTGTGACGCAACTGTAAGTAATCCTAGTTCGCCAATAAAATCCCGATGGGAGTCTCGAGCTCCAAGATTATAAATAGATGAAACAGCTGTTTTTTGTAAAACAGTTTAACTTACCTTAAAGTATTGTGTCCTGTAAGGCATAAAACAGTGGAAATAGTCATTACATTCTCATCGAGCAGTATCAATACCAGTTAACTATGTAACTTTACTAAACACGTATGCTGCGGAGCTGTGTCTGCCTATTAAAGATATTATGTCTCCTAAAAATAGTTCATTATTGTTTACGTTAAGCTCACTATTAACTTTATCTTCAAATTTGCTTTCTAACATAAGTTAGGAGAAATTCTATGCATTTAGTATCTTTGTCTTTTTAAAATTTAATTATTGCTTCTGAACCGCGTGTCAGTGATAATGTATCGGTTACATCGTTACGTGTATTAAGAGAGCCTGTTTTGAGACAATTTTAAAAAGTAGTTAAAGTTTCGTCAAGAAACAGTAGATTATATCACAAATACCTTAAATAGAAATCAATATATCAAAAATACAAAAGGACCTAAAATTGATACCTGTGGAACACTCATCGATACCTGTGCTTGATCTTAGAACGTTTTTTTCCATTAATGAAAACTTGTTCTATTTTCGACTTAAATATGAAAGAATGAAATCAAAAGTTTTACCGTTAACAGCATAATGTTTTAGCGTATAAAAGCGTATTAATTGCATTTGATATTACTTATAAATAACCACAGGGCTTCCGGTCATTCGATATAGTTACCGAGATTAAATAAATAAAAGAACCTACAGGCATGAGAAACAATAGCCAATATAATTTATCTTCTTAATTTTCTTATAATATTAAAGAAAGATCGTCATGAACGAATAAAAAGAGAAGGCTACAAAGAACAAAAGATTCTAACTCAGAACAAAACCTCCACGCAGACTGACTGGTTAATAAATCATTTAATTTGTTAGCGCTTTTCATGTAGTAATAAATAATAATAATAATATTTATATATTTTTTTTATAATTAACCATTACTCACGAGCTATAAATCTATAAAAAATTTAGTTACATTTCACTTTTGCTTGCATTAGAGAATGTGCTCAATTGCCTCGTTCGTTTGTCTAGTTAATAAGGGTGAAAATCATGAGGTCTTTGCACGGGTATTGCTAATAAGAGTTAAACTCTCATTAGCAACCTATATTATATCAGTGATAGAAGCGATTCAATAGGTGCTTAATATACGCAGTTAACAAATATTATCCTGTTTGGCCTCTACTACATCCTCGACCTATTTTTTTTATAGCATATGTATTCGGACGAATATATGGGCCACTTGACGGTATGTCACCAACGCCCATAAGCATTGGCATTGTAAGAGATGTTAACCATCGCTTACATTGCCAATGCGCAACTCACCTTCGGAACTAAAATATTATGTCCCTTGTGCCTGTAATTACACTGGCTTACTCGCCTTTCAAACCGGAATACAACAATACCAAGTACTACTGTTTTGCGGTAGTAGCTGGTAACCAACTCATCAGATATTCTACCCAAACCAGCTTGCACAAAGCCCCACCACCAGTTTATTGTATATTTTTCATGTAAAATAGGTATAACTTAAAAATTGAGCACCTGATCGTATTAATCATAGTCTTCAATGCTCCAAAAACCCCGGGAACTAAGTTGTCGAAAATTATTTTAAATCGATTTTAAAAGAAATCTATTTCAAAACTAGTAAAGTTACGCTCAAATAATTCAAATTCCCGTAATAGTTTCAATAATAGAACCAACAGTTCAATTTTTTAGAATTTCAAGATAAAATCTTCGAGTTAGATCAAAAATTTCGTGATTTTGGTGTCGCGTTCTAGTATACCTAGACCTTTACAGTGAATTTTTGGGTTGGTCTTTATTTGTGTAGTTAGTGTAGTATTTTTGCCGTATTGGCAATGTTCCATCCAAACCAAAATAACAATGTGTTGTTATTCATTGCCTGTTAAAACTCAATATTGTAAATCATTTATATATGACACACTCAGTAAATGGTGATCGTTAGTCTTTAAAAACAGGAATTTTTAGTATTTGTTTTTATTTTATGAACAACTAGCTGTGTACGCGGTTTCACCCGCGTATAATTAATAAAAATATAATGAATAAAAATCAGCCTAGAACCTTCCTCGATAAAAGGACTATGAACACAAACTAGGAACACAAAAATAATTTTTAAATTCGAACCAGTAGTTCCATAGATTAGCCGGATCAAACAAACAAACTCTTCAGCTTTATATATTAGTATAGGTGAAAGGTGTGACCGAATTTCGTTCACGGTGTCTAATCTTAAATTCTCTAATTTATATCTTAAAAGCCAATTGCGCAAGAAATAGTGCATAAGTGTATTCACAAACAGGAGCACTCACTCTCTATTCTATTTTATGGAATTACAATACTTATTATCCGAAGCATGGAAGTAGAGCATACTTACAAGAGATCCCGTTAACTTTCTGCCATAATAACTTCTTGTTAGAAAATAGCCGAGAGCATATAGGAGCCGTTGTTACTTTTAACCTCAGGCTACTTCTGAGAACTACTTTTAAAAGTCAACAATTTATTAATAAGCCGACCCGGGATTTGATCCCATGAATTCGGCATTAGCATATAAAGCTGGTCACTAGACAAACATACAATATTGTATAATTTCTTTCACTAGCTTAAAGGGAACATACAGATAAGGCATACTAACCAATGCAAGCTAGGTGATAATCTTAAATAATCGTAAAATATAATACTTGACGTAAACCTGATGAGATAGAACATACAAGAGATCCCGTTAACCCTCTGCCATAATAACCTCTGATAAGAAAACGCGTACGGGAGCCGTTATAAGAATATTATTTTAGTCAAAATAAAAGTTTCATTTTAAAATTTAGGATTTTTAGGTAATATTCTTCAAGTTAAATATTATTTTTGAATTTTTATCAACAAACAATAATTCATATTTACACATTTTTATAATATTTAAATATATAATACAATAGATTAATTACGAACCAAATAAAATAAATATCATATTTTATAGAAAGAAGCTAAAGTTGACGAGCCGGTTGGCGTGGTTGGTAGACACTTGCCATTCGCGCCGCAGGTCGTGGGTTCGATTCCCACCCAGGACAGACATTTGTGTGTAATTATCTATATAAATATGTTTTTACAAAAGAAAACTAGTATATGTAGTATATCAGTTGTCTGGTTTCCATAGTACGAGCTCTGCTTAGTTTGGGATCAGAGTCCCAGGATATATAAAAAAAAATGTGCTGCAGTGCCATCTAGAGGTGAATTACAGGCAAGAAGATAGAATAGATACCTTCTAAACCTACCATGATAAAAATACACATACGTGCCAATTTCATAATGAAACCAATTCACTTTATAGCAAAAATCGAATACCCAAACAGTGACAGTGTAATTGTAAAATGGTCGGCAAAAGTCTTCCTTCCTATTAAGGTAAAGGGTTAGGCTTATTGTAAATGCATGTGGAACTTTCATATTCAAGCTTCCCCTCGATGTTTTTCTCCGCATCAGAGCAACATTATAGATTATGAATACAAATAACAAACATTGTATATGTATTATACATATGATCTAGTGAATAAGTTCTTCAAAAATGACCACTCAGTACGATCACTGTTTTATTGTTAAATATCCACGTTTTCTACATATTCAAGTTATCATCAGCCATCACAGCCATCAAGTTTTTCAATCTAGGCTGACACGCACAATTCTAAAACAATATAAATACTCGAAATTAAAAAAATAAAATAAAATATGTTCTCAGTGGTTATCAAATAGAACCAGTGGGACTACTTCACGATATTGCTCGCTGTTGCTGCAACTTGTGATATGAGAAAATTCTCAAAACGTAGCGAAACATTGATAACTCTTTGTCTATGTCCAGACTTACTGGGCCGTACGTTTTCCATTACAGAGTATTCGAACCAATATACCAATATATAAATATACCATAAACTGTATAGAGTTTTATATATCTTTATAAATTACATATAAAAAAGTTTAGGCGAATTCAAAAAAGGAAAAAGGTTTTCCTAAGGACTTGGTGGTAGAGCTTTGTGCACGCTCGTCTGGGTAGGTACCACCCACTCATCAGATATTCTAACGCAAAACAGCAGTACTTGCTTTTGTTGTGTTCCGGTTTGAAGGGTGAGTGAGCGAGTGTAATTACAGGCACAAGGGACATAACATCTTAGTTCCCAAGATTGGTGGCGCATTGGCGATGTAAGCTATGGTTAACATCTCTTACAAGCCAATGTCTATGGGCGTTGGTGACCACTTACCATCAGGTGATCCATATGCAGGCCCGCCTACATATGCAATAAAAAATAAATGATCTTCGCCGAATATACAAATACAAATAGAAAAGCAATAAAAACAAAAGTAAAACATAATCTTTCAAAAGGCATTTTAGACGATTTCAACTTAAATAAATAACATTCATTTTATATATAGTCTTTACGTACATATACGTCATATCTGCACATAAATTTAACTACAAACACATCCAAATACTTAATTTATGTTCGCTTACATAAATGGATGATAGTTTTATTATAAAAGTTGCTTAGTTTATTTCTATCTGTATCGTAAACTAACCTTAATTATATAAGATGTAATACGAGCTCTTTGAATGTCATATTAAAAAAATCTGTATAGTTTTCTATTTTAGAACAGTCATGCTCATAAAAGGGCCTGCTCATCTTTCAAAATTATTACTTTAAGGTCCTCCAGACCGATTTCGGCCGCGGCGGCCAATCTCAAGAGAGATTAGCCAACTGCGCAGGACATATTATAGTGCACAAGTGTGCGCGCAAACACAGGTGCACTCTCTTTTCCTTAGCTCTCATAATCCGATGGGACGGCAATCCGACACGACCGGAAAGAGTTCAGGCGCAGGACCAACGGCTTAACGTGCTTTCCGAGGCACGGGAGTTTGCACACTTCCAACTTCCAGACTCCGGGCTGCTACTGAGAATTTTCTGACAGAAAAACCCAATAACTATTTATTGGCCCGACCTGGGAATTGAACCCAGGACCACCGGGTCTGCAGCCTTATATCTAGCCACTAGACCAACGAGGCAGTCATTATTACTTTATATATAGTCTCGATGGTCTAGTGGTCAACTTAAAAAGTTGCAGTTTTCGAGACCCCGGGATTCAACCTCCGAGTAGAGCCAACACTAGCGCCTAAGCTCTGTTCTGTTTCGGATTACTATCCCATTCGATTATAAGGGAATTCAATGTGCTCGCGCACACACTTGGCCGCTGTACCTTCTGCGCAGTTGGCTATTCTTCATTGAGAATGACAGACGCGACAGGAATCATACAAACATCATCATCACTAGTATTTATTATATATTTCATTAAATACATTAGAATATACATACATACACACAGACACATATATACTACTAGCTGTGCCCGCGGTTTCACCCGCGTATATTTAATAAAAATATAATGAATAAAAATCAGCCTAGAACCTTTCTCGATAAAAGAACTATACAACACAAAAACAATTTTTAAATTCGAACCAGTAGTTCCTGAGATTAGTCGGATCAGACAAACTCTTCAGCTTTATATATTAGTATAGATTCATATGGAAATTGTTCGTGCATTACTGTCATTATGTTAGTGTGTATTTTAACGTATGCCGCCACCGTAAATGCTTAAGGATTAATTGGCAGAGAACATCTAATATAATATACGTCTGCATTTTGATAATGCTTAAATATGATTTCGCTCATTAAATACAATTCACAGCTGTGTACATATAGAGTTGTAAAAAATCATATTGAAATTGAACTTAAACTATTATTTTAGAATTATTTCATATTAAGTATAATTAAACTTTTAATATAAGCGTATATGTAGTTCTTGACGATTCATAAGTACTTGTAAAAGTCTATTTTAATAATTAATATTTTGATTTTGATTATATTATGATGAAATGTAATAAATACCATCAGACATTATTCGACTCGACAAATATTGAATTGCCGAAGTTTATAAAATTTAAGATCATAAACGTTGTTTACTTAATCTTTATAAACATTGACGGCCTTATTCATAAACGTTGCTTAGTAACTGTTTAGCTAAACACTGATTTGTCTCTTTCTGTCATTATTGATTTGACATACGAAAGAAGAAGACAAAATATTGTTTAACTCATCACCAGTTGAATAAAGTTTATGAATAAGGCGGTATGAGTTCAACATCCATTATAATTTTACAAACTAAATACTTTAACAACAAAAACATCACACGCGTCGTTGACATTATAAAGTCCCGAGGCAATTGCGTTCGAACTAATACTGAATATGAATTAATATATATATATATATATATATCGGTGAGAATGTGGTGCTGTCATTAATTTGACTATTGAATTTGAGACAAAGACAAAATTATGTATAACGCGCATGTGGGGATTCGACCTTACAAGCGAAAAAAAATGACAGACCTTCGTTAGTAAAGAGATAGCAAAAGGATAAGAATAAATAATAATAAAATAATAAATAAAAATATTTATTGCATCTTATAAAAAACACAGTTTTAACATTTTTACATATACCATAGGAAAAACACAAAACTTATAAAACTCTGGCTTATGAACTAGGAGAGTACCTATATTTCAGAAGCCTTCGCAAAATGGGTAAACATTATATAACAGTGACGAATACTTTAATCTTTATACAATTAGCAATATAGATTGTTTAATGAAATTAAGAAAAGAAAAACCAAAATAATAAGTAAAATCAAGTGAAAAATATGTGTATGTGTTTTTGTGTTTGTGTGTGTGTTTGTGTGTGTGTGTGTGTGTGTGTGTGCGCGCGCGCGTGTGTGAGTGGGTGGGTGAATGAGTGAGTTGACTGAGTGCGTGCGTTTATATGTATGCGAGTTCGTGACGTATGGATGCAGATCCGTGTGTTTGTTTATACATGTGTGGAAGTCTAACCGTGTTTTTTGTGAACATCAAGTGCGTTATTCCATTATAAGGTCCTTTGTATTGCGGTAATCCAATTTAAGGAGAAATATTTTTAAGAGAGATTTGCATGTGTGCCTGTTTACTGGAAGTATGTCAAGTCTCTTATTTATATTGTTATACAATTTTGAGCTGAGAGTGTTTTCGAAGCACGGTATGAAAAACAAAGAGCTGCCTAACTGTATGAACTTCAGTCTCCGCATATAGAAGTTTTGTAGAATACCTTCTGGGTCGGCAAAGCATGACCTTTATGACTGCCCTCTGCGCACGCTCCAGTCGAATGACATCACTACTAGCTGATCCTCCGCAGATCGGTATGCAATAAGATAAAACCGATTGGCATAGTGCCAAGTATACCATTTTAAGAGTGTCTTTATCGGCAGATTTACGTAGTTTTTTGAAGATGTATATTAGTTTGCGAGTTCTACCCGAGAGTACGTCGATATGTTTATACCAGTTTAGTCTTTGGTCTATATAAACACCGAGATATTTAAACTCAGAAACCTTAGATATTGTCAGACAGTTGCAGATAGCGCTAAAAGAACATGAACCTGTGTGAGCTTTAAGAGTGTAGAACAGTAAGGGGGCATTGGTTTGATCTGATGGCAAACGCTAGATAAACGGACTTAGTAATGTTAAGCGTAAGTAAGTTGCTGGTCATCCATCGCATTACAGATGATAGGGCTACCTCAGCATTACGATAACAATCCTTACCATCCTTACCATCAATAAGCAGTGATGTATCATCGGCATAGGTTATCTTACAATGGTTCAGTGGAAGATTGCATAGGTCGTTAATGTAGATGAGGAATAAGGTTGGCCCTAAAATACTTCCACGAGGGACGCCGTAGGAGATGCCAAGTTCGTCACTTACACACTGATCTACCTTAATAACTTGAGTTCGGTTTCTCAGGTAGTCCCCAAAAATGCCCAAGACCAGACCTCGGATTCCGATACTCTCCATCTTCTCCAATAAGATGTCCAAAACATCCAACGAAGAAACAGTATCAAACGCCTTTGATAAATCGACAAAAACGCCTAGAGTCTTTCTCCTGTTATCCGGAAACCTGACAACGTGTTGAGAAAAGGCCAGTACCGCATCCTCGGTACTCATATTTTTACGAAAACCAAATTAATTACTGGCTAAAATCTTATTTGCATCCAGATAGCTAACAAGGCTTTTATTCAATATACGTTCAAGTATTTTTGACATAGTACTGAGTATTGAGATAGGTCTGTAGTTGCTAACCACATCCTTGGGTCCAGCCTTATAAACAGGGTGAACAAGTGCCTTTTTAAAAACATCTGGAAAAATACGATTTGAAATAGAGAGATTACAAACGTGTGTGATAATAGGCACCAAAACATTTTTGGTGGTTTTTAATATATTAGCGTGTATACCATATTATATAGGAACACTATATTGGAAAAATAGTCATTAATTAAATTAAGTGATGATTTAGGTGTATCACTTAGCTGTAATAGTTCGGTCGGAGGGGAACGTATCGCTGCCATATGTTAGGACCGGCTTGATCATACTCTTATAAACTAAGCCCTTGAGTTTTACAGGCATTCGTCTATCACAGGTTACGCCAGTCACTTCCCGCCACTTAAGCCAGGCCGCTGCTTTATATACTACTACGATGTTGAATGTTTACGTCTACATTTCCGGAAGAGTGCAACATAGAACCCAAGTATTTATATTCTTCACACTCAGTGACTTGTTAGCCATCGATGACAAGAGGTCGATGTGCTAAAACTGGGTCGTTGCAAACCATATACTGAGTCTTCGAAACACTCAGTAGCAAGTCACCTTTTTGTAACTGACGCGTCCATTGTTCCAAGGCATGCTTAAGGTCGCTGCGGGTGTCGAACATATCGCTACATCATCGGCATAGATAAATGTCTAAGGTGCCAGGGACTGCTCATTTTCAGTGAGGGCGTCCATCATTAAACAAAAGAGATATGGGCTCAGTACTGAGCCTTAATGTACCCCTTCGGTAACTGCTATCGGTTTGGTCTTCCCTACTGTTGTCCTGATAACCGACCTTACGTCCTTGTACATGTTGGCTATGATGTCGACATACCTTTCTGGGATGTTTTTCTTACGAAGACTCCACCAGATTGTTGCTCGAGGTACGCGATCGAATGCCTTTTCCATGTCTAAGAACGCAAGGTATAGCGGTTTGTCCTTAGCTCTAAACTCTTGGACAATCATGTTCACTGCGAACATCGAATCCACAGTTGATAAGCCTGGGACGAAACTGTACTGGTTGGTTGATAAGGAGCTATCCTGTCTTAATCGACCGTACATGACTCGCTCGTACAGCTTCATTGTATGGCACATCAACTTTATTATTTATATAACTTAAAACAGTAAAACTATATACTACGAGTAAAACTATATACTACGAGTAAACTGGCTACATTTGAATATATAGTTTCATTAAAATTACAAGTAAGCTACCTGCCAAAAGCAGACTATGGTCTACAACTGTCTAAGTAAATAGCTGCCGGAGAACTAACAAAATACATACAGATAACTTATAATATAGACTATAAATGAGTATACCAAAATAATAACGCTATATTTAATTTGGAGATATAAATATCTAAATTGTTTATGAGAAACAAGTCCAATGATTTACCACGGGTAATCCTTTATTGTTTTTACAACTTTATCTGTTCAAAATCAAATACACAAAGAATGCTTTAACAATAAATACTCGTCACATTATTAAGTTTGATATAACGAGGCGTGAAGAGCCATAGTGCAGAACACTCTTCCCGATTATACTGGCCGTCGTCGCATTTGGACTCTACTACCACTTACCATCAGGTGGAGTAGAGTAACTTGATTTCCCGGCATATATAAAAAAAATCGTAATTGGACAGTGAGGAAAAACAGCTTAAAGAAACCTGCATGTGTTGATGAAATTCTATCGCTGCATTTACCAAACCATAATTCAAACTTAGTACCTGAACAAATGAATTTCCTTTCACTATATAATGTTTTTTTCATTTTTTTTTTTTATTTGTGATACAAACCGTACAATTAATTCTTAAAACTATAACATAAAAAGTAGCACACATACCAGTAAAGTTTCCACTTATAACTAAAACATAACAAGAGCAGAACCAATATATTACGAATACGTTAATATAATAATAATAAAAATAAAAACCATGAAAGGGTATATTTAAAAATAAAAGAATTAGGTTTTATGGTTCTAACACACACTTCCTAAAATTAGCGACTGATTCTGTAAATATATCAATACTGGAAAATTTAATGTTATATTCCTTACAGACTCTATATATAAAAGAATTTCGAGCATAATTAGATTTTAATAGGGGCAAACTAAACAAAGCCTTATTTCGTGTTCGTACATTAGGACACCTGAACCTTAAGCAATTTAGTGAGGTGAATCTATATAATTCCTAATTAATTTAAACAAAAATAATTGATTTCTCAGTGTTCGACGATCAGCAAGTGGGGTAATTGGAATAATTTCATTTGCTGCGCGACATTTAAAATTAAGGTATTTTATAAATTTTCTTTGAATTTTCTCTACAATTTCTCCAACATTTCAATGTATAGATTATAGTGTGGATTCCAAATTATAGATCCATATTCCAAAATAGAACGAACCAAAGTATTATATAAAAGAACGAACGTTGAGTTACATTTAAAATCTTTGCTTACTCTCAAAACAAATCCTAGCATACGGTAGGCTTTAGTTGTTATTTGGATTAAATGTGACCGATAAGTAAGCTTAGAGTCCAAATTAGTTTATTACATACTATAGATATTTATATGGATGACTTGGTTTCGGTAAGTTCTTTTATACTTTCCTTTTTATCTCAACTCCCAGACATCACATCGAAATCCCTCATTTATCCCAGAGTTCAATATATCTTCGTTAGATAATGCAGACAAACAATTCAAGTCTATACATACTTATTAATTTAGATATTAATGTGCATTATACGAGTATACTTTATCAATCTTCCCGGTTTCACACGGGTAGCATAAGGGTCTACATAGAACGTTTACATCATATTTACACAAAACCTATTTAGGTTACTTCCTCATTAATAACTGCGTTCGTCGGTGAAAACCGCATGAAAATTCGTTATGTAATTTTTGAGATTATTGCGTTCAAACAGAGAGACAGAAAGGCAGCGGGGGAATTTTTGTTATAATATACAGTAAATATATAATTACTTTTGGAATAAACTTAATTAGACGTAACAAAAGTATTATAACAATTTCCAGGGTATTGTTTATTTAATTTTATCTTATATTTTTAAAGAAATTTCTTTATTATCACAAATATTTTTATTTAGAATTGTGAAAATTTGTTTATTTATTTGTCGTTATTAAAAAAATAAAAAAGTAGATAACAAAATATCCATGGATAAAGAGATGAAAGAAATATCATTTCAATAATTCTCGTTACACGCTATGTACAGTTTCAAGAAAGCTTGTAGCATTTTCCCTTTGGACAACGGCGTAGATATATTTTATTCAAATACAAGCACTTTTGAATCGTCATTATACCACTGTAATGTAATACTGAGATTGAAGAAAAGAACCAAAAAGAAACTTAGAAGTTACTCTGTTCCACCAATCAGATTGAATTAAAAGATTACGTTAATTAAACACAATTTAATTTATAAATAAATAACTTCACATTTATCTTTACACATACATTGCAACGCAAAAAGAATTATGTAAAATTAAATTTCCAATGTGGCAAATAAAAATAAAAAGACTTGGAAAAAATAAACCAAAGCAAACCTCGGAAGGGCATTGCTCCGGAAGTGACATAAGATATACACTTTTTTGTTACAAATAGGTTCACAAAACAGCAAATCTATTTCCAAAATTATTTATTTAAAAATGTAGGTAGGATAGGACGAGCATATGGGCGACCTGATGATAAGTGGTCACCAACGCCATAGATAAGGGCAATGTGCATTTCTTTAAAAAAAAAACATCGCCAATGCGCCACGAGAACTAAGATGCTTGTGTCCCTTGTGCCTGTAATTACACTGGCTCACTCACCCTCCAAACCGAAACACATCAATACCAAATACTACTGTTTTGCGGTAGAATATCTGATGAGTGGGTGGTACCTAACCAGACGAGCTTTCACAAAGCTCTACAACCAAGTTAAAAAAAATACATACGTACAACATACATATTCATTTTGAATTCAAGCATAATGGCCCCATTTTATGTGCCTACATTAAGAACCTAATATTAAGATGAAATTTACTCATGTTTAATGTCCTGGTACTAATAAGACAATTGTAGCAAGAGGAACGAAGAACATAAAGCAAAAACATTAAAGCGTAATATTCATTTTGAAAGCTTTTATAAATAATAAAAATTTTAAATTACATTTCAAATGTTTTATTTTTTATTTTTAAATCGTTAATTTATTCTTTGCTCTTTCAAATAAACAGTGTACAGAATAAAAGGTAGGCATGTACAAAATAATATAAAAAATAGGGTGTAGGATATTATGCAAAATATATTTGTTAAAAAATAAAATTTTAACATTTTTTTATTCATACTACTTCAATATTGACGCTTACAAATACGGTATCCGTTATTAATTAATGAAGTTATTTATATTGCTAAATCAAATAGTTCATTATTTTTATCTGGCACCGACTTCAAACAGATAAATATATTAATATTATAACTTATAAAAAACCTTTTAATAAAATAACCCAATTGAGCTATTATTCACTTTTCCCTATATTATCTGCTACCTGCACTGATCTACGAGTACAATACTATTAAAAAATGCCAAAATAATACTGCCTGTCTGACTGTTATGATTTTAACAAGCAAATTTGAACCACAAAAGAAGGACATAGCTACTTTTTTATACTAACCTAAACTAACACCCAAACAAAAGCTATTTTTTTTAAAAGTTTAAATGTTGTTTTTATTAATATTAAGGCGAAAGAGTATTTGTTTGGTATGTCTTACTATTTAGAAAAGGACATATGCTACCTAACGTCTCACACACGCAGTCGAAGCCGCCGTTGGTATTTTTTTATTTATTTTTATTTATTAGGTTTGTTAGCGATTTTTACATCGGAAGCAAACACTACACGCTAATTAAACCATTAATTACTATTACTTGCTACGAAAAGAAAAGTCAAAAAAAAAAACAAAACAAAAACGAAGCATGAGCAAAAAATTCTGATCAAAAGAAGATCAATTTATACATGCAAATATCTTTATACAAACATACACACAGTTATAATATAAAGATTTCCTCTAAATAGTTTAAAAATACATACTAGCGAATACATTTACTTTATGTTTCAACAAATCTGGTGTTTATTATAGAAACAGATGCAACAGAACTTCAATGTTGTTCAAACTTCTATAGTTTCTTGATCATGTCTTACCAACTATTTATTAGTTCCTGTCGTAACTTTTACTGGCCCGACCCGGGACTCGACCCCGGGACCGCAGCCGCGCCCACGAAAAAGTTAATAATAACGTTAGCTAAGTATAAATGTTCACTTCTATCGAAATAAATTTAGGCAAATCTTTCTCTAAACGTTTTTGTATTGATCATAAGATGATAATTATATTTAAAGAAAATATTGAAAGAATACACACATATATGTACACACACACATAGTAAGTGCTTCTTGTATTCTTATCTAGATTTTTTAGTCTAAATAATAAATAACGGCACGTATGTCCGTCAGCAAGCAAGGTAATGTAATAACCTTTGTCCACTGAACCTCTCTCTCCATCACAATATTCTTTTTTTATCTGAAAATAAATTACTTTTTAACGAAAAATTTGATAACCAAACTCGATTGTTCGGGATGTGTGTGTATATTTTGAAATATGTATATCACTACAAGAAAGTATGTTTTGCATATATAATTTTATTTCGAACAGAATTAATTGTTATAACGTTGCTCATATTTATCAACTGGCGGGAATTGTATTATTTTTAGCCAAACATCGGAAATGATTAATATGAAAATACGATCAGTATATAATCCTAACTCATTTCATAAATGCGTAAGTGGGTTTGTGCATTTCTTACGATTTCAGCAATCGTAATGGAATTTTGTATATACGTTATTAGGGGTACATAAATGGAAACAGATTATTTAAAATATGTCCTAACTGGAAACGAGGTGGAAACTAGTATTATTATAATCGCGAAAGTAACTTTTCCTGTCTGTTACATCATCACTAAAACGTTGACGTAACTTGGGACCTGGATAAGATAATAGTTATAAGCGTATTATAAAAAATTTACAGTAAAAACATTGGGCAGAAATTTTATCACATCTTATTTTCATTTACGTGTTCAAGTTACCGCGACTCAAAGTTTGTAGGAGCTAAGCGTTCCCACCTACTGTAATGTATATACTTGCGCGGAAAAAATATTCGGCCTTTATGACGTAGGTGTGGCTTCCACGACTATAAATAAATTAGGACTTCATAGTAGGACATTTATTTTAAGTAATAACATTAAAAAATATAGTACACTATTCGTTTCCAAGCCAAGCGATCTCTTCGTCCGCACTGTAATGCATATCACAAACTACTGTTCCAAGTAAAATTTATGAAGCAATTTTTCACTTGAAATGCACAAAATAATTATGTTAGACATAATTATATTTTATAAAATTAGTAACAACTACATACAGTTACTGTTTTTTTTTTTGTCATACGATCGTTTGCACAGAACAGAGGTCTCTATATTTAATTGTGTGACGTCACATAGCCTTTAATTAGTGAACAATTGAGGCAGAAAGTTTAGAAGATATGCGGAAACAAATGAACATAAATATCCTGCAATCAAACACCCTTTTTGGCTTCACTGAGTTTGGCTTATGACCTTAAGATGGTGGTGGGTCCCGACTGGATGCGGAAGGCGGAGGACCGGAAACTTTGACGCACCTTGGAAGAGGCCTATGTTCAGCAGTGGACTACGATTGGCTGTTGATTGAGTTTGGCTTAATATGATAAATATATACAGTGTGTAACAAAAACCTTGTCATACTCGTGAAATGGTTATTCACTGGTTATTAGGTATCGTGAGTTAGTTCTATTTATGTAATCATTTCTACCAGTCTCTCTTAAGACAAATCAGAAATTCATGATGGCATCAATAATAACAGGAACTGTAATTAAATACAATACTTATTACACAATATGTTTATGTATAAATGCATACAATAAAGCATGAGAAAACGTATTATAGACATGCGGTTTGTATTGAATTAAATAAATTTATCAAGAAACGAGTGTAGGCGATAAAAAATGTTAGAGACGTGGTCTGTGTAATATACTTTTTTGTGTTCATGTACGCGCTAATCTCTGAAACGGAAGGTAGGCTAAGATCGGTGATTAAGCTGAACTTGGAGTAATGATTTTAAATTCGTCTGCTATATATACATAATATAACTAAGTAACTATTTATATATATAGCCGAGATGACCTAGTGGTAAGAACGCGTGAATCTTAACCGATAATCGTGGGTTCAAACCCGGATAAGCATCACTGAATTTTCATGTGCTTAATTTGTGTTTGTCTTTCATCTCGTGCTTGACGGTGAAGGAAAACATTGCGAGGCAACCTGCATGTGTCAAATTTCACTGAAATGTTGCCATATGTGTATTCCAACAACCCGCATTGGAGCAGCATGGTGGAATAAGCTCCAAAAACCTTCTCCTCAAAATGAGGAGAGGAGGCCTTAGCCCAGTAGTGGGACATTCACAGGCTGTTACTTACATATATACATATAATAAAGCTGTAAAAACTCAGTCTCATCATCATTCAATGTACATTGAATAAATGTATCAAAAAGCGACCGTGGGCGATAAAAAAAGAGTAAATAACATATTATTAATAAATTGTAATAAACGCGTCTTTCACGCGGATGATGTCGCGTGAACTATCTAGTTAATAAATGAAATATGCAAAGATATTATTCGCTACAAAAATGAAACAGCATATTTAACATAATTTTGTATAACACGGCTCGTGTCGATGTGAACCAGATGCAAACTGGCCAATGACGACCTCATTCTTTCTTTTACTGTCGCTATTTCTAGCGACGCGTCTTTAGACAGATTAAAATACACGCTTCGTGCGTATCCAACTATAATTAACTAACGTCTATGTTAAAATAATGATCAAACTTTTTAAATTCGATAAAAAACGTTTAAACAATAGGAAGCGACAAAGAAATTATTTATGAAACCGTCTAGCAATATCCAAGCTCCGCTTTCATTTACGCGCGAAAATTTATTACAAACCAAATTAGGTGTAACAGTCGAGTTCATATTTCCTAGCGAATATCTTCAGGGAGCTTGTGGCTTAGGGAAGCCCACGCAATACTGTAATTCGGTAAAGTCTCGTAAACGTATCCTCATGAAACGCTCACAAATAAAAGCCTTAAATCCCCAGAGAAATAGCTTCGAAAGGAGACACAAATCCTACGAGCTTTAAGGTAAATCTAAACATAATTTCGACACATTTATCATAGTAACAATTGTTTTGAGTAAAATAAATATATGAAGTATTCCATATAACACTTCTCGAGGCGATATGGAAACTGACAATCACACGTGCTTGTGAAATATGGAGGATATCAAATATAATAAATGGGAGCAGTAAAGACAAGCACGTGTAGCCGACTGACGTTGAATCGAGGCAATTATTCCGTTTTTATTGTATGGCATAATATGAGTATAATTGAGACACCCCTCAACCCCTCAACCCGCGAATACTTTATATCTGTGATAAGCGCATCTATCAATCTTATTAATATTTCATTAATAGACATGTTTTCGAAAAGACAACTTACCAGCAAAAGCAATCATAAGAAAGGTTAGTGTCAGGCAGGCCAGTCGTAAAAGTCGTAAATTGAATAGCGGCAGAGGAATGATGAGTATGATAAAAAAAACAATTAATGAAAAACATTCTTAACTTGTAAAGTCACATCTATCTTATCCTTATTATTTTAATAAGATTGTGACTATCTGACTACTTCGAAAGTGAAGTGGTCAGGTCAGGCCGATAAATAGCAACCCGGAATCTGGAAGTTGGAACTGTGTAGACTCCCATGCCTTGGAAAGCACTTAAAGCCTTTAGTTCTGCGTCTAAGTTCTTTCCGGTCGTGAAGGATTGCCATCTCAGTTATGAGAGTGAGGGAACAGAGAGTGCACCTGTGTTGCACACACACTCGAGCACTATCATATGTCCCGCGCGATTGGCTGGTCTCACTTCAAATTGGCCTCCATTGCTGGAATAGATAGACAGGACATCATCTTAATAAAAAGTATTCCGAATATAGTGTAAAACTCATTTTTATGTTATCATAGCAAGTTAAATAGAGCATGATACCTATAGTACTTATAGCCTCAGAAAGCATTTAAAAATGGCGTTAAATTAGCCTTTCACTGATAATTTTACGAGTGTGAGTGTGTGAGTGAGTGTAAATGTGGTAAATATATTTATGATAAACTATACAGACTATTATTATATAATTTCATACTACCACCTAAAAGAATAGCAATTAAAACGTTTCCATTTAATTCTCTTAAATATTCATAAGCTTTAAGCAACATGTCACTTTACTGAATTGAATATGATCATTTCAAAATGTATTAATTGCAAAGCTTGATTAACAGTGTACGAAGTAAAAAGCTTAAAATGAAATGTTTGACCGAGGACAATTTTCTTAAAAAAATCATCAAGAATTTTAGAATGTATTATTTGTCGATAAGAAGTTTATATTATAAAAGTACCTTGTTATTAGCGCCATCTTTTGGCAACATTTTGCATCTTGCTGTGACGTAGTATAGTAGCGACATCTCAACGAAATATTTGGAACTAGCAGTCAACCCTTGTACATTTCCGATATTGCAATTAGGTTAGATGCTTTCATATTCTTACTGCTTATCTTCATATATACTAGAGGGCGTTTTTACCTGTTGCTATAACTTTTGTTATATGAAATATATAGGCGGGCAGGTAAATGGCCCACCTGGCCCACCACGCATCCAAAACCTTCTCCTCAAAAAAGGAGAGGAGACCTTAGCCCAGCAGTGAGACATTCACAGGCTGTTATAAGGATGGTCACCAGCAACTAATAGTCTATTATAATGGGAAACAATTTTGCACAAGTCATTAACGATCTTAAGTTCTTTATGAGACACGATAATGTAAACACTTTTAGAAGTTCTTCTTCCTGACTATTGTTGCGAATTTCTCGACGAAAAATAGTCTGGGCCGCTCGAAACAAGACTAGTAGGTCGTAGGGTCTTACGCTAAATTTTCCGCCAATACAGTAATTGACCATCTGGGTTAACTAAACTTGTCTACAAGCTACCGCTGCGAATAACTCACTTACCTTTTTACTAGGTGGTAGAGCTTTGTGCAAGTTCGTCACTACTACGCACTCATCAGATATTCTACCGCAAAACAGCAGTACTTGGTATTGTTGTGTTCCGGTTTGAAAGTGAGTGAGCCAGTGTAATTACAGGCACAAGGGACATAACATCTTAGTCCCCAAAGTTAGTGGGGCATTTTAAAATAAAATAAAAATTAATATTAGGTCCTTACATATGAAATTAGCGTTTTGTCGTACTGACCACTTTGATCTGAAATATCTCCTCTTTGGTTAACAATTCCAAATTGAAATTTATAAATTCATTTAGCTGGTACATTTGAGTTTTAAAAACAGTCATTCATTTGTTTTTTTTTTTTTCATTATTTCTTCTTTGGCGTCACTCATGTGCGGTAGCATAGTGGAAAACATGAAATATCGGTATATTTACGAGTACGAATTCTACCGTGGCACCAGTGCTGATGCATGATGTGTACGGCGCTGGTGTCGCAAAAGAAAGCACGATACGTTTGTCCACATCCACATTTAAAACATACAAATGAAAAGTAACAAACTAGATATTTTTATTTGTAGGTGTTTGTCTGATATATTTTTGTTATACCTTATATGTTAAACGGTGAAAAACATTTAATGATGCGCTATCTTTAAAATTCATAAAATAGCACAGATAGACAAACGGATGAGGATGGTCTTTGTTCTGACGTATATTTATATATTAATATCTGTTACCCTAAATATTTATACGTTAAGCTATGACTTGTCTACAACAATGGCTTATTTTAAACACTGACAAAGTTCATATTTAAAAGGAAATGCAGCTTTATGGTGTACAGAGCAGAGAGGTTCGGTCCGGGAGGAGGGGGGAATACTATGACGTCACAATCCTAGGCTGCGAGTACAGAGCAACGCCTCTATTCGGGTCACCTATTTTAGGATGCACTCGATGCGCTTATGTGTGGCGAGGATCTAAAAATAAATCAGTGTTCGATTTACAATCAAAGAAGGTATAATGTAAAAAATAGAAATAATTTTGTAATTTTCGTTTTAGAATCATTTTATATACTAATGATAAATATTAATTAAGATCCAAGATATAATATATAGAGTTATAAAGTTAAGTACCCATATTGTTATAATTAGCAATAATAAATTCGAGTTTATATCGTGTTGGGCAGACTGTCACCGTGTTCACTACTGCCCATAAACATTGGCATGTAAGAAATATGACCATCAACCACATCAGCGCCACAAACCTAAAGAACTAAGATGTTACGTCCTTGTGCCTGTACTTACACTGGCTCATTCACCGTTCAAACCGAAGCACAACAACACTAAGTATTGCTTCTGGCGCTAGAATATATGACGAGCGAAATCGAAAAACAATTTAATTGAGATATTGGTGGCAATTCAAAATTTCATACGAAATCCCTTTTTATCCCTTTTAAGCCCTCGCGTGTGAAAGAGATAAAAAAATCCCGAATATTTCCCATTGCTGGACAAAAGGCTCCTCTTTATTAAGCAGAAAGCTTGGAGCTTATTCCACGACGCTGCTCTATTATGGATTTTATATTAGTCTATTGTTATAATAAATTACGAAACTCTTAAGATTTACATAATGTTTAAAGATAAAAGTAAGTGAGAAATATTAACCAATCCTTACATAGCTAATTCACCACGACAAGCTTGCTTAGTGGTAAATAACGACATTCGTATTGAAGCAGCTTATTAAATCCTTAGAAGAGCTTTTGGCCAGCAGAAAGACATTCACGAGAACTAGATTTCATTGTCTTCCAAGGCCCAATCGTGCGTCATAGTCAAGGACGCATCCTTCGACCTCACATTAGGCAGAATAAGAAAAGGCTATTTAATTTACTCACACTGTTTGTTCTATTTTAAGTTTCACTATTAATAGCTATGATATATAGAAATGTTGGTTATTCGGTATTTTTTGACCTTGCAGATATCTTAATGTTATATAAACTTAATATTACACAGGATTGAACATGTAGACATTATAAATCAATATGATTATTATAACATTTAACTGATTTCTAATTAGGTATTCATTGAAGAACAATAACTAACTCATACGAATATTTCGCAAAATAAATTAATGTCACAATTCATACAAAAAGATTACATAAAAAGTAACAGCCTGTGAATGTCCCACTGCTGGGCTAAGGCCTCTTCTCCTCTTTTGAGAAGGTTTTGGAGCTTATTCCACCACGCTGCTCCAATGCGGATTGGTGGAATACACACGTGACAGAATTTCAGTCAGAAGATTACATGTATGTATATATTATAGGCAATTCTATATTGATAACGCTGCAATTAAGATTATAATATTATTGTAAAGCTAACAACATCAACTTGAATTTGCTAACAATGCAGAGAGCAATACTAAAAAACAGTTAATTATATTGTCTTTCAATTATACATATATCCCGTATTATGTTATAATATACATTTATATATATCATACGTAGTAGTTATATGAACTGATTCATGCGTCCAAAGCAGGTAGCTGAGTTCGATTAACAAGAACAGACAAGAATGAACGCGCGTCGCCCTGCGTGTTTCGATTCATAAATGCAACCCTGCCTGACCCAGTTTTTCACATCAAGCTCTATTTGCCCAATAACGAAACGACTTAACTATTTCGGTTCTGCTACGGAATAAACTTCTCTATATACTCTACACTATCACCTTAATCGTCTGTCCCATAAAACTGGGATATACACTTGTCGTTTCTGGGTTAAAGTATGACGTCAGTCGGTGCGGAGGGGGCCTGCAGCGGTGGAATTAGGTCAGTTTCATTCTGAAACAGGTTCGATGGTGGGCATGGGGAGGGGGTCACATCGAACGGGAATTAGTCGAAACTAATTATTGAGGCGATTATAGGATTACCTATTTTTAAACAAGCTACTTTGATTTGAAATTCGTATCACGTATATTATGAATATAAAAAAATAATTTTAATTATTTTGTATTATTAAAGATTTTGAAAATATATTTTTTCGACTAACTTTTATCTTTAAACATTATGTAACTCTTAAGAGTTTCGTAATTTATTATAACAATAGACTAATATAAAATCCGTAATAGAGCAGCGTCGTGGAATAAGCTCCAAGCCTTCTGCTTAATAAAGAGGAGCCCTTTGTCCAGCAGTGGGAAATATTCGGGATTTTTTATCTCTTTCATACGTGAGGGCTTAAAAGGGATAAAAAGCATTTATTTCGTATGAAATTTTGAATTGCCACCAATATCTCAATTAAATTGTTTTTCCATTGATTGATCAAATAGAGTATCTTATATTAAATAATAAAATAATGATAGTCATTTTTTTTCACATTTAAAACAGAAAAAATAATAATAAAAATAACAAAATGAATTAACCGTATAGTTAAATGTCTTAATAAATTATAGCCCTGTTATAAATTTTAATATTTATGTAATTATTTGTTTATATAAGCGTTAATTAACTTGGTGGTAGGGCTTGATGCAAGTCCTTCTGCGTAGGTAATACCCGCTCATCATATATTCTAGCGCCAGAAGCAATACTTAGTGTTGTTGTGCTTCGGTTTGAACGGTGAATGAGCCAGTGTAAGTACAGGCACAAGGACGTAACATCTTAGTTCTTTAGGCTTGTGGCGCTGATGTGGTTGATGGTCATATTTCTTACATGCCAATGTTTATGGGCAGTAGTGAACACGGTGACAGTCTGCCCAACACGATATAAACTCGAATTTATTATTCGAGTTATTTACTATTATTAGTCGTTACTTACCACTAAGCATTTTTACATGGCGGTAAGGCCTTATGCAAGCTTGTCGTGGTGAATTAGCGATGTAAGGATTGGTTAATATTTCTTACATTGCCATTGTATATGAGCGGTGACGAAAACTCACTAGCAGGTAATTACAGGCACAAGGGACATAATATCTTAGTTCCCAAGGTTCATGACGCATTGGCGATGTAAGCGATGGTTAATATCTCTTATAATGCCAATGTCTATGGGCGTTGGTGACCACTTACCATCAGGTGGCCCATATGCTCCTACGTATGATATTAAAAAAAAGTGGCCCGTCCACCTTCCTATATTATAAAAAAGCATAAGATAAACCCCTGATGCCGTACCGGCTTCAAACGGTATTTGATATGAACAAAAGTAGTTAAATGTAAAACCCTTGTGTTTGCAATTTCTGTTATTTTTTAAAGACGATCCATTATTTAAATTACCCATAATACCTTCGAAGGGCATTATTAGTTATTATATTAAAATTATATATTTCAATCACCGACCGAACGACGCTCGAATGTATTTGCGACTGGGTTATGCTGCAATATTATTTTGTCTGATGAATGTCTATTAACATGGTAAAAGTCAGAGGTATTCGACTAAGTTACCTCTAACAAGTAATTATGTCTAAGTTTTTCAGCCAGATAAAAAATTATTAAATATACTGTAAGCTTTTAATTTACATTAATTTATTTTACAAAGCTAATTAATTATTAATTCAATATTAATACAATACAATATCCTTACTGATAAACGCACAGCTTAAGCTTCAAAGCGCTGAGACTTGCATTTTGGAAGAGACCTTTGTTTTCGAATGCAGAGCTTCTTAAACACTACAATCTTCAACCAATCAAACTTATTCAAAGGGCAAATTTTTAATACCTAAAGCTAAATGTTATGAAGACAATATGATCATATACGTTTTTGGGATAAGATGATCATGTTGTAATGAAATCGCATTGGTATAATTCAAATTTCGGCAGCTGAAGACGTAAGGAGTAGACTTAGTTTCATATAATAATTCCAACCCAGTACAATGTACGGCCATCTAATATCCAACATGTCAATTTCTCCATTGTGAAGCGGGGCCACGTCCTTGGCTATGACGCACGTTACCACCTTGGACGGTGAATGGGAAGCGCCCGAAACTCATTCACGCCCTATAAAATGAATGTAGCGAATTTAATGTGGCAAAAAATATACAAGTATGTTAAAAATAAGAACATTTAAGGATACGTTAAAAATCTAGCAAATAATCTATACCAATGAGCTTTCATCTACTAAGTAAGTAAATTTAGATTACGTACTACTATAAGTGAGTTTAATTATCATTACTTTAAAATATACCAATTACTGCTTACAATGTATGCTTTCAGACCTAGAACAAATCTTAGTTTATAACTATAATTTTAACTTCTAGAAACATCTAATGTCAATGATTCATTTTACTAGTTCCAGTGTCTGTCGTAGGTAGGGCTTAGGTTAGCTGGGCTTAGCTGGGTTGTACCATCTACTCATCACATATACTACCGCCAAACAATAATACTTAGTACAAGCACAAGGGACACAGCATCTTAATTCCCAGGGTCTGTGGCGCATTGACGATGCAAAAAATGGTATGGTGTCATATTAACTCTCATAACTAAATTGAAGACTTGCTTCATCCGAATTCTAAGAAGTAACTTCATATTAAGTAGTGTTTCACAAAGTAATTATTCCATAAGACGAAAAGTGTATATATATATATATATATATATATATATATATGTGTGTGTGTGTGTGATTGAAGATTATTTTAATTATTTTAAGATAATTTCTCATATAATCCATATCGTTATATAACACAAAGTATCTACAATGGAATAATAGCAATACTCTAATGAAATATAATTTAATTTTATCATTGGAGATGCGCTAAGGCTGTGCTATGGCGTTGTCGGCAAATGTCAAACGGCCAGAGTCGATACACTTGTTGCTGACCGGGTCAGCGGGGCTCGGGGGGCGGTCAACGACCTATGCAGGCTATTTCAGGAGCCTGCATAGGTAAAGTTCGAAGGTCACGCGGGATAATTTTAAATGCCTTTTATATTTAATGGGCGTTTATACCACAAATTTTGTAAAAGGGAAATATGATTTATACTAACTGTCGACAATATATCTTGATAAAATAATTCCCGCTCCATTCTAGTTTATTTAATAGACAAAGGATATTTAAAAATATAGTTGATACAAAAAAACAAGTGTTAATTACAGCATATTAACTATAACTAGCTTACAATCTCTATGAAATGAATTATGCACACACAGTGTGGTATTTCAATGTGGCGAATGGCCATTACAATGACAAAAGAAAATAGAAGATCGTTTCATAAACACATTCCTACTACACAATTATCTCAAAAATATATAAGCTTAACTGCCATTTCTAAGAAAATGGTTAAAGCCTCTATTATACTCGAAAAGTTATCTATTTCAGGCGAGTTGCATAATGTGACGTCAGGGGGCACGGCGCGGGCGCGGCCGCTCATTCATGCACACCCACACCAGCATCCGCGACCTGGCACATGGCTGTGACGTCACTCCGCTCAACCAATCACAGCGCGGATCCATTCAAGCCTAACTCCTGAAGGGAAATTCGTCAGATGTAGAACCAGTCGACGAACGACCGCCGTGGACCATGGCTGGTAGCGTTAGCGCTAAGGAAGAAAAGTTACATTATTAAGAGAAAGTAAGTTTAGAATTCTACTTTGCAATTAGCACGGTTCGTGATTTTGCGGTTAATCGGATTAAATTATGGTAAGTTTTAGAATTAAAATTACACTACGTATTGAAAATAATATACAACATATTTAAAATAAACTTGAAAGTGACAATCCTAAATTCTAACTATGTTATCACGTGCCTACAGTTACGCTACGGTACGCCTACGCGCCGTCTGGCTCGTAGCTCCGTAGACTCGCCCACGCAAAGTCTGCCCCAACTTAGCTTTTGCGGATAAAGCTCATGTTTTACACAACTTCGAGCCATTTTTATCTTTAAATTATGAATTTTGTAAAGAAATAAATATATATACTTTCTAAACACAATATATTAACAAATATTATTATACAAAAAATGTGTGTTTTGAAATATTTAGACATTTTTGATGAGCTTATTGATGAAATAATTATAACTGTTATTATCTTTGCTGTTCTGTAGATACATATATTATAATATTCTAGAAGCTTATGAAAAATACTGCGGTTATCTCGTATGATGCTCCCTATGAACTTTATAACCATAATATGTTTGCTTGCGAATATTAACAAGACAGTTTTATTTCACAGCTTATAAAAATTACTTAAGAGGTGGTTTCATAAAACAAAAAAGTAATAAATTATTAATCTCTCACTCTTGGGCAAAAGTCTCCTATACTCTTGGAGCTAAACCCATGTTGCACCGCAATGGTGCACAAAGATTAACAGTGATCAATATATTTATCATCACTGAGTGATACTCTTTTACAGAAATCTAGCTACACTTCAAATCTATCTCGAGTTAAAATATATTTCAAATAAAAAGCACCCTTCAAATATATCTTATAAATAGTTTCTAGGTAAGAAGCTTATGCATAAAATATTAATGAAATTAGCCATTCCAGATAGAAACGTTTGGCTCGAATTTAAACGGACTTAAATTATAGCGTATTTTAAAATTTAATCAATTACTTTTAAAAGATCAGATTCACATTACACTTAGGTTTGAATATTTATAGTCATTTATAATGGTGTATATTTTCTCCTAGTTGCACTATTTAACACTTTGGGGTAGTACACTAGACACAATAGCTAAGTAATTGTGATGATGTCTCAAAGAGCATTTCAACGCGTCATTCCATACTGTATTTCAAACTAGCGATAAAAAAATTTTTAAGCACTTTGTAACTAAAAATTGACATAATTAAAAAATAAAATAAAAAATCTCTAGGAAATATTGATAGGGTAAAATTCACATAATGTGTAGTGCAAATAAAATTTACAGTAGGCAAGGTAAACTAACCAGAGGCTGTAAGAACAGTATCTTAAAGGTCACCATAGTGATATAAGTATATAAATTAAGTATTCGTAAAAGGTCATTGTATTTACGTTAATCTTACTCGGTGGTAGAGCTTTGTGCACGCTCATCTGGGTAGATACCACCTACTCATCAGATATTCTACCACAAAACAGCAGTATTGTTAAATTACAGGCAAAAGGGATATATCATCTTAGTTCCCAGGGTTGGTGGTGCATTGGCGATCTAAGCGATGGTAACATCTCTTATAATGCCAATGTCTATGGGCGTTAGTGACCACTTGCCATCAGGTGGCCCATACGCTCGTCCACCTACCTATGCTATAAAAAAACAATCTATCTATATATTTAAAATATAAGAAACTAACTAAGGCAGTGATAAAGAAGATGAATGTTTGTATGAGTATCTTTCATTTTGAAGAAAAAGCAATTCTGAATTATGATTATGATATATAGCGTGTAGAGTGCTACTGAGGAATAAACCAACCCTGAAATTGCAACTTTGTGCTGCATATAATATATTATGACCAAGAAATGACCACGAGAATTTACGAAGATAAAGACAGCTTTGAACAAATAGTACTTGTGACGATAATTATTTATTAGTACCATACTTCATAGCATAGTTATTACAAATGAAAGGAAAACGTTTGTAAATTTTCAGTCTTATTTACTGTAACACTTCTAAACTTCGTCAATAACTACAAATAATTGACAAAAATATCGTATAGTAAAATAGTAACAGCATGTGAATGTCCCACTGCTGGGCTAAAGCCTTTTCTCCTCATTTGAGGAGAAGGTTAAAAGGTCATATATAACTATATTTAAAAATACAAATAACTGTTTCCTTTGCCTACTTATATATAGACAACTTGCAAAAAAAAAACTCGTTTAAAAATGGAATAGGGTATCACTTTTTGTAAATCTATATCATAATATACAACATTTCGACCTACAATAATACAAAGGCAGTACTTTCGTTAGTCAGCTATAAAACAAAGGTTACGTTCCAATCAATACTTTGGAATTATAAATCCTTGACATGCATTCGATTTTCATTTTAATAAATAATACCAAGACCTGCCTTGTAAGGAATAGCTTAGTTACACATGTTTCTACTATCATCTTCAGTTAGACGTTAAGTTTTGATAAGGAACGGGGACAACAATAGACCCAGAGTAATATGACCAGGATCGAACCTGCGACTATCACATCATAGGCCCGTATAACGTTGAGACATTAGTCACAACTATTGAGACATTTCATTTATAATTATATTAATTCATTATCTAATATCGATTTATTAAATGAAGCCCCGGAAATGCAGAGCTGCTTTAGTTTTCAGAATAAAAATAAACTTTTGTGCTCAAATTCTTTGCCAAAATTAAAGTTTGACAAAGTTATCATTTACGATGATATTATATTTGTAAGTTATTTTCATATTACTGTACGTTATCTAGATGGACGACAAAGAAACAATATCTATAAAAGTGGTTCCGTCCGTATCCAAGGGGTGTGTACAAAACGGGGAAGAGGGGTTCTTTGACGTCAGAGCTTTCCTGTGACGTCATGGGAACAAGCCACACCCGCCTTTGACGTCATGATGAAATTTGCCTAGGTTAATCTAGAAAGACATATAATATTTTATAACAATAAATAAAGTCTGATCAGCTTATTTTTTTTTTAATTACGCAAATAATAATACGAAATGCGAAATTTAGATCATATGAAAATGAGTCAAAATACAGTATATTAAATACTTTTTTTTTTAAATAAATAATGAATTTGCTACAAATACGAATAGATTAAAAATAACAGTCGTAGATGCAAGACAGACAAACGTTTTGTTTTTATCTATAAAATTCAATGAACGAACTTCGTGACGTCACGGGTTCCGCAGGTTGTGCTTACGTCCTTGTCTCGCATGGGGCTTTCAGCGGGCGCGAACGAGAGGGTGTACCTAGTGACCTAGTTTCTCGACCTCGCTCGGGAGGGACCCGTCTATTTTTAATCTGAAGGTCGATTTATTTATAGAGCTGGGCGTGCGGCGGGAACTCGCTCTCATTGTAATTAATTGTTGCCGTTTTCTAATTACCAACTATTCTAAAATCTTATCTGGCGAGAATTTTATCTGTGTTTGTGAATTTATGGTTTGAATAATTGTTAAAACAATGTCATCCAAGAAAAATACGGGATTTGTTTATTGAAGCAATTTAAAAAAATAAGACCTTTTTTATATAATTACATTTCACATGAGTGACAGTAGCAAATGTCCCACTGCTTTAAAAGGAAGCTTTGAGGCTTATTCTACCACGCTGCTATAATGCGGGTTCGACACGTGCAGGTTCCTCACCATATTTGCCTCCACCAAGCACGAGATGAATTATAAACACAAATTAAGCACACGAAACTCGGTGCTAGAGCTTTGTGCAAGCTCGTCTGGGTAGGTACCACCCACTCATCAGATATTCTACCGCAAAACAGCAGTACTTTGTATTGTTGTGTTCCGGTTTGAAGGGTGATTGAGCCAGTGTAATTACGGGCACAAGGGAAATAACATCTAAGTTCCCAAGGTTGGTGGCACATTGGCGATGTATGCGATGGTTAACATTTCTTACAATGCCAATGTCTATGGGTATTGGTGACCACTTACCATCAGGTGGCCCACATGCTCGTCCGCTTACCTATAAAAAAAATAAAAAAAAATAAAAAAACGAAAATTCTGCGCTTGTCTGGGCTTGAACTCACAGTCGTCAATAGCACAATGGTTTAAGGGCCTTTTAAAAAGCAAGTTCGATCCTGACCTTGGGCTATTCTCATCCCCACTCCTAACATGGAAGGGGTAAAAATCATCAGCTATAATTAAAGTGTTCTAACTAATAAAATTATTTCATTGTACACGTATAGAACTACAACATTTTTCTTTATTATGAAAACATTTGTGTTGTTTGATACGATTCGCGCGCCACCTGTTTCATTTTAATGGTACTATGTAAGGTGCCTTCGCAGGCATGCGCTTTGTTGTGTTACGAAAGTTTGATCGCAATTGGATGGATTGTATCGAATACAGAAGACACAACGAAACATTGTTTTTTTACATACACAAGTTCATCTTTAATCAAAGTTTAATTACAGTCTTATTAATTAGCATATTTTTATACGAAAATTCTATACTATTTTCGCTATACTAAATTTTTTTTTCGTCCATATAAATTTAACAAAATATTATTTTCCATGAGGATCTATTTTTTCTTTTTAATTTTCCTTTTATCAGAGGTGAAAAATTTGAGACAAAATTTCTGCTGTAATTTCTTAGTCAAATATTTGGCAAACGTTTACGGCCAACCACCCAAATGCCAACATTCCTTAGAATTTCTTCTTCAAGTGGGTTGGTGCCTCGGATTCCTTCGCGTTGTTGAAACGTTAAGTACTTATAGCATTGATTGACTGCCACATTGGTCTAGTGGCTAGATATAAAACAGACCCAAAGGTCCTGGGTTCAAATCCCAGGTCGAACCGATAAAAAGTTATTGAGTTTTTCTGTATAAAATTCTCAGTAGCAGCCGGAGTCTGAAATCGGAAGTATATGTCCTGCGCCTGAACTCTTGCCGGTTGTGTCGGATTGCCGTCCCATCGGATTTTGAAAGTTAGGAAATAGAGAGTGCACTATTATTGATCGATGCAGATTACCTTATTTGGTTGACTGTGTCAAAACGATCCTCTCCTATGCGTAGCGAGGACTACTTGCATAGGGTTTAATAGGCTATTAGTGGGCAAGAATCCCCATAATCAAAGAGCTATCTTTTGAAGGTTAATGCTTAAATAAGCGACTACCCAGCAGGAAACCACATAATGAACTTATTACTTAATAGTAAATTTAAATAAAATCAATAAATATCTTATCTATCTTAGTTAATATTGGTCCATATTAACTCTATTCGTATACAGTAGAACCTCTTTAAGTCGAACCTCGATAAGTCGAAAACCTCCAAAACTCAAAAAAAAATTTGTTCCCTTCCCTTCCAGCCCCAAAACCTCCATTACGCTACGGACCTACATATATTTTTTTTAAAAATTTATAATAAATAAAAATATGTTTGTTACCTCTGTAACTTGAATCTTCATTTATTTCACCTCTCTAACTAGTAACCTCTACAAGTCGAATCAAAATCCGCCTAATTCAAAATCCTCCATAAGTCGAAAACTTTATAACTCGAATTTTTTGACGCCTCCCTTGATGTTCGAGTTATAGAGGTTGTACTGTATATATTCTAACATTAAAACTGTAACTTTAACGACACATGAAGAAAATCAAATAATTTTCATCTTAAATTAATTAAACACAACCTACACTACACTGTAGCGACTTCGCTCGCTAAAGTTACAAAAATATTGTTATTAATGCGTTTTCAACCAAGTTTACGAGATGGTAAAATCTAAAAAAAATACTACTATAAAGAATTACTCCATAAACGGGTGGATTAAATAAAGTTTACATTATGGTGCAACGCCCCCTTCAATATGAAAATAAATCGCAAAATCTTTCTTTCTATATATTATCAGAGAAGATTTCCGCCATATGAAATATCTTATATACTTCAGTCAGGGCATTGAACTTTTATATACATAATAATAATAACTTATATATATTTGTATATAAATGCCGCGTCGGCTACAGTATCAGGCTGCAGATCACAAGGCCCTATCAGTTCAAACACCGTATCATTATTTTTTAAGGTTTTGTTGAAAATTAATTTTAAGTATCAGCCCGAAGCTCCGAAGCTTATAGAGTTACACTCTCGTGCTTCGGTTAACAGTTGGTCCTGCGCCTGAACTCGCTCCGGTCGTGTCAGGTTACCATCCCATCGAACTATAAAATAATGGAAGATTATAACGAGCACAGCTATACTTGTGTTTGAGCTATATACCAACTGCACAATATTTGACATTGTCCACTGTGGCTGAAATTCGGTTAGCAAGGCTTCATCACTAATACCGGGATCAGAATCCCGTGTCGAGTCAGACATTTATTGGGAATTTGTGTCTAGAAATTATCAGTAACAGCCTGCATTAGTACGTTAACACTGCTACACTAGATTTTATGTTTAATCTCTTTCCGATCTCCCCTGATTATCGTGATCCGAGAACAGATATTTAATAACTCTATTTCCTTAAATCGTTCTGTATAAACTACTAATATATTTTAATGAATCTTGTTCAACTTTATATATCTAAACTTTATCTAGGACATTTTTGTATCCTTACATCTTTATATGTTGTTTTAAATGGCAACCCTAAAGCACTGAAACGAAATAACTAACTCTAGGCATTTTCATAAAGCCATAATATGAAATTTGCGATTTGGATAATCTTATTTGTCAAGTTAAATCAAATCACCATGACAATTATTATAATAATTATTATTATTTTATAGCATAGGTAGGTGAACGAGCATATGGGCCACCTGATGGTCAGTGGTCACCAACGCCCATAGACATTGGCATTGTAAGAAATGTTAACCATCGCTTACATCGCCAATGCGCCACAAACCTTGGGAACTAAGAGGTTACGTCCCTTGTGCCTGTAATTACACCGGTTCACTCACCCTTCAAACTGGAACACAACAATACAAAGTACTGCTGTTTTGCGGTAAAATATCTGATGAGAGGGTGGTACCTACCCAGATGAGCTAGCACAAAGCTTTAACACCAACTAAAAGGATGCTGTGTGTATTTTCATGGTCACTTCTATGTACGTCTGTTCGTAATGTTACTTTCGTCTAATATATCATATGGACAAATGACAATAACGACTTTAAGCTAATTTCATCCGACGCTTAAGACTTTTATAAACTGAATATATTTTCACTAAGATTATATAATTAGAGTGAGTTTTATTATGGCTAAAAAAACGCTTAGAAAAAAATTGATCAAATGACAATAAGAAGATTTGGACATACCCTCTGAAATCCTCTTCATCTTTATATTATCGTGCAATTAGAACACCTCTGATTGTATATGAACCTGTGTCCCATGACCCTAATCTTGCTACTTCCTCTATTGGATCTAAAACACTAATCAACAGAGACCCGCTGAGTAGATATCATTACGCTCGGGCAGACGGTGTCGGGTGGCCGGACACAACTTCCGCGGGGCTTCGGTCTCGAATGTCTAATCTACGTACCTGTGCCGCGCACGTCGCCCCGCCAGAGGATACGCTTTTTATCGAAAATTTAATACGATTGAATACGGCTCGGCTCACATGACTGATCTATGTCAGTTGACATTTCGTTGACGTTTATTCTATGATTTCAATTTTAATTATAATAAGGAAACATTAAAAATTATATTGAAAAAAAAAATATTATTCAATTATTTGTCATTATTTATTATTATTATTAGACTTTAGATTCAGATTTTCATAAAAATCTACACAAACCGCCAATTAAAAACTATCTAGTTTTGACATCTAAAAATATTACAAAAGAAATGACGATTATGATTATTTCTTTGTAAAATATATAAAATTTATAAAATGTAATTCTTATTAAATTAATACATTTATTTATTAAATTACTTTAAAAAAAACCCGAGGACCTAATATAACATCAGGTTTTTGAATATCTTCTGGAGTCCTCAGATAAAGTCATATTCGATGAAATACATTATATTAGTACATGTAAAAAGAACTATTATACTTTTTAAGAACATTGTTATTTGTATACATAAATAAATGTATTAAATAAACCCAATCATTTATTTTTTCTAAATTTCTCGATGACTTATAGTTATTGAAGACGCGTGACTTTCAATAATACTGAAAAAATAAACAATCTAATATTTTTATGTAATTTTATGCAAACCTGTACCTCCTACAAAAATCAGGTTTATCAATGTACAGAAAAAAGATCATTTTAACGCATACCTTTTTTTATTTTTTTATTCAATAAACGAATACAAGTACGTAACGTAACAAGTAAGTAACGTTTTGTTTATTTAGGTAAAATATTTGAATTAGATTTAAATGATATAAAAAAAATCCAAAATAGTGTCTTAACAAAAATCTTCGAGAGAAATTTGATTTGCAACGATCACGTACAAGGCACGAACTGTTAAATGGATGTGCTAGCGATATTTATAAGAAAGAAATTGCATAATAATAATTGCATTATAATTAACCTTGTACTCGCTAAGACTATTATCAGCTGGATTTAACCACGTAACATGGTACGGTTAGATGGCAGGTTTAAATCTTGGTGGTACCGTAATCCTGTAACGAGGGAGGCGCCGACCTCCTTACTAAGGCTTCGGTGCCCTCTGTACATTCCATTATTTTATGCTTTACTTTTTATATATTTATTTTATTTTAATTATAAATAAATACGGTTTTTTTAAATAATTTGTCAATCAATTCAATCTAATACTAAATATATTAATCAAAAATCAAATTAGTTTTGTTATATAATATGTATAAGTAAACGAATATGCAATTTATATAACAAATTGTATATTATATAAATGGTTCTGATATTATAAATTACTTCAACACCTTATTTTCATTTTATTCTATATTTTTGTTAAGGTTATATTTACTTGGACTTTGCCTATCCAAGGTATATTCAATCAAATTATTACTATAACTATTTTTCTGATTTTAAAAATATAATACTAATGTTTCGTATAAATATACTATTAGGTAAGCAAATAATGTAATAATCGCGTCAGTACCCCACCCCGCCCTGCGCTTATACCTCGGGGCGGAGCAAATTAAGGGTGATGGACACAGGCCCGTTTTGTTAGTTATAAGGTAGCTGCGATGTGTTGCCTCGGCTATTCATTCGCACCCCGGCTCGACCGGGGTGCACACGTTCTTTTACTTTTTTATTATTTAAAACTACATTGATATAACAGCCAGTGATAGCCGCTATGGTTCCATTTTTTTTTTTTTTACTTCTACTATTGTGTTGTTTTTTTACTTACAAGTAAGTATTTTTTATTTTTTTTATTTCACTAGACTTTATTAAATTGTTTTTATTATTATTACGAATATTAAAAATATAAGATTAGAAAAAATAAATAAAACAGCTAACCATTTTTATCTTAATTTTGTCTTATAATATTTTCATATATATTTTTTTAAATATGTCCAAATTTAATATCTTTTTCAACGTTTATTAAAATTCTCAAATGTTATTTTTTTTTATTAGTTATAAACGTAAATTTAATTTAATTTAATATTCCTTAAATATTCGAATTGTTTAATTAAGTTATATAATTCGTATCAATTAATAATCAGCACTATCGTCGCATTACCGCTGTGCATCGGCTTAAGCCGGTAGTATGGTTTCTGAACGATGCGGGGCTTCCCGCTATTCGATACCTATGCTTTTGACACGCCATCCGTTTTACCCCACTATAAATATTAATATTAAATTTCCTATCAATTTCAACTGCAATATTGTGATAAAAATTTCACATATTGCTTAGTAAGAGTTAGATCTAAACTTTTTGCGTTAAAAATTAATAATAATTGAATTTAAAAAAAAGTATACAAAAATCTTTTCGTTACTAGCTTATTAAACTATACCATTTTAAAAGACTTATCATATACATACTGTATCATATTTTTTATTTATAAGCCTTAAGTCATGTTAAGTATCGTTTATTTCGTCTTAAGTTTATTTATATTTTGTTGCGTTGTTGATATATCTGCATTGCCAACTCGAACATCATCGAAGAGCTGAAAGCCAATGAAGTCCAAAGCAGCTGCTGGCCACTGCACAAGATTAGTATATACTCTTGTGCGTGTGACAGCGGCTATTGCGGATCTTTCATTAACAACGTTTGAAGACAACGGATAATGGATTATGAGTTACTACGAAATATCAACTTTAACTTAAAGCTTCTGCAAATATATAGTACTTTATTTTGTGAAGATAATCAACATAGACGATGAAATTCAGTTCATTTAGGTTCATTAAAAATGCCAATAATAATTTATGTTCAACTGTCGTCAATATCCTTCTCAGCTCAAGCTTCATTATTTTCTAAGCAAAGCAACCGATAGATTTTAATATAAAATAATTGATTATAGATATGTACATATGTAAGTATATAGGTGTAATTGTTATAATATTTTTGAAGCAAAGCGAGTGAGAACGTCTCTGTACAATAATTATCGTAGTGTTTTTACGATAAATATAAGATGTTGAAATTTAAAATAGGTTTTATAATCACTCTCTTTACTTCTACTTACATTGTATATTATTAATTTAAAATATTATTAGTTTAATGTGTTTATTATTTTACATAATATTTTGTATATCATTTGTTGTACAAACATGTTAAACTTTTCAGATATAAATCAATTCAATAAAATTATTAATATAATATAATAAACGATAGAATAATAATAAAATATAAAGAGATAGGTATATTATTTAAATAAATATATGTGACAAAATATAAATCTAATAATTGAAATAAAAATATGTATATAAACAAAAAACTTATTGATGAATCCGTGAAAAATAATATTTTACCATTTACATTTGTAATAGTTTGTAATACAATAATTAATAACATAAAAAAGTATATAATTACAATACCAAAATCATATGTTTTTAAATCAATAATTCTAATAAATACGCTTCAAGGAGAACACAAACACTACGCGAATTCATTTGAGTTAATCACTTAGAACAAATTCAAAGCTCTACGTAGACCGCGTAGACACCGATCATGCAATACAAATATAAGAATAAAATTTAAATTGTGATGTGAAACAAATATGAAGGCTGATAAAAAATAACGGAAAGTCAAATAATAGCAAAAATCATCAAAAACCCGGACATCACGTTTGTAATATGATATTTTAAAAGAAAAAGGACTTCGTAAAATGAAGCTCAAGCCACACCAGTACGAGATATACGAGATAGTAGATATATACAGTTGTTGTTTGGTTTAGTCCCGGCATCTGAATTTCACCACCGGACATCGCGCCAGCACTCAAAATTCCATCCTCACCACCTCAATGTCTGGAAATCTAGAACAGCGCGATTCTTAAGGCATTTCTTGCCTCGCACAATCACTCTGTAGAACCAGCTTTCGCCGGCGACTTTTCGGAACCGATATGTCATAAAAACCTTCAAGAAAAGAGCGTACTCACTCCTCAAAGGCCGGTAACGCACCTGCAAGCCTTCGGATGTTGCAGATGTCCATGGGCGGTGGTAATCACTTTCCATCAGGTGAGCCTCGTGCTCGTTTGCCCCCTCTAACATAACAAAAAATACAGGCCGAAATTATAAATTCAAAACACTGACATTATTTTGTAGGCTGTTAGAATAAAATTATATTATTCTTGGCTGGTTGGGGCCCCTCAGATGGCGGTCCCTAGGCTGGTGCTTTGTAGGCCTAGGCATAAATACTGGATATATTTTTTTATTTTTACGCAGTCAGTTATTTGTGGCCGTAATGTACACATGATACCTACATCACAGTCGCTTCATTTCACATAATCAGCGTCGTGTATCCTTTAGAATGGTCGCTCAGGTATAATTTATTAAAACTATTGAACATTCAGTCATTGTTGATTCAGAATTTAATATTGCAAGTAGCGTTCTTAATAACACTTTTTCTACTTATTTGTATTACTCCACGCTTATTTATATTTTTGTATTTAGTATTCATGTTTTTACATACATTTCTCGTCTTATACAACTGATAATATTATCCGTACTAACAATAAATAAAGACATCTTAAAAAAGGAAAATAAAAATAAAATCGATCAATTTATTTGTAGCATTAGTTTGAAAGGACGTAAGTTTTATTAATCTCTCTTTATAATATATACTTAAAAAAACACACGGCCACTTACGGAACAATAAAAAAAAATTAAACATAAAATTGCTTGAACTAAAATTTACAAAATTATATCTAAATATACTAATTGTTTAGAATAATACCTAATTAATTACTTTTGAATACGGTGTTGAGTGCATATAACACGAATTATTAAAAGTATTTTTCACTCTTAAAGTCTCGGATGAAAACTGGTCGAATATAACCGAAACCAAAACCACCAAAATAAAAATGATATTGCAAAGTTAAATTAATTCATTTCATTTGCGCTTTTAATTGAATGGTAAGGTATACATACATTACTGATTTGCCTGTTACTGATTTTAACAAATTATATTTTTAACAAACCCTACCGCTGGGCAAAGACCATCTCCTATATTTATAGAAGATTCTCTTGTGAGACATTTGTTAACTCTTATTACCAGATGCTTCACTGCGGATCGGTGAAAAAAGATAACAAAATTTCACCCGATACACGCAGATTTTTTTTACAAGTGATTCCTTTTACAACTGGCCATGAAATTTATTATGTTCACAAATTAAGTATATGAAAAATCAATGAGCACTACCCGGATTTAACCCGCGACTTTCGATTGTGACCCATTTTTTTACACAATGGGTGTAAAGTTGGTCCTTATGGCATACCTGCCTCGTTGGTCTAGTGGCTAGATATAAGGCCGCAGACCCGGTGGTCCTGGGTTCAATTCCCAGGTCGGGCCAATAAATAGTTATTGGGTTTTTCATTCAGAAAAATTCTCAGTAGCAGCCCGGAGTCTGGAAGTTGGAAGTGTGTACACTCCCGTGCCTCGGAAAGCACGTTAAGCCGTTGGTCCTGCGCCTGAACTCTTTCCGGTCGTGTCGGATTGCCGTCCCATCGGATTATGAGAACTAAGGAAAAGAGAGTGCACCTGTGTTTGCGCACACACTTGTGCACTATAATATGTCCTGCGTAGTTGGCTAATCTCTCTTGAGATTGGCCGCCGTGACCGAAATCGGTCTGGAGGACCTTATATATGGCATACCTATGAAGTCGTAAGCCACCTAAAATATGAAAAAGATAGTAATAATAAATTCAATTTTCTCTGTAGAATTTCATCCCAAGTATCTTTATTCTTGATTTTATCTGATACATTGAAAAGTGCTTGAAGCTTACTTAAATGAACTTTATAAATAGTATTAAATAACGAGTATTAAAATAATAAAAAGTGAAATAATTAAGAGACTTCCTAAAAAAAAAATACAAAATTGATCAACATCACTATCGTAAAATTTTATAATATTGAACGAATTAAAACGACTTAACAACTGTTTAACTAACATACTTGCACTAGTTAAGAAAATTGATAAGTTCACTGTTTGTACACTATTACGTAATTAGAAAAATGCGATTTTTAAAAACTGTATTGCATAAAATAACTATTATAACTATTATAACAATTACCTATATGTTATATTTTATTATCTCTATTGTGTATGCGAATTGTATTCTATGCTGACTTGTTTTATGTACATAATGTATTCTTACATGTATATTATAAACATTCCCTGAAAACCTAAATGACATTGTTATATCATAAAATAGATTTTTAAATTACATTTTATGGAATGTTTAGAAATTAAAAAAAGTGTTTGCTTTAGTGTAATTGTTTTTTGTAAAAAAAAATATTATTGCAAATATGGTTGTGCAATTTAAAAATTATTCACATTTTTACAATATCAGACCAAAGAGTATATTAGAAAAAAATATTAACATAAATATAAAATAAAGTATCGGTAAAATATTACAAGCTTATATTTGACTTATTTGTATGTGTGGGTCAAATTGCAAGGTGCAACTGAATTTTAAACCAGTTTCACACGATCGATGGAGCAGTGCACACCCTTCCTTGATGGCGACAACACAATATAGTTATAATTTTTAATGAATTGATTCGTTTTAGTACGTGGATTAAATAAAACATATTTTTTAAATTAAGTAAACTAATTTTAAATAAATTGCATACTCATTATACAACTGATTATACAACTGACTATATTCTTAGTTCTGATATTGTAAGTAATGCAATTTATTAAATGGATTTATTTTTATGGCAATTGTTTACATGAGAAATAATGTGCTTATTAATAATATTATGATGTTATTGCATAAATGTTTGTAGTGCAAATGTCATGTAATGTGTAACTTACACGAAGTTCTGTTTTCAGCTAGATAATGTTCTGAAACGGAGTCCTCAAAGAAGACGTTGGCATGAAGCCCAAAACAACTATTGGTCACTGCACAGGACTAGTAAACGTATTATACTCTTGTGCGTGTTCCAATAGTTATTGTGGGCGCTTCAAAATCGTCGTGGCGTGAAGACTAACAGCATACCAGGAACTTTTCAAAATAATCATTATTGGCTTTTGTTTTAATTTAAAATTATTCAAAATTTGTTAAAATTATTCCGTAAGTATTAGATTTAAGTTTTCTGTGTGTGTTTATGACGTTACAGGTTATGAAAAAAATATCATTGGTGCTAAACTACACATTATCATTTAAAAAAATGCTTGCTTTCTGAATCTTATTATTTAAAAATTGTATTCGTTTGTTTTAATATAAATGTTTTATGCTAATTCATATATTAATTTCAATGTTTTTTTGTTTTAATTTTGTCAGTTTCATTTAAAAATCTTAATATTATCCATCACGCGGATTTTAACGAAACTAATGATTAGTTGGAACTTTCTAAATCGAGCAGTCGAGATTTGACTACCTTATTTTAAATTTAGCCACTTTAGAGGTTACTGTAAAAATCAATAATGCAAGCAACTTCACATTAAGTCACAATATGATATCGCCTTTTTGCAAATTGCACTAAAACAAATTGCTATTTCGCACAACTTTTAACTGCCTTTGAGTGATTACATAATTTGGGTTTATAATAATATATAACTGAACGATGACACGGGAAATAAATATATAAACTCGATTCTTTTTACGCCAGCCAGGAGCCAACCTATATTTACGACCCTCACTTATCATATTGCGAAATAGCTGTATTATTGTTTGGTTCTGGTATGATGTGTGACTGAGCCAGTTGAAATTGATTATGATGCGACTTGACCGATTTTGGCTACGGTAGCAAATCTCAAGAGAATAACCAACTGCAAAGATAATATTAAAGTGCTCAAGTGTGTGCGCAAACACAGACGCATGCTATTTCCCTTCACATACCCTTATAATCTAATGGGCGGCAATCCACGACCAGAAAGAGTTCAGGTGCAGGATCAACGATTTTACGTGCTTTCCGATGCCCGAGAGTGTGCCCACTTCAAACGTAAAGACTCATGCTACTGATAGTTTTTGACGGAAAATCCCAGTGACTTTTTTTTGCTCGACCTAGGCCTGGTTCCTAGGTGATCCAGGACGTCGGGATCAGGACGAGGCACAACGGACAACATATCATAATATCTTAATACACTTTGTTCGTGACGCTTTGTCTAGGTGAAAATGGTAATGTCTGCCATAGACATTTGGCTAAACGAAATTTATTCTTTCTTGATCATAGCGACTAATTTCATGTAGTTCTTTGATATTTATCACTCGTATGTTTTTTTAATAACAATAGGAAAATGAAAACATATGGACGAAATAAATTACTTATTTATTTTCCTCCTTGAGTCAGAATTTATTTAAACAGATGCAATGAAAACACTTGAACTTTGGAGTAATGGTGCAAAAACCTTTATTAATAAAAAACTAACAGCTCCGTGAGGTTTCACCCGCGTTAAACGTTCACAAACACGGGCTGTAATGTATTAAATAGCTGTCTAACCTTCCTCTAGAATTGGGCTATCAAATGCAAAAAGGTTTTGTCAAATGCAACTTGTGGTTCCAGAGATTATCGCGTTCAAACAAACTATTCAGCTCCATTGTATTAGTTAGGATCCCGTTTCATTGCCTCTACTGGTGACGCTGATAGCAGGAGGGCTGATATTTTTCGCTCAGCGGATCGGAATTGCAATTTAACGTGTGATTTGTGCATCAGCTATTTTTATTTGTATATACTTAAGTCATTAACGTAAATAAATACATTAAAACAATCTTTAATTTTAAATGAATAACATATTTAGGGGATAAAATAAAACTACAATATAACATTCAAAATTGTCTGTATATTTTAAAGACAATTGGTCAAAAGTAAAAAATAAACAAGTTCGATCAGTCTTAGTACATTGTACTACGTGTGCAAATTAATATAATTGTTATACGTAAATAATATTAAACGTGACAAAGTTTAAATTTTAAAAACAATAGTAGTCAGCAAATGCAAAAACGAATCAAAATTGATGTGACATTAAGGTCGAACACGAAGCTTACACTATAACCCGTATTAAGCTGATCATAAAAACGAGCGGTGCCCCGCGGTTTCATCCGCGTTCAATTCGGGCACAGGCGCAGCACCAACCGCTTTACGTGCTTTCCGAGGCACGGGAGTGTACACACTTCCAACTTCCAGACTCCGGGCTGCTACTGAGAATTTTCGACAGAAAATCTCAATAACATTTTATTGGCCCGACCTGGGATTTGAACCCAGGACCACCGTGTCTGCGGCCTTACATGTAGCCACTAGACCAACGAGTAGCTCTACTACATTATACATAACAAACAGTTATTGATATATAATCCAACACTATTGACTTATTTTCGCTTTCATTTTATTTCCAAAGTTCAAATAACAAATTTACCGACATTCGAGACTCCTTTCGAATCCATAATGAACACCATAGACAATTTTCTCGACCAATGACGTCATTTTAATTCAAGATCATAGATGTTTCTTTATCTTTGCTCCCCCTACCATTTGATTCGGTATAAGTGGTAAATAGGTAGCACGGCTCACACCAGAATATTCTCTGATATCAATAATATAATTGGTTTTATAATAAATTGAATAACATAATTGTAATTATGTATTCTTATCCATGTTTATTTAGATTACACCCAAATAATGGGTGAGTCAGTGTAATTAGAGGCACAAGGGACATAACATCCTATTGTTCCATGATCGGTTATATTTCTTCCAGTGAAAGACTTACCGACGGTGACCACTTACCATCTAATGGGCGATAAGCCCGACTGATATTCAAATAAAATTTAAAAAATAATAATAAAAATACGACTAGCAATTAGTAACTCACGATATCAACAGTGATTAGGCGTATGTGATGATCCCCACTCTTACCCCCTAAACTAAGCCGAGATGGTCAAGTGGTAAGAACCCGTGAATCTTAACCGATGATCGTGGGTTCAAGCCCGGGCAAGCACCACTGAATTTCATGTGCTTAATTTGTGATTATAATTCATTTCGTGCTTGACGGTGAAGGAAAACATCGTGAGGAAACCTGCATGTGTCAAATTTCACTGAAATTCTGTCACATGTTTATTCCATCAACCCGCATTGGAGCAGCGTGGTGGAATAAGCTACAAACCTTCTCCTCAAAAGAGGAGAAGAGGCCTTAGCCCAGCAGTGGGACATTCACAGGCTGTTACTGTACCCCCTAAACTATTCGAGAGAATCTTGTAGCAAAATCAGCGTTTAGTATACATTTTAAAATCTCATCGGTTAACGTTACAACGAGTATTTGGAATGATAACATAAATTCATCGAGGCGGATAAACTTAAACAATATTAAAAAAAAACTCAATAAAACCAGATCTATGTTTGCTTACATCTAGATTACATTTATTTATTAAAAAATGGAAAATTTATTTTCCTAAGTTTTATGGATAAATGTGCTAACCTTGAATAATTATATCGTTAAATTTATAAAACGGTAAAAACATTTAGATCATAGATATTATCAAGCTAATTCGTATCATATCTTGTGGAGGAAGCTGTTCAGAAAGACATCATATCATTAGCTTTCCTTTGAGATTATTATCGTACACATGATACAAAAAAAAAACTTAACATAAAACTGCGTCTCCACTAGAGAAAAAATTAGAAACTTTTGTGTTGTCGACTCAAGTTTTATAATAGTTGATTACTAGGGTATATCAGTGGAAACGTACCAATATGTTTAAAACGATTTCTTAGGCGTATTTCACATGATTACATATCCAGCCTCTATGACGGCTTGCCTTCAATATATTAGATTAAAATAACTACTCCTCCTTAGATTTCCCCTGGTTATCTCCGTAGAACATGAGACACATGGTTGCGTGGAGGCACGCCTTCGCCGGTCTGAACTTCTCGTCCAAGGCGAGCGCGTAACGGTACATCCACACGGCCTGTTCGTACTCAGCCTGTTCGAAATACACTTTATTTAAATAAACGACGATTTTTACAGGTGATAATTTGAAGAAAAAGTACGTTTTCTAGAGAAGATACGATAAAATTGAGTAAAACATCTCAGCGACATAATACTCAATGTAAATAAAATTACAATTTATTTAAGGAAACTCACGAGATAGGAATGCGAGACGGCAACCAGCAACGTTTCGATCTTACTCTTCGGCGACATGTAGAAGGACAAGTAGGCCACCTCCTTCGCATCCAGCTGCTTAGCTTGCCTGAATCGGACGATAGCCAATTAATCGCAGACGTCCCCGGATAACCGAACGACGACGAAAAAAATATATAAACATATGACAGACAAACCGACAAACAAACTACATATATTTTAACGTGAACATTTATTTCTATTTCAGGTCACCGAGAAATCGACGCACCGGTGAACTCGGCAAACAATCGAGAGAGAATAAACGAGTCTGCAGAACGACGACGGGTCCGATAGCGTCGGATAGCGTCGGATAGCGTTTCGGGTAAGGTAGAGTGCAGGCGGGCTCACACGTGCAGCAGCGCGACGAGCGCGCGCAGGGCGTAGGGCGCGTGCGCGCGCTCGGCGAGCGCGTAGGCCGCGCGCACGCAGCGCAGCGCGCACGCGCCGCGCCCGCCCGCGCCGCACCACCAGCCCGCCACCAGCGCGCCCGTCCACGAGCTCGGCCGCTGCGACACGGGGGCGCTCACTACGCTACCGGTATGCCGTCGGCGACGATCGCGGTCGCTTTCGATCCTCGATCGTTCCTACCGAGGCTACGAATGTGCGCGATCGATTCCGACGCGGTGTGTGAATTTCGCTCGCTTCGGTTCGACGGTTACGTTTGCGCTCTCGCATCTTGTGCGCATTTTTATTAAAGGTGTTCTAGTAGTGTTGATAATTTTTAAATTTATGTGAATTCGACGGGGGTTCGCGTCCGCTCGACCGCGTTTCGGACGCTCGGTGAGTGTGCGAGGGACGAGGTGGAGCCGCGTAGCCGTTTCAGGACCCTACTCAAAATCGATCAGAAAGAGTAATCGTTAATCGCCGGGTATGATTACTTTTTTAAATAAATTTCGGTAATCTGTAATCGTGATTGATCTTTAATTAAACATTGTAATCGTAGTCATTAATGTTATTACAGTGTCCAGATCTCTTCAGATGTATATATTACAAGTATAAGCAAATCCTCCAACGACATTGATACACCCCTTATACGAGTACTTCTATTGGCTAATACAAAGTATTGACGTTTGGAAAAAGTGGTGAACTAGACGAGCGTGAACTGAGCCCCACCCAAATGACTAACATAATATAGCAGGTCCACCTGCAATCGTATATCGTAGTCGCTACACGGATTATTGTGCTCTTATTACAGATACGAGCTACAGCGGTGCAACCGTACAACAACGCGTTGGCAAATCACTAAATCAAGATAACTCTTGAGAACGAAGACTGTTGTTATCTAAGCTAAGTGAATCCGAAAACTATTGTTATTTCAATTATAGTTTGAGTTAGTAAGAAATTTAATGACTTAAGACATGTCTTCTAGTTCAAAACAGAAAGATTATTAAAGAGCTTATGTTAACTTAATAATTATTTTATATCTTTTTGACTGTTTACTTAACGTTTTGAATATTTATATTTACAATGTACTGAATTACGTGTTTACCATATATTCATTACTTTTAATTCGAAATTGATCGGTTTATGTATAATTAATGTTTAAGTCAATTAATGTAATATTTAATGTATATTTTCCTAAAAAAATAAAATATAAATAACGTTTATTCCCATATATATTAAATATAGAATGTAGTGTTTATATTTACGGCCTTATTTATAAACGTTGCTTAGTTACTGGTTAGCTAAACACTGATTTGTCTCTTTCTGTCATTATTGATTTGACATACGAAAGAAGAAGACAAAATATTGTTTAACTAATCACCAGTTAAACAAAGTTTATGAATAAGGCGGTTAGTGTATATTGTTCAAAAATGTTAATTAATCGATTTTTTCAAAATAATCTAAAATGAAAATATAGTTTCAGCAATTACATAATATAATCAATTACGTGTTTTTTTTAATTAAAAAAATCTTGTAATTGACTACCTTTACAACTGGTCAGGGAGGTAACATTGCATTTATAGAAGTCATAGTAAGCCGACTGATGTTGACATAGATAGTAGATCTTATATAGGTAATAAGCAAACCGACCATCAGCTGCCCAAGTAACGGTGACGGTCCTTCCAGTGCTACCCAGGCAGCTGACGATTGTTTTCGTTTTTTTTTTTTTAGATTTTAAGCAATGACATTCTTAAATTTCTTCCGGCGTACTATGACTTTATTTTTCATATTGTTTTACAAGTTCATGCGAAACCAGCAAAACGCAAAAACCAGCCATATTTTCCAGCTCAGTATGATGTGAATTATTCATGAAAAAGGTTTCGGCCAGCGTACTAATACTTTTTTTTCTTCTTTTCCGAACTTTCGCACCATCCCACGGCCAAACCCACCGCGGTTGCGCCAGTTGACGCTTGGTTCACTTATTAGTCATTTGAGTTCTATTGAAAATGACGGCATTCGATAGACTTAAAACCACTAAATAAATTGCAACGCTACCTCCCGGACTAAACTAAGTACAATAAACAATATTCTAACTAATTCTATTATAAATGCAAAATTTCCCTACGATTCGATTTGATTCTGTGTGTATAAACACATTAATTAAACTATTATTTAAAGTACCAAAGCAAATATACCTTTCAAGCAAAATAGAATAAAAATTATGCTCACCATTTCAACATATTTAGCAATCTTAGCTCCAAAGGCGACGTAGTCGAATGAGTCAAACATTTCTGCGAACTGATGCATGAGGCTCAGCACGGGCTCCCAACCTTCCGTACTTACTCGATTTAGTTTCTCAGTGACGAAATCTTCCATTGGGTCACCGATTAAACGACATTCGGGCACTTTTTTGTTCGAAGGCGTCATTAATGTTATTTCTGTCGGCATTCTAAAATGACAAATAAAGTATTATTTTTATTAATATATTTTGTATAACATGGCAATATTTAAATTCATACTGAGTATTTACGTTAAAAAAAAAATCTTCAATATCACAATTAAGTACTTAAAATGTTAGGAATATGATAGTAAAAGTTATATATAACACGGATGTTAGTATATAATGCTGTTTAAAATTGATATACTTTGACAACATTTGAGCAATTGTCGTGAAACAAACATAAGTATATATATTTTTAATGGAATCGGCCCGTTTATAATGTCGTTCTTTTAAGCCTAAGAACATTAAAAAAATTGTCCTTTACGTTGTTCTTATGTCGCATTGAAAACAGTTTTTTTTTTTTTGTTTTAATAACTACGAAGTAAACGTAGTGTTACATATTATTTCAATAAATTGAAATGAAAGCATGCAAAATGTATAGTTGCAACGTACGGTCGAGAAATTGTTTTAAATGTGCACTTACTCGACATCAGAATCCGTGAGCAGTTGTCTAAAACTGACGATATGCAGCCAGTAGCCCAACTGGAAGTGATGGTACGAACAATCTTGCTCCCTCATCGACATGTCTTCCGGTTTGAGGCCTGGTCGAAACATACAAAATGGCCCGAGTTCATACTACAAAATAATTTAGTAAGGAATTTCAATTTTTAGAAAATATACCGGAATAGAATTTATCTTTCGCTCGCTTTTATATCCCAACTATTTGGTGAAAATATTACCAAAACTTTACTTCCAGCCGCCATTACCCCTGACCCTAAAGCTTCTAAGCAACCTCTTGACAAAGCTATTGCTGATTTAAATTCTCACCACCACGTAGGTTGTTAACCGAACACAGTAACTCCATTAGTCGACTCTTACGTCGTTCATTGATTAAGACGATGTTAATCCTTTATTCTAGTCTGTCAGAACTACACATATATATAGAATCGAATTATCTTGAGATTATTTGCCGATAAAGAATATGTATTTTCTAAAGGTTCTGTGCCTATGATAGGGTATTTTACTCTATATGAAAAAAAAAAACTAAAAATATATTATTGAGATAGCTTAGGCAAAAAACAGTCGGAAAATATAAGTTTTAATGAAATAGTAATCGCCATGTTATTACGTAATACGGCTATGTAAACTAAAAAGTATACTAGTAGTAACTGTCAATTGATCAGCGTATCTAAGCTTTTTACTTTTATTATTTTCGTAATCAACGTTACTACATTTGTTCACGCATCCAACTGACGTCATGGCCATAGAACAATATGGCGTCTATTGCGTTTTCGTTAAATTACGCGCGAAATTTGAAAATGTAAAATTTATATGCATTTTTATGGCACTTGTGGATTGAATAAAAATTTTGTTCTTTTTTGTGGTTTATAGGCACTTTAGAATCTAGCTGAGAAATTTGTCTAAATGGATGTAATACTCTATATGTAATGGCACCACTTACGTCCCATTTTTTCTGTTTTTTGTTATGTATAAGAAGAAGGCGCGCAAATGGACCACCTTATAGTAGGTGGACCCAACGCATATATACTTTGCCACTATAAAAAATATTAAGCACTCCTTACACCGTTAAGATGATTAGAACTTGTGAATCTGGATTGTGCTTGATTGAGTTTTCATTGCGAATTTAAAACTGGGCAAGCACAACTGAGCTATGTAACATGTGCTTAATATGTGTTTGTAACTCATTTCGTGGTCGGAGATAAAGTAAAACAACGTCAAAAGACTCTGCATATCTGATTAATTACTGTCACATGTATACTACCTATGGGAGTAGCATGGTGAAATAAGCTGCTCACTCACTCCTCAGGAGTAAAGGAGGCCTTGGCCTAGAAGTCATAAGACGATGACCTTATACGATGTCACTTACACACCAATCATTAGAACTACAATCTTCTTTTTTTGTTCCGACAACACCTACACAGTCACCCTTATTTTATAAATAAATAAATAAAATACCCTTTGAACGCGCTCTTGGTGCGCACCATGGCGTAGTAGTGCGCGAGGTGCGTATCTGTGTGTGTGTGTGCGTGTTTTTTTTTTATTGTATAGGAAGGCGGACGAGCGTATGGGCCACCTGATGGTAAGTGGTCACCAACGCCCATAGACATTGGCAGTGTAAGAAATGTTAACCATCACTTACACCGACAATGCGCCACCAACCTTGGGAACTAAGATGCTATGTCCCTTGTGCCTGTAATTACACTGGCTCACTCACCCTTCAAACCGGAACACAACAATACAAAGTACTGCTGTTTTGCGGTAGAATATCTGATGAGTGGGTGGTACCTACCCAGACGAGCTTGCACATAACTCTACCACCGAGTACCGAGTGTGTACTCACTGTGGCAGCCGGCCGAGCCGCAGCCCTTAAGCGCGCTCTCGATGGTGCGCACCATGGCGTCGAAGTGCGCGTGGTGCGCCAGCCGGTCCGCCTTGTCGGAGGGGCTGTTCAGTATGAAGCTGTCGAAGAAGCCCGGGTTCAGGTAGTCGAGCGTCTGGTGTCTGTCCTGTTCCTTCAGTAGCACCACCAATTTGCTAATATCGGCTGAAAATTTCAATTCATACAGAATTAGTCTGAAAATTGTCGCTTTATCCTTACACTAATAATATTACAGTATGCACGTGTCAGTTATTTTCCACTAATCATATTAGTTAGGTACTGCATAATGGTACATAGGGGCGAATTTTTCAATCGACTAACTACCGGTATACATTTAAATCTAATACGAATCGTTAAACCAACTACGAACCCAACTCGGAGGTGGTCATTTGGTTCGTAATAGGTTTGACTGCTCCCACGCGAACGAAAGCTAGTAAATATTATTACAATAATAAATAAAAATAAATAAGATACAATTATACGTATTTTAATTTAATAATAATTAGAATATGTTGTCTGTATGTTTACCCTTATCACGACCGCTGAAACACTGTATGTTACTCATTTGGCAATTTTCGCCGTCCTTCTCGCACACCACGTTGACCATTGGCTTAACATGCGTGCATATATCGCCCTCGCCCAAGTCTGAATTAAAACAAATGAACAGATACAATAATATAATTTATGGGTCTCTACCTCCAATGAGTTGTTCGATTGATTTTGGGACACGAATTCGAAAACACATTTAATATGGAATATCAAATTAAAGAGCTTGTTGTAAGAAATCATATTTCATTAAATGTTAAGTTGTCTTTGTTTCCTGTTGGTCCTAAATATTTTTAACGGCATTCGAGCCAGGTTCAATAAGAGTGCTTTACTTTTAAATCTCGTTGCCGTGCAAAGATTCTTCTGAGCGGACGGAATGAATGAATGATGGAATAAATTAATGTAGGTACCTACTCGTTTACATCGTATAAAAATGTAAGAGGCGGAGCCTTTGTATGGTTTATAATTTGGGTGACATAAGAGAAGTGATTTGAATAACAAAATAATGAAAACATCATAAAAATAAAAATGATTTACTTTCATTAAAGTTTTAATACCTTTCCTTTGGTTTTACTGTATATAATGTTTCTGATGATGATTTAATAAGATTTTCAGGACGTCAGCATTTTCGAGATTAGAATGGCTCTCGAATAACTCAAAAACAACAATGCACCTGATCATGGTGTTACAGATGAGCTTCTGAAAGCGGGTGGTACACCGATCCTCAGGGCTCTTCAGAGACTATTTAACTCTGTCATAACCGAAGGTTAAACGCCAAAGACATGGCACAGAAGTGTGGTGGTGTGGTCTTTAAAAGGGATGATAAAACCATTTTGAAGAATTATAGACTCATCTCATCAGTTGTTACGAATCGTCTCAAGCGAAGGCTTGATGACTTCCAGCCACCCGAACAAGCCGGTTTTCGAAAAGGCTTTAGCAACATAGACCACATACATACGCTGCAGCAAGTTACACAGAAGACCGAAGAGTATAACCAGCCACTTTGCTTAGCGTTTGTGGACTATGAGAAAGGCTTTAATTCGATCGAAACCTGGGCCGTGCTGAAGTCTCTTCAAAGGTGCCAAATTGATTACCGGTATAAGGTCCTCCACTCCGATTTCGGCACGACGGCCAATCTCAACAGAAATTAGCCAACTGCGCCGGAGATATTATAGTGCACAAGTGTGTGCGCAAACACAGGTGCACTTTTTTTTTCTTAACTCTCATAATCCGATTGGACGGCAATCCGACACGACCGGAAAGAGTTCAGGCGCAGGACCAACGGCTTAACGTGCTTTCCGAGGCACGGGAGTGTACACACTTCCAACTTCCAGACTTCGGGCTGCTACTGAGAATTTTCTGACAGAAAAACCTAATAACTATTTATTGGCCCGACCTAGGAATTGAACCCAGAACCACCGGGTCTGCGGCCTTATATCTAGCCACTAGACCAAGGGACCGGTATATCAAGGTGTTAAAGTGCTTGTACGAGAACGCCACCATGTCGGTCCGACTCCAGGGTCAAAGCTCAAAACCTATCTCAACAATAACATCTGCCAACTGCAGAGACCTGATATCTCCGAAACTGTTAACCGCTGCATTGAAAGATGTTTTCAAGCTTCTGGACTGGAAGGGATTTGGCATCTACAGGGTTACAGGGTAATATGTCACGATCCTTTTAAAGGGTTATAGTTCAGGACAATAGCTATCAAATAACCCCCAAAATGCTTATGCAAAAGTGTATCGTTTTCGAGTTATTAATTTTTTAATATTTTTTTTATTTAAAGGATGTTTAAGATTCTAAAATTCAATAAAAAAAAAATCAACGTATTTTCCCTATTTTTTTTTGTATTTCTTGCTAGGGTACATCCTAGTTAATAATAACCAGTTATAAAACAAAAACAATCTTCAAGCATTTTTAAATTACAGATCCAAAACTGTACAACTTTTCGATTTTTAATTTTGATTCTTTAAGTTACTCGCAATTTTTTTGTAAAAATCACTATGGCTCTTATCGTGCGGATCATTTTAAAAACATCTGCGTTTCCTTAGCTATCCATCGGTACATAAAAAGTACAGTAACAATCATAAACTCAGGAGAAAATTAGATAACAAAGAGACCAGGTAGGAAATTCTAAGAAATGCTATTGTTAAGAAATTAAATGTGGATCAAAGACAAAACCAGATGAAGAAGATGTAATTATTCGTCATTTTCGAGAGGACCCTACAGTTTCCACCAATATTGTGGTAAACCGACTGGGCGTATCTCAATGGAGAGTCTGGTTTACTGTCCACGCGGCTGGATTGTATCCCTATCATTACACACCCGTACACGTGATTGAAGAAGGAGATCCTGCAAGACGTTTAGATTTTTGCCGATTTATGCTACACTGTGATGCAGAAAATCCCAATTTTTTGAGAAAAATTTTATGGACAGACGAGTCAAAGTTTGACAAAGATGGTATTACTAACTACCACAATATTCGATATTGGTCTCAAAAAGAACAGGGAAACCCTCACAAAAAGCGATTAAGCGGTTCCCAAAGACGTTTCTCGGTAAACGTCTGGATGGGGATTATCAATGATAATCTTATTGGGCCACATTTCCTACCTGATAACTTAAATGGTGAAAGTTATGAAAGCTTGCTTAGAGAAATCCTGCATGAGTTACTCGAAAATGTTTCGCTGAAACTTAGGCAGAGAATGATATTCCAGCATGATGGTTGCCCCGCACACTTTCGAATGTCCGTAAGACAGTGGCTAGACAGCAATTATCGTAATAGATGGATTGGCAGAGGAGGACCAATCCCATGGCCAGCGAGAAGTCCAGATTTCACTCCGATAGACTATTATGTCTGGGGGCATATGAAAAGCCTGGTTTATGATGTTTCACCAATACAAACAATTGAAGAACTCAAAACAAGAATAACGAATGCTGCAAATTCTATTCGACATAGCTTGAGTAGTGTTGTAGTAAAAAGTGAATTAAGAAAAAGAATGCGTATTTGTATACGAAATAGGGGATCTCATTTTGAACACGAATTATGAATAATAAACAGTGTAATTTCGAAAGTATGGAGTAACTAAAAAGATTAAGTATTTTGTTTTTGATTTAACTTCAAAATTGCAATGACAGCTCTGGTTTATCTCTCCTTTTTTACCTATTACCCCTATTAAAAATAATCTTTAACTACTTTGCATTGAGGTCCTTTTGTCTTTGATCCAGATTTAATTTCTTAACAATAGCATTTCTTAGAATTTCCTACCTGGTCTCTTTGTTATCTAATTTTCTCCTGAGTTTATGATTGTTACTGTACTTTTTATGTACCGATGGATAGCTAAGGAAACGCAGATGTTTTTAAAATGATCCGCACGATAAGAGCCATAGTGATTTTTACAAAAAAATTGCGAGTATCTTAAAGAATCAAAATTAAAAATCGAAAAGTTGTACAGTTTTGGATCTGTAATTTAAAAATGCTTGAAGATTGTTTTTGTTTTATAACTGGTTATTATTAACTAGGATGTACCCTAGCAAGAAATACAAAAAAAAATAGGGAAAATACGTTGATTTTTTTTTTATTGAATTTTAGAATCTTAAACATCCTTTAAATAAAATATTAAAAAATTAATAACTCGAAAACGATACACTTTTGCATAAGCATTTTGGGGGTCATTTGATAGCTATTGTCCTGAACTATAACCCTTTAAAAGGATCGTGACATATTACCCTGTAACCCTGTATATTAATGGCGAGTACATCAATCATCTTCGATTTGCCGACGACATAGTGATTGTGGCTGAGATTGCGTTAGACGACCTCGACACTATGCTTGATGACCTCAGCAGGGTCTCTCAACAAGTGGGTCTATAAATGAACTTGGACAAGACGAAAATTACGTCGAACGTCCATATTGCACCCACTCAAGTAAAGGTTGGAAATTCTGCACTCGAAGTTGTAGACAACTATGTTTACCTAGGTCAGACCGTCCAACTAGACAGGTCCAACTTCAAGTAAGAGTTCAATCGTCCAATCCAACTCGGCTGGACAGCGTTCGGGAAGCTACGCGATATATTCTCATCCCGAATACCGTAGTGTCTTAGTCGAAATTCTTCGACCAGTGAGTGTTGCCAGTGATGACTTATGGATCAGAGACGTGGTCGCTCACTATGGGCCTCATAAGAAATCTCAAATGAGAAATGGTGAGGGAGTTTCCCTGCGAGATCGAATTAGAAATGATGGGAACCGGAGGCCTTTGTCCGGAGGTGGACGTTTTCCAGCAGAGATGATGATGATGATGATGACAAATGTTTTAAAAAATAAATGGTATTTGAAAAAAAAAATCTATCCATAAATCTAAAAATAGTTGGTAGAAATCTTTCGAAACAAAATTGAATTAAAATTGTTCGCCATACCCATTTCTTTTAAATTACTGAGCTGTTTCAAGAGACAGGCCCAATTGTTGAGCAAGATCCGCACGAGCCCGTCCATGTAGCCCGCCTCCACCCGCAGCGTTTGCTTCAGGTGGAACATGTGGGTGTGGTGATTATTTTTCACTAAATTTATCTGGGCGAGCAGGAAGTTAGTCGCGGGCTGGAACATTACATTAAAATTTAAACACTCCACTATTTGGACTTGTTTACAAATACCGATTACAATAATGATCAGTTCTTTTTAAAAAACATTTTTATTCCCCTCTAACTACAACACTATATCTGCGCGCGTCGTTGCCTCTCTTGCTTCTCCGTCACCGTCTCATTTGTAAAGCTTACATTGAATAAAGATTTTGCCTTTGATTACATATTCTATTCACCGACCACGAATACAATAATGTTAAGGTACTCTTGCCTGTAAAAAATACACTGGCTCTCTAACCGTTCAAACAAGAACTCATAAATATAACTTATTTTTGGTTGGCATACTGACTAGTGAAATTTATATTAATACGTAGCTCACCTCGTACAAGCTAAGTCGGAACGCCGCATCAGCGGTCGCCAAAGCCTCGTCGTAGTAACCCATTTCGAGATAAACAGAGCCGAGCGACACCAAGACTAAATCTTTGTACTCTTCTTGCACCCATCGAACAGCGTTGTGGAGACAGTGTAGAGCGTTTACATTGTTTTTGCGAACTCTCCAATATAGAGACGACAGTGTGAGCAGCATCCATTTCGGGGCCAGTTTCTGTACAAATATTACACAATCATATACTAAAATCACTAATATCATAATTTGATTCAATCAATACTTTTTGTATTGTCGAGTTCGATTAATTCAGATATATTATTGTACCTTTTTCATAGCTACGTAAATTCGCTGTCCTATTTCGGCTTCTTGCATGTGCTTAGCGGCATCGACGTTTCCATCGCTGACATATTCGAGAAGTTTCGTCCGCAAATAGTCCGTATCTGCTATTTCAGGGGTATTTTGTCTATAAAAAAAACAATATTATTAACCATTTTAGTATTTATATAGAATCGACGTAGTGGCGATCTATATATGTAAATTTTAAAATTACAAAAATAAAATTGGGAATATTCTGTAATCGAATAATTTCATTGTCGAAATTTAATTAAATGAATTAAATTCTTGTGCGCGTAGTGCGCGGCGTCTCGGTCGAGCGTGCGGACGTACGCCGACGGTCTCACCTGTTTTTCTTGTGCGCGTAGTGCGCGGCGTCTCGGTCCTGCGCGCAGACGGGCGGATGCCACGGCAGTTCGTGCTCCTCGCTTAGCGGCACACCTAATTTCTCGGTTAGAAGAGCCCGCATCCTGTTGCAAATTATTAATATACATTAATATCATATTTTGATGTTAAGGTGTTAAGTAAAAGGTTTTTATATAATATATTATAATAATAGTTTTTTAGTAAAATCTCAAATGGAAAATTGTTCTATAGTTTTGACACAATTTGAATTATGTAGAAGAAAATACAGTTTATTTTTGTATTACTCAAGAAAATTTAAAACTATTTCTCTGCAAGTATTGGTTACATTGTGAAGTAATATTAGAAGTGAGGTGCTTTGATAGTGAAGTTTGTAAATTTGAAAAAATATATAACCATTTTTGCTTCTATTCAAATAAAGTATTTCACAAAATAAGTTTATACTCGGAATTATTTAATCAATACTAATAACTACTCATGACTACTAGAAATTTTTTATTCAAGGTTGTACGCATAGAATAATAATAAGGTCCTCCAGACCGATTTCGGCCACGGCGGCCAATCTCAAGAGAGATTAGCCAAATGCGCAGAAAAAATTATAGTGCACAAGTGTGTGCGCAAACACAGGTGTACTCTCTTTTCCTTAGCTCTCATAATACGACACGAACGGAAAGAGTTCAGACGCAGGACCAACGGCTTAACGTGACTCCGAGGCACGGGAGTGTACACACTTCCAACTTCTAGACTCCGGGCTACTACTGAGAATTTTCTGACAGAAAAACCCAATAACTATTTATTGGCCCGACCTGGGAATTGAACCCAGGACCATCAGGTCTGCGGCCTTATATCTAGCCACTAGACCAACGAGGCAGTCATCGCATAGAATAATACGTTTCGAACGAATGTTTCGTTTATAGTTCCGCTCAAATTTGAAGCAAGTTTAGAATTAATGTGTGCGTAAGTGTCACTTAATTACATTCACCGACACGCACACATACGGCCGAACTGTGTTGCAAGTGAATAGACATTTCCCCCATAAAGCAAGGAAATTGTTAGTGTTCAAATTTGCATCATGATTTTTTTTGTGTTGCTTCTATTTTATGTATAATCATAAAGAAAATTAAAAAAATATATTATTAAATGAACTAAATGAGCTAATGTTTAATATTTAATTTTAAAAAGTTAAAATAATAATTCGATTTTTATTATTTAAAATATTAAGCACTCGTGGTAAATATTTTTTTCCATACTGACAACATTTTTATTATAATGACGGGAAACGTATTCCGCCTCTTAAGGCGGAATTGAAATGTCTTCTATCCGCTTGGGCCTACTCACCTTCTGAGCGTTATTATTCTATGGTTGTACACACTTATGTAGATTTCTGTTAAACGTTCACAGTCTAATCTCACCTTATACCTTTATTCTCAAAAGGCAGAAAAACTGGAATAACGGCGTCTATGTTCTTAGGCATCCTTGGCACATTAGTGCACAGTTCGTCTGATGGCCACTCAACCTCCTTATCAAAGTCCTCTACGTTTCTATTAATCGTTATCGATGCATACCTTGAAAGAAAAAAAAAATTTAAATTGAAGTACTTTTTTATTGAAGAATAGTCACCGTCTCCGATACATTTGCGCCTTAAAAATAACAATGCGCCACCACCCTAGTAAACTAAGGGATTATACTGAGTATTGCTGTTTGGCGATAGAATATGTGACGAGTTGGTGTTGCCCACCCAGAGGAACCTGAGCAGAGCCTTCCACCGACCGATCAACTGTTTCATTGATATTTTTTACTAAGATATTATTTGAAGAACTTAAAAGGTATCGTGATAATAAACTACTCATTGACAATGCTTTCAAACGCTTATCTTTTTTTTTTTCGAAACTTACATAAATATACCAGTTTCATATTCAGACAAAGATTCTCTTGGAGGTTTGGTAACCTTCTTCTCGATGGTGTGCGGTACTGGTTTAGCCTTATTCAGAAAAGGATTATCTGAAATAAATAACATTATTAAATATTAATTAGTGTGTGAGCGACAAATAAACCACTTTGCCATTGATTCTTTATTTTTTTTTATGGCATAGGACGGCGGACGAGCATATGGGCCACCTGATGGTAAGTGCTCACCAACGCCCATAGACATTGGCATTGTAAGAGATGTTAACCATCGCTTACATCGCCAATGCGCCACCAACCTTGGGAACTAAGATGTTATGTCCCTTGTGCCTGTAAATACACTGCCTCACTCACCCTTCAAACCGGAACACAACAATACCAAGTACTGCTGTTTTGCGGTAGAATATCTGATGAGTGGGTGGTACCTACAAAGACGAGCTTGCACAAAGCCTTATCATCAACATTGATTTGACACGAAATCATCGATCGAGATCGTGAATAATAATTTATGGTATTCATTAACATGGTGTCACGAAATGTTATCGAAAATTTGTACATGTAAGTAGTTGAGTGTAATTGTGTTAAATTAAGATATTTTATAAGTGATACATCACATACATACAGACATCTTGATATGTTACACTTATCAAGAACTGATTGTAGCGCTTAATATAGCAGAGCTATTAGGAAATCGCACGGAAAATGTAAATCTACGCTGCATGCCATAAAGGCCATGGCCAATTTCTGTATGGCGGTTTGCATAGGTATCGAATTTAAGTCACACGAATGATTTGTGGTGTTTTATATTCGTGAATATTGGGAAATTAAATTGCTATAAAAAAAACTCAACGAACTCTGCATTACAACAGAATAGACGTAAACATTTTCATAAAATCATTTCATAAAGTCAATAAGTATAGATTTTGCTATAAAAAAATGTCAAATGTCAAATGGCTTGATGAGTATTTAACTTTCTCTGTGATCCATTATGGTGGAAGTTGATAAACGATACTTAAAACTTATCTTGCATTACATAATATTTTGAAATAAAAACTCCCAAGTTCAGAGAGGTTAATAACTACGAATGTTCTTTTTTGGCCACCTCGTTTCGAATGAACGCCTACATATAATAAAATCCTACATATTTTAATAAAAAAAATTTTTTTATATGTATTTAATCTTTAAAATATATACCTGGAATTGATGGTGCAGGAGAAGGTTTATCAAAGTTGTTTAATTCGATTGGCTTTTCTGTCTGGAATGACATGTCGACGGCACTGCGACCGCTTTTGTTAATGTTCTTAATGAGCTTCTCCAGGTTATAAATGGTCTCCATAGCTTCAATGCCCTGTTTTCCCAATGTCTCATCGCTAAACAATGGACCGTCGATGAAATATTTTATCAGAGAATTTTTCTCTATGTAATTTTTTAATTTCTTTATATCCAAACCCGTTATCAATGACATCTTCTCGGCGTTCTTTTCCTTATCTTTATAATCTGAAAGACGAAATATGTATTATAGCAGAACTTCTGTTTGGCTGTTTGTCTACTTGAACTAAACTTTCAAACACAACAACATACGGATAGCAAAAAATTGTTTCCGCCCACTGTTTCTTATTAGTTACACATAAAAGAAGTCAAATAAAGCAAATATTAAACACGAGCACTTTGCCCGCAACTTCGTCCGTGAAAATTTAAAAACTTATTTAACGTAAATTAGTATTTGGTAATAGACTAAACGTAGAATAGTTACAGTTTGTTCAAACTGTGAGTTTTCTTACTGAGAGAATTTTATACCCGCATTGTCTACAATTTTTTTAGATTGTTATAAAGTTAAAAAGAGTAGCTTATTGAATTAATGATTGATTATAAAATAAATAAGTTGAAATGTTGAACAGTAATTTTATAGAATTAACTTTTAACCCCAGCTCTATATGTAATATTATATTACCAAAATCTTCTCCATTTTTAATAGTTTTTAAGAATTCTGCTTGCATATTAGGCCACACGGCCTCCTTTTGTTTGTAATCATGTAATTCGCCACGTAGCTTGTCCAAAGTTCTGAAATTTATTCCAACATCAATAAAAAAGAAACAATAAAAAAAGTCACTTGATAACACACAATTCCATATAACATTATTACCATTTTCAATAGCAAAGTGCACCATAGCAAAATGCCTAATAACTCAAATGGTATTTTGGCTACTCAGGGATTATTCAAGTACACTATCAAAAGTCATTCATTACATGATTGGAGTGAGTAATCAATTTTCGTAGTGATCGGTCGCGTCGAATATTTTTGCGCTAATTCGTACGTGCGGGTAAAGCGCTGACGCGGTTAAGCACTCCGCGTTGCCGCGATGACGCAGTTTATTACAAATTGCTTTTTGTGTTAAGGCGAAGTTACTTATTTTTTCAAAATGACTAAACCAAGTAGTTCTATAAAACTTAAAACGGAAAATGAGCTTATGTTGTACAAACTCTATAACGAAGAAAAAGCTCAACGCGAACATCTGCAAAGCGTAGCTTGTTCTCTACAAGAGCAAATAGAGGAACTCAAGCAATAGCTAATGAAGTTACAGGAGGGAGAAATCTACAATACACACACTACAGGAGGGGACAATCCTCCAAAGAAAGATAATTCTATTAAACAAGAGCCGCCAAAAGATGTTGAGTACCAAATCGACGAAGAGGAGCTCGCGAGAGAAACGGAATAGGTGCGAAAAATTTGCAGGAAAAAAAGGAAATTGAACGTCTCACTATCCCCTCCGCAACAACAACAAGAGCAAAAAAATCCAAGATTCTCAAAATATCAAGAAAAATGTGAAGGATAAGAAAATACCTTCACCAACACCCATTGTTGTCGAAAACATCAAAAACTATCAACAACTCTACGATGTTGTATCAGCAAATATAGCCAAAGACTCGTTTATCGCGAAAATGATGAAAGGTGAGAAAGTCAAGACCAATGCAATAAACGAAGATACTTATTCAGCATTACAAAGATCTTACTTCAAAATAATTGTCCCTGGTACTCCTATGAGAACAAACAGGACAGACCAATAAGAGTAATGGCGAAAAACTTGCACGCCACCGCAATGTAAGAGGTGTCAGGCGTATGGTCACACCCAGAAATATTGCTCCAAAGAACCCAGGTGTGTAAAGTGCACTGGTAAACATTTTACCAAAGACTGCAATAAACCAGCAGAGGCAAAGCCGAAATGCGTCCATTGTGGCGAGCCCCATCCCGATAATTACAGAGGATGTACAGTAGCTAAAGAACTTCAAAGTGTGAAAAACATCCTGATCAAGAAAAACACAGTTCGCCAGCTACTCAAAAAATGGCTGAGAATACAAATCAAACGAAAAAGAGGAGTTTAAGTCAAACTGTTACAAAAAGCATCTCTTTTGCAGCTGTGATAAAGAAAACCAAGGAAATCAACAAACTCCCCAGGCGAGTAAAACTAAAGTTGACACTCACAACATTGAGGAAAAGTTTGCCATAATCTTGAACTTACTGACTTCATTTGATGAAAGGCTGAAAAAACTTGAAGGTAGTGCTAAAATAACTACCATCCAACATAAAAAATAATGAAACCACTCAAAATAATGGCGTGGAACGCAAATGGACTACATAAGCATCAAAACGAACTGCAAGTGGTCCTAAACATAGAAAATATTGACATATACCTGATTTCCGAATCACACTTCACTAAGGAATCTTCGCTCTACATCCTAACAATACCGCTAGAGGTGGTAGCTCTGTCATCGTTACAGAAAATATATCTCACTATGAAGAGTATAAGTGTGAACAATCAGGTATACAAGCTGTTGCTATATGCGTGGAAACCAAACGTTACCCTGTGACTATATCAGCTATTTATTGTCCACCAAAACATGCCTTGAAAGCTGAAAATTATAGATGTTTGCTACAAAATCTGGAAAACAGATTCATACTAGGGGGTGATATTGACATTAAAGAAGGCTACGATATGAGTTCAGACCACTCGCCAATAATATTAACGCTCAGTGAAACTGTCGTTATGAAGGAAAGCATTCTTACGTTAGTAAATAGAAAAACTGACTGGGAAAATTTTCAGGTAGACTTAGACTCCATTATAGATCTAAAAGTGCCACTTAAAACTCCACAACAACTAGATACAAATGCCAGTATCTTCATCAGAAATATTCAACAATGTGCTTGGAACAATACTCCGCAAATGAAATTCAGACAGCAGGATAAAAAAATATTAAACAATTTGACAAAAAAACTAAGACGGGAAATAAAGAAGTTTCACGATGAATCAATGGACAATTACCTTAGTGAACTGACCAATGATCGTACAACACACTACTCACTATGGAAAACTACCAAAAACTTAAAAAAACCTATAATGCATATCTCACCTATCAAAGAAACTGACGGGCGGTGGGCAATAACCAACCAACAAAAAGCTAATAGATTTGCTCAAAATCTCAAGCAGATTTTTCAAGCAAATAAAAATGACGCAGAAGACACTCAGCTAGATGTTGATGATAGTACAACAACTACAGATAGTATTGACATAAAGCTCACGACTCCTAAAGAAGTTTGCAATGAACTCAAATTCCTGACAATCAAAAAGACCCCAGGTTTTGACCTTATTACTGGAGAAGTTTTTCGACATCTTCCCCGTAAAGCCATCGTTAAACTCACTACATTAGTTAATGCTGCATTTCGGCTTAAATATGTGCCTGATGTGTAGAAAGTAGCTGAAGTAATAATGATACCCCAACCAGGATTTTCAATTTCTTTACTACCTATAATATCAAAACTATTTGAAAAACTCTTATTAAAAATATTAAAGCCCATTATTGAAGAGCGGAACATAATTCCGGACTACCAATTCGGATTCAGAGAAAAACACTCTACTCTAGATCAAGTACACAGGATCACAAATACAATTGAGAAAGCTTTAGAAGAAAAACGGGTTTGCACTACCGCGTTCTTAGATGTGGCCCAAGCTTTCGACAAAGTGTGGCATGAAGGCTTCATTCACAAAATTAAGAAAATTCTTCCGAAACAAATTGTAGAAATAATAAATTCATACCTGTCACAGAGAGTTTTTAGAATAAGACAAGAAAATGCATACTCAGAGCTAAAACAAATATATGCTGGAGTACCCCAAGGTAGTGTACTAGGTCCGGTCCTATATCTATAGGGTTTTCCAATAGGGACGCTTGAACTTTGACAGCTGATTGCGGCCATGTTGTTTGAGTGACAGCTGTCAAATGCAGTGTGTTATATTCATTCCGTCCTCCCAAACCACCATGGCAGGTTACAGTGTCGAGCAGCACGTGCAAATCATAAAATTGTTTTATGAAAATGGGTCTTCAGTTCGAGCAACGTTCCGCGCACTTCGCCCGTTTTACGGTCGCGATGATCGTCCTGCCGAGTCGACTATCCGTCGATTGGTGGACAAATTCGAGTCAACCGGGTCAGTTAACAATCAGCCGGTTCCCGTGCGTCAACGTAACGCGAGATCTGCCGAGAATATCGCCGCTGTGCGCGACAGTGTCCTCGAAAACCCACGGCAGTCAATTCCGCGTCGCGCACAGGAACTCGGCCTTTCGCAGACGACAACTTGGCGAATTTTGCGTTGTGACTTGAGCCTGCACCCGTACAAGATCCAGCTGACCCAAGAGCTCAAGGTTAATGACCATAGACAGCGCCGTGTGTTCGCTGACTGAGCATTAGAGCAGTTGGAAGTTGACGCCGATTTTGGCAAAAAAATCATCTTCAGCGACGAGGCGCATTTTTGGATGAATGGCTATGTCAACAAACAAAATTGCCGTATTTGGGACGAGACCAATCCACACGAGGTTCACCAAGTGGCAATGCACCCGCAGAAAGTGACTGTTTGGTGCGGATTTTGGGCCGGAGGCGTGATTGGTCCGTATTTTTTCGAAAACGATAATGGTGTGGCCGTCACCGTCAATGGTGAGCGATACCGGTCGATGATAACCAACTTCTTTTGGCCTGAAATCGAGAATATGGATCTGGACAACATGTGGTTTCAACAGGACGGCGCTACGTGCCACACAGCACACGCTACGATGGAAGTTCTGCACGATCAAGCGCCCTTAATGGAAAACCCTATACTATACACCTGCGATATACCAGATCTAAAAAATAATACCATTGCAACATTAGCTGATGATATGGTCACTCATGTGGAAGCAGTGGAAAAGGCCCAAGAAGCCATTAATACGATCTCTAATTGGACAAGAAAATGGCGTATTAAACTAAATTAATCTAAATCAATTCACATAGATTTTACCAATAAAAGACCTCACTATCATCCGGTATACATAAACAGCCACGCTATACCATACGAGAATAACGCCAAATACTTAGGCATGACTCTAGTTGCAAAACTTCGCTGGAAGGCCTATGTAAAAAAGAAACGCGATGAATTGGAGATTCGCTACAAAAAAATGTACTGGCTCCTCGGAAAGCATTCAAAGATGTCAGTACATAACAAGCTACTTCTAAACAAGCAGGTCCTTATGCCAGTATGGACCTACGGTATTAAGCTCTGGGGCTGTACCAAACAAAGTAACATACAAATAATTCAAAGATTCCAAAATAAAGTACTCAGAAGCATTGTAAATGCACCATGGTACATAAAAAATGACGATCTACATCGGGACCTTAAAGTAGAATTTGTAGCTAGTGTTATTAAAAAATACGCCGAAGCTCATGAAAAGCGACTTCAACATCACGTTAACGTCGAGGCTATACAGCTTCTGGATAGTACAAACACATTAAGAAGACTAAAAAGGACTAAACCTTTTGAGTTAGCGTATTAGTGTTATGTCAGTATAGTGCAGTGATACATTAAAATTAAAATCAAGTAACTTCTCCTTAATAGAGACAAAAAGAAGTGTTGATGGACGCATTCTTATGTTTATATTCCTATTTAGCAATTTAAGTTATAGAAAAATTACTCATTAGTCTTTAGATTAGATTGTAATATACTGAAGTTCTTAATGTTTAGGAGCTTCAAACAATAAAAAAAAATAAAAAAAATTACATGATTAAACTCATATAAGATTTTATTATTGTGAATGTAGTTAAATCACTAGTTTGTTAAAATTGAATCTACTTTTATTGCATAAACATTAAAATTACAAGAACAGGAAATAATAATAATAATATTCTGGGACATTATTCACACAAGGCCATCTGATCCCAAACTAAGCAAAGCTTGTACCAGACAACATAATTATATATTACATATACTACTTTTTTTTTTAAATACCGCCATAATTTTTTATGTCCATCAAGAAAAAAATCACACAATATTCAGATGTTTGCTCAAATTATCTTAAAACAATATAGTCCCTGGCTTGATACTATCGGCTAAGAACTTTGCTCATGGTTTCTTAACAAATATAGTATATATTTTTATGCTCTTTGTGTAAAAATATAATGCTAAGCTAATCTATAAACAAACGTTGAAATTTGCAAAGAGTATAAGTAGTAACTACTGAACAACATATCCAATTAATACTTGAAACTGAGTATGTGTTTAATTTTATTTCTTCTATAAGCAATATGTATATTAGAAATTAAATGATACTTACTCCCTAATTGCTTTTATCCTTACAGCTAATTTTGCGTGACATAACACCCCATATTTGTGTCTTTTTGCCAATTCCATTCTTGGATTCAATTTCAAAGTTTGATCATAAAATTTCAATGATGTGTTAAATTCACCAATCACGGTATAAGCATTCGCAATTGAAAAATGACTCACATAATTCTTTGGATCGTGCTCTACAGCTGCATTAAGTACAACTATAGCATCATGTGTTTTACCACACCGATGTAAAACCATTCCAAGACTCCCGAGAGCTACATCTTTGAACACTCTGAAAGAAAAAAAAAGAAGTAAAATGAATTTATTGAACTAAAAATGACATGTAACATGGAACAAGAATTAATCATCTGTTTCAGTGTGTTCATTTAAAGGAAAATATATGATCATATAAATTAGAATAAAAAGATAGTAACTTTGTTTTAAGAAATGAATATTACAAATGATGCCCACACAGTGCATTGATGATGCAAAAAATGGTTTAGATTTCTTACAGTGCCAACGTCTAAGGTCAGTGGTACTGCCTTACAATCCAGTGGCCTATTAGTGAGTGCAACAAACTAATTTTAAATTAAAAAGAATTAAAACATACAATAACATTATGTATAAATAACTCAATTTTACCCCTTTCCCAATTCCTCACACTTATAGTATGTGTATGTTTACTTAAATATTGATAATAACATGTATATTTCTATTCATACTTATTACGCATTAAACATGGTAAAACATCAAGTTAAAAAACCCTTAAAGTCTTTTATTTATGATTTAGCCTAAATATGCTTAAATGTGAAGCGTAATGAACATTTTTATATTATTTACCTAGGAACATAATGCAAAGCTCGGCGAGAGCATTCTACAGCTTTTGTGGCACTGCCTCTTACCCTCCAATATAGAGATGCCATATGATAATGTAACCAAGAAGAACTATTAAGACGAAGCATCCCTGTCAGCCAGTGCCCATATTGATCAAGTGTCATGATAGGTGATATTAACTCTGGCAAAATAAATTCTGGATTGGCTGTTAAATTTACCCTGTACCTCAGACTCTAAAACATAAATGAAATGTTATCAGTAAATGTGTATTACTAATATATTATATTTATTTGGAAAAACTAAAATGAAAAAAAGATGAATATAAAATTTACATTTAATGTATGTTTTTAATTGTTATATGCATCAATTATATATTTAAGAAGAAAGGCAGCATATAAATAAAATACCAGCTTTGGTCGTACAAACTGTAAAGGTAACATTTTGTTACATCTAAAACTAGGAATTTTAAGAGATTATATTGTGAGTATGAGACTGAAAATTTACTTTATTACTTACCTCTAAGTGCTCAAAGGCAGACATACTAAATGGCAATGATGATATTCGTTTACAATCAGGTATATCGCTGTTTGGACCATAATAAGTATTGGGCAGCAAAAATTCATTCGGATGTATTTTATTAGAACCATCTTCTAGAAGAGCAGCAAACCAATCTATTACGTTAACATTACCAGCTTTAATACAATCATCATTTTGGGCTATCTGCTTTCCAACATCTGTATATTTTCGTACATTAGTCCAAAGCTTGTCAATCTCTATTTGTCTATTTATAAGATCGTTAAAAAGATCTGATATACTATCCCACCGTTTTTCTTGATTTAAAAATGCTAAAAGATCGTACGGACGGGCCATTTCAAATGGCGAGTCAAGCTGGAATATATAAAAAATATATATATAGTGACTACAGTAGAGATTTCGATCCAATTTTATAGTTAATAAGTTATTGAATATACAACTTTGTTCATATCACTTAAAACGGAAACTATTATCATACCCTCGGCTGTATTAAGCCACTTTCAGTAACCATCCAATGATTAGAGGCATGAATCTCGCAAAAACACAATACGCACGCAATAAATAAACAAGATAGCTTAGCAAACAACATAATTAAGTTTTTTTAAGTATAAGTTATTTGAAAAGTCCTTAACATTAATTTAAAAATAATATGATTTCTTTTTAATTTCAATGAAAACAAACAATAAAATTCCAATCGGTATATCGACGCATGACAAACTGAGGCAAATTTTGATTGTAGATTGTAGGTAATTGGTACTCTGCAGTTGGTAGTGAGCATGTTTGAAAATCTGACAGTGACAATGTATATCATATAGTTGCCTATATAATTATAATAATAAATGTTATATTTTTCTGAACCGATTATATAATTATTTATAAAAGTGTTTCGTTAATTTCACTCAAATGAGTAAAACTTTTTGAATAAGTAAAATTATTTTCTACTTTATTAGTGTTATAAGTCGGTCTCAGTGTCTGTTTTGTTAAAATAAAACATAAGTCCTAATAAATTTTTGACGTACAACGAGGTATACAACTATAAAAATATACTTTCAAGGAAAAAGTAGTATTAATGTTCTGAGCTTTTATTCACATTTTTGTTTCTGTTCTTATGTTATAGTTATATTATGAATTGGTGTAAAAGTAAAGCTCTGAATGCGCAAGTCCGAATAACTTCATTCTATCCACGCCTCTAGTAAAGACATTCGTTTTATCATTGTATTTCATAGAAAATCCAAAACCTTTGGCGCAAACAATGTAGGAATATTAGGAGGCTATTAAATAAATTTGTAATTTGTCAATAATGTGCTCCGCCTAACAAAATATATTTAAAGTGACAATGAATCAATCAAAAACATTAAATGTCGGTTAATTATTGTTGATTAATTATGAGACTGTTGGTTAAAATAGAGTGAGAAAGAAAATGGGAAATGACGCACAAGTAGAGATAACGACGAATTCAAATAATAGCTTAACTGACCGCACAAACGAAATAAATATAACGAACAGAACCGTTGCTATTTTAGACTACAAGGTGCATCTAATATTACGCGCTTAGTTAGCCATTTATGGACTAAAATAGAATTTTAATAAATATTTTATTTCTTCAGGGATTGCTTTGGTCATGCTCTCTAAGGAAAATATGTTTAACTGCCCTTTGGCTGCCACTAGGCGCTTTAATGTTTTGTTATGTGACAGCGTCAATATTTCAAGCAGATGATATACATGAAACACATTGTAGGGTAAGTTACACCACATAGCAGATTTTTTTGGAATATTTTCATTTTATCAACTTCATTAACAATATTTAACCTACAAATTGATTAAACATTTAAATTGAAACAACAACTGATGTAGACAATAAGTATGATTCATGATTTATTACATTCTTAGGTTTATAATGTAGTTCCATCAATAAGTGCAATTACGGGAATCAGCCCACAAAGATATATATGGAGAATTTGTATTGCATACCACCTTGGACCAAGACTGTTAATAGGTTCACTATATTATAACTACCATAAAGAACGGACTTCGTACATAACTGAAGAAAAGGTGAGTTTAACACATAAAGCTTAAGCGCTCTATATAGTACAGTTATTTATTTTGTTTTATATTTTAATTTTTTTTTCTTTCAGATGCGTAATTTAGCAACAAAATTAGGAGAGGCATGTTACTGGTTAAATTTAATTGAACTATTTGCTCTCACAGGTGTTACTTATGTTTCCAATAGAGAGAACTATTGTAAGATTATTATTTTTTTATTTAATATGTAAAAAAAACTATAGTTTATGAAATGAATATTAAATCATTTTACCTTTCAGTCATACACGAAAAAATTTTCATAGTATTCATGATAGCTACTTTGCTGCACATGCTGTGCCGCGCACGTGTGGGTTGCATAGGAAACGACTCCGTGGAACCAGTGCGCACTAATAAAATCGTATGGATATTGTTTTTTGTAGCCATAGTCGCTACACTTGGCCTGATATTTTTTTTTCTAAGTCACCGGTGGTTTTGTCGGCCGCTTGGTAAGACTTTTTTTCATTATTAGCTTAGAACCTACTTAATATATCATATGACAAATATACCTAGGTTGCAAGAACTTAATACGCTCATCTACTTAAGCCTTCTCAATGTCTGCTTATCCTTGTTTATATATATAACATGATTACTAGAGTAATTAATAAAAACTTCGTTTATATTTCAGCGTTTACATGGTTCTCCGTTTGCGAGTACATCCTCGCGACAGCAAATATGGCTTTTCACGCTGTTGTGGTTCGGGACCTTCCAGTACATGAACTACAAGTTATATGCCCCACTCATCACAAGACCAAGTAATTTATGAGTGATGTAGTAAGATAGAATTATAAAATAACGGCAAACGTATGTTCTTCAAAAAACTTTGAGTGTAAAATACGGGTTTCTTCTACCTGAATATTTTAACAGCTTAAAGTTCATGATTTTAAATTAGTTTATAATTAAAGCACTCGTGAGCTCAAGTTTTTTGATAGAAACTTCAAACTATAGAGTTTTATTCTCGTTAATGATAAGAAAAAGTACGTTATATTATGCTACTTATTACTAAAACGTTTTAGTAGAAATTATAAAATTTCAGTGCCTAAATAGTAGTTGGACTTATTTTATATAAAAACGAATACTACTCGAAAATCTATACTATTAGTACGAAATAGTTAAGCTATATTATTCGATAACTATTACACATAATACGCGCGATTTATGTCGGCCGGTCAGAATTTAGTCGCGAGTTCTGTGAAGATTCATTTTTAACGATTGTTGCGGCAGAGTTACGTGAAAGGCAATACAATGGTGATATTCCAATTTCGTTTATGTATTTTTAACAAAATATGCATATCTCGGAGTCTTCAGGCCAACTTATTGCGCGTATAGTATCTATTACAGAAGATACAATAAAATAAATAATTATTACATTACGAACTGTTAATTTGAGGTTAAGTTGAAATGAATAGGTATTAATTTTAAATATTTTTTATAAATCATATAAAAAACAATTGCTCTAGAACAAAACATCAGCTATTTTTTATGGAAAATGCATATAATATGTCACAGACCACAGTCTTTTCCTTTGTGGAAAACAATGGTATTTTTTAAATTATTTCGTTATTATCTTTTGTATAAATATTGCTATGTATCAAGTATATATACTGATAAAATTATGTTTCGTTAAAAAACCTATAAATACCAAGAAATAAAGATTATATATTTTTGCTCTTTAATATGTAATTGCGTATTTTTTTTTATATATGTTTATGAAATGTTCAACACTGCCTCGTTGACTGCCTCGTTGGTCTAGTGGCTAGATATAAGGCCACAGACCCGGTGGTCCTGGGTTCAATTCCCAGGTCGGGCCAATAAAAAGTTATTGGGTTTTTCTGTCAGAGCATTCTCATTAGCGGCCCGGAATATCTGGAGGACATCATTATTATTATTATTATAAAATGTTATGGAGCGTATATAATATTTATAAGCTTAATATTTTTAAATTATAGTCTAAAAAATATTAAAAGAAGATGACCTAATTTAAAATCCACGTTACATAATATACATCGTATGAAGTATTAATATAATATTATGTATTATTTGTAAGTTACTAAATTAATTTTAAAGTAAATTATACTTATGGAGTAGGTCAAAATGTAGCAAATGTATCGAGCGTAGGTATTTATTGTTATTATTAGATTATCTATAGTCTTTATATTATATAGTCTGTTGAATTTTAAACGTTTATTATATTTGTGTTTTATAAATAAAACTTTTTGAGGTATTATAATTTAATGAAAGATGCGTATATGTACCTACGTCAACATTCACAAAAGCGCAAAATTTTGTTTTTATATTTTATCTTAGTTTTTATGGTGCTGTAAGCGTAATTATTTTTACAGTATTTTGCAACTTGTAACAAGTTTATATTGCTTGTTTTCTTTTATATTTAGCTGTTATCTAATATATTGTTTTTTTTAAGTAGGCAATTGCTATAGGTTTTAACTTTTTGTCTTATATAGATTTATCCGTTTTAATTATCTACAGTATTGTCTTTATTTCAAAATATGTTTAGGAAATAACATTACATCTCAAACATATCCCTGTAAAAGTTTCGAGTAAATTTTAATTCTTATCTAACGATGGCAAACGAATTTTTAAAACATTACGCATTGTACTATTGAAGTTTGTTGAAGAAATAAATTGCTGTACATTTTATATTGTCTTTTAATTTACATTGTAGATACCAAATATTAAACATTGATTGCTGTTATATTTTACATTTTTTATAGTTAAAAATAATAATAATATCCTGGGACATTATTCACACACGGCCATCTGATCGCAAACTAAGCAGAGCCCGTACTATGGAAACCAAACAACTGATATACTACTTTACTTTTGTAAATATAAACATATATACATAATTACACCCAGTCTGTCTGTCCTGGGTGGGAATCGAACCCACGACCTGCGGCGCGAAAGGCAAGTAAAAGTTAAACCATTACTTAAAATTATTAAGTAAATATTATTATATTAAATCTTAGTTTTTCTATCAATTCAATACTGAAGGGGGTTCCAATTTACCAATAATACTAATGATAAAACAAAAGTTTACTTTAATTACTATAAGAAGTTCTGTACCTATATACATTGACAGTTATTTTTAGCTCGAGTAAGAAATGACATCTAGCGGTAAATTGTAGCTTCATAAGCTATGAACTAGATGGCGTTTGGTACCTTGACAGATCAAAATAGAGAACGCTCGTTTTTCTTCGTAACTACTCGTAATAAAGATGGCGGCGAACGGGAGCTACGCAGGTATAAATTTATATTTGTGTGTGTGTATACATGCACAAAATTTCACGTTTGACCACTCTAGTCACGCACACTGACACAGAAAACCGGGTGAGCGCGGGGCAAGGGGTGTAACATCCATGAAGTTGTGTCAGCATATGCGCAAACGAGGTGCGCATTCGTCGCGTGCGTTGTCGGGATTCTTTGTGCCATTCTTCGCATACCAATAAGAGTATATTCTTTAAATTCACTCTTAAATTGACATTTAATCAAAATTCGCCCCTACACTACATCTTCGAAGTTTGAAATAGGTGAGTAAAAATTATTTTACAGTGTTTTTCATACAATTAACTCAAGATTTTGGTGATTTTTATTCGGGAATGTCAACAATGCGATCGCGATCCTGCAATATTTTACATAGTTGTCGCGTTTGCTTCGCTTCTACTTCCGGTCGTTCGGGTGTCGGCATTTCGCGATGTAAACATTATCTAGTTTTAAGTTTTGGACGTTTATGAAAGCTATTAAGCATGAAGTGTGTTCAAGGTGTTTTTGTGTTGTTAAATTTTGCTCGAGTGTGCTTACTGAGATGGCGCAATTTTCGAAAGACGCGGTATGGTATCGTTCGCCCGTGATACACTTCAGTCGCGTTGGTGGCTGTATGCGATTTGACGTATTCCGCGCGCGGGGATGACACTTGTCAGCTTAATTTATGAAATGTCAAACGTTTTACATGTAATGCGCGAGTGAACGGTAAACAAATTAAAGAGTGTAATTGATATTTATGCAGTGATTTTTTTAAGGGTGAAATGGACTGTTATTACTCGAAATTTTATCCAAGGCGTGAGTATTTATCACTATTCAGCAATGATAAACAAACAAATTCCTTAAATATTTTTGTGAATTCCTAAGTCATGCCGCGTATTCTATTTGAACTTAAGTAACTTATAGTGAATGGGCAGGAGTTAAATAAATCCGCTTAAGTAATAAAATATTGCGTTAACTTTCAAATTAGTTAAAAAATGTTGCGGGTTGTATTTTTATTAAAAAAATATTTTTTTAAATAAAATATTTTTAAATAACTAGATAAATAAATTGAAGCGGGAAATATTATAGCTATTTCTTAATCCAGTATTAAAAAGACGATTATATATTTCTATACTATTTACGGCTTTTACGATTTTACGGTTTGAAATATTTAAATATATTAAAAATGATGCTTGCAAATTTTGTATGGCAAATTAAAATAAATTGAGTAGGGTATTTTTTAATATATTATATAATAGGATTGGTTTACGTATTTAAATTTTTACGTGTTTATTTTAAAAAAAACCGCATCATTTAATATTGTTAAAGATTACTTATTTACGTCCTACGTGTTCGTACGTACGTGTGCTTACTTGAGTAATATAGTAATATTGTTCGATATCATAATATATGGGCGTGTATCGTAATATATTTATAATTTTATATTTCGAAATATATTTATTAACTTAATTAAAATCTACCAATTCCATACATTTTCACTAAAATTAGTATGCAATTTTTGAAAAAGAATTCTTATTTTATGTTAAAATAAAAATAGGCGCGAAAACTTTTAAATCTTATTGTACTTATAGAATAAAATTTAAGATGCTTCGTATTAGATAATATAATATATTTTTCATTCATTTCGATAAATTATTCAAAAATAATAAATATTTACAAAAATGAAGGCTTAAGACGATTAAAACAGAGTTTAATGTTAGTGAAGTGCGTCGCTAACATCACTAGTTTTTGGTTCTTCACTTTCGTATCCGTCGGTCTCCCGAACGGGTGCCAAGAGTTATTTTGGTGAGAACGCTTGATGTTTTTATTGCGCGTCGCGACGGAGCGACAAGCAATAAGACGTGTAAACTGCTGACACTTCGAGCCCTCACGCGGCGTCGCACCTAATGGCCGATCTAGCACGATTTATCACGTCCCTGTCGCAGGAATATTGAATTCACACGAATTTATTTTTCTATTCTATATATTTTATTTAAATCTTTATTTCATATAAAATATATATCATTCTTATTGACAAAATGTATAGGAAAGCAATCTGTGTTGAGAAACCTGTATGTTCCCGTGTTATATTTTATATAATGATGATATTTTACGTAGTAAAGTTTCCTAATATAATATATAACGTACGGAACATAATGGCTGAAAGTTAAATGTTTGTCTATGGGAAATTATTATTAAACAAAAGTAATATAATATTTAATGCACTAAACACTAACGTACTCGCATTGAGTCATTCTTTGTTATCCAAAAACAGTACATTTAGTTTAGCACAAATAGCGTGTAATACAAGTTAAATAGATAAAGGTTCTGATGTAGTAAATATGCCCACCGTGTGAGGTTACGCTACCTGCTCATATTGACCTGTGAGAGTCCCCTAATCCCCAAACAAACTCGCCGGCCACGAATCAAAGCCATTACTTGTCACGCATTACGAGGTGCCTAATAATAGCTTATTGGATATTCCGAATTGTCTAATTCAAAATTGGAATAGTCACTATGTTAAATGGTCTTTGCATTAAATTAAACTGAATAATTAAAAAAAAACTCGGTTAAGCTCGAGTACGCTTTTTTGCTTTCAAGTTAGGATATACGATATTTATCATTGTGACAAATCAACGTGCTTATGATGTTTGATGTGCATACATAAAACGTTAACCAAGACTACGCGTTGAAAAAATATTCTGCTCTAGCTGGAGATATGATTGTGACGACTATCCAGTAGCCTCGCTCTATTCTCGGACTCCTATTTGTAGATTACTATCGCATGGAACCCTCGTCACTGTCATTGCAAAATAACCCGTAAAATAACGTAAGTAGAGTATACATTTAGTTAACCTTTATGTGTTGTATAAGATGAATTTATTACAGGAGATATAAGCGAAAGGACCCACTCCTTTACCTCTTATTTATCTTAATTTTACTCATCAAAGAAATGACAATTTTGGATTATTGTTATACAGAATCGGTGTCATATAAAACTAATTACGACATATCAACGAAACGCTTACATTTGTACTTTATGTTGAACATACGTACGTGACTGCTTAAATAAAATAAATTGCGATTGAGCCAAAACTGATCTGGTAGGTATTATCTGTAGGTATACATAAAAAAGTGAATTTTAAACAATACAATATCCCCGTCATCATTTTTATGAAATAGATAACTTTAGTAATAGGTATTTTATATAATGTGATAGGTATCCACCATCGTTCATTGGCGCTGTAAGAAATATTAAGCATTGCTTTTATCGTCAATCCGCCACCAATCTTGGGAACTAAGATCCCTTGTGCCAGTAATTACACTATAATTGATAGTAAGTATTGCTGTTTGGCGGTAGAATACCTAATGTGTGGGTTCCTACCTAAAATTACTTATCCAGATCCCAAGCTCGATGTCAAATTTCTTTACGAACGGTTTAATAGTTTAATCGTGATGGAACATACAAACATACCTGATAAAATCGAATTATAACGTTACTTTTTTTAGATCAGGTATTATACAATTAAGTATAAATGTTTATATGGAAATTCTTCAAATGTATAACAAAATGTAAAGCCAATGAAAATAGCTTACAGTGTATAACATATTTCAGTTCAATAAAGTTGTCGAACGTATCCCGTAAAGGCGAAATTAGACGAGTTCTGCAATAATTTTCACGATTGAACTCGCGTATTGCAGGTAGCATTCGATATGAAGCTTACTTTGAGTTCACTTGTTAAACTATCGTTGTAGTTGGAATTGTTCCCGCGCAGCTCCCTCTGTGCCGCTCTTGGCGATTTAATTAAACTTGTTATTTGTGCGTTTTATTTCACAATTGGGTCCGAGCTCGCTTTGATTGTCCGATGGCTCGTGAGAGTACGTAACCTTTTGTCTTGGACGCTCCTAGTTTAAAAATAACTAGCTTTGTATAAAAAAGCCGCCCTATTTTATTAACTTTGTGCTTATTTTATGAAAAACTAGACACCCGTCCCGACTTGTTGCCAAAGGAAGCGCTCGTGCTGATAAATTTTTTTCCTGACTACGTTGACATAATACGATACACCTAATACAATAGCAACGTGTTGTATATAGCTAGTCAGCTATATATAACAACTAAATAGTTTAAGGGAGGATGGGGCTTTGGTGCTAAATAAAAGTAGCGTATGTCTGTCTTTGAGGTTCAATCTTGCTACATACCAAATTTCATCAAAATCGGTTCAGTGGTTCGGCCGTGAAAACGTAACATACAAACAGTTGCATTTATAACATTTTTACATATCTGTCCTATGTTAATATGACTACCTCGTGTTCAACTCCCAGGTCGGGCCAATAAATAGTTATTGGGTTTTTCTGTCAGAAAATTCTCAGTAGCATCCCGGAGTCTGGAAGTTGGAAGTGTGTACACTCCCGTGCCTCGGAAAGCACGTTAAGCCGTTGGTCCTGCGCCTGAACTCTTTCCGGTCGTGTCGGATTGCCGTCCCATCTGATTATGAGAGCTAAGGAAAAGAGAGTGCACCTGTGTTTGCGCCAAGCTTGTACGCACTATAATATCTCCTGCGCAGTTAGCTAATCTTTCTTGTGATTGGGCGCCGTGGCCGAAATCGGTCTAGAGGACCTTACTTATATCTTTCCTGTAACTATAATCTATCACAAATAAAGGCTTCGTACGAATCTAAAACAATAAAAACCTCAACCGATATAATAGTGGTATATATTTTTTTAAATTAAATACACTATGTTTTAATAGCAGTATTTACTTGATAGTGTGGAATTTCTTCCGCTTACTATTAAAATATTTACATTAACATTAAACTTCATAACAATGCAACTTTGAATGTTATTGCAGACATAAAAATATAACATTTTTTACGGCAAAATGGTTTCATAAAGGTTTTCTGTTTTAATTTAAAAATGGTATTAATAATAATACCAAAGAAACAAAAATTACATAAAAATAATATTTTTATAGTGTTTATGTTGTGTGTATTTCGTTATTTTGTGTAATTAACTTTTATTGTAATTCTTTTATTTTATTTTAATACCAACAAGATTTGTTAAATATCCAGTAAAAGAACAATAATAAATAAATTAAAGTATATTACTTATTTTTATATGTAATTTACAATTAGTTTTACTTAATTGTAAACGATACCATTCACAATCACTTATAACAAATGTGTGATGGTTTCACCGATTAGAATAAAAGCTAGTAAACTGGCTCAGGGCAAGGTTGCATTGTAACTGTCTATCTTTGCAGTCAAATATTATATACATTTGTAAGCTTAAATCAAAAGATTATACATATTTGTAACAGATAATATATTTACATTTAATTGTATTTATTTAATCTGTGAACAAGTGCAACATAAAAGCTTTGAATATTTGAATAAAGAATAATTTGATTTCAAATTAAGAACTTCGAAAATAAGTAAATTAGATTCATAATGACGTCGAAATAGTACTTTGAATTGTGGTCACAGTCAATGCCATGGGTAGCAAATACCAAGCTATATAGGTATTTAATAATAGTTAATGCATCGTAATTATCGAGATACTAAATTTGAATATCCTGCGGTGAATTACAAAGGACAGGCCATAATATTGATTATCAGGTCCCGTTAATTTGATCCCCTAATCTGAAGCTCACTTCGAAGTATTTAATTAAATAAAAAAAGCCATCACATCTCCCGCCTTTGGCAGAAAAAAAAACATTGTTAGAAATTTGTAATCTAAACCTTTCTCGATTATTAAAACCTATTTACATAATCTTACTTATATCATTTTATATATTCACGTGTACATAAATACAAAAAAGGATATTATTGTTTTTTATGTACAATTGCGCTAATTAATAATATTTTATTCTAACTACAAGACTTTATTTAAATTATTCAATTTATTTCAAATGTTACATAATATATTATTATAATTCAAATTTTTTGGGCGTTCAACCAAAGCTCCGTTGAGTTTTAGACAGTTCTTAGTCTGTAAAGATTAATGTTGCAACGCTTTTGGGTTGCTAGAGCGAAGCGGCGCGGCTGTCGCACGATAAATTAAACGCAACTCATAATAGGAGAGGTACCTATATTAAATCCTATTATCTCGCTCTAATGATAGAGAAAATCCTTAGAAAGACAAGGATATAGTTAATGGCGTCATGACGGGACCGCTTTTTTGTTATTCCACTACAAGTCTAACGGTTAGCCGTAACTAAGTTACTTTAACGACGGCAATAGTGAAGACCATTTTATATTCCTTGAAAAAATATTAGACTGAACAAAGTCTATCGTAAGACGACCGAAATGAAACATAATAAAACTATTTTTAAGTATATATTAATAATGTATTATTTAAATTAAACGTAACGATGTAGAAACGTTAAACTAACATTAAAAGAATTATTTCTTGATTATTTAGGTTAAGTATAATATGTAGCAACAAGTATGCGAGCGAAGCGATCTGACCAGATTACTCGGCCGGCCCTGGCGTACCTATCTGCAATCGGTAAATGGTTACTTTAAGTCTCGATATGCGAAGTATTCCCCATGGAATGTCACCGTCAATGCACCGTACTTATATGTGCTCGGGCGGACTGAATTTTTTCTTATCGCCGTTGCATTTTCTGCAAGTTTTCAATGTGAGCGACATGAACGCGCGACTTCGAAGCGATCTCTAGTCGACTCGTTCGCCTGTTTTATGTTTCAACGAAGAACACACCCATATCACCGAAATATTAATAATATAACATATACTATTAATTAACTAACAATATATCTATATGTTTTTGGATTAACATTTTGGATTGTAACAATTATAATATATGTAATAAGGCTATTTTTTATAAAATAGCCTTATTAGGCATTAGTTCTTTTTTAAGTTGAATGTAAAGTTGAAAGTAAGAATGTCGTTTTATATATTTTAATATAAAAACATATAAAATTATACGATTACCACACACGATTAGCCACATTTTTTCATTATCCTCTAATTTTCTCCGGGTGTGGATATTAAGCCGGCAGTAATAACCCAGCCGGCTCCCGCCATCCATCACGAGCGCTGCAATCGTTCCGCTGTCAGTTCTATTCCGGGGCGCTACGTTTTCGCTAATGATTCCCTGCTGCCGTCAGATCATGCGACATTTACAAAAGCCGATTGCGCCTCCGCCTCGCATGTGAAAATCCTCGATACTACCAGAGTGATCTTAAATTTACCTCGTTTCAACAAACATTTGATGTTCATTCGAGCGTCGCTAGATACTCCCAAAGCGGTGCAAGTTAAACGTGCACAACTGCATCGCATCCTCACTGTTTATGAGTTTTATACAAACAAAAGTACATGCCGGATCGCGTTCCACGTGAGAGAGTTTATAATTTATTTGCTCGCAGTTTTCTGGCGACGATTTTCCCACAGGGGCGGTGTCTCAAACGAGCCGCGCCCGCCCTTTATGTGGTTTTTTGTAGCGACACAAAATACCCCGGTGGAAAACATTCAGTGATAACTGGTAACAATCGCTGCCGCCCGGATGCCCCTGCCATTCCACGCATACCTCGCATTGGACCTCGGCTGTTGCTTTTTCATCTAGCACCGTATCACTGACCGAAAGATGTGACTCGTGACCGGACAACTAATGAACGATGATTAATTTATTTTATACGTTAGGATATTTAAACTCGACATATTTCCTGAGATAAAAATCTGACAGACGCAGTCGGTAAACTAGAAAATTAAATTCCTGTATGCAGTTCGTACTTGTTAGGATTCATAAGTATAGTTTTCTTTTAAAGTATTTTGTAATAAATAGTATAGATTTTATGTATAAAGTGGTTGAATCTATAAGTTGTTAAAAGCTTTACGCTTACGCTAGTCTCTACAGACAAGAAATTGAGTAACTGAACACTAACAAACTGGTTTTCGTACACGTAATTTTGATTCAGCAATGTTTGAACTTAGATATAATCGACATTACTCTGAAATACTATCAAGTATAAATACTAAATGTATTGAATATACAGGGTTAACGACCCAGCAACCTCGCAGGACTAGATAGCTAACACCATAAGCAACAACTTTTGTTCTACGACTTTTGATGATTTGTTAGATTTTATTTTCAAACAAAAATATGTATTAATTTAATTTCCCGCTTGGACGTTTATAAATCTACGCGCATAGCAAAGATCGACGTGTCGCGTCATCCTTCGCATCGCGAATGAAATATAGACCTACAAATGTCACAACAGTACGACAAAAACTTATAAAATCATTAATTTTTCATGTATTGAGTTATGTCCGAAGTCGTAGAACAAAAGCTGTTGCTTATGGTGTTAGCTATCCAATCCTGCGAAGTTGCTGGTGTGTTACAAATAACCCTGTATATACAATTAATACAATGTTTATTGTTGATCAACATAGACTAATTTATTTTTAATATTATTACACTGCTGCACAAAAATTGACTTTGTCAGTGTGTGATTTTTATAGACAACTTGAAAAAATCACATTCTTGTAATAAACCCTTAATAGCTCAACGTAAATAGGTCGCTCAGTAAAAGACGCAGGTTCAATTCCACACAATGGACCACACAATTTCTTGAAAAAAAAAGAGTAGTAAAAGTAATATTTTAAATACGTTATTTTGTGAATGGAAAAAAAAATGCCAGAGTTCCCTTTATAAAATCCGCATGATTACTTAGCAACAAAGAAATTACTTTAACTACGTAACGCAAACGACAAATTTCATAGAAACGGAACATTTTCATGCTTCGCTCCAGTACAAGTAGCGTTTTTATTAACGTCCCATTGTTTCCTAATCACCGCTCTAGATTTGATATAGTGATAAGTCACCGCTAAAAGCATAATGTTAAGTAAAACGGAGCGTTGCTGCCGTTTTGGACCGAAAACCAAAAAGCCGCTCCAATAGATCTAAATCCAGATTACGGGTATCTCTCACTTTGATCGGCATTTGAATGATATTGCTCTCTAATATTTAAAGAGAACAAGAGTCGACTTTTCAACTCGTAAACTTTGTTAAGTGACGTGTAGTAAATACTTAACCGCCTAATGAAGCCTTAATTAAAATTTCTCATAAATACCTTCAAAAAAATTAAGAATATCGCCGATCGGTATGGCATTTTCTAAGTTAAATATTTTCTATGAAGTATGCGCTAAGTAGTTCCTAATAATTTAGGCTTTATTACTGGTATTAAATGGAAGCGTTCTAAATAATATATCGATTTTACGTGCAAGTGAGAGCTTGTTATTACATAGTTATTACGCCATCGCAAGCTGAAATTAATATCCCTGATCTGGTCTATAGGCTGTTGAATCGAGATATAAAGCTGACTATGTGATGTTATGGATTAAGTTCATGTTAGCAATGCAATAACATTACATATTCCAATTAAACTTTATTAATATTAGGCAAATCTGTTTTAATACAAGAATCATTTAAGATGTATTCTTATTAATTTGGCTTCTTCAAATTCTGTTCAGAATTAAAAAGCTTTAAGTTAATGATATTGTTTATTATATTTTAGTCTAAAGATTTAAATAATCCTCCGTTCATTGTTTCACTGCGAGTGACAAATATCGACGAAACGGTGACAATAATTTTTTTCTTTGTATGTTTTCAACCATTCATAATATTAATACGTTTGACGAACAAATCTCGCGAGATGTATCACTGTTCTAGTTAACTGACAATAAATCGTATGTTTAACGTCTCGGTGAATTGTGTATATAATTAACAATAATACAAGTATACACGATTTCCAAACTGAGCGACGCAACGCAGATCGTTTGTCACGAAGTAAATTGCTATTTATTAGGATTATCACTAGAACAAACTATTTCGCTTTGTTAGTGTATATATTGAATGTACACGTATTTATTAACGCAATCATTTTGAACGTCTTTGCTCGAAAACGGTATTGAGTTAACAATTATAAAAAATAAGTAGCGGAAAATTCCTTTTCCAGTCCTCTCGCTGGTGCATTGTTCTGAACGCAAACAGTACAGCTCATAAATAAGCCATAGCTATTTAGCTAACAATCGAGCACCGATGGGCATTTGGTCAGATTCCGAGGCAGGCAGCCGTGGAAGCCACGTGTGCTCGCCTCCGCATGCCTCGGCCTGAATATGCAACCCTTGCTTGAATTTGCCCCTATGCCGAATATTCCCTGCACATCGGACAATGTGAGCGCATAATTCAATGCCGAAATGAAATGTCGCGTCGCTTGTCGATTATTGCTTCGTTGTCGACGACATTAACTGATAATAATAGCTGTCAATCGTTGGTTTTGATTGAACTTATATTTCATAATATGTAGCTATTATTTTTAAGTATTATATTATATTATACAAGTTGTTTTTTGGCATTTTTTTTAAATTCGAGTTTCGAAAATTGTCTATTTAGGTCACTGACCAATTAAGGTACTATGGAAAGTAATAATTAGTACTAAGTATGGCTTAATTTCGCAATTTTTAAAAGTAAACAAATGTAAACCAAGGACGTAAGTTTTGCGAAATTTTAATTTTAATTTATATGATTTTATTTTTGTATAGCTTTTTATTTTATGTTTTGTTCGTTATAGGTAAGTGACAAATGGAAAATTTACTGCGGTGATCGTTTCACTCATGATGCATCCAGCGGGGTACTACGCGAATCTCGGTAAGCTAAGATATGATATTCAAATTGATCATATCATATATATATTTGATTACCATTTTTTTTTAATTTTTTTATGCACATTCATTAATTTATAAATAACAATTGCGTTTATCTACAGATTCTCAACCAATTTTGTTAAAAAAAAATTGAAGTAAGAAAAACATTTTCCAAAAATCAACAACATCAAATTTCAACAACTGTACGAGTACTAGTATTTATCACGTTAAATAAAAATATATCAATATATAAGGAAGATATAACAAAAATATTGTTTAGGTATTAATACACTTTAGTTACATACACTCGCGGTTAGTTTCTACAAACAGTTGCTTTACTTACTAACAACATTAGTCGTCAAAAAAAGCGAATTCAACTTCCTCATTTGTAGTTGGCTAATAATTTTAATTACGAATATAAAATATTACGGATATCGTAAAAGAAAAACACTGTTTACACTTTTTAAGTGTTTAACAATTATCATTTGATTCATTATCGCTTTGATTATATTTATCTAATGGATTAAAAGTATATAAATGTTCCATTCTCTGTATTCACTGATCATAGTTTTTGAGTAACTTACTTATATAAATTACTAAGCTTAATAAAATATATAGTTTTAAAAAATATTTGGAAAATTCTAGATTCTTTATCTGTATGTAAATGAATAATTTATCTCAGTAGCAGCCTATCCCACAGATTGTCCCACTGCTGGGCTAAGGCCTCCTCTCCACTATTTGAGGAAAAGGTTTTGGAGCTTATTCCACCACGCTGATCCAATGGAATACACATGTGACAGAAGTTCAGTGAAATTTGCCACCTGCACGATGTTTTCCTTCAACGTCAAGCACGAGATGAATTATTATAAATCACAAATTAAATTAAGCACATGAGAATTCAGTGGTGTTTGCCCGGCTTTGAACTCACGATCATCGTTAAGATTCACGCGTTCTTACCACTGGGCCATCTCGGCTTTTTATTTATCTGCTTAAGATAATTCTAGGATGCTCCTTATAATTGCATACTTAAATAAAATAAGTAAGTGGGTTATTTTTGAATATTAAATATGTCAAGTAAGCAATTACACTACCAAAACTGCTTTTACTTCGGGTACAATAAAACTTTAATGTCTTTGTGATCTTTACAATGTCCTTTTCGTTCTTTTGTATATTATAATCATTAAAACTACCAGTCCTTATTGAAAAAATACTTAATTTAATAATAACTTGCCGTTTCTCTCGTCTCTGTCCGCATTTAATATATTTTCCCATAATTTAGATACATACTTTATTTATTATATATACATATATATATATAAAGTCAATTTTCGTTACGAAAGGAAAGAGTTACTTTCGCTTTTTTAATATACTTATGTATAGATTTATATTGTATTACAAAACACTACCCGTGCAGTATAAACTTGGATATGTATATATATATATACATATCCAAGTTTATACTGCATATATTATACTATATATCACAAAAGTATTTATCTAAAGGTTTGATATGTCAAAATGATTATACTAACATAGAAGATACTAAAAATAGATTGAAACGGTGTTTCCTGACTGGTGACATAACTTCTGTAATAAAATAATTGTCATAATTAAATGTTTTATATATTTTACATGTGAATACATTATATAATGATGTTAATACAATTAAAATACGTTTCTCAAACAGCGAAATTAGCGCTTTTAGTTGCAACCAGATCTAATCGTGTGATCTCTTTTAACAAAGCAGGCAGTATTGAGAAATTAGATAAATTATTTAAAAACGAGCTTTTGTTACGTCCGTCTACAATAATGAAGTTATAACTAGCTCGTATTGTCACCATTGTTTGCAAAATTTTAGCTTAATCTGTTCGTCTGAAATGATTTAAAATTCAGTTGCAAGTTACTCATACAACAAGATAACGTTAAATAAAAGCTTATAAAAAAACAAATATTTGAGTTTTTGAAGATATTTTTAATAACGCTAAATAACAGCTTCGTCCCAATTGTATTGTCTATTAGAAGTTCCAAAAAACGGTAATTAGTTGCTTCATGTTGTTACTCATCTATTACGGCCATTATCTCGCTTAATTATAATTCCTGTCCAATTCTTATCGCTGCCTATCTTTTCTGCGAAATTAATGATAACAAATTGTGACGTCACAATTTTTTGGTAACATAAAATAATATTTAACATGATTCTCATGTGATTTCCTTAATATTTTACATTCCATGTTGGTTTTAATATCGTTTGGTTATTGTTGTACACTTTATTCATTTTTAATTCAGAAATTAACATTAACTTCGAAATAATATTTAAAAAATATACGTTTGTATAACTTAACACACTTTATGGTTCACTTGTTAAATTATGTTCAAATAAAATATTTACCGAAGTAATTGGCCAACGGCAGTTATGATAATAATTAAAAGAAACTGCCTACAGCAATTATAGATGCTTAACTTTTAAATTAAATTGACATAAACGGCACATGACATCTTGCTGCATCTATCTGTCTGTCTGAATGCGATAATCTCAAAAATCTTTTCCTCAAAGAGAGATAGATACATTAGCTCAGCCGTGGGCCGCTTACAGCCTGTTACTACATTAAGGAATCTATTTAACTATATAATAAAAAAAACCTATCTAAACTCACTTGTTTTGATGATTATTTTTACATCGTACATTGATAAGATTGGCGATGGGATATGGGAATCAAGTTCACGATTAAATTTTGATAAGACAACGCATGCGTTATGTAACTTATCGCATTAAGATAAACGTTTTTAACCAAACATGATGTACGTTGACGCCGCGTAGAGCTGTTTTAAATAAATTACTTGTTTTTCAATGTTATTATCTTTGGATCGATTTAACGTAAAAAAACAAAATAAGTACATATTATTGTATTTATTGTTTCCCATTTAACGAAACGTTATGCTGTCACCAGTTCTGAATGTAGATAATATTAAGGAAATACCTGCAATCCTTACTAATATTAAAAATGCGAAAGTGTGTTTGTTTTTTTAAGCTTTCACATCATAAATATTCAACAGATTATCATGAAATTTTTCATACACGTTGTCAGAGGTACCCTCCCCTTCATACGCAAGCTAGGCCGCGGGCCGAAACTAGTAGTCATAAGTTACAATCAAGAGGTTATTAGGATCGATTTATACATCAAAGAGTGCCTTGATGTTCGTTTGCCTTTTTACTTGATGTTCGTTTGCCTTTTTAAATAATAAAAAAAGGTTCATTAGTCTGTCTTTTTACATTCGAAGAAGAATTTTCTCATTGGTGCCAAATACATACTCCTTACAATATAACACAGTAAAAATAAAAATGAAACAACGTGTGATTTATATTTCATATTATCAAATGTTGTCAGTTTCATATTACGTCCATTAATTACGTTACAGACGTTATCTATTAATCATGTAAATAAGGTTGTGCTTCACTCACATACATTTACGTCGGTACGTTTGTAATTCTGAAATTAGTTAGATTATAATCGCTCTTTATTACTCGCTAATAGAATTAAGTGGCAGTAAAAGTATTATTTATAATCCGATATGGCACAGCGGATATACTGTATAGCTCTTAAATCAAAATCCTGCGTCCAAATCGTCTCGCTGTGAAAGAGACCAACGTGATGTGCATAAAGTTCTATTAGATTTATATACATACAGACGGTGATGAGCAACCGGTGGATAAGTTTCAAACCTCTTTAAGTGATAAGGCTATTGCCCAACACTGACATTTAAGGGATTTTAAACTGTAATAAAACAAAATGGTAAATATGTGTATTCGTGTGTATTTGTGTTTATGCTGGTATCGGCATGATTTTAATCGGAGATACGTATTATCATTTTATACCAATGTTTTTATTCCACGTACTAGATTAGTGATAATAAAGCAATATTAAACATACGATAAAGTTTCAGCTGTTAACAGAAACGTTATTTCGTTCGACCGGATTAATATTTTATCGGCGCGCCATTATTAAGTTCAATACAATTGTCTGTTCCTAAGATACTTCTGATTTGATACCGTGAGAACTTCATGGTATGTTCTGATCGATGCTAACGTCAGATTTGATCGTTAAACTAAACTGGTATTTATTTTTAGATGACCATTAAAATCGAATGTCTGAACAAAGTATGTTCGCTGCCTTTTTATGTTCGATAGAACGATATATTTAATTGAATATCGATATTTGTATATAATCGATTCCACAAACTTAGCTTCACTGGCCTAACGTTATACGGAGCTTAGGTTATGTATGCTGTATCTGATTCCTTACTAGTTACTAACCATTAAGAAAATAGGAAATCAGTCATGTATTAATAAATTGCAATAACATTGCCCTCAATGAAAATTTGTTTTCTTTTATCATTTGAAATTACTTTCAAAATATACAAGAGATATATTACTTAGCTTATGTTTCTGAAACGTTGATCAAAGTCAGGTTAACTTTAGTTTCAATCTAAACGCTCATTGGTCGCCTATTGCGTCATTAGCTGTTATCGGCCAATGATCATTCGGATTCGAGCCAAATTTTACCAAACTAATGTTCTTTATAACATAATATATTTTTTATTACGAATAAAGGCTCAATTATTAGCATATATTTTTGTCGCTTCTGTTTTTTTCCAAATCGGTTGAGCACCGACTCGTATAAAGTAAGAAATTCTTGCTCCTTTAAAGTAAGACAAATCGTCAGCGATTCGATACCATTACTTGGGGTTAATTGGTTTTCGGGATGTTTATAGTAATCGATTGATTGGCCAATTAAATACCTTCAGCGATTTCTATATCTGCTTCCAGTACAAATTCGTTGGAAATCGTTTTTGTTTAACTGCGATGTAAGAACTATGTAAGACAAGAGACTCATTTTAGGGTTTTGCCATTGGATGCAAAATATATCAAAGTTCCAAAACAGGATGGTCTGTAATGACACGGTGGGAAGAACATATGAAAAAAAATGTCAGTCAGAAAGATATGCCTTGTAGGAATTTCGTAGAAAGATTGTTTGGAACGATACCGATTGTCTTGTATGTATAATATGTTAAAATATCTGTTTAGAAAAAAACCTCTTAGTAAAAATTTAAATAACAAATATCGTGTATCCAAAGTCGTTAAAGCTTAATTATTTTTGGCTTTTGTCATGGTAACATCCAACGCGAATTATTTTTTAGTAACATGTTTTTGTAATAAATAGAATTTATTGGTTTTTACTAATTGGCACATTGATAGTAATTAAAGAGTTGTAATGTTTTTTTATACATTGCCATTGTATGCCCGATGTTGACATTTTTATTTACTATTTTAATATAAATTTAACATGATGTTAATGTTTACTTAGAACACATGAAATAAATGAATTTGATTTGTTAGTTTGTATGGCTATCGAAAAATATTTGCATTTGCATTAATTATCCTAAATATTAGAAATAAGTACGAACTTAAAAAAAACTGTTTTCACGGAAGCTCAAAGATAAATAAGATTCTTGTAAAGCGCGCTCGAGTATTGTTCATCTCACACTGACCTCGGCTTCTTTTACGAACGTTAATAATAAAGAGTCGGGAAGTACAACGGATGCAGTGAGTGCAGCATGCGAGCCACGACTTCGGACGCCTCTATCGGCCCCGACGTGACATAACACCGCTCGCCCCGCCCACGCGCTCTCGCTCACGCGCCTCTAGTGCGAGAGGGACGACAGCATTCCCTCCGCCGAAGCCTCCACACCGTACTGATTCCAAGAAAAGCCAACTGTTATTATCTGACGAGGATTGTTCTCGACCTCTCGTCGTTCGCCTCGGTCTCATGAATGAATCGCGGCGCCCGCAGGTGCGCACCCTCCAGCGCTAAATTTCGGCAACGATTATCCACTTCTAAATTCAGGGTAATTTTCAGCACGCAACTGTATAATTTTCGGTGGCCGATCGCTTCGTTTTTGGCTAATTTCAATCAGACAGGAAGTCGATGGTAGGATCATTGAGCCAATTAGATTAGCATATACGTGTTATGTTCTCCCGTGTAGATGAGCACGGCTCACGTGCCCATCACGAACGACCAGACATCAATCACAATTCTGCTGGCACTCGCACTCGCGATAATTTGAGCGTGCATATAAAAAGATTCATTGCGCTTTGCCAATGATTGAATAATCAATTACAATTTAAACAAATAAAAATAATGCATCAGATTATATTGATTAAGTTCGAGATCAAAATACAAACTTTATTGACATAAACAAACACACCGCATGCAAACTCCAACGGTAATAACATTTAATAAAACAACCAATATATTTTAAAGATGAAAATAGCAGTATTCATTCGCTTTAAGTAAATATCCCAAATGATTCAATTCATTTTATTTTGAGAAAAATACTCGTCGTTATAAAATATACGTAATTAATTAGAATATATGAAACATAAATTAGCATCAATTGTTTTTGGAAACGTGACAGCGAATTCATATTGCAGGAAGCTTAGCGTCTTGGCACGGAACCCCGCGGCAATATTTACGAGTATACATTAAATTTGTGTATCACTTTAAACGTGATATTTAATATCATGTACTTCGATGATTCACTGTATAGATTTGAAACCAACAAAGTTATCAACTCTAGAATCTTCTTCGAGTTATTTTAATGGCATTCGAATTGCAACTTTAACCTTTGTGTCGTCGGTCGGAACGACCCTTGACCGAGACATTAGCTTAAAATAATTTAGATGATACCCGTATGTTTTTTTTTTCACCGTACACAAATTTGGTTCTATAGATAAATTGTTTTATATCTAAAGTAACATCCTGTAAATGTCCCACTGCTGGGCAAATGCCATCCGAGAAAAAACCTTTTGAGCTTATTCAATCTCGCTGTTCCAATGCGGGTTTTATGTGGCAATATTTCAGCGCCCGCAATGTATTTACCATAATATCCAAAACAAACAATAACGTGATAAAATCATGCAAGCATAATATTTACTATTCGCCGTATTCAAACATAGAACATAAAAGAAATCGCTATCCGTTAAAACGAATGTTATCATCTGATAAGAAATTAATAACGATTTAAACGCGATCGATAAGGGGAGAAAGCAATGTGATCTTAAATGGTCCACGCTGTTCGCTTCCCTCTGTCTATGGAGTTAAGGTTGATGGAGTTGATCCAACAGACGTAGTTAAACCGGTTGTCCAAGCATTGTCGTAACAGTAGCCTTAACGATAGTTGCCTTACAATAAAATTATGCCTTGTTCTGTCATTATTTCTAAACCGGGCACGTCTATCGTGTTTAAGTGGGGTTTGTTTAAGCTATATTTTAGTTAGACAACATTTATTTAAGCTTAACTTTTAAATTTGATAATAAAGTATGCAATACGAACCTCGGTGACTTTTTGTAATGCTATGATGATTGATAAATTATTGTAATTTTTCTTTTTATGTGATTGTGAAAGATTAAATAAATTTTAAAAAAAGTTATTTATCGTATGTATGAGGCCTTTAAATGAAATTTTTCGTATTAAATTTCTGTATAATGTTTGCTTTATATTTATATAAAAAGTATATTACTATTTATTATTGACGGTTCGTCAGTCGTCGGTCGTTGGCGTGGTTGGTAGATACCTGCCTTTCACGCCGCAGGTCGTGGGTTCGATTCCCAACCCGGACAGACATTTGTCTGCATGAGCATGTCTGTTTGTCCTAAGTCTGGGTGTAATTATCTATATAAGTGTGTATTTACAAAAGAAAAGTAGTATATGTATTATATCAGTTGTCTGGTTTCCATAATACGAGCTCTGCTTAGTTTGGGATCAGATGACCCAGTGTGAATAATGTCCCAGGATATTATTATTATTAATGATAAACTTTCACGTTTTAAGATTGAATGCATTTAACTAATTGCGTTATCATTAAAATACTGTTCGTATAATATTAAGATTTAATAATGACCACGTGATACGAGACCGCGAGCGAAATCAACCAGGCATGTCGAATAATCAATACAACACGACGTTATTCCGATTTACATCCGCTGTTGCCAACTAAGCGTAACATTTTTTTCTACTAATTATATATATTAGTTTTAATATTTAAACATTTATTAGTTTAGCGGGAATAATAAGTGATTTAAAAAAAAGTAATTGTAATAGAAATGATATATATTTTCGTCTTTTTTAAAACATGGCGTCCACTTCAAACTTTCATTAACACGTGAAAAAGTACATACTTGTCCTCTGTTGCGAAATAAAAGTGGTCAACGACCGTCTATAAAGGTACGAGCAAAATTTAAACAGCAATTTAAATTGCCACTGTAATAACGTTTTGTATGAAATTGAGTCTAGCGTTTTCTCTACAAGCGAAGTGCTACAAAAACACCTAATGATTCACCGAGACGCGATGCTTTCCACCGAGTCGGAAAATTCCTGTAATCTTCGTAGACTTTCTTCAGCGATTGCTACTCGTTGTGCTAATCTGAACACGCGACACTCGTTTCTGTTTGTACGCCTACTTACATTTAATTAATACTGCTCAATAAATCACCGTCCATTGGGTAGCTAATTGACGTTTCACATAATAGACGTCATATTTACATGTAACAATCTGGCAAGTGCATCGTTTCTTAGCACACAAACGTAACAAAACATTCCTAACTCAGGGTTTTATCGGCGACAAGATAAGAGACTAAAGTAGTGGTGTCATCACCGCTCTACAGACAGTAGATAAAGAAAGTGCTCAGTAGGTAACCCTATAAAAGATAAGATGTCGTTTGGCTAATTTCAAACGATTTTATTTTAAAGACTTAGTGAAAGTGCTGGAGCGAGTTGTGACTAATTGCTTTAATAAGCATTTACGACAACATTTGAGCAGCCACGACGTTCGAACAGTCCACATAAATTTTCATTTATTAAAACTCTTATGTGAAAAAGGTAAAAAACGACTTCTAATTCATCCTCCCGTTTTTAAAAAACAGCGGAACAGCTCCACTACACAAGCTAAGTTGACTGAGACAGGAGCATATCGGATTGAAACTCGAAATCTTAAACCGGTTTTCTTATATCCCACGTCCTACTCTAGCGTACGGCTCAACGAATGTCCCATCTCACTCAGTGAGTCACCGTTTTTACGTACAGCGCTGGAGACCGGCCGTTCTACGCACTTCATGGTCACTCGTTCAACTTCGTCACGCTTTGACTGCAATGACTCGACATTATGTGACACTATATTAATGTTCAAATTAATAAGTAAATATTACTTTTATAGAGCATTATGGAAAACTTGTTTGAGAGCCGAATTGTTATCAACATTTGATTGAACGGTAATGACTGGTTAAGGCTTTAAATATATATGTTGTTTTAACAAATAAAATATTTAATAATAATTAAATTAATATATTTGCACAAGTATATGATAACTGTATCCAAAAAGTTGCTTGTATGAATAAGCATTTCGACTTTATTATATGTAGGTATATTTTTTAATCAAATTTATAAACAAAATAATATCCAACATGATATTATAATTCATTAAATTGCGTTTATAAAGCTTGATTTTATTCGTGTTTTCAAAAGCACATCAGGTGAAAGGACGTTTTACTTGTCGTGGATTTACCGCTTTTTAAGTGTTTATGTGCCATTTGGCATGTTCTCGAATAAACAAAAACGTTACGCGTTCTCAACGAAAACCAGATATATTTAAAAATATGATCGGGTCACTGCGTGTACCGCGTACCTTTTTAAAGAAGCGTCATTCGTAAATTCCCACACATTTGCATTATTTATTGAAATCGGTAACAATTTATTTACGAGCATGATTCGTTTTGTTGGTGTAATGAATGGCCCCGAACCGAGTGCAGCACTCGGAGGTGTAGAAAGAGAAAGGGAACTTATTCAAAAGTAGGTAATGTTTTTGCTGTTCTCGTTGTGTTGGGGCAACGGGCGGCGCGGGCGCAGGCGCGGGCGCATGATTCATCGGCGCGTGGGCTGAGCTTATTATGTTCGCTCCTCTATTCGCGTTATTACTTTTTCTTTTACATTCACATCTAGGAAAGCTTCTGTCGCATCTATTAACTCACAATGTATTGCCATTCATTATGCTATTATTATTCAATGTATCGTCTCATTAATATCTATACTTGCAACATGATATAATGTCCATTAAACCAGTGTCACAGCGTAATATTTGTTTTCCTGTATGAGTACAGTGTAAACATACGTTCCGCAATAAAAACATTGAAACTGCCGTTCATTAAGGCGTTTATTGTTGTAATCGTTGTGTTTACCTTTTACCGTCGAGACGGTCACAGTAACAGATCCTGCTAAACGCCGGTTTTGTGTACAAAGCTGCACCTCGACTACTCCAATCAACGACCCGTATGGTTTCATCTGATTTTCAACTTTCCATTCTTATCTGTTGCTAGTAATTTAACGGCTGATTTTGTAACTTTTCTATTCATTTCTAAGACTGGTTTTTGTCGACTGTCGCCACCATTGTTATTTGACAAAAGGTTAAATTGTCGACAACTACCGCTTAAAATATTCCTTATTGTATTTTCTACAACCCGAAATGGATAAACATTTACATAGTATTGTGAAACGAAATTAGTTGCAGTGATACATAAATATAATTTTATGTGGTGGCGTTTACTGTTTATTTTTTTTATTGCTTAGGTGGGCGGACGAGCATATGGGCCACCTGATGGTAAGTGGTCACCAACCCCCATAGACAATGGCATTGTAAAAAATGTTAACCATCGCTTACATTGCAAATGCGCCACCAACCTTGGGAGCTAAGATGTTATGTCCCTTGTGCCTGTAATTACACTGGCTCACTCACACTGACAAACCGGAACACAACAATACAAAGCTGCACTGCTAGTAAAGTTTAATTGTTGCAAGATAATATTTGTTGTATTATTTAAATGGGTTTCCATCAATCCTACATATATTTATAGCAGGACTTTGTATCAACTTCCAAATACAGAAGTGATAATTACTTTACAGTTTTAAAGTGGTTTAAATTTTCTTGTTGTTTTTTGTCTTATTACGGAAAAAGGTAAGACTTCGGAAATTTTAGTTACATATATATAGTAAGTTTTATATAATTTCTTTCTATTGGTTTTTAAGGCACGATTGTAACATAATTAACAATACAAACAATATGCCTATATTATGTATTAAATGCAATCCCTTGATCCGTCTGATTGGCAAATCGCAGGAAGTTAAAGTATAGTGTATAGATACTACACAAGTATGAAAATTGGAATTTCGTAATGTAGATACACCCTAAGAAAATATTTTTGAATTTGAAAGAAGCGTTGCATCTTCTTTGAATATCATTTTCGATTAATACGTTTTCTAGTGTACATTTTTTTAAACGAAAATACATCAATATATTTTCTTAATAGGTGTTGTTACTGCGAGTATTGTATATTATTGTACTCCTATTATTCTTGTAAATAACAATATAGTTCGTGTAATATTCCGAGCCGTATGCAGTTAAAAGGCTAGTTCCAAGTTGATATTTAACTTTGACCTTTTAAGATCAATCCTTAGTATCTATGACGCTCTATCCTGATGTCGCAAACTCTGGGTCGCTCGAATTGTGCCGCAGACTCGGCGCCGGCGCACGAACGAGCTTTCTCACCGTGGCATTGTAATGTATACGTTCTCTTCTGACGAGACCTTTATGCTGATGTTTATACATACTGCACATTGTTGCCCTATATATAAATATATATATTCACGATTACACTTATTTTACTAGAGCTTTATTTTATTATATACTTTAAGATAATTCTAGGTGTCTCGATGATTATTATATATTTATGTGAATTAAACTGATAAAAGGTCTATGTTTTAAGATAAGTTTCTAAGCTAGTTTTAATAAGATATTTATTTTATGATAGAGTCTGATTCTAGGAAATACTTCAATAAAGATACGTTTCATATATCTAAGCGCACTACGTTGATTGATAAAAATTAATTTAAACATCCAATTAGGAGTTCATTAATTCATAATAAAAAAAGGCGATTAGCGATTTCATCTAAAGAACTTTTCGAACAGCGCCTCGGCCATTAAAACCAAAATATAGTTACCAAGATTTAATTTGCTTCCAAAGCTTCGCTAAAATAGAACATTAAAAGTCGGAAAGATCAATAGGTATTAAAGTTACGATTGCAAATTCAATATAAATGTATCGCAATATCTTTTGCAAATTGATCTTAAAAGTGCTCTCAGTGCGTGATCAATTGTTAAATGAAATAGTAATATTACGTTTCTCTTTTCAAATTAATTTTAAAATTTGTCAGAGGAATTTTGTTTGTTGTCCAACGTTCGATCAATCTTATGAACAAGTAATTTTTTATCAGTATTAAAAACTAAACACTAAAAAGCAGGAAACATTGAGTCTTCATTTAAAACGGTTTTATTGGTACCAAACTCGATACAAATATCAAATTTTTATTAGTTGTCGTATGTACGTATATATAGTATATACGTATATATAGTATATAACAATTGAAGACATTCATAATGCATATTACAAAAACTTAATTATATTATTATTTAACATTATGAATAATTGAATATTGTTCCGGTTTGAAGGGTGAGTAGGCCAGTGTAATTACAGCAAGGGACATAACATCTTAGTTCCCAAGGTTGGTGGTGCATTGGCGATGCAAGCGATGGTTAACATCTCTTACAATGCCAATGTCTATGGGCGTTGGTGACCACTTACCATCAAGTGGCCCATACGCTAGTCCGCCAACTTATACTATAAAAAAAAAATTAAATCAGATACATACATTATAAAAAATAAAATCATGTCTACAATTCATAAAACTTTGAGACAAACTAAAAGTATTTGCCCGTGAAAACATTTCTGAGAATTATTCGGCCAGTAGTTACGTCTCAAGCGACTTTGGTGAATTTCTAAAGTTTTTGCCTTTTAACTGTCGACCTAAACATTAATTAACATAAGATTATTGATTGTTTATTTTTCTGCGCGATGTTAAAAACAATTACAACAAATGTATTTAATAAATTATATCTAAATTAAAAGAATAACAACAATTGAATCATATTGTGTTTAAATTGTATAGCGTCTAAAACAAAAGAGCTCTTCAAATATCTTTTAATATTAAATTAACAATTCTTGTATATCAATTTATTTCGCGTATCTCGGAAACGGCACAAACGGTTTATTTCCAATTTGTATTTAGATTTGCTTTGCCTGCTTTTTAAGAACATGTACTTAGGTAAACATAACAATTTTTTTTTTTATTATTTGACGAGCCGGTTCTTGTTGTTGATAAGATACTTGCCTTTCACGCCGCAGGTCGTGGGTTCGATTCGCACCCAGGACAGACATTTGTGTGCATGAACATGTCTGTTTGTCCTGAGTCTGGGTGTAATTATCTATATAAGCATGTATTTACAAAAGAAAAGTAGTATATGTAAGTATATCAGTTGTCTGGTTTCCATAGTACGAGCTCTGCATAGTTTGGGATCAGATGGCCTTGTGTGAATAATGTCTCAGGATATTTTATTATTAGTACCTTGAAAACGGGGCTACCAATCCTGTTATAGCTATGGACCATCAACTGCCAACCATTAGGTGATCAGTGCCGTCAAAAGCGCAATGTTTTACAGCCGCCTAACAATGTACACCTTGGGATATTGTCGTCCCCTCTCCTAACTGAATATACGCTTAATTGTAAAGGTAAAAAGGAAAATTAGTAATGCCTTGAAAGAACGGGTATCGCTAAAGACTAACAAAACCAAATCGGTGAAATCTTTCAGAAGTTACACGATCGCCAACAGACCACTGAATATAGGTTCGCATTTATAAATATAAAATTCAATGAATATAATTTCTTTCATAAGTTACATCAATGTTTTCCACTTTCTAACAAATTCATTGTAATAAGGTAATTAATGTTTCTTACTGACTATTTGATTTTCTTAAAATAATAAATTGTCTTTTCATTTAGCTTGATACTCAATTATTTCTTATTTGTAAACTGCTATTTTTGAATGCCTAAAATATTTTATGTTTTCAAGATATCTTTATTCGAAATCGCTGTTTCAAATCCTGACAGGTAACACTGAACTCTTGTGCTTAATTTGTGTATAAAATTGATCACGTGCTCGACGGTGGAGAAATATATCGTGCAGAAACCTGTATGTACCGGATGCACTTCTACCAGATGTGTCCTATCCACCGATATTGGGACAGCGTAGTGAAATAAGCTACAAAAATTATCTTTAAATGGGAGGCCTTTGCTCAGTGAGGGAATGTTTACCTCAATATACGTTTTTTTATAAAATCTATTGTGTATATACTGAAAACTTTTTTTTTTTTACTTTTTACTTTCACTTGAAAGTAAAAAGGAAATATATTACGAAGGTAATAGGTAGATAGGTAATTAGAAATATATAAATTCTTCTTAGTTGTGTGTGTTTTTTTGTTTGATATGTGTTGTGTTTAAGAATATTAAAGGTACAATAATTTAATGTGATATCTGATCAGCTGAGCCGAGATGGACCAGTGAACCATTACCGATGTTTGCGGGTTTTAAGCCGGGTACGCATTATGTACTACATTTTCTCTGAATGTAAAACATCATCGTATGGATAATTTCAAGTTATTATTTGCAGGTGTATTCACCAACCCCCATTGGAGCGTGTTGTAGAAGCTCGAAACCGTATCAAAGAACTTTACTTCTTTATTATAATAATATTAGTTGATCCCTCTACCTTTCAAATATAAAAGTTATGAACAATCTCTTTGAAAGTGAAAATAAACGCCACCTGACTTTACGTCTTTAAATGTCTAAGCGAGATCAACGTTGTATAAAGTATCCAGCTATTATAAGATACATATATTTATTATACTTTTAGTATATTCTTTACGCAATTACATAAATGCGTTTTTGTTTCCACTCCGAAATAACCGAATAAATTATGTTTCATATATTTTAATTAGAATTTAAGTTCTATTTGATATCACTAATTGGATTTTTTTTGTCTTAAGTATTTATAGTCGCAGCTTCGTTTGCGAAAAGTTTTATTCTGACGAATAAGATTGAGTTAAAACATAAATTATAACAATATGATTTTCAAGTGCGCCTTTTAACGACAGAAATGTCTCAACATTTTGATTTCGAATCGATTATTCTGTGCGTTGATGAAAGTCCTCCTGACAGATATCGGTCACGGCGGCCGTTCTCGAGGGATACTAGCCACCTGCACAGGCTATAATAGTGAACATTTGTGTGCGGAAATAGATGCACTTTATCCTTACGTCCATAATCCAATGGGACGGCAAATCTTATAAGACTGGAAGGAGTTCTGCCCACAGGTTTACGTGCTTTCGAGGTACAGGAGTTTACATTATCATCTACCAGACTGCAGGTAGCGACTGAAAATTGAGGCCCGACCCGGGCTTGAACCGAGGATCTGCAGCCTTATAAACGATTCAATAGACCAACGACATTTCCTTTTATAACATTGGAATGATTTACAGATTTATTTCGAGTTAATGTGAACATTGTAAAATCGTCGACTTACGAGTAAATCAAAATAGACGGGCTGTAAATGGCCGTACCGTTCCCACTTTGATTGCACTCGGTTTATGTACCGTTACTGCACTGGCGATCTCGCCACGTGTTTGTTTTAATCAACTCATTACTCAGAACGATTTACGTGAATATTTCATTCAGAGACTTACAAAACAGATGTACTTTTATGTTTATGTTATAATATTCATATATCTAGTAGCATTGTGAATTCTTCAATGCGTTTTTCATACTGTTGAAAAGGGCATATTTCTTTCAACTTAAAAGTAGTTCAAAGGTTGTTTTGGCTGTTTTATTTAAAAAATAACTATATAGGTATTCCTGGTGTAATATAATCCGTTGTATACAATATAAGATATAAATAAAGACTCCTACATTATAATATACGAAGTCTACATTTTTATTACGTAAAATTATAATAAATATATATTTTTTTTTACATGATTACAATCACGTGTAACAGCCGCCGCATGCAATACACATGCAATGGTAGTGGTAAAGAAACCGCACCCGTATGTATATATATTTTTATTTGACACAACATAGAATTAGAACCCAAGCTTGGTATCTGCAACCATACAATCTATCTACACACGTACTTGATCAAAAACACAGTTAATCTAAATATCTCGTATATAATATACATCGATTCGATCTGCGTCGTTAGAATTTAATTATTTATTCGCCCTTCATATTAAAACTATTCGTCATCATCAGCAATTTTCATATTTCATATAACCCATGTGTTAAGTAACGAACAAATTGACAAATATTGAATATAAATTACTTAGAATTATGAATTCTGAGTCATCTATACTACTATATAATCTATTGGTTCTGTCTGTTCATTTTTTTTCACCGTATTTTGTGATAAATAATCGTTTTATGATGCAGTGATTCACATTATACTAATTTTTTACATTTTTGTCTGTCTGTCTGTCTGTATGTCTTCTTATAACTCAAGCAGCTCAACAGCTTGACCAATCTTGATGAAAATTGGTACCCACAAAGAACATGTGAAGGCGCAAATGTAAGGCCATATATAAGATCGGTAAACCCTACGGTATCTTATGAAAATTAATTTCAAATCGTTAATTACGTATTTCTTTACCAGTAGCCATATGTGTGTGTGTGTGTGTGTGAGCGCGTGTGTTATTATAGTAATAAAAGAATTTATTATATTTTCATTAATTATACGCGGGTGAAGCCGCGTGGCACAGCTAGTTTAAATATAAAATATGCTTCGTATTATACGTTGTACCGAAATTAACGGTGTTTTATTTATAGCGACGTCGGTGAACGTTTGTCAGTTTTGCGTAATGGCGCTAACTTATTGTTTTAATAAGTCATAATTACTATCATTACTTTATTACACTGTAATTGATACACGATCGTTTACATTTTTAAATATTTACGATTACAAACACGACAGGTTTGATTACGGGTGTTTTTATGATGTGAAGGAAACTAAAATATATGTCCAGGAAGTTATTAATTTATTTCATTGCCTTATAAAAAACATAAGCCTTAAATCTTTAAGCTTATTTATAATTGTTGATTTTTTTACTAAAATCAAATTTGGAATAATATGTTTATTTTCTTTTAACTGATGAAAGATTATGTTATTATCTATACTACTATATAAATCTATTGATTCTGTCTGTACATTATTTTTTTTCACCTAATTTTGTGATAAATAATCGTTTTATGATGCAGTGATTCACATTATACTATTTTTTCATTTTTGTCTGTCTGTCTGTATGTCTTCTTATAACTCAAGAACGGCTTGACCAATCTTGATGAAAATTGGTACACACAAAGAACATGTGATGGCGCAAATGTTAGACCATATATAAGATCGGTAAACACTATATATTTATTTTTTGGGGGTATATATGGCTCGCCATATGTCCAGGGCACCGAGTGTGCCCACTCGGAATACCCACTAAAAACCCAGCGGTACCCTTCCCGTCTTAACGGGAGCGTCACGGGATCGGTTGCGCATGCTACCGTATGTGTGTGTATGTGTGCGCGTGTGTGTTATTATAGTGATACAATAATTTATTATATTTTTATTAATTATACGCGGGTGAAGACGCGGTGCACAGCTAGTACTATATAAATATTAAAATAGAGACGAGTTTAATGTCAAATGTATTGAGTTTAGTTTCATATAAAATAACTCATCATAATTATATTATAATGTTTCTTTACTGTTTTAGCAACGACTAGCATAATAATAAGAATCATTATATATAAATAGACTATTATAAAAAAATCACGAGTAAATTTTAATAAAATCTAAAATCTGTTGACAACGGTATCATACGAACCTGTTGTCGATGGTGGAGCGTCGCGGCAAATCAGTTTGGTGTAAGGGGGCGAGGTGGGGGCGACGGGGGAGCACACATGCATTATTCAAGGCTCATTTCTATTCAACGGCGACAGGCCGCCCGATAAAAACTTCTCGTTTGACAACTCGGACGCCTGCACCCTTTGTACTTACGTCATGTACACTAAGCTTAACACGGTCTTAGCGAATTCATAACAGAAAGTGTCAAGTGTGATATACGTATCGGAAGTTATCTCTATACAAAACTCTCGTAGTTGCCTACATTAAGAACCTATATTAATATTATAAATACGAAAGTAACTTTATTACGCTTTCACGGCTAGACCGATTTTGATGCAATTTGGTATGAAGCAAGATTGATACCCACAAACAGGAAAACCCACCAACATCCCCCCTACCTAACATGCAAACACAAGTAATACAATAAAGGAATATGAAACAAATAAACATAACAATCTTCACTTACAAATGATATTAAAACGTCTTCATATGGAATATAGAGAGCAACTGTTAGCAATAAGTTTAGTGATGAAACGTTTCGCAGAAATATCTTGTATCACGTCCAAGTAACATCCGGTATTAGTACTTCATAAAGCGGAGCGAAACACGCGTACATGAATTAATTATTTTTGACAAATACAGTTTCATGTTATATTATGTTTTCAATAAGAATACTTCGTGGTTTATTTGTTATCTGGGACGTTTCGTGTCTTTTTTTTATATTAACGTGAATGATTTTGAATTTATATTTTGTTTCATAATTTGATTGTAATTATTTAATGTATTGAATAATAAGCGTTTATTTGTAGCGTTTGTGTTACTGTTTTGTAATATCGGTTACGAAAACCTTTGCAGGGAAAATTAAAAATTGTTCTTTAGATAATATAATTTATTGAAATAAAAGCGACTATTACGACAAAATCTGTACGGGGCAGCTTGAATATGGTCTGTTAGAGATACGGACAATATTAACAATAATTGATAACATACTGTTGATAAGCACATCTCCCAGGTTTATTCCTTTGAAATTATATTAAAATTTTACAATATGAGTAATAGATAGTCAATAAATTAAAGGATACGAGATTTCCTTGTCACGTGACATAATCGATACTTTCTTTACATACGAACTGACATTTGTTACATTTAAATAACCTACTGTCTCAAGTTTAAATTGATATCGAGAGATAAAACCGGTATCGAAGACACTACGGCTTGTACATCGACAACGTAGAGACAGCGAGATTTTGTAGAGCGACTTTAAATATTGGATACGAGACGCCGTAACACGTTCACTTGTTGGAGTTTTTGGCTGCACGAGCAACACTCGAAATGTAGGTATGAGGCCTTTGTATTGTATCTAAAGTTGTTTAAACGTTACGATATCATGAGATAAAATACTATCCTATCTTAAGATGTAACACATATCTACATATTGTAAAACAAAATACCCCGTCGCGTTTGTATGTCTGTTTGAATGCACTTGTATTCATGAGGGAGGTATAACCTTATAATTCATACTGGTTTTGTGTAAATTGGCTTAAATGTGATTACGATTGTTGAAGATGTGGGAAATGATCATAAAGAGTGAGAGCTTTACTGGCGTGCGCCGTATAAACCAATAATTAATTACGACATAAACGTCTCATTTACCTTTGTCTAACCATGCGATGCCGGGACGATTGCCTAGTATATTATATACGAACCAGTCTCGAAAGTCTTCTCTTGATTGGATATGCATTGACGATATATTTCGTATCTTAATTTCAAATGTATCGTTCAATATCTTAAGAGGTGATGATATCTTAAGATGAACTTTATATTATCTTCGCAGATGATGTTCCATTGAATGGCGAGCGATACTTTGTCTTCAGATATATTATTTTTTATTTTCATCGCGTGTGATGCATGTAAATAAATTATAACGGTTTTTGTACTCGAAGTGAGTTATTTAAACCGAAAAAATATTTTATAATTTTTTATTATCACCTCATAATGATTTTAAATTCCTTATATTATAACGTATAAATAAAATAAGGCAGCTCAGATTCAACGTTTAGAGATGTAATATAATAATATGTATTAAATGAATAAGTTTATTTTTAATTCGAAATATCGCCTATTCGTAGTTCCTTCAAAAAACAGTAGAAACGTTACAAAACAATATTGATTCTTTTAAACTTTAAACCATATTGACTGCTTATTCTGATTTGATCTTTGTATAAGATTAACGTTTTCCATCCATCGGAATCATCCATCCAATCCCGACTATGGACAACAAACATTCATTATTATTAAAAAAAAAATTGAGTTTTGTCCGATGTGGATCCCGCCTTTAGTATATAAGAGGTTAAAGATCAAGTAATCATTTTTAACGATCCTTAGGCCGACAAAAACTCAATCGCCGCGTGGTCGATTTGGCCTACTTCTCTCAAGGAGGTGTCTTCGAATGACTCAATTTAGCCACTAGTTCTTCACATTAACTAACTTCGACAGCAAAAATTGATAATATTCTTAATAGTATTGATGTATTTTTTTTTTTTGTGTATAATATAAAGTATTGCAGATATTAATAAATACAAAAATATAAAACATATATGTTTATTACTAAACATACATGCACAAACACACACACACTAGGGTAACAGAGCTCAATCATTACATTTTAATGTAATAACTTTTAATAAATTTTACCTCATCCAGTAGTTAGCTTACTATTGTACATTTATTTATGTATTATCTATACTAATATATAAAGCTGAATAGTTTGTTTGTTTGATCCGGCTAATCTCAGGAACTACTGGTTCGAATTTTAAAATTGTTTTTGTGTTGTATAGTCCTTTTATCGAGGAAGGTTCTAGGCTGATTTTAATCTATTACATTTTTATTAATTATACGTGGGTGAAACCACAGCTAGTATATTATATAATCTGTAAACGTATAATATTATCTTTATTAACATCGGTTTTAGATTTCCCGCCACGCAGGTCGCGGTCTAAGACTGAAAAACGCACAAATGTTTTGTACACAAACTTTGCTGATATACTAATCTGCAGTTCTTCGTATCGTACTTACTTAAAACGTTGGAAACAAACACACTGTGATACGCTATTTTGATGCGTATATACTGTAAATGTTATAATTATTTCATTCAATCTCGCATATCACTTTATGACATTTGACGGCTGTTCTGCGTCGAGTTTCGAGTTCGTTTTACAGATTATCTGTACTAACATCGCTTGCATTTTCTCAAATATATGGCAAAGTACTTTTAATATAATTTAAGATTATATATCCTTTAGTAAAGTGACTCGTAAAATACTATCGTATTAACAATAATAACTGATGCAATAAATAAATATCGGTAAATTTACAGTTCAAGAGTATTTAATTTTTTAATTTGCGTTTTCAACTCTCCTTTAATTATTTTTATTACACGTATCTAGTGTTACATATAGCTCATTAAAATTGAAAGTTCTCTTGCAACAGCAAACCGACTTGTGAGCTACTGGTTTGGAAAAGTGGTTTAATAGCCTCAAATTTTCAATAAAAACGAAACGATTAAATGCTTTAATTTTATAAATAACGAAAATAAACGGATGCTTATTTATTATCTTAATTAATAAACAAAAACTACTCACTGAGATAATTGGACGAAGAAAAAGTAAATATAAATTTTGTAATGTATGTATGTATATAAATATGTATAAGTGAAATATCACTGACTCGTCACGATACCTCTAAAACTATTGGTCCGATTGACTTGATATTCAGCATAGTTGCTCCTTTCGCGACATAGACTCTCGGAATTAACTAGCTAAGTACGAGGTTTATGCAAATCCCATACAAAATAAATGTTTCATCATCTGAAATTTACATAAGTTTTCAACTAAATTTGAAAAATTAAAGGGGTTACTTTGTATGAATATTTGGACGAAGCCTGGACAAGAAGATTGTATTTAATAAAAGTCTAAATGTATTCCTAATATATGTATATAAAAAAGACAAAAGTCGACTTCAAATATTTGTCAGCGATAGCGTAGGTAACGCTTCTAATAAAAACATTACAACATCCAATAAAATTGAGAGTGGTCCCATATCAATTTTGTACGAAATGTTATTGAACGACGCAACACGAAAAAAAAGCTTCAAAATAGTTCATAAACAAATACATATGACCTAATATATTAAAAAAGATACATATATACATATATATATACAGACGAATCGAGAACCTTCTCCTTTTATGAAGTCGGTTAATTATAACTTGTTTTTATCGATTTAATTTCATATGACTACATTGATCACGTCCATATCGTAAAGCGTACAGAAGCACACGTAAACTATCACGGTTCGTTTGAAAACCCTCAATTATTATTAGCCCACATGACAAGTGGTCGGGCGACATCGCGCGGAAGTCGGGCTGGCTGTTGGCACACTGCCCGTGACCGAACTACTGTTACACGCTGATCTGCTCTCGTACATGCGATCGACTGGAAAACTGACGAGTTGAATCATTCGTGTACACTTTGTAATGTTCAAAGTTTTATATCGAGTAGTATGTTTTCCATTCACTTTCTATGTTCCTCGTCGTAAATAATTAAAGATATGTTTAGTAAATGGTCGAGATGCGATCCTTTGACTTTGTTATTTATCGGAAAAAAAACCCACATTAATTTGTTTTACTAGTTGTATCAATTTATTACGTTTTTTTTAATAAATTATATTCATGCAACGTTTAATATGAATTACTGATAATAACAATTTATTCATACATATATATTTTTTATATACAGGTATAGGTAGCCGGCTGATATACATATTAATACATATAGTTTTATATTAATGAATAAAAATATATGACATACCATTATACATAATACACCCAAACTCAACGCAAGACTCGAATCCGCCATCTCGGAGAGGAATGCAGGGTCACTGTCAAATGCGCCAATGAGCTAATCATCTTGTTCCGATTTTACCCGAATAGAATATCAATACAATAAATTTAATATGTTAATATGCAATGCTGAAATAAAACCAATATATACTTTTAGATATTAACTAATATAAATATATTTAGCAAAGTTTCTTAGAACATTTTGCTTTAAAGTGTTATATTGTTAAAAGTCACTGTTCAAATATTATCCTTTTTATATACATAAATACCTAAAGTTTTCTTAAATCTTTCGAAGTGCTGACTAAAATCGATGATACTTGATTCTATCTTAACCTGGGTTGACCTCGATGGCACGGTAGCATGGACAATATTAGTACTTATGTATGAAGACATAAATATATTTAAATCGTATATCAACGCAACTTTTAACTAAGCCGATAAGGTAAGGTAACGGCTCGAAATAACAACAACGAAAATTCAATTTAAAAAAAAGGTGCTGACGCAAATGAAATCGTGTAATATACCGTCGAGATACATACATACATAAAATATTATATTACATTACATTGTAAATAACAAGAGAAGATCATGTGTTTAAATCACTTTATAATATGGTAAATATCCTCACGCTGCCATTTATTATATACGAGTTAATACATAAACGGATAATCACTTTCTAATAACAATTCATTTGTTTGAATCAGACATAATGGTGCGTATAGCGTTTTCAGGCTAGACTATAGTAATATCCTAAGTACGCTACCTGTGTACATAATGTTTACGTCAATGTGACCACAAACTCTGACGCCATACTTGACGCGTGACTTGCTTTTATGTATCTATTTAAATAAGGCGTTTATTCGCTTGCTTAATCTCTAGTTCAATACAAAAAATACATTTATATACATAATATATTTTGTTTAAAATTTATTCTTTCAAATGTGTTTTGTTCCATAAGATTTTATAATTTTATTCAAAGATAATTAATGATAATGAATTCAAGTTACGACAAATCTTGTCAAAAAAAACATATTTTATTACAATTGCGTAAAACAGAATAACTTAAATTAATGATAAAATTGTATTCATCCAGTATAATGTGGAGGAGTTATTAAGGACGAACAATAATCATGTAAGGTCAAAATATTACTTACTCAAAACGCTGATGAAAAACGTAATATTACAATGCATCGATAAAGATCTCAAACCATAATTTCAAATACCATTCTAAATTTTAATTATAATTCTTATTCAAATGTTATATTAATATAATATCATAAATATACGTTACGACGACCGACCTAAATGAGATTTTATTTAGAAGTTTTTTTTTATTAATCAAAAATATGATTGCGTATTTTTTATGTTCCGTCAGTCTCTATGTTATTGTCCGTTAGTCTTTAGTTATTGTCTGTACGGTGATACCTAATGCCTGCACTTGCCTCATCTAACTAGAAAAGTATATTTCGTTATTGTAAAGACGTATGAATAACAATTTCACCGGATCGAAATTCGAAATTTCATAATAATCCCAGCAGTGCTAATGGATTATCTAGTTATGCAAACATGACAATTCTTCATGAATACCACAATAGCCCGCATAGAAACGCTGATTGCTCGTGTTGCAAGTATTCGCGACAACCGCTCATTTTCTAATTACGCTTCGCCTGTTGCATTCGTATTGCGCAAATATGGTTTGATTTAAAAAAAAACAACTCGAACAAAAAAACTGAGCTTAAATAATATAGTATATAAATGAAATTTATTACATTTTTTGTGTTCCAACTGTATGTTACTTTAATGATTTATGGTTTAATTATTATGATCGTTCGTGGTTTTTTAGCTAATATTGAAATACTAGTTTTTACCCGTGACTTCATCCACGAGGTGAGGGAGAGGACAGGTGTTAGATATAATAAGTAGCCTATGTATGGTGCAGCGGTTTAGCCGGGAAAACGTAAAAGACAGAGTTACTTTCGCTATTATAATGATGGTAATAAATAAGAGTTGAGTTAGTATTCATTGACGACCTTACTTAGCGGTTGCTTAGTTAAAGAATGATTCATCTCTTTCTGTCATTTTAACTTTGACATTCGAAAGAAGGAGACAGCATTGTTTAACTAATGTGATTGTGTATTTGGGAAAGTGTGTTTTGATTTAGTTCAAACTAAATTATTAACACTTCATTCGATCGGTGTTCATTATATATCTTTGAGATTTTATATTTTCTATCCCGCAGTGTTTTACACACTTTCAGGTATATTAATAATTATTTAAAAGAATATATTTTCGCCGAGCACAAGAATTATAAAGACACACATGAAGACTATTTGAACTCGCTATTTCAGGTCAACATCCACGTGCTTTATTCACTGGACCATTTCGCAAATTCCAACTGTATTTTTGCTTTGAATGCTATGTGTCATAAAAATGTAACAACGAACAGATGTAAAATAAATTACACTTATATTAATACTCCTGTCTTTGTATTAATTTTATCACAATTCCATTAAATAGTTTTCTGACTTTATTGTAATTAATTTTATACGTCATCCCGAGCATTGAACACACCCAATAAGGACAAACAATAAAATTTGTAATTAAAAAAAATACATATGTACATAAAAAGGTAATTATCTCAATAGGTGGTGGATGCGTCAGGCTAGGCGTGGTCATATATGGCTATTCAACAGAACACACTTATATGTCTCGCAAGATCCTTGTTTTTTTTTTAAACGTTTATGTGCTATTGCAAGCGAGGAATTCCGCTAATCGTCGCTGGCAACATTTTGCGCGCGCTTACACTGTCGTCGCGGTAAGTGAGAGCAATTTAAACAAGCAGCCTGCTTGACTAAGCTCATTGTGAACTACCACCGTTAGAAATAGGTTTGGTTTCGCAGATTGCTCTTTGATTTGGTTTAAGTACATTGATATTTATATCCATTACAAGTTTTATATTGTTTGTTTGTTGTCTCGTCGATCTAGCTTATAAGCTGTAGATGCAGACTACTAGGTTCAATATTGATTCGGTCAAAATAAAAAAAAATATCAGCATTTCTGTCGACTAATTCTAAGTTAAAAATATGAGAGGTGCAGTGCCGAAAAACCATCGGTCCTGTGGCTCTCCCTTCGATAGGAATTGCCGTCACGTTGGATTATCAAAGTGAGGAAATACAGAGAGCACCTGTGCTCAAAGACACTCTGGTGCACTATAATATGTTCTGCGTAGTTGGCTAGTCTTCGATGAGATCGGTCGCCGTGACCAGAGTCGGTCAGGAGGACTTCAAAGTTAAAATTAAGTGTTATGTTTAAAAATAATAACTTGATACAGTTTGATGTTGTCCAGCAATTCCGTGACGCCCCCCGAAGAGACAGATTAGAAGTTAGATGTATGCAATATTATTTTTTCAATAAATAATTATACTTAGTAATGTTACAATATCGTATTATACGTGCCTAGGCGCAATGTGCAGTGGTTTGTGTGCAGTCTGGTGACGTCTCCCACGCGTTGACCTGAGATCCAAGTAAATAATCAACTCCACTGGTGTCGGTACTACCTAAAACGTCCCGTCAACTTTGCGTTTGTACCTTGGAGAACTAAGACCACTGATAACTAAAAGTGCCAAAAACGCAAACGCATTTCATATATATTTTATGCGACAATGTTTAAAGTATTTAAATATACTTTAATATTTACGGTTCTGTCACGAAGCGTGTTGATACCATTTCTAGCAAAGTTTTTGTCTCGTGGTTGCGTTATCCGTCGCGTTGCCCGTCGTCGCCACAATCTATGCAAATCGCGACTCGAACTTATTACTCTCGCCTACACTCCTTTCCAAATGCATACTAAATAGCGTCGTGCCGCCCTTTGTTTCCACTTTTTCACTTAACCGCGCACCGTTTCAATGGGAATGCTTTTCGTTTAGTATTTAAAACACCTACGGATTTATATTTGGTCTTGACCATTTTTTACGAGTTAACTCGCATTCATTACTGTTGGCTGTACAAAAAGCTCCATCGTCTAGTTTTTGTTCCTCGGACGCTGCGAAACGAGAGCGTGCTAAATAACTGTTTACTGATACTAATTAACTATGAACATAAGTCACATTTTAATGAGATACCTGCGATTCAAGAGTTCGCTTTCATACATAGTATTCCCATGGCGTTCTTAGAACAAGACACAGAATGTAACTAGAGACGAGGCTCCCGTTCTTCCGCATACGTTCTCGCATTGCGATCCAATTATACGTGATACCGACGAGAAATAATATTACACTTATAAATACATAATTACTGTGAGAATCTTAATCGCGCTTATTCTTTTTCCATTGTCGGCAACGCGCGCCAAAAGCTAATGCTAATCCTTTGTTATAGTACTTAATTACAGGTAACAAGAGTTGCCATACACCTACCCGTCTATATGACGTAATGCGACATAAATCTTATGTTTAAAGTAATATTTATTTTTAAGCAGAAACACGCACAAGTGAGATGGTTGATTTATGATTGTCATACGATAAAGAAACTTTGATAATTATTTTTCGTAAAAGTATAATAAAAAAATCTCAGCTAGACAAAAACTCTTTTTATGTTTTGTGTTTGTTATGGAGACTATTCCACTACGCTGTTCTATTGCATGTTCGAGGAGACAAATTTAACACAAATGCATCTATCAAATATTTAACGATTTTAACTTTACCGCCGAGCACTAGATGATTCAAATCACAAATGAAATGTCAGTGATGCTTGTCAGGAATTGAACCCGCTATCATGTTTTAACATATTCCACTCAGCTCTATTCAAAACTATAAAAAATCATGAGTAACACAAGATTATTTAAAGTAAAAACATTTCAAATAAAGAAATGAGTTTTATTTAAATCAGTAAAGACTAATTAGTACTCTAGTTGTCATAAGATGACATTAATGATATATTTTAATGATAAATCTGTAACGGGACTATTACGAAGAACATATAAACATTATATAATACTGGCTCATGACTGGCATGCGTTGCAATGTCTCTTTATTGCCCATGGGCACTACCCATTCTTGGGCGATTTTGTATCATTGTGTCAACATGAGAATTAGTATAATAAAAATTAAATACAATTTCTGAATTTTTAATGTTATGATTTCCGTTTTTTTTTAAAGACTATTTTAACCACCATGTTATGTAGGTACTCTATCTACAAAGTATGTATATTGTATATATGTTTACGCAAAACATGTCGATTTAGCAACAAGCGTTCTAATTGTATTATATAATATTACTGTTATTATCATAATTACAGTGTTAATAATCAACTACACATAAAACTAATACTCACAAGTAAGCTATCCGATACGATTTGCGCCAAAATATTCGTCGTTCTCAAACGTACAAAGGTACCAATTGTCATGGCGATCGATGAACGCTGTAACAGTTGATGTACTGCACTATCTAATGGCGAGTTACACAGTGTATGTAAAAACCTACTCCGTGTATAAATACATGTACGTACCAACTATCATGGCATTCGGTCACGGTTTTTGCTATAGCAGCCTCAAGATGTTGGTATATCTGAGGCTAAGATTGCTAACACATTTTTCTAGTTGTTTAAACAAGCATCGGCCAGATACATTATAATTGTCACCTGTATGGTAACTTTATTCAAGTTTAAGATGGAATTTACGTTATCTATATATATAAAAATGTAACTGACTGAAATATCAACGCACACCCCAAACTACTGGAGCACAATAATTTGTATGAGAGATTGTATGAAAATCTTTCATTTTTGAAAAAAGAATTATAGAAATTGGTATTTAGCAATTCCGATTAATGACCCGAGCGAAGCCGCGGGAAGCGCTAGTATTATATATAATTTGTTAAAAAAATAAACCGCAAAACCATGATCAAAATATTATAATTTAATAAACCTGATTAAAAACACGTAATACTCATTAGCATAGATATAATCTTACGAACATTGCACTCTTATTTATCTATAGTATAGTAATAAAAAGATATATATGTATATTATATATTCACACATGTTTTCTTTGCTTTTTGTTAAGATTTTTCGGCAGAAGTTGTGATTCAATCACATAAGTAATTACTAATTATGTACTATCAAAATATAAATTTACTTTGGTTTAAAACATCTTTTATCAGCTGCCATTGCACAATCTCACTTCCTTGATATAAATGTATGATTGATTAATTAATTCATACATACGTTATTTCGTCGTAATTATTAAAACAATATAAAAAATAACTCGATTTCAAAAATGATATGATACGTGTTAATCTAAATCCGAAGCTCTAAACGTTAATTTGAATTGATCTATTGCTAGCGTAGAGGTTATAAATAGTGTGAGTGGTTGCACCGTTGGTCATTGAACCCCGCGAATTGTCGCCGGCAATTGTCTCTGCAGCTGGCCCTCGCGACCGTTACCGCTAATTGCGATAGCTTCATCATTTTATAACCCTTTATGACGTACTTCCGCGTGACAAAATATAAAAAAATACTCATATTACTTTTAATATTTTTGTATATAAAAGGAAGTTATCTAATAGAGTAATAATATAAATAACCGCTTTAACCAACAGTACTGAGTAATCCCTCTCGAAGGTTTAATTACACACGTCAAAGAACATGCCCCAAATCTCAGCTCCAAAGCTCCTTATATAGCGTATGCACGTAAACTCTAAACGCTATCCGTTGTTCGGCAGCCCAATGAAACTACAACGTTATACACTCGAACAGCTCTATATGGCTTAACCGATTTCAAAGCACTCAAGACGTTCGCAACAAACTTGTTGCACGCCGGGAGCGTACCTAGCATAGTCATAAACTAAGTTAAACCCTCTGTCGGCAACATCGCCGGCTTCGGTGCAGTGAAATTAATTCGATTATCAGCGCACCTTGATCCCACTAAAGCTCTCAGATTCCCTCCATTACATTCACGGCCTGTGTACTTGTAATGAAACGATGTATGCAACAGGGAAAACAATCTTTGCCAAAATTTAACAGATATTAACAGCTTACGAAATCAATATTAATAATGTATGAGAATATTTTAAATGTATGGATGTTATTCTCATGAAACATATTTGAATTATAACTCTTAAAATGTTTACTATGTTCACAAAAAAATATGAAGAAACAAAAGCTATAATCCAAAACGACTCTTGATATTTATATAGTAAATTAATATTTTATGAATATTATTAAGATTATATTATATTAGAGAAATAAACATAATACCATTATGATTGTTACTCAATACAAGTTTTTATTGATTTTTTGTTTGTTTGTTTGTTACGATTTAAATCAAAAACTACTGGACCGATTTTAAAAATTATCACCATTGGAAAGCTACATCTTTGCCAAGTAACATAGGCTATATAATATTTTTAAAACCTGCGTGCGTTACGAAAACTATTGACGGTATATATTGTTCTATGTACTAATAGTAATCATAATTGCCCATAAAAAAGTCCGCAATGGTATATGCCTAACTATTATAGTTAAGGCACAATAACAGTTTTTGTTTAAATTATTAAATTCAAATATGGTGGAATCGAATAGAGATGATATATGTATCATGATATTATTATTTCTTATCCATTTAAATGGTTTGATAATTATTTACATGTATATTTCACTTTAAATGATCCGCATCGGACTTTTCGTTTAGAAGTTATGACGGGTATAAAATTCTCTCAGTAAGAAAAATGAATCGTTTTTAAACAAACTGAACTGTACTACATTAACTATATTACCAAATACTAATTTACGTTAAATAATAGTTTTTAAATTTTCGCGGACGAAGTTGCGGGCAAAGTGCTTGTATATGATAAAAAGCACGGAGTTAGTATTCGTTATTATGCAGGATATATTAAATTGTGTTGATGATGTAATGTGTATTATGAAATAGTAACTTCTTAGTTTCTTGCCCGTTATTCTTGGTAGAATTAACATTCTGATCTGATATCATTATCTTTATATATTTTATTTAATCAAATCGATTCAAAAGTTTCCATAAGAACCTAATTGAATAAAGCATATTTTGTTTTCGTTAAAATTCTCATTTGCTCATGTAAAATTCGGTGCTATTGTCACGTCGGTATTATCAGCATCGTTAATGTATTCATTATCAGGATATAAATAATTGATTTCTTCGAAGTTTTATAGCACATCACTGTTACTCTGTATTCAAGTGGCAGTTGGTGACGGCCCAACGCTCACGCACCGGACTGGAAGTTGATCATGAATTCATTGTTTTTGACGTAGTCGTGTGATATTGAACCACAATAGGAAAGAGTTCAGGTCACGTAACCAAGTCTGAACGGTTCGAGAATATTAAAGTTCAAATATTCAATGGGTCGAGTTTTTAGAATTCTTCCATATATATTTATGCAATGAATAATAAAACACCATCGTTTATATTTGTGCAGCATTTATTTCACTTTTATTTAAGTTATTTGTAAGTTTTTTTTGTAAATATTTACATTAATTTGCCGTTACATTTCTTCTAACTCTTGTCTTTTTTCGTTTTTGTTTTGTTTGTTATTTCAGTAAAATTAATTATTTGTTCACTATATCCAGTCATGATATTATTTTAATCTATTTGTATGTCAATATTTTAATTATAAGTAATTTCTTGTTTTATCCTGAATGTTAGTTTTATAAAATGTATTTATAATAAGTTGGTGCAATTAAATTACATCTGTAGAATAAAAAAATAATAAAAAAAAAATTATAAACTCTATGGAAATTCATAGGTAAATTCGTAAAATAGTACATTCAATCTAAATGTACGGACGATTAAGAAAATCTTTGTATAAACTTATTTGCAAGAATATAGATGCATTCATAGTCGCATTAGACCTACATAACCAATGTAGTGTGTCTGCTCACCTATCGTATCGGTTACGTCAGCTCTTTATACGGTAAGGTAAATGCTTCTGAATCTTTCTTATTGCTTTTTTACTTCACTTTATAACATTCAACGACAATTTTTTACATCTTGTTTACAATTTTCAACTTCTAACTCTATCAATATCAAATCTTTTAAATCTTTGCTTACCTAAATATGTATTTCGCAAAGTAATACTACTAAATATATCCTGAATATTTTATGTGTTTTCGTATGTTAATCCATTTTATCTGTTACTAGAACAAAAGTAGCAACTATTGCTTGTGAACGCTTCCACCTATCTTCGGCTGTTATCTTTAGTTACGACGTTAGCGTCGCGCACCGACGCCTCTAGCTTACGCCATAAAATCTGCATGTCCGTTTTGCAAACATTGTTTAATCTATTGTAATTAGTTTAATTTAAAATAATCTTATCTAAAAATATTCTACTTTTTGATATTTTTGACAAAACAGCTATGTGTGAAGAGTAATGTGAGATTTGGCATGAAGTGTATATGATGTGCAGAAAGTTAAATATTATACACAATTTATATTATATATAGATTATATTTGTATTATATTTCAATAGATTATATTATATTTTATTGTTTGCCTCGTTGGTCTAGTAGCTAGATATAAGGCCGTAGACCCGGTGGTCCTGGGTTCAATTCCCAGGTCGGGCCAATAAATAGTTATTGGGTTTTTCTGTCAGAAAATTCTCAGTAGCAGCCCGGAGTCTGGAAGGTGGAAGTGTGTACACTCGCGTGCCTCGGAAATCACGTTAAGCCGTTGGTCCTGCGCCTAAACTCTTTCCGGTCGTGTCGGATTGCCGTCCCATCGGATTATGAGAGCTAAGGAAAACAGAGTGCACCTGTGTTTGCGCACACACTTGTGCACTATAATATCTCATGCGCAGTTGGCTAATCTCTCTTGATATTGGCCGCCGTGGTCGAAATCGGTCTGGAGGACCTTATTCTTATTTCATTGTTTACGTTTATAGAGCCATCAAAGAGAATGAAATCACTACGTTTCTGCCACTGTCAGCAAATATGTATGAAGATATACTTCTATGAATGTCATGTCTCATTTTAATTAACAATAATTTTATTTAAGATCAAATTTTGACTTCTCATCGCACAGAATTCCCGCCAAAAATGCGATATGAAAGCATCCGTTCAAAACCCAACGGGTGCCATAATAATTACATCTATCACTTAGCGTATATTATGTCCAACAGAATATTACTTTACATTCAGGCGAGCGGCCGGCGGGCGTCGGCATACGACATTATTTACATATAAGCCGTTGTTCCTGCGCTCATTCATAGCTTGGCCCGCTCCGGCCGCGCTGATTTATCGCCTTAATTTCATAAGTATCTTTTGTTACCACACCATCTATATTAGATATTGCTTCCAGTTTAATATCATCTTCACGGGTCGATAGACGAATAAATTTACGGAGATTATTTTTCATATATTTCTTTTAATATTAAATGGCGAAACCATTATACACATTTCTCTCTGGATAAAATTAAATATATCAATATTTATCGACTTAAACGGTCTAGAAATCCAAATGTTTTATAGTAAAGAGTCGTAATGACCCAGTTGTTAGAAGATATGCATATTAGGCGATGATTGCGGGTTCAAACTTCAAACCACAACTGAATTCATTGTGCTTGGTGGTGAAAGAAAACATCATTGGTACAGTGTGGGGGAATAAGTTCCAAATCTTCTCAAAGGGGAACACCTAAGCCCGGCGGTGGGACATTCACAGACTGTAACTATATATAACGAAATGAATTCAACGATTCACCCTGTTTTGTTTACGTTTATATCCATTGTAATCATCGACGTACCAGTTGTACAAGTTTTTATTTACGGCACACGATATCGATCACATTGCATTCTCTGCAAATTATTCACGTTATAGTATCAACAGTAAGACAGGTGTTCGTTGTGTTAAAAACTTGATATATTAATATAGTCTTGTTTCTTTATAAATTAATTCCTTCGATCGATGTATATTATCTGATGAATATCATTGAGAAGCTGTTTTATTCAATGTTTCTCGAATGACTAAAACTAAATAACAATAAACAAGCAACTGTGTTTAAATTTTAATCTACTCATCCGTGTATTTGTAAGTTCACTACCTAAAAGTTTTTTTATAGATTACAGACCATTTGGCGAATTGCCAAGGTGTTTTTTTCTTCGAATTACAAATGATATTGTACAATCAACTAAATTAATATTAATTTTATTATTTCGCCTTTTACTTCTCATATAATAACATAAGGAACTCTCGAGGAAGACATGCGATGGTATGTTTTTGTTATGTACGTTTCGTTTTGTAAGATGATCCGTGATATTTGTCGAGAACACTGCAATCTGAGTTCGTTTGCAGCTGGCAAATCGACTGATGATTCATTAATATCTATGTATAGATAAGATAGTTTCAATGTGGTCTTCAAATTAATTTACATAAAGTTGTTATTTGTGTGGCAGGAACGAACAGATACGACTCTATTCTTGGCATTATGTTTAGTTGGCAGTGGTCTACATGTGACTCAGTGGTGCGTTCCCATGATTATCTCTCGCGGTTACTTCTTATTGGAAGTAAAAAAATAATCGTCAGCACACGCTAATACAAAACGAAGCCGAAAGTGACGATCATATTTCCGAAACGGTTCATTTGACGCGCTCAAACTTTGGCCTAAAAACCATTTATTATAAAGATTAATTGCGACTATGCGTTTTATTTTGTAAGCGCTGTTAAATAACGATTATTCGTGATTACACATCACAAATCCGTGGTAATGGTTGCGCATATGTAAACTGAACGTTTTGTGTTACAAAACGACATTGTGAGATATCGGCGGTGACCGCTGACGTAGCGCTTCCAGTAGCGATGCACGGCGCAGGCACGTTGCTGCATTCTGTGGTGGAGTCGCTAGCGAGTACGTGCGTGCTGGATGCGTCACGTGGCTTCATCGCCTCACCACTAGCTCGCACGTCTTATGCTGTTAGTAAACATTTACTCCGGCAGATAAACGTCTTTGTAAATCCAGCCGCACGCGCGTCTTCCAATAAACACAACACGTCTGACAAAATCGATTTTCGCATCCACTCTCAATATGTTCGCGTCGAGTATTAAAATCGGGTTACCTCATACTATGGAATAAACTGAGGCGGGTTAGAGCTATTGAATAATGAATGGAGCGAGGGCCGTGATTCAAGTCAAGTGTCATTGATCTATAGTTACATTAACTTTTATATTGTACAAATTAATAGTACTTAAGTTTTCCTTAAAGACCGTTAAATGTAAATGCTCTACGCTCTTCGATTTAAATATAAACATGACCCTTTATTTTATATCAAAGGTAATATTATTACTCTACCGGCTCATATATTACGTTCGTAACGAGCGAAACTTTCCATAATTACACAATATCGTGTACAAACCAAAAATCAGTATGTCGCTCATTAAAAAGTGAAGTTATTGAGAACGCTAACCGGCCCTTTGTTATATCAAAATGTACGCAAACCGCACGGAGCGGTGTACGGTCAACCGAAAATTAATTAACATACTTTGGCGCGCAACCCTCGCCGGCGGCACAGCGGCGCACAGGTGGCCGCCCACGCCCTCCCCCGGCACAGCCGATACGGAAATTATTTCTCTATTTTCCCTCTCACTTTATTTCATTTGCTCACTTCGCCAATTTGCCGATGGACACGAACCCGCGGATGCTACCGGGAACTGCACGATTCATACTAATGTCATGTAGTCGTTTAATATAGAAAGTATGTTTATTGAACATTTTATTGCTAATGTTAAAGCATTAAAAAAATCTTAGTCTTATTTTCGTAAGTAATAATAATATCAAGGTTATACTTTCGATAAGCTTATTATGATAATTATCATTTTTAAAAATATATGGTGATTACAAAATCGTTTAATTTTATCGAAAAAAAAAATCCATACTTATAAGAGGTCCTTAGTTAGCCTTCGTAATGGGCTGTTTACCAATGAAAGATACGTATTAAATCGAATGACTTTTGATAGTAATTGTAATTATTAACGATGACTATATTTTGACAAATAAGAAGAATAAAGAAAATTAGTTGACCAGTGAATTATAATAGTTTAAGTTATAAATTAAAAAACAACCAAACATTTTATACAGATATAGCAGACATTTTATAAATATAACGCATACAGAGTAGGTAGGTTGTGTAATAACGAAATGGTGAGCTGTGAAAAAAGCTTTCTTCTATTACCTCGGCGAGGTACACGCGATACGGTCTAAACGCCACTAAATTACTGGAATTATTCCGCTGTTGTATTAAATGCATTCCTGTTTCAGGAATCGCGTGCTACTTCTATAGCCTTGTTTCAGTTACGGACAACATGACTTTCTCGATATACGATTAATATTTTCGATGATTTTTATTAACTAACATTTAAAGCATTAAATTGAAAAATAAATTACATTAACATACGATCTTTTGCACTTACGACGGCTTTATAAGAAAATCATTATGAAAATATTAGCTTGTTTTTCACAGCTATATAGTAAACTGTTAATGATACTTTGTAAATAGTGATAATGTTTCTAATAATTTACTTGGTGGTAGGATTCTGTGCAATGACGTCTGGGTACGTACTAAGCACTCCTCACATATTCTAGCGCCAAGCAACAAAACTTGGTGTTGTGTTCCGTTTTGAAGGGTAATTAAGCCAGTGTAACTACAGGCATACTTACTATACTACTTAGGGACATAATAACGTTGTTCCCAAGGTTGGTTTCACATTGGCGGTGAAAGGGTTAATTATACAGTACCAATGTCTAATGGCGTGTCTATTATTAATAATAAGTTTAATGTAATTGAGAACTAAATAATCGATATTTAACATTAAAATATACTCAACGGTGGTTTTTAAAGCATCTATCATCAACTTTATTATTAATATAATCCTTTGTCCAGGGCAGCACGTAGTCACTGCAATTCAAAGTAATTATGACCCCACTATACTATACATTTAGTTAGAGTTGCCATACAATCATCGTTTTAAAATGTCATGACATATATTAATTTAATCCAAAAAAAAATTCAATGAAATAGCATAGAAAAAATCGGTGTTTTATTTTTAATTCATTCTGAATAAAATTAAAAAACATATAACTTATTTACCGCGACTACCATTTAAAAGAGGATTAATACATACTTACCTACTTGTGAAAAGGATTCTTATCACTGATTTTTTTTTTCCTAAAGAGGTTAATTTTTGTCAATCAATAAAGTGAAGCTTCCGTTTTGAATAAAGATTTAGATTTTGTTGAGCCTAGTTGAAGCGTAAGATAAAATTATTTGATTTTATTTCTTATTTAAATATGTTTCGCCGTGTTATGGCAACACTGCGCAACAGATAACTGTAAACACTAGTCCACAAAGGATTCTATAGACGTTATTACATGTTTTGTTTCTAATATTACGTATTTACCTTGTCGTGGAGTTATGAGTAATGCATAATAAGTGTATTTACGTTTTTACGTGTAATCAATCATGTTCAGCTACCGAGTTTATTTACATCGCCTCTGTCATTATGAATTCATTGTTAAAATTGTCACTTAAATATATTTTCCATATATTTCCATATACAGTCAATGATTTCTAATGTTGTAAGAAAAACAATAATGTACCATCTTGTTGATCTGATGATGGTGCCAACAGGTTTAATGTAGACTTTCAATAGATGATAAAACCCTAGACTACGAGCATATTTAGTTTGTTGACAAGACCCATACGAGACACAAAAGGCTAACTTTTTGTTATTTTTATACTACAATTATATTTTATAATAAAAATCGATTAATTATATACGTAGACAAAAATAATGTAATACATTTAAAAAAAAATATTAACCTACCTAATAAAACTATTTTCATTTAATGATTGATTTAGATATACAACAGATACATTTATTAACATATTTTGATATAGGTAACAGCGCCCTTCGACTTTCTGTGTCAAATTTGAAATAATATGTAGATACAATTTCCCGATTCATAGTTTGCTATAACTGATGTTTATGACTACCGCAATAAGGTATCGTAGCATGAAGGTTCATAGGTTATATATACCCTATCTCAATAGGATAAATGTCCAACGCAAAGTAATAGCTCTCGAGAAGAAGTGTTTGTTCCAGAGATTAACGCAATTCATACAAAAATCTCCAGCTGTACAATAGATAGATATAAATGCACGAATAGATACGATATCACCCCATAGTTATCGTAACGCAAGGGTCGCATTTTTGAGTGATCTTTTTTTCCGTTATAACATTACCGTATAAATATCACCCTCCATATTAGCTGCATTAATTCCTATTATTTAATTTGATTAGTTTCCTAATTAAGAAAATAATTAAAATATTTTTTTAATGTACAATGTACACACTTAAGTACAAATCAAAGCTATGTATAGATATATAGTGTTGCCGTAACTTTGGGTGTTCCCCTAAAGTTACTTAACACGTTCATATCAAATTGATAGACATTGGAATATTTCGAATTCATTTCGTGAACAAAACGTACGTTGATCAGTGCCGACCCCTACATGCCGGAGCGGGCCCTTATTGCGGACACTTGTCATATCACAAAGGGGGCCATGGCTCGGGAGCGATGCTTTATTATTTTAATTATTGCACGTTCACAGCCCTTTGTCAGTCCAGACCGCCACTGTCGCCTTGAATTAATCTGAATTGTCCTAATTGAAGATCCTCGCTTTAATATGTGAACGTTTATTAATAATTGCCCGGTTTGTGCGAATAATAATTAACTTGGAATATTTAACTTGTAGAAGATTTTAAAACGTTTTTCCTCATAACAAACATTTTTTATTTCGATAAAACTCAATATGGTATTCTGTTATGTGAATTTATATAGCGGTATGAATTGAGTATATTAGAAACAGCCCTCTAATGTCCCAGTATTTGTCGGAGATATCCTTTAATCACTCTCGAGATTTTTTTTGGACCGTATTCCAACATGCTGTGCTGATATGGTTGGAATACACATGTGGCAGAATTTCATACGACACTGAACGTGTTAGCCTGTTAGAGTTCTTCAGCATGTTTTCATTTACCGGCAAGCACAAGACAAATAGTATACGCCTGAAAACTCGATGGTTCCAGCCCCTAAGTAAACACGCGAGTTTCGGTTAAGCTTCATCATCCCAGTAGAACATTTCGACTCATAAAACTAATATTATTATTATTTTATAATAATAAATCAATAAAAAGTCGTTGCATTATAAATAAACAATTAATTATGTAACATAAAATGTATGCTATGAAATAAAAGTAGCTGAACATTTACCAGTTGAAAGAGATTAGCAAATATTTCGTTTGAAGATCTATAAGATGTCGAAGTATATGAGTACATATATTTATCGAGTAACAGCGCCGGTACGGGGACACGGTGGAAGGCGGGCGGCGCATATTTTTACTCTCTCCACTCGAGCCGATCTTCATAACAAAATTCTCCGTTTTGATATTATATTTATATTGTTAACGTTCGTACCTGCATATTTCTAACGGTAAATATGAAAATTTCGTGAATGCCTACGAACTCCTCCCTCGCGTCCCGAACGAACAAAGGTTTATCGTAAGAATCTATTATGAAAATCTCGAATTGGAACGTTCTGGTTTTACATTCAATTACATTTTTATTATGACATATATTTTCTTAATAAACCGTATTAAGTCCTTTCGAATCGTGCCCTATGTCCAAATGTAGGACATTTAGGAACTGTTACTATTGTATATTACAGGCTTTTATTTAACTTCATCTGTTTGTTTATATTAGTTTGGGATCAGATGGCCTTTTTTATAGCATAGGACGAGCATATAGGCGATCGTTAACATCTCTTAAAATGCCAATGTCTACGGGCGTTGGTGACCACTTACCATCAGGTGGCCCACATGCTCGTCCACTAACCCATACTATAAAAAAAAAAAGTTTCTACGATAACAAGGAAATTAAATTAAAAGAATAATAATTAGATAAAAAGCTTCTAAATGTGTGTTTATTTTAATAGAATTTGTACATTATAATATCGTTATTTGATATAATAAGAATCGTTTATTGAACTCATTACTACAATTATTAAACTACGTTTTTTGTACTGAATATAATTTAATAGTGTTTGTTTAACTGAATTAGCTTCAGTACGTACTTGTTAAGTGGTAAATTCGACTGGAATATTTTTCAAGGTGAAACTATTAAACGGTGTAAGAGATTCGTATCGTTAAAAACACTTTAAATATATTTGCTGGTTCATATAAAACGTACAACCCACTGTCACATTTTCCATCGTCATACTGCTATACGAAGTACTGTTGTATTCCGGTTTGAGTGAATTTGAGTAAGCCATACTGGCCCAACGGACATATCTTAGGTCCCAAGATTGGCGCATTGATTGCGCGTTAATATTTCTTACAGGGCCAATATCGATGGTCGGTCATTATCAGGTGACCACTTGCTATTCGAGCATTTTAAGAAAATTGTGACAAATTTTACTCCCTAGTATGAAAATGAACAAGGAAAACACGTACACAATCCATGTACTTAAAACTTTATTAATAGCGTATTGGATATAACCACAGCTATATTATATTACGTGAAACACAGCAGTAAATCTTGTTTTTGCTTACGTTAATGTATTAGCGCAAAGCCACAATACGATTGGAAGTTTACAAGGCGCGCATCCGAATAAGTAAGCAAACATTGTATGACGTCAGACGGCGCAAGTGGTACTATTCAGACGAAATTACCCATTATTAATACATTTATCTATTAATTTTCATAACATAACAACAATTTTGTTTAGGGATGATAGTGTAACGCATGATCGTTATGAAAACTACCTTTCATTACATGACATGTTATTCACGCTTGACATCTTCGATCAATAAAAGCACTAGATTATCGATAAGCTCTTCAAAAACGGCACAAAAAATAACAGCACAAATTCGATTGTTGTCTTATTTCAAATTAGTATGGTCCAATCATAACCAACGTTAAGACGTCAAAATTTGTAGAAATAACCACCACAATGGCGTAAGTAAAATGTTGTCTCTAATTGACTGCTCGTTCTCCGAAATACACTGCATCTTTTAAGTTTATTTATTTATATTATATTTTAGTAATACAAGTACCAGTATAATAACACGATAAATAAAATGAATATAACAAATACATAAACCAACACGCACACATTAATAAAATGTCTAAATTTTTTGTATATCGGTTTAATAGCTTTTTTCGAGAGTCGAACTCTCGAACTGACTGTCTCGTTGGTCTAGTGGCTAGATATAAGGCCGCAGACCCGGTGGTCCTGGGTTCAATTCCCAGATCGGGCCAATAAATAGTTATTGGGTTTTTCTGTCAGAAAATTCTCAGTAGCAGCCCGGAGTCTGGAAGTTGGAAGTGTGTACACTCCCGTGCCTCGGAAAGCACGTTAAGCCGTTGGTCCTGCGCCTGAACTCTTTCCGGTCGTGTCGGATTGCCGTTCCATCGGATTATGAGAGCTAAGGAAAAGAGAGTGCACCTGTGTTTGCGCACACACTTGTGCACTATAATATGTCCTGCGCAGTTGGCTAATCTCTCTTGAGATTGGCCGCCGTGGCCGAAATCGGTCTGGAGGACCTTATTCGAGAGTCGAAGATCGAGCTCAGTGGCGTGCCATTAAAGAGACCTGTGTCTAACAGTGGACGAAAAATGGTCGATGATGAGCTTTTTTCAGTTACACATTACATAAAAACTTCACCTCCTTTATTATTAGATGTCATATTGCATATTGTTACATTTTTTTTATAGGATAGTTAGGCGGACGATTATATGGGCCACCTGATGGTAAATGTTCACTAACGCCCTTAGACATTGGTAGTGTAAGAAATGTTAACCATTGCTTACATCGCCAATGGGCCAATTCTGCTCACTCACCTTTCAAACAAGAACACAACAATACCAAGTACTGCTGTTTTGCGGTAGAATGTCTGATGATTTTGTGGTACCTACCCAGACGAGCTTGCACAAAGCTCTACCACCAAGTACATTAGTTAATTAATTACATATAAGTGAACTATAATATGTTTATTATTCCTATTGAATATTAAAAATCGATCAAGTATGCCTAGTGATAATGGCTACGTATTACTGGGGATGGACTCTATGTTGTTATTATTAGTTTTCCTAACGATCGACGAAGACCGACCTTTGACGGACAGACAAGCATCGTAGGCTTAGTAATAGGGGATCATTCCGTTACGGATACGGAATTCTAAAAGGCATTTTATTATTTCAATTTAGCAAAGTAAACAATGATTCTTTTGAATCGCTCTCTTGTTTATAGTCTTTAATACATTAGCAAAAGTTTCTAATATTGACTTTATGGTTTTGGCAACGTTTAATTTTTATTCAGTTGCATATACTCTTTTATTTTTTATTTTTTTCGTATTTCGTTACGTGTCAATAAATGTCCTATTTTAAATAATACACTCACTAGCTGCTCACCAGCTCGCATGTAACTTTGATTTGCTTATAAAGTCATTAGACATAAGTTGTATAGTCTATAGTTATTTTGATTTCTATGCTACTAGTTTTAATATTTGTAAGTATAAAAACTTGTTAGAATATAAATATATGTTGACAAAGGAAGGAAGCCTTCCGTTCATTTTTCAAAATTAGAATAAAAGTTCTACTTATTTGAAAATATATATCGTAAAAATTTAAAGGTAAGGATGAATAGATTGGGAACCAGAGCAGGTTAGTCTAATATGTGTATTGTATTGTTACAGCGAGCGGCGCGCTCGCAGCCGGCACCATTGCGTCTCCGTGGAGCACGGCGGCCGGCGCGCCCGACACCAACGGATCGGGCGGCGCTGACGCCAAGCACCTCGACGTCGGCGAGGCCAGCGATGATGAAAAGGTAACGACCAACATAAACTTACTATATGATCAAGGAAATCTTGTTTGTAATATGTGAGTATTTTTTGTCACAAAGATCTGTTTTGACATTAATTATTGCGAAACAAACGAATACACTGTATGCATTATACATGCGAGAAATGTGTATTATTATATACTTAGCTCTACAGGTATCGCGCTGAAAGCACTGGGTAATTGTTAATGAAACTGTATGTTCCCAAGAGAGTATGAATCAAATCTAAATCCGCAAACAAAGTTCCCGCTACGGTTTTTTCTTTTTTAGAATCCATGCTCAAACAGTATAGTCCAATGGAAACGATAGTTAGTGTTGTAATTACTTTAATTAATTGGACTGTATTTCGGCCACAGTGGCCAATTCTTAAGACAAGCCAATTAAATTGTCTGCCCATGTGTGCACACAGTTGCTTCTCTATTTCCTAACTCTTGGAAAAAGATCATGTGCTTTCCGAGGCACGAGAGTGTAACACAGCTACCTTCCTAAATCCATCCAGATCAGATATGCAGCTAGATGTCTAAACTGTGATTCGAACCCGAAATCTCGTCATCTGTAACCACTAGATGAAAATATCAACAAAACAACTAAAACATAAACCGATATTTGTTTTCCATTATAATATTTTTAGTAATAATTCAACAGTCCCGCGAAATCGCACGTTTGCATGAACGTACAAATATTAGCTCGGAACGTATTCAGAAGCGCTGGTTCCGAGTAAGTGAATCACGATATTTCGTCTGAACGTGCGCTCCCGCTCGGCGGCGTTATTTTTATTTTCTTTTGCGAATAGAACCGGCTCTATTAATTACAATGACGCACCTCTTCGCTTTCGTCTTCGAACTTATTTGTGTGCTCATGTTACAGCGCAAATTTGAGGCTTAGCTAATTTATAAACACGCATTTGCCTTAAACACCATTTTTTTTGGGATTTTTATCCTGACACGGCTACGTCAGTCCCTTTTATATTTTAATATTTTTAATTATATTTAGCTATTTGATAAAAATCAAACAGTATTCTAGCAGATTTTGATAAGGATCTGAAAGGATGCTTTGAACTAATCTAACATCGAACAAAAATACTTTAAAATTATTTAATAGTAACTTTCTCTGATTCTGTGTCTTGAAGCATTCCATCAACAAGTGACACAAAATATTTTTTAAATTTGTCATTTTAAAGGAGTAAATTATGAAAGAAAAATATATAGTTAGTTTTATTAATTTTAGTAAACCCATGATTAATTGAACATTCTTATCTAGTATAAGAATGTTCAATTAATAGCACTCATCATATTACACCGTTACCATGAAAGTGAAAAAACTTAAGTGTCCGTAAACACGAAGCTTAAGCGGGTTTTATGAAAAATAAACGTATAACTTCAGCTAACTGTAACATTCATAATATGTTTGCTTACAGACAGATGTTAATAGCATCTCGTTTGTGTGATAAACCGAAACACACTATTACGAAACGTGTAATGTTTGCAACAGTGCATTTTGGCGGGAACTCTACAATATATCGAAGCGTTAAACTTATATTATTGTACTAGTGCATTCCCGCGGCTTTGTTCACATCTTTCTTTAAAAATGAAGGCTTTTATCCTGTCTATTGTAATATAATAATAATAATAGGCCTCTACATCTATGAGAGATGATTTAAGCTGCATCGCTGCACTTGCGTTCTTGACTAAAGAGCCCGATGCGAGAGAGGATCCGTTGGCCGCACTCCCGACAAATGTATGTGCCCCCAGATAGCTATCTTAGGGGTTCAAATTTTCAAAAATGTTCTTTCTTACTCTGTAAGAAACTAGTATCTTGGGCTGTGCATTTATGTAAGTCAGTCAGTCATTCTTTTATATATATAGATGACGCGTGCTGAATTGTTAAAAATAAATCCACTCTGATTCGTGTGTTTATTTAGTTTACTACTTGAGATGTTATATTATGTTATTAACACGTTTATGTCGCAGTTATCGCAAATAACTAAATTTGATAGTGGAATTAATAGATAGACCATAAAGGGATAAATATAGTCAAAAATTGCAAATAATTATTTATGTGTTGTATTAGGTAGGCAGACTATATAAAGATTAGTGGTCACCGTCACCCATAGACATTAGCGCTGGAAGATATATTAACAATCCTAACCTTGGGAATTATTGTTTTGTCTACATGGATCAACAACTAGGGATATAAGGGACCTGTGGTTATACTGGCTCACCCTTCAAACCGGAATATTGTTTTAATATTGGAAAAAAATTGACTCGACAGGAAATCAGTCTAAATAACGTTTTTATTTTAAATAGGTACTTATATGTTTATTAATGCTCAGCGATGACATCATCGTTAAAATAATATCATTGGAACGAACTAATTCATATAAAATTAAAATCTGTTTCATATAAAACCATCATATATTATTATAGACTCGTTTCGGGTAGCGATGGAAGTTCACCTTTTATTGGAAATTCGTCCAAATATTTGTGCATCCCTTTCATGCATTATATCGAGTAATATAAGTTTTATTTCCGTCTTTTGAGATATAAATTTAAAAAATAAGTGATTTCTTAGCACGTCACTCGTCAGTCTACCCGGTATTAATGTATCTCACCGCACGCCCCACGGTTGAGTTCTTTTGAACTACTGTTCCAATTTAAAACGACAATTTTCATTTACAACTTGAAATCATTTTGACATTAATTAAAACTGATGCCAGTGAAAATATCGTGGTTTTGCACATTTTTAGGGTTCAACAAAACCGATCATAAATCGGAACAATTATAAAATTACTTCGGTATCTCTTTTTTCGTCTGTCATCGCATATTATTTCTGAACGTACTGGACGAAACACAGTTGAATTTTGGTGATCCTGTAGGATACAATGAAGGACTCTTTTTCATTAATTTTTTACATAATACGAATCACTGTTATAGTAATTAAATTATAGTTTTTTTTATTTTTAGTATACTAAAAATTAATAGTTGGTTTTTTTGGGAGTGTCATTTTAATCGAATTATATGTAACAAAGAATGTCTAAGATTATGCTGAGTCAGCCTTTAATTGGGGCATACAATATATTGTTATTTTTTCTTTTATATGTAAATTACCTATAATGCTAAGATAATATTGTATGTAACGTCGGTTCCTATTAAAATAAATAAATGCAATTGTCTTCTGCGCTTAACTATTACAGTTTCGAAGCTCACGGAAAGTATTTGTCTCGTGTGTAGGACCCTCAGCTACACGTTCGTCGTTGTCTCATTTAAACTTTAATGTTTTGATTTATTAATTCCTTTTCGCTCGTTGAAATCGCTTAATAAAAAATGTCCTCCTTACCGAAATGTGAACACGGCGGCTGATATCAAAGATCAGGTAGCTGCGCAGTTGATTTTACTATCCTGCATAAGTGTGGCGCTTCCTTACACAATTACACACTTATGGAACGGTTAGGGATCGTGTAGGACCCAGGGAGACTAGAGACTAGTTTTGAGACCTTCTTTTTAAGAAAAAGTAATTCAGACAACGGTGGGCAAGTGCTTAATTTACGTTTTTAATTCATCTGGTGCTCGTGAAGGAAACCTTTATGTGTCAGATGAAATTCTGCAACTGACCTGCATTGAAAAAGCGCGGTGGAAAAAACATGTTACGTTTGGAAATTTCTTAACGTTTTTTATCAAATTTATTGTTTAAAAAAAAATGTCCATAACAGGACACGTCGACCACTTACGTCTTAAAAGTTAAAAATAAACACGAATACATATTAATGCCTTGCGAAATCAGATTACAAACTAAAAATATTCAAAATGTTTTTTTATTGTAGATAGTATTCGTATCAAAGTTAATTACTGTTTATCGTGTTTTATATTTTTGAAATTATCGATACCATATACAGAAGGAACGGGGCTCCGGTCCGTTTATTTAAGGCAATAATTGCAATATCTCGTTCAGTCGAAATCGAACGGGTAATTTAATCTTTTTAATTAATTTGACTTGACTTACTTTTTTTTTTTCGAAAACTTACTCGATTGCACCGTGACCCTATTAATCAATACACGAAGGTCGCTGAATACGAACCTGTCTAATTGTAATAATGATTTTCTAACACCAATTATGCAGTTAATGTCATTGTATTATCATACCTATATACATACATTAAATATACATAAATATCACTACACACTCAAAGTTTCAAACGCTATCTTGTTTACATTCTATATGAAACAAAGTAAATCACTTCTAACTCGAAAACTGTTTGCGTCGGAAACGATTCACAAAAACGTTGCCAATACAACGTTTCGTTCCACGCATCGCTCCCATAAAGTATTATTTGTACTTGAAAAATAATGTAAAGCAAGTCAGCCCAATTTTCACATAATAATATAATTAGTTATATAGAAAGCTACGAACGCTATATAGAAATAAACTAATAAATCCTGAATCCGTGACTGTACAACATATTAAGCGATGAATACGGGAGGAAATAGCTGAGATACACTAAATCGCTAAATCACTCTCGTGTGCACTAAACTAAACAATGAGAATCCGGTTCGAATCCATTCAACCTATTTGGGTGAATCCAGGTTACGCAGCAGATGATCGAGCTGTAAAGATTATTATTATTTCTGTCAACGTCCTTTGAGCGGGACAGATGTTTGTTTCTGAACTTCAATATATTTATTATTAGAATTTTAATCTGTTAAAGACGATATGTACGTTGATTATTGTTTGTTAATTTTTAGACCAAAATGTGAACTTTTTTTAATTGTAAATATTTATTTTCACACACACACACATTTCTCACAAGAGGAGAAGAGGCCTTAGCCCAGCAGTGGGACATTCACAGGCTGTTACTTTAAACATACAAGATTTGTTTTTTTTTTTAATAGTGTTCACCCACGGTTTCGCTTCTTGCTAGATAAGGGTGAAGATGTTTATGTTACGGGAAGGGATTGTTATACAATATAATGTCCTACCTCGAAGTTCAAACTTGTTTCTTATCAAAATTTCATCAAAATCGGTTCAGTGTTTCAACCGTGAAGGCGTTACAGACAGACAGTTATTTTCGCATCTATAATATTAGTTTAGATTATGTAATAAACACCGCATTTGTTTTATATATGAAATGATATTATTATATGTATCGATGACATGAGCTGATTGTAACAACGCGTGTTTATAATTTCTTGTACCTTTTAAGAGTTTTTGCAACGGTTAATTGTTTCATTATTATAATATTCATCGTGTATCAATACGTAAAATGGCAAATTATGTACTAATGTGTTTATTAAATAAAAATTATCTTCGTCTTATTCGATTCATATTTATAAAGTGTATTTTTATTCCGTATTAATTACAAAAATAAATAAATACCAAGCGTATTAACATTCTGGAATTACTTATTTACGAATGAAATTGATTAATATTAACATTAACAAGCCTTATTTATACTTACCCATTTATATTTAACTCTATTTTGACCTTTATTTTGTATCTGTTTTCTTTTGCGTATATCAAAGTCTTAAATGAATGTAATGAGAATAAAAACTTAGTGTATTATTTTTAAAGGTCCACAAAAGAAAAATTGGCAACTTTTCCTTTTTTTTTTATAATATAGTTAGGTGGACGAGCAAATGGGCCACCGGCTGGTAAGTGGTCACCAACGCCCATAGACATTGGCATTTTAAGAAAACTTGTGCCTGAAATCACACTGGCTCATTCACCATTCAAACCGGAACACAACAATACCAAGTACTACTGTTTTGCGGTAGAATATCTGATGAGTGGGTGGTACCTACCCAGAGGAGCTTGCACAAATACCTACTACCAGTTTTCTGTTATCAACACGCATACGTTTCTGTAATAAAATATAAATAAAATTAATTACAATACTGTTTAATCATAGGTGATTTGCGAACAGAAAACACTTGGTGGAAAATAAATGAAACAGACGGCGCTAGTTATAGTCGAGAAACATATGAAGCGAGCGCTATCCCCGCTCGGCCTCGCTATATTAGCGACCAAACTTAAAATTAATTTAGCCTGTACGATTTAAGGTGTCAATCGCAAGCGAACACTAATTTCTGAAGGATCGAAGTTCAAGGTCCGAGGCGGTTTACCCCACGATCTTACAAAGAGAACCCAAAGACCACTATTATTCAGATATACGAAAACCAATATCAATTTAGCTATTTATATTAGATAAGCCACGATATTAATATAGAAGGACACAATAAATCACCTATATAGAAGGGGATAAATTGCGCCCGCAACATTTTAATGACGAGAAATTTACGCTCGTATAGGACGTTGATACATTCTAATTTAAACGTTTTATTAATAATCTAGTTTATGAGATTTATAATGAAAATTATTATTAATAATATTGTTTTTTAACTGTTTGCTTATTGTCAAATGTGCTAATATGTTTTGTATAAACTTATTCATGAATATAATAAAACATTGTTATATTATGTAATGTAACATTGCCATGGAAATGTCTGTCCATATTACAATAGAAGAAAAGATAAACAAACCGTATTCGAAGCGAGTTTTAATAGCTTCTCTATATTTTGATCTACATATTCTTGATTAATATATCCTGAGACATTATTCACACAAGGCCATCTGATCCCAAACTAAGCAGAGCTCGTACTATGGAAATCAGACAACTGATATACTACATATACTACTTTTCTTTTGTAAATACATACTTATATAAATAATTACAGCCAGACTCAGGACATACAGACGTGTTTATGCACACAAATGTCTGTCCTGGGTGGGAATCGAACCCACGACCTACGGCGCAAAGGGAAGCATCTACCAAACACGCCAACCGGCGCGTCAATACTGGCTTAATATAATATCTTTATTAATACAACACAATAATTACACCTAACTACTTATGCCTACCTTAATTATACTTCCAAAGTTCCGATAACAACTTCGCCGACACTCAAAACGCCAATTTTACACAAATCAATAATGAATGTCATAGATTATTCAAGATCTCGACCAATGATATCGCGTCAATTGAATGTCAGCGTTGTTTATTTGTCTTAAGTCCTCTTGAGATTGGAACAGGTTATTCATCTCTATATCTACATGCATTCAATTAAGCCAAATTATGTTGATAAGCCAAAAAACTAAACAAATCTACTACCAAACCAGCTACTTTTTATGGAAGTGTATGTAAGCCAGTATCCTAAATCTACGATTTTATATAATTTACATATGATGAATTTCTGTTCTTAGGATTTATCGGCGGCGGACGCGGAAGGTGTCTGGTCTCCTGACATTGAACAGAGCTTCCAGGAGGCGCTCGCGATATACCCTCCTTGCGGCAGGCGAAAGATCATCCTCTCCGATGAGGGCAAGATGTACGGTGAGTCCGGACATGCTAGATCACCGTACAGGATTGCTTGGTATATTGATAGTGCAATTATTATCAATTTACCAAGAGAGAGTTTAATAACTAACTTCTCAATTCAATTTACACGCGTAAGATTAAGGGAGTGAAAGAGAGAGCTGGAGATTTTATGAGAATAACTGGTTATTATTTGTAACAGTAAGTACGGTCAAGTTAATATAAATAAATATCCGAATTATTTTAACTACGGTAAAGCATTAGCCAAATATTGTCATCATCATAAGCAATGCCACCATTATCTGGGTCATTCTTGGTCTTACTCACCGCAATCAACCATCATTTGTTTATGTAACTTTCTAATATGAATGCAAACATGTCAATTTAATTGAATTATGAATTGCTATCAAGGCCATTCCTAAAATGAACAATGGTGTAGCACGAGACAAAAGGCAAGGTATGTATTGATGTGAGCCGACAAAGCGGTTTGCGCAATAGGATTCCACGGAAAGACGTGAACCGACAATTATTATCTCTCTCGATCGGTGTGTCGTCGATTCGAGGAAGCTGGAGTCGCGGCTTTTGTTCAATCTCGCCTGCAATCTTCGAAATTCGCGAACTAGTTCCGAACACATGTACCGTTTTCAACACTTGTTTATTTTTAAAATGGTTCATTTAGTGGAAAACGTAGGAGCGAAGGAAATAAATCTTTGCAAGACTTTTTATTGGATTAACTTTGTTTTTGACTTTTTTAATAATCATTTCAAACAAACAAAAAAAAATCGAGAAATCGTTATTAAATTATTTAAACGATTTTAATGAAATGTTTATCTTTTTTCTCTTGAAATAAAACGCATCGTAGTGAATTAGCTAATTTATCATAGCAATAAAACCTTGACAGCAAAAGCGACCTAATTTTAACAGAGACTGATAATTGTAATGTAAGCTCAGTTTCTGTAAACTGAAGGGCGAGGGGGAATTTTTTCACGCTACACTGTTAACTAAGGAAGCTCGTTAACGTTACGTGACGATTGCCGAAAGAAACCTTTTCCCTTCACTAAATTAACAACCGGAGTAAATCTCTCGTGTTTCGAGTAACTACTTTCTGAGACACTTTCAAAAATAAATTGATAAAGGTTATAATCGTCGTGATCGTGCATGACTTCAGCGTTAGGAATATTGCCAAGATTCTGAGTGTTTTGAGTGTAATTTGTATCTTAGATGTCTTTTTTTTTATCCGACAGCATCGCTAATATTTCTTTAGATAATCTCAGTTTGCGGTGCAACGGTAAGAGATTGCGTCAATATTTATACGCTGCTAGTTGTAACAGGTGAGATTATAGCTAAAATATAACACTTTTTTCATTTTATGTTTTCATATCAAAATCTATATATGTGATGATTCCGTTATTAGTTAAATGACTAAAAAGAAGCAAAGCCAATGTAACAACATTACATATGGCTTAAAAAACCCGTCCTGCATCAAAACGTCTTCCAATATTTCTTGTATTGGTTGTACGACGAATCTTGCGAATATCTTTCAATATCAAATCAGCCATTTCCTGATCCTGCCTAGATTAGATTACTACATTTGACTTGATATTTTAATGTTCCAAATTCAAAATAATGTTATATAACAGTTAAAAAAGAAGCAATTTTTCAATTGATTCCAGGCCGTTTATTTTATTCTTATAAATCGCTATGTCTACAGAAATTTTGTCTTCAAAAAATATTGTTTAAAGTAATACACCGCAAAGAATAAATACACTTTAAACGACATATATAAACCAGGTAACATAAATGAACGATGATGTTTTTGTTTTGGTTGAGCCTCGTGCACGGCCTGAGACTAAAGTCAATAATCAAGAATTGAAGGCGATCGTGGAATTCGTATTGATTTCAAACCACATCATAGTTACCAGCGCCATTTAAACCAAACATTTCACTTAACTATACTGATTCGTTTGTGTCAAATTAAGAAAATTAAGTTGATACCGTTTCAACTAGCGAGTTGAATCTAATGATTTTTCAGACAAATCATACAGAAGTATGCCTTGATTTGTTAAATTGGACCTAAATAAGGAGAACTGAGAAATTATTAATGGTGATAAAAATAGAGCCGGTCATTGCGGAATGACTGACAAAAATTGAATGGAATGAAGCTGTTTGTAACTATAAGGACATGAATCGCTTGTTGCTTCTTGCGATCTGGTACAGCATGCTGCTGAACTATACTGTGATCTGAATGATGGCTGACTGTTGAAAAGTATTGTCAAGATTGGTAAACTATAATTGACTTGATATACTCCCGTCAACTATTTGTAGTTGTCTAATCAACGACAATTCCAAAATAACAAAAAAAAAAAAACCATTATCATACTCAGCATACCTTTTGTTTCTATTTGTTTGTTTCGGAATGTTACAAACATTTTATAGTTCAACTCCGATGAGGTGGTGAAAAACATTTATAAAGAATTCATCGATTTCATCTGCTCTCAGAATTTGTAAACAATCGTTTGTTGCAATAAGAACAATTATTTCAATTAACATTACAAAACTGCATCGACTATTATGACCAATACTTCGATTAATTACGTATAATTATACTTTTCATAATAGAAATGTTTATTGAATATTTCTATATAGAACGGCAATTTCATAGTTAAATATTATTATTATTATTATTATTATTTATTTATAGACGAGCAGCTGATAAGCTGATATGTCTATGTAAATTGTGTTGAAAAATCATTTTTGCAGAAGTGACAGCTTCTGTGACTTTAACCAGGTATCAAGTCGGTTTTTGAAAGCATTAACTGAAGTGGCCAAAACAATTTCTTCGGGTAACTTGTTCCAATTAAATATCTAATACAATATTACTTAATACACTGATACACTCAACACTAATGTCTGAATCATCAACGATTGAAGATTTGATTATAATTTCGCACTAACAAATACCAAACTGGCCTATGCTAATGAATAATTTCTAAAATAATTTCGTTTTAATATAATTGATTTCAACATTTGTAATTCATGTCTGTATATAGCTAAGTATCTTATAATAAAAATAACCAATAAATGGTTCAAAGCTATTTTTTTAATCCCCTTCAAACCTCATGCTGGTGAGTTCTAATATCAATAACATTATAAATATTTTGAGCATTTATTTGCAAAACTCGGAACCATTTCCAAAGTTATGGTAGAGGGCAACAACAACGATAAATAAGTTAAATAATAATATAACATATAATTTAGGAACGACTGAAAGCAATAGCAGTAACTTTCTGGAGACTCTCTATTGTCCCGTATGTTACTGGTACAATTGACGTGGAACAATTAAAGGCAGCCACTGCCATTATCCGCCGGACGCACATTAAGTTCGCGTCAAGCTCCAACATTATACCGCCCGGCTTTAATTAAAGGACTGCCCGAGCTCCCGGGTCGGACCGGGTGGATGGAATTGCTAAACAAATCTACCGCGAGCGATGTGTCCACCTTAAGTGATTTAATAGACGCAAAGAAATGTGCTGGTTTAATCTTATCGCCTCTGCGGAAATAATCCTTTTAACGGCGTTACGTAATGCACTGTGAATTTTGTTGTTTAAACTAAGATATTTTTTATTATAACCACGTAAGAAGTTTAACAGTAAATTATTATTTATCCTTCAATTATTGTTGTACAGAATTACGACCAATTTAATAATCTATGCAATAGCAGAAGAGGATAAATGTGAAGAGTCAGTGAGAAGTCATTCAATACGCCACTGTTGTGTATATAGAGTCAAAAAATTCATAACGGATCATATAACATGTTCAATGATATTTGTCAAGCAATTTATTATGGTAGGGGCAGTTGTAAAAGAACATGGTACATAATTGCGGGCGCGCTCGTCCGTACAATATATGGGCGCATTACTCGCGGACGTGTCGGCTCGGCTTAATCTAGCCCTGAGTGCGTCACCGCCTGTCGTCCGTCACACCCTCGCCCTGTAATCTTTGAAAACTCCTCACTATACTCCCGATACTACCTTACACTTTGTAGTTTTATTGCTGTTATCATTCAGCTGTTGTATTAACATACGTTACCATTTTCATGGACGATATGTTTGAATATCGTTACAATGGAGATATAATAGTATTTCTAATAAGCTATCATTTATCACGTACCACAGATAATAATATCATTCTATTTTTAAATTCATCTTAAATATGATGTTTAAAGCATGTCAGTTTCGTCAACAACCAATTAGAAACGAGTTACTATCACAATACCAATTAACAAGTAATTTGCAAAACAATGAACAACACTCGAAAGTCACAATCAAAGTTGGTGAATAACTAAAGACATTACACGCGTCGGATCGGTGTATCAATAATAAGTTATAGAGCCGTTAGACGGTGCATTATTGCAGCGCTGAGAGGACTTTACCTTGTCATAGAGACAAGTGAGCAGTAATTTCGCGTAGCTCGAACGATGCGGTGAGTTGTTGGAAACAGTTTGCCTACAAAGCCAGCACTGGCGGCACCGCTGCAGGCGCGTTCGTGAGTTAAGACATTCAAAACCGCTCAATATCCTGGGAGTATGAAAGTTTCGTCGGCGCACGGCTTCACGTGGTCCGGGGGGCGGCAGGCGAGGGGTTCGCCGGGAGGGCTAAACTATGCGAAGAATGCGCAATTAGTGAGCGAGCGAGCGTGTAAGGGGCCCGGCCGCGCCGCTAGGCGGCGAACGCAGTAAGAAAATATAAAGAAGGCCCGCCCCTTCTCCCGCGCCCCTCGTTTAGCGCCCCGCCCGAAGGCATAACTCCCGATTGTCTCCCGAGAAATCCTCCTTAGACCGTCGAAACTCAACCCTTCTGCGAGGATTCGCCTTGCATATCTTCTGTTTGGGTCAGCGTGAAATTCTGACCCGACGCTTCTATCACCGCTCGTAATGTTTCTTTTATTGAAAACGACCCTCTTTTTAACATTTAACATTTACTATTCCTTTAGCTCAATGAAAAACTTTAACGCTATTACATATTGGCGGTGCATCTTTGATGTATGCATAGTTTTAAACATTCAACTACATAACATTGAAGAAATTCAATTGTTTTACCACGTTTTATGAACAACATATTTTTTCTCTAACGTAATAAAAATAAACGACTTCTCATAATTGTTGTTTTTTGTAATATTTCCAAAATAAATTATATGATGACATTATCAATGTGCATAGTAACAAATATTGCATACCTTGTACGCATTACCACAATATAAATATTTAATAGAACTCTTAAATATATCTTATATTTTATAGACAATAAGGCTCTGCTTCTTCCAACCATTTAATTTATGTCTACTAGCCAAATGATTCGATTACAGCAAATTAGGAAATCAGGAAGTTAGTAGGGTCAAATGATTGCTATTAATTATAATTTTACCATATCTGATTTCTGAAAAGGCGACTTCATATAACACCTGGTCACTGTTGCTGTCGATAGATTATTTATCTATACTAATATTATAAAGAGGAAAGATTTGATTTTTTGTTTGTTTGTTACGATTTAGCTCAAAGGCTACTGGACGGATTTTAAAAATTCTTTCACCATTAGAAAGCTACATCTTTACCGATAACATAGGCTATATTATATTTTCAAAAAAATAGAGATCCCTACCTAAAATGGAACAATGTAATCCAAGGTATCAAATTGTTGCCTATAAAAGTCATTATTTGGCGTGCGCTGCGAAAACTATTGACGGTATATAAAAAAGTGTTCTATATATTAATAGTACTCATGATTGCTCACAAAAAAGTCCACGATGGTATATGCCTAACTACTATAGTTAAGCCAGAATAACAGTTTTTGTTTAAATTATTAAGTTCAAATACGGTGGAATCGAATAGAGGTGATATATGTATCATTATATTATTAATCTTTATCCATTTAAATGGTTCATAATTAAGGATGATATTGTACATAACATGTAAATTCCACTTTAAATGATCCGGATCGGACTTTTTGTTTAGAAGTTATGACGGGTATAACATTCTCTAAGTAAGAAAAATGTCACAGTTTGAATAAACTGTAACTGTCCTCCGTTTAGTCTATTACCAGTACAATGTGTTTTACAACAATGAAAAAATACTTAGTGTGTTTTAATGACACTGTAATGAAAAGGATTTCGCAGATTTGATTGTGATCGCTCACAATTCTACTATTTTACAACGGTTACGATACGTTCCCGATTCCATTCCGAACTTCGACCGATCCAAAAAAGCATCGTCGTAGTAGTAGAAAACGATCAAACGGCAACGATCACATTTCGATTCGATAGCGATAAAGTGTCAATTTGTTAGTAGAGTTGACTCACTGATTAGCTTTGTAAAGGTTGCTTGCCCTTCTTGGGAATGCCTTTGCTTGTGGACTGGTATTCCGTCACCATGCGTATTGAAGATGCATTTAGTTCTGCTAGTATTGACGGATGCGCACATTACAGATAACTCCCATCAGTTGGTTTTATCTCGAAATAGACTGGCTCTATTCGACTCTACCGGAAACCATGACAACGGTTTGCTAGATAGGTAGTAAATAAAAGATTGAAACGGATCACGACGACAGACTTAAAGTTGAATTATCAAATAAAAACATTCACACGTTACTAGCTGCACATGCACTGTTGTTATACTTGATTAATTATTCAGAGACCGTATATTTCGTAAAGTCATAAAGTAATAGTTACTTATCGAAATGCAGTCAAGCCGAAAATTGACAATTAAGATCATTACATGGTGTCTGTGGGCACTTCAGGTTGTTTTATCCTAATAGCTCAACCAGAATACGTATCGCCAAGCGATGGCACACCGCTTCATCATTTGCGCTCATATTTCTAACGGAGGTCGCCTAGCCATGTAAAAGTTGCAGGTTCGATCCTAACCCCTTGGGCTACTGTCATATCGTCCCCATTCCTAACGCAAGCTATACGCTTAATTGGAGGGATAAATAGAAATATTAATAATTCCTTTAAAAGGGGCTTCAGGTATTAAATGAAGAGGAAAATAAGACTATTATAAGTATTTCTCATTTCTTTAAAAAAATTAAAATCGTTTATTTTTGAAACAATTGAGGAAATTGTATAACATCGTACAACCAGTTCACTATTTTCAAGTATCAATGATAATTTATGAAACAGAACAAAGTTAGACGTAAACGTAGTGAAATAGAATCAATTCTCTCAGGAAGAGAACATGATGCACCACAAACCACCAATTAGTCCCCAATTCAACCAATTTATAAATGTATACCTTCCCTATTCTATTCCTCACAAGAATAAACCTCAGTTGAATCGTAACTGGGAGCCAATTCTGCTAATTGATAACGGTAACGATACGTTCCTGATTCTATGTTCGATTGCGATAAAGTGACAATTTATTAGTAGAATGAACTCCCTGAGTAACATTGTACAGTTTTTAAAAATTATTCATCAATCATTACCTCACTATTGTTTCAGTAATGAAACCTTTTTTATGGCAACTTTTTACATATTTACGTGATGTGGAAACATATATATATAGTTATCCGTTTATTGAGGATATTATGGGTTATATTATTTCGAGATACGACCCTTAGAGGCCATTAACGTCATCTTACATGGCAAACTGAATTATTAAGGAATGAATGTATAATTCAATTTGAATGTGATCGAAATCACGTAACAGTTGTCTACTTATACACAGTTAGTTACTTCATAATGATGTTAAATCGGATCAACGATATTATTTACGGATTACAATGTATAAGCTATTAGACAATTACATAAGCTACGTCAAACTTAAAGTAACACGTTAGATACTTGTAAAGTTATCTTACTTGAAATCAAAATTCCGCACACAACCGCTTCCGTGCTAATTATTACAAAATAATTAAATGCTATTTGTTTTTGTATTTTAGGCTCTGTAATCGTTAATTAGCTGAGATGGTCCATTAAATGAAGTACAGGAAACAAAGAACTCAAGGTGCAAAAATACTGATGTTGGTCTTATGATTCATCTAGAGCTCGGAGTTAATAGGAAACTTCATGAAGAATCATGTCTGAGATGGAATTCTGTCACATATAAATCCCCCGATATATAAGGTATCAATCAGGTGGCATAAGCTGAATTTTTAAAAACAAAAGAGGCTTTTCATCCGAAATGATACATGCTGGTTATGATTCCTATTACTGATTTTTACCAATATTTAATCAACAAAATGCTAAATATACGAAGTTGTTTATTAAAATAATTTCGTCCAAAATATCGTTTTTTTCCTGAAAATAATTATACGCATATCGATTTAAGTATCATCCAGTACTGAGGATGTATTTTGCTAGAGCTCGTAGCGAAAACAATCGGAACGTCATAGCCGTTACGTTAATGTGTTTCTGATGGATCTCCGATAGCTTCCCGCTCGTATAAATTATCTGTCTTAAAATATGTATGTATAATAAGTTTAAGATTCGGCTCCATTAAAAATAGCTGCAATTTAAATATAGAATCTGTTCATAATCATAATAATCTTCATTCATCTCATTCATTCGAGCTCTTATAAGCTCTTTTGAATCGTCTCGTTACAGGATTGAATTGAATGTAAAGCAACCACCGACAAGAAACTCAGTAGTCACTCTATTCCTCAACTGAAATACAATTCCATTAATATTTTCTGTATGGAAACCAACAAATATGGTTCCTTTTTTTTCATTAATATTGTATATTAATTAATATTGTGTATTAATAATAGGAGCCCCTACCGAACATTTAATAGTTCAACGATGATGGAAAATATTTGATTCTTATTTTATTTATTTACTCGGAATTAACAGCGTTACAAAATGGTTGTACGGTTATAACTCAATAATGTAATAAAACCACATAAGATTACAGTTTTGATTATGAAAATTGAATTGGTATAACAGATACAATCAAAAGAAAATTAAAACTAGAGAGAATGTTACTATTAATATGCACATTAAAATACATTGTTATTTAATATTAATGCTAGATAATCATAATACGAATGTGGAGTGCGCCTGAAAAATTTGTATATTTTTATTGTAAAGAAAATCTGCTTAACACGAAGAAGGTTTGCCATTTGCATCCATTAACAGGAAATGAAGCATTTGATATAAATAGACGAGCTTTTACCATAGAGTTATTTTTCTCATTATTTTAATGGTAAATTCGTCCCCAGTATGCAATATGACTGACTCTTTAGCGTGGTTAAGAAACATTTGTCCTAGAAATTTAAGACGATACATTTTTAACATAGGATTTAAATTTATTAACAGGCAACATTAAATATATGTGTGGAATTGTATTATAGAAACGAATACCTTGCCCCAGGAAGGATATATTAACTTTGCGCAGTCGGAAACCGGTATATAGAATGAAACATAAACTCTCGAAATCCAGATGACACATGAACTTTTCATCCTTAATGTTTTTACCTCTGGGAAATATGATAAGTAATGGATCTTTTTTTAAATTTATAATATAAACTATAAAGTCTAAAGTGTCTTTGACATATCTAAGTATCGTGACAGTAAAAATATATTTCATTTTATATACATTACTCTCAAATGATACAATGATGTAAAAGTACAGTTGAATTAAAAGAGCAATCAATATTCATATATGGCAGCACTCGACTGCACGCACAATTTCATCCGCGTAGAGTGCGTAAGAGCGTGGCGCGTCGCTGGCACTGGACCAAATTAGCCAACTAACTAACTAATAAATAATCATCTCTTGTTTTTCTATTCGTCGCCGAATAGAAACGGTCCTACTTGATCCTTCTCTGCAACACTATTTATAGAGATGCACACGACGTGCCGGGTGAAGGCACTCTTAATGCGGGATTCGCGGGCGCGGATGTCGCGCCGTGGGCCGAGGATGTTCTGACGCGACGAATAACGTACGACGTGTTTATTTTTCACGCCCATCGTGTTAAAAGCTGCCGTATTAGCCCCCACTAATTTTAACCTAATACCCGCCTGAAAGCCGCCGTGAAAACTTTATGAAACCGTGCCATAATTTCAGAGCAATTTCAAGAATGTTTTCACTTAGCAGACTTCTAAAGTTTGTTTGCCGACTTACTACAACTGCCTTTCACTTTAATTTTGAACAAAGTTACGAAGAACTTAAGGTGTATTCAAGTCTGTAATATTATAAAATTTTATTGATTACATATTTTGAGACTGTTTCGTTCATATATTTTGGTCTGAAATTTTAAAACAAAAATGTTATTTGGTTCTATTGAACGTGCTTCATCATCTATAAAATTTGACTGACGATCTACATGAAAATTAATAGATATACGCACGCACGCCTCAACGAGCAGGCAAGGGGTTAATTAAATTCGCACCAGCCGTCTCTCGTCGCCATCGCATTCCCCGAATTCAATGAGATTTCAATTTACTTTGGTCTGCCCCAGTCTTGTTCTATACCAGCTTCGAATTAATACACCATTGTTCAATTTAAACTCGTATTAGTCGACAGAAATTTTACTAACAAAACATTTCAATGAATTAATTCACTGCAAAATAATTGTAGCGTTTCGAATATTTCTGTATAACTGATCTGTTAATAAAATATATTTCATTACCGCTGCCGATCCACCCCGCATTCCGGGCCGACTGCAGTTTCAATAATTGAAAATAGCTATTCAAAATATTTTGAAAATTGTTTCATAACGAGACCGGCATCGAGGCTGTGCCGGCATTGAATTGTGCAGCGCGTTTTGATTTGACTATTTGGAATATCTCGCGGGCTATGACAATTGGCGCTCTTTCTGAATAACTGTTATTTGTAAATTACATTTTAAAAATATTCCCAAATATTTTTAACGTAACATAAAAACGATACAAGCAAAATTGTATTTTATTTCTTTATTAATAATGTTCGTTTTTATATTTACAGGACGAAATGAACTTATAGCAAGATATATAAAACTCAGGACGGGGAAGACGCGCACAAGGAAACAAGTATCATCACACATACAGGTGCTAGCTAGGCGGAAACTCCGCGAAATTCAGGCCAAACTCAAAGTGGTAAGCACATTTCTATCCACCTTTCTCTTACAATGCATTCGGATAAAATTTTAATTAAAACAGGAGCTGACCTTTCGGAGAGTCTAAAATACAACGCTACAAAATAAAGCAACGTCACTCGAGTTTGTACCTAATATCTATTAAATTAAATATTACATGTCAATGTTTGTCTAAAACTACTTATACATACGCGAAGTTGAGAATATATAAAAATGTTGGTGTATTTAAAAAAAAACCGTGACGTTTGCAGTAATAGTTATAAAAATAAATTAACAAAATAATTACATATATTAAACGAAGTTATAATATAACTTCGTTTAATTATTTAGTAATCCGTTGATCGAAACGTACCGATTTAAGAGGTGATAAACAATCTAGGACGGTGGTGTGATGAAAGAAAAGGCGATGCAGTCTATGAGCACGCTGTCTAGCGCACAGATAGTGGCGGGATTGCCGCACCCGGCGTACCATCACACGGTACATTTTGCAAGGCATGCCTTTGTGTTACTTCACACAAAAAACGCCTTTATTGTGTCGCTTCTAGCAAGGCATGGCCGCATGCACGCCACGGATATACATCAATATAACAATTGGCTTTTAATTTAACTCTTGCCGACTGTTTATTTGCGGCTTCTGGTCTTTTACTGAACGGATTTCTCGATTTCTAGAGAGATAACCGATTGAATAAAATAAATTATGTCCCTGATTCATAAACTCGTTACAAATATAAAAAAGTTGTTTGTAAAGTGTAACAGAAATTATTCCAATGATTTAAAGTGTTTTGCTTAGAAAAATGCTAATTCGACTTAATCATAGACTAAACTATTAATTTAGTGTACGCAAGTGAATTAAATGTTTGTAAATTATTTATAATATAATTGTTTTAATCATCTTAATCTCACAATCATGAACATTTTAACCAAACATACGATGACAGTTGACACTAATAACTCGTTGAGTATTTTAGATGATTGTGTGAACGCTGAGGTTCGAGATATATGAAACGCTTCGAAGTGTGTAAACGATTTGCTGAATCTAACAAGTTGGGCTATTGTTTGTTTGACGTATTTTTTTATAGTGATTCAGTTGTAATTCGAGAATTATTTTCATTTCAGCAATTTTGGCAGCCCGGTTTACAAGCGGGGACATCACAAGAGTGAGTATAATTTTTTTTATTGTGTAAACAATAATGAAACTATGAAAATAAGGAATAGCATTTTGTTATAAAAAAAGCTTATTGCATGTCTGTGTGGATGCAATACGCCCGCTATATTATATCCATTCTATAATATAATCGACTTGCGTTGGATATTATATTACAATCCGTCCAGCTGATTTATAGCTTAAAAACAAGCAAATTTACAAACTTTCGACGTATACTATTAGTAAAGCATGTAAATGTCCCACTGCTGGGCTAAGGCATCCTCTGTTTATTGAGAAGGTCAGCTTACTCCACCACGCTGCTCCAATGCGGGTTGGTAAACATATGAAACATCCCAAACATGCTTGATGTTTTCCTTCACCGCCGAGCACGAGATGAATTATTTATTATATTAAACACATGAAATTCAGAGATACTTGCGCTGATTTTAAGTCACAATTCTGTTAAAATTCACATATTATACGTATCTAGCCATTCTGCCATCTCAGCCCTGTAAATCCTCTTATCCCATTGCTAGGCAAATGCTTCATCTCAAAAGAAGGTTTTAATCCACATTGGTGTTTCAATTTAACCCATGTTGCCTACATGTGTCAAAATTTCATTCGAGTTGAATGATGATGATGAAGCTTTAAGACACATGTTAACCCACTCAACCATCTCAGCTCGATATATCTTATATTATCTTTTTAATTGATAGTAATTATAAATTTTAGTAAACATTATTCATGGAGAAAATGTTCACTATCTTCAATATTTAATATCCGATAAAATTAATAACTCTCACCACATTTCATGGTGTGAATACTTCGTCCCGATTCGTCCGCTCGATACCGCCTTAAATAATATTAATATCTACTTCATCGTATCTAGCGTCCGAGTATAGCCAAAGTTTCAAATAATTTCAACCGAAAATTGGTACCAATGTTTGACGTGGATAATATGGGAAATTGATTACCTTTTGCGCCAAACTTATATAGCAAACTGCCGATAGAAGTGAAAACTTGAAGCTGATAAACATATTTATCCAATTTCCACCCGTGTTGGCAATCCAAGTAATTATGTTATCCCCTTTTTATTATATAGCTTTTTATTCATCAAAATACCCAGTATGTCGCAAATTTGGAAAGAATCAATAGTTCAAACACACTTACATTATTTGTATGCACTGTTATTATTTACATAAGTTTCAAGTACTTAAATTATTTGTACTTTCAACGATATCATTATATTAACATCAGCGTGTCGGTGACGCAAAGCCACGAGTCTATCCCTTACGATAAACCAGCGCAAGACGCGCAAAGAAGTTTTCACTTCAATAAATGAATCTGTGGGCTGAATGTGTCTTCCGATATTCCTCGTAATGTGGACGTATCTCGATCGTTGCTGGCACGTTTGCAGCGTGAAGCCGTTCCCCAGCGCGGGCTACAAGGGCGTCCCCGGCGTGGGCGGCGTGGGCGTGGCGGGCGGCGCGGACGTGGCGCCGCCGCCGCCGTGGGAGGGCCGCGCCATCGCCACGCACAAGCTGCGCCTCGTCGAGTTCTCGGCCTTCGTGGAGCACCCGCGGGACCCCGACACGGTGATTACCCATTTTGTGCTACGATGAGCAAATGCTCTTGAAAGTGTCTGACACTGCATCGCCAATTGAGCCGCTTGAGCCTGGAATGACATTATCTCTCTCGCAAATTAAACCAGAACGTTGGCGTTGACGTTGGCTTTGGTAGTAGAATATCCAGACTGCTGTCTGTACGAAGCCCTGTTATCCGATTTTAGTTCAGTAGCTAATCGTCACCTATGAATGTAGCCAGATGCTTTGAGTGACACATACCGCTACAGAAATTTTCCCCTCGATCACTCTCAGTGCTGCAGAACACTTGTTGCCCGTTCACGATGCTTCCGTAAAGTTAACAGAAAATCGTATCATTTTAAACTTAGATAGAATAGCTAGAATTTTTTGTCCTAATGTGAAAGTTACAATAATATCGGTTTAAATAGAATGTTTCGAAAGAGAGATAATATGGGTACGCTTAATCCTAAAAGCCCTCATTCTGCTCTTATAACTTCCTCGAGTTGAGTTAGAGTGACAGTACTCATCTCAACCCCCAGACATCGTAGGCATTAAAATAGGTCGGCAAACTGACCAACGGGTCATCTGTTAGCAAATGATTACCGCTGCCCTAAGACATTGGCGACCTTACACTGCTATGTCCCTTGTGCCTGTAGTTCCACTGGCTCATTCCTATTTGAACTTGGAACACTTAATAATACTAAATGTGTGTGTGTGTTGCAGTACCCGCCCAGCGCGTCGCCGGCGCAGCACCTGTTCGTGCACATCGGCGGCTCCGTCACGTACGCGGACCCCCTGCTAGAGGTGACGCATCTATTTCCATATAACTATAACCTAGGAATTTTTTAAAATCGGTTTAGTGGCTTAGGCGTGAAAGCGTAACAAAAAAAACAAAATCACTATCATATTTATAATCTTGGTAAGGATTAGTAAGAACATATTAACTAAAAAAAAAAATATATAATTTTTTATTATATGAAATCACAAAAATACCAAAGTTCGCTATTTGAAGATAAAATATTTGTTTCCAGTCAGTCGATGTGCAGCAGATAAACGACAAATTCCCGGAGAAGAAGGGCGGTCTAAAGGAACTCTACGAGAAGGGGCCCCGGAACGCGTTCTTCTTAGTAAAATTTTGGGCAGACCTTAATACAAATAACTTGGACGACCCGGGCGCCTTCTATGGGGTTACGAGTGTGTAAGTATTAGCTATTGTATTAATTCAAAAATAATTGATATCAAATCAATGTGATTTATAGCCAGTGTAATTACTGGCACAAGGGACAAATCATCTTAGTTCCCAGGGTTGGTGGCGCATTGGCGATGTAAGCGATGGTAACATCTCTTACAATGCCAATGTCTATGGGCGTTGGTGACCACTTACGAACATGTGGTCCATATACTCGTCCGCCTATCTATGCTATAAAAAAATAATCTTAGGTAGATGACTCTGTGGGTAGATAGTTAGATGCTGACCGTATCGCAGTGTCGAAACGGGTTTGCACAACTGTACTACTAAATAATGGTTTCCAAAGGATTTGTAAGTGTAGTAATGTTACAGCCTGTAAATGTGTCACTTCTGGGCTATCTCTTCTCCATTTGAGGAGAATGTTAGGAGCTTATTAAACTATACTACCCCAATGCGACACAAGCAGGTTTCCTCACGATATTTTCTTTCCTAAAAGGACTGGAGGATTTAGACTTTTTTTTTGTGAGAACTTTCGCTACATTTGAGTCCTAACAAGCATTTACATATTCCAGTTACGAGAGCAACGAGAACATGACAATAACGTGCAGCACCAAGGTGTGCTCGTTCGGGAAGCAGGTGGTGGAGAAGGTGGAGACGGAATACGCTCGCTTCGAGGGGGGGCGCTTCGTGTACCGCATACAGAGGTCGCCCATGTGCGAGTACATGGTCAACTTCATACACAAGCTGAAGCATCTCCCGGAGAAGTACATGATGAACAGCGTCCTGGAGAACTTCACCATCTTACAGGTACGAAGCGACTGTGCCGATACAAAAGACTATCCTGTGCACAAACGCTGTAACTATACCTTTTTTTTTTTATTTTTTTTATTTTTTTTTTTTATTGTATAGGTTGGCGGACGAGCATATGGGCCACCTGATGGTAAGTGGTCACCAACGCCCATAGACAATGGCGTTGTAAGAAATGTTAACCATCACTTACATTGCCAATGCGCCACCAACCTTGGAAACTAAGATGTTATGTCCCTTGTACCTGTAATTACACTGGCTCACTCACCCTTCAAACCGGAACACAACAATACAAAGTACTGCTGTTTTGCGGTAGAATATCTGATGAGTGGGTGGTACCTACCCAGACGAGCTTGCACAAAGCTCTACCACCGAGTAAACCTGTATTTAGTAATACTTGATACTGTTGATGGATATAGAATTCACTTGACTGCCGATTCAATCCTGTAGATAAATGCCAAACATATATATAGCTCAATTAATCGGGCATCATCTGTCGCCAGCTTTTGGAACGAAGTTCTTTTACGCGGCTTACGATCACGTCATATAACGAAATAGCGTTCATACTGTGCCTACCAAATGCAACAAAATGCGATGCGTTGGGCGTACGAATTCAGGAGTTCAGACTTCAGTACTGCGCGAGCGCTTTTAGAGGTAGGATCTGTGCCGAATTCTTGAGCGCCAAACCACGCCCAACTATACGCGTGAAGTGCGCCTACCATTTTCTTATTAATTAAGTTAAATTCTTAAATATAACAAAACTCAATCAAAAGAATTAATTTGATTTGAAATACTTTCTTAACGTTTTAAAAAATACAAAACCATATAAGGACCAATAGCGCTACGGCTTACGAGTCGCACGCAAGTCCCAGATTCGAACTTTGGGCTATTGTCACCATTCCCATCATAAACTTTGTATAATTGGAGGGTTACATTACTAAAATAATATTGGAATATTAGAAAATTTCTGCAAAAGGGGAATGCCATCATTATAGAAACTGTCAATTAAATTTAAAACGTTTCTCAATCTTTGATTAGAGAGAGTCGCATAAGGGAGGTCGAGGCGCATTCTGTTGTGACAAAAATACAGTAATATAATCAAATAAAATCTATTACATTCTAAAACACGTTTCGAGTCGAAAACGTATCGCAAAGAACTTCGTGCCAGAATCCGATCCGATCCGATTCGATTTTTAAGTCCCGATGCAAACATACGTGTCCCCGTCAACGCCCTAACGAACGGTCGCCGGCGTCGCTAACTGGCGGGCGGGTTGCAGGTGGTGTCGAACCGGGACACGCAGGAGACGCTGCTGTGCGCCGCCTTCGTGTTCGAGGTGTCCAACAGCGAGCACGGCGCGCAGCACCACATCTACCGCCTCGTCAAAGACTGAGCCGCGCGCGCGACCGGCGCGACCCGACGAGCGGAATTCGTTTGATCTGTTTTATATTTCTTAAGATTATATTACAATCTGACGTCACATCCGTCTGAGCGTGTGTGCTACATGTTCGTCTTTCTAAACGATCTAAAGTTTTCGAGTAGATTTTTAATCTGTTTCTTTCTGTATTATATTACGGTCGCAGTTTCCTTCGAATGGTTCTGCGTGTCGGTGTTGTGAGGTAGTCGGCGGTCGGTAGTCGACGGTGACCGAGCGGTGGACCCGATGTGCGGCGTGTCGGTGACTCGTCCGCCGACGGAGGTCTTTGCAATACGAGAAGTGTCGATGTGAACAGACGGACGATGTTATTGAGTTAAATAAATCGTTATACATATTATAGTGATGCGAATCAGCAAAAATGTGATCTGAAAATTACGCTACAAGTATTTTTGTAAATGAAAATTTATGTATAGCTCAATTTTTAATATCTATCATAGAGTTATAATACTTTATACTTTATACCCGGTATCGGAGGGAGATTATCGTTTTAAATTTTAACTCTATATATATATATATTTATATATATTTTTAACGTTTTCGGTTGTAAAATGTTTTTTCGTCCAAATACTTTCACAGAATATCATTATCTATTAACTGAACGAGTGTAAAAAATAACGTTTTAAGAAGAAAAAAAAATATAGATTTGAATACACACAGTGCCTCTATAATTATGTTACATTAACATAAATGAGCGTATTTGGTTCTTTCATTGTGAAATTGAATCTAAATTTATTAAGGATCGGACACACCTCCGTGACAGAGTTAAACGAGTGTGTGGTCCAATCATAACAAATATTACTGCTGTTCATTGGTAGTTACGATTTTTGTAACACTAATATATTGTTCATCCAGAGTATTTACTGACACGAAATATATTTGATCCCGTACTTAGATATTGAAAATATGAGCATTCGTATACACATATATAAGTTTCAAAATCGAAATTACAATTAAAAACTTTATTCAACATAGAAGCGTTACCCTTACTTATTGATGGACAAAGAATCTACCATAAATGGTAAGTGGACAAAGTTGACCACTTACCATAAGTGGTAAATTTAGTCGACTTTTTAAAACTAACCTTTGCTGCTTCACTCGTATATCAAAATTACGAAATTACTAAAATTACCCCAATTTTTTTTATTGTGATTACTCGTGTCGTGTCGACAAATAAAGGAACTCAAACGTATACCAAGAATAAAACATTCGTTTCGCTCTGTCAGTCACGTGTTCACGATCCCTAAATGTAGGGTACTAATGATGAAAGGACCAAAATCTTAGTGTAGGTTACAGTGAATACTTCGTTATAAGATATAGTATTGTTAAGAAGTCTAGTGAAGTTTGTCTGAGTACGTTTCGTACATTTGCGTTCGTTTTTTATTCGTTCGAAAACGTCGCTTGTTTTATGATTTTTAATAGATTATTATTTGACGAAATCGTTTTGTCTTATTCTATTGTACATATGTCCTTATAGCAGCTCTACATTTAGTTTATATTTTAGTAATATCAATATATAATATATAAACAAGCAGCGTTTTCGTATATTTTTTTTTAACGTGGCAACTTCTTTAATTAATACTCTTTTAAAGTCTTTATTTTCGTTTCGCACGTACGTCTGTACGTATGTTTTTGTTTTTAAGGAAATCTTTGCCACAGATAAGGGTGTCGCTTCACGTGGCGTTTCGTGTTCGTGTTGCGATATCGCTTCGCTTGATCAAATATTCGAGGTTATGTTAAAAATACATCCACACATGAATTTACGTCCGAAGCAATATAAAAGATGCTCTACACATTGCGTGCAATGCAAACACGAACACGTAGCGCACGTGTAGCGCCGCCACGAAATGTACATAAGTACTCACGTGTTTGTTATTGTAAAATTGTATCATAACGATGTGACTAAAAAACTGTACAGCTATAATAGGGTAGCGTTAAAGATATGCCCTCGATATTTTGGATTGAATTTACGATCTCGACTCAACTTATTTAAGATTATGAAAAGCTTTTTTTTATTTTTTATTTTTTTTATTTATATCCCCTTTGCAACTATTTTTAACGCGTATTTTTACGATATGCTTACAAAGCATCGTCCTTTATTTACACTTTAACCTTGGCAGCTCGCTCTTGCTTGAAATTATTTTCTTTTATTTTTCTAATATTGTTCGACATATTCCTGTATCTGCTTAGTTAATCTGTATATTCTTTTTATCGATTTTTATAATCAATTTATTTTGTAATCGATATCTTTCTTTTTTTTAATTAAGAAAACAATTGAATTGATTAAATAAATTAATTATTGAAATCGTTGATACGAGATGACTTTACACGACCGATAAATATTTTATATTTAGATTTTCATATCAACCATTGAGATGTGGAGAGTGTGGAGTGGACCTTTCTGCCCAACAGTGAGATAGTTATTGGTCATTAAATTACCAAAATTTCAGATTCAAATCTCGATTTAATTTTAATGTTTAGAACTTTTTTGAAACAAGTAAGGTTTCAAAAAAGTTCTAAACATTAAAATTAAATCGAGATTTGAATCTGAAATTTTGGTAATTTAATGACCAATAACTATCTCACTGTTGGGCAGAAAGGTCCACTCTTTATTTACGGAGTTTTGGAACTTAACACTGGCGTTCGTATATAAATGCGTGTAGTTTTTTTTTATGTAATTGGAAGGCGGGCGAGCATATGGGCCACCTGATGGTAAGTGGTCACCAACGCCCATAGACATTGGCATTGTAAAAGATGTTAACCATCGCTTGCACCGCCAATGCGCCACCGAACTTGGGAACTAAGATGTTATGTCCCTTGTGCCTATAATTACACTGGCTCACTCACCCTTCAAACCGGAACACAACAACAGCAAGTACTGCTGTTTTGCGGTAGAATATCTGATGAGTAGGTGGTACCTACCCAGACGGGCTTGCACAAAATCCTACCACTAAGTAAAAGTACTTTACAGCACAGAATGAATAGAATAGTTAAGTAACTGTTATGGCGTCTATAGGCGTCTACCGTCCTAGACAGTTGTAAGCAAATGATAAGTGCTTGCTTAGTTCCGATCCTGATCTACCCACGTCGACCCAATGAGTTAATTTCACTGAAAGATTATATAATAAAATAATTATTATAATATATAACGCAAGGTTATTTTTAAAACTGATATTTTTTTTATTTATCACGATTTCTAAAAAGAAGTTTTGAAATAAATAATTGTGATATCAATCAATGTGAAACAGATTATAAATTAATAAAGCAACCGCTACACGTGACACATCTATCTTGATTTAAACCTTTTTTTTAATTGAATTTTTATCGAAAATAATCATTCGATTTAATATAGAACATATTTGCAATCGTCTCGCTTCGTGTAAAGTCGTCTTAACAACATCAAAGCCGTTTTTTATCATTCAAAGTACAAAAGGTGACTTTCGTCATCAACGGCCTGCCGATATATACATTAGTTTACGTGGCAATTATTTGATCTCTCTTTTAGTCAAATATTTTTAGGGTCCTCCCGTCTACGCACCCGAGCGCACCTATATACATCGATATAAATCTTCATAGATGAAGCCATATTAAAAACAGCAGATGCTTATAAAAATTATATCAATATTCGAGGTCTTCAAATAAATCGCTCGACCGATCGAGCGACCGATCGGGCAACATATCGCATCGTCTATGAAGGGTTTAAAGTGCATTAAATAGCGTTTAGTTTCAAGACAATGCGGTAGGAAAATATTACCTTAGTTAATTATAAGAGATTTTTGTATTTATTTCATAGATTTATATTAGGTAATTTGTAAAGTGATTAGGTGTAAGCGTTTTATTTTTTAAATATGGCGATGGTCGTTCATAAACGAAGGTGAACTTGTCGAACACTTAGTACTTAAGGTGAACTTAACTTTTCACTTCGTTGCTTCTGTGGCTTATTCTTTGTCTTCAGAGTCAATCTCGGTGGAGATGGGTGCATGCCGGCCCGAAATGATCCAAAATGTTCGAACAATATCCACTAACTAATTTAAATAACGCAATACAATCCAGTCATCGACTTCTAAACTAAAGATGGGATGCGGTAGTGTCGTCTATTAATTTAAACAAAAGCCTCCTTAAGTTAATGCCCATATGGACTGTCTTTTGGTCTTTAAGATATCTCAAGGTCTCTATATACCTAGATTTAATCCTCGCGTTTGATCAATACAAAGTTATTGTGTTTTTCTTTTAAGAAAATCAAATTGGCAATATTATACACTTCATAAGCCATAGAGGATGTTGTGTGTTTGCACACACAGTAGTCCGTTGAGACTGTGCAGGAGAACACGATCGGCGGGCCGGCGGTACGAGGAGAGCGAAAGAGATCTGTGTCGTTGTGATTGTATAATGTATTCTAATGTACTCAAATGAGATTAACTCGACTCTTTTGCTATTAAGTTAACTTGGAGTTCAGATAGACGTTCACTAGTTGATGTCTAGATGTTATCGTGTAAATAGATTTTTTTTATTTTTAGTGCATTTCATTCAGTTTTAGTCCTAAGTGATTTTTGCTTCTAAAAAGTATTTCATATCGACAATCTGCCATATCAATATGAAAATAAAGATATAGTCGGTGGCGTTGAAGAAAATCATTTGCATCGAATTCATTGTTTTTTTATATATCTCAGTTATGTTCTTCAACTTCGTTTGTTGTCAGCAAATGATTGCCTACAAAGCTAGCCGGCGCGTGTACAGTATTTTAAAGATAAATTACGTTAAAGATTTGTATGAAAATTTAATTATATTGTCTTCTTAAAGCTACGTGTTTATCATTTCCATATTACCCTCAATACATATACATATATACGTTATTATAAAATATATAAAGGCATGATTATATAATTGAACAGATTTCCCAAGTTGTAGCAATGTTTATATAATTATGCCTAATGTTTATATTATTCTCTACAGCTAAATATCAGCCATTACAATAGTTATTGTTATCAATACAATAACTCTAAAATCTTAGTTCCTAAAGTGGTCCAGGTGGACCCTCAGGGGTCCATGGGAGACTTACGGGGATCTACGTTGGCGTGACAAAAAAATGGGCCTCCACAAAAACTCGTTTGCTTTCGATAATAAAGAACTAAATTGTTGGCTTGACTTCACCTATCAATGTAGGCAGATAATATTTTAAAGGCCGCACCTGCAAGTCCTCGGATGTTGCAGATGTCCATGGGCGGTGGTAGTCACCCCTCTTACGTAAAAAAAGCTCAGCTTCTTTTTTGATTGGCCAACTACTTTTTTGACATCCCCTCACGGCAGAATGGTGGGTATGGTAGAAATGGGGGTACCAGTACCAGTTTGAAAGTGGTCTATGAGAAAAAAATGTCTGGGAGCCTCTGCTCTAAAATGTCAGTTGAGTTAAAAAGAAATGATTATTCTAATAGTTTGTAGTCAATTGTCTAAAACAAAAAAACGATATCGAACAAAAAAATATAATTTTAAATAAGTTAAAAATTGCCAATTTTACTCCATCATCATTTTCGACAATTTCTCTTAGATTATTTATTATCACTATCTATGGCTGTAAAAAACTATGGCTGTTCTCAACCTAACATTTATGTATAAAAAAAAAACAAATCTTTAAGCAACGTGTAATTAAATAGATTGATTGTATTCCGCTTTATCGTGTCGAAGATAAAAATATAAACAAATTCACATTTCGATATCTGCCATATTTTGTTATTGATCATAGATTAATTATATATAACGATTATAATTTTGTACTTTCCTTATATATACTGTTAAATATTTCTCTAATGGCCATGACAAGGTGTTATTTAATGGTGTTTGTTGTTTTTATTTTTAAACTAAATAAAATAGCTCAAAGGTCGCTATGCTCGAGGAATGCAGGAACAGTAAAAACTCGCTGCAATTATATAAACAATACTTTGTAATACTTTGAGAGATAAATATAATTATTGTGCTACAAAAACGCATTAGAGCTGACAGGTGCCGATACTGGGACTCGCATTCTAAGCGAGCGCTCGACCTTCTTACCAACGATTAAAACTTGTAGCAATTACATAGACGACTAGCTCCCGGTTTGTACGTGTCAAATAAGGGTCTGAATAAAACATGCTAAAACTATTGGCACAGTAAAGAACCCAGTCATGATTTTTTTCCGACATCTTCAACAATATTATTGTCAACGAAATTCATTTAGGTTTACACAAAACCTAAATGAACTATACACTAAAACATTTATCATAAATCACTCCGTTCATTGGTGAAAACCGTATGAAAATGGGTTCGGTAGTTTTTGAGTTTGTCGCGTTCAGATAGAAAGAGGCGTGCGTGGGACTTTGTTTCTTATTAATAAGTTGAGAGTGGGTAAGTCTTAAGTATTTTTTTTAAATCTATTTTATTAGACGGAGTTTGTCACTAAATGTGTGTCACTCCCGTAATTTCATGCTTAAATTATTTAATTAGTTATTATAAGTACATCAATTATTTATAGACTATTCAAATAGCCTATATAGCATCCTGGCTCTCTCTGATAGAGGAGCGGCAAGTATGCTATTACAGAGTTCAATATCATAACATAATCTCGGTAAAACGTATTGTCTCTCGGCTGAGTTCCGTTCACATTCCATCAGAACGTGACATATGTCATCATATTTTTTCACAATTGGTGCAATTTGGAGAATCTATCTTACCCATTAAATGTAAAAATCTATTCGACGGGATGTGACCGGAACGCAGCCTCAGCAAACAGACTAAGTATCCCTTGGTACTTTTCACTCCATCAAAACATGGGCAGCGAAAAGGTAAGTCTTAAGTGCAGTAAGTATTTACGTTGCATCAATATTTAGTGGTCGATAAAGATATAGATTTCACGGTCCTAATTTTTTTGTAAAGAAATTCTCATTAGAAAACATGGATTTTGGATATTAGAAATGCTTACACTTCTGTACGGAGAGTACGTAAAACCATTTATTTCCATCTGAACTCAAACAGATTTCCGTCTAATCGGAATACGAGAGTGAGCAAATTCTGAGTGCACCTGTTTGCGCATACAAGTTAGCGCTACAAAGTCTACTGTGCAATTGTCTAGGCCTTGATATAGAAGAGAAGAAAACTACTAATCCGTTGATATGGAACTCTCGTAGTATCATAGTTCATATGTAGTATCAAACATGTGTTATATAGTATTATATGTTTATATGCTGTATATTTTTTGAACGAAAACGAAAATTTTGAGTCTTTCTGCATTAAAGGCATAACATTTTGTAGGAGACGTGCGAGAGAGAACTTTAACTATATTATTGTAATAACGACGGGTCGGTTGGCGTGGCTGGTAGATACTTGCCTTTCGCGCCGCAGGGCGTGGGTTCGATTCCCACCCAGGACAGACATTTGTGTGCATGAACATGTCTGTTTGTCCTGAGTCTGTGTGTAATTATCTATATAAGTATGTATTTACAAAAGAAAACTAGTATATTTAGTATATCAGATGTCTGGTTTCCATAGTACGAGCTCTGCTTAGTTTGGGATAAGAGGGCCATGTGTGAATAATGTCCCAGGATATATTATTACTATTATTATAATGATTATTTCTATAGTGTGTAAAAAAAATAATTACATTTTAATCTGTGGTTGTTCCGTTTGCAGCTGAAACACGGATCGGAGTATTAGTGCAGGAATCTCATCTTAATTATTGGTGGTCTGTGGAGACAGAAGGGCTGTGTTCTTAATGCCCATAAAATCGGAGTTGATTCAATAGGAAAATACTGCTAGCTTTCTTGTCATTCCACGTTGCCATGCACAGTAGCTATTGTTGAATTTATCTTAAACAGCATTAGTTTTATCAAAAATCAAAGATAAACTATCATGCCCTTAATTTTATTAAAAATGTTAATTTTTTTCATATTCGGAACATTGTGAAGTCACAATCGCGGGCAAAACAAAAAATGTACATACCAATAAGATAAACTATTGATTACATATTATGTATATCTTAATGAGACGATTAAGATAAGAGATATATTTGTTTTCGTTACTATTGAAAATAATTAAGTAAATCAAATCTGCAACTGAAAGCGGTAAGTTGTGTTACTAAACATATTTATATTTGATATATATCATAAGGAGTCTCTATACTAACGCGATAATCAAACGTAAACGGTTAAATCTTAAATTTAAATGCTGTCAGAAATATGTCAAATCATTAAAAGTACTTTGCCTATTATTCAAAATATATTGATTCACTTATAACGAAAACCGACATGTATGATTTACATTTTTCTATAGTCCACGAAACACAAACAGCAATTACCAAAAATATTAAAGCTACTTACAAAGCCAGTGTTAAAATAACTGATAAAACTCAATAAAAGGTGCCTTTTTTGTACGAGACGTTTCTCGTAAATATGCCAATGTTTTTACTTGAAAGTTCCGCGAATCGAGCTCGTAGTAATCACTATGACATGTTTTTTCGCTTTAACTGTTATTCGACACATAACAACCTAATTAATTTATATACCAAAAACAAAAAACTTAAGGAATATTGTTTTTGGTCGAGCGCATTTTAACTAGTGTGCATCGTTTTATATGTAAGTAATGATTGAACTTTGAGTGAATGGTTTCGGACGCAAAATGGGTCACTTCATTAGATATACCAGAACATGAAATACACGCTTCAATTCGCTTAATACAGGTCATAGTCATAGACAAAATTTAAAGCGGATAAAAGACGTTCTGTCAATACTTATGAAATATATCAATATGAGATCATAGACAATTTTTAGTAATTTTTATAGTTTTGACATATTCGTAACAGTTTATTTATTCATTTTAAATATATATTTCAGATGACAGATAAAAGCAAGTGGGTAGTTTTAGTTATAACAGCGGTTTTGTTTTCGTCTTTTTCAGTCGGAAACTGTGGTAAGTAGTTTTTTTGGAATTTCTAATTCGACTTTATTATTTATTATCTATCATAATCCAAAGGGCTTAGAGTAACAACTACTTACATCTTCGTTCAAATTAATATATAAATTTAAAAAAAATACATTAACAATGTGTACTTACCTTATAATCAATGCATAACATAATTGATAAATTAAAATAAAAACAATCTTTTCATGAATTCAAATGGAATATGATCCATCAAAAGTGTTTTTTTTTTCTCTAAGAGTAAAATTGAAAATCGAACTCCTAAAAAACATATTTAACATTTGACTAATAAATTTCTAACGCTTAAGCATTACAAATAGGACGCAAATTTGTTACATCAGTAGTGCTATTCTGTAAGAACTCACTTCATTACTCACCTGTGAAATGTTGACAATCGACTTATGCCGTCGATAGATGCGTGTATTCTTGAAATGTTATGATTATTATGGTCAATGCCGTATAATACTTTTTGACATTTCAGTTTCAAACATTTGAACGTTTTGACTTTGTTCTTACAGAATAACTCTACTGGTAAAAATACTGCAATATAATGAAGATTATTCGTTGAGTTAGTTATGAAACTAAAATAATTTAAAGTTGAGTTAGTTATGAAACTAAAATAATTTAAAAATAAAAATGAAATATTTTCAGACCAGCCATGTGAAGTCCGAGATTTAGGTATAGAAGGGCGATCGATTGTGTGTGTGTGCAACGCTATTTACTGCGACACCGTCACTCGCGATGCGCCTGCGCGGGGTACTTTCGTTGTTTACACTAGCAGCCGTGTAAGTCATTTTTGTATATATATGAAATAAAGTAACATATTTTAATTAATATCCTACTGCTGGTAGACCTCTCCTCTTAGAAAAGTCTGAAGTTTATTCCATCATGATGCTCACCTGCGAGTTATTCACAGTACATTAAAAGATAAATAGATATACACAGTAATAGATTTCTTAGGTGGTGCGTTGTTCAAACTCGTCTATGTTGGTACCACCCACTAATCATATATTTACCGCCAAAAAGCAATATTTAGTATTGTATTTCGGTTTGAAGGGTGAGTGAGTCACTGTAACTACAAGCACAAGGGATGACAAAATATTAGTTCCCAAGGTTGTTGCCGCATTGGTTACGGGATGGTTAATCTATCAATACTAATATATATGGACGGTGGTGACCACTTACCAACAAATGGCCCACTTTCAAGTCCGTTTAATCCAAATTGCAGTTTTCCTCACAGTGTTTTCATTCACAGCCGAGCACGTGATGAGTATTATATTCTTATGTCAATTCATTACAGGCCGGTAAGAGATTTGAAAAAAGCTACGGCAGAATAAGATTTAGTACGAGTGCTAAAGATACTAAGAATTTAAATAAAGATCATTCAGGAAAAACGCTATGTGAGTATCGTCTTGCTTTATAATGAAAACATTTTATTAACATTACAGACTGTTAAGCAAGAACACAGAATTGAACCGATTACAATCGATTAACTGCTTATTGAAAGCGATTTGAAAGGTCTGAATAGGTTTTTATGGCAAAAAATTTACAACTAATCTCTAGATTTGCTTTTATTTTTATAACGACATCCAATGACCACTTGAGTGTTGAGATTAGAGGACTACAGAAAAATATACCAGCCTTTTGTATTAATTATTTATGAAATTTTAATGCGAAGAACTAAAGCATATTCATAAGAAAATTTGTAAAATATAATTTTGTGCAATATAAAATCAAAATAGCTTTAGACCAGAAGAGAGTGCTGTGACTAACATACATAATTAGAGGCTTGCATCGCTTTTTCTATTATTTATGAAACACCTGTGTATTTAGTTTTATTAATCTTATTTTTTTTATTATAATAGCCCAGAGCCAGAATAAGTAAAGACGAAATACAAAACTTGCAATAAAAAAGGTATTGTACGGTAAAAAATTATGTTGCAATATAAAAAAATCTATACATGTCGTCATTTTAAAGTAATTAATTTAAAAAATATTGCTAGCTACGGACACGTTTTGAAGGTTGAAATGTGTTATTTACTTGCTCGATTAAAGGATACATTAACAAAACCTTAGAAAAGAAGAGTGCGTTGGTTACAAACGGGTTGACATCTGCTAATTCTATTATCTAATCGAATCTATTTACACGTAGTATTTGTAAAAATATTGAATAACGATTAGAAAAATCTATTCGTATCTATGCCGAGTCATTTTAAGCAATTATAAATTAAGTCTCATTACGTATGTATATACAGGTATATTTTTTAAAAAAGATTATCTATAATCAACTGAATATGCAAATCATTAATTAATTTCTAATGTAATGGAAAAGGATTACGTTAAACGCAATATCAATATCTCGTTCATTACAACCCATAGGCGTATGACGGTTTAATATTCAGCACACCATGTCCCGATGTCGAAGGCGTCCTAAACTGAGGTTTGGCCTTACAAGCCTTGAGTGGGTTCCACTGGGTTTCCAACATTCGGCTGAGTATTTTATGACGATGACGCTGTCAAAGCCATTTGGACCAACAGAAACTATCCATATATGCCCAGCTTTCTTCTATTCTGATCAGTTGTTATTTACATTTATGTGAAGTTTGCTCGCATATAACTGAATAATACTATCAAATAGGCATATTGCAGTGCCGGTCATTATAAGCTAATATATTATATATTAATAAGATTCAAATATTAAAACATAAAAATAATTGTTGTAGCAGGGCTTTTGAATGAAGCATCGTATAGAATTATCAGCAATATCAGACATCAGAAGATCGAGGGCTTCGGCGGCTCAGTGACGGATGCCGCCTCTATCAACTGGCGTAAACTGTCTGATACAACACAAAGACACTTCATTAAGTAAGTTACAATTTCAGAATCTGCCTTATATGACTTGGTAGCTTATTCTCGTCATAATATAGGGTTTTCCAATAGGGACGCTTGAACTTTGACAGCTGATTGCGGCCATGTTGTTTGAGTGACAGCTGTCAAATGTAGTGTGTTATATTCATTCTGTCCTCCCAAACCACCATGGCAGGTTACAGTGTCGAGCAGCACGTGCAAATCATAAAATTGTTTTATGAAAATGGGTCTTCAGTTCGAGCAACGTTCCGCGCACTTCGCCCGTTTTACGGTCGCGATGATCGTCCTGCCGAGTCGACTATCCGTCGATTGGTGGACAAATTCGAGTCAACCGGGTCAGTTAACAATCAGCCGGTTCCCGTGCGTCAACGTAACGCGAGATCTGCCGAGAATATCGCCGCTGTGCGCGACAGTGTCCTCGAAAACCCGCGGCAGTCAATTCCGCATCGCGCACAGGAACTCGGCCTTTCGCAGACGACAACTTGGCGAATTTTGCGTTGTGACTTGAGCCTGCACCCGTACAAGATCCAGCTGACCCAAGAGCTCAAGGTTAATGACCATAGACAGCGCCGTGTGTTCGCTGACTGGGCATTAGAGCAGTTGGAAGTTGACGCCGATTTTGGCAAAAAAATCATCTTCAGCGACGAGGCGCATTTTTGGATGAATGGCTATGTCAACAAGCAAAATTGCCGTATTTGGGACGAGACCAATCCACACGAGGTTCACCAAGTGGCAATGCACCCGCAGAAAGTGACTGTTTGGTGGGGATTTTGGGCCGGAGGCGTGATTGGTCCGTATTTTTTCGAAAACGATAATGGTGTGGCCGTCACCGTCAATGGTGAGCGATACCGGTCGATGATAACCAACTTCTTTTGGCCTGAAATCGAGAATATGGATCTGGACAACATGTGGTTTCAACAGGACGGCGCTACGTGCCACACAGCATACGCTACCATGGAAGTTCTGCGCGATCAAGCGCCCTTAATGGAAAACCCTATAATTATTAGTAAGTCATAGAGCTAACATGTCGAAATGGGCAAAAGCCTCTAAAAAAATATTTTTAGAAGCTAGTTTGTATGGCTGTGTTGTGGCATTTTTTATTAAATACGCAAATAAGTAAAGTACTGTAAAATCCTGTAAATGACCCACTACAGGGCAGAGGCTTTCTCTCCTCTTGAGAAGAAGGCCTGTAACTTAATTGACCACGCTCCAATGCAGATTGGTGAAAGCTTATCGGATTATGTTTTGCAAATAATAAGCATTAGTCAATTTCAGTTCATATTTCGGTCGAGAGGGCATAGAATACAATTTGATCCGCGTGCCGATAGGCGGCGCTGACTTCTCAACACACCCTTACACGTACAACGAATACCCTTGGAATGACAAGGCTCTATCAAACTACTCTTTATCTAATGAAGATTACTTTTATAAGGTTTGTCATTCTTCGTACCTTTGTTTGTTGTCATATGTAATTTTTATATATTTAAGTTCCTGTATTGTTCTCGTAGAATTAAAACTCATTTAAATGTTACAATTTCAGCTGCCTATGATTAAGCAAGCCCAGGAAGTGGCGACGGACGAGATCAAAGTGACGGCGAGTACGTGGTCGCCGCCGGTGTGGATGAAGACCAACGAAGCTATAACCGGCTTCGCTCAACTCAAACGGGAATTCTATCAGACCTACGCCGATTATCACTTGCGGTATGAAACACTAAAGATTGTAGGAGATCGTGTGGGTAGTTTAAATAAAGTTTTGGTAATTGTCTTGTTGGGGTTGTGTAACACTGCTACGTTTCTAACTCCACGGGTAACCTGATGGAACGTTGTCATCTTCGCCTGCAGACACTGGCTTTGCACGATAAAAAAAATATCTTTAATACATAAATATCGGATCTGAAGTGATATGTAACTTACACCTGTAATTACATATCGCAATTTAAACCAGAATATGGGTTATAGGTACCACCAGTAAGCATGAATGTGTTTCCATGTTGTAGACGGATTTATATGGAGAGGAATTAATAAATACATTTGTGTATGTTCTATAGTTTCATTGAAGAATACGATAAGGCTGAAGTCAAGATTTGGGCCATCACGACTACAAACGAACCGATAAATGGAATTGTTCCATTTGTTGATTTCAACTCTTTGGGTTGGTTTCCAACTGATCTAGTGAGTATCAGCTATATGAATATATATTTAAGTTTTTTTATTCTAATAAGGTTCACATTATACTTAACGCTGAGTTCAGGACAACACCACGCATCTGTCTACAGCTTGGACAAGAAAATTTTGTGTGGTATACCCGTGAACGCAGCGTTGCATCTGATGATTAGGAGATTATTTTTCCTTTGTAGTTTAAAATATTTCGGTGCACATCTCTCTCAATATCTGGACATTTTTAGAGCCACCGATGATTATACACATTACTAGCCGTATCTATATAATCTTTATATAATACATCTATATAACACACTAACTTAATTATATTCGACTTTGAAATTTTTCTAAAAATCACTTTATCAAAATAGATTTCGTTCAGCCGAGTGATAAATATTCTCTCCGCTATTCCAGTTAACAGTCCGCTTAGATCGTGTACAGGCACAATTGTAATGGAATTTTTCACCAAAATCGGGTTACGTAATCCGCATCAATCACTAAACATGAATTCACGTAAATGACGCAAATGTTTGATAAATATTTATTCTACCGCAAAACAGCAGTACTTGGTAATGTTGTGTTTCGGTTTGAAGGGTGAGTGAGCCAGTGTAATCACAGGCACAAGGGACATAACATCTTAGTTCCCAAGGTTGGTGGCGCATTGGCAGTGTAAGCGATGGTTAACATTTTTTACACTGCCAATGTCTATGGGCGTTGGTGACCACTTACCATCAGGTGGCCCATATGCTCGTCCGCCCACTTATGTAATAAAAAAAAAAAACAAAAAAAAAATTATTAATCAATTTAGTCCATTATAATATTTGTAACACTATGTTAAATTAAAGAAAAATAATGCACATAGGTAATTACGATACTGAATGTATTTTATTAAGTGTCCAACATGTTCCAACACCGAAGCTCTCTGCTGTTTCTGTGAATTTCTCGACAGAAAAAACACAAGAACTAGGTGCAAGCTCGTAGATAGGTACAACCCACTCTTCAGATATTCTACCGCAAAATAGCAGTACTTGTTATTGTTGTGTTCCGGTTTGAAGAGTGAGTGAGCCAGTGTAATTACAGGCAAAAGGGACATAACATCTTAGTTCCCAAGGTCGGCGGCGCATTGGCGATGTAAGCAATGGTTAACATCTCTTACAAAGCCAATGTCTATGGGCGTTGGTGACAACTTACCATCAGGTGGCCCATATGTTCGTCCAACTTCCTATGCCATAAAAAAAATACTCAACCTTTTCTTTATAGGGGCCACAAACACGTGTTAGGCAGGCCGCAATCCTATATCGCGTATATTTTAACATAATTTTTATCATTTCATGACGTTTCACACACTTTGCAGTGTCCACTACAAGCAGTTGTTTAATTCATATTATTTAGGTGTTAATAAAAACCTTTGAAATTTAAAATAGTTCAAAATAAAGTAACATCAAGTGGGCCAACCACCGGCGACCAAAAGCCCGGCGGGCCGCAGGTTGAGTATCGCTGGTTCGGTAATTAGTATATCAATTATTGTGACCTAATTATTCTATTATTTTTTACAAGTAACCTATGTGTGTTATAGGGTATTTGGGTAGCTAGGAATCTTGGTCCGACGATAAGAAACTCCCGTTTCAATAACACCCTCATCCTAGCAGTCGACGACCAGCGTTACCTCATTGATATCTATTTGGGAGGGGTGAGTATATCATATTACTCCTGAGATTGTCTTTCTAAACTTTCTTATACACTTTATCACGCATTCTGATACGCAAGTGCCAATCCAGTCGCTTTTAAATAAGCCAATTCCATCTGTAAGCAAAACGAATCGTTTCTTTAATATAGTAACAAGAGAAACAGATATCTTACGTTTTATCGTTTTTTTCGTATGTCTATATTATATTTATTTACTTGTTAATGTTCATAACATGTTTAAATATGTAAATTTAAGTAATATCTTCATTGCATGAGGTATTCTCCTTACTAGATAATAATGAATCTAGTCTTTAGCTATAAGGATTATTTTTGAAGTGAAAACTTGTTTAGCGGCGTTGTGCACTTTTTTATGATGGGTAAAAAATGTTAAACTCCCGTCAGGTCACGTGACCCTGATTGAAAATTCGTAAGACGGATTTTGTTGAAGTGTTAAATTTTTAATGTAATATAAATTGTCATGTTTGTGTACGATAGCGCAATAAATTAATATTGTATTTTATCACATAAATGATAGTACTTTTATACTGATAATTAAAGCAATTCGAGCAAAATTTTTACCTAATCATTCCAAAATAACAAAAATGCACAACGTTAATATTCAAGTTTTCACTTCTACTGGCACTCCCGGAGTGCAACCCGTTGTTTTCTTTTAATGTTGTAGAAACTCCTGGAGAATATTAATAAATAAAAAGTAGGTTAAGAATAAAAATAACCAGTAAATGACTATAAGCGTAATTATATTTTAGATGGCAAGAGCAGATCCTAAATCTTTAGAGTATATTGACGGGATCGCTGTTCATTATTACGGAAACTTCATTCCGGCGGGGATTCTCTCCAATATTCAGAGCAGATATCCTGACAAAATACTTCTCGCTACGGAGGCTTGTGAAGGTAAAGTGTTTGTATAGGGTTTTCCATTAAGGGCGCTTGATCTTTGAAATGCAAAAAAAATACATGTAGGAGAGATATTTGCGAATTTTTTTTTTATTTGGAAGGTCTATCGACCCCATTATGTATGGAATATGACATCATTCAAATGACCGCCACGGCTTCGGTTGGTGGCGCGCACACGAAAGGTCCAATTTTCGATGACTCTGGCGCACAAATCGGGCTGTATTTGAGCGATGGCGTGGCGTATGTTGACTTTGAGGGCATCGGTGGTTTGCGGCTTGTTGGCATAGACCTGCGACTTAAGAAAACCCCACAAGAAAAAGTCCAGCGGGGTCAAATCGCACGATCTCGGTGGCCAGTTCACGTCGCCTCCGCGCGAGATGACCATGTCCAGAAATTGCTCGTGCAGAACTTCCATCGTAGCGTGTGCTGTGTGGCACGTAGCGCCGTCCTGTTGAAATCACATGTTGTCCAGATCCATCATTCTCGATTTCAGGCCAAAAGAAGTTGGTTATCATCGACCGGTATCGCTCACCATTGACGGTGACGGCCACACCATTATCGTTTTCGAAAAAATACGGACCAATCACGTCTCCGGCCCAAAATCCGCACCAAACAGTCACTTTCTGAGGGTGCATTGCCACTTGGTGAACCTCGTGTGGATTGGTCTCGTCCCAAATACGGCAATTTTGCTTGTTGACATAGCCATTCATCCAAAAATGCGCCTCGTCGCTGAAGATGATTTTTTTGCCAAAATCGGCGTCAACTTCCAACTGCTCTAATGCCCAGTCAGCGAACACACGGCGCTGTCTATGGTCATTAACCTTGAGCTCTTGGGTCAGCTGGATCTTGTACGGGTGCAGGCTCAAGTCACAACGCAAAATTCGCCAAGTTGTCGTCTGCGAAAGGCCGAGTTCCTGTGCGCGACGCGGAATTGACTGCCGCGGGTTTTCGAGGACACTGTCGCGCACAGCGGCGATATTATCGGCAGATCTCGCGTTACGTTGACGCACGGGAACCGGCTGATTGTTAACTGACCCGGTTGACTCGAATTTGTCCACCAATCGACGGATAGTCGACTCGGCAGGACGATCATCGCGACCGTAAAACGGGCGAAGTGCGCGGAACGTTGCTCGAACTGAAGACCCATTTTCATAAAACAATTTTATGATTTGCACGTGCTGCTCGACACTGTAACCTGCCATGGTGGTTTGGGAGGACGGAATGAATATAACACACTGCATTTGACAGCTGTCACTCAAACAACATGGCCGCAATCAGCTGTCAAAGTTCAAGCGTCCCTATTGGAAAACCCTATATATTAATAGTGGATGCACCTCGAGCTTAAGTTAAATGATTGCGCAGTAAGTCGCATGACGTTTATGGTTAAAGACCAATAAGTTTTGTATACAGTAACAGCCCGTGAATGTCCCACTGCTGGGCTACGGCCTCCTCTCCTTTTTCAGAAGAAGGTTTGGAGCTTATTCCACCACGCTGCTCCAATGCGGGTTGGTGGAATACACATGTGACAGAATTTCAGTGAAATTAGAACACATGCAGGTTTCCTCACGATGTGTTCTACGTGAAGTTATATAACGGTCCGCAATAAACGGACTATCTAACGTAAAAAGAACTATTCAATCAGACAAATCCGAGATCCTGAGATGACCTCATTCAACCGTTAAATTGTCTCACTATAAAGTATAAATAAGATAAGGTCCTCCAGACCGGGCCTATATCTAGCCACTAGACCAACGATAGTGACTCATACGAATGTAACATCTTTTTGGCTAGAAAAATTTCATATATTATTATTTGCTTAAAATGCAATCTAGGACTACAACTATTTTAGCGTTTTGTATGAGTGCGTTGACCCTAAATACATTAGCTTTAAGTAAATTAAAGATCATAGGATGGATATTATAAAAATTCTGTTTTTATTGTTGAGTATACTTTAAACGGAGAGTAGCCAACTAAGATGGAGAAAGTATATTAAGACGCCTTTGTACAAAAACTAACACAATCGATTACCTCACTCTACTATGGTTTATGAGCAAAGAAAAATCAGGCGCAAGACCGACGATTTGATATGCAAGTCAGGAGAGTGTAACTGAAAACTGAAACTTCTGAGGTTATCAATTTTACACTCTCTTGCTAGCTGATACTGCTTCAGAGCAGTTACTAAGTATTTTTGAACTGCCGTAAAGTTTTGGCTTGACCCGGGACACGAACCCAAGATATCAAGATCTGCATCCGTATAGATTAGCCACTAAACCAACATATCAGTGAAACTTACTTATTATCATCCAAGATGAGATAAATGTGTAATATTTTGTCTGCAGGTCCAATGCCGTGGGACTTGATGAGAGTAAAAATAGGATCCTGGGAGCGCGCAGACAGATACACGCGACATGTTATAGATGTAAGAGTCACATGTTAATACATTTTTATGTTCGCCTCGCTAACAAAGATTACAGGACCAGTACGTGGCCAATTCTGTTTAGATGCCTACCCGAGTATAAATATTGAGCAAGTAACTGTTATATCGCTTGCTTTTTGCTGAACCTAATTTTAAATACACATATTACATTTTTCTTGTTAAAATAAGAGTATCAATCTGCTAAAATTCAAAATCGATAGGGTTCTCCTTACGAAATATAAGAAATCGTATTTAACTTTTTAAATATTTCATAAAGGAATCCCTTTATGAAAAAAACATGGAAAGCGGTTGAGGTTTATATGGAAAATCTCATTCCATGGTTTTTTTAGAATTAGTACCCCAACACACTTCCAATAGAATTCGTCCAATCATTCAATTGATTTAGTAACATATAACCTTCCAACCATCAACTACGTGAAAATGTCTCATTAGTTAATAATATTGCCTATTGTATAGGGTTTTCCATTAAGGGCGCTTGCTCGTGCAGAACTTCCATCGTAGCGTGTGCTGTGTGGCACGTAGCGCCGTCCTGTTGAAACCACATGTTGTCCAGATCCATATTCTCGATTTCAGGCCAAAAGAAGTTGGTTATCATCGACCGGTATCGCTCACCATTGACGGTGACGGCCACACCATTATCGTTTTCGAAAAAATACGGACCAATCACGCCTCCGGCCCAAAATCCGCACCAAACAGTCACTTTCTGCGGGTGTATTGCCACTTGGTGAACCTCGTGTGGATTGGTCTCGTCCCAAATACGGCAATTTTGCTTGTTGACATAGCCATTCATCCAAAAATGCGCCTCGTCGCTGAAGATGATTTTTTTGCCAAAATCGGCGTCAACTTCCAACTGCTCTAATGCCCAGTCAGCGAACACACGGCGCTGTCTATGGTCATTAACCTTGAGCTCTTGGGTCAGCTGGATCTTGTACGGGAGTACATTTTTCGTAACTTTTTCGTGAAATTGTTATCATTAAATTCCGAAAAAAATACCTTAAACTTATCTCACCGTCTTCTACGTTTTTGTTCATATAAAAAATTTTCTATCTCTCTGTTTGTTTGTCTATCCAAATATTTTTTATCGTTTTTCCCTCTTTTCACCCCCCATTCTTCGTTTGTCGCTGTCGACTTGTTCGGCGGTCTTGTGGGGCCTTCTGCCCTGCATTTTTCGACGCATCAACCTCCCGGATCGGCTTTTCCGTTCCGGAGATATCCACATAAAACCTCAATTTATTTCCTTTGTTTTAATTATATAATACGTAATAACATTTTGAAAAATTATTCTTGTAATTCTTGCTGTAAAATTCTGAAAAAAATAACCTAGCCTTATCTCACCGTTTCCTACATTTTTGTTTATATACACTTTTTGTCTATCTCGTAATTTTGTCCGTCCGTCCTATCATCTTTTAAGTTTTTCCGCTTTTTCACCCCCTATTTCTCATCTTTCGTCTTCGGCTTGTTCGACTGTCCTGTGGGGCCTTCTGCCCTGCATTTTTCGACGCCTTAATCTCCCGGATCGGCTTAACCGTTCCGGAGATATTTACAAAAAACGGAAAAAAATAGACCGCCCAACCCGCCCTTTATGTATATATAGAGTCTAGGGGAAGAATTTTTCCTCAAAAAATTTTTATTTACTTAACAGATAGCCCCGGCTCTGAGGATCAGAAATGATGCCTTAGAGCCACCCTACGACCAGTACTCCTAGAGGAAAGCCGACTAAAGCTAACCGTATGTTCACGGATACGGAGATGGAGACGGCGTCGGACGCTTCTGTGAAGCTCGTGCTCACAGACTCCGACGACAGCGACTGCAATACGACGGCGAGACCCACTGCCGACCGCCGCGGCAAAAAAATGACTAGCGGGCTCGCTAAAGCGAAGGCCCAGCTAAGAGCAAAACAAGAAGAAGAAAGGGAGGTCGCCTTTGAGAAGGCGCTCCGCAGCAGGGCCTTCAAGAAGGTGCCTGCTGAGGCGGCCCCCGAGGCACAGACCGCCTCGACGAATGTCGGATCTGATGACCCAGCCAGCATGGGCCCGGAAGAGCTGCGCGCGATGGCTGACCGCAGCATAGCCACCGTGCTCGAAGTGGCTACGAAGTCCTCAAACCTGAAGGGAGGCTTCATAAAAAAGCTGAAGGAGTCAGCGGCCTCCCTTCGGAGCATCGTCGAGGTGCTGACGTCTCGGCCGGAGGCCGAGGAGACGCGCCGGCTCCGCGCTGACAACGCCCGTCTGCGGAAGGAGACAGACGGGCTGAAGGAGGAAGTCAAGGCCCACCGCCGTGAGTTCGCGGAGCGAACCACGGTGGCGGCGGCAAACGAGGCGTCGTCGGCTAGCGCGGCGGTAGAGTCACGGGCCCTGGAGGGGCTCCAGGCCTCCCTCGAAACGGCGGTCGCGATGTTCAACACGCGACTGTCGAACATCGAGGGGCGCCTTCCGCCTGCAAGGGAACACCGGCCGTCTCCTGTGAAGGCGGGTGAAGGACGCGAGGTGGTGCAGCGAAACGCACCGCCCCCGCAAACGCAAGCCGCGCCCGCACCCAAGCGGGCGAAAGTAAAGGCGGCAGCGCCTGCTCCGGCCGCCGGCTCGTCGAGCGCCGTCGCGCCGTCGCCCGGGACTGGTGAGACACCACCAGCCCAGGAGCCGACATGGTCGACCGTGGTGCGGAGGGGAAGAAAGAAGAAGGCCTCCCCTGCGGCCGCCGCCGCACCGGCTCCGGCAAAGCCAAAGCCCCAACAAGCGACCAAGCCTAAGATGGCCGCCCCCCGCTCGGCAGCAGTGATAATATCGCTGCAGCCGGAGGCGGAAGGTAAGGGCGTGACTTACGCCCAGGTCTTGGAGCGGGCGGAGCAAGGTGTGAAGCTCCAAGACCTGGGAATTAGTGGAGGCCTGAAGGTCCGCCGCTCGGCTACCGGGGCCAGGGTCCTCGAGCTGCCGCGGGCCCACAAGGACCAGGCGGCGAAACTGGCCGACAAGCTGCGCACTGTACTCGACGGGGTCGCCAATGTCGCGCAGCCGGTCAGCAAGGCGGACCTTAGGGTGACGGGGCTCGACGATTCCGTCACCCCGGAGAGGCTGGTCGCAGCGGTCGCGCGCGAGGGTGCCTGCTCCCCTGAGGCGGTCAGATGCGGAGCGGTGCAGCGCGGGCCGGGCTCTATGGGCATGGCCCGCGTCACGTGTCCCCTCGCGGCGGCCAAGAAGCTGGCCAATGCCGGCCGCCTTCTCGTCGGGTGGAGTGCGGCCAAGGTCGTGCTGCAGGAGCGGCGCCCCATGCGCTGCTTCAGGTGCATGGGCCTCGGCCACACGAGGGTGCTCTGCCCGTCGGAGAAGGAGCGGGGCAGCCTCTGCTACCGATGCGGCTCTGACGATCACAAATCGTCGAGCTGCACGGGCAAGCTGCGCTGCGCGGTCTGCGCAGAGGCCGGCAAGCCCTCTGGGCATATGATGGGGGCGCGGGATTGCCACCCCCCCACCACGAAGGGAAAAGTGGTCCTCGGCACCCGGACCACTCCCGCAATGGAAGGAGGAAGCCGCCAGGCAGCTGAGGAAGCTAATACAAAATCAAAATGACCACGTCAAGTATTAGCTTCCTACAGACGAATCTAAACCACTCCGCCGGAGCGCAGGACCTACTGCTGCAGTCCATGGCGGAGTGGCAGATAGACCTGGCGGTGGCCTGCGAGCCCTACTTCGTCCCTCCCCTAGCTCATTGGGTGGGGGATGTGGACGGAACGGTGGCGGTCCTCTCGAGGAGCGGAACGGGCCCCCCCCTCTCTCTCATCGAGAGGGGCTCGGGCTACGTTGTGGCGGGGTGGGGGGAGTACGCGGTCGTCGGAACGTACTTCTCCCCCAACCGCAGCCTCGCTGAGTTCGAGACGTATCTCGGCTCGGTCAGAGCTGCGGTGGCCAGGCAGTCGCCGAAACCTACCTTGGTTCTCGGCGACTTAAACGCGAAGTCGCGTGCCTGGGGCAACCCCGCTACGGATCCGCGAGGGAGGGCCGTCCAAGTCTGGGCGCTACTCTGCAGCCTGTCCCTACTTAATAAGGGGCAGGTTCACACCTGCGTGCGCCACAACGGGGGGTCCGTGGTGGACGTTTCGTTCGCCACCCCGGTGGTAGCACGTAGAGTTTCGAACTGGAGAGTAGAGGAAGAGGTGGAGACTCTGTCGGATCACCGCTATATCCGATTCGAGATCTCCACCTCTCGCAGGCCGGCGGAACCCCAGAGGGTGCCGACCACGCTGCCGAGGTGGTCTCTTGGCCAGTTAGATCGCGAACTGGTCAAGGAGGCTGCCATCGTGCAGCGGTGGGGTTCCGCGGGACGGGAAGAGGAGGGCGCCAGCGTCGAGGAGCTGGCGGGCCGCATGCGCAGCGCCCTCAAAGAGGTCTGCGATGCGGCCATGCCGAGGACCCGGCGCAGAGTTCCGCGCCGACAAGTTTACTGGTGGTCGCCCGAAATAGCCGAACTTCGGGTGACGTGCAGTCGGGCGCGGAGGGCCTACGTCCGCTGTCGCAGGCGCAACGGCCTCGACGCGGACCTGGAGGGGCAGCTCTTGGCCGCTTACCGCCAGCTGAAAAAAGATCTGCAGCTGGCGATAAGTCGGGCCAAGGAGAAGGCGAGGGAGGAGTTGCTGGCGGGCCTCAACCGAGACCCATGGGGGCGGCCGTATCGAGGTGTGCGTGGAAAATTCCGCACCCAAGCCGCCCCCGTGATGGAAACGCTGCCGCCGGTGCTCCTCCTGCGCCTGGTGGGGGAACTGTTTCCCCACCCAGGCGAGTTTGTCCCTCCGCCTATGGCCCCCCGCTCCGTGATAGAGGACGCAGTGGCTCCACCACTGATCACGGAGCGGGAAATGGAGATGGCCCTCGGTCGCCTGAGGGCCAAAAAGACGGCGCCGGGTCCGGACGGTGTTCCAGGGCGTGTTCTGTGCGACGCCCTGGAATACCTAGGTGCAAGGCTTCGGGGGCTGTTCGACGAATGTCTGAACAGTGGGCAGTTTCCGAAGCCTTGGAAACAAGGCAAGTTGGTGCTGTTGCCGAAGGAGGGTCGACCACCCGGTTTCTCCTCGGCGTACAGGCCGATCGTGCTGCTGAACGAGACGGGCAAGTTGTTTGAGAAGATTCTCGCAGCCCGTCTCGTTCAGCACCTCGACGAGGTCGGTCCGGGTCTTTCAGAGGCTCAGTTCGGGTTCAGGGCGGGTCGTTCGACGGTCGACGCCCTGAGCGCCCTGAAGACTCGGACCACGGAAGCGGTGGCCCAGGGGCGAGTGGTCCTGGCGGTTTCGCTGGATGTGGCGAACGCCTTCAACAGTCTCCCATTCGAGACGATCAGGGAGGCACTCCGATACCATGGGGTGCCGACCTATCTGAGGAGACTGCTGGAGGCGTACCTCCAGGACCGAGAGGTCGTCTGGGTGGGGGGCGACGGCGGGTTGGTCCGGCGTCGGGTTGGCTGCGGCGTTCCACAGGGGTCGGTTCTCGGCCCAATTCTGTGGAACGTCGGCTTCGACTGGCTCCTGAGAGCTTCCGTCCTTCCCGGTATGGGGGTGTTGTGCTATGCGGACGACACCCTCATCACCGCGACGGGGCGGGACTTTCGGGAGGCGGCCCGCCTGGCCGAGGTCGGAACGACCCTGACCGTGGACCGGATGGAGATGCTGGGCCTGAGGGTCTCCATATCCAAAACGGAGGCCCTCCTCTTCCACGGTCCGCGGAGGGGCCCCCCACGAGGGGCGAGTATCACCGTCCACGGGACGGTGATCGAGGTGCGGGCCCAGATGAAGTACCTGGGCCTGATCCTGGACGGGCGTTGGAGCTTCGGGCAGCATTTCGTGCAGCTCGGCCCGAAGCTCGTCAATGCCGCCGCCGCCTTAGGCCGCCTCCTACCCAACGTGGGAGGACCGGGATCGCTATGCCGGCGCCTCTATGCCGGCGTAGTGAGGTCGATGGCACTGTACGGTGCCCCGATTTGGGTGGACGCACTCACCGCTTCCAACCGGGCCCTTCTGCGAAAACCGCAGAGGGTCATAGCGGTGAGGGCGATAAGGGGTTATCGTACGGTGTCGTGGACAGCGGCGACCCTCCTCGCGGGCGACCCGCCCTGGGAGCTCCAGGCGGAAGTGCTCGCGGAGGTGTACCGCTTCCGGGCCGAGGCGAGGGAACGCGGCGACCGTCCAGGGTCGGCGGAAGTCGGGCGGATCAGGGCTCTAGCCCAGCAAGCCCTGATCGCCCGATGGGAGGAGGACCTCGGGTCCCCCACGGCGGGCCTGGCGACAGTGGAGGCGGTACGTCCCCACTTGAGTCGCTGGGTCCGAAGGAAACGAGGCACGCTCTCGTTCAGGCTGACGCAGGTGCTTACCGGACACGGATGCTTCGGTAAGTACCTGCACGAGATAGCGCGGCGGGAGGTGTCACCCTCCTGCCACGAGTGTGGTGCGCCATTCGACACGGCGCATCACACCCTGACGGAGTGTGCCGCGTGGGGGCCCCAGAGGCATTCCCTGGCGGCGGTTGTTGGCGGAGACCTCTCCTTGCCGAGCATCATCAACGCGATGCTCGGAAGCGAGGGGTGCTGGTCAGAGATGGTCTCCTTCTGCGAAAGTGTGATGTCGCAGAAGGAGGCCGCGGAGCGGGAGCGGGAGGAAGATGCCGCTGCGGACCCGCTCCGCCGCAGAAGACTGGGGAGAAGAAGGCGGCGCTTCGCGCACCTTCTCCCCCCGCCACAATAGGCGCCGCCGGGACTAGGGGGGTTCCCAGTACCCTGGGATTCCTCCCTAGTGAATGGAGGCCCGCATAGGCGGGCCGGCCGTCGGAGCGTCACGGTAGCATGCGCAAGCGATCCCGTGGCGCTCCCGTTAAGACGGGAAGGGTACCGCTGGGTTTTTAGTGGGTATTCCGATGACCGGGGCACACTCGGTGCCTTGGACATACGGCGAGTCCCACATACCCCCCCCACTGTTCCCGTGGGGGGAAACGCGTCATGCGTTTTCCCAGCGTCAAAAAAAAAAAAAAAAAAAAAAAAAGGATCTTGTACGGGTGCAGGCTCAAGTCACAACGCAAAATTCGCCAAGTTGTCGTCTGCGAAAGGCCGAGTTCCTGTGCGCGACGCGGAATTGACTGCCGCGGGTTTTCGAGGACACTGTCGCGCACAGCGGCGATATTCTCGGCAGATCTCGCGTTACGTTGACGCACGGGAACCGGCTGATTGTTAACTGACCCGGTTGACTCGAATTTGTCCACCAATCGACGGATAGTCGACTCGGCAGGACGATCATCGCGACCGTAAAACGGGCGAAGTGCGCGGAACGTTGCTCGAACTGAAGACCCATTTTCATAAAACAATTTTATGATTTGCACGTGCTGCTCGACACTGTAACCTGCCATGGTGGTGGTGGGAGGACGGAATGAATATAACACACTGCATTTGACAGCTGTCACTCAAACAACATGGCCGCAATCAGCTGTCAAAGTTCAAGCGTCCCTATTGGAAAACCCTATATTACTTTATAATGTGTTTGATAATATCATATGACAGTACGCCAGAAGGCTATGTCTGCAGTGTTTGGGATGCCCTCATATAATAAATAGTACATTTAAAGAGGACTCAGACATAAACGAAACTAGGCTTCGTGTGGAAATAAAAAACCAAGCACCAAAAATTCGCCTAAATAATATAAGTAGCTATTAATTTTCTGTGATATTGGTAAACTTAATTTTATTATTTAAGGATTTGAATAATTTCGTCGTCGGCTGGATAGACTGGAACCTTTGCTTGGATGAAAATGGCGGTCCGAACTGGGCCCACAACTACGTCGATGCACCAATTCTTGTCTATGGCGATAGGGATGAGTTCATCAAACAACCTATGTTCTACGCTATGGGTCACTTTTCGAAATTTATTCCGAGAGGATCCCAACGTGTCGAAGTATTGAGGACAAGTATAGCGCACGTCAATAATGTTGCCTTTATAACACCTCAGGGAAATATCGTAATGGTACTTCAGAACACGTGAGTAATAAATAGTTATTTTACATTATGTTTATATACTAGTAATCGCGTAAGGACAAATTAATTCGATGAATTGTGTCGTTGATTTTTAATTGAGACATAGATTTTACTTTAGGTCAGCGGTACTCAACCTGCGGCCCGCGGGCCGGCGCGCGGCGGCTATTGACCACCTTGATGTTACTTCATTTTGAATTATTTTAAATTTCAAAGGTTATTATTAACATCTTAATAATTTGATTTAAACAATTGCTTGTGGCGGACACTGCAGTGTTTGAAACGTCAAAAAAATTTTAAAATATACGCGATATAATGTTTGCGGCCCGCGACACCAGACTAGCGCAGTAGCGACCTGGCAGCGCGGCCATGACGCGCGGCCCGGCCGCAGGGGTTCCGATTTGCAACGCGGCCCAAACCGCGGTTACAGTCGTCAATTGCACATACAGCGCGCTCGAAATGGGCGTTGAGGAAATAGCAGTGCTTGTATATCTTTTAAGTTAGAAGCGGAAACACAAAAGGGAAAAAATATTATTTATTATTATTTTATTTTATTTAGTGTTCACAGGACATGTTCCACGACGCCCTCCTCGTCTCCATCTCGGTTATAAATCTTTCCGTGTCGAACGACATCGCGATGATCACAAATCACGCTGTAGTTCCACAAAACGTGCGGCCGCCGCGGCCAGTGCGCGCACACAGGTGTACCATACAATTGATCTCAGTGGCCACAGCGACCAGCGACTGAACACGGGTCGCTGGCCGCTGCGGCTTGGTGTGGCCGCTGGCCGCGTGTGGCCAGGTGCGCGTGCTCTATGGCGATTTCATACTAATGTATCTATCTCGATGGCCGCCGCGACCTGGCCGCTGCGGGCGTAGCCGCTAGTGCGCTATTAGCCTAACACGTATTTACGGCCCCTATGATATAGAAAAGGTTGAGTATCGCTGCTATGGGTGATGTCGAAGTCTATCTTTTACTTTTCCAGTCAATATTATTTTTAACCAAGTGTTGCTATTGTATTGTATTTTAAAACATTTTCGTTTTATACATATATATTTAAAAATCGAAATACAAAATATTGCCTGTATATAAAAATTATATTTAAAACATTCAGAACAAAATTTTACTTTCAGGAACACCCATGAAATGAAGGTTAATATCGCTATATCCTTACTAAGATCTGTAGAAGTCACAATGGAGCCAGAATCAATCAAAACTATTGAAATTAATCATAATTAATCCAGTCAACTGATATTTTTGCGTATTTATAAATGTACAAAGTATTAAATTATTTAATAATTTTTTATTTTATTTTAAGCTAAAAATTTTATTTAGCCATCCCACCCAATTTAAATATATTATTAGTATGTATCATTATTATTATTTAATGTAAATATGGAACCTTGTTCTGGAATAAAGAATATTTTATTTTATTTATTTATTTTATTTATTATTATGCTACCTATTCATTTTGATCAAATTTAGTAGATCTTTTTTTATTCAAATATTACAAACTAAAATTACTTTTAATTTGATTAGAAAGATACCGGAAATGGTAAATGTTTGTTATCATTTTTTTAAACCATATCATTGAATATTTATTTTGTTTAGGAAATATTGTAAGCTTATAATAAGAAAACACTTATTCCCTAAGTATTATTCCCTAAGTATTAATACTTTATTCCTTTGATAGTTGTCCTCTTTAATAAATAAATAAATCTTTAGAACATTTGGTGATCTGTTAGTTTTAATCAGCCAAAAAAGCTAAGATTCACAATCTGAGCACTGACATAATTCGCTCTATTTCATATGATACGTATAAATATACGTTCTCACTGTAAAATGTACAGTACATAATTTATATGGTTTACAGACTACTATCAAAATTTAATACAATTAACAAGTTAACAATCTTTATTTACAATAACAGAACTAATATAGATCAATCCACTTGAATACAACAAAATCTTTTACTACAGGAAAACAATTGAGATATCATATATTAGTGTTCAGTCAATAAACTCATTTTATTTAACGGCCACACTCTGCAAACTACTCTACCACGTATTAAACCCTGCGGAACTGGACCATACATTCTTGAATCTTTAGAATTATCCGAATTGTCACCTTCTAACCAGACATGCCCTCTTGGTACCACTTGACTCCCTCTAGGGAAATAACCCTTCACTTTATCACCAGGCAAGCCCGTTATTCTTTTACAAATGTTTTGTTTAGGATCTGTGGGACACTTAGCTGTGATTATGTCTCCACGACGTAGCCGTTGCAGTCTCGGTGTTATGTGTTCAGTAAAAAGAATATTATTAGTTTCTAAGGTAGGCTCCATGGATGGACCAGTACACTGTAATTACAAAAATATACAGTTTAGTAACCTGATACGACAGATCTTTTTAATGGTATTAGTTTTTCTCAGGATAATTCGTAACCATCATACTGGACTAAACATTTTTAAAATAATTTAAAAAATAGATTTTTAAGATATATTTTTAGAAATTTTTAGATTAATTTAAAAGACTTACCAATACAAAATCACCAACATATTCTATGATGCAATGAGTGATGCATGCTGTTTGTAATACATAACCCATTACAGCAGAAACTTTGCCTAAATAAGGTCTAATACTCATATTCGTATACAAAGCGTAACTTAAAAACTGAAGTTTTCAGTGGCTACCATTGATTTTTCTAAGACAATCGCATCAAAACTTTTTTAAACAATATTTTATCATCGGTGAAAATAGTTATCATTTACATTGTTAATTTTGGTTTTGCTAGTTGTCCTTCTTCCAGAAGATTGAGTATATTTTTAAAATATTTTGATTTTGGTAAAACACAATATCAGCCATCAGATATCATACAAATTACAGCTGGTGAGCCCGGTGACATCGAGATCGACATGACATTTGACATTTAAATTTTTAACGCTACAAACGGCTTTTTTAATTAGGTTCATTAATTAGGTTCTGTATTGAAAAGGGCAAAGAGTGTTTTATACAGCCAGTCGGTTTTCTTTATCATTTCAACATTGTAAAATAAGAATTATTTATATACTATCATTATAAGTCGATCCTTCATTATCGATCGTTAGCACGGTCGTATACACAGGTCTTGCAACTTCAGTATGGGGTACGTTTACATACTGATGCTGTTAAGTTCAATCTACGGCCGCCAGAGGCATGACAATTCGCGTAATAATTATCCCGAACATTTTTTCCATCCAAACAAGACAGTTAAATAACAAAACAAAAATAACAAAAAATCCGCAAAACTCAACAAAACGATATAACAATGATTAAATAACACAATACTTGGGAGAGAAAATTATCAGCATCGATAGCAGCGACGTAGTACCTCAAGCGGATGGTATTGCGAATTAGCAGTTGTTACACACTCGCACCTCATCTCTCACCACCGAAATTGGACTCAGTTGCCAGACCTGTGTATACGGCCGTGATCGTTAGTATAAATACATGTTGTGCCAACCCCACGTAGTGAGATAAGGGCAGGAAGTAGAAAAGAAGATCCTTCCATGCTAATCCAATAATTTTATTGTTCTTTATAAAGTCGTTCCAGATTCTTAGATACTTTTGACAGAGTTATTCGATTGACAAAGACAATGAGAATACAGTGGTTTACAATGGCGTCGTTCGCCGGTGGAAACAAAATCCCAACTCTTTCTCCACGATGGATGTGACGATTGACGACCGCACACAATCATCATAACGTCAACAGTCGTTTTTCAGTTTCTATCACTCTGTCTCTCCTATGGCAAATACTGACTTGCAATAAAGCACATTTATTAATTTATCAGCAATTTTTTATATTTCATTTATGAAATAAAAATACCATAATATAACAAATAGGCAATATACACTTATAAAGAAGTTTAGCTATGTAAAAAAAAAAAAAAAAAATTAAGTATTATTACTAATTAATCATATATTAATTTTGTGATAACGATTATTCAAAAATGAGTATCCGAATATTATTATGTATCGTTCATTCGTCTGTGCACCGCTCCTCTCCAATCTCCATTCTCCATGCACTATTTGAGTTTGACAGTTATATTCAGACGGACCATCGTTTAGGCACCGATTGATCTCAAACGAGAGTGGAATTTTAAAATTCTTATTAAAACAAAGAAGTGAATTAATATTCGTCCTTGCCAATGAGAAAAGCGATTCAGTGTAACTCTAGTAACAAATTGAATAGTTGTTAAATTCTTGTATCACGACTTCTTAGCCTTTACGTGAAACCTTTTCTAAGATTGTTTTACGGTAAATACCACCAAAGTACAGAAAAAGACGGGATTTGTTTTGAAATCATACACGGGTATTAAATGTTTATCAGTTTATATATCAAGAGTGTTCTATGTTTTGCTTAGATGTTGCGTTGAATCGATATTGAATAGAGATACATATTGTTGTCAAATGAGTATGCATATTTTGTGAATCTATTGACACCCAAAAACCTAATGGGTTCGACTTTCTGATATTTAGCATCTAATTTCGGCGGTCGATTTAACTAAGGTGAGTGAACTATGAGTCACGTCGATATAATTTAAATTAATATATAATATATGACCGTAAATATAGCATTAATGAAGTCGACACTAGAAGATTCAATTTTGAAAAAAATAATCATTATTCAACATCATTATAACATCATTATAAATACAACATTATCACCATATAATGTTGTATTTACCATATATGGCAACATGATACACAATTTCACTCCAATTTCAGTGTGAGAGATTATGTTGTGTGACTATAAATTATGGTTATATTATAAACCTGAATTCCATACTATGGAAAAGGTATTAGTCATAAATATATTACACAAAAATCTGTAAACAATACATTTCATTTTAGTCATGATATTCTTCCTTATATATCACAATAAATAAAGAATGTGTACAATGAATCTACAATAACAAGTATAACTCTGAAAATATGATGTAATATAGGTTATTAATTTTTAACTTAATCATAATTAATTTGCACTTTTTTATTCTGTAAAATGATTTATACCCTCTTTATAAAATAATACACAGTTTCTTCTACTTAACTGAATATTGTGTTAAAAGTTAACAATACACTTTTCCTGTTCAATTTTTGTAATTCAAATCTATACTACTATATAAATCTATTGGCTCTGTCTGTAAATATATTTTTTCACCTAATTTTGTGATAAATAATCGTTTTATGATGTAGTAATTCACATTATACTATTTTTTTCATTTGTCTATCTGTCTGTCTGTATGTCTTCTTATAACTCAAGAACGGCTTGACCAATCTTGATGAAAATTAGTACACACAAAGAACATGGCACAAATGATAGGCCATATATAAGATCGGTAAACCCTTTGGTATCTTATGAAAAATAATTTCAAATCGTTAATTACATATTTCTTTACCAGTAGCCATGTTTGTGTGTGTGTGTGTTATTATAGTAATAAAATAATTTATTATATTTTTATTAATTATACGCGGGTGAAGCCTGGGCACAGCTAGTCATATTATAGCAGGATAGATTAGACTAAGTAACTATAAAAGTAAACTACTATGAAAATAAACTTTCTTACATAAATAATATAGTAAGTCCAAATACTTGTCTCCATACTACAAAAACTCAATAATTTAAAATTTACTAAGTATTAAAGATATATTTGTAGAGTTATCAGTGTTTTTGCATGATATAAAACTCATTGAGACAAATTAAACACTGTTATTAATTGCCTTAGTGTATTGTTTCGATTACCGAGGTCTCAGAGTAAGCTCAGAATAGCAGTATAAAAAATCTCTGTCTTTCATTTCTAAAGTGCTTGAAATTGAATGTTTAGTTATTGCTCAATATGATTAGTTGTAAAATTAATTTACATTTTTTTTTTTAGCAAAATAAAATGGGCAAGTTCTCAGGAAAGAAATGTCGGCTGCTATCCATGTTATGGCTAACAGGCACATTCTTTGTTGTGGAATTGATAGTCGGCTATGTGACCAATTCTATGGCCCTTGTAGCTGATTCCTTTCACATGCTGAGTGATGTTGCCGCACTTGTAATTGCATTCTTATCAGTTAAGGTATGCTATTATTAATTATGATTTTATCATACATAAGTTAGTGCTCTTATTTAATCATTGTTTTAAGGTTAAATATATTATAAGTACTCAAGGTGATTCCGTGGACTGAGCCCTTTACCAAAGCTTTTCAAATTGTTAATAGTTTTTTATGAATTTCATTATTGACAAACACAATAATTGGATATTAATTAACTGTTATTTTATTATAATTTTTTTATTAATATATTGCCAATGTATTCGTTTATAATAAACTAATCATTTCCAATATGAAAGTGTTGTTGGACAAATGTTACATCGAATTGAGAAAGATAATTATAGTTATGAACTGGGAAGTTAGGATTAATGTAACTAAAATATGTTGTGCAAGCTTGTCTGGTAGGTACCATACCTACACCATCCACTCATCAGATATTCTACGGCAAAACAGGAGTACTTGGTATTGTTGTGTTCCGGCTTGAAGGGTGAGTGAGGCAGTGTAATTACAGGCACAAGGGACATAACATCTCAGTTCCCAAGCTTGGTGGCACATTGGCGATGCAAGCGATGGTTAACATCTCTTAAAAGGCCTATGTCTATGGGCGTTGGTGACCACTTCCTATTCGCCTATCTATTCTAGATATAAATATATATATTTATTTCATTAGTTATTTATTGATTTTATATACTCTCCATTGATTTGATAAAAATATCAGATTCGACCTTCTTAAATGGTATGACGTCATTTTACTATAAGGTAATAATAGGAAATAGTTTTACCGCAACATACTATGATGACTCAACAACTCAACATACTAAAACATCCGCGTTCTATGTTTTGAGGGGATTTTCCTTTGCACACAACACTCCCTTTACAACTAAATTGTTTGCAATTGTTAAATAGAACATTTATAATCATACTTATGGTGAAATGGTTTAAGTAGGATAACGCCGGGAATGCGTTACGATAACTCTTATTTCTCTTTGTAAACTATTATCCGACACAATTCGCGCCCCTCTTAATATTTTTTTATTAATAGGAATACGCTAAAAACTTTTACGTAAATGTCGATAACAATTGTATGAAGTTGAAACTCAATCGGCTGTATGGTATACGACGTTCGAACAAACCAATATATTTAAAAACGAACTCAAATATTAACTATGATTCCATTCCATTTTTAATAATAATAAATTGATTTGTAGAGAAATCTTTATATTTAGCCATCTCATTAATGTTTTACTGTATGTCGTTAATATAAATAGCGCCTCAATAAACCGTATCGTGGCGATGCCCACCAGCACAATAATTCCCAATGAATGTTGGATACTGTCTCCTTAAATGTTATACGTAACGTCTGACGTCAGCGTAATCTTTCGATCGTTCAACGCCAGACAAATCGTCATCGGTCAATACATAAAATCTCAGCAGCGAACGACGTCTCGATCTCAATAGTTATTAAACAGATTTTTGCACTGACTCTTAGAAATAAATATAGACGCGATTTAAAGCGTTTCAACGCCGCCTACGAGAACCATACGCCAAAATCACCGTTTTAAAAACACCACAACAGTTCTACAATAGGTATCGTGACGTCGTACGGTGTGAAACTGACAGGCCGGTTGTGTTTATAGGAGATGCAGGGTTAGTGTCAGTCAAGGGCTGGCTGTAAAATGCATTTGAAGGCTCCAAAATAAAAGAACAAGATTAAGCAAATTATGATGATGAAGACAATTTCTAAAATTAAGCCCGAGTTGTGTTTGATTTACTTCGATGTTTCTTTTTTAAATTATAATATTGATACACTTAAATTGTATTTGTCATGTCGTGGTTCGTAGTACTGCGTGGGCTTGACACGTATATCGGACAATGCTCGAATAATGCGAGTTTAAAAAAAAAAAAAAAAGATGAGAATGCTTTCAAAATTATAATAACGAAAAAATTACAATGAAACTTATAGAGATGTTATTTAATAATATAAATCAATTTGTTCCGCAAACTTTAAATGTTGAAGTGTAAATAATTTATCATAGTGCGTTTAGTCTTATCACATTTAATTGTGGTAGTCGCCGTGTGTTAATTGCACAGAAATAATTTGGCCGACTTTTGACCGACTACTTGGGAATTCGTTACTAATTCCCAATTGGTGTAGTTCTACCATGCGGATGGGTTACTCGTTTGATTTGATATACCCCTGTTGGGTCATGAGTGTGACACCCACGGGTTCAAACCGTGTTGCTCTACAGCATATAAAGAACACAGTAAGATGACGTAAAATCCATAATTAAATATTTTATCTGTGTTAGAAACCGCCATTTTTATTTCGAATGTTACTGAATCATTCTTGGACGATAGCGTCTCTTTACAAGATTTCGACTTCCTGGTCTACTAGGAAACTACAGGTGACTAACAAAAATAGTCTAATTTCTAGGAATCAAAAACAATCTTTTAAGTTAATATACAAACGTGTGTTTTTTAGAATTATTTATAGTTACACATATTTGTAAATTTAGTCTAATAAGAAATATATCCATGTGATACTTCTGCAATGTATCCGTAGTTATCAGCCAGTTATCACTTAATATGCCGCTTAACAACAATACTACTATTGAGGTGTTCCGGCTCGCAGGGGAATGAGCCAGTTTTATTACAGGCACAAAAGTCGATAAGATCTTAAATTCAATGATTTGCAGAGTGTCGATCTGTGACAATGCTCTCGTTTGCGTCGTATTTCGATGCTGGAATACTGTTTTTACTCAAGTAATTAATTACACTGGCCTCCAAAAAAATCGACCCACCTACATTTTTTGTAAAAAAGCCATCGTATGGTTTTAAACTACCACATATTTATATTTTTAAGATTGATAATGAAAAAATGCAATTGTAGGATTGTACAAAAACAGAAATAGTGCGCAAAAAATGTATAATTATTAATAATGAATTATTTATAATTATTATTAATGTGATTATAGTAAATTTCAATATATACATATTAAAGCAAATAGTGTCTTCGTCGAGGGACACCCTCGGTTTTTTCCCACGAAATCTGAATCGGAGGATATAGATTTTAACCTCGAGGACATTACTAATACATTGAATATTCGCAAAGCTCTTATACTTAGTATTGTACGTCGATTTAAAGTGACTCATTGCTGACATCAACAGATGAAATATTATAAAGGATTACATATGAATTGGCGACTTAGTTAAAGCAAATTTCCTTACTCCTTTTAATCGCATACAAAAAAAAGAGATAGTTATAATTTTAGTCCTGTCAAATTAGCTCCAGTCATTGGTCGATAACATTCGATAATGCAATATGCGACCAATGAGTGCTCAATATTTAGTCAGATTAATTAATCTGTCGTTACTCAAGTTTTTAGATTTCAGAACTGATATATAATTCATTCCCAGAACCTTAAAGTGTAAATGTTCCCACTCGTGGGCAATTACTTTTCCTGTTTATTAAGGGGAAGGTGAAGTTTACATATCTGACGACAAACAGAATTAGTTCCCAATCATGTTTATACACGCCACGAGATTTTATTTATTTATTTACCCTTATTGTACCCAAACAATTTCATGACACAATAGGAGGACTTAACGCCATCTAGGTGCATCGGGCACAAAAAAAACTCCGTCCTGTATTAACTAATAATTAGTAGGTAACTATTAATGAGTTTTAGAGTACTCGTGTGATGTTTACTAGATAGTACCAGTACAGTATAACCACTAAGTTTAATGGGTAACGATTATTAAAGACGCCTGGGCTGCCATCAATGCAAGACCTGCTACCTCAGACACGTGTTACCCAGTATGTAGACAGTCAACCTTTACGCTAAACAGACACACGATGGCGACAAATGTTCGAATATACATTAACAAATTAAACAAAAAAGAAATGGAATTTTAAAAACAGCCAAGTCAGTAATTCCTTTCTTAGTACATTATTATTAAGTTATTAATTAAAAATTACCATTTATTCGTAGATGTCACCAAAGAAATGGTCAAAGAATACATTCGGATGGGCGCGGGCCGAAGTTCTGGGAGCGTTAGTGAATGCTGTCTTCCTCGTGGCGTTATGTTTTAGTATAACAGTGGAGGCCGTGCAGAGGTTCATTAAGATAGAGACGATACATAACGCGAAGCTGCTGGTGGCCGTCGGTACACTCGGATTGATACTGAACATCGTCGGATTGTTTTTATTCCACGGTGAGTTTTATCCACGTATTTTTTTTTTGGTCTAGTTACCGCTGATCTCGTAGTCCTGGTTACAAAGTCCCGGTCGGGCCAATGAATAGTTATGGATTTTTCTATTAATATATTTAATATACTATCTTTATCAAATTGAATATTTATTATACTATCTAGTGTTGTCCCCAATATCAATAGTGTGTGCAAAACTTCATTTGTCTCAATCGTTGAGGTAGAACTGGTTGACAAATCAGTAGTAAGATTTGACCCAATCGTACTAATTTTATTATCGTGAAATAAAATCGATGTTTTTATTTTGAACTCCGTGTGTGTGCTTATTACACTCGTACAGTGTAGATCTAAATTTATCACGCATATTTAAATCTGTAAGGACGTAAGTTGCGAATCACAATCGGTTTTAAATTTTGATTTAACCAGCTTTCGCCGGCGACTTTTCCGAACCGATGCTTTCCATCAGGTGAGCCTTCAGCACGTTTGCCCTCTTACATAATAAAATATGTACAAATATAATTGCAACATCATTCCTTTGTCATATTGTAAGTTTTCGAGGCGTGTCGAAATGTTGTACCTTAGTTCCTTAGTAATTTTATTGTTTTCACCGAAACAAAATGCTACGTCATTTCCTTATCGGTCAAAGGAAACTGATCCTTACGGTAGATATATTAATATTAAATTATAACATATTATACTATCACATAGATTGCATTACCCTTGCTTCCTTAATAGCACTCTCCCTCAAACAATCAGGAATGTACAAAATGTCGTGTGTGTACCCTTCAACGGTAGCACCATTCCGTCGTCTGAAGCCAATTGTGAGTGAACGATCAGGTCATGCTCATAAAATACATTTTCATCGGAAATTGTGAACCCAACATGTGAAATTTCAACTCCGTAGGATGGGTGGAAGAGGTTTTAATTAAGCTTGCAAGATTTGTCATAAACAATCTATCAAACATTGCCAGTTAAAAAAAACTTGTAGTGAAAAAAACGTTATTTTTTTCACGTGCTGTCTCGTTATTTAATCGTTATTGTGTAACATATATTCATTATTGTTTTGGTGTTTAAACATGAAGGTGATTGTATCTTCAAACGTTATCATAACAACAACAAAGGAAATTAGTTCAGCCGGTTAATGATTTATTATTTACGCGCTGAAATCATTTCGTTTATCGTTATCGGTTTATATGTTTGCGCAAACTTTATTTACGCCGATTTTATTTAACCATAAAATATATTTAATATATAGACCAATTTATAATGCTTAATATTATATTGTTAGAATTATATTGTACATAATCTTTATATATTTTTAAAGATGTAGCAACATTTTTTTCTGCTGTCAAATTTTTTTTTTCAGAATTTAAAGCCAAGGTGTGTAAGGCATATCCTACCAAAAACAACAATTGATTTTTTACCATTCATACTTAGATATTACTCATAATATTTCTGAATATGTATGATAAATAAAATAAATCAATACTAAAGTGGTCTAAATTTCGTCATTTATTTTTACTGATTCTTTAGTTTTCTATGTCTTTTCTGATTTAAATTCTTACTAGGAATTCCGACTCCTTTGAGTATTTTCAATATTCGATGTACATAGTTTAATTCTTGGAGATTATATTATACTCAATTTAGTTATGGAATTTCGTTATAAAAAGCGCAAAAATGTTGGTTCACAAAGGTTCATCCGTCATCCGTCTTCTGCGAAATTGAAACAGGTTCTTATTTCGAAAATTTGCATGGCAATAATGGAAGATGCTACTTACGACTTCGTAATTCGAGACACGATTTGTTTTTTTTATAATTTTTTTATCTCGGTCGATCAATTTTATTTTAATATGTTGTGTAATTTAAATCTGGTAGACTGCGTGTTGCAGTCGAATATGTTCAATTGATTTCTTAGAATGTTTACTTATTAGGCAAGAGTTTTCTTCGTCTATCAATCAACCGTTTGGATGAAAGCTGTGAATCCAATTAATTTACTTCCGTAACGAACATACAAAAACGTGCGTTCAGATTTTTTCAGGTAATTTCGGGAAAATAAAGTAGGTTTCTAATAACAAATTTAAAAAATCTATTATAAATGAGAAAGTGAGTTTGTTTGTTTGTTATGCTTTTGTCTTAACTACTCGACCGATTACCATGAAATTTTACATACACGTTGTTTGTGTGATACAGAAAAGCACATAAGGTGCCTAACATCCTCCCCCTCCCTTAGGATAATTATAATAACATTAAAAAAATCTTATTATTTTATTTTCTATAGAACATGGTAGCAGTCACGGCCACACCCACGGCGGTGTTCCACCACCAGCAAATGTCCGACATCTCACGGAGTTAGTGAACAGTAACGCTGATATGGCGTTAGGCCACGCCGCGACTGACACGGAAGAAACCGATGAGATGGTACCACCAAAGATAGATAAGATACCGAGCAAGCAAGCACCGCGGCCGACTTCTGATCCGGGACATTTGAACATGAAGGGAGTTTTTCTGCACGTCCTTTCCGACGCATTAGGTAACGTTTGTCTGTTGATTTTTTTTAAACTCCAACTCCAACACATAGTAAATTATAGAAATTTTTCGAATGTAAAATTTTTAAGTTTCCGATTTATATATTCATAAACTTAGTCATAGGAAAAAATATTCCATATTTCAACTAGAATCGATATAATAAAATAATAATGTCTTAATTATGTGTGTACTCCAACTATAGTACAATTGCACGCTGAATTATTTATTTAACCGTAACGTTATTACATCAACAATTAACATTGACCAATTTTTGTACAATGAAATGCATTTGTGTTATTTATCTCGACGACGGATAGTTATTTTTAAAGAAATGTACAATGCCATTGTCTATGGGCGTTGGTGACCACTTACCATCAGGTGGCCCATAAGCTCGTCCGCCTACCTATACTATAATAAAAAAAAAATAAGCGAAATATCACATCTCATCACGAGACCTCTTAAACTATCCGCCCATGAAATTTGTCACAGTTTCTTCTTCCCCGAAGCATACGCTCACTAAAGACGGATTTTAAGCAAAATACATTTTTCTTCCTGACAATCCGTGCGAAGCCGGGACGATCAGCTTGTTATATGATAAATACAGTATCACTTCTATAAGGAACTTCATGGTAGATGAAAAATTATTTGAACTTGTTGTGACTTGAAGAGGGTTCTATCCTACCTTTGAGTTGTAAAGGGTATGATAAATCTTGTTGCAATATAAGTACAGGCACTAGGGACATAACATCTTAGTTCCCAAGGTTGGTGGCGTTATACATAGTTAGTGATAGTAGAGGAACCCCAATAATAACGTCCTCCAAACCGATTTCGGCCACGGCGGCCAATCTCAAGAGAGATTAGCCAACTGCGCAAGAGATATCATAGTGTACAAGTGTGTGCGCAACCACAGGTGCACTCTCTATTCCCTAGCTCTCATAATCCGATGGGACGGCAATCCGACACGACCGGTAAGAGTTCAGGCGCAGGACCAACGGCTTAACGTGCTTTCCGAGGCACGGGAGTGCACACACCTTCCAAACTCCGGGCTGCTACTGAGAATTTTCAGACAGAAAATCCCAATAACTTTTTATTGGCCCGACCTGGGAATTGAACCCAGGACCACCGGGTCTGCGGCCTTATATATAGCCACTAGACCAACGAGAACCCCAATAATATAAATATTAGAAACGCTTCAATAGCAGCCGATGAAAAAACATCGATATTACTATCGAAATTTCTAGAAGTCCAAACAATCGGCATAAATATTAATATACACAATGGAGATGTTTGAAAATGATAAAGTGACATTGCATTTTTGGTTTGTTAGAAATAGCGTGAAATGTTATAATTAAACTTTAACGGCCTTATTTATAAACGTTGCTTTGTTACTGGTTAGCTAAACACTGATTTGTCTCTTTCTATCATTATGGATTTGACATACGAAAGAAGAAGACAAAATATTGTTTAACTAATCACCAGTTAAATAAAGTTTATGAATAAGGCGGTAAATGTTAAGGAAGTGTTCAAGTACTTTATGACTAATTCGAATCTCATTGAAGTATTATTTTGGTCAGTTAGATTGTACATGTTAACCCGAAATAGCAACGTTTATTATTATAATTATGTGGTGGTAGGACAAATATTCTACCACCATGATTGATGGCAATACTTATATTGTGTTCCGGTTTGAGGGGTGATTGAGTGTAAATACAGGTGTAATGGACATAAAATATTCTTCATGAAAAATATGCATTATACCAAAGCCATAATGCGAATTAAAACATCGTAAGACAACCTGGGCTACCCTTGGGCCTTTGCCCTTTATAATATAATATAATATCCTGGGACATTATTCACACAAGGCCATCTGATCGCAAACTAAGCATCGTGCTGACCTGAGCTCGTGCTATGGAAATCAGACAACTGATATACTACATATTATACTAATTTTCTTTTGAAAATACATACTTATATAGATAATTACACACAGACTCAGGACAAACAGACATGTTCATGCAAATATCTGTCCTGGGTGGGGTATCGAACCCACGACCTACGGCGCGAAAGGCAAGTATCTACCAAACACGCCAACCGGCTCGTTGTCTTTGGCAATTGCATTCGTAACTTATATTTAATTCAAATTCGTGTACGTGTCAAATCGTTTGTACTTAGATTTATGATTATTGAATTAATGCTCAATGGCCTTTTAGGAATGTGAGAGGTTGTATGAATTATACATCTCTTTTGAAAGAAACGTTGCACACTGTATGTGAATGACCCCACGAAGCTTTGGGTTTAAATGATTCGTTCAATTGGAATTTGGATGAATTATTTGTGAACGTTTTTATACTTTGGATTGTATCAATAATAATATTATTTTCGTGTGCAATAAATCGGGAATTTATTTATTATATATGATGTTAAAAACAATGAGATGGCCCAGTGATTCATCTCGTACTTGACGGCGAAGGAAAACATCGTGAGGAAACCTGCATGTGTCAAATTTCACTGAAATTCTGTCACATGTGTATTCCACTAACCCGCATTGGAGCAGCGCGGTGGAATAAGCTCCAAAACTTCTCCTCAAAAAGGGAGAGTCATTGTAGTTCAAATACGATCGAAAATATCTAATTTGTATTATTATAATATTAAACGTACAATTTTTTATTTTTTTTTTATTGTATAGGTAGGCGGACGAACGTATGGGCCACTTGATGGTAAGTGGTCACCAACGACCATAGACAATGGCATTGTAAGAAATGTTAACCATCGCTTACATTGCCCATGCGCCACCAACCTTGGGAACTAAGATGTTGTGTCCCTTGTGCCTGTGATTACACTGGCTCACTCATCCTTCAAACCGGAACACAACAATACAAAGTACTGCTGTTTTGCGGTAGAATATCTGATGAGTGGGTGGTACCTACCCAGACGAGCTTGCACAAAGCTCTACCACCGAGTAAAATTCCGAGGTTACATTCTTCCTGAAATATTTTCTGTGTGCCAATTTTGTTGTTTGTGAAATTCGCATATCTCGACGGTTGCCTCGGCCCGATAGCCGAGAGACGCTGCACCCATTGACATTATTTTGATCGTAAATAACAAACGTGCGAACATCGACCTTGTACTACATTTGGCTAAATCTTATCATATATTAAGACCGGTTGCATTGATTTTTTTAGCTATCACCTTTAACCGTAACCGTAAAATAAAGTATACGTCAGTGTTTCTCAAATCAACTGAATCAGGACCAAGATTTTTCGTCTTGAGTACCATTCTAATCTAAACGTGTATAGATGAATAAGGAAGAAACAGCTGCATAAATATCAGAATCATCAGTATTACGAACTAAATATAGTTTTTATTGTTGTTTTTTTGTTAAAAATAATGGCACGTGTGATGTTACAATGTTATATTGCATTCGTAAACTGTGTATTACCGTTCACATTATAACGTGCTTAAAGTTACCACGAAAAATTACATTTTATTTACAAGAAACTAACATTTTAATTTAAAAAAAAAAAGCTGTTGTAGTATTTATTCGGTTGTGGTCCGCGGACCGCGGTTTGAGAAACACTGGGTATATTTTATTATCGAGTAATCTCTCGTATAATTTGTTATTGCCTTTTAATGTAACTGATATTTTTCCACGTTATCTGATATTGCTAAACTACCAAGGTCGGATAAGCTTATCGAGCTTTTTTGTGTTGAATTTATCGATATCGACTTTTGATAAAATCGGACCTAGGCCTATCCCATAAAACTGTATCTATACTACTATACAGCGTGTAACAAAATTCGTGTCGGACCCGTGAAGTGGTTATTAGTTATCGTGTGTCGGTTCTATTTATGTAATAATTTTTAAAATACTAAGCAAAAAAATTACTTAAAAAAATATATTATTCTATTATTATATATTTATTTATTAGGTTAGTGTAATCAATTTTCGATTTTTTTATTTTATAATTTCTATAATAAGGCCAGTTCCATATTCAAAAAGTTAATATACATGTATAAAGTTGTATGAGACTAACGGAAATCTATTAAATTCCACCAACTCATTCATCGGTTATTGTCTAACAAAGGATCGCCTCGAATGAGTTTCAATAGGTAGTAAACAGTTTGTAATACGCAATTATTTAAGGTAATAATTACTTACTTTGAAAGTTATTTGAAGTCGTTTGTCAAGGAACGACCTTCATGGGCCGTTAGTTGTAGAACGCCTTGTAGTCGAACCTTGTCGTCGAACTTTGAATACTAGTATAAATTAGCTTGCTACTTTATAATACTATTTTCGTTCACTCACGCTATATATTCATCCAATAAATGATAATGATAATCCAATAAAATAAGGGGAAAATTCTACGTTTATAACGGTTACAATACGTTCCCGAATCTATTTCGTATCTGCGAGATAATTCTATAATATAATATAATAATAATAATAATTTATAACAGTTAGGATTATATTCTGATTATATATCGACGGAACCACAACTGATCGTTGTGTTAGTAGAATAACAAAACGGTTAAACGATAATGTTTCGATTCGATTGCAATAAAGTTACGATATTTTAGTAGAATTGATCCCCAGAGAGATGTAATATACAGGGACAACGGCTTCTTTAAGAATACGAGTTTATTACTCTACCCCCGCGTTACGAGGCGTGAAGTGGCACCTTGCGGCCGGCAAGGCGGGGGGGCTAGTGTAGATCACTCTTCGCGACTGTACTAGTCGTCGTCGCGTTTGGACTCTACTATCACTTACCATCAGGTGGAGAAGACATTTGTCCTCCCGGGTAATATAAAAAAAAAACCTACTCATATGTTTCGAAATGAATAAAATGTATGAAAAACCAAATAAGTTGACTCGGAACTCGAACCCCGGACCTTAGGATAATAATCTGTAATACGACAAAGCACAATACAATTAATCCAATAATATCAATAATTCGAGTAAATAATTGAATAACAATTAATATTTGGTTGCACGTATCGCAAAGGAAAAAATAGGCCGCGTGCGAATTTGCTTGCCTTTACGTACAATTTAAAAAAAATAATTAATTGACAGCTGTAGATATTATATTTATCTATGTGTGTAAGTTACGGGAAGGGTTAATAATGGCGTAATAACTGCAAGCTCATTATTTAATAAACTTACAGATTTTATTAAATATATTATCCTATCCTTGCTTATATAATGAATGCGAAAGTTTGTTTCGCTTTCATGCCTTAACTACTCAACCGATCATTATGAAATTTCGCATACACGTTTTCAGGGATATTTAAAAGTATAAAGGCTTAACATGACACCCCCCCATCCCTCACACCTCAGGTGCGGGTAAAGGCGCGATCGGAAACAATATATTTTTGTACATTAAGAAAAGTGTGTTATTAGTTTTAATTGATTTTCATTCAGGATATAGAATGATGTATCTGCAGTAATTTGTATTCCTTATAGAAGTGTAGGAACTGTTTCGTTGTGCTATTTTCCATATAGGTATATTCTAAGCCGCTAGTAACTTTACATTAGATTAAGTAAGGAGTAATTCGAAAGTGTCCCTATAAAGACCACCGGTAAGTAAGTCGTAAAAGCGTAGAAATTTATAGGAAGGATATTAACGGGTCGCGTTATTCGTAATTATTAAAAACGTAAAGATACAGATGTACACCATCGACTGGTTAAATATATATAGCTCTCTTTCTCTCTCTTTCATATTTTTCTTCTAAATATATATAGCTCTCTTTCTCTCTCTTTCATATTTTTCTTCACTCTCGTGGAACGAAATGTGAATAAACGTGACGCGATCGTCAAAAAAAGTTAACACATCATATAGAAAGGATTTTCTTTTGTTCTGTCTTATCATAACAAGTATCATCTCCGCCTTTAACTTTAATGAAATATTTAAAATGTTTAAATATGATATTTTTCTAGGTTCGCTGATAGTCGTGAGCTCCGCGCTTGTGGTGTGGCTCACTAATTGGGAGTACAAGTACTACATCGATCCGGCACTCAGTATAGTTCTAGTCATATTGATACTTGCCTCCGTGTGGCCCCTCCTGAGAGAATCCGCCCTCATCCTCTTACAGACTGTTCCGACGCACATACAGGTGAGAAATTATCAACGTTATTATATCGTAATTTGTGCAGACATAGACTTGACGCAACTTTATACTAAAAAGTGTTTTTAAAGAAAGTTGCATAGTGTAAATGCTTTTTTTTAAATAAAGTCAAATTTAAAGTTATTTAGATATTCTATCGCTAAACTGCAATACTAAGTATTGTTGTGTTCCGGTTTGAAGGGTGAGTGAGCCAGTGTAACTACAGGCACAAGTGACATAATATCTTAGTTCAGTTAGGTTAATATTTCTTACATCACCAATGTCTATAGGCGGTGGTGGCCACTTACCATCAAGTGGCTCAATTGCCCGTCCGCTTACTTATAACATAAAAAAAAAAAAAATTCAGTGAAACCTGTATCGGATGAAATTTGACCATATTGTTTATATACATAAGATCAACACTCGAATTGATCGAATGTTTTGGACAAGTAAAACTCAATCGAATAAGGCGTGCTCAAAACTATCCTATGATCGCCATGAAGGAAAACATCGTGAGGAAACCTGCCTACGTCGGATTGTAATGCCACACGTGAAGCGAGGGAGCTTCATCCAGCTGTGTGGTGTTTACCGATATTCACTTAATAATAACGTCCTCCAGACCGATTTCGGCCACGGCGGCCAATCTCAAGAGAGATTAGCCAACTGCGCAGGAGATATTATAGTGCACAAACATGGATGCAGTCTCTATTCCCTTACTCTCATAACCCGATGGGACGGCAATCCGACATGACCGGAAAGAGTTCAGGCGCAGGACCGACAGCTTTACGTGCTTTCCGAGGCACGGGAGTGTATACACTTCCAACTTCCAGACTCCGGGCTGCTACTGAGAAATTTCGATAGAAAATCTCAATAACATTTTATTGGCCTGACCTGGGAATTGAACCCAGGACCACTAGACCAACGAGGCAGTTTATTCACTTATACGATAGTGTTATACATGGATATTGAATTTTGTCATTGTTCATTTAAAACATTCTGTTTTGTACATGTTTTGACTTAATATCCATAACTTCGTTAGCTAATTCTTTCAAGTAAGAATATAATACCATCGTAAACACATCAGACAATAAACCGTTGTGTTTATAATTTTATGTTGAAAACTAAACTATTGTCCGTTATTATAAATACGTTATTTTATTATACTATTCGAATGTATTGTTTTGAAATTCAAATGATATATAAAATGTTCGATTTTTTTAAATAGAATACACAAGTGTTATCTTTACCATAAGTCATGGGTTCCAGGCACCATGCTTGGGGTTTTCAACTGCTTATATTTCCTCGCGTCCATAATTTACAATTGCTAACTACCAATGTCCGTAGCTCTTTGTTCAAATTTTTTTTTTTTTTTTTTATTATATAGCTCCCTATATAATAAAAAAAAAAAACGACGGACGAGCGTGTGGGCCACCTGATGGTAAGTGATCACCAACGCCCATAGACAATGGCATTGTAAGAAATGTTAACCATCAACCATCGCTTACATCGCCAATGCGCCACCAACCTTGGGAACTAAGATGCTATGTCCCTTGTGCCTGTAATTACACTGGCTCACTCACCCTTCAAACCGGAACACAACAATACTAAGTACTGCTGTTTTGCGGTAGAATATCTGATGAGCGGGTGGTAGCTACCCAGACGAGCTTCCACAAAGCGCTACCACCGAGTGCTGAATATATGAAGGATATAATACTAACTTTCATTCTTAGGAGTTAAATTTACAAAAATCTTTTTTTTAAAACATAGGTAGGCGGACTATAGATATTGGCCACCTGATGGTAAGTGGTCATCAACGCCCATAGACATTGGCATTGTAAGAGATGTTAACTATCGCTTACATCGCCGATCGACATCGATTGATCGTCCCCGAAAATATTTCTCACACAGTCACGTATCTGCATACGTTTTTATTACACGCATAGATAACGCTGTAGATAAGCGCTCGTCTATACGGTAGCTAAATGCAGACGCTACGACATTCGGCGACCTGAACAGATATTTGCTCGGATATCTCTTATTTGCAAATTGATAATAGTTTAAAGTACGAAACGTGGTTCTATTAAGGGCCTGACACACTTACCGCCAACCGCATACTATCAATGCATTTGATTATTTCGAAAATGAAACTAAATATTATTATTTATGTTATCGAAATGTTTATATGCTACAGCGGAAGTTTTGACAAACTTATCACTAGTTTCTGAAGTCAGATTTACTAATCTCGCTAAATCCTTGCCGCTCATTGGTCGCCTATGTCGTCATCGTTTCGTATCGACTAATGACAATTCAGATTTGTTACATGACTTTGATCAGCGTGCCAAAATGTATGTGTGTTCATTTAAATTTCACACACAAAAATTCAATTATTTGTTTATAAACAGACGTGTCGAGATCATGATGTCAAATGTGATAAAATTGAAAAAAAAATGCACTAAACATCCTTTACGAGTATATCGTATCTCAGAAAACTCGAAAAGCCGATGATGGTTCGGCGTTTAACTCCTCTCTTGTTGTATCTGACAATTGTTTTGTGCGAACACAGGTGCACTACCTGTGTTTGCGCATACACTTGTGCAATATATTCTGCACAGTTTAGTCTTTACGATTTCGTATATATTAATTATATTGTCGTTTTAGATGAGAAGTATAAATAAAGTTTATGTCAACAGGTTGACGCGATACAAAGACGTCTCCTAGAGAAGGTGGATGGCGTGCTAGCAGTCCACGAGTTTCACGTGTGGCAGCTCGCCGGTGACAGGATCATTGCGAGTGCTCACATTAGGTAATTATTGATAACAGAACTCACTCAAATCACTTAACGACTACCACTTAGGCATTCGTTACAACAATACATTACATACACACAGAGTACACACACACACACTACGACAAATTCGGGTATAGTGATATTGTTGTTGACGTTGGCAGTCTTTTGCCAATGACCAATGTGCCAATGATGCCGAAGCTAAACTAAGATCATTCCATAAACCAAAAGAAAACAGAGAGAGAAAGATATATATTTTTTATGTTTGTGTTATTGGTTTGGTCCAATTAATGTTGTAATTACTAAAAAAGTTGTTTAAAAGAGTAGGATGGCATTATATATAAAAGGCTTTGCATATAAACAATTTAATTTGTGTAAATATTTAATAAAAACATACTGAATCAATTAATATACAAACTTAGTCTTATTAATTTAATTATATACACTTAGTCTAACTAGGTTTATACCTATTTAACCAGCTTTCGAACGAAAACAATGTCAGATGACACAGACGGACAGACTTTGTTGTCGAGACTTTACCATCCCTGGTTTTATGACGATGTAGATTAAAAATACGACCGATGACCGTTTTGTTCCTTCGTAAACGAGATAACATTATTTTTCCCGATGTGACATTGACTCGGTTGTTCAAAATGTATTTTTCTTACTCTTAACAAAATTAAAATAATATTTACAATGCAAATTAAATATTTAAGCGGCAGAAATTTGATAATGAAAGCCTTTAATGTGTTCTGATAACGATACGATCCTCGTGAGTTCAAACTTTATCAACAAAGCAACAAACGGAGACTCGTGTAACGAACAACTAGGCGTTCGTTACGACATGTTGTTCGTTTGATACTTATAATATTGCAATAAATAGGTGATTACTTTAATCTGATTAGGCAATTATCAAACGATTGATGGCCGTGTTGCATAATTTTTTACTAATATATAGAACACTCGTTTTCGCCCTCTGCTTCTCCCGCTCGTTAACGGTTCAGGTGTCAGGTATAAAAAAGATAGTAAGGTAGCCTATGTCTTTCCTTGCGGTTCGAGCTTGCTTAGTGCCAAAAATTCATCAAAATCGATTGAGTGGTTTAGAAGTAAAAGCGTAACGAACAGACAGAGTTACTTTCGCATTGATATTTACTATAGATAATATTTAATATGGCCCTGTATTTATTTGCTGTATAACGTAATACGTGAACGACGAGACATGGTGATAGGGTAAGGCCCTACCTATCTACCAACTCATCACATATTCTGTCGCCAAACAGAGCATTTACTATAAAGTGGCTCCCATTGTTTACTTATTGTAAATATAAAAAAGATGACGCAGAATGCAATCGCTGGGAAAAAAATCGGATTATGAATGAATAAATTATTTCGTCACTGTCAATAAATTTGATTATTGTTCATATAACTCAATATCTACGATGATATTACAATTTAACTGTAACTGTCAACGTGACATTGTATGAAATTAGAACGGTTGTCAAAATTCCGTGCAATAATCATGTCACGGTTTTAATAGTAGCCCTGCGATATACGTAATCTTAATAATTAAATATTGTATGTAATTAAATTAGAACTTTCAAAGTGAATACATAGCAAGAGCAGAGCATAATTGATAATATAAACACGATCGCATTTATCCGCTGTGTTTTCAACATTTCGGAACTAATTCTTTTGGCGAATATCCAAGCGTCTTTGTCTCGAATCGGGTGTCAGTGAACCAATGAGCCGGCGTATTTTTGTTTCGCTGATTTTGAACACTGATATACATACATATGTTCACTATCAATATTTACTGATTATCGCCTTCACGGATTTCTGTTTAGCCTTATGGTCGATTGGCAGAGAATGCTACAGGCATCAAGTCCGCCTCTTGTCGGAACTGCATATTGTAATGGCCAAAAAAAGTTTTTTTTAATAAATACATGACAAATATTAAAACAATCGTTGAAGTTTTACTTGCGAGAAATTCATTGCACCAGCTCGACGTTTGGAAGTTACAATTGATCGCAGTGTTAACACTTCCCGTTCTGGGGTTAGCACGTATAAACTTTGGTCCTGAGACGGAACACTTTTTGGTTCTGTTGGATTATGAGAGTTAACCTGTGTTCGCGCACACACTTGAACTCAACTTTTTCCTATTCTCCGCTAAGGGGTTTTTTATTTTTTCCACATTCAATATTTTCGTGTCCCGAGATTTAAGTCTGAGACACGGGACTCAATTGTTAAAATCATCATAAATTTGATTTATAAAAAGTTTTATTCGCTTTTTTTACACCTTGATTCTCTCTCACTGATATCGAAAAAACATGTCGTTACCCACAGCGGCTGCAAACATTCAAGTTTAATCATTCATTCATTCATCATTCAATCATTGAAGTTTTACGGTCAAGAAACAAACTACTGAAATTTTTACTTAGTGCGTGAATTGATCTGCACGCATTGTTTTACGGATTCGTAAAAAATATTCTGCATACTTATACGCCAGGTTTTAGAAATACTGAATACCAAACCAAAACAAATCAAACTAACTCTTTATATATTTGATTAGATTTTTTTAATGACATTTAACCTACGCTGTATTACATAAGAGCTCATATTTTCATTTACAATAATATTTAATCGTAGATGAACACAGTATTCCTAATGCTATTTCCATATGTAAATGTTAAGCTCATTTCGAAAAATTAAAATGTTGCATTCAACGACGACGAAAATAATAAGGAAATGCTTTGTAGGTCGATCAAAACGACTCGCATCGAAATATCTAAGTCTAGTGCTAAAAATATGTTGTTTTCCCCCATTACTCCGCTTTTAATATTTTTAACTTGTTTTTCTCGCGTGTGTAGATAGTTTGATTATTGCTGGTTTTAAGTACCAGGTCGGGCCAATAAAGTTTTTGGGTTTTATTGTCGAAGAATTTCGGTAGTAGTCCGGAGTCTAGACGTTGAAAGTTTGTACACACTTCGGAAAGCAAGTAAAGCCGTTGGTTCTGCGTTTGAACTCTTTTCGATCGAGTCGGATTGACGTTCCATAGGATCAAAAAAAGCACTCCCTCATTATGATCTGATCCCTCACAAGAGGGTCCACCTATGTTTGCACACTATAATATGCCCTGCGCAGTAAGCTAATATCTCTTTAATTCGGCCTCCGCGCCGTGATCGAAATCGAACAAAATTAATCGTGATGAATTAACTCACACAATATCAGTATTTTAAAACATATCCTGCTGAAAATCATCATACCTACAAGTAATTATATATCAATCTAGATTAAAAAAATAGTATTCTAGTAAAACATAGTTTAATTAAAGGTGTACAAACGTTAAAATTAAAACAAGATACGATTCAAATGTGACATTTTTTATCTCGATGTGATCATGATAACAGATAGCGAACTCAAAGGCATTGTCTTCAAATGTGAAAGATGACTTATATATTATGTATTTGCGAGCGATTGTTTTAATAACAGTGTATTTCATGTCATTGTTATAAACGTCAGCATGTTTTGAAAGTAATGGATCACCGTTAAATGTTATTCATTTTTGGAATTACGTCGAACACAAATATATGGTGATTACATTTATTGACGGGTAAGCGAATAGTTTCCGCCAGCGGCTTCGCTCTCTTGTAAGCGAATGCGGGATTTGTAACCTATGTACATTTCTGACATTATATATGCAAAATTTTATTATCATCGGTTGAACGGTTAATATTCAATGTAACATTTAACAGAACATCGAACATGAATATTGCACTTATATAAAAATAATACAGTAATTTGTATAAAAATACTTATATGAACATGTAAATTATTCTGTAGGCAATCGTCATCACTAGCCGCTTGACATTTATTTCAGGACAGGCACACTTGTTTAACGCTTTTGCTGTTTGGTTTACATGCTAGATTTATATATGAGCTTAGCAAACGAGTCCCGTAGTCGGAGCTACTATGACAACATTGCTTAATATAATTAAATACTTAAAAATAATGTATATTATAGTAATTAAGGACGTATGTATTACTGTTAAAAGGGGTATAATTAATTTAACGATTTCTTTATAGGTGTAGAAATTTATCGGAGTACATGAAGATAGCGGAAAAAGTTAAGGAATTCTTTCACAACGAAGGAATACACTCGACGACCATACAGCCGGAGTTCGTGGAACTGCCCCTAGACGGCAATGAGGTAAATATATATGTGTGTCTTTTTATCAATTATTGCGATACTTTAGGTCACTAACCAAATAATATCCATTCACTGTTTTAAGAATAATGAGGAATACAAGTTTGATAATAAAACACGAATCAATTTGAAAAGATATACACCATGATGTTTAAAAAAAAAAGATCGAGCTGGTAGAAAAGGTTACATGATTTTCTATTCGTTGCATAAATAAAGGAGCACGTATATTTCATACCGCCATTAAATTTTCCTGGGTTATAGATGGTTTGAAGCATTTCCCAATAAATTGATCAAATGTAGATTTTGTATAATTTCTGGTAGTGGTATTTTCAAGGACAAGCGCGATTTGAATAAGTGCCGACATTAAGCACGGAACGACATGGTAACGCTTGCCTGGATTAGAATCCGTGCTCTTTAATTCTGATCCTTCCATGAGTTATCAAAATTTACCCTCGTTGATTATTTGGGGTTTGCGCAAACAGTGCATAAACTTTTACGGCTTGTCGGCGTACTTACCACCACTTTACGGGTAGTTAAGGTATGTAATGTATTCGATTGCGTCCACCCCTTACGTAGGACGACGTCATACCACCGACATCATCAGAAACAGCATCACCAATAATTTTACAAATGTTTTCATAGATAATGAGCGGCGCGTCCGCAGAAGCCCCGTGCGCACTGCACTGTCCGCCGAACGACCTCTGTCACAACGCCACGTGTTGCGGACCCAACCAGCAGGTACCGCACACACCACTCGCTATCCGCGACACACAGCGCCATACACACTCATACAAATATTATAGCTCTCACGCTTCATAGCTTGGGAACACTTGGTTTAAACACAACATGAGAAGTTATCTCATTTGACATCCTGACGATAGTCCATTACAATTAAAGACAAAGAAAAAAGGGTAATTAATTAAACTTGAATTAACATTAGATTTTAACTAGAAAGAGGAACGATAAGGTATGAATGAATGGAAATAAATGTATGTATGGTAGGTTTAATTATATGTTATATGTATGTAATGAGAGTCATTTTAATAGAAATATATGAATATATCAATAACCCGTGCACATACGAATGATCATCTATCTTGTATCGTCTGACGAATAATGTGTGATTACCTTACGCCGTATTTCAGGGTTTTGTATAACACTTATGTATATATGTATGTAAGTGTTGTTATGTCTGAAAAGTAATCTTCACGTTCAATTCACTTGATACTTTACATTACGTAATTATTTAAGGATATATATATTAATATTATGTCGTTTAAATACAAATATAATAATTGTTAAAGTTCATCTGTACGTCTCTCTTTTCACGATATTCTTGGTGGGTAATCTGTGCTGTCATGTATTTTAGTGCCAATTTGAAAACGAAATTCTGAAAGATAAATGTAAGGAGATTTGTATGGTAAATTTAAATCGAGTACATTTGTAGATAAACATATATAAATAGTTTGTTGTAAGTCTAAACGTAGTCGAAATAAACAAAGTGTGGAGTATCGAAGGTTTGTTTACCTTTTTTCCTCTTTCAATTTTAATGGACTCTATACATATCAACATTGTCCCCTAACTGCGTACACACTTTGTGGAGTATTTTGATTAAGTCTACGAAAAGAATCGTCCAGTTTACTAATCCGTTTTAGTCAGCTTTTGTCATATTGTTCCGTGAAGTAAAATGTGTTGTACGTTTGATTTGTGATTGTTTTTCGCATACGGATTAATTGTTAATTAATTTTCTCGAACGGCCGTGACTGGCGCCTGTTTCGAGCGCACGAGTCACTGTGTTCTTATGCTTTTGTTCGTTCTTAATAATTTTATTTACAATATTATTTTCGAGTGGTGTTTTTGTTTCCATAGCTTTTTTCTACGTAGAGAATATTATATTGATGGGTATTCTCAAATGACGGGGCTACCTATTTTGAAAAATGTGTACGTCTATTTATAAGGAAATTTATTATTATATAAACGAATACGACGGTCCGAACAGTCTTTAAAAAAATATACAAGAAGTTGTAGAAGGTATCCGCGTCGATTCGTTCCTATCACCAGTCTACTTACCTAAAGTAAGGCAAGGAAACGCGTGGTGATTTTTCTATTTTAGATGCCTCTTAAAGTTCGCTGCTATAAGAACCCCCCCCTCCCTTTTTTTAACGCTGGAAAAACGCATTACGCGTTTCCTCCACGGAAACGGGGGGTATGTGTGTGGGGCTCGCCGGTGTCCAAAGCGCCGAATGCGCCCCTAACATCGGAAAATCCACTAAAAAACCAGCGGTACCTTTCTTGTCTTAACGGGGAGCGCCACGGGATCGCCTGCGCATGCGTCGGTGACATAAGATACTACCCCCTACCCCAACACCGTCCTCTGTCGCCAATAATTATAACCATGCAAATACATGTCGATAATTCTTAGATAAATAGCGTAATGGAACCGATTATTATATTAATATCAGTATTGAACACATACGGTTACATTTACTAGTAGTAAGTAGTAAAAAATAACTTAAAAGCTATATCAAAAATATTGGCCAGTTGCATATTAACGAAGCCGAGACGGCCCAGTGGTAAGAACGCGTGAATCTTAACCGATGATCGTGGGTTCAACCCCGGGTAAGCACCACTGAATTTCATGTGCTTAATTTGTGATTATAATTAATCTCGTGCTTGACGGTGAAGGAAAACATCGTGAGGAAACCTGCAAGTGTCTGAAACCCTGAAATTCTTTCACATGTGTATTCCACCAACCCGCATTGGAGCAACGTGGCGGAATAAGCTCCAAACCTTCTCCTCAAAAAAAAGGAGATGAGGCCTTAGCTCAGCAGTGGGACTTTATTGCAACGTGATATATGAAATGACATAGGAACGCGATATTATATGGACGTCTCGAAATCCGCAATAATATTATCTAATCGTTTTACAACGCGTTAAATTTTCAATTACTAAAGTCACACGGGACATTTTGTACTTTATATCAAGGTGGTAGCAACGAGCTTCACAATTATTGGCAAAATTAGTATCTTAAATCTATACTTGATATTATAAATTTGTATAGTATTAACTTGGTGGTAGGGCTTTGTGCAAGCTCGTCTGGGTAGGTACCACCCACTCCTCAGATATTCTACCGCAAAACAGCAGTACTTGGTATTGTTGTGTTCCGGTTTGAAGGGTGAGTGAGCCAGTGTAATTACAGGCACAAGGGACATAACATCTTAGTTCCTAAGGTTGGTGGCGCATTGGCGATGTTTTTTTTTTAAAGTAATGTACAATACCACTGTCTATCTGCGTTGGTGACCACTTACCATCGGGTGGCCCATATGGTCGTCCGCCTCCCTATGATATAAAAAATATGAAAAAATTAAGTCTCCGTGTGTCTGTCCGCCTGTTACGCTTTCAAAGCTAAACCACTGAACCGATTTTGATAAAATGTGGTATGAGCAATATTGAACCCCAAAGATAGTCATATGTGACTTTTTTATTTAATATCTCCTGGTAACACGCGGGCGAATACTAGTTTGATAAATATGTCGGTGTGTGGTGTTGATATGTAATATTATTGTTCAGTTGTTCACGTATGAATATATTTGCAATCGCTGTAATGCCTGCGTAAAATAACGCAAGTGCCCTCAAGTATTAAAGTATGGTTCGGGGGCACGATTACTTATTTCTTCAGAAAATGCGCAAATGTTGATAAAATGTTTAAAATATGTATTGTATCTATAACTTCGCTTCTGTCGGTTTTTCTTTTGCTCATTTCTTTTTGGAAAATTCAAGTGTTATGAATTCAATAAAAGAAGAAACTTTTGTCCTAAAACTTTGACTGGTATGGGAAACGTTATAAAATTACCTAACAATTAATTACGTCCATACTTTTGAACTGTGATGAATTTCCCATACAACTTTGTAGTTCGTTTTTATCTGAGATAATTTAAGTATCTTCGCTTATCATCGGCCATAAAATTAACTTGTATATGTTTGAACAATATGTTGAGTGTATATATGTGAACTCGCGATCGAATCCACATACATAAGCTTGCTTTATTTGTTTTTACCTGCGTATAAATTTTACCGGTGGCAGGCCTTTGTGCAGGCATGTCGGCTTAGGTACCGATTTATTTTACCGATAAACAGGAAAAGATAGTGTTGCAGTTTTCCGATTTGAAGGATGAGCGCGCCAGGGATAATTACAGGCACAAGGGACATGAAATCTAAGATATTCTAAACTGGTTCCGCATTAACGTTTTTACATTAGTGTCTATGGGCGATGGTGACCATTTGTCATCACATGGCTCGCTTACACGTGTACAGACAGAAGAATATTTTATGTCAAAAAAAAACTGCTTTTGTTTTCTGTTAAAGTTGAGATAAATTCATAGTCGTATTACATGAATAATATAATTATAGTGCCCCTTGATTGTTATGATACTATTGCACATAATTGTTACCATATAAAATATAATGATATTCCTAAAAAAAAAATTATTAGTATAGTTTGAAAGCTATCGAACGATTTAATATAATTTTCTTATTAATAAAATAAAAAATCGATTTAATTAAATATTAATCTAGTTTAAGGATGTTATGATACGCATCGTTTGGTTTATAAATTCCCAAAGTATTGTTTTTTTTTTTAACTTGCAGTTTTTCAGTTTAGACACGATAAGGGTTCGATAAAATGTTTTTCAAGGAGATGCTACTTATGCGTTCGGGCCTCAAAATGTCTACCTCCGACAATCAACTTTTGAAGAATTCATTGTGACCTCGTTGTCTTGTGAAGAATGTTGTTGTTATATTAGAAAAAAAAATGTGATATACTTTTAATCATTGATATTGTTAAATCGTTTTAATGGTGCTAATTGTAAAACAATCATAGTTAGTTTTTTTTATCTCAGTGTGCCAAAGTATATTTGTTAAATGTGTATAAAATTTATTAAAAATAGCAAAATATGTATGTTTTTGATTTCTTTATAATTACTACACTTATTAAATGCAATAAAACATTTCAACACTAACGAGTTTTAAATGAAAAAGTACACAATTCTTCCAAATCAATATTACATAATTCTTAATAATATAAGCGAAATAATATTCAAACCTTCATAAACATTTATTAAAGATATAAAATATGAACAAAATTCGTCAACAATGTGAAAGAAACTCACATTAGCAATTGAATATCATGAACAATGCCGTTGCGTAACTGATAACATATCGATTTTGAGATATTTACTGTTAACAAGGTGCTGTATAATACCTAAAGTACGTACAAATTATACTACTTATATTGAATTAAATTACGAAAAAACTTAGGCACGTTTATTCGTGCACGTGACAGAAGTAAAACCTTTTTTGTATCATATTTCACTACAACATTGCACTCGAATTTGACTTTGAAATTAAAAAAAAAACGATTCGCATAGTTTCGTATAAAAAAAATTGAAAATTTTGTTTGTTCTGTGATAATTATTTACAAAATTTATTTAATACGTATCATATTTTATCTGTGGTATCAATTTACAATGACGTTTATTTGTTTTTTAAACCCATTAAACACAACTACAATTTAAAATTATATTGACATAACACACAATAGAATATTAAATAACGCAAATGCCCTTTGATATTTATCGATCATTGTGAATGTATATTTTATGACTAATCTTTGGAAATTGATTTGACCTTTTTAACGATGAAAATTACAGACAATTTGTAGCCGAGAATATGATATTGAATTCTAAAAGTATTATTCGATTTCAAGATAATATAAACTTTATAAATATTTTAGTCTCAACTTGATCTTAATTTTTTATTGGATGGACTATTCGACAACGAAATAATAGATAAAATATTGGATGCTCGTCAGGTGACTCCTTAATATTCTGACTTCAGATCAGGTTAATTATATTTCATTTTAGTTCAATAGTCGGTTATTCAACATTCATTAGTCTAAAAAAACTATGCATCATTTGGAATTTCATGTGCAACAATTGATAATGTTTATCAATTTTGTCACAAACATTTAAAAACTTTAATTATGTGTGTGTAAAAAAGTTGTGTGTAAAATTTCAATATCGAATTCACCATCATGCATTCATTCCTTAGCTTCATTAGTTACTCGTGTCTGATTACTTTGATAAAATAATGGTGTTTTTTTTCAGAAACAGAGTACTCCATCTCCATCGGTCACCCCTTATTTATGCAGACAAAGGAACATGGGCTCGCGAACCGAGTCCATTAACTCGAACATCGGAACTGGCGGTCAAGGAAATGCCACTACGAGGAATCTGGACGCGTTAGAGTGCGGGTGAGTCGTGATAAACATTTGGATTTATCTTTAGCTAATTTCGGACAGATTACAATAGAGTTAATTACAACTACTTGATGTAAGAGTCGAGTATTTTTTTTATATTGGCCAGGAAGGCAAATGACTACACTTCACCTGGTGGTAAGTGGTAGTAGAGTACAATCGCGACGATGGCCAGTACAGTCGAGAAGAGTGTTCTGCACTAGCCGCCCCCGGCCCGCAAGATGAGGCATCTTCATTTACGCCTCGTTTAAGCGGACTTGTTGGATTGGATGAACGTAGCAATTTTTTTTTTTATATATTATATTTTAGTGGAATAGCATATGGGCCACCTAATGGTAAGTGGTCACCAACGGCCATAGACAACGGTTTGTACATTTAAAAAAAAATCAATATTGCCACTGTGCGCCACCAACCTTGGAAACTAAGATGTTATGTCCCTTGTGCCTGTTATTACACTGGCTCACTCACCCATAAAACCGGAACACAACAATACCAAGTACTGCTATTTTGCGGTGGAATATCTGATGAGTGGGTGGTTACCTACCCAGACGAGCTTGCACAAAGCCATACCACCGAGTCAATCGAGCACATAAAACAATCAACAGATTTGTAAGGTGACTGGAATCCAATCTAACAGCAAAATGCGGTTGGCGTCAGGTAGGCGACCAGACGTAAAAGTCAGACATATTATTTTTACTTACAATGTCATAATCATAAAAAACAAACCCAACTACGGGATAAGGAAATGATAATCATACGAAGCAAAATATTTAGCTAAGCCAACTTTAGCAAAAGCAAAAAATAATTTCGTCTGTTTTTCTACCTAATGAGCAATGAGTAATTCAGTCTATTGTGAAGATCATGTTAATCTATATGTATAATATATTTATAATAACTTATATTATAAAATTATAGCAAACTTTACAAGTATATTAATTTTCAGGTCCCTTCTCCCATCCCCAATGCTAGACGGGCGTCTGGCTGTGTGACATGCAGCCGCATAGTGCCCCCACAACACATTACACATAAGCTGTGAAATTCAAACCTACACAAATAAAATCACTCACATAAATAGTTAATTATTTTTGAACGAATGAAATGAATGAAAAATAATGTTTGGCAATGATTGAAAATTTTAAATTAATTTTCATTAAAATATATATAGTTATACGAATCATTTTGTAATAATATTTGTTTTTAATTTATGAGAAAAATGTTTATACCTTACCGATAATTTCAACTTTGGTATGCTGATATTACAAATAAAAAAAATCCTAATTGAGGACTGCTTTAACATACTATAAAATAATTGAAATAATGATAAAAGCAAAAATGAAATGTCCATAAGTGTATATTTTAGTTCAAAAATTGATATAATATTAGGTAGATCACGAAACTTAAACCTAATCTATATAAATGGCGGAATTTTGGACAACGGAATAAATTTTCATCCTTCGAGCCTCTAGCACAAATAATATTAATTAACACTTAAAATAATACTAAAATTCTATACGCACGATCAATATATTTTTCTAATTTTCGTTTCGAAACATCACTTATGGACTTTCATTTCAGAATCGTTTTACTAAATTAAGATTTCGAAAAATAAAAACAATGTGTTCGTAGACATAAGCATTTCACATCTGTGTGTTAGTTAATGTACCAAATCATGAAGTTGGTTCTATATTTAAAAAAATCCTTTTACGGTAATAGTGATGAATTGTGTTAATATAATTTATAGTCTACAAGACAAGTATGTCAGGGTTGATAGCTTATAAGCGATATATTATAAACGATTAGGCATAGTTTAAGCGAATAACACTTGATTCTTTATTTTTTTTTTCTTTTCTTTTTTTCTATACAGCCTAATCCTTTATATTATTACGCCTAGTAAATACTATAAAAACTCATCTGTCATGTTTTCTGTTTTTAATTTACAAAATATAATTTTAATTAAAAAATAGTATAAAAGTACAATTAACGTTTCCTTTTTTTAAATATGCAAAATAATCTGATAAAATGTTACACAATATACAATCTATTATAACTAGCTTTCATAGTGATGAATAAGGGCATTTTTGTGCAAACGCATAAACAAAATATCTTCGTCCACGAAATCACAGGTAATGTATACATGACCTATGCCTATCAAAAAAAAAAAAAAAACTTACACACAATATTTGACATGACGTTTGTTTGCACGTTTTAATTTCGCTTGCGTTGATTTGAGTCCAAGGACAAAAGTCATTGACCTGACTTGAATACAGTTCCGAATGTGCGTCTTGACACATTGATATGATTATATCTTATCTAACGTGATCTATTCACGAGCGTCGACGACTTTGAACAATCAATATAATAACTTATCTTGCAGTATTATTAGGCCAAACGATGAAACTTTAAAAAAAAATGTAGTGTTGATTCTTTTCAAGTAAGCGTGTGTCCAAGTCTATAACAATAAGGATTATTGAAAATTGCTCCAATTGTTTTGGGACCGATTTTGATGAATATAAAGTTAACACATTTTGTTTATTGAACGAGCTACTTAGTGACGTCATAAATACAATAAAGGTACCGTACGATATTGACATTGGCCCTGAGACTCATTTGAGAGTTTTCGAATACTCTGTGTAGATTTGGTTACCACGTGGTTTGGTTTATATATCCACCTATTACAATGTTTTATGTTATTTTAATTTTTCATGGAAAAAATCCATCATGGAAAAAATATTATAAAATATAAAGCAAATTCTAAATATTTAATACTATACTGTACAATTAATATGAATTCAATGATAAATTATTAAATGCCATTAAATATTCATAATTGTTTAACGCGGACACCAAATACAATCTACCTTCACGATCGAGCAATAATTAAGCAATTTATAGTAATATAAACTAAGTTAATAACAAGCAGCCAAAATATTTGAATAGTACTAATCCTACGGTTTAAATGTTATGATCTTTATTCATATACAGGTTTATCTGCATACCAGCAACTTTGCAGGACTAGATATATATATTGAGTTATGTCCGAAGTCGTAGAACAAAAGTTGTTACTTATGGTGTTAGCTATCTAGTCCTGCGAGGTTGCTGGTGTGTCACTAATAACCCTGTATATACACTATTTTGACGTTACGTCATTGTGATTTAAGCAAAATCATTTATTTAATCAAGTCTTACACTGTTTTCTATAAGCCATATGAATAATACTGGCTACTGATAAGCATATTTAATAAAATATTTATTTAAAATAACTACGCGTCTATAGAGCGGATCGAGCTTTGTATTATTCTATATAGATAGAGCTTAGGAATAGCGATCACACCAAATATAGTGTGCATTTTATATGGAAATAATATTTCTTTATTCACAATGAAAAAACTCACCGTGATATAGCATTACTTTTTTCTTACTTAAAATTGTGATGACGATTCCTAGATTTAAGTAGCAATGGATGACTAGTTTTAGGCTATCAGTTTGAGGTGTGTGCGGGTAATTTTTGAATTAGATTATCACAAAATAAATACACTTTTATACACATAATCGTTTTCATTTTTTTTAATGTGTCATGCAACTGTTAACTGTGCTGTCGTAATTCAAGCCACAAATATTTAGGAATTTCTAAACACTGCTGACTAAATATAAAAGGCGGGAAATAATGACAATTATATACGATTCAAAATTCGAACGAATGCATTTTGCGACGTCAAAAAATACCACGAAGACGAACTTTACTTTTTTTTTCCTTACGCAGCACAAACTTGATGACGTGGCTGCCTAATAATTTTTTTTATATATATATTTTATTTGAGAAAATGTATGTATGTTGCATGTGCGAATGCGAACAAACTTAAATGTTTCTTCGTTTTCAGCCTAATTATATTTGGTTTAGATTAGTTTTTAAAGCCTCTTGCAATTATTAATGGGCATTTTTATCTTTCATAGTTGCTTATGTAATTATATAATTAAAATAGGAAACAATATTATTATTTTTATCAATCACGCTTTAAGTTAATTCATGATTCAGTCGAATAATAATAATTAATATTGTAAGTGATGTTATTTTTATTTGGCTGTATTTCTCAACGCATAGAGGCTCTTAGGTCGTCTTTATTTGTTCCGAAAGCAATACTTTAGAACGTAAATTATTTAAAAATTGGTATATTTATTATCGAAATTATATTTAAAACATAATTTAAAAGTGGCTTACTAATTATAAACTAATACAAAATAATACGCTAGAAAATTTTAAGCAACATTTGTACCTCTCGATAATATGACTTTTCTTGTTTTTAATAAATTGCACAATTATACGTGTATTCGACAATTGTAATAAACAAATTAATTTTGAAATATAAAAAAAATATCATTAATAATATGTCAATATATTTTATACTTTTATCAAATTAAAATAAGAATCGTTTTATTTATAAGAATTTTGTTAATTTTAATATTCGATATTACGTTTTGTAACTTTAAAAAACTTGATCATATGAAATACATTGTATGTGTTCAATTGTATTAAAGGAAATTATATTTCTTTATAAAAAAAAAAAATCATTTTCTTAACAAAATTTCCATCCAATTTGTCTGATAGTTTAAAAGCAACGTCTTATTAAATTAGATAATTAGAGTTATTAAGATAATTAGATGTTACATATTAATAAATAGTTATAATACTTATTAATATGTACAATAAATTATTACAACTACTGCATGACTACGTCATTGCTCAATATTTAAAGTGTACCTTCGTTTGTATTTATGTACAAATTGTAAATTATTGTACATACAGGCACAGCCTTTATGTAATTAAAGTATTATTTTCACCTGTTTAATGAATTTCATATTCATTGATTATCATTTTAATAAGCGAAACAATATGTTGTTCCATAGACAAACATTGACTTTCTATTGGCTCTTAATAGACAATTTGGAATATAGAATTTAAGATTATTTCTATTTGAATGTAAAGTATTTTAGGTTTACGTAAGTGGAGATATATCATTGTTTTAATTATTAAACGGGTGAATATATTGCGTTATTTATAATAAAATATTAAGATAATATGATGAGATGTTGATCTTGGCTTGAATGTTAGTGCAACGTGAAAGTGTTTTCACAGTTAATAAAAATATATAATAAAAAGAGTTTTTGTTTTATTTCAATTAAATTTGTGTTTTTCATATCAGTAAAAGAATGACAAAACATTGTTGCTAACAGACCCACCAGAAACGTATCCACCGCTAACGTAAGCAGTAAATCAATATATATTTTTTTAAATTAATGTGAGAACAGATCTGTCACAGAACAGATATCCGTAATTTAGACGATACATTTGAGGCCTGATCGTAACTACTGACAGTACCGCTGAATTAGGAAGATGTAAATTAAAAAAAATATCTTTTTTTATCCTAAAATAATCTTTAAGTGATTATAAAAACATCTGTGAATTTTTTTTTAAATTAGTGGCATGTTAACCTTTTTTTATAAATAAATCAAATTAGGCGCTCGTGTAATTCTTGCTCCGTCCGAGTTTTGACTGTGACGTCATTTCGCCCAATCTTTGCGGGCGACTCATTTGCGATAACCGCGTTGATAATTTTGTATTTATTTTAGCCCTTTTTGTGATTTGACGCCCCACATACGTTCATTCGCTTATAATTATATTTGAACGATTATCAATATATTATTTTATGCTAAAATAAGAGCAGTATTTTCACGTGGACAAACAAATAATCTACCGAAAGTCGATCTTATGATTGTGTATTCATTCACAAATCACGCGAAATATATTAGTGAGCTTATTATTATTGCTTATTTTAATCATTTGTTAATGCAGATTGATCTAGATGCCTCTAGGACTCAACCGCTTCAGCCCATCAATGAGTCAGGTAAACTAGAAGATCACCGGTGGTAACTCTACATTTAATTCAATACTGCAACATGGCGATTCAAAAGTGCCTTGCCAAATAATTCTTTATTCAAATAGACTTACTATTTGAATAAAGAATTATTTGATTTCATTTGTATCATACGTAATATGGTATAAATTAAAAAAAAATCATCGATTCTCGATCGATCGATACTAAAAACTTATAAATACAACAATTTTGTCTACTTAGGTACTCGCATTAAAATGCTCATAACAACAATGTCTAATTATTTTTGTTGATAATGTATATGGAAAAGTATTTTTCCTGAGTTCTATTTATTGAATTAGTATGCTATGGTACTGTATAATAAATACATATTATATGAAATTTATATTTTCATATTCACTGAAATATAAATAAAATCATTCTTGATTTTATTAACGCGAAAATACTGGCGACATTGTATAGGCCAGCAAGCGACGACGTTGAGTGATGTGACATCATGCGTCGATCCAGAAAAGAATTTAAGAACTCGTAACTTTAAAATTCGTACAAATTCATTTTTGCAGATATCGTAAAATAAAAATCATTAGTATTTTTTATATATTAAATGTGATTTTTGATATCATAAAAAAATTAAGCTCATCTTCCTAATTGCGTTGAGCTTCAATACTTAATGGATCAAACTAAAATAGAATGCGAGAAAGAGACAGGTTTCATTGAAATATGCGTACATATAGAGATATGTCTGCATTTACATTTTAATCAGATAAAAATTACACATCATCGATAAAGGAAAGCTGATGGTGTTCTTAGAGGAATCAAACGAGTGTCTCCGTTGGGTATATGCACGACGTAGTATTCCCGTCCGTTTATTATTCTTTTTTCCGAATCGCTATGGAATTTGTACTTTGAATTTCCGAAGAGCGAGTCGTAAGGCGGAGGACGGGTGTCGTCGTAGTTCCGTAATCGGAAACCTCTTGTTCCTTGCTTCTTTGTCCTTCTTGGATTTTTGCCTTTATTATTTTTCTTGTTTATCCAGCGTTTGAAGAAGATCTAAAATTGTTTTGATTGTATTAATGAAAATGATGAGTTGAAGATTTTTTCGCAATATTCGATTTTCATAATTATAACAAATAATTTCATTGTATTTAATTAAAATATCTTTGTAATTTAAGGGTTGCAGGCATCGTAATTTAATCTTTTAAGTGATTTGAATGTTTTCTATAGTGCGTGTACAAACTACTTGAATAAATTTATTTTGATTTTAACAACACATCTATAACGACACATTTACAAACGCATGTTTGCTAAATTGGCTATGTATTAAAGTTTTATGTATTGACTTAAAATTATTAATTCGATATTGAAGAAGAAAAGATATTGAAATTTTTATTACTATTTAATAATAATGCCCTCCAGACCGATTTCGGTCACGGCGGCCGATGATCTCAAGAGAGATTAGCCAACTGCGCAGGAGATATTATAGTGCACAAGTGTGTGCGCAAACATAGGTGCTTTTCCTTAGCTCTCATAATCCGATGGGACGGCAATCCGACACGATCGGAAAGAGTTCAGGTGTAGGACCAACGGCTTAACGTGCTTTCCGAGGCACTGGAGCGTACACACTTCCAACTTCCAGACTCCGGGCTACTACTGAAAATTTTCTGACAGAAAAACACAATAACTATTTATTGTCCCGACCAGGGAATTGAACCCGGGACCACCGGGTCTTCGGCCTTATATCTAACCACTAGACCAACGAGGCAGCTGTAGGCATTACTATTTATTAGTCATACCACTAACCTCGCCAATAAAAACTGCAATGGCGGCCGCCAATCCAGCGACCATGATCAGGTAGGTCATCAAAAGGTCGCTGTTACGCAGCTGACGATCTTTGGACTGCAGATCGAGTGGGCAAATTTTTGCGCTTGGCAGGTCTTGGTGCTGCAGAAAATTCACTATACCAGACTGGATCAAATTTTTAAGCCTACAATTATGATATTAATATGTACATTTTTATTGCGCATGGTTAATATTAATGTATTTATTATTGCATTTGTTTCCCCAAAGTTTCCATTTTACATTATATCATATTTATTAATTTAAATGTGATTATTTTAATTGTAACTAGTAGACATCTTAAAAAATATATATAAAATATATCATACAAGCTAAAAACTATTATTTTATTGCTTTTAGAACATATTGATCCATCTTAAGATTCACTTACACGCTGTCGAATAAGATCTTCAAAGTGCTGTTCTTCGGATAAGCGAAAGCTCTCTGCTGCTTCATGAAGGCATTAGGAGCAATAACATAAGTACATCTATCTGATTCCGCGACACCTTCCCTTGTTTTCCTTAAATAGTCATCGTACATGAGATAGTCTATGGCCGTTTCTTCTTTTACCAGGACTGCACCTCCATTGACCATGGGTAGAAAGTCCTCGCTTTTACTCACAGATCGGAACTGAGCTCGTCCATTCGTTAACATTCTGTTTAAATAGTAAAGGTTCTCCTCTGGCTGTATTAGAATCAAAATTGTACAATCATAATTTTGATCATTAAAAATTACGTGAAAATTGTTAAAATTATCTGTGACATTGTTTATAATAAAGAAATTAAAAATATGCCTCACATTTTTAATAATATTAAAAACTGCTCCTCCATCCGATGCAACCCAGCGATAATTCTTCTTATATAAATCTTCAGGATTTTCGATATCCAACGTAAATTTAGATAATGTTAGGAAAGCGGTGAGATTAGCTGTGTAAAACGCAGACAGCAATATTACGAACAACCACCATGTCGCGAAAAGAACTCGAGTTGTATCTATAACAATTATCGAATAATTATTTTTATTACATCATACTTATAACAGAAAATTTTAAAACAAAATATCTCTATTTAAATACAACATTATTTTATGAATAAAATCATTTTCATGTTAAAAAATATTGTGATTAGTTATGTCCATATCAGAGGCGTGTGACTAGAGAGTGATAAATGGCTGCGACCATTAGTGAAGATACCATCGGACATAATGTTGGAATTGACTGTGATTTGAGGCCAAAACACATTTCAACATTAATGGTTTTGAAAAACTAACTAATATATTAATATATTAATTTTTTCCATTAAAAAATTAAATGAGAATAGATGACTATTGTAAATTAAAGTAACAGTCTGTGAATGTCCCACTGCTGGGCTAAGGCCTCTTCTCCTCTTTTGAGAAGAAGGTTTTGGAGCTTATTCCACCACGCTGCTCCAATGCGGGTTGATGGAATAAACATGTGACAGAATTTCAGTGAAATTTGACACATGCAGGTTTCCTCACGATGTTTTCCTTCACCGTCAAGCACGAGATGAATTATAATCACAAATTAAGCACATGAAATTCAGTGGTGCCTGCCCGGGTTTGAACCCACGATCATCGGTTAAGATTCACGCATTCTTAGCCCTTTTTTTTTTTTGACACTGTGAAAACTCGTTACGCGTTTCCCCCCACGGGAACAGTGGGGGGGAGGGTATGTGGGGCTCGCCATATGTCCAAGGCACCGAGTGTGCCCCGGTCATCGGAATACCCACTAAAAACCCAGCGGTACCCTTCCCGTCTTAACAGGAGCGCCACGGGATCGCTTGCGCATGCTACCGTGACGCTCCGACGGCCACGCGTTCTTACCCCTGGGCCATCTCGGCTTTTTTATATAAATTAAAAGGAACTTAATATTAATACACTATTACTCTTAAAATTAACCAAATTTTATATAATATATATTAAATTTTATAAATAATTATAATTAGTTAATTAGTATGTACTTAAGACTTACTCGCGTCGGGAGCCAGAGTTGTTCCCTGTTTAATGAAAGCACCGTAGACGAACCACACACTCGGAGAGAGAGCAATGCGCTGTTCATTATCTTTAATTAACTTAGAACGAATCCACGTTAAGAAAGTGATGCATGGTCCATAACAAAGCACCGCGGCCAGAATTAAATACCTGTGAAACATAACATTTTATAAATATTTTAATATTAAATGACCCTTGAATAGAAGTTGTTGATAAGTTCCACATCAGTAATTGTCTAACAAAAGTTAATCAGGTAGGAATAATGGAATGTGTTTTATTTACCAAACATAGGTTGCAAAAGGTGCTAGAAGGCCCGACCCAGCCGCGGACTCCTTGGGTCGTTTCAGCATCATTAGCCACACACCTTCGTCTAGTTCATTGGAAAATGTTACTAGTTTTCCATATTTTAAGAATGTAGGTATAAACGCTGCTGCCATGTCCACTTTCTGTGTTTTATTAAAATAAATACAAATAAGTATGTAATAATAATTATTTACTCAATCTCGTGTATAGTATTCAATAATTATAATTGCTTAACAATTATATTTGTTCTAATAATTACTAGTGTTTCAGCTATTAACGACGCCCACCCCTCCAGCTTAACATATTTACAGAAGGTTAAAGGGACTATAGATAATAACAAAAATAAATAAAATAAAAAAAAGAGAAATAATAAAAATACAAAATATTGAGTAACAAGAATGACCGCATGTGATATGTTTTATAGTAGATAACAACATTATAAAAAATCAATGTTACCTACATTATATATAGGTATATAATAAAATATTTTTACGTACGCTGCCGTTAACCAGACCTATTAGAGAATCTTCCGGCTTCCGACCTCCGAACTCTATGTTCCTTTCGGGCAAAACAATTTCGTAGGTGAAATTAAACTTTTCACGCAATGTATCAACAAGGAAGAATGTAACACCTTTGCCAACGATAGTTCCATTTTCATTTCTCTTTGTAAAACTCAACGGGTAATTCTGGAGAAAGGTTAGTTTTTTAATATTTATATCCAAATACATATTTAACAGCCGACTGAATAAGCTTGCACCTTGGTTGGCAAATTTAGTGACCAATTTTTTTATAAAATTTTAATTTAAGTTAGTAACTACACCGAAAGAAAATTAAAAAAAATAAAACGAAATCTATAACTCTGCGTAATAATTCATTTCATGAAGGCCTTGGACTAACATTGTATAAATGCTGTGATTTGTAATCAATTGAAGTTTTTTCCACATATCGTAATATGATATACAAATGTACGTTATATATCTAAAACATTTATTTATTTATTTTATAATATGCATGTATATATAGTGGTATTGATGATCGAAGATAACAGTACGTTCAAATTAAAACACGATAAATATTTAGACTTACGTTATACGTGGCTATTCGCAAATGTTTTCCGTTTATTTCATTTTTTAAATTCTGAAGCACACTTTTTCCGGGTGGTAATTGGCTTGCTAAAATTATGACATTTTATTATATTATAATTATAGTATTTTAAAATTAACATTAATATATATTTTAATGATACGGTTACCAATGAATGGGTTGTCGAAGACATCATTGCAAAAGCTTGCGTTACATATTGCGGCCAGAATTAATTCTACTCCAGCCATTGCATGATGCTGATGGTTGCCATTGGACGGTCGAAATTGAAATACCGCGTCATGGTGACGGTACGCCAATTGGGTCGCTACATAATCGCCGCTACGAGGATGCGCCTTAGACAACACATATTATAATGCACGTGAGAATTGTATTGATTTTAAATGTATTTTTTTTTTATTACTCCGCTATTTTTTAATTATTTCTATATAAAATTATTGATTCTACAATACTACTAAACAACATACCCGTCATTGTTTTTCCGTTTTTTTTTTAAATAGAATTAAAATAAATAGTTTCCTGTTATAATACATAGGTCATAGGTATATAATAAGCTGAATATTATAATTTATTTATTCTCATTTTAAATATTAGATCCAGTGTAATCTTAAGCTCTTAAATACTTATATTTATTTATAATTGTTTAAATTGGTAAAATGACGCGTAGCACCCTTTTTTCCAATCGCTACATTGCAAGTGTGCAATACAAGCTGTAATATGGGACGCATCTTCGTTTTTTAAAGGAATACTAGCAATGCCACTTTTTTAGAAATTACTATTATTCCGTACTACGCTTATAAGCGTACAGCTTGTATTAGTAGTGGGGATGACAATAGTCTAAGGGGTCAGGATCGAACCTGCAACTTTTACATCGCATCGCACCTGTAAACCTTTGTGCTATTAAACTAATAATTCCCATACTCTTTTAATAATGCCGCGAAAGAATATCCATAATATGATGTCTCCGTCATCAATAATAATCCTTTATTAGGGGTAGTACGTACATGTTATGTAAATTGTTGTCACTGGCGTGTAACTAATGCTTTGTGGGCTATAAAATAAATATTTTCCAATACGGCATCATTACGTCGACAAATAAAAATTACGTTATACATTATGGCTAATGGTTTATTTTTATGTTATTGATTACCTATAATTTTGTAAGTACACTAACAAAACCTTTTGGCTCCACCCCCAGACATCCCTTCGGGAGATTCTAGACGTTGCTAGTAAAAATCAAGGTTTTATCAATTTGAAGCTTTCCTTATTTGTTTTACAAATGCTTATAACACTAGTTTATTAATTTTGACTTTTTTTATAGCCCGAAAGAAATGAATATTAATATGTTAAGAAGTTACCAGATATATTCTATCACGCCACAACTTCTTGCCGCGGTCAATTTTTTTCCACCCCACTTAGTGACGTCAGCTTAATGTTCATTAGTTCGCTTCAAACAACAAATATGTTTGTTTTGGACTGAATTAAAATGTTTTTGCTTCGTTTGTAGATAGTTTATATTTTCAAAAAAAGAAATATGTGTTATCGTGGATTCGTTAAAAAGTGCATATCATCATTATTTTGGATATCGTTTTGCAAACCAAAATAATAACTCGACGCCTCATGTGTTTTGCGAAAGCTGTACAATTGTTTTACTCCAGTGATCATCAACAACGTACACCTTCCATTTGGTTCACCAATGCTATGGAGACAACCTAGTAATCACAAAAAATGATTGTTACTTTGTGTTACGAAGATAGTGGGATCATCATCATCATCAAGCCTTTTTCGTCCACTGCTGGATATAGTGGGGAGTAAGGGGGAGAATGACAATAACATCTGGTCAGCCCCAAATGCCAACCTCACCTGCACGCGCCCCCTCTATGGTGGCGGCCTTCAGCCGTGGTGCTCCCTGCTAGATAACGGACGAGGCTCTGGCGACCGAGCGATGGCGGTATAACCATACCCCCGACTGGGCAACCGATCGGAAGAGGCAACAACGGCCTTGGGGTCCAAATAACCCCAGAAATGATTGGAGCAGAAGGCAACGGGAAACCACTGCTACTATATTCCCAAGAAAGTCATGACGGAAAACACTAAGGATGCGAGTATGTCATACGATCCGGCTGACACCCGGCGCTGCTCCTCCGGGAAGAGTGGTGTTAAATCTGCTACCGGCCATGCCTCAGTGACTCATCAGGCTGCGCATGGAAATTCAGCTTCTGGTGACAATAACACTTTTAATTCCCGACATATCGTGGTGACCATATCGTGTCGGGACTTGGAATGTGCGTGGACTCAACCAACCGGGCAAACTGAATATTGTGGAAAATGAAATGCAAAGGAAAGACATACAGCTGCTAGGAATTAGCGAGACACACTGGAGGGGACAAGGGCATTTCTACTCGACTTATGGAAATAAAGTGTTCTTTTCGGGGCCAGATGACGACAGCAGTAGAGGAGTGGCTTTCGTGGTACCACCAAAAATCGAAAAATGCGTGCTGGGGTATAAACCAGTCAATGACCGCATAATTACTATACGACTTAACGCCACACCTTGTATTCTGAATATTGTACAAGTTTATGCACCAACGGCCCAGTCAAGTGAAGAAGAGGCGGAATCCTTCTACGGCACATTAGTGATGACTCTTAGAGAAATTCCGAGGAGAGAAATTACTGTCATTATAGGGGACTTTAACGCAAAAGTAGGCAACACTGCAGATGAGGACCACCTTCGTCGAATAGTTGGAAAATATGGTATCGGTGAACGCAACGAGCGAGGCGAACGTCTGCTTCAATTCTGCAATGAAGAAAGTTATTGCCTTGCTAATACGTGCTTTCACCATCATATTAGGCGGCTATATACATGGGTCTCTCCTGGCTATAGATACCGAAACCAGATCGACTACATTTTGATAGGAGCTCGGTGGAGGTCGTCTATAATGAATTGTACTACGTATCCAGGTGCTGATTGTGGGTCAGACCACCAACTTCTAACTGCAACTATACGGATTCGTCTTAAGAAAATAGTCAAACCCAAAACGAATCCTAATCTGCGAAAAGTAGATTTGGCTGGCTATAGACAGGACTTCAACCAACGGTTCGCAAACATTTCTTTTGAAGGCACAACACACAGTCAATGGAGTCTCTTAAAGCAAATGATCACTCAGGTTGCTACTCAACATGTTATTAAGAGCCAAGACATGAAGGACTACATAACATCTGCCACTAGCCGCATTATCCTGGAACGACGAGAGCTGAAAGAGAAAGGAACAAGTTCAGCTGCTGACCGGGATCGGTACTCAGAGCTCAGTCGTGAAGTCCAAAGAAGGTGCCGCCAGGATTACAATGCATACATCAACAGCATGTGCATTGAGCTTGAACAACATAGCATACGAAGCGAAACCAGGGACTTGTTTCGCAAAGTAAGAGAACTATCTGGGGTGCGAAGCATTAGAACTTGCGCCATAGAGGACGAAAGCGGAAGACTCCTGACAGACACGTCGCAGGTTCTGGAACGATGGAAGCAATATTGTGCGGCTCTATATGATACGGGAAACCCATTACCTTGGGGAGCGGAACTGTCACCCGATGAACCCAACATTCTTCGCACGGAAGTGGAGAGCGCTATCAAAGCCCTCAAGTGCGGAAAGGCGCCTGGCAAAGATGGCATCCCTGCCGAACTGCTGAGGAACTTGGGAGAAGTAGGAACAGCACTAATGGTGAAAATATGTAATGATGTGTGGAATACGGGAGAATGGCCGGCAGAGTGGACTGAATCAATGTTCATCCCCCTACATAAAAAAGGTTCCACTAAGACATGTGACAATTATAGGACCATAGCATTGATTTCTCATGCAAGTAAAATCCTTCTGCACATCATTAATCAGCGGCTCAACCACTTCCTTAGAACCCAAATACCAGAAGAACAGGCTGGCTTTGTGAAGGGCAAAGGTACAAGGGAACAGCTTCTCAACATCCGCCAAATCATCGAAAAGAGCAGAGAGTTTAATTGCCCAGTCATCTTGTGTTTCATAGACTATACTAAGGCCTTTGACTGCGTGCAATGGGATAAGCTGTGGACTGTGCTACATGAGATGGGAGTTCCCGAACATCTGATTGGCTTGATTCAACGCCTATATGTACAGAACCGCTCCTTTGTCAGAATCGGAGCCTACTGTTCAAATATGTTCGAAATCAAAAAAGGAGTGCGACAGGGCTGCATTCTATCTCCGGCACTTTTCAACATCTATGGGGAGTCTATTATCCGCAATGTGCTCGAAAATTGGAGCAAAGGATTTCCAATAGGAGGAAAGCGGATATCAAATCTACGGTATGCTGACGACACTGTCCTCGTTACAACATCTATGGAAGACATGCAGGAGCTGTTTCAGAGACTCGAAATCGAAAGCAACCGCATGGGTCTCACAGTAAATAGAAGCAAGACGAAGCTAATGGTGGTTGACCGTGACGAAAAATTGGCTAGACCAAAGAACATCATCCCAGGGGTTGACATTGTAGACCATTACATGTACTTGGGCGCGCTAGTCTACAACGATGGCAGCTGTGTACCGGAGATAAAGAGGCGTATTGGTATGGCTAAGGACGCGATGACTCGACTAAACGTCATCTGGAAGAAAAGGGGTATTACCAACACCACCAAGACCCGGCTAATACGCGCTCTTATATTCCCCATATTCCTGTATGGTGTAGAAACCTGGACGATACGAGCCAAAGAAAGGCAGAGGATTGATGCATTCGAGATGTGGTGCTGGAGGCGCATGCTGAGGATACCCTGGACCGCCAAGCGCACCAATGCATCGATCCTCTCGCAGCTTCACGTCCAAACCCGCCTTTCCACGATCTGTCTGCAGCGTATCATATCATACTTTGGCCACATAATGAGAAGGGGTGATGAGAGCCTTGAAAAACTGATCGTTGTTGGAAATACGGAAGGAAAACGAGCCCGGGGACGGGCCCCAACTAGATGGAGCGATCAAGTGAGAGGCCCATCTTCAATTAAGTTTTGCTCGGTCGCCAGAGACGCGATGAACAGGCATCGGTGGAAGCAGATAATCCACACTAGGTGTACACCATCCATATCCGTCGATGACCACGATCCTCAGCCATGAGGGAGCGACCAGAGAGAGAGAGCTGGATATAGGTCTCTCCAATGGTACGCCGCTGACAGTGGGAAATAATACAAAAAATAAGGCGAGTAATATATAAACCGAAGTTCTGTCTAAGCCTTTAGACAAAACTAAAGCATTAGCTTTCATATGAAAGATCTACCACATCCAGTTGGCCCCGGTAATTCGAGTGCAAATATACTGAAGATGACAAATAAGTGACAGTTATAGTAACTTTTTTTTTGTTTTTCCGAGCCGAGAACGGAAGAATAGCCGAGATGGCCCAGTGGTAAGAACGCGTGAATCTTAACCGATGATCGTGGGTTCAAACCCGGGCAAGCACCACTGAATTTCTTGTGCTTAATTTGTGATTATAATTCATCTCGTGCGTGTCAAATTTCACTGAAATTCTGTCACATGTGAATTCCACCAATCCGCATTGGAGCAGCGTGGTGGAATAAGCTCCAAAACCTTCTTCTCAAAAGAGGAGAAGAGGCCTTAGCCCAGCAGTGGGACATTCACAGGCTGTTACTTTTATAGTAACAGCCTGCGAATGTCCCACTGCTGGGCTTAGGCCTTCTCTCCTTTTTTTTTGTAAAGTAGGTTTGGAGCTTATTATTTATTTTTATATAGCATAGGCGGACTGTCATATGGGCCACCTGATGCTAAGTGGTCACCAACACTCATAGACAGAGGCATTGTACATTTCTTTAAAAAAACATCGCCAATGGGCAAACCTTGGGAACTAAGATGTTATGTACCTTGTGCCTGTAATTAAACTGGCTCACTCACCCTTCAAACCGGAACACAATAATACCAAGTGCTGCTGTTTTGCGGTAGAATATCTGATGAGTGGGTGGTACCTACCCAGACAAGCTTACACATAGCTCGACCACCAAGTAACCACCACGCTGCTCCAACGCCGGTTGGTGGAACACACATGTGGCAGAATTTAAGTAAATTAGACATTTGGTGTTGGGCGGAACAGGGTCTAAAGTTCCTCATCCACCATTGAAAAGGGAGGATCCTCCGACCAGACGGGTGTTGGTCTGATGGGCTACCGCCCGACGGTTGTTGTCGGGTTCTTGTATATATGTTCAATCGTTTGGATAACTTTTAATATCGCGATGTAGGATACGTCAGTTTTTTAGTTTTCGTATGTAGCGAGATAGATGTCGCTATATCACTCCTCTCCGAGACCGGAGGTCGATAGCAGGTTGAGTCGTCCATACATCTTGTGATGCTTGCCGGGCCAGTGGAATGTTCCAGTGAGTCGGAACCAGAAGCCGCATAGTTCACGGTGAGTCGGAACTGTCTGCGGTGATGCCCCAGTGAGTGGGGGTGATGCTGCAAATGCTCCAGTGAGTCGGAGTGGTGCAGTGCTGCGTAATGGCTGGCTGCTGCGTCGACCAGGAGACAAGTGCGTCTCTGCTTGCTGACCGGCTGTAGTTTTTTTTATTTTTATATCATAGGTTGGCGGGCTAGCGTATGGGCCACCTGATGGTAAGTGGTCACCAACGCCCATAGACATTGGCAGTGTAAGAAATGTTAACGATCGCTTACATTGCCAATGCGCCATCAACCTTGGAAACTAAGATGTTATATCCCTTGTGCCTGTAATTACACTGGCTCACTCACCCTTCAAACCGGAACACAACAGTACCAAGTACTGATGTTTTGCGGTAGAATATCTGATGAGTGGGTGGTACCTACCCAGACGAGCTTGCACGAAGCTCTACCACCAAGTAAAGTGCAGTGCAGTGTGCTGTGTCAAGGTCGCTGAGAAGACTGTGGGTCATGACCAGGAATGCCCGTCCGCTGCATGCTGGTGGTCAGGATACCCGTAGTAGTCGTGTATGCTGGCTGGCTGTATGACTCGCTGCTCGAAAGCTTGAGGAAGTGATGATGACGTCACAATGACGTAGTTTTTGCGAAGGCTGCGCTGACGTTCATGCTCGGGGTCACCAGTTTAGTGTTGGGAGTAACAGGGTATAAAGTTCATCATCCACCATTGAAAAGGGAGGATCCTCCGACCAGACGGGTGTTGGTCTGGTGGGCTACTAACCAACGGTTGTTGTTGGGTTCTTGTATATATGTTCAATCGCTCGGAAAACTTTTAATATCGCGATGTAGGATACGTCAGTTTTTTAGTTTTCGTATGTGGCGAGATAGATATCGCTACAGACACCTGCAGATATCCTCATGATGTTTTCCTTCACAAATTAAACACATGAAAACTCAGTGGTGCTTGTTCGGTTTTGAACCCACGATCATCGGTTAAGATTCAGGCGTTCTAACCACTTTTTTTTCACGCAGCGGAAACCTTGAAAAAGGTTCCCGGCTCCCTTAGGGGAAGTACCTAACCGGGATTTGTGGGATTCTTACTCACTAAAACTACTGCGTTGGCCGTCCTTCGCACGGATCGGAGAGGCTGTGAGATCGTGTTGATATAACGCATCCGCGGCGTGATGGCATATCGCCGTCGATTCACGTCCAATCTTACACAGGTATTCTCCAAAACAACCGTGACCAGTCATTACTTGCGTAAGATGACTTGTCGCTTTCGTCTCATCAAGTCATCTCAGTGATGTTGAATTTAAATCGATTTCTAGCGATTGAGTGATTCTGACCATTTTTTCTTCATAGAAATACTCCACATTGTAATAACCAAGCCGAATTAAATGATCTTATAAGAGATTTACAATTATCAACATGTCTGGAAATCCAAAACAGCACGATTTTAAGGCATTTCCTGCCTCGCACATCCACTCTGTGGAACCAGCTTTTACTGGCTTTTCCGAACCAATATGACATAGCAACCTTCAAGAAAAGAGCGTACTCATTTCTTAAAGACTGGCAACGCACCTGCAAGCCGTCGGGTGTTGCAGATGTCCATGGGCGGTGGTTGTCATTTTCCATCTGGTGAGCTTCTTGCTCGTTTGCCCCCTCTTACATAAAAAAGAGCTTCTTGGTTCCCAAATACAATAATGGAACTTATTAACACCAAATACAAAAATTACAAAGACATTTTTGCCGATTTCTTGAATCATTTGCAACAGATTTCAACAATATGTCATTGAAGATACATTTCCTGGTTTCGCTCCATTGACTGCTTCGTTGGTCTAGTGGCTATATATAAGGCCGCAAACCCGGTGGTCCTGGGTTCAATTTCCAGGTCGGGCCAATAAATAATTATTGGGTTTTTCTGTCAGAAAATTCTCAGTAGCAGCCCGGAGTCTGGAAAGTGGAAGTTTGTACACTCCCGTGCCTCGGAAATCACGTTAAGCCGTTGGTCCTGCGCCTAAACTCTTTCCGGTCGTGTCGGATTGCCGTCCCATCGGATTATGAGAGCTAAGGAATAGAGAGTGCACCTGTGTTTGCGCACACACTTGTGCACTATAATATCTCCTGCGCAGTTGGCTAATCTCTCTTGAGATTGGCCGCCGCAGCCGAAATCGGTCTGGAGAGTCTTATTACTTCATTTTAAGCGATAAAATATAAAAACCTATAAAGTGAAGGACAAAGATTGGCCATTTTTTATTTTTCTTAGTATTAATACCACTATGATGTAATCTATTTAAGTAAATAAATATTGCTGAAGGCAGACGTGACAGAAATTTATAATTATTTTTTTTTTTTCAATTTTTAATTTCTGGCTATAAAAACTTTATAACCTTAGATTATTATTTTGGGAATTTAGTAGATTTCAAAATATTACAATAAAAAAATAACTAAGCCAAAATTCTTATGAAAAAATAATTTTAATAAAGTAAAAGAATCGAAAATTCAATTTCTTAAAATCTAATTTAAGCCATCCCACGGTCGTATACACAGGTCTGGCAACTGAGTCCAATTTCAGTGGTGAGAGATGAGGTGCGAGTGTGTAACAACTGCTAATTCGCAATACCATCCGCTTGAGGTACTACGTCGCTGCTATCGAAGCTGATATTTTTCTCTCCCAAGTATTGTGTTATTTAATCATTGTTATATCGTTTTGTTGAGTTTTGCGGATTTTTTGTTATTTTTGTTTTGTTATTTAACTGTTTTATTTGAATTTGAAAAAATGCTCGGGATAATTATTACGCGAATTGTCATGCCTCTGGCGGCCGTAAATTGAACTTAACAGCATCAGTATGTCAACGTACCACATACTGAAGTTGCAAGACCTGTGTATACGACCGTGAGCCATCCTTACAACTGATGTTTTAACTTCCTAAACGTAAATGTCAAACTTCGAGTTTTAAATATCGATTCTTTATAACCTAAAAGTTGCCTTTTTATAAAACAATAACTTATTTTAATAATAAATAAGTATAATAAAATGAAGGAAGTATTTTTATCAAGTTGTGAAAAAAATTTTATACAAAAGATAATATCAGAGGGACACGTAAGGCGCGAAACTTCAACATATTATTTTAATTCAACCAAACATTTGCTCATAATTTTATTTATTTCAGCGATTAGACGGCAGAAACTACAACGACAGCCGCAAATTGAGTATAACATTTGGTTCTGGATATGGCAGCTGTATCGTCTCGCTTGGAGAAACCAAGTAAATAGAATATATTTATTTATTATTGCATTAACACTTAATATTAAAATGTCTTGTCGAGAAATGTATGTTATCACAAATAACTTCTCTTATAATAATAATAATATCCATTATTCACACAAGGCCATCTGATCCCAAACTAAGCAGAGCTCGTACTGTGGTAAACAGACATTGGTGACATGTAACTTTTTACCATATATACCACGTTGTTTTTACAGAATATTATCACAAGTATCGTGTGAAGTTGTTCAGCCGAAACAAATAAGACCTAACGAAGGTATTTTATTCATAAATGTTGAAATTAGCCCTATGGCAGCGCCTCAGTTTGAAGCCAATCGTCAAACAGACCTTACAGTTTATCTTAACAGATTATTAGAAAAGTGCTACAAAGATTCAAAATGCATTGATCTTGAATCATTATGCATAGTTGTTGAAGAGAAGGTAAATTAATTATTTTCTTTTCAAATCAAGCATTATAAATGTAACTAAAATTAATTATTATTACTATGGAAACCAGACAACTGATATACTTACATATACTACTTTTCTTTTGTAAATACATACATATATAGATAATTACACCCAGACTCAGGACAAACAGACATGTTCATGGACACAAATGTCTGTCCTGGGTGAGAATCGAACCCACGACCTGAGGCATGAAAGGCAAGTTACTTACAAACCACGTCAACCGGCTCGTCAAATTGTTTATCTGCTTATAACTTTAAAGTATTAAAATAATAACTATTTACAATGACCTCATTTTCTTTTCAATTAACATATTTATGATATTTTCTAGAAGAAATCTTATATCCAAGAACAGAGAGTTTTTATTTATCTATAGTAGAATGTTTATTTTTTTTTAACATAAAAATATATCCTTCTACAGGTTTGGTCTTTAAGAGTTGATATAAAAGTATTAAATCACGACGGGAACCTAATAGAATGTGCGAGTATAGCAACACTAGCCTCATTGGCTCACTTTAAGCGTCCAGATGTGACCCGAAGTGGGGAAAAAGTAATAATCCACACATTAGCAGAAAAGGATCCCATACCAACTGTTTTATATCATTACCCAGTGTGTTCAACTTTTGGTATATTCAGTAATAAGTAAGTATGTATTCTTAAAGAGAAGTATTGCATTGGAAAGTTTGTTTAGGTTGCTGTATATTTATTTCATAGAACTCGTGAGACTGCCTCGTTGATCTAGCGGTTAGATAAAAGGCCGCAGACCCTGTGGTCCTGGGTTAAATCCCCAGGTTGGGCCAATAAATAGTTATTGGGTTTTCTGTCAGAAAATTCTCAGTAGCAGCCCGGAGTCTGGAAGACGAAGTGTGTACACTCCCGTGCCTCGGAAAGCACGTTAAGCCGTTGCGTCGAATTGCTGTCCCATCGGATTATGAGAGCTAGAGAAAAGAAAGTGCACCTGTGTTTGCACACACACTTTTCTTACACTTGTGCACTATAATATCTCCTGTGCAGTTGGCTAATCTCTTTTGAGATGGGCTGTCGTAGCCAAAATCGGTCTGGAGGACTATTAATATTGTTATTATTTTATAGAAGCTATGTATTTGTTTCATTTTAGAAAATTGTTTGTGTTTCTAAGATTCTGTAATCTATAATCTTTATTATTAAGTAAAAACTATTAAAAGGTCCTTATACTTTTTACTATCAAATACTAATCTACTTGTAATTTTACTTCCAAAGCTCAAAGCAAAGCATGTGCCTTTGATTCCCTATATATATATTCACTTGGTGGAAGGATTTTGCAAGCTCGCCTGGGTAGGTACCACCCTATCACCAGATATTCTACCAAAACAGCATTGCTTGGTATTGTTGTGTTCCGGTTTGAAGGGTGAGTGAGCCAATGTAATTACAGGCACCAGGGACATAACATCTTAGTTCCCAAGATTGATGGCGTATTGGCGATATAAGCGATGGTTAACATCTCTTACAATGCCAATGTCTATGGGCGTCGGTGACCATTTGCCATCAGGTGGCCCATATGCCCATCCTTAAGAAAATAATATATATATATATATATATATATATATATATATATAGTTGGCTTAGACAATACATAAATTTGTTTTAGGAAGAAGATCAGTATTACTATTTGATGTCAATAACTCATGGTTTTTTAAAAATTATGTATTACATAATTTTGATCATAGTTTTTTTTTAAATTTCAGCATTCTCATATCGGATCCAAATTTCATTGAAGAATCTGTTTGTACAAGTAATTCAGATGGTAATATAAACGGAGGATTACTTGTGGTTGGAATGAATAAATATAAGGAACTTTGTCTATTGAACCTTAGTGGAGCTGCGATATATAATACAAATATTGTGCATAGAGCGACACTCAGTGCTGCAGAAAAATGTAAGAGTATTGTTGATATGGTTAAGACAGCAATTATAACTGATGATAACTTAAGGTGAGGAAACAGTAATTTTTAACTTTTTGTTTTATTAGTATTGCCATACCTCGGCGATGCATGGTATTCTATTGATCGAATATTTGTAATGTAAGCCTATCGTAAAGATAAGCTAACTGCTCAGGAAATCATAACGCAGAGAGTACTCTCTATTGATGGACATTTTTAAGATTTCTATATATACAGGGTTATTCGTAACACACCAGCAACCTCGCAGGACTAGATAGCTAACACCATAAGCAACAACTTTTGTTCTACGACTTTTGATAGTTTGTTAGATTTTATATTCTTTCAAAAATAAGTATTAATTTAATTTCCCGCTTGAACATTTATAAATATACGCGCATCGCAAAGATCGACGCGTCGCGTCGTTCTTTCGTTTATGAATGAAATATAGACCTACAAATGTCACGACAGTACGATAAAAACTTCTTTTTTTTTTCATGTATTGATTTATGTCCGAAGTCGTAGAACAAAAGTTGTTGCTTATGATGTTAGCTATCTAGTCCTGCGAGGTTGCTGGTGTGTTACAAATAACCTTGTATAAGTCATTAACTTTTATCCTCTGGGATTTGAACCCTCATTATCAGCCTGAACCAGACCAATGATTTAGTTAAATGTATCAGTAAATTTTTAACATAAACATAGCACACAGTGGCGGATTTACAAGTAGGCTGAGTAAGCTTCAGCCTAGGGCGGCAGATTTGGGGATCAAATATTTTTATTTTTGCTACGTCATAGATATCAAAAAGTTTTTTCACTGTTACTTGTCATTGTACATTTAACGGTGCCGCAAATTTCCATATTCAAGAGCAGAGACTGCCAGCCTCTTTTTTCTCATAGGCGACTTTCAAAATTTATCTGGTTCCGGTGGACCCTCTGCAGCTACATTTCTACTATATTCCCAAAAAAAAGTTATTCCATCCAATTATTTACTAGTAACAGTCGCTGATCTTTTTTTGTCGCCAGCGTGAAAAAATGGCGGCAAAACCTTTACAGCCTATACCTTGAAAATGTGTAAGTCCGCCACTGATAGCAAACATTTCTAAATCACATTCATATATGATAGGAAAGAAAAAGATTCATATTTGTAGAAAATGCAGATTGAACCTTCTGCACTTAATAGTCATAGTACAGCAGCCAATAGTCATCATTGTGCTAGCCAGTGTTTATTTCCTAAATCGATGCTTCATATACTATACCTTTTTGAAGAAAGCACGACAATTGTAGCTGTGACAGTGGTAGGTTAGCAGTCCGGAGTTTGCGATTAGCCAATAGATATGTTCAAAACTCCGACAGACAAAACTATTTGTATCTACCAAAATCAGTCAGAACTACTTTTACCCATTAGAGCTGGTGAATATATCAAACCAAACTAATTCTTCGTTATAAACGAATTCCTAATACAGTAGAACCTCTATAACTCGAACATCAAGGGAGGCACCAAAAAATTTAAGTTATAGAGTTTTCGACTTATGGAGGATTTTGACTTAGGCGGATTTTGATTCGACTTGTAGAGGTTCAGATTTATTCTTACTATTTTTGAGTTAGAGAAGTGAAATAAATAAAATATCGAGCTACAGACGTAATAAACATATTTTTATTTATTATAAATCAACATTATTTCAAAACATCCTTAAAATAAAACATTGCTATGTTCGAGATACAGAGGCCCAATTTAATTTTTCGAGTTATAGAGGGAAAATATGTAAATTGGCTTGCACTCTCTGATTATTTCGACTAATAGAGGGTTGAGATTTCTAGTAATGGGGGTTTTGGGGCTTGACGGGAAGGGAACAAAACATTTTTTCGAGTTTTGGAGGTTTTCGACTTATCGAGGTTCGACTCAAAGAGGTTCTACTGTATATAATTACTTATATTATTTATATTCTAACCTATTAAAAGTTGTTTTGGTTGTTGCTCAAGTGGTTAAAAGCACGGTCGTATACACAGGTCTTGTAACTTCAGTATGGGGTACGTTGACATAATGTTAAGTTCAATTTACCGCCAGAGGTATGACAATACGCGTAATAATTATCCCGAACACTTTTTCAAATCCAAACAAAACAGTTAAATAACAAAACAAAAATAACAAAAAATCCGCAAAACTCAACAAAACGATATAACAATGATTAAATAACACAATACTTCGGAGAGAAAAATATCAGCTTCGATAGCAGCCACGTAGTACCTCAAGCGGATGGTATTGCGAATTAGCAGTTGTTACACACTCGCACCTCATCTCTCACCACTGAAAGTGGACTCAGTTGCCAGACCTGTGTATACGACCGTGCTTATAAGCACTTCACTCAAAATCTCTTTTAACCAATGATTTTCAGATAAAACTTCGTCCCCCTTTATATTATAGTTAAAAGTACTTTTGACCAATTTAGTATTTACTCTAAAAATGCACTCTCGGGCCAAGAAAAGCAAGTAAAGCTCTTGATCTAGTGCGTGAATAATTGCGTGGAAATTGAAAATAATAAAACTAAATTTAACATGAGAATAATGAATATGTATGTATTATTAATTACATTTAATTGTAGGCATTTTTTAATTATTAAATTATTCTTAATCTCATCTAGTTCCCTCCCGCCGTTCTGCCAGCGTGTGAATGGGGGGTCAGATTTAGATACCTTATGGCCTTTTCTGTACCCCTGACAGTAACAGCCTGTGAATGTCCCACTGCTGGGCTAAGGCCTCTTCTCCTCTTTGAGGAGAAAAGTTTTGGAGCTTATTCCACCACGCTGTTCCAATGCGTCTTGGTGGAATACAAATGTGACAGAATTTCAGAGAAATTTGACACATGCAGGTTTCCTCACGATGTTTTCCTTCACCGTCAAGCACGAGATGAATTATAATTACAAATTAAGCACATGCAATTCAGTGGTGCTTTCCCGGGTTTGAACCCACGATCATCGGTTGAGATTCACGCGTTCTTACCACTGGGCCATCTCGGCTTTACCCCTGACAACGTGTATGCAATTCATGATCGATCGATTGAGTAGTTAATGCGTGAAACCGTAACAAATTTATTTTTGCGTTTATAACATTAGTAAGGTTGACGATAAATTTTTCTAGTCCAATTTATAATAGAGTATAATTATATCACACACACACACATACAAACATATACTTAAGTATACAAAATTGATTAACACTTAAATGTTGTTTATTAAAGGTCTCATTCAAGTAGGTCACTTGCCTAAGTTGATATCAGGCTAAATAACTGTCCAACCGTATAAGGAATCTAATGAGTTACTTTCGACTTCGTGTAGTCTATTTAAATCACTAATATATGTATAGTTGACTGCCTCGTTGGTCTAGTGGCTAGATATAAGGCCGCAGACCCGGTGGTCCTGGGTTCAATTCCCAGATCGGGCCAATAAAAAGTTATTGGGATTTTCTGTCAGAAAATTCTCAGTAGCAGCCCGAAGTTTGGAAGGTGTGTGCACTATACACACACTTGTGCACTATAATATCTCTTGCGCTTGGCTAATCTCTCTTGAGATTGGCCGCCGTGGTCGAAATCGGTCTGGGGATCTTAATAATATATGTATAATTAATAGTATAAAAAAATATGTATATAAGGGGTATTCCAATAGGGACGCTTGAACTTTGACAGCTGATTGCGGCCATGTTGTTTGAGTGACAGCTGTCAAATGCAGTGTGTTATATTCATTCCGTCCTCCCAAACCACCATGGCAGGTTACAGTGTCGAGCAGCACGTGCAAATCATAAAATTGTTTTATTAAAATGGGTCTTCAGTTCGAGCAACGTTCCGCGCACTTCGCCCGTTTTACGGTCGCGATGATCGTCCTGCCGAGTCGACTATCCGTCGATTGGTGGACAAATTCGAGTCAACCGGGTCAGTTAACAATCAGCCGGTTCCCGTGCGTCAACGTAACGCGAGATCTGCCGAGAATATCGCCGCTGTGCGCGACAGTGTCCTCGAAAACCCGCGACAGTCAATTCCGCGTCGCGCACAGGAACTCGGCCTTTCGCAGACGACAACTTGGCGAATTTTGCGTTGTGACTTGAGCCTGCACCCGTACAAGATCCAGCTGACCCAAGAGCTCAAGGTTAATGACCATAGACAGCGCCGTGTGTTCGCTGACTGGGCATTAGAGCAGTTGGAAGTTGACGCCGATTTTGGCAAAAAAATCATCTTCAGCGACGAGGCGCATTTTTGGATGAATGGCTATGTCAACAAGCAAAATTGCCGTATTTGGGACGAGACCAATCCACACGAGGTTCACCAAGTGGCAATGCACCCGCAGAAAGTGACTGTTTGGTGCGGATTTTGGGCCGGAGGCGTGATTGGTCCGTATTTTTTCGAAAACGATAATGGTGTGGCCGTCACCGTCAATGGTGAGCGATACCGGTCGATGATAACCAACTTCTTTTGGCCTGAAATCGAGAATATGGATCTGGACAACATGTGGTTTCAACAGGACGGCGCTACGTGCCACACAGCACACGCTACGATGGAAGTTCTGCACGATCAAGCGCCCTTAATGGAAAACCATATAGTATCCACTGCTACCATTATATTGTTTAAGTGTAATTTTTAAAATGTATGTAAAGCTATTTTTTGTTCATTTTGAAAGAAACAAATTATAAAGTATCAAATCTGATATTAAAACTAGAAACAACTTTATTTATTACTAGTATTTTCCCCTCCTTTGAAGGGAGCTGGAAGAATATATAGGAGAGTTAATATAAACTAACTACCCTGATATAACCATAATTAATTATAAATTGTTAATATTATTCAGAAGTATATAGCTTTCGAGATACAATAAATAAAGAATTGAATAAAACTAAATTGAAATACTCCACCGCGTTTTTGACTATATATTTGCGTGAATTTTTCTAATTTTCATATTATTTGCACTAATCGAAGGCGTTATATATAATTGATGAATATTAAAGGCAAATTAAAAAATTGAATAAATGATGACATTACAAAGCTTCCAAAATGCAAAATAGTTATTCTGTTTATAATGTATTATGACATTATTGTTCTCAATCAGTTCTTAAGAGATCTGATCTCCTACTATGTCTACCTTGAGTAGGTGTGCACTTGTGTAGCTGTATAGGTTCATTAGTAATGTACATAAAACATGTTTAATATTTAAGTACAATACTTAAAATGTTTATAATCAATATCGTTCGAGTATGACTGCCTCGTTGGTCTAGTGGCTAGATATAAGGCCGCAGACCCGGTGGTCCTGGGTTCAATTCTCAGGTCGGGCCAATAAGTAGTTATTGGGTTTTTCTGTCAGAAAATTCTCAATAGCAGCCCGGAGTCTGGAAGTTGGAAGTGTGTACACTCCCGTGCCTCGGAAAGCACGTAAAGCCGTTGGTCCTGCGCTTGAACTCTTTCCGGTCGTCCCATCGGATTATGAGAGCTAGGGAATAGTGAGTGCACCTGTGTTTGCGCACACACTTGTGCACTATAATATCTCCTGCGCAGTTGGCTAATCTCTCTTGAGATTGGCCGCCGTGGCCGAAATCGGTCTGGAGGACGTTATTTTTATTTATTTGTTAATCAATATAAATACTTTTTAGACAAAAGAGGACGAAAATTAATTTTGGCGACATCATAACAAGTGATCATGTGCAATCATTGACCAGAAAAGATCTTAGCATTTGCCTTAAGAACTTTGATGTCAAAGAACAGACGATTCAAAGAGATACAGAAATGGATGTTGACGTAACCATGGAGCCCAGCAAATATGACGGTAAGTACTCTATTATAAATATATATTGAATGCAAGCAATGATTTTACAATTTCATGGAATAAATGCTATTTATTCATATATATCCAAGAGAATACATAGACAACAAAAAAAAAAAAAAACACAAATAATTACTTACGATAACATAATTCAAATCAAATATTGAATTATTCTATGTTTTGGTTAAAATGCTAAGTGAGCTAGTATAACTACAGACACGGGTCATAACATCTTAGAACACATTCCTGGTGTTGCATTGATGGTGCTTACAAATAGTTCAAATAGCTTAGTGTCTATGCAAGTGATCATTTAGCACCTTAGTTCCCAAAGTGGTCCAGGGATCCACGGGAGACTCGACGGGGTTCTACGTTGGCGTGACAAAAAAAATGGAGGTTCACAATTCGTAAGCGGTCCACGAAAATTTATTTGCTTTCGATAGTAAACTACTGTTGGCTTGATTTCATCTAACAATGTAGGCAGATAATATTTGAAAAAGCTCAGCGACTGTACTTGTAAAAATTGGATGGAATCACTTTTTTGATTGGCCAACTTTACTTTTTTGATATCCACTCACAGCAGAATCAATTAATTAATCAATCAATTCTCACTTTTTTTCGAAAACTATTAATTCGTGGTTGGAACTCAGCTGCAATGCACCATAGTCAGGTCTAATCATCACATTTTTTGTCGAGTTTTAGGAATATGGTAGAAATGTAGCTGCATGGGGTCCACCATAACCAGTTTGAAAATGGTCTATGAGAAAAAAGTCTGGGAACCTCAGACGATCAAGAAGCACATTTGATCATCTGTTGTCATATATATTGACCAAATTGTTACTATAGTATCAAATATACTAGTAATCAATCAAAATACTTATTAAACATTTTACTTAGTGGTAGGGCTTCGTGCAAGCTCATCTGGGTAGGTACCACCCACTCATGAGATATTCTACCGCAAAACAGCAGTACTTGCTATTGTTGTGTTCCGGTATGAAGGGTGAGTGAGCCGGTGTAATTACAGGCACAAGGGACATAGCATCTTAGTTCCAAGGTTGGTGGTTCATTGGCGATGTAAGCGATGGTAACATATCTTACAATGCCAATGTCTATGGGCGTTGGTGACAAGCATGTCCATTTTACAATACAATAAAAAAAAAACACAATAAAAGTTGTGTTTTAAAAATCAAATTTACACTTAAATTTAATCGTGTGTCATTAAAAATAATAATTCATTAATTAAATCATATTTTAAACATTATGTACATTATTTATTATTTTTCAGTCGTACCATCACTACCACAGACGGCAGAAATAAAGGCGAAAAACGGTGGTTCGTCGTGGATAGAAATATCGTCAGAATCAGAGGAAGAAGATCGCTAAAATCATACACAAGTTTGTCAAATAAAATGTAATAATAGTTACATTTTACTGCTAATAAAATCTCTTAACAGTAATTAGCATTTTTAGCATTGCATTTCCCTTGTCAAATAACAATCATAACATTTGATAATTAATAGTGTTAAAGAATACAAAAATATTCTAGATGAAAATAAATAGTGAATTCTTGGTAATATTGACATAATTATACATATTAGATACAAAACATTTTTTGGGTTTCGTATGCAGTAGGAAAAAAATATTTATATATTATATTTTAATAGAATACTATATTTGAATAGAAAAAAATCTAGAATAGCAATTTTTAATAAAAACATAGGCATCAATACTTCTTTGCATACAATGTGGTGATCTATTTCATTATAAAAAATTGTATGTTCGATGTGGAATTTAGAAGTAGTGGTAAATACAAATTTAATGTTAGCCTCAGTTAGGCTATGTATGTTTACTGATTTGTATGAATAATCTCCTAAATAACTAATTATTGATAGATAGTTATAAATATATAAACAATTTCATATGTTAGGATTGTCATCTTGAAATAAACATGATACCTTTTAAAATTGGAATTTTAAAAAATCATATACTAGAACAAAGTACATTTCTTATGTTTTAGCAAAACAAAAAGTCTGTAGATAAGACTTAGCTATCTGTTTATTGCGACAATATAATATGTTAATTATTATATATATATATATATATATATATATATTAATTTAATTATTTTTCAATCTATGCAATATTCTGATGACAATCTTTTAAATGTTGATTGTAAATCTAAGAAGAGAAATTATAGATCTATTTCTAAATTTAAAACTACACATTATAAATTAAAATCACATAACACTACACTGAGTCTGAGTTCATTCCATTTTTCTGGTCTAACTTATTGCCATTTGTTTTCACCATATAAATAAAATATGTCACAATTTCTTTTTCATTTACTGGCAAGGACTTAAAATGTTTCTGGATAGCCTGAAAAAAAAAACATGCATTTTTAAATATGAATAAACAGGTCTAGTTGAATGTGTTTAGTATTAATTTTTTTTAATAGGTAGATCATTAATTATAAGTTACATACTTCAGCTAACTGATTTTTATTAAATCCGGGTTTTGTCGGCACTTTGTAGTGTTTTTTATATCTCTTCAGAGTATTTACTTGTAACTGGACCCAATCTACTTCAGGGGAATCCATTTCTGCCTCATGACTATCGTCCTCTGAGTCTTTAGGCCTCCTTTGCTTTGTCCTTGCACATTGTATCATTGTCTTATGATAATCACAAATGTATGTGTGCCTTGCCTAAAAATAAAATGATAATTAAAATATTTAGTTGTTTACACTTTCGATTTATTTAAAACTTATATTAGACTTATGCTTATGAAAGAATAATAAATGGAAATAAGTAGAAATAACGTTAGCAAACAAACCTGAGGATCTATGTTTAGTTTGAGTCTTCTTTGAACGACTGTTTTCTGTATGCGCTTGCTGTACGATGCGTTGCCAGCAGGTCGCCTACATCGGTCGCTGTCATCCACAAGGCAACATATTTGGTCTGAATTACCTCTAGAATCTTCTTCTCCTGTACTAAACCCGTTGTTCATTGGATACTCGCGTTGAATCATATATAACAGGTAAATTAAAGTTGTAAGCGAAGCCCCGCACTCGGCGATGCAATATAGTTCGACGTATTCACAAAGCCTCTGGATTGAGGTTATGATAAGTAAAAACACAGAACATTTCGGCGGAACAGTCACTTAATAACATATCAAAAGTATCCAATAATCACAATTCTATACCGTACTAATCATGAAAAATCCAAGTTTACTCAATCACTACACTTTTACACAAATAAAGTAATGTTCATGGCTTCTTTAAAAGCTTACGAGGTATTACAGATTTTACACAAGTTCTTTTAATGTTTTTCGATAAAAATCATCTAGAACTTTATTTTATTAAATATTTTAAAAATCTGCTATTTAAATTTATCCAACTGAGCATAAATTACAAATTTACCACCGATCGCCATTCGAGTATACGTCCCGCTCCCGTCACATTACTAAACGCAATAGCTGAAGTAATAGCTGCACACAGACATTCAAATATGATACATAATGCTTTGTAAAAACGGTTCATAATGGAATGCTTAGATGTTTGCATTGAATGCTATTGTATGACAGCGTAGCTATACGTAAGTATAAACAAAAAATAAAGCCGATGTAAAATTAGTGATTGGCTACTACAAGGCGCGCAATTCAATTTCGACCAATCAAAACGTTTTGTCACTGACATTGTCAGTCGTGTGTTTATAAGTAGGAACGAACACGAAGTTCCCTACGTAATAAGCGCTGAAATCGTGTGCTCGTTTATAATAAATACATACTCGGTGAGTTTTATTATTTTTTATAATGATAAAGTAATGTTATTTGTATTCGAAAAAGTACGAATCTCATTAATATTTTGCTAGCTCAGTGATGTGGTTTAAATGGTATTTTTAGTATTACATTCTAATTTTATAAGCAAATGGCTGCCGAGTGCCGAAGTAAAGTGACACTATACATAACACAGGCCACAGTTCGGTATCAGTAGTTGGTGAGTATCTATAGTAATATATCGTGTAGATACGTCATATAGACACAAACTTGACTGATTTTAAAATTTAGGTTTTTGTATTTAGTATCTTGTATGTTTGTTTCAAATTTATGTTAAAATGATAAAATATTGTTGTATTTATTGTTTTGTATTTTTTTTATACATTCAAATTTTAAACAGTTTAACAAGGAGTAAAAGCCCTTATCGTTGTATACATTAGTAGAAGCTTTTTTAAATTTTGTACTATGATAAACTTTATTTAGCTTATCATATTGCAGTAGGACAAAAATGTACCTATTTAATTGGGTTAATTTTAGTATTTTCAGTAGAGCGGGAGGAAAAACGTCTTATATTTGGTTAAGGTTAGGTTCCTGGCAATGCAGTTTTAGAGAAAATTAAAAATAACTTTCATAGCCTATAGGTATTGTTAGGAAATAATTTTCAACAATAATTTAGAATCGCAACTCTGGTTGTGCGAGATATGCTGCCTCTGAGGGCTGTACTCTTTATGCGATTTAGTTTCATAAAATCACTAGTGTATGAATGACAATACCGTAACGTAAACTTAAAAAAAAACTGTAATATACAAAGAAAATAAATTACAATTTATGAAAAAATTTAACTAAACCACAACAACAATAACAATTCACATTCATAATATTCGCACAATTGTCAGTTTCATTTAGATTTTGGACTTATGACACAAAATCCCACATCTCATTCTTGTCAATCCTTAAATAAAATAAGTTATCCTGCGCTCACAGTGGCGTTACGTTATATTTTACATGTTTACGCATTTAGAGGTCTTCAAAACATTTATAGTATACGAATTACTTTTACGTTATAATAAACTTATTTTGCAGAGCCTAAATCTAACAGATTTTATTTACATTTTTATCCCAAATGAACAAAATATTTTTGTTACAAGTACGAAAACATATTTATCATTATTAAAAATACTAAATTAATATATATATATATTTTTTTTACGAGGAGGAAAGGCATTTACTCCTGCGCCCGGTCGGGGGACCGGGACGGGTATGTGGGACTCCCGGGGCAGAAGGCCCCGGCCTACCCACTAAAACCTCCTCGAAATTCCGCCTCGCCGCAAGGCGGCAGGGCCACGGGAACGCGTTAGCTTGCAACCGCGACCCTGCCAGCGGTGGTCGCTAAAATGCGACCCAGCTCAAAGAAGCACCAGGATGTTAGGGCGCGCCTTCCTACTCCGCCTCCGTCTGTGCTGTGACGGACTCCCCCGAGTCCGCCACTGGAGGCCGGGCGTCAGGGGCCGATGCCCCGCGGCGGATCAGGTGGCAACGTGTGACCTGCGAACGCACGTCGCCGCCGACCAGGCCGCCTTCGGCGCAGCGGGAAGGAGTTGGTGTCGTCCTCCCGCTGCCGTTCTGCGTGTTCCTTCGCGGACATAGCGGGTTCGCTGAAGTCACGTATTGCCGCCCACGCTTCTTCACTAGCGGCCATCCTTTTTACTAGCGCCGGAAGCGTCACGTCACCACCGAATGCCGTGTACAGGGCTGCGCGAGGCTCCGCCCAAGCTGGGCACTCTGCGCGCGTGTGCTCGGCCGTGTCCACGGCTCCATCGCCACAATGGTGACATACCACCGACGGCTCTCTCCCCACCACTTCGCACAAGTATTTGGCGAAGCAGCCGTGCCCGGTCATGAGCTGCGCCAGGTGGTATGTGAGTGGGCTGTGCTTACGCTCGACCCACTCCTTCAATACTGGCCGAATGGCCGCTACGAGTTCCGCACTGGCTCCCGGAACTCGTAGCCTTTCCGCCCATTTGACGATGAGGTTCTCACGTGCCTCTTCCCGCCACTGCCGGACCTCCCGAGGGTGGGGCCGGTTTCCCTCCGCTCTTGCTTCCTTGACCCGCCAGTAGACACTCGAGTTGATCTCGGCCTCGAAGTCCCATGGCGGGCTTCCGGACAGCAAGGTGGCTGCCGTAGCAGTGACCGCCATGGCCCGCTGCGGACGTCGCAGCGAGGCCACGTTTCGGGCACTCAGAGCGTCCGCCCATATCGGCGCTCCGTAGAGCGCAAAAAAAATCTAAGTAGAAAAGTATTCAAATTATTTTTTTACGGTAAATTAATTTCTATTTAATCATCCATTTCTCCTTTATTCTAATTTAATTAAAGCGTATTTATTTAGTTAAGATTTTAAATTAAGATTTTATTTTAATCATGTCTTCTATGTTTTTTATTAAATATTTAATGACCTGCCTGCTTAATATTAATATTTTTTATATAATGCTCGGTTGCATTATTTATTTCTTGAAAAATGACTTAAAAGAACATTTTGGAATACTTGCTTAGGAACTATATATTTCCCGCTGGATGACAGTCAATTTGATCAAAAATAAGGAGTTTTTTTGTTGGTAGAGCAATTCCGACTTTGTGCAGGAAAAAATTGTATTCCAAGACATTTTTAATGATTATATACGTAAATATCGTAATCGTTTAATCAGTATTGAGCCAAGCAATCTATACGCCTATAATATGTATGTACATCTCAACTCATCCAAGTTATATTTTGTATTAGTTTATTCAAATATAAAAAAAAACAATCAATTTGTAGTTTATTCTGATAAGGATTAATATAGTGAGACGATAAATTTGAACCAAAGTTATCAAATATTTTTTAGACGCAAAAAATATCAGGTAACTTTTGTTTTAATGAAAGAAATTCTTTGCGAGTTGTCGTTTTTCTCTAGTCATTTTGGAGATCTTGAAAAATTCTATATAAAGTTTTCGTCTGTCTCGTATGGTATATTTGGCAGCGTCCTCTGGGAAAATGCCCGGCTTGACAATTTCATCTCCGACTACGTTATAAGCAAATTTTCAATATATATGCACAAAAAATGTAAACACGAATGTAACAATAGCCTTTGTGTGCCCCGAAACAATAGTCAAACATGAAGGTTTAATATATAAAATTAAAATTAGAATAAAAAAATGTATTTATCTATACTACTATATAAATCTATTGCCTCTGTCTGTACATTTCTTTTTCACCTAATTTTGTGATAAATAATCGTTTTATGATGCAGTGATTCACATTATACAATTTTTTTTCATTTATCTCTGTCTGTATGTCTTCTTATAACTCAAGAACGGCTTGACCAATCCTTATGAAAATTAGTACACACAAAGAACATGTGATGGCGCAAATGTTAGGCCATATATAAGATCGGTAAACCCTACGGTATCTTATGAAAATGTGTGTGTGTGCGTTATTATAGTAATAAAATAATTTATTATATTTTTATTAATAATTACAGCTAGTATAAAATAAATATTGATAAATATCGTACACTGACTGAATATTGCGTTTAATATTTCAACGGTATGCCCACATATGTGAGAGGTTCCATCCCGACTCCTTGGGCTATTGTACCCATTCCTAAAAATAGATATTGATAGCATTCTTAAAAATAAAGACAAGCCATCTTTTTGAGCAGCGTAGTTAAATGGCCTACCCATTGAAATCCAACTGATATAATATTTTTGGTATACATATATATATATAAGGGGTTTTCCAATAGGGACGCTTGAACTTTGACAGCTGATTGCGGCCATGTTGTTTGAGTGACAGCTGTCAAATGCAGTGTGTTATATTCATTCCGTCCTCCCAAACCACCATGGCAGGTTACAGTGTCGAGCAGCACGTGCAAATCATAAAATTGTTTTATGAAAATGGGTCTTCAGTTCGAGCAACGTTCCGCGCACTTCGCCCGTTTTACGGTCGCGATGATCGTCCTGCAGAGACGACTATCCGTCGATTGGTGGACAAATTCGAGTCAACCGGGTTAGTTAACAATCAGCCGGTTCCCGTGCGTCAACGTAACGCGAGATCTGCCGAGAATATCGCCGCTGTGCGCGACAGTGTCCTCGAAAACCCGCGGCAGTCAATTCCGCGTCGCGCACAGGAACTCGGCCTTTCGCAGACGACAACTTGGCGAATTTTGCGTTGTGACTTGAGCCTGCACCCGTACAAGATCCAGCTGACCCAAGAGCTCAAGGTTAATGACCATAGACAGCGCCGTGTGTTCGCTGACTGGGCATTAGAGCAGTTGGAAGTTGACGCCGATTTTGGCAAAAAAATCATCTTCAGCGACGAGGCGCATTTTTGGATGAATGGCTATGTCAACAAGCAAAATTGCCGTATTTGGGACGAAACCAATCCACACGAGGTTCACCAAGTGGCAATGCACCCGCAGAAAGTGACTGTTTGGTGCGGATTTTGGGCCGGAGGCGTGATTGGTCCGTATTTTTTCGAAAACGATAATGGTGTGGCCGTCACCGTCAATGGTGAGCGATACCGGTCGATGATAACCAACTTCTTTTGGCCTGAAATCGAGAATATGGATCTGGACAACATGTGGTTTCAACAGGACGGCGCTACGTGCCACACAGCACACGCTACGATGGAAGTTCTGCGCGATCAAGCGCCCTTAATGGAAAACCCTATATATATATATACATATTATGTTCCAGAAACTTCACCTGAATTAAATATAAATTGCAGAGACTTTTGATGCTGCAAAAAAATACAACCCGTTAAGCACTGCGTCTTTTATATATTTATTAATATAAGCACTCTTCGCGTCCAACTCGACTCTTGATGACCAAGGAAAGACACCACCGATAATCTTGTTGGTTCATAAAGCACTTTTTTCTTTGGACATTCATAAGTCGAGTGGGCCCGTTGGTATTCCTACGATCGTGCTGCGTATTTATGCTCCCGAGTTGGCACCGATCTTAACGCGTCTTTTCCGCTACTCCTACACATTAGGAGTAGTTCCGAAATTTTGTAAGACTGCTTTGGTGCACCCTATCCCTAAAAAGGGCAACCGCTCAGACCCAGCCAATTATAGGCCTATTGCCATCACCTACTTGTTCTCCAAGATAATAGAATCCATTATTAGTGACCGCCAGTATGGATTCCGTCAGGGTCGCTCAGCCGGTGATCTTCAAGTCTACCTGACTCACAGATGGGCTGAAGCAGTTGAGTCCAAGCGGGTATGGCATAAAGCGCTTCTCGCGAAGTTTCCTTCCTACGGGCTTCCCGAGAAATTATGCAACTGGATCACCAGCTTTTTGGAAGATCGGAGCATCAAGGTCGTTGCCGACGGTGCCTGCTCTGACTTAAAATTCGTCAATTCTGGTGTTTAAGGCCGCGTTCTATCACCTACTCTATTTCTTCTGCATTTCAATGACATGTTAAAAATCAGTAACATTCACTGCTACGCGGATGACAGCACTATAGACGTCCTTTACACCGGCCGTGCTAATATTACTCGGGAACACGTCGACGAGTGTCGGAACAAACTTGTGTCTGAAGTCGAGATCTTATTACACAAAGTCTCGGACTGGGGCCGACTAAAATATTAAAAATGTATTTTTTTATCTGACCGTTTAATCTTGTCCTGTGTTTAAATAGTATAAGAGAAAATTCCATAACTACATATTGGAAAAACTTGCACGTTTCATTCTTAAGATTGCTCTTAAGATCGATCGATCGTTCCGTAATAATTATAAGAAGGATTGATTTAGAAAATTTAATTTACCACTAATCTATTTCCGACCATTTTTGTTCATAAGTTGAAAATGACTGTTTCACTGTTAATAAAAGTTATTGACCAAAAATTATACTCCAATAAATGTAATAGTAGTTTGTATGTTGTTGAAATTAAAGACAGTTTAACCCTTTAGGGGCTAATAAGGCTAATAGTTAGGGATTTCCTGTCGTTATTTTTTGCAATTTAATGCCATTATTTTGTTTAACCCGTCTGTGTTATACATAATTGTAATAATTTGCATCATGCAATGATTTTATTTATAAAGATTAAAGTACATAATAGATGATCTAAATCAGATCGGAAAGATCACAGCATATATCTCCAATATATTATTAACTATAATCAAGATTTTCTTTTAAACTCATAGTAACAAAAGTTGATTAACTTTATTAAAAAACAACTATTAATTTTAAGCACGGGGTTAAACACTTGAATGCCGTTAATACCAACCTATCCGGTTTAGAGATACGAGATATATTTGAGTATAAACTCAGTCATGAGAACAAAAAGAAATCGGGACGTGCGGTAAGACTGCGGAGCTCATTAATACAGTACCTACAAACGACAAAATATTTCATTCAAAAACTATCTTTATTCAAAAAGGTTTCTTGGCTAGATACTGTTAGTAGTATAGTACAATAGTATTTATTTTTGAATATCCTAAATAAAATATAATATAGGTACTATTCACGTTACCGTACGAAGTCGTTAAGAGTTATAGTATTTTATGAATAAATGTAAATGATTTAAATTATACATAATATGTATTTATGTACTTAACTATTTGATAATAATATCGCTTCTTTCCACATCCTTATCATGTTAATTAATAGGTAATTAAATGTTATATAAAAAGTTCATAATTAGTTAATCGTTAACATTTAAAGAGGTTAATTTGATATATAACATAAACAATAACATTTTATACATACAACATTATATGTATATTTTATAAAAACTATGTAATACTTGTAGTGTTGTCTTTTTTATATTTTTCATAATTTTACCACGGCTTTTTCATAAATTGCAATGTTGCGTTTATCCTATGTTAGGCTTTTAAATCGTTTACATTATTTTTGTAAACGTTTACCAAAGTTAGCATAAATTAAATGTTAGCGAAAACATTTTTTTATATTTAAAAAAAGGAAACTTCCGTTGTTTGTATGTGAATTATAAATCTAATATTTCTATAACATCAAAATAATTTTGGTATGTACGTATAGAGAGAGTACGAGGCAGCGCTAATCGCCTTATTGACCGGTTGCTGGACGAGCTTGTTGCCACTTCGTGCAAGTTCGGTCTCTCTTCGCTTAAGTTCCCAAAACGTCCGCTGCGCGTTGAGGGCACCACTGTGCACTTGTTTAGCGTCCTACTATGCGACGTTGCCAAATGTATTGACTTAAATACGAACGAAGACAAAACGTACGCGCGTGGAGTGAAACTTTTGAGCCGGTAGCTTTTTAATTCAGTGAACTTAAAGTGTTTTGAATGCTTACATATTATAATTCTGAACAAAATGAATTATAACTTATAAAGAAATAGGTTGTTTTGTGATAAAACCGTATATAGTGTCGAATACATAAGTGTTTCATTAAAAACAGTATTATAGAAGCTAAGAAAAGACAATAAAGCAAGAGCTTTATCTCGTTACAACTAATTCATACAAAGGATATGGTTTCAAAAACATTACAAAACAAAGAATAATTAAAGGCAGCTGAAGCGGAATAAAGAAACTGGTTAGCCGAAAGCGGCGATTGTGATATGGGGGAACGGGGCGCAACGGGGGGCGCTTGGGGTGCGCGCGACGATGCCTCGTGGTGGCCGGGTAGCTCTGGTGAATTACAGCACCAACAACAATTAACTGAAGAGATTGCTAGAAGTACTGCTACTGTCACTCATCAATTATATTCTTACAAAATGACTGGCGGTTTTACAAACACTGGTTGCGATAGTACCTCGTCCCCAGGTTTTGACTATCGTTTAATGACTGGTACAAATAATAGGGAAGAATCTCCCCAACAACCTTGGTGGTACGCTTCAGGATCTGTAGACTCGCAACAGACTTCGTCGCCAACGGTATATTATGAAATTTATTAACACATGTTTCAATAGTTAGGCAAGTGACAATTTAAAGATATAACAAAATGACAAACAACAAAACTATAATATAACAACATATTTTTAAATGAAATAATAAAAAAAACATTAAACATGTGCATTTTGTTGTTAATGATTAACCACTAATCGGGTAGTTTGTCCTAGGGAGTTTTTTTTCTTTGTCTGTGGTTTGCATTTTAATAGTTAAAAAATATTTCAGTAGATATGATTTATGATATGAATAATAGTATAATAATAATTCTTTTTTTAATGTGCGCGGTTTTGGGCTTTGTCAATTATCAAAAGTAGAAAATTGGTTTATTTATATATTAAAATGTGGCAATTTAGTAAATATAATATAAAACTCTTTCAACTATATTTTTTTACAAAATCTGTCATAGTGACATACCGTTTAATTAAGTTCAACTATTTTCCATTTGTAATAAATACGTCATTAATTAAAAAGTACAAAAAAAAAATTGAGTCAGTTTACATTTGTTTAATTGACTACATTAAATTTAATTTCATAGATTAATATATAAAATGTGACTGACGCCGACGTAAACATTTCTTAGATATTTGTTTATTGTTTAGCCGTGAGAAAATGCCGGTGAGATAATTGATAATGTAGTATTAATACTTATTATTATAAATGTTCAAATTACGTAGAACATTTATTTATTTATTTATTTTGGACAACCAACAGTAGATACATTACCCGTTTATAAAGTACTAATAATAGAGGTTGGAAAGTTTTTTGACAAATGTTCTACTAATTACAGGTTATCACATCATTCGTAAAAGCATCACATTATAAATAGTTATTAAATAAGGTTAATCATTGAATAATTAAATTGAATATTACATTATAAATAGTAAATTATAAATAGTCATTAAATTGAGTAATACAAGTCCATAAAATACAAATACATTTACATCATTAAAATTATTAAAAATACTGTCAAATAATTATTAAATTTACGAATATTAACTGAAAACATAACTTTAATATAATTTTAACAAAAAAATTAAATGAAAGACTAATCAAGTGATTTTGTTTTAAAATCAACCTGACACAACAACAACTTATCAAAGCATAAGGTTTATTTCAGTAGTTTATTAGTAATTTCGAACTGTTTCATATGTATAAATCATATTGATTAAAATTTAAAACCCTTTGGTTTTATACTTATTAAAGTCTTTTAGATGTGAAGTGTTATGTAACATACATAATACTCAGATTATATAACTAGATTGGATATAAACATAATAACAACACAGTACATAACTATATAAAATTAAATAAGATGTGAAATTATGTCTGTCATTAAGTATAAATACAATTATACAGTATTTATAGATGATACTTTTTCGTTACCAACTATATAATATACTATTTAACTATTGGTGATTTACAAATGCACATAAAAATATAACAAAAAGTAATCATATACATAATTATTTAGAAAATACGACTTACATTAAAAAAATAGTAGAATTACATGATTTGTAACATATTGTCTAATATACGAACAAGAGATTACATTTTAAAGAAACTGGATTTTCTTTAAAATTGTACATATGTATCTATAATAAAAGAATACCAATGTGTTAATGGTGTAACAAATAATGACATAAGTGGTTGAAGGTACTACTGTCATATTTTTAAACTTTTTGAAATTACATCAATAAACATTTAAGGTCACTACTCATAGATACCTGCAGCGTTCATGTTTTAAATCTTCAAGATCTATATATTTAATTGATAAATGACCTTTGTACACAAACAATATCTACTCGGTTGTAGAGCTTTGTGCAAGCTCGTTTGGGTAGGTACCACCCACTCATCAGATATTCTACGGCAAAACAGCAGTACTTTGTATAGTTGTGTTCCGGTTTGAAGGGTGAGTGAGCCAGTGTAATTACAGGCACAAGGGACATAACATCTTAGATTGGTGGCACATTTGCACTGTAAGCGATGGTTAACATTTCTTACAATGCCATTGTCTATGGATGTCAAAAACTATAATCAATTCAAAAACATAACAACTGTCAATTACTTGAAATGAACTTTTTGTTTCATGGCACATTATCGTGTAATTACATAAAATTTATAAGAACAATTTTAAGGACTTCTGACAATATCATGGTATAAAAAAAGACTTGTTATTTTATAATAATATAATATAAATTATTTAACATTCAAAGATAGAATAAAATAGTTTTATGTTTAATGACAGTATTTAACAAAATAACTAAACTAAATTCTATCAGGTCCCAGTTGTAAGGATTACTTTGGGGCTTTCAATGAGTTAGAATAAATAGGTACACCGGCATAATAATTTATTAGTCAGCTGACAATACTTTATAACTTGTTTCTTAAATTAATAAATATATATGTCTACTGCATATAAATATTAATATTGTACATATTTGTATTTAACTACGACCTACCTGGTTTCTATTTAAGTTGCTCTTTTGATTTACTATGTGAACAATGCACCATAACAATATGAAATTATATGCACAAAGGACATAGCTTCTTAGTTCCCAAGGTGGTGTGTAGGCGATGAAAGAAATGGTTAAATTTTTTTACAGTGTAAAGGCCTATGTATGGTGGTGACCATTTACTATTAGATGCCCCATTTGCAGGTCCATCTATGTATTATATATAACCGTCTATTTATAAATTAACTTTTCAAATTTACTACCTACAATTCAATTTTTTTTATAGAAATTTAAGTAGGTAGTAAATTAAAAAAAAAATTATAAATAGAAGGTTATGTTTGAGAACTATGAATATAATTTTTTTATTTAAATTCGTTAATAATATTGTATTTGTTGTTGATGAGTTTATCTTTGATATGATATGTGTTATAAATAACATTGTTACATTCAACATTCATTTTAAGTTAAATATTTTGATAAAATGATGTGGTTACCAACAATTGTTAGATATTTTGTGGTAGAGATACTATAAATTATTGTTAATAATAATTATGTGGAAGTATATATTAATATATATATATTAAATAAATGAAACAAGGGGAACCATATTACTAGAATAAAAAATAATGTTGTCACAAAATATTTTTATGAGTTTCTACAAAATTTTTATTTTAATTTTATGAGTTTTACAAAATGCCCCAATAGCTCAGTGATGTAAAAGTAGCAGGTACTATCCTGACGCCTTAAGTTAATGTCGTATCCCATGATATGATTGTCTATTTTACGTTTTGGTTTGCTAAGTTCATTTTATTGTTTTTTATTCTAGGGACAAAATCAATCAAGTCCTGATTCTGATCAAAGCAACCACCAAGCCAACGGTATCCAACAGAACCATCAAACTTTACAGCAGCAAGCTCAAGAGCAACATCAAATCCAACAAAACCAATTACAACAACAGCTGCAACAGCAGCAGCAACAACAGCAGCAACAACAGCAGAGCTTGCAGCAGGCTTTACAGCAGCAAAATCAAAATTTGCAACAGACCCTGCAACAACAACAACAGAATCAACAGCAAACTTTACAGCAGATGTTGCAGCAACAACAACAGCAGCAGCAACAGCAGCAGGTTGACCAGCAGAACAGCCAACAAAGTTTGCAATTACAAGTGAGTCAAGCCCAGGCTCAAGCAATAGTTCAAGCGCAAGCAGCCTTGCAGCAACAAGTAGCTCAATCATTGCAACAACAGCAGCAAAGTCTGCAGGAACAAATACAAGTGGCTCAGCAACAACAGATACAGGCTGCACTTCAAAGGCAATCTGCTACCTTGCAGGTGAGATAAATTAACATATTAATTAATTTATACTTTTAATAGTTACTACTTGTTGAAAATTATAACAAATTTGTTTTGTCACTCATTCTTTATTCATATAATTAAATCATATTTAATATGGTAGTCTAAAGTCAGTCATTTAATGTCACATAAAAATAAGGTTACAATTTTGTCATGAAAATCATTAAAAAAGACTTTTTTTTTTAAATATATAGGCCATAATTAAATTATATAAAATTAAAGTTTAATTTTGACATTAACAGCAATGAAAAGATGGAATACTGCGTAGGAATTAAACAATGAAAATTGTTGCAGGAATTACAGCAACAAGCGCAACAGCAAGCTCTGTTAGCTCAAGCGACCAACAAGGGCAGGATGCCTCGTGCGAGGGCGAACAACAAGCCGCGCGGCAGGATGACTGCCTACGCCTTCTTCGTGCAAACCTGCCGCGAGGAGCATAAGAAGAAGCATCCCGAAGAGAACGTTATTTTCGCAGCATTTTCCAAGAAATGTGCCGAGAGGTGGAATGTGAGTGGAACGACAATATTAATTGTTTTAAGTTTCGATTCACTAAACAGTTTTCTGTCTTATGAGTACTTTGAAATTCACATTGTGATATAGACTATTTTTGGCATCGGATTCGCTCTTTTGTATTTTACTTTTGTCATATAGAAAAATATACCTTATACGTCACTCTCCGGCATATGTATACTAGATTTCGCCCTCCTGTTGTCAGGCGAGTGTCTGTCTTTCCTCGGTGGTTCATGTTTACTTCATACCAAATTTTATAAAAATCGATTCAGGGCCGTGAATGCGGAGACTGACAGTTTCTTTCGCACTTAAAATATTAATAACTTTTCTTTTTTTTTTTTTTTGTTTTTTTTTTTATACTTTGGCGAACGAGCGTATGGGCCACCTGATGGTAATTGGTCACCAACGCCCATAGGCAATGGCATTATAAGAAATGTTAACCATCATTTACATCGCAAATGCGCCACCGACCTTGGAAACTAAGATGTTACGTGCCCTTGTGCCTGTAATTACACTGGCTCACTCACCCATCACCACCCACCCGTTGTTAATGTTATCGAGCGGTGGATAAAACTGATTTCGTCGTGGCCGGAAACGGTCGGATTTCTCGGGAGACGAGCCAACTGCACAGGATATTACCGGGTTCGTGAAAAAATGGCATTTTGAATGTCGGCGAAATTGTTATCAGGACTTGAAATAAAGAGAATTACAACAATATTCCACCCAACTACATCTAATTGGGTGGAATATTGTTGTATTACAAATAACGATAGTTTGGTTTGTTTAGCTTTACCCCTTCTGCGATTGGAATATGGTATAGCTCTTAAAACGATTTATAGTCTTCATTAGGGCTTAAAGTTTTTTTTTTTTTGTTTATTTCTATTCTAGTCTAGCTAATCTTTGCTACACCTAACGTTGGAATATATGTACATCGATCGCTAAAGAATATTTAACGTGACAAATTCTAACGCTAGCAATGTATCAGCAATCATCACCATGGCGATGAAATAAATAACATAACTTACGGTTTACTTTATGGAGTTTATACTTTTCATAATATCTTTCGATATTATGAAAAGTATAAATCGACTGCCTCGTTGGTCTAGTGGCTAGATATAAGGCCGCAGACTCGGTGGTCCTGGGTTCAATTCCCAGGTCGGGCCAATAAATAGTTATTGGGTTTTTCTGTCAGAAAATTCTCAGTAGCAGCCCGGAGTCTGGAAGTTGGACGTGTGTACACTCCCGTGCCTCGGAAAGCACGTTAAGCCGTTGGTCCTGCGCCTGAACTTTTTCCGGTCGTGTCGGATTGCCGTCCCATCGGATTATGAGAGCTAAGGAAAAGAGAGTGCACCTATGTTTGCGCGCACACTTGTGCACTATAATATCTCCTGCGCAGTTGGCTAATCTCCCTTGAGATTGGCCGCCGTGACCGAAATCGGTCTGGAGGACCTTATTATTATTATTATTATTAATATCTTTCGATGTATTTTATATATACAAGCTCATTAATAAGTAATATAATTTTAACCATATCTCATGCTTAGCATATACTCTCGTTACTTTTAATCACTCATACGTCTAATACATATGTATATATTCCTAGACAATGTCAGAGAAGGAAAAGCAGAGGTTCCACGAGATGGCCGAACAGGACAAGAAGCGGTACGACCTGCAGATGCAGAACTACGTCCCGCCCAAGGACGTGAAGGTGCGCGGCCGCAAGAGGGCGCAGGTCAAGGACCCCAACGCGCCCAAACGATCGCTGTGAGTTATGGTCGTGTTTTTTTTTATATTTTACATACCCTAGCATAGGAAACTTTCAAATTATGTTTAAAATAATTGAAACGTATGAAAGAAAATTATTGACTGTGTTAAATTTAGCTTTGTTTGTGTGTATGTCAAAACTCATATATTAATGTGTAAAATTTCTTAATTATGAATAATAACCGACAGGTCTGCGTTCTTCTGGTTCTGTAACCATGAGCGTTCAAAAGTGAAAGCCAACAATCCGGAGTACACGATGGGCGACATCGCCAAGGAGCTCGGCAAGCGCTGGGCGGCCGCCGACCCCGACACCAAGTCCAAGTACGAGGCGCTCAGCGAGCAGGACAAGGCGAGGTACGACAGGGTAAGTACACGTCGCCTCCGCCACTTGTGAACCGTTCGCACCGAACGTAGCTCTGTAAATCTCCGCAGGTACCGTCAAAAGAAAAAGTGTTTAATATCTACTTCATAATAAATAGTACTTGATGTTTAATTAGACAATTACCGCTACCAAAAACAATGCTCAAATGCTGCGAAAATAACGTTCTCCTCGGGATGCTTCTCCTTATGCTCCTCCCGGCAGGTTTTCACGAAGAAGGCGTAGGCAGTCATCCTGCCTCGCGGCTTGTTGTTCACGGCACGAGGCATCCTGCCCTTGTTGGTCGCTTGAGCTAACGGAGCCTGCTACTATATACTTATATATTAATTACATGCTACATCATAACTCCCTTCTTGTTACACACAAACCCAGAACTATAATATTAAATACTCACTTATACGCCATACCTTTGCTATATATATATTTATATATCAAATATTTGTCATTCTGTATCTATAAGTAATATTTAAATGTCTTTTAAAACAATATTATTTACTTTTATATGAAAGTTTGTCTACGTGAGGTTTCTCGGAACAGTAAGACTTCCTTTCTATTTTTATATTATATTTTGTATGTATTTATTTTTAGGAGATGACAGCGTACAAGAAAGGACCCCTAGCATTAGTCCAGCAACAGCAGCAGCAGCAGCAGCAGCAGCCGGAACCGGAGGAGGAAGTCGGCGATTTTGAAGCTGATGATGAGTACAAGTAAATAAGATGTTGTATGTAAACACCCTGTTATGTTAAGAAATCATGTGGCAGGGACCAACCGGAAGTTTACTGGACTACATGTATAAAGCGGAGTTTCTGTTAGGTTGTAATCTTGTTATATATTTTCTGGTCTGTCATATATGACTACGGGACAGATTTCATCATAGACAAGGTGACATTAGCTTTTTTTTTTTAATTACGGGTCCACCTGTTTTAATTTAAGAACTGACGAAATTCCTAATTTAAAATAATAAATTAACTGATAAATTGTTTTAGTTTTATATTTTAAGGGCGATAGCAGGTGATGCCCAAGTATTAGTATATCTTTTTCTTTTTTTTTTTAAATATTGTACCGTTTAATGTTTTATTGGTTTTGTGTATGAATGAAAGAACTCGAATAACTACGGCTTTATATGATTATCTAATAGAGATCTGATTTCTTTAAAATGTGAAGATTTTTTGTTGGAATAGTTGTAATCTGTCGAAATGATATGGTTGTGCCGATTTTTAAACGGATAATTTTTATTTTTTATATTTATTATTGTATGTCACGATTATGATTTTATGGTCGCTGTATGATATCACACTTATTCACTTCAAGGAGAGGCTTTATAAGTATAGTAAAAATATATTTTTCTATTAATATGCTGTTGTTATTAAATATAGTTTATTTTTTTTACCAATTTCAAATTTTCATTATGAATCTATAACCCAAGGCAACTTGCCTTGGCTTTTTTTTTGGCAGTTTACGCGATTATTATTATCGAAGTACAATAGTTGAAAAGCGAGTAACGGATTAGATATTTTGAGAGACACTTTACATTGGCCATCATTAATTCTTAGTGTAAATTCATATTAAATTCAAACAAAAAATAAAATAAAAAAACAATTTAAGCTATATTAAAAGATGAATATAAAGATGCTGTTTTAGTCTCGAATTTATAATGTTAGTATATTTTTTGTGGACTCAATACAACCATTTTCTTGATTTCATATTAATAATTATATAGATCTTATATAATAAATAATAATTATCAAAGAAATGTAAGTACCAAGTGTGATATCATATAGAAACTCTTATAAAACCAATAATTTCATTGTGTGAATTTTTTGAATTATTTAATAGTATTTCAAAAGTTAATATAACCCTGAAGTATTGTGGTGTTACCATCCTTTAAGTGTAATAAAGTGATGTTGCCTTATATTTTCGTCTTGGCAATACATAGTTTTAGTCCGATCAGTGTTAGTCATTTGAGGTTATGTATGTAATTATAAGCAGTTCTCAAGTGAAAAATACAATATTATGTAAGGAATGCACGAGTGAATAATAATTTGTAACATGTATCATTAAGTTGTAAATAGTTAATTTGTTAGTTACATAGGAAAATTACATTTCTTTATATTTTTAGATTGTTATGGTTAAAATTTTTAATTTGTTTGAATAAAAAAATTGAAAATATAAATATCACATAGGAGATTTATGAAACGATGTTTATTTTTTAACGGAATTCGTTTAAGTATTAATAATGTTTGTTTTATATGAAATAAAAAAAAAAAAATTAAAAAATTAAATAAACAAGTGTACATAAAGAACTGCAAGAACGTGATAGTACTTAAATTTTAAGTGTAACTGATTAAATTAATGTATATATAGACGTAGACGTACCTCAGGACACGTCTTACCATATTAATAATTTGATTGTTATTTATTTGTCGCGTCTACGTCACCATATGGTCGGAAGGGCCCGGCACGATGTTGCCCAAATAAATTAAGAAAATTTTAACGTCGATCTTAGTATTTTAAAAATTATGACATAAATAGAACCGACACACGGTACCTAATAACCACTTTACGTGTCGGACAGGGTTTTTGTTACACACTGTATATCGCAGCCAACTAGCTTAATTAGCCGTTCAATCAACAGCCTAGCCTCTTGACTAATTCATCTAAACGATACCTACTCTGTCTTAGACTAGTGAACATGGGCCGATTCGATTCTGGTTGAAGGTCAAAAGTAACCTAACCTTATGTAGGTTAGGTTACTTTTGACCTCAAAATTCTAGGGCAAAGTCACATGACTTTGCCCTAGAATTTTATGTGTATAGAGGAACGGAATGACAACATCAATGTCGCAGCCAACTATCATTCAGGCCATTAGTTGCGCTGTTTAGTTAAGAGGCTAGGCTGTTAATTGAAGCTTGCTGTTTTAGGGTTGAATAGTTAAACAATGCCGTCTTCTTCCTTCAAATAAATCAATTATGGCAGAAAGAGAGATAGTGTTTAACTAAACGGCCGCTGAAAGCTTTTAAGAGTAAAATAATTGCGAAAAAGCTTAGACAGTTCAATAATGAGTGAGAAAGAGACCGCAGCAAGTCCTGCCATGCTCCTCAGACGTATGGTAAATTTGACATATTGTAGTTGTGCCATTTTGTCCCCCTACCGGCTCTATTGTGACGTCATGCGATAAGATGGCGTGGTCTAGTTATGTTTGGCGAATGTTTTAGTGACTGAGGAATTGTGAAAAGAAAAGATTACTAGAAACTGTTTAAACTTTTATAAATTAAAATTTGTATATAAATTGTTTATAATAACGAATTCTTTATATATAGTTTATTTTTAATTTATAAAATATTAAAATGAAAACTTAAGTGAAAATTCAATGAAACTCAATTCTTGTTTATAATCTAACATAAATTTTAGCTACATTATTCTTTCGTTGAATATTATTTATATTTGGAAATTTTAGCACAGACAGTTCTACATAAATAGTTTTTAATGAACAAAGCTACTTTTTTAATTTAAGTTTAAACTTTTGATCATTGCCTTATATCAAGTCATATAACATAAGTCAATACATTGACGTTAAAATGTTTTTCGCTGTAACGCAAAGAGCAGTCATAGAGCCGGAGTTATCAACGAAATATTTTGCAATAACATTAAAGTATCTATGTATTATGTAGTCAATTGGATCAAAACTGATATTTTTATATAAGTGTATCTATATAGATTGCTATGTTTTTTATTTTTAAAAGTTAAGATGGTGTTAACTTTTATAAATGAAAAGCATAAATGTTTAAGGTAAGCGTGTAATGAGGCAATATTGTTTTGAATTTTGTGATCTGTACAAAACAATATAGTAAATCTTTTACACTAAAATTGTTCTTTTATTTGTGTTTAAAGTCGTGTGCCCTGCGTATGAAAGAAGATACTTCCTGTCTCCCTCACTCACACAGCTTCTTTTTGAGATGCTCTGAAACCCACGTGACCTTGTAATATCAAATTTAATAATTATACAGCATTATAATTATCATCGGTCCGCACCTGGCGGCACTTTGCCGAGGGCGGCATTTTACACAGGGCGGTTAGAAAAAAATATTAAAATGTTAAAAAAATATATATTTCTCTTTTCGGGTTAGTTATTCAAAAAAAGGTACCTTTTTACATATGCCCCAAATTGTTTATAATAAATTGCAAAAATAAGAGAGCGGCAACTTTGGAGTCCGTACCGGGTGCTGGTGATCTATGTTACGCCACTGTGAACATGAACCCAAATGATGGTGAAATTTTGATTTCTGATCTCTGATTGTGTTGACGGTACTTAGGAGTGCTTCATACTTCGCGTCCTGTGCCGCCGTCCAAGTGAATATATTTTTAAATTAATTCAGAAAATATCCGCTTATGTTTTAATTTCTGACATTGTTACGTTGAAATCTGTTATTTCCGGAAATGACGGAGAATGCTGTTACATAGCAGTGGGACGTAGGGATTTTCGGTGGGAAATGTACGATTGGCACTTTTCTATTGGCAAATTGTCACCCCAACTATATTTATAATAAATAGTTAAATAATAATAAACCTATTCTAATTTATCTATACGAATATACAAAAGCTGAGATGGCCCAGTGGTAAGAACGCCTGAATCTTAACCGATGATCGTGGGTTCAAACCCGGGCAAGCACCACTGAATTTCATGTGCTTAATTTGTGATTATAATTCATCTCGTGCTTGATGGTAAAGGAAAACATCGTGAGGAAACCTACATGTGTCAAAATTTTCATTGAAATTCAGTCACATATGTATTCCACCAACCCGCATTGGAGCAGCGTGGTGGAATAAGCTTCAAACGTTCTCCTCAAAAGAGGAGAAGAGGCCTTAGCCCAGCAGTGGGAAATTCACAGGCTGTTACTGTATATACAATGAATTCATTTAAATATTTAGCTAAATATTACCGTTTTATAGAATTAAAAAACTACCGTGACAATTTCTTTGATTCAGCTAAGAGTGATTTTATTTGAAGTATCATGGCAATAGTATTCAGGAAGAGTTATGTGTCGTCGTAATTGATAGAAGCTTGTACCACTTGTAGACAAATTCGTAGCGTAGACGGGGCCTTATAAGTCGTAGCCATGAAACGGACTGTAGCAAAGTTCTAGGCGCCGAAATGACAACTTTCTTTTTTTGTTATGCACTTCTAATCTATGGTCCGGAATGGGAAGGAGAGGAGAAATTACTGAACTATATACTTTAAATAGGATTTGAGAAATAAAGTTTTTATTTTCTGACTAATTTTGTAAAATTGTATGTATTTTAATATTGTTGTTGTTATTAATTTTGAAAAATGAATATTTGGTCAAAAAAAAGTTCATGCACTCTGACTGAAAGTGACCAAATCTAAACTATTTAATTTGTATTCAATATTGATAAACTCGATTAGATTAAAGACATCTATATTCATTAAAAAAAAAAAATTAATAATTTTTTGTTTAATGTTCGGAAACTTGGCATAATAAAAACACACCTTTAATTTGAAACTTCATTTATTTTATAAAAATAAATGTTTTGACGACAAATAGTTTATAATATTCGGGGTCCTTATGAATGTTTACTCTTACGGGAGATCCCATCAGAAATGTTTCAAGACATTGTAAAAAATTCAGTTTTTACAAAAGTTACTTTTTATCTTAAAACATTAACAACGTTACATTTTCACATCTACGTAATTATTCTAATAACGGTCGATCACTTTAATTTTTACATAATAAATATAATATTGGCGTTTATGAAAATAAATGTTCGAAGTCAGTGGTTTTATTTTATAGCAAAACTCTGGTTTCTATTGTTGTAAGACTAAGTCATAGCGGTGTCGTTACACGACACTTCGACTTAAAAGGGAAAAATGAAGATACATATATTGTTAGTTCTTAAAAAAAAAATTGTCCAAAGATCGTTAACATAAAACCTATGTAACCCGAGTTTACTTGGAATATCTATGGGTAGAGAAATACGATCCATGAAAAACATGTAACTGAAACTGCTTTTTAAAAAGTTTGAAAATAGAATACATTCTGATTTTAAATGTTAAATTATATAAAAGTCACACAATGTTCTTTATTTAAAATTAAAAGTGGGATGCGCGCGCATTCTATTCGCAGGCACTTCACAGTATTGATCATTTTGTTAGGCATTAATGAATTTAAGGAAAAGAGCATTTTGCTCAACTTCTTTTACTATGGAACTTTATTATGCGTTACTTGGAATCGTTTTTTTTTTTACTATTGGTTATGTGGGAGATAATCTAATGTTATCCCGAGACCTAAAATAAAGCATGGGAATAGTTTATCATAACATTGATTAGAAAGTTTAAATATTATATTTAAAAAATAAATCAATCGACTGTTGCAGTACATTGAAAGTAAGTTAACCGTTACAAAATGTAACTAATACATTAAACAGTTAAGTCTTTTCTATAATTCTAGTTGACTTTTATTACACACAAAGAGTATCCGTATACCAGGCTAATGACGAAAAACGATATACGGTGCCACTGCGACGACGTAATCGTAGCCGGCGATCGATACGCCGCATGGTCGAGCGATACAACACGTAACGCAGCACCGTCCCGAGTCGCAGTAGCACAGTATACCCGACGAAAGCTCGTTCCAACATGTCCTACACATTATACAAATATACATAATAAGATTAAATGCCGTTAACTAATATCACGAAAATTAAGCAAATCAAGCCCCTACGAGATCACGCTAAAAACCTAGTCCGGACATTTTCTTCCTGTTCTAATCTCAAACGATAAATCCGAAACATATATCTAAGGGAAGCGCGCTCCGGACGAATACAAACGAAATCGAATACCCTGATCTTTAGCAAACGATACAACGTAATGACCGATTTTGGTGTCAGTGTCCTAACGTATTCACACGGCTCCGTCGTCGGGGCGCCGCTACGAGGGGTCGGCCTCGTGCGGGTCGGGCGGCTGCTGCGGGATGTAGTTCCAGCGCGCGCGCACCTCGGCGCCGGCGGGGGTCGCGGGGGTCGCGGCGGGGGTCGCGGGGCTGGCGGGGGTGGCGGCGCGGCGCGCGCGCACGACGGCGAGGTGTCGGCGGATGTAGTGCTCGTGCGGCGCCAGCGCGGCGGCGCGCGCCAGGCACTCCTCGGCCACGCCCAGCGCGCCGCGCTCCACGGCCACCACGCACAGGTTGTGCAGCGCCTGCACGTTGTCCGGCTCCAGCTCCAGGATGCGACGGTAGCACTGGAACGTTTGCGTCGATATATCGATTCGACATTGCAGCATTTCACATGTTACATTTTGTTATCGTCGTTGTTGTTTTAAAAAGCAGCAGGCCAATTCTACTTACTTAATTACAGCTTTTTCCCTATTCTACTAAAACAACGATCCAGCTGCGATTCGATTTATTTATGTTTTTTTTATATGGTAACATCATACAGTAACAGCCTGTGAATGTCCCACTGCTGAGCTAAGGCCTCTTCTCCTCTTTTGAGGAGCTTATTCCACCACGCTGCTCCAATGCGGGTTGGTGGAATACACATGTGACAGAATTTCAGCGAAATTTGACACACGCAGGTTTCCTCACGATGTTTTCCTACACCGTCAAGCACGATATGAATTATAATCACAAATTAAGCACATGAAATTCAGTGGTGCTTGCCCGGGCTTGAACCCACAATCATCGGTTAAGATTCATGCGTCCTTACCACTAGGCCATCTCGGCTTTTCATCATCACACATTGATTCGGTTTTATGAGGACTAGTCGACGCTGGATCGGAATCGAATCGAGAACGTTAAAATTTATATTAGTGGAATTGGCCAGTTTATTTAGAAAGAAAATATTTTTTTTGGCAAAATATTGATAATTATTGAACCGAAAACGGAAATCACTTACGCTTTCGGCTGCATCCAAATCTTTAACGGAGTTGATGTAAATATCCCCGAGGAGTACTAATGCCTTCACGTGATCTGGATGGTGTCTGACTAGTTGTTTCAGAAATGGGGCAGCTTCTAACGGCCTCCGCCTGTCCGCCAGGAGCAGGGCCAAGTTGAACAGGGCCGATCTGAAGTCGGGTTTGAGGTGCACGGCGGCCCTGAACCACCGCTCGGCGCACTCCGCGTCGCCCTCGTCCATGCAGACCATGCCGAGATTAAAGTGTACGCGCTCGTTAGTTGCTGAAAATTTTGAAATAAGACAATTGTTGTCATTTTGCATAAATACCATACTCCAAGACTGTGTTACTTGAAGCGTCCCTTAGTAAAGATTTAACATGTCAAATTTATTACATAAGTTTGTTGCAAACAAATATTAGTTTCAAAGGTACGCCAGGTATAAAAAGTATCGCCTTTTTAAGTAGGTATAATGATTATCATAATAATGTCCTTCAGACCGATTCCTGCCATGGCGGCCAACCTCAAGAGAGATAGCTAACTGCGCAGGAAATATTATAGTGCACAAGCGTGTGCACAAGCGTGTGCGCAAACACAGGTGCACTCTCTATTCCCTCGCTCTAATAATCCGATGGGACGGCAATCCCACACGACCGGAAAAAGTTCAGGCGCAGGACCAATGGCTTTACGTGCTAACCGAGGCACGGGATAGTACAAACTTCCACCTTCCAGACTCCGGGCTGCCGGGCGGACCGATGTAAGGTATGGTTTAATTAACGGTCTTGCAGAGCCGTCTACGGGCGCTGGTACTTACTTACCATCAGGTGGTCCATTTAGCAAACACGTGAATAATTATAAACAAAAATATTGCTCAGGAACAAAATCGTTATGTATAAATTCACAAAATAAAACTGTCTTACCATCTTTGTCAAGTAGTTTTAGTAATCGTTGTCGTGCAAGATGTCTTAAATCTGCTGCTCCCAGCTCTTGCAGTAGTATGGCCGAGTTCAACAGCGCCTGCTCATGTTCCGGTTCAAGTTCCAGCGCTTTATCCAAATAAGCTAGAGCTTGGGAGGCTTTACCTTGCTCCAATAGCACCACACCTAACTGAAAGTTAGAGCCATATTATTTAATTACTATAGTACCTACATTAAATAAGGCTACTTTAATTTACCGTTTCCAAAAATTACAAATACATTTTTTTTGCATAGGAAGGCAGACGAGCATTTGGGCGACCTGAAGGTAAGTGGTCACCAACGCTCATAGACATTGGCATTGTAAGAGATGTTACCATCGCTTACATCGCCAATGCGCCACCAACCTTGGGAACTAAGATGTCCCTTGTGCCTGTAATTACACTGGCTCACTCACCCTTCATACCGGAATACAACAATAGCAAGTACTGCTGTTTTGCGGTAGAATATCTGATGAGTGGGTGGTACCTACCCAGACGGGCTTTCACAAAGCCTTACCACCAAGTAACATATCTTAATCTAGTTAAATATGTCGGAGACGGTCATTAATTTAGTCGCAATATAAAGCGCAGCGTGAAACCGATGTATTGGCAGCATCACACTGTCATCAAGTACTATCATATGTTTTCTTCATTTTAATATAGTGATTGTAATTAAAAGTGATTTCTGTTTTTGACTTCAATTTGCTCGATAACCCAAGTAACTGTCCGCAAATTTTCCAATAATGATAACCATACGTTTAATCCGATATATTAATATTTTAAAATGAAGCTCATACTATTATATAATATTTATATAATAATGTATTAATAATACTTACGTTATAGTATATATCCGGGTTACCGCTATCATAGAGCAATGCCCTTTCGTATACTTCCTGCGCCTCCTTCGTCCTATTTAATTTTATTAAAATATCTCCCCTATTTATATACGCTTGTGTATAATCAGCTCGCATGCTAATGGCTTGTCGGTATAACATATCTGCTTCCTCCAACCTGGTAGCATTCTTCGATATCAAATTTGCTAAATTTAGGAAAACGTTTAAATGATTTGGGGCTATTCTTGCTTGGTATGATTCTCCTGGTTTGGCTTTTGGAAGTAGAGATTTCGCTTTAACATAAGCGTCCTCTGCCTCTTGATATCTACCGAGGTGGTTAAAAGTTCTTCCTACATTAATATGAGCTCCCACATCGTCTGGTTGTACATTGACCGCTGTTTTAAAGAATTCTAATGCTTCCGCATACTTTCCTTCTGCCTCTAAGGCGTGTCCAACATTATTATAGAGCTTCGCATTGTTTCGATTGACCTAGAACGAATATTTCAGTTTAAAAAGGTCATAGGTTATCAAAATTTTTATTGAACGGTAAAGAATAACTTACTTTGAGTCCTGAAGCAAAAATGGAGTACTCCGTCTTCCAGTCCCAGTTTCTTACATACGTTTTGGCACTAAAAGCCATGAGAAGGAATATAAGAGCAGCAGCGGCTAGTTTTGCTCGTTTTTTGGCTACCAGTCGCCATCCATGAGCAACCAATAGGCACCAACCCATTGATGGCATATAAAGAACACGCTCAGCCACCACGAAACCCACAGGAAAAAAAAGATTGGAGGCTGGAAGAAATGGCAATACTAACAATGCCAATCCCTGGAAGAAAAAAAATGTGTGTTAGTATAATTAGATACCTGAATCATTCTTACTTTAAGACCATAAAGAAAATTTATAATACCATTGACAAAGCTGAACAGCGTGTCCTCAAAGCGTGTATTGCACCAGCAATCAAAGTCGTAGCCAATGCGAAAGTCGCTAAGTTTCGTGGATCCCGCCACGAGCGGAGTAAAGCAACGGTTCCCATCGTCCAATCACAGCAGAGCGCTTCTGGCAAGGTTAGCAGCCAGGCGTTCAGCGCGGGAAGGTAGGCGAAAGTTAAATGTCTGTAAGATATAAATAAACGATCGATTTTTGTTTCAGTAGCTTAAAAAAATATAGACATTTTTAGGAGTAATAGCAAAACTAACTAAAGTTAATGCATATTTTTATATGAAGTATTTTTTGGCTTTTCTTAGAATAGTTCATAGAAGAAGCTGCTGATAAACTCTCGGAGAGAGTATCTTTAATAACAAATGTTTTCCAATGTGAAAAAAATTAACCAATTAAAATGAAGCATCATGTTTCTAACCGTGCTGGAGGTAAGGCAGCACCAGCGGGATTGTCGAATCTTGTGAAGACGGGCAACTGTGCACCCATTACATGCAGTCTCGCAGCGAGTAGCGCTAGTGTTGCACAGCACACCGTAGCGACGCGTCGTGCGGCTTCCCCACACGCGCAACCCCAGCCCCCTTTCCCCCAATATTCGAACCATGATCTTCCAGTGTTGTTTCCGCGGCGCTGGTAAATTATTACATGCGCAAATTAGAATAAATATATCTAGCATTGATATAGATATAGGATATAATTCGAATGTTATATTAAACGCAGTTCCATAAGTGTCTGTTGTCTGTTTGTCTGATGATGATTTTTCATAACCCAAATATATAAACTAAGTTATTATTTTCAATGAAACCAACATGTCATGTCTCATATACAATTACTCTATTTACTTGTGTATAATTATAAAAATAAATTAAGTTAGTTCATAATGAATAATATTTGTTTTGAAATTCACGTTTTTCATGGAAATTGCATGCAAAAAAATACTTCGCCGACTTAATGAATGGGATGAGGGCAAGCGAATGATGATGAATGCATTGATTAAAATAGAAGTTATGTATAATATGTATGTATGAGGTAAGTACTCTTCGACTTCATACATAAAACCACATTATGTTTGAAGTTCCGTTTGTTCCGGTACGTTCGAAGTTTGAAACTTCGATCCGTTTGAACACATATATATTTCAAATCACTGACTACAAGTATCTTAACGGCGTTATTTAGCTGGAAGCGTCACTCGAAGATTCCTCGTACGGCTTAACATTAGATTTGACGTTTAACGTCGTTTATTATCTCTGTATTCATGTTTTCATTAATATATATTGAATTTTTCTGCACACATCAAACGCGACCGTATTTATGCCATATGGCGCTCGCCAAATTAAATAGCTATAAATTGTTACCACACGTTTTATAATGCACTAAAATTAAAAAATATATAAATAACATTTTTAATTTAAAAAATAAACACACATACGCTTAAAATGTCTATGAACTTTTCTGGACTGTTTAAAAGTTAAGAAAACGCAACTCAGAACGACGCTATTTTTTTAGGGAAAATAATCTATTCACATTTACTTATCTAATGGAGTAGGCTTCATTCTATCAATTGTTTTGTAATTCGCACCTAGAACGAACTGCAACACCTTTACTTCTTTATTGTTCAGTCGATCGACATAAATTTTTTATTGGTATATATATGTATACACAGGCCGGATAAACAATGCCAAGTTTGCTAGTAATCTCTCATTTAAATGAAAATAAATGTACATTTATAAAAAAATATTAGTATCTTCTCTTTCTAGCAGCTCATTTTCTCTATCTACCTCTCATTTTTAACACGATTTATGATGGCTTTACATGTACCTACACGTAACTACTAAAGAAATTAATTGTGTAAGTAAGAAGTTAATTTTAACCTATTTCTAATATTTCTATATGTAAAATGTGAGGTTTTTTTTAAACATCATATATATTTAATGTTTTACTGTATTTAGAGAAATTTATTGTGTCTTACCTTCTGTGCAACAAATAGTTCGTAGACAACGCAAACAGCCGTGATAGTGATCCCTTGTTCTTTACAAAGCATCGCGATGCCCACGCAAGCTGTACACGCAGCTACGTACCGCCAATCTGGAGATTTTTTTTTATTACTTTTGAAGTATTTGAAACTCGCGTAAATTAATAGGATCGTTATTGAAAATATAATACTCAATACGGTCGATAGGTCGAATTTGATTAATGTATATAACGGAGCAATATATATAATACATAATAAAACAAAAAGGCATATAAAAATATGACATAATTTTTAAGGTGAAAATTATTGACAGCGTAACACAACTTCAACTACCAATTTTGTATTTTATGAATTATATACCTAAGGAGTCCACAAAGAAATATAAGATAATAATGTAGAATTATTGCTAGATAATTTTTGGAATGTATACATTATATGTGGATATTTATGTGAGAAAGTACAAAGAACATCCGTTAAAGGTTTTGGCTCCATTATTTCAACAACTGTCTCAAGCAATTCATTTCAAAGTTCTCAAAGATTGGGCTTATCACCTACTTAACCGCAGGGCAACGGTGGCCTGAGTAAGGCACGGCCTTTCAATGACACAATAAGAACCTTTAGGCTGTACTTTATGTAAGCAAGTCAAAGAGGGTCGAAAATGTCATGGTGTATGGACGTAGCGTCTCTGTATACAGGTTTGTATAACCCTAATAGGGACAGCGAATATTTATCTTTGATGCTATATATATTAATACATGAACATTGAAAAAGTTTTAGTATTGAACATAAAAGGAATGTAATAGAGATCATATTATCTAAGAGAAACTGGTGCCCGAAAATTTGGTCAACTTTTGTCCGAAACAAAAAAAGGCTTCATAAGAATTTTTAGAGTTGGGAGGAACAGGGTGTAAAGTTCCTCATCCACCATTGCTAAGGGAGGATCCTCCGACCAGACGAGTGTTGGTCTGGTGGGCTATTGCCTGACGGTTGTTGTCGAGTTCTTGTATATATGTTCAATCGCTCGGATAACATTAATATCGCGATGTAGGATACGTCAGTTTTTAGTTTTCGTATGTGGCGAGATAGATATCCCAAATTTATTTTAGGAATTTAGAGACATGTTTTTTAAACATTGATTGCCTTTCTAAAAAACGACCCTCGGTAATTAAGGATTCTCATACGATAAAACCCAACCCGACCTCGGTTAAAATTTTTAACAACATTAAGTCAGATCAGTGTTAAAAGGAAAATGTACGTCGAGTGGGAACTCCCCAAACATTTGCGATTCCATACGAGCTTAACGAAATTACATTCCTGTTACATAGGTAACGTGAAAATTTGGGCAACCTTTGGTAGCTGGGATTTTGGAGAAAGTTTTCGTACTCGAGTTCTCATACTTTACCTCCCTAGAATGAAATTATTTTCAGTACACACTGGATTCGAGTACAACTTTCTGGAATGTATATAATATTCCAATTAGGTAAGTCGGTATGCCCGACAATGCACGAATTTATATTTGCGAGGGCAAACTTTGGTCTGGTAAAATTTTAGGTATGTTTAGTATTATTAATTAAAATATAAAGCTGCATTATTTAGCCGTGATTCCCACAGAGTAGAAAAAAAAACTCTCATCATAAAGTAGACATTTCTTAAGCACAAGCACAAATTATCCCAAAATTCTCAAGGATTATCGGCAGTTATCTCATATATGAGATAGTTTACTATTTTAATTATAAGTTTCAATATATCTACATTTTTTATGTTAAATACAAAAAAAAAACATAATTTGCTTAAATACCAAGGGACGTGATAACGTCACGAGGGTGGTTACCTGTATATCGTCTCCTGGTGGCTGCCCGCGCGTAGCAGAGGAGTGCGCCCAGGAAAAACAAGGATGACAGCATTTCAGCTCTACCCACGACACCTGTCACCTGTACAAAGTGTTAAATCGTTTTAGTTTAAACTCAGAACTAAACTTTCATAACTACATTGATACTGTTGATGCAAAATGTGTCGTACGTAACGTGTTCATGACTTTTATAGTATACCTAAATTAATTTATATATTTGTTTATGATTTTTTACTAATAATACTTATTTTTCCTGTTTTCTTATCGTTAAAAATGTAGAAACTGATTAAAATCTGTGAAAGAATGGTTTTTTTTCAACACTACAAAATTAACAAATAATTACGATATATGTACGCCTTCAATATAAACTAACAATGTCTGATACTACTATAAGTTAGATGGGACTACCTTAAACTAACGTAAAAATATTAGGTCCTTACATATGAAATTAGCGTTTCGTCGTACTGACCACTTTAATCTGAAATATCTCCTCTTTGGTTGAGAATTCCAAATTCAAATTTATAAATTCATTTAGCTGGTACATTTGAGTTTTGAAAACAGTCATTCATTTGTTTTTTCCTCATTATTTTTTTCTTTGGCTTCGCTTATTACCGCACAATGGAAAACATGAAATATCGGTATATTTACGAGTACGAGTTCTACCGTGGCACCAGTGCTGCAGAAACAGCTCGAAGGATTAATGATGTGTACGGCGCTGGTGTCGCAAAAGAAAGTACAGTACGTTTTTGGTTTCAACGTTTTCGTCCTGGAAATTTCGACCTTCAGAACCAACCCCGTGGACGGCCGGAGACCAAAGTGGAAAATGAAGGCTATTGTGGAAGCGGATCCATCACAAAGCACTTCAGAGATAGCTGTAGACTTCAGGGTAAGTGATAAAACTGTATTAATCTACTTGAAGCAAATCGGGAAAGTAAAAAAACTTGAAGGATGGGTACCTCATGAATTGAGTGAATCGAACTTGCAAACACGCGTCGACTGCTGTGTTACTTTTTTGGTCAACCGACACAATAATGAAGGGACTTTAAATCGAATCATTACATGTGATGAAAAGTGGATACTGTACGATAATCGAAAGCGCTCGTCGCAATGGCTGAACCCTGAAGACCCAGCCAAATCCTGCCCTAAACGAAAATTGACTCAGAAAAAGTTACTTGCGAGTGTTTGGTGGACTAGTGCCGGTGTCGTTCACTATAGCTTTCTAAAATCTGGCCAAACGATTACGGCAGATATCTATTGTTAGCAACGCATGAAGCATCATGAAGGAAGAAGTAGCTGCTAAACAACCGAGATTGGTCAATCACTCTAGGCTACTGCCGCTTCACGACAACGCAAGACCACACATTGCACAACAAACAACCACTAAGTTAGATGAGCTACAATTAGATAGTCTGCAACATCCACCGTACTCCCCGGACCTTGCTTCAACAGATTACCATTTTTTCCGGAATTTGGACAACTTCTTACAAGGAAAAAAATTCAACTCCGATGCAGCAGTCCAAACCGCCTTCAAAGAGTTTATTGATTCTCGCCCCCATGGTTTTTTTAGTAAAGGGATCAATGAACTACCTATGAGAGGCCAAAAATGCATAATAACGGTGCATACTTTGATTAATTAAATATATTTTACAAAAAAAAAATGGCTTTATATTCCTCCCGTACAAAACGCCAATTTCATATGTAAGGACCTAATAATTATCAACGTTGATTTATAAACGAAAATAACCGAACACACATAAGAAAATGTATACATAATGTGATGACATGGATTGAAAAATACCATCTAACAACTATTTTTTGTTTGACATTGAAACTCAATTTTTACATAGGTATAACCTAGGTAATTATTTCTATGAATAATAATTTTGTATTTATACAATATCATCTTCATATTATTAAAATTAGCAAAAAGAACTTTGGAGCTCTATCAAAGAGGAAACGAAAATTTAGCCAATTTTTAAAATGAATTGACATAAAACAAAATAGGTCCGTACTTTCGGATTTTCTTGTGAAAAGTTAATGAAATGCCCGCAAAAGCTTACAAATCTCAACCTCTTTGAAATCCGGCTCAATCGGGCTTCGAGTTACTTTTGTAATATTCCCTAGTAATAAGAAGGGTACTGTTGTAAGAGACCATTAAATATCTTTAGTTAAGGGACGTCGAAAAAAATATAAAAACGTAAAATAATGAAAATTGTTCGGAACGATCGTACAATTGAGAGGTAGATATAAATCGTATTCGATTTGAGTCAAACGAACTAGATATATGTTTATTTTAAGAAGAACGATGTAATCAAAGATCTAATCTCTAGAACTCAATGAAATTAGCTTTAAACTAATTACGCTTTATACTAAATAGATATATTATATATACTTTCATCTTGATGAATAATATTGGGAAGGGCTATACCACGACGACCAACGGCCTATTCATGGACTAATGTGGCACATGTATTATATACTTCGATGCTATGTATTATTATAATAATAAATATGTATTTATGGTATTAACGAAACTAAGTATTTTATTTATTTAAATAACTATTAATTACGATGTTTCCCATCTGCCAGCTGTACTGTATAATGTCCTACGGACCGATCTCGGCCACGGCGGCCAATCTCAATAGAGATTAGCCAACTGCGCAGGAGATATTATAGTCCACAAGTGTGAGCGCAGACACAGGTGCACTTTCTCTTCCCTAGCTCTCATAATCCGATGGGACGGCAATCCGACACGACCGGAAAGAATTCAGCCGCAGGACCAACGGCTTAACGTGCTTTCCGAGGCACTGGAGGCACTTCCAACTTCCAGATTCCAGGCTGTTGTTGAGAATTTTCTGACAGAAAAACCAAATAACTTTATATTGGCCCGACCTGGGAATTGAACCCGGGACCACCGGGTCTGCGACCGAAGATCTAGCCACTAGACCAACAAGACAGTCAGCTGTTCTGTAACGTGACCGTGACCGCTACATTTTATTTTTTCTGTTTACCTTTTAAGTTTTTAGGTAAATATATAAACACCATATGGGCTTAAGATTTGAATTAATCAAATTTTATTTAATTGCTATAACATATAGCTATAAGTATTTAACATTTTAAAAAAAACCTTATATTCTAAATGAATACATACTAAAACCAAGGAAAAGTCTGCCATCCCGCCCAATCAACTTCAAGACCTGAAGCTAAACGGGGCAAGTCTATAAACGGCAAACATAGTTAGATCACAGGGCGACGGCAGGCGCCTTAGCTATGTCCTCTTACGACTTCATTACAAACAGTTTTGCACGGAAAATAAACAAGTTACGGAACTATGGCAGGAATTACGCCTGTATTTTTACTCTGTTAGACTTTGTGAAGTTGACAGTGCGAGCTTTATTTGTCTCTATTGTAGCGGAATTGACTGCACCATGTTTTGTGATGTAATTAAAAATGTTCTTAAATACAATTGTGTCGCTGGTTTCACACTCACAAAGATTATAAAAAAAAAAAAAAAAAATTTGTTATCATTTATTTTGTTTAAACACGATTGGACGCAACTTTCTTATACACATATACAGAATAGCGTCGTAATTATATTGACGTAGAAAATCATTATGAAAATTATTGTAACGTAATACTAATAATTTAATATAAAATAACTATTATTAGTCGTATGTGACTTAATTCTAACCGTTGATTGGCGGATGAATTCTTAAACGATTCCATGTCTTCTTCTTTCGAGTGTCAAATCAATAATGACAGAAAAATCAAAATCAGATTTTTAGCATAGTTCGGCGGACGAGCGTATGAGCCACCTGATCGTAAGTGGTCCTCAACGCCCATAGACATTGGCATTGTAAGAGATGTTAACCATCGCTTACATCGCCAATGCGCCACCAGCCTTGGGAACTAAGATGTTATGTCCCTTGTGCCTGTAATTACACTGGCTCAATCACCCTTCAAACGAGAACATAAAAATACAAAGTTCTGCTGTTTTGCGGTAGAATGTCTGATGAGTGGGTGGTACCTACCCAGACGAGCTTGTACAAAGCTCTACCACCAAGTGAATTGAATTTGTCTGTTGGAAAATTGGAATTCTCCTATTTAACAAATTGGTAAATTTGGGCAGAGTGGGCACGATGATTGCCCATTCAGGGCAAACCTGCGAGCTTCACATTTCAGTTCAGAAAGCGTTTATTGAAGGTCTTTAACTCAATTTATTATATGAAGAAGTCTCAGTAATCAATATTATTAAGTACAATTGTAATATGAGTTCGAATAAATTAAGTCTGTTCAGTATGACGTATAATATATGTTAAATTAACTTATGAGTTAATTTAACATATATTATACGTAGTATAATAATAATTATATTATTTTTAGGTCTCGTCGTTTTTATTAAAAATTTAATAAATCAAAGTACACTTTACTCAAGTTGGCTCTTGCAAGCACTTTTGAATTTTCTTATTACAAGATCAAATTTAATGTGATCCGGTTCGAAATGTCGATTCTAATCACTTACTTACTTACTTAAGTTACTCTTTTTGAATATCCAGAGTATTTCTGTTTCTGCCAATAAAATGGAGTGTCCTAGTAGCACCAAACAAATTAATTATTATTATCAAAACGCATATTGATATTAATAGTTGACACACATTTTTTTTTATGGAATAAAATGCACATTTTTTTATGTCGTACCCTTGACTCAGGCTACTATGTATGTATGGTATGGCTCACTCTTGCCTTGGAGATATCGTCTTCACAGACGTGTGGTTCATGCCTTTGTTGTGTTTTCTTATCGGTTTATAGTTTGATATTTTATGTGCCTGCATATTTTCCAGGCAGCATTTCAATCAATCAAATTCCGGGTTATACCCAGATCATAATGCTGAGGATTTACAGATGGAAATCCACACCATGGCTGTGCATATGAGAAACTAGAAAGCAAAACGCTTTATACATTTGGTTGAAATCTCGATGACATGCTAATATCTTCATTAAAATAATAAACACTAAGCTCATATTGCCTTTTCGAAATTACACACTTATATTTCTTCATAATTTAGAAAAGAAATAAAGAATATTGATTTTGATGTATTTTTTAATTAGTTTGTCATTCAAGTTTTGATATGGTATTGGTTTATTTAAAGTATAATTAAAATAATAATTAATTTTATGTCAAAGTATACCTGTATATTGCATAATTATAAAATTCCACAGTCCATGCTGATACGACACTGAACGAAATTCTCTTACTCTGAAATGTATGTATCAATTACATAAAAATTAGCTTCAAATATACCTAATTATATACAATTGATATATACCTAATTATATGTAATTGATACTATTAAAAACCGGCCAAGTGCACGAAGGGTTTCGTTATCTATAAAAACAGCAAAAAAGTCATGTCTGTTGTATGGGAGCCCCACTTAAATATTTATTTTATTCTGTTTTTAGTATTTGTTGTTATAGCGGCAATAGAAATACATCATCTGTGAAAAATTCAACTGTCTAATTATCACGGTTCATGAGATACAGCCTGGTGACAGACGGACAGACGGACGGACGGATGGACAGCGGAGTCTTAGTACCTAATAGGGTCCCGTTTTACGCTTTCGGTACGGAACCCTAATAAAGCAACTACTAGCCCTGCTACTTGAAAGAATCAACTTGTAACGATTTCAAGATTCAAAAGTCTATATTTTTATTTAAAAGTTCCCATTTAAATAATAAAATAATATTATAAGGAGATAGCGCTCTTAGTATTAGCCTCCGGCTGTTACCCTCCTCTGCAAGAGGGTGAAATAGCTCGTTAAAGATCCGTAACCGTGAAGGGACCTCAATCATAAAAGGAACCAATTAATTAGAAATGTGCGACGGTATATGTAGAGCTTCAAAGGTCCTGATTGACAACATAAGCATTAATTACACTAGCCAGATTACCAAGTATTGGATTTCTCTCAGACATAATATGAAAGACTATAATATGAAGATATCAGATTATTTTCATTTAGTTACTTGATGGTAGAGCTTTGTGCAAGCTCGTCTGGATAGGTACCACCCACTTATCAGACTGATATTTTACCGCAAAACAGCAGTATTAGGTATTGTTGTGTTCCGGTTTGAAGGGTGAGTGAGCCGGTGTAATTACAGACACAAGGGACATAACATCTTAGTTCCCAAGGTTGGTGGCGCATTGGCGATGTAAGCGATGGTTAACATCTCTTACAATGACAATGTCAATGGGCGTTGGTGACCACTTACCATCAGGTGGCCCGTAAGCTCGTCCGCCTACATATACCATAAAAAAAAATATTTAATCGAATTTTGGTACAGATACATGTTTAATTTTATGATTCATATAATATAATCATTTGTAAAGCAATTTTGTTTATAAAGCAGAGTAAATAAACAATATTTTAAAATTATTTTACTAATTGAGGTACTGGTCGTTATCAGAAAATGAATCGGTTATCATTTTTTACAAATCGTTTATACGCTCCGAATTATTTGTACATAAAATTTACATGTATCAACATGCATGAGCTGAATAATATCGATGTTGTTTAAAATCGTTTAAATTAAATACCGATTGACTTCCGACTCGTCAAAATGTAAATGTCAGTGTCAAGCGAAATGAACCATAGATTAAAAAAAACTCGGACTGAAATTTTGCATGAATTGTTGTTTTTAACCGTTTGAATATAAAATAAGTTATGATTAAATTAAAAAAAGCGTTTTGATTTCGATAACTGAATGAATAAACTTAGTTCATTTCATTTCATTCATTGTGGATAAAGGCGTTGTGGTTAAAGTAAATAAATAAAATGAAATCTAATACATACATTCATTATTTTCAATACATAGACGACAATTTAAATTATATGTCATGTAATAGATAATATAAAATAAGGTCCTCCAGACCGATTTTGGCCACGGCGGCCAATCTCAAGAGAGATTAGCCAACTGCGCAGGAGATATTATAGTGCACAAGTGTGTGCGCAAACACAGGTGCACTCTCTTTTCCTTAGCTCTCATAATCCGATGGGACGGCAATCCGACACGACCGGAGAGAGTTCAGGCGCAGGATCAACGGCTTAACGTGCTATCCGAGGCACGGGAGTGTACACACTTCCAACTTCCAGACCCAGGGCTGGTACTGAGAATATTCTGAGAGAAAAACCCAATTAATATCTATTAATTGGCCCGACCTGGGAATTGAACCCAGGACCATCGTGTCTATGGCATTATATCTAGCCACTAGACCAACGAGGTAGTCAATAGAGAATATACAGGTACCTTAGCTTAAAATGTAAGAGTTGTTGTTGCAACTACAATTAAACCATTTCTAATAGAAAACACAAACATTTCTAAAATAAGTGTGTGTGTAAAATAAGTGTGAATCGCGACTGATTAAATTAGTTTTGAGCCAATATTATAGTTCTCATTGTTCTCGAGATTCGCCAGAACAAAGGACTCTCACCTTATCGAAATCTAGGGAACTCAAAAATAAAATTTGACGTGATATTTTAAAATTATAAAATTCTATTATAATAATATATAACATTTTTAAAATTAATTTCCTAATTAAAAACGATGTTACATAATCTAAAATGTAATACATATGTGTTCTTATTATTTACGTTCGTACATTTAAGCTGTTGAAGTGTTTTGATCGGAACAAATATGATTGGTTACTTACTGCCTCGCTGTGTATGGGATGCACCGCAAACAAGATGGCCGCTACGAAACTTGCGAATTCCGGGAGGAACATCGCGCAAACTCTGAAACAAAATAAACTGGGTCAGTCCACAACTAATCACGCAATGCCAAGTTAACTTTATCTGGCTATTTATTCCGTAATGCAAGCTGACTTTTTCGGATGTACCTTTTTTTTTTTATCAAGCCGGATTTGGTTTTTATATCACAGACGAGTATTGTTTTTGTTTTTTTAATTTTAATATGGCAATACATCATGATATAACTTTTACACGAGTATTTTTATATATAGCAACCCACAAATACATGCTATAAAATTTATGTCTCGACTTAAACTGATGGGAAATAACTATTCGAAATAACTTGAAAATATAACGTAGCGTATTTTAATATTGTATTAACAGATTGATGCTTTTATTAACTACAGTTTATTGTTAAGTTAAATTTGTAAGGCTGCCTGTGAAATTGATTACAATAAATGTGTCATTGAGGGTTGAAAAATATTATAAATAGTATATCTATGATATGAAATATGACTAAGTTCTTATTATCGTTTTTAAATCTTATATCTAGTCATTAATATTATATTCAATGATTAATCAACATTATATTTTGATAGTGAATGTTAATAAAATGTCGAAAAAAAACACAAAAGGCCTGAAAAGAACCAGCGATAGAACATCAGTCGTTTTGTTTTCACATATCTAATAATTGATAACAATTTTCAATATAAAAAATACACAGCCCGGAGTAAATCGCTTTTCAAAAAATTTTAAAAAGATTTTAATCATACAAGAGATTAATTTAAAATGATTAATTTCGCATTTAAATCAATGATGTATAATTAAATCAAATGTACAGCGCGGTTTCAACCAAGGCGTATAATAGTCGACCAAAAGTCATTAGATCGTGAGGAGGTTGCGGCTAGACTGACCAATCCGCAGCCTCCCGCCATTAGTGAACACAGAGGTGATTACCGACATTATCTACAGCAAGATACAATGTAATTGTAACGGTCAAGTTACATTTAAGAGGTATGTACTAGAGGAATAAGAGCTTATGTGAAATGTGTTAATGTATCTTGATGACTCTCTTTGTCGGATAAGGATGATAATAATCGAAACAATTTATAGAATAAAACTAGCTAAGATAGCTCATTGCTTATGAGGCGTGAATTTTAATCGGTAGCGGGTTCGAATCTGCGCAAGAATCACTGGATTTCAATGTGTATGTCGAATGAAAAATTGTTGTATTTGACAAATATTGGAGCAGCGTGATGGAATAAGCTCTAAATCTTTTACTCAAAAGGAAAACTGACTTTTCACTCAGTATTGGGAAATTTAGAGATTGTTACTTAATAACATATTAATTAATACAAACACTGCTGATTAAATAATATCAATAAATATCATGAGAAATAATTTTATCTGCACGGCAATGTGACGTCACAGATAGGATAACCACTTAATTTATGTAGGCAACCTAAAAGACCATATAGCGAGCCCTCGAGCTCCAACGCTATGTTCAACGATATAAGGCATGCGTAACAATGAACACATAGATATTTATACATTAAATATTATGTATAAGTAACAGCCTGTGAATGTCCCACTGCTGAGCTAAGGCCTTTTCTTCTTTTTTTTTTTTGAGCAGAATGTTTGTAGCTTATTCCACCACGCTGCTCCAATGCGGGTTGGTGGAATACACATGTGGCAGAATTTGATTGAAATTTTACACATTCAGGTTTCCTTACGATTCGCCGTCAAGCACGAGATGAATTATAAACACAAATTAAGCACTTGAAAATTCAGTAGTGCCTGCCCGGGTTTGAACCCACGATCATCGGTTAAGATTCACGCGTTCTACCCACTGGGCCATCTCGGCTTTCTCGGCATTTAAATTATTATGTATAGAACATGTTAAACTGTAAATAATAACTTTGCATTATTTGTTTTACATTTATATTTAACGACTGTTAATATTATCACGTGACTTTTTGCTATAATTAACTATTCAAAGATAAAATACATTTTATTCGAGTAAGCTAGAAATAAATTACGAGGAGAATATACAAATTATCTTAAATAATCTATTTTAAATTAATTCAGACTACAAAGTTTGCATTAGTTTAATTAAATACTATTATATTTATCATGAAAATCAATAAATACTAATTTCACTCCTTTTTTTATAATGTTATATATAATTATTGTATTGTGTAATATGCCTTATTTATTTAGGTTTTCATCTTATAAAAACAGTGTGTACGTGTATACCTTTTCCATTGTTTTCGTAATCAATAAAAATACTGTTTATAAACGTGCCTTCATGCTTTTATTTGCAAGCAGAATTAACGTCGAAATTTTAAGATGATGAATATGCACAATTTAATGTACAAAATAAAATTCAACAAAAATCTGTGTCTTTCGAATATACAACATAAGCTTCATTCCCTTGTTCTTACAATAAATGCAATTTTCGATATTTAACAAAGATACTTTCAATTCGCGTCTATGCTATAAAGACTTATAAGAAAATAATTATGAAATAATTATGAAACAATTAAGTTAACGTGCAACTACAACTTTGTGTTTAAGCACGAGGCGTAACTGTTAAGATGTTATGTATGTTCGTTTAGTAACTTTCGTTTAGCAGAAAATCCCCAAGGGGAAGTAGCCCACTTTAGTTCGGCGTCATTTTAAAAGAAAATGGAGCGAGTACGTTACGCTCTGGATTGTATAAATATACCTTAAACGTTTTCCGGGACGACGTAGGACATTGTGTAAACTGTTAGAATTTGTAACATTCTTCTAATACCGTACTTTTATTTATATATACATTTTAGTCCATTTTTTATGATTAAAATATTTAAATTTTAAATTAAAACAATTTTGACTTCCATTTTTATTTTTGAAATAGGCAAACATTAAGTAGACTATTATGAAAGTTTTATTCAGTAAACCCACACGAATCTAAATTTCTTTTAAACGTTATAAATAAATGAACAAAGGGAACATGTTATCCATCATATGATATTCATTGAAGGAAATATCGTTAGAAAACCTGCATTTCTCGGATAAAATTATGCTAAATCTACAAGTATTATATTTGCCACCAACAACGATGATTGAGCTTGATGGTATTAGCTTTGAACCAACACTTGAGCTGACTTGGCTCAGTATTGAAATAGTTTCAGACTGTTAGTGAAACGTAATACAATTTGTTAACAAACATACATAGTATTGTAACATTGTATAAGTAAATTAATTTATATTATCCATACAATTTCCTTTTACGATACAAGAATTTACTCATAGACAGTTGTAGGTTTATGGGAAACTTTTGCGGTTGTAGTCCCAACGCACAGTCCTCGCTTTCATGAAATGAATAGTTGTAAATGTGCTTGTTTAGGAGTCCGAGTTTGACCCACTTTGCCTTAGTACCCGGTTGGTTAATATTCAGAAGTCAAGTCGATGTTGAAATTGTATTTTTGTAATTTGTATCTTTTTTTGTATTTATTTTATGCAGCTTGATATATTCTGGTATTTGCGGTAAAGAATCAAAATGAAATATAAGCTGACACGTCTTTTTACAATATTTATTGTACATAAAAGTTTTATTTACATAAGACTTGAGTGTATACAAATCAAAATTAAAAGCGGTGGCGAGAATGTTATTTGCATTTCTTCGTAGAATGTCGTTTTTCTGGGCGAAAAATAAACAAATAAAAATATTTTACAATTGTTCTTAAACTATTATTTCAAGGTCCAAGTGTTTTAATTGCAAACACACAATATTACATATTTGGAATAAGGGACGAGTGGCTACATCATTTCCCACTGCGGTTCCAGCCTTTAACATTGTTACCCTGATATGTGACGGGGCTAATGTGTCAACGCTGTAGCGTCTCACAATAGGGCTTGCCCTGTTACTATCACTGTTAGGCCATCGGTTATTTTGTCGTCATCTCGGATAATTACAGAGGGCTTAGTAAGAATAGAAACTCTTATTGGACAAAGAAGACCAAAGTTTTTTTATGATTTTTTTTCAAAGCTTGTATAAGCTTAAATATGTTTGCTAAAGAAAATAGATACTTATACCAAGGGCTTGGGTTCAAATCGCGTTTCGGGCCGATAAAAGTTATTGAGTTTTTCTGTGATTGCCACTAGCAGCCTGAAGGAAGGAAGGAGCTTAGGAAGTTTACGGCGCTAAATTCCTGCCTCGGAAATCACGTATAGACATTCAGATCCTGTCTCTTATCTCTAAGAAAATCTGATATGTGTAATTATCATCACAAATTCGCAGTAGAAAACCGTGATGAAATAAACTTCTCTTAGACTTCCAAGTCAGTCTCGTGTTTGGTTAGTAACGGATCAGTGGACGGACAATGAATAGGTATACGAGTAATGTTTCTTTGTTGGATTGCGTATCATTGAAACACAAGTTTTGACTTAAATTTTTATCTGAAATTTACAATTAATGTCTTTGAGTGATAACCAATTTTCATCTCATATTTGCCAAATATTTGAGTATTTCATTTTAATAAAAATTTCAATGTTACTTATAAAGTAACATTAGACTAAAGTAGTTGTTAACACAACTTTATTAATGCCTAAACTTTAGTATCGGCAAATTTTAATAAATGTCTTTAGTTTACGCTTTAATAAGCCACAATTTGTTAATACACTTATCAAACAACATTCCAATTTTTTTTTTTATATAATTACACAAAAGTCGTAAATTTTTCAAATCTTTGTAAATCACAACAAATGGATCTTAATGGTGTGTAAGGTTTCGTTTAATAACGTGTGAAACCGAGCGAATATATAAAAAGAAAACATTACGTCGCCTTAATGTTGCGTTAACGGGAAACAGCCATGTTTAAATATTAAATAAAAGTAAAATGTTTCAAGAAAATAATATAAAAAAAGCTATCCATCCGCAAAGAGTATCCCTTGATATTTTATTTTCAGAAATACAGTATAAACTGAGAAGTTTTAAAACTTGTCATGTAGCTTTAGAGAGTTTGAAGTTTAGGAAGAGTTAGAGGAAGGACATTAATTGGTCAAGTTTGGTAGGTGGCGACACCGTGCGGTGTCCGGCCGCAACCTCCACAGACCTGAAACACCGACTAATTGAGATCCGTGCGCTAGACCGTACGAGCAACGTCGAACTTCGTCCGGAATTAAGGCTCTCGTTACTGACTTTTTGCGAAACTAGAGGAATCTCTTGCGAAGTTAGCGAAAAACATTTACAGGTGGATGTAATGAGTTCGCGAATGAACGAAATTTTGTGCGATTCAATTATGTATTTGTTGTTATATTATAATATAAAAACTGTACACTGTTTCCACTATAACTTCTGAATGTCTCAGGAACTTCTAATAGAATACTTGGAGCGACGAATAAGACAACTTTCCTTAAAACTTTTCACTAGCTTTTTCAATTTACGAAGATGAATTTCTTAGAAGATTTCAAGAGGAAGTTTCCAGTGGACCAACGCAGGGATTTCAAGTTTTTTTGACACTTTATTTTAAGATGCACCAATCATATTAATATATTAATGAATAAACCTTGTTATTGGGTATCGAGCTGCATCAATATATCATTAACATTTATATATCTTTGTGTTATAGCTATATCGAAACATGAGTAGTAAGTAACTAACGGCACATTAATGCTGGAAATTTTCCTCTCCTAATTATGTAAATTATTTCACAATGCTTTTGAATGATAGTGAATATATATGTAGCAGAAATTAAGAGATGGATTATAATTATAATTAGATATTCTACCGCAAAACAACAGTACTTGGTATTGTTGTGTTCCGGTTTGAAGGGTGAGTGAGCCAGTGTAATTACAGGCACAAGGGACATAATATCTTAGTTCCCAAGGTTGGTGGCGCATTGGCGATGTAAGACATGATAATAAGATGTATTACCCACACAAGCTGACAAGGCTTATGGGTGCCAAGTATAAAAATAAATAGTAATATTTCATTATTAATAAATAAAAATAAATAAGCGATGGTTAACATCTCTTACAATGCTAATGTCTATGGGCGTTGGAGACCACTTACCATTAGGTGGCCCATAAGTTCGTCCGCCTACCTATGCCATAAAAAATAATAATAAGAACCTGAAAGTTCCGTGTTGACCGGGTTCGAACCCACGACCTTTAGTGGAAGTTCAACTTATCTTATGTGTACTGGGTTATTTCGGCTCATATTTTCAACGATATTATTTTCATTAAATGTAACAAACGAATACCTGAGTCGATACTTGCCTTTGGAGCATTCAGAAACCGAAAGAACGCTATTTTTGTTATTAATGGACGATGAAACTGTATATACTGAATAATATCCTTCTGTGTCTTCTCTTTCATCGAGTACTTTGTTTTTGTTCAAATAAACTGTCCGTCGCAGAATATAATATGGCTGAACTGAAGTTTATTACTCAAACGGGATCGTTTTATCGATTTACTTTGTCTCGTTGGGAATGTTCTTGATATATTTGTAAGCATGTTTACTAACTTTGTATTTGATTATTTTTTTAAATTGGTAGAAAATTGAGAAAAAGACAACAAATAACGCAAATTGTACTCCAGAAATTTTGTTTGTGATGTTGCCTGGATATAGCTACCAAACATAAAGTAACAGAAAGGAACACCAACGGCACGACCAATCTAAAAAGATTAACGGCTTTACGATAAACGTTGCTCAGCGGCTGTTTTGTTAAACATTGATTTCTCCTTTTCTGTCATTATTGATTTTAAATTCGAAAGAAGAAGACAACATTATTTAACCAGTCGTCCGCTGAACAACAATTATAAATAAGGCTTTAAACGAATAAATACTAAAATTACAATTTTATTTTTGATAATTTTAAGATTTTTTTTTTTTATTTAATCATCATTAAAACCTTTCTTTTAAGGTGGGTAATGTCTGTTTTTTACGAAATTTCTAATATTCATATTTCGCCCCTCTAATTAAGCGCAATGTGTACAATAACCCACGGGATCTGGATCGAACATTCTACTTTAACATCACTACTTAAAACCGTTGAACTAATGAGGTTTCAATTTATCAAATTATATTTAGCTGATTACTGATTTTATGAAAATAGATTTGTTGAAGATATACGTTATTAATATGCTATGGAAAATTAAATGTTACCTATATTTAATAATCCTGAGTCTGAACAAAGGACCACTTGAGGTTAAATCGTCACGATCGCCGTAAGAAATATTAACCATCTCTTTATCGCCACCATCTTTGGTATATAAGATGTTGTTAGGCTTGTGTAGCTACACACAGCTAGCTGGCTCACTCACCGTTCGAACCGGATCACGGTAGGTTTCTCCAGGCATTTGTCTATTAGCGACATTGGCGACGGTATCCACTTTCATCAGGTGGACCTTCCCATATTTCCCATTTAACGATAAAAAACTACCCAGTCTTACAACAAGCCGTAGGGGATTTTATCAAAAAAACACAGTCTGTAATAGAATATTACATAATATTATCGATTGAAATCATTTGCCTTGCATTTACCCGCAAAGTTCCGATCTTATGTTATTCATATATTCCTTGATATTGAAACGGGCTCCAGCACAATCAATCAATTAATCCCACATCGTATGTATTATTTATCTGCCTCGCTAACCTCATATAATCGGAGCAGCTATACGTTCTGTTTCATTACAAATTAAAATGTTTTGTTTTTGTATTCCGAAATGGCCCAGTGGATAGAACGCGACAATCTTAGCCGAGTATCGCGGGTTGAAATATGGATGAGCATTTAATACTTCCAAGCAACGGTAACTTTATAACCTTGTCATTAGTACATTTACAGATTACTTTTATTAGGCTTAGGAAACAACGCAGCAACCTACATCATTACCACCATGTGGAATCAGATTTTGTTATAATATTATAATTATAATAATATTTATGTTTAAAATATTCAGCCAGTTAAAATACAATTTTAAAATATATTTTTTTTACATATTTCGTAATAAATATATACATATATATACCTGTTAAGAGTAAATTAATTTTCAAACGTAATTAAATATCACATGCAAAGATAATACGAAGGGTACGTAATTAGGAGCGGAGTTATGACATTGGCAGAGGTGTTTGAGCTAATGAAAAACTAATTTAACTTTGCGGTAAAAAGTTACCCTCGCATTCCGAACCCCGGGCCTCTTACGACCGTAGAATTTTGAATATACTCTCAAAGAAAAATGGGCCATATACTTATAATCATAACCTACATATTGCTATAAAATAAATAATGATTATGTTATTTGAAGGAACCCCCACAACGCTGTTGATATCCACTTCATTATATTATGAACTAGTTTCCTCCTGCGGTTTCACCTACTTATAAGGGATGAGGTGTTAGGTATAACCGTGATAACGTATAAGAACAATTTCTGTAGATTGGTTGAATAGTTACGCCATTAAAGCGTAACACACAAGCAAACACTCACTTTCGCATTTATTATATTAGCTAAGATGATATTTGGATTTGGAGTTCCCTTGTCTATGGCAACCAGTTCCTTGTTTTTATACTCTGGCGCTTGAGGCTAGGGAGTTTTTGTGATTCTTATTTTAAATAATATATAACCGTTTTCATTTGGGACTTTCCCGGCCGGAATAAAAAACAAATCATTCAATATTATGTTTTGTTTTGTTTTGTTTCCTAAATTGGGATTTCGTTAATAAACGAGGGTCTCGTATGCAACCGGCAGGAGGCAGACATGAATTTAAAAGTAATTCCATTATAAGTTTGAAGCTGGATGAAAATTTTCCAGTTGCAAATAATGCGAGGGGCTAAAAGTTTCGCTTGATACACTAATGTGATTGGAGTGTGTGCCGCTAAAGACATTACAACTTTAAAGTGCCGTACAAAACTCGATACTCGTCATCTCCGGAATAACATATCATGCAATCGCAGTTTTTTTCAATAGCGGATTGGCCACCTGGTTGTAATTGCTCACTACCGCCCATAGACACTATGGCACTATAAAAAATTGAAACCATCTTTTACATGCACCATTACCCTTGGCAACTATGATATAACCATCTCTTTAGTCCCTTTAGTTACACTTGCTCACTTGCAAAGATTAAGTAATCGTTATATCAATCCCGGCTTAAAAGCACCCATTTGGCGTATAATTCACAAATAAGCCCTCAACAAATGTAACAAAAATCGTTAAATAAATTTAGCCTAAATAAGGATAAACGGATATTTGATATTTGTATTTCATTAACGGACCCTTAACAAGACTTTTTACCCTTAGTAAAATGTTCTCCAATGAGCGAGCTGTATTGGATCTATTAAATTAAAGCCCCTTAGAGATAATTTCGAATCGTTTATTTGGCTTAATTGAAAAGTAATGTTTTGTTCAGGTACCTACGTAACGTGCCCGTTTTAATTATTTAATTCGATATTACCGTACTTTTCATTGTGATCTGGTAATAAATATACAAATTTAGAAATTAGTGTGACACTGTACACTGTTTCCACTATAACTTCTGAATGTCTCACGAACTTCTTTGTGTTTGGACGATAACACTTACTAATGAATTTGTTTGTTTGTTACGCTTTCACGTCTTAACTACTCAACCGAACATTTTGAAATGTACACAGGATACTAAGCACCACCACCACACACAGGGAAACCACGGGCGAAAAATAGTCAATATAAGACCACGAAATGAGATCAAAGAAACTTTTAAATTCATGTCTGGCTCCTGCTGGTAGCATACGAGATCATAGAGACGTAGATCACAAATAATTTACAATTATTTTAGCATTTGTCGTAAGCAGATATAAGTCGCGGTCAGAGAGTATTATAATAAACAGTAACAAAGGGATTGAACTGCCTGATTAAACTGCGTAAGCTGATACCGTACGACCTTACCACTTAAAGTTAGTTGTTGCTTATAAATATTTATATGCAACCGTGTAGTCGTTGCATATTTTAAGAGTTCGTGTAACGTTTATTAAATTTATAATTCAGGACTGTGAATATTTTGAATAAATACAATAGTTATGTTTGCAGCGTTAAATATTATACGTTTAAAATTAAAGAGATTTATATTCTTGTATTGCTTTGGAATCATTCCTAATATTATAAATGCGAATGTTTGTTTGTTAGTTTATTTCGCTTTATATCGGATGGAGAAACAGTAAATAGGGTACTTACAACTTCCACCACTCTCGCGCGCGAAAGAAGCCGAAGGCTGAAACTAGTTAATAATAGCCTTGTGATGGAGTTTGTAGCCGAAAAAAAATTACAGTATTATACTAGATTTTCTTCGCAGTTTTCCGTTTTCGTGGGAATACGGGGAAAAATATAGCCTATGTTACTCGCTGATAAAGTAGCTTTCCATTGTTGAAAGATTTTTTAAAATTGGTTTCGTTGTTTAGGCTTGAATGCATAACAAACATACAATGGTAACTATGTTAACTGTGATAACGTATAAGAACAATTTCTGTTGATTGGTTGAGTAGTTACGACATGAAAGCGTAACACACAAGCAAACAAACTCACATTCGCATTTATAATATTAGTTAAGATAAAGTCTTGGTTAGACAGCAGAAGGTTACGTGACGCTGACGTGACAGCGGTGCGTTGAGTATTCATAATAGTAACGTGACCGCGTCCCCGTCCCGCCCGTCCACTTTCCACCATACAATTAATTAATCTATATATGAGTATCTATAAAAGTTAAAATTGAACTTAATTGCTTTCGAAACTATTATATTAAAAACCGTGTCAAACGTTAATTGTTGTTTTAATAACCTAAAAGCATCTATTAAGGAACGGTACTGATAAAATTTTCTCATTATTTTTACAACCGCAATTTAAATACTGACTTTAATTATTATAAACAAATACGAAACGCATAAATTTAATTCAGTAGTAGTAAGTGTTGGATGGCTTCTTCTCCACTTAAGAATCATTAGATCTTATCCCACCGTGCTGTTATATACAAAACAAATAGTAAGTATATTGTTTGATGGCTAAATATTTTTTATAAAACTACCCGCATCGGTCTAGTATAAAAGACGAAGCGGTAGTGGCGAACGGACAGTGTACACTATTAGTCGAGACTTTGAGCTGAACGGACGTACTTTTGTTGTGTTTACCCTATATTAGAATGGCTAATTGTAATTGTGTAAAATTATATTACTTTTAGGTTATTGTTATTAAATCCTTGTTTTTGTTTTAAACTAATTCTTCTTGTTATTTTCTAATAATATGATTACTTTAACGATTATGTTACAAATGTATTAAAAACACTTAATTTTCTATGTCATAAATGGTTCATATAATATTATTGAATTTCCATAAACGTTCATTGGGTATTATCGTATTGTTTACTCATTTGTAGCGTCAACAACAGCATATAAAATACATGTGATGGAATTCCACTTAAATATTCTAGTACAAATAGTCCGAACAAACAATTATTAGAAATCGCTATAATGGTTTGAAATTATTGATCCAGTATTCAAATAACGGTTTCACGAATATAACTAATTGAATTAATTATCGTTAAATACATGTATATTTAATATATAGTCTAGCCGGCGGACACTTTGTGTCTCTGTCTTAATTAGCTTGAAGTATTGGATTATGTGATTAAGAACTAACCAGTACTACAAATGAACCAAGATGGCGTAGAGGGTGGCACACAGGTTCAAACCTGGATAGGAATTAAGTTTGCATGTGTCTAATTTGTATTTGTTAATTGGTAAGCATTGGTAGGCTTACGGGAGATTATTGTAAAACTTATTCAAATGGAATTTTGATTTAAATAATGCGAAAAATGGTTTTAATTCTTCTCAGCTACGCTGTATATTACGTGTTTCATGTGCATTATTAATTACGTGTTAATAAAAAATTAACGGCAGTGTTGTTGTCGGGTAAATAACTAAATACAGCCGAAAGCAGGCGATTACGTGAAATTGTACTGAATAATTAAACAGACGACTTCAGCTCCGGTCCCAATGACTGGATTATTGAGTTCTAACAATTAAAAGTTTCCCGATTCAATTAACAATTAAGGGTTAACGACGCAGCTGTGATTGGACTTAAATATTAATTAATTTCGACTTACGCAAATATGAAGTACCTATCACACTATACACACTATACACTATATTGAAATTGTAGAGTTAAGTTTTATCGATAACTTATCGTATTTCCAATTTAATTTATATAAGCTATCAGAGCAAACTTCGCACGGAATGAAATGATCGCCCTTAGGCCGATTCAAATACTAATATAAATAAATACTTTGTAACAACAGTAGTTCAATTAAAGTACCGTCATTTGTTTTGTCAATACTACTGAAGTCTGAGCTATATCTTTCAAAATCAAAGTGAGTTTATATCATCAATATTATAACTTTGGAATATTTTATGTCCCGTGTTCCTGTAGTTGTACCGACTCATTCACCCTTTAAACCGAAACAAAACAATACAAGTATTGCTGTTTGGCGGTAAAATAATCTTATTATACACCCGTGATGTCATGCTTAGCTGATGGTACCAAATTTATGTATTGTTGTCTGAATAATTAATGTATACATGCAAAGTTTCAACGATACGTCATTATAAGTTGGTTAAAATCGATCGATCGTTTATGTACACATTAACTCTGGTAATTAAATACGAGTGAAGGTAAAATTAACCTAGTTAATTTATTTTACTTGGTGGTAGAGCTTTGTGCAAGCTCGTCTGGGTAGATGCCACCCACTCATCAGATATTCTTTCGCAAAGCAGCAGTACTTTGCATTGTTGTGTTCCGGTTTGAAGGGAGAGTGAGCCAGTGTAATTACAGGCACAAGGGACATAACATCTGAGTTCCCAAGGTTGATGGCGCATTGGCGATTTTTACAATGCCATTGTCTATGGGCGTTGGTGACCACTTACCATCAGGTGGCCCATAAGCTCGTCCGCCTACCTATACAATAAAAAAAAATAAAAAAATAAAGTAAAATGATTGTACAATGATCCTTTATATATTTATCAGGACTAGTTATATGTTTTTATGTTCCTTGATGTCGTCACCGATCATTATTTATGGTTATTCATTATTTATATATATTAATGGTTATTTTATTGAATAGTTCATACATTGAGCGTAGTTCCATTTGAATTTTAAGAGAAGATTCACGCCTAATTTTAAATCGAAGGAAGCCTTTAAACGATCGATTGAATAAAATTTAATGGTACTATTTTTTTAAAGTTTAGAATATTCTCTTTTAAGAAATACAACGTATGTTTATTAATAAGTTAGTTACAAAAGGTAACAACTGTTATTGGTTCAAGGAATAAACTCAAATTTATTGCTTCTGTTACTTGACTGGTATACGGTTTCACAATATTATCCCAAAGACCGATCTAACTGCATAAGCTGAGCTTAACCACTTGGAAATGACAATTTTCTCTAGACTATTTATTTATTATATCAAAAATTATATTTAGCCGTGTTATGAGAGTTAGGGAATAGAGAGTGCACCTGTGTTTGCGCACACACTTGTGCACTATAATATCTCCTGCGCAGTTGGCTAATCTTTCTTGAGATTGGCCGCCGTGGCCGAAATCGGTCAGGCGAACCATTATACTCATGATTGCTCACGAAAAAGTCAGGGATGGTATATGCCTAATTATTATAGTTAAAAGCCACAATTACAGTTATTGTTTAAATTATTAAGTTCAAATACGGGTGGAATCGAATAGAGGTGAAAATATATCATGATATTATTAATACTTATCCATTTAAATGGTTTGATAAATAAGGATGAATTATTTACATGTAAATTCCACTTTAAATGATCCGTATCGGACTTTTCGGTTAGAAGTTATGACGGGTATAAAATTATCTCAGTAAGAAAAATGTCACAGTTTGAACAAACTATCCTACGTTAAGTCTATTATAAAATACTAATTTACGTTTAAAAATAGTTTTTAAATTTTCGCGGACGAAGTCGCTGGCAAAGTGCTTGTAGATTATAAAAGATAAATTTTGTATATACATATGTATATTATAAACCTATTCCAGCAGGCTTTAGGTTTTGATGGCCGCGTTAAATCGTTAATGGCAAACATAATCGTATTCAGACACACCTGCGTCTCATTTGAAATACTCTAAATTGCTCATTTGAATAGTTAGTACTGGTGATATTCGTGTTATATATCGCTATAGTATGAGCTGGGATATCTGAGATAACACAGGATTTATTCTTCATGTGGATTTAACCGAAGACAAAAAATATATAATAAACAGTTAACTTCTTTCGCCGGTTATTCTCAGGTCTGACGTGTTTATATCCGAACTGGTAGTAGATTTATTACAATCAATAACTACGTAAGTGTAACTCTTCTATATTGGAAAAAGATTTTTGACTTTTGACTTTGAAAAATATAATAATGATTACAATTTATGTAGCGATCATTTGAAATACAATTCTTGTTATATATCTAGTAAATCAGCTTAGGCTCAGAATTTGAATAGGACAAAAAAGTTCGTAAGTGTTTTCAACAAAATCTGAAAAAAAATCTTACATTTAAGTTAATTAAACTTAAAAATCACGTCATTTTTCTGTTTAATCCGTCATGCTATTATAGTGGATCTTCCGTGATTTATGGATGAAATACCGATATTCATCGTAGAGTGATTCTTGCGAGCATTTCATCAGCTTTATAATTATGAAAGAGTTATTCATGAAGCAAAAAGAAATATAGCGGGATGAGGACATGATCTATATGCTGGATTATAAAAAGCCGTCTACCGCTCTCAATTTTTGTTGTCATTTAAGATGTACAGTCTAATATTGTCGTGATCCGTTCCTATAGATCAATTCTGTCCGTTTTATCTTGATTGCACGCTACAAAAGCATTCGTTATTGATTTGAGATCAGTCGATAAGCCAGATTGGACCAGCTTATGATGCACGATTCCCTTTCAATCAACCCAAACACAAAGCATTATCTGAAAGGGAACGAGCATGCTATTTGCATGCCACTAGTTTTGATAAGTAAGCCTTCGAAGCGATATCTCCCCGACGAAGCCTTAAATTGTAAACAATATCTGATTAGTTTTTATTTATTTTCACTGTATAATATTTAAATTGATTATAATATTGCTATCTCGTATACCAAATTTTATTTAGAATTGGTTATGTTTATAATATGCGTGGCTTACCTGTAATACAGCAGCGAGACGAGAGCATGAAGTAGCAAGTTGACTAGATGATAGCCCGCTGGTTGCAGTCCGTGCACAGCGTAGTTCCATCGGAATGTGAGTACCGTTAATGGACGGTACGATTTGTGTGATTGTTCCTGAAAAGAAGAAATACCTTTCAATACATCTATTTTTAAATCTATACTAATAAATGAGGAGACGAGGCCATTTACGTGGTGGTAGAGCTTTGTGCAAGCCAGTCTGGGCAAGTACAACCCTATTAATAGATATTCTATCGGTAAACTGCAATGATTAGTATTGTTGGGTTGAGGTTGGAAGGGTAAATGAACCAGTTCACCTTCAAGGGACATAACATCTTCATTAATAAGATTGAGGGCGCATTGGCGATTTGATTGGCAGCCCGTCTGTCCGTCCGCTTGTATTATAAAAATACGGATTTTTTGTAACGCCTTAATGAAAAAAGTCTACTACACCAAAACACATAAAAATTATAGCAGAAGATACAGCGCGTTTTGGAGTAAGTTTTAGTAGATAATATAATATTACAAGCGTTTTGCCCACGGTTTCACCACCCTACCCCACCCGGTTCACCCACGTAGTTCCCTTTCCCCTGAAAATACGAGGCCAAATTGCAGCCAATGTTACTCGTTGATAATGTAGCTTTCCATTGGTGAAATAATTTTTAAAATCGGTTTATTGGCTTAGGCGTGAAAGCGTAACAAACAATCAAACTTACATTCGCATTTATAACATTAGTTAGGATTACATAAGTAACTGCGCTATGGTGTTTCGATCGCTTTAAATTTAGACTATTTATATGAAAAACGTCATATTCTTGCAGTATATATAAAATGTATGTACGTATATCTGTTTGAGATTAATAGACTTCGACACCGCTTGACTAATTGCCATTAATATTGGTATACATCTTGTCTGAACGTCTGCAGATCTATGATAGTATAATGACATACATAGTCAACTATTTACAATTACATTTATAGGTCGTATATGAAAATGAGCGATTACCAACTCTATATATTTTTTATCTATACATATATTTTTGTACTGTGTATTAGTTTTTATTTAGATACGATTTTAATTTGTTAATGGACAATGTAATAGAACGGCTAACAAACGAAATAAAGTGGATTGGATGTCAAATCTTTTACGTGCTATATTTTTTACAACAAAATCGTGTCGTGTTTTGAATAAGAATGACGAAAGCAAGAGAAACGGCATTTGCCCCGCAGTAGCACATTTAATGGCTGTAAATTTGCTTTTATTTAATAACAATCTGTTTCTCGGTAATTTATCTGTTAATTTAAATATCATAATATTGTCATTTGACGTAATGATCTGATTAATCATTCGTTCATCTTAGTTACGTCTTTCTCTATCTTCCAACTAATGCTAAAGTTAGCCTGTGAATGTCCCACTGCTGGGATAAGGCCCCTTCTCCTCTTTGTGAGGAGTAGGTTTGGAGCTTATTCCACTGAAATTTGATACATGCAGGTTTCCTCACGATGTTTTCCTTCACCGTCAAGCATGAAATTATAATCACAAATTAAGCACATGGATTTCAGTGGTGCTTGACCGGGTTTGAACCCACGACCATCGGTTAAGATTCACGTGTTCTTACTACTGGGCTATCTCGGCTTTTTTTTGCAACTAATGCTAAATGCATTTCATTTAAGTAAAATTTAATCAAAACGAAATCATAAATTTACAAATGCCTAAATTATATAGTTTCAGACTTAAGCAAAGCTACGCAGTTCTAAATAAATCAGCTTTTATGGTTCTTGCTTAAACCTATAAAAATGTCGCTGTCATAAACATGAGTTATGAGCGAACAAAATTATTAACCGACTGGGCTGTCGCTACTTCTTTAAATGAAATTCCATGTCAGGTGGTGGGTGGTAACTGAAACCATTACCATTAGTCACGGAGACAATCTGCTATTGGTAATAAATATAAGTCACAACACCTCATATTGCTAAATGGTTAGCAAATTTAGACAAATGTTCATGTATTATTTGCTCTAATTGTTTATTATTATTTATTTTTATAAATAACTAAATTTTTAATCTTATTGGAATTGATGTCCACCAGTCCGTGGTCAACCTCAAATGAAACTAGACAATTGCGCAGATAAAAGATAACAGTGCCAAGTGCGTAAAACACGAATACACTCTCTGTTACCTAACTATTGTAATGGTAAAGAAATGTTCAGGAAATCATGGGAGAGTAAACTCTATCAACTTTTAAACTACGGAATGCCACTGAGAATTACTTGGAATAAATACAATATCAATTTCATGACCTGTCATGGGATTTGAACCGAGGAAATTCCGATCTGCAACCTTATAACCAACCTACTATACCAATGAGGCATTCATTATTAATGAACCAGCTCGAATGTTTACGTACCATGCTAAATTCTAAGTGTATCTTAGAATTGTTTAGAGCGCTTCAGATGCCATTAAGTTGCGCTGTTGATTGGGGTGCGCCTTGTGTGTGAGTCTAACGAGCCAGCATCGATGTAAGCGCATGCAAATCGAAAATTGTGTGTGTTAGTTTACGGTTCGAATCCCGCTCAAGACAAACATTTTATAATATGTGTTTTTATCGTTGAATATAATAAGCTACTACCAAGAATTTGAATGTGTGATTTTCGTTTGGTTTACGTGTTTTATTCAAAGGGCTATCGCGGCTTTTTTTGTGTAGTGTACATAAGTTATAATTTTGCATAAAACATTGATACGATAAATCAATTTATTTTTTATAGATTAGTTTGGCGGACGAGCATATGGGCCACCTGATGGTATGCGGTCATCAACGCCCATAGACAGTGACATTGTACATTTCTTTTCTTGTAAAAAAACATCGCCAATGCGCCACCATGTTATGTCACTTGTGCGTGTAATTACACTGGTTTACTCAACCTTCAGACCGGAACACAACAATACCAAGTACTGCTGTTTTGCGGTAGAATATCTGATGAGTGAGTGGTACATACCTAGATGAGCTTGCATAAAGCTCTACCACCGAGTAAATAAAAAGTTATATTAATATTAGGTAATAGATGAAGTTGTTTATAATGTAGGCGGACTGGCCAATGGTTCACCTAATGCGTCATCAACCTTGGGCACAAACTCAACGCCTTATCCAAGGAGCCAACTCACTAGAAAAAGTACACCCAAGAAGGTTTGGGATCAAACAATCGGCCAACCGTAAAATCCTCCCATTTTGTTATCACGTACTCTACATATCGACTCCAATTAAACGAGAAAAAAGTAAATCAAATGTTGATAACTTATTTAACATAAACGAGTAATTTAATAATCAAACAAATTGCTTAAAGCGTTTAAACGCTAACAAGAATTTCCTGATCTGAAGCACGATGAACACACAATGCTTAGAATCGAACAAACATTTGCCTTAACCATACAAGCAATTACTGAACGGTATCAAACTGTCGACCTGCTAGCGTGAGGGAACTAGACGGCTGCAAGCGTTTTAATACTAGATTGTTAAAAAGCTAATATTAAGATGTGCCATTTATATATATTTTTATTTTATTTTAAAAAGAGAACGCAATTTGGCAATTTCCATCTGATGGTGGTCCAACACCGCTCACAGACACTAAAGGCGGATTTAATCTGCTCTGAAATTATATTCAACTAAATACATATCGTTATATGCGTTAATAAAATTATTTTTAATTTATTATGAACTAACAATTTTTTTTTTTACAAAATTTACTATATTTTCATTAATTGAAAAAATTATAATTGCATGTATTTATTGGATTTTCAATACGTGCAACAAAGACAAACATGTTGTTTTTTCTGGAACAGTGACAGTTAATACTTCTTAGTGTTAATGACTATCTGTAAAAGATATTGCTACTGCATATTGATATTTAATAGTACTGTTATTTTATGAGTATTTATTTTGACGCTTGTATAAATAAGTCACAGGTATGGATGAAATCTTGTCACTATGACAGACTGCTAATTTTTTTTGTAGCTATCGTTTTTATCTGTGACGAAATCGCCTCGACTCTTGTACAAGTACAATAATATAATAATAATAATATCCTGGAACATTATTTACACAAGGCCATCTGATCCCAAACTAAGCAGAGCTTGTACTATGGCCAAAGGCTAAGCCTTTTATTTCCTACTCTTACATTCTTTTATGTTACAAGTTTACTATTTTAATACACTTAGCTATATATATATTTGTATTCTATAAATATATATTTATATTACCCATATATACTCCAATACATACACATACACATACATAACAGCAGTACTTGGTACTGTTGTGTTCCGGTTTGAAGGGTGAGTGAGCCAGTGTAATTACAGGCACAAGGGACATAACATCTTAGTTCCCAAGGTTGGTGGCGCATTGGCGATGTAATCGATGGTTAACATGTCTTACACTGCCAATGTCTATGGGCGTTGTTAACCACTTACCTTCAGGTGGCCCATATGCTCGCCCGCCAACCTATGCTATAAAATAAAAAATAAAAAATAAAAATAATAAACATACACTGATATACTAACTTATACTATATTACTTTCCTTTTGTAAATATATACTTTTAGATTTTATGTACTCGTCCGACAGTGTTTTAATATTACATCAAACAAAACATCACATGCTTATTCATACAAATATTAATAATTTTTTTGTATATAAACGCATTTACACATTAAGAAAATGTAACTAATTATTTCTTCAAACCTAGGAGATTTAATAGATATTCTTATAAGTCCAAGACAGGTCAACGCCCTTCTTGATGCAAAGTGAAGAGATTTCTTTAAATCCCTTAAAGTGTTTGAGTATGAAATGATAATGACTCTCTTATAGGTGCAACAAAATACAATTTACATTCTTAATTTTAATCAGGGAATGGCTTAAATGCTGTAGCAAATACCAGTATTTCGTAATTCTATACTTACAGTACAGTACAGTAACAGCCTGTGAATGTCCCACTGCTGGGCTAAGGCCTCTTCTCCTCTTTTGAGGAGAAGGTTTGGAGCCTATTCCACCACGCTGCTCCAATGCGGGTTGGTGGAATACACATGTGACGAGATAAATTATAAGCACAAATTAAGCACATGAAATTCATTGGTGCTTGCCCGGGTCTGAACCCACGATCCATCCGGCCACCGGGCCATCTCGGCTTTTCTATACTTATTTTATTATTATATTTCTATATATAATCTATAGTTATTACATTTAAAATATAAAAAAAAACTGTCATAAAAATTCTGCATAAATTTAATTAAAATTTGATAATCTGCAATTCATTTAATGAAAAAATAGAGCGTTATCATCCGTAGTCTTACTGTTATTTGTGGACGCATATGATATTATACTAGTTTCTCCCCGTGGCTTCACTCGAGGGTGATGGGAGGGAAAAACTGTGATGGGAACCCTATGTCATTTTCTGTAACGTACGAAAATTTCATGACAATCGGTTGAGTAGCTAAGACGTGAAAGCGTAACAAACTAACTAACTTTATTAGTTATGATTAGCAGTTAAATTTATCATTATAGTAATTTGCGTAATGCAATTTAACAACATTACTTTATATTATCGTTGAATATAAAACATTTTAAATATGAAATTAAAATATTATAAAGTGTGTTGATAATGAGTAGCCAAGCCAAAATGCCGGAAGCACCGCCTGGACGTTTAAAAAGTAAAAAGCACTTCCAAAAATACACCAGCCTTTCGTTCCTAAGTGGCAGGGGCTAAATGTAGCGATAATTCTTTGTAGTGGACCGACATACGCAAATACATATGATAATGAACTCTATCCTCCTTGTTTTAAGTGTCTCATTTGAATACGTTAGACGTGAACAGAAATTAAAATGTCTTTATATTCTCTTTTTATTTACAAAATTATAAAGTTTCATATATTACTGCTACATAACAACAAACATAATATTGATATATTTTTGTATGTGTGCGTGTGTACATATGTGTGTCTAACATAGGTACATATATATTCATTGCTGTTATTAAATTGAATTTGCGTATTAATTTCTTGTTTTACATGGCTTCTCAGTATTGTGCATTGTTGACAAATAAAGGATTATTCTATTTTATTATAAAAGCCAATATTATCGAATAAAGTTCCATGAAATAGCTAGATCATAACATAGTAATCAAAATATAGTAAAAAGTAAATAGCGAATGCCTCGTTGGTCTAGTGGGTATAAGGCCGCAGACCCGGTGGTCCTGGGTTCAATTCCCAGGTCGAGCCATAAATAGTTATTGGGTTTTTCTGACAGAAAAATTCTCAGTAGCAGCCTGTATGTACACTCCCGTGCCTCGGAAAGCACGTTAAGCTGTTGGTCCTATGTCTGAACTCTTTCCGGTCGTGTCCCATTACCGTCCCATCGGATTATGAGAGCTAAGGAAGAGACAGTGCACCTGTGTTTGCGCACACACTTGTGCACTATAATAGCTCCTAAGCAGTTGGCTAATCTCACTTGAGATTGGCCAAAATCGGTCTGGAGGACATTATTATTATTATAATATTATTATAATATAGTAGTAATAAATAAATAAATCTTCTAGGAATTTTCAGGTTAATCGCCTTGGAAAATAAAAGGTAAATCTCCTAATTAACTAATTAGTCATTAGAGACACAATAAAGCCGAAAATATTCTTCGTAGTTTTGTATTATAAAAAAGAAAATAGCCAACCTACTTCTAGTTAACTAGACAGGTCTATAAGACAAAAGTAGTAAAGTTTAGCCAGCGAAATGTAAAATAGTTTTTCATGTAACCATTCCATTGTGAGAGCCGGACTTATTTCATTTGGCACGATAATATATTGTTACTGAGTATATAGAGGAATGAGAAATACCATTGTCTGTTGTTCTTATTTTTTACTATAACAAAAATGGGATAATACCTACGGAACGAAATGTACTTACCAGATCTTTATTATACGATGTTTGTGTTTGCCGAGAATATATTATGTTATATACTTTTGTTATATTATTATGTGCTTAATGTTGGTGTAGTGACTCATAGAGCCGGGTTCAAATGCCGAGTCGAGTAAATATGAAGTTACTAGGTATTCTGTCATGGAACGAAGTTTTGTCAGGGACCAATTGTCACACTTCTGTGCATTGGAAATCTTATGTGTTGGTTCTACGCCTGATCTCTCTCTGGTCGTGTCGGATTGCTGTTCCATTAGATTATGTGATAAGGAATTGTTGGCTTTAAATGTTTTGTGGCGAAAGCTTGAAGCTTCCAGCACGCTGCTCCAATGCAGGTTGCAGGACACATGCACACGATATCTTCCTGAACCCCGAGCGTGTTTTGAATTGTAAACACAATAAGCGAATGAAAATACAGTAGTTCTTGCTCGGTTTTGAACTCGAAGGCATATGTTAAGATTCGGTTAAGTTTCCCGAAATTTAATTATTTTATAATTATTTATTATAAATATTTCTTCGTACATTTTTGTATTTTATTATAAATCGTTTTACGTAATTATTTTATTGACATTTTAGTTATATTATCACCAAGTAAAACCGCATATTATTCTAATTATTAACAACATAATATCTACACATACGATGTGTATATGTTGAATAGTTTGTTATCCTATGTAGGTTTCCTGGATTAACGCGCTAATTGAATTATTTCCCAAAGAAGCACCGTGCGATTAATCTCATTAATACTATAATCCTATTTTTATTTCAACTCTCATCATGATGTCATTATATTATTATACATATAAATAATTTTATGTCGTGTATAATCTAGTAAACTTACATATAATATGTGTATTAAATAATAAATTCTGTTTCATATATATATATATATATATATATATATATATATATGTATGTATGTATGTATGTATATGTATGTATATATATTAAAATAATTCTTAAATAGAGTATTAACATTTTCGGTATCATGTGTATTTAAAAGGATAGTATAAATCTACATCACTAGCTCACAGATGATGGGTTCAAACCCGGGCAGGCAACTTTTAATTTTCCTGTTCTTAATTCGTATTTGTAATTCATGCATATCGTACTCGGAGGTGAAGGAAAAAATATTTCGAGGAAACCGCGTAACGAGCTACGAACTTCAAAAGGTGATCAATAATTAGTACAGTCGTTCCTGTAATTGCACCGAATAGCATGTTATTTAATCTCATTGATCGTGATTACTATGTATAAGCTATTATTCCTAAATGAAAAACATAAATCCTACTAATATGAGAAGTTCAATAATAAATAACAAACAAAGTCGTTAGCTATAACAAGTTCAAAATGAAACGTTGTAACGATGCTACGAATGGGTTAAACGAGCCGACCAATATGATTTTGTTGCATATTTTATTCGTTCGCACAAAAAAAATTCAACAAACGGAATTTTCAATGGGCAGTAAAATTCAAGCTATTGAGGTCGCGACCAGTTACATCTGCTTTTGTTAAGTTTTATCATTTAATTGAGCAGCCAACCGATGTGAGCATTCTGTTAAATATAAACATAATATTTCGTATAGGATTATCCGGGTAATGTTACATGTGCCAGACGGGTAAAGCAGGAAGTACATTATCGTGTAGCGCTGTGTCATGGTCTGATAGTTCCTGGCGCGCATTAAAACTATATTTGCTTTGTTCATATTGTGTAATTGTTGTTTGTTTAAGCAGTCAGTGTTTAATTGTCGGTAGCTTTACATCTTGTGTGATTCAAAGTCATTTGAAGTAGAGTTATAAAGTGTAGAATTACACACGCTCGAATGATGAAGGAATTACCAAGGATTTGTTACGGAAAAACAACCCACGATTTCCACGTTCTTGTATAAATTCTCAAATATATATGGCGTCCGTTTACTAGATTACCTACTGTTAAAACAACGCTTTGTTTTCATTGTGTTACAGTCTAGCGGTAAGTCCATCAGTATAATTGTAGACGAGAGACAACATCTTCAGTCCGACGTCGGATAACATTACCTGAGGAACTAAATTCTCGAATAATTTAACGTTACTCAAATGTATAGTCGAAATAGAGCTGCTATTTTGATATTATGTAACTTTAAGGTATGTTTGTATCAAATTTTGTTTTTATCAATACACGTATCTAAATCTAGATATAATTTCATGATATGTAAATATGTAACAGCCTGCGTATATCCCACTGCTGGGCAAAGTATTCTTATCCACTTAAGGTAAGGGATTGGAGCCTATTCCACGTAGCTCATCTAATGCGTTTGGATAGTTGGGGTAGAATTTCACCCTACACTTGCTGGTTTCGTAACGATGTTTACCTTCATAAACATAAATTAAGTTCATGAAAGCTCAGTGGTGCCCGAGTTTGAACCGACAATATTCGTTTAACATTCACGCGTTCAATGTTATAAAACATTGTATGTGTAGGATAGTGTTAAGAAATGTGTCATGATCTTCTTTAATTAAATTATGTTACTAAAATGATGATATTTTGTTTCTGTCAAACAATTATGATCATCTGACCGAAATCGAATATTACATGCAATTGCGTAGTCTTATACGGTCTTTTAAATTAACTTTTGAAACGTCAATCGTCTAATTGCTTACAGCCCCTACCGATTAAACGTCTCAGGATCGATCCTGATCCCTTCGGCTATTGTCGTCTCCACTCCTAACAGAAACTGTACGCTTAATTGGACGGGTAAATAAGAATATTATTATTTCCTTTAAAACCTTTTTTTATATTGATCTTATAAAAAAAGGTTTTTGATTCGTATGTTTTCACATCTAAACGGTTAAATATATTAAAATAATATTTGCCATAGACGTTTATAATATTAAAAACAAATTACGTGTCGATGATTTATGACAACAATGAAAAGGTACAAATATATTTTATGGTTATTTTTTTTCTACTATAAATGTATCATTCTTATCACGATAGTCTGAGTGTCGCTGGGGAGAATAGCAGACGTTTTATTTTACGATTCGATTTTCAAATTGACACAATTGGCATTATTTGACAATCGTCGCATCTTTGTTTTGCATCTACGTTTTGAGTTATTAAATAACTGTATAAAACATTAAATATAAATGTGTACATATTTATCTATCTATCTATCTATCTATACATATATAAAAATCTCGTGTCACAGTTTTAGTGTTTATACTCCTCCGAAACGGCTTGACCGATTTTGATGAAATTTTATATGTATATTCTGTAGGTATGCGAATAGGTTTATAACTAATTTTTATACCCCTAAGTGTTAGGGTGGCTCACCCCAAAAATTTTTTTTTCATTTTTTGGACATATTCTTTTATTTTTATTTTTTTATTATGTGGCATTAATAATACATACAACCGTAATTTTCACCCTTCTACCATCAACCCCTATTTTTTAATAGAGATATTAGTAATTCAATCATTTTCAACCTCGGTCGATAACTGGATCAATTAACACTTGATCAGTCATCCCCGTCAGGGGTCTTTTGGTGTCACTTCTCACCATATAAGCAGCACGGAGTAAGGGTCGGAGCGTTCTCTTGTTTCTCTTGCAATAAGCTGTCTCTTACACAGTTCATTTCTTTCACAGTTTTCGGAAAAAAATCTGCCATTGTTATCGTTTGTACATCGATCGCAGTAGTGACCTTTACAATTATCATTTTATTATTTCCGTGTAATTCTCAACTAACCTAAAAATATAATAAAAAATGTGCGATCGGGGGACCCCCGGGAGGAACGAAGTTCTTTGCGATATTTTTTTTAACTTAAAACGTGTTTTAAAATGTAGATTTTTGTATATTTGTCACACTACCGTGCCACGAAAGGCACGTAAAGCCGTTGGTCCTGCTTCTTACATGAACTTTTACCCCGTCGGTTTACCGTCCTATCGGATTATGAGAGTGCACCTGTGTATACGCACACACTTTTGCACTATAATACGTCCTGCGTAGTTGGAAAATCTTTCTTGAGATTGGCCATCGCGGTCGAAATCGGTCAGGAGGAAATTATTCTTCGGAGTGTGCTGCGTGGGGGCCTCAGAGGTATACCCTGGCGACGATAGTCGGTGGAGATCTCTCACTGCCGAGCGTGATTAACGCCATGTTGGAAACGGTCTCCTTCTTCGAGAGTGTCATGTCGCAAAAGGAGGCCGCGGAGAGGCAGCGCGAGGAAAATGCCTCCGCTGATTTGATCCGTCGAAGAAGACCGGGGAGAAGGCGTAGGCGCTATGCGCATCTTAACAGCCACCGGGGCTAAGGGGGTTCCCTGTATCTGGGAACTCCGGGGCGGCACGGTAGCATGTGCAAGCGATCCCGTGGCGCCCCCCGTCCAGACGGAGAGGATACCGCTGGTTTTTTAGTGGGTATTCCGGCACCTTCAGCGCCGGTGAGCCCCACATACCCCTCACTTCATGTGGAGGAATCGCGTAAATGCATTTTCCCAGCGAAAAAAAGGAGGAAATTGTTCCTACTTTTTTATCACACCAAAAAGCGTTGCCTTTCTTAATCAACTCTCCCTTTCACATGTGTATATTTTATGTTATTGTATGTACAAAAATGTAAAGTAAAAATTGAAATTGATAAATTTCGTTTAATATGTTAGGAAAATAGTAATTTATTCAAAATTAAATTTAAAATAGCGTATTATAAGTTAAAAAAGAGTTCAAATTATATTTACATTTGTATAGAATTGAGGTTATCTCATAGGCCGCACACAATCCTTATTGTCAAATCTGAAAATTTGCACACTTACACATACATACACATAAAACTGCTAGAATAGAAAGAATCAGTAAGAAAGAAAGAGAAGAAAGGTCGCTTGCAGGACAATGCTTCTTTGTTACATGACAATTTCTGCCAGGTCACTCTACTTTGCAGTAGTTAAAGAACTTTGTTCCAATGAAAAAATATGTAGAGCATGTTGTACTTTATGATATGCCCTGTACCGAACACACATACACTGTACTGTATGGGCGAATGTTTATATCTTATTGATTAAAAAATGCACGGGATAAAATCCTTATAGTTACTAGCAGCTAGTTTCTTTATAATATTTGAATCATTAATGTTAACTTTAAAATACGAGTGACTAATGGGCAACTTGTCAAAGAAGGTTAATTCATATTTATGTTTTTTTTATGCTAATCGTATTTGACGCAGTGCTAAGAAATATACAAAACACATAATAAGGTCCTCCAGACCAATTTCCGCCACGGCGGCCAATCTCAAGAGATTAGCCAACAGCGCAACAGATATTATAGTGCACAAGTGTGTGCGCAAACACAGATGCACTCTCTTTTCGTTAGCTCTCATAATCCGATGGGACGGCAATCCGACACGACCGGAAAGAGTTTAGGCGCAGGACCAACGGCTTAACGTGCTTTCCGAGGCACGGGAGTGTACACACTTCCAACTTCCAGACTCCGGGCTGCTACTGAGAATTTTCTGACAGAAAAACCCAATAACTATTTATTGGCCCGACCTGGGAATTGAACCCAGGACCACCGAGTCTGCGGCCTTATATCTAGCCACTAGACCAACGAGGCAGTCACATAACACAATATATACATTAAACAATGCTGTGTCTTCTTCTTTCAAATGTCAAATCAATAATGACAGAAAGAGCGAAAGTGTTTAACTAAACAGAAGCTGAGCAATGTTTATAAATAAGGCCGATAAAAAAACACAGTTGTTTTAAATTGTAACGAAGTGTTATTGTTTCCCTTTTAAATATAAATCTAAGTGCATAGAAAGCGTCAATCAAAGTATAAGCAATGGCTGCAAACAAGAAAGCATCTTATGGACCCTTATATTTCTGAACAGATTAATGTCAGCGCTGTCGCTCGTACACAAGGGTGGAATGGGTATGTCGTCTTGATTTATTGTCGGTTCAGTGGTGAAGTTTGTGGGACAATATTGTAATAGATTTTGTTTGTGTATGCCTTTTAGTTTCACAGATTTCAAATATTCGTTTCTATTTGAGTTAAATAACGTAATTCTATCATGAAAACGTGATTGTGACCTATTAAAGCGATTAAATCGTTATTGCAATTTACGTGCATCCAAAATGTTAAGCTATATATTTTTTAATTTAGATTTTTTTTTTTAATGTTTTTGTCGATTCAATGTATTTAATAAACAAAATATAAATGAATTGTCCACATTCCTTAGCCCGTTCGAGACCTTTTATATTCCATTTGTAGACGTACAAAATCGCTTTGTGATTTATATTAAGTTTTACGGTAATATTGATATAGGTATTTAATAAAAATCTATTAAAGTTTTCAAAAGCCTAACTTTATTTGAAATTAATGTATGTTCCTATTGTTATTTTTATCGGGTTCACTCCATGTTTTAATGTAAAAGTGGAAACTTTTGCTTGTGTAAAACCTTTTTTGTTGGCAAATGTTATATTATTGCTGTATGTTTCCCCAATAAATACATACATATATATATATTACATTATCTGTTTCGAATACGATTTAAATATAAGTAAAACCACGATAAAATATAAGTTGCTATTTTTACTTCAAGTGAATGCGGATTATGGGATAGAAATGAATAAATAAAAGCTGTGCCGACACCAAATAAATGGAATTATGACGATGACGCTATTCATTACTTTACAATAAAACATTTACGATGTACAATAAGTCTTGTCGCTATGACAGCGTTCTTAAGATAGCTTTAAGGCTGAGTAGAAAGTACATAAGACAGAAAGTTAGGTTGTATATGTCTAAACATATATTCTTCTTCTTTGTCCAAGCCCTCTTCCCAGTTCAGCTGGGGACAGGTCCCCTTATACGTCTGCACCAGAGAGCTCTCTTCTGGCTTGCCTGTGTACTCAGATTCCCTTGCTGGGCCTCTTGTTTGGCCACTAGGTTGCGGGCGTTCGTCCTCTTCCCCGCGGTCGGTCCAGGATATTTAAGGCTTTCTTGGACGCAGGGTCTATCAACAGACCCGCATCCTCCGTCAGAACAGTGAAAGCGCGCCTCCTCCGAGTGCGCTCGAGGCGTTGTAGCGGCGGGAACACTGGAGGGCTCTTGCGACGTGGCGCGATTGTCTCTGCGAAGAACGTTACGCGCGCAAACACGTCGTCGTCACCTACCGAATTACGCAGGTAATGACCGCTCATGGTTGTTTTGGAGAATACCTGTGTAAGATCGGACGCGAGTCGACGGCGACGTGTCACCACTGTGGCGCAGACCGGGACACCGCTCAGCACACGTTGGAGGTACGTCCCGCGTGGAGTGCGGAGAGGGATATCCTGGTCCGTAAAGTCGGACAAGACCTGTCCCTGCAAGCAATCGTGTCGGCGATGCTCTGCAGGGAATTGGCGTGGAGGGCTGTAGCCTCCTTCTGTGAGATCGTCATGGTGCAGAAGGAGACAGCGGAGCGGGAACGGGAAAGGGCTGATCCTGCTCGGCGGAGACGACATCGGCGTCATCTCGGCCCTCCAACAGCCCCAACGTCCGGGGCTTTAAATATAGGGCGTAACCCTGGGGCCGTAGATGCGTGAGGTGGGGGCCTCGGGTGTCCAATTTCAAACGGCCCTGAAGAGGACGGCAGCCGGAATGGCCTCGCGCTGCCGTACGTACTAGCGAGGAGTGCGGGGGGGCGGGATTACCTTCGCCCCCAGAGGAGAGTTCCGCCGAGCCACGAGCGGAGCACAGCACGGGAGGGGCCGCGGATGCGTTATATTAACACGATCCCGCAGCATCTCCGATCCTTGCCGAGGACGGCCATCGCAGTGGTTTTAGTGGTTAAGAATCCCACATAACCCGGTTCCTGCCCCAAGAGTGTCGGGTACCATTCGGAAGGTTTCGACTGCGTAAAAAAAAAATGGTCGTCCCCAATCTTAACACAAGCTTTACGCTTAATTGGATGCGTAAATAGGAACAATAGTAACTCCTTAAACCGGGCAATTCTAATATTCTTTCAAATATATGTTAAATATGCTCTCATAAGTACTTTTGAATTTGGCTACATTATTAAATGAAATGTAAGTCTACCGGTTCTCATTGTAGATTCTACCGGGAAGAAAATAACTAACGAACGCAAATTCGATATAGTATATAGTATTTTACCAAGTAATAACTCTTGATGACTCTGACTCATGATATTGTTAGTCCTTTGTGTGTCATTTATTTTTATTGTCTAATTTTATATTTACTTGGAATTCGGTAAATTATAAATAAAGCAAAATAGAACTAAGATCTAACTATACATACGCATGTAAATACTGCTGGGTGAACGTTTTCGACATTTTTTCACGAAAACAATGTGATATTTGAGTTTGAACTAGTAGTAGTACTACGGATAATTGACGTGTTTTAGCCACTGCGCCATCGGTGTTTCCCACTTTACAAATAACTTGAGCTAAAGTTGCTATTGGCTTTGTGCCTGTTTATAAAACAAATGCAGTAACTTATCTATCAATTATGGATATATGGCGTTACGAAGTTTTCTGCACAAAGACGCTTTGATATCTACAAGTCTCTATAAAGTTTTGTTGTAGCTGTTAAAGTTTTGTGTTCAGCGCTCGAACTGGATGTCTTGCAGACTACTTCCATACAAATAATTATGTCATAAAAAAATACATGTATTTATTTACATTGTAAAAATGCTGTTTTCTCTATAATTCTCTATAATTATAATATATTGAACTTTCCCATTGTAGACTGCAGTATTAAAATGTATTCATTGTTTACAGTATAAGCTTTATACACCAAAAAAGTCATGATGAGGCATATTCACGCCCTTACATCACCATAATTATGGTAATTTCTTATAATAGTTATATGTTACAGTGGTGGTCATATAATTAGAAACACTTCTTATGAATAAAGAAAGTATAACTTCAATATACAAATGCTCGTAAAAAATATATACATTCAATAATTAATAAACATGCAATAATATATCCACACAAATAAAAACTCATTAAATGCATAAAATATAAAACATATCTTACTTTTAATTACAAAATGAGTTTTACACATGGAGGAGTTTATTTTCTGTTACTGGCCGCTTGGACGCCTAATTAGGAACATTTAAAAAAAACATCCATAGCTCGTTCTTTTTTTGAAATCGGAGAATAACATTTCTATCTTGGATTTTTCTATTATTTTGGCGGCAATTCAAAATTTAATCAAAATTTTATTTTGTTCAAAATGGGCAGAAATAAAAGTTGTGACGCGTCAACAAGGCAAATAATTGTTAATTTACATATAGATCATAAGTGGGCGTACAGAAGAATAGCTGAGCATTTAAATTGTTCTGTTAAGAAAGTTTTTAATGCAATTTATCATTATAAAACACATGGAACTGTTTAAAATGTTCTTAGAAAGGCTCGGCCAAGAAAAACCTCTCCCAGAGAAGATACGATAATCGTTCGTGTTACTAAAAAGACCCAAGTAAAGGCTACAACCAGATTAAAAATGAAGTTTTTTCGCCTGATGACCCGAGAAACATCTCATCAAGACTGATACGCGGAAGATTACTGGAAGCTAAATTGTTTGGAAGAATCTCTCGAAAGGTACCGCTTCTTATCAAGCAACACGGAGAGAAGCGATTATTATTCGCTAAAAATATGTTAATTGGACGGTACGAGAATGGAAAAAAGTGTTATTTTCAGATGAAACAAAAATAAATATGGTAAATTCCGATGGAAAGCGCTATGTTAGAGGTCCTATAAACAATGCTTTTAATTATAAATACACAAGGAGTATAGTCAAGCACGGTGGAGTTGGACCTGTTCGGAAGATTGAAGGTACAATGGAGCAATGGCAATACAAAAATATCTTAGAGCACACAGTGATTCCCTACTCGGACGATCATTTGCCTGTAACCTGGATTTTTCAGGATGACAATGACCCTAAACACACGGCCAATAGCGTTAAATGTTTCCTTAGCGAACAGCGTATATCCGTTTTAGACTGGCCAGCAAATAGTCCGGATTTAAACCCGATAGAAAATCTCTGGTATATTATTGTTAATAAGAAAGTCTCAAACAAACGAAACACCAGTCAAAATGAACTATATGAAGCATTTGTTGAAGCATGGAATTCAATCCCCCTAGTAAAATGTATGAAATTGATTGAATCAATGCCACGTCGTTGCAGTGCTGTTATTGAAAATAAGGGATACGCCACTAAATATTAATTATAGCTATTTGTAGGCTGTGGATAGTAGCTATTTCGTAAATAACAATACTAATTAGTAATACTTAAAAAAATATTGCTTTTTATATTTTTTGTTGTTGTTTTTAATTACCATTATTATATATATTGACCATTATTGACCATTATGTTCATACCTTAAAACTGATTTAAGTGTTCGTCCGTAATGTAATATTGAACTGCACTTGTGTAATGGGATTTATATTGTTTTTCTAATAAATGACATACTGTTGTCCTATTTATTGTTTAATTTCAAAATAAAAACGATTGCGGTGAAGTATCTTACATAATGTCAAGGACCGTTGGTTCTTTAAGAATAAATATATGTATAAAATAACTTCTCTGTAAAAGAAAATGTGTCATAAGTAAAAGAAATAATACACACACGTGTAACTAGAATATTTTTTCCTGGTATCAATAGTATATACGTAATAATTTCTAGAATAACTAGTATTGAAATATTCGTTATTATATCGTTAAAAAAATATCAAGAAATAAACCCTTGTTTTTACCCGTGCAAAAACAAGTCGGGTAGCTTGTAATATATAATAGAAACAAGATATTAAACATATGAATGTCGGGGCTGTCTCTACTGAACTAACACGGACGAGTAATGGGAGGCAGACGCCATTTTGATTTATTACCGGTTCGACGGAAAATTTATTCGACGTTACGGTAATAGGAAAGTTTAGCATTGGACCTCTCGTTATAATTCTGTGAACTTAAATGTTCATTATTCGCGGTAATTCTACTGTATATTTAATTGACTTGTTACGGGTGAGTTAGAATACGAGAAACATAGTAAAACTATTTATGGATGAATAATTATGATCTTTATATTGCTTTTAGAAAATAAAAATGATTAAAAAATTAAGAGCCTGTTAATTATACTCTGATTCGGATTAGTTGTTTTCACACACGTGACAGATTTTCATCCGAGATATGCAGGTTTCAGCAGCACGAGATGAATTATGAACATAAATTGAGCACATGAAAATAGTTGTGCTTATCAGGTTTGAATCGAAGTCTTTGGTTAAAATTCAAGTAATCTAGCTACTAAGCCATCTAGACTCTATGTTAATCTCTCTCATATATTTAAAGTAGCGTAGGGCTAATGGCATCCTATATGTGTAGGTTCATAAAAATATCGAGGTTGAGATAAACTATACACATCAAATCGGTCATCATTTTGAATCTTCAATGTGATCGTTTTTATTCAATTGGGTTACGACATCTCTATGAAGTCATAAATACTTTACAAAGAGCAAACTCTTTACGTCATAAAATGATGCAGATAAAAGATAAAATGACTTCGATGTTATTTCCATGCGATACGTCAAAATTAATTGTTACGTGTGCATTGTTCAAAGGATGTAGGATTTCCTGCCTGAATGTCAACATACATTATTTGGATTGTATTTACTACATAGAGGTATAGATAGACACACAAAAACGAATGAACGACGAGCACGTGTCAATAAATATTATAATTTTTCATATATGTGTTAGTTTCCGCCCATAGTTTTCCTTGTGAGGTCGGGGAAGGAGGTGGTTTTATGTACAGCTGACGTGTATTCAAAATTTCATTGTGATTACATGAGAAGTTAAGACGTGAAAGCGTAACAAACAAACAAATAAACACTATAATTTTAGTAAGGATAATAATCCTTCATATTTATGAAACTGTGTTTCTAAATATAAACGAGAAGGAATTACTGTTAAATGGACCATTCGCTCGTTTCCTTTCTAGTCATTAAAAATAATAAGGAAAAGTAGAAATGCACATACGCTCAACAAATTTACGCACACACGCAACGCACGTATACAGTGCGCATGTTCACACACACACCCAAAAGGCTTAGGCACACAATATATTTTAACTTATATTTATAGGTAAAGTACAAAAGATTTTTGTTTTTTATTGTATATGTTGTTGGACGAGCATATGGGCCACCTGGTGGTAAGTGGTCACCAACGCCCATAGACAATGGCATTGTAAGAAATGTTAACCATCGCTTACATTGCCAATGCGCCACCAATCTAGGGAACTAAGATGTTATGTCCCTTGTGCCTGTAATTACACTGGCTCACTCACCCTTCAAACCGGAACACAACAATACAAAATACTGCTGTTTTGCGGTAGAATATCTGATGAGTGGGTGGTACCTACCCAGACGAGCTTGCACAAAGCTCTACCACCGAGTAAAATCCTAATAAGGAAAAAAAAAAAACTTTATCTGTAACTTAATCACCATATTCCCATGTGTATACACCTGTACCTGTAGAACCTACCTAGCTTGCGTTCTAAGTTGTTAAAGAACTTACATTATAATGCTATTCACTAGGTTATATTTATATCAAAATTCAGTATTGGTTTTGTTTTTCGTTACAGAGATATTTTTGAATGTTAAGTTATACAAATCTCTTTCTGAATATATAACGTTGGCTTCATGCTTGATAAAATAAATAAAATAAAGAATATATGTTTTTATTAGTACGTCATGTCATCTACATACATTTATATAAAATTATTTTATAAGTACCAGCTTTTTTTAATAGCATAGGTAGGCGGACGAGCATGTGGGCCACTTGATGGTAAGTGTTCACCAACGTCCATAGTCATTCGTCAAGTCAAGATGTTATGTCCCTTGTGCCTGTAATTACACTGGCTCACTCACCCTTCACACCGGAACACGACAATATCAAGTACTGCTGTTTTGCGGTAGAATATCCTGATGACTCGGTGGTCCTACCCAGAAGAGCTTGCACAAAGCTCTATCACTCAGTCCATTACAAAATCAGAAGGCTTTTTCGAAAGGTTAACATGTGATCTGTTCGTTTAGCCCACAGGGAGCGTCCTTAACTCGTTGGAAAGCGAAGTCATGGTAAAAACAATAGCGACTAACCCTTTAAAATATTTACGCTAACAAATTATATACAAAGTGAATCTTATTTATCAAGAGTTAAGAAGGATAGCGATATTAATGTTATAGTATGCTAACAAAGCTGTGAATGGTTTAGTATGTATTTTGATATTTGTATTCGAGTTATAAATGCTTCATCTCCTCTTGAGGTTTACATACTGCTCCAATCCGACTTGGGGTTTGAACCTAGGACCTTGGGATCTGCGGCCTTATATCTAGCTAGATCAACGGGGCAGTCAAAAGACTATAAATACATTTCACACTTGCACTGTAAAAAATGCGATTGGAAAAAAGTGTGGGGCGCCTCTTCGTGGACTGTACTATTCAGTTTAAGTATAACAGTAACATAGATAAGAGGTAACGCATTCTTTTAAAGTTTCAGTGGATTCCATCCCACATTGGTCTGACTGGTAACGAGGAGGCGGATCGATTGGCAAACTTAGCTCTTACTATTGGAGATGTTTATCATATAAAACCACACTATACCGAAGTTTTTGCAAAATTCAAATTAATTTGTTTTAAAATTTGGAATGAATACTTTAATGAGAGATCGCTTGATAAGGGGATATGGTATAGGACGATTCAGTCCGAGCCTCCTCGTATACCTTGGTTTGTAAATAGTAACATTAATAGAAGTAAGTTAGTTATAGCATTTAGACTTAGATCTGGACATATGCCACTAGGCAAATTTAAACATCTAATGAGAAAAAGTGACACTCCCAATTGTGAAGTATGTGGTGTATTAGAAGATGTTTCACACTTGTTATTGACATGTGTTCGTAACCTCAGTTTGAGAGAATCACTAAAATATGAACTAAATTTAAATTTTATGAATATTGGTGCTTTCAATTCTTTTCTTAGTAAACCTTCGAGTATTTCGGCTATTAAAATATATGAATTTGTTAATGATTCTCTCAAACTGAATTAGTCTAAGCATATTTGTCTATTTTTAATTTAATGTAGCGTGTAACGATGGGGCCGGCACATAGGTCGCCTATAAAGGCCCCTTAAAAATATAAGAAAAAAAAAAAAGTATAACAGTAATAATATCTTAGGACATTATTCACATAAGGCCATCTGATCGCATCTAAGCAGAGCTATGGAAACCAGACAACTGATTTACTACATAATCTACTACTCTTTTGTAAATACATACTTATATGTATAATTACACCCAGAATTAGGACAAATACATATGTTCATGCACACAAATGTCTGTTCTGGGTGGGAATCGAACCCACACCTAAGCGCGAAAGGAAAGTCTACCAACCGCGCCAACTGGCTCGTCAATTACATATTTACGGCCTTATTCATAAACGTTGCTTAGTTACTGTTTAGCTAAACGCTGATTTGTCTCTTTCTGTCATTATTGATTTGACATACGAAAGAAGAAGACAAAATATTGTTTAACTAATCACCAGTTAAATAAAGTTTATGAATAAGGCGGTAAGTGTTTATCTCCTCGTATAAACATATTATAAGCACGACCTTTCTATGAATAACAAAGCCTTTACAATTGACAACAAATTAAAAAGTGAGGGTTAATAACAAAGTTTTGGTATGTGAACGGTTTCTGAACAAGTTCTTCAAATTTTAGTTTGTTCAACGAATATTTAAATTTTCTGAATATTTTAATAATTAGCATTTAGTGAAAGGTTGAGGTTTAACCTTTAAGAATTACGGTTTTCGTAATATTAAATTATATTACAGATAAGATGAGTTATTAAGAAGATGAGTGATTAAGGAGATAGTTTGAAGGTGATGTTGAAAGATATATTGATATAAAGATAGATTTACTCGGTGGTAGAGCTTTGTGCAAGCTCGTCTGGGTAGGTACCACCCACTCATCAGATATTCTACCGCAAAACAGCAGTACTTGGTAATGTTGTGTTCCGGTTTGAAGGGTGAGTGAGCCAGTGTAATTACAGGCTCAAGGGACATAACATCTTAGTTCCCAAGGTTGGTGGCGCATTGGCAATGTAAGCGATCGTTAACATTTCTTACACTGCCAATGTCTATGGGCGTTGGTGACCACTTACCATCAGGTGGCCCATATGCTCGTCCGCCAACATATGCTATAAAAAAAAAAAAAGATATATAAAGAATTAGAAGTTCAAGCCAAGTAGTAGATTGGCATCGGGAGTTCAAATCTGGAACAAACTTCAAACCAGCCCAGCTGTGGGACATACAGGCTTAAAGCTTTTAAGGTATAAAACACACGAAAATTTACTCTGAACTGAAAATATCTGGAATATTATGAGAGCTCTCGGGATAATAACTGCAAAGTGCATTTTAAGTTATAAGTTTGAAATTGTTTCAAAAGTGACGTAGAGACTTAATTCTGACGCAATAAAGTGGCGCTATAATTGAAATAAGTATTTTTATACAGGAATAGTTATTTTAATAGACAAAATCAATACATCGAATTCCAAAAACGATTGTAACCGCTAAGCTCATGTCTTCGGTAGATCCTCATTGCGTTACAGTTGTGCATTACAGCGTGTACTATTTTTTTTATCTTTATTTATCCCGAGTAAGAAAACGTCCGAGGCACAACCCCAAAGAGTCAGGGCGGAAAATCGCTTAGAGCTAAAGGTTGCCTTTGAGTAATCCAGGGTCGAACTCGCCGCGTTATTACACGGGCAAAAAAAGCAATTTAGATCTTAGTATAATACGTCGAGATACGGCAAAGTAATACACGAACAATTACACAGATAACCTTTGGCTGATTAATTGAAGAAATGTTATTGTGTTGTGAAACGGTACAGTAATTTAAAGCACTCGTAAACAAGGGTGCGATAACAAATGCTATCGAGAGCTGCGGTCGGGATGCCGGCAAACTATAAAGGAACAAAAATAAAATATTTTAGCATTTCATCTGCTCGATATCGATGGGATTTCATATGTTTTGTTTCGCGTAATTGTTGCAACTATCAATTGCACGAATTGCTGTTATGGACATAGTGATTTAATACACGAAATATCGCGAAAGATATGTTTTTACACCATTAAAAATTTCAATTTTTCGCAATTGAATTCGGCTTATTTCGGTTTTATAGATATTAAATATTCTGTGACGTCGTTTTTGTTTTCATATATATAAAGCCTTTGACATGGATAGTGATATTGGTAGGTTTGAAACATGGTAACGTTTTTTATTATATTCAGCAAGACTCGTTACATGTCACACCGTTGCCTATTGGGTTTAAAGTGTATTGCATACCGCTTCAATACGGGTTAGCGGATACATCAAAATTACATCGACACGTGCAGGTTTCCTCACGCCGGTAGTCCTTTATCGCCGAACGCTTGATAAATTTTAAATACAAATAAGCAACTGGACAGCGTTGTGTTCTGACTATCTATGATATAAACACTAATGTTATATTCGGAATTAGGTAAAAAGTAATAATCCGATTAACATGGAGTGTTTTGTTTTTTTGAAGATGGATAAAAACTTATTAAAGGTTCATATTGTAAAACCTTGATTTAGACTCAATTTAATTCTCTAACATGACAATTCAAACTATTACAATGAAAATAATATTTTGCTTATGTCAATTTAAGCTGACATGTCGAATGACAATTTTGTGTCATTGAACAACATTTTGTGACATTGACATTGAGAATTTACGAAGGTCAATGTCATGACACTCTGTCAGCTGTAATTGTTGACAATTGACCGGATAATTTCTACCTTGCTTACTCTGTTCTCGCTATTCTCTAAATTATTCATAATTAACAAAGTTATTGGGTATTTAAGTCAAAAAATTCTCAGTAAAAGCCGTAAATTGAACGTGTTTATATGGCCGTGCCTCGGAAAGCATCAAAGGTGTTGGTCCTGCGTAACCGGAGAGCAGAATAACACCTTGCTTATTCTCCATCGAGAATAGCCGCCGATGAGAACTGGTTAGGACATTATGATGAGTTGCGGCACCATTGTAACTATGACACTTATAACAATAATATCATGTAGCATTAATGAGTTCATCGATGATATCATATCTTAGGAATTGAATGATCACCTTCTATTTATATCTTTATTTCATAAAAAAAATTGTTAAGAATAAAATTCAACAAAAAAAAAACCGCCGAGTTTTTCTCCGGTTCTTCTCAGGTCTGGGTATTTTCCTTCTCTGAACCGTAAGTCATATTTCGATGAACCGCTGGTATGTTTTATGGTTTCATATTGAATTATTTTTAAATAATTATTAAAAGCGGTTTGATTAAAATAAAATATTATTTGAGGATTAAATCCGACATACAATTTGATATAACCACTGTTATGAATAGACAACTAATAATAATATCAAAACACTCGCTACAATTTAGCACAGATTAAATTTGCATAATTTCCATTAATCGACGTATATATTTTGATTATACAGGTTGTAACAAAAACCCTGTCCGACCCGTGAAGTGGTTATTAGGTATCGTGTGTCGGTTCTATGTATTTATGTAATATTTTGTAAAATATAGTAACATACTAGATGGTACACTCTGACTTCGCTCGTGATATCATTTTTAGTATATTTTAATTTTAATAAAAGCGATCCGATCAGCCGTTCGAACGAAAATCAACTGACTTCGCCTTCGTCGCTCGATTTGATCGGACGTCTTCCTTATAACTTTAAAAGAAAACTTAAATGCTAATATTATTTATTTGTAAAATGATGAATCTGTATATGTAACATGATACGTACATTTTATTATATATAATTTAATGTATATATTTGAGAAAAAGAGTACAAGCTGGTTATCTTGCCAGCACCTACACTTCGACCCGGCCTTAAAAATTTGAATTTTATTTATATTTAAATAAGGTTTATTTTAATCCATACCAAGTTTTATGTATTAAATCCATTGTCATACAACGTTTGTAAACAGTTTTTCGATATCGCGATAGAATTCCGAATTTTGTTCTCATGAGGCGTCCCTTGCTTGTGATATAAAATTATAATCCGTAGGAGTCAAGGGTTAGTCACGTAATGACGTGTCAGTTTTTCGCTGGCTAAGATTGAAGGTAACTTAAGGAAAATTGGATAGCTATAGAGATAGCACGGGTATACGAGTGTTCCAAGAATTTGTTGAGACAAAAATATATTGAGATTCCCTTTTTCATATTTTTATACGTGACGGTATATTGTTAAATTTAACAACGTTTTGCTCAACACACATTTTTTTAAATTAGTTCTACAACTTAAACTACCAGCCATATATAAAATAGGTACACGGATGGGCAAAATTACATTACAATTAAACTTATCGACCACCTTGGTGGATGATAAGTGGTCACCACCATTTACCACTGCCACGTTAAACATTGGTGCTGTAAGAAATACATACAATGGCGCCAATACGCCACCAACCCTGGACACTAAGATGTCATGTACATTGTGATTGTACTTATACTGGCTCACTCACCCTTCAAACCGGAACGCGGAATATATGATGAGTAGGTGATACCTACCCAGACGGACTTGCACAAAGCCTCACCATCGAACAGAAAATCCTTTAGTTTAAGGTCAAAACACATAATTTTTTTATCAAAATCAATCCAGTCGTTTAGGAGTTTAGTGGCATACGAACGTACATAAGAATTATATATAAAGAAGATAATATTTCTAGTGAATTAGTTTCACCAACACTTATCGATTACTAAGGCGTAAACAACTATTGAATTCTATATGTTACAAATGTTTGAAAGGAGACGCGTGTTCTTAAGAAACGGCTGGGATTCAATAAGGTCGTGCGAGTGAATATTAAGTTTGTATTATCTTGAAGTAAGCAGTTGTACGAACGTGGCGACGATGGAACCAACTTTTTTCATTTGAACAACAAAACACGATACAAATGTATGTATGACTCTGAATAAGTTTAACAGTAACATGATAAATATATCAAACTTATAATTAATTGAATTTACTCTTTGAATGCTTTCGAATTTTTTAATATCTACATTTCATATCGGTGTGCGTTGTGTGTGGTTTTTTATTTATTCGATAGCGTTGACGATAACTGCGATTTGTGTGGAATTCCGATTATTGTCACTAGAGGCGCTGTTTTCATGCCATAAGTAAAAAAACGCACTAGAAAAACTGAAACCTAACTATTACTATATAAATATTATTAAAATATCTTTATAAATAATATGTAAAAAAAGTAAAATAAAGTAACAGCCACAATTCGTCCCACTGTTGGGCTTCCGTCTTTTTTCAGATAAAGGTTTGCTGGATTGCAACTTTTTATTTGTTTTGTCTTCATATTGTCGTGTGTCAATTCTAATAATAATTATTTATAGTTTTAATATTTTGAAAATTCAAAGTAATAATTATTTCCAGACGAAAGTAGCGCGCTGTATAATTTCTTTAATAAAATTACAAAAAAGTTTTTATTCAATATGAAATGCGAGTCTCACCTTGCACTGGAGGACGTTGAGACACAAACGGCTTAGCGACGTCACTTTTTCTTGAAACTCGAATAATTCGCCCGAAGACTTTGATGGATGATCCAAATGAATTTAATTCGTTTTTGCTCTCTCATACTTTGTTACCTTACACCACTCATTGAACGTGAATTATATTTTATTATTAAAATCATTATATCATCATATTAAGGGTAGCTTAATACGGTAGCTCATTTCTGACCCAGCTTCACATGTTATTTTTGTGTTCCGTAATCAATGAACTATTGTTTTTTATTCATAATCGTTTGTTTCGTTCGAAATTAGCTCTGTCGGTCGGTCTGTCTGTTATACATTCAACGCAACCTGCAACCGAACCTGTTTTGATAAAATTAGCTATTAAGCAAGCTCGAACTACAAGGACGGACAAGGCTACTTTTTTACCTTATAGGGCGGGTATCCTCTTCCTCTAAAACGTGGGCGAAGGCGCGTGTGAATACTAGTTGAAATTACTTTATTGAAGAAATTTTGGTATAAATGCAAATTGATTACATCATAGTCAGACTATAAAGTGTGGGTTTTTGTTTATATGTAACTCTTACATATCTTTTATCGTGGTTTTTTTATATTTGTGTCATTTAGTACATCTAGCTTCGAAGATAATTAGTTTATAAAATACTACTAAGCTGTATGAAAATGGCATTTCATATACGTCATCAAGGATCAACGAACGAAAAATAACGCAGAAATTTTGAATTTAAATCGATTAAGAAGGATTTTTGAGATCTTATTTTAAAGATACAATAATTCATGGTATTCAAATTAAAATGCAACAGTCTTTAAAGAGCTCTTCAGCTGGACAAAGACTTTCGAGAAGAGGGAACTCTTCAGAAGCTTTGGAAGATTTACATGAGGCAGTATTCCATCCGAAACATCACGAACCCCACGCGATGCTCCTTTACCATTGAGATGACAAACTTGAAAATCTTTACGAAGTTATACTTCTCAAAGCGCGTTGAGAGTAAAGTTTTACGGTGAAACGTAAATGACGTCAATAACACTACGAAGTTAGCACTAAAGGTGAACTAAATATGTACTCATATAAATGTTCACTCTGCAAAGACTGATAGTAGGTATATGTATGGAAGAAAATCGAAAGCAAATTAAATAATGGTTTATTGTATATATCTTAAAATGTTTTCTTGAAGGTATATAATAATTTTATTTTATATAAACACATTTGTTGCGATGCAAACCTAAGCGTAACTTGAATACCTAGTAACGCCATCTATTATTATTATTAAAAAACAAAATTTTACGACTTATAAAATGCCATTATTTCGGAACTGACAATCGTTAACTGTTTGTTTATCGCTAATAAAAAAATAGTATTATTTATCGGCTTTAATAATTGTAATTTAGAGCGTGATTTGTTTAGCGATAATTTGTCTTCTTCTTTCGAATGTCGTAACAACAATGACAGAAAGAGAGAAACGAGTATTTAACTAAACATCTACTGAAAATATTAATAAGTAAGGCTGTATATCTTGATGTGTAAATTTATTTCTATCGAAACTTCAGAAAGTTTGAAGTTAGTTTAATAATATTTAACGAAAGAACATGAAATTAGTTTTTTTGGGTTACACAATAACTTTGTTTCGTGTAATTGGCATGGCTAGGAAGGTTGGTAGGGCCATCTGCGTAGCCCAACACAACACGCACTTGACCGAATTTTAGTTTAACCAAATTATAAGTTTCATGTAATAATTTCGGCGACCATACGTCTTGTAGATTAATTATGTAAGCTGCCTCGTTGATTTCGTAGTTCGTTTGTAACTCTGTAGATTGTCAGATCACAGGTTCGTATCTCGTCATCTCATCATTGTAGTGTAGTTAAGGAACTCTCAGTAGTTGGACGGAGTTATGTTGCTCGTGAAATGGGTGTTACTGTTGCTGCCTGTTCTGTCTATTTGTGTCGGGTAGTCTCTTTGACTATGAGAGCGAGGATATCGAGAGTAACTCTGCGCTATATAAGATCTAGGCGGTTGGCTTGTCTCTGTTAAAATATACTCTGTGGCATATATCGTTAAAAAGTACATAATATTACATGATATCACTGTTATAAGTTTAAGAAAATAATTTTATAAAAATAAACACTCCAAAAACATTTCACAAATTCTCACATAGTTTTGTTAAAATAAATATAAATAGAGTAATAACATTTTGTTTATTTTAAAACTTCAATTTACATGTTAAACAAATTATATGAAATCTTTATACTAAAAATATTCAACATCGATATTGACTTTGTGATATAAAAGAGCGAACAATATGTAAATTTAATTATTTATATTTAGTTTTAAAGTATCAAATTAATACTACGAGGTGATAAGTTAACAAGAGCTATTAATTTTCGTTGATGATTCGAAAACGTTTTTGGGCATCACGACACGGTTGATTGATTGACCTGGGTATTTTGCGATTGCGTTGTTCTGGTGTTTAAAACACAATCAATAACGGTGCAGCGGCAGCGCGATATGACGCAACGCATTAATAGGAAGGCTTATAATAACATCAGTTGATACGAATTTATTATAAAAATAGCTTTCGAAAATATAACGAATTTTCGATTCAATTTAATAAAACTAATTCAATTGGTGGCAGGGCTTTGTGTACGCCCATTGCATAGGTACCGTCCACTCTTCGGATATTCTACCACTGAACAGCATAGTTAATATTGTTGTGTTTCGGTTTGAAAGGTGAGTGAGCCAGTGTATAGGCACTAGGCACATAACGTCTTAGTTCCCAAGGTTGATGGTATATTTATGTATAAGGTTATTTAATATTTCTTAGAGTCAATTTCTAATACAGTGATCACTTAACATCATGTGGTACGTTTGATAGAACTTAACTATTAAAAAAGAACAAAGTTTGCGGGTTACTTTTATTTCTGCTCCAAGTTCCAAGGTTTACTACGAATAATATTGGGAGTCATATAAAACTTCCTATATGAGTATAAATTCTAATTTACTAGAAAACTGGACCATTTTTAACTTTGGACATAAATCCGAAATGAGTTTTTGAACTCGGACTGCGCAAGTCAGGTTTTGGCCCAATACATAAAATCGTAGTCCACTTATGTGTTATGCTAACATTCTAGAATAGTTGGGATTTTTTATGAATTTATGGCGCTTGAATTGAAAAAATAAGTATATCGTACTCGTACATAATGTCAATATACGAATAGGATTCTAGTTTTAATAATATTACTTTTATAATAATCTTTGGTTTTTATTACATGAACAAACACCAATGTTTAAAAGAAGAACAGATTTTAGGACTAATAACACAAACAGTCACATAAAAACAAACAACCGCGACATATAATTTTTATGTAATATAAAACAAATTAATATTCATAATTACAACTAATTTTAAAACCGTAAAGTGATGAATAAAAAGGTGCTAAAAAATATTTATTTCCAAGTTAAAAGTAGCTTGAATATTTTCCATCGGCTGAGCTTCTTTTAATTAAGACGAGCTGCTATTTTTTTACAACCATTACCTAGGTTTTCCTAGTCTATGCAAGAGCACCCTTTTGGTCCGAATTATAATTACCATCCAGTTTCCGTGAGTATTCAGACTCCTTTGTTTGTTTATTGTGTTAAATATTAATAATGTAAATTCAAAAACTGTAGATTTATAATTTGTACACGGTCGCAAACGGTCACGAAATATCAGTAAGTAAGCGATATTGAGTATTCATATTATCACGTTTGACGAGCCGGTTGGCGTGTTTGGTAAGATGCTTTCATTTCACGCCTCAGGTCGTGGCTTTGATTCCCACCCAGGACAGACATTTGTGTGCATGGACATGTCTGTTTGTCCTGAGTCTGGTGTATGTGTTTACAAAAGAAAAATAGTATATGTTAGTATATAAGTTGACTGGTTTCCATAGTACAAGCTCTGTTTAGTTTGGGATCAGATGGCCTTGTGTGAATAATGTCCCAGGATATTATTATATGATTACTATAATTATAATATTTAAAGGCAGTGGCGTAGCGGGAGGGAGGTTGCGGTCCGCACCGGGCAGCACTTTGCCGGGGGAGGCATTTAACAGGTGGCGTTTGAGAAAAAAAAAATTAAAAATAGTAAAAAAAAAATTAAGTTGAAAAAAAAAGAAGTTAATTTCACTTTTCAACTTAGTGCTATTCAATAAAAGTACCCTTTTTACCATGCCAAAAATAAGAGTGCCGCAAATTTAGAATCCGCACCGGTGCTACCCCATTATTTAAAGGTTACACGAATCGTGATAGCGTATCACAGTGTCGATTTTCTTTACACGATTTAAGATACGAAGTAAGTTCTTACAGAAGTCAACTGCCAGTTTCTTTCACAACAAAAGTTCTGAGGTTACTTTTGATAATGATATACAATGTATGTTTACTTTGTTTGACTGCCTTGTTGGTCTAGTGGCTAGATATAAGGCCGCAGACCCGGTGGTCCTGGGTTCAATTCCCAGGTCGGGCCAATAAATAGTTATTTGGTTTTTTGTAAATAGACTATTTAAACCATTATATGACTAAACGAAACGAAGATATACATTTTAATTTTATAAATTTTTATAACGGTGGCTTTCCACGGTGTATAATATTACGGACGGACGCAGACCACCTCGCACCGCTGCACCATGGTTAAGGTAACAGAAGACCTGTGAAATCTGCGTCGAATTTCTCATTTTTGAATGAAAAAAGGGCTTAGAATCTCAAAACCAACACGGGGCGTGGCTGTCCGGGGTTGTCGGCCGTGCGTGACCTTAGCTTGCCGAAAAAAAAAATTCGTTTAACTTTATTTATTATACTGAGAAAACTAAAGATGAAATTTTAAAATGAATTCTTTAATATGATAGGGAGATGAATTATGCGCATAATTTAGTTTCTAGTGCATTAAATTTCTTGTAGGATGTTTTTATAAGCAAAGTTATTTCCGAGGTAAGTTGATTGATTAACGCGGCAGATGAGATGTCTGGCGGGATATCGTTTGAAATACAATCAATATCCTGATGATCGCAATTTTAGTAATACTAATATTGATGGATTTTTAATACTTTTAAATTTAATAAGTAGTTCGAGATGGCCCAGTGGTAAGAACGCGTGAATCTTAACCGATGATCGAAGATTCAAACCCGGACCAGCACCACTGAATTTCATGTGCTTAATTTGTGATTATAATTCATCTCGTGCAAGACGGTGAAGGAAAACATCGTGAGGAAACCTGCATGCGTCAAATTTCACTGAAATTCTGTCACATGTGTATTCCACCAATCCGCCTTGAACCAGTGTGGTATGTGAATAGGTACTAAACCTTCTCGAGTTAAGCACATTTTAGATTAAGACGTATTTATTTTATCCACTGGAGCATTTCAGGCCTTAGTATTTTTTTAATTAATATATTTTATGAACTTTCGAAAATTCTTTTGAGACCAAATAGATTTGAAGCGTAATACCGTGATTAGAGTTAAGATTATAAAACTTATGAGCCATTAGATTTTTTACAGGACTAAAGTCTGTCATATAAGCTGAGTTGACTAACTAATCAAGAAGAAAATCATCAATATATATTTGCCATACTTAATCAGTTAAATGATACGAATTTATATACTAACTAACTGTGCCCGCGTGTAATTAATAAAAATAGAATAAATTATTTTATTACTATAATAACACACACGCACACATACACTCTCTCACACACACATACAGCTACTGGTAAAGAATTATGTAATTAACGATTTGAAATTAATTTTCATAAGATACCGTATGGTTTAACCATCTTATATATATTTTTTTTTTTTTTATTGTATAGATTGGCGGACGAGCATATGGGCCACCTGATGGTAAGTGGTCACCAACGCCCATAGACAATGGCGTTGTAAGAAATGTTAACCATCACTTACATTGCCAATGCGCCACCAACCTTGGAAACTAAGATGTTATGTCCCTTGTGCCTGTAATTACACTGGCTCACTCACCCTTCAAACCGGAACACAACAATACAAAGTACTGCTGTTTTGCGGTAGAATATCTTATGAGTGGGTGGTACCTACCCAGACGAGCTTGCACAAAGCTCTACCACCGAGCCTATGACCTAACATATGCGCCATCACATGTTCTTTGTGTGTACCTATTTTCATCAAGATTGGTCAAGCCGTTCTTGAGTTATAAGAAGATATACAGATAGACAGACAAAAATGAAAAAAATAGTATAATGTGAATCACTGCATCATAAAACAATTATTTATCACAAAATTAGGTGAAAAAAAAACGAACAGACATAACCAATAGATTTATATAGTAGTATAGATATTATTAATGTAAAGTCTAAATTAAGCCCATTAAATATTGTATAATATGCTCATATCCACTACATCTACAAACATCGACTAATTGAAAGGACTTATTAGTGCCCATGGCCCTATAATGGTAACAGTAAATTAGCATATAAATTAAATGCCCAGCGATTTTCCTTTTTACGATATTAAGATTCTGATAACGATCAGATTTCGGTACGTAATAACCAGTCTTGAGTCGAAATCTCAAACGAAATTGCACCCTATCCCCTCGTAATAACATGCAAGGTACGTATCAATTGGGAACGGAAAAAAGTAAAACTATTGGAATCTAAGTGGTTGTTGACATGCAACACTGTTGTTTAGTATTTCAATATTTTGAAGGAGTATTGAGACTTATTTATTTATCTAAATATATTCAAAATGTTGTTTTAAAATAAGTCTTAAGAAGCGACTAAACAATTTTTCGTTAAGCAAATCTCTAAAATCGAGAATTTATCGTTCTACCACTTACATAAACCAATCCATCGATAAAAGTAAAGAGTACTGTGGCATCCCTAATTAAAGGAGATAATGGCTAGCACATGATGATATATGTAGATGATGTTGATGATGATAAGGACAATAATGGCGTTTTTTTTTATTCTGGAATCATACAACTGGTATGATACCAGAATTTAAAAAAATTTGTATCGAATGCAATAATGATAATGTGTAATATCTGTAACATTTGTTAGAAATATTAAACTTTTGGACACGAAGACTTTTCAATTTATGAATCAATTATACATATATACTCGTAGAATATATTTTTCGTTCGAAGAATTAAAAGGTTTGACAAAGGATTATCATAAAAATATATCCATATATCTAAAGCTTATACAGACAAAGTCGTTGCTCGTTATATATGTACAGTTATGCAATGCTTAAGCCAACATCTTTATTACACATTCAATTTTATGAGCAAGTGAGCTATCTGATCTCTCGGTAACCTATATTTTACATCGTTAGGAGTGGTCTAGAAATTTTATACTTCGGTTCAATTCTTGCGTCGCAGCTTTCAGTTATTCTAATTTAGTCTATATATCACTTTCAGTAAAATGCCTTTCAGGAAAATAATAAGTAGGGACTTTTTTATCAACTTTTCAATTTGAGTTGGATAAATTGTTTCAAAGCAGAATTTTCAAAGTCAACACTATTTAAAAGTTCGTTCACAGATAAAACTGGTATCGTTTTAGCGGCCAATCTCTAGTTTTATAACTCACGCTTTTACACAAATATATAACAAGCACAATTGTTTATGTTATATGAGTGAGATAACACTGTGGTTTTAATACTTGAATCCTAACCGAGGCAATCTGTTGCAAATCCGGGCGAGTATCAGCGTTGAATAAGTTCAAACTTTTTTCCTTAAGAGGGGAGAGTTCTGGTGTGACATCTACGAGGTGTACCAAAGTTGTATCAATTAACAAAGCAAATAAACAAATAAAAATATTCTCACAATCCGCGTCTGTGCGAAACAAACATATTTATCTCGAAAACATCTATGGCAGCGAACAATAAAGTCTAATTGAATAGTCCAGAATGAAATGAAACAATACGAAGTCAGGTCAAGTCACAAGTATTTAAATATGACAACTAAATTATATATTTATTGTACTTAATTAACACTAAATAACATTCGATAAGACATCTAAGCTGACGTTTCATTTCGTTATTCGCTTGGGAATGTAGATGGGGGATGATCTTATCTGATTCTTATTGGTTGAAAATTATAGTTTTATTGTTCTCGATGTAATTTCGTCCAAACCTCTATCGTTATAATTGCCTTTCTGTATTGTTGTATTACTGTAAGTTGTTTTATATATTGTATGTTAAAAAACTTATTGGATTTTCTTGCTTAAAATTTTTATCTTGCTAAATTCAAAGACTTAAAAATTAAAAATTTTGGTAAGCTTTTATTTATGTTTGAATTTAAAAGCACTTTTAAAATTTTCTTTTCAATACTAATCTTGACTTTCTTAAATAAGAAAAAACAATCTAAAATCGTTCTACTTTTGTTGATTCAACAGAAAAAATATATTGGTAAACATTTTCGACGAAGCGTAAGATGTTTGTAACGTAAAGTATTTTTGGTCCATCCATAGATTTTTTACTACAACTTATTTACTAAATTTTAATTTTATTATTGTTAAATGGTTCATTAATTTGTTTCATGCTAGTGTTATCGTTAGGTGTGTTAATTGCACCTGATGAACTAATTGGTTTATGTTCACATCTAAACTCAACAAGAAGCTTAACTAAAATTAATTTAAAATAATGAATTAATTACGATATATATTAAATATCTTTGCTAAATACTAAGTCCTGTATGGAATGTTGTATCTTCATTGTAAACGAAAGAATTTCAGAACAAATATATATTTTATACAGGCGAAATGTTTACTCCTTTTGGATGATTTTTTTTTTATAAAATAGTTGGTGGACGGGCAATCTGGCCACGTACATACAACCATAGACATTGGCGCTGTAATAAAACCGTTCCTTACATCGGCAATACTTTACCAACCTTGGGAATTAAGATGTCCTTTGTGCCTGTGGTTACATTGGCTCTACAATTTGGAATCCAGCAATAGCAAGTATTACTGTTTAGCTGTAAAATGTCTGATGATAACGTACCGTCAACCGAGAACACCCAATGTTAAGTACGTGCGTGTGCATGTCATATAAGTAAGTCATAATACATACAAATTTATAAATATTTAGAATTTTGTTCTTTCTCGTTGTTGTTTTGTCTACTATTAATTTCTTTAACGGTAGAATATTATTCTAGAATCTTCTAAGCGTCATTACGTATGTACTTGAAATTAAATTCTTTATGTTTAAATAATGTAGGTTACTCACTTTAATAGATTGGTTAAAATAAATATTGAAATGTGGTCAACGAGGTTACTATGTATTTCTTATATTGCCAAGCTTTCAGACCGTAAGTTTTATGAAAGCTATTACAATAAGTGTTGGCCGGGCTTTTGTTGTCGTGTGCTGCATTATTAATTAGCCGCCGGCGTAGCTAAATGGGGAACGGCTTTAAATATGAGCTTGCAAACTGACCCAAATGTATCTGAATTGTAAATATAACGACTATATTAATTAACTAACTTCTGAGATAGCTTAATGCTTAGTTTCGATACAGACTAAATTAATCTGTTTTTAAAGGATATGAACACGTAAGCATTTTTATGTGTATAGTATAGTTGGCAATGTAAAATGTATGTTATGCCAACTCAATGTCTTACTAGCAACGTTACTAAAATAAAATACTTAAGAGGCTTGGTGCTGGTTCATTTGGATGGCTTTGTGGCGAGTGCACAATGCGTCTAAACGCAGCACAAACATCACCTGATCAACGCCGTCATTGATCAGGTGATGTTGCAGAGGTCTGATGTATGTCGTCACACATATGGATACACCCCTTCGGCAATATGGTCGCATGCGCATCTATTGTCCCTGCGGCGACGTCACACGCTTGACCACACCCCCAGCAAGATGGCCGCGTGCATCGCTTTTGTTTTCGCCCAGGAGGAGGTCCCAAAAGTGGAAAGCACGCGTGGTGGTCATCGTGAGAGGGGAATATCTATATAAGCTCCTGTTATTGTTGTTAAATTAATTATTTCAATTATTTTTACTGTACGCTCTAATGTAAACATTGTTTACTTGTTACAATAAATAATTCTTAAAGTCTGCCGGAGTTTTTAATTTGTGGTTAAACTACCACACTCTTCAGCTTCAACCAACACATCAGGTGTTCTAGTCTTAATGAATACTTTATATTGGTGAGTTTCAGTTTGAAGGGCGAGTAAGACATTGTATTAACGGGCGCGATTAACATAGAATCTTAGCCAAATCGATTCCAGATTGGACTTGACATACAAATACATTTTCATATTGTACGGCATAGGATCAAACTTTGATGTCTTTAAAAAGTTTCAGTATGTCTTTAAAATGCTGGGACTCACTTACAATTTCGAGGTCTAGATAAAAGAAAGTAACGCTGCGGTTTCATTACTTTAATCTGTGTTCGTAAGTCATCTTGTAGCGTGAAGCTGTCTCACTCTTAAGGAGGCCTCCGCCCATCAGTGGGTCATATACTGCCGCTATTTATTTTAACCTTGTTGTAATATGTCTTGAATATCACCTCGTTATATGATAATATAAAGATAATTGGGTTTCTTACAGCGCTTCTACTGTAGGAACATTTTTAAACTTATTTCGCATTTCATCCAAACTCAAACGACTAAGGTTACTTTCAAGTGTTTTGATATTTATTTGTTTCATTCTAAATAGTCGAGGAGACAGAATGAATATGGTGTGTTTCTTAATTAAAAGTTTTGCAAGAGTAAGCAAGTACGTGAATGAGCTCCTCAAAATTTTAAATTTTATTCACAATAATCTCGCGCTTTCGGAAAGTTCGTGTTTGTTTCGAGAGAAAATCTAAAACATTTGTAAGGTAATATTGTGGAGGAAGTTGTAAGTTTGCCTTCGATTCTATATTCTTGGAGCGAGATCACAGCAATAGGTAGAAAATACAAAACAATTATTACTGAACGCATAAATGAAAAAAAAAACGAGTTTTTCTAATATATTTTTTGTTGATTAACCGACTGCCCTCGTGTTTCGATAAGCGAAGCTTTTGTAATTTTATCAAAAACAAAATTCGAGTTCAGTTTATTTATTTTTTAATTTCGTTCACTCTATAAATTATCTATATAAATATAATATGAAAGTCGACTATAAACACAATACATACTGATTTGGTATTGCCTCGATTACATTATTATTAATATATATATATTTTTTTGTAAACGATATATTTATCAAGAAGAAAAAAAAAATCAAATCGATTCGAGTTTTTGTCGCCGGTTCTTCTCAGGCCTAGGTGTTTTTTTTTTCCGAACCGGTGGTAGTTTCTAGTTTGACAATCAATAAGAAAGTGTAATAATACCTCAATATTGAATAAAGTATTTTGAATTTGAATTATATATACATACGTATGTATAAGTTAATTAATCTCTTATGAGCATCTTCAATTAGGTTCTCTATGAATTCTGAGCATAATTTAGTAAATTTCGCTTAAATATTGAGTTAAGCTAGATCGCCTAGCGTTCAACTATACAGTATATCTAGATGTCGGTGCTAATAAGCGTCTTAGCAGCTCAAAGGATCACACTTAAAGGTGATGCCGGCGGAATGAGATGAGGAACGGTCGGCGCCGTTTACGACGGATTTTGCTCGAGGTAATGAGGCGAACGCTTCCAATTATGAAGGATATCCCTCATTATACATACGCTTTGCTGAGATTGTATCAATGCGTTCCAAAGTAAAAGTGCTTTCCACTAATAATGGGATGTGAAATGAATTGATATTGTTACCATAGGTCTATTACATATATGTATGATGTAGAAGTTTAGAATGTAAATGACGCCTACTAATATAAACATTATTGAGTAATATGAATATTTTTTTGTGAATTTTGGCTAAATTAATCTTTTGTTTCATGAAATTCACGTTCGACACGTCAATAGTCTAAGTTTAAAGCGGGTGCAACTGCGACGCGCAGCTACCTACATATATCCATAATATACTTTAGTATATTATGTATATACTTTAGAATATTATGTTGGTATATAAGTAGCATTCTCCGAAACGCGCTGCATCTTCTGCTATAAGTTTTATGTACTCGTATATGTTTAGAATTCGTATTACAAAAAAACTAATAATAATAAAAATTCTAATCGTAGATTTTAGCGTAAATTCTAATCATTTAATTTAAATATATCAGAATATGTCTGAAAATTACGGTTACAAATTTAACGGAAAATTCTAATCCTATAATATGATTTATTACATCACATAATAATTTCCATTATGGGAGAAATTCGCTGACATTTTGATCGCAAGCTGAGGCCCAATGACGGCTAAATATTCTCTGTGATGGTAAATCAATACATCCCATTCAATACGAAATCAGGTCACATTGCACAGAATAGTACTGAAATGGTTTAATGGGTTAAGTCAAATCGATCTTAGTTTGAATGTGATCTTATTAGAATCTGCAGGAAATACAATTTATTTTCACGTCTGTTGATAAGGTTTCATTTTATTATAAAAACGAAAAGAAAAGATTACATTGTTCGTAAAAAAAAAAAAGAAATAAACTCATTAGAATTGAGGAAACAAAAGCGGCCTTATTGCTTTAGGGAAGTTGTTACAGACAACTTTTATCATGAGATATACAGCGTGTAACAAAATGCGTGTCCGACCCGTGAAGTGGTTATTAGGTATCGTGTGTCAGTTCTATTTATGTAATAATTTTTAAAATACTAAGCACTAATCATTTGACTATCAATAAGCAATATACTTCTATGTCGAATAAAGTATTTTGATTTTGATTTGTCTAAAATCAAACATCCATAAATGTGTATAATACTAACAAAGCTAAACTATTAAAAATATATAATTAATTTTATTTATATAGAGTACAGTATTTGATCAAACACACTATACTTAAATGCACTACAATTATATATGAAAAATCAGTGTTGCTTGTACGGTTTTGAATGACTTACGTTAAGATTCAAGCTCAGCGGGCCATAAGCTTAAGCCTTGCAAACATAAATCTATTGAAATTTCAATTAAAAAATGATGGCCTCCATTATGATTAAGTAATAACGTGAAATTAGTTTACAGAGGCGCGCAAAACCAGCGACATAGAAAAAAAACTTATTCGTGTCGAAGTCTCACTTTCCAATTAAAACAAGGTAAGGAGGCTTTAGTTATGAACTTGTAAACTTGAATACATTTCAATTGCTAATCTAAATGGGTCTCGCCGCCTGCGGGAAAGAAGTCTTATGGAGAACCCTGAGTTTCAGAACGCCCTACGGCTCGCGAATTTCAGGTTACAATTTCTTATAATACCTGTAGTTATTCATGTTTAAATAGTATTTATGTCGTCATTTTCAACCCTTAATGACTCTTAACAGACTCTGGTGTTTGAAGATCTGACTCAAGCTAAGGACTATAATTTCTAATTCGATCTTACTTCGCTTAAACTTCGTTGCTCTTGCGGCTGTGTCATACGCAAATGAAAAAGAAAAAAAACTGATTTAAAAATAGATTAGTATGTTGTAATGTAATTAACATTAAAGTGAAAATTACTGGAACCTATTTGGAATTTGTAAGTCTAGCACAGATAAATCTTAACTTAGGTGGTTAACATTAATTAAATGAACGCAATATTCCGGAATAAAATGAACGATATTGTCACGGTTTAAAAAAGGATGTAGATATTGAGATTATTTTAAATAGGAAAAAAAATCGGTTTCAAATTAAAATCTGTTAATACCTCACTACTGGGATAAGGCTTGGAGTTTTGTCCACCGTGCTAATCTAACGCGGATTGGTTTCCTCTCGAAGCTTTCTTTTTAAACACGCGATTAATTATAAACCCAAATTAAGCACATAAAAATACAATTGCGCTTGCATGGGATTGAAGCCACAACCTTCGATTAAGCTTCACTTGTTTTAACCACTGAGATACCTCAGATTTAAGCCTATATATATTTAATTACAAATATAACACAGTTTCCATCATTGTTATATAATTCCAACATAACAGAACGTGTTGAGTCTACGAATGTTGTTTTTAAATAATTGAGTATATTGTAAAACAATATGGATTGTTTTCGAAATATTTGTTGTCTACAAACCTATATGTTTAATAAGAATAAATTTGAAATGTTTTTTTTTTTTTTTAATATAAAATATGTAGGCGGACGAACAAATGGGCTACCTAATGGTAAGTAGTCATCATCGCCCATTGGCGTTAGTCTTTAGGTCTTCGCGTAGTCCTTTTTAACTTTAATATGATAATCAAATTAAATTACAAATCGCTGTCAATTTTTTTCCGTAGTGCTCTCGTATCAACAGCGCTGTAGAGGCTGACATGCGCTAGAAGATGTGGTTATTCGTGAAAAAATAAATGTACAAAGCGCCAAAAGATTTTTATCGTTATAAAAACAAAACAAAATTGTTTTACATAAATTGTTTCTAAATATAACAATTAATTATACCATTTTTGTGTCAAAAACCTACATCATAATGAGTATAAATAAAAAATATGTAAAGATTAGAGGACATTTCGTGATTTTTCATCATTGAAAAGATTTAACTCTCTTATGTTTTGATCAAACATAAACCCCGAAAATATAATGTTTAAATATATATACAAAATTTAATATTTAACTTTAAACAAAATAAAATGAAATTTTAAATATAAAATCAAATAAAAGACTTACAATTTTTCTTAATGATTCCTTACCTCCTATGTTATTGATTGCAACTAATTATAATATCAAAAATTTATAAAAATAAATGTTTCTCTGGCTGTATTTCTGAATTAAGTGTTACATGGCTTTAGACTAAGAGCGGCGAATTAGGTTAGGGTTGACAGTGAAAAGCGTTCTTTTTAATTACGTAGAGGTGGCTTTATTTTCAGAAAACACTGCTTTTTTTAATTAAAAGGCTGACAAGTAAAAAGTTCCTTTATGCCGTAGTACGTAAAGGACATTTTTATTTGTCAAGCGTAATGTTTTAAGTTATAAATACTTTTGTATATTTAAACAATAGTATAATAGTGATTCACAGACCAATAAATATTTTTTAGGTGTTGGTTAAAATTATTTCTGAACAACAACAACAAAGGATTTTTGGGTTGTCGTAATGTTAAACAAGGGTAATATATAATTGCTCTTCGAGATAAATGTTTTTTGATATTTCTTTAATTTAATGAATCGCAGAACTGACTTTGGTCTTCGATCTAAACTTCGGGGATATTCATGGAAGTGTATTGGTGCATTTTATAAAATATGGTCAATAAACGAATTGAACAAATATATGCTGTGTATATATGCATGTAGTTTGTATATAAAAATTAAAATTATTTATTTTAATGCAATTGTTATTCCAGGATATTCTTTAGTTTAACGGAATCAGTGAGAATAAAATTATCCCAAGACATTGAGCAAAAAATTTATTTCTTTGTAAATTTTAATAGATTAATATTTATTATATCAATGTAAAGTATATAATTAATTCTAGGACGCGCTAATTTTAATACGGGTCGTTTGGAAGTTCTTTCAACTCGAAGCGACAATGTCGTACTTGGGCTGCTTCCAGTCGAGCTATGCGTACTTAGTTTTCAAACTAACTCAAAAGCAGATAATACGCATAATCTTAACAAAGACGAGCATTATGTGGATGCGTTATATCAACACGATCCCGCAGCCTCTCCGATCCGTGCCGAGGAAGGCCATCGCAGTGGTTTTAGTGGATAAGTCCCACATAACCCGATTCCCCCTTCCCCTTCTATGGGAGCCGGGTACCTCTTAAAGGTTTTCACTGCGTGAAAAAAAGCTAGCAATACGAACTCCGGACTGTGAAATTCATTCTAATAAATGTACGACGGAGATACGAAAATTCTTAAGTAATTTCGTTCGGTTTTGTTTCAGAGAAATCACTTAATAATGCGGGCGGGTTTCGCGGCCCGTCGGCCTTCTAGGCAAATTCGTAAGGGTACGGTCTGGATGTCCTTTCACGGCTTAATTCAGAAAAAAGGAACCGTGAGATTGCCGGATCTTTATGTACTGTTTGCGATCCCGACCGTCGATGTTTCAACCCTTCAAGCGCTCCTAGTGCCTATAATATAAAATGTTATTCGGGGTCCGTCCCGGTTCTTAGCTCACGACTGCCGGAAGAGACGTATTACCGACGACGTTTCGTTTGATGTTCTACCCATCTTTCTAGCTCACCGCTCCGTTGCGGACACGAAGTTATCTTGTGTATTTATCATAAACAACAAAGTAAGACTTGTAAAAATTCCGTTCCAACGATACATGATTTGTTGAAATTTTGTCTGTAATATTTTTTATCATATTACAAACCACTACATATTATGAAATAAGTAAGTACCTGCCTCGTTGGTCTAGTGGCTAGATATAAGGCCGCAGACACGGTGGTCCTGAGTTCAATTCCCAGGTCGGGCCAATAAATAGATATTGGGTTTTTCTGTCAGAAAAATCTCAGTAGCAGCCCGGAGTCTGGAAGTTGGAAGTGTGTACACTCCCGTGCCTCGGAAAGCACGTAAAGCCGTTGGTCCTGCGCCTGAACTCTTTCCGGTCGTGTCGGATTGCCGTCCCATCGGATTACGAGAGATTGATATGCATTTTATTAATTTTAGAAATTAATTCAAATATTATTAAATTACATTTGAATAATTGATTTTATATTACGTTTAATTTAATTATAAGTTAATGTTTTTATCAGATATTTCGAATATATGTATAATTGTGGATATTTATTTCATAACCAACGCAAGAAAAAAAAACAAAATATCGATAAAATTATAAAAAACCGCTTACAATTCCTTCGATGTATCTGTGTGCGTTGAATGACTGTAGTCTACAAAGAATTGCCGCGCCCATTTTATGTATGTGTTCTATTAAATAATGTATTTGTGTTGTTACTTTGTTCGATGTGTGCGTAAGAATTTTTCAAATATGCGTCGTTCTTATACAGTTGTAGTAGTTATTTTGGCGGGAAATGAGCGATGACAACTGTGTTCAAAATAATACGCAATGATGGCGTATCTAACAAATATCGATACGACGTTTTCTTAGGACTTTCCGTTATCACGTGTTCTATCCATGAAGACATTTTGACTTCATCGATTCGCAACGGAATTTTCTTTTAAATTTTATCTAAAACACGTTCCAGTTAAAATCAATTACAAGTTATTACTACAATGAGGAAACATCCCTTCGGTAATCTCTGAAAACTCGCTGACGATAGCGACCCACCCTTAACGCCTTTTCCGACACGGCCTGATTACAAAGTTTCGAGAGAATAATGCTGGGAAAAGATTTTTTTAATGAATATTAATTCGTTGCCAGTAAAACAAACTTTACTTTCAAAGATCGGTAATTGCTTCGTTTTTCGTTTAAGCTGAATTTCGAAACCTCCCCGAGGTTGAGAAGTTTTTGCTACTGTAGCTCGATGTCCTTATATAACTGACCCGATGCCTACAATTTCATTAGCTATAACCCACAATTAAATTTTTAAATATAAAAATTGTATGATTAATAATTATCGTGAACTGGAAATTGCTTTGTATTCTAAATTTATAATTGCTTTTCGGACATATCAAATTTGATTAAACTATTAATTTAATAAAAAAATTCTCTATCATATTAATATATTAAACTAACAAACGATATATTTTGTTTAAATATATGTATTTCTAAGTATTCTATTTATTTTAGAACCTTGGTGGGACCGATATTTACGTAGTACAAGTAACCACGATTTGTCTAGTCATACCGTGTTGACATAGTGGAATGACACACAGACTCATAAACACGCACACATATGAAGAAATGTAACAATAAAATTCTTTTGACGTACTCATAGGTAATGACAGACAATCTTACAGAATAAGAAGCGTAGAAGGGTTAGTAAATACATCTGTTCTTAACTCTTATTACTGCTATTCTGATTGGACTTCAGACAACACCAAGATTTGACTCTCAGCGTACGGGAGTTCTAACTCCGACCTGGTAAGTTTTTTGAAAGAATTTATCATATTCATTATCCCGATCACTTTTATGGCTTATAAGCGAGACGTTAGATAAGAGAAACAGAAACATACTCTATGTATATAGTAGCTGATATTTAAAACACTAATACCTTTTTCGTGCGCGTGTTTGCGAGGGGTAGGTTTCAGGTAATAAAAGTAATGTCCTTTCTTGGGGTTCATACTAAATTTCATCAAAATTGCTTCATTAGTTTAGCCGTGCAAGCGTAACAGATATACAGAGTTAGTTTTGCATTTATAATAACAGTAGATGTATAGTGTGTGCTCCAGACCGATTTCGGTCACGGCGGCCAATCTCTAGAGAGATTAGCCGATTGCGCAGGAGATATTATAGTGCACAAGTGTGTGCGCAAACGCAGGTGCACTCACTTTTCCCTAGCTCTCATAATCCGATATGACGGCAATCCGACACGACCGGAAAGAGTTCAGGTGCAGGACCACCGGCTTAAAGTGCATTCCGAGGCACGGGAGTGTACACACTTCCAACTTCCGGACTCCAGGCTGCTACTGAGTATTTTCTGTCCGATAACCCAATAACTATTTATTGGCCCGATCTGGGAATTGAACCCAGGACCACCGAGTCTGCGGCCTTATATCTAGCCACTAGACCAACGAGGCAGTCACAGTAGATATATAATATACACATAAATCACTTAACGATGTAGAGCTAGCATATATTCATATTCAATAATTGGATATATCTTAATGATACTGTATTGTAGTGAGAATTATGTAGGGTCACGTACGTGTTGCGTTGGTTAGCGCCTGAGAAGATTTATGAGCGCAAAGGAAAGCGAGCGACGACCTCTACGGTTTGTGTTACTGTTGTAAGTGCAACCTGTCTAAATAAAAACTTTTAAAATAATATTGAGATTATATGCAATTTGTGTTTAATTATATTGCACACAATTAACAAAAATATAAAAGAAAAACAGGTAAATTATAAAGTATATAAATGAAATATCACTTACAGGCAACCTCCATTGAGAATTTAGGCAGGAACAAAAATCGGGCACAGTGTGCACTTACAATTAAACTAAGAAAAAAAAAATTAAATAAATAGAAACTTCAGAAAAAGAATTATAAGTTCAATTTTTGTAAAATCTAATAATTCTAAAGATATATTTTACAGTAAATGTTTAATGTTGGAGAATGTAAGATCGGACAACAGGAATTTAGCCACACATGCAGCTTTCATAAATATATTTTCATACACCGCCCCACACGAAATTAATTAAAATTAATATCACTGAACATTTTTTAATTGTAATTACACTGGATTTAGTAAAATTATAAATAGCCCTAATTAAATTATCAATATTAGCAACATGAAGATGCAATGGCTTGGCGTGTTTTGATTGATCGGCTCCTTTTCAAGGGAGCCTTGACATTTACGCAAGATATATTATAAAGCAGAAGTGAGTGTGCAAACGCGAGTGCGCCTTATATTCTCACTCTTATTATCCGGGATGGTAATTCCGTCACGATCGGAAAGATTTTGCAGTACCAAACCAACACGGTCAACCCGACATCAGGGTGCTAGTGAAAATTTGTCAAATGATTTTTTATATTTTATAGACCCGTAGTTAGAACACAGGGTCTTTGTGTATTTACTTTATATATATAACATTTAAGAAATCATAAATACCCGAAAAACAAACAATAATAGACTTATCAGCTTATCTGACCCATTTTAATCTTTTTTCTTTCCGCAACATTAAGATATAAAACTTACATTGTTAATATCACAACCCTTACTTTGTATTTTAAATTAAAAAAAAAATAGCTAATTAAAAGAGAACTTCTAAAAACGAAGCCACAGATCTCTGGCTTGATTAAATCAACCAAGCATTACAGTTGGCTCAGATAAGATTTCTATTGTGTTCTAGATAAAAGCGACTCAGTATTCGCAGAGCTTACAATAGACTACGCTTTTCGATGCACAATGGCATTCCACATCTCATCGCTGAAAACAACGGGATCCAACAGTTTTATTATGGGTTAAATTGGATCAGGTGTGAAAAGTTTTTATCGTTAAATCTGCATATCGAGTAAAATTCTTAATAATATATTTTTCTCGGTATCACGTATCCAAGAATGTTACTCAAAGGATTCCGTATTTAATTTTCCTCTTTAATTAGTGCTTTAATAAACGTACCAACAACTTCTGCTTTAATTTATTTATTATTAATGAAAACGAAGGATCTAAGCTCAGATACATAATATAATTTGTGTAGTTAGTTTATTGACCTTTTAATGAGATAATTATTTAAGTTATAAAGATTTAATTGAATCAAAAGAGGTAAAAACTAAATATTTGTGATATAAGTAAGATATTGAGTGCAACGTTTATATGTAATGTTAGTGTGGAACGTTTTCAATATATGTATATATATAGATAAGTTCTGCGTGCTATTGTGTTCGTGTGAATTCTGAATAAAGACGGGGTTGAATGTTCCCGGAGTCAGTTTGAATGGAATTGAATATAGAATGACCAGGATAGAAGCCAACTCAGTAAAAAGTTATATTTAAATCCTTTCTGATATATCAAACGATATATCAGAAAGGATATATATATGGTATACTTATCAGATGCACACCTTGGGAATGAAAAGATCGCCTTCAGGCCATTTCAAATAAAAAAATATTATTCTGTTGTTTATATTACGTGTAATTTTAAAGGATGAGATATAAAAAAATCCATCTGAGTTTCTTTCACCGGTTCTTCTCAGGTCTGAGGTGTTGATTTATGATTTAGATATATTAACAATCAGTAAGTGTAACGATTCTATATTTAATAAAGATTTTGAGTTTGAAGATAGACTGATAAAGAAAAATAAACAAATTTTTTGTAGCAATGGTAGCCCCGGATGGTCGATTGGAAACGCAAATGAATCTTAATCGGAGATCGGGGTTACAAAGTTTTGACAAAGGAATAAGGTATGCAAATCGTTAGTTGCGCTGAGCGGAATTAGTTTTCGAAGTAATTGGGAACTAATGCTGTTTCTGCTGTTCTTTATATGTATTTTTCCTTTTTATAGTTATCAAACTGATCTGCCTAGGATCGAAGGATAAGAAGAGGCTTGTGCCCAGCAGCGGATAACGATTGTCTGGAGATAGATACATAGATATTGCCATCTAATCTAAGTATTTTATCACTTAGTAAATAATAGGAGACTGGAAATTTGGCAAAGTTTGTAAGCACATGTCTCAGAAAGTACATAAAGCCTCGGTCTTGCACAGATAGTTGTGCACTATGTCCTTTGCAATTACAGACTGACCGTCATCGTCATCATATGTAATTTACCTCGGATACTTGTTAATGATATAAATTAAAGCTTACATTGCGAACGTTAACGGGCGCAGATGACTTACTGTTGGGTGGCACGGTATGGTTTTATGCAAACACGTCTGGGTACGTACCATCCATTCATTACATATTCCTTCCAACAGTACTTAGTATTGTTGTGATTAGGTTTTAAAGGTAAGTGGGCCAGTGTAATAACGGGCACGGGGCACACGTAAAAGCTTGGTTGCCATGGTGGTTCATTGACTAAGAAAGGGATGTTTTATATTTCCTACAGTGCCATTGTTTCTGTGCAGCGAAAATTTAGCATCAGGTGGCTCATTACTTTCAATGCGTGCCTATTTTAAATTAAAAAAAAATCAACTTCAGAGTTGTTAAATCAATGTGTTCTTTAAAAACAATACATGCAGAGATTCCGCAAACACCGAGTCAGTGACCCATCCTGTCAAATGTTTTTTATCAACGTCGCCTAACCGATAAAACTGTTTAACATGCGCGGCTGTAACTTGGCCGTATCCCCTTGAAAGTTAGGCAGTAAGTAGGAATGTGAGATAAGTAAGGATTCATGTTTTATTCAATTCACCGAGGGTGTTGCTGACGTATCTGCTACATATCCTGCATAAAATAGTGTTGTTTTTGATTTGTGAGTGCAATAATTCATTGTTATATTCAAGCGTTGCAGAATATTGCATAGGATGAATGTAAAGTTTGTTATATAAACAGTATTCGTAGAATATATTACTTTTCTTCTTATTTAATATTAGATAATATATCTGAATTTATCTTTTTTTTTTTATATTTATTTTCAATATAAATTGCGGTCACATTGTGCTTTAAAATAAGTAACTTAGTAAGTCAGAGTTGGACTCACGCATTACGTAGGTTCCGTAGGTTACATAGCTAGGTACGTTTGGGGTATAGACAATTTTATTGTTATTATTTTAGTTACATTTAGCTAAATAAATAAATTAACATATATTTTATGATAGCGACCACAGTATTCACATATTGTGTGAAAATTTCAACAAGCAACAAAAATAGAAAGTTAAATAGAAGGCGTAGGCTTAGTGATAGCGTTTCACCCTTTACATAATCCTAATGTGATATGTACATTAGTTTTCGTGAAGCGCGCACGTTTATTAAGATTTTTCTAATAATATTTATAGCATAGGTAGGCGGACGGGCATATGGGCCACCTGATGGTAAGTGGCCACCAACGCCCATAGACATTGGCATTGTAAGAAATATTTACCATCGCTTACATCGCCAATGCGCCACCAACCTTGGGGGATGATAGATATATGTATGTATTATGTTGCGTTGTTACGGATTGCAGAGTTAGTGAGCCAATGCATTTACAAGCGGAAACACATGTGTAATTTCTTTAATACCTTTCGTAGACAGAGATCAAATACTAAAAGAACGGATTAAGGTATTATCTGAGGCACGGGGAAGTAACAATGCCAACTTCATAACCCCGGATGTGTACTAAGATTTCTTAACAGATTTTTAATGACTCGGAATTCGAGTTCGACATTATATACGCTAGCCATTAGAAAAACGAGACAAATAATATTACTATCAACATATCGCAGTAGGTACCTACTAATATGTATGGTTAGAGGTGATTACATACCATCACCATTTACCTGACAGCCTTCGAATATTATGATGACAACAACAATCACTCATTAAATGTCAATCTCGAATAGAACAAATTTACAATTCAAATATTTTTTCTCAGTAAAGTCTGAACTATCCTGGAATCTGATATGCACGCTGTCTGAATATATATGAAGTTCGTCAAGCTGAGATATCAAGAATTCCTTTGCAATAGAAAATTCATAATTCTTTAACGTTGTTTTTGGAAATGATAGCAATTTTATTTCTACGAAAATCTTTTCGGATTTATTTAAATATTTGTTTGTTATTTGGCTTATGTTATCCGTTTTATGACTGCAGTGGTTGGTTGTTTTAGCGGCTTGAGTAAAATGCCATAAATCTTGAGGTTCTGTGTTCAAACCACGAAATATTCGGTATATTTGTCGAGAAATTCTTAGTAGCAGCAAAGTGGCAGTGTTTGTCTCGGAAAGCACGTAAAGTGCCGCATCTGAACTCTATCTGATCGTGTCAGATTTGCCATCCTAAAAGAATATTAGAGTGAGGGATTAATGAGTGCACAAGCATTTTGCACACACTTGTGCACGGTAATGTTCCGTGCAGTTAGCTAGTCTACCCTGAAAATGGACGACGAACGAAATCGCTCATGAGAAGGACGTCTGTGTGAAGAGAGTTTATTTGAATTTAAATAATTATTTGAGAAAATAAAATGTTTAAAAATAAAAATAACGTAAATAAATACAACATCAAGCTTTTAACTTGATTGTAGGTAACACTTTGTTCCGCCCGTGGTTGTTTTAACTACGCTATAGCGAAATAAAAAATATGAATTTCGTTTGTAGCATCAATTTGTTGTATGAAATTCAAATATTTTTACTATGGTGTAGAAACGAAATGCAATTATAGTTCACTGCACAAAGTAATTTCGTTTGAGACCGACGCTCTGCAATCTTTCCGTTGAAATGCACGCGTGAAAATCTTTATTTTTGTAACTCGGTACAGGTCGAAACGTACGAAATACCGACAGGTCAAAAATAGGATTTCAACGTTTCCCACGGTTGAATTAAAAAAAAAACTGAACGCGGCGCGGCCGGCTCATAAATGTTGTAGCAAGCGACGACGGCGGCTGGCTCGCGTAAATGCCGAAAATCGCCCCAGCCCTCTATGTTCCACTACATTCTGAGATGTTTTAGATCCTGAAAATTGTTTTAAAATAAATGGAAAATATGTTTTCAGAACAAACAATTTTATTTGCATGTCATATTGTCAAAGAACAAAATCTAGTACTTTTCGTCTATATAGTTTTAAGCGCGTGAATATTTTTGATAAAAGGCATATCTATATAATTATATATGTTTGTTTTATTGGACTTTTCAACGAGTTATAACATCAGTGATTTATTAAAAGATTTCAATATTCATCCCTAAGTACTATCACTTTTATAGCCAATGCCAATTAATGTAATTTTTTTTGACGTTTCTTAATCATAGTTAACGGTAAGGTTGATTCTTCATACAAAATATGTAGTTCTGCAGATTCGTAAATTTTTGTTTCATATTTTTGTCCATCATAGAAACACGCAGTCGAAATCTCGTTTAATTAAAAAGCCCCAAATATATTATTAATTATATTTACTTTAATTATTGTCTAAGTTTCTGAATATATAATATTCAGAAGAACAAGTTTATAATATTTTTGCTTTTGTTTTACTGAAATTATAATGAATTCATTTGAACACAGGATGTGGGAAGTAATATAATATGTATAATTTATATTTACTCTTAATATATTAGATTTAACATTCGCAATACAATTAAATTACTCGAGTGTTCAAAATCAAAACACGCTTGAGCTTAATTGAGGCGGAATAGATTTGTTTGAGCTGATTTCTGTATTCAATATGAAGAGAAGTCTTGAATAAGAAATCATTTTTCGTTATGTTTGAATAAGACTTTGAAAAAGGAATCGTTTATTTTGCTATGTTTATATAATAAAAACTCATAGCCATTTCATCTTTCATAATCATAATACATACCGGCCATACATATATATTGTAAGATGTGAAGATGTATAGCGTAAGATATATTCCTCTAGAACGAGATGGCTAAATAATTTTAACACGGGAACCTTTAAAAGACTGCGATTTGGAATTGAGTAAGCAACACTGAATTTTTATGTTTCATATGTGTTTATAATTCATTCCGTGCTCGGCGGTGAATAAAAATTACCCACATATGTATCCACTGCAATGAAGCAGCGTGGTGGAATGAGCTCCAAGCCTGCTTCTCAAAAGAGATGTTTTAGACCAGCAGCGGGATACAAACAGGCTTTTATATTATTTTACTTTACGGTGTTTCTCTAGGAATGCAACTACGTATAAGAAAATATGTACTTTTTAACGTTAAGAATAAATCAAAAATAATATTTTTTTCATATATCGTTTCAACTTACGGCATTATCATCCTATTCCCGTGTTATAAAATTATACTAATATATATTAGAATCCTATTTAGCAAAGAAGGAAAAAGTAATTAGTTGGTAAAGCGGTCGGTTAGAATTAATGTGCTGTCTAGTTCGGACCGATCGAGGCGTCAAGGGCGTGCTCAGAGATTTATACCATCTGGGTCATTACCCAGTAATTATGTTTATGGCGGGTTTTATTGGGAACTCCCCGGCTTTATTTGGCGTGAATAGCGAACGGCAATGCGACAGTCATAATATATTTATAGCTTTCAGGTTTGGGTCAGTAGACCCTAGTCAAACTAAGTCATGGATTCCATAAATTTCTTACATTATGTAGGTGAATCAAGTTCAATTTTGAATTTAGTAAGAAGAGTTGGGTGTTAAGGAAATTGGTAATTATTATTCTATATGATTATGGTAAAACGTACTGCAAATGGACATAGTTGTATCATTCTATTTAGTTCTTTTTAATTAATCCATTTTCTTAAGGCACGGAAACCTTACTCTTGCCATATAAAATAGTCTCAAAGGATTATTCGAAGCCTTTGTTCCAACAAGATGGAATGGTCATTACGCCGTCACCTTTTGTTCAGTAAAATTACAGAAATTTCAAAAGAGGTTTTACTTTATTTCTATTAGAATTATGGCACTTTTTAATCATTACTCGGGACTATTATTGACTCCGTTTCAACTTGAAATATGAATTAAAATTTTGACAGTATTTTTAATTTTATTGATAAGAATATATATTGATAGTGATTTGTTTAATTGCTATAATCTAAGATCTCACTGCCCCAATTTGAAAAATATTTTTGTGTTAGGTCATTTATTGAGAAAGGTTAATCTATTATATAACGTACTAACGCTACGACCTGCTGGGGTGGAACAGTAACGTTTAACGCGAATAAAATGCTCGGAGTAGCTATTTAATATGCACATAAAAAAATGTCGTGTACGAAATATAAAATTTTATTTGGTTTTAAATAATAAAGTATTTTGCTCGATCTATTTTTTAAACAATTCAGTATTAGTACAAAGTCGGCAAAACATTGTATTAGAAAATAATTTTCTATATACGCGTAAATATATGTATATATTATATAGTCAAATATCAGTTAACAAAAACATTTCGATTCCATAAGAAAATCGAAGTCTTGATTTATTTTTTATAGTTAGGCGTGCGAGCATTTAGGCCACCTGATGGTAAGTGGTTACCAACGCCCATAGACAATGGCATTGTAAGAAATGTTAACCATCGCTTACATCGCCAATGCGCCACCAACCTCGGGAACTAAGATGTTATGTCCCCTGTGTCTGTAATTACACTGGCTCACTCATCCTTCAAACCGGAACACAACAGTACAAAGTACTGCCGTTTTGCGGTAGAATATCTGATGAGTGGGTGGTACCTACCTAGACGAGCTTGCACAAAGATCTACCTCCGAGTAAATGCAAGCACTAATTAAAATAAACTCAAATAAAATATTAACTAATATGCTTCGAAATGAGTTAAGTTTTAATAAGGATAAGTTTAAAACGAATAAGTACCCGAACGAAGCCTGCCTTTAAATTACTTACACTTATTTTAATACAGTAGAACCTCGATTATCCGAACCTCGATCATCCGAACCAATTGGGACTGAGACTAGTTCGGATAATCAAAACATCGTATAATCGAAATGTGGGTTTTTTTGGACGAGATCATAATCAACACCTTTTGTCATAAAACAATACATACATATATATATTAAAATTTGACATGCATATTAACGTTGAAATATATATATGTGTATTTTCAACACCTGAAAAATGTCGAATACTTTTTGTTATATATTTTATAAAAAGTTTAGTTCTAACTTATGCAAATTTTCATAGTGCCTAGTGCAAGGAGTTTGGGTTATGCGTTGATATTATTTTATATAGTCTGTTATTATTTTATATAGAAATATAACGATCGACGATATTAAAAAATATATTATGAAGCGATAAAATATCTTAATAAGAAAATTCTATTTTAATCTTGTTATTATTTAGTTAAGAAGTAAAAATAAGCAAACAAAAGCTGATTCTTATAATATTACGATGTTATAGCCCCTTGCATCAGTTACGGCTTAGGATAGGAAAGAGTTGACACTCTCCCAAGCGAATACCTCAGTTTAAATGCTATTCTTACTGCCTCTTGAAGGATTTGGGGATTACATTCATTGTAAAATGAAGCTTTAGCATATGCAAATAGCGAGGTATTAAGAACCATAATCGTTTGCAGCGTGAAGGCAGTCATTCGAAGTTATTTTCAGCAAGGCTAAGAGAACGAGCACGTCGCAAGATTAATAATGGAGCTATAAACTCCATTACCCACTCTGTAATTAAGTTAAATGGATAAAATTTACCTAAGCGTTTGGGCAAATAATTAATTTTTGCGCAGAAACATTTCACAAAGCAGATTTCGGTTGTAGTGAAGCTTTAAATTCGAAAATTCTCACCAGATATTGCATATTGGGTGGATGATAACACTTTCGTTCCCTCATACACCTGACAATTACCTGGAAATAAAACATACGGATTATTGAACCTTCTAAGTCATTCAAAGATAATGTTTATGAAAATGTTTAGTCACGTGATCATACTTCTTGTTTATACAAATTTGTTAAATAATAGTTAATCTATATTTAATCAATATCCCCAGACCATTTTATATTTAACAATAAATAAATTAACTCATGTTAATAAAAATATTAATTGAGGCATATTATGAGATTCTATGTATACGGTCCTCCAGACCGATTTCGGCCACGGCGGCCAATCTCAAGAGAGATTAGCCAACTGCGCAGGAGATATTATAGCGCACAAGTGTGTGCGCAAACACAGGTGCACTCTCTTTTCCTTAGCTCTCATAATTCGATGGGACGGCAATCCGACACGACCGGAAAGAGTTCAGGCGCAGGACCAACGGCTTAACGTGCTTTCCGAGGCACGGGAGTGTACACACTTCCAACTTCCAGACTCCGGGCTGCTACTGAGAATTTTCTGACAGAAAAACCCAATAACTATTTATTGGCCCGACCTGGGAATTGAACCCAGGACCACCGGGTCTGCGGCCTTTATTTCAGCTCTTCTGTGTAGAATCTATCGATTATAATTCGAACCGGTAATACGATTACATTCATTACATTCACTCGGTGGTAGAGCTAGCTCGTCTGGGTAAAATATAAAATTTTATTTGGTTTTAAATAATAAAGTATTTTTACTGGGTAGGTACCACCCACTCATCAGATATTCTACCGCAAAACAGCAGTACTTTGTATTGTTGTGTTTCGGTTTGAAGGGTGAGTGAACCAGTGTAATTACAGACACAGGGGACATAACATCTTAGTTCCCGAGGTTGGTGGCGCATTGGCGATGTAAGCGATGGTTAACATTTCTTGCAATGCCATTGTCTATGGGCGTTGGTGACCACTTACCATCAAGTAGATCATACGCTCGTCCGCCTATCTATAAAATAAAATAGTTCAATGACATCTTTGAAAATGAATAGTTCGAGTGCTTGTAGATGTACCTTGAATAAAAGGGGTTCAACTTATCACGTTGTTCAATATATTCTCAAAAAATTAGACACGAAAGCAAATTCGTTGGGTACATGTATGTAATAACTTAGTGTTGGAAGTATTACAAGGTATCGGTCGGTGCGTGCGGCCTCCCAGACCTCAGATATATGCCCCACTACCGTGCCCAAAAATAATTGGATCGCGACCGAAAAATAAATTGCCACGCGCCCCTGCCCAACTAGGAATAACCCTAACAATTTGTTATTGAGAATTCCAAAATTACAACGTAGTAAGTTTTCGCTCAGAGTTATTTAATCCTCACATCGTTTATGCTCTCTATTTACGTTTACGAGTTTAAAGTAATTATTTAGTCGACTTATTCATTCGTTTATATTTCAACTAGCTTTGCAATTGCGACTTCGTTGTGTTTTGTATCTGTGATATATTTAGACTCATATATTATGTAACTTATGTTTTTTAACAAACTATTTATGTTTTGTAATTAATAATTAGCTTCCCGTACCGGTTTCAGACGGGTAGAAAAAGGGTCTACATAGAACGTTTGTGTCGTTTATATAACTCGTATGGTTTATGCGGCGCACGTCAGTTAAATGTCATTTATTTACCCTAATATTTCAATAAATTTTCAGAAAAACTTAATTAATTATACACTTAAACCTTCCTCATGAATCACTCCGTTCATTGGAGGAAACTATATGAAAATCCGTTCGGTAGTTATTGTGTTTATCGTGTACAAAGAGACAGACGCAGCGGGGGACTTTGTTTATAATAATTAGTGACAATAACGACACTTCTATCCATTCTTTCAAACCACTTCAACAGTTTTCTTTAATTATTTTTTCTATTCCTAATTGGACTCTGATCAAAAATAAATCGACATCTTATGTTATACTAACCTTAACTCGGCGATGATACAGCAGGCAATATAATATGTCTTTCAGTGTTAGTTTACTAATTATTATAATCCGGGTGATTAGAATATGGATATGAAGATGGTGGTGACCACTTACTATCAGGTAGAAAACTTTCCGCCTATCTTTAATTAAAAAAACATCATCACTAGTCGTTAATTGAATTTTAAATAACCTTTACGTTTATTCGCTTTGATAATCATACAAATATAGACTTATTATGTTAACTATAACAATATAAGTAGATGAGTAAGCACGTTACAGATTATCTAAAAAACTTATAATGGGATTTCTTGACCCTTAAACTTCTAAGGTATGTAGAATTTCAATAACCTACTTGAAGCGAAATAATTCAGCGAGAATGAAATGCTTAAGGCGCTCCTTAATTGAACAATTATTTTAATAATTTAATGTATCCCTAAGCATGATTTTATTTAATAAAACTTATGTACTAATGTTATAATTAAAAAGCGAGTTTTATTATAACTGATCATCATTGTCAATTTTTTGTATGCATGTTGTTAGGGAGCTAGAATTTTGTTAACTATAAAAATAAAAGTAACGTCCCACAGTTGGGCAATTATTTCCTCAACTCATAATAGGGAAAGCATCAAGCTTACTAGCCTATCATGCAATAGCTGGTGAATACGCATGGCGTGTCAGTAATTGAGCAAAAATTAAATATATGATAAATTACCAGTTGCTTTGAACCAGGGATCTATCCACTGAGCCATCCCGGTTCAAATATAAAAATACATTCTTAGAAATATGTCCCGTTGAAGATCTCTAAAATATTTGCGAATCGTTTTATATTGACTTTATGAGATTTCACCGCAGTATTTGCTCGGGACAGTTTCAGAATGGGCTATTGGTTGTAAGCAGTTCGGGTAACGTTGCCATATTTCCATATATGTGACATTCGATTCTACGTTCTTGTAGGTTTTAAATCATTACGTAATGCACATTTTACTTGTGACGTTTGTGATCTAAAACTGGTCTGACCTGTCGTTTGGCCTAGTGGTTAGACTATATCTAGCTAAAAAGTTATTAGGCAATTTTCTGATAAGATTAGTATCAGCCGAGTGCTTCAAAATGTGAAGTGTGTACAATCCCGCGCCTCAGAATAAATAAATAAATATCAGCAGTAACAGCCAGTAAATGTATATCGACAGCTTCTCTTAATGATTAATGTTTTTAAAAGGTACGTTCGGACAGTCCTAAATAGTTTTGTAATGTTTATTTGTGTAAGAAAGGTGTATTTTTAACTTATAATTTTGTTCCTAAAACGTAGATTTCGTTCTGAAATGTCATTGAAGAAATATGATTCTATTTCAAAAATAGAAACGATGTATTTACATTCATGTGTCTAGGAAATGTTAACAGGGGACTCCCCTTTCTGTGGGGATGTTTCTGACGGCATTATTACTTCAACAGATGGTATAATGGAACACCATTTCAGCGTAAGTAATACGTTAAACCATTTATGTTTTTATGTGAATAAAAGCTCTTATGTAGTGTTATAGTTGGACGAAGATGTTACTATAAAATAAAGGGGTTTAAAAAAAATATAAATTGCAACATTGATACATCCTTTCAAAGTGTTGGAATAACAATATCTTGTATCTATACTAATATATAAAGCTGAAGAATTTGTTCGTTTGATCTGGCTAATCTAAGGAACTACTGGTTCGAATTTAAAAAATCTTCTTGTGTTGTATAGTCCTTGTATCGAAGAAGGCTAGGCTGATTTTTATTCATTATATTTTTATTAATTATACGCGGATGAAACCGCGGGCACAGCTAGTATATGATATGCATGTTTTTGTTTTTATTCTGTGCTGTAACTTTGTACAAAACGACACTAATTTAATAATGGCTACTGTGGCCGAAATCGTTCAGGAGTACAGTAGGAGTATAGTACATGGCCATCAAATAAAACAAAGATCAGACACTGGCTCTAGTTAGGCTAATTGAATAATCTGTGTTTTACTGATGGTTGCGCTTTGTGCAAGCTCGTCTGGGTAAATACCACCTTATCAGATATTCTACCGCAAAACAGCAGTACTTGGTATTGTTGTGTTACGGTTTGAAGAGTGAGTGAGCCAGTATTTAACTCACAAGGGACATAGCATCTTAGTTCCCAAGGTTGGTGGTGCCTCATGGTGGCCCATATGATCGTCTACCTATTTAAATAAAAATAATCATATGTAATATTTGCCTTTCCATACTGAGGGGCTAAGTATGAAAGTCTACATGAATGTAATTAAACATATACCTAGTTCCTTATTATGTGACCTATAGACTTACCATCATTGTAAATGATAATTGTCAGAATGTATTTTTAAAATGTTGTATTTGTAGCTAAACTATAACAATTTGATTGTCATCAAACGGCCTTTGCACGTAATATTTTTCGTATAAATAACTTTTGAGGTATAAATTGTACATTCTACACTTATAATCAAAATATAAATTTTATGAGAAATGTATTTTTTTGGTAATTATGGCATACTTGGCATGTGTCATGCAAGAACCCATTAAATTTTAATGAGATACGGCTCTGTAAGAGATTCTTATTATCACGGGAATTGAAAAGATGTAGCGGTAGAAAACTGGAGCTCCGTTTTCATGAATTTTTGCTCGAAATGAAGACGCATCATAATTACTTAACTATAAATATAATTGGAATAAAATTGTCATTGATATCAAAATCAATTTACTCGAGTAAGTTTTCTCAAAAATTTAAATAGTGTTTTCAAGATCATCAAAATACGAAACCAGAACAACGGCAATGTATTTTTTTATTACATAAAAACATCCATCTCAACTTTTTAACATTCGTATTAAATTTATTAATTGGCAAGTATCCGTGGATTTTTTTACTTAAACGAATACATTGCCTCAGGATGGATTGATTTTGCGTAATTTCATACAGTAAAAGATTGAAATTTAAAACTTTAGTTCGCACTGTTTCATATAAGTCTGCCTGCGTAGGCACCGCCGACACATTTTATTATACCTCTAATACTCTGTATCGCCGTGTTCCGGTTTTTGAGAGTGAGTATGGCAGTTTAATTACTGGTACAAAGAATATAATTGCTTAGAGTCCATTGTTGAGGTGCATTGAGGGTGTAAGACCTTACACTTCTTACAGTACCAATTTCTGTGGATAGAAAAGACCATTCATTATTTGATAACTCAATTGTCCGTCTGTCTGTTTGTTATAACCATGTAATTGTAAAAAATAGATAAATAAATGAATAATACCAATGGCAAACTGAGCTTATGTTCCACGTCGGGCCGACGATTGTGTAAGGAGTTAGAAATAAATTTCAGACTAACATCGCTACGCGTACATATCGTTGATCGAGTGAGGGTTTGCTTGGACTTTTCTGCAACATTGCTCATTATATCTCCCCTAGTTATAATAAGTTTATATTATCTCGTTATTTATTATTATAGTTACTAGATATATTTTTAATGTTTCAGTCAATATATGTCTTTTGATTCAAGACATAAGCATTAATGCACGAACTAATACTGTTTTATACAATTATAGCTGATTGGCAATGATTAATTTGACGAATACATTGTGAGAAAAACTGCATTTACCATCGCTTACATCGCCTATGTGCCGCCAACCTTGGGAACTAAGATATTATGTCCCTTGTGCCTGTAATTACACTGGCTCACTCACCCTTCAAACCGGAACACAACAATACCAAGTACTGCTGTTTTGCGGTAGCGGTCTGATGAGTGGGTGGTACCTACCCAAACGAGCTTGCATAAAGCCCTACCACCAGTAAGAGCCGGCAAGCGTCAGCCGAAATTTTGTCATGCTTCACTATCGTTAAACTAGCAACATGATATATCACGCTCAAAACTCTCAGAGTCGGTTTCGCCCAACAGTTGGACAATAACACGAACGCTGTTTGTAAACATTTGTTTACTAAATGAAAAACAGAATCACGAGAACAAAAATGAAAACAGTGACAAAAGAATGCCAACTAATTAGTTCTTGTGTAATTAAAACAGGCTTTGAATCTTGACGTTACGTATCTCGCACATTTCGAACGTGTTTTTGTAAACGAATACAATAACTAGTTGTAAAAACTTGTTTCAATCATTAACAATGTAACTGAATGACTTGATTATAGAATAATAAGTTTTATGATGCCGAGCCGAAATCGCCCAGTGGTGAATCTTAAACGATGATCGAGGATATATATGTATAATATATATATTTAGGATATATATAAATAGATATATAAGCACCACTCAATATCATGTCCTTAATTTGTGATTATAATTCATCTCGTGCTTGACGGTGAAGGAAAACGTCGTGAGGAAACATGCATGTGTAAATTTCACTGAAGTTCTGTCATATGTGTATTCCACCAATCCGCATTGGAGCAGCGTGGTGGCCTCTTCTCCTCAAAAAAAGTAAAAGAGGCCGTAAGCCAGCAGCGAGACATTCACAGGCTGATACTGACTGACTTACTGAAGTTTTATGATTGAATAAAAAACACAATCGTATAATAAGTTTTATATTATAAAATCTGAGCGAATAAAGAGTGCAAAATATTTTTACGTATAGTTCTTGCTGTAGTTTATTGATTATATGAACACTGATTTTGATTAAAAAGGTTGGTTATTTAAAACCGAGTGAAAGGGCATTATAGGGGTTTCGGTGTGAAACCTTAGAAATGATTTGAAATATTAGTTTCTGTGTGGATGAATCTGAAGTAAATAATCATGTGGATTTTAGAGTGGAGTCGAAATTTATAAGATAAACATTGGCTTGCTACTTTACCAGCAATGTTGTGTCTTCTTCCTTCATATGTAAAATCAATAATGACAAAGAGAGAAATCAGCGTTTGAATAAACTATGTTTATAATTTATGGTCGTTTTTGTTTAATGATGGAATACATCGATCGTACAAAATCACATTTCTAATGTCAATGATTGCACTTGTGTTTTTTATTACAATATGTAAAGCGGAAGTCAAAATGGCTTATCAAACAAAAAACTAGATTTTTCTATTAGAAATTGTGAGAAACAGTTCGAAGTTTGTAAGTTTCTAGTCATCGCGTTACCGTGGTTCGGAGAGTACGTCCTGCGCCTGAACTCTCTCAAGTCGAGGTGGATTATCGTCCCTTCGGATTATGAGGGTGAGTGAAAAGAGAGTGCACACACTTGTACGCTACAGTTGCGCGATGGCTAGTCTCTATTGATAATAGTCGCCATGAAATCATGAACGTAATCCATCAAGAAGACATCAATCATTCTTGTTAGTAAATACGTATTTATTTCACATTTAGTAATTAAAAATTTATATCTATATATATAATGGCGAAATACCACGAGATCACCTAAACTATGCGCCCGATTGACTTGTTTGTCGTAGTTACTCCTTCCCCGACGTAGACGCTTACTATTTCTCTTCATATTTATCCGTGCCAAGCCGGGGCGATCAGCTAGTATAAATATATATTTAAATTAATAATTAATAAAAATCAATATTTTAAGTATTAAAGGCTTGAAATCACATTGCGTGAAAGTTAAACCACAATCGTTATTCATTTTAATTATTATTTCCAAATTTAAATCGCGGTCAGGAGTTAATGAGTTTGCGGCAATCGAGTATGTTTTTATAATTTTATTAATATATATATAGTGTTAATATACAACAATTTTATATAATTTAAGCACCCAGATATTGTCCTACTTACGTATATAGCTCAATTGTCACTTGAAACTGTTTCACGGAGTAGAAGTTAATTATTTGGCACTATAATATCTCCTGCGCAGTTGGCTAATCTCTCTTGAGATTGGCCGCCGTGGCCGAAATCGGTCTGGAGGACCTTATAGTTGATTATGTATTTCATAAGAGAAAAAGAGTAATTTAAAGTTCTTGTTAGAATCTATATTACAAAGTAATGGTGGTTTAAAATTCTATTTAATCGTGCAAAATTATTCAAAGGGGTTTATAAGAGCCTACTTGAATGTTATAATTCAAATTAATTTTGATTTTAATTATTTTTAAGCCCAACTGTTTATAATTACATATAATTTCATTTTATTTTGTGTCAATGTACTCGATTTGAGAGCGTTTCAGGTGAATACAACAAAATAAAAATGAAAGAGATTAACAACAGGTGTACTTTAACTTATGCCGCTTTGGCCCAGTGGTTAAAACACTTGAATGTTAACCAAGTAATACGGGATCAGACAAGACCACACACGCACCACTGGGCTTTAATGTGCTTAATTTGTTTTGTTAATGCATCTCGTGCTAAGTGGTGAAGGCAAATGTTGTGAGGAATCCAGCAAGTGTTTGATGAATGAATGATTGAATGAAATGAATTTATTTTTTCTTAGAATAGGCTAACAGGAAAACGGGAAAATTATGGTAAGCGGTCACCACCACCATAGAAATCGGTGATGTAAGTAATAAGAACCATTCCTTACGTCGCCAATGCGCCTCCGACATTGGGAACTAAGATGTTATCCTCACTAAGCCTTCAAACTGGAACACAACAACACTAAGTATTGCTGTTTTGCGGTATATATTCTAATGAGTGGCTGGTACCTACTCAGAAGGGCTTGTACAAAGCCCTACCACGAAGTTAAACCACGTAAATGTCGCATGACATTAGCTGTATATAGAAGAAATGTATTTTTTAAGAAAACTGAGCCATTGCTTGCACCTTCATTGCACTTGAATAGGTAAATAGAACAATATATATTGACATATAATAGTTTAGTTCAACAGATTTCACTCTTTCTTTCATTATTGATTAGACATTTAAAAGAAGAAGATAGCAATGTTTAATTAATCACGCGCTAAACAACGAGTAAGGTCGTATTTATTCAAACGAAATTCAAATAAAAATCATTAAAATAAAGTTTCTAATATACTTTTTTTTTAAATTGTTAAGAAAGAAATGTAAGAATTATGTAATTTTTAAAAGGCGTTTTATGCAAATGGCGTGAATTCAAATCGCGGAAAGTAGGGAGCAAACCCGTTCTTTATTTATAGCTCGTTGTTTGTTCGTGCACTGTTCGTTTCTTTAAAGGCACTGAGCTGGAATAGCATCTTCGTATTTTGCTCAGACCACGCGTTTTTGAACTTTAAAATTTGATATTAAAATAGTTTGAGCGCCGTCGCTATGAATCTGCGAGTTCACACCATTTGTTTTTCGAGCCGCTTACGGAATTCGTCGCCATTTTTATAAAACTCCGCGTACGAGTTAAAGAATATTCTTTACAGTTTTAATATAAGGTTATTTTTTGCTGGTACGGTTCCTGTACCGTAATACTTAGACGATTCAAAGTGAAGACTGCAACTGTCTAAAACTAGATTAGTTGATCATTAGTCATACATACATAATTATTTGCGTGCATCGCTTTTGTTTTTGTATACTATATTTTATAAATTTATAAAGTTATCTGTGAGAGGGGTTCTCACAGATTTAGAAAGTTATGAAATAAACATTTTTATTTTATTTATTAACCGGCTTTATACAAAAAGAGGACGTTGTCGCATCAATTGTTTTTTTTTTTGTGTTTGCGTTTATTAGCTCGAAAACACTAGTCCATAAAACTGAAGACGACAAACACTTAAGAAGACTTAACTTACAGGAGTGTAATACTGCTTGAATTTAGCTTCGAGTGTAGTGAAATGCTGTGGCTAATCAAATATTACAAATAAATTAATAATCACAGTTTGTTCGAGCATGAGATTGCTTGCATCGTATTACCCGTATTATGGCACATGTTAGCTTGTGTGTTAATCAATTTAATAAATCAAGCAAATACGCGCTAGCTAGCGCTAGAGAAACATTAGTCCGTCCCCCCGTCTATACAGCCAATCACACAATTCAATTAAGTTAAAAGCAAACAGCGCTGCAGTTCGTACAAATATGAATTTATGTAACTTCCGTCAGGTTCGATACACACAATAATAAAATTCACCTGACACAGCTGTGTATTGTATCGTATTAGGATGTGAAATATGCATGCGAAGTTTTAACGCAATATTATCTTATTTGTATTCCAAGTGTTGCAAAAATGATATAAAGTGTTAAGTTGGCTTTTCTATTTACAATGCTCTAAATTTAAAACGCTCTGAAGCAAATATACTAAACAGTAAAAGACAATATGAATAACCTCTATTTTTAGTTTTTGGTCAAGGAATGTGAACATTTATTAACGACTAGCTGTGCCCGCGGCTTCACCCGCGTATAATTAATAAAAATATAATAAATTATTTTATTACTATAATAACACACACGCGCGCACTCACACACATACACACACAAGCATATGGGTAAAGAAATACGTAATTAACGATTTGAAATTATTTTTTATAAGATACCGTAGGGTTTACCCGTCTTATATATGGCCTTACATTTGCGCAATCACAAAGCCGAGATGGCCCAGTGGTAAGAACGCGTGAATCTTAACCGATGATCGTGGGTTCAAACCCGGGCAAGCACCACTGAATTTCATGTGCTTAATTTGTGATTATAATTCATCTCGTGCTTGACGGTGAAGGAAAACATCGTGAGGAATCCTGCATGTGTCAAATTTCAGTGAAATTCTGTCACATGTGTATTCCACCAATCCGCATTGGAGCAGCGTGGTGGAATAAGCTCCAAAACCTTCTTCTCAAAAGAGGAGAAGAGGCCTTAGCTCAGCAGTGGGACATTCACAGGCTGTTACTTTTTTTACTTTATGTACTTTGTGTGTACCAATTTTCATCAAGATTGGTCAAGCAGTTCTTGAGTTAAAAGAAGACATACAGACAGACAGACAAAAATGAAAAAAATAGTATAATGTGAATCACTGCATCATAAAACGATTATTTATCATAAAATTAGGTGAGCCAGTAGATTTATATAGTAGTATAGATTATTATTATGCAAGGACGCTAGACGATTCTGAAACAATTTCGAGGATTTTTTTATTGAATACATATTATGCTTTAATTTATTGTAAAGAAAAAGCCTATCCCCGAGGATTGAAAAAGGAGAACTAGGGGATTAAAAAATAGAAATAGTTAATTAGTTTTATAATGTTATCAAAAACTTATCTTTGATATATTATTCTTAAGTTTTTAGTTTATGTTATGCAGGCAAAATGTTGTAGTTGGTTTTTATTTTGCTTTGTAAAACATATATACGATTAAAACTTTAATAACTAAAACTGGTTACGGAACTAAAGAACTAGAATGAATCTTAGAATTGGATTCGAATAATTCGCTTCGTTGGTCTTTTATTATTAACGCGCCATGGGAAATAGATAACAGTATTTTCTCTGACCCGCATAACATTTTCTTGGACTTGACCCGTATCATAGTAATGTTTCGAAATTCAGCTTTTTTATACAGCGTGTAACAAAATTCGTGTCCGACCAGTGAAGTGGTTATTAGGTATCGTGTGTCGGTTCTACTTATGTGATAATTTTTAAAACACTAAGCAAAAAATATAACCCGGATTTTTTTTTTTAATTAAATGACGAAAATTACTTAGCAACACAGGCGCGGGCAATAGCACTCGATAGCTCTTACCTATCGGGTAACTAAGACACGAGGTCATGACCTCAGTAGTCCACATTTTTACCACCAACAGTGTCGTTAAACACAATGAATATATATTTTTATATATTTTTTTTGCTTAGTGATTTAAAAATTATTACATAAATAGAACCGACACACGATACCTAGTAACCACTTCACGGGTCGGACACGAATTTTGTTACACCCTGTATAGAATAGGAAGACGAACGAGTATATAGGCTTGATGGTAAGTGGTCAACAACGCCCATTGACATTGGCATTGTAAGAAATGGTAACCATCATCAATGTTAACACCGCAAATGCGCCACCAATTTTGGGAACTAAGATATTATGTCCCTTGCGCCTGTAATCAAACTGCGTGCAACTAAAATCTTTATCGTTGCTATTATTTTTAGTTTCCTGAACTGAAATTCGTTTTGTTTCCCTAAGTCTGATTATATTATAAAACTTCAATTCTTGATTAGAACTTATATTAACTAATGCTTAGAATTTTGTTAATGTAATTCGAATATTCGTTTGAGTCGTAAAATAAAACAAATAAATAATTTATTCCCATTAACGCTGTAACCTTTAAGAAAAATACTTTATCTCGAGACATTAAAACAGTTCGAGAAAGCAAAAGATTATAGAATATTTTATGCAAATAAGCACTTAATACTTCTTGGATTTTTATACCTTATTTATAAGGAGATTCAAAGTTTCTTTGTAGAGCATTTTTATGGATCATATTAGGGAGGGAATTTATATCGTCATCCGCTGAACGTCAACCCCCAAACGAATAACGTAGATATATGTGAAGAGGGTGCATGTTTAAGATTAATTTTTAAGAAAATGTATTCTCTCGATGTTTACATACATAATATAATATCTTATACCGTAATTATTTATATAGGTTAACAAACATAATACAATCAGGACATACATTAAACGGAATTATACAATTTTAAGCTAGATTAAATTCGTAAATATTGCTGATTAAAATAATATAAACATATTTGCTATTTATATAATAATTAAAAATTAATAAATACAATCTATAAAATGAAATCTTGTAACAATACTAATTAAGCATGACGATAACATTATAAATTATCTAAATAACAATGAATATTTATATCAATAAAACTAAAACACACATTAGTATTAATTACATAGATAACAATATCTTTTGAAAAATAAAAAAGATTTGCGTTTATTGGATTTATATTCATGAAATATATTCGACTTCCTACAATAAAACGGGATATTAAGAAACTCGACACAGACACTTGAATAGACACAATCTCTGACTTTATTAATATTTCATTTTCAAATTAAAACGTTTAATGTAATATTCCAAAAACAAACGGACACTAGTTCAAGCTCAAGTCGAGCGGAGTAAGTCTGACAATTATCTAGAAAAGACAAATGAAACTTTACAAAGAACTTTAAAAATAGAGCACACATTCACTTTAAGACTTAAGACACGACTGTCAGAAAAAAGTTAGGGTGGGATTTTAATTTGTAGTGATAATATAGAAAATGAATAAAACCACATTGAAACCATTTGTATATTGAACTAGTCAATAGAGTATCATAATTATATTCATTAATTATATATCTCAACGTTTGTTCGTTTTCTATATTGTCTCTGCATGTTATAACACAAAGTCACCCCGCTGCGTCTGTCTATTTGTATGTCTGGATGCGATAAACTCAAAAACTACTGAACGAATTTTTATACGATATCACCAATGGACGAAGGAATTCATGATGAAAGTTTAGGTGTATATAATTGTGCATTGAGGTTTTTTCAATTAATTAATTTACAATAATATTGATGTTTTGTGTAAATTGTATTGTATCGTATTAATATGTCGTAAAACACGAATTTAGAATTTTCAGAAAGCATGTCTTACTTTCCACATCACATTCACAAAAATCGGCGTTTTTATGTATCGTTTCTAATATAAACATAAGACCTTTCTTATATTGAGGATTTTAAAGTTTTAATGAACAGCGAAGAAATGAAAGTAACGAGCAAGATAGGTGCTTATACACTAATCAGTTCAAGTATTTTAAAATTAATACTCGAATATCGTATGTCAATCAAACAAATTAATGTCAGTCAAAACTTACAACACATTTTTTGTAATTACTTCGTATCGGTTACATATATAGCCTTCGAATATAATTATATTACAATTAATCCAGATACATCCTCTACAACTGATACAAAGCAAAGTCGCCATACTGGGAATTGACGTTCGGGGCGACCTCAATCCAAAGGATCACATCGAGGCTGTTATAAATACAGCCTCACGGAAACTCGGCGTCTTGACCAAGGTGCGGCGTTTTTTCACGCCACAACAACTGCTCGTGTTGTATAAAACACAGGTAAGGTCTTGCGTCGAATATTACTCGCAGCTTTGGGATGGCTCCGCTAAGTATTTACTGGAGGCCTTGGATCGGTTGCAGCGACGTGCGGTTCGCATTATCGGCGACGTAAAGGACACCAACACCCTCGAGCCTTTACAATTGCGTCGAGAGATAGCACTGAGAGGCACTGAGCGCTTTCTATCGAATGTATCACGGCGAGTGCTCAGAGGAATTATTCTCCCTCATTCCTGCTTCCCAATTCCTTCACAAGTCTACGCGTACTGGCTCTCGATGTCACCGTCTAACTGTGACATCAATTCCATCGCGCACGAAGGAATTTGGCAACTCTTTTCTTTGTCGCACCTCCAAAACATGGAATTCTTTACCAGCACACGTGTTCCCCTCCTCTTATGACCTGGGTTCCTTCAAACGAGGCGTGAAGAGGCATCTTGCGGGCCGGCAAGGCGGAGGCGGCTAGTGCAAGTCATTCTTCCTGACTGCACTAACCGTCGTCGCGTTTGGACTCTACTACTACTTACCATCAGGTGGAGTAGAGCCATTTGCCATCCCGGGTATTATAAAAAAAAGAGACGAATAACATTTCTCTTGCAATAAAAAAAAATTGTTTGCGAAAAGAGACGATATTTGGGGACGTCATTATGTGTTAAAAGGCAATTTCATTGCCCGATACTGTAAACATCGGAGCCTATAAAGGAGAGGGTCTGATTTTCTATGGTCAAACAAAATAAGCCGGTTTCTTTAGGCGCTGGGTAGCGAAGGGTTCGTTAAAATTAAGTCGGACAGATATGTGACGCAGTGACAAGGGTCGACTTAGGGCCATTGTGCTTATGCTGTCTTAGTTTATACAGTGTTATATAGAATTCTATTCGGGGAGTGATATTGAGAGGGATGATAACAATTTATTATGGAATTTTCGTGCGGTCCAATGTTGTCCAACACGAATATTTCTTGATGCAGATATATGGAATTTAGTTTTAAAAGCTATAAACGTTCTTTGATTGTAATTTACGTAATAATTAAAGTAGTTATAGTTGAATTGTAAATGTGAAATGGTATGTTGGAACTTCGTCCCTCATTACGATATGAAAAGCGTCTATCAACTTTGACATTTAATAAAACTAAAATTAAACTATAGAAATCAATATGAATTAATTGGGTCTTGTTACTTTTTATATACAATTGGTCGTCATCGCCCATAGACATTGGCGCTGTGAGAAATATTAATCATTACTTATATCGCCAATACGCCACCAACCTTGGTAACTAAGATGTCACGTACATCGTGCCTGTATACTGGCTCGCTTGCCCTTTAAACCTTAACAATAATACTCAGTATTGGAGTTTGGAGGTGGAAAATCTGATGTGTGGGTGGTACCTACCCGTTGTTAGTTTTTTGTTTTATTTTCAATAAGCGATAATAAGAAAATTTTTTATTTTAATTTTGCCATAGTATATGTAAGAACAAATAAGTCCTTTTGATGTAGCCCTTACAAAACATCACTGGCAGCAGTTATTGCGTTTGACATAATATTAATTACGACCAACAATTTCTTCTTATAGAAAAAAATACCAACTTTCATTAAAAATATATTTATTTAAGAAATATTTTTAAGTGTAAATATTTCACAAACTGAAATTGGGAATAGATTCGAACCCACGAATTCTCTGACCATAAAGTACATAAAACGTACGTGAAACCATCAGATGAAAATGTGTCAAATGTGTATTTATCAACCAGTTTTAGAGGAGCGTGGTGGGCATAATTACAACTTCTGATTTGCATTATTTCATATATATCATAATGTAATAAGGTCCTCCAGACCGATTTTGGCTACGGCGGCCAATCTCAAGAGAGATAAGACAACTGCGCAGAAGATATTATAGTGCACAAGTGTGTGCGCAAACACAGGTGCAATCTCTTTTCCTTAGCTCTCATAATCCGATGGGACGGCAATCCGACACGACCGGAAAGAGTTTAGGCGCAGGACCAACGGCTTAACGTGGTGTCCGAGGCACGGGAGTGTACACACTTCCAACTTCCAGACTCCGGGCTGCTACTAAGAATTTTCTGACAGAAAAACCCAAAAAAATTTTATTGGCCCGACCTGGTCATTGAACCCAGGACCACCGGGTCTTATATCTAGCCACTAGACTATTTATTTTTCGAATTTATTTCTTTAAGGAATGTTCAATGTGGTGTTTCGGCACGCCATCGTCATTGCTGCAAAATAACAACTGTTGAACATTAATTGATTCAGATAAATTTGTAGGTAGAACTGCTAAGTATTAAATATAGCAAGTTCTAAGTATGTAAGTTCAGAGTAACAAATATAATTCCATATCGCCGACTTAGCATAGAATAAGAAAATATATTATTTCAGCCGAAACCATAAATAATTTTCGACAGCTGCCTCCGCGTTCCACTTACGTTATGTAGGGAACCATTAGCGCTCGTCATCAAGGAAAATCATTTGTTTTCCGTATTGGCAAAGCAATAACATTTGTGGAATTGTTGCGAGCACGACGCCAACCAAGAGTAACGTTATAAGGAGCGGTTTTCTCAGTCTTCGTTTTGGCGAAAATCCAAAACTTTACTAATGGGGTCACAGGCAAAGCTGTTCAAATGAGTTACAAGCTTGGCTGTGGAGTGCAGATACGTTCTATGTTGTTGAGGTACCGAACCCAATTTTCTTGATTTAACACTGTCACAACTATTATATTATAATTTGAATCTAATATTGTGATTATTTAGTTAAATAACTATGAATTTGAATACTAGCATACAATGAATATATCCCATCACTACCCCTCAAATTAATTCTGCCAACCACCAATGTGAATGGTGCATGAGCCAGTGTCATTAAAGGCATGAAATATATTAACATTTTAAATGTGATTCAAAGAGCACCGCCGGTTGTACGTGGTTTGTATTTTTTAATATCAGTGTCTATGAAGAATGGTGATCACTTGTTATCAGTTAGACCATTTGCTCATGTGCGTTCTTGTATTAAAATTAATGATATTGTAATAAAAATGACCGAAACATCTTCCATTGTACATTAAAATATGATTGGAGTATAAATTAAATGATGTCTTTAGTCAGACAGACACAGACAGACATGATTCTCTTGCCAAAACTTATTGCAAGCATTTTAAATTTATCATTATGTAGAATTATTATAAAAATGTATGCCATTTTTAAATATGTGGAAATTATAAATTTAATTAAGCTATTCTGTTATTTTTAACCAGTTTATATGGTATTATTACTAATTGACTTTATTTAAGATGGAATCTCAAGCCTTAAGAAAATTAGGATAATCCTCTAAATTTGAAGCAAGACTATTCTGCGAATTGGCTTTATCAAAGAACAAGCTAATCTTGGCTATATTTGTAACAAGACGTGCTTCAAAGATATACTTCAAATGAACCGTGCATTGATTATTAAACCTAATGAATAAAACATTTAGGAAAATATCTAAGCATTGATTAAAATTACAACGTAGCGAACAAAATTATACAATGTGCGTTTAATTTTGTGCGCTGTATAATGCGCTATCGCTCCGACTAAATTAAGTGGTACCAGGTTTAGAGCCCACTTCGTTGCAATGGCGGTTCGTTTTATTGCATTTTTACATGAAAACAAAGTAGCGAGTATAGCGTTTTACCAAGACTACAAAAAGCCAGAGAGGAGCCGTTACAGTAGGATTACTGACGATAAAGTGTGGTACATTACACGCGCGAACGGGCAAAAGTCACACAATTTAGATGAGAAATGGTTTATATGCCATACCGCACATTACGTATGTTTGGTACGTTGAGCTCCACATTGTTACCATTATTCATAACTTGAATCTACTCGATATTACTATACATTAGTTTATAAACCAACGTAAAACATAAAGCGATTCCCATCTGGCAAATTATGAATGAAGATAATCCGACCAACATATTTCTTATATTCTGATAAATATTCTCCTTTTTTGACAGAGAAACTAGAAAGGCCTGTCAATGTTAAAGGATAAAAAAACAAACGAGGTAAAGTCGAAAACTGTCAACTACAATATGCTTCTCGTGGCCGTCAAAATGCCACCCGTAGTTTTCCCCAGCCGTCGACCAAAAATAATTTTGCATGTTTTCATTTTCAGAGGGATAAAGATGTGGTGATGGATGAATTTGTCAACCTTTAACATATCTTGGAATTACTAGCGTCTGAAAGGAAAATTTTAATGAAATCACATCAGGTAAACGTCTTGTTTCGGGTTAATGCTATTAAAAGCGACTCTGATATATGTTAAAGAGTAGATACGAAAGACGATGTACTGGACAGTAAATTTATCAGACGGACTGGAGCATTCATCTTAAGGATGGAGAACGCCCAACCTTTAAACGATTTACGAGGGGAGCAGACGCTCCGCTGGTAAACACCAACGGATCGAGTTTAGACATATAAATAACCGGCTTTTTATGCGTCATCCGTTTTATCCATAATAGATATGGGGATATTGCAAAGAACTTGAGAACATACGCGGCCAGGAAATGCAAATTGTTGCAGCACCAAGTATCACTTTGAAAATGTAAATTAAGTGGTCAAACTTTGCCAAGACTCATGCATTAAACATCGCTTTAAAACTTGCACATTTAAAAGGATACTTTTGACTGGATAGAGCGGAAATTGTAATTCAATTGGCAATCTGACACATGTACACTCAATGTTCATTTTATAAAGCAAGCGGCCTTTAGGCCGTATATCCAGATTTATTAATGAAAAATATTGCAAAATTTTAAATTTTTCATTTTCATTGAGTTCAACTTAATTCGTATTTCAATATTAAGGAATACAGCTAATGAGGTAAAATGTATCAGTAAATTGAATTTTTTTTTAAAATATGAAATATATTCCTCATGCAGTCTGATTTTTTATTTTTTGTTATTTGTTTGGTGAGCATGTAGCGATGTAGGTGATTCGGCGAAGCTGAAGTAAATTTTGCAAGATAATACAGCAAAAAAATTACTTAAAAAAATATATTAATTGTGTTTAACGACACTGTTGGTAGTAAAAACGTGGACTACTGATGTCATGACCTCGTGTCTTAGCTACCCGATAGGTAAGAGCGCCATTGCTCGCACCTGTGTTGCCAAGTAAATTTCGTCATTTAATTTAAAAAAAAAAAAATCCGGGTAAATTGTTTTGCTTAGTGTTTTAAAAATTATTATATAAATAGAACCGACACACGATACCTAATAACCACTTCACGGGTCGGACACGAATTTTGTTACACGCTGTATAACTAACATAATGTATTGATCTCAAATTATACTTTGCTTTGCTTTGTATTAGTTAGTATACAGTGCAAACAATTATTTAAATTTAACAACATTAATTAACTAATATATTGCACGTCAATAATTATAAATTATGTAGAACACGTTTTCAATGAGTTACAAAGCGAAAATATTTTGTTATTACAAAGTTGAATATTGAATATTGAAAAAGCAAAATACTGGTCATTGTTAGTCGAGAGAAATATGAAGTCGCTATTTCGGTATTGTCTGGGGGCACAAAGGGAACGCCATCTTCGAAACGGTCGAATTTCTTCACAGGCGCACAATTTAATTTCAACGATTTTGTACTCGTTTCTTTTCTGATGCGTTGTACTCGATGTCCTTTATGACCCGAGTTGAATTTCAGTCAATGGGTTCACAATATTCTGCAGCATTTGTGAGAAATTACTGGTGCATTTCGATTATTTGTGAAAGGTGAATGATGCGAGCGTGATAAAGTATTGTCGTTGTTGACTCGAAAAATATAGTTTTCAGGAGACAATAAAAATACAATACAAATGTGCTTTTAATTATAAATGTGTATTCAATTGTAATGTTTTAAGTATGTTTTTGCAAGTTTATATTATCATAGCATATTATTTACAAAGTATCACTAAATACTCTATTCATATTTAATTTTCCCGTAAAATCTCTTAATTTATCTGTCTATGTTTACACCTCTTTGGTAGGGTGGCAGGGTGTTAGATACCCTAAGTCGTGCATGTATAAACAAACTCACTTTTACCTTTATAATATTACTTAGTACGTTCTGTACGTTGTAGGCTAGTATACATTCGGAAGTAAGAACACCAGTGTACTTCTGAATGTATATCTGATTACTTCCAATGTATACTATCAGTCTGATTCATATGGTCAGTTACGTTATATGAAAACAAACGTAAAACCTTTACAGAGATGGGAACTACAAAAAAAAAAAAAACAGCACGTAGCACTCAGAATCTATAGACACCACACGATAATATGTTTTATTCGATGTACTTAGGAAAAACCTCACGTGCTTACAAAGTGGGGTTAAACTATGACACAATTTCGACACGTGAAAGGAAATTTTCCACGAATACATTAAAGCTTCGCGCATTTCTCTCCGTACTAAGTAATGTAGATAAAACATTAATATGTATGAGCTGTGCTTGTTTGCGGCTACGACTTAAATTTTCAGACCTCCTCAATGAATAAAGAACATCCAGACACTCTAGTTAAGGATTGCGTGACTCCGGCTCAGATGATATCAACTCGATAACCGGCTCCTTGCTCGTTATCAGTTAACTGGCTTTAGGGCAGGAAATAAAACGTTCTGGTCAGTAGTAATTGTTAGTGAATATTTAAAGGTAAAGTAGATGTAGAAGCGTAATACAGTAATGGGCGCGCGTGTTTTGTTATTTAGCGAACGTACTCCCGACTCTGCGTGTTTCGTTGACCGCGACCAGTTAGCTTTTCCATTATGAGACTAAGCTTAGTCTTGCTATGTTTCATTTTACGTAATATAAAAGTTATTTTCAATTTTGTCTATGAATAAATGTTTTTTTTTAATTAATAATAGTTACATGTTACTCTGGTAGTAATATTGAGTATGAATTTATGGTTTAACACCTTAATAAAAAAAATGTTGTTGTCGATCAGTCATCTGTATCTATAGTAAACATTTAACATAGCGTATATGCGTGGTATATCATTAATATATTATAATAATAAATTTGCTTAACAAACAGATTTTTACACAGCTCACAATACTTCAGAAAAATATGACACAAATTTGAAATTCATTAAAATATAATATTAATAGCACTGTTTTCTGTTGAACAGAAAGTTAGAAGTGTAAATTACTTATTCAAATAATACTCTGTCTAATCCTATTTACGAAGATTCCAAATTGAAGTTATTGAATTAACCTCTCAAAAGATACTATAATAGCAAAAGCTTTATTAAGCTTATTAGATATATTTGAATACTGAAATGTAATATAATCTATTTCTGATTAAATTAATTACAAATACTTAATTATATTGCCGACTTAAGAATTCGCTTCTTTTCGTGCTCTTGGAATCTAGGGTTTATCGAAAATTAAACTTAATTCATCGCTCACACAAAGTTTAAACTAAACTACGAAGTTTGAACACTAAATCATATTAATAAGGATATGGTTAAAATTAGGGTAACTGCTATGATTATATTTTTTATATTTAACAACTATACATTATAATGAACCAGATAGCCCTGCGGTTAGAAAACGTAAGCTTTAACTGATGGTAGCTAATTCAAACCCAGGCAAGCACTACTGAATTTGTGTTTAAATTCATCTTGTGCTCAGCGAAGAATGAAATAAACTTGAGGAAATGTTAAATGATAATATGCCACATGTGTCTCTACGAATTCGCATTGAAGCAGCATGATGGAATATACTCCAAATGTTCTCCTTAAAATGAGAGGAGGCTTTAGCCCAGAAGTGGGATCACTTTAGTTACTTTGTGGTTCTCACTTTAATTTTATTATGTTTCAATTCACATCGAAAATCATATTATGTATGTAAAATCTTTTTAGTTTAGTTTTAAAGTTATATTCTACATTTAAAGTAGCAAGTATGCGTGTTAATGACTGTCTTATATCTTTAAGATTATTCGAGGAAATTTACGGTCGCATTCCTGCATATGATCCGAAGCCACGCGACTGTAGATACCGCAAACGTGGCCGGTAATATCGTCCATCTAATAGATTAAAGGCAGTTCCATTCTATCCATAGAAGTAGATGTATCTACCACATCGAAGTAGAAAATCAGAATCTGGCTAAAACAAAGCCGAATTATTTTATATTTGTACTGAAATATAATTAATTAAACGTAAATAAACTCTCGTGCATAAATCATTAAAGGAAGTTGATGGCTGTGCTATGCCCACAACCTCAGCTGATTAAGATATTAGAAAAAAAATATTATTAGACAATTATTACTAAGCTATATGCCTATATTCAGAAGTTAGCAAAGAAAGGCTGATTATGATGATGTTGATGATAATTTGTTGATGAATGTTTCATAACAAATTTGAAGAAAAATTAAATATATATATGGATAATAAAGATAATGATCATAGTTAAAATCATATTGTTTAAAATATTATTGAATTGAATTTCCTAGAGGATATCCTAGTATAAGAGTTTTTAAATTGGGCAAACATACTGTTAAAAACAATCAAAAGGTTAAAAGGGAAGTATTTTATAATGAGCTCTGAATGACATTTAAATAAACACAAAACTAAAAGCAATGTATTTGCAAAATAAAATGATCGCATTCTTCGAAACAATGTCCTAAGTGTCGCATTCACCATGGGAATACATCACCAAATGGAGCCTAACGTCCATTTTGACGGTAAATTGAATCCGAATTGAGGAGAATCTCGTTTAAGCCCCCTGTAAATAGCTACTTGTAAATAGGTAGGGACGTGGAAAACATTTAAGGGCCTATCCACCCTTTTGCCTTTCTACAAATTAAATAAGAATGTGCTTAAGCAAGCGACACTGCCAGTGTTTAGTCATTATTGCCCATTGGGTTTTTATCGAGCATTTAATTTGTTAAAAAAAGCGTGTGCGTCTCGGGACGCTCGACATAAGTGATAATATTTATTATTAATTATAATATATTCAATATAATTTAAATTAGTACTTGAGAGTTGCTCAGTTATTATAAGTACTATCTGTATACGCTAGATGGCGTTAGGTTGGTAACTCTCAGGTAAAGTAGTCCGCGTCGATAATAGTGGCGCCGTAATGCGTTACGTTACGAAGCGGTTTACCCTCCAATAATAAGAAGTTATCACTTTAAAAATATTTTTGAGGGAAATAATTATTCAAAATTCCCTTTTGAACGAAGAACCCTTTATAACTTTCAAAAAACGCATGATAGGCTGTGGATAGTAGCTATTTCGTTAATAACAATACTAATTAAAAAAAATATTGTTTTTTATATTTTTTGTTGTTGTTTCTAATTAGTTGGCCATTATTGTTCAGACCTTAAAACTGATTTAAATGTTTTAAATGTTTGTCCGTAATGTAATAATGAAACTGCACTTGTTGTTGATTTATATTGTTTTTCTAATAAATGATAAATCGTTGAACATATTGTTGTCCTATTTATTGTTTAATTTCCAAATAAAAACGATTGCGGTGAAGTATCTTACATAATGTCAAGGACCGTTGGTATTGTTTCTAATTATACAACCACCACTGTGTATATATACTACAACCTATTTTTAGCAAACTTTCTATCCCAGAGGTTACTTGGAATAAACGGCGTTAGACAATATATTTTTAAATGTGACTTAGCTTCTTAATCGACATTGATATTTTTCTTAATCATCAGTGATTTCCGTACTCAGGTACGAAATGAAGGACGAACAAAAATACAGCTCAATTAAACTCCTTTAAGAATCACGAGGATACGGATATCTAACTAGACGTACACGACTTATACGTTTTATGTAAATTGGATTAGTAGTATTTTTCAGTTAAGCATTACAAAAAAAACGACTCTTCATTTATTGGAACGAAGTCCTTTTACGCGGCTTACAGTACAGTGAAATGGCAGTGGCCTAAGGTCACGTCATATAATGAAAAAGCGTTCATACATCGTGCCTATTAAATGCTACAAAATGCGATGCTTGGGCCTTCGAATTTAAGAGGTCGATATAAAGGAGGTTGAGGTGCTTTTTCATGTGACAAAAATACAGTAATATAATCAATTAAAATCTACATTTAAAACACGGTTTGCATCGACAAAATATTGCACAGAACTTCGTTCCTGACGGGGGTCCTCCGACCGCACAATTTTTAGTATAAGTTTTATATATTTACAAGATAAAGCAAGTTAACACATTATATGTCCTCATTCCGTTTTCACCCGCTTAACATATAGGCTATCGTTCCCAATTATCGTTGCTAATAACTGATGATAATGGAACCTTTCACATAGTTGACAAATACTGGTTCATTCTTGAAAGGTCGGGGAGATCAGATATTAATATGAACTAAGTTCGTATCTTGTCTCCGTAAGGTTAATTATATCATCTTGGCTATTGTCAGATAAATTGTTCGAGAGGGTCTTTAATTATAGAATCTAATTTGGTAAATGTAGGAATGTCGTAAGTGACGGAACCAAGATAGATCAGTAGTAGAATTTTAAACGAAGATTTTAGAATTCATCTTGTGCTTGGTTGTGAACAATAACTTCGTGAGGAAAACTTCAAGTGATGAATGTACACTACAGTAACAGCCTGTGAATGTCCCACTACTAGGTCTTAGGCCTTAGCCTCTAATTCTCCTCTTTTGAGGAGAATGTTTGGAACTTATTCCACTACACGGCTCCAATGCGGGTTATTACACGATTACGATACGATTTGAAATTAGATACATGCAGGTTTCCTCACGATGTTTTCCTTCACCGTCAAGCATGCGCTCACAAATTAAACACATGAAATTCAGCGGTGCTTGCCCGGGTTTGAACCCACGATCATCGGTTAAGATTCACTCGTTCTTACCACTGAGCCATCTTGGCTTCTTGTGACGAATTAAATGTGACGAATGAAAACCCACTAACCCATACAATAGCATCGTGGTAGAATAACCTCCAATCCTCTAGAGTCCGCTTGTAGAGGCCTTGATTGAGACTCACATTTATAATCATAATTACATTGCATTAGTTTTTACACGGCGAAAGTGTCATGAATGATATAATCTACTTTAAATTCTTTCTAGTTTAATGCCGTATTCATAATAATGATGATGACTTTAAACTGGAAAGTTAATTTATTTTTCCCAGGAAAATAACGTCGAAGAGAATTTTTTATCAAATTATAGAATTTTTTTTATGGTCTGCGTTTAAGGATGCCGTTGTTAAGTACTATGTCCTCTTCTGGACCTTTGACAAAGTTTAAACCACATTTCATGATGAGTAGTTAAGACGTGAAAGTGTTACTGTTAGCTTCCTAATGGGCGCTTTAAATTAAACCATATGGACTGTATTGATGGCTATATTTTATAGATCGTAGTATGTGTAGGTCGCGTTTTCGGTGGTCCGTCGCCGAGTCGTCGTCGTCGCTGCCGTACGATCCTTTTCGACTCGCCCCCCCGGCGCGTCTCCTACCGTGCGTCTCCTCCCGTGCGTTTACTTGTGGCGCGGCACAGTAACAAACAAACAAACTCACTTTCGTATTTATATAAGTAAACGATGACGAGCGGTGGAGAAGCTGATTCGATAGATATTAGGTACACACGTAGTACACGCTTTTTCATTATATGACGTGACCTTGGGCCACTGCCATTTCACTGTACTGTAAGCCGCGTAAAAGGACCTAAAACGTATAAGTCGTGCACGTCTAGTTAGATATCCGTATCCTCATGATTCTTAAAAGAGTTTAATTGAGCTGTATTTTTGTTCATCCTTCATTTCGTACCTGAGTACGGAAATCACTGATGGTTAAGAAAAATATCAATGTCGATTAAGAAGCTAAGTCACATTTAAAAATATATTGTCTAACGCCGTTTATTCCAAGAAACCTCTGGGATAGGCTTAGTAGAAAGCTGCCGGCCGTATATATACGGCCATATATATGTATATATATACGGCTTTGAGACTGATCTAATAGAAAGTGATTACCACTGCCCATGGACCTACAACTGTGCGTGCGTTACCAGTCTTTTTGTTTGTTACCTCACCACAAATAAAGCACTCAATCGAACGCACAAAATTTTTAAGCTTGGAGCTGGATTAGAGCTTAGAAGGAAGTCGATATCGTGGGGACCGACTAATGCAACACGTTTTTGTTTAATTAACGCGATCAATTAATATGACGATGCAAAACCGTCTTTCAGCCAACTCGAATAAAGCATATTTTGCGTACTATGAGTAGCACTAAAATGAAATATAAATGTATCTTTGATTTATTGATTAATAATATAATGATTAATACTGGTTTATTTTGTTAAAATCTAACATTTATTTGGAATCATTTGAGTTTTATTTTTAGTTCATATGCTATCATATCCGTTTTATGCATCCATAATATAATGGAGTAAATAAACTCGTAAAACGGAAAATTCAAATAGGTACTATTTATTTAAATATTTATTAGTCTTGTTTATGGCTATATTGCAGAATTAAAATTGTATAATTAAATTCTATTTTATAAGGTTTATACTAAACTTTAAAATAATAATAATTGGTTGAAGGACTGAGATACACACAGTAGTTTACTGGGTCTGAAACTATGTAAATTTCAATAGGTTAGAACAAAGACATATTTTTTGAAAATGTAACCCCCCGGGGCCTAAAAGTTTGTATGAAAATCCTTCATTTCCTTCCTTGGTAGTTGTAAATCTGAATTATGATGCGAGCAATGTCGTGGGCTAGTATATATTATATTATATAAAAAATTACGTGGAAGCAAATTCATAAAAAGGTACGAAAATATAAGAGAGTCGTTAATTAATTTGTTGTATACATAAATCTATATTAACACTACAAATAAATATCAATATCAATTATAATTGATAAAGTATTTATAGTAATCCTAACTAATACATATTACAAATGCGAAAGTGAGTTTGTTTGTTTGTTACCTTTCAAGCCTAAGCCACTGACCTGATTTTAAAAATTATTTCACCAATGGAAAGCTACATTATCAGCTAGTAACATAGGCCTATACTTGTCTTCGTATTCCCGTTTACAGTAAATATTTAAATAAAAATAAAAAAGTTTTTTTTAATTTTTTTAAAATAAAAATTCAGAAAATGTATAATTAATTTTTAAAAATGTATTATACATACAGAATAATATTTGATATTTCATGTTTATTTTTAGTGGATCTTTTTAAAATTAAGAAATATAATTTGTATAATAAATAAGACACAGATTGAATGTGTATTATATTCGTGGTATTGGGGCGGATAGCTCTTTCACCCTAAAGAGATTTAAATAGAAAAGTTATCGTGAAAACAGAACAAGGTTTTGGCTCAGTGACTGTTGGTTGTGATGTAATAAACTTCATGCAATCCTGTGTGGAGTTAAATTCGATTCGATGCACTTAGAGTCGCAAGCCAAGTATTTCTGAATGGCAAAATAAAATCATTTCAATAAAATACGATGTTCGTCGCAAACATAAAATACGACCACCGTCAAAGCAGTTTACTATTAGTTGTAGAGAAAATCCAAATAATAAATTCAATAAAAGTCCATGCATTCGTTTATACTAATTCCTTATAAAGTGGAATTTAAATGCTCTACAAGAAGACTTTATAAGAGTTCATGTTCTTAGGATTTTCTGGAAACTTCTCTTCGTATGGTACGAGATTAATAAATTTTAAGAATATTATCTCTACGTGAATAAATCACTACGTTCATTCGAAGAATATACAGATTTATATTTTTCTATCGTTCTACGTCAATGTTTTGTCATATAATCTGCATCGGGATCGATTTATTTTATTTACTAGCTAATGCCAGTCAAGCGTTTCAATGCTTCTTTAATGTTGTTTGTAAGCTATTTTTCGATACGACTTGCTCTAATATATTCTCCGAGTTCGAGCGTACACTAATAATTATTGTCGATCAGTTAATACAAGTTTATGTGCTGCAGCCATATATAGGCGAGTTATAAATGGGATTGTATAAAAATGTTTTCTATGTTTTGTCGTGGTGATTGGCTTCGATCAATCGAAGCAACAATCAATATTTATATATAAGATATAATAATGTATACTTATTCTATAAGTGTTCCTTTAAGTTATAGATTTTTGCAGTTGTTGTTATCACTTTTTTTTTACGAAATGGAAACCTTCTTTATGGTACCCGTCAACCTCGGGGGGTGGACCGGATTATGTGGGATTCTTACATTAATAATATTCTCAGACGATATTTTAGACAACTCTCGGTTATATATTCGCTTAGAAGTTATTGAATTCTAGATAGAACCATTGGTTAGTAATATAGTAAGAGCTCATCAATGTCCTACTGCTGGGTATTGGCCTCCATTACTGTAAGAGGACGTGATCAAGACGTTCCTGAAAATTTGTTTCGTTGGTGTACAAATAATAATAATATAATAATACCACGTCTGCCTACCACTTATATTAAAAATATGCATACAAACACGACACTGATGGGCATAATTTTCAACAAGGGGTTGCTCATGATGCCAGTCGCATGTACACTGTTTATGTTTTTAATGTAAAGTAAGGCCTCAATCAATATCATCGAAGGTAAATATAAACACGAGCTCATTTATAAATTCGTTTGCGAAAATATCAATGAAATAACAGATTTTATTAAAAACTTCAAATATAATTTGGCAACACTTTTACACATAGATAATATTGTGTGATTTTATTTTTAGAAATAGACAAACATGCAGCCAAGCGTTTAGATAATTAAACAGTTGCACTACCATTGAATAGGTATAATATCTATGAACCGTCGTTTCGAAAGAGATAAATAAATATACCAAGGAACATGACCAGAATAGGTCATAAAAGATACATAATGAAATCTTTCTTGTCATGGTATCGATAATAATTTTAGAATAGTAATAAATAATCATTATACTGCGTCACTGATAAAGTTAAAATGTATTTAACTTCAAACAAAGTTTAACCTGATTCACGATAAGCCGCAGGTGCCGCAAGCAGTAAAGCAACGACCTAAGTCAGCGATTCCAAAAACCGATTTGTAATGAAGAAGTATTATCTGCATCAGACTATGGGGTATCTTTATTTAAGCGTTTCGATTCTTACCATATATCGTATTGATGTATAAAAATTCCGAACGCATGTTGTTTTTAGCTGTAGGCTTAGGGTTATTAAGGTTTAGGATTGTTTCTAACCCAAATAACAGTTTTTCTATCGCCAAACATTACTACTTTCTTCTGCTGTGTTCTGCTTTAAAGGATAATTGAGCTAGTGATATTACAAGCACCAGAACCATAACATCTTAGGTCACATGGCTTGAGGTACATTGACGGTCTATAAATGGTTCTAATTCATGCTCGGCTGTGAAAGAAATTATGGTAAGGAAACCTGCATTACTTGTATACATTTTTTATCACATCTGAATTTACACCACCCTGGATCTCCGTAGGAGAATAGGGTCAAAACCTTACCTTACCTGTCCCAAAGCTCGAATGCTGGTTATTGTAATAATGTCAAGAGTAGGTCTTTACTAAAGGCCGCAAGTTTAAAAGAAAAGCTACTCAGTTATTTATGGTGATTTGTGTTTGCAATTTACCGTGCTAGGCGGTTATGAAAACATAGCGAGGAAATCCCATGACTCTTAAGAATTTATGAAAGAGGTACGCAACAGCAGCAGGTATACAACAGCAACGTCAAATCATCTATCTTCGAATTCATATAATAATTAGCTTCTCATCACCAGATTGTTGCTTACTTTAATTTAAAAATACGTTTTAAAGTCTCTATAGTACAAATACGTTGCTTTAATCATTGTTATGAGATTCATCCTCAAAGCAAGTTATTATTTTAAATGTAAGCATAAAATATTTTATTATACGAAATGTGCCGCACTAGCGGAAATGGCCCCAGTAATTTATCTTCGAAGAACAATACAATCTATTGCCAGTAAATGCGAAATTTCGCTGTCGCGTGTCCCGTCTACTTTTTCAAGCACTAGATTTTATCGCTCAAGCGCTTGTTGACGCTTGGTCTAGGCATACTTTACACCACGAAAATGTCACATATATTGTTCCACTAAAATGCCGGAATTTTGTATAAAATAATCATGAAATATTTGCCATTCCTCAGAGAAAAATATTTCTATTGGGAAAGCCGTCTAATTTGCTTCAACATTTCTTTTCTTTTTGTTTATAGAAAATCCACTTAAGTTTTCTCAGGAGATGTTGTTGATGAAGGAACAACTACATCTCCTGAGAAAAATTAAGTGCTATTTCATCCTTAGAAGTTTTATTTAAAAATAATGTTATCCCTAAACATCTTATTACGATTTGAATGACAAAACTATCACAAAAATGATAGAAGAATATTGAGTGTCAAATGGGCAGTTAATAGAAGAGCAGACCAAGTTTCACGCAGAAATAACCGTCATTGGAGCCTTATAAGAAATCCATCCTTGGTAAAGAAAGACTTGCATAGGATCCAACTGAAACATTCACAATACAATAAGATGATAACACTATTACACCGAAGCTTTTGAAGAAACTTATTATAAGAGCATTGGTTTCCTGACAATAAGACATAAAACAAATATAAAAGAAACCATTGATCTTCGGCAGTTGAGCAACAAATCAGTGACTCCAACAATTAAGTTTCTTGTTTTACAGCGAAATAAATAGGTATGTTTCGGAGAAAACCTATTTACGTTTACGTCTACTAATCCTCATTACGGTAGCGTTTAAGATGGGGCGCCAAGTTTTTTCTTTAATACATGAACTGACATTTGTTTATCGGAGCAAAATTTACGGGCCGTTACTTTGTTTTGGTGGAGCCTATACGTAAAGTTGATAAAGCAAACAGTGCCGTGTAGTAATGACAGGGACAATCAGGCGGTAGTTCACAAACAAGCGAGGCGCCGCGCCAATGCAAACACGACCGGTTCAATTATTTGCTACTGTCCGTTTTTGTTATCAACCAATATTGGTTGAACTATATGAAATATTTAACTACTAAATGAACTGTAAGTGTTCATATTGTTATTATTAACTGACATTGTTTGCCTTATGTTTATTCGATTTTGTTTATCAGGCATGCCTCGATCAATGAAATGACTAGTAGTAAATTTAGGAATTTATAATATGACATTCATATTTTCTATATAGTAAGATGATCAGACAGTGCTTTTACCCACAGTCAATATGCACCAGCAATGGATCAAAGAGATTATATCCCTTGAGATTGTAAGTGGACCCCATTGGCGTCCTCACCATTCAAACCACAGCAATACAAAGGATGCTTGATCGTAGAATACACTGATAGTATTAAAATAAGTGATCGATTTGAAATAGAATAGTAGAAATGTCCATTGCTATTTACCCCTCCAATTAAGCGTAAAGCTTGAGTCGGGAGTTGGGATGACAATAGACCAAGGGTCAGGATGGAACTTGTTAGGCGGCCCGTAAACCATTCCACTATTGACGAATCATTTGATTCGCATTTTTATTCTTAGTATATTGTTATTGAATTTTCACAAATTGTTTCCGTGCAACAATATGAAATAATATATACACAAGTACTTTAAAGAACCGATTTTTTATTGAATGGGTAGGTGCACTAGCCTATGAGGCACCTGATGCTAAGTAGTCACAACTACCCATAACACTGTAAGAAATATTACCCGTCACTTTCATCGCCAATGCGCCACCAACCTTGGGAACCAAGTTGCAATGTGCGTGCCTGTAGTTACACTGGCCATCTTAACCTTCGAACCAAAACATAACAATACTAAGTACTGCAATTTCGCGGTAGAATATCTGATGACTGGGGACCTACCCAGACGAATTTTCACAAAGCTCTACCACCTACTAAATATATAAGTATAGCTAACTCGAATTTTAATACGCAATATTATGTTCAGTTCTATGTACTATATTCACTCAGTTATTATTTTTCATTATAAAACTTAAATAAGCCACTGTAAACAGTAATTACAAAACAGATCTCCGATAGCATTAGGTCACGATACAACAATACAATCACGAAAACAATGTTTGATAGCTACATTGTTTGTAGAATAATATCAACGAATTTAACTAATACTGGTTTAACTTGTATCATCGATGGCTTTAGTTTTGAAATCCAATTTGGCTTTTGTGATAAAGATAACTAGTTGGAATGCGAAGTGTACTTGATTCGCCACACTAACGTTGATTGCTTGCGAAATGTTTTCTTTGAAGATTTCTTGTGTAAATATTTTTTTATTTATTTTGATGTTTATCTTCAAACACGTTTGGGCTTTGTGCCTTGTCTTCGTAGGTACAGAGATAGTTAATACAAGAATATATACTTACATAGGTGATAATAAAGGCTGAAGTTCGTATTTGCTGATTTCCAGACAGGCATAAGTTTAATTGAATTTTATATAATACTAGCGGTTCAACCGCAGCTTTGCCAGCGATATAATAAAATATGTTAATTATGACCTATTTTATCTGTGAAAACAGTAAATTTCAAGCAGACCATTTTTTATAAAATTAAATTTCATGCTTCTTGCATGAAAAATGACGTACCCGCGATACAAACTTTCAATCACCCTCTTGGGGGATAGTCTTTAAAAAACCGTGAAATACGTATTTATTTATTTTTAAACAGAAGCTAGTATATAAAATGTCATGCATCTTACATGAAAAACGACGGACCCACGATACAAACTTTCAACCCCTATTTCACCCTCTTGGGGGATAGACTTTCGAAAACCCTTAAATAGGTAGTTATTTATTTCCAACCAGAGGCTTGTATATAAAATTTCATGCTTCTTACTTTAAAAATGACGTAGTCCTCATGCAAACTTTCAACACTTATTTCACTCTCTTTGGGGGTAAATTTTCAAAAATCTTGAATTACATATTTATTTATTTATAACCAAAAACTATTATATAAAATTTCATGATTCTTACATCAAAAATGACGAACTTCCCATATAAACTTTCAACCCCTATTTCACCCTCTTAGGTGAACTTTGGAAAACTCTGAATTGTGTACTTACTTATTTCTAACCAGAAGCTTGTATATGAAATATCATGCTTCTAGCTTTGAAAATGACGGATTTCCATACAACCGCTCATCCCTTTTTTCACCGGTTTAGTACCGGTTTTCATTATATAATGCATCAACTGTCAAAATTTCAAGTCTTTAACCCCAGTGGTTTACGCTCTGCTTGATGAGTCAGTCAGGACAAGTCTTTTTATATATATAGATTAAGATGTATATGTCATTCGATTTGTGGAAGAGAATAACTACTGAGTTCCTTGCCGGTTCTTGGTAGAATCTATATTCCGAAACGGTAGTAGCTTTATCTGTAGTTCTAGTTATAATATAATTCTAGCTCGATATTTTCTAAGCTAGTAGTTTTAACTTTGACTGTTAATAAACATACATATGTATAGTGTGTGATTTGTCAATATTTAATAAAGAAATTTGTATTTCAATTTAGTATTAAAGTATTATCCATTACATATAACGTTGTTCTAAAGGTTTTAGTGTAATGCTACAGATCCCGAAATCTCGAGCTCAAGCCTCGAGTCGGGTGAACAAAATGTTTGTGGATTAATCTTATAGATTTCTTTTTTCAAAACATACTGTTAGATCCTGAGATTATTGCGTTCAAAAAAACATATGAGTATATATAATTATATATTTAAACTGTTAACTAAATTAAATACTTTATCATTTACCAATTAAATTCCCCTTATGTTAAATGAACACGATAAATAAGAAATGGCGAATGAGTTTCAGAAGAGCCGGACTCCTTTTCGGCTTTGTAATAATATTACTCAGCAAAAAAGTTACTCTCAATTTGCGAAGTCGTATCTCCTTCGTTTTTATACCGTAAAGTTAAATGAAAGCGAAGTAGTTTAAAACGAGGTGCTCGTATAACCGGGGCTTAATGAAATTAAATTTAAAGTCTGTTTAGTACTATTTCCTAAACTGTTTTGGAAGTTACGAAAAGTAAAAGCGTTCGATGTTCTTTGTTTTTGTGTCCAGCGTTCTTTACTTATTTTAGATCGCGTTTTAATTCGTATTGTCTATTTCAGATATGCGATGATTCCTTTGTTGTTGTCCAAGGCGTGCCTTGAGGTTATAAGGGCTGGTCCGGCTTTATGAGGGGATGATGAGGGTTTGAATCTCGGGTGGATCAATGAAAGTTATAAGTTTATATAAATTTATTCCTCAAAGAGGCAAAAAAAGGCCCTTACATGAGAATTTTTTACAATTTTTCAAGAAAACATTGTTGAAGTAATTCTTTGTTCTTAGTAGGTTCAAAAAAAAATTGGTAAATAATTAATGGTAGGTGTGTAGAGAATATGTTTTTAAAATTAAAAGTAGGTATTTGTAACCATTCTATGACGTTAACATTCAGGATGATCGGAAGAAACGTTATTCTTACAATTTATTATCGTTGTATGACGTAAATTAAAATATTTCGTTTTTTATTCTTTATTACATTTATTTATTTATTTTCATAAGCGATTCGGTATTTTGTTCCTCAGAGACGTCAGTGTAATTAGAAGCAGAAGTTATGTTCAACAAAGGCCTACGTTTTACGGTTCTTTAGTAAATAGTAATCGTATATTACTTATTGACTGCCTCGTTGGTCTAGTGGCTAGATATAAGGCCGCAGACCCGGTGGTCCTGGGTTCAATTCCCAAGTCGGGCCAATAAATAGTTATTGGGTTTTTCTGTCAGAAAATTCTCAGTAGCAGCCCAGAGTCTGGAAGTTGGAAGTGTGTACACTCCCGTGCCTCGGAAAGCACGTTAAGCCGTTAGTTCTGCGCCTGAACTCTTTCCGGTCGTGTCGGATTGCCGTCCCATCGGATTATGAGAGCTAAGGAAAAGAGAGTGCACCTGTGTTTGCGCACACACTTGTGCACTATAATATGTCCTGCGCAGTTGGCTAATCTCTCTTGAGATTGGCCGCCGTGGCCGAAATCGGTCTGGAGGACCTTATTTTATATTACTTATATATAAAGTTATTTATAATCTATTAATTTGAATACATAGTTTTTAGCTAACTCCGATTATTAGAGAATATATGTTTTTAAGGTTGGTGAGTGTATCATTAAAATAATGTAATATATAACAAAAGTAAATATTAATTCTAAGTTTCACAATCAGCTCGGAACTTTCAAATGGTATTAAAAATGTTATGTTCAATTTTCATTTTAGAATGGTAGTTAATAAAGATATTACAAATTAAAACATGAGAAAAAAAGACGTTGGTGGCGTAGTACAGTACGAACGAATAGATCGCTTGGATGGATGTTCCATGTATTATAATAACAGGTACACTACATTTGTACTTAATCATAGCCAAGCGAATTGGTGCCTTATATCTAGAAACTTAGTGTTCTTTTTTATTTGAAGAGTTATATTTATTTCGTTAAATAGAAAATGACAAAAACTTTTTCTCATTGAAACAAAGTAAATCAACACAAAATCAATGCCTGATCACGAATAATGGAAACAAAAGTACGAAGTATTCAATTATTGTTAGACGATCCAATCCAATCAACTTGATACACCACATTGAATGGACTAAACAAACAATTCTGAGCTTTGTAAGAATGAAAACAAACAATTACCTTAAATAGTAAACATTCCTGGAACTAATGTCGAGTTCTTACGAATAATGAATAAAAGGGCACGGGCCCAATATAAACCTAATGAAGGTAGATCGCTTTTCTCTAAGGAGTTGCGTAATAGTGGCGGTCTTCGTGTATAAAATCTAATGAGGGCCTTTAACCATCGCACATTGCTGGACTCGATGCGACGTATAGGGGTTAATTCACATTATGCAACAGAGCCACGCCATAACCCTCTCTGACAGTGTGAATATACCCCTATTTATTTCGACAAGCGTAAAGGGTATCAAATTCGAGGAACATGCTTCTTTTGGGAAATATAAAAGTTTACATAAACATCATTTTCCCTTTTAGGACACGGTCTATTTGCTATTACAGGCCTCTCGCACAATGCATATGAATATGATCGTACATCAAAGAAATTTGACCGATGGAAATATTTTCTCTTATATTTTTATTGTATTACTTACTTCTATTTATCCGTTCGTTTGTTATATTACTTAGTTGTGGTATTGGGAGTAAAAACATTAAAATATCAAACCATTTATAACAATTAATAATTATATGGTTCATCTCGTGTTCGGCTGTGAAGAGCGTACTTTAAATATAAATCTATTTTATAAATCAGTCGCTGTAACGGGAGAAATAAGAAAAAAGTGTACTTTTTAATATTTATCATAATGCATAATCTAATTAAATTAACTTCGGAATAATTTGTGAAGAATCGGCACCAAGAAAAAAAACTTGAAATACAATACTGCCGGTCGCTGTAGATAGAATTGGAATAAAAATAAAATCGCGTATTCGCGATTTATGAGTAAGGCGGGTAAGTGATGCGCGAGTGAAATATTAAATTCTGATGGCTTTATGCGCGATCTTAAGAATACACAACATGCACGTGTCGAATGAAAATCTGCCGCGTGTATAACCACCACCAATAGGAACAGCGCGATGGGAAACGTTTCAATGTGTTATCTAGTACGAGTTACAACAATTTTGATAATCTAAATAAATTCCTTCATGATAAGAACATTTTATACTCATCATCTCAATTTAATGCCAATCGATTAAAACGGTGTCGAAATTTATTACACTCAAACACATATACTATCATTTCTAAATATCTGAAAACTAAATGGAATACAATGACTAGATTAAAATACTTCAAGAAGAAAAGCAGACGAACCTTCTTGTTGACTAATCTTGTAAGCGACTTTTAATGAGAAAAGCTTATAGGCTTATCAGGAGTTCATAATCTTAATACAAGCTATAAACTTTAAAGTACTTGATCAGAATCGAAATGAAACAAATACGTAAATAATAGACAATGTGGGCGTCCTGTGACGGCATCGACGTGAAACATCGAATTGATAGTTTTAAAAAAAAATTTAAAATAAAACCAAACCAATAAATGAATATTAAGTAAAATAAATAAAAAACATAGTTTATTAATAAATTAAGGTATTTAATATAGGTATTTCTGTTATTATTATAATAATATATAGCGAAAAATATATAGTATACGCGCCACGTCATGCCGTTTACCGTCACGGCATACAAGTCGGTCTTACTCCGAGCGAGCTACTCATTGGTTAACACCAAAAAATCTCTTTTACAGAAAATGATTTGTGATCAATACAATAATTTGTTATTTGATGACTAAAGTATTGTTAAAATTATTCCGAACCATTTTCCGACCCATAAAGGCATTTTCACATCGTCAATGCAACCCATTCATTGGTCAGACACAAACACGACCGCAAAACTGAACGCATATTATATTATAAAAAGCTACAATATCTACAGATACACATGTATCTATACACATGTATAATTGAAGTCTGAGTTTTAATAATATTTGTGGGATTACCAATTCCACGAAAAAACCGAGCCATGATATTAGTCACCGACACAATACAGCTCACAAAACTCGACAATTTGTTGCCCAAAATTAATCCCGCGGCCTACGTCCACGTGTTCTAACAACTGAGCTATTTTGATACTTAATATTGTGCAAGTAAATTTCAGTTAAAATGCTTAAACATTTCAGTGCAATTTTGTTTTATGTTGAGTTAACTACTTTGCGTTCTATTGGGACTGACGTTATATTGTATTCATTGGCTTTTGTATTGGATATAAATAAAAACTACGTTACAAACAGAGCGATAAAAAATCGTTGAAGAAGTTTTCTATTATAACACTCGGAAAACACATTAGCCATTAAAGTAACCTACTTTTGATAGTTTCGCGATAAACATAAACAGAAGCTTTAATGTTGTCATTATGCACGTGAAACGCGGTGATATAAGTCGTTAATATGGAAAGTTTTTGTGCAAAGCGAAATGAGTTTTCTGATTTCCATACCGTTTGTGTTTCGTTGGCGTACAGACAATTTAGCATAAAATACTCGTATCTTTAAATAATATATTTAATATAATTCGTAATAAAAACTCGGAAAAACTTGAAAGTTATAGAAAAATCATTTTAGATGATTTGATTTTTTCTTAAAGTCGTGGTGTGTATATTTACATCAAATGATAATTATTGATGGCATATGTTTTAATGAATATATAAATAAGTAGCAATTCACAATATCACACGATATAATGGGGTATTTTTTTCCTTATTTGTGTAACGCACGAAAGCCTTGAGAACCTGTCATGTGTTCGCTTCAAACGTCTTACTCCAATTCCTATTGTAACAATAGATTACCGAAAATATTAAAAGTAATTTCCTAGTTCGTGAGAGATGTCTTTAGTTACGAACTAATTAACGTCGACCTCATCCATATATTCATAAACTCTTGGGAGTACTTGTGCGATAAACTTGAGATTTCATCTTGGTTATTATTACAAAATTTGTGTACCAAAACTCACGAATAACTTTTAGATGGGCAGTTGTAAAAACTAATCTCTAGTAATTGTTATTTTTTTTTTATTTTACGAAGATTCGTGTTTTATTTTTAAACATATCTCAATTTGAGAATTCTATCTCTAAATTCACAAACAAAACATTTTAATTTTATTTAAAAATTAAGTGAAACATTTTCATTATACTTAATTTTATAAAAACACATCAAAATAACGTCGGTTCAGCTTTATTGAAAATTATAAATTTCATCATAGTTTATTTTTCAGAGCAAAAAAATGAATAGGCATTTTGGCACGTCCGCGTTCGTCCCCCGGCAGCTTATCAAACCGCCATTGTCAACAAAAGGCAAAACAAATTTCACTTGTCGTTAGCTTTTAAAACGAATTTGATGGCGAACTGATAAGCAATTGAATGTCGACCCATTTCGTCGACAAACAACAAAGTTTTAACAAAAGACGCTCGGAAATTTGCTCGTCGAACAGTAAGAAATCATGAAGAAGTAAAACGAGGGACATCAATCAAAGAGAAACAAAGGGCAGTTCTATCGAAGGGACGTGACCGACATATATACCGGCTTAAACTTCTGTCATTAGTTTCCTTTTACTTCACGCTTCAATTGTTCCAATATAAATAGGGTCTCTCAAAATTGAAATAATATACATTCGCAAAAATATACCACGGAGGAATTTACGAAGGTAAGAGGAATTTTGTATTGAATAAATGATAAATAACCATCCGATAAATGCTTTTATTGTAATAATACTAAAATATATAATGAAAAATGTATTAGTATTAGGTAATTTTAGTGAAATACAATCGTCAAATTTCATAAGCAAACATATCCTTATAAACAATGACGCAGGATATATTTATCCAAATATTGGAAGCTGAGTACAAAAGATCAGATAGCATGTCAATGTTGACTGAGCAACAACAGACTCCATCAATCATCGCGAAACAAAAAGGAAGGCGCTGGTGTCGATAGAGCACGACTTGGGACACTCGCCGACTCACTTTATCATTTCACCAATGTCGCTCTTCTTTAACAAAGTAAGCATAGGCAAATGGTATTTTCTTTAGATACATCCGTTTATTTATATATTATTTAGTTAAATTATTTTGGATTAAAAAATGGAAATATTATAGACTGTTAATATGGAATTCAACAAGTTGATATTAAAATACGCATAGTAGTAATATGTTTAAAGCTGCCGGTCCGAATTGTATCGGTATACAAAAATACATTATTAATACTGTGTAAGGTATTAATAATGTATTTATCAAGTTATAGTTCATATTTTTCTTTTTTTTAAACAAATACATATACTGTCTCATCTGATTTGAATTTATTTGAATATGTTGTTTCACACTTTTAAGTTTTAAGTAGTAATTAGATTTGGAGACCTAGAAAATCTTATGTACAAAGTTTTTGTTTATCTGTTATAGTTTGGCAGCGTTTGATTGCAAAGCGGTCGTCTCGTTTTATTTGAGACTACATTAACGTAATAAGCGATATCTCTAAAAACATACAACATACTTATAATATATACCCGCCAAGAAACTATATTTTTTTATAATGCGATCAATCTCATTAGTATTATTTGCGTTAACCTGAATATGTTTTATTATACTAACTTTAAGCTTTTATAATATAATATGTTTATTTAAAAAATTTTTTTTGTTATGATACCTAAATTTACTCCAACAACTATCAAAGACGGTGTAGCTTACTCGCTGGTGATACCTATAACATAATGTTCCCTCCCTGAAGACCACTGGATAACTTTGATTATGTTCACTAAGTGCCTGTCAAATCACCAGACAACTCTATATCCAAATATCGAATTAGAAATGTTCTTAATATTAGTATTTGCTTATCATTAGATTGTTTCGATATCAGATATATAACAATTAAAGGATTGCTTTATTTAGGACAATATACTCGTACCTTGTTAGTAAGAAATAACTTTCGGTCACGATGGTTATTTTCAAGACAGAGTAGTTAAACTTTTTTCAATCTTCGTAGATATTATATTACATGTAAAGTACAGAAGTGTGCACAAAACTGAGGTTCTTTCTATTCCCTCAGTCTGATAATCCGAGGAGACGGCAAATCCAACACGACCGGAAATAGTTCAAGCTTCGGACCAACGGGATTACGTTCTTTCTGAGTCACGGGAATGTAAACTATTCATCGTCAACTTCAAAACTTCAGGTTGCTGCTAAAAATATATTTACCTATAAACCATTATTTTTTTTCAATTATATTCCTTTTGTGACCTGGGATTTAAGCCCAGAACTTCAAGATTTGCCTCGTATGCTAGCTAAAATATTTGCGAGGCAGTTCATCACCATACTAATAACGTATACTGGGAAAGTTTTGGCTATTTTTCAAAATACAAGCAAAATGTACTTATTCGATTAATATTGAACTAGTATATTATTTTAGTGTATTGCTTCATGGCGGATATGGGTTATATAGTATGTTAAATTCTTACATATTTCTTAAGAATAACATTTTTATGTCAAATAACTTTTATGCTTCAAGACGAATAATGCAAAAAACTGTAACACAAAGTTTCTTTGTTGAAAGATTTATAAATCTCCGAAATGTTTTCAGAAAGATTCACGACTATAATATATTATAGTATCTATATTTATAGACCACGTATTGGTAACTATTTTAAGTTTGTAGAAATGACAAAAAAATAATGATAACTCGTTCAAATTATGTGTCGCGCGGTATTAAACCTTCTCAAAAGAAATATTTATCTCATGTCATACTAAAAATGATATTGTCGGCTTCACCTTGGACCAAATACGATTTTCTCACAAAAAATAGTATAATATTTTCGAATCCGTTGAGGACTTTGAGTTGTCCTTTTGAAGAGGACAATTGGGTCATCTGTAGTTTATATGGAAGCTTACAATCAACTGATTGCTTTCAGCAATGGATTCACACTTACCATAAATATCGGGGGAGGACAAAAAGAAAACAATTCCAACGAAATTTTTTATACACTTATGAAAATATCTCTGTAAATACTAACAGTTCTCTGTAACTCGCGTCCAATTTATTTTACTATTGATCTTGTACATGACGTCATTTGTATGCGTCATTTTCCTCAAGTTTCGGTCTCTAAATTTCATTCATTATGATCGGTTTAGTGGTTGAGCTGTGATGAAGTAAAAAACGGATAAAGTAAAGTTCACATTTATAATATTAGTCTGATATAGTCGTCTCGACAAGTCCCAGTTGTTTCGTAAAGACGTCCTAGATAGGTGGGAGGGTTTATTTGATCATATCGAGCTAGGAGATGGCCCGGAATTTCATCTCCCTGAAAGGTTCGAACTATGCGCCATTTATTTTAGTTTGGTCGATTTCCCTCTGACTGCTGAGAAACTGACTCTCGGTATCAAAGGAATTGCTAAGAATTTGACTCGGAATTAATATAGACGCTGTCAGAATAAAATATTGTTAATAATAGTTTGCCTATTTTCTTTTTTCATATTTTATTTACTAATGTAATAAAATAGAATATACATTTATTTGTTTTGAGAGTACGCATTATTGGTTTGGGGCTTGTAACGCTCATACGTGAGATTTATTGTTTGATAATAATAGTGTTAATAATCTTTATTTTATTGATAACTAGTTTCCACCCGCGACTTACTTTAGTGAGACCCCTCCCCCTCCTATGTGTAAGTAAGCGTTTATACATATATACGCTACGTCATAACAGACAAGACACTGTTGATACTAACATAGCTATACATTTTTCTCTTGTCATTATATTATTATTCATATTTTCTTATAAATAAATAACACAAACGATTTGACCACGAATATAAGATAGCATATAAAATCTCCCCTTACTGCCTCCACTGGAGACAGGATGGCTGGTTCGTTTTTGGCCCAGATAATCAGAATTGTGCCTTAACGGGGATAAACCTACAGGCTATTGCATGCGGTCTTTGTATTGTAGCTATTATTAATTTAGATTTGTATAATACTAAATTCCTCTATATATTAAAAATGATTTCCACAAACGTAACTATTAAATAATATTAAACTATCAACGTTAAAGTCTCAATCAACATATAGTAATCGACTTGGTAAAGTATAACAATTGTACGATCATCGAGGAAAATTTACACAGGATTATGATAGATAACACAAAGGCTTACTACGAGGGACCCACTTCAAAAACAACTTCCATACAAAACCATGTTTCGTATAAAAAGGCAAACAAAGTAATATTGAGTTATAAAGTTCTATATCGTTAGGATTATTTATTTTACGTAACAGTTCTAGCGTTATGAAGTATTCTAAGGGTTGGAATTATTGTAAACATAATCATAAAATCTATAAATTATATATTAAATTTGAGAGTTTTAATAACTTCAACTTTATATCGTAAGGTAAGTAATAATATACGGTGACCTGATTTTATATTAAAGACTTTACTAACTTAGTACTAACGAGCGGAACTCGTCGTATAAATGTTTGGCTTTGGAGATGTTAAAATTATTGAAATCGTTTTTTTGATTACTATACTTTTGCAGTATTGATTAATCGTTCTGTTAAAAAGAAATAGTGTAAACGGAGAAACGGTTAGAATTTCATCTGATAAATGCCAGTATTCTCACGATGTTTTCCTTCACCGCTGAGCACGAGATGAATTATAAATAAAAAATAATCACGGGAAAATTTAGTAGCGGTGGATCTCACGATCTCTGTTGAAGATTTACAAATTTTATCCACTGTGATATCTCGGTTTCCAATTACATCTTTGTAATGAACTAACTGCATATAATATAATTGTAAAACGCTTACGATTTTTTACATTGATAAGATATGGCTGAAACAGTATGAGCGAGAAGGAATGATGAACTATTCCATATTAATTTTTTACTACTGTGTTTTGTTTTATATAATATTAACAAATGGTTTTGTTTACTTTATGACAATCTTTTTTGCCGTATTTAATTTTTAGCTTATAATGCGACATGCCATGCTCGATTTATTTAATAGAATTTTAAATATAAACACAAAAGTCCTAAGATACTTCAGATGAAGTTGACCAAAAAATATAAGTACCTTGTCACTCTAATACTTCAATAATAAAGATGACTTGGCGCATCCTGTACCTTCTCCCAGCATTAATATTATCGAGTTATGGCAATACGGAATTTCATCTCCGTGAAAGGTTCGAGCTATTCATGATTTATTTTCATTCATATCATAGCGGACAATTTACTAAGAATCTCGCAAATTCTTTAATATAATGCATTCATTTTAGGACCATTCATATTTTTATCGGTTTATTGAACATCCAATATCGTGAGTTTTGTAAAAGGTAGAAGGTTAAAGGAAATGTTTTAGATTTGATTGTATTTGTTAAGAAATAAATTTGTGATATCGCACGTCACAAACAAAGGTTCAATCACGAGGCGGACTCCAGTTTGTATAGATATATAATTAAGTTAGTCCAAGAATTGAGTGTTTCAAAATTCGGCCATAATCATTATTAAACATTTTAGGAAATAAATTAATTTTTTGTTTCGAAAATAAAACCTTTTCTTATATATTTATAATGTGGTTAATGTTGTGTTTAATAAAGAGTATAAATTAAGAGCTGCTGACGCAATAGAAAGCTGAGATGGCCCAGTGGTAAGAATTTGGGCACCAAGTCACCCTCGTCCGTGGGAGAATACCCTTAACTCGTAACCCCACACGTAGTCTCTGGGTGGTGCAAATTAGGTGACAAATCTACTGGAGGTAGGCCATAGCCGTGGTTAGTGACCACCCACCGGACAAAGCCGTACCGCCAAGGAACGCTGTTGTGTTCCGATACGCTGTCCGGTGAAACCATTCAGAGAGTCGGGTCAGAACAGTTGCGTCCCTGCAGAGGACCAAAACGATCCATACTGGAGTCGTCACATCGGGAGACTAGTCGCGGAGGGTAGCGGGATCCGAGGCACGGTGCACCGCTGGCCGACCGCAGATAGATGGGAGCCCAAGTAGTAGCCACTCACGAAAGGCTGCCCCGCCAACTGTCGAAAAATCACTTAAAGTGCAACTCAGCAACATTAGAGTGTTTCACTCTAATATGGTGCCAGTCCACTACCACCTTGAGACTGAGAAACCCCACCTCTTGTTTCTGACGGAGACGCAGATTGGTTGTCCATCCGACGTATCGTATCTTTCTTACCCAGGGTATACCCTGGAGAGCAATTTTAAAGCACGAGCAGGCGCATGCGTTTACGTTCGGGATAACATCTGCTTTCGGCGTCTCCGACGATTTGAAGACACCACACTTTCCGTACTTTGGGCTCTGGTGGACACGGGTATGGAGAAAATCCTGTATGTCTGTGTCTACCGCTCGCACAGCGGGAATCAGGAGACAACAAGGCTCACAGAATATCTCAGTGAGGCGGCTGATGCGGCTCAACAGTTATACCCCACAGCCCAATTACGTGTTACTGGGGGACTTTAATGCCCACCACAAAGAGTGGCTTTTCCCATACCAGGACACTGACCATGCAGGGTTAGAGACGCGAAGGCTAGCCTTAGCGTTAGATCTTACCCAGCTGGTCCATGGTGCTACACGGGTACCTGACGTTGACTCGCATAAAGCTTACTGCTTGGACCTGCTGCTGACAACTGATCCGGACCGATGTTCAGTCTCGATCTTTTCACCGTTAGGTAAGTCCGACCATTGTCTGATGAAATATGTATCTGTCTACTACTGCGTCTGGCCATGGAATATTTTATTCCGTTTTCGGACATGCCACTTTCCAGCAAAGCTCAGCCTTGGTTCGGGCCTGACTGTGGACGCACTGAGGCGAAGAAACATCAAGCGTACCTGGAGTGGGTTGGTGCTCGTAACCGCAAAGCGAGGGACTTGCGCCAAAAGAAGAGAGCCTTTAATATATCCGCCAAGGTATGCAAGAAAGCTATGCAAAAGTCACGCTTCGATCACATTAGTCGAATAGGGAACAAATTGGCTTCGTACCCCCGGGTAGCAAAGCGTATTGGTCCCTAGCTAAATGTCCTGGAAGCTTGCTAACGTGCAGCCCGTGCCTAAAAAAGGTAGTCGTGCAGACCCTGCCAACTACAGGCCCATCTCGGTTACGTCCATTCTGTGCAAGACAATGGAACGTATCCTAAATACTAGGCTCCTGACGTACCTGGAAGCCAATGGCCTTCTCAGTGACCGACAATACGGATTTCGCCGAAATCGGTCCACTGGTGATCTTCTGGCGTACGTCACACACATCTGGAGTGAGGCCATCGAGAAACACGGGGGGGCACTTGCTGTTTTTTTGGATATCTCGAAGGCCTTTGACAGGATTTCGCATGATGGCCTCATCAGCAAGCTTCCCGCGTATGGCCTACCTGCTAACTTGTGTGTGTGGATTTCAGACTTCCTGAGGAACCGATCGTTGCGAGTGGTGATTGATGGCCACTCCTCGGATCAAATGGCTATAAATGCCGGTGTTCCCCAAGGGTCAGTACTCTCGGTGACATTATTTCTGTTGCACATTAATGATTTGCTAATGCCTGGTATCCATGGGTACGCAGATGACTGCACAGTTGCAGATGCAGATGCAGTGCAGATGGCTGCACTGTCGAGAGCTATAGGTCCACCGCACGAGCTAGTGAGGCCCAAATCCAGGCTCAGAGAGAGGCTATGGTTGAGCGCCTGAGCGTGACTTTTAAGGCAGTGTCCGATTGGGGCGATGCCAATTTGGTCATGTTCAATGCAACCAAGACGCAGGTGTGTCTGTTTTCTGCCAAAAAGAGGGAATCTTTCTGAAATGTGTCCGTACCTGTAACCAACTTGACCTTCTTGGCGTTACTCTCACGTCGACTCTAAATTTCGGCTCTTTTATTGAGGATAAAGCCCAAATAGCCGCTCGAAAGCTTAGTATCCTCTCCAAGGTGAGACGTTACTTTACTCCAGAACAACTGCTCAGCTTATACAAAGCACAAGTGAGGTCAAGTATGGAGTACTGCTCTCACCTTTGGGACGGCTCTGCTAAGTACCACCTTCAGGCTTTAGAGTTGATTGAGAGGCGTGCCAGGAGGCTGATAGGAGACGACACTTTGGTCGGGTCTAGGCTCCAAAGTCTGGAACATCGACGTGTAGTTGCGTCACTTTCAGTTTTCTATCATTTCGGAGAATGTGCTCAGGAATAACACGATTTAATTCCGCCCGCCCCCTTTTACTATTGAACGGCCAGGCAAACGCGACCAAAGCGCCATAGGTACACGGTGGAAATTCCCCGCCTACGTACGAAGCGCTTCGAATCCATGTGGATTATGTGGATGTGCACTGTTAAAGTGTGGAATACTTTGCCTAAGTCTGTATTTCCCGATAGGTACAACGTTGGTGTCTTCAAATCAAGAGTTAACAGGTATCTTCTAGGCAAGCGTGGTACATCGTAGACCGTGTCGATGCTTAACATCAGGCAAGGCAACGGTCAAACGCAGGCCTATCAGTGGGCAAGCTCCACTGAATTTCATATGCTTAATTTGTGATTATAATTCATCTGCATAAAATCTGCATGTATCAAATTTCATTGAAATTCTGTTGTATTCCACATGTGCATTCCACCAACCCGCATTGGAGCAGCGTGGTGGAATAAGCTCCAAGCCTTCTCCTCACAAAGAGGAGAAGAGGCCTTAGCCCAGCAATGGGACATTCACAGACTGTTACTTTACTTTACGTAATAGACGACCAATAAGCATTTAGTATTTAGTCAGATTAGTTATTTTTATATGTTCGAGCAATAAGACCTTTGTGGGTTGTTATTTAATAGAATTATGTATATTAGATAAAATAATTTATAACAAATAACGATATTGAAAATAAGCACAGTTCAACTTGAGCTTATACTATATGTTATGTTATATGCTTTCCAATTAGGTAAGTCTAGCACTCTCTTATACTAAACAATCTATCAAGTTTTTTCATGAAAGGTGACATAACAAAAACTTTTAGGTTACATGGGAGTAATTATAATTAACGTAATTACATTACCAAAACTTTTAGAGTAATTGCTTTTATTGTTTACTGTATAAACAAACTATATGAATGAAAAGATAAATTTTGTTATTACAAATTAAAATATATAAAATACTAAACGTACGTCTACTAAATGTTTAAATTAATTACTTACAATAATTCATTGAGTGGAAGGGACGAGATTTAACATACCTGTAATTAAAAAGAAAACACATATAAAAATACATATTTCAAGGTAAGTAACTACTATACTACTAGACTATGTACTAATATAAAAGCAGAAACCACTGGATCAACATTTGTATATGCTTAGACAAAGGGCATGTTGTTCTTGCAAGAAACAAAAGACAAAACGTTGCAAATAGAAATACCGAGATGGAGGAACGACATCCCTCTCGCTTGTTCTACAGAACGATCAAGTTTCATTCAAAGCATTACATAGATTGCTTTCATTTACTTAGTTCTTAGTTAGTGTACATTTAAATCGTTGAAAGCAATGCATTGCATGTACATAACATGCAAAATAATTAATATATTGTTGAGCAATGTTTTTGTTTAATTTCTAAAGTGGCAAGGTTAAGTGTTTTGTGTTAATAATTTAATGTAAATTATTGATTATATAATAGGTCAGTTTTTCAATAGCTAACCATATTTATAAATATTATTTTTCGGGCTCATTTTGTGAAAATAATTCATTCAGCCTTCAAATACAAGAATACTATCTAATTATTGCTATTTGGCGGTAGAATTTATTACGTATCCAGAGGGGCTTGCCTACCTACCACAAATTTCTTGTTAGTTAAATAAGATAGGGAATAGAGTATAATCGTTTTTTACATGATTAACTACCATATTTTTTTTATTTCGTCACAAATTAAATTGCACAGATAACTAAATAATAAATAAATAAAATGTAAAAAAAAGTCAAACCTAATAATTTATTAGTATAACCAGTTTATTTTTTTTAAATATAAATAGCTTATAATGATTTTAATCAATCTTAAGTAAAACAGAAAAGTTTTACAGAATACATTTTTTTAATAAAAACCGTTTGTTAGTTAAGTTTGAACTTACAAGGTCAAAGCTTTATAAAGAACACGATTTATTCGATACAATTCTTATAAATATTTAATGAGACCCTTCAAAACGGTTAAAAACTTAATGACTTGGATATTGGCAGCGCCATCGCTTGCGTTTGTTTCTTACTTGTTCGATAATTAAATTTTAGCGGTTGCTCTTGACTCAGTCTATTCGAGTTCCAAATTATCAAGACAAATAAGTTAAAGCGTTGAAGGTTAAAAGTGGGACAAAAAGTTCCTTATTTACGCTAGAAAAGGATACATTAGTTTCTTATATTTGTCTTCTAATCTTTTAAATAATTTTTAGGTAACAATAAGAACATAACGTTTAATCTGCATGCAGATTAAACGATTTATGGATGTTTTGTCTTGAATTTAATGTATAATAGGCCAACGCATCAGTCAGTCAGTCAGTGATGATTTACAACATCATCATGATCATTCAGGCAAGCGCAAGGTGCGCCAGGGGAACCAGTAGCTTTTTCACGTTTTCGTCTGGATGCGGACTTACAACGTACCATTTATTGTGAATACGTAAACACTTATTGTTAAAATAATCATTTTAGTACAATTATTTTTTGTATTGTACTGTAAATTATAATAATAATAAATAATAATTTAACTATCAATTTTAAAAAGACATTTTGCATCTTACCCCGTACAAATATACAACTCTGACATTAAATTGACGCGATATCATTGGTCGAGATCTTGAATAATCTTGAATAATTAATCTGCGAAAAAATTACGCTTTGTATATCGACGTACTTTTTTTTGGAAGTTTAGAAGTTAAATTAATGTGAATATAAATAGTTAAGTGTAATAGTTTTGTTATACAGGTTGTAACAAAATTCGTGTCCGACCCGTGAAGTGGTTATTAGGTATCGTGTGCCGGTTCTATTTATGTAATAATTTTTAAAATACTAATGGAAAATGATTATCTATGGTTAGTTTATGTAAATGTATTTCAACTCTATAAAATTTCGGTTTGTTCTTTTTTCTTCTCTTTATTTCTCTTTCTTTGATTGTAATAAGCGATATACACGGGATATAATATCTTATTACTCAAGGTTGATAGCGCACGGGCGATATAAAGGAATGTTAATATTTTTATCAGTGTCAATGTATATGGATAGTGTTGTTTTATAAAAGAAAGTGTAAGCATCGGAAAGATTTTGACCTTGAATCCTCGTCGCATTTTATATTAATTTTAATTATACAATTTTATGTTATAAAAATTAACGTTAATTATAACCCACTCGAATCTTAATACGATACATTTTACCTACACACAAAATATTAATTTAAGTTCCAGAGAAAACAGTGTCGCCACTTCTAACATGCATAAGGCACAAACTAAAATAAATGTACATAGCTACATTGCCATATTCTAATTTAAGACCCAGGGAAGTTTTCATTAAAAATAATGTATATTTCAATTTAATTTAATCGAAATTTTATATAATTAAAATTAATTTACATTTTCCGTCTTAACAGAGATGTACATTCACAATAGCGACCGACAATGGCTTTGATGATCGTGTTTCTCGTTACATTTTGATTTCACGTTATTTGATATCTCTCAGACATACCTGAAAGATTTAAACTCAATGCATGAATCTACATCTCATTAATATTAAGCCGTACAAGTAAACATTAATTTTGTTCGTGACGAAGAAAAGTTTTAGCCCGGAACACACATATTTTCTTTATACATAGTATGCTCATTAATAGCATGCTAGTAACTTCTGCTTCATTCCTTTCTTTGTCCTGTAAAAGTAGGATTTTCGTGCAATTTATTCGATTCTATATTGAATAAAGATTTTGCCTTTGAATTGAATTTATTATGAGCATACTTCATTTTATCACGCGAGAGGTGCATTCGTTATTTGACAAAACGAATGCATCTTTTCAAATGAAATGAATTCTGTTTAATTAATCCTTGTAACAAATTTTATGACGAAACTTATTAAAGCGATAAATTGGACGAAAGGATAAACGTAGATAAAGAGGGAGAGAGAGAGAAAGATTTAGAATATCAAATGAAGAATTCTTAAAATTTTTAAGCTATTTTTCTATGATATAATAACCAAACGATAAATATATTATTATTTTTCACATTAACTATCCCTAGTTCTAAGATTGCGGCTACTACATTTTCATGTGCTTTATTTGTGTTTTTTATTTCATCTCCGCTCCGTGATGAAGCTGAACTGACTAGAATTTTTATATAGTTTGGATGAAAATCTGTCAAATGTGTATCAAACCGCATTGGGAAAACGTAGTGGAATAAGGTCTAAATTTTCTTCTCACAGGAGACTAGGCCAAGCAATATCACTTTGTACTTCAAAGGATAGCCGTTGTTTTTATTGTATGAAAATAATAAAACCAAGTTAGAAGCTTATCTCTTCCATGTATGATATTTATTCATAATTCCTTTCCCCGTTTATTAATTAGTCATAAAACTTATGTATATTTGTAATTAAGCTATTCTTATATATTGATGATTGGTATAGTAGTTATACAATAACCATTACAGATTCAATCTTAGGATAAATATATTTTTATTATATTAACTCGAACGTTTTCGGATCCGCGAAAGGTATTCATTAAGTGTGATGTGATTTTTTTAAAATTAATAATACAATCGAAAATTTTCACCAATCAAGAAGCCACGTTTCAAAATCATTAAACTCATATAGTTTTTGCGGAGCCCTTGATTGTGCAGGCGCTCTTTGTTCTCCGGAATAAATTTACATCTTAACAAATGCCCGCCAGGATGCAAGGTTTTTGTTACAACACAGACCCTAATATGATCTTAATGGGACGATGGGAATTTAAAACGATTATGTTCAGCTGAAACTCTGCTTTATACTGTATTTAATTAAATTAGTATTCTGTAGCTAAGCGTAGTCAGTAAAAACATAAAGTCGTTTTCATTGTAACGCCCGTCAAGCAAGGCGACTGAGTTATATAAAATTGAATATCTCGAAAATATTTCAACTGTAACCTATTCACGTCAATAAGCTAATAATTCTAAAGACGTTGGAGGGAAATTCGACGTCCTGTCAATTCTTTTATTACTCGATTTCAATCGATCTATTCAGATATGCACGTCGCAGCGATCGGAAGCACGTCATATTTTATCAAAGCGAAATTTATTCATATATCAAAGTGGGAAGCCACAAACAGGACAAGAAAGGATAAACACAGTTAGGTCGATATTAGATTCGTGACAGAACGGTTTCAATTTACGTTTCATATCGTATTTGATATCAAACATGAAGACATCAACATGGAAGTGAATTAACCTCTTCAAACAGTTACAAACTGCTGCTATGTGCGAAAGGGCTATGTCAAGACAAAGACAATATTTACATAACGAACAAGGGTGAAGAGCCTTTAAGAGCAATACGCCGTTTGCCATATAACGCTACTAATAATCTCTCTAATTGATAATTATTGTGAAAACAAATCAAGTAATCCAAGCTTTAGTGAACGTGTGTATTGTATCAAAGGCTCGTGACTGAGAACGTGAAGAGACGAGTGCTGTGTACGTGGATGCTCCCTACAATGTAATTAGCTACTGTAAAAAATGTTTTTTCAACTTCGTGAATACGTTGATTCCATGGGCGTACCCAGCTTTTGATCCAGGGGGGGGGGCAACTGAGAAATTTCTTGAGCCGTATCCCCCGCGCTTGTTTTGTTCTTCACAAATCACGAAACATTAGTAGGTATATAGTGTGGATTAGAAACAACCACAGGAGATTCTTTTTTATATCGCTGGAGAAACCCATTTACGCGTTTACCCCATACATACATGAAGTGGGGGGGGGTTACGTATAACGCCGTTGCCTGGTACCCCAGAGCACCGAAATTCCCAATAAAAACCAACGGTAGCCTCACCGTCTCTTCGGGGGTGTGGCTCGAGATCGCTTGTGCATACTACCATGACGCCCCGACTGTAAGCCTATGCGGGCCTCCTTTCCTAGTTGGGTTACCGGGATATTGATAACCCAACTAGACTCAGTGACGCTTACGGGGGGAGAAGATGTGCATAGCGCCAACGTCTCCTTCTCGGTTTTTTTCGGAGGAGGCAGTCTTCTCAGGCTGTCGCTCCGCGGCCTCCTTCTGCGACATGACACTCTTACAGAAAGAGACCAGAGAGATCTCCGCCGACTAACGCAGGGAATGCCTCTGGATGCCCAAGCAGCACACTCTATTAAGATGTGGTGCGCCGTGTCCAGTTGCACACCACACTCGTGGCAAGTAGATGATACCTCCCGCCTCCCTATCCCGTTCAGGTACTTACCGAAGCAGTCATGTCTGGTCAGCACTAAACGTAAATGTGCCACTTCTTCTTGCTACCCAGCGACTCAAGTGGAGGTGGATCGCCCCTCCCTCTCTGGCTCACTCACCCTTCAAACCGAAACACAAAAATACCAAGTACTGTTTTGCGTTAGAATATCTGATGAGCGGGTGGTACCTACCCAGACGAGCTTGGACAAAGCTCTACCACCGACTACATTTATGTGCCAAGTTTATCCTTTATACAGACCATTTTAATTCATTGTCTATTTATTTTTGTACGTATTCAATGAACACTTACCAAACAAAAATGATTTGTCAATGACAATTGATAGTTTAACAAGTGCAATAATGATCATTGGAATCCATTCGATTAGTGTCAAGTGCGACCTCTCGCAGCCATTTTCAACAAAAAGACAATCGCATTAGAAGCGTTTTATTTCTGACGCCACTTTCTTACTGAGATATTATTTATTCACTCAGTAAATGCTCCTTTGTGAACAACATCGGCTTTATATCGCTTAAATTTTTAATATTCTTAACATAGACAATGCAAGATTAAGAATTTATCACATTTTGCTCAAAATATAAAATAAAATATTAAATAGTAGCAACCTTGCTTTTTTTACTCATAATAGTTCTTGAGGAGCCATAAAGGCAATTTTAATTAAACAAAAAATGTCTTAGATGAGTTTCGTTTAGCAAGGGCAAAAGGAGATCGGCTCATAAATATTCATGTCAATTTGAGACCCCAAAAGTCACAGTTAAGTCTATTTCCGATAAAATGCTGGAGCACCTTACTCGATCTCTAATGGTGATTCCATTTTCTCGGCGACAACGTCCTCGCCGACAAAAATATTTTTAAATTAGTAAGTTAAATTGGAGCTAAAGTTTTTAAGTTTGGTAAGCTAAGGCATAATTTAAGAACGTGTTTAATTTTTTATTCAGCGATACATTTAAAGTTTTTATTGTTAATATAATGTTTCATGGCAACATAAAGATGACCCGATCATCATCAGATACATGACTGGCCGAAAACCGTCCAGCACACGGATATATATCTTTATATGCTATAATACATTTCGTTTGCAATATTGAGATTCAATCTGATGTTATGAACAGACTAATAAATTTTCGTTTAAAATTTTATGTGTTCGATTACTAAATTGAATTATTATATATCACTTGAATGTATATAAAAATATTCATTTCCAATAAGGAACGAAGTTGTTTTACGCGGCTTACAGTAGTAAAATGGCAGTGGGCCAAGGTTACGTCATATAACGAAATAGCGTTCATACTGTGCCTAACAAATGCTACAAAATGTGATGCGTTGGACATTCGAATTTAGGAGGTCGATATAAAAGAGGTTAAGTTGCTTTTTGATGTGACAAAAATACAGTAATATAATCAATTTAAATCTACATTCTAAAACATGGCTGGAGGCTATATTCTAGAGCTACACTCTAAAAAATATCGCACAGAACTTCGTTTCTGACGGGGGTCCCCCGACCGCACAATTGCTATTTTATCCTTATTTGGTCAACTCTGTACATTTATGTATTTGTGTATACTTTGTTGGTGATATAAAAATAAATAAAATTACATCAATCAAAACTCATACAATAACGAAAATGTCAAAGATTTAATTTCCTGTGAACTAAATCCCAATGCTGATATTTTATACTATTTAATTTGCATTTTTTTTTGCCATAATAATTCGATTGATTGGACAAGATTTCATGATTTGTTTTTCCCAACACTCACCTGTGCTCGGCTCACTATGTCGTTCTAGCAGCGGACTTACGAATTACTATAGAATCCTAAGTACATAATAGTATTATCGTCTTCCGTAGGAAGAGGGCAATTTGCACCTACATCGAAGTTATATTATTTCCGTGTGACACCGCTCAATTATTAAATTATATTTAGCGACTGAACTGTTAACTAATTTATAGCTTTGAAGTTTCTAGTGAATTCAATAACGATATTATTAGAATTTTATTACATACCGGACTTAGCTTTGAAAAGAATATTAGCAATTACGCGTTTTAAGGAAATATATATATATTTTTTTTCCTTTCAGTTAAGCATAAAGCTTGTGGAGCGGAGTATCGAAATTGGGACGTTTACATAGCTAGGCATCCAGTAAACCATTGCTCTATTGACGGTTACAATAAGCTGCAAATATTAATTAACTATCCTGAATGGATGTAATTATTATGATGAATGTAACTATCATCATTATTGACGAGCCGCTTGGCTTGGTTGGTAAGATACTTGCCTTTCACGACGCAGGTCGTGGGTTTGATTCCCACCCAGGACAGACATTTGTGTGCATGAACATGTCTGTTTGTCCTGAGTCTGGGTTAAGCTATCTGTATTATTATGTATTTACAAAAGAAAAGTAGTATATCAGTTGTCCGGTTTCCATAGTTCGAGTTCTGCTTAGTTTCGGATCTAGTGAATTATGTGCCAGGATGCATATTTGTGGGTACGTAATAAATAATTATAATTATTCATTTTTGTTTTATAACCCTGCAAGATAAAGTATTTGATAAAATTACAGCCGGTTGCCTGGTTGGCAATTACCTTCTTTGGTGATGCGAGGTTTCCCACCAACACATTACAGGAATTAAGACCTGACGGTATTACAAACAATGGATTGAATCTATATAGATATTTCTTTTCTATTCCTATTTGGTGTAACAATTAAAAATGTTCATAGTATCAATTTATACTTTTTACAATTCTGATGCTTGAGGATTATCACTTTGGGTATAGTTTTTTGAGTACAGGCTGAAATGGAACACTAATGAGAGGATATGATAAGAGTTCGTATGTATTGACATGTAGGTCGACAAGCCAAGAAAGGCCACTGTAATTGGAACGTAGGTTAAAAGCTAGGTCTTCGATTTGAAGCAACATGTAGGCCATATTCTATCTAGGCTTTTTTGTAAATGGAAGTGACATACTTTTGGACAATAGACATAACGGTCGGGTCACATTCTTTATTTTGTATATATAATATTAAATATATTTACTTAAATGTTGGCTACACTCATTTTTGCCTTTTATTACATTTTAATGGTTATATTTATAATATAGGACGATATGCTATTGATTATAATCTGAATCTAACAACAAAAGAAAAACTTTTTAACATGTAAAATCAGTTAAAATCGTAGTTTATGAATGACCTATATTACGTAAAACGCCATGCAAGCTAGTAAATTTTATTGATTATTTTTTTAACATTAAATTATATTAGAAAATAAATGATCGTATTTAAACGAATGATATTTCGGAATTATCTTTCTTATTATATGTATATGTATTAAATCCCGTGCCTCGGAAAGCACGTAAGCCGTTGGTCCTGCGCCTGAACTCTTTCCGGTCGTGTCGGAATGCCGTTCCATCGGATTATGAGAGCTAGGGAATAGTGTGCGCCTGTGTTTGCGCACACTATATAGGTACCAACTGGGATGACGATTAACTGAGCGGTCTAGTTTATGTGTTACAACGCCATCTAGTGGCAAGTTACAACAAAATGGATAGAATAAAAACCTTCCACATGAAAAATTGCAACTTTCATATTAATCGGTCAAACGGTGTCGAAGTTTACTTATTTTACCCAGACATAATATCAACACGTACTTTTGTTTATATAAAATCATACTATAGCTATGTAATGAAAATCCAGGTAAACCGATGACCTGAAGAAAATGGCGATTGGCCCGATTGAATGCGAAAGGTTGAGATCTCATTGAAATACTCAGTTTCTATTTGTGTTGAAATGTATTCTAATTTATATATTTTTACAATTAGAAATTTATAACAGTCAAATGGTTCGAATGATGAAAATAAAACGTTTATTTTTAACATAATTTTTTTTATTTTTTTGTCTCCGTTCTTCCTTTCTCTATCAGGATATGATATATAATTAAATCACATTCAATAAAACGTTATGTATAGATAGTTAAAAAGCAAGAATCGTGAACTGATTCTTGCTTTTAAGCAACAGTACTTTAAAGGTATCTTTTCATTAATTTAAGCATACGAGACTTCCCCATAGTAACTAGCAAGAATTCATACAAGCAAGTAACTTGTAATTTAATTAATTGAATTTTCATTGGAATTAAATTAAAAACCTTAAGAGTATTATAATATTTATGATTAAAATAACTTCGCCATTCATTTAATGTAGATTACACGTTATTTTCAATTATAATCGGAAATATTCATTAGTTGGTTATTTATTTCGTATTCGAATATTGTTCTTTTTTTATTATTTATTCATGGAATTCTTTTTACAAATATGAATGTTTCGTACATTTTTACTTTACTTTATTTTTTTTAACAAAAAGCAGAAATACAATGGAAGGCTGATAAATTCGCGGCCTAAGGTGATTAATTAGCTCGTTACTCTTATCGGTTACTGCGGGACTTAAACTATAAAAACAACAACTAAACAAATTTCGAAAGAAAAGGGGTTTTCAGTAATTTTCCATTCATCCTACAGCCCACATCGAGAGCCTAGTGTCTTTTTCCTTTTTTCCGAAATGAAAAAGAACTTACGGGGCCGGAGATTTCCTGATGACAACGAAATGAAAGCTTTGGTAGATCGGCATTTTGAAGACAAAGACATAGAATTTTTTTTGAGTGGTTTAACGGCATTATTAGCCAGATGTGAAAAGCGTTTTTCGTTTGAGGAAGAAGAGAAGTAAAATATGTAAATCTACTTTTTTTTCATTCAAAACTTTAGGCCGCGAAAAATCAGCCTTTTCTCGTTATGATTTTGATAAACACAACAACTGATATCAATAACTACAATATGCTACTTATTATTGGCACGTCATTAAAATAATAGTCTATATATAACTTGAGGAGAAGGCTTGGAGCTTTTCACACCACGCTGCTCCAATTTCCCTCTCAAGTCAAACACCCGTCAAACAAACAAGTCGACCAGGATTGAACGCGCATCTTTCGGAAGATTCAAATGTTCTAGCCACTGACCTATAACGGTAACTCAAATAATTGTACTAATTATCAATTATACGCATTCAAACATCAACATATACGCATTAAAGGCGCCTATCATGTCCTAATCCCAGAATTACGTTTTACGATAAATATTTAGATTTTACTTGTTCCCGTTCCCGTGGGAATACGGGGACAAAATATAGGCTAATTTACTCGCTGGTAATGTAGCTTTCAATTGGTGAAAAAAATCATTAAATATATATAATAATAAAATCGGTTTAGTGGTTTAGGCGAGATACCCTAACAAACAAACAAACTCACATTCGCATTTATAATATTAGCTATTCATTTGAAAACTTATAAGCAATATTTGAATATAGTAAAAACGTTCGTGAAGAACAAATATAATTAAAATACATATGCATGTAAAATACCGTGAAACGGAAAGCAAACGGTGTTAGTTTGTTCGGATGCGGAGTTAAGCAGCGAGGCACAATTTTGTTCACTGTTAATGCTGGTTGTTTTAGTGATTCGCATGTCTTGGCCGCTAGTTGCAACAGTCACAATGTTAAGTAGATTTCCTCGAGTATTAAATGATTAAATAATAATAACTTTATATGATAATTACTCAGCAAGCTCTATTGAAAGTGATTTTGAATCTTAAAGTAAATATTAACTTGTCATTTTGTAACACATTTGAAGTGGTCGGTGCTTGGGAAGACGTTTTATTTTATTTTATAACTAACAGAAACGAATTACTATACGAACGACCTATAATGATCATATAAAAAAGGATAAATTAAAGAAATAGGACATCGCGGGTGCAAGCTAAATAATTGAAAATGAACAAAAAGAAATCGTACTGAACATAAGGTGTTAAAAAAAATAAAGTGAGCATTGCACTACATATCGTGCAATAAAAAAACCTTTAAACGAAGATACGATTACTTTTTTTATACTATTTTTAAAATATCTACATTTCTGAATGTTCTTTCTCCTACCATTAAGCAATGCAATAAAGAGAGCAAGATTTTAATTTTTTACTAGCGCAGTGCTAGGAATTAGCGCAAGACATTTGCTTGGTAGGGCTTTACGTAAGATCGTCTGGGTAGGTACCACCCACTCATCAGATATTCTACCGCAAAACAGTAGTACTTGGTACTGTTGTGTTCCCGTTTGAAGGGTAAGTGAGCCAGTGTAATTACAGGCATAAGGGACACAACATCTTAGTTCCCAAGGCTGGTGGGGCATTGGCGATGTAAGCAATGGTTAACATCTCTTAAAATGCCAATGTCTATGGGCGTTGGTGACCATTTACCATCAGGTGGCCCATGCTCGTCCGCCTAAGGGAAGTGATACATCACAATTGAAGGCACAAAGAGAATTAACATAATAGATGTCGTGTTTTCGGTGTAAGGAATGGTTAGTTCTTAGATTAATTATCTGTAAATTAAGGTTACCGTGTGTAAATATGTCTTGTCACGAATATGGACAAAATGAACTATAACTGGCGAAATAATAGAAATCATCAGTTAAGATCCACGTATTAGAACCATGTACCATCTCGGCTCTGCCACAATTAAATACTTTCATATACCGTAATACTCTTTATTACGAAATACGTAAGAGTATTCATAAAAACAGTTCACAGGTGTTCATAAAAACAGCATCCTCGTAATTCCAAGGACGGACACTCGGACAAAGTTCCTTAGAAACTAAAACTAGGGAAAACTTCATCGATATCGTCGATCCATCATAAAGTTACCGATAGTTTTTTTATTTATTTTAAGGGGAGGCTTGCGAGCAAATGGGCGACCTGATGGTAGATAATCATGTTCAATAGCACTGCTACTGCAAGGAGAACAAACCACTCCAAGTTTTTGTCTATTGTTGTTGTTGTAATGACACTGTCTCACTCAGCCTTTAAACATAACACAATGCCTTGTATTGATAATAAGCAGTAGAATTTTGTGAAATCAATATAACCTGGATGCATTTTCACGAATACCCTGGCATAATATCCAGAATTATTCTTGAAAATTACTTTATAAAAGAAAGCTACAAGTCAAAATGAGCATTTTTTAAATAACTAGCAACATGCAAGCTTTTTCTTGATTTACGTTTATGCGCACTAGATTAAGTCCAACAATAATATAATATATGTATAAAAAATACTATAACTATCTAAATGTGCAATCATTAATAAAAAAATATATCTACTAGTTATGGCTGTGTTTGATATAACATAAGTTCTTGGGTTTCAAGCTTGCTTCACAGATCATATATTTCATCAAAATCAATTCATTGATTTAGCCGTCCGACAGAATTAATTTGCATTTATAATATATAAATATTATACATAATAGATAAATATCAACTGCTTAAAAATTGTATATATAAAGTAGCTATTTCTATTCAAAAAATAATTGCTTAATTTTATTTATGTCCAGCTCAATAAGGCAAGTTCAATGAATGGCATTTTCGTTCGAAGCCAGTTACATTCCCATTACAGGTCCATGAATATCAATTAAAGTTTACGACTTTAATTGGCGCTCCACCGATATTTAATGTTATTTGCATGTTGTGGGGGTATTAACTTACTCGGCTATTACCCGCCCATAATTGAGTTCAGCGCGCTTTCAATGTTACGAATACAGTGTCATGTAACGCGATACTCGTTTTATACTGCTAAGTTAAAAAGAACAAGCTCTTTCGCTTTTGCATACGAGTTAAGTGTTCTTTAATAAGACAGGTTTACCGGTAAACGAGCAGTGCTACACGTTATATCAATTGTATGTAATTGTATTTTAAAATGAAACCCGTATTTTAGATAAGCACTCTATTCAGTCAGCTTTTAATTGCGACTTTTAATAATACATAATATATGTAAATCGTACTACTTGATTTTGTCTCGTTGGTCATAGGATGGTATCCCGAGTCGAACACAAAAAAAATTGTATTTTTTTCTGTCATGAAATGCTTATTGACAATTTGAAATTAAAAGGTTAGATGTGATGCTTCCGAAAGCAAGTAAACCTGATGTATGTTAGTACAGGAATAGTGTTCCCGTTTTGTCGTACAAAATTTTCTGCCCTTGTAGTTAGTGAAAAATTGTCACCAAAGCCGAAATCAGTTGGGAAGACACTATCGGCTCATATTTTCAGATTATTTGTAAGTGTTGTTAGAATTTAGATGTATAATAAGATACAAGTTAATGGTTGTTGTGGTTTCAGGAATAATGTATACATATATATTACATACATATTATATGGTAGTATTATCAGGAATGTTGGAATGCGACTCGATATCATGAATGGTGATACACTTTGGATAGCAATACCTTAATAAGATAAATTGATATTTGATCAAGGATTGATATTTTAATGAAACGTGTAAGCTCGGAGCTTGTGTTTCAATTAAGTTGCAGTGTTAGATATAGGTAATTGATGACTAGAAAAATCATGAAGACATTTATTTAATGTAAAATTACTAATACGTATACAACCGTTATTCTATTGTTTTTTTTTATATTAAAAAATCTATAGACTTCAATGTATCAATTTATCTTATTTCATTAATTATATTCAAGAAAGAACAGTGATTATTTGTATGATCACAGTTATCTCTTGAACATACTATATAAAATGAATAGGTACATAACTTTGGTAATTTTTTTTTTTTTTTTTTCCCGGGATGCCCATTTGCCCATATGACTCTACTCCACCTGATGGTAAGTGGCAGTAGAGTCCAAACGCGACGACGGCTAGTGCAGTCAGGAAGAATGATTTGCACTAGCCGCCCCCGCCTTGCCGGCCCGCAAGATGCCACTTCACGCCTCGTTTGAAGGAACCCAGGTCATAAGAGGAGGGGAACACGTGTGCTGGTAAAGAATTCCATATTTTGGAGGTGCGACAAAGAAAAGAGTTGCCAAATTTCTTCGTGCGCGATGAAATTGATGTCACAGTTAGGCGGTGACATCGAGAGCCAGCACCCGTAGACTTGTGAAGGAATGGGGAAGCAGGAATGAGGGAGAATAATTCCTCTGAGCACTCGCCGTGATACAGTCGATAGAAAGCGCTCAGTGCCGCTATCTCTCGACGCAATTGTAAAAGCTCGAGGGTGATGGTAATTTAAACAGAATTAATAAAACAAACATTAAATAGATTACATAAGGATTTTATTGGATTTATCAGGTTTTCTTGAAGACTATAAAATACTGGTGATTTAAAGGTTAGAACCTTCCTTATAGGAAGTTAGAATTACCTTTAAATCACCAATTAGATAACAATGATTCTATAAGAACGATTCGTGTAATCCCTGTCAGTTTCGCTTAAGTGAAAGCTATTGAGGTGGTGCAAATCGTCTGAGTTAATAATATTTGAACGCCATAATGGTTGCGATCAGATATCACATTTCAGATCGGCTAAGCGATGAGAAAATCTGTAGTCAAATAAACGATATTATTATTTGATCAATTTTAAACTACGCAAATGGATGTTTTAAGCAATCATATTAACATAATGAGTATTTTGCTATTAAAAAATTAACACATTTAAAATTGTGATAGATATTTTTTAATAATTGTTTTTGTGAATTTAGATTATTTAACGTTTCACTTGTTGATTTATGTGTAGTCCTTTGTGTTTTGTTAAAGTATTTGAACTATTCAATTATATTTCGCAAATAAATTTAAAGGATATGTAGATTCAAAGTGCATTTTATTTGAATTTTATCATAAAATTTTTAAGCTTAATTTAATGTCACGCTTAACTTGAAAATATAAAATTAAATTATAAAATATAAAATTCTAATTAGTTCTATCATTAAAGACATAATTTTTATTATTATTATTTGTATAGGCGTTAACATTAACTTTTGAGTAGTCAACATACATTATTAAATAAAAACGTTAAAACTGCTATATTTTATTCATGAAAATATTTGTAATATTGTATGAATTATTATGAATATATGAATAAATAATTTACAATAGCTGATGGTAAGTGGTAACCATCTCCCATAGACATTGGCGCTGTAAGAAATATTTACCGTTTCTCACATCACCAATGAATCTCCAACCTTGGGAACTAAGATGCAATGTCACATGTTTAATTATGGCTCTATCAAATCTATCGTTAAAAGTGGAACACATCAATACTAACGATTGCTGTTTGGCGGTAGGATATCTGACGAGTGGGGGGTTTTCTACCCAGCTTGCACAACGTCCTACCACTGGATTACGATTAGCTGATTTGATTAGATATTATAAATAAATGTATTATAAAATTAAATTAAACTTATTATTTTTTTAGTATATTTATAGTAATTGTTTCAAACAAAGTCTCGTGGTTACGATTATTAAGCTCCTTATACTTTCCTAACCCGATGTTAAGCTTCATTTGATTTGAGCTCAACATTCGTCGGCACAAGAGTTATTGAACGTTAATCTAATCGAACCGCACGCAATGTTCCGTTCAGTTTTGACGTAAATTACAATTTACCCACCCCCATGCTAATTGATGTTTCCAATGAAATTAAACCAATTAAACTTCATTGTATTTCACTAGTCATTAATACGATATTGCGTAATTTTAGTTCAAAATGAACGTCACCAATCTCATTGGTAAGCACTCATTTGATGCAGTAATACTAGATGATAAGTGAAAATCTCACTCGCTGAATGTATTATTTTTGGATTTAGGAAAAAAAATCTAATGAATTATATATTCTAGATACAAATTATGTACTACTCGTACATGGTATATGAAATTCCAATAACGTAATATAACATATATCGTAGTCAAACATATTTGTACAAATATCATTCGTAGAACACGATATTTCATATACATACATATACTAAACATACTTTTTAATGAAAATTACGGCTGCGGTATAGTATCGTTTGGCGCGAATTTGAGGTCGAATCTGTTGAATCTGGTAGAGCTTTGGTCCCTGACATAGAAATAATGCTCACATTACACGGAAATGCGCCGTTTTTGAGAAAATTAAGAAAAACTTTATAACCTCGAAATGGGTTAAAATACGAAAAAACAACTTAATATATCACTGTAAAAGCAACTTAACACATATAATTTGGTCCCTGATCATAACAATATCACTCACAGTAAACGGAAATGCACTATTTTTGAGAAAATTAAGAAAAACATTTATAACATCGAAATGAGTTAAATACGAAAAAAAAAACATTACATTTATTGTAAACACAACATAGACAATTTAGTAAACGTGCGATAAAGACGTAAGCCTCTATGGTATATATATATGTTTATTATTATTATTATTATTGCTATAATGTCAAAAAAAAATTGAAAAATTACTTGCTGTTTCTCTCTATTCGTGTCAAGGTGTATTGTGCTCTTTAATTCTTTTGTAACTCGGTAATTGTGCTTTGTTTTTTTCGAAACTTTCGTTAATTTGTTGTTTTATTTTGAGGATTTTAAAGTAGATACAAAATCGAATCGGCCAACCCCGACTCCACTTAGTCTTGTCTATCTTTTTTTTTTTTTTATTTGTTTAATTTTCGGGAAACAAACAGTTCAGCTACACATATACAATATAAAACGATAAAATAACACATAAACCAATCTTATTATCTTACCCCTAGAGTGTTTTTATAAAGCCGGAGGCGCGGAGGGATGGCAGCCCCCGCCTGCCGTAACAAAGGGCAGGCACCAACGCTCGCCTCCGCCGCCTCGGCTTTTTGGTGTCCCCCACCAGCCTCAGCCGCTCCAGCTCAAGCTGGTGCCTGTGCTTTGTTACGCAAAGGCGAAGGGGCTGCACCTTCCCGCAGCGCCGGAGCCGCCACAATTCGAAATTTTGGCGATAAATGTTGTAATTTCGAGGAGGGAAAAAATTAATCTCATAAATTATGCAATATTTAAGAGTAACGTAGTTAGTCCTTAATGTAATGATTTTTTATATAAATCGTTTAAGCCCGTGTCGTAATAAAGTCTATTCTCGAAGTATAATCTGTGCCCATGAATTTCAAGTGACAAGTAAAAATTAACAATAGTTTTTAATAACAAGATGTGAATGCAAACAATGCTCGTAGTGATTAAGTGATTTTTTGTTATTTTAAGCACTGATCTTGAAGTTTTACTTAAATTAACTTATATATAACTATTTTTATGTTAAATTTCTGCAGTGGCAAAGTCGTTACAATCGAAATTTTGGCGATAAATGTAAAATTGAGGTTAGTTTTACGAGATATATTTTTTAAATTTTTCTCATGAATGGTGCATTTCCGTGTCATGGGAGTGGTGTCGTTGAGTAGGGGACTAACTCCACCCGCCCTTCCTCCTCACCCCGTTCAAAATTCGTGCCAAACGATACTATACCTTGCCCGCCATTCAAGTTACAGTACACAAGTGTGATCGTAAAAACAAGTGCACTCTCTATTTCCTTACTTCCATATAACGTTGAATCAATTTGAATAAAATCAAGCATGGAATCAATAGCTTAACGTGCTGTCTGAGGTACAGAGGCGTCAAATACTATCCTAACACCCAAAAGCACGGGTTTTGATATTTTAACCCAATAATTTTCTAAGCATTAACGCTATTAACAAAGCCACCGAGGCAGCTGTTCACATAAATATAGTAATTGAAAAATAAGTCAGAACCAGAAAAGTCATTTCCATTTCATTATTTCGTTTTTACATTGATGGATTTCAATCGTACGAATGTATAAAAAGGGACAAAGTAACGGTCTATCAGATTACAGTCGAGTTTGATTAATGTGTACTGCTCGGAGGATTTTACGATACCGACTAACCAAGGGAGGCCGAATAACTGGAAAAAGGGATGTCAAACTGAAGTGAGACGAGTGGCTTTCCCTGTGTGGCGTACACTTTGCCCTGACATACAATTAACAAATGTTTTTTTTTTTTATCTCAAAAAAAGATGAGAACAGTTCTATGTGACTAATTAAACCTTCGAACGTTGAAGAAAATGGGATCTAGTGACTAACAAATTTGACTTTTTACTATACTAATATATATATAATTTTGTAACAACTTAAAGGACTAATTTATGTAGTAAATGAGTAGATTATACGAAAAGCGCGGTCGCGTTCTTGAACCGCTAAAGTCTCTGCGCTATCAATAAGGCTTTCTGAGCAGTCGCCGTAATAGAGTTTGCCACCAAACACTCAATCTTTGGGATTACAAGGACGGAGATTCTTGCAGGCTTTAGATTTACAATCCGATCTTTAGTATAATCGCTTAGTGATACGAATCTTAAACTACTCAGGATTAGTTGCGCTAAGCATGTTGATGGAAATGGGATTAGGTTGAATGAAAACAAGAATCTGTATAAATTTACGCTGACTAGAACTTGATTAACATAGTAATTATTGTTTTATTAACCATTTCTTATATTTAGGTTATTGATTATTTTAACAAAAGGAAAAGTATATAATGACAGATGATCTGTTAAAATTAATATATTCTAAAAATATATAAATCTTATATAAATGATGAAGTCTATGTTCTATCCAAATTATTTTGTCACAATTGTTTAATACTTTGGAGTTTTATCTTCACAGAAGCTCTTCTAAATGTAAAGACCTAAATAAATAGTGCTATATAACTAAGAAATTCTCAATAGAAACCGCTAGGTACAGAACTGACATTTTGCAGTCTAGTCTATCCGAGGATTAGACAGAGCTCAGAAACGCGGCCGCTATCAATAAGAGGCGGAATGTTACCTTGGGATGAGCCGTTTTAAATGACGTACGAGCACGTCTATTGGGATTCAGCTACTGCTTAAGTTTCTTGGTAGCTATGAATAGTCTATCTTTGCATAATAATTTGATATTTTCGAACAAAATTTTGTCAAGCTTTGCTCGGGTAATAAATAATCAAGTAAAATACAAATAGATACAAAGAGGATTTATTTTTGACGAGCCGGTTGGTGTGGCTGGTAAGAAACTTGCCTTTCACGCAGCAGGTCGTGGGTTCGATTCCCACCCAGGATAAACATTTGTGTGCATGAACATGTCTGTTTGTCCTTAGTCTGGGTGTAATTATCTATATAAGTATGTATTTACAAAAGAAGAGAAATAAAAGTAGTATATGTAAGTATATCAGTTGTCTGGTTTACATAGTACAAGCTCTGCTTAGGTTGGGATAAGATGGCCTTGTGTGAATAATGTCCCAGGAGATTATTTTTATATACAGATAGAAAACACATATTACTCACTTCAGTATACTACCTAAACACACATCCAATAAACCTAACCCTACAATCATTTATCACTGCAGATTTCTCAGTCAGTAGATTTGTTCGACGATCACATAAACTAACCTTACAAATAGGCGCTATCTGTAAAACGCCGATCTTGCCTTGGGATCAGCCGTTTTAAATGATGTTTGATATAGAAGTTGTTTTATCGTGGATGTACGTGTACTGTTAATTATTTAAAGCGATAGGAAGCCACATATATATAATATTCTGCATAATTTATTCTAATATTATATTATATAGTTTTTCAGTGTATTATTAACGATATAATCTGTTTCAATTACTTTAAAATTTACACTATTGTTATTGTTAAACGAAAAATATATTTATCGCGTCGGCGCTTTAAAAACTGAATTTTCAGTATTAATTTTTCAATTTGTGTGTTTTCCGTGAAATGGTTTGCAAGCAAACAGCGCTAGAGCGGAATGTGCGTACATGATCACGCCTTCAAAAATTGGCAGGTTTCGTTTTTGTCATGTCTTTTCCAAACAAACGAATGCATTGAATGAATTTTCAGTTCACTTCCATGTGTACGTTTTGCCTGAAGTATATAGCTTATCTGTAATAGAACAGTAAAAATTGCATTTGCAGTATTAATATATAGATATCATATCGGACAATTAGACTTGAAGTATTTTTCCATTTAAATGGTAGTCTTATCGAAACCAGCTCTCAGAGTTTCGCAATAGCCCGTCGAAGAATTCTTAAAGTGCATTTGCAAACGCGATTTACAGTTAAAGGCGAGACCGCAACGTCGTTTTGAGACCACAACAAACACATTTGGTCGATTCTATTCGGGAGCGAGTCCCTATAAAGCTTATTGACAATGACTGATGCGGCGAGCATTACTTGGCCTAGTAAATTTGAAAATACTTTCGAAATATTCAATGCGAACAAACTTGTAGCCATTATGATTTATATTTTAATATTCGATTATATTTAACATACAACAAATAGTAATTTTATAATAATAATCGTTTGTTTTTTATAACAATTACTTAAGGTTTTTCATAAAAATTTAAATACTCTAGGAATGTTATTTTATATAAATCGATTTCAATCAAATTCTAATATCAGTTGTGAATTGTAATCAAGATGAAACAGTCAACGATAATTCCAAGTACAAATGAACATCTCTATTAACATACAGTTAATTGGATCATTGGAAGCAAGTCACACACAAACATAATAGAGAAAGTCACACAGAGAAACAATCAAAATTATGAATATTCTAATTATATTCATTGTATGATAAGAAAGTTATATAATACTCATAATAAAAGACAACGCGGTACCAAAACCACCAAGTAAATTGAAGAAAAATAATATCCAAGCCTTACGGTCTAATGCATAGAACACTTGGATATAAACCGATAATAGGAGGTTCAAATCTAAGGAAGTACCACTGAGTTTATTTATTTATTTATTTATTTTAAGGAAGACAAACAGTAATAAAATACACAAAACACAAGCACATTACCAAAAAAAAAACCAATCAAGTCTTCACAATTAAGTAAATGAAAATCAATTCATAGCAGACTGTCAGGATAGTAGCAACTAAAATAACAATAATAAAAAGCAAGAATTACAATTAATAAAAAAATAACAATCACAATTTATAAAAAATAATAACAATCGAAATTAAAATAAATGGATTAAATTAAAATTTTATAAAATACGACCAAATTAATAAAATTAAAAATATTCTGTAAGTAATTTTTTAAACTGAAAATTAATATTACATTTAATTTCTTTTAATGACAAAAGAAATAAAAACAAAATCATTAAATTTATTGTTGTGAATTGTACATAATCTATAAAGAAAGCTGTTGCATAGATACTTAGACTTGGTTTTAGGAACATCGAACAGAATTTTTTTACGTGTTTGCACGCGAGGACATCTAATAAATATATTACTAAGTAAGAATGGAGATTCAATATGATTATTTAATAATTTAAAAAGAAACAGTTCATCTTTTATCATACGACGTTCTTTTTAATGTCAAAATATTAAGATTTTGAGGATTATCGTGAGTATCATTATTCTTTGTTAAAATATATTTAAGAAATTTATTTTGTATTCTCTCGATTTTATCTATATTTTTTTTAAACAATGGATTCCAAACTGTTGAGGCATACTCCAGGATGGATCGGACATAGGCATTATATAGCAAAAAGAGAGATCCTTACCCACTCTAAGGATAAATCCCAGCATCCGATATGCCCTTCCAACAATGTTATCAACATGGCTATTAAAGAGCAGCTTATGATCGAGGAGTACTCCCAAATCTCTCACCTCGATTACCCTTTTTATAGGTTTTCCATTAAGTTTGTATTCGAATATTAAATTATTGTTTTTACGAGAAAAAGTTATAATACTGCATTTCTTAAGATTTAATGTAAGTCCATTTTGGTGACAGTAGTGACAAAGGCTATTTAAATCAGTTTGTAATAGAGTGCAATCCTGTGTAGTTTTAATTACTCTAAAAATTTTCATGTCATCAGCGTATAATAAAATATCCGAATGTTTGAAAATATCACAAATATTATTGATAAACAAATTAAATAGGAGGGGTCCAAGGTGAGAGCCCTGAGGCACTCCTGATGTAACAGGAACAATAGATGAGCAGAAACCCTTAATGGTAACAGCTTGACTACGTTCACGCAGATATGAAGCTAACCAACGTAGCAGATCACCGTGTATACCGACTTCACCAAGTTTACGAATAAGATGGATGTGATGGATGGAGTTATGTCCTTAATTTGTGTCTTTAATTCACCTTGTGTTCGGCGATCAAGGAAAATATTGTAAGGAATGAAAACCTGTCACTTGTGTATCCAACCAGCACTGGAGTAGCGTTGTGGAATACTCTCCAAAAAGTTCACACCAAGACGAGAGTCTTAGCCTAGCTGTAGGATATTATTAATGTGGGTTATTAATCATAATAATAGGTATTATGTTGGTTTATAAATTTGGTTATTATTTTGCATATACATATATATACGACAATATACGAATATATATACGACATATTATAGCCACGACAATTATTTTAATTGGATTTGATTCAGAAAATATGATTGTCTATCAAATGCGTTATTTGTCCCACGGGAAGTACATGTTCAATCACTATAAAATTCTTTGTTCACTATCCACGATTTTCTTTCCAGCTATCCTCCTACTAAAATGTGAAGAAATGGTCTTTGGAATGAATCCAATAAAAAAATAATACAATTATTTTCCTTTGATATAATTTTTTAATTATTTTTGCAATCCATTTTTCCAATTTATATTGTATTAATTTAAAAGAAAACCTTGAATATCTAAATCATACATGCGTAAAAACATTTGAAATGTTTGTTCAAACCAATCAGAATTGCAATACGAGTACCTGGTCATTGTTTTAAGCACTAGCTTGTTTTTATTGTTACCGTCGACTTTATTTACCCAAGGACGATTTACAACGGACAGAGTAAATAGGATTCTACGGTTGAATAGCAAATGCTGGATAACGTATCTAAAATTCAAGGCTAGGGTTATATAGAGCTACGCTGCACTACTGAAAGAAAAATATAGTTTTTCTTTAATTGAAAATAGGTTGACAAAAAATAAGTTGGTAAATGGGACATCTGACGGTAAGTGGTCACCAGCACCAATAGACATTGGCACTGTAAAAAATGTAAATCATACGCTACTATAATTGGGAAATTTTATGTCCCTTGTACTTGCAGTCACACTGAGCCTTAAAACCGGATTACAACAATACTCTGTATTGCTGCGTAAAAGTAACAGCTAATGAATGTCCCACTGTTGGGCTAAGGCCTCTTCTCCTCTTTTGAGAAGAAGCTTTTGGAGCTTATTCCACCACGCTGCTCCAATACGGATTAATGGAATACACATGTGACAGAATTTCAGTGAAATTTGACACATGCAGGTTTTCTCACGATGTTTTCCTTCACCGTCAAGCACGAGATGAATTATAATCACAAATTAAGCTCATGAAATTCAGTGGTGCTTGCTCGGGTTTGAACCCACGATCATCGGTTAAGATTCACGCGTTCTTACCACTGGGCCACCTCGGCTTTTTGTTTTGTATTGCTGCGTGCTGATAGATATTTGTGATGAGTGGGCGGTACCTTCACAAACTTTCTTGCACCAATCTCTAACGCCAACTAAAAATAGAAACAAGCCCCAGGAGCACAAAGGTCAAATCACAAGTCTGTTACATCTGCAAACACATTTGAGCAGCGTGGTAAAGTAGCTCCCAGCCCCTTGAGTGGAATACCTAGTACAGCAGTGGAATGTGTTCTGAATGTTACTTAACTTTTTACAGAATCAATTCAACACATCTTTTTATTGTATTAAATATCATCAAACATTAGCTATTAGCAAGAAGTGAAGTATACCATTAAAAATATTGTAATGAAAATAGAATCTTTTTCACAAGAAAATGTCCATCTTGAATTCGTTTTCAAAGTTTCAAACTGTATTAAGGTTTAATGTTCAGTTGTCTGGCAGAATTTTAAAGAAACTTACCATTTTATAATTAAACTTGAAGGCAATTACATATTAACTTTCGAAAGTTTTATACTTATTTGTTTTGCCTGTGGATGAAATCTGCTTATTTAGATTGCCTTATTAGTATTAGTCTATCATATAAAGTTGCAGATTGTGAGTTCCCGGATGTCCCGGGTTCTACGTGCCCCGGGTCGAGCCCATAAAAATCTCAATTTTTTTTTCCCTTCGTAATGTAAGTTCTAAAGTAAATAGAATAAAAAAGAAAATGTTTTAAAATAAATTACAGTGCATATAAAGTAGTAGGTACATAATCTAAAACATTGCAAATTTTATTTAACGCTTGATTTACCGCCAAGTAAATATTAAGTATAAAATAATATTCTTGCTAAATTTTCGACAGATCCGAAAACCATCTGCAATAAACTTACTACAACAGGGTGAATGTTGCAGTTGTTGGCACTCAATAGAACGCAGCATGGCCGCGGCGCGTTGCCAAGCAAGTTGCCATCCACTGTCTCCTGCTTTCTTGTAAGAGTGACAAATACTGGGGCCATAAATTTACAAAGACTATAATAAAATTACTAGCGAAACTGAACGCTGTGTTATAAAATTATTGTTAGGTTTACTGTTATGTAATACATGAACTAGATATATAATACATCATCTTTTAATATATATCTTACAGTAAATATATAAAATTGATTTAATATTCATTTGCCAAGCTTGGTTTTCAGTAACTCGGCGACAGTCCTAAGTATTCATTTTGCGCCAAATACAGAGAACATTGCCATAAATAACTTGAAATAGAATATTTTTGTTGTTATTTTTTTCGTTTCGTTCAAACGCCTCAATTTTCTGCACCCTTTCAGGGGCTTTTGTTTTCCCTATTCTGCCTGAATAAGGGGATCTCTCGGAAGCCACAACACGCTCGCGAATCCTGCGCCTCGGTTTTAGCATACGTCGGAGATTTGGATTTCTCATTGTAATGATCAAAGGGATAAGGTGTGCACGAAAAATTTAAAACTGATGCAAGTAATTCTAATAGCACAATGCAATATGTATTTTAGGGCTTTGTGCAAGATCGTCTGTGTAGGTACCAACCACTCATCAGATATTCTACCGCAAAACAGCAGTACTTGTACAGTGCGTTCGGGTTTAAAGGGTGAGTGAGCCATTGTAATTACAGGAACAAGGGACATAACATCTTAGTTCCCAAAGTTGGTGGCACATTGGCAGTATAAGCGATGGTTAACATTTCTTATACTGCCAATGTTTGTCGGCGTTGGTGACCGCTTACCATCAAGTGGCCCATATGCTCGTCCGCCTACCAATGCAATAAAAAAAAAAACTGTATAGGTATGTCACTTACAGGTGAATCTGCCTTTAGCGTGAGCTACTACAGCGCGGCCCGTGCAATCAGTAACCACAGCCCATGGGTAGCTTATGGCACCATATTTTTTATATTTCCTTCCCAACTTTTATTATTTGCAAAACTGCTAGTATTCATTACAATAAAGAGATAGGAAATGTTACAAATCACTGTTTTATGTATGAATATTTCAATTATGATTTTAAAATATTATAACTATAAGTCTTAGTCTTATACATATATAATTACATTAAATATGTTGAAAAACGTGTTCGTGATCAACAGGAAAATGTTCTAGGTCGCTAAATAATAAACAGCCCTACTTTCAGTCTAGGGGTAAATTGTTTCGTGTATATAATAACTAGAATTAAGCAGGTCTACTTTGCGTGGCCAACAAAAGAATTAAAAATATAATAGAAACAATATGGCTCATTTGTAATTTTCTTTATTATTATAATAATATGTAATTGAACTAAATCTGAGATAAATCATTTAAAAACACTACCTTCATACATGAGCAACTGTATGAAGATCTTGTTTATGATAAACAGTTATGGTTTATGGTGGGTTTTAGCTGATTTAAAATCCATCTAATATATTTCTGAAAAAAACCATGTACAATTACCCAATATTGCATTTTTGGTGCCAATCAATAATCCATATAAACTTCATGAAGAAGACTACAGGTATTTTCATTGCAATCAATTCAATTACCGATATCAAATTCAATGTAAAGTACCCGCCGGAATGTAGAATCTGTTGATATAAACCGGTAAAAAAATTGATAACTTACTTACATACATTTTTGAACTGCGACAAGCAAAATAAAACATAGAGAAATTGAATAAGAATATACAAAAAAATATATTGTACCAATCATTTTCTCGTTGAATCGCAATTCAGATTTTGTTAGCGAAAAATTAACCAGCTGTTCAATCACCAGTGGAAGCAATGCTTGGATTTACTCCGCGGCCCAACTATTTCAAATGCACACTCAATAGTCCACTCTTAATCCTTAATCAAATGATATTTATACTACACACAATGGAATGAAAATCAAACTGCTAATCCAAACTCATATATATATATATATGAGTTTGGAATATATTTTTTTATATAAGCTTTAAACATTGAATTCCGTAAATGTTAAAGTATCTGCGGGATTTTATTAAAGAATAGAATTCCTTGCCTCGGGAAGGAAGTATCGACGCAACTCGGAAACTAGGCGTCATAAGTTTACCTTTACTTGAAATTGACTTGACGAGTATTGTTATATTTTTATTTATAACGTGCCTTACATTGCCAATGTTTAACCAACCTTGCGAATTAATACCAAAGGTTGGTGGCACATTGGTGATTGTGACCATATATCGTCAGTACAATCTGATTACAGATCAATTATTTCAAAACACATAGTGTAGTTTTATATATTGCATTGAAGGAAAACATCCTGAGGAAACCTGCATGTGTCTTATTTCACTGAAATTCTGCTACATATCTATTTCACCAAACCGCATTCGAGCAGCATGGTCGAATAAGTTCCAATCCTTCTCCTCAAAAAAGGAGAGGGCCTTAAGCCCAGCAGTGGGATATTCACAGGCTGTTACTGTTACTTTACTACATGTTACGGTGAATCCATATTAAATGTAGTAATGTTTTGTTTCTACAACATATTCGTACACGTTATATCAGATATGTGCAACATATTCATTAATATTCGTTGTTGAAAATTTAATGAGGCGAAAATAAAAGTTTGCTTTCACTAATTAATGTAATACATGTAATAGCCCGTCATATAAATGACTTATATTTTATGAGTGGTATTCACATTAAGAGGTTTTCGGATATTAAAATGATCAGTGGGTATGTCTTCAGAGAGAGAACTGAGGGCATCGCGGCATTATAGAAGAGATCGTAACGTACTTGGTGGTACGACTTTGTGCAAGCCCTTATGGGTAGGTACATCATATATACTACCGCCATAATCGGAAAGCAGTAATTCTAAGTATTAGTTAGTGTTATTTATGCTTATTTAAGATAAGATACATAAAAGGCACAACACGTCTGTAGAAAACAAAATAATGATAAGTATTGTTGCTTAGTATTATTGTGTTCCGATTTGAAGAGCGAGTGAGCTAATTTAACTGAACGTACAAGGGACATATTTAAAATTTGTGACAGTGACACTATCTATGTACGACGGCGATTACCTACCATTAGGTAGGTATTTGCCAGTCTGCCTTCTTATTTTAAATATGGAAAAAAGTAATGGTTGTCTGTAAAGTCGGTTAACGGACGATAATTTTACGTGATAACGTCATAAGAAAACATCGATGAATACTCGGACGCATCGGCCTATGGAGTGGAAGAGAGATAGATGCGTCACAAGCCGAACGCTTAGGCCGATCGTGCCTCTCTATCGTTTGTTCCGCTCTCGCTTGCGCGCTCGGCTCAGGCGGAACGTGACAATGAGTCATGCTTTTTCGTGCGTGCAGCCGGCGTTCATCGATTTATAAGACGTTACCACGTCAAAAAAAAATGTTCGAGCGTCCAAAAATATATTTCATTGAAGTAAATACTAGAGAGTAATATTAATTGAACTTATTATAATATACATATATTATATTATATCCGTTGGTGAAAAGCCAGCTGAATACAGTATTGTGTGAAAGCTGAGGTGGATGCGAGGCGCACGAGGGTGGCAACGGATAGCTTTGTTTGTTCAGTTCAGCATTATTCGGAAAATCACACGAGACTAAGATTTGTGACACAAATATACATACGTACCGTTCTATACATATTATCTTATCATATTAAATGAACAATTTTCGTATATGAATATTTGTTCAGTGTATCTCGGAAACGGCTTTAACGATTTAGATCAAATTATGTATTTATTTAGATACAGTTATGCTTATTAAGTTTATCTACATATATTTATTTCAAGAAAAGTTTTGTAAAAAAAATATTAGAGCCGAACAAAGCACCGTCACTCAGGTGTTTATGATTCAAATTATTATAGAATTTAAACCTCCATCAGGTAAGTTTCTACTAATCAGATTTCTGATGTTCCACTAATGGGCTAAGGTTTCCTCTCCTCTTTTGAAGAGAAGGTTTAGAGCTTATTGCAACACGCTGCTCCAATGCGGGTTGGTGGAATGCACATGCGGCAGAATTTCAGAGAAATTAGACACATGCAGGTTTCCTCACGATGTTTTACTTCACCATCAAGCACAAGATGAATTATAATCACAAATTAAGCACATGAAATTCAGTAGTGCTTGCCCGGGTTTGAACCCACAATCATCGGTTATGATTCACGCGTTCTTACCACTGGGCAATCTCGGCATGTTCGATATGCATATTGCATAATTTTAAATAAATATGTACTTATATACATAATAACTCAGGACGGGAATTGAACTCGCAACCCAGAAGCGGAAGGATCACTGCCAATGGGCCAGTCAAAATATCACAGTGCAACTTGTTAGCGAAATAAAAAAAAATCGATATCAATATTATGTAAATTTAAATGATAACTTGCGTTAACCTCACCTAAGATTATATTATGTAATATGCAATATTAATTAAATTTAATTTGTATTATCAAAATAAAACACTTGTATTAATACTATGTTAATGAGGTTGAGTATTTAATTAACATGTTTCACTGATATTTCAATGGTATTAAATATTTAACCTTTATTTTCTACTCACACTTTGTTTTTATTAAAATACATTGGTAAATTATTTTTGATTGTTTCTTTTTATCTAAAATTAATTTCTATATGCAAAAATAGAATTACATAATTAAAATATTTAAGTGTTTACACTTATTACTTGGTGGTATGGCTAGCTCGTTTGGGTAGGTACCACCCACTCACCAGATATTCTACCATAAAACAGCAATACTTGCTATTGTTGTGTTTCGGTTTGAAGGGTGAGTGAGCCAGTGTAATTACAGGCACTAGAGACATAACATCTTAGTTCCCGAGGTTGGTGGCGCATTGGCGATGTAAGCGAAGGTTAACATCTCTTACAATGCTAATGTCTATGGACGTTGGTGTTAACTTACCATCAGGTGGCCCATATGCTAGTCAGCTTTCCTATGACATCAAATAATTCCAAAAAGCGCTAGTATATTATATACCAAGCCGCATTTGAGCAGCGTTATTGAATTAACTTCGAACCTTCTCTTCAAAAGGACCTTAGCCCAGCATTGGGACACTTACACGTAACTTTACTTTTACTTATTAAAGTTCAATATCTTCATTTTCCATTTCAATAATAAAAATGTTATATACAATTTATAAGACCGTATTGTACAGATGCTCTTTACGAAATTCATATCCTTGCTCAATAGAGCCTTCAGCATGTTCAAAACTACGTAGAATTCCAAGTGCACTCCTTCACGCGTCAGTGGACGTATAGCGGAACGATATGTCAAAGCAATTTATTTGACAGTCTCCGCCATATGCAATGGGATCTGCTGGATTATTTGACAAATTACGGCGGTATCGAACCGTGTGTGCTTGTTATAAAATATCTCTGTTTTCTGAACTTCAACTTTTTACCTAGTTCATAATGTAGATTGAATATTTTAATGACCTTTTTTGAATATAGGAGCCGTTGTACTTACGACCTTGTTCAATCTTTTGTTTATTGCCCCTATTCCCGGGGTAAAATTACTTACATAAACTAAAATTAATTTTTTTTCAAAGTTTTATTGTTATAACCTTAGCAGTATGGCCTCATCTTGCATTTATATTTTTTGTCAATATTCTGTTTTTTTTTTATTTCATCAAAGTTTAATAAAGAGTAGATGTAGTGTAGTATTCTACCACAAGCTTAATATCGACCTGCATTAGAAACAGTAGTTTTAGGACAAAGTACATATAAGAAATAATAATTAAAATGCTAAGTCAAAATATAGTCTATTGAAGTAGGCTCTCGCGAGCAGTTATGTATAGTCATTTTACAATTATAATTTTAATCTGAGAAGAATCGGTAAAAAAATCAAAAGAATTATATATACTAATCATACATTTATATATCCTGTATGAAAATCAACGAATACTAACTCCAAGCTCTTCTATCATTTATATAACCTTAATTATTTTCATTGAAACTTATTTTGTAGAGACGTTATAGTAATACTCCTTGTATATATTTTTGTCAATATTCTGTCTCATCGACGTTTAACAAAGAGTTGAATTTTATGTTTCAGGCAACATTTTTATCTAACGACCGTAATGAGAGCAACGTTTTGGAACTCTGTGTGATTTGGTACACGAGGCCTCTGATTTGACAGCACTTAAGCCGTTGATTATATAAATATTGCTGTATTTTTTCTTTTTTTTTATGTTATAGTTAGTTGAACGGGAAAATTTGCTACCTGATGTTAAGGGGTCACCACCGTCCATGGACATTGGCGAGGTAAGAAGTATACATCGCCAATGGGCTACTTACCTTGGGAACGAAGATATTATGCCTATTGTACCTGTAGTTGTGGTCGGGCTATGTGCGAGTTCGTCTGGACAGGTACCACTCATCAGATATTTTACCGCAAAACAGCAATACTTCGTATTGTTGTGTTCCGGCTTGAAGGGAGAGTGAGCCAGTGTAATTACAGGCACAAGGGACATAAGAACTTAGTTACCAAGGTTGGTAGCGAACTGGCAATGTAAGCCATGATGGTTAATTCATTAAGACATTTCTTTCAATGCCAATGTCTATTGACAGTGGTAACCACTTACCATCAGATGGCCCATTTGCTCGTCTGCTTACCTATTCATTGAAAAAAAAAAGGTTATACTGGTTCATCCTTATTGTTATGTATAGAGCTTTATCGATAAAACATATTTTTATTTAATTCGATAGGTATTTTCAAAATATCGTATTGGATATTTCCAGCCCCAGAGATCATAGATTTCAATAACGGATTTTTACATATTGCAGTTGCAAGCATGCATGCATGCATGCTTGCTAACCCAGTTAAAGAGGAGCATGGAATGTAGAGACCTTTTTCGTAAATAAAATATAAGTTATTTTTTCATTCAGTAATATAAAACCTTGTAACTATCAAAGTTACGTGAAATTATAGTATATCTAGGTAATAAGATATAGCCCTTTATCCGGTTATAGAAGATGGAAATTTTAACTGGGGCAAATAAAAAGTGTATATTTTTATTTAAAGATTCTGCAAAGACGAACATACATTTTTAAGATGGCTGCATTTACGGATTCGGAAAACTTTGTCTTTTTAAGACTTCAATTGGGTTTATTTTAAGGATAAGAAAGGTCATGTTGTCACTTTCGAGCACTTCAGAATCTTCTTTTTAAGAGATTAAGTTTGAAGTTACCACTGGTTCCGAATGTAGATTATATCAAAATAGACAGGCAAGACTCTCAGTAGCTACACTTTTATATATAATTAAATTCTAATACAGGTAATAATTCAATTCAATTTAAGGTAAATATGTATGTCATGTAATTTTGATAAACATAAGCGACCGATATATAATTATAAAACATTAATCACAAATATTTTAAATTTTATTCCGTATTTAAAACTAAAATTTGACACGGCGTTGTGCCATATTCGCGTGATATGACGTAACTACATCGTATCAGGTAACTCCGCGAAGTTACTCGGGGCCGGTAATAGCACAGTTTAAAATAATGAATGAAGTTTCATCAGCATCCGCGCAGATAGCGCTATCTGCATATAAAACAAACTCTTTCCAGCATACCAGAACAAACACATTAAGGGATTCAGCGTTCATGTCCGCAGGCAGAGCTCGAAGGCGCGATAAACTTGTCGTGACGTTGATTTATGTCTCCGTTTGTTTGTCCCGGAGACGGCACCAAAGTCCCGGTTCATCCGGGTACCGACTGTGATAAGGCGCAAAATGCACACTGCAAATTACCAGACGAAGTATCTATTTATGGAAACATGCTTTTTGAGTTAAGACCCTTACAACCATTAGCTTAATCTGAATCAAGGGTAACTAACATAGCTGAAAGTTTGAAAGCCTATGATGTAAAACTGTTAGAAATCGGTGCCGAGCTCAGATGATGTTCTGTTTCATTTAGCAATAAAAGCAACTTCATTTAATAATAACGGATTATCATTACAATTGATAATATTTATACAAATTATATTTTTGGATAATAATTATGATAGGTTGCTAATAGGCTAATCTGGTTTGTAGGTTAATGTACAAAAGTCTTAACTGAAGCAGTTTGGTAGTACATATAAAACCTTTTAATACAAAAACCCCATACGACTTCTCTTATTTTTGAGTGAGTTACCTTTATTTAAGAAAAAAATATAAACTGTAGGCATATAAGTGCGAACTAGTGTGGGCTAAGAATGTTGTTTAACACGTAATATAACAAGAAGCAGTATTATCATAGAAATTTACTTGAGCTTATTGTATATAATCCTTAAAACATTGAAGGACATTTGTAATTTAGAACCAAGTAAATTACTTTGGAAACTATTATTCATCGATCCACCTTTACGTACTGCGTTTATACGTCTTACTGAATTTGTAATGAAGCTGTGTTTTGTTCTTATATTACATTTTTATTGAAATATATTTTAATAATATTATATTAGATAAACATAAGCGACCGATATATAATTTTAAAATATTAAGCACAAATATTTTAAATTTTATTCCGTATTTAAAACTAAAATTTAAATATATTATATTAAAATATATTTCAATAAAATTAAATATTATTATATTTCAATAAAAATATATAGGTTATTGTGTGTAACCTATGCTAAGTATGTTTCTTAAATCGATCAGTGTCAGCCAAGCGATTCGATGTCGATGCCTACTTATTTTATTGTTAAAACATGAAATTCGTGCTTGACACGTCAATAGTCTAGATTTATAGCGAGTGAAATTGCGAAGCGCATCTATTTATATAATAATAATAAGTAATAAAATAATCTCCGAAATGCGATGCATTTTCTAGTATAAGTTTTATGTACATTGATTTAGTAGTTTTTAGTTAGGCATTACAAAAAACTTCTCATTTATTGTATATGTAAATGTTTATTGGAACGTCATGATATATATCCGAAAGTACTAGACCAAATTGTTAGTGAACGAGTAAAATTAAAATAAAACCACTGCTATCATTCAGTAATGTTAACTCACAATTAAATATAAAGGTCAACGAACCGTAATAAATCGCATTAATTACATCTATTTTAATAGAGAAGAATGGTGTCATGCAATAAATATTAAAAACCGCAAAGCATTTTAAATGTAGCTGACCAAATATTTACAGGGTTTAAATTATAGTCGTGTTACGCGCGCCGAACAATTTGTTGTTGACAATTACATCAATGCACGTCATTTGGAGAGCGGTGACACGATATGTTTTTTTTTTTTAGGTGCTACTTATTATGTAACTTTTGCGTATCTGTTTTTTGCTTATATATAATATATAAGCGAAATACCACTCATCAAGTGAAGAGATCACCTAAACTATCCGCCCGATTGACTTGAAATTTGTCATACGACGCAGACGCTCACTTAGAACGCGCGTGCGATTTTCATTCATGACTAGCTTATCTCCCCGTGCGAAGCCGGGACGATTAGCTAGTTATGAACAAAACTCGCTCACTCACACAATGACGAAATATAGCGTATTCATATTTACCGTTACGCATGTAGTAGTTGGTAGACTAGAAATGGCTATATTTGGCAAGGCAACATTATAAGAAAAAGAAACAATTACAGTTACGTTTTCTCGTTCATATATTCCTTCATGACATTTATTATGTGTGCCTTTCTTGTTCTTGTAACGAATTATTTAACATTATTTATTCGTCTGTGTATTTCTCATTTTAATTTAATTGAATCTGTAATTATTGTACTGTATGTTACTATATTGTATATTAAAATGAAATACTGTTATTAATCAATTGAGCATACTATTACTTTATCATAATATTAATTATCCGCTTTGCTCGAGAATTGCAAGGTTTCGTTCATATATAGAACACTCAATTGTTACTATTAATTCATTATGTTAATAAACGAATTTAACTGCTCCGTAGTGGCACGTTACGGCGACCACGCGAACTCATAAATAACACTCGTACAAATGATTTTCTTGAAAAGGTCGTCAAAATATGACTTCACATGTAACCCCAGTCACGCAACAAACGAAACTCTCATACGTTATTTACTCAACTTAGTAGTCATCAGAACGAGGTCCTTTTTTATTGATTTAAACGCAAACGATTGACGACATACTGCCTGATGGAAATCAATGATGAAGTCTTGATTGGTGCGCGCTACATGCCTATTCACTTTTTTCTTCAAAGCGCCAAGTATTTCAAAGCCATGTTTACGTGAACCGAGTAACCGTTACGTATGTTTCCACAGATCACATATCAAACACTAAATCAATACAGCTTACGGCCTCTCACCGATCTGTGGTAGAAAAATAAACAAGGCTAAGGCTGTAAAGTACCTGACCACAGATAAATTAGTAAATTAACAGGCTGTAAAAGTCATATGTCATACTAATGCATCCTCTTCTTTTAAGGAGACGGTTTGGAGCTTATTCAACCACTCACAGCCAACGCGGTTGGTGGACACCATATATATATATATATATATATATATATGGTAGTATTTTCTTTTGAAACATGTATGTTTATAAAATAAAATAAAAGATTTAATTACCATGATGCCTGTCTGGGTCTGATCACTGTGAAATTTTGGCCCATGTGTTTTAATTACGAAATTAATTGCCTAATCTAAATTTTAACTCAAAAGATATATTAAGTTTGAAACAAACAAAAAAACATTAACAAAATCGATATTATGTTTGTAAAATCTAAAATTGAAATATATATATATGTATTTTTATATTAAGGACGAATTCTTAAAAATGTTACTACCCGCCACTTAATCTATTTTAAGGATACATTCCATTCAGAGACAGTTATAGAAATTCGGAGGGAAGTTTACATCCCTCTTACGAGCTTTGATATGGATTGAGATGTCGCTCAAAAGCATAATCGATTTTTTTTTAACAATGCTTTGCTTTTAGGGTGAACTTGCGGAGGGGAGACATTTGTTCGGTCTGGTGCCAAGGAGAAGAACTGTAGCTGTTCTAGGTATTGAAAAATAATACCAATATGCATTTATAGATATTATAGATAACGAGTTCAAGAAAATATTTTATGCAGAGTATTGGTATGTATTAAGGACGGGCAAATGGGCTAACTGTCTGGTAAGTGATCACCATCGCTCATACGACATTTGCTCTTTAAGAAATATGAACTGTTCCTTATATCGCTAATGCCACCAACTTTGGGAACTAAGATGTTATGTTTCTCGTGCCTGTAGTTATATGGCCCATTCACCATTTAAACCGTGTTTTGCGGTAGAATAGCTTGCATAAAACCCTACCAATAAGTAAGTGGTATCATCTACCCTTTTACAATATATCCAAAGTTTAACGTTAACTATGTCAAATATATGACAATTGGATTAGTAGTTTTGAAAAAAATACAAACAAGTCTTATTTTCATAATATATAATATACATCATATTACGCGAGTTGGTAAGTGGAAGGGATCTATACGAAAGAGAATATTTAATGAAAACTATAAAGAAGAACATTTAAGTACTTAGCCGACGCTTAACATATTTTCTATATATATTTATTTAGTAATATATAATAGAAAGCATACGATTTATATTTATCTATTTCGCAAAAGACCATGGTATGGACAATATTAGAAGCAATGAACAATAACATAGTCATTAAATTAAGTTAAGATCAGATACTGGCTATCCAAGCTAGGCTAATTCAATAACCTGTGTTAAGGACAATCAGTCCAATCCCCTTAAGTTATTGTGTAAATAATCATTTAGGTTAACTCAGTGTAAATGAACAGAACTTTGTCCGTTATAAAGTATGTGCTTCGTTAAATTTTTCGTCAGCTTACAATATTACTAAACTAGTGTGTGTAAATTTTTTATAAAATAACGGTGTTATGATTATCTGGTCACATATAGATGAACTGTGTACATTATATGAAAAGTTGATGCTACGACACAAAGAATCACACGGCAAAATATTCGATACTCACAACGCTTCGACGGCGATATGAAATGTGGTTGAGTTTATGAATAATTTAATACATATTGACACCAACACGGATCCACCGTTCGTAATTTACGCGACAACCTAACCATGACAAAATTGTATAATGCTTTTTGTGATTTTGAGATTATTGGACGTAAATGAGTCAAGCCATATACGTTTAAAAAATAGAAGTGAGCGTTAATCAGTGAACGTGATAGAAGTTAAACTTGTTTGCGTGGACACGATTTGCTTGAATTCGTCCTTGATATTGTACTGTCATCTCGTTTAAAGAAGTTTCACTTCGCAAATTAAGCAGATGCGTAGGTTACGAAAGAATTTAATTATCTTTTTCAAATAGACTATTTCTTGTTAATTAGAATATTTTTACCTCATCGCCGATTCTTTACCACAGTATATACCTGTTGAAAGTCTTAAAACATTTCGTAAGCTAAAATGCGCAATTTATATATATATATCCTACATTTTGCTAAAAGCTTTCGAAAATTTAACGGGTTCGCCGAGAGCAAACTTGAAGGATGAGTACAGAATAATTAATATTTAAGATATTATTCTGGAACTTCTCGTTCAATACTAATATATCATGTTCAAATATTTCCCCCTTTTTAGACCATTTTTATTTGTAATTGTAACGATCGTTTTTATCTATCAACATATTATGTACATGTAGGAGTTTTGTTTTAAATAAATTATAAATACCATTCTCACATAAAGGCCAAAATATCACCAGTTAAACTAAAACAAATTACATAGGTTTAAAGCTAGATAACAAAATAGAGGACAGGCTCTTTAACACGAGTGCAACGAAAAACTTGTTTAGTTGACAGTGATGGATGCGATCGGCAAGCTGCTGCTAACACAAACTCGGATTTTTAGCTACACACAAAATAGCACAGAAATCGAGCATCAAATTTTATCGACGATGATTTGCGAATAGCAGTTTGTGTTGACGCTGCTCTTAGTAACTGATAGATACTGATGGAGACGGGTCTTTTGCTTGTGACAAGGGTATGGCATAAATATCGCACGACCTCCAATTTGTATGATTAATTGGACTCACATACGAGGAGCAAGATATAAAATACAACATGCGGAATATTTCATTTGAGGAAGAGATTTAAGGCGCAACTGTGTTTTATGTTAAAATCTATTTGGTTTTCAATCATAATATATCCTAAGCCAAATATTATCGAAGACATGTATTTAGACAAAATGATTTTACGTCAATATAAAACTAACATCGTTAATTTTTTCAGACGGCTCTCGGAATGTTGATACAATCAATTAAATGTCTTCTCTGCTTGGAAATCAATATTCACTACTTCGTTACGCAATATTTAATTTCATTAATAATTTTGAATATCATAATATGATTTGTCTATTCAGTTTTTACGCGAGTAATTTGAGGGTTGCACATTGCACATTGGACAAAATTTTAATCGCCTCTGACAAAGCCGACGTGTGAAATGGCTTTAATCTTTTATCTAAATACTTATTACCCTATCCTCGTGCAACCGTTGACGGGAACGGTAGCGTGGATTATAATTTATCTCCTTTAAGCCAATAGTAACAAACATTTATCATGCAGGGAAGATCTGTTTACGTTGATAAATATAAGAAACGTTTCTCTAATACGTTTTATGTGATATTTTGTTTGATCGTTTGGCATTAGAAGGTACATTTATTGAGAAAGGTAATATATTATAATTTACATATGATGATACAATCCATGGGGGAGTAAAGTTTAACGCGGGTGAGGCGTTAGGTATAATTGTAGCGTCAATTATATTTTGTAAGAGTTCACTCCGTGTGTCAGTCGTGCAATGTCTTTTAACAAGGTTTATGTAATACCCTATTTTGCTGCGTAAATTTTTGAAGTGATAACTTCTTATGGGAGGGTAAACCGCTTCGTAACGTAACTCGTTACGGTGCCACTATTACCGATGCGGTCTACTTTACCTGAGAGTTACCAACCTAACGCCATCTAGCGTATACAGATATTATATATAATAGTTTAATAACTCTCAAGTACTAATTTAAATTATATTTAATATATTATAATTAATAATAAATATTATTACTTCTGTGTCCCGAGACGCACACGTTTTTTATCACTTTCTGTAATTAAACGATCGTTTTCTAAAGTAAACTATTAAATATAATAAGATTGCGTAATAATTATGTTGTTGGAACGAAGTTAGTAATCACTAATTAAAAACAAATGTCAGAAATATAGATATACATTTTCAAATAATTCGAATAAGAACGATAATAAAAAATCATAAATTTAATATTACTTAATAAAGATTTGTAAAAAATTTAATGAGAATTTTATAGGAGTTATTGATTACAGACTTTTCACAATTAAATAACTTAACCTTATTTTTTAAATTTTCAATCTCAAAATAGCTCTTTAAGAGTTCATAAGAAGAAAATACGAAGCCAATTATTTTTCCTTCTTATCAATATTAATGGCACCTCGTTTGAATATAATTACTAACTTAATGAAAATCCAGAGATGACCAAATAAATAAGACACGTAACCTAGCCTTATGTCATAGGTCCAAACCGGAGAAGATCAATTTGTATTTCCAGAGCTCAAATCACCGTAAGCAAATTGTGTCCTGTTAGTATATAAAAATATCTCGTGGGTGCATTTGTTAAAGTATATCCGGAATGCCAATGATTAGATCGCGTGTTAGAACAAACTACGCATGTTTCTTAACAGGATAAGTTACTGAGCTGCGTGAAACTTCTTCGCTTCAACTTGAACTTCCTCTAGCGTTTGAAAATTATAAACTATTACACGTTGGTTTTACAAATGCTACCAACGAACTGACTTTGTTAATTTAAATTTCCACAAAACATATTTAATCAAAGTTAACATAAATTATTATCAAAATTTAGTATCTTTTTTATTCCTGTTCCCACAGGAATTAAAAGTTTCACATGTGGTTAGCAAAGTCAGAGCTAAATCTCTGCTGAGCATAAATCATAACCATTTGACATAATCTAATTATGCATTTTTAACAAAAACGATAGTAATTTCACCAATTATATATGAGTATTATAAGGGGCCCAATATATCGCCTCGAAATTTCGTATACATCCTCCCCCTTTCAAATTACGCAAATATCATAATTTATGATTGTTTGGATTGAAATGTAAACTCTCTGGAAAATTCGTCTTTACTTTGCCGTCTTCCCCCTTTTCAATGTTAAGCTTGGCATTGAAGATTCGCAAAGATTGATCGAAGTTTAAGATTATACGAAAAGTAAAATATTTGGCTAAGGCGTGTACATCCCTTATAATACAATATGGAGTGTTAATTATTTTCTATTTTTTTTCTTGCAAATTCTGATCCTAATTACATTTCTCGTTTGGGTTACAATAAATCTAGCCAATCCGGATACCGTTTATACTGCAGTCGGATGAAACATTCACGATGATTACATCCATAAATTTCTACTTACCTGCGGCACGTGTAAATGGATGATTTATGATCCCACACAGAGGTAATGTGTCGCAGTATTTTGTCTCTAAATAACATTGGGCGCTACCGAGTTATGAACGATGGGAATGCTACTTAAATTTCTTGTTTTTATCAAGAGTAATTGCAAATATGAGTTGATGAATTTGTTATTTTATACAAATGAGCATCAAAGATTCAATTCTAATTTTGCGATTATTTGAACTTATTGGTTTTGAGATACAAATACGAGTACAATGTTGTGTGATTAATAACGTTGTAGTATTTTATAATACTGATCAAAACTTTTATAAGACTTACAAATATAGATGTATGAACAAAAATTTATAACGTAACGCCCTATCCTTCGGTTCATTTATAAGAATTTTTTTGACATTCCTGTGCCAATCTTAAAAAAAGACACGTTCAATCATGACATACAAAATATAAAAAAGATGCATATCACTTTTATCCTATCATGGCTTTAATTAGTATTAGAATATTTTTTAAAGTCATTGACATTATATATGTGTAGATTTAAATTATGTACTAATAAGTTTAATTTATGTAATTTTTGATAAGGTATAAGGTATACCTGGGTATTTGAATATAATACAGGTATAACCACATAATTTGCATTCAGATACCATTAAAAATATTTAGATCGATTCTAGTTTTTCATGGAAAAAAAAACGTAAGAGACTAAGACGAAAAAGAAAAAAGCACTGCCAACCTGCTATCAAATATAAACTATTTTTATTTAAAAAATAAACTTTGCGAACCTGTTTTACTGGCATCTTCGCAAAGTTATTATTTTCTTTAAGGCGCTTTTTAATTTGAACAAAATACATATGAAATAGAACTCATATTTAAATTGAGAACTTTTTAAATTTTTGATAGCAATATGTTTTTATTTGTATCTTGGTTATTTTAATGTTAATGACAGGTATAAAAAGAACTTGCACTGATTTTTGGTCCGTATGCTTGTAAACAAAGCTCGTTCTTAAACAAAATTCAAATTTAGCTATACGGCAACTAATGCTTACCTTATGTATAGGCGTTCCCCAGAAGTCGTTAAGGAAGATGTTCGAGATTGGAGTCTGCGGTCTTAAATCTCTGTTTTCTTTTATGGCACTGATATCGTCAAAAACGAAGCCACAGTAAAGGCAGTTGTGGTATACAAGAATGCAAGCGAGGACTAAAATTGCTCCGAGACCTCTTCGTGGAGTTTCGGGCATATCCTCAGCTGCTTGACTAGGACCAGTTACCCGCCTTTTACTGCGACCTGTTCGAGTTCTAACCGCCGAAACCACTCCTCCGAACCTACACACGCCACTTACACGGTCCATCGTGAATTAAACCGGCATTATTTCATCAAAATATTTTCACATAGCACTATCCAAATCCGAGCCTTAAAAACAAATCCCATTTATAGCGGTCCCGAGTCACCTGGAATGTCAGCAACTTAGCCACAATCACGAACGAAACTTAGAACAAAATACGCTTAGAAGAATGCGAATAATACGAGTTATAAGCGAAATTAACACTAAAAATATATAAGGTGCTAATGTTACGGTCTGTGTTTACGTCACCGCGAGGCACATGTCACATTTTTTAGACGCAAAACGTTTAATTTGACATTTATGTGGTATATTGACGTAACAAATACAGACACACCCGCTCTCTAGGCCGATTTGCCGACAACTGCCGAAATGCGTCGAGCGAATGCCGCGTCGAGTCACGTGACCAGTCGTTTTACTGCAGGTCGTTCGGAGAGCGCGCATGCGTCGAGACGATTCACACTGGCGGCAAAATAAATAATAATATAACTCGCATATTGCTCAATAAATATTACAATAAGTAAATATACATATTTTTATTTAAATATAAATTCAATCTTCAATTTAAAACATATTTTTGATTTTTATATGGATAACATAAAATATTATCAATTATTTATTTTTGATTTATTACAAGCGATTAAAAACTCTTTGATCGGTTTATAATTAAAGTAGACGTTATCAATATTTGTTTAATTCTCGTCACTTATTTAATTGCAATCACTGATAATTTGAGAGAATATCACAACTTGATTAAGCCCCCACACTCTGGGCGCATGCCCGCGGGGGTGGCGAGGGGTTGAATGTTGATGACGACATTTCGCTCGGGTTAGGGAGAGTTTAGACGGGAGTCAAGAGTCGAACAAGGATCGAGTTCATCGTTTTCTATAACTCATATTTTCGTAGTTTAGCGTAAACTTTTTCAATTCCATAGCGTGTCGGTTAAAAATCATTTGAATTTCGAACGAATCGTTTTTAAGTCGGCAATGGATGATTTTGATAAAAGCTTTTTCATGTACTGTCTCATCTTCGCTTTAAAAAGCAAAGTTATATGTGTTTTGTTATTATAAGAAGATTATTTATCTATGACATCGTTAAAGTTTTTTATAATTTGAAGTTTTTCACGGGTAAAGTTGTTTTCTTAATTTAATTTCTAAATAATTAGGTATAATATTTTGCATTGTCCGCAAATATCTTTTAACACATAATTGGTCCAAACTGCTATTTATATTGGCAGAAAAAAGCTCCAAACGAATATGTTATTTATCGTGATAAGGATTAATTCTGTGTGCACAATTATACGTATACCTCAATGTGTGTGCATGAAATGTTGGACTAGCGTTCTAATTTCATTTTTTGTACATACCAAAGATGGTTACTGTGACTTATCTATTTAAAATAAATATATGCTTATGCAACTGCAAGGTTTTCTTATGTCTGTAATAGCTTTGGCAGCGGTCGCGGTCGACAATTTTCTTTTCGATTACTTTGATAAGATTTATCTGATAAATATGAAACAAATTAACATATAATAAAGACTATCTCCGGCTTCCATTTCCATAGTTCGAATTCTTGATTCTATCCAGACGCAAGAACAAGAAACTCAATAAAAATTAAATACATTGTCAAATATACCTATACAAAGCAATTGATAATATATTCTGTATGGAAAGCAATATATAGGAAGATTTAAAGAAGAATCTATTATTTATTTATAATATACATTATATATATTTTTTTAAAAGCAACCGTTTGTTATATTCATTACAATAGCTACTATCTAAATTGATATCCTTTGATATAATTTTTTCTTATAACAAAATACGTAAATTTTTGAAAATAATATATAAAGTGATGAATGGATCTTAACGATTGCTACTTTTATTGCGTGGACAATATAGTCATTGAATGACTGCCCAGTGAACAAAGCCGACTTCTCGTGGTTACTCTCCAATTGCGTTCAATTTTTTTTCTATAACCACAATTCGTCCGGCTTTTAGTACCTTTGTACGAATCAAAGGTTAATGTTAAAACGTTTAAGTCACCCGTATTAATTGTTTCCTTTTTAAAAGATAAGTAATGATACTCAGCCGAGCTTGATTCAATTTCTACTAATAGGATAAAGCTTAATGTTCCATCTTTGTGATCTATTTTTATTTCATCGTTCTTTATTTTATATTCATATTTATTATTATATCAGAGATTTGGAAATCAACTTTTCGTACATGTTCATCTTTTTCGAACGAAATAAAGGCAAACATTGACTAGTTTTTGGGAAAACACGAACCGCGGAAGAAGTTGAAAAATAAAGCAAAAACGATCAGATTGCGAGCGTGTGCTGGAATGCAAGCAAAAAAATAAACCAATCTGAGTCCCTGTTGGCTGTTGATTCGTCCAGTTTTTTGGGTCCAGTAAAGGACATGGCATGCAAGCATCCTAGGGGAACGATAACCCTGAAAAACTGGGGTCTTCGGTGATTGATGAGGAACCCGGCTTAAGCGTCGAATAAACAAACCCTCACGTTCTCTAAAATGGCCTAAGGTGCTTAATATTTTTTAATTTTCTGCACAACTTTATTTACTGCTAGTTTTATATTTACCAAAGCTTTATCCTAAAAAAGTATATCTTTATTTTGATTTTTATGCCTTTTGTAATAAGGATTCCGGGTTTAAATGTGTGCTCAGGTCATTAGAAACTTGATTGTTTAATTTATCAATATTTGTTCCTATATTGATTCGTTAATATTGAGAGTATATAAAAACATGAATATTAATTATAACATTAGAAAGAGCTATATGCATAAAAAACAAAACCTTTAAAATAAAACCGATCAAAAGCCATACTTGTTTTAAAATCCTGTTTGTGTGTTTCATAGAAATACACATATAAATGTCGACAGCACATCAGAACATTATTGATAATATTATGTGGATGACAGGTAAGGCAATATCACTCATAAATATATCACGCGTGGATAATTAATGAAAAAAAAAAACCTGTGATGTTATCTCATCGTAAAATATTTGTACCAAATATGCTTATGAAGTAATTAAGGAATATTTTTGTAGAACGCCAACATACCGTTGAGCTATTCTGTAAGGAAAACATCGAAACTCGAGGTATAATCAGATCGTGATAATTTAGAAAGTGATGCAAGCTAATGTCTATAATAAATATTACATTAAAAGTATATAAAGCATCACGATTCACGATCGGATTCAGCATCGAATCAATTAACGTGTTTCTCAGAGAATAGCTTTGGTGATCTCGAATTATTTCCTCAACTTGTCGACTTGCTGGGACAATAAGTCACGAACTGTCCAGTATTGGATGGACTTCCTCATTTCCCATCTTCCGATCTTTGATCTTATGTTACAAAAGATGTCACGCTAAAATTAATTTACTGTACTAGCAACCAGCCCCAACTTCGCACGGGAAAGATAATGATTTATCAGGTACTACTTTCTAACAAGATATGAATTCGTTAACAATTATAGCTCCTGTTTGATTTGTTTTGTCTTGTCGTATGCATTATTCAGTTGATTCAGTAACTTTATTTTGTGTTGTTATATATTTTTAAAGACTTTTTATTAATGTGTGCTCTGTCGTTGTTTTAATGTATTCTTTATTATTTTAAACATTTTTGGCTTATGTATTTGTTGTAATTTATTTAACTGTGTTATTACTGTTTGTTTCCTGAAATGTAAATAAATAAACTCTTATTGATTGAATTAAATGAATACATTAGTATTTATTTATCTTTTCATATTTGAAAAACCGAAAAAAAGGATGGTAACCTTCTGGCAAAATTTGTATTGCTTTTATTTCAGTTATTTTAAAAGTAAAATCTTAACAGTCTTTGTGATTTGTAAGCATGTTTTACATACATATTATTGCTTTCAAGTGCTAGTAAATCACAATACAAAAAGGGTCCGATTTGAATATGATGTATTGTATAGTTAATTCTTAAGTAGCTTTGCTTCACATATAGATATTTTGTGAATAAATACTAATCACAAAATCTCCTTCCAAACAACACCTTAGTATTGTTGTATTCCAGTTTAAAGAGTGAGAGGCACGAGGGACATAACATTTAGTTTCCAAGGTTAGCGCCGCATTGAGGATGTAAGGAATGGGTGGATTACCTACAGCGTCATTTGGCTGTCTAACTTGGTATTTTAGATTTAAAAAAAAAAAACGGTCTAAATAAACAAGAATAGACAATCGCACTGCAACTGCAGCAATATATTTTTAAATTTCCTGTAGGCGAATGTTAGTCTATATAGTGCTAGTTTATAAAAGGTTATAAAGTTCTATTCTTTAAATAAACGAAGTCAGGTCAACCTTGCTAAATTCCACAAATAGATGCTTTTGCCCTCGTCGCTGGCATAAGAACACAAGTCTTTGCTTTTAGGTCAACAACTAGCGTTTTATCGAATACAAAAGTTAAAATGCAAATTTGTAAAACAATAATCTATATTGGCATTAAATTATTTGCACTATAAATTTGTTGATGTGTTTGAATTTGAGTGATATTTTTATGTGAAACGTGCCATGGAATGTATTGTTTGTAAGTGAAAACTTTTATTTCAATCACGTATATGAAGTTTTTTGTTACGTTTATGTTTACAAAGAAGTGAATGGAGTAAATTATGATATTAAAACCATTATAGATATTGTAACCGCTTTGATCCAAGCTTGAGGTGATAAATCAAAACTTTGCCATTAAAACAAGTAAGACCACGACACCTCGGGATCAACTATCCCGACTTCACTTCACCTAACTTTATTGTCTTGAAACTTTTATTACTCCCCTTACTTGCACATTATAAAGCCATCGTTATTAAATAAAATATTGGGTACACGATAAATCATTAAAATGACACGACAATTACTTTTTCCAAGCATCGTTAATACCAAACTGAAAGGAACGGAATCCTCTAACTGTTCATTGCATTCGAAATTTGAACAATAATAACGAATTTAAACACAGGATTAATTTCAACGACTTGTAAACACTCTCATGAAACAAGTGTCTAAAATTGCTTCAAGTTTGATGTATTTGCACTCGCTCCTCTAGAGATAAATTTGTTCGAAAACTTGCTGAATGTGAAAAGTTTGAAGCTCACTTCAATCCATTACGCGAGTGAAATATTTCTTTGTTTTCCGACTTAACTGTGGCCTTACAAATCACAAGTTTATCATTAGTCGGTCGCCTTTGAGCGTCGTTACGCAGATTTCACGAACTTTCTCCATCTCGAACAATACATTTCTTTAATAAAGTCATTATTTAAATCGTCGGAAGAAAGGTACTGATGAGATCAATCTAAATAATGGTTTTTCAGAGATGAAATTGAAGCGTCTTCTCGCTATATAGAAATCTATCAATCTAATCTCGTTTATAAAGTATCCATTTATAATTTGATACTGAGTTGGTTTATATTTAATATAAGTCTATCAATCACGGAGACCCCTGAATGTTAGTGACAGATCGTCGCGCAACATGTGACGAGAATCGGTTTTGGCCTTTCGCATTTCCATTTGAACGAATTCGTCTCATAACTTAATAATGATTATGACTGTTTTTTATTGAACGATAACAACAAACGACACGTTATTTATACTTTGATTAAAACGATAAGTAACAAATGTTCCGGATTATTTTTAACAGTTATAAATTAAGTGTATTCAATTTATACGTAAACGTATTGCTACAGAGTTATTCATAATTGTTTATTATTAAAAAATGCTTGTATAAAATTCAAGTCTCTTATAGCTTAAAATATATTTTATTAGTTTGTTTGTGCGTTAATTATAGCATTAAATTATTTTCTTTACGATTTGTCGTATATTTCACCAATATTAATTCAAAAGATCCTTACCCAACGTTGGACAATACTTAATTGACTGAAGGGTTTCAGCGCGTGACGTTTATTAATAGATATGCGATCCTGTCAAATGCACGAATTGCTTGATTATTTCTGAAGACGTATAATAACTGTTGTGTAGGAAAATACACTATAAGTTTAAATAACCGTAACCGTATTAATAACACGCAAATACAAACCTTTTTTTTTTTTTAGACGCTGGGAAAACGCGTGACCCGTTTCCCCCCACGGGAACAGTGGGGGGGGTATGTGGGGCTCGCCGTATGTCCAAGGCACCGAGTGTGCCCCGGTCATCGGAATAAACCCACTAAAAACCCAGCGGTACCCTTCCCGTCTTAACGGGAGCGCCACGGGATCGCTTGCGCATGCTACCGTGAACGCAAATACATACCTAGATCAATAAGATATATACCTTAATTTTACATGTCGTGTTTATGATAGTTAAAAAAAAATTACAAAATTAACTGCCCGTTAACTGCTGAACTAGGAGAAGGTAATTCCATACGCTACTCTAATATTGCTGGATACATGTGTGATAAATTTTCATCCGATACATTGAGATGGAGATATTTGATAAATACAAATTAACCATATTGAATTTCAGCGGTGTCTGCTCGAGTTTAATCCAACAAACATGATTAAAATTCGCGGATAATTAGTGATTACAAATACCTTATTAATGTTAGATTACCTTGATTGATTACAACGATGATTGATGCATATTTTCTAGATACTATGATTGACGGCCAATACTACAACAAATATTACATAACACTATGTCTGCATACATCCATACACCGATATAGGTCAAAGGTCCATTAGAGGAAGCGCTAACAGTACAGACGTGACTATCTGATCTAATCAATACGTTATTTAAATAATAGGAGAAAAGGATTGTTTTAAATAAGTAATAAAATAAATTATTAAAAACTTAAAGTCCGTCCTCATCTATATCCAAGATTACCTCCCAACGACTAGTCCGTATTGCAAACGTATTCACTCGAACCTGGAGGACCAGATCCGAAACGAGAAAGTTTTGATTTAGTGCTTATAGCTGTCTCAGTCGGGGAGCCCTCTTTAAAGTTTTAGTCATGTAATAGAATAAAACTGGTCGAACAATGCCCGTGCTCCAGCATTCATAGCCGGTCTCGGTAGCATTATAGAAATGTATGAACTTATTGCTGGCAGCGTTCAGAACATTAAATCTAATGTTACACCATCCTATGAATATCGTGAACAGTTCTGGAGTAACGCGAGCTATCAATATATTCTATAACAGTTAATATTGTTTATTTATTTTAGGAACATAAATGGGCTAATTTGTTGTCTGATGGTGGGTGGTTATGGTCACATAACATAAATAATGGATCATTAAGAAATATAAGCCACTTATAGCGTTAATGCACCACTAACCTCAAAATTTAAAATCACTCTTGCGCGAAAGTACACTGACTCATCATTCAATCGAAGCAAAGCAATATGAACTAAACATTAGCAGGTGATTAGTTTAGTTAACTGAACAACGCTGTCTTCTTCTTTCGAATGGTAAATCAATAATGATGGAAAGAGCGAAAACAGTAGATATCTAATTAAACAGACGCTAAGCAACGCTTATAGGTAATGCTGTGGAATCTTAAAGGCAAGTATAATGAAAATTAGTATGAGTTTTAGGTTCTGTGTCGGAATGGATTAAAATGCTTAAATGATTATTTTGTTTCTTATAATATTAATGTTTTCTTTTAATAAGCGTTAAATTAGGTTACTAATTAGCAGAGATTGATGCAGCAGTGGTTAAAAGATTAGCCAAAGAATTTTGCCATAAAACATCGTTAGAAAATCTGAAAAATTACTGTGGGTAGAGGATAAAGTATCAAGATAACGTAGCTATGGGTATTATCGTTTTGAAATGAAACAAATATTTTTCGTTCGTTTGTATTTTCCTTTGTTTTATGTTTCATTTAATTTGGTTTTTTACTAACGAGAAAGATAATGTTAAAATATTGTGATTTTTACAATTCAAATGAGATGAAGAAAATATTATTTTATAAGAGGGGAAAAATTGCAAATATTTCATGAGTTACAAGATCACATGGAGTAGGTATCCTTTGATCAGTAACATCAACAAATATAAATACATTGTACCGTAAGAAAATAAATACAAAAATCTTTTTTAAAAGTGTGATCGGTGATAGAGTATATCGCACAGAATAAACAGATGAGCAGTAGAAGGCTTTTCGACAGAACAAGAACAAATGGGATCAGCTTGAAAAATGTGTAACAATAACGAAATGGGGGAACTTGAAAGCGACATCGGACCATTAAGCAGGAGCGAAACGACTTCAGGCTTTGCTTTAGAGCTAATGAATCAAAAGTTTTCAACAGCAAATGGAATTTACTTTGATTGCTGCGAATAGAACATCAACTTTCCGAACCTATTTTTTAAATTTAAATAGTTCCGATTCATCTTTTTCAATTTCCTCGAAGTTTTATTCAAGAGTAGAAAAAGGAGGATCACATTCAGCTTACTTTTAAATAAAATATAAGAGACTTAATCTGTGTAATTTCAAGTTGCATCTTTAAACTTATTTCTTTGACAAAAGTTCGTACAGTCCCTTCAGGTTATTTCCCTTCTTAATAGCAAGCAACGCATTAAATATTTTTTTATCTTTGTACAGCAAGCAGTTCATGTATTGTTTATTTTTAACAAACTCACATTGATTATATACTATATATTTTAACTAAAAAACATTTGAAATTAATAATATAAATGTATATTTATTTTGACCAAAATTTCGTTCTAAAATATTGAAGGTATTTTCACTTTTCAGTTTAAATAACCTAAAAATTATCATATCATCAATATAAATAACTATAATAAATCAATATGCCAATGTATATGTGCGTTGGTAACTTACCATCAGGTGGCCCTTATGCTCGTTTGCCTACCTATTCTATAAAAAATAAAATGAATGATTCATTTTGTAGTTTTCAGTAAGAAACAATAGTTTTAGTGAACCTGCAAGTTTCGAAAGAAAATTTAAGATCTTAAATACGAGTTATAACTCGTAATGGGGTAGCGTGGCATTTAGCTACGAATTATTTCCTTCAATATGCTTGTAAGAGTAGAATGGAGCCGACCAGCGATGGATTATTACGTCATTTTTTTGCTTTAATAAAACCTGCTAAGTTTTATCTGCTTATGAAATTTCATAAGCAGGACAAACTTATACCCAACGGTAGGTCGGTTACGATTTATGATAAGTGGTCACAACTGATTAATTATTTCTGATACAGTCGTTGTACTTAAATGAGTAGATGCCCGTGTGCAAATTTGGGGCAAATGTGTATAACTATGAACAAAATGTCAGACAAAACATGGACACGACACACATGTCAGAGAAACATATAAAAATTACCTATAATTACACTGACGGAGTCACTTTATGTTTTGCCGTTGTATTTAATCAGAGTATTAGTTACCGAGGCGAGCGTCCATGAAGGAAAATTATCGTTATTGCTACATTTTTATAGTTTTATTTGGTACTAAGATTTCAATTCACCCCTTATATAATGCTAAAATCCATGTAATTATTCGTAATCGGAGAACATCGCTAGATAGTATTTGGACAATACGCATTTGTAGTTTTATTTGATAAGTCTGTGAAGTTCGTGTCCCGCTACGAAGACAAGTTTTAACGAGGCGTCATTGACTCGCACCCGACGCTTTAGTTGTTTTCTAATCCTAATTTAACCGGCAAACTTTTATAAATCTTTATTAATAAAAGTTTGCCGATTAAATATATATATGATCTTTAATCGCAATTAATTTTGTAATATTTGAACTTGCCATTATGTAATTGGATTATCAAATGATTTATAAGATCGGAGATAAAATAGCTGCAAGTTAAAAAATAATAAAAACTACGCAATCACTAATTGACGTGAAATGTCGGACTTGGGAAAACGCGGCACGTTTCTTTGATGACTTTTAGCGCATTATGACTTGCCCATTTTACAAACTTTATGTCTATGCATTATGTTTACATAGACATAAAATGTCTTAGCAATGGGATAATAATGATAATCCTATTTAAATATCAACCGTGGGATGTCTAAAAGAATATTATTTTATTTTATTTCACGGGTCAGCTTATGCCGATACTAAAGGCAGATAAATCTTACAATAATCTTATTCATGTTTATACAGGGTTATTTGTAACGACCCAGCAACCTCGCAGGAATAGATAGTTAACACCATAAGCAACAACTTTTGTTCTACGAGTTCGGACATAACTCAACACATGGAGTTAGTATTCGTTGATGTTCATACAGGATATATAAATATATGATTAGTATATATAATTTATTTGATTTTTTTACCGGTTCTTCTCAGATTAAAATTATAATTGTAAAATGACTAGTCATAACTGCTCGCGAGAGCCTACTTCAATAGAGTATACTTTGACTTAGCATTTTAATTATTATTTTTATATGTACTTTTGTCCTAAAACTACTGTTTTTCTAATGCAGGTCGATATTAAGCTTGTGGCAGAATACTATACTACATCTACTCTTTATTAAACTTTGATGACAAAATAACACAGAATATTCAACACGGACATTACTCAATACATTAAAAAAAAAATGATTTTACAAGTTTTTGTCGTGACATTTGTAGGTCTATATTTCATTCATAAGCGAAACGACGACGTGACGCGTCGATTTTTGTGATGCGCGTAGACTTATAAACTTTCAAGCGGGAAATTAAATTAATACTTATTTTTGTATGAAAATAAAATCTAACAAATTATCAAAAGTCGTAGAACAAAAGTTGTTGCTTATGGTGTTAGATATCTAGTCCTGCGAGGTTGCTGGGTCGTTTCAAATAACCTTGGATAAATAGGTATTCTCTAACTTATAAATTATAATTAAAATTCCTAAAGAATTCAACATAAAATATAAAGCAAAATCGTTAAAAATCATATACAATAATAATTAAAAAAAATTGACGAACGAAAAAGTATTTATTATATATAGGGTTTTCCATTAAGGGCGCTTGATCGTGCAGAACTTGCATCGTAGCGTGTGCTGTGTGGCACGTAGCGCCGTCCTGTTGAAACCACATGTTGTCCAGATCCATATTCTCGATTTCAGGCCAAAAGAAGTTGGTTATCATCGACCGGTATCGCTCACCATTGACGGTGACGGCCACACCATTATCGTTTTCGAAAAAATACGGACCAATCACGCCTCCGGCCCAAAATCCGCACCAAACAGTCACTTTCTGCGGGTGCATTGCCACTTGGTGAACCTCGTGTGGATTGGTCTCGTCCCAAATATGGCAATTTTGCTTGTTGACATAGCCATTCATCCAAAAATGCGCCTCGTCGCTGAAGATGATTTTTTCGCCAAAATCGGCGTCAACTTCCAACTGCTCTAATGCCCAGTCAGCGAACACACGGCGCTGTCTATGGTCATTAACCTTGAGCTCTTGGGTCAGCTGGATCTTGTACGGGTGCAGGCTCAAGTCACAACGCAAAATTCGCCAAGTTGTCGTCTGCGAAAGGCCGAGTTCCTGTGCGCGACGCGGAATTGACTGCCGCGGGTTTTCGAGGACACTGTCGCGCACAGCGGCGATATTCTCGGCAGATCTCGCGTTACGTTGACGCACGGGAACCGGCTGATTGTTAACTGACCCGGTTGACTCGAATTTGTCCACCAATCGACGGATAGTCGATTCGGCAGGACGATCATCGCGACCGTAAAACGGGCGAAGTGCGCGGAACGTTGCTCGAACTGAAGACCCATTTTCATAAAACAATTTTATGATTTGCACGTGCTGCTCGACACTGTAACCTGCCATGGTGGTTTGGGAGGACGGAATGAATATAACACACTGCATTTGACAGCTGTCACTCAAACGACATGGCCGCAATCAGCTGTCAAAGTTCAAGCGTCCCTATTGGAAAACCCCTTATTTGCGATTATGTGTTTAGCGATTTAAATTGGGGTCGAGATTATTTAATGTATTCAAAAATAAAATCAATTTATGCAATCACGTACAATGAATGAAATGGTGGGTAATTTATTCATGCATGCATTTTTTTCCAAAAAATGATAAATATAGCCTCACTATTTCAAAACAAACCACTGTGTTTCTAGAAGATTTTTTTTTTTTTTTTTTTTTTATATCATAAGTTGGCGGACGAGCATATGGGCCACCTGATGATAAGTGGTCACCAACGCCCATAGACATTGGCAGTGTAAGAAATGTTAACCATCGCTTACATTGCCTATGCGCCACCAACTTTGGGAACTAAGATGTTATGTCCCTTGTGCCTGTAATTACACTGGCTCACTCACCCTTCAAACCGGAACACAACAGTACCAAGTACTGCTGTTTTGCGGTAGAATATCTGATGAGTGGGTGGTACCTACCCAGACGAGCTTGCACAAAGCTCTACCACCAAGATGTTTTCTTGAAGATCCTGTCCATCAACAAAATACATTTCTTAATCGATTAGATTAACCGTTTTAATTATGTAGTATATTATTCGATTTAGTAGTTTATTAATGATGTTATCGATTTTATTGAAGAATTATGCGCTATTAATGCCCTCACCTCATTATCCAACTATCGCATGTGGTATAATGGCTGAAGCTCTAATGACTTTAAGACCATTAGGCTAAACGTTCATTATGAATGGTTTAAGTGAAAACAGGTTATTGAATAATAACTAGCGATGCATGAAAGGTTTGAATTCAGTAACTTGATAAAAGCAATATATATTTATTGTGTTATGAAAAATATTAAGAATTAATAAAGATCTCCTGACTATTATCGTCCAGTTGTATATATAATATATCGAAATTGGAATCAGACCTATCGTTCGTAAGAAATAATTAGCAAATTTTTTATTTACCTTCACATTCTGTGAGCGTTTTAATTATTTGTGAAATATTTTGTTATTCTTTTTAGGAACATTACTTTTATATGTACTTTAAATAGTCTGTAGTTAGAATATTCTATCGTAAGCCGGTTCTTTTTGATATTATGTTAAACGAATTACGGCCTTAAATATAAATAACTGTTAGGTTGGTGTTTAGTTAAACACTTATATATGTATTTCTTTTTCTCAATTGATTTGACGTTCGAATGACAAAGACACAGCATTGCTTAACTACTCACGCTTAACAATATTTATAGATAAAGATTTCATTTGAAATAATTTATTAATGTTGACATTGATTTTTCTAGCCAACTTTGCTTATACGCTTAGGTAATCTCGTTCAAATTTAAATTCAAAATATTTTACTTATTGATCGTCAAACTAGAAACTACCACCGGTTCGGAAAAGAAACACTCAGCCCTGAGAAGAACCGTCGAAAGAAACTAAGCGGGTTTTACTCATGTGTTCTCATTGTTCAAAATTAAACGCACCGGAACAGCTATGATCGATGTGGGTCGTATCCTAAGCCTGACATCATATCAAATTTGATGTAGGACTGATTCGTCCTCGTCCATGGAACATTTAATCTGTTTTTGTTAGATTATTCGTAAATATTATTGAATTTCATATTAAGCTCATATTAAGCCGTGGATAAAAATATATGTATACTAACACAGGTGATGCAATGCAACCAAGTACTTACTACTGAGTTTTCACGAGCCTTATGTTTCCAGCCTGTTCGTAAGCTTATTCCCCATCTTCTTCTTTAGATGATTGGGCCTTTTCCCAGCAATGGAGATTTTACTAGTACGTGCTGTATTCTGTTATAATTGGTCTCGGACAGTCAACCTTCGTAATACTGTGTTCTGATTCGTTAATGATAAAAGTAAACGAGGTTAATTATAACAACAAAAATATTATAATATTACGTTATTAATCTTTTCTATATGTTTTTTGTTTAGAGGAATAACAACCTGCGTAGGTGCTTACTTCGCGAAATGATGAGGAGTATCCGTATCGACAAACGGATTAATTACTTTTATTGCTTACAATAATAAGCTTATATGACTTATTAATAAAGTAAGGAACTAGTCACAAAGCCATTAAGGGATTTTGGTCAAGTTCTAACTTTAAGTATAGTTTTTTTTTTTTATCTTGTCAATATAAAATAACAATTATTAACTTTAATTGATTTTTACATTCACACCACTAATTTTACCCACATCGGACTATTTGAATATAATCGGAGACTAAACATCGGAACCAGCACCTAACACCACTCATCAGAATATATTTTACCGCCAAACAGCAATACTTAGTATTGTTATGTCCATTGAGTAAGCCAGTGTAGCTACAGGGACAAGGGCTATAACGTCTTTGTGCCCAAATTTGGCTATAAAAGGAATGGGTAATTAGTGGTGACGATCGCTACACCAGGTGATCTATCTGCCCACTAAACTATTGGAACGAAGTTATTTAACGTGGCTTACAGTAGAGTGTAATGGCAGTGGCTGGAGGTCATGTCCCATAGCGAAATAGCGGTTAATTGGAGGGGTAAATTACTAAAATAATAGTAAATTCCTTAAAATGGGGATTGCTATTGTTATAAAAATTTGTTACCTAATTGAATTTAAAAAGTTAAATCGTTTCTTAATCTTTGATTAGAGAGAGTCGGGTGTTGAGGTGCTTTTTGGTGTGACAAAAATACAGTAATATAATCAATTAAAACTTCGTTTCTGACCTGAAAAAAGGTTGCAAATGGTGCAAAGTAGGTTGCACACACATATACATTCTCTATTCGGTCAGCAAGAGATCAGGCACCGGACCAACGGCCCCCACACGACATCAGAATATCAACTGGGGGACTCCTTGATAGAAAAACCCATTTTCTTGTTTGTCCCACTTGGAATTTGCGCCTAGGATCTCTGAGAAGCAATGAAAGCCACTAGATCAACGTTTAAATTTTATTATGAATATAAACTTTATTGCCAATTGCATCTTTATGTGGATATATATATAAAGTATATTGGGCTGTAGACTTGAGCCGTATAAGGCTTACTCGACTTGCTTAAAAATAAACCAGTATTCTGTCACACATATAAAAAACAGTGTAAGAAATGAATGACATTGTGATTCATGTCACATAATTTTCTTGTTTTCCTTTTATCTCGCTGTCACTTATTGAATCTCGGTGACATATACGCACCTGTGTCGAAAATTCGGGTGGTGTGCCATATTTATACATATAATAATCAATTTATATGAATATCATAAATCTTAGTTCCCAAAGTTGGTGGTGCATTGGCGATGTAAGCGATGGTTAACATTTCTTACAATGCCATTGTCTATGGGCGTTGGTGATCACTTACCATCAGGTGGCCTATATGCTCGTTCACCTACCTATACAATAAAAATAAAAAATCATTTTTATATCTCGTACCTAACCAGACGGGCTTGTATATAGCCTTAGTAATTTTGAGAATTTCAACTATTCACTACCCTGGTATCAAAAATACCTCATAATTGTAATAGCAACAATCCTTAAATGAGAAACTAGTGTGCAAAGGCTTTGTATATAGTTTATTCAACCATACCGCTTCATCTACGTGATGGTCCACGTTCATGGTACTATGTACATACACATATCGGAATATTATCTGTCGAAATACAGTTTTGATATGATGCTATCACTAATTAACGAGCACAAGATTAAGGATAAACGTGAGGAGAAATATCATTTGTTTTCTCGAATTTCAACCGGTTACAATCCACACGATTTATCCATTGAGCGATCATGGTTTACTATCAATAATAACTGAATCGTTATTGAACTATTCGAAAGCACGAATAGCATTAAGCGAACATAATTGAACGACCTAAAGTACCTGTAACGGACGAGAATAATTTAATTATTGTTATATTTAGTGGGAGTTTATTTATATTAATATATAGTGTATTAAATACGAAATTGTTTTTAAATACAGTGTCTATTATCAGCTGTGATCATAGTTTGTCAATAGCGCAATGGTTTATAGACCGCCTAGCAATGTAAGAGACGCAGATTTCATCCTGACTACGTACATTTCATCTCCTTAGTCCTTTTCAATCCGGTTTCCGTTCCGGTCACAGTACTTCCACCGCACTGCTTAAAGTCACTGAAGACATTCGCTTTGCTATGGACAAAAGTGAGTTTACTATTCTCATTTTGCTCGATTTTAGCAATGCCTTTAATTCAGTCGACTTTGATGTATTGCTTGGTATCCTTCGCTCACTTAACTTTGCTCAGCCTGTGATTGATTGGTTCCAATCTTATCTTCGTGGTCGTCGGCAGATGGTAAAGTCTGATGAGGCTTCCTCGGACTGGGCTGATCTCTCTGCTGGCGTTCCGCAAGGCGGCGTACTTTCTCCTCTTCTGTTTTCAATCTTCATTAATGAAATTACCAAAGTTATTTCTTCTCACTACCATCTCTATGCAGACGATTTACAACTTTATAGACACGTCACCTTATCAAATCTGTGTTCGACCATACATGATATCAATTATGATCTTGTAAAAATTAAGAACTGGGCTGCATCTTTTGGGCTTCTTGTTAATCCCTTGAAGTCGAAGGCATTGATAATAGGTACCAGACAGTTACGTAGCAAGATTAATTGGGACATTGTACCATCAATTGTCTATGATGGAACTCAAATTGCATATAGTGACCAAGCTAGTAATCTGGGGTTAGTCATAGATTGCAATTTATCATGGAGAGCTCAGGTTAACGAAGTCAGTAAACGTGTCCATTTCTCTCTGCATTCTCTAAAACGTTTGCAGAATTTCCTTCCTTTCAAAACAAAAATTTTACTTGCAAAATCCCTTCTTCTTCCTTTCCTGGACTACGCTGATGTTTGCTATCTTGATGCGAATGAAGAGCTACTTGACAAACTAGATAGACTTCAAAATTTGTGCATTCGTTTCATTTACGGTCTGCGCCAATTTGATCACATTTCTCAATATCGACGTCAGTTAAAGTTGCTTCCTATCCGACTTCGCCGGAGCTTGCACATATTATCGCTTCTTTTTAATATATTAAACCATGATAGCCCTGATTACCTACATGAGCGTTTTCTGTTTTGTCCTGCTCGTGAAAGACCAGTACGCTCATGTGTGGCGTCGAAAACTCTTGAGGTACCATTTTTTAATACTACTTCCTTTGGTAACTCGTTTTCCGTTGTTGCCGCTCGCCTATGGAACTCTCTTCCAGATAATATTTTCCATAATAATGTTACAATAAGATCGTTTAAAATCAGAGTTAAGCAACACTTTCTTTCCACTTAAGTTTAATTTATTTTATATGTATGTATATATATATATTTTTTGTATCTATGTAAGTTGAATGTATATATATATTATAGATAATGGTATATATTAATATATTTATTTGTATTTAGTGTGTAATATATTCATTTATCGTTAAGTCTACTTGAATTTTATAATATAAAACTAATTTATATTGTACCTACACCATAAATATGTATTACAAATAATCTCCACTAGATTCAGGGTTTCTGGAAGAGATCTCTTGTTAGAGATAAGTTATCCCTTTGTACACATTTTTCATTTATATAATTTTCTGTATACTCTGTTGGTACATAAATAAATAAATAAATAAATACATTTGATTGGGGCATAAATAGGCCTATAAGTAGTTATTTAAAAACGGGGATCGCTTGCAAATAAAACCAATCGCCATAACAGTGTCTTCCGGGTATTGATAGTATTATATATTATATTATTTAAATACACCATTCAATAATACAATCGGTATTTTTAATAGAGATCTTTAGTTATAAAACATTTTACGAAACAAGTTCTTGACTGTTTATTTTAATAGGATATTAAGTTTCCAACCACTGGCATATGTATTATTTATATAATCTTTATATTATAAACCATGTGCGAAAACTGATTCATACTATGGTCGCAATTCCCAAAAGCGCATGGAAAGTTACAGCTTCATTGGAGTGCAACTAGTTAAAACTTCAGTTCCAAGACTTCGTTGACACGCAAGGGGTGAGTTGAGTGAGCTTGTGAAAATAAAACTTGTACAGCAGTGGCGGCCCAGTGGCTAGAACACGTGAATCATAACCCTAGATTAATCCCCAAGCCTGCATGCATCACTGATTTTTCAAGTACTAAATTTAAGTTTACGTCATCTCATGCTAGTTGGTAAAAATGTAGTCAAGAAATCTGACACATTGGTTCCATCAACACGAATTGGCCTTTTTTATTTCACTGAAATAACACATATATGAGTTTCGCCCACATGAAAAAAAATAGCGGTACCCGCTTCGTCTCTTCGGAGACGTCACCAGTCTTCTGGCAGAATCGGTTTCGCAAGCTACCGTGTCACTCCAACAGTTGTCCCACCTGATCATATACTGATCTCTATTCCTAGGATGGTTGCCCTGGTACAGAGAACTTAGCCCCAGCGACGGTGACGGTGGGGGGAAAAGGTGAGCAAAGCGCGATGTTGAGTTTTATAAATATTGGTTGTTTCAGTTCTTCCAGTTAGACATAACAAAAAAAACGTCTCCTCATTTATTATTATCGATATTAATGATATTTGAAATAAATGAAAGGTTACGTAAATATTTTTTTCAATGATAACAGCAGAAAACAAAAAGCCTTTTACAAAACGCGGAAGGGTAACGCTCTTGACAAGTTGCGCAATGATTTTCTTTGTACCTACAAAGAGCGGATTGCAACGATTTTAATGATGTATAATACACAAAAAACTCAACGTAAAAGGAGCGTTGGATGTACGTCGGGAATCAAAACGAACTGCTGCACACTGAAAATATCACTCTATGTACATTTAAATCCGTAAAGTCAAAAGTAAACCATTATATCCTTTTTTCCATTCCATTATATTCCATATGCATCGTTATACTTAAAATCTAAAACTGCTCATACAAGTAAAGTCATGTTACAAGATTGAATGTGAGGTATTGAATGAAAAATAGGCAAATAACTCAGTAATAACTCTTTTTCTCAAATGAAATACATTCTAGATATTGACTCGTTGGTCTAGTGGCTAGACATAAGGCCCCAGGTCCACGCTTAAAACCTTAGGTTAGGCCGATTAAATGTTATTGGGATTGGGCCAATCTCAAGAGAGATTAGCCAACTGCGGAAGAGATATAATAGTGCACAAGTGTGCGCGCAAACACAGGTGCACACTCTTTTCCTTAGCTTTCATAATCCAATGGGACGGCAATCCGATACGACCGGAAAGAGTTCAGGCGCAGGACCAGCTTAACGTGCTTTCCGAGGCACGGTAGTGTACACACTTCCAACTTCCAAACTCCAGGCTGCTACTGAGAATTTTCTGCCAGAAAAACCTAATAACAATTTATTGGCCCGATCAGGGAATTCTACCTATATAAAATTTAAAAAAACCTTCAGTTGCGTTGAAAAATCTCATAACCAAACAGCGGCATCAAATATAATTTTCTATGTCCTGTATAGTTTTCATCTCTGTTGGTTTAAAGTTCAAAGCCTTTGAACGAGAATGAAGGTCGTATAACAATATGTCATGTAGGTATGTATTTACTTTGAACAGGTTATGATGCATGAGGCTTTCGAGAATTGTTCAGCCGTGCTGCCGTCCTAGCAAATATTTATATGCGTCTGCTATTTTAGTGTGCGAGATGGCCCAGTGGTTAGAATGCGTAAATCTTAACAGGTGCGAGTTCAAACTCAGTCAATTAATGGGATTTTACATTTGCTTAATTTGTGTTTACCATCGTATTTGATAAAGGAAATCAGTGCAAATCATATAAAGTTTTGAAATTTGGAACAGCGTGCTCAAATCTTTTCCATAACGAGAAGATGAGTTAACAGAAGATATGTATTTCAATGTAGTTACTACGCTTATTGTATATGCAAAACAATCTATCATACATAATTTGTATTTTCTTTAATAGAAATTCAGACGTAACTTATATTGAAGAGACATAAGCTGAACTTGCTTAATTAAGACTCATTAAAATGACTTGCTCCTTTAACAGAAAATAAAATTTAATTTGAATTATATCGGAACCAACTAAGACTTTTACATTTTCATTCATATTGCTTGCGTCACCCGATTGGTATTTGTTTTTTAATAGAAGTAGTTCTAGGTTCACGCTTGTAGGTGGGTGGATGGTTCCACTCATAATTTTTATTATGCCGCTAAACATATTCAGTTTGAAAGCCAGGGTAATAACAGACAATATAGACATAACATCTCTGAACTGTTGAAAGTCCAGAACAGCGCGATTTTAAAGCATTTCCTGTCTACAACAACTCTGTGGGACCAGCTTTCGCCGGAAACTTTTTCGAACCGATATGACATAGCAACCTTCAAGAAAAAAGTGTAATCATTTCTTAAAGACCGGCAAGGCACTTGCAAGCCCTTGTATGTTGTAGTTCTCATGGGTGGTGCGAGCCATTTTCCACCAGGTTTCTTGCACATTTGTCCCCTCTTACATAAAAAATCTTAGATTAAATGTTGAAGTCACTTACCATCATGTAGCCTTTCTACCTAAATATAAACAGTCCACTCGTATATTCCTCATGCGGAATGAAAACAAATAAATCATATTTACACAAAATCGAAACATCAAAAATCCAATATAAATCAACCGCAACACAAAACGAAACGCGTTATCTAAAAATACGGAATCTAAATTAAAATCGCTACATTGTATATCAAAAAACATTTCACTACGTGCCCTGCAAATTAAATCTCTGGTTTTGAAGTACATCATAATGTAGCATGTTAGGGCCGTCGAACGTTTTAATAACATTGTAATAGCCGGTAGATTGTTCAAACGTTGTATTTAATTAAGCCAAGGCCCCTTTTGTTCAACCCTCTTTATATACCAACCCACGAATCCCGAAGAGTTTTATTATGTGTTATTATTTCTAGACTGAAATTAAAAGCTTATGGAATGAATAAATTTATCAGCGAGCTTAATTAAGCTGCTTTCGGAGCATATTGCTTTTAAAGGTAATAGGCGTTAAAGCATATAAATTTAACTTAACTGCATATAAAATTAACTATTCTGTTTTATTTTATTAGCTCCTATTAATGATTTATGGAAGTGCTGCAGTATCGTATTATATACTATATTTTTATTGTATATGTAGGTGGACGAGCATATGGGCCACCTGATGGTAAGTTGCCGCCAACACCCATAGACAATGGCATTGTAAGAAATGTTAACCATCGCTTACATCGCCAATGCGCCACCAACCTTGGGAACTAAGATGTTATGTCTCTTGTGCCTGTGATTACACTGGCTCACTCACCCTTTAAACCGGAATACTGAGTGGGTGGTATCTACCCAGACGAACTTGCACAAGGCTCTACGACCGAGTTTACTATATATATATATGTATGTATATATTAGTGTCACTAGACGGTGCTGATTTCATTCCATACAAATCGCTTTCGAATAAAAAGAAAACTCACATTAGGCACACTGAATTGGCACATCCGTCAATAACGTCAAGGAATACGAGAGGACCTTATTAAAAACACCCTTTTTATTTATAAAGAAGGAAACGAATATGTCTTAACATTATTAAAAATATAAAAAACAGATATTCTTCATAAAAAAATCAATCTAATGAAAAACTTATTTGTTTCATACCTTTCTGTATTCAAGTTGGCTCTTTGAATAATTATTGAATCTTCATTTTGCAGGAGTAATTAAAATCGAAATCAAAAGATCGTTTTCAAGTGTGCTCACACGAATACTTTCAAAACGCCATTTTACAAGATTAAATTAAATTTAATGTTACTGGCTCGGATTGTAGAAAGAAATAGTATTGTACATGTCTACCTTTTATATGTTTATTTTTCTATTTTTTTCCGTTCTTAACCAAGAAAGTGCTGGAAGAAATTTATTTAAACATTTATACCAAGTTCTCTTATGATATTTATTTTTGTATATACTTTTCTTGTTACATACAATAAAGTGCTACATAAATAGCAAGACACTCTTTTACTGATAATTTAATTACACAGATATATCAATTAAACACTCGGTGGTAGAGCTTTGTGCAAGCTCGTCTGGGTAGGTACCACCCACTCATCAGATATTCTACCGCAAAACAGCAGTACTTGGTATTTTTGTGTTCCGGTTTGAAGGGTGAGTGAGCCAGTGTAATTACAGGCACAAGGGACATAACATCTTAGTTCCCAAGGTCGGTGGCGCATTGGCTATGTAAGCGATGGTTAACATTTCTTACAATGCCATTGTCTATGGGCGTTGGTGACCACTTACCATCAGGTGGCCCATACGCTCGTCCACACTCCTATACAATAAAAAAAAAAAAAACACAACTGCGTTATTATTTAATATATTTTTAAATTATCTTATATCGTTATTATATGTCTCCGAGTTTTTATATATTGACCGCTTGTCAATTATTTTGATTTAAACTTTTATTGCATAAATACTCTATGTAAATAGGCAAAACAAAAAAGGATATAATAGAAATAACATTATTCAATATACAATTATACAATATACATTATACAATAACAATATACAATGTAACGTTGAAAAATGAAATCGTCTAATCAAGTCTTTGTAATCAGAGCATAAGCTTTTTAATAACAATATCGAAAAAAATATCAAATTAAATGATATTAAAAATATAATAAAGCACAGAACTCCATTTTTAATTTCTCTCGGAATAACCGTTGTTTTTCTAAAAAGAACAGTACTGAGTGTAAATGTCCCCGAGCACGGATTTCGTGGACACCCATATTTATTTAAGAATCAGCCTCGTCTCTGAGTAATCGTTTGTCTTTCTTGAAGTTGCTCCGATTGTTTATCTTAGAGGGAATGCACAAATTTAAATAAAAACGGACGTCTCTTTAAGTCAGGAAATATTTCGAGCAGCTCGTCTCTAGAATTTCAGTTATATATTTGTTTGTGCATTTTATTCTTAAGAATTTAGTTACGTCACTCAGAATAAGAGTAATTGTTTCTTTTAATATTTTTAAAAAGCACGTTTGGAATAGAATTTCGTACAGTTTATTTATTTTTAATTAAATAGCTTGTTAATATTGTTTACAATACCAAAGCGGTGCAGCGGTGACCACTTTCCCCTTCAAGTAGCCCACTTACCAGTATGCCTAAACTAACCTAAACCAGACCAATCGTCTTTGGAGCAGATGATTTTTCGAAAATCGAGCTAAGTGAAAAAAACCTGAATTGTAGAAGACGAAGAGCCATAGGCTTTGGAGCACCTTTGGAGATGCCTGTGTCCAGAATAAGACTGCGATTAGCTGAATCAATTATACATTGACATCATCGTCGTCATCATATAATATCTGAAAATAAGTAAATAAAAAGTAAATATTTCATTATTTAGTTGGAAGTATGCAATTTATCTAACGACGGCTATTATTTGTATGTGGAAGTCGTGTGAGATGCGATGCGGTCTAAGTAACCCGAAGCATTGATTGGGCAATCTCTTGGGAATCACGCATTCCCTTAATTGAAGATCAATTAACACATAACGTATGGGGTGTTGAGTTGCTAGTTTATCCAACGCTGTAATTTAATTATGTTTTTTTTTTCAAATTCAAAATACTTTATTTAACATGGAAGCATTACTCTCAATTATTGATAATCAAACTAGAAATTACATATTAGAATATTTAAATTTTTAATTCCTATCCACTACATTGGAAAAAAAATAGTTAAAAGGCTCTACTTATAATAAAGTGTTTTATAAATATTTCTTTTTAGAGTAAAAGCTTTTTTTAGAGTAAAAGGTCTTGTGTGTGTCATAATGTTTCTTATTAGGGAGTATATTTGGAGCATATTCCACCACACCATGTGTGGGTTGGATTTACGCGTCGTTATTTTTATACTACACGTGTAGATGACGTTATTTCATGTTGAATGTGTGCTTTCTTTAAGTCAAAATGATATGAATCCTATTATTTGAATAACGAACGCGGTCGAAACTATTTAGTACAAAAAAAATAAATTAAAATTGTTTTGTGAAAAGGAATGTAATTTGTTTTCATAATACAGAGCAGGAGTTTCATTACACTTAATAGTTATGTGTTAACGAAACATTGAACCGGGTTCCTTATTTATCGTGTACATTACATCCCAGAAATGCAATACAACATCATTAACTCGAAACGAAAACGTTATAAATTTCAATCAGCTCGGCACTTTCAATAAAACGCTAGATTCAGGATCAGAGTGTTCATTGCTTCCAGTACATTTTTATTAGATCCAGCGAGATATATTACTTTACGTTTATTAGAAAAGCAACTGAAAAATACGCCTATAGAAGACATCATTATGCGCGCAAACACAAGTACGCTCGCTCTTTTAATGCGTTGGGATTTCAATCCGACAAAACCGGGAAAATTCCAGGAGTAGGACCAATGGCTTAACGTGCCCCTTGAGGCACGGGAGTGTAAAAACTGCTAACTTCCAAACGTCAGGCTTTTACTAAGAATGACTAGAGAAACCGATTAATTTGCTATAGCCTCTATACTTAAACCGATAAGAAGCTGTAGGTAGTTGTCAAAAATTATATTTGTTAATTTTATATTTTTGGTAAATTCTAATTATTGTATTTGTTAATGTTTCTATTGAACAAATTATAACTAAATGTATTGTTGAACTGTCGAACTGGGATTAATAGTCGATGGATGATGATGATGATGATGATGGATGGATGGATGGGATTGATAGACTGTCGAATATATTGTTTGTGATAGCTATTAATTATTCGAAATAAATAAAAAATGAATAAATAATGTAACACATTTCGATTTGATTCTACGTTAAAACACAATCTTGGATTTGAATCCGCGAAGTCGGTGTTGATTTATTTATTTATTTTATTTTATTAAATATACATTTATTTATTCTATAACTATATTAAGAACGATGTAACAAAAACCCTAATGGATTTATCCGTACATCGGTGTTCGTTGTCAACATTAATATACTTCAAACTATACAATAATTAAAGATAAAAAACAAAACAAACAAAAAGTAGGTACATAGCAAACAAGTAGTGTAACAATGACTTGTTTATGATTTTTCATAAAATAGCGATAAGTGGTTTATTGCGATGACCGTCTTAGAACAACATCATTTAGTAGGTATAGCATATACAGGTGTTCCATGATTTTTATTAATTAATTATTTTATATTTGCAAAATATAAATCGAGTTTTTTCTTAATGTTTTTTATATTTATTTCCTGTTTTAAATTGTAAGGCAGGCTATTCAACAATGTTGGTATAAGATATTCTAAGGTCTGCCTACCGTAAGTATTATTACACCGGGGAACAATTAGTTTCGAGTTTGATACATTTCGTGTTCTTATTGGGATATCAGTCAATTTTTGTAAGTCATGCTTAAAGTAGTTTTGCATTAACAATGTATGTTTAATTTTATCGTGTATCGGCATGATTCCACAATAAGAGAATAGTTCATGATAATTACTTTTGCACTTACTTTTAATCTTATACGGTACTACGGTTTTTAATAGTCGCACTTGAAGGTGGTAAATTGTGTCTAAGTGTGATTTACACGTTCTTCCGTAGCTACTAAGACCATATGATACAATCGACTCTGCTAGTGATTTATAAAGTAATAATCTTATTTTGTAAGGGATTTTATTTTTTATAACAAAAAAATTTGCCAACATTGAACGTAGTTTATCACATACGTTATTTATGTGTTCTGTCCACTTAAAGCGATCATCAATTATAAGACCAAGATATTTATGTTTATTAACTAGATCAACTGTATTACAACTACATATCTTTAGTTTGATGTTGATGGCAATGACGAGCGACCACCGAACTCTGCAATTGATACGCGTTAATAAATTTAGATTCAGTCCATCACAAACCTGCAAAACATTACAAAAAACAATATAATTGACATTCATTCTAATTAATTATAATTTTTTATAGTATTTTAGGACAGCATAGTTTAAGCAGCACAGCGTAGCATTATTATTAAAAGAATTTATTTCAGTACTCGATTCTCATTCAAATAATTACAATAATTAACTAAGCATCGAACACTACTATAATCCTATAAGACGATTTTGTACTTGTAATAAAACACTAATTCATTTGAGCATCATGTTCGAAAATATTTAGCTTACATATTATAACAGGAAAATATAAAAAATAAACACGCTGCAAAGTGAATGTGAAACATAAGTTAATATTTAATCGTTTATTTTATATTCGATGATAATAATAAATTATTATTTGAAATAAGATTAAGTAGCCGTTGCTGAATTTTAGATTTGAAATAAAACTTTGTTTAACTTTTAAGTAAAACTTCCTTGTACATGATAAGAGTAAATTTGGATGTGATATTACTTTCTATTTGTTTTAACCAATAAACCATTAAACAGTTTTTTCCTTTAAATACTAACAATAATAATTCAATTACAACAATATTAAAAAACTTTTCCACTATTCCACGCGGTATTTATTTATATATATTTAAGGCTTTAATGTAAATTATATTGAATCCCTATAATAATAAAGAAGATCATATAAACGTCCATAAGGTTGGACGGTAAACGTTCGTCTATATGTTAAGTGGGTAGTCAGTTCTTGAATAGGTATCCCAGACGAATGAGTTAATTAACTCAACCCCGAATGAAGTTACAAGAGCGATACTTACTTGACCCTGTTCGATCTCTGAATCTATAAAGTTTGGCCTGTTTTTATCTGTCCCGACTAATCGGGTGCCTATACATTGTGAGACAAATTCATATATTAAACGGATTTTTGGGATGCACATGAGGCACTAAAATTACGACTTTTGAATAATGATATGTCATTCTATCAATAACACTGCCTCGTTGGTCTAGTGGTTAGATATAAGGCCGCAGACCCTGGTGACCAGGTGGTCCTGGGTTCAATTACCAGGTCGGGCCAATAAATAGTTATTGGGTTTTTCTGTCAGAAAATTCTCAGTAGCAGCCCGGAGTCTGGAAGTTGGAAGTGTGTACACTCCCGTGCCTCGGAAAGCACATTAAGCCGTTGGTCCTGCGCCTGAACTCTTTCCGGTCGTGTCAGATTGCCGTCCCATCGGATTATGAGAGCTAAGGAAAAGAGAATGCACCTGTGTTTGCGCACACACTTGTGCACTATATCACCTGCGCAGTTGGCTAATCTCTCTTGAGATTGGCCGCCGTGGCCGAAATCGGTCTGGAGGACCTTATCTTAACACTAAGAAAAGGAAATATTGACATTATATTTTATGTATATGCTATTGAAATTAGGTAAACGCTAGTCGCGAAATAGTCACATATATAAAAAAGACATAGTACATAAATTATTTTCAATCAATCGACCCTTTCCAATGTTTCCAGTACACCTATTAAAGTGTTTATAATTATAATCATATGCGTTCTTAAGTTATGTGTTACTGGAAAATGACTTTACGATGCTCTTAAAAAATAAACACTCCTAAAATAGCACACAGCTCGTTTTTAAGATTAATTAGTCTTTGTAAAGATTTAACAGGCCTTTACCCAAAAAGGGGTCCATATTTCACACAATGAAGACTAACCATACTAACAATACATTAAGAAAACCTACTAACAAAATACTTATTTCATTTGATATGTTACATAGAAATATGGAATAAATGGATTTAAAAAAAAAAAAAAAGATTTACCAAGCTATAATCGTTTCTGTCTGGTTATACAGATATATAGTTATAACTAGCTGTTGCCCGCAGCTTCGCTCGCGCGTGGTCTTTATCTATACTAATATTATAAATAAGTAAAAATAGATTTTTTGTATGTTTGTTTGTAGCGAATAAACTAAAAAACTGGTGTACTGTTTTTAAAAACCTTTTTTACCTACAGAAAGATACGTTATCAGCGAGTAATTAGCTGCCCGTCCCGACTTCGTACGGGTAAAATAAGGATTTTATCATTTTTTAATCAATAAGATATAAACATTTACCAATCGATTTATTCGCCCATCCAGTATAGTGTATGTGTGTTCAGTATAGGGCATATAATAATCCTACTTCTTACTAATATAATAAACTCGAAAGTTTGTATGGATGTATGGACGTTTGTTACTCTTTCACGCATAAACTACTGAATGGATTTTAATGAAACTTTACAATAATATAAGCTTAGGGAATACCAATTAAGTGGTACATATGGCAATAATGGAATATGTTTTTTTTATCCAAACATCACCAACATAGTGAAGTTCGTATATTTCTCCCTAAGAGATATTGATATAAGATATTGCGTATTTTGAATTTCATTATTTGCACCCAACTCTTCCAAACAAAAATAAGTTTCTAAAAACTTTGAAATTCATGTTTATTAATTCAATCAAAAAACTCAAATAGTATATTTCTATTTTTTTAATTTTTTATACTAATGCTTTTACCCCGTTTCTCCCGTTTGGAGTTAAATTTCTAAAAACGACGAAATACGTATGCATAGCTTTAATACTAAATATCATTCTTCTTACACCAAAAGTGACGGAATCCCCATACAAACTTTCAACCCCTTTTTTACCCTCTCAGATTTAGATTTTCAAAAACGCTGAAATACATTTTTATTTATTTTTAAGCTTGTTCATTAAATTTCATGCTTCTAACTTTAAAAATGACTGGTTTCTAAACAATCGTTTAACTCTTTAGGGGTAGAATTTCCAAAAATCCTACCTTAGTGGGTGTTATAAAATGTATCAACTGCCAAAATTTCAAGTTTCTAACCCCCGCAGTTTAGGCTCTGCGTTAATGAATCAGTTAGGAAGAGTAATAATATTATGTGAACAGATATCAACAAAAATACGTATTTTTATAACTTTTGATAGACTCAACTAATTTTGATGAAATAAAGGCTAAACGGAATCTTGAAATAGTTCATATAATAATTCGGTTTTTTCAATTTTTAGACGATTAAAAGATACAGACATGCAGACAGTAAAAAAATTAAAAAAATGATTGCTTTGGTTTTGGTAAATCGTAAATAGCCATATAACCTTTAAAACAGGCAGTTATTTTGAAATAACAGACAGAAACTTCAATTTTATTTATATGTATGGATAATTTATTAATTAATTCGTTTTTGTTATAGATTTATGTTATTTTATGTGTACAATATAAAGTATAAAGGAAAAGTTTCTTCTGTCAGAGACTAAATAAAATCAGATTTAACCAAGGCTACTAATTTAATTAAACAAAAAAAGGGAATTAAAACAAATGTTTTCCATTGAACTTGACACACATCTGAATAAGCTGCTTAAGCGGCCATTTTATGTGGAAAAAATATATAATATAAACAAAAGCAGCTATATAACAATTTTAATTAAAGTTTCAAAAGCAGTTATTTGACCGCTCTGGTAGGTTAAGTGTTAAAAATGAGATGACACTTATAGCATATATATATATAAATATATACATACATTAGCCAAGTTTCCACCAACAATAATTACACAATCATTAAAATAATCAAAATATATATAAAATCAAACAGCTAAACCATCATAATCAGTAAAGGTGTAGTAAGATATATATTTTTTTATAATCAAATATAATTAATTACTTAATGAAAACACAAATTTAACAAAAACAAAATATAAATGAAATCACATAGCTTAAGCATTATTACATTGAGTAAGGCCAATAAAATGCAATAAATAAATGATATATATATATTATTTATATATTTTTTAACCAAATACAATTAAAAGGCAAGCAAGAATATGACTACAGTACAAAATTTATAACAAACTTAAATATTGAATATTAAGATGGGTTGGTATATTCATTTTATATAAATTAATACATTTAATACATTATTATTTTTAACTTATTTATGTTATTTTTGCAGTGATTTTTTTTTTAAATATATAATATCAATATCTGAGTACACTTAATTATATATTATATGCTCGCACAGATCTACTTCTTCCTATTCATGATTATGCTGTCGCAAGCTTGATGTAGCCAAAGACCAATTGAATTAAGCTGAGAGATTACAAAATACTTTTATTCGGTTTATATTGGGATGAGGCAAATATTCACAATTTTGTTCTCTTCTTAATTAGTTGCCCGTCTGACTTCATAGGAATATGCACATCTTCTCTATTCTGTACTGTGTGTTGTTTAACCCTTTTACTCCCCCTTCATCACTTGATATTCATTAGATGATGACGGTGATGACGACGTCTCAGTGCTTTTATTTATGTGCTCCGTATTTTGTTGTTCGATCACTACTATTTTAGCTATCTCTATAGCTTGCTTTAGTGACAGATCAGACCGTTGTAATAATCTTTGATGTTTGGCGAGCTACTCTAACACATATTCGCTGTAAATTTATCACTGACCAATGACTATTAATTCAACGAAATCGCATTTTAAACTATAATTTTCTAGACTCGTAATAAAGTTGGTTATATTTTCGTGTTTGCTTTGTTTTCTCATAAAAAATACATGTCAGGCCATAGTTAAATTTTTCCTTGGTTCGAAATACTTGTTACATTTATTAATGAGGTCTTCTAAAGTAATTTCTGTTATTTTAATGTTGAACAAAATTGCTATTTTTCTCTATTTACACTTCTTATACATAACCAGTGGCTAATACTCCTTATATATATCCAGAGGCTAATAAATATAGTTCAAAATATGGTTGCCATTTTTTCCGCGTTAAATTGTTATTTATTTCGTTGTTTATAAACACGAATTTACGAAAAAATTATACCTATTTAAAGTTTTAAGAAGTGATATACCGTTTATGTTTAAAGCAAGCACTTCTAAAACCATGTATTATTGTTATAGTTGTTTTTTAGGCTTTGTTTATACACCTATATACTAATTACGTATTAATTATTGTCACTGAGTTAACTGACTTGCTCACACGCAGTCTTAAAGCATACTGTTATGAAAGATATAAGATGAGATCATAAAGATACACACAATATATATGCAATATTAGTTTTTATGCAAAAAAAACACACGAAGCTAGTGAAAACACGAAATTGTTAACAAAACTTTTTGATTTTGACAACTAACAGTGCGCGTACTTTTCCTACAGATAATAATTTATTGATTTTTAGTAGGGATACTAAACTTATAATAAATTAATAAAGAGATTAAAAATTATAGGACAAAATATAGGATAAATCATAAGCAAAAGTGTAAATTACATGTAATATTTAATCTCTTTTCAGTTTGACCATAACCATTTTTTAATAAATGTTCTACGTGTATCTTTAAATTGACATAACTTTATTATTTATGAACCGATTGAAATAAAAAAAACACTAAATGTTAAGTGAAGTTAGCCACAATACATTAGTGAAAACCGCACTCAAATCCGTTAAGCCGTTTTTAAGATTAGCGTGCACAAACGCACAGACAAACAGACAAACAGACAAACAGACAAACAGACAAACAGACAAACAGACAAACAGACAAACAGACAAACAGACAAAAAATTTATTAATCATTGTTTTGGGTTCTATTGTGTTTATAACGACCCCCGATAAAAGTTTTACTCATTTATCTTCCATGTACAGACATCGACCAGTTACAGATTTATTATATGTATAGATTAACTCTACATATGATTCTATTTGCATTTCAAAAGTTTACAGTATGAGGTGTTCTTTGCTATGAATTTCTGGTGGTAGGACTTTGTGCAAGCTCGTCTGGGTAGAATCCACCTAATCACCGCTACCTCAAAAGAGCAGTACTTGGTATTGTTGTATTCCGGTTTGAAAGGTGACTGAGCCAGTGTAATTATTGGCAAAAGGGTCATAACATCTTAGTTCCCAAGGTGGGTGGCGCATTGGCGATGTAAGCGATGGTTAACATTTCTTACAATGCCAATGTCTATGATGTTGTTGGTGATTACTTACCATCAGGTGGCCCATTTGCTCAAATGCCTACCTATTCTATAAAAAAACATAAAATGGTCACAAGGGTAATCGTATATAAATGAAGGCAATAAAACTATTAGAATCAGAATGTATATAATCAGTATACATACATAAATAATGTATAAATATGTATGTAGTCTCGAAGGCATAATTTAAAAATAGGCTTCTTAATATTTCAACAAGTTTGACTTATTATATCCATATCTAAATAATATTTTGCGTGAGCATTTAATAATTATTGCTTCTAACTTATAATTACAAAACAATCGCGTAAATGAACGATGCAAACAACGGTTCCGTATTCTGTTCCTGACATTCGCTTGTCTCCATCGTTTAAAAGATAATAACTTATTCTCCACGCGTTTTGAAGTGATATTGTTTGAAATACTTTATGCATTTGAAGCGTTTGGACTTTGAGTAATCAAACAATTGAAATATTCTTTATTTAAGTAAGTTTACGAGAACACTTTTAATCGTCATTTATTGAATTAAATGTAAAGCTACCACTAGATTACTCTTTTCCACCAATTTCCATATGTATGTTATTTAAATACACTTTTTTTTATTAAATTAATACTGTGTCCAAAGATATGTTTAAGGATTTTTACTAACTATTTATTGACTTACGCTTAAACAGCTTAAGCAAAAAGATGCCTATTCATATATATATAACGTCGTGATATACCTTCATTGATAACATAACGGCTTGTTAAATGCTCTAATATAAGATCAGAATTGATGTATATTATATACAAACATACATATATATACCAAAAATCCTCTTGAGAGCATTCTTTATGATTGTGGTGGAAATTTGATAGTAAGTATTTTAGTATAAACGAAAATGGATGCAAATAAACCTGCAATTTATGTTTTCAATTTACTACATACTAAAATATCAAAGGTACGTAAAGTACATCAAATTAAGTAGTATTATTTACTTCTATGTTATGCAATTTTGCTTGTTTACAGTTACCCAGTTATTATCCAAATATACTAAATTAATTGTGAAGTTTAAGCGAAATTACATCGAAAATTTGGAACTCCAATTATGTCTCATTTCGAGATAGGTACAATTTAATAAGGATCGAAGTACACGGCGGGAACGTCGCTGAGCATACAATAAAGTTGTAATTACTAACTCAAGTACTAAGCTACAGCGTCTAAGAACTGAGCTACACAATAAATCCCCTTGATGTGATCGTCGCCTGCGGTTCGGAGATTGTTATGTCACTCCTTGTGTAACTACCCTAATAATCTAAGGACTTTCCAGCAAGCCGACGTTTTATTACCTAAATGCATGTGCACTAGTTAAGTGACTTAAATATATAAAATTTTATTTCACATTGTTTAGTGAAAAATAATATAACACATTTTATTATATATAATAAAATTTCGAGTAAAATTATTATTAATACGTTGCATCTAAGGAGGTTTGATAAGCTAAGGCTTCTTACTGATAAGGTATATATGAAATGAAACTTTTACATTTGAGAAATCATACTGAGAAATCTTTCCGTACGTATGTATGTGCCTTTAGTGTTCCATGTTTGTATCTGTGATTTTTATTTTTAAATATATATGATAAGCAAAAGTTATATAAAAAAAAATACAAAACTCTTTCCTAAAATTTAAATGTTGTGAATTAAAAACCCTGTCATGACGTCACTAAGGCACTATTATATAAAATAGGAATGCTGACCGGCGAATGGGCCACCTGATGGTAAACAGTTACCATCGGCCATAGATATTGGCGCTGTAAGATATATTAACCATTACTTACATCGTCAATTCACCACTAATCTTGAGAACTATGATATAATGTCCCTTGTGCTTTTAGTTACACTGGATCAATCGTTCTACGGTAGAATATGTAATGAGTGGGTGGTACTTACCCAGACGCTTGCTCAAAGTGCTACTACCAAGAAAATGATACAAAAATCCCAAGGTTAGTTTAAAATATAGTTTATTATATATAATTGTATCCATGAGACAGACAAAAGTGAGTAATTCCTAATTAGTGATATCCTTGTGGTCATTTTGCTTTATCAGCACTTTGTGTCTAACAATTTCCGTTGTATCAAGTTAGTTTGAAAGCTAATCTGCGATTTCGTAAATATACACAATTCACAACCATACTCAATAGATAATAATTATAATTTATATATTTAAATATTAGAATTGAGTCTAAGTAACTACCTTCAACAGGACCAACTCGCTGGTTTGCGAGAATAGTGACGGAACTAAAAATTATTGATTTTAGAGAATGGCATTTTTTAATTTATTAACATAATATTTTGTGCGTACCGCAAAATGTAAATGATTTGTTGAGGGTTTGACTTTACTGATTAAGGGAAAATTTATCGTAGTAACAAAAAACATAAAAATATTTCAGAAATTTTATTAAAATTATGAAAAAAAGTCGTCATCCAAAAGAGGTGTCAGACATCAGTCTTTATTCACAAAAAAAATCTTTAAGGTTTAACAGATTCACCTTTGACACATAGTAAAGATTTTACACATCTCCCCTAGGAGATGCTACTACAGTTGATTCTTTAACTTCTGCTTCTTTCTTGTCCTTTACCTTCTCTTTTCTTGAAAGCTCTTTTTCGTTTAGACGGTTCTCATATTAGGCGTGGTCAGGTTAGGTTCTCATATTTATTTCGACGTGTTCCTTTTTTATATTGATACGTCGGAACAAAAGATGACCAATTGAATGCTACAAAAGTTCTTTTACTTTGCAAATTAGGTAATTTATAATATGCATCAAAAATATGGCGTCGGGTCTCATCATCAAACTTTGTGTTATACTTACACTTTTCTGTACATCCTGGTCCTAATGGTCTTTCTCGTATTACTTTATTATTTTTGCCTACATATTCTTTCCCTGCAATTCGTAGACGTTTCGCTACATTCGTTTTCTAAAGTTCCAGCTGCGCTTTCCTTTTCGTGCAATATTTTTGTTTGTTTCTTCTACTGTTTCATTCGAATCAGACGTTGTATAATTATTTTCAATGTGATAATTAGGATCTGCGATACTATTATCCGGTTATAAATCTTTTTCTTTCTTCACTTTCAGCATTCATATTCGTCAATTCAATAGTTTTTAGTTCACTTTCTATTTGTAAATTACTATCTACTGCAGTCTTATCTTTCGTGTTGTCATTTATTGACTCTATATTTATCTTATTTTCTTTGGTTTTATTTTCTAGGCTATGGCCGTTGAGATCTTCTTAATTTAAACTTATTATGTTATCGGGTTCTTTATTAACTCGTCTGATTCTCTATTTTTGGAGTTGCTTGAATTACATTTTGTATAGGAAGACGAGTAGAAGGATGAGCTAGAAGACGAGGATGACGATGAGGATGATATGGATGGTGATATTTGTCACAAAATCAACCTATTTTCTTCTGAATTATTGGCTGAAATTCAATAAGCATTTATTTATTTACGGAATAAATACCAAAAGAAACAGGTATTGTTTTGGCATGCATTTCACAGCCCAGAGGAACAAGCCGTTATGTAATAGGTAATCTCATATTTATGTAAATCAAACCCGTAAGTGAGTGGACAACAGGACGAACTTCACATCTGAATAAAATAATATGGAAAAAATCTTTCGACTTATTTAATAAAAAAAAAAAACTTTTACTTACCTGATTATTGATACCTGATATGGGTCCTCAAATATTTTTAATAGCTGAAAGAATAAATAAAATTGAGACAAATTGCAAATTTATAAAAATTAAAATCTTATTATTTTTCGTGAAGAGACTAGTGAGATACAGTCAGTATAAAATACGATATCATGAGGAATTTATTCAAGAATATAGGCGTAAATAAAAATAAGTCTTAAAAAGATACTTACTTTTATCAAAAACTACGACTAATGACTGAATATTTCAATATTCCTGAAAAAAAAAAATAATTAATGTAAAGGAACTCTAAATACGTCGGTATTTACGAGAATCGACCGTGGTCTTACTTTGTTGTCATCGGCTCAACTGAAAATAAGCCTTTATTTGTGATTAACGCTGGAGAGTTTTGTCTCAAATGAATAATGGCGTTTTCTCTTTTTGACAAAAGTTGGTGCGAAATCAGCGTTACGACTCTGTTCACAATAAAATATCAAAGATTTATGATCGTTTGGCATACAGTATTCACTTTGACAGAATTTTGAGTTACCTCGATATTCTCGCAAGCCAACGAACTATCTTACGTAGACTAGGCCCACTATGTGTCTTCGGTCTTGTACGTTTTCTATAGGCTACCAGTTGATGAAGGAACCATGGTGTGTAGACAACACATATATATGTATAATAGTAGAATTCACAGAGAACACAGATTACAGGTTTTATGAGAACGCATAAAATATCGACCGGTGAGTTCGGATATCGATGACACCGATGACAAATTCAATGCATGTGGCGATGTAGTCGTGCGAATAACTAATAGGAACGTTTCTATTCGGTTTCCTCTATTATGAATGTAAAAAGAACTTAAACTCATTCCCAAAAAAAGAAATAAAAAACGAGATAATCTTGTTTCTAAGGATTGTGTTGTCTTATAATTAAAAATAAAAATTAATTGTATATACTATATAATATGTAGTATAGTTTCTAATTAAAAATAAAACGAAAGACTAGTTCGAAGAGTTTCGAAACATTACTTAATAAAAAACAAATATGCAATGATTTTAACAGACAATTTTTATTTGCTTGCTTAGTTTATCTTCTTTTTTATTTAAAATTGGTCGGCAAACTGGAAAATGGGCTCGTAGTCACTGATCTCGGTCCGAAGTATTTACCATCCCTATAACATCGTGAATTTACCACCAACATTGGGGACTAAGATGTAATTCCCCTTGTGCCTGTAGTTATATTAAATCACACTTCAAACCAGAAAACAACAATATATCATACCTATATGATGATTATCACCAAGTAAAATCTATGTTTTTTACTTATGTATTCGTATTTATTATATATTTAGTTATTTTTTTTGTAAAAACAACTGTGAACTAGCTTAATATAAGAACATAAAGATTCATATAAAATTATTCAGTGAGTCAGTCAGTCAGTAACAGCCTATGAATGTCCCACTGCTGGGCTAAGGCCTCTTCTCCTCTTTTGAGGAGAAGGTGTGTTAATAGACCAAAACGAAAGGAAATAAAAAACGTAATTTATTTTTAGCGTTTATAAAACTGTTTTAGGTAAAGCTATCGTATGTACTGAATTTCGACAATACACTGTTATGATTACCTTCACACGTTTCGCGTACATGGTTTAGGGTAATTATGTGGAGCCGAGGAAATTGCTCAATATCCTGTACGGTACAGTTCCAGACATGTACTATAAAATAGTAAGCCACGTAGCTTCATACCGCAAGTGACGGTAAATTCACTTGATAGACACGACGCTGGAACATAGGGACCTCGCACACATCAGTCAAGACTTCGTGTTTATAATCACAGTATACACTAATAGATTGTGTTCTTTGATCTAGTCAGATTTTAAGGCAGTAGATTTAAGGTTCTGTGTTCTAACCTCGAGTTGGGCAAACAAAAATGGACTTGTTCTGTAAATTATTTCTCTGTAGTAGACTTAAGTATGTAAGTTAGCAAAGTTAATAATCAGGCACAGGCCTTGCCGCTGATCCTGCGCTTGTCAGATTGCCGTTCCATCGGATTGTGAGAATGAGGGAATAGAGATCGCTTCTGTGATTGTGCAAACAATTAAGCACTATTGTCTCCTGCGCCGTTGGCTAATGTCCAATAGTAAAAGTTGCTATTGCTATGATCATACTATTCATCATCATACTATTATACTGTATATATTATATTATTATATTATATTATTTGGTGTGTTTATTCCCGTAAGCCCAAAAAACAATGGATTTTGTGTATCTTTACAAATGTAATCAATAAACAATGACTTAATGTTATAACAGTTATTGTTTGCAGCGTGACGAAATAGGTTTTCTTGTTGACATTACAGAAAATAATGTCAGAAAATATTCTTATATATATGCGAATATTACACACATTAGAATACTTTAAAACATATTATATTTTATGCAAAACCAATTTCTTATATGAAACATGATCATATGTGTTAAAAATAATATTATATAGTAAAATTTCAAATTATTGTTCTTTAGTGTTATATGATGCATCAATGACTCTAATTGTTTTTTTTTATATTCTTCTTTCATTTCCGTTCATTGTTTTTTAAATTTAAAACCTTTTTACTGATCGTTCTACAGATCTTGATTCAGATTTCGTTATCAGTGATTTAAATTTTTTGATAAATAATACACGAATCTCTTCTTGAGTTTGAACGCTTATTTTTTCCATAAGAGGTTCCAAGTTACGTTTTTTCATTATTATTAGTCTTGGACTTGGAAAGTAAAATATGTTGCCTTAAAAGTGAGCACTGCCAAAGCATAATATATAGTACATAAAAATTAATAACACAAAAAAAATATTGTAAATCTCTAAAATGTCGACAGAAAAGTACATTTTAACCCTATTCATGTTTGCTTAACTTATTTGTTTATTTATATTGTTTAGTGTGTGCGCATGCTCTGGGCCGTAATTAGAATATATGCAACGTTCATATATGTAGACGTCGTGGTGGAATTACTGCCGTTATTGGTTTATAACGTTGTGAAAATTTAGTGATCTCATTTACTGTAGGATATTAGACAATTATATATTAATTGTACGATAAGTTTGCATCTTATGTATAAATGAAAATGTTGGCTTATTTGTTTAAGAATAAAATACCTAGACAATGTCTGAGCAAATACCACGAAAGTTGTAAATATGTATTTCTTCATGGAGAAGGCTTTTTATAAAGTGATTTTGTTGTGATTCGCAGATATGCGCTGCAGCACATCCGTTTCCATACCGATCAATGGATTGCCATGTAAATTAGTGTACATTTGAGCACTGATAAATGTTTACAAATAAAATTAAGGAGTTAATACATGCCGAGTAAGTCAGTATTGTGTGAAATAAAGAAGTATGTAACTAATTTTATATTTTTTGGAACAAAGTTCTTTTACGCGGCTTACAGTAGAGTGAAATGTTAGTGGCCCAAGGTCATGTCATATAACGAAATAGCGTTCATACTGTGCCTACCAAATGCTATAAAAGCGATGCGTTCGGCGTTCGAATTTAGGAGGTCGATATAAAGGAGGTTGAGGTGCCTTTTGGTGTGACAAAAATACAGTAATATAATCAATTCAAATCTACATTTTAAAACACGGCTTGAGTCAAAAAAATATCGAATAGAAGTTCATTCCTGACGGGAGTCCCCCGACCGTACAATTTCTTTTTATAATCTTTTATTTTACTTTATATGCAATTATGTATAAGAGCTTAATTTCACTGTTCACCCAACCAATTTTAAATTATTGAGCTTCAAAAAATTTGCATACATTTTAAGACTAACTAGTTATCAACAGCTAAAACTACTGAGTCTAGGAAGCTGAAATGTGGAACATAACTACGCTAAAAAAATCTTTTAGAAATTTTATCTTTAAGGTAGGCTGAAAATGGGAGGGTATATAATATGTTTTGTATGATTTTGGCCTTGCTAAGTGGGGACGCGAGAGGTGCTGGTTGGAAATGGTCTCCTTCTGCGAGAGTGTTATGTCGCAAAAAGAAGCCGCGGAGCGGCAGCGTGAGGAAAGTGCCTCCGCTGTTTCGATCCGCCGAAGAAGACCAGGGAGGAGGCGTTGGCGCTATGCGCACCTCTTCCCCCCGCCTTAAAAGCCGCTGGCACTAAGTGGGTTCCCTGTATCCGGGAATCCCTTAGAAATGGAGGCCCGCATAGGCGGGCCGACCATCGGGGCGTCACGGTAGCATGTGCAAGCGATCCCGTGGCGCCCCCCACGAGACGGAGAGGATACCGCTGGTTTTTTATATATAAAAATATTTCAGAAATTTTATTAAAATTATGAAAAAAAGTCGTCATCCAAAAGAGGTGTCAGACATCAGTCTTTATTCACAAAAAAAATCTTTAAGGTTTAACAGATTCACCTTTGACACATAGTAAAGATTTTACACATCTCCCCTAGGAGATGCTACTACAGTTGATTCTTTAACTTCTGCTTCTTTCTTGTCCTTTACCTTCTCTTTTCTTGAAAGCTCTTTTTCGTTTAGACGGTTCTCATATTAGGCGTGGTCAGGTTAGGTTCTCATATTTATTTCGACGTGTTCCTTTTTTATATTGATACGTCGGAACAAAAGATGACATATTGAATGCTACAAAAGTTCTTTTACTTTGCAAATTAGGTAATTTATAATATGCATCAAAAATATGGCGTCGGGTCTCATCATCAAACTTTGTGTTATACTTACACTTTTCTGTACATCCTGGTCCTAATGGTCTTTCTCGTATTACTTTATTATTTTTGCCTACATATTCTTTCCCTGCAATTCGTAGACGTTTCGCTACATTCGTTTTCTAAAGTTCCAGCTGCGCTTTCCTTTTCGTGCAATATTTTTGTTTGTTTCTTCTACTGTTTCATTCGAATCAGACGTTGTATAATTATTTTCAATGTGATAATTAGGATCTGCGATACTATTATCCGGTTATAAATCTTTTTCTTTCTTCACTTTCAGCATTCATATTCGTCAATTCAATAGTTTTTAGTTCACTTTCTATTTGTAAATTACTATCTACTGCAGTCTTATCTTTCGTGTTGTCATTTATTGACTCTATATTTATCTTATTTTCTTTGGTTTTATTTTCTAGGCTATGGCCGTTGAGATCTTCTTAATTTAAACTTATTATGTTATCGGGTTCTTTATTAACTCGTCTGATTCTCTATTTTTGGAGTTGCTTGAATTACATTTTGTATAGGAAGACGAGTAGAAGGATGAGCTAGAAGACGAGGATGACGATGAGGATGATATGGATGGTGATATTTGTCACAAAATCAACCTATTTTCTTCTGAATTATTGGCTGAAATTCAATAAGCATTTATTTATTTACGGAATAAATACCAAAAGAAACAGGTATTGTTTTGGCATGCATTTCACAGCCCAGAGGAACAAGCCGTTATGTAATAGGTAATCTCATATTTATGTAAATCAAACCCGTAAGTGAGTGGACAACAGGACGAACTTCACATCTGAATAAAATAATATGGAAAAAATCTTTCGACTTATTTAATAAAAAAAAAAAACTTTTACTTACCTGATTATTGATACCTGATATGGGTCCTCAAATATTTTTAATAGCTGAAAGAATAAATAAAATTGAGACAAATTGCAAATTTATAAAAATTAAAATCTTATTATTTTTCGTGAAGAGACTAGTGAGATACAGTCAGTATAAAATACGATATCATGAGGAATTTATTCAAGAATATAGGCGTAAATAAAAATAAGTCTTAAAAAGATACTTACTTTTATCAAAAACTACGACTAATGACTGAATATTTCAATATTCCTGAAAAAAAAAAATAATTAATGTAAAGGAACTCTAAATACGTCGGTATTTACGAGAATCGACCGTGGTCTTACTTTGTTGTCATCGGCTCAACTGAAAATAAGCCTTTATTTGTGATTAACGCTGGAGAGTTTTGTCTCAAATGAATAATGGCGTTTTCTCTTTTTGACAAAAGTTGGTGCGAAATCAGCGTTACGACTCTGTTCACAATAAAATATCAAAGATTTATGATCGTTTGGCATACAGTATTCACTTTGACAGAATTTTGAGTTACCTCGATATTCTCGCAAGCCAACGAACTATCTTACGTAGACTAGGCCCACTATGTGTCTTCGGTCTTGTACGTTTTCTATAGGCTACCAGTTGATGAAGGAACCATGGTGTGTAGACAACACATATATATGTATAATAGTAGAATTCACAGAGAACACAGATTACAGGTTTTATGAGAACGCATAAAATATCGACCGGTGAGTTCGGATATCGATGACACCGATGACAAATTCAATGCATGTGGCGATGTAGTCGTGCGAATAACTAATAGGAACGTTTCTATTCGGTTTCCTCTATTATGAATGTAAAAAGAACTTAAACTCATTCCCAAAAAAAGAAATAAAAAACGAGATAATCTTGTTTCTAAGGATTGTGTTGTCTTATAATTAAAAATAAAAATTAATTGTATATACTATATAATATGTAGTATAGTTTCTAATTAAAAATAAAACGAAAGACTAGTTCGAAGAGTTTCGAAACATTACTTAATAAAAAACAAATATGCAATGATTTTAACAGACAATTTTTATTTGCTTGCTTAGTTTATCTTCTTTTTTATTTAAAATTGGTCGGCAAACTGGAAAATGGGCTCGTAGTCACTGATCTCGGTCCGAAGTATTTACCATCCCTATAACATCGTGAATTTACCACCAACATTGGGGACTAAGATGTAATTCCCCTTGTGCCTGTAGTTATATTAAATCACACTTCAAACCAGAAAACAACAATATATCATACCTATATGATGATTATCACCAAGTAAAATCTATGTTTTTTACTTATGTATTCGTATTTATTATATATTTAGTTATTTTTTTTGTAAAAACAACTGTGAACTAGCTTAATATAAGAACATAAAGATTCATATAAAATTATTCAGTGAGTCAGTCAGTCAGTAACAGCCTATGAATGTCCCACTGCTGGGCTAAGGCCTCTTCTCCTCTTTTGAGGAGAAGGTGTGTTAATAGACCAAAACGAAAGGAAATAAAAAACGTAATTTATTTTTAGCGTTTATAAAACTGTTTTAGGTAAAGCTATCGTATGTACTGAATTTCGACAATACACTGTTATGATTACCTTCACACGTTTCGCGTACATGGTTTAGGGTAATTATGTGGAGCCGAGGAAATTGCTCAATATCCTGTACGGTACAGTTCCAGACATGTACTATAAAATAGTAAGCCACGTAGCTTCATACCGCAAGTGACGGTAAATTCACTTGATAGACACGACGCTGGAACATAGGGACCTCGCACACATCAGTCAAGACTTCGTGTTTATAATCACAGTATACACTAATAGATTGTGTTCTTTGATCTAGTCAGATTTTAAGGCAGTAGATTTAAGGTTCTGTGTTCTAACCTCGAGTTGGGCAAACAAAAATGGACTTGTTCTGTAAATTATTTCTCTGTAGTAGACTTAAGTATGTAAGTTAGCAAAGTTAATAATCAGGCACAGGCCTTGCCGCTGATCCTGCGCTTGTCAGATTGCCGTTCCATCGGATTGTGAGAATGAGGGAATAGAGATCGCTTCTGTGATTGTGCAAACAATTAAGCACTATTGTCTCCTGCGCCGTTGGCTAATGTCCAATAGTAAAAGTTGCTATTGCTATGATCATACTATTCATCATCATACTATTATACTGTATATATTATATTATTATATTATATTATTTGGTGTGTTTATTCCCGTAAGCCCAAAAAACAATGGATTTTGTGTATCTTTACAAATGTAATCAATAAACAATGACTTAATGTTATAACAGTTATTGTTTGCAGCGTGACGAAATAGGTTTTCTTGTTGACATTACAGAAAATAATGTCAGAAAATATTCTTATATATATGCGAATATTACACACATTAGAATACTTTAAAACATATTATATTTTATGCAAAACCAATTTCTTATATGAAACATGATCATATGTGTTAAAAATAATATTATATAGTAAAATTTCAAATTATTGTTCTTTAGTGTTATATGATGCATCAATGACTCTAATTGTTTTTTTTTATATTCTTCTTTCATTTCCGTTCATTGTTTTTTAAATTTAAAACCTTTTTACTGATCGTTCTACAGATCTTGATTCAGATTTCGTTATCAGTGATTTAAATTTTTTGATAAATAATACACGAATCTCTTCTTGAGTTTGAACGCTTATTTTTTCCATAAGAGGTTCCAAGTTACGTTTTTTCATTATTATTAGTCTTGGACTTGGAAAGTAAAATATGTTGCCTTAAAAGTGAGCACTGCCAAAGCATAATATATAGTACATAAAAATTAATAACACAAAAAAAATATTGTAAATCTCTAAAATGTCGACAGAAAAGTACATTTTAACCCTATTCATGTTTGCTTAACTTATTTGTTTATTTATATTGTTTAGTGTGTGCGCATGCTCTGGGCCGTAATTAGAATATATGCAACGTTCATATATGTAGACGTCGTGGTGGAATTACTGCCGTTATTGGTTTATAACGTTGTGAAAATTTAGTGATCTCATTTACTGTAGGATATTAGACAATTATATATTAATTGTACGATAAGTTTGCATCTTATGTATAAATGAAAATGTTGGCTTATTTGTTTAAGAATAAAATACCTAGACAATGTCTGAGCAAATACCACGAAAGTTGTAAATATGTATTTCTTCATGGAGAAGGCTTTTTATAAAGTGATTTTGTTGTGATTCGCAGATATGCGCTGCAGCACATCCGTTTCCATACCGATCAATGGATTGCCATGTAAATTAGTGTACATTTGAGCACTGATAAATGTTTACAAATAAAATTAAGGAGTTAATACATGCCGAGTAAGTCAGTATTGTGTGAAATAAAGAAGTATGTAACTAATTTTATATTTTTTGGAACAAAGTTCTTTTACGCGGCTTACAGTAGAGTGAAATGTTAGTGGCCCAAGGTCATGTCATATAACGAAATAGCGTTCATACTGTGCCTACCAAATGCTATAAAAGCGATGCGTTCGGCGTTCGAATTTAGGAGGTCGATATAAAGGAGGTTGAGGTGCCTTTTGGTGTGACAAAAATACAGTAATATAATCAATTCAAATCTACATTTTAAAACACGGCTTGAGTCAAAAAAATATCGAATAGAAGTTCATTCCTGACGGGAGTCCCCCGACCGTACAATTTCTTTTTATAATCTTTTATTTTACTTTATATGCAATTATGTATAAGAGCTTAATTTCACTGTTCACCCAACCAATTTTAAATTATTGAGCTTCAAAAAATTTGCATACATTTTAAGACTAACTAGTTATCAACAGCTAAAACTACTGAGTCTAGGAAGCTGAAATGTGGAACATAACTACGCTAAAAAAATCTTTTAGAAATTTTATCTTTAAGGTAGGCTGAAAATGGGAGGGTATATAATATGTTTTGTATGATTTTGGCCTTGCTAAGTGGGGACGCGAGAGGTGCTGGTTGGAAATGGTCTCCTTCTGCGAGAGTGTTATGTCGCAAAAAGAAGCCGCGGAGCGGCAGCGTGAGGAAAGTGCCTCCGCTGTTTCGATCCGCCGAAGAAGACCAGGGAGGAGGCGTTGGCGCTATGCGCACCTCTTCCCCCCGCCTTAAAAGCCGCTGGCACTAAGTGGGTTCCCTGTATCCGGGAATCCCTTAGAAATGGAGGCCCGCATAGGCGGGCCGACCATCGGGGCGTCACGGTAGCATGTGCAAGCGATCCCGTGGCGCCCCCCACGAGACGGAGAGGATACCGCTGGTTTTTTATTGGGTATTCCGGAACCTTCAGTGCCAGCGAGCCCCACATACCCCCCCCACTTCATGTGGGGGAAACGCGGACGGGCAGCTAGTTTTACTATATATGCACATATATTTGTTGTTAAAATGAGCTTGACAACATTTTTTCATTACAATCATGAAAACTATAATTATATCGGATTATAACATAAGTTTACAAAGTTAGATTTATATCTGGGATTGATTTTACCGTGATATAAAGAAAATATTTAAATAAAATGTTGACCCTAACGACGGCTTTCTAAATACAAATTTGAAAAGACTTGCGAATCGGAAAGTATACAGAAATGTCAATACTATAATTTATTTTAATAAATCTTATTCCAAATTATGTATTTGAACTGTTTGATGTGGAAACTTTTTAACATAGAATTATTTAAAATATTTATTTGATAAAACATCCCGTTACATTGCCTTCAACGGGGACATGTTAATTTATTTTTTTCCCAAGCAATCAGGTTTGCTATTCAAAAGGAAAATGCTAATAGTGTTTTGGCACCATTTCATATACGTTGAACTTTTGCTGTGTTAGGTACAAAAAGTAGCTCTTCAATAAAAATTTCATCAAAATCGGTTCAGTGATTTTGCCCAGAAACCGTAATAGACAAACCGACTGACAGACCAAGTAGCAAATACAAGTATTTTATGGAAAACAAGTAAAATAATAAGTGAGAAGATTTAATTAAGACTACATGGGATTCATATTTATTAAATTAATTTATCTCCAAAATATGAATCGAAATATTATAATTGGATTTCATGAACTAAAATTAATTATCTCTAAAAGCGCTTAATTTTGTTTTAGTGCTGTATTATTATTATAATAAAATCAATACAATACGAGGATGTTTCTTTCAAATTTCTAAGAACTTTCTAAGAATAAAATAAATGAAATTCACTGATTATAATATTAATTCATTTTACCAGGAATATAATTTACCTGTTTAGGTTTCAAATCCAAGTTGTATAGGCTTAAAATCCAATTTATTTTTTATCGTGTATAAAAAAAATGTATATCGCCAGAGTTTTTATTAAATTTATTACGTCGTCTACGCTTACATTTTATTTGGTAAATCATATATTTGAAAATATTAAATTAGAAACTAAAAATAAACGTTATAAAATATTGTAACTCGTGTTATTTTTGAGATACGAAAGTACTCAAATCCGATACTGTTTCGGAACATTGTTAAACATAATAATTATTAAAAATAAAAAAATAAATTAAAAGAGCTTGCTTGTTTGTAAGTAGAATACACGTAGTTCCGAGAACACGCTGTAAACGATTCTAAATTTTCTAGTGAAAGAACACACCTCACAAGTATTGCTTGAGATATGTTATAATATTATTACATAAAGTGAATTAATGATTGTAAAATCTCTTACATTTCTAACATTCATCCTTGCAATAAATTAAAGACAAAACCATTTTAAAAACACTAAGCAGAATACAATGACGGCAAGCGATTGTATGCTAGTGAAACTGTATAGTATATCCTAAGATCGATTTGTAGAATAGCAAAATAAGCAGCTTTGTTCAGTGACGTGAATAATTAATATCGAAAGTGTATCGACAACCAATTAATGATATCATTGCTTATAAATTAATTAAACAAGGAATCCCATCATCGAATAGATTTCATATTATTTTGTCTCCATATATTGTCAATTTGCAGCGTATCGTATTTAGTTTTCATCGGACATGGCTTTCAGAAACGCTGCTTGCATTTCAAAGGATGTGCTCAATAAGACCATTGAATACGTGAATATTAAGTAATGCTTCAGTAGTCCCTGTCTAAATTTCAACTGGGACGAAAATTGACTAAAGAAAATGCATTTCTGTGTTTCTTAGCTATAAGTATGTTTTATTCAAAATGACTTTTTTAAACAAATCTCGGAGAATAAAGATGACATACATACATAATGTATGAGTTGAGGTTGCAGGTTCAAATCAAAGCAGACACACTTACTTTTCGTATGCGTTATGTATTGGTGTTTAAGGTTAACTGGTTTCCATCCAAGGCTTCAACCGCGTGTAGAGGAAGGGGGTGTTCGGTTCGGTTTGGTTTTTTATTGGTTGAGTAGTTAAGACAGGCATTTATAATATTAGTAAAGATTGCAGGCTTGGTGCTGAAGGAATTTGTGAAAAAACTTGCATGTACCAGTTCAGGTTTTGCCAATTGTCTATCGACCACCCCGCATCGGATATGACGAGATTTTTGTCCAGCAGTGGGACATTTAGCAGCTTACGATAGTTATGACAATTACTATTCAATGTTCAAATAAGATCATTTTAGAAGTTAATTTAATATTACCGAAATTAGTAACCGGGTTGGTACCATCTGCTAATCACGTATCCCACCGCCAAACAGCAACACTTAACATATATGTACAAATATATATATTTCCATGAATTAAAAAACTTAATCATTTTTTGTAATATTTCGTAATAAAATAGGTAGAAGCCGCCTAAACAAAGTATTAATTTCAATGGAAAATCTTTCGTAGTCTTAAATTTATTCCTTATGAATTTGCAAAATCATTCGTAACACGAATCCGATTAGTTGAAATAATATCTGCGGATCAATTCGCGTTACAAGAGTTTACGGTCAGACGTAATTTATTCTAAACTTTGTACTCCTTCAACTTAATATTATAAGGGGTTCAATAAGTATTCCATATAATTGGTACTTATCTAGAAATTTGGAACGTCTGAGTGATTTTGTTATTGAAATTAGTTGTTTAAAGTATCATCGCCGTTATTTCAAATTATCTTTTAATATATTTTGAATTAGGTTAGTTTTCTTCTATCTAAATTCTCCGAGTATTTTAAAATTTCTCGTTTTATTATTTTTAAAACCCAATAACTATTTATTGGCCCGACCTGGAAATTGAACCAAGGACCACCGGGTCTGTGGCCTTATATCTCGCTAATAGACCAACGAGGCGGTCGACTATATCGCGACTATAGTCGAGACTATAGACCGTAGACTATAGTCGAAAATTAATCGTCCAATAGTCATCCTATAGTCGTCATATAGGCGTCCTATAGAATTTTGTATTAAGCCAGATACATTCAGACCTGTGGTTCAACTCAATCTGATTAAAACGTGAGACAAAAATATATATATTTTTTTTAATTTAGTATATCTATTTTCGCTTTTTATTGAGATTAAGACCGACTTTTTTTTTTTTTTTTTTTTTTTTATAGTTCCCGGGATGGCAAATGACTCTACTTCACCTGATGGTAAGTGATAGTAAAGTCCAAACGCGACGACGGCTAGTGCAATCAGGAAGAATGACTTGCACTAGCCGCCCCCGCCTTGCCGGCCCGCAAGATGCCTCTTCACGCCTCGTTTGAAGGAACCCGGGTCATAAGAGGAGGGGAACACGTGTGCTGGTAACGAATTCCATGCTTTAGAGGTGCGACAAAGAAAAGAGTTGCCAAATTTCTTCGTGCGCGATGGAATTGATGTCACAGTTAGGCGGTGACATCGAGAGCCAGCACGCGTAGATTTGTGAAGGAAAGGGGAAGCAGGAATGAGGGTGAATAGCTCCTCTGAGCACTCGCCGTGATACAGTCGATAGAAAGCGCTCAGTGCCGCTATCTCTCGACGCAACTGTAAAGGCTCGAGGGTGTTGGTGACCTTTACGTCGCCAATAATGCGAACCGCACGTCGCTGCAACCGATCCAAGGCCTCCAGTAAGTACTTAGCGGAGCCATCCCAAAGGTGCGAGCAATATTCGACGCAGGACCGCACCTGTGTTTTATACAACAGGAGCAGTTGTTGTGGCGTGAAAAAACGCCGCACCTTGTTCAGGACTCCGAGTTTTCGTGAGGCTGTTTTTATAACAGCCTCGATGTGATCCTTTGGATTGAGGTCGCACCGAACGTCAATTCCCAGTATGGCGACTTTGCCTTGTATCTCCAGCGTAGTGCCACAGAGGGAAGGAGGAGGGGAAAATGGTGACTTTTTCGCTGTGAGAGCGCATACCTGTGTTTTCTTGGCGTTGAACTCAACAAGATTATCAGAGCCCCATTTGGCAATGAGTCCTAACGTCCTATCGAGTTCAACAACAAGATCCCTCCGTCTCTCCCCAGTTTCCGCCCGCCCAGCTCCTGCGCTTCCGTGGTATCCCCCGTGCACTGTACTATCATCTGCATAGCAATGTATGTTCCCGAGAGAGAGCATATCATTGATATGCAGAAGAAAGAGTGTGGGGGATAGCACAGACCCCTGGGGGACCCCAGCATTCACTACATGGAATTTTGAAGCGCAGCCATCAACTAAAACGCGAAGGCTACGCTTGTGTAGGAAGCTGGCAATCCAGGTGCAGAGCTGAGCTGGCAGACCGTATGCCGGCAGCTTGGAGAGAAGACTTCTGTGCCAGACCTTGTCAAAAGCCTTGGAGATATCGAGGCTGACAGCCAACGATTCCCCACGCTTGTCGATAGCTTCACCCCAGAGGTGTGTTACGTACGCTAGAAGATCACCTGTGGACCGTTTCGGTCGAAACCCGTATTGACGATTTTGACGTATTGACTTGGATGCCGTGACGGCAAACGACACGACGCTCTCTTATTGTGCTCATTTTGTGTGCATATAGTATTTACTTCGTTGCTATATATTTTTAAGAAAATAAGACAATATGTTTATTTATTTCACAGCATATATTTTTTATTGATTTTCTTTTTATTATACATTCTTTTAAATATCTATCATTGTCGATGTTTCACATCATGACGACGACATTATTTAATTGTTCGTACTAAGTTCAGCTAATTTTAAACTAACATCTATTATAATATACATTCTGACTTTTGTATTGATATTGCGAGTAAATGCCATGCTACCGTACTTGTGATCATGCTACGTAGTCTGTATTCCAGTAGCTGTTTTTAATTTTTATTCGTACTTATTGTAATTTAATAATAATAATAATAATAATATCCTGGGAAATTATTCACACACGGCTATCTGATCACAAACTAAGCAGAGCTTGTACTATGGAAACCAGACAACTGATATACTTACATATATTACTTACATATATTTTTCTTTTGTAAATACATACTTATGTAGATAATTACACCCAGACTCAGGACAAACAGACATGTTCATGAACACAAATGTCTGTCCTGGGTGGCAATTGAACCCACGATCTGCAGCGCGAAAGGCACGATAAAGTCACATATCTACCAATCACGCCAACCGGCTCGTCGCACGGTATGCAACGCAATGTAAAGAAATGTGATATTATAATAAAATATTTTATTTTTGTTTTTCTTTAATAATATTTTTATTCGAGTCAACAGATCGCACACAAACAACATTACATCTGCCGGGCTCTGCTAATATTATAGAATTGATTATAATGCACTCAGTCACAATATTATAAAATAATTTGATCCCTGACAAAGAAGTTAAATAGAAGTGAAAGTTAAATTTGTGTTTCAGATCGACCCGTTCGTGGAATTTAGGATAAGCTGGCCTCTTTCGTCCTATTGAAACTGATAAAGTTGGAATCACTGAAACCACCATACATTAAATAGTTTTATACTATCTCCAGTCAATCCCATGATTCTCGTCGATTATTCCCCAAGCGGAATATCAGCGGACGTTTGTAACAAAGTTGCCCACCAAACAATTAGTGGATGTAAGTTAGGATCGGGGCTCAGTAGAATTATTTGTTCTAAGTCGTTGTTTGTTGCCTATAAACATTCAACACCGGATATTAGCCGTTGTCCGGATGCGTAGCGCCTTCAGGCTCGCTCTTTTTCTCGTGTTTAATTTATTCTTTAGTATTTCTTTTATATTGACCTATATTAGAGAAATGGTTGACCAACGCCTGGGGCATTTTTAAATGCAAACATAGTTTTCATCTCGTTTATTGGATTTTTTTTTAAGCTAGTTCTATTGACTCTGTCCGATTCGTTAAATTATAATTGGGATGATATGCTCCTAATTAATGCCATAACGACTAATTTTATCGGAATAGTCTAGAAACTCGGCATTAGTATTCGTTTATTATTTTGGAGAGGATTAAAGTGCACATTTGCACTCTTTGTTGCATGAGATGACCCATCGGATTATGAGATTGAAGAAATATAAGAGAGATTCCACGACGCGATACGACCATAAAGATTTTAGGCCTAGGACAGGTGCTTTCCGTGAAACGAGAGTGTAAGCTTGACATTGTTATTTTATAGCCTGCTACTGAGAATTAATGTTATTCGTCCCAACCCAAGGATTGAACAGAAGAGTGTAAGAAAAAGAGAGAGAGCGCGATGTTGTTACCCGCGATTGTATTCACGTTATTTTCATATAAATTTTGTAATTTATACTAAATCGTTCCACAGCTTAGTCGACATTACCTTAGAAATAAATAGTCAAAATTACTTTTACCTTCATAATATTGGTAAGCATTAAAATAAATAGCTTAAAAAAATATATTTATGACTAGGTAAACGGTAAATCATTTACAAAGCCTATTAGCATCAGAAACGTTAATTTTAAAATTATTTACTTTCATTTTAACAAAATAAGTTTCACATTAAAAAGTGCTTATGACGAAGGATATAATATATCTAATGTATGAAAGGTCTAGTTGACGTGAAAAGGATGTGAAAATGTTTCTATTCAACTCGTATATGAGAAATGAGACGCGCATCCAAGACAAATAAATGTCAACGTTTCCTTCAATAGAAACCTATCAAACGTCGAAGGATCACAACTTATTACAGAAGCAAATGAACCGATAACAGACTTACATGTTTCTTTAGCGAGAACCATTTTAAACGAGACCTCTACGATAGTATGAAGATATCGTTCTCTCCTTTGACTGTGTAAGAAAGGGCGGTTATATTAAGGATCAAGTTACACTAGTCGTATTCTGTACTGCAGAAATTCATACAAGCTAGGGGCGCCTTCCGCCGCGACGTTGGTTGTTATGTCGAGGAAATGGACCCGCAGTACCGAACGGAAAAGTCAAAGTGAAGAATCCCTGTCTCACTGTTAGCGTTGTTTTCATTACGGTGGATGTGTAAACAAGAAATAATGATACATACTGCTACGGTGCTCATCAAACTTGTGTAGGAAATATCACTAAGTCTTAAATTTAAAATTATTAAACATAATACATATAATTTTTATGAAGTTTTATGAGAGGAGGGTAGCTAACGTTGAACGTCAAAATGGCATTTTAGTCCTAGGTTTTTAAAAAAAAAAATAGTTTCATTAATATTTTAATTATATATTAATAATATGATTTAATGAAAATGTATGCTATATTTTAACGGCCTTATTTATAAACGTTGCTTAGTTACTGGTTAGCTAAACACTGATTTGTCTCTTTCTGTCATTATTGATTTGACATACGAAAGAAGAAGACAAAATGTTAAATAAAGTTTATGAATAAGGCGGTATAGCTAAAAGTAATTGTTTATTTATAGTTTGATTCTTGATTCATAACAACTTCCGCATTTTATAAACTTATACAGTATTGTGTCATTAATCCTCTAAAAACGAAAGTTTGAACATATATCAACACTATTTGAAAGATAGAGTAAAATGGTTTGGCCCGGTCCTTGCTCAGTGACTGATGCCCATTGCCAGTAATAAATGCAGAATATTCACTATATAATGCTACGAATATAGTTGGCAGCCTGTAAATTTCCAGCTTATAATTTAAGCCCCTTCTTCGTATAAGAACGTGCTGTATTAAGCCATAATAGCTACTTAAGTTAGTCAAGTTTGTTCATCATCATCATTTTAAATAAACTGATTCTCTCTAATTAAGTTGAATCCGAAAGTTTTACAAACAAATTGACAGTGTGTAGTCAAGAACGCATTACCCAAAGCTTTGTGTTTCTGATTTATTTACTTTGTGTTCGCTTTTAAAAGCAACAGAGCGATTGTACACTTCTATTTTCATAGTCTCATCATTTCGCCCACGTTGTAAATGAAAAAATAAACTATTTATTTGCTAAGGGAAATGCGTTCCTGACGCTCGAATTGATAGTTAAGTATTTACGTATTCCAACAACGCTTTAATATTTTATTTGCTATATTTACTGTCTGAATAAAATACTTTTGTTTTTTTTTATTATTATTATAAATAAATAAGCCTTAAGGCGCAATATTACATAATATATAGACTGCAGTGTCAATTCTGTAAAAAGGTGTTTTTTTGCATCCGACTCATGTAGTGTTAAAAACCGATTTACGGTGACACGTTTAACTTTTACTTGTGTTCCAATGTCACAGTTAAAAATTCGAGAAAATATGTATATGAACATTTGACATGGTTCTTTGTAAAAGGTTCTAAGGTTCGATCAATGTTGTACTTTGTGTTTTTTGGTAAGTTTTTACTTCTTTCATGGGGTCATAAGCACACATTTTTTATTTCATAATATTACGTTCTTAAATGCGAAGATGGCCCAGTGGCAAGAACGCGTGAATCTTAACCGATGATCGTGGGTTGAAACCCGGGCAAGCCACTGAATTTCATGTGTTTAATTTGTGATTATAATTCATCTCGTATTGCATGTCGTTTGCATGTCAAATTTCACTGAAATTCTGTCACATGTATTCCACCAACCCGCATTGGAGCAGTGTGCTGGGATAAGCTCCAAACCTTCTCCTCAAAAAGAGCAGAAGAGGCCTTAGCCCAGCAGTGGGACATTCACAGGCTGTTACTGTACTCACTACGTTAGTAAAAACAAATTATTTTTATAGTAATTGTATTCGTAGCATAGAATCACTACCAGGAAGAAGCGTACCATAGTGTTAGTAAAAATTTGTGGCACTTTGTGTTCGCTTTGACAACCGGATTCCAGAATATGGTCACAATTGTTTAATTGTAACATCGAAAAAAATATTGGGGGATTTTTTATGCTCTCAAGCTTTTTACTTTTTAAATGATAATGCTTGAAAATGAAATAAACGCTTTCAATATGTTTCATAAATGTAATATTATAAATTTTTTACAAATATATATTTATTTGATTATATGAATTATACAAATGTAAATTTAAAATGAGGTGGCAAAAATGTACATTCCACGCACACATAGATAATAAAATATTGTACAATAAAAATTGCAAAAGTGAATTACTGCGTAGTTTTTAATCTCTCTGAACTTGGGAGTTTTTATTTCACAGGACCACAGAGAAAGATAAATACTTGTCAAGCTGTTTGACATTTTTATAGCAAAAATCATAATTATTAACAGCAATCTTATTAAAGGATTTTATGAAAATGTTTACGTCTATTCTATTATAATGCCGAGTTTTTGAGTTTTTTATTTATAGCAATTCAATTTCTCAACATTCACGTGTATAAAACACGACAAGTCATTGGTGTGAATTAAATTCGATACCTATGCAAACCGCCATAAAGAAATTGACCATGTTCTTTAGGGACTTGGCAATTGTTGACAGATTGGATGGGAGTTGTATTCAAACGTCGTGATTTTTTTGCTCAAAGGCTTGGATCATAGTATAATTAAAACGAAACATTCGATTTATTCGAAAAGAAAACATAAATATGACAATGGAAATAAGGTGTAAAAGCATGACTTATCCTTTATCTGAGATAAGTGATGGAACGAGGGACAATGGGACATTTCTATTTATATTTCTGGTTAATATGTCGATTTGATTTATTAGTTTTTCTTTTTAATAATTGCCTTGTTGGTCTTGTGGCTGAGTTCAAACCCCATGTCGGGCTAATAAAAAGTTTTTGGGTCTTTGGGTCGAATAAATCTTAGCAGGCCGGAATGTGGTATTTGGAAGTGTGTAGACTCCCGTGCCTCGTAAAGCACCTAAAGCTGTCGGGCGTCTGAACTCTTTCCGAACCCATCTGATTATGAGAGTGAGGGAATAGGCAGTGCATCTGTGTGTGCACACACTGGTAGACTATAATATGTCCTGGCCTTGGCCGCCGTAGTCGAAATTGATCAGGACATCATCAAATATGCCGTTTTGATTTTATTAGTATTTTAAAATTGTTGTTATTTGTACAAACAAAACAGTTTAAAGTATGTAAGCAGTGTGTAGTCATTGTTAACTTTCTGCTGACGTTAATAACTTGAAAATGTATGACGTATATGTACACTAACTATTTCCACAACTTGTTTTCGAAACTGAATGAGATATTTGAGTTACTTGTTTTGTATTTATCACTTTCAAACATTTCAAATATTATATTCTACCTGCTTTCTGAGTTAATATTAAAATATATATATCTAATAATATAGAATAATAACGCTTAGAATGTGTGTATTCCTCCTAAAGGTGGAATAAGTTTCACGTCACGTCAGCCGTCACGATAAAGTGTCATAGTAAACAGCTCGCGCAATATATTAAAAATGACTTACTGTGTAGTGTGTGAAAAGGGTGTCACAACGCTACTCATAAAAAAAAATAAGGATAAGAAAATCACATTTCACGCGTAAGTAAGTTTAGGTAAATACATTCATCAAAACATAAAAATAATTTGTAAACAAAAGACGTCATTACAATAAAAATGTTGTCAGGTATGGAAAAAATATTTACGAGTGCTTAATATTTTAAATAATAAAAATCTAATTATTATTTAAAATTAATATTTTAACTTTTTTAAATTAGATATAAAACATTAGCTTTTCATATAATATATATTTTTTTTATTTTCTTTATAATTATACATAAAATAAAAGCAACACAAAAAATGAGATAATTATAATAATAACAGTTAAAATTAAATAAATAATATAACAATTAAATAAATTAAATGCAAATGAATATATTTCATAATTCAAATTCAAACAGTATCAATTTCCTCGCTTTATGGGGGAAATGTCTATTCACTTGTAACGTAATTCGGCCGTATATGTGCGTGTCGGCAAATGTAATTACGTGACATTTACGCACACATTAATTCTAAAGTTGCTTCAATTTTGAGCGAAACTATGTATGACACTATCCTTCTAAGCGTTATTATTCTGTTTAATAGTGTATTTCTGTTATAACTTTATCAGCAGAAATTTGTAACAATTACATACATAATATTTTTAAATGTTAATTTTGTATATATCTAAGAATGATTACTCATCGCAGACAAAGTTGATATAGGTTTAATTTGTAAATACTCCATAATATTTTATAGAATACAAGGTGAAGGTTCATTTAGCAGCAATGTGACAAAGGAAATTATGATAAACAAAACTCTAAAATCTACTAAAAATAAAACAAATTGTTGATATCAACTTTATTATAGCTATCATTAATTGTATTACGATTATAACTAAGTGTATAAAACGATGGGAAAAGAAATTCAACAAGTGATAAATATAAAAACTTGTTATCTATTTTATAATTAAGAAATAATCAATTAAAATAAAACTTATAAAAAAATATTTCGTCGCAGAAATAAATTTCTATAACATTGTAAGTCTAATTAATTTTTATAATAATATTTATTGTTTAATTCTTATAGACAACCGATTCTTCTTCTTCTTTCTTTACGGCTTGGATTAAAACTAGTGACATGACAGCATTAACGACCTGAAAGAAACATTTAAAACTCAGTATTGGTACATTAGGATCCGACTAACTAATATTAGCTCTTTTGGTACGTATTTATTTTATATATTTTATTTATGTAATAAGAACAGAGATAGTCCAGTGGATAGAACAAGGAGCAAAAATCATGGCCTTTTTAAATCATTACAGTTCAACTCGTGCTCAACGTTGAAGGATATCGTGACGAAACCTTCTTTTTTTTTTTATTGTATAGGTTGGCGGATGAGCATATGGGCCACCTGATGGTAAGTGGTCACCAACGCCCATAGACAATGGCATTGTAAGAAATGTTAACCATCACTTACATTGCCAATGCGCCACCAACCTTGGGAACTAAGATGTTATGTCCCTTGTGCCTGTAATTACACTGGCTCACTCACCCTTCAAACCGGAACACAACAATACAAAGTACTGCTGTTTTGCGGTAGAATATCTGATGAGTGGGTGGTACCTACCCAGACGAGCTTGCACAAAGCTCTACCACCGAGTAAATATTATGTCAAATCAAATCCTGACACATGTGAACCCAGCATGGCTCTACGTGGGTGAACTTTTTGAGGGGAGAGAAGACAACATAACAGTGGGTCATCCCCAGACTGGTGATGACGCTTCTAAGTACAGAATATGATTCCATGAAATACAACCTTAAATTATTTTAATTTAGCAAAAAGTAATGATTTTTTTGTTCAACTTATTTCTTGAACTTATTTATAACAATGGTATTAATAACACGATTTATTTTTATAATAATGATGAAGTAAGTACGACACGCCATACTTTGCTAATTAAGTATGTAAATAAAGTGCAATAGCGTGACCCTTGTTTTAATGACTTCCATTTAGTTTAAAAAACCTTAGTTATTACTTTTTTAATAATATGTTATAAAAAAAGAAACTACGTGTAAATAAATACACGAAACCGTTTCGAGTTTGAATTACTCAAACATATAGAAAATTGTATTCAGATGTGACCTGATGTGATTTGAATCACATAGCACAGAAGAAAAATATTTTCTATACTTTTTCTTATATAGACGTGGCAACAAGGTCACCAAATTTTAAATAGTCACAACCACCCATAATAATTGACACCGTAAGCAATATAATCCGTATCTACATCGTCGATGCGCCATCAATTTTGGAAACAATTATGTTATGTCCAATGTGGTTGTCGTTACGCTGCTCACTCATCCTTTAAAGGAGGTAGAAGTAATAGGTGGGTGGTTACTTCGTATACACAAAGCTGCACCACCAAGTCTTATGCTTTAATAAAACTTACACATATCATGCAAGATGCAAGAACGATGCCAGCCAGCCAGCCAGTCTTTCCTTCTAAGTACCAAGTTAATTCATCGACACAACCATGGAAGTATGCGTTGCCAGTGACTGAATCACGACACTCAGACGGCAGCGGCTTGTTCAGGCTTATGAAGTCCATTGCACCATCCGCTCCACAGCAGCCGATCTGGGTAAAAAGATATATATTATTTGCTAAGTCCCGGAACTCATTGTAATGACTCCTAAGGAATAAAAGGTAAAATTTGTTTACAAGGTATTATCCAATAGGACTCGCGCTATTATATTTTTCGTGACCAAATAAATTGTCATGACGATCGGTTGAACGCTGTAGAAGTTGATGTGCCGAAAACTTTTTAAAATCCATAATTTTTAAGTGCGATTACACTTAAAAACGGTGCCAACTTTTTTTTGTTATCTTTTCTTTTATATACATTTGTCACCTTAGCTTTTAAAAGCCGGCGCTTCAAGAAGTATAAACCACTTCTTCTAAAATAAACATACCACCTACCATGGCATCTCACATATTATGTTAGTTGTGCCTGAGATTGCAAGACTTCAACCTGAATTACCAATAGCCTGTACAAAGGTGCCAACGGTATAATTAAATATCAAGCTGATATCATGATTTTTATAAAAAAATGATGATATGAGTAACACGAAAACAAACGTGTGTACCGATATTCTTATCACTATAATATAAGATAAACAATCTACTATCACAGACGCTTAATAATAAATATGGATACACAAGAAGGTATTTATTAAATACGCACAAAAATAGTTCATGTAAATATTAGTCAATGTAAGCGTTAAATCGAATGAAATATATTACTTTAACTAAGAAATATTGATACTTTTTAAAGCAGATGTATAAAAACACCAAACACTACTTTGTATTATTACAAAATGGTCAAAATGCAATGGTTTCGATATAATCGTAAGGTTTTTTTTATATACGATTTATATACTATATCAGGAGTTAACTGAACTTGAACCTGGACATTAATGATTCTAAGAAAAGAAAGCATTAATGATTCTACGAATAGAATATTTAAGAAATATATATCTCATATTATGAAATAAAAATTACATTATTGCTTAATTGACATAGCTTGAAAGTTTTAAAAGGTAAAATCAGATTGTTGCCGACAATCAAAATGAACGGATATCTGTGATCACGAGATTTTTGTTCCAATATTCAATCGGACATCGAAGTGAACGTGCCGCCGGAGTCATTTGATTAGTACCGACGTCCCTATCGGCAAACCTACGCTACGGTTCAACATGGACTGTCCATTTGGTAAATGTGTTTTGGGCAAGGTTTGATTTCGTCTCGATACTTCAGGCGACATTGCGTAGATAAAGAACGTTATGGCCCCACTTTATTTATAGCGCTATACGAATTCTATTTACTTCGCTCAGGTGATTGAGTGGAGTCTAGTTAGTAAAACTACGTGCTGAATTATTGTACATCCGCCTTGTCAAGACTGTACATGACAATTTTTTTGACATTAAAACGTAGAAATATAAAGTTCTGAATACAAAAGATCTTTAACATTGAACGTTAATTTTATGCGAGCCAGTCAAGTCAAAACTTTAATAATTTATCAAATGTGTATAGTTTGTGTGATAAATATGAGTATATTTTTCATAATAGATAAATAATTCTGTCATTTTTAATAGTAAAATAAAAATGATTTTAAAATACAATACACACATACTAAGCAAACTCGTCGTATAATAACAATAATCTAAAATGATGTAGTATACATCAATTAGAGTAATTTTGTTGTTGTAATAAAAAGAAAGACTAAAAATATATCAAAGACTACATATAATATTAAAATTTCAGAAATATTATAAAATTATATATTGCTTTTATGTTTATCAAAATGAATAGCTGTTTCTATACACAATAACGATAATGTGTTTATGTATGAAATTCAATTAATTATTCAAATTCGATTGGATTACGTAATGTGTTTATAGTATATGAATTAGTTGCACCTGCTCGCTTTACATTAGGTAAGGCAATCAATGACGGGGACTTTATTAAGCATAAAGCTGCGTTACAATAATAGGACAATTGGTAAGTGTAAACTAGTAAGTGTCTGTTATTGGATTAAATTGTTAATTAAAAAAATGAGCGGTCGGGGGATCCCCGTCAGGAACTGTGCGATAATTTTTCGACTCAAGTCGTGTTTTAAAATGTAGATTTTAATTGATTATATTACTGTATTTTTGTCACACCAAAAAGCACCTCAACCTCATTTATACCGACCTCCTAAATTCGAACGCCCAACGCATCGCTTTTGTAGCATTTGGTAGGCACAGTATGGACGCTATTTCGTTATATGACGTGACCTTGGGCCACTGCCATTTCACTCTACTGTAAGTGAGTGTAGAAAAACGCCTTTACGCGTTTCCCTCATATGATGTGGAAGGAGCCGGAATACCCACTAAAAAACCAGCGGTACCCACTCCGTTTTTTCGGGGGACGTCACGGAATCGCTTGCGCATACCGTGAAGACAGTTACAAAACTAACTGAAATTAATACTGTTTGTTTAGGATATTTTGGTTATTTTCATAGTATCATGTCTTGTAGAATAATAATACTACATTGGGATAAAGATTTAAGGAATAAACCTGTATCATTCTTAAAAAAGACCTGTTAGGGATTTTGTATTCTTGGAGTTAGAGAACTTCCCTGGGATGTTTCATGAATACTTCCGGTACAATATATTTCCAACAATATCAAGGATATTGAATAAATGCGTAAATATAAACTTATAGCACCAAGTTTCCATTCCGTAGATGTAATATTTAATTCAAGGAATTCGATCCTTATCTGCATAAATAAATTGCAGCTTATATTAAGGGACATTAATAAATAAGGCATTCATTATTCTATAAAACTTACTCGGTGGTAGAGCTTTGTGCAAGCTCGTCTGGGTAGGTACCACCCACTCATCAGATATGAAAAACAGCAGTACTTTGTATTGTTGTGTTCCGGTTTTAAGGGTGAGTGAGCCAGTGCAATTAAAGGCACAAGGGACATAACATCTTAGTTCCTAAAGTTGGGGCGCATTGGCGATGTAAGCGATGGTTAACATCTCTTACAATGACAATGTCTATGGGCGTTGGTGACCACTTACCATCAGGTGGCCCATATGCTCGTCCGCCTACCTATGGTCGTTGATTTGAAGGATATAAAACAGTTTGATAAGACATATTAACTACTAAGTTTCATGTCGGTTCCTTAAGGTAATATTTTAATTGGTACAGCTTTTAATCTTAAGAAATACATATTTCGTCAAAACGGCTTGAAAGAGACATTTGATCGAAGTATTACATTATTATATTATTAAAAATATGCATATTTTGTATTTTTGTTCAAATGCCAAAATCTTAATAATCTATGATATTCATTAATAAATAACGTATGTAACAAACATACGAACAAGTATAAAGTAGCATGAATATGTACTGTTATGTCGAATATTCTTTAGATAGTTTTGATACTTGTTTCGTTAAATGTCATCGTAAGTATTCTGTTTTAAGCCATGTAACAACAATGTCAAGTGTTTTTTATTTCTAATAATAGACCGTAAGCCGCTTAGCAATACCGTCCCGTTTCCTGTGTACTTACGTCACTGATAAGAATGAGAACAGAGGGTTTAAATGTCTGGATGTTTTCTTACGAATATGGAAGTATGATTCAACATATTCACCTACGCGAATGAAATGTTAAAATGTTATAAAATTAGCCGTGCTTCTCGGTTTTACGTGCATTCAAATTGGCTTCAACGAGTACATATCTGTTTGATATATTTAGCCTAATTGCAGTAGTTTATGCTTACTTTTCCTTTTATTTGAGAAGCTTTATTCAATTATATATAAACTTTTTCAATCAATGGAAAATCTAATGCAAATATTTTTTCTGATATCGTCTTCGTATCAAAGATTACCGCGTTCAACACAAACAATCTTGCTTTATTATATAGCCGCGTGTCACTCGCGTTAAACATTACTGTTATAGCCCATAACCTTTGTTAATAAATAGTCTAGCTAACATAGAAATATTTTTCAAATCGGACTGATAGACTCTGAGATTAACGCTATCAAATAAACAAACTCTTCAGCCTTGTAATATTAATATAGATAATAAAAAATATTATTTAAAATAATATCAAATACTTACGCCTTCTTGTACCATCCTCAGTATCTCCCGACTGCCTTCGTGTTGTGGGTTGTTTACGAGTCTAAGGATGACATTCCTGATGAGAGGCTGAATGCTGGAGTCATACGTTGAGAAGTCTAATACGACACACGCGCCCACGAGCCCAAACACGAATAAGGCGCACTGTGTCGCTGTAAACTATATAAAAGAGAAATCAAAATAAATAGAAAAACAGAAAAATATGTAAATTAATTGGGCGTACATGTCACTTCTTAAGAGTTTTTTTATAACCTTTTTAATCTTTCAAAATAAACATCAATACTAATCAAAGTGAATTTCAGTCATTGGTTGGTGATAGCTGATGACGTGTTGACCAATGAAAGTACAGGTCTTAGCAAAATTAGTTATTGTGAATATAACTTGAGGTGAATCATTTTGTCTTTGAAATCGTGGGTAATTTTAAAAATGGAATGGTATTATTAATTCTATTTTTAAATTGATAATGGAAAAAAAATTCAACTTACCACTAGTAGCAGGAATACGTTCTCCATTAACGCAGAACCGCATCCAATGAAAGCTACCACCATGATGCCTAGTGACCCGATTAGAATTATGTATATACCGATGAAGTACTTCTGTAGCTCCAATATCCTCATCCACTCGTTGAAACCCGGCTCGAGACATATCCAGAGACATAGCGCGAATATTGACACGCCGAACAACTGCAAATAGTAAATATGAAAAAATATTTATGGAGGAAAAAAATACTAAAAAATTATCCGCTTGCACACTTAAAGTAAGAACTCGTATTAATATTGTAAGAGGAGTTGAGACAAATAAACAATTCTGACAATGGGTTGACGCGATCTTTAATAATCTATGATATTCATTATGAATCCGCGAAAGAGTGACGTTATGAATGCCGGCGATGTTATCGGAACTGTAAAATTAAGTGGATATAAGTAGTTAAGGGGAATGGTCGTGTATTTTACAAAGGTAAATTAATCAAGAACTTTATGTAGTGATAATTTGTAGTGCATAATATAGTAACGCAATAGGAAATCGCATGGAATTTCACTCGTTGGTAGAACTTTGTGCAAGCTCGGCTGGGTAGGTACCACCCACTCATCAGATATTCTACCGCACCGGAATACAACAATTGCAAGTAAAGCTGTTATGCGGTCAGACGAGACGACAAAGCTCTACCACCAAGTAAATAGAGTGCGAAAAAAAAAAATGATATCACTTATTTCTATTTAGCTTTGACAACCGATGCTAAGATATTGCTTATATATTGTTGAGTCATGTTTCTTTGAGCCAGTGCAATTATATGCACAAGGGACATAATAGTTCCCAAGGTTAGTGGCGCATTGGCGATGTAAGCGATGGTTAACATTTCTTACAATGCCAATGTCTATGGGCGTAGGTGACTACTTACCGTCAGGTGGCCCATATGCCCGTTCGCCTTGTGTATAAAGCTTGTTTATCTTTACTCGTTCTTCGGTTGAAATAAGCTATAAATACAATTTTCATTGAAGTAAAATATTAAGAATTTGTAAGAATATAAAGTCCAGTTTGTCACCATATATTTTTTTGTATTTATATATAATCAGATATTTTTAGAGTCGCCGATAAAAGATAAAGAGAGAGACCAAAGTGGGGCTGCGTAAGGGAAATCTTTGTAGATAGCAATATGAAATTGTAATATTTTGAAGTCATCTAACAAAAATAATTTCAGGTGGGATTGGGTACTCTTTGACTACATTTTAAGCTACCAAGACTAAACCACTGAACATAAGATTAATAATTTTATAAAAACAGTATATGAAAACTGAGTGGTGATTTGGTTAAAAGCCGACTGTTTTACACATACGACTGTCCCAGCTCGCTAAGGTAATTATTATTATTTTTTTTTATCCTTGGACAATATTATCACAAAGACATCTGATCCCAAACTAAGCAGAGCTTGTTCTATGGAAACCAGACAACTGATATACTTACATAGACTACTTTTCTTTTGTAAATAAATACTTATATAGATAATTACACCCAGACTCAGGACAAACAGACATGTTCATGCACACAAATGTCTGTCCTGGGTGGGAATCGAACCCACGAACTGTGGTGTGTAAGGCAAGTATCTTACCAACCACACCAACAGGCTAGTCAATTGGAAAAAGTAAATACATTTTTCAAAGACGATATTGGTCTTGTCTTGCTAAAATAGAAAATTGTGGAAATTGAATAGAAAGGCTTATGATAACGATAATTTTGGTTATATTTGTAACCTGCTATTGACAAGGAACCCTTAGAGTTTATCCTTACTTGTTAATAGCGAAAATTGTATCTGAGCTATGCTTCGTTTCAGATAATTATTTAAATTAACTAATATCACGGATAAGTCTTTTATCTTAAAGTAACAGCCTGTGAATGTCCCATTGCTGGGCTAAGGCTTCTTCTCCTCTTTTGAGAAGAAGGTTTTGGAGCTTATTCCACCACGCTGCCCCAATGCGGATTGGTAGAATACACATATGACAGAATTTCAGTGAAATTTGACACATGCAGATTTCCTCACGATGTTTTCCTTCACCGTCAAGCACGAGATGAATTATAATCACAAATTAAGCACATGAAATTCAGTGGTGCTTGTCCGGGTTTGAGCTCACGATCATCGGTTAAGATTCACGTGATCTTACCACTGGGCCATCTCGGCTTTATCTTTCAAATAGTTATATATAGAAAAAATATAACATTTTACAATAACAAAATTTCTAATACATAAAGTAACAAATATGTGTCTTAATAACGAAACTTAACGAAAATTAACACGTAATATGAATAAAATCGAATTCAAATGTATGATCCAATATTGTATAATTGTCTAGTTGATTGCAAAACATGTTGGTCTGCAGTATTCGCTAACAAGATTCATAATTGCATTGATAAACAAATACGAGACAAAGAAGAAAATTTAGTTAATTATTTCATTCTAGAAAACTCGACTTTCAAAGGAATAAACACTATTAGTTTTCTTCTTAATAAATATTATATATATTATTAAGGACGTAAAAAGGCTATCGTTTATGTTTGTAGAATTAAATTTAATATTAAGCTATCACTGATTTTGGATTTAGATAAGAATGTACCGAGAAGAACCGGCGAGAAACTCGGTAGTTACTTATTTTTCTTAAATACGCTTACTAAACTATAATCCTATTGTAATACACTACAAAATGCTTTAAAGAATATTTGCTTCGTAAATAAATAATCTTTGATTTAATTTTCTTGCTGAAATCAAGCTATTTACATAGTTCAGTAAAAATTGTTTACATAATCGTATAACTAGCGAAATTGCCCGATATAAACCCATAATCTTTTAAAAACAACTATAAAACTATGCCTGTTCTATGTATAAGTTTTACAATCTCATTAATTCCACGAGTGTCATCAATTTTTATGCCGGAATTACGCGATTCCCCGATTTTTACTGCCAACAGTTACCTCGGATTTATCGAAACGATTATTTTATATGTTAACATGAAGAAAGACATCTTAATATATAATTACAGACATAAAGAATTTAGTTAATAAATAAAAAATTCCGATTTATATATTTTTTGTTTAATCTTCACAGACTAAGTTATTGTTATATTTCCAGTGCCCACAACTATGGAAAAAGGTAACATGAAACGTAAATTGCAAGCATTATAGTTAAATTTACCATTGTTGTTCAAATTCGACTCTATACGTTTACAATAAAGGACTCATTACGCATCGAGTTTCGCCTACCATTAACCTCAAAACCCTTAAAAATGCTACGATAGAAAAGGCAAATGGCAGAAACCCACAAGAAATTTTCTCCAACGACAAATACAGAAAATCAATTGGTACCCCGAAACTTGAACATGCATTTGTTGGTTCATATGATTCAAAAGTAGTTTTCTAAAAATTTGAACACATTAGTTATTTCTTAGCAAAATATTTTCACCATATGTTTTTTTTTCCAATTGGATAAAATCATCGGTAGTCGTAGGCTTATAATCAAATCAGGCTTTATTTTGAGAGGAATGGATATCTTTAGATCACGTGATTCCGTATTATAGCCTTGTTTTTGCCTTCCTGAATTGTTATAGATAAAAGTTAAAACACTTTCCCCCTTATATTTGTTTGCTACCATCGACGTGTCTTCTGATTACTTTGCTGATTTATTGCTATATTATTCCTAAGCTCATATAATAAGCCATAGCTCATATATTAATATATATGTGTCAGGGGATAAAGATTTTTTTAGGAAGATTAATGTAGTGGCGGATATTATTATCGATACACAAACCAGAATATTCCGGCAAAAATATTGTTATAAGAAATTAACTTCTTTATTCGTAAAAGTGTTATACAAGGCTAAGTTAATATACATTGTACAATATGTATTAAAAAAAAGTTAAAAGTTTTATCGTGGCATATATTACGAATGTAATTAATCGTTTTTCGTTAAATGTGTCATTTCGAAAACATTGCGTATAGAAATATTGCTACCCAATTCGACGTTGTATTTTACTCTAACAGCGTTTTTCACTTTAAAATATAATAGAACGTGTATGTTCTTTGACAATTTGTATCAATTTTGTGTCATGGCGCTCGCATTATGTGTCGTGCAATCGCGTCGACAAATTCTACTCATTTGCTCTCCTTTTCTTTCCCAAATAGCTGCTGCGAGACGGAAGCCTCGAAACGTGACATGATGTGACTTTTTATTTTTATCACTTTGCATGCATATCAGTCGCAATTCAGAAATTGCATCTAACAAAAATAATTCAATGTTATATTAAGTATTTTACAAAAAAAAATGCTAATCAATTTTAAATTATTTTTACGGTGTTTACTTTAAGTGTGCGTCAATTAGTTTTTGGTTTTCATTAAGTGGTAAATGATTGTTAGAGCTTAAGATAGGATAAAACGAACCGTTAAGAGGAACGGGGAACAACCGTTAGTGATGGCACTAGGAATTTGTTAGTTTAGGTTTTTTCCTTTAAATTTAAGTAATACGTCCAAAAAGGCACAAGTTATAACTTTTAAGGTGGCTAAAAATCTCAGAATATGAATGAGCTATTTTTTTATTTTAATATCTTTAAACTTCTGAGATCTTTATAAATCTAATCGAAACGAATTAACGATATAAGATCGTTAATTCGATGACGTTCAGTTCTCTTTTTATAAATTACGGGAAAACGATTTTTTATCTTTGAATGACGTTCTGAAACTGATTATATTTTTATTAAGTCGGATACAATGTAAAACATGTAATTATTAAATATATCAATTGAAGTATATACATAAATAAGTATTTCTAACATTAATATAAATCACTATTTAAATATCGCTTTATTTTACTGTTTTTACTTTATAATTTTTATGGAAGACATTTGAAATACGTCAGAATTTAAGTTAAACTTACGTGGAGTGTTTTAGTTATACCAGAAATATCTTGTTCAGAATGTAGCCTCAGTGTTTTTGACAAATTGCGGAACATCAACTATCGGGCAAACTTTCTTACCTTATTCAAACTTGTACAATATTTAACTGTTCTTGTCTGTTTTCTTCGTAATAGAATTTTTATTTCGTTTGTCGGACTTATTTTGTACAAACATGAAAAATTAATCCTCCTGTCTTCATTTATAAAAGAGGTAAAATAGAAAATATTTTGTAGTAACCTGAAAATAAGTGTTTGAACATCGTTCGTGATTTATATACTAAAATTAGTGAAAGATTCATGAGGCGCTCAACTATGACGTATTTTATTGAGATGCGAATAAATGCAGCTTAGACTGTTTTAGTACTTTTTGTATTAGAAAGATGAGATCTTAGAAAACTGTGATTATATTTTGTTTTTTAGAATATTTAATTTAATTAAACTTTATTGTTTCATATTTTAAATTTTATAAAAAAAGCCACAAACGTAAGCCGAAAAGCGCAAGTCAGTTTTGCGAATACAGACCATAGTTGTATGTATGATTTGACAACATTAATTAAAAGGTAACCATTTGAAAATATTTCAAACATATCATATTTTTACGTCATTTTAGGAAATCATGAGACTATTATACCATAATAGTGAAACTCAAATTAAGATGATTTGTGAAAGAAAATTAAGTTTAATTATTTAGTTGTTACTACACAGAACGAATACATTTCTAAGTTGGAACATCAAAGATGAAAGTAATCAAGCAAAAACTGCAAGAATCAGGTCGCTATAGCAGTTGCGGGAAGTCTTCCACAGCGCTTCATAATCTCACAAGCAAAAAAGAGCCATATCTACGCATCATTATACTCTGTCTGCAAAAACCTTTGTCGAGACAACAACTCTGTTCGCAATCCATTAGGGCCTCGCCAAATGACGCGGAAAGTTGACTTGTACGTTTGTACAGTTTGCAGCGGGAAAAATCATATAATGCTGGGGCCAGACCGCCATTAACGCTCGAATTCACTCGCTGATACACGCTCTCACGATGATAAATGGGACAATCTGGGAACGAAGCCGACTAACTAATAAATTTGAAACAAAGAAGAATCGATTCTGTCAAATTCTAGCCCACTTGTTTTTAATGGACCGATTATTATGCATTAATTCTTGAAAGTTTTTTTGATAACCACCATTTAATATAATTACAATTGTTTCTAAGTGTTCTATTTTAAAGTTACTTTAAATCATTTCATTTGAAAATGAACATAAACTTAATCAAATAATGTTCGATAAAGTAGTAATTAAATACCGGTTCCGTAAAATATGAAAAGATAAATAAGGAATGAGAATTTATAACGTTGTGCGTCTAACGTGGGTTGGCTTCCTGAATTACCTCATAAGACTTCGCAAAAACGCTAACACTCGGGATATTTAGGATGATATAGAATTAATTTGACCGGGTTCCACTTGACTATGTAACTTTTAGGAAATTTAATCCATTGTATATTAAAACGTAAGTAATCGTATTACCTTCATTTACAATTTGTTAAGTGCAAAAATTTTATTACGTAAATCTTTTAAGTGACAAATAATTTTTTAATCATCGCATTTTTCATATCGAAAATAACACAATTTATATTCTTGTCCGATGCTACGTAGACTATGTTTTGCTCGTTTCGGGAGCCAAAGACAGAGTTTTTGTGATGTTAAAAATTTATAGCATCGTAAAAACTCGCACCGCGTTTGTCTGCCGCGTGAAAAGCGTCTCGTATATGGCATTACAATGTAGATACGTGAATATTTTACGCGTTAAATTTTATATCAAACCATAGATAGATGTAAAGGGCATCCACAAAAATACAGACGGAAATGTGTATAAAAATTATGTTGTCTTCTCGCGATACAAATTTATCGGGATATGAGAACCACTATTTTGGTAATGTCGCGCCGATTTCACATCCCGAGGTGAACCGTCAGTTCTGACTCTGACTGTATCTCCTCTGAGACACCTGTGAATCCGGAATAATAAAGACTTTTACAACGTTTCAAAATGGGGACTTTTTCTCGCAATTCAACCGCAGCGTGCACTTAAGGGATTTGAATATCTTATATGGAAGATTTTATCCATTCCACGCAACTCCCGGGAACGAATCCGTCCCGAATTTTAAGTTTTTAAACAAACACTTAACACCTTCAACGTTTGAGTTGGGTTAATCGGCTTTATTTTAACGTCTATAAGTCAGAATATAGAATTGAATTTTGTTTTCAGTTAAAGCGAACAATAGTCCAATTTCGTATAAATTGCAATCATATAGTTAAAAGTGACTTCTTTACGGGTCCGCCCAGCGACTTAGCGTTACCGTTTACAGAGAACATTGCGGAAAAATAAATTTTGTAAATGGAATAAGACGCCAGAGTCAGCGAAAATACATGGAATTCAAGACGTGGGCGTTTTGTTTTTCTTTTTCTAAAACGTTTCCTTAATCTTCCTCAGACCTTACCCTCTCAAAATCACTTTTTTTTCTAATACGTATTTATTCACTATCAAGATCGCTATTGCTAGGGTGTTTCATTTATCACAGAAGTAAAAGTACATTCGATATATTTTATAGGTTAAATTAATATTTTTTGAAGCGCATAATCAACTAATTGAAGGCAACGAAGCAAGATCCTGAACTTTTTGCTGAAGTTGAACGAGAGTAGCGTCTTCTTTTCACAGGCAATTATTAATTTAAGTAGCTTAGACTCTAGGTATTTGTATAAAATTTATATTCAAGGATTTTATTCTGTGCAAGACGATATTATAATATGACTATATTATTATGTATCAATTTAATATATTTACTAATCATCATTGATGTACATAGCATATTGTAATATATAGGATTATATAATCATCTGAAATATATAAAAGCGAATTTTTTGGTTGTCTACCTAGCTATGCTTACGTTTAAACTGAATGACAGAAACCTGGACGAGAACCAACCAAATCTAATGGACGCATTTAATGTGTAGAATAACACAAACACATTTCGCTCACTGCTACATCTTATTATCGTAAATACACTTAGAACTGGTTTTCATCTTAAGCTAGCATCGTAGATTTGAAAAATAACGATTCCACGGTGGTTGTAAGAGCCTGATTTGATTAAATATACTCTATTTAACTAATCGTGATTATTTATTCGTTTTAAAACTTTATTAAATCTTTCCCATTCTGTCATAATACTTATTATTATAATAGGTACGGACTCATTTATGAGAGCGAAATTTATTTCAATCGTCAAAAGATTCGAAATTGAAAATACATTCAATTAGTCAAATATACAATTGTAACTATATACAATATCATTTGAAATGTTGTATAATGACGAGCCGGTTGGTGTGGTTGGTAGATTTTGGCGCCTTTCGCGCCGCAGGTCGTGGGTTCGATTCCCACCCAGGACAGACATTTGTGTGCATGAACATTTCTGTTTGTCCTGAGTCTGGGTGCAATTATCTATATAAGTATGTATTTACAAAAGATATAAATTAGTATATGTAGTATATCAGTTGTCTGGTTTCCATAGTACAAGCTCTGCTTAGTTTGGGATCAGATGGCCGTGTGTGAATAATGTCCCAGGATATTATTATTATTATATGTAAAACTAAAATAAAAATAAACCTGCTACAAGGTAATATATAGCTACGTTTTGCAGAAGTTTGTCACAGAAATAGAACCGTATGCAGAGGTGACATTTTAAATGGGAACACGGATCCGCCTTGGCACAATTCCAAAAGTCAATTATTGGGATTGACCTCGCGGGTCGACTCAAGCAATTATTTCTCATTTGTGCTGGAACACCTTAACGATTGTTCAGGTTTGAATGACACTTGACGTTCAACATTTTTGGCGTCAACTCGCTCGACACTTCAATTTAAAGCGCTATGACGATTATCGTTCGTTTTATGGTCGTGAGTTTGACAGGGTTTAAAGTTAAAGTTCACATCCGTGATTGCAACGCGGTTACGTCGAATACTAAATTTGTTTATGCAGTTTATGAAACGCTTAAAAGGAATACGCGAAATATAAATAAAATATCGTATAAAGTTAAATATTAAAAAAAAAAAAAATTAAATACACTGTACCGAGTTTTTGACAAAATAGACTCGACAGACTCTTTTAACCTACGGAAGGCGTAAGCCATTTTTCCGAGCTATAAAAAAATAATTTTCGATCAAATCCTTTTAATTAACAATCGCTTTTGTGTTAAATTGCTGATTAGCAAACATAAAATATAAAATATTTGTATATGTATAGCAACTTATAACGTCCACCTAAACGTGTCATAAAAGTCATTCAGCTAATTTATAACGTTAGTTTTATTTATTTATTTATATAAAAAGGTACATAAACATCACACATATTAAACACATACAGATAAATAATATTGAACAATATTTTAGTCATTATCTGCTCTCATAATAACTTAGATTCAAACAAATGGCCGCACCATTTTCGTAGTACTCAAATGATATGAATATTAAATGATCTAGACATAGTGACATATTGATTGAATCCCTTTGAAGAATAGACTAGATTATATGGAAATGCTAGTAAGAATTCAATAAATAATGACGTAGACAGTTGGTTATTTGGATCGCTTCGGTTATGTTCGAATATACGAATTATTCATAACAAATAAATGACCACCTTATTATGGAATTTCGATATATTTATTATATATTTACTTGCTTGAAACTTTTTCTGTACCAGTTTTTTATAGTATAGGTAGGCGGACGAGCGTCTGGGCTACCTGATGGTAAGTGGTCACCAACGCCCATAGACAGTGGCATAGCCCATTTATCAAAAAAAAAATCATCGCCAATGCGCCACCAACCTTGAACTAAGATGTTATGTTCCTTGTGCCTGTAGTAACAATGGCTCACTCACTTTCAAACTGAAACACAAGACTACTAAGTATTGCTGCTTGGCAATAAAATATATTATTAAATATCAGTACAGTAGAACCTCGATTATCCAAACCAATTGAGACAATTTGTATTTGTATTACGTTTGTGTGTTTTTGTAATAAACTTGTTGTGCCCGCGGTTTCACCCGCGTATAATTAATAAAAATATAATGAATAAAAATCAGCCTATTACCTTCCTCGATAAAAGGACTATATAACACAAAAATAATTTTTAAATTCGAACCAGTTGTTCCTGAGATTAGCCGGATCAAACAAACAAACTCTTCAGCTTTATATATTAGTATAGATTTAAATATATATTTGTGTATTATTATCATAGTATCATGTTCATGAATTTCTGATTTGACTTAAGGTTAGATAAAAGAGGAGTACCTTCAGGCATTAAAGCCGCCTTTTGTTCCAAGCATACAATTTGCTGGTCAAATATGATTTATTTTTATAAAATAAATAAATAATTACAAACTCATAACCGGTTGCCTTTATGTAGCTCCATCGCATCGCGGTAAATAAATGTAAAGTAACAGCCTGAAAATATATGCTGGGCTAAGACCTCTCATTAAAAAAGAAAAGGTGTAAAGCTTATTCCACCACTATGCTTCAATACAACTTGGTGTATTTACACTGGTTTTTATTCGACATATGCATCCTTATGATGTTATCCTTCAATGCCCGAGATGATTTTTAAGCACTTAATATTTTTTATGTTGTGTGCGCATGAAGATACAGAAATACTTCGTAACTTTTCAAATTTTTTTAGGAAATATAAACAACTCTATACTATATACATATATTGTAAGAGATAGAACTATAAAATTTATATGTTTACCCAAAAACCATAGTTCACCAGACCCATCCGTTCACTACCCTTATAGTTGATGTTTAATTTTCCTAATTAACCATGCTTAATAACCGCTGTATCGAGCAAGTTATGTAAGACAATTTACTGCTGACGCCGCGTGCCGCTAATGTTTGCCTTAGATAACGATAAGGGTGATTGCACATTGCAAATACGATTGTTTCTATTTTTATATTGTAGCTATAAATGAAATACATACATACAAGTCTTGGTGGTAGAGCTTTGTGCAAGCTCGTCTGGGTAGGTACCATCCACTCATCAGATATTCTACCGCAAAACAGCAGTACTTGCTATTGTTGTGTTCCGGTTTGAAGGGTGAGTGAGCCAGTGTAATCGCGATGTAAGCGATGGTTAACATCTCTTAAAATGTGAATGTCAATGGGCGTGGGTGACCACTTAACATCAGCTGGCCCATATGCTCGTCCGCCTAACTATGTCATAAAAAAAACAAACGAAAAGTCACTTTCTGACATTTGAATACTGTTTTGAAGTCATTTCAACGTATAACATACAGCTTTATTTATTTATAATAGCTATTTATGTATAGCGCAATCGGGTTTGATTGATATTATATTTTTAATGTTATAGGGCCGTAAAAATATGACAGCTGGAACAGTCTAGAATACTTGTTTTCCTCATTAAATCCCATACATAAAAAATGTAACAGCAATATTTTCGTTCCTGTTAAACTTATAAATTAACAGTATTGGCGTTCAACTGTGTAACAGTGTGTGTGTTACTGTGTGTGTGGGTGTGTGTGAGTGGGTGTTTGTGTGCGTGAGAGAGAGAGTGTGTGTGTGTGTGTGTACTATAAACATATATTATTTCGGTTTATTTAAGCAGTCTAAGTCTTGGTTTTCAGGAAATTGAATGTATTAACAAATAGTAGGTATCACGATAATCGTATTGGAAAACTGTTTACTGATTTTAAAAACGCATATATAAGGACTCAAAATAATTAATGAATACAAATAATAAGCTATGTTTATAAAGTATATTTGATTTTACCTGTGGTGTAACTATATCCAATTATCAAATTAAGATATGACAAGATCATCGAAACCTACCCAATGTGCGCCTACCCTTAGGCTACCCCTCTCTACAAAATTACCGACCCGAGGCCATAATTCGTCTGTCCATCTAAAATTATGTGGAACATCTGCCTTTTTATATAACTTTCTTGAGTTTAATTTTGTTTCATAAAGTTCCTGGTGGTGAGTTTTTCTTAAAACCATGTTACGTTCATTTGCTTTAAGGAAATATAATTAAATACTTTTTTTTATAGTATATGTAAGTGGTCACCAATGCCCATAGACTTTGAAATTGTACATTTCTTTAACAAAATCAATCGAAAATCGCTAATGCGCCACCAACCTTAGGAACTAAGATGTTATGTCCCTTGTGCCTGTAATTACACTGGCTCACTCACCCTTCAAACCAGAACACAACAATACCAAATACTGCTGTTTTGCGGTAGAATATCTGATGAGTGGGTGGTACCTAACCAGACGAGCTTGCACAAAACTCTACGACCAAACGATATAATTTGATATATTTGGGTAAATATACTTTCAAAAGTAATATTCTGTGTCTTAAAATGAGTAACTTTAAGGATGTATTGTGTTTCGATTGTGAATATGCGTTTGAATTCCTCTTTGAAGTAAAAGTAAAAAATAAAATAAAAAGAAACAATCGAGATCAAATAACCTCGTAACTAAATACATTCGATCAAAAACAAACATTACGAACAATTGGTTTCGACAAAATAAATTCAATACAATTTCGCTAAACAAACTGAACGACATACATAAATGTTAAATACCTGATATTACGACACTACGATTATTTATTTATTATTTTAAGAAGGCGGACGAGCAAATGGGCACTCTTTAGTTAAAATAGTCATATAATATATAGCGCTGACTTACTCATCGTGCAGACCGGAAAACAGCCATGCAAATTCCAGATGCACAGAGATTAAAAAATAAAATTTTAAGCCAGTACAAATGACGCATCTTTTTTGTTCCAAGTAATAAAAATAGAATACAGGGATATGTCATTCAAAAGATATTATTTGCATTTTTTTTATATTTACTTATTTTAATATGACTTTCAAATAGGAAGATTTACGATGTATTTGTAAAATGTCAAAGCAGAATAACGGTTTAATTCAATTCTATTGTTATAAGTACTAATTATTTTACAAAATCTCGCATAGGGGGAATTCGAGCCCAAAACTATTTATACTTAGAGGTGGATAAAGTTAGTTTATAGGGTGACGAGGAAACGGAACTCGCAAGTTTAAAGAGACATTGAGGGACAATTTGATAACTCATTTTATATAAAATATAGTAACATTGATATCATGGTATTGTCAGCATGTTGCAGCAGTTGTCAGCAGCATAAAAATGTCTAATTAAACAGCGCGAGCGACAAAGGATGTACCCAATTAATACAAAGTCTGCTTATTTAACTTTTAAATAAAGCATACGTGAATGGTAAGTTTTTATTAACAATGTGATTCACTATGACTTCGTTAATCGGAAAACAGGACAAGTGGCTTATCAAACTGATAAAGGTGTTTACGCCCTTTTAGCTTAGATCACTTAATAACATTTAATGCGTTACTGAATCATATCACGAATCAAAAATCCGTTTCAATAATATTTTACATGGCCTATTTAGGTGTTTAATTTTAATTTTTAAAATAAATAGATAGATAACAGCTTTATTTGCTTTCACATCACAAACGCAAACGTTAGTAAACATAACCTCTTCACAAATAAAAGAAAACGTAATAAGCGACATAGCTGAAAACGATTAGTCATAATTTAGGGCATCTTATCTTAATAATTAATATGAATCGATAATTAAAAAACGGTTATATATTAAGGTAAAGTTAAATCTCATAAATGTGTAAAAAGGCTTGAAGGTAATCCCACCATTTGAACTTGCGATCTGCGGTTAAGATCCACGTGTCTAACTAAAGTACCATCACGAATGAGTCATACTTTACGTTTCACAATGTACACAGCACAAGCAATTTTCAATTTCGTTGTTACAATTCTGAAATCGAATCTATTGCTGTGAAGTAAATACTAACAACTAATTCAAAGTAAACACACTGAGAGAAATAGAGTTGGAAGGAACCACTTCCAATTTTCAATACCCACCCACAGTACAACGTTGAAGCAGAACAAAGTGTACTTGATGCAATAAATCTGGGACTCCAGTTTCCCGACCGCTGGTCCTTGTCCGCCGCCTCTGCCAACCCCTGCCATAGCACTTTAATATTTCACTTCACTACAAACAGTTTTGTCTCGTGAAACTTATTTGAGGCTGTCCATTCAGACGATCGGATCGTTACTGCCCGCTATCAGCAAGATAAAGCGTTACACATAGCTAGGTTATCTATATTTGCGAAGATAAAGTTGTGATATGGTGTTGTTCGATTGCCACACCTGCTTCGTGTATAGTTTTTAACATATTTTCATGTCATCGCGCCAAAAGAAGTTTAACTTCATAAATAACAGACAATGAAAATAAAACATTGTATCTATTAATTTTTTATTATATTTCTGGAATATTTACTCATCATACTTTGTCTTACCTACTCGTAATTTAGCATTGTTATATTCTAAGTAATATAATCATAATGATATATCAAACATATTATTTTATTGTTGAGCAAATTTATTTAATATTGTAGTAGCAAAACGCTATATTACAATCTCAGCTGTGATTACTGAACGACTTATCTTTTTTGAAATATATTCTATTTACAATATATATATATTGCAATATGATTCAGGTACTGACTAATAATGAATATTAATGTGTTGACATTTATTTATTTATTTATTTAAATTGACATTAATTACATTCATGACATTGTTTAATTTTAATGTGACTTGATATGATTTGACTTTAATTTAATTTGATTTGATTTAATTTAATTTGGTTTCATTTAATTTGATTTGATTTGATTTTATTTGATTTAATTTAATTTAATTTGATTTGATTTGATTTAATTTAATATAATATATGTAATGTATATATGATGAATTGTTTATATACAAAATAAAAAAATATTTTTGAATTCAATTATTTTTGCCTGATCAATAATATAAATAGTAAAAATGGCACTAGTGTTTAAAGGTACATCTTTAAAGCTGCAGTGATGGTAAAAATTATATCTTTGATATAGTTTAGTATATTCAACATACATATTATTATATTTTGTGTGTTTTTTTAATTTATGAACTATATGTAGACAGACTGCCAAATAGGTTACCTGATGGAAAGTGGATACTGTAAGAAATATTAACCATCTCTTACTTGAGCCCAGGTACAAGGGACATAATATCTTAGTTCCCAAGGGTGGTGGCGTATTGGCAGTGTAAGCGATGTTTAACATTTCTTACACTGCCAATGTATAAGTGCATTGGTGACCACTTACCATCAGGTGGCCCATATGCTCGTCCAAAAGTGGAATTCCATTTAAATATTCCCAATATATTCTGATATATGAAGGTGAGTTTATTTCCTTATAATTTGGTTGGGGTGAACGCTTATATATCAAGTGTATCGAAACGCTCGACCGAAACGTGTTCGAAATCCGATAAACGGATTCAAACTACAGAAACGGCAGCGGCCAGTATAAGCTGTTAACATAAATAAGAAAGATATACGACGTTTTAGAAAATAACAACGCACGAAACTGAACGTGAATCCATGCAATGGCATAAATTGTTGAATTCAAAAGCATGTCACAATTTAAAAATATTTACATAACAGTTGGTAGATCTGAAAACTAAATACTTTTAAAATACGAAGGCCGCCGGAGATTTATTACGTGGCACGGAAAAGAACCTTGCCGTACCTAGCGGCAAATATAAATTGCATTAGTCAAAGCGGCTTCGAAATAAATTATTTTTTAAGTTTACAAAACGAGATAAACATAAATTTGAAACAGATTTTACAAGTCATGTATACATAGACTGTAATAATGTAAGTTATTTAAGAACGTTTGAAATATCGTAAGTTAATTGGAATATCGCTAACTTATTGGTATGCGTATGACATTCGGGTGCTGGTTCAAGTTATTTAAGATGAATTTGCGTTTTTTTTTATCCTGGACTATTATTCATACACGGCCATCTGGTCCCAAACTAAGCAGAGCTTGTACTATGGAAACCAGACAATTGATGTACTACATATACTACTTTTCTTTTGTAAATACATACTTATATAGATAATTACACCCAGGTAAAACAGACTTGTTCATATGCACACAAATGTCTTTCCTGAGTGGGAATCGAATCCACGATCTACGGCGCGAAAGGCAAGTATCTACCAATCACGCCAACCGTCGTTTAACCGTAAAGATCCGAAAGTTGAGTTACGTTTTTCAGTATCCTATTTATTGGATTGATTTTGATAAATATTATACGAATAAAATGTGTCATTGGAATTGAAGGATATTTTATATTAATTAATAAACTTACATATCTATTTATGACTATTATGATACAAATTTATATATTTATTATATTAAAGGCAGACAATTGAGCAAATGCCTAGATAACTAACGAGTGGCGCCTCCAGTCATAAAGAAGTATTAGCCACTGTATATACAGTAGATAAATAATTATAATAAACAATACCAAATTTTATTATTCACCGCTAGAGGAAAATATGTGGGTGAGGTACTTAGACGAATCTGTACAAAGCTCTACAAACAGTGCCTTATGTACAAACTAAAATTCGTCTAGCTGTAATTTTCTTCAATCAATTTCAAAGCCTGTGAATGACGAATAACAAACAAAAGTTGTTCATTATGTAATTGTAGACCGAATGAAAATATTTTGGAGTTAATAACATTATTTAACTTAAAGGTATGTGTTCCAAGCCGTAAGGAATATTAATGGATATTACTCTAATCCCGCTAAGGTAATAAAAAATGCAATTATGTAGCGGCTTGGAAATGCAAACGTGCACGTAAAATGTCAACCTATAAACCGATAGGAAAATACAACAAAGGCACGGACCACATGTCTGTGGAGACAAGACAACATAATAAAAAGTATATTGTAGTGACTGGCGAGTGTCGTTTCTCTTTGAATAGTGAGTCACAACGATGCACTCTCACTTGAAATTAATCTGCAAGAAGCTATTGCGGTGACTATTTACAAAGCGTCCTGGCGTGCTCCCCTAGCCTCATCATTCTGCCAGTGAAGGAATACAGGGTTGTCGAGTTGAAAATAATAAAAAACTAAATTATGAATGCAGAAATTAAAGTATAAAATTGGTATAAATAGCATTATGAGTCAGATTATTTTTAATATAGATTATATATATTTTTTAAATATTTTTTTGTTAAAATGAATCACATCGTTTCGCATTTTTTTATTGTGCACTTTTTTATGTAACGAATTTTTATAATCGTTTACGAACGTTTAATTTTAAAGGCAATTAATTAAGGTTTTAATTTTAGAGGCATACATAGTGTGAACGGCATTTTTTATAAATAAAATAATAAAAAAATACTTGTAAATGTAGTAGTTAGTTAATATTCACAGCAGGATATGTAATTTAAGTATACAGTATGATTGATAAGAAATGTACACTAGGAATTGGAATAATAAATAAGTTTCGTGACCGTTGTTATCGCTAGCATCAACATACCGAGCCGGTGGTAGCTTTTCGTTTCATTTATCTTATATGTAAAACTACATTTAAAATATACTCGCACTTTTCTCCGTAACAATTATTTACATCGAGGATTTAAATGAGAATATACAAATAAAAAAAAATAACTACAGTACTAATCACGTAAAGTGTTTTGTGGTATTTATGTGACGTTATAAAGTGGAACCAATGTGAATATGTTATACTCAAAGTATTCTTTGTAATGAGGACCATCCATTTATAAAGTATTATAACGCATTAAATTAAAGTGACGAAACATGATGTCCGAATGTTGACAGAAGCAAATCAAGTTTTGCTTTTACTTGAAAATAATCAGCAAAAAGCTTGTCGGTGACTATTTTCAAAGCGACCTGCTATATTTCTCTGTAGCTTTTGATTCTGACGTTAATAAGAAATAGGGGTGTGTTTTTCAATACAGAATTTAATAACTTGGTTCGTTAATACGATAACGATTGCAGGTTACGGTAACAATAATAAAGTTAAAATCATACATGTTTGAACGCCATATATGAAATATAAATTAAATTTAGGGACCTTATTGTGTGAATACATACAAAGCACCTTAGTATAATTTTGGTTAAATTAACTCAGCAGGGCTGCCATTTTACCGAGCATTTAATTTTATAATCAAGACAATAAAATGTATAAAAAAAACATCTCATATTAAAATAATATTTATTATGAAAACGAATGAATAAGCTAAAAATTTACGTTTATGAATTGTTTTTATATTGTTTTATGTGCTGTTAACTGCGACAAAAACAGCTGACAATAGGCTGTCAACAACACTATATAATCATGTTTCCGTTTAGCAGTTAACATTAAAGCAATACAAAAGAAATATGCGTTTTTTTACGTTCGATTAAGTAGTTTTACTTGGTGGTAGAGCTTTGTGCAAGCTCGTCTGGGTAGGTACCACCCACTCATCAGATATTCTACCGCAAAACAGCAATACTTGGTATTGTTGTGTTCCGGTTTGAAGGGTGAGTGAGCCAGTGTAATTACAGGCACAAGGGACATAACATCTTAGTTCCCAAGGTTGGTGGCGCTTTGGCGATGCAAGCGATGGTTAACATTTCTTACAATGCCAATGTCTATGGGCGTTGGTGACCACTTACCATCAGGTGGCCCATATGCTCGTCCGCCAACCAACGCAATAAAAAAAAAAAAAAAAAAAAAGTTATTTTAAATTAAATGTGGAAAAAAACAATGCATATGACATAAAAATTACGATTGTTTAAATGATAATGCATTTTTTAAATGTATAATTCGAACAAATTTATCATATATGCAATAAACTAATAAATTACTATATTTAATATAAATATGTTGGCAACCCTAAATGTATTTTGCATCGAGGCCCGTGGATGTGAGTAAATAATTTTCCTGATTACCGTACTGCTTCTTCGCCGAGCAAAGAGAGGAAAGACTCTGAACCACGACAAAAATATTAAACCCTCCGCTCTCGCCCCGTTCCTTATTTAGCTCAATTCGAGCCAGCTTAATATTGCTGGGGCAAATTGATTTCCTTTCAAGTATTTCGAGGGGAATAGTGTAAAATTCAGATACTTAAGTTAACTGGATGTCGTCTGTCGATGTCGCAATGGCGCTAGCTTGTTAAAATGTTTGTTCATCCTGGCAGCAATTTAAATTGACTATTATTTATAAAATAAAGCTGTTATATTTTTAATATTGATTAAATTTTGATAGAAACAAAGAAAAATATTATATGAACACGAGAAGTAAAGAAAACACCAAGTTTTCATATACGCAAAGTCAAGGATTTCACTTCTATAATAAAATAGTTAGAATAAAAAAAAAAAATAATAAGGCGTATTAATCGATAAAAGATTACTTCGATGATAGAAAGCGTGGAGTTGGCCTTCGTTGGTTATCAATTATAATAAGGTCCTCCAGACCGATTTCGGCCACGGCGGCCAATCTCAAGAGAGATAGCCAACTGCGCAGGACATTTTATAGTGCACAAGTGTGTGCGCAAGCACAGGTGCACTCTCTTTTCCTTAGCTCTCATAATCCGATGGGACGGCAATCCGACACGACCGGAAAGAGTTCAGGCGCAGGACCAATGGCTTAACGTGCTTTCCGAGGCACGGGAGTGTACACACTTCCAACTTCCAGACTCCGGGCTGCTACTGAGAATTTTCTGACAGAAAAACCCAATAACTATTTATTGGCCCGACCTGGGAATTGAACCCAGGACCACCGGGTCTGCGGCCTTATATCTTGCCACTAGACCAACGAGGCAGTCAGTTATAAATTATATATAAGCACTAGCTGCCCGTGTCGACTTCGTACGGGTAAAACAGGGATTTTATTCCGTGCATTTTTTAATCAATAAGATTTAAATATTCACCAATCGATCTATTCGCCCTTACATTACAGTGTATGTTCAGTACAGGGCATATAATAAAGAACTACTAAAGAAAATCGTAAGGAATCGGTGATATCTTCTAAAGTATGTATTTATTTATCTGAATAAGAATTAACAATAAATTGAAAAACAAAACAGCTTCACAAAAACAAAAACTTTTGAAGATACTAAAAATAATGTACTACATGTTTATATTAGTCATCTTTAACTACAAAAAAGATCAGGAGACTTACGTATCTAAATATTATAATTAAGTCACAAAAACTGCTTGTTGTTAAAATTTGTTAAAAAAAAACACGGGCTGAAACGAACGATGATGATATATTAATCCCTATGCCATTAAATAGCTTCAGGTTGGTAATACACGTGTAAATTCCTCTAGTTGAACAAAGTCCGTTCTTTAAATGGTTCGAATTTGACTTATCGTATTTCGATATTGGGAGCGAACAGTACTACGCTTAGTCTATTATTTATCTACCAAAACGTGTCTGAATATGTAGATTTTTATTGATTATATTTCAGTATTTTTGTCAGACCCCCTTACTCATTATGAGAGTTACGGAATATAGAGTGCACCTGTGTTTGCGTACACACTTGCGCACTGTAATATAGTTGGCACATCTTTCTTAAGATTGGCCACCGTAGCCGAAATCGGTCCGGAGGACGTTATTATTATTATTTTGTCACAACAATAAGCGTTCTCCTCCTTTATTCAACTCACTCTTTAATTTGTATATTTTATGTTATTTTTTCAATGCAAAAATGTTTAGCAAGGTAGTTTAAATCAATAAATCTCATTTAAAATTTGATGTAAATAGTAATCTCTTCAAAATTAAATATAAAACAGCGTATTATAAGTTAAAAAAAGAGTTCAAATGATATTTACATCTGTAAAAATTTATATCGATGGATGCTTATTGTGAAATCAAAAAGTCGCACACGCACACGCACACACACACATACACACACACATACAACTGTATAAAATAGGAAGAAACGGTAAGAAAGAAAGAGAGGGAAGGTCACCTGGAGAGGGAATTGCGCTTTTTTTGTTATATGACGATTTCTGCCACTTAACTATACTGAACGCCGCGTAAAAAAATTTCGTTCCAGTAAATGATAAAAATAAAAAAGATATGATATGCCCTGTACTAAACACACATACACTGTACTGTATTGTCGAATAGATCGATTGGTCACAGCAGTTTTTGAGTTTATTCATTACAAACAAACAAAAAAATCTAATTTTACTTCTTTGTAATATAAGGGAAGATATAGAATACGCGTGCGTGAAGCCGCGGTCAACAGTTGGTATATAAAATATAGTTTATGCATTACATAATATTATTTTACTGATGGAAGGGCTTTATGCAAGCTCGCCTGGGTGCAACCACCGACTCGTCAGATATTCTACAGCAAAAGAGCAGTACTTGGTATAAATGTTGTGTTCCCGCCCGGAATCTGGAAGTTGGAAGTGTGTACACTCCCGCGCCTCGGAAAGCACGTTAAGCCGTTGGTCCTGCGCCTGAACTCTTTCCGGTCGTGTCGGATTGCCGTCCCATCGGATTATGAGAGCTAAGGAAAAGAGAGTGCACCTGTGTTTGCACACACTTGTGCACTATAATATCTCCTGCGCAGTTGGCTAATCTCTCTTGAGATTGGCCACCGTGGCCGAAATCGGTCTGGAGGACCTTATTAGTATAGACATAGATAAGGTCTCTCCAGACCGATTTCGATACCGATAGACATAGATAACGCGCGTACTAAGGGGCGAGCAAAAGCTAGTATATATATAAAATATAGTTTATTCATTACAAACAAATATACAAAAAAAAAAACAAATTTTACCTCTTTAAAATATTAGTATGGGTATAGATTACGTGCCAGCGAAGCCACGGGCAACAGCTAGATTATCAATGTAAACATCATGAAATCGGTTACTATGGCAACGGTTACTAAGGCAACTGTTACTGATGTTTGGTATGGGCTCTTTTACATATAAATGGAATGATAAAATATGTAATAAATCCGTTTTGGATGAGAGTTGAACAAAATCCGTTCTTAGTGAGCGTCTGCGTATGGGAAGGAGTATCTGTGTCAAATTTCAAGTCAATCTGGCGCATAGTTTAGGAGATCTCGTGATGAGTGGGAAATCGATTATCTATATATATATAAAAATCTCTTGTCACAGTTTTAGTGTGTATACTCCTCCGAAACGGCTTGACCGATTTTGATGTAATTTTATATGTATATTCTGTAGATATGAGAATAGGTTTATAACTAATTTTTATATCCCTAAGTGTTAAGGATGGCTCACCCCAAAAAATTTTTTCCATTTTTTGGACATATTCTTTTTTTTTATTTTTTTATTATGTGACATTAAAAAATACATACAACCCTAAATTTTCTTCTACCATCAACCCCTATTTTTTAATAGAGATATTAGTAATTCAATCATTTTCTACCTCGGTCGATAACTGGATCAATTAACACTTGATCAGTTATCCCCGTCAGGGGTCTTCTTCTTTTGGTGTCACTTCTCAGCATGTAAGCAGCACGGAGTAAGGATGGGAGCATTCTCCTGTCTCTCTTGCAATAAGCTGTATCTCATTTCTTACACAGTTTTTGGAAAAAAATCTGCCATTATTACTGTTTGTACATCGATCGCAGTAGTGACCTTTACAATTATTATTTTATCATTTCCGTGTAATTCTCAACTAAATTTATTTTAAATTTGGAGTGCTGTAATTTTTGTTATTATTAATTATTAATATTAAGAGTATTTCTACTGTATTATTCTTAAGGAAAAATATTGTGAAAGGTAAGTTAAATAACAAAAATGCGTGTGTACTTATGTACATGCGTTAGACCTATTATAATAATAAAAAAAAAAACAAATAACGGGCCAACTTTTTCAAAAAGGTCTATATCATAGTGTGGGACCATTGTACGAGGAGCATGAGCACATAGAAAACGTAGACAGAACCTAAAAATATAATAAAAAAATGTGCGATCGGGGGACCCCCGGGAGGAACGAAGTTCTTTGCGATATTTTTTTTTAACTCGTGTCGGTTTCCTTCCTATCGGATTATGAGAGTGCACCTGTGTTTACCCACACACTTTTGCACTATAATACGTCCTGCGTAGTTGGCAAATCTTTCTTGAGATTGGCCATCGCGGTCGAAATCGGTCAGGAGGAAATTATTCTTTGGAGTGTGCTGCGAGGGGCCTCAGAGGTATACCCTGGGACGATAGTCGGTGGAGATCTCTCGCTGCCGAGCGTGATTAACGCCATGTTGGAAATGGTCTCCTTCTGCGAGAGTGTCATGTCGCAAAAGGAGGCCGCGGAGCGGCAGCGCGAGGAAATTGCCTCCGCTGATTCGATCCGTCGAAGAAGACCGGGGAGAAGGCGTAGGCGCTATGCGCACCTTAACAGCCACTGGGGCTAAGGGGGTTCCCTGTATCTGGGAACTCCGGGGCGTCACGGTAGCATGCGCAAGGAATCCTGTGGCGCCCCCCGAACAGACGGAGAGGATACCGCTGGTTTTTTAGTGGGTATTCCGGCACCTTCAGCGCCGGTGAGCCCCACATATCCCTCACTTCATGCGGGGGAAACGCGTAAATGCATTTTTTCAGTGAAAAAAGGAGGAAATTATTCCTACTTTTTTATTACACCGAAAAGCGTTGCCCATGTTATTTTTATTATGATTTTAATGCAAAAATGTGAAGTAAGAATTAAAATTGATAAATTTCATTTAATACTTTAGGAAAATTGTAATTTATTCAAAATATAAAAAAGCGAATTATAAGTTAAAAAAAGAGTTCAAATTATATTTACATTTGTATAGAATTGAGGTTATCTCATAGGCGCACACAATCCTTACTATCAAATCTGAAAATTTGCTCACTTGCACATACATACACATACAACCGCTAGAGTAGAAAGAATCAGTCAGAAAGAAAGGAAGCTACCTTCGCTTGGAGGACAACGCTTTTTTGTTACATGACAATTTCTGCCAGGTCACTCTACTTTGCAGTAGTAAAAGAACTTTGTTCCAATAGATTAAAAAATATGTAGAGCATGTTGTACTTTATGATATGCCCTGTACCGAACACACATACACTGTACTGTATGGGCGAATGTTTATATCTTATTGATTAAGAAATGCACGGGATAAAATCCTTATTTTACCCGTACGAAGTCGGGTCGGGCAGCTAGTATATATATAGATATGTGCCCATTTCGAATCAATGGTAATACATATATATATATATACTTGTATACTTGTTTACTTGAATATTAAACGTATTTTATTTGTTTATTTATACATTAATAAATAAACCTTTTGAAAGAACACATCATGTATCATTGGTCCAATGCAAAAGTTTCTTCATGAGACAGTAATTTAATAGACGCGATGGTGGATTACCGCCGATTATAAATACAAGTTTCGTATATGAAAACTCAATGTCACTTGCCCAGAAACCTCAATTAAGATTATGTTCTAGCCACTAGATTATATCAAATCCAAAAACACTCGCCTAACAATGTAATCAAGTAAATCATTCTTGACGATAAGTTTAACACCTTCCGAAGCAAGCCAAATGACCCGTTTTCATTCTAATAAATTCAATAATTCAGTAACAGCCTATAAATGTCCCACTGCTGGGCTAAGGCCTCTTCTCCTCTTTTAAGAAGGTTCGGAGCTTATTCCACCACGCTGCTCCAATGCGGGTTGGTGGAATACACGTGCCAGAATTTCAGTGAAATTAGACACATGTAGGTTTCCTCGCGATGTTTTCCTTCATCGTCAAGCATGAGATGAATTATAATAACAAATTAAGCACATGAAATTCAGTGGTGCTTGCCCGGGTTTGAACCCATGATCATCGGTTAAGATTCACGCGTTCTTACCACTGGGCCATCTCGGCTTCTAATAAATGCAAGTGAATTTACTTATAAGTCCTCGTACTTTACAATAAACATACGACATAAGTAATGAAATAAGTTCTAATAATGATCTGAATATTTTCATTCAGATACAGAAATGATAGAATAAAAACAAATGGATGCGAAATTTTTTATGCAAGCACTTCATTCCTTCAAGCTTGCCACTTCGATTATTTGGCAAACACTTTAACAGTAGCGTTCAGTAAATAGAGCGTGGACCGGATATTACAAAGATTCAATTAACAGATAAAAATTTACATTGAAATCGTTTTAGAGTACTAAATTATAACAAAAGATCACGTTAGTGATTTCGTGGAAATTAATTCTTATTTACGTAAAACAAGATAAGACTGAGCTATCTATTTTAAGAAACAAAATTCAATAGATCTGTAAACACTCAATTATTATAAAATCTTTTTTAATTTCGAGGAACTTATAGGTCGTTATGAGTATTACATTATTTCTTGCTTTTAATTATTCCACCTGTAATTAATATGAAACATCTACATGAAAACTTGATGTACGAGTTTATGTATTTATGTATGAAAATTAAAGTTAGCTATTGTAATATTTTGCATTGAGTTGTACGCTGTAAGGTTACACAAATGTAATGACGAATACTAATCATGTAGGTGTCATATTACATGATAAGTATTGACTATTGCCTATATAAGAATAAACGTCCTATTAGAGTCCCCTCGTGTTGATAAGTACATTCCTTTTTGCCCTAACATGTTCAAATCTAACTTAGGTTTATACTCCCCCATTAATAAACTAGTTAGACAGTATAATTCATTACACAATAAGTCAGATGTCGATATATTTTTCAAATAAGCTTTTTTTTTTGTAATATTGTAATATTAATACCATTTATATTCCATTTTTTACTTTTTATACCAAATTGTGTTAAATTAATTTTTATTTTCTTTCATTAGTAGTTATTATTATTATTATTATTTTTATTGCATAGGTAGGCGGACGGTCATATGGGCCACCTGATGGTAAGTGGTCACCAATGCCCATAGACATTGGCATTGTAAGAGATGTTAACTACCACTTACATCGCCAATGCGCCACCAACCTTGGGAACTAAGATGTTATGTCCCTTGTGCCTGTAATTACACTGGCTCACTCACCCTTCAAACCGGAACACAAGAATAACAAGTACTGCTGTTTTGCGGTAGAATATCTGATGAGTGAGTGGTACCTACCCAGACGACCTTGCACAAAGCTCTACCACCAATTTAGATGCTTAGTGTCATTTTTGCATGTCGTGGTCACCTTTAAGTGTGGCAACTTTTACCCTTACACCCATTTTAATTTGTAACTGTTATTGTATTGTCATGTTGGTGATCCTAAATAAATAAATAAATATGAAATCTTCACTTCAGAACCCATCTAACTATTAGTGCATCTGCTACAAATGTCACTCACTGTCGTATTAGCTTCATAATTATCTTTTTATTTCACAAAGATCTAGTTATAAAGTTAGGAACTTCATTTAGACGGAATAAAAAAGCAGATGAAACATAAAAAGTCTGAGGGATCTGGGTTGAAATTATTCCATCACGAGAATTAATAAAGCCTTCGTTTGAAGGATACCGCGTCTATATATAGAGATAAAGGAATTTGAGCACAGGTGGAGAGCGCAATTAAATTGTGCAGGTAGTAACGCCGTCCAAGGAAATGTAATAAACGAGTCGCCTCTAACCAAATATTTAGAGAATCAGTCAGTGGCCACAGCACTGGCGATTTGTACTAATGTGTCAATAGAATTCAAGTAATTTCAGTTCGTCTGGCACAAAGCTCTTCGAGTATATAAATTTTGTTTTTATTGTAATTATAATATAATTACATAGGACTGTATTTGTTGTTACAAGTTGTTACTTTTTGCATTGTTATTTGTCCTACTACGCAAAAACTTTACGGATTTCGATTTGGATGACCGTTTGTACAGAGATAACTTACATCCTGACCCCAAATATTGTACATAGGCTACCTAATACCTTCCCGCCTGTTTTTATATAAAATATGTAATGTATGTGTTTTTATATAATGAAGCACAAATATTGCCTAATACAAATATATAAAATATATTATTTGATAAATGGATTCATATGTATTTAATAGCTTCCGCTGCCGTTTATAAACTTAGACGGCAACTTATGCGTGGCTGACCGCGGGATAGTAAGCGTATTCGCAGACCGCCCCCTGGCGCCCTGATTCTATTACCGCAGCAATTTCAATCCCGTACGAATGTCTTATGGGTTATTTCTTGCATATACATTTTTATATACGTAATGATAACAAGGTGATTTATATTATATGACTTGTTAACAGTATAAGCCTAAATTGAATTAAAATAGTTTAAGCATTTACATACATATGTGGTATAAAATAGTGAAGGAAAAATCTCTGTTGAAACCTGAAGGCACCAACTTTTCAGATATCCACTAAACTGCAGAAGCTGACCTTTAAATTTCACTCATATGCATGAATGCATGCATATGAGTGAAATATGCATGCAACATGTAAGTTCAGAAAAAGCCATTTATCTCCATAAAAACCAATTACTAATCTATATTATCGCTGTCTTTTACATTAAATATTTACTTCTTGTACTGTAATTTTATACACTCTACTATTGATATAATGTTATGAGAAATATAACAATAAGTTTACCAATAAAACTGGGGATGATTTCGCAATAACATTTACGTCCCTCAAATCGTATCCTCCACCAATCCCCAAGGAAATATGCCATTCATTCACAACGTCAAACAATCTCCGGTATATGTACATCCATTGGGTTTATCATTTGAAATAAATATACATGTGAATATATATAAATAGATGTTACTTCGGAGGTCTACCTTATACCCAGAGTGAAATAAATAATATTTTCAAGATTAACATAGTCGTCAAATCTTCGTAGATATGGTTAAATATTTGTTAAATTAATAACCAATTATTTACCAATAACAACACAAATTTTAATGAGAAAGGCCATGCATAAAATTGACTGACTGTCTGACTGACTTTTTTTGTAACTTATAAGGCTGTCGATCACGAGGTCCGGGCTTCAAAATCACTCCGATTTGAGACAATCAAAAATTATTTTTTTTCTGTTACGAAATGCCAAGTAGCATCTCGATGTTTTAGTCCTGCGCCTGATCTCTCAGTGGTCGTATATAAGTGTCATCTTATCACCTGTGTTTCATATGTAGCTAGTAAACTCCCCTGATAATGGTTCTCGTTGCCGAAATCAGTAGGAGAATTATGTTTCTCATATTGTGTTTTATTCCATATTTAATCAATGCCATAGTCGTTCCTTTGATCAATGAATTTGAACGATTAATGAAAGTGATCCAGACTATATCAAATATCTCACTTATACACTAACGCCTCTTAATATATGTGATGGAAACACAAATAAGAAAATTGTGTATTCAATTTTGGAATGCATTGAATTTGCACCAGGAACAATAGAGAGTATTTTCGCATGAACAATATTTGCATAATAGACGTGTAGCGCGCCTACGTAATTGTATAGTTGATTCCAAGCACGCTCATCGTTTGCAGACGTGACGTTGTGCAAACACTAATGCGTTGAGACTTACTCAGCACCAAAACTGTTTCTTTTAATGAATTTTATTTAAAATATACAAGGAGTCATGACAAAGATGAAGCTTAGAAGAATTCACATTGAAGCGTTTCTGAAAAGAGAAGAAAAATATGTTCTTGTCAAGTGATAAAGAGAGACAACTATAAATGCTATATGTATCAAATCTATCACATTGCACGCGTTTTTTATGCCCACATAATATATTTAAGATATGTTTACTTTTGCTTAAGGATATTAGATAACAGATAGATAGTATTTGTCTACGGAGCGTGTATCAGACGCTACCATTGACTTGCTACTTACGGATCAGAAAGCTACTTAGAATACTGGAGGATAACAGGTACTAGTGTTGTATTAAAACATTGAAACATTGGTTAGACGACATTTTTATTAACCGTTACTAAAACGAATCGATTTTTGAATAATTGGGTTTCAATGTTCAATCTTATGATTATAAAATATTTTCTCCTGGCTGACTATCAATGAACAGACAATACTACACAAAGAATGGAACATAGGTTAATCGGGTGTAGTTCCAAAAAGGTCATAAAGCTTTTTTACCATTTTTTCGCATTTTAATTTTAATTTTAAGTAGGAAACATGGACGACTTAGATTTTTTATGTATTTAACCCGTAAGTGCTGCCCACTTAGGTACGGGATGGGCCAGTTAGATATATTTATAGTAAAGTAACAGCCTGTGTATGTCCCACTGCTGGGCTAAGGCCTCTTCTCTTTTGAGAAGAAGGTTTTAGAGCTTATTCCACCACGCTGCTCCAATGCGGATTGGTGGAATACACATGTGACAGAATTTCAGTGAAATTTGACAAATGCAGGTTCCCTCACGATGTTTTCCTACACCGTCAAGCATGAGATGAATTATAATCACAAATTAAGCTCATGAAATTCAATGGTGCTTGGCCGGGTTTGAACCCACGATCATCGGTTAAGATTCACGCGTTCCTACCACTGGGCCATCTCGGCTTTTTCCACTGGGCTATCTCGGCTTTTTCCACTGGGCCATCTCGGCTTTTTATCCGAGATATATTTATACTAATATTTAATTTAATTTAATTGTGTATCTCGTTTGTAATGGATAAAATCAAAAACTACTGAAGACTAGACTCGGGTCTATGAAGTTAAAAAAATTGATGATTAAAAATAACCTTTATTCTATATTAAGTAATTTTAAGTATCGATAAATATAAAAAGCATTTGTTAATTTATTTACAAACGTAACGGGACGTAAGGGAGCATATCTACATCTAACTGCTCCAAGCCAACCTCACCTGCACGTGGTGCATCCTGCCGGTCAACAAACGAGGCTCTGGCGACCGACTAACGGCGGTATAACCATTCGATAAAGGCGTAGCTAAATGCCGCAGACTGGTGACGGGCAGCAGCGTCACCTGTATCAAAAGCTACGCTCTGCGATCACCTACCCGCCTGCCCAGCGTGGTGATTATGGGCAAAAACCTCAATGGCACACACATTTAGGCAACGGCCCCTAGCTCCCGGTGGTCCCGCTGTTCCTGGCCAAGGCGGCAGTCATGGTAAGGGCGGGGTAGGGGGTGCTCAGAATCCCCGGGTTACGGTAAGCCGCCAACACCGACTGTAATATACGCAAAGTGGCTGGCGGGTGGATTTTGAGAGCTGAAGATCGAGCTCAGTGGCGTGCCATTGGAGAGGCCTATGTCCAACAGTGGACGAAGAAAGGCTGATGATGATGATGATGATGAATTTATTTATCTGCTGAGTGCTTTATTTTAGAAAAAATCCGTGTGGTGTTGTGGGTCAGCAGATAAGAACGAAGTTCCTTATTATAAAAATATTAATTTCAAGTTCTATTCGAGGTATAAAGTAATTATTCGGGTATACATTTTTTATTATGATTTTTTTATCGATAAAAATAAAAAACTACTTTACCAAATTATCTTATCACCTTTATTTTATTAACAATGATTTAAAAAAAATATATAATAATAATATACAAAGAAACAGCTATTTACATGAATAATAATAATTAAGACTCATGTTCTATCATACAAACTATAGCTTTATGTTAACTAAAATAAAAATTAAAAAATTGAATTTTGAATAAAAATTGAAAGTAAATCTTACGCTTTTTTTAACGTTACGGACGTTTTTTGCCGACTAGGGTACCCCCTCCGCAAAGCCCGATAAGGAACTTCGTTCCAAAAAAAATTAAGCAATAAACATTATGATTTATTCTTGATTGGGCTGTATTTACGTAATTGACGTCAACGTAATTGTCACGCTGATTCGGAGCACGCTCCAAGTTTGCTGACGCGACGTAACGCAAACAGTAACGCGTTACACATCACTGAATATCGATTGGTTTGCTTAATAAACGAGTTATTCAGGTACAGTTCAACAAAACAGTTTATTTTTTTAATCGATATATTGCATATATAATTCATTTCAATTGAAGTTTTGTTGTTGTTTAATAATTCTTAGAGTATTCATTTTTAATCAAATGTAATAATGAAAAAAAAACATGACGTCATCAATAAAAAATATGAATGAATAATTAATGTTTTTGAGATTTTTTATCTCTACTTTTGCTAGTTTTTTTTATTGTATAGGTAGGCAGACGTGCATATGGGCCACCTGATGGTAAGTGGTCCCCAACGCCCATAGACAATGGCATTGTATTTGTATGCGATGTTAACCATCGCTTACATCGCGAATGCGCCACCAACCATGCTAACTAAGATGTTATATCCATTGTGCCTGTAATTACACTGGCTCACTCACCCTTCAAAACGGAACACAGCAATGCAAAGTTCTGCTGTTTTGCGGTAGAATATCTGATGAGTGGGTGGTACCTACCCAGACGAGCTTGCACAAAGCTCTACCACCGAGTATATATTAGAATGTTTTTAAAAGGGTTTGAAGAGCATGTAAAATGTATCGAAAAAATCGAAATTCATTATAGGTGGATGCTTACTTATTCAATAAACCTATGTTCCTAATTTCTAGATAGTCAGTCAGGACATGCAATTTTTGAAGTATTGACGTAATCCATTATTAAATGAGACTTAAAAAAATAAAAAAATATAACGTATCATTTGATTGCTTTTAATACCTCACTCTTAAAATATACGCGAAAGGATTTTCAGTACTCAGTAGTAATTAAATACAGAGCTTAGCATAAAGTATGGCAATTGCTCAGTGTCGTTGGCGTAGGTTGACTAAAATAATTTCACCCTAACATTTAAAATATTTTCGCTCTAATTAAAAATTTAAAAAGTCTTTCCGCGTCCATTTTAAATAGACGAATCGTGTGTTTTTCTTTTAAGTTAAAACGATAATTAGGTTAAGAATTTAAGCCGAATATGTTGGTCCGGAAATGTAATGAACTTAACTAATATGTGAGATTTATTTTGAAATAAAAAATCCGAGATGGCCCATTGGTAAGAACGCGTGAATCTTAACCGATGATCGTGGGTTCAAATCCGGGCAAGCACCAATGAATTTCATGTGCTTAATTTGTGATTATAATTCATCTCGTGCTTGACGGTGAAGGAAAACATCGTGAGGAAACCTGCATGTGTCAAATTTCACTGAAATTCTGTCACATGTGAATTCCATCAATCCGCATTGGAGCAGCGTGGTAGAATAAGCTCCAAAACCTTCTTCTCAAAAGAGGAGAAGAGGCCTTCACCCAGCAGTGGGACATTCACAGGCTGTTACTTTTATTTTGAATTTCTAATGTAATTTTTCCAGCAAATCGTGTTAATTTACAAGTAAATCTTGTATTGAGATATGCAAATATTTTGTTAAATATGGCGTACCATGTTATGTAAACTTCACTTTTTATTATTATCTATTTATCAACGGTAGAGCCTGATTAGGTTGGCATCGCTGGTGTGGCTGTAGAATATGGTAAGTTTCTTAAACGTCAAACACGAGCATATAGGCCACTTGATGGTAAGTGGTCACCTATCCTCAGAAATTGCTATTGTAAGAATTGTTACCCATCGCTTACATCGCAAATCTTGGGAACTAAGATGTTATGTCCCTCGTGTCTGTAATTATACTGGCTCACTCAGCGTTCACACCGGAATGCAACAAGTACTGCTGTTTTGCGGTAGAATATCTGATGAGTGGGTGGTACCTACCCAGACGAGATTACACAAAACTTTACTACCAGTGATGTTATAATTTAGTCGTTTTTTCCCGTCTCGTCTTACAGTATTTGGTTAAGATTCACGTCTAACAAATTGGGCTATCTTAGCTCTCAACGGCGAATCAGTGAACAATATCATTATTAAGCAAAAACATTTTCGACTTTTCGCTTAACACCTTCAAGAGCAAAGCATCCATTTCCATTCTACATCCACTAAATAGATTTCATTCAAGCGAAACAAATGAGAAATGAGCCGTCTTGATAGTCGAGAGCAAGTTTTTCATTAACATTCTATTCATATTCAAATCGGCTTCGACAGGCTTTATCGCGAGTTCTCGGGATTCGAATCACGCTCCGTGCGCTCTTTGCAGGACCACAGTGAAGCGTGGAGACACTGAAATACCTGATTGCTTATATTATCAACATTAAATACAATGATATGCAAGTGAGACTTGAATAACAAATTGTTATGTTAAATTTATGCACATACATGTTGTGTTCGTGAAATGTTTACGTGGGGCAGTGTGGAATTTTATTATCTGCAGCTGCTCCACCAGCCAACGTACGGATAAAATAAGAATTTTAAACTGAGACATTTTTATAAAACAATCTTAGTATCTAAGTCTTAATAAAAAAAATATTAAGATCTATGAAAAGGCTAAAAATTAAAGATCAATTTTTTTTATGTAAGAATTCTAAAAAAAATTTAAATGTCAGCAACAACGCTACTTACGAAATCCATTTACAGTAAATAACCATTCAGGTGACATTAAAGTAAAATAAACATCAAAACCGGTCTAGCCTTTTAGGAGGAGAATAGTATACACATCGAATATATGTATTTATATGTAGATATGTATATGATATTAATATTGATAGATGTAAAATTATCTTCCGTATCTTATTATAGAATATCAGTAAGGATGTATTGACTTGACAAAGTCTCGGAACTTGTTACAAGTTTCTCTTTACTTCACGTGTTCATACAATGTTTGTTACTGTTTCTATCAAAATGATCTATTTTGTTGGGAATATAAATTATATAATAATTATATATGATAAAATTATCGTATACTTTTTCATAAAATTGTCGTAGTCTGCTATTATTATAGGATTTACTTATATTTATTACCAGCGTTTTGCCCGCGGTTTCACCAGCGTAGTTCCTCTTCCCGTGAGAATACGGGGACAAAATGTAGCCTATGTTACTCGCTGATAATGTAGCTTTCCATTGGTGAAAGAATTTTTTAAATCGGCTTAATGGTTTAGTCCTGAAAGCGCCACAAGCAAACGAAGAAACTCACTTTCGCATTTATAATATTAGTTAGGATTTCATTATTTTTACTGTTCTTTCATTTTAATTAATATTTTTATCTAAATCTTATAAAATATTACACGTGATTGTGTACTTGGTGGTAGAGCTTTGTGCAAGCTCGTCTGGGTAGGTACCACCCACTCATCAGATATTCTACCGCAAAATAGCAGTACTTTGTATTGTTGTGTTCCGGTTTGAAGGGTGAGTGAGCCAGTGTAATTACAGGCACAAGGGACATAACATCTTAGTTCCCAAGGTTGGTGGCGCATTGGCAATGTAAGTGATGGTTAACATTTCTTACAATGCCATTGTCTATGGGCGTTGGTGACCACTTACCATCAGGTGGCCCATATGCTCGTCCGCCAACCTATACAATAAAAAAAAAAAAAAAAGATAAAGTTTCTTATTTCTGATTTCGTTGCGTTATATTATGAAAATGAAGTCTATTGTTAATATTAGAAAATAGTTTTAGTTTAACTCATTGTGTAACGCTTTATAAATTGTTCGATTATGTTCTCTGTTTCTGTGCCTAATAAAATAAAATAAAGAGATATCTCAGGAGGACTAACTCGTTTTTAAAGAATAAATACAGTTCCTTATAACACGGTCAATATACCAATAATTAAGCTGTTAGACATAGCGGTAATCGTTGTAAGGTATAATGTTATCACTTTGAGTAAAGAAAAAATACATTTTCATGAAATTCTTACTAGTTTCATCTGAACAACTTCATCTCGACTCTGCAGTTGAACTTTAAAATTGAAAAAACAAAAATTGAGTTTCTCTTTCTTAGTCAACACACAGTGAATAAACATGACTTTACTTCAAATTGTTTCCGATTTCTTTCTGATCAATCTTAATATTTAATCATGTATATGTCGGAGCCAGCGATGGCTGAGCGATAGAGCTGTCTTCTTCTAAATTCGGTGGTACGGGGTCCATCACGATATTGTATCAATAATAACTTAATGTAGGTATAACAAGGATTTATTGTTACAGATCACAATACACAAGTATAAATAGGTAAACCGACAGTTTCGCCTCGGAGGTGTGGACTGGTCGGTTTCTCAAACGCAAAAACCCGTCCATTTCTCGAATGCAAGTGTTTTTATAAACAGTCACCCCACTCCCCAACACGACTCTGCCCACGTGACTTCAACAACGAAAGAAGTCACCGCGTTTACCCGTTACTACTATAGTCAATTCAGCTACTTTTAATTAAAAATATTGTTTTTCCACGACACGGCCAGCCTGACGAGTTACACGCCCTCGTGTTTATCTATAACAAGACAATCAAATTTGAAGCATTTTTAAAATCTCGGCCAACCTGACCGTAACGTGAAATTACATTATTTATTCACCACAAAAAAAACTACCAACGAAAGGTTCCTCTAACTGTCATTAAAAAAAATAAAGTTTTATTGATACAGTAAGATCACATACAACGCTCATGGCCCGGCTGACTCAGCAGCTAGTGGCAACTACTATTGCCCCCCATATCGTCATCACCTCATGTGATACGACCAACTCTTCATCTAGACTCTACGAGTCCCAGGTCAATACATGACCGACACAACAATAGTCTCCTACGAGACCCGGGTCCCCGCCACACCACTAGCTGCCCATCGCGCCCTGAACAACCCGAGCGAGTTGCAGTTACGACTACAGACTAGTGCGTGCAGTGCGACCAAATAGCCATGGTATGTGCTCTATTTACTGGTGGCGGTTCCCGCATCACCATCATCCACATTAAATAAATCTAACTCAGCCGGTATATCAGTATGAGGAATCTTTCGTAAAAGATCGTGAGCATATTTATAGGTTCTATTACCAGACAACTGTTTTAACAGATAGCGATCACCTTCAAGTAATTCTACAACCTTAAACGGTCCCTTGTATTTAGGATCTAGCTTAGTTTGATTTATCTCTTCGTTTTGAATTAAGACCAAGTACAATACAAATAAACAAACATATGTAATCGTAGCTTCCTACATGACAATACAACAGAATTGCTGCAGTCAATTCAGTTGGATCACCATGATCACATCCATCATCTCGTCAGTCGATACCCCTGAGGTACCAAGCCAGGAGTATATCACGTGTCACCTTCTCCTGCGTGCTCATCACACAGAGATACCATACCGACTTAAGCACCTGCGCGTTCATAACGCTCCACCACCAGCACAACGCGCCGTGCGCGCCATACGTAGGACTCGAACAGGTGAACACGTCTGCGCGCTCATGACTCTCCTCCACCAGCATCGCGCGCCACACGAGCCGCACGCACCGTACGCGCACTGAAGGTGAGCGCGCCTGCGCGCTCGTGACGTTCTCTAACCAGCACTACGTCCGGCAGGCTGGAGAAAGCTGACCGGCGATCGTTCAGCCAGCAGCACCAGTTATGCGCAGACTGATGTATCGCACCCGAAGCACTGAAGCACCAGGCTCGTGTTACTCTGAAACATTGTTTGTCACACAGTATCACTTAGCTCGGTCACTCCTGACCACACTACATTTTAGGGGAAAGTACAAAGACATCAAACTAGACAATAGGGGATATAATTTTTTTTTATTTTTTTTTTTATGCTAACAGCCAGAGCCACATATCACAGTCGTTCGTACTAAATTGCAAAATGACTCTGTACAACATTACGCAGCTTTCGTAAATCCAGACTCTAGAAACTCCCGAGTAAGACATCTGCCGCCCCGGCTGTCCAGCCGATCAGTAATCGCATTGCTCACATCCAACGCATGGGTCAGATCCCTTGGATCGCCGTGTGTCACCCCCATTGAACTTCAACGCGATGTACCTCCTCGCACCCAACACTCATGTCGTCGACGCAGTACCGCGGCTCATGGCATCACTCACGCCCCGGCGAAGACACGGCCGCAAAGTCAAGATGCTCCACCGTAGTCATGATCACTTACACGCGGTCGCGGCGGCGTCCCGCGTGGAGGTAATGCTTTATTCCTCCAAAGACGTTAATCGAACAGATCCTTTCCATCGTATAATACGTTACCACAGGTAGCAGAGCGGATCAGAACACATGAGGTTCCGATCCCACTTCTGATGTCGGAGCCAGCGATGGCTGAGCGATAGAGCTGTCTTCTTCTAAATTCGGTGGTACGGGGTCCATCACGATATTGTATCAATAATAACTTAATGTAGGTATAACAAGGATTTATTGTTACAGATCACAATACACAAGTATAAATAGGTAAACCGACAGTTTCGCCTCGGAGGTGTGGACTGGTCGGTTTCTCAAACGCAAAAACCCGTCCATTTCTCGAATGCATGTGTTTTTATAAACAGTAACTCCCCAACACGACTCTGCCCACGTGACTTCAACAACGAAAGAAGTCACCGCGTTTACCCGTTACTACTATAGTCAATTCAGCTACTTTTAATTAAAAATATTGTTTTTCCACGACATATATATTAAAAGTAATGTTGAATTATGTAGCATTTAAAACCAATATATACTGACATACTGCTATAGCATAAAAAATGTTTTAGTCAACCTAGCAACCATACCTACTGGTTTTACCCATTAATCAAATATACCTACTACGTCCAAAGACCGATATTTCGTAAGTAATTTGAGGTTAAGTAAGTAATGTGATTGGGTAACAGTGCAGAAAAATAATATCCAATTTTAAATATAGCAATAATAATAATAAGACGTGAAAATGTGGTGTAGTGGTGTAGGTTATATAAATATACTAGCTGTGCCCCGCGGCTTCACCCGCGTATAATTAATAAAAATACAATACATTATTTTATTACTATAACAACACTACTGGCTACTGGTAAAGAAATACGTAATCAACGATTTGAAATTAATTTTCATAAGATATACGGTATCTTATGAAAATGGGTTTACCGATCTTATATATGGCCTATCATTTGCACCATCACATGTTCTTTGTGTGTACCAATTTTCATCAAGATTGGTAGTTTTTTTTTATTTTTATCGATAAAAAATCATAATAAAACATGTATACCCGAATAATTACTTTCTTTATACCTCGAATAGAACTTGAAATTAATATTTTTATAATAAGGAACTTCTTTCCTATCTGGTGACACACGACACCACACGGATTTTTTCTAAAATAAAGCACTCAGCAGATAAATAAATTCATCATCATCATCATCATCAGCCTTTCGTCGTCCACTGTTGGACATAGGCCTCTCCAATGGCACGCCACTGAGCTCGATCTTCAGCTCTCAAAATCCATCCGCTGCCAGCCACTTTGCGTATATTACAGTCGGTGTTGGCGGCTTACCGTAACCCGGGGATTCTTAGCACCCCCTGCCCCGCCCTTACCATGCGGTCATGGCCAGGAACAGCGGGACCACCGGGAGCTAGGGGCCGTTGCCTAAATGTGTGTGCCATTGAGGTTTTTGCCCATAATCACCACGCTGGGCAGGCGGGTAGGTGATCGCAGAGCGTAGCTTTTGATACAGGTGACGCTGCTGCCCGTCACCAGTCTGCGGCATTTAGCTACGCCTTTATCGAATGGTTATACCGCCGTTAGTCGGTCGCCAGAGCCTCGTTTGTTGACCGGCAGGATGCACCACGTGCAGGTGAGGTTGGCTTGGAGCAGTTAGATGTAGATGTGCTCCCTTACGTCCCGTTACGTTTGTAAATAAATTAACAAATGCTTTTTATATTTATCGATACTTAAAATTACTTAATATAGAATAAAGGTTATTTTTAATCATCAATTTTTTTAACTTCATAGACCCGAGTCTAGTCTTCAGTAGTTTTTGATTTTATCCATTACAAACGAGATACACAATTAAATTAAATTAAATATTAGTATAAATATATCTCGGATAAAAAGCCGAGATGGCCCAGTGGAAAAAGCCGAGATAGCCCAGTGGAAAAAGCCGAGATGGCCCAGTGGTAAGAACGCGTGAATCTTAACCGATGATCGTGGGTTCAAATCCGGGCAAGCACCAATGAATTTCATGTGCTTAATTTGTGATTATAATTCATCTCGTGCTTGACGGTGAAGGAAAACATCGTGAGGAAACCTGCATGTGTCAAATTTCACTGAAATTCTGTCACATGTGAATTCCACCAATCCGCATTGGAACAGCGTGGTGGAATAAGCTCCAAAACCTTCTTCTCAAAAGAGGAGAAGAGGCCTTCACCCAGCAGTGGGACATTCACAGGCTGTTACTTTTATTTTGAATTTATAATGTAATTTTTCCAGCAAATCGTGTTAATTTACAAGTAAATCTTGTATTGAGATATGCAAGTATTTTGTTAAATATGGCGTACCATGTTATGTAAACTTCACTTCTTATTATTATCTATTTATCAATGGTAGAGCCTGATTAGGTTGGCATCATTAGTGTGGCTGTAGAATATGGTAAGTTTCTTAAACGTCAACCACGAGCATATAGGCCACTTGATGGTAAGTGGTCACCTATCCTCAGAAATTGCTATTGTAAGAATTGTTACCCATCGCTTACATCGCAAATCTTGGGAACTAAGATGTTATGTCCCTCGTGTCTGTAATTATACTGGCTCACTCAGCGTTCACACCGGAATGCAACAAGTACTGCTGTTTTGCGGTAGAATATCTGATGAGTGGGTGGTACCTACCCAGACGAGATTACAGAAAGCTTTACTACCAGTGATATTATAATTTAGTCGTTTTTTCCCGTCTCGTCTTACAGTATTTGGTTAAGATTCACGTCTAACAAATTGGGCTATCTTAGCTCTCAACGGCGAATCAGTGAACAATATCATTATTAAGCAAAAACATTTTTGACTTTTCGCTTAACACCTTCAAGAGCAAAGCATCCATTTCCATTCTACATCCACTAAATAGATTTCATTCAAGCGAAACAAATGAGAAATGAGCCGTCTTGATAGTCGAGAGCAAGTTTTTCATTAACATTCTATTCATATTCAAATCGGCTTCGACAGGCTTTATCGCGAGTTCTCGGGATTCGAATCACGCTCCGTGCGCTCTTTGCAGGACCACAGTGAAGCGTGGAGACACTGAAATACCTGATTGCTTATATTATCAACATTAAATACAATGATATGCAAGTGAGACTTGAATAACAAATTGTTATGTTAAATTTATGCACATACATGTTGTGTTCGTGAAATGTTTACGTGGGGCAGTGTGGAATTTTATTATCTGCAGCTGCTCCACCAGCCAACGTACGGATAAAATAAGAATTTTAAACTGAGATATTTTTATAAAACAATCTTAGTATCTAAGTCTTAATAAAAAAAATATTAAGATCTATAAAAAGGCTAAAAATTAAAGATCAATTTTTTTTATGTAAGAATTCTAAAAAAAATTTAAATGTCAGCAACAACGCTACTTACGAAATCCATTTACAGTAAATAACCATCCAGGTGACATTAAAATAAAATAAACATCAAAACCGGTCTAGCCTTTTAGGAGGAGAATAGTATACACATCGAATATATGTATTTATATGTAGATATGTATATGATATTAATATTGATAGATGTAAAATTATCTTCCGTATCTTATTATAGAATATCAGTAAGGATGTATTGACTTGACAAAGTTGTTACAAGTTTCTCTTTACTTCACGTGTTCATACAATGTTTGTTACTGTTTCTATCAAAATGATCTATTTTGTTGGGAATATAAATTATATAATAATTATATAATTATATATGATAAAATGATCTTATACTTTTTCATAAAATTGTCGTAGTCTGCTATTATTATAGGATTTACTTATATTTATTACCAGCGTTTTGCCCGCGGTTTCACCAGCGTAGTTCCTCTTCCCGTGAGAATACGGGGACAAAATGTAGCCTATGTTACTCGCTGATAATGTAGCTTTCCATTGGTGAAAGAATTTTTTAAATCGGCTTAATGGTTTAGTCCTGAAAGCGCCACAAGCAAACGAAGAAACTCACTTTCGCATTTATAATATTAGTTAGGATTTCATTATTTTTACTGTTCTTTCATTTTAATTAATATTTTTATCTAAATCTTATAAAATATTACACGTGATTGTGTACTTGGTGGTAGAGCTTTGTGCAAGCTCGTCTGGGTAGGTACCACCCACTCATCAGATATTCTACCGCAAAATAGCAGTACTTTGTATTGTTGTGTTCCGGTTTGAAGGGTGAGTGAGCCAGTGTAATTACAGGCACAAGGGACATAACATCTTAGTTCCCAAGGTTGGTGGCGCATTGGCAATGTAAGTGATGGTTAACATTTCTTACAATGCCATTGTCTATGGGCGTTGGTGACCACTTACCATCAGGTGGCCCATATGCTCGTCCGCCAACCTATACAATAAAAAAAAAAAAAAAAGATAAAGTTTCTTATTTCTGATTTCGTTGCGTTATATTATGAAAATGAAGTCTATTGTTAATATTAGAAAATAGTTTTAGTTTAACTCATTGTGTAACGCTTTATAAATTGTTCGATTATGTTCTCTGTTTCTGTGCCTAATAAAATAAAATAAAGAGATATCTCAGGAGGACTAACTCGTTTTTAAAGAATAAATACAGTTCCTTATAACACGGTCAATATACCAATAATTAAGCTGTTAGACATAGCGGTAATCGTTGTAAGGCATAATGTTATCACTTTGAGTAAAGAAAAAATACATTTTCATGAAATTCTTAGTAGTTTCATCTGAACAACTTCATCTCGACTCTGCAGTTGAACTTTAAAATTGAAAAAACAAAAATTGAGTTTCTCTTTCTTAGTCAACACACAGTGAAGAAACATGACTTTACTTCAAATTGTTTCCGATTTCTTTCTGATCAATCTTAATATTTAATCATGTATATATTAAAAGTAATGTTGAATTATGTAGCATTTAAAACCAATATATACTGACATACTGCTATAGCATAAAAAATGTTTTAGTCAACCTAGCAACCATATCTACTGGTTTTACCCATTAATCAAATATACCTACTACGTCCAAAGAGCGATATTTTGTGGTAATTTGAGGTTAAGTAAGTAATGTGATTGGGTAACAGTGCAGAAAAATAATATCCAAATTTAAATATAGAAAGAAAAAGTAACAGCCTGTGAATGTCCCACTGCTGGGCTAAGGCCTCTTCTCCTCTTTTGAGAAGAAGGTTTTGGAGCTTATTCCACCACGCTGCTCCAATGCGGATTGGTGGAATTCACATGTGACAGAATTTCAGTGAAATTTGACACATGCAGGTTTCCTCACGATGTTTTCCTTCACCGTCAAGCACGAGATGAATTATAATCACAAATTAAGCACATGAAATTCAGTGGTGCTTGCCCGGGTTTGAACCCACGATCATCGGTTAAGATTCACGCGTTCTTACCACTGGGCCATCTCGGCTTTTTTTTTAAATATAACAATAATAATAATAAGACGTGAAAATGTGGTGTAGTGGTGCAGGTTATATAAATATACTAGCTGTGCGCCGCGGCTTCACCCGCGTATAATTAATAAAAATACAATAAATTATTTTATTACTATAATAACACTACTGGCTACTGGTAAAGAAATACGCAATCAACGATTTGAAATTAATTTTCATAAGATATACGGTATCTTATGAAAATGGGTTTACCGATCTTATATATGGCCTATCATTTGCACCATCACATGTTCTTTGTGTGTATCAATTTTCATCAAGATTGGTCAAGTCGTTCTTGAGTTATAAAAAGACATACAGACAGACAGACAAAAATGAAAAAATAGTATAATGTGAATCAATGCATCATAAAACGATTATGTATCACAAAATTAGGTGAAAAGGCCAATAGATTTATATAATAGTATAGATTTGTTGAGACCAATCCCATAAGAATATAGAAGTTTGGTAAACTTTTAAAACTTCAGTTGAAACTTTTGATCTTGCTTTTCAACCGGTTGAAACTGGTTCAGTTCGGTGAGCTTCATAATAAAAAGATCTGAGACGAATCCAATCAAGTTCAAATTTCTGATTTAGGTGAAAATTTTATAAGAATTTTTGTAAATCGTTATTCGATCGTTTCGATATCGTATTGTCAGCAGATCAAATCCGTGACTCAACCGTATTATCTTCAATTATCTACTTACAGTCAATAGTTAAATATAATTGTAATCCAGTGTTTTAATAATAATCAAATGTAAAGGCGCTTTTATTATCATCATCAGCTCGTATTCATCCACTGTTGGAAATAGGCATACGGCTTTTATTATTCAGAAACAAAAAAGGCATTTAATAGACGGAGAATATATTGCTCTAACAAAAAATTGAAAAAAGAAACACATATTTTTTTTTAAGAAATCTGATTCTAATTGCTTAGATGTTTGATGCTTTTTTTCTAGTTATTTTTTTGTTAATTAATTCTTTTTAAAACCTGTATTGGTCAGCTGTATTTCAATAACATAGGTGTTGTATTTATCGTTTTCTTTTATATAATTATTAATAAGATTCCTTCAAGCCATATTTCATTTTTTGTACTTTCAGGTAATATAATTAAATTTATAAAATTTAGATGTTTACATCAATATTTTAGACAAATGAAATGGTTGTCTGTAAAGTGATAACGTCATAAGAAAACTATGATGAATACTCGGACGAATCGGCCGATGGAGTGGAAGAGAGATAGATGCATCTTGCATGCTTTTTCGTGAGTGCAGCCGGCGTTCATCGATTTATAAGACGTTATCACGTCAAAAATGTATGACGTTTAATTACAATATGATAGGGCTTTGTGCAAACCCGTCTGGTTAGGTACCACCCAAGCTTGTGAAAAGGGTACTTTAAAGGGTGAGTGAGCCAATGTAACTACAGGCACAAAGGGCATAACAACTAAGTTACTAAGGTTGGTAGCTCGTGTTAATGCCCACTCAGTATCTGGTAGCTCAGCTGCCCTTCCGCCAACCTATATAATAAAAAGACAGGTGTAGATATCGATGAAATCAGTGGTAATAAACTATTTATGATCCATATTTATAGAGTGCATTTATTGTTTAAAACCAATAAACTGTTTATTAGCCAGTCCATTTTATGTGTTATTTTAATTGCTTTTATGTTCTTTTTAGGATCGATTGAAATGAACTTGCGATGGTCAACATCACCATGTATCTTGCCGCTGTAATAATTGTTAACTATTCCTCACATCACCAATACGTCACCAACCTTAGTAACTAAGATGTTATATAATAATAATAAAAATAATAATCCTGGGACAATATTTACCGTACCTTAACCGTATCCTTTTTTCCTTTAGTTACACTAGCTAATACAACACAAATCGAAGCACTTCAATACTAAGGTTTGCTGTTTGACGGTGAGATATCTGATGAGTAATAGCTTACCCAATATCTGGAGTGTCAATTTGTAAAACCATTGTCTCATAAAGCTTAAGAAATATACATATTTTGTTACTTTGGGTGCAAGTTCAAAGCTGAATTGGAACTTAATTTTTATTAACCCGCCGTTAAGGATTAAATACGTATCTACAACTACCTATGATTTACTATGTTTTAATGGCAATTGAGAATAGTCCATCATATTAAATTTCTTATAACATTTTTATAGCAGACTTTTTCAAGAATTTACGAAACCTTATAATTGGATAGATTGCGAAAGGAAATAATAATCTATTTAATTCTATTTTGACAACCGATACTAAGATATTGCTTATATACTGTTGAGTCATGTTTCTTTCAAAGAATATCTAGTACAATTTATTAGTTCAATGAGCCGTTAATCTTGCTCACATTTGCACTCATCGCATTTATATTTATATAAGGATGACGTCACTAGTTGAAATTGAATTAAGCACATGCAAATTCAATATAGCTTGCTTGGGTTTGAACCGGTTTTCTTCTTCTTCTTAAAGTGCCATCTTCTTTCGAAGGTCGGCGATCATTAAGGCAACTTGTATCTTTGATGCCGCGACTCCAAAAAAGGAACGAGTGCTTTTTCCAAACCAATTTCCTTGGATCTTGCCCTGTATGACGAGTGATGATGAACCGGTTTTAATCAGTTATAATTCTGACTCTGACATTTTCATATCGGCTTAAATATGAGTGAAATCCAAAATGAAAAATTGTTTTGATATGTAATAATGGTACTTAATATTATTAGGCTCAATACGAGCGTTTCTATATGGAATTGTACTTGTTCTAGTACATAGTAATACTGCAAAGTGTTTTTATTTCAATATAGCTTCGTAGTGCACCTTTGCAGTGCACAGTAGAAAATTTAATACAAACGTGTTTTCATTGCAATCGCTTACCAAACGCTGACTCGGTTCTCTAGTTCCAATTATATTGTTCTCGCTTTTGGCTAACTCACTTATTTTGAACTGTTATATTATTTATAATATATTTATATATAGAGGTATGTTTAATGCAAGGTCGGTTTAGTTTTGCCAAATACTTTTTACTGTATATAAAAGATAGTGTTTGTGAAAGATATTTCAATTGGATCTTTTTTCGAGCAAATGGTAAGGTCGGCAAAAAACGCTAAATTTTACAAAACCGTATTTAATACAATTGCAAAAAATCTCGTTTCTAATAATTGGGCACTAGAACTGCCAGGAAACGCAGTTTTTACCATAAATATGAACATTAAATAAACAAACAATAGCTACACCAGTGGGAAATTAAATAAAAATCACGAAGTATTCGTTATTTACAAAATAAAATATTTTCATATTAACACAAAAAATATGAGAGTAATACTCGAAATTAGTTATTGACGAAAACCATTTTGTGTAAAACTATTCTGGAAAAAAACACAGTCACAAAAATCGCAAGTAGATTATTTGTATCAAATAACAGCAATTTTATTCTTCATGTCAAAAAATAAATTCGAACAATTTTTGTAAAAGGTTGTCTTACAAATATATTACTGTTACTGTATGGGGCACGGGTGTCGACGTAAACACGCCCAGTGAAATGTTTTCTAACAAAAGAATTCACTGAGTGAAGCAATCCGTTGGATGCGAGACACAACGTGATTGATGAAATACTGAGATCTTGCACTGGGGGAAAACAACGTGTTCCTTCGACGTGACATGTCCAAGAGCAACATTGGCTTATATCTGCAATTGCTGACGGAAAAGATTTTTCATTTAAAAAACCAAGCGTATCATTGCCATTCATTAGTCGGCGTCTTACTTTTAAGACTGTTTGGTAAAATGAGCATTGAGATTGTCTGTAAACGCGCATTACAATATCCTATACAATCGCGTTGTGCAAATTCTTCGATGTTCTCATGATTTCTTAATTGCGCGAAATAAATTAATATTAAAATTTTTAAGAATTTGAATTCGATCCAATGGACGTTCTTAAAAAAATAACTTTGATAGTTACATAGAAATTACGTCTTTTCTCTGAACAAAACAATACAGTAAATTTAAAAATGTATTCATATTTTTTAATATTACAATTCAATAGAATATTTAAAAAAAAAAATAGACATATCATTAAAGTTGGTAGCTGATATACGAGTAAGCTAGTATACGATAAATACATGAAGTAACGGTGGTAGATTTATAACAAACAATAAGTAAAGCTTCTATATTGAATAAAGATTTTAGACTTGACTTTGACATTTTTATAATATTTGCACACATAATATATATACATGTTCATTTATTTATTACAATAATTGTTTGTTAAAAAGTGCCATCTGTGCATTCTCTGCTTAACAGTCCCTTTGCTAAGCAGACTTACACGATGACAAATGCTTGTAATACAAATACAAAAAAAAAAAACATATATACATAGAAATCCGTTTGATGACTTTATTAGCTTAAGACATGAAACAATGCTCTAGTTTATATATAATAAAGTTACAACAGTCGCAGGTTAGTTAAAATAGAGTTAAACGCAATTGGTATCGCAGAACTAAGTCAGCATTCGCAAAACATTTTCCGTTAAACAAGTTGGCAAAGCGCTCTCTAAATTTTAGATTCAATTCTCTCCGTGCCAAGGTACTGTAATACCCACGTCTATCATATTATATTAAATTACACTAGCTACTAGTACTGACTTTGCACGGATGTAATGAAGGTTTTTATCAATATTTATATTTCAGGTATTTGTTCTTGCTGAATTTCTCTCAGGTTCTTCTCAGGGGTGGGTGTTTCTTTTCCAAACCTGTGGTAGTTCATAGTTTGATTTTTAATAAGTATATTTTTGTAATAGAATAGGTAGGCGAACGAGCATATGTGCCATCTGATGGTAAGTGGTCACCAACGCTCATATATATTGGCGTTGTAAGATATGTTAACCGTCGCTTACATCGCTAATACGCCACCGATCTTGGGAACTAAGATGTTATGTCCCTTGTGTCTGTTATTACACTGGCTCACTCATCCGTCAAACCGGAACACAACAATACCAAGAAGTGCTGTTTAGCGTTAGGATATCTGATGAGTGGGTGGTACCTACCCAGACGAGCTTGCACCACTACCAGTAAAGTGCTACGCTTCCATGTTGAATAAAATATTGTGATTTTGTATCTCCACGTACGTGATGTCAGTGCCTTTAGTGTCTATCTATAATGTTATTTTAATGTGCCTCCATGTTTATTACCAGGGAGCATCACATTCTAAGTTTCAGTAATAATAAAATATACATATATCTCAAATTGAGTCTAGGTCGAATAGAATTTGCCCCATCCATAATCCATAGATTCCAAACGACGAACTTTATAGAATATTATTTTTATATTACTTTGATTAAAACAAAAACATTTATTTATATTTATAAATATAGCAGTCAAGATACAAGATAATTGGATGAAGATAGCGTCTCGTTTTATTAGAGTCGTTCGTTTTCTAGGTATTTGTTGGTATGAGCCGCCGGGCGTATTGATAAATGAGTGCTCAGATTGTGATGTTTGACGAATGTGATATGAACTATATTCGCTTAACATTTTGCAATATCATAGTATATAAAGTACATAAAGAGGCTTTGTTACTTTTCATGCAAAAACTACAAATGTGATTGGTATGCAATTTTAATTTTAAAATAAAATCGATATATTTTTACCAATAAGCCAGTCGTTCTAGTAATCAGCTCAACTACGAGCCTGGTTTCTGCCCGCCGGTCCGAACTAGCTAAATGTTAATTGAATTTAAAAATTTAAATCGTTTCTTAATATTTGTTTAGAGAGAGTTGCCTACAGGAGGTTAAGGCGCTTTTTGGTGTGACAAAAATAGAGTACACACGTTTTGAGTCAAATAAAATATCGCAAAGAACTTCGTTCCAGACGGGAGTCCCCGACCTCACTTTTATTTTAATAACTTATTTACACCAGACTAACACAGTACGTGAATGAAGTTTATTTTCATTTCGAAAATTAAATTATAATTTATATATCGATGAAGTTATTTATTCTATATTCAAATTAATTGGACACTAAGTTTTATTTCGTATTGCTATGGTTTCATTATTTTTATCATATCTCTATTATACTTATTTATTAGAAAAGTTTAATTTTTCTTCGATGTAGTGGAAATATTACACTACAGTGCCTCGGATGCTTACCTGTGTTTGAGCACTGACTGTTCTTTTTTTTTTTTTATTGTATAGGTTGGCGGACGAGCATATGGGCCACCTGATGGTAAGTGGTCACCAACGCCCATAGACAATGGCATTGTAAGAAATGTTAACCATCACTTACATTGCCATTGCGCCACCAACCTTGGGAACTAAGATGTTATGTCCCTTGTGGCTGTAATTACACTGGCTCACTCACCCTTCAAACCGGAACACAACAATACAAAGTACTGCTGTTTTGCGGTAGAATATCTGATGAGTGGGTGGTACCTACCCAGACGAGCTTGCACAAAGCTCTACCACCGAGTAAAATCTCTATACCATTTATACTATTGGCTGGTATTTGAGAATACATACGTGGTTGATATTTAGAAAAAATACTTCATTCAATGCCATAGCCACAACTGCTTACATCGTTATTATTGATACAATTATAGTATTTTAAGATAATTAGCGTTTTAATTTAAAAATTGCTACCGTAGCTAACTTTATTACATAAATAATATTCGGCCCATACACATAATAATAGATTTAATCAATTTTAACCAACTATATTAAGCCTAAGCGTTATTTATGTTAATTATGTTTAATTTGAATTTCATTACTGTTATTATTGTGGACATTCATTTTAACTTTATAGGCTATTGTTAAACATATAATGTAGGTATACCAAAGGCAATATTTTGAGATTTTTTTTTTACTTTAAATCATGCAGGAAGGCTGGCATCTGGGCAAGTGATAGATAGTAAGTAAGCCCTACCTTCTCTTCCCTTACACCATAAATGTGCCACCAACTATGGGAACTACAATGTTATGTCCCTTACTGTATGTAACAACACTGACTCACTCATCATTTAAACAACAATATATGAAGATAAATACTTGAAATGTAGATTTTGTGAAGTAGCTATGAACCGCACTGACACAGCACCAAATCTCCAATTTTGTATAATCGATCTGCTCAATGTATTATTATTATTTTCAGTTCACAGAGACAAATAAATATTGAAGGTATACTTTTAGGATTAGACAAACGCGTGAAACATTACATTTTGAAACTAAAATAAATTTTAAAATAATATTTTTACGTTTTCGCGGACGAAACCGCTTTACGTAGGTTTTTACTAATTGTGACATTTAGCTTACACACAGTTAGTTTGTAGTTTGAAACGAGACAAATGACTTTTTACAAAGAATTTACTTATTAGCGAGCATATAATAAAAACTTTTATGCACTTACAAATTTAAAATAAAAGGCTTGTCTTAGTACTAAAGCTATTTACTAATGTTATTTGAATTAAACAAAGAATACTCAGAATTCTTAGATGTAAGTAAAACCAATTGTTTGAAAAATATATTAAATAAAACATGAATGCTGCGTTTGTTGATTAAACATAAAATAGCTACTAAAAAATTTATCGCCGTCTTTTTTTATTTTGCTTTCGCGCCAATGTCTTCATTTAAATATTGTGTCTAAAGCTTGGTTCACACCAGTTGATTTTAATCGATCAAATTTTGAATTATACCTTAACACTCATCAAAAATATTACTTTCAAATTTAATTCTTTCTATTTCTTTTTTAGAAAAAAAAATAATGCTGTCTAGTCAATTAAAACCAAACCGTCAAATCACTAGGCGGAATCCCTCTCGATTCTTGGTGTTGAACAAATTATATTGATAAAAAATAAATAATAAATTATAGAGATGATCAATAAATTGCGTATTCGAATCGCTTTGCTTTTATGAATAAAAACATGAAACATATTCGTTAACTGTTGAACTTAAAAATTAAATACAAAGTTATAACAATTTGATTTTATTAATGAATTCAGAATTTGAATATGTTTTCGTAAAGCTCACCTACATTACCGGATTAACCGATACCTTTTAGCCACAGCTGGCGAAGCTTATATTTTGAAAGCTCTTTGCCTAGAAGCTTCTAAACTAATATATTTAATACTTGTTACTCATTATTCGATATCAACACATTATCAGGTTTTTGAAATAATGTTCTAAAGGACATGGCTAATTTCTGTATGGCGGTTTGCATAGATAATTTAATTCACACCAATGAGTGGTGGTCATTTATATTCGTAAATGTTGGGAAATTAAATTGCTATAAATAATAAACTCAAAAAACTCGGCATTACAACAGAATAGACGTAAACATTTCCATAAAATCCTTTAATTAGATTTCTGTCAATAAGTTTACATTATGATTTTGCTATAAAAATGTCAAATGTGTTGATGAGTATTTATCTTATCTGTGGTCTATTATGGTGGTAGTTGACAAAGGGTACTTAAAATTCATTTTGCATTAAATAATATTTTGGAAACCCCCAAATTCAGAGAGGTTAAAACTACGTAGTAATTCATTTTTGCAATTTTTATTGTACAATATATTTATTACTTATGTGTGGATTGTACTTTTTTGGTCACCTCATTTAACCCTAATAAGCAATATTTATTTTTTATAATACGGGTAGGTGGACGGGCAGATCGGCCACCTGATGGTGACTAATAACCACCATCCATATGTGCCACCAACCTTCGGAACTGAAATGTCATGTGTTCACTTACCCTTCCAATTGGAATACAAAGATGCTAAGTATTGGTGTTTGACGCTACAATATGCGGTGTCGGGGTACTAAGTACCCTGACGAGCTTGCACAAAGCCCTACGGCCCTACGGCTTTGCACCAAGTCTATATTTAACTTTCGTGGTAGTAAAAGTTAAATATAGACTTCCACGTTAATTTGTTGTCGTTTTATAATTATATTATAAAGTGGTCGAAAACAAAGTGACATCCTTTATTATATTTATTTATTACACTCGCGCCTCAGAAAACACTTAACGTTGGTCCTGCGTCTGAAATGAGAAATCTCTTTCGGTCGTGTCAGTTTGCCGTCAGCAGCGGCAGCGCTGGGAGCATTAAAACTCGTGTTTAAGCGCTGCCAACCTCTAAACTCTGGGCTCTAGTGACAGAGAATTTCTTGTGTGAAAAACGCAAAATTTTAACTGAATAACCGTGAGATTGGAACTCAGGACTTCGGGGCTTGCAGCGCTTTTATTAGTCACAAGAACTCCGTTCCATATACACACATACACGGTATATGTGAAAAAAGGAAGAGAAATGTCTTTAGGTACCTTAAAATGAATTTATGACATTTTAGACTTTTTTGTCTGTCAATAATTTTGCCAAGGAAGTGACGACTGGACTTGATTGTGTCAATAATTTAGCAATACGATAATAAATCAATGATTCTTTGAGATCTTTTACATCATTGACTTTAATATGCTCGTGCAAAGAAAACGTTATTGATCAAATGCGTACGCTTCTTCATTTAGCTAATTAGTTTTATCTTCATCTTTACTTTAGTCGTAGATGTTATCGTTCAGCGTCGTCCCTTCTCAGTCCAATTCCATTACGCTAACACTTTTTCCCGAGGAACAATGGTGAATGTCACGGAAAAGGAACACTCTGGTTTTTTCTGGATCACGTGACGTAATTGTTTCTGTAACATTTTGGAGATTCAGGGAATACTAAGGAATTTCGATGAATGTATGTCACAATAGTTCGTTTGTTTGCTTATATCTTGTATTAAGTCAATGTATTTTCTGTGAGAATTTGATATGTTTTTTCAAGAAGGTAGAAATAATGTTTATGAAATATATAGATGTAACAGAGATACCGAAACAGTGAAATATTAATGGGCGAATTTGTTCATGTGTACTAACTAAATAATTTCTAGGGCCTTAAAATTATGATAAGTTGTGTTATACACAAAATAGCATATGTGTAAGCTTGTACATAAATAATTATCAAAACTGATAGACTACACCACGCGTTACATTAAGCGGTAAGTTTAACTTATTTTTCTTTATAATAATATTATTATAAACTATTATTATATTAACTTAGTAACAGTTTAATTCGATATATCAGTTGCCAATAATGTTCGTAAATTAAATGTTATTTTATGCTAAGGTTTAAATATGTGAAATGTATTCGTAATTAACGGAGGAAATGACTACGATAAAAAATGTTCAATAAATACAAGTACGGTAAAAACGCTCGGCTTCACAGAGAAGATAATTAGAGAAGAAAAAATTATAAGTTTATTAAAAGACGTGCAATAATGTATTTTATGATGTAAAGTTATTATAGTACAGAATTATATCAACTATGTAGGATATTAATATACATTTAAATATGGTCATCATATATACCTATATAAAATGTACTTTTTTTTTTAGTAACAGCCTATGAATGTTCCACTGCTGGGCTAAGGCCTCTTCTCCTCTTTTGAGGAGAATGTTTGGAGCTTATTCCACCACGCTGCTCCAATGCGGATTGGTGGAATACACATATTATGACAGAATTTCAGTGATATTTGACACATGCAGGTTTCCTCACGATGTTTTCCTTCACCGTCAAGCACGAGATGAATTATAATCACAAATTAAGCAAATTAAATTCAGTGGTGCTTCCTCGGGTTTGAACCCACGATCATCGGTTAAGATTCACGTGTTCTTACCACTGGGCCATCTCGGCTCAATGTACGTAATACATTTCAATTAAATCAAGTGAAACCCAGCACAATTCAATCAGTTGAGTCTATTTATATAGAAGTATTTTTTGCGTCAGAAACATTATATATGTAATCGTTACTCTCAAAATAAAGCTCTATTGAGTGATATATAATTTAGTGTGTAATATTAAATGGTATATAATTTATAAATTCAAAACAATACCGCTTATATTATTAAACTTACCTTACTAATCAGCTTAAAACATTGTAGCAATTGGAATAAAAAATCTAGCTTTGAACAAATCAATACCGCTGTTCGTCGAATCTATACTTTTGTAAAACGTACGCTGTAACAACAACGAACGAATTTTCTGTGGTAAGGTTAGGTAATGCATCCGAGAGAATAATCCCGAAAACACGATGCGGAGATTTTGTTCTGAAATTCGACTAAGGGGAACTTTGTCGATGAGATTTGTGTTCAGGAATGGATTGAAGGCTATTGTTGCGCGCTGACTGCAGTCGGATCTCATCGCTACGTGATGGTGTTTGTGGCTTCCTCGGTATTTGCTGTAAATGCTTAAAGCGGCTTAGCCTTTCGAAGCGACCACTCTATTTTGAACTTTTGATTTTGTTATTGATTAAGTAAGGATATTTTGTATTTCAGAATTTGATATTAATGAGCTTAAAATTTTTAATATGACAATCATCTATACTTTGAACTTTGACAATATATTTCAATCATTTAATATATTATATTCGGTACATAGACAAGCTTATAAAAACATGCATGTCCTTCGTGTGTTAAAACATTGCTGGAATATTTTACGCTAGAAAAAAGCATTACGCGTTTTCCCCACGGAAACAGAGGGAGGGGGGGGGGTGTGGTATGTGGAGCTCATCGGTGTCCCAGGCGCCGAGTGCACACCGAACATCGGGATACCCACTAAAAAAACAGCGATACCCTTTCGGTCTGCGAGGAGCGCCACGGGATCGCTTGCACATGCTACCGCGACGCTCTGACGGTCCTCTAAAACTCTACCGTTATATTATGTGCAAATATTTGACGACAGTCAGCCTCGTCCCATTCAGCATCTGAGACGGCTTGGGTTTTGTGGCAGTCCCAGCCATATAGCAATTCGGCGAGCATAGTTCACTGGTTTCCCAAACTGTCGCCATGCTCCCCGGCAGTCTGATCTCCCCTGCCCTTTCACCCGCGGAAAAAAGGCTCTGTGTCAGTTTATATATCTTTATGTATTAATATAGTTGTTTATTGTTTTAACTTTTTATATTTTTATGTATTTATTATTGTAATAACAATACTCTTTATTATATACCTAGACAAAACAGTAAGATTAAAGACAAATAAAACAAAATAACAGATATTATTACGATAATTATAAACATCATTAAAAATAATTAAAGCTTAACTAGCAACGACGTATCATTGGTACTATGTTTATGTTATTTGGTATATATAGGAATTCAATCATAGATAAAGCGCACCGACGATGCATATTTTAAAATTGGCATCGCTGAAGTATTACGACATAAATCTCAACGGAGAGATTGGAGAGGTAATTCTGTAATGGGATTGGTTACCTCCGCCGGCCGTAGATAGTAATCTACTGACTCAACAACACAACTATGACTGTACAAATTGCTATTGCAGAATACAGTCAGAATCTAACGTGTAAATTCGTATCGGACGAAATCGAAAGAGTTCTCTCCTTGTTGCTCGTTATGTTTGTTACATTGAGAGTAAATTCTATGTTTTATGTGAGGGCGTGTATGTCAAGTATCCTTTTTATGACTATTGCCAAGTGATGTTATCTATTTGTTTATTGCGAAAGCGTCTACGGCAGACATTTTTTAAATTAGTACCGTTGTTTATGACCAGTGGTAATGCTGCGTCGAACAGAAAAAATATGTCTTTTTATGAAGATTTTTATACGCAATTAATTGCTAAGCATTCCGTGTGATATAATATAAATATTTTATCATTATAATAACTTAAAATAACCCATAATTTTTCTATATTAAAGTTTTAAAAAAATAACAAATATTTTGTTTGATATTGTTTCACAACTTATTCAACATTCAAATTAAATCAAAGCTTTGAAATTCAAAACACGAATTAAACTAATGATTTTTTTATATTTACTAACATCAGGATAAGTCGATATTTTATAATATTATTTTAATAAAAAACATGATAGATGATTCAATACATACGTACAGCCGAAACGACTATAAACTTAAAAATATTCACGTTCTTTTTTTAAAACTATTTTATATAATATTTTTTATTGTGAATCGGAGGTTAAAAATTAATTTATAGAAGTGTAGTGTTTATGTCTCATTGTAAATGAAATCCTTTTTTATGAGAAATAAATTCTTTAAACCTTAAAAGTGACTGAAAAAATTAATAGCTTTGTGACTTAATCCCGAAGACTGCAATTTAGGATTACTCGAATATCCCGTGAAAAGTATTAAGTGCAGTATAGCCATCGATATAATAGAATTTTAATGATTTCCAATTCAAATGGAAACGTTTTAAATTCTCAATCTTGGCTTTCGATGTAATGGAAGGCAACCTCATCAATTCTCAGGTGATTTCAATGAAGCGGATTCTTATTCAGTGATTTTCGTTAAATAACAACCTTTATTAATTATCGTCGTTTGTTAAATTGAAAATGATTTGTTGAAATTGATTCATTATTACTTATTCTGGCTTTATACGGGTGTGTGTACATTACCTTATTTTATATAGAGATATAGAGTATGGAATAAATAGCTTAATTTTAAATATAAAAGTTCATTAAAAAAAATTGAATGAATTAGTTGTCGTGATTAAAAGCTATCTCTAATATATGTATATATTATTTGTTTCTTTTCATAAATTAAATATTTTGAATTTTTAAGCACAGCTGGTTTTTTATGTGGTAAATTTAACTAATGACCTGAAAAAGGGTGCCGACTGTATGCTGGCGGAGAATGGAGAGCTTTGCACGTTGAAAGATGCCTTTGCCTAACATTCAACCTTGGACACATGTTATAATATGTCTTTGTTCAACAGCAGTCTCTGATTGATTAAATACCGTCATAAGATGGTGATGATGAATCATATCGAGCTTTGCGGTGAAGAAAAACATCGAGAGGAAACCTGCACGTCTCAAATAAAATTCTTCCAAATGTGTACCCAAATCGCGTTAGAGTAACGTGGAAGGAATAATCTCGAAATCTTCCCCTCAAGAAGAGAGGAGGTTCAGGTCTAAGTCTAGGTGACAGGCTCTTATTAACATACTTTAATACATATTTTAAATAGGCTTGATATAAGGTAACATTTTTTTTATTAGCAACAGAATGTGTTTTTTATTTTAAAACAACATGTTGAAATACATTTTAGTAATTTATTTTAACGCGAAAAGCTCCAAATTGTTTCGAAATTTGAGAGTGAACCAATGTAATTCATTTATTGCACCTTCACTATCAATGTGTGGGAAATCTGCTCAGAACCATAATATTCCCAAGGAGAGTTGGCATCAGACAAGTTGTAATTTTCTTACCATGCTATTAAAACACACACACACACACTCACTTGATCCTAAATAAAAGAGATAGGGTAATGATGAGGGTTTGCGTAAAATGATCTTTCTTAGTGAACTTCTACGTCGTCAAAAGGATGCTATGCTAAATTTGAAGTTAATCGGACCTTTAGTTTCAGAGAATTCTCGATGAAACAGGCAGTGATATTTCGCTTACATATGGATTAGAAAGTCAAATAAAAAAAAAATACTAAGCAAAAAATAACGTGACGTAAACTCCAGTGGTTTTATATAAACATAAAAAATAGATAAATGCAAAGATGGGACACTTTTATGCAAATAACTGCTCGCCCAACCCCAACACGCTTTCACATGTTTTATGTCTCTATAAAATTCGCAGAAACGCCATGTCGTTCATCTTGTTTGTTATCACCGACTTTATACGTGTACACAAATACAATATATTTCATAACTTTTAAAGGAGCTCGCTAAAGATACGGTATTATTTATTAAGCCTGTATAAAAATGATACTTTCGAAAACAACGAGTTTGTTTTTGTGTATGGTCCGATGGATGTGACGCGCATATTCTGAACTAAGGTCGCTACTATCGTCGTTGCTATTTAAAATTGTATATACCTGGCAATAAATATTGCACATCGACCTTTGAAAAGAGACGATCGGCTAATTTCGGCTTCATAGAGGGTTATCTGTGTCGCACGAAACAATAACAGTCCGGTATCTATTAGGAATTACTTGGGGGTAGAACTTTGTGCAAGCTCGTCTGGATAGGTACCACCCACTCATCAGATAGTCTGCCGCAAAACAGCAGTACTTGGCACTATTGTGTTCCGGTTTGAAGGGTGAGTGAGCCAGTGTAATTACAGGCACATGAGACATAACATTTTAATTCCCAAGGTTGGTGGCCCATTGGCGTTGTAAGCGATGGTTAACATTTCTTACAATGCCTGCCTATGGGCGTTGGTGACCACTTACCATCAGGTGACCCATATGCTCGTCCGCCCACATATGTTATACATAAAAAAACTATCAGGTGTTGTTACAACAATCATGGGTTTCTGTGTAATTGAATAAAATACATCACTTCTTTCTAGAAGTGTTGTCTTCTGGTTATGGAAAAATAAAATAAAAAGATCATTTTGGATCACGTTAACGTACTTTTTTTTTAAGTTACAGATGTAGTAAACAGTAATTGTTAAAATGGTATGGTGCCTACTAGTTTTGTAAATTATGAGAATACTTTGAATTCGGTTTTGATTAAAATTTTCGAGAGGAAATTATTTCACATTGTCTTAACTCCGGTTGGAAGAGATTTTAAAAGCAAATCGTTTAAACGGGGCGCTATTTTATTAGTTGATTTATTTATGAATTCAATATATTTTTTCTGAGTATAATAATTATTTCGTTTGACAACAGATAACTGTGGACATGAATGGAGTTGTATGTGTAATTATAATTGCATCATTATAAATCTGTGATTGTTGCCTTAATAATGATAAGACATTGAATTATTATCGTAACATAGGTCCTCCAGACCGATTTCGGTCACGGCGGCCAATCTCGAGAGAGATTAGCCAGCTACGCAGGAGATATTATAGTGCACAAGTGTGTGCGCAAACACAGGTGCACTCTCTTTTCCTTAGCTCTCGTAATCCGATGGGACGGTAATCCGACACGAACGAAAAGAGTTCAGGTGCAGGACCAACGGCTTAACGTGCCTTCCGAGGCACGGGAGTGTAAACACTTCCAACTTCTAGACTCCGGGCTGCTACTGAGAATTTTCTGACAGAAAAACCCAATAACTATTTATTGGCCCGACCTGGAAATTGAACCCAGGAACATCGGGTCTGCGGCCTTATATCTAGCCACTAGACCAACGAGGCAGTCGAGTTTCGTACCATTATATACACGAGAAAGATGCATTTTCGTGTCACCGGAACCTACACGCATGTGAGCTGATAAATCAGCAATAACCCATATTGTTGCAGCCGAATGAAAATCCGTTACACATAACCTAGAGCGACGTAATATTTATGAACACATATAAATATACATTTGATTTCTAGGATTTTCCCATGTTCATATTATTCTTTATAGGTTTTCTATATCTATCTTTTAAATTGAGTAGTAAAGACGTGATAGCGTAACAAACAAACAAACTCACTTTCGCATATATAATATTAGTAAGGATATATTATAGTCTTCCTAGATCAACAAAGTAGAGTTGCTTTGATCCATAATAAACCAATATTTGATACCAAGTATGTACATAAGTTATATAATATACAATTAATATAAATGTACTAGCTGTGCCCCGCGGCTTCACCCGCGTATAATTAATAAAAATATAATAAATTATTTTATTACTATAATAACACACACGCGCGTGCACACTATGCGCTATGGCTACGCTATGGCTACTGGTAAAGAAATACGTAATTAACGATTTTAAATTAATTTTTATAGGATACCGTAAGGTTTACCGATCTTATATAATATGGCCTAACATTTGCGCCATCACATGTTCTTTGTGTGTACAAATTTTCATCAAGGTTGGTAAAGCTGTTCTTGAGTTATAAGAAGACATACAGACAGACAGACAGACAAAAATGAAAAAAATAGTATAATGTGAATCACTGCATCATAAAACGATTATTTATCACAAAATTAGGTGAAAAAAAAATGTACAGACAGAACCAATAGATTTATATAGTAGTATAGATATATGTTTTCGGTTAGTAGAGCTTAACAGGCTACGAGCATATCTGCTTTATCCAAAGGTTCCGATATTTGGAAGATAGACTAGTTTGTGTTGATTCGCTATGTCGATGCTAAGCGTATCTTGATACTGTTGATTTAATGAAGTTAACTTCTCAAAGGTTTATGAGATAGATTAATTTTAAATATATAAATTTAATTAGCTGATAGCGAAGTATAAGAGCCGAGTCGTGTGAAAATATTATGTTTTTGTTTGTTTTTAATATATTTTAAAATAGCATGTTTAAAATTACATAATATAATATATTATAATGTTCGGAAACTTTTTTTTATTTTCATTATTTATTTACCACCTAGTGGTATGGCTTATTGCTAGTCGGTGCTACCGCTTAAAATAATTATTAAGTATTATTGTGTTCCAGCTTGAAGGGTGAGTGAGCCAGTGTAATTACAGGCACAATGGTCATAACATCTTAGTTCCCAAAATTGGTGGCGCATTGTACGGTATACCATTTACCATCTGATGGCCCAAATTACAATTTTTTTATATCAAGTAGATTCGAAAGTTATAGACTGTGACATACAGACATACATACATCGAATGTACCAATACCTAAAAATCCTTATCAATAGCCTAATACTGACACAGGTTTATTGGTTCAGACACTTCTAGAAAATTCTAGAAATAATCTCGAAAAAAATAATCCATTAATATTTTATTATGTAATTGTTATAATGGAACAATTAAACCTTGCTTTATTTAGCGATGATCATACTAAGAAAAATTTAAGAAATTGAATTTAGAACACTAAAAATGTTATTAAAAAATATACAAACGTTTAAAATGAATACAATTATACACAACAAATGAAATTCAACATTTTTTCTTACATATCAGCGAAATGTGCATGAAATCTAAGCGTAATGTAACTTACCTTTTTCGCATTACCACTGAATGCACGCGATAAGCTTGAGCGATTTATAAGCGATAGCAATCTATTGCCCCTGAGGGAGCGAGAGGTAATCTGTATTACGCGTCTAACAGCTCCCCTATACGTATATTATTACTGTTATAATTCTAAAAAAGCGTATGTGTTTTCATACTCTCATAAAAAATGTTTTAACGAAATTGCTGAGTTAAGCTGTTTATTACAAATACATCAGCTTATATTCCCGTTGAAATATAATCGGCTTACGATTATCGATACAAGAAATACTCGATTCTATCTATTTTCCACTGACTAAGTTAGTAAATGAAATTTAATTGATTTTTATCGTAAACTTTTTCACGTTTCCTATGCTACAAATACAAGCGAAATTATTTAAAAATTGTTTTCCATTACATAAATGATACTAAAAAACACAAACTCAATTAAATCACGTCACGCACACATTTAACAACAGGTACAGACAGAAATGCACGCACACACGCACATTTCAATTACGCTTTTTTTAAGTTTCTTTTGACTTTCTTTACAAAGGTGACATATCCAATTACAGATATTTTTCTTCTTCACGAAGTGTAATTATTTCTTAGTCAAGAATGAAATAAACTCAAATTTCTTTACAATTCATACTAGTTCCAATACTCAAGCCTCGTTAAAACACATTATTAAAATTGGTATATTAATTTAATTAATTTCGAATCATACGTATATTATAAAACATATGACGTATGTTAATAAAAAATACAATTATGTATGCTTATTAATTAGTTATAAATAAAAATATAACTTAATTAACTAACACCTATTATATAGAGTTATTAATATTGATGTGCAATTGAATGTAAATGATAATAAATTTATAATTTCAATCAATTTTAAGGCCAGAGCTTATATTTTTTTCATTTGGTCGCAATCAAAAACAGTCGGTAGAAACACAATTGCTCGTTTGTGACAACTGTCTTCCGCCATTCAATTAAAGTAAATGGATTTGCTGAAATCCGATTAAAGTTTGCAACCTGGATAAACAGTATGCCGTTCCGGGCCAAGTGTAGCTCCATCAGTGAATTATTAATTTCAGTGAAATAAATTGCTCACTTTACAATAGTGTATAAATAAGAATTGCTCTCAAATAAATATTTTTTTAAGTTGATATGGAAACAATACAATTAAAATTAAGAAGCCGAGATGGCTCTATGGTAAGAACGCGTGAATCTTAACCGATGATCGTGGGTTCAAATCCGGGAAAAACATTGTGAGAAAACCACATGGATGAATCACATGGTTATCCGCCAACTCGTGTCGGATTTGTGAGGTGGAATTAGCTATGCAGTGTCTTATTTCTAATAGGTTTTTCATATTATAGCAATTAAATAGCTTCTACTACATTGTGTAAATATATTTTTGTTTTTTATTACACATAAAAAAAAAAATCTTTTCATACGATCTTATTATAGACTTTTTAATTAGAATAAGCTGTCACATAACTCCAATAGTTGGCGTTTGTTGCCAGTTCACAGGCACCAAATCATCGATTTTCAATGAATGAATGATTAAGCATGTTTTATTATTTGTCAATAAAAATCATTAACAGTAAATAATGTTTTAAAATTATTTTCCATAATTTAACAATGCTATCATTGGTGTCTGTTACCTTAAATCACCCATTATTTCCAACGCCTATAATTAATTCCACCCGCCAACTTTTACTATCGAACGGCCAGGCAAACGCGACCAAAGCGCCATAGGTACATAGTGGAAATTCCCTCCTATGTACGAAGCGCTTCGAATCCACCTTTATCATTCGCACTGCCAAACTGTGGAATACTTTGCCTGAGTTTGTATTTCCCGATAGGCACAACGTTGGTGTCTTCAAATCAAGAGTTAACAGGTATCTTCAAGGCAAGCGTGCTACATCGTAGACCGTGTCGATGCTTAACATCAGGCAAGACAACGGTCAAACGCTAGCCCATTATGGGTAAAAAAAAAGAGACTCGATTTATATAACCTTATGTTTAAAGACTCAATTGTGTTTATTAGTGTTGATATAAATAAATAAATAAAATAAACATTTTCTGTTCGGGCTTACTAAATAATAATAACCTGGGACATTATTCACACACGGCCATCTGATCCCAAACTAAGCAGAGCTGGTTCTATGGAAACAAGACAACTGATATACTACATATACTACTTTTCTTTTGTAAATGCATTCTTATATAGATAATTATACCCAGACTCAAGACAAACAGATATGTTCATGCACACAAATGTTTGTCCTGGGTGGGAATCGAACCCACGACCTGCGGCGCGAAAGGCAGGTATCTACCAACCACGCCAACCGGCTCGTCAAACTGCGAACATAACTTCGTTATTTCGTCCGTCGTTTCAACTGAGTTGTACCTGTCGTGGCCACGAGCCGTTTGGGCACTGTGCGCGCCTTTTGATGTGGGCTGTACGATTTGTATTCGTCTGCCTCCATTTCACTTTTTTATTTTTATTTCTACTATAATGCAGCGAACACACTAACGCATTGTGGCCGCGCGAATGTTGTTCAAGAAACTTAAATTTTATGATATTTAAAAAAAACAGGGGCACCACATATCTTAAAAATTAAATCTTATGACGCATTCAATTTCTTCATATCATTTCACGTCGTAATATCGCTTCGTGTATTAAACGGCTTTAGAATTTTTATTCGCAGAGAGAACATTTGGGTCATAAAGCACAATTCAGCGGTTTTAGAATTTAATAGGTGTTAAATAACCTCGGGTATGTTGGTCTACATATTGACCCGTGCTATGTGTTCTTTAACCATTTCTACTATGGTTAGCTTGGCTAATATACAAATTTCTGCAGCTGCTACATTTGATACTATATACGCTTGGCTTTTAAAACGAATGTTAATATTTATTGTAAGTACGTGTAATGTTTACATTTCAAAATCTTGGTTTGCAAATTGAAAGTTTTATATGGTAAACTATTTTTATTTTATTTTTTAAATCGACCAGATCCTTCCAGTGTTCAAATTCAAACATACAAATAATTTCATCAAAATTGATCCAGCCGTGTCGGAATTCAGTAACACACAGTATAAGTGGAAAATTATGACTTACCATATTATGTCAATAAAATTTGATAAAGTTTGTATACCGTGCAACATGCTTATATATATATATATCGACATAATATGGTATAATGGTAAGTAATAATTTTCCATCATAGACATTACCATTTACCACTGAAGGTAGTGTAATACGTTAAAGTCTGCCTAAAGACAAATCTTTCTGATAATATACGATCAATAACTTAAACGATTCAGACATTTTTTATTTAAGAAAATGGTTTTATAGACCGAACAAGTCCATAAAACATCTCGTGACGAATTTTTAATAAAAAAACTCTAAACAATTTAATAATCGTAATGGAACCGAGGTTTGATAAAATTCATGGGTGTTAAAATACTCTTTTTATAGCGAGCTCCTTTCGAGAAAATAACAGACATTCAAAGACAAAGGAATGTATCTTTTTCGTCACAATACGGTGAATGTATTCAGGCCCACTAAGTAGGTAGGCCTCTCCAATCTCGACATCGGTATAAACAAAAGCACCTTAGAAAAAACGAAACTTTTCTTATTATTTAAGAGCTCTTGAATGTTTAATGTATGAAGCACGATACGATTTATTGTGAGTGAATAATGCGTTGTATAATTTCAGTGATTGCGTTTCTGCACTCCACTTTGTATTCATTTGTTTCGAAGTGGAATATCTTTATGCAAATAGCGTGAAAAAAAGTAAATATTGTTTTTTTTTATTTATATTGGCATTACACAAACGTGGTATTAAATAAAACTTGTGTGGTGTTTTTGTATTAAAATATGATTGGTCAAATTTAGATGAAATAACTTGTGATCTGAACGCTGATTGGTCGCTTATGGCGTCATCGGCTGCAAAACCAATGACCATTCAGATTTAAGTTTAATTACTTTATTTCAATTTTACCATCGCTTCAGAATCTTAATCATAATATGTTTATCGGCTAGCACAGACTTACATTGACTAATTAGTTTTTGGTACAAAAAAATCGTTGTACTAATTATTATATTTCGCGTTACTTTGAAGCATAACATATTAAGAAGAGGAGTAGGTTACGCAAATTTATATCTGACATAACACGAGGATTTTTCATGTTTTACTTCACCGAGCACGACATGAATGATATACATAAATTTAAATAACTAGACGATTAGTTAATTTTATTGTTGTAGTATATTTTTGCCGAAATGGCTCAGTGGTAAGAATGCGTGAATCTTAATCGATGATCGTGGGTTCAAACCCGCGCAAGCACCACTGAATTTTCATGTATTTTATTTGTTTTTATTATTCATCTCGTGCTTGACGTTGAATGAAAACATCGTGAGGAAACCTGCATGTGTCAAATTTCACTGAAATTCTTTCACATGTGTATTCCACCAACCCGCATTGGAGCAGCGTGGTGGAATGAGCTCAAACCTTCTCAAAAAGGGAGAGGAGGCCTTAGCCCAGCAGTGAGACATTTACAGGCTGTTACTGTTATTGTATATTTTTTGTTCTATTCTATACAATAACGTTTATATACAGATAGATCATCGGCTCTTTAATATATATTAAGACGTAATCTGTGGTTAACGGTGTTGGTTTCGCAATTAGTGATTACTAGTATTACTTAGTGTTACTCGGAATTAATTAACACCGAGTATTTGGAATATATTTGGTAAAAAAATATAATGAAATGAATAATATTTGTGCGAACGCTTTGTACTAACGAACTTATTGTGTAAGTACATAAAGTAAATACTTAAAATTATAATACAATGATACTGAAAAATGCGGTTTTAATTATAAACGTTACTTCGGTGTATATTAAAGCATTGTTGTGTTTTCTTCTTTAGAATTTCAAATCAATAATGACAGAAAAGAGAAATCAGTTTAATCAAAACGCGGCTAAGCAACTTTTAAGGTATATTTTGTTGGCGAGGCTTATTAATAGGATGGATAATTTTTTTAGCTCTATATAATAATTTGAAAGATTGTAATGATTATTATTATATATTTTTTTATCTAACAAACACGTTGTCAAAGGCCGTCACAGCCACAAAGGGTACCATTGAAAATCGGTGTTGTGTTTTGGAACTAAACTTGAATAAAAGGGCCGCTGAGATTTTTTTTATCATTTTATGTTTTGATCAAACAACCCTTAAAAATGTAATCTAGTTTTACGTGTAATATTAATTTTTTAACTTTGATCTAGATTTACCTCTGTGAAATCAAGTAAAAAATTTGCAATTTTACTATACACCCCTTTAAAGTTGTGTTTCAAACTTATCTTAATAGCCCGTAAATATCGCTCTGGGCTAATATCCCCTCTATTTCGGTGGAGATGGCCTTGAATTTAATCCACCATATTGTTCCAGAGTGGATTCGGATACATATAATAGGGTAGAATTTTTCTTAGGTTCCTTGTGATGTATTCCATTAAGTGGTTTACTCGGTGGTAGGGCTTTGTGCAAGCTCGTCTGGGTAGGTACCTCAGATATTCTACCGCAAAACAGCACTACTTTGTATTGGCGTATTCTGGTTTGAAGGGTGAGTGAGCCAGTGTAATTACGGGCACAAGGCATAACATCTTAGTTCCCAAGGTTGGTGGCGCATTGGCGATGTAAGCGATGGTTAACATTTCTTACAATACCATTGTCTATGGGCGTAGGATACCACTTACCATCAGGTAGCCCAAACCCTCATCCGCCTACCTATACAATAAAAAAAATGTTAAATTCACGTGTTTTAGCCACTGACCTATCTATATTCATGAATTTAAATTATTCATTCGCTCAGTCACTTTATAAGTTTGCATAAAGCAAACAAATGTGTGCAATAAAAAAAAAATCTCCGTGTATATGAATGTTTATGAAAATTATCCTTTGCACGAATTACGAATGAACATTAATATATAACTGTAATATTTCATAGCCTGAAACAACGTATAAAAAGTTTTTGTAACAAGAAATAACAAGGTCCCAGGGTAGATAGATAAATACTTGTATCTATGACTCCATATAAATCTTGGGCAGGTCATAACAAAATAATTGTGTCAAGATGTTACGTATACGTTCTTACGTTGTATTAACAGCAAAAAGCGATGTGTCGTCGCTGGGACAATAAATTAAGCTCGTTAGTGCTGTATAACAAAGCCCTGGCCGAGAAGTCGCTGGGAACTAATAAGTGACCGTTCGCATTATGACAGGCCGACTATTTCCTTCGATTTCCATCGAGAGAAAATATAAAAATAAGTTCATATTATTAGTTATTTTTTTATTTAATAGTTAGGTATACTGGCAAATGGGCTACCTGATGGTAAGCCAGCGCCCATATATATATTGATACTATAAAAATAATTAACTATCTCGTACATTGTCAATGCGAACTAAGATGTTATGCGTGTGCTTGTAGTTACACTGGCTAACTCATTCTTCAAACCGGAACACAGCAATACAAAGTCGTGCTGCTTTGCGGCAGAATTTATGATGTGGTACCGACTATAGATGAGCTTGCATGATACCTTATCACGAAATAATGTAATATTGTTACTTTGTAGCCACGAAGGGCTTAGAATAATGATATGCATAGAGATTGATTCTTTAAATACTGTTAAATACGGGCAAGCTTTGCTTGTTATAAGAAAATATATACTCAAAAGTTATTACATATTTATACCTAAACTGGTTGTATTATAAATCTCGATATTTAATTAAAAATATGCAGGCACATTGAAATAACATGAATATAAATTACAGATAATATATACAAAAGGGATTGACCACACGTGTGTGAGGACACAAATAAAATAAATTTAAAAAAAAACTCGATCAATTAAATAAGCATGCACGTGTTACGCAGAAACCTTTAATTAAATGTCATATTCGTTTTTGACGTTATGATTTCATTTAAAAGGTCGTTTTCCTTGCTTTTTTGGACGTTACCGGATCGGTGTAGTTACTACCCAGTATATATTTTTGTTTAGCAGTTAAGTTGGTGAGAAAATGTATGTAATTTAATCAGTTGAATCTGGTGACGCTCTATACGATTCACGTCTCAGGTCGGCCCAGTAAGACTTATAACGTTTTTCTGACTTGGGAAATAGACAGTCTCCAATCAATTAGGCAGTCAATCCCGTGTTTCGGAACACACAAAAATCATTTGGTCCTGCGCCTGATGTCTTCCTATTCGGGTCAGATTGCATTCATTTCGAACTATCGAAAAGACTATTATAAATGTTAATTATTTAATTAACATTCATTGTCTTGTATATAGACCAGATATTATAACGAGTATGTATTATTTATAAAAGCTATTTATTATTGTTTAAAGTCAACATCAACAATATTGAAACATATAACGTAATTTATCTATTATTTTAGACGTGCTTTTTAAGGATTATTAAAATATTAGGCATGCTTTTATAATCTGTAATTAAACTGTAAGTTATCAATGTATATTAAAAACTTCTTTTTTTGTTGGTAGGTAATATAAATAAATAAATAAAAATCAAATATCGAACGTAATGTCTAACGAAATCCAAATTACAATCAAGTAAAATAAATCGATCAATCAGACGTCTCAATAGTTGGTATTTCCAACGTAAATTGTACTACGATTTTCCTTCTAAAGCGACGTAATAATGGGAACGAGTTCTAATATATCACGTGTCGAGTCGCGATAAGAGTGCCCACCCGGATTTATGTTGTCGATTTCTAAATGATACCGGGATATCGCACTATATAAGCGCTAATTTTGGTTATTTATTTACAGTATTTAGTCAATCGATCAATCACAATTATAATCACTTTCTGCGATAAGTGAACTCGGGTTAGATCGATGAAAAGTATTGTCTATAGATAAAGGTATGCTCATTGGTAGAGTTACTTTGATCTTTTAGAGTAGATCGATATTCAAATATGAGAAATGGGGAAAAGAGTGCGCCTGTTTATATGCACACGTGCTCAACATTAAAAATACTACTTACTCATATACACTGTAAGTCATGTATTGTAATTCGTATTTACTTCCTTACTTGTCGGCTAACTAGGTTAAGTAAAATACATGGATCACTAGATATAATTTTCACAGTATAGACTTGTGACAGTATAGATTGTCCGAAATTGTTTATGAAACGTACGCAGTTTACATAGCGGTAGCGATATGTGCAAGCATATCTGGCTACTCACTCATCAGACTTAGGTCTAACTATAGGGTTTTCCAATAGGGACGCTTGAACTTTGACAGCTGATTGCGGCCATGTTGTTTGAGTGACAGCTGTCAAATGCAGTGTGTTATATTCATTCCGTCCTCCCAAACCACCATGGCAGGTTACAGTGTCGAGCAGCACGTGCAAATCATAAAATTGTTTTATGAAAATGGGTCTTCAGTTCGAGCAACGTTCCGCGCACTTCGCCCGTTTTACGGTCGCGATGATCGTCCTGCCGAGTCGACTATCCGTCGATTGGTGGACAAATTCGAGTCAACCGGGTCAGTTAACAATCAGCCGGTTCCCGTGCGTCAACGTAACGCGAGATCTGCCGAGAATATCGCCGCTGTGCGCGACAGTGTCCTCGAAAACCCGCGGCAGTCAATTCCGCGTCGCGCACAGGAACTCGGCCTTTCGCAGACGACAACTTGGCGAATTTTGCGTTGTGACTTGAGCCTGCACCCGTACAAGATCCAGGTGACCTAAGAGCTCAAGGTTAATGACCATAGACAGCGCCGTGTGTTCGCTGACTGGGCATTAGAGCAGTTGGAAGTTGACGCCGATTTTGGCAAAAAAATCATCTTCAGCGACGAGGCGCATTTTTGGATGAATGGCTATGTCAACAAGCAAAATTGCCGTATTTGGGACGAGACCAATCCACACGAGGTTCACCAAGTGGCAATGCACCCACAGAAAGTGACTGTTTGGTGCGGATTTTGGGCCGGAGGCGTGATTGGTCCATATTTTTTCGAAAACGATAATGGTGTGGCCGTCACCGTCAATGGTGAGCGATACCGGTCGATGATAACCAACTTCTTTTGGCCTGAAATCGAGAATATGAATCTGGACAACATGTGGTTTCAACAGGACGGCGCTACGTGCCACACAGCACACGCTACGATGGAAGTTCTGCACGATCAAGCGCCCTTAATGGAAAACCCTATATAAAGATTTTCTTAACAGAAGAACACAATAAATTTTTAACAGTCCAATTTGAACCGTGGACTCCGGGATTTGCAGATTTGTATTTCCACTAGTATTACTAAGTCAATATTCATAAATAATAGCATTGTTTCAATGGACAAATAAATATTTTATAAAACAAAATCAACTTCATTCCCAATTTCCGATGTTACAACTTTTTAATGACTTCAATACGAATTATTGGAACTGTCGATGTCGCACTAATTCCACACAACTAAAAGAACGGAGCGGATATATATTAAAGCCATTGTTCCACTGTAGTTGGAGCTAAAGTTTCTTGGTATTAGCTACTAGTCGTTAAGTGAATCACAAGTTCTTAAAACACTTTATAGTTGACATTACAGCGAGCGTTCGAACTGGTATACACTCTGATATCGTCTACATAAAAGTTAACAACTACATAAAGTTTATAACGTGCCATCAATAGGAGATACGTATGGAGTAAATATTTTATGATATTTTTTATTACATTGCCATACGAACTGGGTGTTCATCGGAACGGTAACACGGTGGCCCTATTATCTTCAATACATGAAACTTTCCATGCTCTGTAGATAAATTTCATTCAATTGTTTGTTTTTTGTTTGTACGCGCTAATCTCTGTAACTAATCGCATATATCCCTGAGGAAGTTTATAGGTGACTTAACATCACGCGGGAAAACCGCTCGGTAACGCTACGCTTTGGAAAAAATTGTTCAAAAAAGAAATACGTTTCTACAACAAATTTTTGTAGTAAGCAAGTAGTAAGCAGTAGTAACAGTAAATTACCTTGTCAGTTCTGTAGATGTTACTTTACTGTTTTAAATTCACAAGTGTTTAATTTAGTACCGTAGATATGCCTATATAAATAAAAAAAATATTATCGAAAAATAAGAGTAAGGTTCGAACAGAGTAATAAGTAAGTTCGGCCCCAGCCGGAACTTAAAAGCCACTAGATCATTGCCAAATGTTTATCTGACTAAATAAACGCACTCTTTATTACGTCTTCTATTTTTTTATTTTTTTTAAATTATATAATGGCTTTAACTGTCAGCTAACTTTTCTTAGTCAAGTATTTGTGAGTCAACTTTTATCTTCATATTATTGATAATTATCATGACAGATATTGTCAAGGTTCAATCAACCAAGTATTTGCAGTTTAATATGTGGTACGAAAATAAAATCGTGATGTAATTTCAAATTATACATTTATAACAAATGTAGTTAAAAAATCTTTTATTTATATATAGGACGGAAAAAATCTAAAAATAACACGTCTTATTATCCTCATTGACGACGGGATGCTTCCTTTTTCACCATGATGATCGGAATTGCGATTCAACGAAGAAATGCAGCTAGCTTTCTTGCCTCCATTCCATGTGGTCGTTAACCTAAATATATGGATGGAAAGTTAAAGAATATAAGTCTTAACAAACTGTGGACGGTAGAACGTTAAAAAATCGTCAGTAAACCGGACAGCTCGTTAAAAGGGAATAATTAGAACGCTTATTCATAACTCGATTCGTAAATTAAATTCAGACGCGTTCGGCCATTACTTCATTAATTGTAACTTTATGATTATAATTGACATTGATTGAATTTCATATTGTTTTATGTTTGCCGTTAAAGCTATGAGTAAATAAATGTAATTATTAGTGAATTAGCGAATACAAATTGTGTGTCCAATTGTTATTTGATTTGAATCGATTTGAGTACTGGTCTAGTTACATATACATATGTTTGAGTCGCGGTAATACGTAATAATAATAATAATATACTCATTAGTTGTAAATGTGTATTAATATCTTGTGCGCTATTCCTATTACAAATGTGAAACAAAAACTCAAAAATTTCCCAGTTTAAGTGGGGAGAGTTATTCCACCAAGTACGAGCAAGTATGCCGAGTGTCGAATAACAAACGAACACTTGAACCCGTGTGATGTGTTTATCCGTGTATATAGGTATTAATCTATATATATATAAAATAACATGTCCTGACTGACTGATTCAACATCGCCGAGCGTGAACTATTAAAGTTAGGGCCATGAAATTTGGTGAGTAAGGTCGTTTTATTGAGTAGACCCACTAAGAAATAAATTTTGGAATTTCTACCCCTAACGGGGTGAAATAGGGGTTGAAAGTTTGTATGGCGGGTCCGTTATTTTATATATAACAAGCATGAAATTTAATTTTAGAGCTTCTGAGCAAAAATCGTACTTTGTCATTTTTTTTAATTCAACCCCAAACGGGAATAATGGGTTGGACACATTCGTATAAAAAATGGTCTGATCTGCTTGAAATTTACTGTTTTCACAGCTAACATAGATCATAATTAACAAATTTTATATTTTTGATTATGTCGCGGGCAAAGCCGCGGGTGAACTGCTAGTCTTATATAAACAAAAATTTATAATAAATAGTACATTAAAGTAACAGCCTGGTAACGTCTCACAACAATCTCCTTTCGATTATTAGACGAGGCTTGCAACTTAGTCCATAACGCTGCTCCAATAGGTTTTGTAATTATACATAGTAACAGTCTGTGAATGTCCCACTGCTGGGCTAAGGCCCCCTCTCCTCTTTTGAGGAGAAGGCTTGGAGCTTATTCCACCACTTTGCTCCAATGCGGGTTGATGGAATACACATGGGGCAGAATTTCAGTGCAATTAGACACATGCAGATTTCGTCACAATATTTTCCTTCACCGTCAAGCACGAGATGGCCCAGTAGTAAGAACGCGTGAATCTTAACCGATGATCGAGGGTTCAAACCCGGGCAAGTATCACTGAATTTCATATTGTGCTTCATGCTTAATTTGTGATTATAATTATACATAATATGGCATATTTTTATTAGATACATGGAAGTTTCCGCTCGATGTTGTTCTTCACCGCTAAGTAAAAGAGTTTATTTATTTATACACAAGTGTCGTTTACAATTATTATACAAGCCCCAAGCCCAAGCCCAAGATGATGATAAAAATTCAGTTGTGCTTTCTCAGTTTTGATCCGAAAATCTTCGTTTAACATTCACATGTTCACCACTGTCACAATCAATAATAATTATTCGTCGTGAAACACAATGAATATTTATTGTAAAAACTATAAATTCCATCCAATTCAAATAAAAAGTAGGTAGTTACATTTTTATTGAAACAATATTTTTTTAAGTAGATTTTTCCAAGCGTGTGGTAACAATATAATGATAGCCTTTATCGTTCAAAAAAGACAAAATTAATAACGATTGAATAGATATCATTATAACGACTTTGGTTCAAGGAACATAAAAATTGGAACCGAATTAGATTTGTAACTTACAAAAACTATAAAATATATTATGTTGTAACATCTATATCTATACTACTATATAAATCGATTGGTTCTGTCTGTACATTTTGTTTTCACCTAATTTTTTGATAAATAATCGTTTTTTGATGCAGTGATTCACATTATATTATTTTTATTTAATTTTTGTCTGTCTGTCTGTATGTCTTCTTATAACTCAAGAACGGCTTGACCAATCTTGATGAAAATTGGTACACACAAAGAACATGTGTTGGCGAAAATGTTAGGCCATATAAAAGATCGGTAAGCCCTACGGTATCTTATGAAAATTAATTTCAAATCGTTAATTACGTATTTCTTTGCCAGTAGCCATGTGTGTGTGTGTGTGTGTGTGTGTGTGTGTGTGTGTGTGTGTGTGTATGTGTGTATGTGTGTGTGCGCGCGCGTGTGTGTTATTATACTAATAAAATAATGTATTATATTTTTATTAATTATACGCGGGTGAAGCCGCGGGCCACAGCTAGTAGGTATATAATTATGGGACATATTTTAATGTTTACAGTATCTCTTTGTTATATAAACGTTTTCTTATTCTTTATTCAAACAATGAATGGAAAACGGTGTCTTTTTCATAGTAATAGATATTGTGAGTGGCAATTTAATTGGTATAGCTTTTTTATTTCGGGAAATAGGTTAAAAACTCAGTACTCATTATGGATGGCAGTTGACTCACTGTATCTAACGACGGTGATGATGATAGTGTCCTTCTGACGGTCCTACTCAATGGTTAGACTCAGAAGTTGTCTGTGCAGGATATAATAGTGCACACACATTCTCATACGGCAATGCAATCCGACAACTCCCTAGAGAATTCAGGCACAGGAAGGCCATTGGGCCTTACGAAATTTCCAATATTATTATTATTTATTATTAATTTATTTATTTATTAACAATAAAATATTAATGTTTATTTTTACACTTGGCACCCATAAGCCTTGTCAGCTTGTTTGGGTGTTGCTTAAAATAACAAACATAAAACTAAACTAAAATATAAACTTCTAGACAAAAACAAGATAATATTATCATAATCAGTGAGCTTTCACTAAATAAAGCATAAAAAAACCTTAATATTAATTAACTTACAATGTTATTATTATTAACCATTATTGTAATAGTATTTTTCGTTATGATATTTAACGTTTAGCAAATGTTGTTTGAGTTTATACTTAATATTATATTATATTTTGTCAATTTTGATTTAAAATTTAATGGTAGTACATTAATCAGTTTTGGTAGGAGATAATCTGTAGTTCGTTTTCCATAAATGTTGTTTGCTTTAAATGTGCTTTAAATTAGCTTGTGTCTTGTTATAGCCCTTGTAGTGATTTTATGTGTTATTAAGATTTTGTTGTAATCGAAATAATTTTGACAAAGGAGTGCATGGTTAACATTTTTGTGTACTGACAGTACTTTACAGTATTCGAACATTTTTTCATTGTCGTTTTGTTTGAATTTAACTTTTATTTTTGTAGGCATTATCGTTTGCAGTGTTCTCATTTGTAAATTGTGTTTTTTGTCTAGGTGGGTTTTAGTCCTTATTTTATCATACTTACTATTATCATACTTAGTACTTATTTACTTATTTCCGAAGTATAAGCTACTACGGCTGTAAAAAGCATAGTACCCTAACTAACATTAAAAATTCGAAAGTGCCTTTGTTCATTTGTTTGTTACGCTTTCATGTCTTAAAAACTAAGGGGTGTATTGTCAGGGGTACCGAGAAGTGCATACTCGCACCTGGGCCAAGTTACTAGCAGAAACTATTTAACCATAACCGTAAACCAATATATCAAACTCTTTAAAACAGACATGTACATACAAATAATCCGAATGTTCGTGAATCTGAGAACGCGGGCTAGAGCCTGTAAAATCATACAATAATGAATAAATTACTGTTATCGCGATTTGTGTAACGTATAGTTATTTTATATGATTTGTTATTCATGTTGAGCTTGTGTCATAAATTAACACGCAATACGTCCAAATTTTATGCTCAACAAAGAGAAAGACATTTCAAGGGAAAAGGGTCAGGCCTAAACAACTGACACGCGTATTTGCTTACGTTCTATTAACGTATATATGGTCCACGCAAGATTAAAGCTATTTCTCTACAGTGTGCTAAGGCTGGCTAAGTAAAACATGTACTTTTAAATCCGTTTGAACAAATTACTATTATTATTAATATGCCAATATTTTATCATTTGTTGTGTTTATTAAAAATGTGCTGTGGTGGTCGTGTGGCTAAAGTCCTATCCGAAAATAGAGAGCTTAAAGCTGGGCTCACCACTTAGCGTTATTTTGATTAAAATGTGTATAAAATTTATCTCGCATAAAAAATAATTGAGAGAACCTGTATATCCAATCACCGATCCAAATCAAAACTTGTTGGAATAAGCTCTAAGCCTCCTCTTCGACGAATTTTTTGCCCAACCAAGATCATTCACTGGCAGTTAATAAGGTAAATCACGTATAATATTTTTTAAAAATTTTAAAATTTCTTTTCGCTTGTTGTTTATGAATAACTTGCTCTGTAACGAGCTTTAATAAAAAAAAATATTAGTTAAGTATTCTATATCTTATATCTTGTTGTGAAAATTCATTGAACGCGATGAGTCTAATCTCGATTTTAAGCGAATGAAGTATCTTTCGGTGAAGAAAAACATTGTGAGGAAAACTGCAACATATGAAGCTACCAATCCGGAGCCGCTCCAAGTGTAATGAATTACTATGCTCTAAGAGTTCCCTTCAAACAGAAGACTATACCTGAGATGTGGGACTACTACAGGCTTTTACTTTTTCTACAAGTAATGTTTGCATCTTGGAAGCAAAAAAATGTGATAAAAAAGTATTTCTTGTAATAAAAGTTAAATACAAATTATTAAATTGAAAAGTGTGCTGAGGCTTATTGTCTAAGCAATGTCTTACAGACAACCTTTATAATGAGAAAAAAACTAATTAAGAAATATGAATTCAAAATGACATCTATGTAATCTGAATTCGATTCACTTTTTTTTTACCAGTACTCTCAAATATCTTCTAGAAATACAGTGTAGCATCTTTTTTTTATAGGTTAGGTAGGCGGACAAGCATATGGGCCACCTGATGGTAAGTGGTCACCAACGCCCTTAGACATTGGCAGTGTAAGAAATGTTAACCATTGCTTACATCGTCAATGCGCCACCAACCACGGGAACTAAGATATTATGTCCCTTATGCCTGTAATTACACTGGCTCACTCACCCTTCAAACCGGAACACAACAATAACAAGTACTGCTGTTTTGCAGTAGAATATCTGATGAGTGGGTAGTACCTGCCCAGAGGAGCTAGTACAAAAAAAAAATACCTATCAGAATTTGACAATCATTATAATTTAATTTTAATTTTATATTCTAGAACATGAGAATGGCTATCCACTGAACATCACCATGTCTAAATGATGTGTGAGGATGAATGAAATCATGTGATTTTTCCTGTAGTCAGTTTATAGTTTTTAAAGTTTTTTATACCATAAAGGTATAACATTGCTTTAATTAATATCTGCGTCGTCTTGCATACGAATTGACTTTAATTAAATTGAAATATTTAATTAAACTATGACTAAAGGGATGAAATCAACTTTTTCTTTAAAAAAAACAGTCACTTAGCTTATTCCTATTGATCTGTTCGCGTAATGATAGCAAATCAATCATACATTTAAAATGAAGACGGACAGATACGGATAAAATCATCATTCAAAATATATTGTATTGCAATTCTTATTTATTCATTTTTATTTATCTTCACACGAAAACACTACTATTGTTGTGTTTTGGTGTGAAGAGTGAGACACTGTAATCACAGGTGCAAAGGACATAACATTTTAGTTTCCAAGGTTAGTGGCCTATTGGCAATGCAAGGAATGGTTAATATTTCTTACAGCATCAATGGTTATGGTTGATACACACGTGGCTGATGCGTGTGCTTGCCCAGTTTTGAACCAGAAATCGACGATTAAAATTCAAGCGCCTGAGCTCTATCATTAGTAAGATCCTATCTTTATTGATTGACCTTAACCGGCTCCACGGTATTGTTATCAGTAAACCATTCCAAGCGAAATGTGGACTATATTGCGCTGTATATTTAGTAGGCTGTCAGCCTTAAGCGGTTGACGAATGGGAGCGCCACACAACTTTAATTAAAAATAGTCACGCGATCCTATTTGCAGGCGTACGAGCTGGTTTTTGTTTAAATTTTCACTATACTAGGCTTTTATTAAACGCCTCTATTTGACTTGTTGATTTGTGTTTTTTTTACATAGCAATGTTTAGAAATACTTCAAACGAGAGCGGACTTAAATGTTGTTAGAAATTTTTTTTCTGCTGTATATACGTTTTTTTTTACAACTGAATACTAGAAAAGTGAATACGTTCGCGATGTGTATTATGCCTTTCAAATATTACATATATTACGGTTATATATACCGGCATATCGTGGGCACGAATTTATAGGAGCAAATGTGCGAAACGTCGAACAATAATTAAAAAAAATATTGCAGTTAAAAGTTAGATATATATGAAACAAATAAGTACACAATCGCTTTCTTCTTCCGATGCCCAGCTTTTATTGCACGTCCCGTCCCACTTTAGTGACATGGAACCTATTGCTATACTCTATGAAATATTAAGTCATATTTTAATGAATAAAGTTCCAAGTATGACGTATAATATTGTACGCATTTTTAATAGTCAGAGACCTCGAATAATAAACTACTAAATGATATTGAGATGGGTACGTAATTTACTCGGTATTAAAATCTGCAATATAAAGCCTTATTTAACTGAGATAAACCCAGGTCGCTTCAGCCGCAGCGCAATATCCTATGATCCTCTCATCTTTATTGTATGATATGGAGGCAAGTTCATTTTGGATATTATTTAGGTATTCGGTGATCCGACGGTGCTGATAACGGTGATGAATTACACCTTCTTGATAAACTGACATAGAGACTGTATCGTAGAGAACGTTAATGGCATAAAAATACTATTTTATTTTTATAAGTAGGTCTTTTTAATATTTTTAAGGATTTATTTTTATTATTGATTAAATTGTAATGTTGAATTAGAAATTAATTTTAACATTTTTAATTTAGCTTTGGTGTTGTTAAATTTAACCAATATTCCGTTACATGTGGATTCATACCCGTTCTATGTTTTTTTATCATTTATTGCAAATGAACCAGTAGATGGTAACTGGATGAATGAATGATCAATTCAATTAATTATCACAAATAAAAATACTAAGCATTTCATATTTTCATCCATATAATTTTTTCATATCGAATTATGGAAAATTCAAAAATGTCAATTCGAATATGGTCATGTTATATTTTCGGATTTATTGATTTTTTATATAGTTTTAAAATATTAATGTGGTTTTGTATATTTATCCTCATTACTATTTGGACTAAGTGACTTAACATTTTATTATTATAGACGCATACTAAAAATTATTCTCATTTTAATAAAAACTATTTTAATAAAATATTTCGAAATACCTTCCTTCAATTTATCGTCTACAAGCAATTAAGTAGATTGATAGATTAACATCTAATTCTGAAACACTGATTAAAGTGAAATTAACTAATTTGGTCTGAATTTAAATGGGCTTTGGTGGATGTTAGTTGATGACGAAATAGGTGACCAATCAACGTTTAGATGAAAGCCGATTTAATCTTCATAATTAATTAATCTGCCTTTGACTAGTGTTTTAGAAACTGGCAGTATATCTGTCCAATACAGCATTAATATTGTTTTATATAACTTTCTAAAATATAATAAAAATACTATATAAAGTGATTGGAATACTTTCTACGTTCAATTTAATATGATTATTATAGTTACAATTTTAATTTCAACAACACAGTGACGTTTAAACGAAAACGACACTTACACAGCAAAATGTCTACTATGTATTTTTTATTGTATTTGATATATTAAAAATATAATATTAAAAAACCTTTGTATGTAAGGTTATTTCATACGAGTTTTGAATTCCACTCTTGAATGCCTCAATTCGTAAGTATAAAACATATTCGAGTAATGAAGTAGGGTGAACAAAGCCAATACAAATTCCATTGGAAGTAGTACGTATGATATAAAATTCTATAATATGTTAGTTCTTACTTTGCTTCAGTTTGATTAGCGTGTTATCAATGATATACTTTTTTAATTTAATAAACTGCCTTGTTGGTCTAGTGGCTGGATATAAGGCCGCAGACCCGGTGGTCCTGGGTTCAATAATGATCGGGTCAATAAATAGTTATTGGGTTTTTCTGTCTGAAAATTTTCAGTAGCAGCTCGGAGTCTGGAAGTTGGAAGTGTGTACACTCCCGTGCCTCGGAAAGCAGGTTAAGCCGTTGGTCCAGCGCCTGAAATCTTTCCGATCGTTTCGGATTGCCGTCCCATCGGATTATGAGAGCTAGGGAAGAGAGAGTGCACCTGTGTTTGCACACACACTTGTGCACTTTAATATCTCCTGCGCAGTTGGCTAATCTCTTTTGAGATTGGCCGCCGTGGCCGAAATCGGTCTGGAGGACATGATACTTTTTTAATATGTCTCTGAAAGTAAAAAAAAAGAGTATTTTATCAAGAGATCTTTGTGTATAAAATCATCAAACTTGATTCATCAGGTTTAAAATTAATAATATTATTTTATTGTTTGAACTTAAATATTGATTTCGTTTTTTTAATACGTTTTATTGCTAGCAAATTTTTTATTAATTATAAAACATACCAATATTATATACGCGAATAGTTTAGTCAATTGTAGCTTTCGGATGAATATATTTTATGCACGTTTCTGAAGGATATATTTTATTATGTTAACGAAAAATTATCGATCCAGCTTCGGCGCTTTTGTTAAAATTGGCTAAGAGATCGTTAACATATTTATCAAATTTTTCGGTCTGTTGATTTTTATTTAAAAAAGTTACGTTTGGTTTTTGTTCTTGTTTTCTAAATACTGTTTTACCGTTCAGTTTTAATAAGCGAATATGTTAGTTTTGTGTTTACAGTTCGACATGTATAAACTTTGCGTATACCTTTCTGTGATTGATGCATATTATATCAGATCGTTTATCTGTATAAACTAAATCAAATAAAAAAAGCATAATAATTTTTAATAATACTAGTTTTCGTCCTCGGCTTCGCTCGCATGTTTTGTTGGTATTAGGTATAAAAAGCAGCCCATGTATTTCCTTGGGATACATATCATTCATATCAGACAAACAAACAGATTTATTATAGCATTTATAATATGAATATAAATATGTACAGTTAATATAAAGGTAAATAAATAAAGCGTCACTTGTGGATCACAGAAAAGCCGATTCTGGAGCAATTTACTGAGAAATAATATATTATTTACTTATTATACATACCTTATCCAAATATTTTTTCACGAGTAATGATCATGATCACAAATAAACGACTAATTATATACATTTTGTTTATTTAAAACTTATGCAACAAAGTCACAATTGGTAATATTATTTATAAAATTGTATTTTTCATAAGAGTGTGAAGGAATTATTACGTTAATCCTAAGTTTCTGTCAAGTTATATGCAATGTTAAAAGAAGTTAAGCTTGGATAACTGTCTTTTATTTAACCCGGATTTGCTTATAATTTAAAAAGGGAATGCATTGTATTATTAGAAGTCGAATACAGCAAACAAATTGTTACCAATAATTACTAGTTCCATTGTTCATTTCATAAACAAAGAGCTGAACAAACTCCAATTAGTAATTTCAAATCAAGCTTGAAAAAGAACATCGGGTGGGTTAATAAAAAGGGGTTGCAATTAGTAAACATTCATGTTTAATTATATTCAATTGTCATAAATTAAAGATTTTTAATAAGCGATGTATAAAGAGTGGTTTTGGCTGTGTCGCGTTGTTGTGCACAAACTTCGGATTACGATAAGATTAAGAATTGCACTATCAAAATCACAATAAGTAGCAAAGACTGAACCGTGATGGAAGGGCTTGCATGAGCTGAAAGGAGCGTATGCGTCACATAGACAATACAGTTAATGCTTGCATTGCACAATTAAGTGAACTAAGAGCATGGACGCTTAACATGTGGAGATTAAATGAAAACATTAAAAAAATAAGCTTACTACGATTTTTTATTAAGAGTTATCTAGGTAAGTAACGAATCTGTATCTGGAGCTTGAAGTCCTTTCCAGCAACAGCCTGTGAATGTCCCACTGCTGGGCTAAGGCCTCTTCTCCTCTTTTGAGGAGAAGGTTTGCAGCTTATTCCACCATACTGCTCCAATGCGGGTTGGTGGAATACACATGTGAAAGAATTTCACTGAAATTCGACACATGCAGGTTTCCTCACGATGTTTTCCTTCACCGTCAAGCACGAGATGAATTATAATCACAAATTAAACACATGAAATTCAGTGGTGCTTGCCCGGGTTTGAACCCACGATCATCGGTTAAGATTCACGTGTTCTCAACATTGGGCCATCTCGGCTTAGTCCTTTCCGTTCACGTGTATTCAACCCAATCGTAAGTTATTTAACGGCCAAACATCGATACGCTGTATCATTGTAGTTTGAAGAGTGAGCTAGTGTAACAATAGACACAAGGGATATAACATCTTGGATGCCATGACTAGCAGAAAAAATGGCGTAAGAAATATTGTTTTTACAGTATTAAATCACTCAGATTCCGTCGATGATAATGTAATACTATTGTCAATAATACCTATCTTAGACAAGATGTTCGTTTCTTCTAATAAAATTTCACAAAAATGTTTACTACGCTAAATAATAAAAAGCGACAATCATTGCAGAAACATGAGGCTTAAATTTAAACTTTAACACCTAGTCTTCGACTTCGGAAATTCAATACATCCTGAGGCGCTGTACTCGTTTTTAGAATAAGATTGCGCGGCTATTTTTAACTTGACTTATTAATAAATTTGAATGTGGTGTTTGATAAATAATTAATTACTAAAAATATGTATCGCTCAATGGTGATTAGACAATATTATGTTAGTCTGCCTTCCAGTTATAAATAAAATCATCTAAAGTATATATTTTTACTGGCTAAGCCGATTATTTAATCAGGTGGCCCATTTGTTCATCTGCCTACCTATAATATAAATATGTATATAAACAAATATACATTGGCGAATATATTATTATTGTTAGACATTTCGTTTTTTTCTTATATTATTTATAAATAAGGAATGCTCGACGCGCCGAAATTAGTCGCTGATGTGATTCGACGATGAGAAGCGTAATCTACGCGGATTCTTATTGAATTACATTATTATAACCGTCATGTTTAAGAATAATACAATTATGAGCTGATTGGGTGAGAGCCTCTGAGTTTTCATATTATAATTCATTACATGATCAGCGGTGGAAAACGTCTGATATTCTATAATGTGTTAACAGCTACTATTATTTTTTAATAAAACGAAACACACTCATATGTTTGAGCATATTTATTTTATGAAAATCACATTATAACATTTTTTTTAATAGCATAGGTATGGGAGCGAGCATATGCCACCTGATGAAAAGTGGTCACCAACGCCCATTGACATTGGCTTTGTAAACGATGTTAACCATAAGCGATGGTTCGCTATTGCCAATGCGCCACCAACCTCGGGAACTATGATGTTATGTCCCTTGTGCCTGTAATTACATTGGCTCACTCACCCTTCAAACTGGAACACAACAATACCAAGTACTACTGTTTTGCGGTAGAATATCTGATGAGTGGGTGGTACCTACCCAGACGAGCTTGCACAAAGCTCTACCACCAAGTAATGTTTTGTAATTACTTAATACATATGCAAGTCGTATTTTTTCTTGTTAATATCTTCGTTTATATGTTTCAACATGTTTTATCAAGTTTTATGTCACTACCTACATCTTCATTTAAGAATGACTATTCTTCTTTGGAGTATTTATTACCTTTAAACAGAAATTGACCATTCAAAAATTGACATATTCAAGTGTATAAGCAACCGTTACACTAGGGACAATGTTTACACTATTTTCTGGAATGATTTGATGACGCTGGTCTTCAAATAGATCGGTAGTCATGTAAATTCAAATAATAGCGGAATATAGGGGTAAAAATCTGTCCGCCTTAACCGTAAATCAACAATAGAGATAAAATATAGTCAGTTCCTATTTTCTTTATTTTCACGTTTTTATGTGTTACCGGAACATGAAGGATGGGTTATTTATACATTTATTCATGCTGCCTTTTTCGAGGATAGTAAGGATGTCCTTACTATCCTCGAAAAAGGCAGCATGAATTACTAATAAATACATGTGTATTCACGGGTAATCTTGAAATTATTGCAAGCAAGCACAAAAAATTCGACCAAGTGCGAGTCGGACTCGCGCACAAAGGGTTCCGTACCATTATCTAGAACAACAGCAAAAAATTGTTGTATGGTAGCCCCACGTAAATATTTATTTTATTCGGTGTTAAGTATTTGTTGTTATAACGGCAAAAGAAATACATCATCTGTGAATATTTCAACAGTCTAACTATAATGGTTCATGAGATACAGCCTTGTGACAGACGGACGGACGGACAGCGGAGTCTTAGTAATAGGTTCCCGTTTTACCCTTTGGGTACGGGACCCTAAAAAATACAGGATATGTCTTCTTGTCCTTTTTTATTGCTACATGAGCCTACGAAGTGCTGTCTCTATATAGTTTTGTGTTGTGAGAATAATATATTTATTTACTGTTTTTTTTTCTTGTTTCAGTTTTGAGGATATGTATTATGACGTGCGTTATTCCAGTTTTATCTAAATCTATAATAATAAAAATATTATAGTTTCTGTTGTTAAAACGGACTAATTATTCAGATGTGTAGAAAACTTTTTCTTTCGATAAAAATCTCACGGTCCAATCCTCGCAGGCAGTAACAGGCAGTAAGTAACGCGGGTGAAGCCACGTGGAGAAGTAAATAATATCGGTATTTAAGGTAACTATAGAAAACATTCGATTCGTAAGGCCGAGTCACACTGAAAATATTTTATTAAATATTGATTTAAAGGGGAATGCTGCACACACTCGGATATTTATCCAATTGGCCCTTTTAATATATGGTCAAAACTTTTTGTCATTAAAAATAGGTGTCGTGTTCAAAAATTACTATTATATTGCAAAGCCCGAAGCGTCGTGGTAAGGTCTATTATCGTGAGCTTTAATTTTTTTAGCTTTACACGGGCGAAGGCGTGACGTGTAATACTGATAAGCAATACATATTAAAATTAGCGTAAGCACGCATTAAACACGCAACACAAAACAGCGAATAAAGCGCTGAAAATATGTATTTATTTGTTTTAGTTATTTGTGTAGTTCGACCGGCGTATGTTTGGCATAGCTTTTAATGACCATGCATTATTTGTACAATTAAAAAAATATTTGGTTCTGTGAAACAAACACAAATACATTTTGGAACGAAGTTCTTATTAATTAAATTTTAAGCATAAAAAAATTAATGGATTTTATATATTGAGCTGAGATGGTCCAGAGGTTAGAACGCGTGAATTATAGCCGATGAATGCGGGTTCAAACCCAGGCAGCAGCAATTAATTTTCATGTGCTTAATTTTTGTTTATAATTCATGTCATGTTTGGCAGTGAAGGAAAACATCATGATGAAACGTATTTGTGTCTTATTTCACTGAAATTCTGCCACACGTGAATCCACTAATCCGCATTGGAGCAGCATGGTGGAATGAGCTCCAAACCTTCTCAAAAAAGAGGAGGCCTTAGCCCAGCAGTAGGACATTTACTGACTGTTACTTTTTTACTTCTACTCATTGAAAGTACACTGATAGTAAAAAATCCCTTAATACACTCAATTGAATCACAAAGCATAACTTTGGAACAAGATACATTTCTAGACGGCCTAGTGAACTCAAGCACAAACAATCGGCTAACCGGTGATACTCCGTCTAACGATGACAGGTCAATAGTTATCGACTAATCAGTTATAAGCGACGTTCCTCTACCCATCACTAGATAAATTGGTTATTATTGTTTGCCCTGACTGACTACGGACGTACAGCCAAAATCACTAAGTCAGGTAAGCTTAAATTTTTAACATAAATTATTTATTAAGTAAACATCCGCTAAGATAGTATTTATGGAAATCCCAACTTTATAGAAGGAAATGGAACGGGTTATTTTGTATGAATTTTATTCATCCAAAGTCGGGACGGCTAGTCATTGCTGTAATTCAGAGTTCGCATTACAAATCAACTCCGCTATGTTTTTGATTTTATTCTATCACTAAACAATACTTAGTATTATTGCGTAACGGCTTAAATGGTAAATAAGCCAGTGTAATTATAGTCACACGGCACATAACATCTTTGTACCCAATGTTGGTAGCGTATTGGCGATATAAGGCATGGTTAATATTTCCTACATCGCCAATATCTATGAGCGGTGGTGACTACTTATCAAGGATCACGTTTGCCAGTCATATCTATAAGATAAGAAAAAATACCACTATATTTGGGTTTGAATATCGATTATAACTATGTTCTTTATTTGCTTTTTCCCGATTTTTCGACGAAGTCGTAAATATTGTGGTCACAAGCTGATTTTGAGCACCACGCACTTTCCAACGTTGGCTGTAATTTATAATGCTGGCAACACACAAGGCAATTTAATTTTATGAAATATGACATAGAGTAACTACCAGGTACCACGTTGTTGAAAAATTAAAGGAGTATTCGTAATTAAAATCATTATGTTTCTTTATTTAATTTTCTTCAAATAATGAATTGTTTAATGAACTGCTAGCAAATTAATGTTTGCTAGCATTTCAACTTAAAAAAGGTAACACTTCATTATATATTTTTTTTTCTATATTCCAAAAGTCGAATGCCGAACCAGTGGTAAGAACGCGTGAATTTTAACCGATGATCGTGGGTTCATGTGCTTAATTTGTGATTATAATTCATCTCGTGCTTGAGGGTGAAGGAAAACATCGCGAGGAAACCTGCAAGTGTCAAATTTCACTGAAATTCTGTCACATGTATATTCCACCAACCCGCATTGGAGCAGCGTGGTGGAATAAGCTCCAAAACCTTCTCCTCAATAAGAGGAGAAGAGGGCGTAGCCCAGCAGTGGGACATTCACAGGCTGTTACTGTACTGTATTCCAAAAGTAGAAAATATCATAATTTAAAAAATAAGTTAAAATTTAGTTTACAATAAGTACGTTAAGAAAATTGGAGACTCGCAATCTTTAGAAAGCTTGACCTAATTATTTATTTAAGTCGAATTAAAAAGGAAAAGAATAAAAGTGAAGTAATTTTTTTATTTTATTAAGTAGAATATTCAGTTATACCAGCTTTTCTCATAAGCGTCATTTTAACGTGACGGACGTAGACCCTTCGTCGAAGGTTGAAGCAGTAAATACAAAACCAATCGAACGGAAACGATTCCACTTACTTATATTTGCTCAAGATATAACACTTATCTGTAATGATTATAGCTGCCGTTTACCCAACAAAGTCAAAAGAACTTCCGTAATTGGATGGATCTTATGTAATATTAGGAATAATAAACATTACCTGTTTAAACATACGGTCTATATTAGCATGTTGTCTAGACGTGTTTACGATTTTGTTTACGGGGATTATTATTTCTAAGTAATAATAATAAATAACTTTATTACACACTCACAAAGAAAAAAAACAAAACAAATATAAGTAAAAAGAAAAAAATAATAATAATAAAATAAAAGCTAAGGAAGGATGATGCATGCAAGGGGCGGTCTTATCACTCAAGTAATGATCTCTTCCAGACGACCTGTATTAAGATGCTAGCAGGACATAACGGGCGAGTGCATTATATATACATACAAATATATAAATATACGTAATACATATATAAGTTTATATAAAATACAACATATCAATACATATATAAATACAATAAATGTATAAATAGTACAAAATAAATAACAGGTCACATTTATAACACTACAGCTACAGTGGCCAGAGTGAAGTGTGAAGGAAGTGAGTAAGTACGGTTAAAGCGAAAGGTTTTAATAGTAATAATGTACGTAGGTAGGACTTAAGAAAAAAGAAACTATTAATTGCCTGAGTTTTTTGTTGACTTATGTTAAACGTTTAGAAAAGGATGATAATAAATCTTTTGATATTAAAATTGCCTTGAAGAATATGAAGTACTTATATTAATCTCAAAGTAGTTCATAAATTTTAATCAAATATTGAAAATATTTAATTACTTTTTTATAGAAGTATTAGTTGAAACAACAAATTTAGATTCTGATGAAATTAGTTTAAAAATAACATTAATTATAATTCAGAATTTCCTACAATATTAAATATTACTGAAATAAACACTTTTATAATAGCTCGAAGTAACTTTTTTCTGTTTGACGTTTACTTTTATCTCATTATATTTAACATGTTTTATTTTAACTAATACTTGAATGGTCCTTAATTACTTAAATATCAAAACATTTATAACGGGAGCAGCAGTCGATTTGAATTTTATGTGACGGCTATAAGATGCTTAGATGGCGCATTACTGTCCTATTTAATTGGAATATACGGTGAGGTGTGTCGTCTTTTTGTTACTGACTGAATTATTTAATCATCATTATCATAATCTCTGGCAAAAGTCTGCGTCTTCTGATTCGTGGTTACCATTCGTGAACTTTGCTTTTCACAGATTATTTAGCTTCCCACTATTACATACATGGTTTCGGTTTATCAAAAAATGTCTCCTGACATATTTGTGAGACTTATGTGGTTTATATTCTCTGATCGAGGTATGTACCACACACTCATAAAATATTCTAACGGCCATTTATTATTATTGTGTTTCAGTTTGAAAGGTGAGCGAACCAGCACAACTACAGGCGCAAGGAAAATAACATCCTTGTTCTAACTTTTTTTTACTATAAGAGTAAACGAGCAGAAGGCTCATCTGATGGAAAGTGACTACCACCGCCCATGGACATCTGCAACATCTGAGGACTTGCAGGTGCGTTGCCGGCCTTTAGCAGGTGCGTTGCTGGCCTTTAACTGTTGGTGGCAAATTGAAGATGATAGGAATGGTTAATATTTCAACCAACAGATATGTCTATGGGCGGTGGCGACCACTTACCAACAGATGGCCCATTCACCCGTCCGCCAATCTATTTTAAACAAAATTAAACTCACAGTGTTTATTTCTATGGATAGTTGCCACTTCTTACCACCAAGTGGCCCCCCACAATTCTTCTTCAGTAACAGCCTGTGAATGTCTCACTGCTGGGCTTAGGCCTCTTCTCCTCTTTTTGAGGAGAAGGTTTGGAGCTTATTCCACCTCGATGCTCCAATGCGGGTTGGTGGAATACACATGTGATAGAATTTCAATGAAATTTGACACATGCAGGTTTCCTCACGATGTTTTCCTTCACCGTCAAGCACAAGATGAATTTTAAAATCTACTTTAAATTAAAAAAAAACATAACTGCCTTCTACTACATATTATGTTAGTCAAAATGTCCACTAGCTCTTTGTGTGATGTTACTCTATCGAACGCGCCCTGCGTTTAATACGCAGTAAATGCAAAATCAGCATAATGATATCAAACTCATATTGGATTTTAAAATCAAGTTTTTCGATCAAAAAGAACACAAAATGCAAATAGGATACTGGATCTTAAGACCTCCGGCGCATCGATCCGATAACCCTCGCCATAAACACTCATCAGCCTCACCCAAGCTTGGGACAAATTCTTTTGATCTTATTTAGGGTAAATCTTTCGATTTATATGTTAATTTGTAAATTTATATCTGTCGCGGATTCATGGAGTGTGTTACATTCTGATTTAAAATCTTATGCTTTGATTCGCTCATTATATTAAATTTTGTATGGTATTTTTTAATAATATGTAATGTAATATACATATTTTTCTAAAGATAATGACTGACTAACCAACGTACAAGCAAGACAACTGTAAAACTTACTACTAAACTTAGATACTTGAAATTAAAAAAGATATCTAAGATTTAGATTTTAAGGTCTCCATTTTTGCTGCTTAATTTTTAAGCGCCATTTACTCGACACACTAGAATATTTTTTCTAGCATACCAAGGACACATAAATATAGTTTTATGTATGTGCTGGATATTAAATAATAGCGCGCGGGTGAAAACTCACTTACTTTATGTACTTTACGCCTTAGACATATTGGAGTGCTCAGTGGTTGGAACATGTGAAGAATGCGGCGGGTTAAAGCCAGAGCAAGCCCCACGAAATTTTCATGTGCTTAATTTGTTTTTATAATTCACCTCGTGTGGTGAAGGCGAAAGTCAGATTAAAATCCACCAAATGTGGTGAATCCACTAACCCGCATTGGAGCAGCGAAATGATTGAGTTCCAGCTACTCCTAAAAAGAAGTTTTAGTATAACTATTATTAATTGACTCGACCAAAAATATCAATTTTAAATGACGGTATTACGCGAAGTCAAATTTGCTTTATTTATATAGTAGTACGATTTACCTTTTAAAATAAATTAAGGCGTTAAAAAATGTCAAAGATGTTTAGTGATGAGAATCTTTATAAAATAAACTAAAATATTATAATTTACAAAATTCATGTAATTCATCGTATTTATGATTAATTCATTTATTCGTTCGCCGAGAGTGTGGGAATATGATGTGTACTGTAACACACTTAGTATTTTTTTTAATAATGTTTATTCAGTTTCCTATCCAGTAGCAACAACTTGAAATTATAAATCATTAACCACACTATGATAAAAAAAATGAGCTTAAAATCAATTTAGGTCATATTCGCATGTCATTATAAATTTTAATTTTAAAACGCTAGCCTAAAGACATGCAAACGAGGAAGCAAGTGGAATTTCTTTGCGCAGCGCAAATTTTATCGAGGACTCGTAATTTTCTTTGATCCCTCATCTATATTCAATGATCCAAGGATCGTAACGCTTCGTAAGCGAATTCATTATATTTGTGTGGTTTTCCTCTACCTACGAGTAAATCATGCGAACCAATATATCTGATTTACTTTACATAAAACCTCAAACTGCATTCGAGTTTATGGAATAATACAAAAAAAGGTATCAGCTATTCGATATAATAGCTTGATTAGTGTTTCTAATAGAACATCTTATCTTTATGAGATAATGACTGAAGGTTATGAAAACAATCCAGTTTATTCTATAATGTTCAAATCAAATCGAAGGATTATCCTTTATTCAATACTAGATAATCGTCCCGGCTTTGCACGGGTAGATAAGTAGTAAAATGAATTTTGGATTGGGCGTAAAGTTCTTTGTAAGCGTCTACGTCGGAGAAGGAGTAATTGTGACAAATTTTAAGTCAATCGTGCGGATAATTTAGGAGATCTCGTGATTAGTGGTTTAATTTCGCTTATACAGGGTTTAACAAAATTCGTGTCCGACCTGTGAAGTGGTTATTAGGTATCGTGTGTCGGTTCTATTTATGTAATAATTTTTAAAATACTGAGCAAAAAATGTTACTTAAAAAATATATTAATTGTGTTTAACGACACTGTTAGTGGTAAAAACGTGGACTACTGAGGTCATGACCTCGTTTCTTAGCTACCCGATAGGTTCTTACCTATCCTACGCTATTGCCCGCACTTGTGTTGCCATGCAATTTTCGTCATTTCATTAAGAAAAAAAGTTCCGGGATAAATTTTTTGCTTAGTATTTTAAAAATTATTACATAAATAGAACCGACACACGATACCTAATAACCACTTCACGGTACGGACACGAATTTTGTTATACGCTGTATATTTATGTATATAGATATATGCATTACTTACTTATTGATTGTCAAATTTTAATGTACCACGGGTTTGGAAAAGAAAATACTATGACCTAAGAACAACCGGCATAAGAAAATCAGTGGATTTTTTGTCATTCTAGTAATTATTTACATTTTTTTAATATAACAAAGAAATAGCCAGAAGACGATCGTTTTATTCCCAATGTGCTCTCATTCACAAATTTACTAATTGTATAATTGAATTCTATAACAACCTAACCAATATTATAACTACAAATGTATTTGTTTGTTGTGCAATGTTACATTCACTTTGTCATGGGTACACAAAAAGGTAAAATATCTAATACCCTATCTCCCTTCACACAAGGTTGAAACCACGGGTTAAAATTACGTCACTATTATTCAGTTAATAGGTAACTCGATAAATCATTTCTCTTTTCAACTAAAATTAAAATTATTTTATCTTATTATATTTATAAGACAACAGTACTACAGGCATATTATAATAAATTTTATCATCTTGTTCGTTACATAAACGATGATAGCTAGCTATTCTGTGTAGTTTTATGAGAACTGCCGTAAATCTAAGTTGACACTTAGCAAACATCGTAATTTATGTACCGCTTTCAACAGAACTGTCTGTTGCAGCTTCTGGCCGTAACTTTGGTCCAGAATCCTTGGAGACAAATTAAATTCAAAATATGTACACTTAGATATGAATCTGTTTAATTCAGATAACTCAGTTTTATCTAATGTCTGTGGTTGAAATAGAATACGATTAATTTTGAGACGTTGTTTTATAGTATTAATATTTCTTGATTGTAACCATTAAAATATATGTAAATAAATTTCATTCGCGGCTTCACCCACGTATTAGGGATTTCAATGATACGATATAGCATAGGTAGGCGGACGAGCCTATGGACCACCTGATGGTAAGTGGTCGCCAACGCCTATAGACATTGGCATTGTAAAAGATGTTAACCATCGCTTACATCGCCAATGCGCCCCCAACCTCGGGAACAAAGATGCTATGTCCCTAGTGCCTGTACTTACACTGGCTCACTCACCCTTCAAACTGGGTGGGTGGTACCTACCTAGACGGGATTGCACAGAAGTGAAGCTATGTCCATCCATAGAGTTCAAACTTGTTTTATACCACATTACATCCAAGTCAATTCGTGATTTGCCAGAACACATAAGAAACAGACAGAGTTACTTTCATTTGTTACATTAGTATCAATTATGTATTTATGTATACTATGATAATTAATTTCTTATTGAAAATAATAGTTAGGTACATAAATTAAGCACATGATTTATTTATATTAAAAACAACCACTCACAATAATAATAATACACTCTTAATCTTACATCAACTAAATAATAAACTTTAAAAAACACAAATATAAAAGAGATCAAGTACTCGAGACCATTCTACATTATGTATTAATATCATAATTTCATGATTATTAAGGCTATCGTGAAAGCTATTTAACCTATTGATGTGAAACAATATCTCATTATATATATGACAACGCTAATCTAGTTAGAAGTGCGTTTAATCCTAGATTAATTTTGTATTTGGGAATACGAAACCAATTTACTTAGTAACGAAATGAACAAAGTACTCATACTATGCCAATTTATTAACCTTTCTGTTTCTTTCCCACTCGATGCGAACGAGTAGCACTAATTAGCTAGCAACAGGAACTAGGTTCATTAAAAAAAAAAACACTTTCTTGCTCTCTAGTTTTGTATGCTCCACTATTTAGTAACAGCCTGTGAATGTCCCACTGCTGGGCTAAGGCCTCCTCTCCTCTTTTGAGGAGGTTTAGAGCTTATTCCACCACGCTGCTACAATGCGGGTTGGTGGAATACACATGTGGCAGAATTTCAGTGAAATAAGACACTTGCAGGTTTTCTCACGATGTTTTCCTTCACCATAAAGCACGAGATGAATTATAAACACAAATTAAGCACATGAAAGTTCAGTGGTGCTTGCCCGGGTTGAAGCCCGATTAACGATTCACGCATTCTAACCACTAGGCCATCTCGGCCACTTTTAATTAATTATATTATATAATTTATTTATACTTATTGTGACTTAATCATAATATTATAAATGTGAAAGTGACTCTGTTATGCTTTCACGATTAAACCACTGAATCGATTTTGATGAAATTCAGTATGAACCCTTTAACTCCGAGGGAGGATATAGGGTGCCTTACATCTAATACCAGTTCATCACGACACATATGGGCGAATCAAAATCAAACACAAGTAATCAACTCAGTATATTATGTATATGTAAGTTAATTAACTTTTAACTAACTATTATCATTTAAATAAATAAATAAATAAATCATTATGTACCTACAAATGAAAAATATCGAAAGAATTATTAGAGTAATTATTTAGGCACGTGCTGTCGTTCAGTAGTTACTCTTCTCCATACGTTATGCAAAGGTGGTTCTGTCACACCTGCGGTTTCTCAGCCTGCGGTTTTTCCTCCTAATGAAGGAAATTATACCCTCTTAAGAATTTAGGACCCAGCTTGTGGGATAGCGAGGGTCAGATCGCTGAGAATTAAGGACCGTGCTTGTGATTAAATTTTCTCATCAATTTATTACATACCAATGTTATCAAACTAATTTTTTATATTGAAAATCCGTTCAGCAATTCTTAATTAATACATCGATTTTGAAGCCGAGATGGCCTAGTGGTAAGAACGCGTGAATCTTAACCGATGATCGTGGGTTCAAACCCGGGCAAGCACCACTGAATTTCATGTGCTTAATTTGTGATTATAATTCATCTCGTGCTTAACGGTGAAGGAAAACATCGTGAGGAAACCTGCATGTGTCAAATTTCACTGAAATTCTGTCACATGTGTATTCCACCAACCCGCATTGGAGCAGCGTGGTGGCATAAGCATAAGCTCCAAACCTTCTCCACAAAAAGTGTAGAAGAGGCCTTAGCCCAGCAGTGGGACATTCACAGGCTGTTACGTTACGTTACGTTACGTACATCGATTTAAATAATGAGTGAACGTTTCATATTTTTCCTAATCGAAAACATTGCTTATAAAATGGTTTATATGTTTTTTATACATAGAAATAGAAAACCGCAACCATTATATTTTGACATATCAATATCAATCATTTCAACATGCAATTTGTTATCGACAAACATTGGCGTTTGACGTACAAACATTGACACAATAAAAGCTAGCAGTATTATGAGTACAACGTATTTCAAATGCAAATATTTCATCGAATGCCTCATTGGTGTAGTTGGTGATTTGTACAGATATAGATTCTGACGGCAAAAGGATCGATGTTCGGATCAATAGGAGGTCATACATTTTTCTGCCTAAAAGTAACTATGCCCAGTCACGTAACGTTTTTATCTCGTCCCGTCATTCTATAATAATAACATAATACAGATTTATAAATAATTATTATAAATTGTATTGTAAAAGTAAAATTCTTCGAAAAATTTATAATATTTTTTATTATTAAAATAATAAGTACGTTTTGGTTTGAAGTTATTATTTTCATGTATTGATAAATAAATTATTTTAATTTGATTTGACTGTAATAAAAAAAAAGAAAAAAGAAGGTTGTTAGATGATAAGTACGGATATATTATAATGTTTCATAGCGAAACATACTCATTATAAGCTTTAAAAGTTATTTAAAATTCACCCTTTTTTATAGCATAAGTAGGCGGACGAGCATATGGGCCACCTGATGGTAAGTGGTCACCAAAGCCCATAGACATTGGCATTGTAAGAGATGTTAACCATCGCTTTCATCAACAATGCGCACCAACTTTGGGAACTGAAATATCCCTTGTGCTTGTAATTACACTGGCTCAACCGAAACACAACAATACCAACTACTGCTCTTTTGCGGTAGAATATCTGATGAGTGAGTGGTACCTACCCAGACTGCCTGCCTGACTGACTGAATGCCTCGTTGGTCTAGTGGCTACATGTAAGGCCGCAGACACGGTGATCCTGGGTTCAATTCCAAGGTCAGGCCAATGAAATGTTATTGAGATCTTCTATCTAAATTTCTCAGTAGCAGCCTGAAGTCTGGAAGTTGGAAGTATGTACACTCCCGTGCCTCGGAAAGCACGTTAAGCCGTTGGTCCTCCGCCTGAACTCTTTCCGGTCGTTTCGGATTGCCATCCCATCGGGTTATGAGAGTAAGGGAATAGAGAGTGCACCTGTGTTTGCGCACACACTAGTGCACTATAATATGTCCTGCGCAGTCTGGAGGAGTATTATTACCTACCCAGAGGAGTTTGCACAAAGCTCTACCACGAAGTAAATCCTGAAACTGTGGCTACAACACGTTAAGTATAGTTTCTTTAAGAATAGCCGCCTTGATCGAAATTAATCAGATCATCTTTCAATACCAAATAAATATCATATTCCAATAAACCTATAACGCAAATATATGTATATCAAGGAACGTGACATTATCGGATTTTATGTTCACAAAAAACTCCACATCGTTCCCTGAATCGTTTTTGTGAAAACAACGGTGGCAATAAAGGGTCTTATTGTTATCCTTTGAATTTATATCCAGATATTATCGCTATCATAAATTGCTAACGCGTACAGTTTTCTCTAAATCGGATGCTTTGAAAATGACCTCGGGATAATACACCATCTTCATGAAAGAGCTATTCTGATAAAAGTAATCTACCCATTATATTGACTAAGAGATCAGAACAGTACAGCTTCCATCAAAATTTAAATTTGTAAGTACAAATAATGGCGCCTTAATTAAATGTATTAGGTAATAATGATGTTAATGATAGAAATTTAGGCTTTATTACAAAGGCTTTATAACAAACAAAACGTGTAAAATCGAATAAGAGAATTACTAAAAAGTTTTGCAATCATGCAATTAAATAAAAAAAAAATGGCCGTCACGGATGGCAGATGTGAATCATCAAAATAGCTTTATGTGCAGTACACACACTCGCACAGAGTCTCAACGAAGTATACTATATACGCGTCATGCACACAAATGCAAGTCAAAGTTATAGGTACAGCCGCGAAAGTCTATGGAGAAATAAATAATAAGAAAGAAGTTGAATGTTAGATAAGAAACGTTGAAAAAAATTCAACCTAGGCATTTTACCGCCATTGAGATTAAAAAATTCAATTGGAAAAACAAATTTGGATTCCATTTTCAATATACTGTATGTTGTCTTTGTTCAATATAGTTATATAATAATTCCCTATGGTGAAATTGAATGATAGAGTGGTGTGGGTCAACCTTTTGTTGTACTTGAACATTGTCCCAGAATATCTATGTCAAACATTTTCATTGTTGAGAGCGGTACTATTATTAACTATTATAATTTAATCAATTATATGTGAGTGGAATATTTGGCAGTGACATGAATGAAGAACGATTCCTGAGTGATTTCGGACACCGTAGCCATTATTAATGAAGAATAGCAAATATTATCGGGCGCAATAACAGATGCATTATCTTAATTTCACTTTCATTAACAGATAAAAGGTCAATCTGATGCGATCGCAGAGAATTATCGTGTAATCATAGGAATGTTAATTTTTTTTATAAAATAAATAGGTAGGCGGCGGCAAAATGGGCCAACGGAACAATACTAAACATTATATTGTTCGTTTATATTGTACTGCTTGGCGATAGAATATCTGATGAGACCTACCCAGTCAGGCTTGCACAAAGCCCTACCATCAAGTAAATCACCACCCACCAACTAAACACACACATACACGTACAAAATAATAAAAAGGTTGATACTGAAATTACTCGACTAGTGAAACATCGAACTAAGTTTGAACTTAGGACTTCAGATTCTATAGCCTTAATTAGCCGCTACGGGAAGGTTAAATTAAATACATTAATAGTTGTTAAAAAACGAGACGCACATATAAGTCATTAGTTTGCAATTGCGGAGCAACATCTGTTCTCTAATTGAGACATTAAGCGTGGGATCGGTCGAATGGGTCTCCTTTAATAACGCGCATACATAAATGACGGCGGGTGAAATGTATGGCATTACAAGACCGGCGCCCGTCCGGCTAAATGATGTCCATTGGTCGCAATCGTCGAGAAAACTCCGGGATAATAATTGACACGAATGTTGCAAAACGACCGCCCGAATACGCACAGACACAGAACGCGATATGTTTTAGAAATACCATTTATTCGAATACTTAAATTGTTATACTAACAAAGTTGACGATAAGCTATTAATTTGTAACTTCTGCTTATACTTATAGCAACAAAATGCTTGATACAATGGTATACTATCAAAAATGAAATCAAAAAATCTTAATAGGCTTATAAAGGCACTTTCTACCGAGAGGAACCACAGAAACTTAGTATTATGGATAAATATAATGGATATTTGAACATTTAATATTAAAAAAATTTCGTTATATAAATAATACTAACCTAACATTAAAAAAAAACATATTACCATATTTCAGTAACTAATCTACCAATTTAGTAACTTAGTAACAGCCTGTGAATGTCCCACTGCTGGGCTAAGGCCTCTTCTCCTCTTTTGATAAGAAGGTTTTGGAGCTTATTCCACCACGCTGCTCCAATGAGGATTGGTGGAATACACATGTGACAGAATTTCAGTGAAATTTGACACATGCAGGTTTCCTCACGATGTTTTCCTACACCGTCAAGCACGAGATGAATTATAATCACAAATTAGCACATAAAATTCAGTGGTGCTTGCCCGGTTTGAACCCACGATCATCGGTTAAGATTCACGCGTTCTTACCACTGGGCCATCTCGGCTTTAATATCTACCAATTTACTAACTTGTAATATAGACTTATTAATTAGAAATATGCTTACTTTGTACGTTAATAATATATATCATGAATAAAGCGAATATGGGCAGTAATTGTTTCAAAATGGCTCTTCTATATAGTTACAATAGATCATATACTTAAACAGTAGACTAATAGTTAATTCAATACATTAAGTACTGAATAAACTATCAAAGGTTTAATTAACCCTAGAAGGATAACCTTGTTTTATAGTACGGGAAAGATAACCATACGTCGTTTCGACGTGGGCACTGATTGAAGGCATATATTTAGGATCTATAGTATATTATGATTTTTTTATCTATTCTAATCTTAATCTAACGATTATTTATAACAAAATTAGGTGAAAAAAAAAATTACAGACAGAGCCAATAGATTTATATAGTAGTATAAATTTTTATCTCATTTATTTATTTATTCTTTATTGCACACACTACGAAAATATAACAAATACAAAGAACAAGTTTTACATAATATAGTATGCAAAGGCGGCCTTATCACTTACAGTGATCTCTTCCAGGCAACCTCTATAGTAAAAATATATCGTTGTTAGCCAGGAGAATTGATCGGGCATAGTGTGCGAACAATTTATACATAAAATTCATGAAATATTTATAAACTTAATAAAATATATAATATGACACAAATACTCCTATATATATATATATTTATACATACGTACATATACTTATATAGTAAATAAATATTTATATTAATAAATAATAATTATATAAACGTCTCTTAAAAGTATTCACGGATTCAGCTTGACGAATGTCACTAAGCAAGGAATTCCATAGTCTGACAGCTTTTACAGTAAATGAACTATTATATATTTTAGTGTGACTCGCGGCATCAGCAATTTATAGTCTTGCTCGGAGCGTAGATTGATTGGTGTATGAGAGCCAAGAAAGGTGAACCGCTCTTTAAGGTAAGTTGGAGTTTGAGGATGCTAGAGTATGGTGTAAAGTAAGAAAACACAGACAGAAACTTTAATGGACACTTTAATGCTTAACGATGCTGAGAGATATGATCGTATATGCGTAAACCAAATATGAAGCGAATACACAGCTCCTCAGAAAGATCCAGATAGACCAAGACGGCATTTATTTTAGTTGCCTTTTAAATACATAAATATATTATTGTGATAAGTATGTTTAAATCAAATTATATTCTTGTATATAATATTAGGTACCAATCGTATATATACATACATTGAATTTTGTTCATCTCACGCTAAAATAGATCGCTACTTCGCAATAACGCTGCTTTATTGAGCGTCATAGTTTTATGTCATTTATATTGTAAAATATTTTATTGCTTATATTATAATTGTAAGGTTAAAATAATTATTGGAAAATATTGTATATCTTAACCAGTTTTATGTCTTTATTTATTTGATAATCTATTAATTCACATATAAATATAGCTTACATATACTAGGTCTGCGTAAATTGAACGCGATTCCGATTCACCGTTGAGCTGATACACGCTATGCTTTAATTAAGCCTTCGTGAATATAAACGAAGATGATATAGGTTTTCGGTCCGGTAACTTTCATGAACGTAAAGTATAATACTCGAATGATTTGCTTATCTAAACTGTTGATTAAATAGTATGCATTGTTCTAACTAGTGTATTATATTAGTTCGTTCATGATATTATTATGTAAATAAATGAAAAAATATGGTAGGAATATGGTAGATTTACAAAAACATACTAAGAGCAAGAAAACAAAAAAAAAACTTAAATTGAAATATTTTCCTAAGGCGTTTAATTTATGACAAAATCAACGTTTGTTTTATAATTTCTGAACCTCTAAAAGGCACTTAGAACAAGCTTTAGACTTATGTGTACCATATATACGATTTTTGCACTGATCACATAAAGATTTAGTTAAAATAAGCAGTGTTTCTTCTTCGTTGGTATTGCAATGTCATCTTCTTTTCCAGATTTAGCTGGACACTTTTGAATATATCCACTGATTTGAATTTTTAATTTTTTTAGATAGAGTAGGAATATTCTTCCTTGCTGACATTCAAGTCACCATGAGCCTTTGCTGAGATTATTCATGAAATTGCGCCGACACAAAGGCTTTTCTTGTTTGCTTATAACATTGTGATAGCAGACAATTAATCCATTTACACACGCCATGTTCAAAATCCCAAAAAGCATAGCCATTGGCATCTGTTTGTCTTGCGGCTGCAGGACATGTTCGAATACATTTGGTCGCAAGTGACGACACGCCTTTGGTTTCGTTTGGTTTATAATAATGGGTCATATTGGAAGTACAGTGATTTATTTTTTCTTTTTCATCACATTATTTGAAAATAACAATTAGTATATCATCTTATTTTCTTCATGTGAATTATCTTCTGTTACCCCGCTTGGTTTGTCACCACTTCGTCGCTGCTTTCTTGCAATAATCGGTATATTCTCTCAATGCAATCTAAGCGTAAAAAAGAATTATGTAAAAGTTAACTAAATAAATCGAAAAAATATATGAATAACGTGATTTACATTAACGACCAAAAATTAACGTAAAATATAACCATACGTCGCTTGCGTACTTTTAGGGGTGTTACTTTTTTTTCACATTATGCATATTGACTAAAGTCGTCGGCAATTCTGTTTGAATTTGTTGAGCGTCTATTAAAAGTCATCTATAATGCAATGCAATGATGTCTATTTAAGTTTTGTTTGTTACCAACACTATTAAAATAAAAGTGGGCATTAAAAATTATAATTATATTACCATTGTACCGATGAAATAATTACCTACTAAAACATATAATATGCTTAATTACTAAAATACAATATGCGATAGGAAGGTTGGTGATGTTGAACTTTAACTGCATAAATAAGACCTATGGTTATTATTGTTATGCTGGATTGTACGTTTAAACGCCCTAACTAGGAACTACCAAATCGTTTGGATAATTAATTATTTTTACGAATTACGTATGTGAAACTGGGGGTATAATTTAAATTTGACGCAAAAATGATACAAAACAAGTGTCAAGAAAGCGAACGCTGTCAAAATTGTGTGACAGATAAAACAAATAATAATATTTCTGACGTAAGCAATGTTTTTTTTTTTATATATTTAAATTGTATTTTAAGGCGTTAAATATTCATTTTGTTCCATAAATATTGAAGCTCGGTTACAAGATTTACTTGAATGCGAGACAATGTCTCTTCTACAATTATTTGTTCTGAGTCACAATTGAATTCGTGGGCCGTCCTCGACGATTCTCTTTCCGAGCAATAGTCTAAGGAAACCGTTGACGTTTTCCCTAAATATATTTTGCTAAATTGTGACTCGCTAAGTTAAGGGATGATTATTTTGTCGCTCAGATATTTTTGTGTCAACGATAAAACTGCCTCGTTGTCTTGTAACTTGGATGTAAGGACAAATTCCTGGGTTGGTGTCCCAAGCACCGGGACTTGTCGAGGAGTAAACAGTTACTTATTTTATTCTGTCATTTTGACAAAAACTTAGCAGTAGGAAGTTGGTGATATCCACTGTTTGCTTCAAAAAACGCTTTAAATTTTTGGTCTTTCTCCGGTCATATCGGATTGCAGTCCCTAAGTTACCCCATAGTAATCAAGAGTGTACCTTTATTTGAATATACATACGTACGCTACAATGTCACATGAGTCGTTTGCTCTTTATTAAATTATCGTTTTGTATCCAAGTGCGAATAATAGGACAATAGTCTGGGTAGGTACCACCCACTCATCAGATATTCTACCGCAAAACAACAGTACTTATTATTGTTGTGTTCCGGTTTTAAGGGTGAGTGAGCCAGTGTAATTACAGGCACAAGGGGCATAACATATTAGTTCCCAAGGTTGGTGGCGCATTGGCGATGTAAGCGATGGTACACATTTCTTACACATCCAATGTATAAGGGCGTTGGTGATCACTTACCATCAGGTGGCCCATATGCTCGTCCGCCTACATATCCTATAAAAAACAACTTATATATAAAATCAGACGTCAAACATAATTGGGATCAACCTCACAATTGGGAATTTTCAAAATCGGACATATAAAAATGACAAAATATCGGAAACTGATACTACAAATGATACAAAAATAATTAAACGGCATACTGCTTGTTTAGAAATATGAAAGTCGTAGGTTCGATCCATTGTCGGACCATTCTAACAAAGACCTGACATTTTATTTATTACAGGTGAAAATAGGAATAAAAGAATTCCTTGAATTGTCGGTGTTTTTTTTTAAAACAAACTTCTTGTTTTTACAGACCGCTTGTTAAAATACTCGCCCCATTTTTATTTTCATAATAAATTTAAAACATTCAAACCATAAACCACGAACGTATCTCTATGAAACCATATTTTTACTTTATAGTTCGTTCATGCGGATACGAATTAGTTTTAATTAAAGCCGGTATAATACACGTTCATATTATCTTTGAGAACGCCTACCGCGTTTGAATCGCACTCTGAAGTGCCTCGCATTTGATATAATTAGCTTTATTATAAGTACTGCATTATTACAATTATTAACGCTTAACCTATCTTTTTGGAGCCGATAAAAATAAAAGTACATTTAAGAGTTTTTTTAGAGTATAATTTATATTTCGAACAGGTGGTTCACATTCCTATTAATCCTTTCAAGTAACGATTAAAACAGCTTACGAGCGCTTTCTTGAATATATAAAATATTTAATGTAAATTTCTCAGTAGACGTATAAGTAACGGAAGGATTGACATAAATAATCTATATATATATATAAAAAGATTTGTTCTGACTGACTCATCAACTCAGAGCCTTAACCACTGGGGTTAGAGACTTGAAATTTTGAAAGTTGATGAATTTTATGATGATAACGCGTACTAAGAAAGGATTTTTGGAAATTCCACAGCTAAGGAGGTGAAATAAGGGATGAACCGTTGTATGGAAATCCGTCATTTTCAGAGGTAGAAGCATGATATTTCATATGAATGCTATTTCATATGCATGATATTTCATATGCATGCTTCTGGTTGGAAATAAATAAGTACGCAAATCAGAGTTATCCAAAATTCACCACCTAAGAGGGTGATATAGGGGTTGAAAGTTTATATGGGCAGTTCGTCATTTATGATGTAAGAAGCATGAAATTTTATATACAAGTTTTTGGTTAGATATTAATAAATATGTAATTCAAGGTTTTTGAAAATTTACCCCCCGAGAGGGTGAAATAGGGGTTGAAAGTTTGCATGGGGACTCCGTAATTTTTCATGTAAGAAGCATGAAATTTTGTATGGTAGCTTCTGTTTAGAAATAAATAAATATGTATTTAAGTATTTTGTAAAAAGTACCCCCAAGAGGGTGAAATAGGGGTTGAAAGTTTGTATGGTCGGTCCGTCATTTTTGATGTAAGAAGCATGCAATTTTATGTACAAGCCTCTGGATATATATATACATGAACGCCCTGAAGGCTCGGGCCACGGAAGCGGTGGCCCAGGGGCAAGTGGTCTTGGCGGTGTCGTTAGACGTTGCAAATGCCTTTAACAGTCTCCCATACGAGACGATTAGGGAGGCACTCCGATATCATGAGGTGCCGACCTATCTTAGGAGACTGTTGGAGGCGTACCTCCAGGACCGAGAGGTTGTCTGGGCGGGGGGCGACGGGAAGTTGGTCCGACATCGGGTGGGTTGCGGCGTTCCACAGGGGTCTGTTCTTGGCCCAATTCTGTGGAACGTCGGCTTCGATTGGCTCCTGAGAGCCCCCGTCCTGTCCGGTATGGGGGTGCTTTGCTACGCAGACGACACTCTCATCACCGCGACGGGGCGGGACTTTTGGGAGGCGGCCCGCCTGGCCGAAGTCGGAACAACTCTGACCGTGGATCGAATGGAAATGCTGGGCTTGAGGATCTCCATATCTGAAACGGAGGCTCTCCTCTTCCACGGTCCACGGAGAGGCCCCCCTCGAAGGGCGAGTATCACCGTCCATGGGACGGTGATCAACGTGCAGGCCCAGATAAAGTACCTGGGCCTGATCCTGGACGGGCGATGGAGCTTCAGGCAGCACTTCGTGCAGATCGGCCCGAAGCACGTCAACGCCGCCGCCGCCTTGGGCCGCCTCCTACCCAACGTGGGAGGACCGGGATCACTATGCCGGCGCCTCTATGCCGGCGTAGTGAGGTCGATGGCACTGTACGGTGCCCCGATTTGGGTGGACGCACTCACCGCTTCCAACCGGGCCCTTCTGCGAAAACCGCAGAGGGTCATAGCGGTGAGGGCGATAAGGGGTTATCGTACGGTGTCGTGGACAGCGGCGACCCTCCTCGCGGGCGACCCGCTCTGGGAGCTCCAGGCGGAAGTGCTCGCGGAGGTGTACCGCTTCCGGGCCGAGGCGAGAGACCGCGGTGACCGTCCAGGGTCGGCAAAGGTCGAGCGAATCAGGGCTTTAGCCCAGCAAGCCCTGATAGCCCGATGGGAGGAGGACCTGGGGTCCCCCACGGCGGGCCTGGCGACAGTGGATGCGATACGTCCCCACTTGAGTCGCTGGGTCAACAGAAAACGAGGCACGCTCTCGTTCAGGTTGACGCAGGTACTAACCGGACACGGGTGCTTCGGTAAGTACCTGCACGGGATAGCGAGGCGGGAGGTATCACCCTCCTGCCATGAGTGTGGTGCGTCACTGGACACGGCGCACCACACCCTGACGGAGTGTGCTGCGTGGGGACCTCAGAGGCATTCCCTGGCGGCGATAGTTGGCGGAGATCTCTCGCTGCCGAGCGTTACTAACGCCATGCTCGATAGCGAGAGATGTTGGTTGGAAATGGTATCCTTCTGCGAGAGTGTCATGTCGCAGAAGGAGGCCGCAGAGCGGCAGCGCGAGGAAAATGCCTCCGCTGATTCAATCCGTCAAAGAAGACCGGGGAGGAGGCGTAGGCGCTATGTGCACCTTCTCCCCCCGCCTTAATAGCCACCAGGGCTAAGGGGGCTCCCTGTATCCGGGAACCCCCTTAGAAATGGAGGCCCGCATAGGCAGGCCAACCGTCGGGGCATCACGGTAGCATGCGCAAGCGATTCCGTGGCGCCCCCCGACTAGACGGAGAGGATACCGCTGGTTTTTTAGTGGGTATTCCGGCGCTTAGTGCCTGTGAGCCCCACATACCCCCCTGTTCATGTGGGGGAAACGCGTCAAGGCGTTTTTCCAGCGATAAGAAAAAAAAAAAAAAAAAACTATTTAAAGTTTATTATACGGATATAATTTCCGTTTCCGGTCACCTATCAGTAAACATCGTCGCAAATTGCTCCGTAAAAATAGTGTCAATTAAACATAACATAATTAACGTAAGATAATTAACGCACAACCACGTAAAAAGGCGAAAATTGTGAACTTAAAAGTGCTGTGCAACGATATCGAATTCACAAATCGACATTGAAAACTGAAAAAAGAACAAAACTATCAGCTTAAGTGCATTGCAATTACTGAGGTTACGGTTAGCTGTCAAATTTCAAAACAACAGTGAACATCGAACGAGTGAAGTGAAGTAAATAGTACTACCATCCAAACAACTTGAATGTGAGCACAAGCTGGGTGTATGCCAAAGAGGAATGGAAAGAAGTATGTTGGGCCTAAGGTTGAAAGACAAATGGAAAGCTACAAAAATTAGGAGCATCACCAAAGTAGCAGACGTTAAAGTAAAAACACGAACCTTGAAGATCAACAACAGGAAAGTGGACCAAAAAAGTAACAGAATGGTACCCGCGGGACGGAAAAAAGACGTAGAGGAAGGCAGAAGAAAAGATGGGAAGACGATCTGCCCAAAGGCTGGAGAAGGATAGCAATGGATAGGCAAAGGTGGAGGGAACTTGAGGAGGCCTATGTCACAAGACAGCCTGACCTGGTAACTGATAATAAATGTGTAGAAAAAAAAATAAGTATAGTTAGTATAATATAGTTAGTATAATTTTATGTGCTTTTTATTGTATTACAAATTGTGCAAAGGTCAGGGTAAAAAAGGCTATTTTTATTTTCATTTATTTATACAAATATAAGTTTCATTCTTATCCTCAGTTTTACATATTGCTTAATAATTAAATAAATTTCGCTTACGTATACATAATATAATATAATTTTATAATATACTATATCATCTTTCTAATTGTATTATATAATCATCATATAACTATATAAAGCCTAAGTGGTTATTTGTTGTGATTCCTTGTCATTTTATCGTTAATATTGCATGTCACATATATTGAAATGTATCATTATAATAAAATTTATTTATGATTTATTCTATTTTAAAGCCGACTATCGATTTCAACTGTCAGATTAAATATTATTATATTGCGAGTCTGCAGCGAGTCAATTACGCTGCAGGTTTTATTAAAAATATAAAGTTCGGGATGAACATGAAATATTGTGTGATATTTTACTAAGAAAATCAGATTTCAAAAGTATAAGAATAGAGTAAAGAAGAAGATCACCTTATTTCAAATTGAAATTTATTCTCAAAAACAAAACATACTTGATTATATAAAACTACATTACGTCAGCGGCTTCGTCCACGTGTGGAGGCAATTTTTTTTCACTTCCTTGGGTTTCTGCTTGCATTATAAATTCATCAAAATCGGTTCAGTAGCTTACAGGCAAACAGAGTTACCGTCGTATTTATAATATTAGTTAAAGTGTTAAGCTATGAAAGGTTCAGAATGCAAATTTAATCGAAAGTAATCGGCAAAAATTTTAGTAGTTAATTTTTCATCAATAAAAAAAATATATTAATCAAATACAATTACATTTTATTACTAATTCTATGATTTTTATTATCGATATAATCCTGTATTAAGTAATTCTCATCACTATTACCATAGCTACCACAACGCCACTAAATCCCGGCTAAAAGATAATATCAGCGCAGAAAAAAAGAAACAATTCTCATTTTCAATCTTTTAAGCACGCTTGCACTAAATCATTAAAATGAACATTATTATTTTAAGGCCCATCAATCGTTTGCATTTCTTTGAACAAAGTATTTGTTTTAACCTAAAATTATTTTAGGGGTTTTAAATAGTGTCACAACGGCCCGACATCTTTTTACTCACATAAATCAAACACTGGTTTCACGTGTATCTTTTTACAGTATTCGACCATTTGAAATGTTTTTGTCTCTTTCCAGAGCTGGAGCCAAAGTGATTTATCATAAGGCAACATGCTGTGGTTGAGATGAAAAATAAAAGTAATTCCTTTTGTATTTGGCGACTAAGGCTGGTTCGGAGACGTATTTCGCAAACGTCTGAATAATAGTTCTCTGGTGCACGAGTAACTTGTCATATAATCTACTGTTCACTGAAATGGAATTTAATAAGTTAATGTTAGGATTGAATAACTAAAGGGCTCAGTATTAGGATTATCAACAACTGTTCAGCGACAGATCACGATGTCCGGGGTTCAGAATAAGTTGTTAAGTTTTTTCTTTCTTCTTAGTAGTCGCCCGGAGTCTGTAGCTGATACTGTTTACATTTCTGTGATTCGGAAACCACGTAAAGCTATTGGTAATGCGTATAAATTCTTTCCCGTCGTATCAGTTTTGCAGTCTCATCGAATTGAGAGATTATTTTTTATTTATTTGAAATAGGTAGGCAGACTGGCAAATAGGCCACTTGTTTGTGAGTGATCGCCACCGCCAATAGACATTGACACTATATTACCATCCATCGCCAAGAAACCAAACTGTGATTTCGCTTGTGGGTGTAGCTGGTTCACTCACCCTTCAAGCCGGAAGCTAGCAATACTATGTGTAATATTTGGCAGAATATATGTGTCTGGTACTTACCAAGACGTGATAAAATATAGTCTGTGTGTACTGCTTGTGCACACATTTATGCCCTGTAATATGCCGTGCTCAGTTGGCTAGTCGCCCTTGAGAACGGCTATCGTTTTAAAATAAGTCAGGACATCAAGTTTTAGTTTATAAATCTGAAAGTTTGAAGACAATATTCCGTCTTCTATATCATTGTGTTCATGAAAAAGACGTAATAGGGTGCGTTGAATTTATTGTAGTCGACGACGGCCCAGATGGCTCGCCTCATAAAATACTACGAGTGGCTCTGTTGGTAGCAACGCTATACTTAAAGATAATCACAATTTACGAGATCCCTTTTGGCGAAAATTTGGAAATACTTTCCTTTTAGCAAGACGTTGGAGCAATTACAGGGCTTCTAATGATGTTCTGTCCCTAGCTAGTCTTTGGTGTAGTTAATGACGTACTCTGAGATTTTTACGCGAGTCGTCTGACTCTACTCGATATATATTTTTATTAGATCACTTAATTGTTATTTGATGTCTCATTTTACTGTAATATTTATTAAATATTAAACCGGTATATGTTTAATTTTATTTGTTTTGTATTCACTTTTACATTCTTTTTGATCAATTTATGCATTTTCCTATATGTAAAAATATTATATTGACTTTCTTTTTTATTAAGAAAAATGTTTTAGTTTTGAGTCGCATTTTAATATTACTTGTAAATAAGGCAAAATATATAAACTGTTATAACTAATCCAAAATCTTTATAATTTAGATTGATTTTACATAGCTAACTATGTATTCTCATCCAAATTGAACATCTCCTTAAAAGTTCAACTAAATCAAAGGTTAGAGGTAATTGTTTTAAAATTTAGTTACAGGTTTGGTCCTAAACAAACTAACATACCTAAATACAAACATCGCATGTTAAAAATAACATCTTGTAATAATAGTAAGCTCATAATTTTTATATTTGAGGTGAGAATTAATATGTTATTTTATTGTATAGGTAGGCGGACGAGCATATGGGCCACCTGATGGTAAGTGGTCACCAACGCCCATAGCCAATGGTATTGTAAGAAATGTTAACCATTGCTTACATTGCCAATGCGCCACCAACCTTGGGAACTAAGATGTTATGTCCCTTGTGGCTGTAATTACACTGGCTCACTCACCCTTCAAACCGGAACACAACAATACAAAGTACTGCTGTTTTGCGGTAGAATATCTGATAAGTGGGTGGTTCCTACCCAGACGAGCTTGCACAAAGCTCTACCACCGAGTCAAATTTTATTTATTAATGATTAGAAAATTTTATTAATGTTATACATTGGTCACTCAGTTGATACAAAATTAATAATAAGCATGCTGTAATTACATTAAATTAAAAGTGCAATTAATCTTGTTTAGCATACATTATATATTGTTTGTTGTATTATTGTAACTTTTGTTGGTAGTTATAGTATAAATAAATAAATATTTGTAAAGTAAAATTCAACTCATTAGTTTCGGATTACAGTTTACTTATCGTGTTAATACAATGATTATTATTGATTGTCTGGTTTATATAATTGAAATATATATAATACATTAACATTTTATTTGTAGCCTTTAAAAAATGTACCGTTAAACTCGTCACTAGATAGCGCTGTACAACTTCTATACCTTTAACCAATAGCGTATATGCGTAACGTCTGCTCGTTTTTTCTAGTATTATATAAAATGATTAGTACCACTATTTTACTTTTATAGTAGTAAGAACAATGTATACTATTTAATCAACAGTTTAGATAAGCAAATCATTCGAGTATTATACTTTACGTTCATGAAAGTTATCGGACCGAAAACCTATATCATCTTCGTTTATATTCACGAAGGCTTAATTAAAGCATAGCGTGTATCAGCTCAACGGTGAATCGGAATCGCGTTCAATTTACGCAGACCTAGTATATGTAAGCTATATTTATATGTGAATTAATAGATTATCAAATAAATAAAAACTTTGAAACATTGAATTGTATATAAAGTTAAACTAAAATAATACTAATTATGTATACTATTATATTTTTAAAAACATAAAACTGGTTAAGATATACAATATTTTCCAATAATTGTTTTAACCTTACAATTATAATATAAGCAATAAAATATTTTACAATATAAATGACATAAAACTATGACGCTCAATAAAGCAGTGTTATTGAGCGTCATAGTTAGTATTTAGATCTCTTTTAGCATAAGATGAACAAAATTCAATGTATATGCGATTTGTACCTAATATATACAAGAATATAATTTGATTTAAGCATACTTATCACAATAATATAGTTAAATATTAAAAAGACAACAATAAAATAAATGAGATAAAAATTTATAACTGATATAACTTTACATGTATTGATCTCACTTGATTTATTGTTTTACCACTGTTATTTTATAGGTACGTTTTATAGGTATGTTTTTTCTATGTCAAATTTTAGTGATTTCAAAATTGTTATCAGAATCATAGCTGATGTATGTATTGTTGTATATTTTTATACAATATGTGTCATATCATTGTATTATGGCCTAAAAGTTGCCTCGTTGGTCCAGTGGCTAGATATAAGGCATAGTGAATTCGATATCGTTGCACAGCACTTTTAAGTTCACAATTTTCGCTTTTTTACGTGGTTGTACGTTAATTATGTTATGTTTAATTGACTGCCTCGTTGGTCTAGTGGCTAGATATAAGGCCGCAGTCCCGGTGGTCCTGGGTTCAATTCCCAGGTCAGGCCAATAAAAATTTATTAGGATTTTCTGTCAGAAAATTCTCAGTAGCAGCCCGGAGTTTAGAAGGTGGAAGTGTGTACACTCCCGTGCCTCGGAAACCACGTTAAGCCGTTGGTCCTGAGCCTGAACTCTTTCCGTCCGTGTCGGATTGCCGTCCCATCGGATTATGAGAGCCAAGGAAGCCAAGGAAAGGAAGTGCACCAGTGTTTGCGCACACACTTGTGCACTATAATATCTCCTGCGCAGTTGGCTAATCTCACTTGAGATTGGCCGCCGTGGCCGAAATCGGTCTGGAGGACGTTATTTATTTAAAAATTATGCAAAAAATAATATCTAAAATTGAAGGGCTATTATCATTGTACGACAAATTAAAATGATAATGCTTAGCTAATTTGCAGCAAAAAAGTTTGTTTTTATATTAGCGAAATATATTTTGACAATTATCAAACTCACTAATACAATACTTGTATATCAAATAAAAAGTAAAATCACTCGATTTATTCGTGAAGACTATATAGAGGATTCTGTGAATGTAAGCCGTTATTATCTCGGAGTACATTCACAAAGGCGTTATCAGCGCACTGCGACGTGACTGCATCAGCCTAATAGCATATCTGTGTATAAAACGTCCAGTTTATGAAGCTCTATCACTTCAATGCACTTCATTTTCAAATAGGATTACGGAATAGAGAAGGTTTTTTATACATACATATATTGTTATAGTAAACATAAGACGCCGTGCATAAGATATAATACATTTTGTGATAAAAATATACAAAAGATTATAATCGAGGATAAAATCTGATTTTTAATTCAATTTAGGAGATCGGGTGAATAAATAATTGCTGATAAATGTGTGAATTGTGCTTTTAATTACTAGCTCTCTCCGTATTCAAATCAAAAAAATAGCTAATATTTGTTTGACAGCAGAAAAGATGGTAAGTGGATGGACTCCATGGACGAGTAAATACAAAGACCTGCCATCGTTAAATGCAGTTTAAGTTTTCATCAAAATCGGTCACGAAACTCCTTTGTACATTCTTCACTATAAAATTTGTACTTTGTACATTCTTGGATATTTTCGGATTTTGCCACCCACGTACGTATACTTGAAAAAAATCAACCCTATATAATACCAAAGAAAATGTGAGGACAGCGTTCGATGTATCAACTATTTTTCAAGCAAAATATTCCATTCAGGCATGTTCCAACGATAGAATGCGAAATTTAATTCCCTCGGTACTATCAAATCTGATAAGCCTTACAGAGCTCTGTGGCCTTGCCATGCAGCTTAAAGTTCTTTGACCTGCTCGACAATGCGCCGTCCCAATAGCTTAAATACTAAAGGTAGGTGGTATTGAGAACAATGTATATAAATATATCTATTTACATTTTGTACAATAAAAAAAATCGAATTTTGTCATTATTATTGTGAAATTTTATTTTGGCGTATTTGCTTAGATATTAGAATTTGATATTAAAAGTAATTTTTAAAATCATGAACACAACCTAAGGCTAATTAAGTGAAGATAAATTATTACCAGCTAATGTAATAATTTTTTTCTGCTTGGTGTGGGTAGGTCTCACAGAATACCGCTCACTAATCAAATATTCTACCACAATTTATCGACTATCTGTATTACGGTGTTCTGTTTAAAAGTAAGTTAGGATAAGTAAATCGATGGATATAAATATGTATAGTGTTATGTAACAGACTGTCATTTAATATGAAATCAATTTTCTCTTTAAGTTCTCAACAACTTTATTAGTGTTTCTGTGGGTTTAAAACATCTCCGCACAACAGTCCAATTAATCTCTTGTCCCAGCTGCGAAAAGAAAATATCGACAGGGAAATAGCAGTTTTCGGAAACTGATATTTTTCACAAGTGCATATCAAAATTTTGTGTCATTGTGGTTGGTGAACACCGAACAGCTCAGTAGAATAATACTAAGTTTTCTTCTTAACAGGCGAAAACGTTTTGGCCATTGGGACGTTAATTAGTTATTACTACATTAACATTTATGATTATTTATTGGTATGAATACATACTATTATAAAGTAGATAATATCGTTTTTAATAATTAGGCTTTATTTAAGGATATAAAAAAAATTAAATGATTATTATTACATATAATAATATTAACGCTGATCGAAATCCCAAAATGTAATCAGGACAAATGATAAGATTCGACAAATGACAATGTTAATGTTACTCTTAATAACTTGTTCATTGTAACCAAAGACTGAATGAGGCAGATTATTAAAGAAAGTAATACGCCCCGGGCTTTCTTTTGTTTCGTCCAATAGGCTTTGCTTATACTTTTCGTGAAATAGGAGTGTTTGTTGGTCTTTGCCTGACCTTATTCTAAGTTAATGTAGTTCAGAGTATTTATTAAAGTCTGAAATAAAAAAATGCTGCTAAATATATTTTTTCATAAAAATGCCATTGAATTTTCTATTGATGTAAAATGATGACTACGACTAAAATGAAACGACTTTCGAAACGAATTTTCATTTAAGATAACTAAAGTTTTGTTATATTGAATTGAATAATTTTTATTTTTACATTTTTATCGCATTAAAAGTTTTCAATCGCTTACTTTTATACGAAAACTTTTTAAATATCATCGAATTCTTAAAAGTATAAAACAAAGTATTTGTCTTTCAAAGGTTTTACGGCCAGTACTTTTATAACGGACGACGTCTAGGATCCTGTCATAAAATTACAGGGCGGCGCGACGAAAGCCGCCTACGTTCAATACCCTCTCAAGAAGTATTACTCGTATTATGAGGGGTCACAAAGTGAGGACGGTGATATTGGCAGCCCTTACCAGGTGCCGTAAGAAGGTGAGGAAATTTCACATAAAACCTAAGGAGGCAGGTGCATTCCATTTCGAAGGCGTCCCAAATGTGGTCGTATTTCAAGCTTCACGCGTCATTACTGCTCCTTACAAGGTATACAGGCGGTATGTTAGCGAAAAGGGAAAGTATAACAATAAAAATCTTACTGTTGAAGTGGAGCTGGGTAATGTGAGCTGAGTGCTGCTGCGTTATACATTATCACCTCGTGTCAAGGACATTCTTGTACTCGTAAATTTTTACTAATGCTATTTTTATTGTATTATTCATATGATATCTCGCTGGAATATTTCTGTTAATGAATCTGAAACTAATCATTCAGTTTCAACAAATATTATGGATATCTGCTCTATTTAAGGAATTGCTTCTCTCTCTCTTACCTCCTTTTCTTCCACATTAATTGTAATACTTTTGTTAGGAGCGTTGATTATAATTTTACTGTCTCAAACATCAGAATCGAATTTGTGAGTTCGGATATAGTAATAACTATATCCAGTTATTAAGGCTTTTCTAGAATTATTGTCCAATTAACCAATGCAATGTATCTACGAGAAATAAAATAAACTATTTTGAAATTACAAAACCGGCAATGTTAACCCGTTTTGAAGTAAAGTATCGACAAAGATTTAATGATGTCTGAAATCCAAACGAAGTTTTAAATATGGAGTACACTTTATAATGAGGAATAAATATATCTTTCATTAAAACTAATATTCAAATTTACGCGAGCTTCCGGAGCGCTATTTAAATATATTTCTAATTAAAACGGCTAACGACCTTTTAGGAACTTTAGTATTTCTAGTTAGGTTTAATTTGTTACAAATGCTGAAAGCGCGAAAAGGATTACCTCGATGTGTTATGCAAAATGCTATGGATTTACGTAGTCGATTTTAATTAGATAAGACATCCGCAATTGCCTCATTAACGTTCACTTTACATGAAGCTTAGAGTAATAGTCTACTCCGCGTAATCAAGAGTATCTATACTTGGTTTTCATATGTTATAACCAGCGCTATATTATCAAGCATTATAGATCAACTTAGAATATGATAAGCGTCCAGCTGAACAGACCAAAAGTTTGAAAGATAGAAGATTCAAAACAGTATCACAAGAAATTATTTCTACAGTTGAGACGATTTGAGGGAGCTGGAGAAAATTCAGGCGTTTCAGGGCTGTTCCAGAGATATTTTGGGCCAATCTGAGGTTTGCAGTTAAAACTCAGGATCTGTAGCATTATAAGCCAGCTCGCAAGTCTAGTGAGGTAGTTTTAATTCTAATCTTATTGGACATAATAAGCTAAAATAGCTCACTAGTAAGAAGACGTTAATCTTAACCGATGATTCTGAATTCAAGCCCGGCAATCACCACTGAATTTTCAAGTTTAGCAGTACCACACTTAAACTCTTATACACCCATAAACATACTACATACATATTTTCCTCATAAATATATAAAATATTTAATTAGTCATCACCTACACTCACTAGTATTACTGTCTAATCTGTTTGGCCTTATTTTTTATATATAATTATTTATTATTGTATAAAAATAATATGTAACGCTGTTGAATATGAAATAAAAAAAAATCTGCTGCTAATATCATTAAGCGAATTCCAATTTCGCCATTACATCGTCAGGGCAACGGCTGGGGAGTAGCTGTGTCACACTGAACAGGGAAGGAGGGTAAATGACACGATTTGTTGACCGCGATTTGAACTAACGGTTTTTAAACAACTTTACCAGTTTTGATTTGAAACTTGTTCTTGTTATTCGTGTCTTGTCTTAAACTAAACTTTGGTTGAATCAAATATGCTTAATTAAGTCATGATCATACAAGATCTGACCAGATCTGATCTGAAGATTGACTGCCTCGTTGGTCTAGTGGCTACATATAAGGCCGCAGACCCAGAGACCCGCAGACCCGCAGACCCAGAGACCAATTCCCAGGTCGGGCCAATAAATAGTTATTGGGTATTTCTGTCAGAAAATTCTCAGTAGCAGCCCGAAGTCTGGAAGTTGGAAGTGTGTACACTTCCGTGCCTCGGAAAGCATGTTAAGCCGTTGGCAGGACCAACGGCCCTGCGCCTGAACTCTTTCCGGTCGTGTCGGATTGCCGTCCCATCGGATTATGAGAGGTAAGGAAAAGAGAGTTCACCTGTGTTTGCGCACACACTTGTGCACTATAATATGTCCTGCGCAGTTGGCTAATCTCTTTTGAGATTGGCCGCCGTGACTGAAATCGGTCTGGAGGACCTTCATACAAGCATGACTTTTGAATTTTACAAGATTGGATTAAATTAAAAATTTTCATTGACTTGGCATATAGACTTAACCGTGTAGAACTGGCAATAAACTTAGTACCTAGTCACTCTCATCCACAAATTAATAGAGTTTTATTTACATACCTATATATGTAAGGTATATTTTGCGATCGAACCCGGGACCAAATGATTTGCAACCAACGATTTAGTTATTAATTGATCAAAATACTAAATTGTGAATCGTCATAACTAACTTTACCCAAGATAGGCCAATTCCTATTAAAATCTAATTACCCTTTTTGTGGTATTGTTACGAGAACAGTTTTATAATTATAAACACGGGTTATACTATTGTCGATCTATTTTCGAATAATTACATCAAACATGCTGATAGCGTCGGCCATTTAGAACATTCATTGTATATAAATCGTCTGCATTATCAGTCAAATAAAATTTAATCTAAAAGAAAAATAAGGAAAAACAAACTGTTTTAATTTTTCAACAGCGCAGCATTGCATGCACAAAAGTCACCGCGGAGCAGTCGACTTTTTTACAACACGACTTTTTACAACACAACTTTAATATCAAAATGAAAGCGCACTTAGCGATATCATTTTCATTGCGTTTGCTGGTGCGATTTTACTGTTATGACCGTGATAAGAAAAAGTTATCGTCATAAATAATGCTACGACCTTTATAGCCGTTTTAATTATCTTATCTGTTTCGCTCGTACTCGTACAATCGTTATTAACATTTTCCGGGCGCTATTATTTCTACATTTTTATCCTTTTATTAGTTTGTTCTAATGATGTTCAAATAAATTAATATAATTTTACTTTGTTAGTTCTTTGTACAAGCTGGTCTGGGTAGGTATCTGATATTTTACCGAGAAATTGCAGTACTTGGTATTTTTATTGAAGGGGCTTTGAAGGGTGTGTGAACCAGTATAACTACACACAACTACTACAAGAGACATAACTCAATGCCAATGTCTGTGGGCGGTGGTAACAAATAGAAAGATCTTACTAAATCACGTAAATCGTTCTTGTTTTTGGATAATTAGAGGTCTACTCAGTTGGTTTACCATGACGACTAAATATCTTAAAACATAATTACTGATAAATCATTATCTGATATACATAATATGGCCTAAACTAAATTGTGTGGTTCAGGTAAAGAATGTATTGTATCTTTCTTGTTTTTGGACAGTTTCTATTCTAATAGTATGTTAATATTAATATTTTGGTACGGCTACGTACTTGCATTGCACTTCCTTAAGAAATTAATCTTCAACATGGCTTTGTGCAAATTTGTATGCCCCACTGGGTAACCCCACGCTTCTGCCATTATAACAATCATAAAGATGCTGTTTTTTTTTGTTCTGGTTTCGACCAGGTTGTCAACGCACATTAGAAATCTTAGGAATATTTTATGTTTCTTTCGGTATCAGTTATGAAGGTAAGTAACCAGGTAGCTCAGCTGCTCATTTGCATTCCTAAATTCATTTCTTATAAACCTGAATTCCCAATAATGTAACGTTTATAATCGATACAAAGTAAAATTTGCTAAAAGCCATTTTCATTGAATTTTTCTTATAAAATATTGACTTTACAAAGGAAAACTTGAAAACGAAATAGAACAACAAAACTTTTCATCGTATATTTTAATCGTGAATGAACAAAGTATTAAATAGAAAAAGGGCTAGAGTTGACACTTCAATTAATCGAGTCCCCCTTGTACTGGCCGCTCTATTTTCCTATTACTGCGTTTTACTTTGCAAAATTGCAAATCTATCGAGTTACTTTTTGTTTACGGATCAAACTCGAATCAATTATTATATTTACTACCATAAATATTTTTACAAGTTTTAATTTTCACATTTTTTTAACAGTTACATTATTAATTATTTTTTTATAGATTTAAAATTAAAGGAGATTATGTTATTCATATTACAATTGGCTCTCTTAAAGTAATAAAAGCAAAGGTTAGGTTAGGTTAGGTTATGTATACTAGACTTTGTGTCGATTATAAACGTTAAATTATTAAAAAAAGTAATGATGAGTTTTTAATTCTTGATATTATGTACAATGTACATTGAACATAGTTCAATATTATTTCATTTGAGAAAAAGATGAATTGTTCATTTTATATAACCGCAAAGAGAACTACATTTTTTTCAACTGTAAAATATGTTTAAGTTAATAGGAGTACGTGGTAGGAGTTAGCAATTTCCTCTCGACTTTTTGTAACAAATTTTATTGTGCCTTTCCTTAACAACGGCGAACATGTTACTCGCGACAGCCTCAGGAGGATTCATATTAAAAACGCTACACGATTCTATGGCATTGCTTAGCAATGTACGAAGGTATCCTCGTGAAAATCTGTTGGGACGATTATTGGTTATTTAATTACCGATTAGTTAAAAAATCTGCCTCGTTGGTCTAGTGGCTATATATAAGCCCGGTGATCGGTGTTATTGGGTTTTACTATCATAAAATTCTCAGTAGCAGTCCGGAGTCTGGAAGTGTCTCACTCCCGTGCCTCGGAAAGCACGTTAAGCCGTTGGTCCTGCGCCTGAACCCTTTCCGGTCGTGTCGGATTGCCATCACATCGGATTATGAGAGTTAAGGAAAAGAGAGTGCACCTGTGTTTGCGTACACACTTGTGCACTATAATATCTCCTGCGCAGTTGGCTAATCTCTCTTGAGATTGGCTGCCATGGCCGATATCGGTCTGGAGGACCTTTAGTTAATAAATATTAATATTATCCTGTAAATGTCTGCGGCTAAAAGCCTTCATACTAGTTCTAGTTGGTCACTTTCATCAGAATATACATTTCAACCCGGCGGTATTAATTTTAAAATCATTAAAGAACATAATATTTAATTAATTAGATTTTGAATCCTTTATAATCTGTCTATATAATTATTACAAGACAAATGTATACAAATGTTTCATTCTCCTTATTTCGAGAGCTACGTTAATATTTCTAGGGAACAATATATTCACTAAGCAAGTAAAATATCTAGGTATTAAATGTTCTGCGATATTACAATACAAAATAACCTTATTATATATCTGTTGACTTTGCTATCTATGCACGGGAATATCGCCCTTTTGTGTTTTAGATAAAGTCTATAAATGCGTAAATGAATCAAAAGATAGTGTACTCGTGGCGGCCCAAATACTTGCGTAAAACACGCGATGTGGCACTTCCATAACTCAGTGTCATAATTGGCTTGTTAATTAGTTGCAGCGTTGTCGTGTAGCCATAATGGGGTTTTATACTTAGCCTTAAATTTTTAAATTAATAAAATGGACAATTTTTAAGCAATAGTGTAATTAATAACACGATAAAAATAATGAATGAGATTTATTTGTTATCAAGTCACGAAATATAAAGGCATAAAGTTGAAGTCAGACACGCGAGCGATGGTTCCCTACCTGTTTGTAAGCTATTATCGTTTGAATATAAATAAATAATAATAAAAACGAATTATAAATATATTAAACATTTCATAAATTATATATAACAGTTTACTTCTATTTATTTAAATGTAATTACTTAATTAATTAATTAATATTTAACCCAAAGGCTGAGTCTAGCGGTGCAGCGAGGTAATAGTGCCAGCGTCTTGGGTACAATGCCACAGGACAATCTTTTAGACGGCGTGTTTTTTCTATAAAATTTTAATATGTTGTCGGGTTTTCATTTTAGTTTTAGAATATAATAATAAAAATGTTAGAGTTATTTATAATTGTCCCTTAAACGTTCTGATTTGATCACAATATAATTAGTATTATAGTAAAAACTTAAAAAATAAATAAACTATCAGTGATATATATTGTAAAATAATGATAATTATAATTATGTGTTTGCCCACATAATCAATTATGTGAGCAAACACAGGTACGTTCACTATGATCACTATGTGATCACTATGTGAACGTACCTGTGTTTGCTCACATAATTGATCCCTCTCGCTCAACGCGCGAGAACCAATGGCTTCACGTGTCTTCCAAGGCACCGGAGTTTTAATATTGACTTTTAAACTTCGTTCCGCTACTTATTTCTTGACGAAAAAAAACCCTCAATATCTATTTAATAGCCTGACCTGCGGCTTCAATCAAAAGGCTCGAAATCTGCAGAACAACAAATTGTATATATGCTATGAGGCGTTTAGCTTCTTCGCACGGTTTCTCAATATTATTTATACTGTCCTTTAACAAATAGTTTGTACGCAATTAAGTTTGGAAGAAAATATTTTAAATAAGTATTTTAACCTTTTAACCTTCCGTATTTATTTCTACTTCCTTTGAAAACATTGTACATGTTTGAATACGTACTGTTACTGTATAGGTACAAACCGTAAAACGGGAATTCATTGACACAATCTCTTGTTTTCAAAGCGTCGGGAACGATTTAGAAAAAGGCTTTTGTTTCTCTTTACCATACCGTCAGAGCTTTAGAATAGAAAGTGTTGCAAATATGGTATGTGTCTTGCAATTTATGGAAGTGTATTAGTAGTAAACCCATAGATGGCAATTAAAATTGTTATCAAGAATTTTCCATTTCAATTTTACTCGGGGTATACAGCACTTGGTACTATTGTGTTCCGGTTTGAAGGGTGAGTGAGCCAGTGTAATTATAGGCACAAGGAACATAACATCTTAGTTCCCAAGGTTGGTGGCGCAGTGGCGATGTTGTTGTTTTTTTTAAAGAAAAGTACAAATCATCTCGTGCACTAACCTACAATATAAAAAAAAAAAATTGTGTTGCTATAAAAACATGCAGCCACGTCAGATTAATAAGCTCTGTCGCTAATTGTATTTTTGTAACTTTTCATTTATGGCACATTTTTATTAATTTGACATATTTTTAACTTAATTGGACACAATATTATGAAGTGCTTTTGATAAAATTTATACATATTGTATGAAATTGCATACTATTCATTTATTTGAATGTAATGCAACTATCACAAATTTATTAAATTACAAGTATTAATTACTTGTAATTGAATAAATTAATACATTTATAGCAAATATATTGTTATTATTACTATAAAGATACCTTTTCATTTAATAATTTCTGTACACAACTATTCAATTATTTTTAAGAAATGATGATGGCATTTCCAATTGAATATTCTGTGTTTACCCCTTTTTGATTTAAGTACCAATACCCGATAGCTTAGAAAACGTGCACAATGAAAACGTACCAAACAATGAATACGTGAATGTAGATATCATTTATGTTCCACATATAAATTGTGCATTCGATTGAAGATAAACGAATGTGAATTACATTAAGAAATGTATGAAAACAATTACGTCACATTTTTGACGTGATAACGTCTTATAAATCGATGAAAGCCGGCTGCACGAAAAAGCATGACTCATTGTCATGTTCCGCCGAGCCGAGCGTGCAAGCGAGAGCGCGGAGCAAGCGATAGAGAGGCACAATCGGACTAAGCGTTCGGCTTGTGACGCATCTATCTCTCTTCCACTCCATCGGCCGATGCGTCCGAGTATTCATCAATTTCTTTCGGACGTTATCACGTAAAATTATCGTACGTAAACCGACTTTGCAGACAACCATTTTTTTTTTAATTATTAATTATCCCATGATAAATGGTATTAGTGTTCTACTTGTATTGTAGTTATTAACGCCCATTTCTGAGGCGAATCTTTTATATTAAACATACTGAAATGAAAATCAACTTATATATGTGTAGCTATTAATAAATGAATATATAACTATTTAAAGTAAAAATATAATGTAATGTATAGGTTTCATGTAAAAAGTATAGGTTTCATGTTATTCAGTGATTTTATTAATGGAAGTCCTTAAAAATAATCCTCATATTTGTAAATATTAGAAACAATGTGATTTTAACAGAAAATTATTTAAATTTAATTAATTGTCCACGATGGTTTTGTAATTTCTCGGCCCATAGTATTTTTTATTTATTAGTGTTATAAGTATTTTTTTTACATTTCCAAGTATTGATATAAAATCTATGGTGTGTATCTTAATAGACATTTTTTATGACCAAAAGACTAAACGTATTTCATCAGAAGTTATTTCTAATAACGCAGGCATTAATGGCGTCTGTAACTGCTGCCAGTCACCATCAAAGTTATTTATGTGACGGCAAGAAGAGTAATTTTGCTTATTAATTTTCCGCGGGCGCGTTTAAGGCGCGGTTTACCAACGCACATGAGTCGCACTTCTTAATAACGAATTTTCGAAACTGTCTTAGGAGTCCTGTTAGACCAACTACTAGCTTACGACATAGATCATTAGATTCCTGGTACAAATTGTTTAGATCAATAAACGCCCTTGCGTTATTTTGACATTAATGTTTCATTGTGACTTCAAAATTTGAAAGTCTTACGAAGTTCCATGGTTAGTTCTGTTCTGAATCTCTCTGTCAAGTCGGATTACCTTCATAGTGTTTTTCATGTCATTGGCCTGGACAATTCTAACAATCTAATATTTCAAATCAATGGCATTAGAGAGAATTTCAATATTCATTTAAAATAGTTCTTAAAAATGTATTTGTCAAATATAATTATATGCTATTATACGGTGAAGAAATGTGGTATCTGGCAGTTTCAGAAAGCCGATCCACTCCAACTTGTAGATGTTATACTAAGATAAATGCAGATCTTAAGATTTGTTTGTGTAATACGTACACACATTCTAATGAAAGGGATCTCAAAATGTGGGTAATTTACCAGATATCATTTGATTAGCTTCTATAAAGCGTTACGTTTGAATTCTTTTGTTAGGTATTTTCAGAGTTCTATTATCTTCATTATGTTGCAATTTTGATCGAAATCTCTATCGACTCCGGATATCAGATTCGCTTCTCGAAATTAAACAGCTCTTTCATTTTTATTTCAATGAGATTCTATTACGATATAATATTTTAATTCGAATGCTCAGCCTATCGTAACGTTAAGATAACGTCCATTGTCTCAACACTCTTCTTTTGTTTTGGAAAAAATGCTTTCGACAAAAATAATATTATTCGTTATAGTTACAATGATTTTACGTACATATAAAAATATATCTCATGTCTTGAGAAGATCAGTTATTTCTAATAGGTAGGCGGTCCGACAAATTGTGTAGTTGATGGTTAGTGATCAACACTGCCCATAGATTTTGGTACAGTAAGAAATATTAACCATCACTTACATCGTTAATGCGCCACCAACATTGGTAACATCTCCTGTGTGCCTTTAGGTTCACTCTATCTTCAAACAGGACCGAGTATTGCTGTTTGGTCCGTAGAATGTTTGATGATCGGGTGGTACCTACCCAGACGAGCTTGTATAGCGTGCTGTCACCAAGACTTTAAACAAAATTCCACAGATAATTCTCCAGAACATTCTTTAACCAAGTCGATTTTTTTTATTGAAAATAAAGTACGTAATGTTATTCATAGCTCATTATAATGTGTTATAAAAAAGTTTTGTATTGTATGAAAAACTATTCTATGAAATGGTCATTTATTTATCTATCTTTTATAATATTGTGTAAGGGATCTACCGATCGACTCTCTTAAGTATTTATCAAGAACCGGCAGTGACTTTATGTAAAGGTAATTTTGGAATACATAAAAATTGAAATGCTTTTAAGAGATCACTTGATTCAAGTATAATTCGATTTGATTTGATTCGAAATCCGATAACGATTGAACGAACGAAATCACTGACAAATTGACACGTGTAATCCGTATTCAATGTTATATGAATACAAGTAACAGGCTTTATAGAATCTTATATACGATACAATAACATTTGGCTACGGGAGTCGGTAAACAATTTAATCATGCATATTATTTCAGAACAGCAATTAATCGATAAAACCGATAAAATTTAGTCAGGCATTAGTCTATATTATATGTATCAATATCATTAGGTTTGACCTACATACATTAATATTCGATAGGAACAAAAATCGGCGATCCGTCGACGACTTTATTCCATTTTCTATTTCCACATCTTTATAATGACCCGACCTAGATTTTGAATCCTCGAGATCTGCCGCCTTTTATCTGGCCTTTAGACTATTGAGGCAGATCATACATATATTTATGTGTAATTGAGTTTTTTTGTTTTTGAAATTAGTATAAGACACACACACACACACACATGCGTCATTTTATCTCATACACATAAACATACATCTTATTCCATAAAACAAAGTTTTTATCTTTTTGGCCATAACAACGAACAAATAAACGAAAAATATGTCATTATATTTTTAAATGTTCACTAGCGAAACCACGGTGGAATATATTAACCACGAGAATCGTGTTACTAATCTACTACAGGTTACCGTCATACCTTTGATAGCTAACCATCACAATCACTAACTCGAATTATTATTCAAACTATTCACGGAATTCTAGGTAACGTTCGGTTGCAATCTTTGGTTTATTATTCAATGTCGCTATAACTGACGTGCGCATTGATTTGAGCAAACGGAAATAGAGAGTTTGAATTTCGAGAGAAAAGAATGCCAGTCTTCATTTAGAACCTTTACGTCTAAAGCGTGTTTTAAATAAAATAAACCATTTCATAAAAAAAAAGAACTGGTTCTATTTTCAAAAATAACGAATGTTGAGTTCTGTTGTAAAGTTTTAATTAGAGGTTTATGTACATTTTAATAAGGATCGTGATAGGGCGAGTCACACGCGATACGAACGACCTTTATGTTTAGAAATATTTTATATTCTTTCACGAAATAATATCTTAATGAATAATTGCACGCTACGACATTATTTTCTTTGTTTTCAGAAACAGTAAAATAATATATTATTATTATATTATTATATATTTATATTATATTTGCACTGGCCATTCTTTAAGCACATAGAATGATAATATATTAATTATAAAACAAACTAAACTTAAAAAGTACTACATCATTATTTAATTCTAATGACTATAATTTGATACAAACAAAAAAACTACAACGAAGCATGAGCATAAAGGTGAAAATTAAAGCTTGTACTTCTACATGCAGATCTTTACAATATCGATATCTATTTTTTTCTTTATAATTATTTATGTATACTATATAAATCTATTGGCTCTGTCTGTATTTTTTTTTCACCTAATTTTGTGATAAATAGTCGTTTTATGATGCAGTGATTCACATTATACTATTTTTTTTCATTTTTGTCTGTCTGTCTGTCTGTATGTTTTCTTATAACTCAAGAACGGCTTGACCAATCTTGATGAAAATTGGTACACACAAAGAACATGTGATGGCACATGATAGGCCATATATAAGATCGGTAAACCCTACGGTATCCTATGAAAATTAATTTCAAATCGTTAATTACGTATTTTTTTACCAGTAGCCATATATGTCTGTGTGTGTATGTGTGTGTGTGCGTGTGTGTTATTATAGTAATAAAATAATTTATTATATTTTTATTAATTATACGCGGGTGAAGCCGCGGGGCACAGCTAGTATATATTAAAAATATTTTAATTTAAAAATAGAACAAAGAAAAATAAAGACTTAATAAATAAATATAATTCTGTTTATATTTCGTTTCGCGAAATAAGTATACAAATCAAACATTTAAAAATTGAATAGTTTTATTCAACTGTTATCCTCGAGTGAAGTAAATAGAGTTTTTCAAACACGCTAAATAGGATCAACAATGGAGAAACTCGCTACAATAAAAATTTTCCTCGGTATCTAAGCGTCAACTTTCACAGTAACAACACGGGCGTGTTTTGTTAGCGCGGACAATATTGCCAGAGTGAAAAATGAATATGAGAATTATTCTGTGCATGTAAAAATAGAGGATTCCTGTGCCACTCTTCATGGTTCTCGACGCGTTGTTAAAACCCCGTGCTGCGGTGTGAAACAATACATTTTAAACGTCCTCGTTCAAAAATAATGTCCCGCGACACGCAACGCCGCCTAAATATCGCTGAACGCACGTTAAAGCGCCATAAATCTGCTGAAGCTGAAATATTTGACACTTCCTTTTAATTATACTCATTTGATTATTGTGTCAAAGTGAAGTAGCTGTTATCACTTTAATTTAAAAACATTGTCATTTTTAGGAATGATAATAAATTAATTATTTATTCTATAATACATTATCGGTCTTAGTTATAAAGTTATTTAGCAAATGATTAGTTAAATAATAGTGTGTCTTCTTCTTTCGAATGTAAAATCAATAAAGATAGATAGAGCGAAATCGATGTTTAACTAAACAGTTAAAACAACGTTTATAAGTAAGGTCGTATGCAATAAGCTTCAAAAACGAAAGATGTGTAAAAATAAAAATGAAAACAAACAATGAATAAATTCGAATTTTAAAAATACTATCACCGTTACATGAAGATTCTATTAAACGTCAACATAAGAGCACGAAAGAAAAACTAGGCTAGTATGTATCTGAACAAGTAATACAAGTTAGAATTCTTAAGTAAAAACTTTAACAATTTTACTTACAGACCCTCTTTCTTCTATTTGAATAAATAAAAAAAATGAATATTTATTGTAATATCGCAACAAAGGAACTACGAATAATTTTAATCAGTTAAAAATAAAGAGGAGAGAGTGGCCTCGAGGGTGGCATTGTAAGATTTTACTGCTGTTCGCAAGGGATGAAAGTTGGGGATAAGAAAGAAAGAAAATACAATAACAATGCGACTGCACTAAAGAGTGCCCTCGAACTACGCTGGGGCTTTTTTATAAAAAGTCTAACAACGGTCATCTTGTTTATTGAAAAGTTTTTTATTAGCCAATAGCACCCTCGTCTTCTCCCTATTATAAAAAGAAACACTCAAATGAGGCACGATGAACCAGCGGTTACCTCGTGAATCTTAGCTGAAGTGAATATTTTTTTTATATATATAGGCGGACGATCTGATGGTAAGTGGTGTCCGCCCAAACCAACGCCCATAGACATTGGTATTGTAGAAGATGTTAACCATCGCTTATATCGCCAGTGCGCCCTTGGGAACTAAGATGTTATGTCCCTTGTGCCTGTAATCACTCACCCTTCAATCTGTAACATAATAATACCAAGTACTTCTGTTTTACGGTAGAATATCTGATGAGTGGATTGTACTTACCCAGACGAGTTTGCGCAGACTTACCACCAAGTAGTCTAATAAATTTTGTGAATTTTATAATCTATATTGGAGCTACGTACGTAGATACAATAACCTCCAAAATCTAATACAATATAATCAAAAAATATTTTAAGATGGAATATATCTGTTTGATTTTAATAGACTTGGACAACATTTGATCGATTACCGTGATGGCACATAAATGTATTTTTTCATTGCGAAAGTTATTTTTCTATCAAGTTTCTTTTAACTCCGGACTAAATAGCACTGCAGCATAAAAACTTATATACTATTGAAACGATTGTCATAACAAGAAACATAAATTATTATATTTCATTCTTAGAGAACAATCTTGCAATGTTCAATTTTGTGTATAATATAGTTTGTATGACTGTTGTTGTTGTATGACAGTTTCATATTTTCGGATATTTTTCTTGTCATTTTTTAAGGCTTCTCTCTAATAACAGGATTATTGATTTAGGCGTGTTGTTTTATTAAGAAACTGCTAGAATCATATTATTATAATTGACGAGCCGATTGGCGTGGTTGGTAGTTACCTACCTTTCGCGCCGCAGGTCGTCCGCTCGATTCTCACCCAGGACAGATATTTGTGTGCATGAACATGTTTGTTTGTCCTGAGTTTGGGTGTAATTATCTATATAAGTATGTATTTGCAAAAGAAAAGTAGTATATGTAGTATATCAGTTGTCTGGTTTCCATTATTCAAGCTCTGCTTAGTTTGTGATCAGATGGCCTTGTGTGAATAATGTCCCAGGATATATTATAGGGTTTTCCATTAAGGGCGCTTGCTCGTGCAGAACTTCCATCGTAGCGTGTGCTGTGTGGCACGTAGCGCCGTCCTGTTGAAACCACATGTTGTCCAGATCCATATTCTCGATTTCAGGCCAAAAGAAGTTGGTTATCATCGACCGGTATCGCTCACCATTGACGGTGACGGCCACACCATTATCGTTTTCGAAAAAATACGGACCAATCACGCCTCCGGCCCAAAATCCGCACCAAACAGTCACTTTCTGCGGGTGCATTGCCACTTGGTGAACCTCGTGTGGTCTCGTCCCAAATACGGCAATTTTGCTTGTTGACATAGCCATTCATCCAAAAATGCGCCTCGTCGCTGAAGATGATTTTTTTGCCAAAATCGGCGTCAACTTCCAACTGCTCTAATGCCCAGTCAGCGAACACACGGCGCTGTCTATGGTCATTAACCTTGAGCTCTTGGGTCAGCTGGATCTTGTACGGGTGCAGGCTCAAGTCACAACGCAAAATTCGCCAAGTTGTCGTCTGCGAAAGGCCGAGTTCCTGTAAGCGACGCGGAATTGACTGCCGCGGGTTTTCGAGGACACTGTCGCGCACAGCGGCGATATTCTCGGCAGATCTCGCGTTACGTTGACGCACGGGAACCGGCTGATTGTTAACTGACCCGGTTGACTCGAATTTGTCCACCAATCGACGGATAGTCGACTCGGCAGGACGATCATCGCGACCGTAAAACGGGCGAAGTGCGCGGAACGTTGCTCGAACTGAAGACCCATTTGGGAAGACTGGTTTGGGAGGACGGAATGAATATAACACACTGCATTTGACAGCTGTCACTCAAACAACATGGCCGCAATCAGCTGTCAAAGTTCAAGCGTCCCTATTGGAAAACCCTATATAATCATTAAAAATGCTGCTATTTATTTTAGGTTTTAGTTATATTTATAATCAAATAATTAACTTAATAAACAATCAAAATGATAGATCTACATATACTAACTGTGCTATACTAACATTTAATTAAAGACACCCATTTTTTAAGGCGGATCATATGAGTCTCTTTATTTATTTCCAAAAGTAACGGAGTCAAGGAGATTGTTAAATTGAGGCTATATATTAAATACATTTTATAAAATCATTATCTCTGCATAAATAAATAAAAAATAATAATCTCGCAGAGATGGGACCGTCATATTCATCGTCCCAATAGATATGTCGGATGTGTGTATATTAAGTATATAATATGTATTTCATTAACATTATCAGATTATTGATTATACAAAACTATCGTACGTTACGATATATTTACCTTACTGTGTTTTGCTACAATTGAGATTACTGGTCGTATATTAGTAGCATGGTTTTATATTGAACAATCGAATAAGTGTAGACACGACAAACGATACCTTAATCTTATTTATGTAAAGCAGCGATTGCTTCAATACGTTATAAAAGAAAAAACCGAGATAACAACTAAAGTAAACGTGTGTCGTTAGCATTTCACTTATTTGTATGGAAATATATCTCCCAACTTTTCCGTCAGCAACATTGTAGATTGCATCGAACCGTCTATTTACAGCGAACTACGAAACTCGTCGACATTTATAGACTGGGTAATGTATTTATGTACTTTTAATGGCCTCGCACATTACCGGACTAACGACCTAAGGAAAGAAAACATGACAATTGAAGTTATTTATTGGCAATCGAGAGTTTTATATTAACAAATCTTGTATGAGGGAGACGCATTTATCTATATAGGATATTGAAGTTATTCGTTCAATTGAATGAGAATTTATGAACGTTTGCGTTGTGAATTATAGTCATGCTTAGCCATAAACCTATAAAGATAATATTAAAATCACGAAGTGGACATTATGAAAATGACACATTCATTCACACACATAACTATAATCGTTTGCACATGAACAAACGTATACACACAAAGTAAATACATTCATACACACGTAAACATACATACTAAACTCACACTTACACGCTTTATAAAACAGGAAGGTGGACGGGCAAATAGGCCACCTGATATTAATGGTCACTGTCGCCCATAGACATTGACGCAGAAAGAAATATTAACCATTCATTATATCATTGGGCCACCAATCTTGAGAACTACGATGTTATGTTCCTGTTTTATCTGTAGTTACACTAACTCACTCACCCTACAAAACGGAACACATCAATTTTAAGTAGTGCTGTATACAAGCAGTAGAAAAGCTAATGAGTGTGGTACCTACCCAGCCAGGCTTGCTTAAAGCTCTACCACCATGTCAGTTCAATTATAAAAAAAGCGTGTTCAAAATAAGCCTTTTTGCGAATTTTGATTCAAATGTTTCACCTTGACATTTTGAATAATCCAATAAAGTTCAATTAAAAAATGAGAAATTCTGCATTTTTTATTTAAGTATCTCGCAAAGAATGCTCTCATACGTACGAGAATATAATAATAACGCTGAGCACTCTTGTTTCAAACGTATGTAAAGGGGCCCATTCTTAACAAAGTATGGTTTCGAGCCCCATAATGAATATTTACGATGCCCTCACCAGAAACCCTCCCTCATGATATATTGTCGATTATGTTTAACATGAGTGGAAGGTAGGGTGGCATAGAACTTAGGGTAAGAAAAACCGCAATCAGTGTGATGCTCGTTGTAACAATAGATGCTAATTATTTGCATATATCTAAGTACATATCAGTATGCGTGTTAGCAGTAACAGCCTGTGAATGTCCCACTGCTTTGCTAAGGCCTCTTCTCCTCTTTTGAGGAGAAGGTTTTGGAGCTTATTCCACCACGCTGCTCCAATGCGGGTTGGTGGAATATACATGTGACAGAATTTCAGTGAAATTTGACACATGCAGGTTTCCTCACGATGTTTTACTTCACCGTCAAGCACGAGATGAATTATAATAACAAATTAAGCACATGAAATTCAGTGGTGCTTGCCCGGGTTTGAAACCACGATCATCGGTTAAGATTCACGCGTTCTTACCACTGGGCCATCTCTGCTCTATCAGTATGCGTGTTAGAATACCCCAAAATATATATGTGTAAGAAATGAGTTCAAAATAACATGTACATTTTATTACACTTATACAGTAGCAACCTGTGAATGTCCCACTGCTGGACTGTCTTTTCCTCTTTTTGAGGAGAATGCTTTGGAGCTTATTTCACCACGCTGCCATAACGCAGTTTACATATTATACCCGTTAATCTACGTATTGAAGGTTGATACATATCTTATCAATCCTACTATATCGTCCTAGAATTGTAAACAATACATGTCAAAAATTTCATGTCGATCAGATTAATGGTTTAGGAATGTATACGATATAAACAAATAAACGTTCATTTATAGAAGATACAAAGACTGAATTGCGAAAATGCGACGTTTCATTCGACAACAAATTAGAGGCAAATTTATTTACAAATATTAAAGAGGTAGGCGTAAAATATAAAGTAAATAAATTACCAGTGTAATCGTTTGAGCCAATCCGCCGCGTTCTAATCTCAAACAAACAGGCTCGTATTAATTCGCCCGCAATCTTGAAGCTTAGTTTTCATCCCAGTAAAATCAAGAACAAAATACGTCGCTTGTCATGACTTACCCAATTAATGAGGGTGCAATCCAAGATATCTTGCCTCCGGTATTAGACCTTTAGAATCTAGTGCGAACATAAATTCTGATAGAGGGCGCTCGGGGGCTTGTTTAATTTCACGACTGAATAAATCCAAATGTTATACCGCGGAGACCGTCCCGCGCACTGACGTTTCTGTTGTCCCATCCATAAAACCCCAGCCTCGCCGAAAATATCCAGTCAACGGACCGCCTAAATTATTGCTATCGACTTCACTTCGACAATTATAGGAAAGGGTGTCGTTGATAAATGTTTTTACGTACATGCTACTATTTAAATTTAAATTATATTCATTTTAATATATATTATAAATAATATAATTGTTACAAAAAACTGCATATTTACTAAAACAAAAGCTAACGCGCCCTTGTCCGTTTTGCCAAACTTTAATCTGGAATGTAAAGACATTCCAGATTAGACATAAAAATATCTCGTGTAATTAAGTATTCCATGCGTACCTCTAATTATTCTCTTGGAAGTTTACATTTATTTTACGTATTTATTTTATATTAATGAATTGTGCGAAGCAGTACAGACTATAGTAACATACTATGTTACATCTACTCAACTAGAGTACATTTAATTCTTTCCGATAGAACCTGACGTGTCGTGTGGAATGGTTAAACTGCATCGATGGTCATTACAAAGTTAGCGGGTTTATTCTCAATCTCAACTCAATGTCATGATTTAATAAATAAAAATCAAGACACAAACTAGTTATTCTAAATGACGATCTTTTAGATATTAGTTATATCTTCAAACGGTTATCTATTTATTGTATATTATGTTCGTAAATGAATATGAAACCTTAGAGTATGATTATACGCTTCCTTACAATATTGCTTAATCAAGGCGTCTCATGGATCTGTCAGGGATTCTCTCCATAATCGTATCTAACAATACTTGTATTACGTCCACCTTCGTCAGTATTAATTATTTTCCGCGAAGAGCAATTGTATTGAAAGAAATAAATCAGGAACCTTTGAACGACGTCGTATATTCTCGTCGATATCAGATTCTGGGACATTGTTATATTAATCTTGTCTAAATGGAACGACATAATGGCGGGATCGGCGGCGTAGGGTGACATCAAAGGTAATATAAAAATTACAAATGATGGAAACACGGCTGAGACACCGACGTGACAGGATGAATAATTAAAAGCTTTTGTCACCCACGTGCAATAAAAAAATGAGAATAAATATTGCAATTTAAAATTCGAATTTGTATTCTCAACTTGCTTTTTAAAAATATAATTTCCTTGTTAAAGAAATAGAATAAACGAAACAAATGATTAAACATTTCGATTATTCCGTTCTCTCATCAATACAGCATTTGTGCATTCCGCAAACAATACTTGGAGATAAAATGACTGGTGCTTCAGAATGGCGTAGGGTTGAGACCGATACTGTTGATTCCGCTTTCAATACGACCAAAACAATATCACTATATTGAGCAGTGTGCAAACTGAATCGCGAGTGCAGTACAATACATGCTCCTCTTATTGAATATTTACTCTGAGAGACAGGATTGGGTCTTTAGTCTTTTATTAATATATTGCGATCATACCGACAATATTATTGGTTTAGGAGTATATTGTTTTATGAAAATAGAACGACATGAAAGTCGAGTCTAGATTTCAATATTTGAATTAATATGTTTATATTTTGTTTATTTTCATAAATATCTTGGAATTCATTGTATTAATTAATTAGTCACACAAAAAGAATTATTCATGTATGCAAAATAATTAAGGATGCAAATGTATTTAGTAATAAATAAATTATTATACCACATGTAGTTCATCCTTTTGTTAATTTATTTGATCATGAAATATATACTTAAACATTAAAAATAAATTAAATATTTAATTAATCCAGGGATATCCTAAATTATTTATTGACAATAACAATATAAATGACGTTTAATAATATGATTGTCTAAGTTGTATGTTTTTACTTATAATGTTATTTATTTTACTACTAAGGGACATAAATGTAAGTCAAAACGCTTTTTAATTATTTTTTTTGTATTGTTTCACGGGTTTGGCAGTTTGGTAACCTATATGAAAGTCACCGCCGATTAACTCTCCGAGTCTTGAACTCAGGACCTCAGAATCTGTAGCATTATAAGCTATCCACTAAACTAATGAAGCACTCATAAGTAACAAGTACTTATTTATTTATATTGAATAAAAATATTAATAAAACTCAACCAACAAAGTTCCCAATATTATTAAGACATATTATATTAAAGACAAATATTATTACAATAATAATATTGATGTCCATATTAATTAAAAAGGCGCCTTTCGAACGTCCAACATATTATAAATTCAAGAAAGTCTCCCAGAGCCACTTACCTTCAATTACTTACTATACAAGTAGAGTTTGTTCAGCAACGTATGCACTTTATGGCAATAGGTGCTAATTATGAAAAGCTATGGGCTTGCGTGCACTGCCTTTCGCAATTATGCTAATCTTATTAGTCAATCCACTTCGCCGAGCAGTTTTATATTTCACGAGCGCTGCACGCCTTTGTTTTACTTATACCACTTTTTTTTTTGTACGATAGCGTGACAGTCTCAACCATAATTATTTATTATTCTTATCTCAAGTATTCGTGTTTTCTTTATTGCTTAGGTTAAACAGTTCTGTAATTCTTTAATCTGACGAGGTAACAAAAATTTTCTAATAAAGAGGGGAACTAGTATAGTAAGTAAATATTATGTGAAGGATGAAATTCTGCCATGTGTCCACTAATAATGGAGCAGCGTAGTAGAATAAGCTCCCCACGAACAACAGACATTTACCGAGTAATGGGACAATTACAAACGGTTACTTTAATTTAGCAATAGAATAATTTGAGTATTCATAAACTGAAACGAGATTATCGTACAAAATGAATAAAAGTAAAGCAAAGAAACAGATAAAGTCTTCAAATATCATGCATAAAATTGGCAAATACAATTTTTTCAATCGGCTAACTTTTACGACACAAAAAGTAAGGATTTACAGCAAAAGCCTCGCGTTTCTAACTCCAGAAAATTTCACTTAAGAAACAAAAGTACTCTAATAAAAGAAGAACAATCATAAAGAGAGATGTACGAAGGCACTTTCTTTAAAAAGTAAGAGATACGCGCCAAACGTATTTTGTAGCGTCGAAGCCATCTTTGATCAAACTAAAAACTTTTCACTTTGCAAATTTTAAATTACGTTCCTCTAGTAAAACTTCGATGTTATGCACTTTATGAGCTTGCGTTTTTTTATTGACTTCGATAAACGATAATTTTTATCCTTATTTAAAATTAACTAAATACAGAGCATCTAAGCTTTAAAGTTAATATTATTGAAGTGTCTAGCAGGGAAAGGAGCGACCTGTTTTCCAAGTAAGCCAGCTGTTGACACGGTTGTCTTGTTAGTGGAGCTCGTAATTAATTCAAAGCAATAAGCTTCAAACACATTTTGCTCGTAATAATGCTGTATACTACACAACCCATACATTGTCAACTGCACGAGCTAATAGACAGGTCGGACAAAGCCCATGTCAGGAACCGATTTGTATAAGGGAAATTGATTATTATCTATACAATGACTGATATACAGATTTATACAACTTAATTGGCTTATGAATAATTATAATCAAATATGGCTTATGAATAATTATTAATTCGTTTCGCATGAAAGGTACTTTTGAAATACTAATATAATTGACATGACTTTTTCATCGTAATGTTAATGACGTAGAACTGTTGTTCTAGACCCTGAACGCTTTCCGGCCGTGTCAGATTTGCTATTGTTTTCGAATTCCAGGTTGAGTCAATTATTCGTTTAAGTAGTTTCTTTAACATGAATTATATTATCTTGTAAATTCATGGAAAGTTTTAAGATAGCTTTCCTGTAGCAGATGCCTGGTTTAAGCTTGCCATCCTGAATACTAAAATTAAAAATTTCATTTGTCACAAAAGAGTAGCAGTGATATTACAGAATAATATATTGTAACATAATTATCATATATGTGGTCAAAATTCTATCACTTTTCAAGAGTACTTTTGACTCTTTTCTTGTTACTTACGTTTGTTCAGTTATTATTTCTATAGGCTTTTAACTTGATAATTATTAAAAAATTAAACAAAGTACATATTTTAACAGCATTGTAAGGCAACAGCCCTACACAAAATACCATTAATATCAATTTTGTTTGTAATTACAGTGTTCATACATAATAAAATTTATCTCCAAGAACTTGAAAACATAATTGAAAAATATTTTCATCGTAAATTTTAAAAATAAAAGTATACCGCTCGTAATCAGTGCAAGGTAAGTAGTGATAGCGAGATTAGTCGATATTAAATTATACGGTGGCTGGCTACCTTGCAAATTGAATTTTTACTTAAATAATATATTGCAATTTACTTCTTCATCAAATTAGCTTTGCTTACTTTATATAAATGTACTTCTATAGTTTAATGATATTGAATTAAATAAATTTCGTTATACATAGTGACATTTACTTGGTGGTAGAGTTTTGTGCAAACTCGTCTGGGTAGGTACCACCCACTCATCAGATATTCTACCACAAAACTGCAGTATGTTTCGGTTTGAAGGGTGAGTGAGCCAGTGTAATTGTAGACATAACATTTTAGTTCCCAAGGTTGGTGGCTCATTGGTGATGTAAACGAAATTTCTTACAATGCCTCTGCCTATGGGCGTTGGTGACCACTCACCATCAGATGGTCCATATGCTCGACCGTCTACCTATACAATAATAAAAAGAAATCAATGCTGTGTGTTTGTTTTATGATAGAATATTATTATAAGATAGCTACTAATATGTAGATAAGCAACAATTATTATTAGTTAAAGTTTTTTTGATTAGAATAAAATATTTACGATGGTGATAATATTTAATGAAAATAATGCTGTGTCTTGTTCTTTCAAATGTCAAATCATTAATCTATACTAATATATAAAGCTGAAGTTTGTTTGTTTGATCCGGCCAGGAACTACTGGTTCGAATTTAAAAAATATTTTTGTGTTGGATAGTCCTTTTATCGAGGAAGGCTCTAGGCTTATTTTTATTTATCATACGCGGGTGAAACCTCGGAGCACATCTAGTGACAAATAAAGAAAAATCACTATTTAAAATAATCCGTTAAGCAACTTTTATATGTGAGACCGTTAGTTATTATATTCTTAGAAATGTCAATGGAAATAGGTTTCTTAAAAAGATTAATCAAAACCACTATACAACAATAAAGTAAACTTATATTGATATGTACAATGTACACACAAAAATAGAACAAAGGAATCAATAATAAACAGACAGAGCTATCGCTTACGACCGAATTGCAGAAGAATAATGCCTGGCGTACGTTACTCGCGCTGCTTTTATAGGACGCTGACAATAAATCTACCCACGAATTTAGTATTAAAAGTTGAACACCTAACAATATATTCTTTGAATGGTCTCATTGACGCAAACATGTTTCTTATTAAAATCGAAGTATTTTCCGTCAACAGACAAATTCTACTACTAGAAACTAACCTTAAGCAAGCTAATAGTTATAAGCGTAGACATATCTACTATCCGTAGGCAAAATTAAGTATTTCCTAAATATAGTAATCAGTATTAAGGTCCTCCAGACCGATTTCGGTCACGGCGGCCAATCTCAAGAGAGATTAGCCAACTGCGCAGGACATATTATAGTGCACAAGTGTGTGCGCAAACACAGGTGCACTCTCTTTTTCTTAGCTCTCATAATCCGATGGGACGGCAATCCGACACGACCGGAAAGAGTTCCGACCGGAGAGAAATATGAATTAATATACATAATTAATAATTTTAGTTTAATATTTGTATATTTTATTTAGGGTTAGGGCTATGTGCAGACCTATCTGTGTAGGTACCACCAACTCATTACATATGTTGCTTATTGTTGTGTTCAGGTTAAAGGTTGGGTGAGCTAGTGAAACTTCAAGCGCAATAACATAACATCTTAGTTGCCAAAGTCCAAGGAGGCACGTATTTCTTACGGCGTCAATGTAATAATTAATTATGATTAATAAATGGTCAGTGGTGACCACTTAACATTAGGTGGTCCATTTGCTCATTCGTCTATCTATTATAAAATATAAATCTTTATTTCGCTAGCAGTTGAAGCCTTGTAACTTATAATAGAGCAGAAACATTTATATAACAAATTATGCCGTTCTATTTTTCCCACTTATGTCTGGTTCATTTTTCGCCCAGAGAATCTTAATTCCACTGGGGGATGTTGCTAGCATTGTTACTACCGTTCCACGTGGTCATGATTTTTATATATGTATTTAGTTGAACTCATTTATTTACTCAATATATATATATATATATATATATATATATATATATATATGTGTGTATATATGTAATGTATACATACATTTTGCCATAATTTGTGTCATTAAACAGTTATATAACTAGAAGTATTATGCAAATGCAGTCCAAATGTTAGTTCAGGCGTGCTTATTATATCGGAATTAGATATTAGGACATTGTTTTATTAACGTATTACATAATATACATTAAACAGCGTGTAACAAAATTCGTGTCCGACCCGTGAAGTGGTTATTAGGTATCGTGTGTCGGTTCTATTTATGTGATAATTTTTAAAACACTAAGCAAAAAATTCTATCTAAATGTTATTCATTTAGATAGAACTTATGCCGGATTTTTTTTTTATTGTATGACGAAAATTTAATGTCAACACAGGTGCGGGCAATAGCGCTCGATAGCTCTTACCTATCGGGTAGCTAAGACACGAGGTTATGACCTCAGTAGTCCACGTCTTTACCACCAACAGTGTCGTTAAACACAATTAATATATGTTTTTAAGTATTTTTTTTATATATTTTATTAATATATAAAATTATTATATTTTTATTAAGTATATATATGAAATTTATATATATATATATATATATATATATATATATATATATATATATATATATATATAGGAATTTCTTGTAGCAGTAATATTATACTTGACAAAACTTAAAGTTGAACATTATATACAATTTCCTCTTGAGCAGCAATAATGTTTCAAAGAACTCTGTGGTAAAAACGCAATTTAGTTTAACTTTGTACCATTTTACGTAATAGACTTTTATACATAATTATTAGATACGCCGTAATACGGCTGGGCTATTAACGGGCGTTTTACTTGAGCTAAGGCCGGAGTATAAGTAGAACAGGATATTGCGTCAAGTAACTGTAAATTTACATAAATCACATTATATACTTTTCTTTATATTACTCACATTATATAATTATATCAAATGTTTATAAATTTTACTGGCTCAAAAGAAAGTTTTTATTTAATACGGATATTAAGAAAAAAAATACTCGTCCGCTACTGAAAAACACTCCATGGTATAAAATTCCCAAGAGTCAAGCTATCAACTGACAAAACGCACCTAACACTCAGATCTTTTCTTTCACCCAGTAAGCTAAGCAAATAAAAGCGTTTTTGTGGCATCCTGTATATAAAATAATAGTCAGTAAACGGAAGTTTCTGGAGCTTATAAAATTATACTGATGCAGAATTTATTGGAAGATTGTATAATAGTCACAATTTCTTGCAACATTTGGTAGGTTTCTCCACGATGTTATTCTTCAACTCAGCAGTGTAGCCCAAGTCTGGACCCGTAATCTACGGTTAAGGTTCCCGTGTTCTATCATGTAGGATGATAATTTAAAGCATATAAATAATATCGATAACTGACCAAAAAACCTTGGGGTCAAATATGTATGGATAAATTTCGGAAAAGAGACGATTATTTTAATAGTATTTTTTCTGCAGAAATGCTTAATTACAAACAGTTCTTTTCTATGGATATATGAACCGTCACAATCATTGCCATTCAGAGTATTTTAAAGCAGATTACAGTAATTATCTGCGAGACAAATTCGTCCTCGACGCACTACTTGTCTCGTCTCAAGAATCGTATAATTGCACTGAAACGAGAAAAAAAAACGCTCCTCCCTTACCTTTTGACTCCAGACCATGATTTTTTTTTTTCAGTTTCAAGTTGCTCTTGGAAGAATTATTTAAATAGCTTTAAATATATCAAAATAAGTCAAACGTCAGTCAGAAATAAATAATTTCAAGCCGCTTCATTAAGACCTATTCACCTTTTGACTTAAAGGTTTGGAGTTTACTCCACCACACTGTTCCAATGCGAGTTGGTGTTACACAGGTCATAGATTTTATCTGATTGACACGTGCAGATTAAGCAAGAAATACATTATATGAGTAAGCACATGAAAATTCAAAAGTGCTTGCCAGGTAATTAACAAAAATTGGTCACATGTACCGACTATTAAGTAATCTTAAGTAATCTAAAATATCAATAAATGACTTATTAATTCATTTATTTATACATAACAACCAATAAAACGTACACTAAAAAAGTAAAACTTTAAGTTGATTGACCTTATCTTAAGTGCTGTCTTATTTAAAGGTCCACGGAATGTGCTAACAAAATCAGTAGCATAAATATAGTGCTAAGTGTCTTATATAATTTAAAAACTTCAAAACAAGAAATATTTTAAATACGCTATAGATAATATAAGAATGTAAAAATTACGTTTATCACGTCAATAGTCTAAATTTAAAGCAAGTGAAACTGTGTAAAAAAATCTAAAACCTTCTCCAAAACGCGCTTCTTCTGATATAAGTTTTATGCACATATACTGGTTTAGTCGTTTTATATCTCGTGAAACCGAATTTTCATGTGCATAATTTGTGTTTATTCTAGTAGTCTACGTTGAAGGAAAACATTGCGAGGAAACTATGTGTCAATTTCACTGTGCCACATATGTATCCACTAATGCCACATATGTAATTGAAGCAGTGTGATGGAAGAAGCTCCAAAAATTAACCTCATTAATAGGCTGTTACATAACATTACAATCTTTTTTGTTAGGCCTTACGAAAATACATCTCTTCAATAGTGTAGATATATAATTATTGCGAGTAAATACGGAAAGCACTTTAATGAAATCTTGTAAAATAAATTTGGAGACATACAAAGTGCAATGCAATCCGTTTAAAGTCTAACACGAAGCGTTTCTGTGAGGAGAGAATCAATTCCAAACATCTTTGTTCCCGTTTAACATGTTAATCGTGGTAGGTCCCTGAAATTACCGGCACAGATACGTAACAATCCATTATTTCAGCTTGCAAGCTATTCAATCAAAGTATTCTAATCTGTCTAAGTTTCAGTATACTGCGGTGAAATATTCCCTTCGTAATGTCTGTTGCAATTTCAAACCAATATCTCCATGGACATCCATTAAAATAAGCCTATAAATATTATCAACATAGCCGAGATAGAATATAGGAAACGAACCTTAATTGAAGATCGCAGGTTCAACTCTTGCTGGTGGTACATGGGTTATATGCATAGTTGAGTACCTGAGGTATGTATACCACAAATAACTTGCACTATATGTATTTTAAAGTATAAGTCAGCCCGTGTAATTACATGCATAAGATGTACAACATCTTAGTTCTCGTGCTTGGCGGTGCATTAGTAATTATTGGTTAATATTACTCACAGTTAAAATGGTTATCACAATCATATTACTAATTTTTCCTTTTGAAGGAATGGAAATAATGGATGTAATGTGATGGAAAACATGATAATAGAACTTCCATATGCGGATGAAATGAGGAAAGTATATTTATCAACTTACATTGAAATAGGCTTACAGCCAAACATTAACAGTAATAATTTTGACCAGCAATGCGACTTAAAATCATAAATTAATTGGGAAGTTTTATATACTCAAAGCACATAATCTCATGATTAGTAATTTAATTAATGGTATCATGTAAAGCAGTAATTTTCTTAAATAATTGTATCTATATACTTTGTTCGCGTTTATTAAAGGCCATAGATTTCGCGTGCCGCTCGGGCGAAATTACACGGACATTATCCCTAAATTATTGCTGCTAATATGTCGGTGAACAATTCCCGAACTCGGATGTGGCTCTGACACTGGATTTTAATTGGATCTTAGGACAAATATACTGAATAAAGTCAGAGCCTAAAAGTAAACGCGTTAATCGGATTCAGAAACTTAAACTTCGTCATTAAAATGTATGTAAAAGTAACAGTCATTGAACGAACAATTTTCACAAAAAAATTTAACTTCATATAAAATTTAGTTTTGGTGGAAAAAATATCTCAAGCATTTTGATGTTTTCTATAAAAATTAAATAAGCAGCTTAAGTGATTAATATATTTGAAATGAAAATCCTCCGAGTGAATTATATAAAGAAACTTGTACGTAGCAAAAAATAAAAAAATGTTGCAGATTAAGTTTTTACTTTGACTAGCAAGAATAAAATTTTAACTGAACAAGTATATCGTGTCAGTTGAAGACAAAGCCACTTCAGTTACGAAGAACTGACAAGTATATCTGTTATTCGTTTGTACTTAGCTGCGTAATAGCTTAGTTAGTCTTGAGTTATTAACATAATCTTGTATATCATCTATTACTGATTTTACAGCTTCAAATTTATTAAGTTGATAATGTATAAGTATACAATTCGTGATAGAAACATCAGATAGCAAAGAACTTGTCTTTCATTGTCACAATTGGGAGCTTTACGCAAGTGTAGTGTTGCAAACAAATGAAGTTCTTTGCGCAAAGTTAGAAGTGCTGAATCCTGTAGCGGTGTTTGCGGTCGAAACTCGTAAACAACTTCTAATATTAACGCTTTTCGATCCGATTTAAAGTCGAAGCACATGTATGCAAGACTAGTTGAATGAAACAAGTTTGAACTTAAATCAGACTAACTTTTTAGTATGACTGTGCTGGAGTGGCTATTGTGTGCTGAGTTTTTAAGCAGTATGAGCCGCTTCGTTTATTGTTTTTATACACATCACTAAGTAAATAGTGCTTAGAAGCCCAGTAGTGAGAACACGTGTAACATAACAATGTGTTTATAATCCATTTCTCGGTGGTTTAGTGAAATATAATGTGGAAGTCTGCATGTGTCGGATGTACTTCTGCCATTGGTGTATCTAACCACCGGCATTGAAGCAGCATGGTGGAATAAGCTCCAAATCTTCTCCTCAAAATGAGAGACCAGGCATTGAGGCGTATAGAGGTTACTTTAATTCACCTTAATTTTTTTGTATTATTGTTAATTAGAATATCAAAAAAACCTGTATAAATTTACCCATCAATCATTGTTAAACATTGTTAAATAGTGATAATTGGTATTGCTGTTTTAATTTAAAGAGTAAATGAATGAATGTAATTACTAGCACAAGGGACATACATCTTAGTTACCTTCTGAATTGGTTTGTTTAACTGTGTTAAATAAAGTATTAATGAGTAGCAAAATGAAATTTTCTAATTTATGGCTTTAGTTTTGAGATAGAAAAGCAATTAAAAACCCATTAACAAAGTAACGTTGGATACTTGGAGTGTCGGTATCACCACCTGCTCTCCCATTTTCACGGATTTAATGGTCTATTTCAGACCGAAAGTGTTCTAGCAATGTCAATTACTCTGCTATGACCATAGCGACGAGCTCTTAATTTCTCTGTGTGAATGATGTTATTGACTTTACTTTTGACTGCTGATACATGCATACATAAGCACTTGAAACGTACGTATGACTTTCACCCTTATGACATTTAATTATTTCATGATATTTTAAGAAATCGGAAAGTTGTGTAGTATGTTCTAATGATTCAATTCAATTTACTCAATACCTATATGGAATATTGATATAGACATTTATATATTAATAGTTTGTATCCAACAGCATTTTTATAATTATTATATTATCTTATATACCCCTAAATATATCCAAATGAATTCTGTTTTGAATCCAATAGGGTTACACAGTATATGAATTTAAAAATCCTCTCAAAAACTCCATAACAGAATTTTACCTCGCTCCTCCTTTATCCAGCATCCATTGATCTTCCAATTAATTTATTCATCCGACTCACTGCAATATCGAAATTTTCGAAACGACGCTTTATGATGATGAAATTACCGTCACGTCATATGTGAATCCTAGAATTCCTTGGTATTCAGACGTAGTTTAAAAATAATTATTTGAAAAGTGGTTATATAGACGTTACTTAATTATTATATGTTTTCTTTTTTTGCAATCTTTCATAATTATAAACTTAATTATAAGATCCTTTGACGAGCCGGTTGGCGTGGTTGATAGATCCATGCCTTTCGCGCCGCAGGTCGTGGGTTCGATTCCCATCAAGGATAGACATTTGTGTGCATGAACATGTCTGTTTGTTCTAAGTCTGGGTGTAATTATCTATTTTAGTATGTATTTACAAAAGAAAAGTAATATATGTATTATATCAGTTGTCTGGTTTCCATAGTACGAGCTCTGCTTAGTTTGGGTTCAGATGGCTTTGTGTAAATAATGTAAAACAGTAACAGCCTGTGAACGTCCCACTGATGGGCTAAGGCTCCTCAAAAGAGGAGAAGAGGCCTCAGGTTTGGATCAAGGTCAAGCACGAGATGAATTATAATCACAAATTGAGCACATGGAATTCAGTAGTGCTTGCCCGGGTTTGAATCCACGATCATCGGTTAAGATTCATGCGTTCTTACCACTGGGCCATCTCGGCTTCGGTGAATAATGTGCCAGGATATTATTATTATTTATTTAAATGATAAGATCCTAATTGTAAGTGTAAATGATCGATTTGATATTTTTTTTCTTAACACTCATTTATCATATTATCTCCCGTTCTCTTGTCAATCCGGCTACCAGTTTTCAATAAAAAATATATACTCATTTGAAAATAGTATTTTATCTTTTGTAATTAATTTAATGTATATATTATCCCACAATTTGTTAATGTAAATTTCCGTTTGCACGCCATGTTAGTCTCTGGGGTTTTTGATAGTCATGCTGGAACATCAAAGGCAAGTTTTGCGTGTTTGTTTTTGCAACTTTAAAACTACTTTCATTAGATACGTTTAATTTATGTGATTATATACAATTATAAACACAAATTACGTACATAGAAATTCAGTATACTTACCTAGATTTGATACAGTGATCTCGCGTATGTATATTTATTTATTACGTCGGTTGATTGCTATGATATAATTAGTCATTATAATTAAGGAGTCACGAATAACAACAAATATTATATAAGTCATGCCATATTAAGGAAAAGTTAGCCCCCACTTCGTAAGCTGTCTCAATTACAGTGATGTAAGATGCGTTATAAAGGGCAATTCGGTTGATTTATCTTAACATTAATTATATAAGTTCACTGACGGTTAATTGTAGGTTTACCGACACTGAAGCCAATGAATGATTATGTTCTATTAGTATGTTTTTTATATTTTAACACGCCTCATAGTCTTATGTTCTAACAAAATATACTCTATAAGAAAGATATATTAAATTATTTGCTTTATTAACTTTAACGTTTGATACGTTGTAATCTATATGCAGTTAGCATTCGGAATTATTAGACATGCGTGTCATTGCAGCTATATTACATATTTTTACTAAGTGTGTAAGTATTTTATAAAGGTCATGGCCAATTGCTGTATGGTTTGCATAGGTATCGAATTTAATTCACGCCAATGAGTTGAGGTGTTTTTTATTCGTGAATATTATAAAATTAAATTGCTATAAATTAAAAACTCAAAGAACTCGGCATTATAACAGAACAGACTTTAATAAGATTGCTGTCAATAAGTATAGATTATGATTTTGCAATAAAAAATGACAAATGGCTTGATGAGTAGGTATATATTTATCTGTGCTCCATTATGGTGGAATTTGACAAACGGTACTTAAAATTTATCTTGCATTACATAATATTTTTAAATAAAAAGTTCAGAGAGGTTAAAAACTACGCAGTAATTCGTTTTTGCAATTATTGTACAATATATTTACTATCTATGTGTGTGTGGAATGAACATTATTGGCCACCTGATTTTAATTTTGAGTTGATTGTAAGTGTAAACTACGAACTAAAAAACTACTTTTTTATAGAGGTTGCCCGGAAGGGATTACTAAGTGATAAGGCCGCCTTTGGATAGTTTATGTACTACCTGCTCTTTTATATATATCTAAATTTGTGCAATTAAGACTTAATAAATAAATTCATGTAAATTTGTAATTTTTACTTTAAAGATAAGGTTTTATTTGGTCTGGCAAAAGAGGAAAGGGATGGCATAGCAGTTTAAATGACGGAATCGAAACCTATTTTACATCTTTATTTCGTAAAAAAGCATGACTTCACAAACAGCCCGAGTATATCTTATTTGAAATTATGGGTTAAATAGATATTAAAATTACATTCAACATATTCCCTTGAGTAAGGCTGAAATAAACTTTACTAGCTCTAAAACTTCGGTCGCAACTAAATAAGTACCTATTCTCCTAGAATTATGATTTGTCGGCCCCCAAAGAACGGAGTTGAATAAATTTTATTAAATCCGGGAACAGTTTACGACCAACCACGTCAGCGCTGCGTCCCATCTATGAGGATAACTTGGCACTTTTTAAGGGTAATTTAGTTTTTCGTCAACCCGTTTAAAGATATTGGATAATATCTTTAACGCTAGAAGGTTTTCGTTATTGATAAATTGACATATCAAGGTCAAAAGTACTTGCTAATTCTATGCTAAGTCTACTGTTAGTCTCGTCGATAGAAACCGTGAATTTGGCAAGCGCCAATATTTTTACTTCGCTTAATTTTTGTTTGCAACATGCTATAGAAAATATTGGCAGGAAACATGCATCATTGCGCGCTGGAGCAACCTGATCTCCAAATCTTTTCTTGTAAGGCAAAGACCACCTTGGTCTTTGCCCAGCAGTAGGACGTTTATGGACTGTTGCTGAGGTCAAAATACTTAAACAGATATATTAAATCCTATTGATAGAGAGATATTATGTTTTCTTCTTCTCGTGAATAAGTAATTGATTATTTATTAATCGCAATGGCTTAGTTTTCTAGAAGAACACCAACGACCGTTGTAATAAAAAAGTAAATGTTCGAAAAATTGTACATTTAAATTGTTATCGGATTTCGCTAACGATTATGTATAAGCGATTCCCATAAGTATCAATGAGAAAGCGACCAGACGGCGCCTGATCCAGACAAACCGCAATTTACTTTCAAATTCGCATTTCTACGAATTTTTGCCGTATTATTTTTAAATTACCAGCACCGGTTTGATGGCGATTTTATTTCCTGCCTTTGGTGCAGAAAATGAGGGAAATGGGAAATGTACATAGCTATATTTTTGCATCATAGCGTCTTGATTACTAACGTTGACTTATTTTTGGTACATTTTGCGAGCCATGAAAATAAATAAATATATTATTATATATACATTCAAAAATAGAGTTTTGATTGAAATTTAAATTATTAAATAATAGTGTTTAGCTTACACACAAAGGTATGGCTCAGTATGATATGACCATTCCACCGTTTTGTGCACCACAGCATTCGTTTACTATTTATTTTATTATACTGCCAAAGATTTCTAAAGTACCTATCATCAAAACAAACAGCTTTTATACTAAAGAAAGATTTATTTCCACTAAGTGTATCGCTTCAACATTAAACATCTCTTTTATAATCTTCAATGTAGCAGATGCAATAAAAGTTGCTGACCAAACGTTGCCGGTGCTGCGTCAGGAGACATAATTGACAGCAAAACTTGAGTATCAGGGAGTAGATGCTTGCAAGTTTCTTACTAACTTCGAGTCGTTAAAGTATGAATTTTTGCGCAAACTGCCACCATTTATTTCACAACTTTGATAGTTTACCTTCTAGTCTGAAACATGATTTCTCTTCAACTATTTTAAACCGTGCCATATTACTTTCCATAATGTCTTGTTTTGTACCATTACGAAAGTGAACTGCTATGTTTATTATATTTGTATAGTTTTTGGATAGTGTTAACAGTGTGACGGTACAAGTTGCCAGCAGCCAAATCAAAATTGTCAATATACCAAACTAGCGTGCTCATGAAACATCCTCATAAAGTGCGCGACGAAAAAGCTACAATTATTGCACCATAGTAAATGTTTACGTGAACATAATCGAGGTGCCGTTCCAATCCAAGTTCTTGCAAAAAAGGCCGCAGAGTATTACCTTTGACTGTCAGCTAACTTTTAATCGGGTCTTCAATGAATCATTTTGTACACAACGTGAAGTAAAGAAAAATTAACTTAACTAGTAATAATGATGACTTTTGAAAATATAATGTTTGGAAAAGTCCTTTAATATTCATTTCTTTATACACACACACAGACAGACATAATACAAAGTTAGGCGGTAGAATTAAGCGAGAGACTCTACAAAACCCGCCTAGTTATGTCTGCACAAAGTCTTGTGACGAAATAGAAGTTAATTCATTATTTGTATTTAAAGGTAAATAAATAAAAAAACAAAAAGCTATATAAACTATAGAATACCACAATCATTTTCAACAAAAACAACGCGAGTATTAATCATACCTAGATTAAAACGTCAGAAGTTTGAAATGAAATTTTATCGTTATTCTTATTTAAATTTTTACAATATTTCAGGAAGTTTCCGGAAGGTTTGACTGTCTTGATTGCGGAATCATAGGATTTGTAAGGTGCGGCGTTGTAAGGTAGTTTAAATCTGCTGACTTGCGTTAATTTGTTCTTTGCTATTAAAATACATTTTAATATCGCTTGGTTTATCTGAATACTATTGTATTTTTAATTGATGTAAACATATGTCAGTGATATTTACTACAAATGGCGTAAATTTACCTAAAATACGCCTAAGTATATTTTAGCCAGTACATAAAAGAGTGTGTAATACTTTTATTCATGAGTAATAAATTAAATAAAATCAATTTGAAATAAGTTAATTCTATTTTTAAATATCCTTTCCGCGTCAGATATCTTCAAATTTAGTGCGAGATAGGCATGTTATTAGCAAGTGCGTTCCCCCTTAAACCACATTAGTACTTACTACACTCCTTAAAAATATTTAAGTAAATATTTTGAACCAAAACAAATATAAATATAATATATTTGATTCAAAAGATAAGCCTATAAAAGTATTCTCCCATTCATCGTCACACAAAAAAGTTTGGCTCTAAGAGAATACTAACAAATAGTAAAATCTTTTGTACAGTGTAAGTAAATAAAATAAAATAGGAGTGCTAATGGATACGACGGTAAAATAACACGAACATTAAGTCTATCACAAATAAGACTGTTTTGTATGAATCAAGTATTCTATTTTGTTACTATTGGGTATAGTTTCGTTATAAAAATGTTGCTATTATTTATTTCTTACAAGGACACAAAAACCAATATAAATATTTTAAATTGTTTATAACTTTACTAAAATGTGAAATGATCTAGGCTTTGTGCAAGCCTGCCTAGTTGACAAATCGCACCCAATACATATTTTACCCCTAAGCAATAGTTACTATGTTTGTGTTCCTTAAAAGGTGAGTGAGCCAGTGTAACCACAGGCAAAAGGGACAAAATATTTTAGTTACCAAGATTGATGGCACAGGCGATATAAAATTGGCTGATATTTCTTACTCATTTACTACATAACTTACTATATACCAATCTGTTTATATATTTTAAATTAGTGAAAATAAGATCTTCCAGACCGATTTCGGCCACGGCGGCCAATCTCAAGAGAAATTAGCCAGATTGCGCAGGAGATATTATAGTGCACAAGTGTGTGCGCAAACACAGGTACACTGTCTCTTCCTTAGTTCTCATAATCCGATATGATGGCAATCCGACACGACCGGAAAGAGAGTTCAGGCGCAGGACCAACGGCTTAACCTGCTTTCCGAGGCACGGGAGTGTACACACTTCCAACTTCCTGACTCCAGGTTGCTACTGAGAATTTTCTGACAGAAAAACCCAATAACTATTTATCGGCCCGACCTGGGAATTGAACCCAGGACCACCGGGTCTACGGCCTTATATCTAGCCACTAGACCAACGAGGCAGTCAAAGAAAATATATAGTTGTTGAATCATATAAGCAAACGGCAACAGCAATGAATCAGTCATTAAAATATTTGTCCTACAATTGTGGGTATCGTGTCTGATATTTTTGATTATTAAAAAATATTGTAGAACTGGCCAGTTTTATTCAACATCATACCACGAACGAACACGAAAGTCAAATTAAAAGAATTTAATTAATCCGGAATTTTAATTAACTTGAATATTACAGCTACAAATCGGATTAAATTAGATTGTTTACGGCATTAGAAAACACAATCCGCTAAACTCAAATGATTTGTCCCGACTTAGCGCACAAATTCTAAAACAGCCAAAACCCGTTTAATCAAAATCGCAGGAACAATGGCGTAATCAGAAATAATATAATTTTCATCTTCGTTATAACTCCATCGAGGGAGGCAAAATTACTTATAGCTGACTGCGAATGAAAAGATCACAATCGTACTCTATTACGGGCCTGATGACTAAGCATTCAGCTATTCCTAAGAATCAGGACTTTTTTTCCCGAAATACTTTCTCATAATTTTTTACAGAAAAAAATTTAGAATCCTTATCATACCGTGACCTTTTTAACATACAAGTTGTGTTCCTTAATGCTTGACTTTGCCGACAAAAATTTTAAAGCCTCAGTGTCTCTTCTTGGTCTGAAGGTTCTATTAATTATTTTGAATATCCATATCCATATTAGGGAAATCGGCCGTCGCCTTAGGGAGAGGGGTATTGACAATCGCTCCGGGTCTTACTCGGCGCAAAGGTTGTCCATTGCCGTACAGCGCGGAAACGCGGCCTGGGTTATGGGCAGCTTTGCGTCGAGTGAGAATCTGGAGGGAATATTTTAAAATTTGAAACAATGCATGTAAAAACAAATGAATTATGTATGTATGGTATATCCATATCTTATATAAATGTACAATGTAAATTATTATAGAAAGCTTTCGCTTGCCCGATTATACGATTTATATATGGCTGGTGGTTGAAAAATACGGTTATTAAGTTTTGTTTCTTAAATCTAGGCCTGTTTGTCAGTTTACTACTGTTATCCGCCCTGTCGTTGATGTATATAATAATCATCTACTGTGTAGTAATATCTTAATCATATAAAATCGAATCGAATCGAATCGTGAACAGTAAATAGTATTAACAGACGTACACGTAAGATAGCCTTAATGAAATTAATAGACTACTATTGTGTGATCTTGTAATAAAGATTAGAAACATTACAATATAACATTTGACTTTTTGTTATTGCTGACTTTCGTTTCACATTTATTACAAAACTCTATTACAAATTTTATTAAAAGCAGTAGTTAGTCAAACAAAGTCACATTTCAAGCTCTTTATTTTTATTTTTTTTTATTTATCGACAATTTAAAAAACATCTACCCACAACACAGGCCACGTTTCCGCACTGTACGGCAATGGACAACCTTTGCGCCAAGTAAGACCTGGAGCGATTGTCAAAACCCCTCACTCTAAGGCGACGACCGGCTTCCTAATAAAAGTAAGGGCATCCGACCCCCAAGATCCCGACGTCTCGAACGCCAGTGGCACAAATAAGTGTATTAACATTTTAGTTATAATCTAATAATATAAATTTTAATTTTATTTAAACAGTATTATAACATAATATTTGAGCAATGTAATTTACCAGATATGTTTAAAGTCGAATCCAAGAAAATAATTTACAATAAATTTTATGTATTTAGAATACATTTAATGTATTGTAAATTATATTGTTTACTAAATTTTCTCCGATATTGTAATGAATAAGATATTTTCCAATTTTAGCTCCTTTCAATTTTAGTTATTCAATTTACAAGTATAATCTATTTCTTTGAAGATGAAAATGTAAACATCAAAAGTTACTAAACTTTTACTATTCTATCATTAAATTTCCTTTTCATTTACAAGTGAAGTTAAGGCTGAAATTTCAATATCAACTCAGTATCAACTAAAACAGAAAGTGGTAAATACGACAGAAGATATTTTGTACATACATAGCTAAAAATATATAATCAGACTATTAAAAATAGGGTTTCGTTACTTCGAAATCTCCGCTTAACTTTAGCAAATACTACTCTCAAAATAATTTTATTTACACCCTCGTACCTCAGAAAGCATGTTAAGGCGTTCGTAGGTTAGTTTTCCTTCTAAAAATAATAATTAATAAAATGATCTTTAATCATTCCATCGTCAGTCTATCTCCAGATTTGCTCACGTCACGTCATACGTGTACTCATACACGTCAGCATAACGCTCAAATTCTATAAAAATAAAATTTATTTTTCTTTTTTCATATACCTATTATTACAGCCTTAGATATATTATTCAAGACGTTCAGTAAAATATTCAACAAACATTGCGATAAAGATGTAGATATTATTCATGGAAATAATGAAAAGAAGAACAATGTTATTAAACATCTACCTTAAATGCAATAAATATTACCAGACCAAACATTACGTTTATAAGACCCACGACGCGATATTTATATAAGCCTGTGGCTGTTTTTATAAGTCGCTGTAAAAAGGACGATGAAAGTTATGAGGGCCGGGAAACTCTCGTAAATAGCAAAAAGGGAGAATGGGGATAAAGGAATAATATATCAATACGAATCTTTAATATTCGCACGCCACTACCATAAATCAGCACGAATGAGACCGGACCATAAATCATCTGTTTTTATGTATTTTTCCTATAAAAATAATTATATTTGAGATACCATTAATATAAACGTTATGTAATTAAATAAACAATTTGCTTAATCAAGGACTTCAAAACGATAGCGTATCTATAAGAATATTAAAATTCCGAAAGTAAATCTCTGTTTGTTTCACTTTCACGGGTAAGCAACTGAACCGATTTTGATGAAATTTAACATAAAGCAAATTTAAGCACCGTAAAAGGACAGGTTACTTTTTTATACCTAACAGCTGCCCCTCCTCCCCTTTTAGATTAGATACTTTCACTGGGGATTCTACTGGGGATATCCCGTCGTCGTATTTATCTATATACCTATAGGCTGGTTTTAGTGTATAAAATATAAGGAATCAGTCTTATGTAAAGACCTAGATACAATATTTTTTTATACATAGTAATATTTAATGTGATGAGTGTTTTCTTTGTTTAAACGCGCTAACCATAAACTCTACCAGCCCGATTCCATTTTTTTTTGCGTTATATAGTTCATCTATTGAGATTATAGACGATATAACGTAAAACTTTAAGCGTGAATATATAAGAAACGTAACAGTAACTTTTGACGCTAAAATGCGCGGAGAAGCTGGCAAAAATTAAGACCGTTCATTAAAAAATTTTGATCATTAATGACATTTCAAGGAACAAAAAGTGCGAATATAAAACAAATTTTATTTATACCACATCACAATACAAATATAAACATCAAAAAACAAGCTTTACTTTACTTTAGTAAAATATATTATTTGAAAGAATTTTATTGTTAAACTCCATTCATAGCGCCATTACAAAATAATGAGTGAACACTCGGCTGAACAACAATGCCTTGTAATTATTGTAGGCGTTTTGTGTTTCATGCCATTTTGAGTTTTGAGCTGTTATTTGTTAAGTAGTTTATATAAATTAATGAAATGTTAATATTATAATTATATTTATTTACGTATTGAAATTGAATATACATATTTTGATTTAATACAATGCTTACTCTGATACCTTGATAAAAGCAGTTCATCTATGGACATCACATTTAGTAGTTTTATACCGTCTATTTATTTCGTGATTGCCTGGTTAGTCTAGTAGCTATCTTATAGGGCTCTATTTTCTGCGGTCGTTAGCTTAAGATCTAGGTTGTGTCACTAAAAACTTATCGAGTTTTTCAGTCGCAAAACTCTCAGCAGCAGTTCGAAATTTGGAAGTTGGCATTCGAGATTTGAACCTCGGAAAGCATAGATACGATTAAGAAAGTGAAGGATAGAGCATGTATTTGTGATTCCACACATACTTGTGCACTATAATTATATGTCTTGCAGTTAATTAGCATTCTTTGAGATAAACTGTCATTACTAAATAGTGATAGCTTGATATGCCCCACGTCCCCACTTGACACAATAGGAAGAGAAAAAGACAACATCCATACAAAAAAAAAATTGTACTACCAATCGAAGTAGCAAAATTCTGTTGAATCATAATCAACGTTTATATAAGGTTCAATATTTATAATAAAGACTTTTTTATATAGCACAGTTTAGTTTAAAGAGCACTTGTGATATAGTGATTTTAATATAGCAGAACTAATGCAAGTCATGCATTTCCTAAATAGCGTACCTAGATAGTAGACGCAATTTGTCGCCGAGGATAAAATTTTATATTTAATAACTTGCATTTAGAGGAATAGGAGTTTTTGGTTGTATAATTCTTTGTTATTTTTTTAATTATATATTTACTTACTATTTATTATTAAGAATACTTACAGTAATAACCCGAAAATGTCTTATTGCTGGGAAAGGCTTTTCATGCTATCTCAATCATCAATTATGCTGCTTCAATGCGGGTGTATCATGTGATATGGTAAAATTTCACCCAACTCATGTAAATTTATCCATACTTTTTCCGAGAATGAGAATTAAAAATCATTTTAAGCAAACGAAAACTTAGTAGTACTTTCCCGGGTTTGAACACGCAGCGTTGTCGATATTTATACTTTCTAGAATTTGGACAATCTCGTCCCCTCAGACAGCGTGATAAAATTGTGTCACAAAGGAAATCTTATCTCTTTAAGGGAATTCGTCCTTTAGACTTTGAGTAATATGAGGTTGATTTTCATTGACTGTAGACGGTCCAAATAAAAAAAAAATCAAACACATTAAAAATAACGAATGTAATCTACCACCAGTTCGTGTTAAACATAACATAACATAACATTATGTAGTAGTAGGTCTTTGTGCAAGACCGTCCACCAGGTACCACCCACTCATCGCATATTCTACCGCCTGACGACAAAATGTAATATAGTTGTGTTATGAATCGACCTGATAGTGTTGTAAGCATATTGTGATGCAACTGTGAGTATTCTTACTTTGTTAAAAATGCCTCGATTAAATCTCGAGCAACTTTTTTTAAAAATTACGAATAGACCGGGCGTTTATAATACAAGCCACTTCTTACACAGTGAATACACAGTCAACTACTAGATTTCAGTTGATATGTTTTATGCCTGTAAGTACACTGACTTAATCACCATTTAAACTAACATCAAACAGAAATATAGAATATTGTTATTTGACAACAGATTAACTGTTGACTGGGTTATCCCAGACCCATCCAGAAGGATCTGAACAGAGTTCTGAGTAAGTCAGGTCACACTGCTTAACTTATATTTCTAACGACCGTTCTTTATCGGATCGGTTAAACAATACCGTGTCTTCTACTTTCGAATGTCAAATCAATAATAATAGAATGAGAGAAATAAATGTTTAATTAATCAGCCGCTAAGAAACATTTACAAGTAAAGCCGTAAATGTTCGACCTATTTTAATTTTCCAATCTATATTTAATTGTAATTTTAAATTATATGAATTTCAATATCAATCGCTTAAATTATTGATCCCTCGATAAATTCCTCTCAATCTCATAACTTGGTTTATTTTCCAATAGTCTACGAAGAATAAATTTCTATTCCGAATATTAGAGAAGTTTTACAATAGACGTTCCCTGTTTCAAACTCGAGTTCCAAATGTCGTTATTCAACGTTTTGTCTTTGATAAGAAATTGAATAGACTGTCTGATTTATAACTTGCGAGTTTAAATGTAGTGATTTGCATTTACCTACGTGAGGGATGTAGGATGCATTTAGGATGAATTATTATTGACTTTATTCTAGTTTTTGAAAAATAACATTCATAAATTTACCCTGGTCGTAGGACCATATACAGTTCTGTCTGTTTAGGTATCACCCATTTTCCAAAAAATTCTGATTCTGATTCGTTTATATGTTATTGTGTAGAAATCAAAATTAGCAGATAAAAGTACATTGGTCTGGTGTATACGATGTAATTTAAATAAGAAAAGTCTATAATAATGATGTTGATGATGATAACAATAATTTGTCAATGATGCCTTACGAAAAGGATGCGGCAAATAATGTTTTTCTTACTAAATATGTGATAAATTTTAGACTAGATATATTAATACGAATTCAATATCCTTCCATGTGTATTCACCACTATGTGAAAAGCAGTGCAGATATTATTTACGAATTCATGTCAAAGTTCATGGAAAGAAATGATTTGGTGACACATCTGTTATTTCGCCTTTTTATTACCTATATAAATTCTCAAGTGCTATATCGTATATTAAAAACGTAATTCAAAAAAAGCTGTTCGGGATGCTTTTAATCTTGAAGATCAAGACTACCTTTGGGATGTTTTTGACAAAGGTGGTGAAATTACAGTTGCATGAAAATATATTATGTATGTACCACAATATCATACACGTTAATAAACATCAAGTTTATTCTTGGGACAATGTATATGATTCTTTAATAAAATCCCAAAAACTTTTTTGTATTTAATTCTTGTATTAAGAAAACATAAATATAAGTCATATAATTCCATAAAAAGTTACCTAGATGATAAAAGACGTTCATTTATTATTTACTGACTATCGTTTGTGAAATTAAATTGTTTATTGTGTTTTACAACTATAATTGATACTTGGAATTTGAGGGTAAAAACTAATTAATTCCTTGACGGTTCTTCTAGATAACCCGTAAAGAGTTCAAGATGGCGACATAGTTTTACATTTTTAATTGAATCTTGTGATTATTGCTAATTTTACACCATAAAAGATAAAAATAAAATGTTCAAAAGATGAATCTTATCTTATAAAAGATTTCTTCCGGAAACCCTTGGAAAAGTCGGAAATTATCGTATTTTTTTATATAGGTCATACTTTTTAATAACATAAATAAATGGAAAAAATTAAACAGCCTGTCCAATTCGTCCGTCTGCAATACGCGAAAATAAATAATAAACATTCTGCTTTGGCTTATATTTAATTAAACTTGCGTTAATTTAATAATGGAAAAGTCCAAAAAAATTTTCAAGACCATGTAAAATGACAGTTACATGTTATAAAACAGACTCTCCATGTGACGTATCGGGAGTATGTGTAACAAAGCACTTATGTACCCTGTTCAGTGCAAAAACCAACAAAATTGAATGGCTCCTGCAAACAATATAATCATGCGTCCCATATTATTCACTTGTTAACTGGTTTTAGTACAGTACTTTCATTGGCATGCACCGTGTTTGTAGAAAATATTTTATTTTTATGAAGTATTAAGTTTTTTGTTTACATTTTTAGCAAAAACAAAAGAAGTTTTGCGTTTTCGACCGTCTTCTCTAGTCCGCAACCATAGCAACTCCGACTACGCCCACTTCAACAGCATTAGCGCTTTTTGTCATTACTTTTCAACACTCTTCATATTAACAACGGACTCATCTTCTACTTGAAATATCTTAACTTGATATAAATAAATATACAAATTATTACTATTGAGAAGTGGCACAAAACTTCTCACTGTCCTTTATATAAATATAATTTACTTGGTGGAATGGAAAATAATTTTTATGGGACAGTTTATGACGTCATTGTGTTCGGTAAGCATTTATAATTGAAAAAGAAAAAGGGACTCGAGGTTCGGCAACAATTATGGGCTTGCCGTAGAGAACAATATTCATAGAATTTAGAAAACATATTAAACTATCATGAAAGGAAAAAATAAATTATTTTTACCAACTTAAGATAACTACGCCATATTGTTTATTGTAGATGTACTATGATGCTTTGGAAACACAACGGCGAAGCGCGTCTAATGATTAAGTACTTAATTTTCTTTCGTGTTGCACGTATTTTACATTTTATTCTGAAGAATATGACATATTATCGATTAAAAAATATTAAGTTTTGGCTCTAATCTGAGACAAAATGTGATGTAGTTAATAATACACAAGTACAGCATTTTATTTTTGATTTCATCTGGATTTACTTATCCAAAATCAAATAGTATTAGTAAAATTTGCTTTATTAAATTGCTCTTAAATTTTTTTTAAAATATTTTACTATCATAATTATATAATTAATCATCATTGATCGTCTCAAGTGAATGCACATCACAATAACTGCAATAAATAATTAAGTACTATACTAGACGTGAATTCGTTGTAAGGCCGTCTTTATGTATAAGCCCATCTATATATCTTACATTATTTTACCAGTAACCAGTAATATTTTGTACAGACAAATTCTTAGTTGAAGTTAGTGTGTATTAATTTTAGGCACACGTAATATCTTAGTTCCTATGCTTGGTGACGCATTAGTGATGAAATAAATCATTACTTTCGTTGTCAGAGCTGTGGAACTCACGATGAAGCGACCCATTTGCCCTCCTACATTAAATACAAAAAAAAAAACAGTTGTAAAAACTGTCTATAGTATGACAGGTGAGAATGAAATTCTATTTCGATGTCACATTTTTTTTATTTCACCTAGAGCAGCCATTTTTCATTGTTCATGTTGTTTTATTGTATAACCATACGTTTTACAGCCTAAACTATACGGTATGTCGCTTCCAGTGTTTTTAGATTAGGGTATCAAAATAGCTGTTATGTTTTTAGTAGTTCAATGTGCGTTAAAATTGTATAATTTATATTATTTATTATATAGTATAAATGTTCACATCCAAGGTTTGTCAATTAGTAAAGGCAAGCTTTATGTATCTTATGTTATCTTATGTTGACTGCCTCGTTGGTCTAGTGGCTAGATATTAGGCTGCAGACCCGATGGTTCTGGTTTCAATTCCCAGGTCGGGCCAATAAATAGTAATTGGGTTTTTCTGTTAGAAAATTCTCAGTAGCAGCCCGGAGTCTGGAAGGTGGAAGTGTGTACGCTCCCGTGCCTCGGAAACCACGTTAAGCCGTTGGTCCTGCGCCTGAACTCTTTCCGGTCGTGTCGGATTGCCGTCCCATCGGATTATGAGAGCTAAGGAAAAGAGAGTGCACCTGTGTTTGCGCACACACTTGTGCACTATAATATCTCCTGGGCAGTTGGCTAATCTCTTTAGAGATTGGCCGCCGTGGCCGAAATCGGTCTTGGAGGACCTTATGTTATCTAAATACTTTTTACTTATAATAAAATATTTATTTGAAACATTTTATTATGTAAGCAGAATTTGTATTTAAATAAAGCAATCACCAATACTTTGCTGTCTTTATCACAATAGTTGTTGTGTTCCGATTGGAAGGGTAAGTGAGCCGGTGTGAGTAAAGGCACAAGGGACATAACATATATATAGGAGAAAAAGGTGAGCGGAATGTAAATTTGATATTCGAAATTTAAAAATAAACATAAATTAGAATGAAAGTTTGTCAGAATAATATATTTATTGTATAAGGTATATACTTAAACGAGTCTAGCTGCTTTATTTGAGTCGTATGTAGTCTGTGGTATGTTGTCTCGCTGTCACGATGGCGCCCGGTCTTCCCAATATGAGCAAAAATCAATTTTGTCCGTTCGCGGCTGAATGCGCCTTTTGTATGACTGAAAGGTTATCGTTGTTCGTTTTCACGGCTCACTAGGATGGGTGGCCTTATACGTGAAGGGATGATTTTGTCCTAACAAGCCCGGTTACGTCCGCGCGGCCAAAGGATTTTTGGATGTTTTTGTGTTAGCGGAGCTTTTCAAAAAGAAACGAAAAACGTTTTTATTAACTACGTTAACTGTAACGTTGCTTTTTTAACTTGAGTCAGGTACAATGACATTGAATAAATTAACTTGCTTGGTAACGGTTACTGTTTACTTATTAATACATTATTTATAAATATTTACTAAGCTGTATTTGTTTTGTTTCTTTGTTTTTTTTATGGTATTGGTAGGCGAACGACCATATGGGCCACCTGATGGTAAGTGGTAACCAACGCCCATAGACAATACAATGGCTCACTCACCCTTCAAACCGGAACACAACAATACCAAGTACTGCTGTTTTGCGGTAGAATATCTGAGGAGTGGGTGGTACCTACCCAGACGAGCTTGCAAATCAGCAGTACTTGGTATTGTTGTATTTCGGTTTGAAAGGGTGAGTGAGTTAGTGTAATTACAGGCTCAAGGAACAACACATCTTAGTTGCCAGGGTTGGTGGCGTATTGGGGATCTAGGCGATGGTCAACATTTTTTACAATGTCTATGGGCATTGGTGACCACATACAATCAGGTGGCCCATACGCTCGTCCGCCTACCAAGTCAATAAAATAAAAAAGTTAAGTTAATATAAAACGTGTAAATGTTAAAGTGTAACAGCAATTAAATATTAAAAAATATACATTGAAGTAAAAGAATAAAATGATAAATGGATTACGACTTTATTTTTATGAACATAATATATTTTCTTACATATTATATACCATCACAAAGCGTTACAAATTCTACCCGCGCCTTCACTCTACCATTTATATAATGACGGCCGAGAAAAACTAATTTCTGACCTTTTTGTTGAAGAATGACACAAAAGAGAAAGTTATTCCCTTAGTGGACCCTTTAAACCTTTTGAATAGGTGTGAGCACATGTGCTCTATTACTTTTGAGAGTTATTGCTCAGCATTATGACACCCAAGCGAACGGCAATTTAAATATTGGAGATAGCATTTTTGTTTGAATTAAAAAGGACCGCTGCTATCTAACGAATTGATCTTTAATTGGTTTATACGTCTATATTAAGCTTATATAAAAGATGAAATAAAACGAATATTCGTGCATTTTTTTATTTCTCAAATAATATAATCTGAGGTGTGGTTCTTGGTGAATCTTTTTTATTGTTTTGTTTAACGCTATTTTTTATATCCCTGCATGTTTATTTATTTCCTATGGCTGCATCGCAACCTAAATTCTAAACTGTTCCTCTTTAATAAGGAATTTTGTAACATTTAAGGTATCGTTCTGTTTTCGAGTGTAATTCATCTGTCGACTTCTGCATTAGTCCGTGATGCTGTTGGCTATTTGTCTTCCTTATAAGGGTGTTATGGGTCTTTTCCATGCATGTTTATAAAGATAAGATTATAATATCATTATTTTTACACTACATTTTATAACTTAGTATTTAATACAACTTCAATAGTAACGAAATATTAAATTATATATTATTGAACTAAAAATGCAAGTTACGATAATACAACTAAAAAAAATTAATTAATACAAACTCACATGCTAAACTTACGAAAAAGATTAAAATAATTTTCCTTAACGTCTACATTTATCAGGATAAGTAGACGCTATACTAGACAAATTCTTAAATTGAGCTTGAAATGAGAAAATCCCGCGAGAAATTCCCTCTTCCCCGTCTGCCAGTTAGGAGCCAGTAAAGAGGTTACTACTACGCAAATTGCATTCAAACTAGAACCACCGGGCCCAATACTCAAAATAATATATATTTTATTTTAATAATATTTCGATATATCCTGATATTTGATTTTAATAAAATTTCTCCGAAATAAATTAAAAGTTTTTTTTTAATCCAAGTTCAATTCAGTAATAATATAATATATTGTATTAAATCACATGATTTATTAACATACATACATATATATATAAGTATAATCTTACACAATTTTTGATGAACATATGGGCCACCTGATGGTAAGTGGTCACCAACGCCCTTAGACATTGGCATTATAAGAGATGTCAACCATCGCTTACATCGCCAATGCGCCACCAACCTTGGGAACTAAGATATGTCCCTTGTGCCTGTAATAACACTGGCTCACTCACCCTTCAAACCGGAACACAACATAATCAAGTACTGCTGTTTTTAGGTAGAATATCTGATGAGTGGGTGGTACCTACCCAGACGAGCTTGCACAAACTCTACCAAGTAAAAAAACATAAGCATTATCTTTGTTCTATACTGTTAAGGCCTGGCCTTATAAATGCAGTGCCGTTACAAAATATAATATACTTTACCTTATGTATGTAACTAAGAAAATATATATGTATATTTTCTTAACGAAATAACTTAACCTCATTTATTTTCTCAAGCATAAATTTATCATATTTGATTGCATATCATATGCATTATGATTTATATCATTTATGATTGATGCAATCAAATATAATTTGGGTATTATGAAATCAAATATTCTGTAGGATCCCTACAATCTCCGTAAATACGAGTCTATCTCTACTGTCGCTACCTCAAGAGACCTATTTGTTCATCTGTCTTTTTAAAACAAATAAATGAAAAAATAAAAACACCAGTCTAAGAGTTTTCAATGTTTACGGAGCTCTTAACTTGAGGTCGGTAATAATTTTTATGCAAGCGCAAATATCTCGGGCGCATCGCCAGCTGTTTTAATCAAAGTAGCAATAACGTTATGTTTCACAGTTGCGAGTTTCATAAGACAGCCTTCTTTGAGAGATAGTAACAAAGTACATACCTTTTTCGTTAGTTAAAATTAAATGTGAGTGGAAGAAAAGTGACGGAGATATTTTCCGCTGGAAAATGTTACTCGGAAGTTGGAACGGGAAATATTGTATGAAGTTATATGAAATCGCTGTTGCTTTTTGTTTTAGAATTATGATGTCCTTCACTGTAGGAAATAGGTTTTGGAACTTGGGGTAAGTCTGTTCGTTGTGATTTCTTATATTAATTTAATTTTTTAGTTTATCGTTGTTAATAAACTTTTAATTTAAGATGAAGGTTTGGGAAATTAATTTAAGGGTAAGAGAAATGTTATTAGAAAAGGCTTTTACGATAACAGAAAAAAAAAAACAAAAAAATCACGTGTGCGTCTCGAGACGCTCGACAGAAGTGATAATATTTATTATTAATTATAATATATTTAATTTAAATTAGTACTTGAGAGTTGCTAAATTAAGTACTGTCAGTATACGCTAGATGGCGTTAGGTTGGTAATTCTCAGGTAAAGCAGTCCACGTCGGTAATAGTGCCACTGTAACGCGTTACGTTACGAAGCGGTTTACCCTCCCATAAGAAGTTATCACTTCAAAAACACTTTAATTATCCACATAGTTACTACATAATTTCACACATTATTTATGTAATTTATTTTACTTTATCCAAATTCTGTAACTTACTTTATGGTAGCTAAATGACTATTTGCGTCATCACTATCAGTATAAACATTTAATTGACTTTAACAGCCTTTTCGCTTTTTATATTGTAAGCAAATAATAATTCCGTACTATACTTCCACACTATGGTTTCTAAAACTAGACATAAATGAGCTGAGATCCGAATAGTGTCGTACATTTTCTTAATATTTTATCGATCTACTATTATATTCTATTATATATCTTGTGATATATAATATTATAAAATTACTAACTAACATGCAATGCATGCATGTCAGAGAATGACCCACCGGTGGGTCATTCTCTGACATGATGAAATTTTGCACAGGAATTCGTAATGGATCACAGATGAGCGCTAAGCGGGTTTTTCAAAATTCATCCTCTAAGGGGATTTATAATTGAGGGTTAAAAAAATTTAAAGAAATTTGTGATGATTTTCATTATTAGAATTATATAAGGTCCTCCAGACCGATTTCGGCCACGGCGGCCAATCTCAAGAGATTAGCCAACTGCGCAGGAGATATTATAGTGCACAAGTGTGTGCGCAAACACAGGTGCACTCTCTTTTCCTTAGCTCTCATAATCCGATGGGACAGCAATCCGACACGACCGAAAAGAGTTCAGGCGCAGAACCAACGGCTTAACGTGCTTTCCGAGGCACGGGAGTGTACATACTTTCAACTTCCAGACTCCGGGCTGCTACTGAGAATTTTCTGACAGAAAAACCCAATAACTATATATTGGCCCGACCTGGGAATTGAACCCAGGACCACCGAGTCTGCGGCCTTATATCTAGGCACTAGACTGCCTCGTTGGTCGTTATTATTAGAATTATATAAATTAGTAATTAAGCTTTTCTTTTTCTCAATGATTTAAAGCTGTTGTGAAAACTCATCAGGTTAAAATATTGAATGAAAATTGGACGGAAGTTAGTCATTTTAGAAAGCTTAAAATATGGAAATCGTTGATAGTGGCTAACGCGTTTTTGAAAATTCATCTCATACGGGGGTTAAATAGGAAATGAAAGTTTGCATGATGTTGCTTCATTTTTGTAGGTATAAATATGAAAATTGGTGTTTATGTTTCCGTTTATGAAGATACGACTGCTCTTACAACGTTTTTGAAAATACATCAGTTGAGAAGGTTAAATTGGGGATATCGTTTTTAGAGAAATTCACCTTTTTTGAATACGTGAGATATGGAAATCGGTGTTTCGGCGTAATAAAAATCTGTAACAGCGGTATTGTAAATTCTAAATACTTTAAATTATATTTCCATGAATATAGTAATAAACGAATTTAAAACGAATATATATTATAGACTCTAAATGGTGTCATAAGGCCAGCAACCGTTGAATTTTCAATTTGTCACAGTCGGAACTTGTCATTTTAAACTAGGTTAGTGTGGACCCGATGTGAATAATACAGCACTTTATGTGACGTGAAGATTCTGTGAGAAATTTGTGTGAATAGTATTGTGAACGGTTGCAGCTCCGTTGCTTGAGCTCTGAGCAGCGAGCGGCTTTGTCGACCACAAGTTCACATAACCAAGTGATAGTAGATAAAAGAGCAGATATTCTCAAATCGTATGATTTAAATATGCACATTCACATCCCAAGCATGTAAACATATTAGAGTTTTTTCAACAACAAGTTTATTTATTACGTTTCTTCTGAACAATTTTCAAATTACACCAGCTTAAAAGCTGGGTTCCCACTTCCTTTTGAAGATAAAGCATTATAATTATTTATAGAAAATCGCTTTAAACATACTTTTAATTGTAGTATTTAATTTTGATTCCATAGAACTGAAATAATTATGAAGATAGAATATACTCTACACTTTTTCAATGCATTTTTTTTGTAACGAATTCTCCAAATTTTTTAGATATTCCTTTTTCAAATTTCATTTACATTATTAATATTTATGATAAAAGTAATAATATACTTTCATATAGTTGACGGTACAATACACGAAATGTTGAATAAAATGATTTAATAATAAAATAAAGTGAATACCGTATCATACGGGAGGTTCTTATATCTGGGAGTACATGCGCTTGTGAAAATACATCGGTATCGATTTTACTCTCAATTCCACACATTTTCGGTCCGTTGCACCTTTTAGAGTGCAATAAAAATAATCTTCTTTGTTCAGTGGTCCGTTTGAAAATACAAACAGGCGTATGATAACAAAACGCTTCACATACACACTGTTATTTCAATCTGAAACTGATACAATCATTGGATACATTTTAATCAAATAACTGTAATGTGTAAACACGCAAATAATTATGCTTAAATTATCTTCGCGTGTCCCATTATCTCGTAACAGCTATTCAGTTACAATGTTTTAATTGTGAGTGAAAATAATATGTAACTCTCTTTGTATTTAGTATATTATTACTAAAAACCTCATAACTTGCAGATGTACAAGCGAGGCAGTTCTTTTTTATCGACTTTAGAAATAAAAATCAGTAGTTTTAAGTTTAATGAAATTTTTAGCATCAAAATTATACCAATTATTGAAAAATATGCATTATTTTACCATCATTTTAAGGTGACAATGGCACATGCAGAAAAACATATATACAAAGCTATAAATACATACATAATACGAATGTATTTTAATAAAAAATAGCAACAAATAGGCTAGTAAAAACTAAGCTATTATTTAGTTGTAGGCACCGTCTAGATTTAAGCATTCGTAAACAAATGTAAAGAAACTTCTCTCGCTGTCTGATGTTTTTATAGCAATTTACTTGAAGAAATATCTTATTAATTATCGATGTCAGAGTGTTCCATTTAATGTGAGTGCTATAATTAACTATTCAATACACGTTTGTTGTTTACAATGTATGATTTGATATTAGTAGAAAGATATATTTTCGAGTATACATGTATCAAATGAGTGGTTCGTTCATTTAATCCTAGTGGCTAAATATAAGGCAGCATATCCCGAGGCTCTGGATTCAAAACCTAGGTCGGGCTGAAAAAAGTTATTGAGGTTTTTTGTCAGAGTAGCAACCTGGACTCTACATCTAGAAGTTGGAAGTGTGTGTGATCCTTTGCCTGTAATGCTGTTGACCCTGCGCCTGAACTTTCCGGTCATGTCGGATTGCCGGCCCATCGAATTATACGAGTGAGGGGTGAGTGCGGAATATAGAGGGAATATTGTGCACTATAATATGACCTCGTCGTACATCAACGAAGTATATAATATACGCGTCACGCGCACATGAATCATTAGAGAGAGACGGTGCCGGTGGAGGGTTTATACCGGTATAAGACAGCGTCATGTCGTTTGCCGTCACGGCATACGAGCTGGTCTTAAGCCTAAGACGCACAAATATACATATGCTTAACATGAATAATACATTCAGGTAATAATAAATAGTCAAGTTACGTAAAGGTAAATTTTTATTTCGATGTTAATAAGATCAATTTATTGTTTTTTTTTTCTTTGAGTACAAGTCAATTCCTAGTAGATTATTCTAGAAAAACTTTACTGGATTTTAATTAATATTTTTTTAGGCTAATTAAGGAACTAAATAGTCTTTAGATATTTAAGTAGAATAATTTTTATTTCGACGTTATCGGCTTACATTAATTAGTAATCATTTTAAGTTTGATGAAATTAATTTGGTAACGTAGAAAATAGCTTGAATGCTATTTAAATAAATTAGCTATACACTATTATTATCATAAACATATAATAAACATGAATGAAAATAGCTCAAAGCAAATAAAATACAAATGGAAGTTTACACTACGATTTCAAAGTAAATTATATATATTGGTATTCAGCACTGTGTTTGATAATTTGCACAAAACCAATGAAGTGTTATATAAATAAAATAAACAGATTTGCACGTCTGTCTAAAAAAATAGTGTCACAAAAAACATAAAAATTAGCAAAAACTCTAAAAATTAGCAAAAACTTTAAATCTATCTCTTTTGCTTATTAATGATTTGACAATCGAAAGAAGAAGACGCAACATTGATTTACAAAACAGGCGTGGTAATGTATTTTATAACAAAGAAAGTATTAAAATAGCATCGGTAAACTTTTCAACAATTTCTCTATTCTACAAAATTGTTTATATAAAATAACTAGCTAACCTACTTCGTTCCGCCTAACAGGCAATAAATCACCAGATTTAGGATTTTTAAATTAATTTAAAATTATTAAGTTAAATTTATTATTAAAAATATTGTTTTTTTTTAATATCATATTTTAATACTTATTATGTTATTCCGGACGAAGACGAATCCAAAAACACAAAAATCATTAAAATTGATCCAGCCGTTCTTGAGTTATAAATGGTGTAACTAACACGACTTTGTTTTATATAAAGAGATTATTCCACGTTGGAATCGTTTTAATTTACAACGTTTTTCTAGTTATGTATTACTTGACATTGTAAATTGCATTGCGATACGGCAGCAATTAATAAGGAACGCCTTCCCTTGCTTGTTAGCATGCAAATGCAGCAATCCTAGAAGATTCCGCGGCAATATTCAAGTCATTAGTGTTTGTGTGACCGAATGCGACGGGAAAAGCTGCACTATTTTAAATGGATATTTAATATTGTTGTGAAAAATTTATCGATATAATTGTTTTGGTTCCGTTCAAATAATGAGTATCGTATGCATCATTCTCATAGTATTTTTTATTGAAATAATCGTCGTGGAAAACATATTGTTCTATAATGTGGTTCTCTGATAAATTTTCAGCAAAAATAGCTTCATCATCGTTACCCCTATCTTCTGTACTTGGGGCCGGCGATGTGTGAACAGCATCAAAAGGGTATTGGACTTTACAACATCGTTAAGAACGATATTGCTTGTGGACTATAATAAAAGACCTCAAAAACTTTATAAATTATTATTAAATTCATATCCCACGTTAATATTTAATTAATTATTTATCCGGGAAAGTATAATTATACATTCATAATTATAATAATACATTATATTACATAAGTAAAAGTAAAAAAACAACCAGTAAATAACCCACAGTTTGACTTAGGTCTCCTTGTGACGAAAATTTTTGGATCTTATTCCACCACGCTATTCCAATGAGGTTAAGTGAATACAATCATTAATATTGCCGATGATAATTCAGTGTCACTCACTCGAACTTAAGATTCGAGTGCTCTATCTGGACTAAATATTATATAATGAAATCTGTATAATACGCGAATATAATAATCCTTACGAAATACATTCATTAATATAAATATAGATGCTATTGTTTCGCTACCCTCTTAATAGAACCTTCCCCTTCATCCTTTTAATTTTCCTCCGCCTGTTTATTTCTACCAATGACTATGAGATGTCTTCCAATTGTTCTTAGTGGTTCAATTTTCTTATTAAACAAACTTGGACCGAACAATTTATTTTGTTATTGTATTTTGATTAAATTCATCTTTATTCAAATTAAAAAGCCAATTAGCTTTGCAATCTTTGTTGATTTAATTAAGTACGTTTCAAATATTATATAATTTAAATTATGATTTTATTATTAGTAATTAAATCGTTTGTAATAATTATGTAGTAAATGTAATAATTACTTTAAATATAATTTAATATTAATGACTCCAATATAAATAAATAAATAAAAAAGTCTTTTATTTCTCACCAATTGAATAACAATATTTAACAATGTAATGAAATAAATTAAATCTATTAAATTAAATTAATTATACAGCGTGTAACAAAATTCGTGTCCGACCAGTGAGGTGGTTATTAGGTATCATGTGTCGGTTCTATTTATGTAATAATTTTTAAAATACTAAGCAAAAAATGTATCCCGGATTTTTTTTTTAAATTAAATGACTATAATTACATGGCAACACAGGTGCGGGCAATTATAGCTCTCGATAGCTCTTACCTATCGGGTAGCTAAGACACGAGGTCATGACCTCAGTTGTCCACGTTTTTACCACCAACAGTGTCGTTAAACACAATTAATATATTTTTTTAAGTAATTTTTTTGCTTTCTCCATTTTAATTTCTGTACGTAACTTAAGTCATCTATCTATATAGCATTTGTCTTCTTGCGGATTATTTTGTGTGGTATTTTCTGAAGTTTATTTTCATCATGCTCTTTTCCATACCATCGTCTATACTGTGGTGCGCCACAGGATACGGCGCACCATACCCTAACGGAGTGTGCTGCGTGGGGGCCTCAGAGGCATACCCTGGCGGCGATAATCGGCGGAGATCTCTCGCTGCCGAGCGTTATTAACGCCATGCTCGATAGCGAGAGATGCTGGTTGGAAATGGTCTCCTTCTGCGAGAGTGTCATGTCGCAGAAGGAGGCCGCGGAGCGGCAGCGCGAGGAGGTAGCCTCCGCTGTTTCAATCCGCCGAAGAAGACCGGGGAGAAGGCGTCTGCGCTATGCGTACCTTCTCCCCCCGCCGTAATAGCCGCTTGGGCTAGGTGGGCTCCCCGTATCCGGGAACCTCCCTAGAAATGGAGGCCCGCAGAGGCGGGCCGACCGTCGGGGCGTCTCGGTAGCATGCGCAAGCGATCCCGTGGCGCCCCCCGACCAGACGGAGAGGATACCGCTGGTTTTTTAGTGGGTATTCCGGCGCCTTCAGTGCCGGCGAGCCCCACATACCCCCCCACTTCATGTGGGGGAAACACGTAAAGTGTTTTTCCAGCGACAAAAAAAAAAAAAAAAAAATAAATACCATCGTCTATACCCTGTTTTTGATCTAAGGGGTGAATTTACAGGTTTGACAAACATACGTCAAGGAGAGTAACAGATATGACAAGCATACGTCAAGGAGTGTATCATTATTTTTCTCTTCAGTTCCACAGGGAAATTGCCTTTCAGTACTTCTTTATAGCTCCAAAATGTTGTTCCAGGTCTTTTGAGTTCTTCCGTCTACTTCTTGTTGATTGTTTTGTATGTTGAATGAGATTTGTTTTCCCAAAAATATGAAGTCGCTCACATAGTCTAGTTTAACGTCTTCGAGTTTTATAGGTTCATGGCTGCTCTTCGTCATTAGTATCGTTTTATTTAGATTTATTTCTAATCCAACTTCCTTGCTAGCCTTGTGCATAGTGGATATCATGTATTGCAGTTCTTTATGACTATTAGTCAAGAGCACAATATCATCAGGGAACCTTAGATGTGACAGATATTTTCCTTTGATATTGATTCATCAATTTGTTCGCTTTATAGGGGAAATATCTAGTCAGTAGCAACATAATTCGGCCGTATGTGTGCGTTTCGGTGAATGTAATTATGTGACACTTACGAACACAAAGTTCTAAAGTTGCTTAAATTTTGAGCGAAACTATAAATGAAACTATAATTTTAAGCGTTAATATTCTAAGGATATGTATATTTTAAGAAAACTTTTAATGATTTATATTAACAATAACGTCCTCCAGACCGATTTCGGCAACGGCGGCCAATCTCAAGAGAGATTAGCCAACTGTGCAGGAGATATTATAGTGCACAAGTGTGTGTGTACAAACAGAGATGCATTCTCATAATCCGATGGGACGGCAATCCGACACGACCAGAAAGAGCGCAGGCGCAGGACCAACGGCTTCACGTGCTTTCCGAGGCACGGGAGTATACACACTTCCAACTTCCAAACTCCGGGCTGCTACTGAGAATTTTCTGACAGAAAATCCCAATAACTTTTTATTGGCCCAATCTGGGAATTGTACCCAGGACCACGGGGTCTGCGGCCTTATATCTAGCTACTAGACCAACGAGGCAGTCGAATGATTCATATTAATACTTAGAACCAATGATTTTAAGAGTTCTTACTGCATGGCAACACTATCAAAGTGTCATCAAAACCGTTGCTAGGACACAACTCTATTTGGAATCACCTATAATAGATAATCTAGAGCCACCAAATATATAGAGTTATTATTACCTTTAAAAATTATATTATCAACTCTAAATGAAGCGACTACTTCAAAGGTGGCCCGTTTTTGACATGGTGGTAGAGCTTTTTGCAAGCTCGTCTGGGTGGGTATCACCCACTCATCAGATATTCTACCACAAAACAGCAGTACATGGTATTGTTATGTTCCGATTTGAAGGGTGAGTGAGCCAGTGTAATTACAGGCACAAGGAACATAACATCTTAGTTCCCAAGATTGGTGGTGCATTATCGATGTAAGCGATGGTTAACATCTCTTACAATGCCAATATCTGGGGGCGTTGGTGACCACTTACCATCAGGTGGCCCATATGCTCGTCTGCCTACCTATAAAAAAAATATATGATAACAAGTTACGGCATATTGATTTAATACAATGTTCATAATTTACAATGAATAGACATATTATTATGATATGTCATAAACACATCTTTCACCGTAACTACATTATACAATTAATCATCAGCGAACGTCAAAAGTGGGTCGTGATATATGTAACCATATTCAATGTGACCTCAAAGTAATATAAATTTACATCACACAACCATTGTATTAAAATGGGAGCGAAGAAATCCGATACGAAATGTCTGTTATTTGAAATTCCAGTCATATAAGATAATATATCAACCAAATCAAAGAAAGATTTAAATCTATCGATTTTGTCTACGACTTGCGCTAAGCTACCCAGCCGAAATCAATACTTTTTTTTATTGAGTTTCAGTTTGAAAATAGAAGAAAAAGATAATATCTTAGATTTCATCAGGTTGTACATAGATCGCATAAGGAGTCTTGTAAAATATGAGATATAAAATATCTCGCTGTTCTTTCGCCGGTTCTTCTCAGGTCTGAGGTGCTTATTTCCGAATCGGTAGTAGATTTATGACAATCGATAAGTAAGTATAACGCTTCTTTATTGAATAAAGATTTTTGACTTGTGACTTTAGACGGAGATGATAACTTACCATCTTGTGACTCATCAAGCAATACCTACTTGTTAAATATCAAGGATTAAATAACTTCAATCCCAATGGTAGAATAATCTTAATTACTATTATAAATGGGAATGTGAGTTTATTTGTTTGTTACACTTTCACGTACACTCAACCGATCATCATGATTGCATACGCGTTGTCAGGGGTTCAGAAAAGAGCATAAATTACCAGGCAAAGTCGCGGGCAGAAACACTTCTAAGCAAATAATTCTAACGTCGTATGTGAATAATGGGATCGATCATAGGTTGTGATATCACAAAATGACCAATTTTTATCTTGATTATCAAGAAAGATGACACTTACATTGCATTAAAAGTTAATGAGACGATGTAACCTATTAATTTCACTTTCTTTAAACACTATATAAGCGTGTCTCGTAGTCTCGAGATAATACGAAAAGCTTTCCACTTTATTTCAAGTCACTACCAATGCCTTAGCTTAACCTCAACGTTAATAGTCAGTCGGTCAGGAAATTATTTATGTATATAAATAAATTCATTAACTCCTGACGTCATGGTATCGACAGGATATATGTATTCGTTAATTGTAATAACGTATATGGCTGGCGGCTAGGCGTAATAATTCTTTGATGAATGTAGCCATTACAATCGTATTGATATAAATGAGATCATAGAGTCCATGAGCAGGTAGTGATTATTTTGTAACGGTAACACTTAAGTAAACCATACGGAATAATTGAGAACAGGAAATGTATTATTTCGTCTCACTACAATCTCCAATATTAATAATTCGTTCAAAAAGTATCTATAGATACTTTTTTATATTTAGATCAGCTGCCCTGTGTGACTTCCCAAGCATAATTGTAACGTAATATATAATCAAATACGAGTATAATAATACAATTATAAAAGGTCTATAAGCCAGTGTAATTATAGGCTCTGAAGACATATGCAGATGTCATTGATTTGATAAAAAAAAGTAATCTTCCTGCTTGGCAAAGTCTTCAGTTTTAAAGTAATGCTGCTTCCAAGTGGATTGGTGGATAAAATGTTTGTTGAATTTGATCCGAAATATACGGATTATTCTTCGCCAAGATATATTATATAACAGTAACAGCCTGTGAATGTCCCACTGCGGGGCTAAGGCCTGCTCTCCTTTTTTGAGGAGAATGTTTGGAGCTTATTCCACCGCGCTGCTCCAATGCGGGTTGGTGGAATTCACATGAATTTCAGTGAAATTAGACACATGCAGGTTTCCTCACGATGTTTTCCTTCACCGTCAAGCACGAGATGAATTATAAATACAAATTAAGCACATGAAAATTCAGTGACGCTCGCCCGGGTTTGAACCCACGATCATCGGTTAAGATTCACGCGTTCTAATCACTGGGCCATCTCGGCTTTTAAGATATATTATATACACAAATTAAACACATGAAAAACTCAATGATGTGATCCCGGTTTGAACCCACAATATTTAGTTAATGCCTACATGTATAATTTAGATTTAAAAAATTTACATATAATTTTTACTGATCTTTATACAGCATATAAGCATACCGTAAAACTCTTTGGAACTAAAATAGCAAGGTTCATAAATAAACAGCTTAAAAATAAATTCTTACTAATTCGTAACACAAGTATCAAGAAGTCACGCTCTTAAATGTCAAAGGTTATGAGAATGAAACCATTCCGGAAACCTTGGTACAGTCTCAAGATGTATGATTGAAAGGTACACTAAGTGAAACGTGGCAAGTTTCTTTGTTTAAATAACGGTCACTTTTGCAGCTTAGATTAAATGTACCTTCCGCGTAATTATATAAATTGCAATAACTCGTGCAATTGTATACAAAAGGTTCAAATTTATTTTTATAGTGCAAAATGTTTACTTGATATTGTTTAATATATATTTTTTTAATGTTTTGTAAAATATTTTGTTCGTACTGTTGTTTATCTCATAATATAATAATTGAAACTTCACTTCAAAAGTGTAAATTTAAAGGGGGTAAACTACATAACGTGCTGCATCATCTGATTAAAGTTTCATACATATTGGTTCTGTTGTTTTTTCAGTAAGATATTACATAATCCTCATCTCATTTATTAGTATAGATTTGATAATTAAATAATCGCATAATTACTTTTAAAGATCACCCACATGATATGACTGTAACGTGTACATACTATTAATTACTATTATAATTTACAAATAAAGATTTCTAACCAGAAATATATATATATAGTAACACTATTGCTTATATATATTGCTTATTTATAATTGCAAAAACTAATAATTATATTTTATATTTTATTAGATTAGTAAATAATATGAAAAAAAATTAATTTTTTCAATTGAGACATTGATAAATTCGGTCAAACATCACTCATTCCTTTGTCGAGTTCATTATTATTCGACCGTAAAGTTCTATTCCATTTAAAAATGCTTGTTTGACTCGAACTGACTTTTTCCAAAGACTACGTGTAGTTTAAATTATATGAATAATGAGTTACGTTTAAATATTCGATACTAGCAGTTCTCCCGCGGCTTTGCCCGCGACATAATCAAAAATAATAAAATATGTTAATTATGGTCTATTTTAGCTGTGAAAACAGTAAATTTCAAGCAAATCAGACCATTTTTTTATACTAATGTGTCCAACCCATTTCTCCAGTTTGGTGTTGAATTTTCAAAAATAACAAAACACGTATGCATTTATTTTTGTTCAGAAGCTTTAAAATTTTCGAAAACCCAGGAATACGTATTTATTCATTTATAACCAGAGGCTTGTATATAATATTTTATGCTTTTCACATCAAAAATCACGGACTCGCGATACAAACTTTCAACCACATTTTTTACCTTCTTGCGGGGTAGTTTTTACAAAACCCTTAAATACGTATTTATTTATTTCTAAACAGAAGCTAACATATAAAATTTCATGCTTCTGACATGAAAAATGACGGATTCCCCATGCAAACTTTCAACCCCTATTTCACCCTCTCTATCATTCTTCTACCTCTGAATATGACGGATTTCCATACAACGGTTCATCCCTTATTTCACCTCCTTAGGGGTAGAATTTCCAAAAATCCTTTCTTAGTACGCGTTTTCATCATAAAATGCATCAACTGTCAAAATTTAAAGTCTCTAACCCCAGTGGTTAACGCTCTGAGTTGATGAGTCAGTCAGGACAAGTATTTTTATATATATAGCTTAGTTAATGTGTATTTACTTTAAAAAAAATGTCGTCGAACTATATTATGATATTTGGAAGTATGTACCTCTCTTTATTTATATTGTGTAGTTATATCATGATAAGGTGTTATTAGAGCGCTTGTAAAGTATTACAATACAAATAAATCTCCCAATAGTTAAAACAGTTTAATTAAAAGAATATTAACTAGTATACGCGCAATCAAACAATCATTTTCTATTTTAAATAATGTTATGTGTACATACATATTCATACATTAACGAACAAATCGTTTCGCAGTAGAATTACTGATAGTGAGTACTCATGATTGGCAGTTGAATGACAGAGACTCAACTAGACAGCTACAATATTCTTTCATCGATAAAATCACTGCTATTTTTCCCTACAAGTCAAAGATAATAATACACGAATAAGACAAAAAAGAATTTATAGCGTTCCTTCGACAAACCATTACCATATAACAATTTCTTACCTTCGGCTGTGAATGTTCGTAAACACCACTTTAAAACAAATGGTTGATTTGAAAGCACATGACATTCAGCAATATTGTCTCAGTTGTTCCTGATTCCTTTACGTTCCTTATCAAAGTATCTGTTTCTTATAAAAACAAAGCATTCACCCGTACCATTGAATTAATGAAGTGGATGAAGAAACAAGAGGATAGCGTTAAGCGTTTAATTTATTTGTATTAGCGGATTTCTATATTTATTTTAAAAAAAAGTTTTGATTGATATTTACGACTTATGGATTTCTTTCTACTTGATCTAATTTATTTCACAATATTCACAATATTATCTAGATTTGTCAATTTATTGAGCTCTATTCTAGGCACTTTTGCTTTTTTTAAGCACTTGGATACATTTTATATTTATATAACTTATTTACGTTACAAGTAACAAGGTGTGAAAAACTTTAAACGAAATAACAATAATGTTTAGGATCTCCTTTCTGTTAATATTACATGTTCTTTAAAAATAATATATAACCAACATGTAATGCTATAGTACTTTAAGAAATAAATTGTATTAGACTTGATACTGAAAACAAATACAATTAAAATTGGACACAACTTCTCCACCTAAATATAGGAAATAATACACTAAGTATTTTTTAAGAAAATATTAAAATCGCTGCCGCTCATACTCAACAGCAATCTAAACGGTAACGGTAGATAGAGTAATGCTATCGGTCTCAGACGAATACGTCTCCGTATAGGTAATAAGTCGGGCGCCTAGTGATGCCAGACGGGGAATAAATCAAGATTTATAGCGTTGAAAGGTTTTCGCCTTCAATTGTATAACTATTGATGCAAAGGATGCAATACAATAAAACGCACGAACTTACTTTTCTGAGTTTTCGTATTAATCATTAGTTCGTCTTTTATTACTATCTAGAATAAGACTTTCGTATATGAATTAATTACTATAAATGAGAAAGTGAGTTTATTTGTTTTAGTTGTTGTGGTGATTGATTTCACTTCTTAATTATTCAATCAATCCTCATGAAATTTTGCATACATAAAAAGACATAGTATCCTAACATCAAGCTTTCCGCAAACAAGTAGCTTAAGCTCCCTTAAACCTATGATACGTTTTTATTAAGCCGAGATGGCCCCGTGGTAAGAACGTGTGAATCTTAACAGATGATCGTGGGTTCAAACCCGGGCAAGCACCACTGAATTTCATGTGCTTAATTTGTGATTATAATTCATTTCGTGTTTGACGGTGAAGGAAAACATCGTGAAGAAACCTGCATGTGTCAAAATTTCACCGAATTCTGTCACATGTGTATTCCACCAACCCGCATTGGAGCACCGTGGTGGAATAAGCTCCAAACCTTCTCAAAAAGAGGAGAAGAGGCCTTAGACCAGCAGTGAGACATTCAGAGGTTGTTATAGTACTTTTTATTTATAAAAAAAGAACTGAACTTTAGATTAGATAAGTTATGTGGTATTTGATTTTATTAATATTTTATGTAGTGGTTTCATTTTGTATTGGATGTAAAAAAATTTTTACTCTAATTTATTTATAGTTATTAAGCTGCGCAGTTTCACCTTTATTATTTAGTTTATAAGTCTCACTTTCGCCTGTTAACAACTGTTTTATATATAACAGCGATTTAGATCTAGCAATGTGTTTGCTTTTAAATGATTTTGCATTACTTTGTACAAGTTTTAATTTTATATTATATGTGCTTTTAGTGTTTTTTTTACCTATGTAAAAATTGCTAGCAAACCAAAATAATAAATAGATAAACATATCCACAAATATATTGGGGGGGGGGGGGGTCAACTCACACGTGGGTGAAGCCAAGAGAAAGGCGGAAATTAATAAGTAATACTATTATAAATATACTGTATGTAGTATAGGAATTATCCTCCAAATACTCCCAACAATTGATTTTACTCGTAATAAATACTCAAATTAAATTCATAATTTAAATATTCAAAGGTATTGAGGTTCTAAGAATATAATAAGATTAGAGAATCATACGAATTAGTAACGTTATATTTTAACAAGAACTTTGCCCGCGACTTCGTCCGCTAAAATTTAAAGTCTATTATTTAACGTTAATTAGTATTTGGTAATAGACTAAACGTAGGACAGTTACAGTTTGTTTAAGCTGTGACATTTTTCTTATTGAGAGAGTTTTATACCCGTCATAACTTCTAAATGAAAAGTCCGATCCGGATAATTTAAATAATCATCCTTAATTATCAAACTATTTAACTATTTATTTATCCTTAAATGGATAAGGATTAATAATACCATGATTCGTCATATCACCACTATTCGATTCCACCATATTTGAACTTAATAATTTAAACAAAAAAAAATATTTTGGATTAACTATAATAGTAAGGGATATACCGTCGCGGACTTTTCTATGAACAATCATGAGTACTATTAATATATAGAACACTTTTTTATATACCGTCAATAGTTTTCGCGGCGCACGTCAAATAATGACTTTTATAGGCAACATTTGATACTTTGGGTTACATTGTTCCATTTTAGGTAGGGATCTCTAATTTTTTTTTTGAAATGTGATCTAGCCTATGTTAATTTCCATCTTTGTAAATTAAGAAAGAAGAATTTATAAAGTGAATAAATAATAAAAATACTAATAGCACATAAAGTTTTACTTGGTGGTAGAGCTTTGTGCATGCTCGTCTGGGTAGGTACGACCCACTCATAGGGACTCAAGACTCAAGGGACATAACATCTTACTTCCCAAGGTTGGTGGCGCATTGGCGATGTAAGCGATAGTTAATATCTCTAACAATACCAGTGTCTATGGGCGTTGGTGACCACTTACCATCAGGTGGCCCGTATGAACGTCCACCTACCATTGCTGTGAAAAAAGGGAAAAGCAAAAGTTTATTTACTAGACCGGACTAATTTGACGATCCGGTTGGCGTGGTTGGTAAGGTACTTGCCTTTCACGCCGCGGGTCGTGGGTTCGATTCCCACCCAGGACAGACATTTGTGTGCATGAACATGTCTGTTTATCCTGAGTCTGGGTGTAATTATCTATATAAGTATGGATTTACAAAAGAAAAGTAGTATACGTAAGTATATCAGTTGTCTGGTTTCCATAGTACGAGCTCTGCTTAGTTTGGGATCAGACGGTTTTGTGTGAATAATGTCCCAGAATATTATTATTATTACCGAAATATTTTATAAATCAGCTTTTTCGTTTTGTTATTATAATTAACATTAATAGTATTTCTAGTTAATAGATTTGATAAAATATTTTTTAACAGCCTCATTACAGGTTTGCTGATGATGCCACAGATTGACACATAGATACACAGGTACACACTTATAAGATCCCTCTTTTTACGTCTGGAGTTAAAAAGGTAATTATTATATAAGATTACTTCAAGAATATTCTATTTTTTAGTGAAAGTCTGAGATAAAATATGATGGTTGCAGACGTTTTGCTGCAGTTATAAACATGCTCCGTTTATATGTACGCTTCACGAAATTCTAGTTACTTCATGAGAATACCTATCATACGTAATATACTTATTATATAAGCGGATAGAGAACCTCGACCGTCGACCCAACTGTACGAGGTATATAAAATATTATATCAAATTTTCAATTACCAATTATAATGTTTTACTTCAGAAATCTGTCACTGGTACAGACCTAGGTACACACCTAACAGCAATATTACGTGTAGTTGTGTGTAAGTAATTTCTAGTAATTTATTAGAAGGAAGTGTCGAGAGAGAAAGCTATGCCTTAAAATTACTATTGATGTATTTTTTTAAATACGTCATATTGTGTATGATGTAAGCTAATAATAATAATAATAATATAATACCCTGGGACATTATTCACACACGGCCATCTGATCCCAAACTAAGAAGAGCTTGTACTATGGAAACCAGACAACTGAGATACTACATATACTGCTTTTCTTTGGTAAATACATACTTATATAGATAATTACACCCAGACTCAGGACAAACAGACATGTTCATGCACACAAATGTCTGTCCTGGGTGGGAATCAAACCAACAACCTACGGCGCGAAAGGCAGATACCAACCACGCCAACCAGCTCGTCAAGTCGGCTCTAAGATGAATATACACTAAAAATATTGGTATAAATGCTTATAAAGCTGAAAAAATTAAATAAATTAAAGCTAACGTAAAGCTTTTTATATATAAAATAGGTTGGCGGACGGGTAAATGAGTCTTCTGATGTTAAACGGTAACCACCACCCATGGGCATTGGCGAAGTAAGAAATAATAACCATTCCTTCCAAAACCAAAGCGCCACCAAGCTTAAAAAAAAAATCTTATCTCCCTCTTGCACTGGCTCAATCACTCTTCACTATACTATACTATTATGATTCAGCAGTAGAATATACGATGATTGGATGGTATTTACCAAGACAGGCTTGCACAAAGCTCTTTCATCAAGTAAGTCACAATCAAATTTTCTGAAGAAAATTTATATCTGAATAATTATCCATTGTTTTAATATTTTTCATCACGTCCAAACATTAATTATACTAAGAACAGAGTTTATTAACGACTACCTTAATGAGAACAAACGTTAACATAAATCTTGAAGTCTAATCTTCTTTGAAATACTATGTCGTTTATAGACCGAATTATACTAAGCGATAATATTAAATTATTACGTAATCCATTAATTATAACGCTTGGTTTACATGTCTTCCAAATCATAGACGTAACGGAAGCGAAGCATACATGCTATTAAATGACACTACAATAAAGCTTATGACACATCATCATCTATGTTCAGTTAAGATGAGATGGTTAGAACACGTGTAGGTTCAAATCTGGACAAGCATCTGAGCTTCTATGTGTATTTTGTGTAAATTTAATCTCGTCCTCGAGACAAGACAAAAGACTGAACAAACCAAAAACGTCTTGGTAATTAATGTGTACAAGGTGTGTTTCTCTCATTTACACTAATATGATAAATGCGAAAGTAACTTTGCTTGATGGTAGGGCTTCGTGTAAGCTTGTCTGAATATGTAGTTACAGGCACAAGGTACATAACATCTTAGGTTCTAAGATGTAAGCGATGGTTAACATCTCTTACAATACCAATGTCTATGGGCGTTGGTGACCACTTACCATCAGGGGCCCTATGCTATAAAAAACTCTGCTAGCTTATCAGTCTCTTACGCTTTCACGCATATTTAACAGGAAAGGACATAGGGTACGGAACACCTGCTACATCCCTCTACCCCTTATCACGTGGGCAAAGTCGTGGGTGGTAACTAATTAAATATATTTTCATAGAATTAATACTGTCACTATTTAATATTTTGTTGAGATTCTTATAAATTTCAATGAAAATATATGTATATAAAAAGTTGACATCAAAAAAATAACAAAGCGACGAGTAATAATAATAGACACGAAAAAACATAGCACTATTTGTTCGATGTCCTTTGATTTCTAAGCTTGCTTTAGCTGAGCTGGAACAGAAAATAATCAATGTTGTTCGTACGTGTGCTATCCCAAGTCTGAACTGCTCTCACGAGGTTACGACAGATAATAAAAGAAGTATTGTGACGCACTAGCAGTATCTAAATAATATATTCGTGGTTAAGAGCTGCTAGCTTAAAACTTTAGTAGCTTACCATATATAAAAATACAAAATAAAAAATTTACATAACAAGATTACAAAATACTACAGTACAAATTGTGACTGTGTGGCATAGCGCCTTAAATAAATCTTAATTATATAGTATGCCCTGATACGCCACACTATGATCTAAAATTATACATGGTGTATTAATTTTTGTCATCAATTCTAAATATCTGGCGTTTGACGAGGGAAAACATCGTGAACATCTATATATATGGATCGGATGAAAGTATGTCCCATATATAACGACCAGCCCGCATTGATCCAAAGTGGTGAAATACGCTTATACCTCCTCAAAAAAGGAGGTCTTAGATCAGCAGAGTGATATATACTGTGATATTATGACCATAATTTATTTGTATTGTCGTCCTGGACAAAATAAGGTGTGATTGACATAAATTTGTCTAATCCCAAAAACTTATATATGCATGTATTATGATCGCCATCTTTATTTGTAATAGACTACAGGCTCGAATTAGGTTTTGAACAAGTTGATCGGACGAAGTTGTTGATTTACGTATAAAATGTCACGCCATGTCACGTTTGTCTAATTTCTAATCATTCACGTACGTAATGTGTTGTGCGATTTACGTTCGTAAAGTTTGTCTAATCTCATAATCATATTTATTTGTCACGGTGTGTTTGACATAATGACACATCGAACCTGATAATCGACGTATGGTCATATTGCGAGCGAGACGAGACGGCGACGAAGCGTGAACAGTTGTAATGTACTAGTTAATATGAAAGACGTCTTCCTGCAGTCTGTATGGCTAATATGAATACTCATAGAGTACAACGCGCTACAGTCACGCCAGCATCGCGTCGCCGTCCTGCCCCGGCCATTAACTTTTTTTTTTTTTTTTGTCGCTGGGAAAACGCATTATGCGTTTCCCCCCACGGGAACAGTGGGGGGGGTATGTGGGGCTCGCCATATGTCCAAGGCACCGAGTGTGCCCCGGTCATGCCCACGCCCGCCTATGCGGGCCTCCATACACTAGGGCGGAGTCCCAGGGTACTGGGAACCCCCCTAGTGCCCCGGCCATTACCTGGCCAAGGCTTAAAGAGGCAAAACCGCTTAGAATCAATATTATTTTCAAATTACCTTAATAGAAAACAAAAGTCTTTTTAAAAAATATATATAGAATACTAGCGAATCGTCCCGACTTCGCACGGGTATATAAAATAAAAATGTGTTTTGGATAGGATTCGTCTAAAATCCATTCTTATTGAGCATGAACATTAAGATGATATAACAATTTCTAACAATATAGGGAAGAAGTAACTGTGACAAATTTCAAGTCGGGCGGATAGTTTAGGAGACCCGTAATAAGTGGTATTTGCCTTATATATATAGATAATGTATGTGGTGATCAGTCTTAGTTTCATAAACCTAATGACAGTTAATATATTTGTAATAAAAATTAAGTAAATTAGGACTCTCCAAGTGACAAAACCTCATGACTGAACTTTTTGAGCGCAAATAAAGGTGAATCTATTGTCTTATTCTCATATACTAATAGAGCGACACGCCATTACTGCCAAAAAGGGATCAGTTGCCTTTTCGCTATGTAAGGCACGGAAATATGAACCATTAACCTCCTAACTCTGGATTAATACTATAGAAGTTAATAACTCACATATCCAATTACTCACTAAACTCACGAGGAAGCCAAAGAAAGTATATAGAAAATATTTTGTAGGTTCGTGTATACTATTCCTAAGCTTTAAATCACAAACTGCTCAACATAATTGATTAAATTGGCAGGCGGGGTGGATTAGTCATTATTGGTTTGAACCTAATCTAAGCGTCAATCATGTCTGAAGCAATGCAATTTGTATTACATTAAATCTTAGTTACTTTTGTCCAGCCTTTGAAAACTAAATCAACAAACGAATCACGTAGGAAACCAAATAAGCCAATTGAATATCAATTTTTGGTAAATAAGCCAATTGAATATCGAAAATTGGTATGAGAGCCACTCTCTATGAACAAGACAACATCTTACTTGGTAGTAGAGCTTTGTGCAAACCCGTATGATAGCACACACTTATCATATATTTTGTAGCCAAACAGCAATTACCCAGGATTGTTGTGTTTCGGTTCCACGTGATTGAGCTGTGCTACAGGCACAGGTGACATAACGTCATAGTTCCCACAGTTGGTAGTGTAATGACGATGTAAGAATCGATTAATATTTCTTAAAGCTCCAATGTCTATGATCGGTTTTGACCACTTACCATCAGGTGCCCATTTGCCAAAAAAAAAATGCTCCAAAAAAGGTCTCGACGGTATGTGAGATTTACCTATAAGCCTAAAGTGACGCAGTAAGAATGGAAATAATAGATTTCTTTTTTTGATGAATTTCAGGCAGCTGATACTTCTGCTACAAATTATATATACATACATAAAGCTTCCTCGTTTAATATTTAATCTAATGGAACCGTATCAAAATCGCCTGCGTGGTTAAAAATAAGTTATCGGACATATAGACGGAGAAATTCAGCGACTTTGTTATATACTATTTATAAATGACAAAGAATAAATATATCGATCTGTTATAAGTAGCTAAAGTCACTTTGAAGGTCTTGACTACCTGTCTTATTTTTAACTTCAGTACTCCTAAGTATTATTTGTTTGACCTTTAATATTGAAAAGAATTATGATAGAATATGAATGAATGAGAGCTATCAAGACACGAAAAACGAAACTCTTTTGTTAGTCAAGTATTCATTGAAAAAATTGAATTAGAAAAAATGAAGCTGAAAAGATAATGATTTTATAAAATGACTATTTTAATCCAATTGTATTGGTACTGTTATACAATTCATAGAAAAAACATTTGCTATTAATGGAATAAAATTATCTCATATAAACCATTTACAGTTTTAGTTCCGTTCCTCGAATTCTATTATTAACATTAACAAAAGTATTTATATGATTTTATTTAAAAAAACTAGAAGTACCTCAATTGCTATAACATCAATTAATGAATATAACGAGAGGAGTATATAAGCCACCTGATTTGAAGTGGTTACCATCAACGACTACGGAATACGACACCTTATAATTACATACAAGTGTGTGTGCGACAAAGAGTTCAGGTGCATGACCAACGTATGAATGTATAGACTACTATTTTTTTGTTTTATATAGAAAGGCGGACGAGAATATGGGCCGCCTGATGTAAAGTGGTCACCAACGCCCATAGAGATTGGCATTGTAAGAAATGTTAACCATCGCTTATATCGCCAATGCGCCACCAACCTTAGGAACTAAGATATTATGTCCCTTGTGCCTGTAATTACGCTGACTTACTCACACTTTAACCAGAATATACCAAGTAATGCTGTTTTGCGGTAGAATATCTAATGAGTGGGACCACCCACAAGGGTACTACCTTCGAGCTGCAACTGAGAATTTTACGACAGGAAAACGTTATAACTTCTTAATAGCCCGACCCGGGGTTTGATCTTAGGACCTAAGAATTTGCGGCTTTATAAGCTCACCACTAAAATGCGGAGGCAGTATAAGTAATCCTTACTTTTATTATTAATGAAAATTATGAGTATCATCATAAAATTTTGCATACGAAAATAAAATTTTGCAATACGCAAAATGACATATAGTACCCTTTCCCTAAACCTCCCTCACACGTGGGCGAATTATATAAACTATTTTATTCATTGTATAATAAGGATTAACTTTTAAAACGCTCAAATTACACAGAATTTACAAAAAACCCATTCATGCTGAAAGTAAACGAAAATATCAATGTTTATTCGCCCGATATTAAATAAGACCACAAAGCGGCATCGCGGCATTATCGAATTTCCCATCAACGATAAACCCTTTTACGTAAATAGCATATTGAGTATTCAACTACAAAATCCCAACATAATATCAGACGATCGTTTTCACCATATGCTGTTTAAATGGGTTATAGATCAGGTACGCTATGCATTAGAGCCTAGAGGACATAATCGAAGTATCTGGAAGTTTTATCGAATGCGTCAATTTTGGCAGCTGAGAGTGGCAGTTTTGAAAGCGCATTGAAGATACTTTATAAACATGAGGCTATAAGATCAGAGTTTTTTACTTTAAGCTTGGAATTGCGCCTTGCGCTGTTATAGAGAAACATTACTTTGTAGTGAAATGTATTGGCAATAGTAATGTTTTAGATACGACTTCTATTGTGATTAGTTTTTGAAATTGCATTTACATATAAATTATTTTATACATGTTTGTTCTTCTGACTAACCCTTCTTAATACCTAAATCAACCAAAATAAAAAAATATTCTAGAAAGTTCTTACATGCACTGTTATAAAACTTAAATTGAATTAAATCTCAAGTTTCTACCGGTTTGAAATTTAGATTTTATCGAATAGAAGAGAAGCGAAACATGGTATTTACTCTTTCTCACCGATTAAGTTCCATAATTCCATAGAACAAAAATAATGAAAAAAAAATTCTATTGCTTTTTATAATATATAAACAACACACATATTTTCGGGTTAAAGAACTTTATTTCTCATTAAGAATAATATTCAATTACATGTGAACATTAAATTAACAATTACAATAATTGCCTAGCGGCGTTTATTAAAATATCTTATGCGTAGGCTTGATACAAAAACACAATGTATTTTTATCATTTATTTTATCTTATATTTACAAAACAGTGCCAAGGATGCAACGTTTAATTGCAAAGCAATTGTCCAGTCTGATGTTGCGTTGCAATTTACAGAAGCGCTCGCTTGCCCGACAGCGTAATGAAATGATATCAGTAGCGGACTGCAAGTCTGAACAATGCAACTATTTAGTGTTTATCAACTCAAAGATTCAAACTTTATTTAAAAGACAGATGCGACAAGCTATTTACTAGCCCGAGTTCAACTTAATTGTTTTAGTTCCTGTTGGGAATTGCGTTATCTATACATTATATAAATATGCTCTCTAGATAGATAATGCACAGCTTAAACTATAATACAAAGAGACTGGAAATTGGAGTAAGTCAATCTATAATGTAGACGCTTACTAAAAATGCCACCTTTTCTCCTTCTAGCTACTACTATAGAGAATCATGTTTGATGTTTTATTATTTTAAGCTCATCAAGACAAATGAACGCTTTTTCATTATTTGGAAACGAAACAAACGTGACACGCGGCAAACGCACAAATTAGCTAATATTAAGTTTTTCTCAAAGTTCAAATTTACGCAGCAAGTGATACGAGAGGATAAAGAAATATAATTTATTCAGTAAATATTTGTTAGAGTTTCGGTCCTTGTTATTTCTTTATAACTTTTTTTTCCTATATTAAAACCTATTACATGACGTAATATAAATTATGTAAGCATAAGCTATCCGAAACGTGTATGTATTCAATTTTTCGTTCCTAATTCAAAAAATAAACCAGAGCAGATGTTAAGAAAAAAAACATTCATTATTGGCTCATTCATTGAGCCGAGATTCAAACTTCTTAGTCATCTTATGGGAATCTTATGATAAGCTCGCTACAAGCTCCACAAGGCTCCAGATTCATTAAAAGTAATATTTAGATGCTTGTTTTCATATGTATTTTACCATTCCATTACTGGAAGGAAAAGCCCGAACATTTCGTTGATTAGCCTCAAGAAACTAGAAATTTTAAAATCAAAATAGGTCAATGAAGTTACTCTACTGGTACGGTTAAAGCTTGAAAGGTTTTCGTGCACTTAGCAGAGCCCCGGGGATACGTATAGGGTTATAGATGTAGTACGTCAGAGACATATGTTACCTACCTTACCTAGAGTTTGTTCCGTTTTTTTTTGTATATCCAATCGAAGGAGGTAACGATAAACAAAACCTTAAATTTTATGTACTCCATGCAATTTGCATAAAATAGCTTTGCTATATAACGTACTTCAAACAGTCGAATACAAATTTATATATGATACAACACGATTCAACTTTACTTATGTATCTAGTTTAATTTTGCTTACAAAGTTCCGATAACAACTACGCCGATAATCAAAACGCCATTTTTTACGATCCCATAAATAATATCATAGATTATCCAACCCGTATTGGATTCTGCAGCCTAGCAGATTTTTTATTTTAATTTTCTAGTTATACTTCACATATATACATTCTTGATTGCCTCCCGAAGCGCTGAATACTAACGCCAAGTGGGGTTCATAAAAAAATACTGGGTTCTTTCTGTCAAAACATTCTCAGTAGTAGCCCGGAGTCCGGAGTAAAGACGATTGTCATGAACCTGAAATCATTCCGGTTTTGTCGTTATGTTTGCCGGATTTGCCATCCCATCAGTGAATGAGAGTGTTTGCGCACACACTTGTGCAGTATAATATTATCTCCCGCGCGGTTGGCATATCTCTTTGGCATATCTCTTGATATTGACCACCGTTCTTTTGAGTAAATCGAAAACTAAGCTGTGGCCACAATAAGTAATTTCTAACATTGTAGGAATTTAAGTTTATTGGAAAATGACTAAGTCGTTGTCCTGTCGAATGGTCTTATGTCGTATATAATATTCTTCATTATCCTAAGTAGCTCTGACTGTAGTTTTATCAAAAACAATCATTATATTCTAGATATTGATAAAAGTAAAAATTATAATCCAATTGGTTTGAACAAATTATTGCTGTTTCGGTTTATAGGGAACGAATATAATTACGGGCTCAAATGATGTAACATTTTAGATCTCATACTTGGCAGTTTTGCCCTTTCAAGATTTTTTTTTTTTAATATAAATATGTATATTTATAAACGGTGCTAAGTTACCTATATTTAGTTATACTTTCATTACAATAACATATTTTGTTAGAAGATATTTGAGACAATCAAAGACAAATGACTTCCTTCAAGCGAAACTCATCACAATCATCGATAGAATGTAAGATTAAAAAACCAAAGAAAAATAAAATAAATTCAAGTTAACAATTCTTATTTTAAATTTAAAAATTGAAGTGATTGTTAATCTTTGAGTATGGGGCTGACCATTTACGAGTCAGACTCTCAGGGGAGTCGTGAATACAGTATGCGGTAAAACGTTGCATAGTTAAAGGAAATTGGATTTGAACGTAACTGTCCGGCGATTAGATTCTATAGTTCTATTTCGTACAGCTCACCTGAATGGATACATTGTTTTGGTATACGTCGGTTATAGCTATTGGAGATTTCATTAATGATTAAATAAGGTATGCATTACCCTTTGTTACGGCAATATTATATAATATTTTAAATTTTACGCAATTAAAATATTGTGGTATTAAGATAAGGAATAATTAAATAAAACGAACATATTCGCTGTCGTTTTGTTTGGGGCATGACGACCTGGGAGAGCATCATGCCATTTGCCGCATTGCATGTATTTAAGTCGGTTCTACCCCCAAGTTGCACTGGATGTTTCAAACCAACAAGTCGAATCGAAATCAACAAAATGCTCAATCAGTTGCTTGTTTGCGACGAAAGAAATATAAAATCTATCTAATAATTTTTTTTTTATATGCATTTAACTAAAGTCGTGTTATGCGAAAGCACCACGAGACGAGTTGTGCGAAAGTGCGGTAGATACCATCCACTCATCAGATATTCTACTGCAAAACAGCAGTACTTGGTATTGTTGTGTTCCGGTTTGAAGACTCACTCTTAGCCAGTGCAATTACAGGCACTAGGGATGTAACATCTTAGTTCAAACGTTGGTGGCGCATTGGCGATGTAATCGATGGTTAACATATCTTACAATGCCAATTTCTAATGGAGTTGGTGACCACTTACCATCAGGTGGCCCATATGCTCGTCCGCCGACCTATGGTATAAAAAAAGCAGTATGAACAGCATACGCAAATTATTTCAAAACTATGATGTGTAACAATTGTTTGTTTTTAATACATATTTTAATTTATAAGAATAATAGGTAATAATAATGTCAATGTGGCCATTCAAGTTTTAATTGATGTAAAACATTTAGTTGATAACTTTCAAAGCATTTGAAAGAATTGTCAAATGATCAATCAGAATTTTTTTTTTGATTATGGATATTATAATTTGGAATATAATTCAGGAATATAATTATAACGTTTGTATAAACACGCAAAGCTAACAAATTATTTTATATAATTATTTAACTCGATGAAATCAATTTCGTTCGGTTTTGTTGTTGAATCAAACGTTGTCTAGCGTTGAGTACTTTTGATTAATGTTAGTTTTCTAGTAAACATATGACGTCACAACTCACATTAGACATAAATGTGATTTGCTTCTCAATGGGAGATCATTGAGGCAATTGGATTGTAATTTAAATGCAGTATTCTCTTGCCTTAATAACACATGCAACTACAAATTAAAATTAAGATTTATTACACGGCATCGACTTATGACATAGTCTTTTCAAGCTATTCTACATATTACGTTCAACCTAATTTAGACTGTTTCTCATTCTTTTGAGATAAAGCCCTAGGTCACTTTGAAGTACAACGTAACATTTAAAATAAAATCGGGTATATCTATGTTTACTAGGCTTTCATCAAATATAAAATAAAATAAACGAATTCCTAAACAGCACCTGAAAGTTTTATTTAATATAAACATTAAATAACACTCTACAACGATTCTTTGTTCGCCTTAAATGTAGGATAGGAGTCCGTGCTTTGATATATGTTTTGATTAAGTTGATTCAATTTATTATTAAAAGAAATAATGTAACTTTTTTATTGAGAAGTTAAAGTTCACCTATAATGTTGGGTGGTAAAAGGAGCCAGTTTATAACTGGTTCGTGGTTTTAGCTGGTCTTCATTTTATTTTATTTTCAGGTAACACCAAAATCGAATTCTTAGGATTTCTGATATAGTAGTTTAAATTGTTACGAAATCAAAGCGAACGTTTCGTTCATTTCCTTTATCAAGCATATCATAAACTAATGCGCAATCAATTATGTTTATATACAATGAGTAATGTATTGTTGTAAGTCATATTTTTTTAAGCATGACAGAGGTGTGTCACGGTCTAATTGTCTATCAAAATTATTCTATCATTTATAATGAGGGCAATAAATACGTTCGTTACTTAATCGTAAACAAATATAGTTTTCAAATAACTAATTGCAATTTGTGTAACAGAATTTTTCAATTTGTTTCCGCTTCAAAACGAATCGATTATTAATGTTTAAATTGTTTTTAAGTTACCAATAAAGAGATATTATGTATTATAATTGAAACGAAATAAAATATTTACATATTTTGTAATTATATCTCGTTCAGACTAGCACGGAATAAAATTTAAAGTTTTAATACGAAAATGGTTTTGAAGTGATAACTTCTTATGGGAGGGTAAACCGCTTCGTAACGTAACGCGTTACGGTGCCACTCTGTCTGGCTTCACTTTCTCTCACGCATACGGCAGCAGTAGGCAGGCTCTTGCTCTCTCACTTTATTATTTATTTATACTATTTTATTACCGACGCGGACTGCTTTACCTAAGAGGTACCAACCTAAGGCCATCTAGCGTATACAGATGGAACTTATAATAATTTAGCAACTCTAAAGTACTAATTTAAATTATATATTATAATTAATAATAAATATTATCACTTCTGTCGAGCGCTTATTGCCCAGGCATATGAATATTAAGTGTTGGTATATATCATAAGAAGGCGGACGAGCATATGGGCCACCTGATGGTAAGTGATCACCAACGCCCATAGACATGGCATTGTAAGAGATGTTGTTATCGCTTACATCGCCAATGCTCCACCAACCTTGGGAACTAAGATGTTATGTCCCTTGTGCCTGTAATTACACTGGCTCACTCACCCTTCAAACCGTAACACAACAATAGCAAGTACTGCTGTTTTGCGGTAGAATACCTGATGAGTGGGTGGTACCTACCCAGACGAGCTTGCACAAAGCTCTACCACTATTATAATATTTAAAAATAAAATATTAATCTACAAAAAAAAAGATGCATGTGCAATGTCTTACATAAACATTATTATTCTTAATTTGAAATGCGAAAGAAGACATTGCATTGTATAACATATGATCCGCTAAGCAACTTTAATAAGTAAGGCAGTTATTTTGTAGTATCTTTTAAAATATATTAACGGCCTTATTCATAAACGTTGCTTAGTTACTGTTTAGCTAAACACTGATTTGTCTCTTTCTGTCATTATCGATTTGACATACGAAAGAAGAAGACAAAATATTGTTTAACTAATCACCAGGTAAAAAAGGTTTATGAATAAGGCGGTTAATGTAAAATAAAATATCCTTGAACGATACATTAGTTTCGAAAGTAAAACCAACACCTACACCAGGATCTGACGTTAAATTTTTGATTAAATCATGCATTTATCTACTTCTAAAGTTGCCATTATTGTTAATTACTCTGAATGATTAATGTCTTAATTCTATTAAGTAATAAATTAATGTCATATTTTAATAGCTACCTATAGGCAAGGCCCACAAGGAATGGCATTGATTTTTTTTCGTCGGCAACACTTACGCAAAAGTAAAGGAAAGGTGTGGTTCCGAAATCTTGATCATTTATTATTGTTGTACTAATATTGACACGTTCAAATATTATTTGCTTATTTTTATTCCGGGTGAATGGACAATTTGGGCGCGATAATCATTATGACAATACTGTCACGAAAATCATTATTGCTTTGTGAATGATATATTAGACATGTTGTTCTTTTTAATGTCATATTAGTGTAGTAGCTATCTTTTCCTGGTTTTGGGTTAGGAAAACGTTACTTGCTCGTAAGTCTGATATCTCTATTATTATACAAGAATGCCGTTTAATCGGTCTATGAGTATGAGGTAATAGAGAGTGGATCGTTGATCACAATTGTATGCGCAGACACCGTTCTATATTATATTTAGCACTGCTTTTCTTTGAGATTATTCACAATGTCAAATGTACAAAAAGACGACGACGAAAAAGTGGATGATTTTTACACTACTACTAAAAAGTATAAAAAAGTAACAGTTCATAAATGTTGCCGCTGTAGGTTTTAGGCCTCGCCTCTATTTATATTTAAAAAAAAGTTTATATTTAAATTATGCAATTAATTGGATTAGTTTAATGTTAAAACTATTGAATATCACACGCTTTTCAGCTCACGGTGTAAAATAATAAGCGCAAGAAACATTGCTTGCTCAATATAAATTGGAGCTTCGAAACTAACGGTTGGACAACAACGAAACAAACGAACAACGAAATCGTAATTGATATGTAACCATACAAAAAATGAGAGAAACCTAAAATGTTCAAGAATCCGTTTATAAAAAAGAGGGAATGGACAGCTGATATTCAATAAACAGAAAAATATACAAAAAAATACACATTGAAATTGCCCATGCGACATACTCGCTGGCATAAACCTTATGAAAACCCTCGTTTTTCGACGTCGATGGTTAATAATTTGAAATATTAAATTTAAAACATTTATAGCTGTACACATATGCGGGAAACTGCCGAAAAAAATATTGTTAGATATATTTTTATGAATATAATACTTTTAGTGCAGTAGATCGTAAAATGTCATTAAGTGAAATGAAAAATTATTTATACTTATAACATTGAACGAATACACGCATCTATGTGGAATAGCATGGTGAAATGATTCAATTATTAACAAATATATTCCTCAAGGGAAGACGAGGCCTTTGTCCAGCTGTAGGACATCACTTTTGTACACCGAGTTGCTTTCTCACAGGAGACACCTTTGGTACGTTCATCTCCCGCTCGCCATCAAACTTTATCTAAGAAATACAAAGTACTGCTTGTGGTAGGATAACTGATGTGGTACCAACAACCAACACACACAGATAGATCCTTACAAGATGTTACCAAAAGTAAATAAATTAAATCTTTAACAAATGTAATACAGATGATTAGTTATAAAGCCGACAAAATCTCCAGTCCAGCGGCCGTACTTTAATTCAAATGCTTGATCACGAATTGCACTGTGTTGCAACACTCACACCATTGTCGTGAAGCTCATTGCAGTGAAGAGTGAACGTACATTAATTAGTTTTGTGAACCCCGTCGAGAAACTTCATATTTAATAAGTGGAGACAAAGATTATTTGAACTTTTATTAAAGTCTTCAACGGAATTCATTTAAGGCAATAAACTCGACAGCTCATTTATTTTCAGGAACTCCTTGTAATTATTTTATTAATAACGTTTATATGAGTTCTTTTAACGAGAGTATGTACATAGCGATCATGTAATTAAAAATCTAAGTATGTATCACATAATCAAAGCATAATATAAACCAACCGGTACTTAGAACGAAATATGCCAAACATAATATTTCCTATAATTACATTACACGTCATTTTAGAGAAACACATTCTTATGAAAATGAAATACTCGTTCTTGTAATTCTCGTACTGCGGTCTTAAATACAACTTGGCCAACGACACAGTCTAGCTTCTAGAATATGAATTATCTTTAGCAAATATTTATCAAACTTTTCGGCTGAATTGACTACTTAGTATAGGTACTGAATTATTAAGACCCGGATTTCCCATTTGTTTCAATAGACAACTTCGTTAGCACGATACCGATCAACTTATAAAATTTGCAATATTTCTTGTATACAGAACATACTCGCGCGTCTTCAAAGTTTCATCCCTGAACATTCTGTGGATGTTTAAGTTAAGTAATAAAGTGGTTTTTACGTAGGTAGTATTTCTTGTTTCGTATCCTCTTTCTTATATTTATTTGAGTGGTTTTGTCATTTTAACTTTAACAGTATATATTAATTAAAAAGAGCAATAATTAAATCGAAGTGTCTTTTATTGATTCTTTTAAATAAAACAAAGATGTGTTGGTACCGAACAAAATCTTCTATTTATTGGATTTAGAAGGTAATTCATCTCATTCCTCAAATTTTTGTTTTATAGAATCGGTAGGCGGACTACCAAATTGACCATCTGATGGTAAGTGGTCAATACGGCCCATAGACATTGGCATTGAAAGAAATGTTAACCATCGCTTACATCTCCAATGCGCTACCAATACGCCCATAGATAGTGGCATCGTACATTTCTTAACTTAACATCGCCAATGCGCCACTAACCTTGGGAACTAAGATGTTATGTTCCTTGTGCCTGTAATTACACTGGCTCACTCACCCTTCAAACCGGAACAAAACAATAACAATACTGGTTTAGCGGTAGAATATGTGATGAGTGGGTGGTACCTACCCAGATAAGCTTGCACATAGCCCTACCACCAGTTACCTACTACTGCTGATAGACTGACTTTTTTGCCTTAGAATTTAATACATGTTAGCCGTTAGTCGAATTTGTTTACTTATAGCTAGATGGAGCCCTGAATCTTGGGCTTAAAACACGTGAATTGAACTCAGGGCTCCGGTATTTACAGCCGTATTAGCTAGTCACAAGACCAGACATTTTTTTTTATTTGCCTTTTGCCATCCAATGCTGGATGAAAGCCTCCTCCATAAAACGCCAACCATCCCGATCTTGGGCAACCCGCATCCATCCCGTACCGTGTACATTTGCTATAACGATTTACTTAAAGTATCCAATTGCTTGTACCAAAAAAGCCATACTTTAGATGAAGCTGTGTTAAGGCACAATAACGAAGGATTGTCGGGAAAACGTTCTAAATCCAAGGTCGTTACGCCTATGGTAATCGGAATAAGTGAATCAATGTGTAAGCGGATTGGAACTGTACATAATATATCTAAAGTATTGAAGTAATAATTTCTAAACGAGCTGTTCGTTGTCATTCTATCCGCGTGTAATTCATTTTCCCGTAAATATCGTAGTTTATATATATAACGATATCCTTATTTCATTACAATTAGTTCTGCATAGCCGTTTTGTAAGAACTCAATTTTATTACTAACCCCGTGAAATCCTGACACCTGATTTATGGTGAAATTTTTTTATGAGTGTATTCTTGAAGTGTTACAATTATTATGGTCAATTTCACATGTCACATTCAGACACGACTACTTTCTGCGGTGAGTTTCGAGTTTGTTCTTTTCTTTCTTTCAGAATAGCCATGGTTTGTTAATTGATATATGTACATATATACGCATTAATAATTTTAGTATGATAATTATTTATTTCGATACATATGAATATCAATAAGTACTCTATAGTTTTTTTTTTAAACACATAATATATGACAAGCCGGTTGGCGTTGTTGGTAGACACTTGCCTTTCGCACCGCAGGTCGTGGGTTTGATTCTCACCCAGGACAGACATTTGTGTGCGTGAAAATGTCTGTTTATCCTGAGTCTGGGTGTAATTATCTATATAAGTATGGATTTACAAAAAAAAAGTAGTATATGTAGTAAATCAGTTGTCTGGTTTCTACTACATATACATAACTAAGCAGAGCTTAGTTTGGGATCAGATGGCCGTGTGTGAACAATGTCCCAGGATATTATTATTATTATAATTATATACTGCCTTACTTATAATGTTACTTTAAAAAAAAAACTGGTGGCGAAGAATGTACATTTAAGGAATTCATTTAAATAGTTTAAAGATAGCCAGAATTAATTTTTCAAAAACAAGAGCTGAAATCAATACTTTAATTAAACGCTGATTCATTATGCATGCTGGTTAGAAAACTTTTTATATTATATATAAATAAAGTTTGCTTATATATGTACAGTAACAGCCTGTGAATGTCCCACTGCTGGGCTCAAGCCTCCTCTCCTCTTTTGGAGGAAGGTTTGGAGCTTATTCCACCACGCTGCTCCAATGCAGATTGGTGTAATACACATGTGACAGAATTGTAGTGAAATTTGACACATGCAGGTTTCCTCATGATGTTTACCTTCACCGTCAAGCACGAGATGAATTATAATCACAAATTAGGCACATGAAATTCAGTGGTGCTTGCCTGGGTTTGAACCCACGATCATCGGTTAAGTTTCACGCGTTCTTACCAATAGAGCATCTCGGCTCGGACAACGTGCTCAAATAAGTTTACTGGCAAACTATAGACTAGAACAAAAATCTATACATATAATAAAGCTACGTGTACACAAATGAGCCGCGTGTCTGTATATTAAATACATTTAAAAAAACAGACCAAGTGCGAGTCGGACTCGCGCATGAAGGGTTCCGTACCATTATCTATAAACACGGCAAAAAAATCATGTCTGTTTGGGTATGGGAGCCCCTCTTAAATATTTATTTTATTCTGGCTTTATTATATGTATTTGTTGTTATAGCGGCAACAGAAATACATCATCTGTGAAAATTTCAACTATCTAACTATCACGGTTCATGAGATACAACCTGGTGACAGATGGATAAACGGACAGCGGAGTCTTAGTAATAGGGTTCCCGTTTTACCCTGTGGGTACGGCCCGGTAACCCTAAAAAACGAGCGTGAACGTTCAACAAAAGAGTAACAGGGTACGAAAATATGTTTTAAAAATATAACGTAATAAAACTCTAGTTCGACTTTCAGGCTTACGAAGGCGCAGGCACCAGCTTGTCCTTCATAATTCATCAAATTAATTCTGATTTATTTAAGCCGATGGCACATTTGCTAAATTACGTCAATTTTAGATGAATATTGCGGCTTTATTTGTAATATTATTTCATATCCTGCTCCCTGATTAAATAAAACATCGTGAGAAAAACTGCAAGTATCGGAGAAACATCTATCAGATGTGTAACTACGAACTTATATTGGTGCTTCGTGGCAACAACCCTTTCTTTAAAGAGGAGATATGACTTTTGATCAATAGTGTGACATTTTCAGAATTTTATATTTTTAATATAAATTAATATAAAATTCTTAATATAACAAGTTTGTCGAACAAAATGATATCACTGTCGCGGATTAAAAAAAATACACAGCCAATCCTTTTAACAATTTCGAAAGTCAAAAAATCCGAAAACTATCCGCATTCGAACTAAAAACACTAAAATCAATGCAGCGGCTTATCGCTACATCGGCGTGAGCTATCACTGTCTAGTAGCGGTGTCCAAACTCCAACCACATCTGATTTTATCTAATATGATTGAGTGGTTTTGGTCAATATTAATTATAACAAAGCCTTAATTAATGGGCTGCTAATTTGCCTTGGGTGATGTTTTTTAAAGTAATTTTTCGATACATTTTGACATTTCCTTATTAATTGACAGGTAAATCGATTAATTATATTTTGTTTAATAATTATATATATATGACAAAATGTAATTTTTTTTATTATTTTTTTTTTTTTTTTTTATTTTTATTTTTTTTTTATGTAAGAGGGGGCAAACGAGCAGGAGGCTCACCTGATGTAAAGTGACTACCACCGCCCATGGACATCCGCAACATCTGAGGACTTGCAGGTGCGTTGCCGGCCTTTGAGGAAAGAGTACGCTCTCTTCTTGAAGGTTTTTATGTCATATCGGTTCGGAAAAGTCGCCGGCGAAAGCTGGTTCCACAGAGTGATTGTGCGAGGCAGAAAATGCCTTAGGAAACGCGCTGTTGTGGATTTCCAGACATCGAGGTGGTGAGGATGGAATTTTGAGTTCTGGCGTGATGTCCGGTGGTGAAATTCAGCGGCCGGGACTAAACCAAACAACTCCTCAGAACACTCCCCGTGATATATGCGATAGAGTATGCAGAGTGACCCAACATCTCTACGCAAATCCAAAGTATCAAGCCGGTCGGTAATAGCTTGATCGTCGACAATTCGAACTGCTCTACGTTGTATGCGGTCAAAGGGAAGAAGCTGGTACTGGGGAGCTCCCGCCCAGAGGTGAGAGCAGTACTCCATGTGGGGCCGAATTTGCGCCTTGTAAAGTTTTAGGCGATGGGCCGACGTGAAGTACTGTCTCGCCTTGTTGAGCACTCCAAGCTTTTTGGAAGCCAGTTTGGCTTTAACTTTCAATTGACCGCGGAACTGAACAACGTTCGAAATCTCAACGCCAAGTATCCCGATACTGGCTGTGGGATGGAGGGGAGTATTCTCGAAATGAGGGGATATGACAAAAGGAGACTTTTTAGCGGTTAACGCGCAAACTTGAGTCTTATTGGGGTTGAATTGGACCAAGTTTAGTCGGCCCCAGTCCGAGACTTTGGCTAACAAGGTCTCGACTTCAGACACAAGTTTATTCCGACACTCGTCGACGTGTTCCCGAGAAATATTAGCACGGCCGGTGTAAAGGACGTCTACAGTGCTGTCATCCGCATAGCAGTGAATGTTACTGATTTGTAACATATCATTGATATGCAGAAGAAACAGAGTAGGTGAAAGAACGCAGCCTTGTGGAACACCAGAATTGACGAATTTTAAGTCAGAGCATGCACCGTCGACAACGACCTTGATGCTCCGATCTGTCAAAAAGCTGGTGATCCACTTGCATAATTTCTCGGGAAGCCCGTAGGAAGGAAGCTTCGTGAGAAGCGCTTTATGCCATACCCGATCGAAGGCTTTCGCTATGTCCAGACTGACTGCTAATGCCTCCCCCTTGGACTCAACCGCTGTAGCCCATCTGTGAGTAAGGTAAACTAGAAGATCACCAGCTGAGCGACCCCGACGGAAGCCGTACTGGCGGTCACTAATCAGCTGGTGCTCCTCTAGGTACCGCAGGAGCTGGCGGTTAATAATGGACTCCATTATCTTGGAGAACAAGGAGGTGATAGCAATAGGCCTATAATTTGTTGGATCAGAGCGATTGCCCTTTTTAGGGATCGGATGCACCAAAGCAGTCTTCCAAGAATTCGGGACTACGCCTAATGTGTAAGAGTGGCGGAAAAGACGCGTTAAGACCGGTGCCAACTCGGGAGCACAAGTACGCAGCACGATCGGAGGAATGCCATCGGGCCCACTCGACTTATGGATGTCCAAGGAAAGAAGTGCTTTACGAACTGCACTCTGCCGGAATTTAATTTCCGGCATCATGGTATCACACCGCAAGATTGTCGGTGGTGTCTTTCCTTGATCATCAAGAGTCGAGTTGGACACGAAGAGAGATCCCAAAAGGTCGGCTTTCTCCTTCGCAGTATGAGCCAACGAGTCATCGCTCCTGTGAAGGGATGGAAGGGAGGGCTGACAGAAATTCCCTAAGACAGCCTTAGCGAGAGACCAAAATGCGCGTGTTCCCGAAGGAAGACGCACCAATCTCTCGCCAATCCTGCCAATGTGCTCCGATTTCGCCTTGGCAATAACGCTTTTGAAAGATCTGGAGGCAGAGTTGTATTCCTTTTTAAGTGCGCTGGTATTTACATCACGAGATGCCGATGCTTCAGCCCAGGCTTGATAGCATTCTACCTTTCGGCGTGACGCCGTTTTGCAGAAGCGACCAAACCAGGGCCGGGATCTGCCGCCGATGGGTATTGCAGAGTACGGAATGAAGAGTTCCATACCCTGAAACACCACATCGGCGACCGAGTCAGCAACGACATCTGGATCATCCGGCGAGAAACAAATCCGCCCCCATGGGTAGGATGCAAAGAAGGACCGCATCCCATCCCAGTCCGCTAACCTATAGTGCCACACACGGCGACATCCCACGAACCGAGGCCGTGAGGTGCGTGTAATCGGCACTGTACTCCGGACAAGACAGTGGTCCGACGAGCCAAGAGGAGGCTCTACGGAAACATGGTACCCGTCCGGATGAGAGGTCAGCAGAAGATCTAACAGGGAAGGTGTATGATCCTCCACATCTGGGATTCGCGTTGGCGAGGTAACCAATTGTGTCAGATCATACGCCAAGGCAAAATCGACCACAGATCTCCCCGCATGATCGGTGGTATGTGATCCTAGCCATTCGGCATGGTGGGCGTTGAAATCGCCAAGAATCACGATCTCTGCGGATGGGATCTGCTGCAGCACGGAATCTGTAGCCCGTTGGATGTGCTCAACGAGCCGGTCAGTTTCGGCATTACCGCTATGGGACCTATAGAGGCACGCATAGATTCGCGGATGATCATCATTTTTATAGGTTGGCGGACGAGCATCTGGGCTACCTGATGGTAAGTGGTCACCAACGCCCATTGACAATGGCATTGTAAGAAATGTTAACCATCACTTACATTGCCAATGCGCCACCAACCTTGGGAACTAAGATATTATGTCCCTTGTGCCTGTAATTACAATGGCTCACTCACCCTTCAAACAGGAACACAACAATACAAAGTACTGCTGTTTTGCGGTAAAATATCTGATGAGTGGGTGGTACCTACCCAGACGAGCTAGCACAAAGCTCTACCACCGAGTAAAAATTATGTACATATAATTTATGATATTGTTTTTGATATATTATGTGTAAATTATTGATAATCAATGTAAATAGGGTATAATAATAGTTTGCGTTTGCAAACACTTTATTAATAAAAATATGTGTTTAATAAACACATAATAGCGTCCTGGATAATTTAGTATGAATTTCGAAATGAATACCTAGATCATAATAGTAATAGTCCTCTAGACCGATTTCGGCCATGGCCAATCTCTCAAGAGAGATTAGAACCCAGGACATCTGGGTCTGCAGCTTTACATCTAGCAACTAGATGTACGAGGCAGTCAATCCTTACCTACATCATACCGGTGTTATGAAGCCATGAGTTATTTTTTGTTTTTTTTTGGTTGTTTATTTTCCCGTAAACTATATACAAATGCGATTGATAGCCACTGCACATGTACAAATACGGACTTACATATAAACGTTTTTAAGAAAGTGATTAGTTAAACAATGCTGTCTTCTTCTTTCGAATGTCAAATCAATAATGACAGAAAGAGCGAAAGCAGAGTTTAACTAAACTACCGCAAAGCAACTTTTTTTCATTTATTTTTTCTATTCATTCACTCTCATAGTCCGATGGAACGATAATCTGACGTGACTGGAAAGATCCGATCCGGAACAAGGCTGTTATTAATAGAAAAGCCCAATATTTTTTTTTCTAGACCGATCTGAGGATTGAATGCAGATAAATAAGATCTTATGATATACAACTCAACATGGTAACCTCAAGACTATTTTTTTTATTGTGGCGTCAAAGTCATACATCGTATTTATTTTAGAGGAAAATCATTCACACAGATAAAATAACAATGGCCTGAAAAATTGTTTAAAAACCGGTTTTTAAGATACTACCTACTACCTACTTAAAATTTTGATGGTAATTTGTTTAATCATCTTACGAAGGAAATATTACAGGCTACTGCACTAAGCCAAATCAGTTTAAATAAAACGAAATATAAAGTAGCTTCCATACATGGGGTGGGGTGTTCAGCTATGTTTGTCGCATAAGAACAGCGATGTGTACACCATCGCTGCTCTTATGCGTCGCTCTAAATAACTTCGACTTAAATTTTAAAAACACGATCTTAGCATAGAGGTATTTGTTCAAATCCTTCCTTTATGTTATTATGTTAAATATTTCATTGAGCATCATAATCTTAGTTACACTTTAAATACTCATCATATATATATAGCAGCAGTGGGAAATTTACAGGCTGTTACTTACTTTTCTGTAACTTAAATACAATTTGCATAAGTAGCATAGACGAATATTTTAAATTTGAGTAACTAAATTAAAGGAAAAAACATTTATTAATAATTCTTACCTTTTCAAAATTATTTCAGGTAGCAAGCCACCTGATAGTAAGTGGGCATCTATAGAAACAGCCAATGCAAGAAGTATAAATCACTCCTGGCCTTGTGCCGCGCTCATCTTTCAAACATGAACACAGGAACACGATGTATAACTGATAGACAGTAGAATAATTAGCTGGAAGGTATCCACCTAGAAGTACTTAGACTTTGGACAAAGCATTACTAATAACTACTTACATTCCGATTAGTAACTTTATATAAAGCAAAATTCATTCTAATAAATACAATGAAAATCGGAGTTCTATTGAAAGTGAACGAAATATTTCAAATGTCAGATTAAAAATTCATTTACGATTGATGTGAAACTACGATAGCGGTCACGATAAATGGCCTTTGAGTTCAAAATGTATCAGTTACAAAATGAATTATTTGCTTCTTACTTATCAATGTGAACTTTAAACCTAAGCAAAATGTTTGATAGTTGTCTTTGGAGTTCTTTGACAATTAATTTTAGATCTCTGACTTTTTAGTGGCTACTGAAAGATGAGTGTAATAAATTTGAGTCGTAGGTCTTGTAAGCTAATTGATCTATGGCCCATAAACTGACACAGTAAAAATATAAGTTATCCCTTACACCGTCAATGCGCCACCAAATTTGGGAAATAAGATGTAATGTCCCTTTTTTATGTAAGAGGCGGCAAAGGAACAGGAGGCTCACCTGATGGAAAGTGACTACCACCGCCCATGGACATCTGCAACACCCGAGGGCTTGCAGGTGCGGTGCCGCCCTTTAAGGAATGAGTACGCTCTTTTCTTCAAGGTTGCTATGTCATATCGGTTCGAAAAGTCGCCGGCGAAAGATGGTTCCACAGAGTGGTTGTGCGAGGCAGGAAATGCCTTAAAAATCGTCTCTTTGCCTGTAGTTACACTGGTTGCAAGTATTGCTGTTCGGCGAATAGTAGAACATTTGCCGAATGGGTTGTATCAAACCAGAAAGCTCACCACCAAGTAAAAACATCTCTTCTACTATAAACTATGAAGCTTGAAGAGATAATTATTATACTAAATATAAACAAGGAAGTAAGACATCACTGAAATTTGTAGATAAAAACTATCTGGTCCGATCATATCTTCCGAAATGTCAGTGTCGTTACAACACATACCTTTACGTTAGGTAATGATAGTAGGTGCACTATCAGGGTTCTGTATAAATAAAAAAAATCAATTAATAATATCATATTTAATCGATTTAAACTATGATTTTTTGCTGTGGTCCAGGACATAAACAATTTTTCAAATTTTGTTTTATAAAATCAGTAGACGGACTGGGAAATTGGCCACCTGATGGATATATTGGTGCAAGAAATATTAACCATCACTTCCAACGCGAATGCACTACCAACCTTAACCAACTACGATACACTGGCTCACAGTTAATACACAACAATACTAAGTATTACTTGGCGGAAGAATATGTAATGAGTGGGTTTGACCAATTAGGGCCTGCAAAAAGCCTTACAACCAAGTAAACATAGCAACGATGGAACTAAACTAATATTAAAATTGTTTTGTTGCCCCTTTTTGTATCAATAGTTCACTAATTATTTATTTACTGACATCACAATTTTTTGTTTTATTCTTGTCAAAGTATATTTCATACCATGGTGTTCAATTATTTCCAAGGGAACTCTATTTGTTTTCTGTTATCGCTACTTCAATAAATCGATCTCTGTTCTGTTAATATTATGTCCCATATAGGTATTTTATCTTTGATCGACACTTTATCCATCACATTCATGCGGCTATTATTCGTTAATGGTTTAATTGGCTTGTCATATTCATTAGCAACAATGACGTGATCGACATCAACTTTTGAGTAGACCGGTACTATATATGGTTTACAATATAAGCTGCTTCGTTGATCTATCGGCTACGTTATAAGCCGTCAGATATTGAGGTGTTGTTCTCAAATCCCAGGTCGAGTTAAATGTAAGTTAGTGCCTTTTCTCGCAAGGTATTCTCAATTTAGGAACACTGTTGGATAAACTTTCGTAACCAATGAATGCCTTCGATCCTATGACTGATCTCTATCCAGTAGTTTCAAATTGCTGCCCTGACTGAATACGATAGTTAGGGAATTGAGAGGAGATCTGTGGTTACACTAAAATGTCTTCTGCGCAAATCGCTCAATTATGCGATTGGCTACTGTGGCAGAAATATGGTCAGTTAATTCCCTATATTACGAAATATCACAATGACGCAAATAATCAGGTTTACAAATAATTATTTTTAGGGTTTGAGGTTTTAAGGGTTAAAGGTTTTCTGCAAAAAAAAAAACAAGTTACATAAAATGTCCATAAATAATTATATATTATTTTATAACTAAATTGAACTTAATTAAACTAAATTATTTTATATAGAAACCCAATAATTGATACTAGTGATACCAAAATTTTATTCAAAAGCAAATACTATGTAAGGCTCGAAATACCGCAGTGAATTGAAACTGATTTGTAAGTTGCAACACAAATCCACATTATAGCAGCGAATTTCCAATGAAAAACACATTTACTTACATACTTTTACTATACTACAATGAATACATTAATTTATTGTTCGTTAATTTTAAATATTTTTACATTATTAAACAAGACCCAATATTGCAACTCGCAACGTTCAAATAATGTCCGTAAAATCTAACAATAATCGTGAATAAAATAAAACACAATTATATCACAAATGTTCATAAAACAAGTAATGTAAACAAACAAAAAGACGAGACCTTTATGTCACAATATAATATATTCGATTGCAAATAATAGAATCGTATACATTACATTTGTTTTTCTATAAAGCAGGCCACGATCTCGTTCAAGGCTGAACACACTCTCACTAAGCAAATCAAGTGTTTTTGTAACAATCGGTGTGATTGATCGCGATAAAAATCGTACCGTTTCCATCGATAATATTAATTTTAAATGTCCCGTTTCCTTATGTATGTACTAGAAATTTCTACGCGTGTCGTGTTATGTAATATTGAATATTTTATTAATTAATACAAATGCTAAAGTTTGTTTAAACGACTTCTGATAATGTAATTAAATTGTGTCGTGGAAATGATTAAAGCATATAGTTTTTTTATTAAATGCTTCTTGCGTCTAGTGGCAACTTTTTACGGTTTCAGATTTCAAAGCTTTGAACCATGGTCAGATTAATAAGATTCGCTATCGCACTCAGACTTAATAATAAATAACATAAGTAATTACATTAAAACCTTAAATAAATCCAAATAAAAATTAAAAATATTTACTATACAAATCGTGACCGCGTGGAATGGTGGCAAGAATGCTAGCAGCATTTCCCCTTTGAATCGCAATTTCGATTCTCTGGGCGAAAAATGAACCAGAGCCCTCCTGTCACCAGTAGAGGCAATAAGACGGGGTGTAATATTTTGGATGAAATTTTTTGCACTATTAGTCCAAGGTCCAAGCGTTTCAACTGCAAACGGAATAAAAATATAATTTTGAATAAGAGAAGAATAATCATTTGGTTTGATACACTTTAAAAATATAAATTGGCTCAATTTATAAATTGTTTATGGTCACCCAGAAGCACTTCCAAACATATTATCTATAATAACATATACGAGCAACCATTCATAAATGTCTTCAGGTTTGGTAATGGCTTTATTTCTCCCGAAGGAGAAGTTGTGGAGTATATTCGATCACACTGGCACATCTACCACTTAATTGTAAGCGGACACTATCGCCATAGAACTGAGCACTGTAAGAAATATTAACCATCCATTAAATCGCCAATGTGCGCTTAAGCTTAGGAACTAAGACGTTATATCCCTTGAGCATGCAGTTACACTGGCTCTCTCATCCTTCAAACCAGAATACAACAATACTTATTATTACTGTTAGGTAGTAGATTATATGACGAGTAAATAGTATCTACGCAGATGGGCTAGACATAAATTCATTGCGGCTTGTTCAAACACAAACCCGTGACTTTTGGTTCAGTTCCAAGTGATCAATCTGCTGGACTGTCACAGCTTAATGTAACAAAAAATTTTTAAGTATTTTTAAAATATACGAAGTTTTTTGTTTAAATACCAACAGATAAGAAATTAAATTAATACATTTAATCTGAAATATGTTTTAATTTCTTGTACCAAATTAATTCATTTCCGTTGTTTGGATAACGATTTGTTATCGATATATTATGTTAAAACATTTAAATTTTTAATTACCAGTCATGTACATTTAAAATGGTAATTAAAATTTTGAAAGCAAAGTTCGTTATTGTGATTATGGCATGATTAAAATATAATTTGCTGTTATAACAAACAAAATAACCAAACACCATGTTTATAGACTAAATCACCGAATTGGTCAAGTTTTGTTTAGTATAAATTTTAATTAAAATATATTTTACGTTATAAATACGACATAAAATTATTATTATCCTTTTAAAATTTGAAACAAATTCAAACGATTAATGGTTTCCATGTTTCAAGCTGTACGTGTACTAATTCATAATATATAATTTGAAGCAATACTCTCAACTTATTAGCTTACCCGATGACAATATAATCTAACGTACACTACACACTAACTTATTATTATTTATTTATTAGTATTTAACAACGTTGCCTCTCATTTATTTTATTCGAAGATGCATGACTATACTCATGTCAAAGAAATCCCATAATTTTGTTTAATTTAATTATCAATGTTTTAAAATAGCGTTTATTTATTTATTTATATTTTAGTTAACTTACAAAGAATGTACAATTTTTTTTTAATTTTCCTATGCATATTATGTTAGCCTATAAGTGAGGTATGCAATTTTTATATTTATGTTATTTATGATTGTACTGTAAAATTACAAACTAAATTGTATACAGCATTAGCTTCCTATATAATAAAATATAAATATAAAATACACAGTGTACAAGTATAAACTAACAACCACTCTTACTAGATTACACAGGGTTAGTAAGTCTTTTATGGGACAATGTAGACGCTTTTACAACAGGATCCCCGAAAGCGTTCATAAACATTCAACTGTGAAATTTAAAAGAATTGTAAAGGAAGGCTTGCGTGCTAAATAATATTACACAATCAATGACTTTTTAGATGATTGCACACCTTTTGAATGAAACGATCGCCTCCAGGCCATTTCAAATAAATAAGAATATTATTATGTTATTGTGTAAATCTATAATAAAATTGTAAGGATGAGTTAAAAAAAATCCCGCTGAGTTTCTTTCGCCGGTTCTTCTGAAGTCTGAGGTGTTCATTTCCGAACCGATGGAAGATTTGTGACTATCAATAAGCAAGTGTAACACTTCTACATTGAATAAATATTTTTGAATTTTGAATTTTTGAATGCGAATATTTTCGATTGCCTCATCCTGGGCTGAAGCGATAGTGACGGAATAGAACACTAGTCTTTGCGCATATGCTAGTGCACTATAATATGTTCTGCAAAATTAGATATTCACTCTTGAGACTGATCGCCGTGGCCAAAATCAGTCAAGAAGATATCATATCCTGGAAGTTTCCAACTGCTAGTCCAAGGTCTCCTCTTGAGTAAAAGGAAAGAGGATTAAATCTCATTCCACTCCACCCCGCTATTCCAATACGTATTGTTATCCACTGAGCTATTTCAGCTATTTTAATATAATATATATTAAGCCATACAGCTGAATGATTAAATCGTACCGAACATACCAAACCGATGAAGCAGGAAATGATGAATTCATGGCACTGACAGCTAACCAGCGTAACATTAATGCTCCATTTAGCCATCTATTCGCAACGCCATACCATCAACACGTCTGTACATTTGAAATACATATGTATTATAATATAGGTCAAATATTTCGAATGCATTATATTGAATATAATTTTAATTAATTAACCATAAACTATGTATATCTTTTTAAATACTACGGGCACTTTTTCTGTTATTTCGTTCCATCATTCGTATGTATATAATGTGTTCATTTTCGTTGATTTTCATGCAGATTAAATTATAATTTAAATGTATTTAATTAACTTACTTACATATAAAGTTATTTAAACGTCGAATACGGAAATCATAAGCGAAGAAAATATTTGTTACAAATAAAAGTATGTAAATATTTTTACATAGAATATATTTCATGATCATCATTATGAGTTCGTCTTCTATATGTATAGATAATCTAATTGAGATGAAACTTTATACAGTTACTTCAAGTTGGCACTTGAGCAAAAGTTCCTGTATAAATAAATACGTTCAAAGTTTTACAACAGGTGAACATCGTTCAAAATGATGACCAAACGAACGAAGTCGTAGCTCAAACTTAGTGTATCATATAAACTCCTAATTGAAACAAACATTAATTAACAAGTATTTTAAACATGGACAACTCATTACCGCAGTTGATTAACATATTATATTAATCGCATTATCTCTTTTAGTTTCATTAATAATACAGAATGGTGTTTCACCTAAATATTTGCAACAATACCAACAAGTAATTCTGCCTAACAAAGATTATTTATGCGCATAGTCATCAAATTATACGATCAAAGTTGTTTAATCGCAGTATATAAACAGCGTTTTCAATACTTGTCTCGGTTACGAAATGTCATACTCATATATTACGTTCTATGAGGTTACGTGAATACGGTTAAATTGTCTATGAAGAATCTTTGATTCATTTTTATTTATCTATTCTTAGAAAATAATTTGTCCTGGTTGACTATCAATGCACAGCTAAACTGTACTGTAAATGTTGAGTCTACAACGCTGTAATTTGGATCATACGCAGGCAATATAAGCATCCGCTAAGACGGGTTATTTAGAAATTTCAAATTTAAGAAGTCTTATTATGCTTATATATATATATATATATATGCATAATAAAACGGGCGAGTTTCGTTCGCAGACGATATAGCATTAAGACTTTTAGTCGGTGAGGGCTATCGTCATAGAAACGTTATATTGACAGAAAATAATAATCATTACAAAGTACATTACCGTTATGTCAATAAATTAATGATGTAGCTCCTTAAAAAACGGTAATTACACGTTAAATCCTATTTAATGAAGTGCGTCGAAATCATGACCAAATTGATCAAAGGCTTGGATTCTTGCCGTTTTGTCTGCACTTGGCAACGATTTAAAATATCATGTTTTATTGCCGTATGTGGCGTCTCGCTCGTGGTGTTTTGGCTCGACGTACCGTCTACTCTGAAGACGTTCGCGGTCGATGTCTTGTTGAATAAAGATTTATTTCTATTTTATTTGTATGTTTCAATAAAATTTTAACTTTGATTCGTGTTTTGTACAACTTGAATGATTTATGTATTTACATAGCTGAAAGAAACGAAAGATAAATATTAATGTGTAAAGTATAATATAATATCATATATTATAAAATCAAATATTATAAAATCAAGGTTATATAAAAGATATTTTCTAATTATGCTCTTATTTATATCAACAATGATTGTTTGAATATCCTCAATTTTTATTTACTAAGTTAGTTAGTTTAGTGGTTACTAATGCCTATGTCATCTTTATTTTGTATCGCCATTTTTATGTTATTACCCAAAATCTCCTTGGTTTACGGATCGCATAAAAGTCGCAGATTCGATCCTGAGGCTTGTCTTTCCCACTCCTAACACAAGCTCTACGCTTAATTCTAGGGATAAATAGTAATATAATTCCATTAATAAAAATGAGCTATTTTTTTTTAATTCATTACAACATATCATTGATGTAACTGAAGTGGGTAAATAAGTCCTCTACAAGCGCAATGTTTCTCACGACATTTCCTTCGACAGATGAGTACAACATGAGATAAATACAAATTAAACACATTAAAACTTAGTGATGCTAGCACGGATTCGAACCCACTACCTGCAAATTCTATCACTGAATCACCTCATCTCATCGAAATAAACATTTATAAATAATTATACGGTACAAACACACTAATCATAATTTCTAATCGAACTCAACAAAGAAACAAATCAAAGAAATATAAATAAAAATAATTACACATAATATATTTCTTCTATAATAGATCTTAATCTTACAACGTTTCCGGCCGTCCCACGGTCATGTGCAGCAGCCCACAAATATATCAAACGCATATAGATTTAACGCTGGTAATATTTGGTATTGCATGTGACGTAGAGAACGCAAGTTATGTGTATATCCCATTATCCACGCTCTAGCGCTACGGTTTCAATATTATATGAATTTCCAGTGACAAGGATATAGAGCTATGGTATTTGAGCATGCGTTTAATCGAATTGCATGAGAATTATATGAATGGCCATGTTTTTTACATTATTAGCAAATTATATATAAAAACGTCATTTTTAAAAATTTTGGTGATTGATTGACGAGGAAAGTAAAGTAAAAATTAAAAGTCTTTGAATGCCGCACTAATAGAGCTATTCCCTCTGAGAAAAAGGTTTGGAGCCACGACGCTGCTTCGATGCGGTTTGGTGGATACATATGTGACTGAATTTCAATAAAATTAGACGCATCCAGGTTTCCTCACCACCGAGCACGAGCTTAAAAATGAAGTGCATCAAACTTCGTGGTGCTTGCCTGGGATTGAGCCCGCGATCATTAGTAATAAAAAAGTAATACTTATATTTTTGTTTCATATTAAGTGTAAAACTTGTTATAGATCTTATCTTTGAATTCTTAAATACATATTTCGTATAATAATATTATATATAATATATTTTTATTTATGTATATTTTATGCTACAACTGAACCTGAGACCTTGGAGACATAGCTATACAAACTAGTCAATAAACCGATGAGACAGTGATGATAATATCCTCATATGATCTGGGTTCTTTCAAACGAGGCGTGAAGAGGCATCTTGTGGGCCGGCAAGGCTAGTGAAGATCATTCTTCCCGACTCTACGAGCCGTCATCGCGTTTGGACTCTACTACCACTTACCATCCGGCGGAGTAGAGTCATTTGCCTTCCCGGGAAGTATAAAAAAATAAATAATTAATACAAGCCGTGATAAAGAATAATAGGATTAAAATTTCAAACTCATGTTCCAAGCCTTCTATAAATAAAATCGGAGTCAATCGCTCATTAGACACTTACACCTTCATTTAGAATATCTATCTGGCATTTAACTCGGCATCTTTTACGATATTTGCATCAGCGAATGTTATCAGTAATCACTATGCGTACTTGTAAATTCCACGACCAAACAGGTCCGATAGCAATTATCCTCAAACAACAGACTTAATTAGTTTGGTACTCGACTACAAAACGCGTCATGTTACATGTCTCCATGTGTTTTGCACGAACGTGAATCGATTATATATCCATTTAATCACTCGATTAAATAACGACCGCTTGATTGATTGGGCTATGTCTGTTTTTACTAAATGAGTTTGAGTTATTTTTATTTTAATACTTAAGTTTTTATTTCAATGCTATGCCATTTCATTCGAGTTTAAGCAGTGATGTTACGATTTTCAATGAGTTTCAATGATTTAAAGAAATCGGGAAAATATTTGTTTTGTTCTATTTTTGAAAATTGTAATGATGACTACAATTTATATTGATGTAAAGAGTAATAAAACGTTAGTTCTTTTTTCAAAAAAAAAAACCTTAAGTTACAGTAATACAAACAATGTTATTCATACGCAAGGGTCGCGAGCACGTCATTCAAAATTAAATCAGTTCGCTACAATTTTGACATTCACTACACAGTTTCTTAACAATACATGCCATTTCACTAAACATCTTGCATCTATATAAAAATATACAAACTTTTTACTACCTTTATAATCCTCTGTGACATATAGAACCGATTTCCGCTTATACTTAGTATCATCAAGTAACCCAATTGTCCGTGCATCTACCTATCTATACTACTATATAAATCTATTTTCTCTGTCTGTACATTTTTTTTCACCTAATTTTGTGATAAGTAATCATTTTATGATGCAGTGATTCACATTATACTTTATTTTTATTTTTGTATGTCTGTCTGTTTGTCTGTATGTCTTCTTATAACTCAATAACGGCTTGACCAATCTTGATGAAAATTGGTACACACAAAGAACATGTGATGGCGCAAATGATAGGCCATATTTATATATGGCCTATCATTTGCGCCATCACATCCAGATTCGATTCGTGAATTAAGCATTTCAAATTAAGTACTCTATACTTTTGTGCTATTTGCTAAGTAAAAGTATTTAATCATACTAGAACAGATTAAATAACTTCCTATTAACCTATTTTTACTATTTCGTATTTTAATTTCTATGAACAGATAATAAGTACAAAATAAAAAAAAACACTCTTGTTAGTCAAGTAACTGGTATATAAGGTTTCAGAGCATATAAAAAAAAATTAAACCTGAACTCTCGTTTGCCTCATCCTACTCTAGTTCCAGTCCTTTGATCATAAAAGTAAAGGACTAGAGTGTCCATTTATTAAGGCACACACTTTTATATGTCACGCGCAATTGACAAGTTCGTCCCTTTAGAACAGCAATCGGGATCTTTCGATTAGTTTAAAAAAATAACATACCCATAACGTTATTTTTTTTTCTGTAATATAGTACATATGATATAAATATATAATACATGTGATTTGATGGACAGAAAGGAGTAAATACTGAGTTTCTTCCCAGTTTCTCAAATAGATTTGAAAAGCTCTTGAATAAATTTAATTCTTATTTTGATTATTCTACCGCAAAACAGCAGTACTTGATATTGTTGTGTTCCGGTTTGAAGGGTGAGTGAGCCAGTGTAATTACAGGGACAAGGAACATAACATATTAGTTCCCAAGCTTGGTGGCGCATTGGCGATGTAAATGATGGTTATCATTTCTTACAATGCCATTGTCTATGGGCGTTGGTGACTACATCAGATGGCCCATATGCTCGTCCGCCTTCCTGTACAGTAAAAAATAATTATGTACGTGATAACCGACATGGATTTCTTCTGTTGCAGTTAATTGAGCTCACAAAGATAGCCATCTGGATTATGTCCTATATAACGTAGTAACATATTTAGCATATTGTTATTAAACGTGCTGCATTATCGAATTAGGACGACCATGTCCTGTAATGATATGTATAAATAAATGTATAAAACTTAATTATTTTATACATAAAGTAACTTTAAATTATATTTAATTATTTATACACAAAATATTTTACACCAAAAACAATATGACTCTATAATACCAAAAAACAATTGACATTTCATATATAATTGCAAATTGAGGATTCCAAGATTTCAAATTTGTGTAATTGTCCCTAATTATTATAAATTTAGTTTAGCAAAACCTCTTGAACCTGTGTATCATAAAGGTGGATGTGCATTGAAAAGCTATTTATGGCAACATATATTTTAAAATATTATTGCAACACGGAAGTATTAGCTGAATATTGTGGGTTCAACTCTATGCAAGTGGACACGAATCTTCACGTGCTTAGTTTGTTGTTTTAAAAATTAACTTGTACGTGTCGGTGGAAAAGGCTCTAAACCACTTTCTCACAAGAAAAAGACGTATTAGTGCATCTTTTACAGGACATTACTTTACTTTTTTTTACAAATTAAGTTTACAAAACAAATTCAAATATTTCTTAACAGTCTTTTTTTTAATATGCTAGTTAGCACACCATTTGTGTACCACAGTTTGTCAGCTAGTCTGTTTACCGCTCATCCGTTACTTTGCCATAAGAATATACTGATTATTTTTGTTCTTTAGTCATACTGATAACTGAATTAGTGGTAATTATTTACAAGTGTGGCTCCACCATGAAATGATCATATATTTTTTTTATTGCTTATTTTCATTAGGAAATAGTGTGTTATGCAAAATTAAGGCGGCGGAGGACGAAAACAAAAACGGGTTGCACTCCGGGAGTGCCGGCAGAAGTGAAAAATTGAATATTAACGTTGTGCATTTATTTTTATTTATGTTGTGTAGTATTGCATAACACACTATATTCTAATGAAAATATGCAATAAAAAAAAATTTGAAATCGTTTCGAGGTGGAGCATAAATGGAGGAGGTGTAAATAAGTAATTATCGAATTAGTTTCCATGATTGCCAACATATTGACGGTGAAAATTATGGTTAATATTTGTCATCGTGCCAATGATTATTTATGTACCCTTTTTTTTTTTTTTTTTTTTTTTTTTTTTTTTTTTTTTTTCACGCAGTGGAAACCTTCTGTAAGGTACCCGTCTCCCTTGGGGGGGGGACCGGGTTATGTGGGATTCTTACCCACTAAAACCACTGCGATGGCCGTCCTCGGCACGGATCGGAGAGGCTGCGGGATCGTGTTGATATACGCATCCGCGGCCCCTCCCGTGCTGTGCTCCGCTCGTAGCTCGGCGGAGCTCTCCTCAGGGGGCGAAGATAATCTCGCCCCCCCGCACTCCTCGCTAGTGCGTACGACAGCGCGAGGCCATACCGGCTGCCGTCCTCCTCAGGGCCGCTTAAAATAGGACACGTGAGACCCCCACCTCACGCATCCACGGCCCCAGGGTTACGCCCTATATTTTAAGCCCCGGGCGTTGGGGCTGTGGGAGGGCCGGGACGACGCCGACGTCGTCTCTGCCGAGCAGGATCGGCCCTTTCCCGTTCCCGCTCCGCCGTCTCCTTCTGGACCATGACGGTCTCACAGAAGGAGGCTACGGCCCTCCACGCCGATTCCCTGCGGAGCATCGCCGACACGATTGCTCGCAGGGAGAGGTCATGTCCGACTTCGTGGACCAGGACCTGCCTTTCCGCACTCCACGCGGGGCATACCTCCAACGTATGCTGGGCCGTGTCCTGGTCCGCGCCACAATGGTGGCACATCGCCGTCGATTCGCGTCCGATCTTACACAGGTATTCTCCGAAACAACCGTGACCGGTCATAACCTGCGTAAGTCGGAAGGTGACTCGTCGCTTTCGTCTCATCCAGGCTTCGAAGGCCGGCAGGATCGCTCCGACGACGCGTTTGCGCGCGTACCGTTCTTCGCAGAGACGGTCGCGCCACGTCGCAAGAGCCCTCCTATGTTCCCGCCGCTTCAACGCCTCGAGCGCACTCGGAGGGGGCGCACTTTCGCTGTTCTGACGGAGGATGCGGGTCTGTTCATAGACCCTCGCGTCCATATCCGCCAGAATGTCCAAGGGCGGAAAGCGCGCTAGGACGGTTGCCGCCTCATAGGATATCGTGCGATATCCCCGCACTATGCGGATGGCCACTCTCCGCTGCAAACTTTGGATCTTAGTCCTACAACGGCGAACGCCCGACAGTCTATGAGACCAAACGGGCGCCCCGTAGAGGGCCATCGATCGCACGACACCGGCATAGAGGCGGCGAACTTCCTCCCTCGGTCCCCCGAGATTCGGCAGCAGTCTGTGCATGGCACCTGCTACCTTCTCGATCCGGGGGGCTAGGCGCTCGAAGTGCTCTTCGAAGCCCCAGCGACCGTCCAGCGTGAGGCCCAGGTATTTCATGTACCTGGCCACCTGGACGTTTGAATCACCAACGCGGATGTGTGAGTCGGGCGGTTCCCTGCTCCTCGGCAGTTTATGGAACCATAGCGCCTCCGTCTTATGAGACGCTATCCGAAGGCCCAACTCGCAGATCTTATCGACGACGATGTTCACTCCGAGCTCGGCGAGCTCTTTGGTTCTCTCAAAATTCTCGCCCGAAGCCAGCACCAACGTGTCGTCCGCATAACAGACGACGCTGACACCTTCAGGGAGAGCGACGCGCAGGACAGAGTCATACGCGAGGTTCCACAACAGAGGCCCCAAAACTGACCCCTGCGGGACCCCACAGCACACCTCTCTCCGGGTCCTCGTACCATCTTGCTCCATATACGAAACGTATCTGTCGCGCAAGTAGCTACCGATGACCGCCTGCAGGTAAGAGGGCACATGATGATATACAAGCGCCCCCCTAATAGCGTCCCAGGGCAACGTGTTGAATGCGTTGACGATATCGAGACTTATCGCCAACGCCACGCCACCCCGGGCCACCGCCTGCTCTGACAGAGACCGGACGCGCAATATCGCGTCGACAGTCGAACGGCCCTGCCGGAAGCCGAACTGGCACTCGGCCAGGTCGGGGCCGACACACGACAGATGCCCACACAGACGAGAAGCGACAATTCGCTCGAAAAGCTTGCCAGCCTCGTCCAGCAGGCATATGGGACGGTACGCAGAGAGAGATTCTGCAGCCCTGCCATCCTTCTTTAAGAGAACCAAATTTGCCTCCTTCCAGACCTTGGGGAACGTAGCAGTACGGAGGCACCTGTTGAACAGACGCCTCAGCCTACTCCCCAATGAAGCCGAAGCTAACACCAACGCCCGTCCCGGAATTCCGTCAGGTCCGGGTGCGGTGTTACGAGCCCGCATGCGATCAATCGCGCGGTTTAGCTCCTGCTCAGTCACCCCCAGCTCCTCGGACCAGACCGGTAATGGCAGGGGGACCGAGGGACTTGACCGGATCACTGGGAAGAGTACATCTATCACTCTCCTCAGTAAATTCGGATCTAAGGTCTCCGTCAGTGGGGGCATCCACGGGCGTAATTTGCCCAGCACCATACGGTATGGACGCCCAAACGGATCCCTATCGAGTCCTTCTAGGAGCTCGTTCCAGGAACGAGCGCTAGCGTCCGAGATCTCGGCTCGGAGCGCCAACTTGGCTTCCCGGAACGCCTCGTATGCTTCAGCTTTTTGGTCTGGAGTTGCTCGCCTTCTTCTTCGGGTACGTGTGTACTCACGGCGCGCACGCAAACAGGACTCGCGCAGTTGCGCGATATGCGTCGACCACCAGTACACCGCCCGGTGCTTGGGGCGGCCGGCTCGGGGCATAGAGACGTCGCAGACTGACGTCATCGTATCCCTGAGTCGAACCGACTCACCCTCTGGATCGGACAAGACCTCTTCGGCGCTTTCTGACCAGGCCGCGACGATGGCAGCGGCTTCGAGGAAGTCTCGGTTTAGCCGCTTAAGGGACCATCGATGTGGCAAGTTGCCTCCTCGACAATGGCTGGAACGTTCGGGACGACGGAGAGCTACATCGAATACGATGTAGCGGTGGTCGGATAGTGTGACCACCTCTTCCGCGACGCGCCATCCCGACAGCATGCGAATGGCAGCAGGACTAGACCATGTGAGATCGACGACGGACTCTCCCTGCCACCGCACGCACGTGCTCTCCGAACCTCTGTTTACTAGTCGGAGGTCCAGAACAGCCGCCCATTCGAGTAACGTCTCTCCTCTCGGATCGTCTCTGGAGTTGCCCCAAGCCCTGGCGTGGGCGTTGAAATCCCCTAGGACGATCAAGGGACAGGGTAGACATCTGCGTACGCAGCTTTCTAGCCCGTCTAGGTACACCTCGTAGTCGGCGAGGGACCTATTGGGAGAGACGTAGCAACCAACGATGGCCAAAGGACCCCACTTTACAGCCACGAATCCCTGCCCCCTTTCGAGCAGGGAACAAGGTGGGACCCCTTCACCGCCCGCCCAATACACGGCGACGGTTCCAGAAACGTCCCCGAACCAGCGAGGGTGGTCGGGGACATTATAGGGCTCCGCTATGACCACGAGACCTATGGACCGCTCCGCAACGGTCTGCATCAGCAATTGCTGAGCGTTGCGGCAGTGGTTAAGGTTCGCCTGCAGCACCCCTACACCCGTGAATTGGAGATTTCCATAGCCTCCAACGGGCTAGGGCCCGGTGCTGAGGCAGCAGCCTCAGTGGCCATCTGGGCTGGGGCAGGAGGAGAAGCTTTCTTTTTCCTCTTGCCTCTCGTCGGGCAGCATTCTTTGGCACCGAGTCTATGTGCCGAAGGACGACCCATATCCGCGCATAAAGGGCATTTTGTTGACTGTGAGGAGCAATCCCTCGCCTTGTGGCCAGTCTCACCACAGGCGAAGCATCTGTCACTCCGGTCAACAGTGCTAGAGCATCTCTGCCCGACGTGACCCTTCTCGAGACACCGATAGCAGTGTAAGGGTCTGCTTTCCAGTGCCTCGACTCTTGCGGAGCCCCATCCAACGCGGATGCGCCCCGCCGCCGTGACCTTAAGCATGGCGGCGAGAGGGCATCGAACCCAGACGACTCCAAGCGACATGGGCGTTCGACGGATTTCACCAACCTTAACGTTCTCCGTCGAACATCCCCCCACGTCTGCGACAGCCGACGCAACTTCAGTCGGTGTCGTGGCATCGTCTAGGTCTAAAATTCTAACCTCGCCCGTTTTGACTGGACGAGCTATCCTCACGTTAAACTCCGTGAGGACTTCTCGCATCCGCGTTGCAAGGCGGTCGGCCTTCTCATGACAGTCGGGGCCGCTGATATTGAGCAGCATCCCGCCTGTCAGGGCCCTTTTAAGGCCAACCGTCTCGATGCCGAGATCAGACAGCTTGATTTTGTTCTTGGCAGCTGCCATGACCTCAGCGTAGGTCGTCTTTTCCCCTTGAAGGATAGTCACCGACACCGCTGCGGTTGTCGGAACTGTCTGCCGTCTCTTCTTATGCCGCTTCTTCGCATCCTTTTTGGGTTGCTGATTATTCGACTGGGACTTAGGCGTTGACTTTTTCTTCGTCACCGATGCCCAAGTTTCAGGAGGTGCCACAGAAGTTGTTGCCTGAGGTACCTGACTTGGTACCGCAGGCAAATCAGCAACAGGTAGATGGACGGGTGCCTTGCTGCGTACCTTTCTTTTCCTCTTCTTTTTTTTTTCTTTATGTGACCGTTGTGCCACTTCCACCAACGCCTCTTCTGTAGGCTTCGTCCCTAGCGGGGGTCTTATAACCCGGTCGGGAAAGATTTTGGCCTCAAAGGCGGCCAGTTTTGCGTCAATGATAGACTCTATGATCTGTTGGGAAGACCCGGCATCACAGTCTCGCGACGAATTCAGGGCGACAGGAGTGGGGAGAGCGGATGGAGCTCCCGGTGCGACTGCCACTGCGCTGCGCTTTGCTTTAGCGCGCTTTGAAGAAGCGGCAGAAGGCGTCATGTTTGACTTATTCGTACAGGGCGCTGACACAGAAGGACTCTCCCTGGCTCGGATCGATCCGGGCTCCTGCGTGAACTCATCTGGGCGCTCGCTGAGGTTGGTGATTTTCACACGAAGTTCAGCGACTTCGCGCTCTAGCCTCAGGACTTCGTCATTCACGTCACGTCTTCGTATCAGTTCTGCCACTGCAGCAGTCACTTTGCGCGTGGCCACACGAAGGCTGCGAACGAAGCTTCCTTTAATATTGCGGGAGCGATCCGCAACCTTTTCTATCGCTAGAAGGTTGTTGGAAATGCAGGCACCCAGTTCTTCCGTTTGAAATGCCTGCATTTCGACCCTAAGCTCTTCGGGTCCAGGAAGGTTCTTCTTTGCTCTCGTGGCAGCTGGCGCCACAGAGGGATTGAAGAGCTCGTCCTCGGTATCCCCGTCAGAAGCAGGGTCGTTAGCTTCCAATACCTTCATCGAAGAGCGACAACTGATGTCCGAGCCCCCGTCTCTTTCTTCCTCCTCGGCCGTACTCGGGTCCAGCGTGCCCGAGCGTGTGAAACGCCCACACTGGTCCCGTCGTAGTCTCCCCGTCGGTCTCGCCTTATCGGCCTGCGACCTTCCCCTACCTGCCCGGGCCTTTGGCACCTTCGGAGGTGGAAGTGCGTCGCTCGACGCCGACTCAGGCCCAAGTGGTTCCCTTCGTTTTATACACAAGCGGGCCACTGGCCCCGCTGAGCTAATCTCAACCGTTTCATCTTGGGTATTTGTTTTATGTTCATCCATACAGTTCCCACGAGTATGGGGGATATAAATGGTCCATCCAGGCGGTGCCCCCTGCACCTGGATAAGCCTAGCGTAACTCGTTACGGGTGTCGGCCGGTACCCTAACGAGGAACGCAGTCACGACTGAACTTCCCGTCAGACATGCATCCTCTCGCGCTGCGTCGCCACTTAGGATTCGGGGTTATTTTTTATAGAGGTTTTCTTCCTCGCAGCCCAGCCGGTCAAGGCAAGACCCTCGGTCTCACATAACGCCGCGAGACATGACCACAACGCCTCTGTGAGATTACGATCTGGGGACGGTGAAACGGCAAATAAATTTACCATCGCCTGCCCGGCAGCAGTTAAAGTGCATACCGAGCCCGTTACATTCTCCTCTATTTTTCTCTTCAGAAGGAAACTCCTCCCTAAATGCCATAGAGCCGCTCACACAGTCCACTCTGCTAATCAGAGAAGTACCAGGAGCGACCCGTGGCATAACCGCCGCGTCAGTCGTTAGCCGTGGTCGACAAGCATTCCGAGAAAACATCGGAATGCCTGTCGACCCCGTTGCCCAGGGTGCACCACGTGGAGGTGACTGACCTGCACCCTTGAGTGAGTTCCTCTATTTGCTCTTGTAGAGAACAAGCTACGCTTTGCAGATGTTCGCGTTGAGCTTTTTCTTCGTTATAGAGTTTGTACAACATAAGCTCATTTTCCGTTTTAAGTTTTATAGAACTACTTGGTTTAGTCATTTTGAAAAAATAAGTAACTTCGCCTTAACACAAAAAGCAATTTGTAATAAACTGCGTCATCGCGGCAACGCGGAGTGCTTAACCGCGTCAGCGCTTTACCCGCACGTACGAATTAGCGCAAAAATATTCGACGCGACCGATCACTACGAAAATTGATTACTCACTCCAATCATGTAATGAATGACTTTTGATAGTGTACTTGAATAATCCCTGAGTAGCCAAAATACCATTTGAGTTATTAGGCATTTTGCTATGGTGCACTTTGCTATTGAAAATGGTAATAATGTTATATGGAATTGTGTGTTATCAAGTGACTTTTTTTATTGTTTCTTTTTTATTGATGTTGGAATAAATTTCAGAACTTTGGACAAGCTACGTGGCGAATTACATGATTACAAACAAAAGGAGGCCGTGTGGCCTAATATGCAAGCAGAATTCTTAAAAACTATTAAAAATGGAGAAGATTTTGGTAATATAATATTACATATAGAGCTGGGGTTAAAAGTTAATTCTATAAAATTACTGTTCAACATTTCAACTTATTTATTTTATAATCAATCATTAATTCAATAAGCTACTCTTTTTAACTTTATAACAATCTAAAAAAATTGTAGACAATGCGGGTATAAAATTCTCTCAGTAAGAAAACTCACAGTTTGAACAAACTGTAACTATTCTACGTTTAGTCTATTACCAAATACTAATTTACGTTAAATAAGTTTTTAAATTTTCACGGACGAAGTTGCGGGCAAAGTGCTCGTGTTTAATATTTGCTTTATTTGACTTCTTTTATGTGTAACTAATAAGAAACAGTGGGCGGAAACAATTTTTTGCTATCCGTATGTTGTTGTGTTTGAAAGTTTAGTTCAAGTAGACAAACAGCCAAACAGAAGTTCTGCTATAATACATATTTTGTCTTTCAGATTATAAAGATAAGGAAAAGAACGCCGAGAAGATGTCATTGATAACGGGTTTGGATATAAAGAAATTAAAAAATTACATAGAGAAAAATTCTCTGATAAAATATTTCATCGACGGTCCATTGTTTAGCGATGAGACATTGGGAAAACAGGGCATTGAAGCTATGGAGACCATTTATAACCTGGAGAAGCTCATTAAGAACATTAACAAAAGCGGTCGCAGTGCCGTCGACATGTCATTCCAGACAGAAAAGCCAATCGAATTAAACAACTTTGATAAACCTTCTCCTGCACCATCAATTCCAGGTATATATTTTAAAGATTAAATATATATATAAAAAAAAAAAAAATTATTAAAATATGTAGGATTTTATTATATGTAGGCGTTCATTCGAAACGAGGTGGCCAAAAAAGAACATTCGTAGTTATTAACCTCTCTGAACTTGGGAGTTTTTATTTCAAAATATTATGTAATACAAGATAAGTTTTAAGTATCGTTTATCAACTTCCACCATAATGGATCACAGAGAAAGTTAAATACTCATCAAGCCATTTGACATTTGACATTTTTTATAGCAAAATCTATACTTATTGACAGCAATCTTATAAAATGATTTTATGAAAATGTTTACGTCTATTCTGTTGTAATGCAGAGTTCGTTGAGTTTTTTATTTATAGCAATTTCATTTCCCAATATTCACGAATATAAAACACCACAAATCATTCGTGTGACTTAAATTCGATACCTATGCAAACCGCCATACAGAAATTGGCCATGGCCTTTATGGCATGCAGCGTAGATTTACATTTTCCGTGCGATTTCCTAATAGCTCTGCTATATTAAGCGCTACAATCAGTTCTTGATAAGTGTATCACATATCAAGATGTCTGTATGTATATGTTGTATCACTTATAAAATATCTTTATTTAACACAATTACACTCAACTACTTACATGTACATTGAACTTACTTCCAAATTTTCGATAACATTTCGTAACACCATGTTAATGAATACCATAAATTATTATTCACGATCTCGATCAATGATTTCGTGTCAAATCAATGTTGATGATAAGGCTTTGTGCAAGCTCGTCTTTGTAGGTACCACCCACTCATCAGATATTCTACCGCAAAACAGCAGTACTTGGTGTTGTTGTGTTCCGGTTTGAATGGTGAGTGAGGCAGTGTATTTACAGGCACAAGGGACATAACATCTTATTTCCCAAGGTTGGTGGCGCATTGGCGATGTAAGCGATGGTTAACATCTCTTACAATGCCAATGTCTATGGGCGTTGGTGATCACTTACCGTCAGGTGGCCCATATGCTCGTCCGCCGTCCTATGTTATAAAAAAAAAATAAAGAATCAATGTAAAAGTGGTTTATTTGTCGCATAATTAATATTTGATAATGTTATTTATTTCAGATAATCCTTTTCTGAATAAGGCTAAACCAGTACCGCACACCAACGAGAAGAAGGTTACCAAACCTCCAAGAGAATCTTTGTCTGAATATGAAACTGGTATATTTATGTAAGTTTCGAAAAAAAAAAGATAAGCGTTTGAAAGCATTGTCAATGAGTAGTTTATTATCACGATACCTTTTAAGTTCTTCAAATAATATCTTAGTAAAAAATATCAATGAAACAGTTGATCGGTCGTTGGAAGGCTCTGCGCAGGTTCCTCTGGGTGGGCAACACCAACTCGTCACATATTCTATCGCCAAACAGCAATACTCAGTACAATCCCTTAGTTTACTAGGGTGGTGGCGCATTGTTATTTTTAAGGCGCAAATGTATCGGAGACGGTGACTATTCTTCAATAAAAAAGTACTTCAATTTAAATATTTTTTTTTTCTTTCAAGGTATGCATCGATAACGATTAATAGAAACGTAGAGGACTTTGATAAGGAGGTTGAGTGGCCATCAGACGAACTGTGCACTAATGTGCCAAGGATGCCTAAGAACATAGACGCCGTTATTCCAGTTTTTCTGCCTTTTGAGAATAAAGGTATAAGGTGAGATTAGACTGTGAACGTTTAACAAAAATCTACATAAGTGCGTGCATACAACCATAGAATAATAACGCTCAGAAGGTGAGTAGGCCCAAGCGGATTGAAGACATTTCAATTCCGCCTTAAGAGGCCGAATACGTTTCCCGTCATTATAATAAAAATGTTGTCAGTATGGAAAAAAATATTTACCACGAGTGCTTAATATTTTAAATAATAAAAATCGAATTATTATTTTAACTTTATAAAATTAAATATTAAACATTAGCTCATATAGTTCATTTAATAATATATTTTTTTAATTTTCTTTATAATTATACATAAAATAGAAGCAACACAAAAAAAATCATGATGTAAATTTAAACACTATCAATTTCCTCGCTTTATGGGGGAAATGTCCATTCACTTGCAACACAGTTCGGCCGTATGTGTGCGTGTCGGTGAATGTAATTAAGTGACACTTACGCACACATTAATTCTAAACTTGCTTCAAATTTGAGCGGAACTATAAACGAAACTTTCGTTCTAAGTGTATTATTCTATGCGATGACTGCCTCGTTGGTCTAGTGGCAAGATATAAGGCCGCAGACCTGATGGTCCTGGGTTCAATTCCCAGGTCGGGCCAATAAATATAGGGTTTTCCATTAAGGGCGCTTGATCTTTGAAATGCAAAAAAAAATACATGTAGGAGAGATATTTGCGATTTTTTTTTTTTATTTGAAAGGTCTATCGACCCCATTATGTATGGAATATGACATCATTCAAATGACCGCCACGGCTTCGGTTGGTGGCGCGCACACGAAAGGTCCAATTTTCGATGACTCTGGCGCACAAATCGGGCTGTATTTGATCGATGGCGTGGCGTATGTTGACTTTGAGGGCATCGGTGGTTTGCGGCTTGTTGGCATAGACCTGCGACTTAAGAAAACCCCACAAGAAAAAGTCCAGCGGGGTCAAATCGCACGATCTCGGTGGCCAGTTCACGTCGCCTCCGCGCGAGATGACCATGTCCAGAAATTGCTCGTGCAGAACTTCCATCGTAGCGTGTGCTGTGTGGCACATAGCGCCGTCCTGTTGAAACCACATGTTGTCCAGATCCATATTCTCGATTTCAGGCCAAAAGAAGTTGGTTATCATCGACCGGTATCGCTCACCATTGACGGTGACGGCCACACCATTATCGTTTTCGAAAAAATACGGACCAATCACGCCTCCGGCCCAAACTTTCTGCGGGTGCATTGCCACTTGGTGAACCTCGTGTGGATTGGTCTCGTCCCAAATACGGCAATTTTGCTTGTTGACATAGCCATTCATCCAAAAATGCGCCTCGTCGCTGAAGATGATTTTTTTGCCAAAATCGGCGTCAACTTCCAACTGCTCTAATGCCCAGTCAGCGAACACACGGCGCTGTCTATGGTCATTAACCTTGAGCTCTTGGGTCAGCTGGATCTTGTACGGGTGCAGGCTCAAGTCACAACGCAAAATTCGCCAAGTTGTCGTCTGCGAAAGGCCGAGTTCCTGTGCGCGACGCGGAATTGACTGCCGCGGGTTTTCGAGGACACTGTCGCGCACAGCGGCGATATTCTCGGCAGATCTCGCGTTACGTTGACGCACGGGAACCGGCTGATTGTTAACTGACCCGGTTGACTCGAATTTGTCCACCAATCGACGGATAGTCGACTCGGCAGGACGATCATCGCGACCGTAAAACGGGCGAAGTGCGCGGAACGTTGCTCGAACTGAAGACCCATTTTCATAAAACAATTTTATGATTTGCACGTGCTGCTCGACACTGTAACCTGCCATGGTGGTTTGGGAGGACGGAATGAATATAACACACTGCATTTGACAGCTGTCACTCAAACAACATGGCCGCAATCAGCTGTCAAAGTTCAAGCGTCCCTATTGGAAAACCCTTTATAAAGCATTGAAAGAAAAAAATGAATTTATAAAACAATAATAGTGTATCTAATATCATGTCATAATGTCAATTACAAGTGTGCATAGCACTTCCAGATTCGATTCGTGAATTAAGCATTTCAAATTAAGTAATCTCTACTTTTGTGCTATTTGCTAAGTAAAAGTATTTAATCATAATAGAACAGATTAAATAACTTCCTATTAACCTATTTTTACTATTTCGTATTTTAATTTCTATGAACAGATAATAAGTACAAAATAAAAAAAAAAACACTCTTGTTAGTCAAGTAACTGGTATATAAGGTTTCAGAGCATATAAAAAAAAATTAAACCTGAAACTGAACTCTCGTTTGCCTCATCCTACTCTAGTTCCAGTCCTTTGATCATAAAAGTAAAGGACTAGAGTGTCCATTTATTAAGGCACACACTTTTATATGTCACGCGCAATTGACAAGTTCGTCCCTTTAGAACAGCAATCGGGATCTTTCGATTAGTTTAAAAAAATAACATACCCATAACGTTATTTTTTTTTCTGTAATATAGTACATATGATATAAATATATAATACATGTGATTTGATGGACAGAAAGGAGTAAATACTGAGTTTCTTCCCAGTTTCTCAAATAGATTTGAAAAGCTCTTGAATAAATTTAATTCTTATTTTGATTATTCTACCGCAAAACAGCAGTACTTGATATTGTTGTGTTCCGGTTTGAAGGGTGAGTGAGCCAGTGTAATTACAGGGACAAGGAACATAACATATTAGTTCCCAAGCTTGGTGGCGCATTGGCGATGTAAATGATGGTTATCATTTCTTACAATGCCATTGTCTATGGGCGTTGGTGACTACATCAGATGGCCCATATGCTCGTCCGCCTTCCTGTACAGTAAAAAATAATTATGTACGTGATAACCGACATGGATTTCTTCTGTTGCAGTTAATTGAGCTCACAAAGATAGCCATCTGGATTATGTCCTATATAACGTAGTAACATATTTAGCATATTGTTATTAAACGTGCTGCATTATCGAATTAGGACGACCATGTCCTGTAATGATATGTATAAATAAATGTATAAAACTTAATTATTTTATACATAAAGTAACTTTAAATTATATTTAATTATTTATACACAAAATATTTTACACCAAAAACAATATGACTCTATAATACCAAAAAACAATTGACATTTCATATATAATTGCAAATTGAGGATTCCAAGATTTCAAATTTGTGTAATTGTCCCTAATTATTATAAATTTAGTTTAGCAAAACCTCTTGAACCTGTGTATCATAAAGGTGGATGTGCATTGAAAAGCTATTTATGGCAACATATATTTTAAAATATTATTGCAACACGGAAGTATTAGCTGAATATTGTGGGTTCAACTCTATGCAAGTGGACACGAATCTTCACGTGCTTAGTTTGTTGTTTTAAAAATTAACTTGTACGTGTCGGTGGAAAAGGCTCTAAACCACTTTCTCACAAGAAAAAGACGTATTAGTGCATCTTTTACAGGACATTACTTTACTTTTTTTTACAAATTAAGTTTACAAAACAAATTCAAATATTTCTTAACAGTCTTTTTTTTAATATGCTAGTTAGCACACCATTTGTGTACCACAGTTTGTCAGCTAGTCTGTTTACCGCTCATCCGTTACTTTGCCATAAGAATATACTGATTATTTTTGTTCTTTAGTCATACTGATAACTGAATTAGTGGTAATTATTTACAAGTGTGGCTCCACCATGAAATGATCATATATTTTTTTTATTGCTTATTTTCATTAGGAAATAGTGTGTTATGCAAAATTAAGGCGGCGGAGGACGAAAACAAAAACGGGTTGCACTCCGGGAGTGCCGGCAGAAGTGAAAAATTGAATATTAACGTTGTGCATTTATTTTTATTTATGTTGTGTAGTATTGCATAACACACTATATTCTAATGAAAATATGCAATAAAAAAAAATTTGAAATCGTTTCGAGGTGGAGCATAAATGGAGGAGGTGTAAATAAGTAATTATCGAATTAGTTTCCATGATTGCCAACATATTGACGGTGAAAATTATGGTTAATATTTGTCATCGTGCCAATGATTATTTATGTACCCAGTTTAATAAAACAAATTTAAAAAATAAATAATATGAAAAAGTAAAGAATATATAGTAGAAATTAATTAAGCGCTGAAAAGCGCGTACAAAATGAAGTAATAAATTAAGTAACATTATTTGCACTTTAATGAAATAATAGAATTCTGAATATAAACAAAAAAAATTCATCGCGCTACATAGATTTATATCGCATTGCAAATAACTTTAACTAATTAACCTAGGTTTTACAGCCCGTGTCATGGCAACGAGTTCATGGCTATCACAAAGCTATGCACGTGGGCGCTGAGATGCCTGTCATTAAACACATCACCTATCATTTGTTACATAACATGTGATTGAGATTAACGATATTATGTAGTATTAGATAATTTGTCAACAGATGCGTCAGAATGTTGATTGATTTAAACAAATTCATGAATTTGTAGATGAATATTTTTATGATTGAATTAATGATAAATAGGCACTCTTGAAATTCAACAAAGCCAGCCAGAACAAATATTTCGATGATCTAATTACATATCGAAACATTTTGTTTTAATAATTATATGTTATATGTAATATTTGATTCGTTAGCATATATTATTTAATAATATTCAATGGTGTTTACGGGTAAAATGAAGAAAATATATTTTTTTTTATTAGAAATTAATATAAAAGAAAGATAAAATGACCTTTTTACTATATATAAAATCGAATCTAGTCAAATAGTGATTGAGTAACAATCTTTTAAACACAATACCAAGTATTTATACTAACTTTAATCAAAATGAAAAAAAAAAAACTTTTAAGGAAGTTCTGAAGGTACGCCTATATTTAAAAAAAATATATTTATAGTGATAAAGTCTAATTTTATCATAAACCAATAAATTTAGGGTTAGAAAATTGTTATTGTTGAGATATCCTAGCGCTATTTTTCTATTATTCTTCATTATTAAAAACAGTAAGTAATGCAATATTGCAGCGAGGAAGGATTTGAAAAAAAAAACACTTATTATTTATGGCGTTGAAAGACCTGCCCAACCATAAGATTGACTTGGTTAGTATTTTCTAATAATGGAAACGACATATGTACCGTATGTACCTTATCTCCTTACGAACAAAAAAACACTTATAGCCGATGACGTATGACTGAAGTAGGTTAGCAGATTATAATGAGTTTTATAACTGTAACAATTGAAATATTTATCAAAATTCATATTATTTGTATATAATAATTTTCAATTAAAAACTTAATCATCGATTTCTTAAGGAAAAGTAATTAATTACACAACAAAGCCTTATTAGATTACGGGAACGTAACATAAATTTTATCACATGTCTCAAATATGAAATATAATGTATAAAGTAAATCGTATTATAACTTTGTTGTCGAAGCAAAATTGTTATTCATTGCGTTTACGTAATGGATCAGAAGAAAAGTTTTCTAATTGCTTCTGAATATGCAGGATCGATGTTCTATGCGCACTTGAGATTATCATAAATAATATTTGATTCAAATTCTTCGAATAGCTGTAGAAAAATCTGGTTGTGTTAAATAATTTTTCGTGTAGTTAATAATGTCCTCCAGACCGATTTCGATCACGGCGGCCAATCTCAAGAGAGATTAGCCAACTGCGCTGGAGATATTGTAGTGCGCAAGTGTGTGCGCAAACACAGGTGCACTCTCTATACGCTAGCTCTCATAATCCGATGGGACGGCAATCCGACGCAACCGGAAAGAGTTCAGGCGCAGAACCAACAGTTTTACGTGCTTTTAGAGGCACGGGAGTGTACACACTTCCAGACTCCGGGCTGCTACTGAAAATTTTATGACAGAAAAACCCAATAACTATTTATTGGCCCGACCTGGAAATTGAGACACTAGACCAACGACTTCGTGTAGTTAACACTTAAATAAATAGAGAGGGTGAATGATGTTCTGTTTCAAATATATAATAATAATAAATTTAAAAAGTCTATTTGGAATCGTGATGCGTTGCCACAAGGTTGGAATATCCGATATACCAATGAGAGCATCTCTACCACTAAATAAAATACATACTTCGGTATTCGTTTTGAGAAATAAATTTGTATGATTCATCAATGATTATTAAATACATATATTTAATAGATTATATAGATCATCAACTACCTTTATATATGTTATCATGTGAATTTATTATTTTTAACATCATAAGATATAAATGTATTAATTGGTACACTGTTTTACTTGTAATATCTAATAATATTCAGTTATCTCCTAACACTTGTTTCGAAATTTACTTTTGCAATCTATTTATATATCTCGCCCCAGAGCGGACGTCTTGACGTAACGGTTGAAAGCTCGGTGTCTGAAATTTATTTTTACCTTGTCTTTGTTTATACAATATTTTTATTAGTTAAAATAATTTATCAATAAACAATATAATATCAAAGTTAAGTAGTTAAGATGAGAGAGTGTAGTAAGAATACAAACTTACTTTCAAACTTATAATATTAGTCAGGATGCGATTCAATTTGCGACTTCAAAAATCTTAAAAGCGTTTTGAATCTACAATAATAATATATGTGGTATTTGAAAAATAAATGTGAGCCCGTAGTGCGTGAAGACCACTTGCGTTTATAAATATTCTCAAACTTCACAAGTGATTACTTATACGAAATTAATTACTTAGGAAAGGAAACAAGATAATTAAGAAAATCCTTCCTTTGTTATCATATAAAATTTACCATACGAAGGCGTACATTACGTTTTACGAAAATTAAATTAAATTAATCAACAATAGTTCATAACTTTAATAAAATACCGTACATTTTCTTGAAAGTGACAAGGTTTTTCCTATCAATAAATTTAAAAAAGTGATGCTAAAATAACTCATTAAGCTTATACAAATTTAACTTTAATACACTTAATAGCAATACGAGTGACTTACGAGTACAGTAAAGTGGATGAAAATTATTATATTCGTTTGTAACTGAAGCGTTGAGAACTACTTGTTATATATATATATATATATATATGTACATATGTACGTAACACATGAAGACTCCCATATCAACAAGAGCTTTACGTTATTTTCAATTGACTTTTTATTCTTTTACTGAATTTACTCAATTGTTAAATTATCTTTTTTACATTATCAACTATCTCCTACATATATTCATATATTAACTTGAGAGGGGCCTGGGTTATTTACATAAAAACATTACATATTAGTATGGTTGTGTTCGGATAGTGTATATATGTGTTAATAGGCACATATAACTTCTTAGCTCCTAAGATTGAAGAAACATTGTCAATGCAAGAAATGATTAATTCATTTAAAGAGGTGGTACAGGCCGTTTAAAATCAGATCCAGTCCATCCATATTTATAAATAAAAATAAATGTGAGCCGTCACGGGACGCCTGCAGATGTGAAACATCGAATGAAATAAAATTATGACGGTTTGTTTATTCATTTAACATTTATTTTCATTAAATACAAAAATTTATTTTAAGTTGCTACAACTTAATTCTTTTACTCAGTGATTTCAGTAATCGTTACACTCGAAGTTGCTTGAATTAAATGAATATAAATTTATTATATAATTAAATTAATAATTATTATAAATTACAAGTATAGTACGCATAGACCCTATATATATATATATATATGTTTCACATCAAAAATTAATAAAGTCGCAGCATAGTTTTAATCACATACTATTTCATTTTATCATCAGATATAAATAAAAATATATTATTTACTTTCTAAAAAATATTAAATATTTGTTTATAAGCAAACATTTTGAGCTCAATACCAAATCGATCACGTCTCAGCTGCCTACATCTTCTTGATCGTTGTGACACAATAAATAGAGCCGTCTGTCACCACGTTTCTATTGTGACATAACACATTCACACCTTGATTCAAGTCAAATGAAGTGGTAAGAGGAAGTGGGCTGATAAAAATGTGAGAATAAAATTAACATAAGATTTTAATATTAACGTCCGGGTTCATTTTAAATAGTTATATTAAGGAAGAACTATACAGAATTATATTTGACCTAGGTGTAAATATTTTTTATGGTTATTATAACAACCGATGATAACTGACATAAGTCAGCTACAATTATAAATAATTATGTTGTTATAACCAAATATAAGTTAGCTAAATATCATTTCCTAGCATTTTGCCCGCGGTTTCACCCGCGTAGTTGCCGTTCCCGTGAGAATTCGGGGACAAAATATAGCTGATGCTGAGCTTTCCATTGTTGAATGAATTTTTAAAATCGGTTTAGTGACATAGTCGTGACAGCGTACTTAGACTGTCTAATTACAGAAATCTGAAACAAAAATTCTTGATAATTTTCATTTAATTCTATACGATGGTATGCGAGTTATTTACGATGGATTGCATAAGTTTAAACAATAGAGTGAGAAAGTATTTATTAATTTTAATATGTATATTTATTTATTGAAATTTTAGTATATACCTCTGGGTGAAAGGAATGACATGAAATAACAAGAATAACGACTTGTGACCTCGAATTTCCCTTATAATAAAAGTGGAAAATTTACAAATACGTCAATATGTCAGTTGTCGTTTATGAATCGGATATATGACGCTAAAGGTGAATACGTTCAACTGAGGATGATTGGTGTGACGAAAATGGATGGTATTATAAATATGCACATTAGATAAAGTTTCAAAATAGCTTTAGTGACAGGAAAGCAGAAAGGATACCGTTTACATGTAACAAACTGATTGGTACAATAAAAATAAAGGATTAGAAATAATTGTTGGTTTAAGGCAAGAGAAAGAGCGTAAAAAATAAGAGTGGACGATGTGTCTGATGGTTCATGATTTTTACTCAGTAGTAGGTCTTTATGCAAGCCCTTGTGGGTAGGTATCACCGAGTGGGTAGTATCAGATATTCTACCGCTAAGTATCAATATTTAGTATTGTTTGAAGGGTGAGTGAGCCAGTGTAACTACATGACATAACATCTTAGTTCCCATGGTTGGTGGCGCGTTGATTATGTACGGAATAGACTGCCTCGTTGGTCTAGTGGCTAGATATAAGGCCGTAGATTCGGTAGTCCTGGGTTCAATTCCCAGGTAAGTCCCATAGTTATTGGGTTTTTCTGTCAGAAAATTCTCAGTAGCAGCCCGGAGTCTGGAAGTTGGAAGTGTGTACACTCCCATGCCTCGGAAACCACGTTAAGCCATTGGTCCTGCGCCTGAACTATTTCCAGTCGTGTCGGATTGAAATCCCATCGGATTATGAGAGCTAAAGAAAAGAGAGTGCACCTGTGTTTGCGCACATACTTGTGCACTATAATATCTCTTGCACAGTTGGCTAATCTCTCTTGAGATTTGCCGCCGTGGCCGAAATCGGTCTGGAGGACCTTATGTACGGAATTGGGAATATTTCGTACTGCACCAATATCTATGAGGTAGTGAGCACTTAAAAAAAGAGGCCGGTCCACCTAATTAAAAAAATAGAATAAGCAAGGACATCTCCGTAGCTGAGTATGTAAATGGAATAAGATAAATACATATTATTTTTACAAGAAATAAGTTCAATTTCAGTAATTTTCTGTTATTGAAAGGATTCGTCATTTGTCACAGCCAGCGAAGCGAGGCTCAATTTTTACGAATTCTCAATGTACGAAATTCATTTTACTTTAAATTTGTACAAATGTTTGACAAATCATTCTCAGACCGCAGTTGCAACGAAAGTTACATTTGGTCTACGAATAATAAAAGTCTCAATATTTTATATTGAACAGCAGAGGTTAGTTCGTATAAAAAATAGTTTATTTATACGTTACATACAAATAGTATGTTTACATTATATATTTAAACATGTGTACCTAAATAAAACTACGGCTGTAAAACGTTAAATATGATTTCCATTTTTGTGTACACAGTATACTTGTAAAAAGATGATTAAAAGTGTTTACGTTAGCTTAAAATCATTGGAAGGTTTGAAGTTTTTCGAACATCTCTTAAAAAGTTTTTTAATTACGATTCAGGCAAATCTTTACCTAATATTCATCTTAATTCAACCATTCTAATAATAGCTTGATTTAATTTTTGATTAGTTTATTGAAGCAGTGGTTGCACAATCACTTTGTTGCGTGTACAGCCAGAAAATCAAACATTCGAATTTTCTTATAACAATACACCTATATAGAATTTATCTCTAAATTTACCTGGTGGCAGGACTCTGTGCAGACCCAAATAGAAGGGTACTACCAACTCTTTGATTATTCTACAGACAAACATCAGTATACTACAATAGTATTGAAGGATAAGTGAGGTAGTGACTGAAACAGGCACAAATGATATTAACAGCAGATTATCCTATAAATGGCTTCGAATTAACAATACATCTTGCATTAACAGTTTTCATGGGTAACAGTAACAACTTACCAGCGTATGTAATTGACCGTCTCTTTCTGAAATAAATTAATTCAAAACAGAAAAGTTACTAATTTAGACATAGGCGGACAGTTCTAAGACAGACTCATAATTATTTGTCATCTAAGATGTGGGTAGAAACGTACATCCTCATTCAGGATACAATAGACAATCATTTCAATGATTCAAACATTTGATAACAACATGTGGGCGTCCAGGAAATACAAACAAACAATGGCATAAACAGTAACTGTAAAAAATGCTAAAATGCACTACAACATTTATATAATGAGTTTGTACTGCAATGCTTGTTTATATTCTTGTAAGAAATTCTCCAATAATACTCACATACCACCTTTTGCTTTTTGATGGCACGATGTTAAAAACTTTCACTCAATTGTCACAAGTATATAAAAAATATCAAATAATCAACAACGACAGATTCGATGCAAAGAAACATTAATACCATATTATATAATACTCACGTAAATAGTTTCGGTGATTTCACCCAAAAAAACAACAAGGTGATGACCATTTTTATTAACTTGTAAATGATGGTTATTACTTTTTATTGTTACTATAATTATGTTATAATAATAATAGCAATGCGGAACTTTGTTGATGCTATCAAATATGTTAAAAAATAAATATGTGTAAGCGTGAAGTCTTTGGACTATTGTATATGGAAATATTTATGGCTCGATGTGAAGAATAAATTATATTTTAAAAAGTTGAACTGCCTCATTGGTTTTGTGGTTAGTTTAAGGCTATAGATCCTAAGTACAAACTCTGTTGAAACCCCTGGGTAAGATAATAGGTTATGGGATTTTTCTATCAAGAAAATCTTCAGTAGCAGCTCGAAGTTTAGAATTTGGCAGTGCTTGCAGTCTTAGAAAGTTATAATAAAGCCGTTGTGATACTGCGCCTGAACTATCTCCTGTTCTGTCAGCCCTCCACAATAAAATCTCTACCGCGGTTACATCTCTATTTTCTGAAAATTTGAAGAGTTCCACTTCAATCTCTGTATCTATCATCATATTGGCTCGAAAATACAAAATGATTGTATCGTCAACCTAATTTTACATGCTATGTATGTAAAATAGTAAATTTAAAGATTTATTCAATTCGACTTCCGGGATTTGCTTAACTGACTTTGATAGTTATATTAAAAGTGAAAATAAATAAAAAGCGAGTAATTACGTCATATTTTACTTTAATTAATATCTTAAAAATTTCTGCACGTAATTATTAATTAATATTTATGTATAATATTTTGTGATCGGCTATTCGACTGAATCTTATGATTAATAAGAAAAGTTTATGAATACATAATATGATAGATGCTTTTTTGTCATTTGATATCATTTAGTCTGTTGTTTTTTTTAACAAATTATTTCTTAATAAAGATTTGTTTGAATATTTTTATAGCGAGCTAGCTGTGCGCCCGCTAGGATTATCTGTGGAAACATCTTAAGAATGATCCAAATTCGTTCGAATGATAATCCTTTGGATAGCCTGACTTCCATAAGAGTAATAAATCATAAGAATTTACATTCTTATGATTTACATGCTCCTAGAATGACATAGGCGTTGCGTTGTTAGTCATTCAGTGCTAGAATTTTATTAAATATGGCCAAATATTAAATCCCACTTGAACTGAATAGCGTCTATGCCTCACCCCCTTCATTTATTGCCGACTCCATTTGTAACAAAAATTTTACGTTTAACTGGAAAGAAAAACAACAATATAAGTTACTCCATAAAAATAAGCACTACTTAAATACTTTAAAAAATAATTAAACGACGTTTAATACAAAAAATATCACAATGTACTAATCACGAGATAAAGGTAAGATCCGCAACATTCAACTTATCAAACTTGACATTGACATTGAATGGTAAATATTATCGATATGTTCGTTACGGACGTCGACAGAGATATTCGATCGTTATCGAGAGATTTTTAATCTATTATAATGATCGGAGCGCTTAGGATTCTCGAATACCTTTTACAATCATCGTAATAGCTACAATAAATCGATATTATTCACGGTACACTGTTGACCTTACATTACAAATTTCATACAATTCTCCTAGCTGTATTGGATTTAAATAATCCAATTGTAATTCTAATTACCGTAGATACACCTGGGGACTAGACGTGCTCGTCCAATTTGCACAACGTCCAAAATTATATATTATTTGCTCTTATATTTTACATTGCGAGCGTAATAATGAGATGTCGCATTTCGCTCTCTAATAAATTATAACGATGTTTTATACATTTAAAGTTATAAATATCACATTTTGCTTTGAACAAATCAGCACGTAAATATTGTACAATTGGGTAAAGGCCGTATAAATTATTTTGCTTAAAGCTGGTCCATTACACCTTGATGCAATAGCAGATTATCATCCAACACGTACAGTTTTCAGGGAACTTCCATTTCACTACCCAGCACGAGATGAATCCAAAAGTGACACTCGTTCTTATTTGAGATCCACGTGATCAATATTCTGAGACATTTTAAAATATATTTTATATATAAATAATAATGTACCACATTTAGTACTTTTAAATCTGTGTTATTATAATGGGTGCGGTAAACAGGGTTAAGGTGTAAAGCCTTGAGCTTGACTCGTGACTGTTTGTTTGCTTGATAGGACACGACATTACAAACAACTGTCCACTTTATACCTGTCACTCCAATTGAGAGATGAATGTGTAAGCTATTTTTTACTGCTTATTTATTTTATATGAGATTTCGAGACTCATTGTATGTGGTATACCGATTTCATGGTACAAGAAGCTGGCCTTTACGAATGAGGAAGTCAGAAACTGTATGACCTTGGAACTTTGTTACATGAATATAAATAAACTCTTATTTTATAACAATGGTTAATAAGATGACGTCACTGTATTTTATCTGTACAAGCATATTTCGTTGATTAGTATATAATTATAATATAAAAAGAAAAATTAAAAAATATGAATCATTGAAATCTCTGGAGTTGTCTATGATACTTCAAAACCCGGCTATCAAATTTCAAATTTTTTTTATAGCTAGTAGAATTGTCAGGTTGTGTTTTACAATGTTCTATTGACTCAGATATTTTTCTTTATGTTTACTCTACTATCCTGTCGTTATACATAAATATGCTTGAAAACAGAAAATGGCAGTTATCTGGTGCATAGATATGCTCTGTAGATAAGGAATCGTCCTATGAATATCATAACCGCCATTAGAACTCATAATAATTATTTCCACTATATCGAGCCAATGTAATTTATGGAAAAACATTATAACGAAATACCCGTAAAATTTGAAGCACTGTCCGCTTACCTCCCATTTCCGTAACGCAAATATGAGAATGACTGTTTTTTGGGTCAACAAGGCTCCGGAGGCTTTGAGGTGCTAAAACCGTGGTTTGTCTTTGAACTATGTGCTTTCATTCCGCGAGTTGAATGCATTTAAATGCGCAACCAATGTTAAACATTTGTTTATGTAATTTCATTATTTCAGTCTGAGCTAGTTTTCGCTGACATTCAAAGTTATATTTGCGTAATGTTTCGCTCCATAATCACATTAAGTGACGGCTTTTGTAAATGAGAATGTTTAATTTTATAAACACAAAATAGCGATTTTTCAAGTAGGCTCAATTATTTCAATAAGCCGGCAACGCACCTATAAGTCCTCCGGTGTGCAGGTGTCTGTTAGCTGAGGTAGCCATTTTTCACGTGAGCCTCCAGCAGTTTGCCCCCCTCTAACTTAATAAAAAAGAAAAAATATAAGCAGTAAGCAATTTTGATACAATTTATCATAGAATTAAATTGAATTGAAAGCTACGAGTTGTTCAGAATATTGGCTGCCAACCAACAAATAACTAAGGAATTACTCTTTTTCTCAAATTATATATCTGTTAAATTAAAAAATGAAGTTACCCTCTATCAAAACTAATTACTTCTTAGACATTATAAGGTCTAGGGAATTAACCGATTGCTTCCAGACCACTTTAAATAAAAATATAATGTTAATAAAATGTAATGCTTATATTGAATGAAGCTTTTACTTTGATTGGCTCAGTCACCATTCAAACTAGGGCACCGCAATACAAGGTATTGCGTAGAGGTAGAATAGTTGGTGGCTGGTCTCGTAAATTAAATTTACTATATTAAATAAAGATTTTGGTTTTACTTGACTATGATTTGTAGTTGAATCTTAAGATTTCCTTTAACAAAATATTTTCTTAAACCCGTAGCACAAAAACACCACATGTACGAAGTTTAGGTACGTGATAATAATTTCAGTTCAAAACGACTCGTGCCAGAATAGAGCAAATAGCGTTTCTAAATCCTGTCGGAAGAGCACTTGAGCTGAAATTCCGCACACTTCCAAGTTCCTAAACGCGAGACACTTACGACGTCGAGATTATGGCGTGCGTACACAAAACCAACTCTTACTACAAACTAGTTTTAGAAGAAAATACAAGTGTGTACATCGCTAATTTAAAACCTCAGTATATATTTAGAAATACAGCATATATATACATAATTTCTAAGAAAAAGATGTTAGAATTGTTATAAAAGTAAAGCTTTAGTTTGTAAAATAATTTTTAGATTCTAATAGAAATAATCTACAGTAAATGAAACAAACTGTAAATGTGACAAGGAGCTTTCAATTTGAGGAGAAGGCTTGGAGTTGCTTCAATGCAAGTATCGATAAATATGTGGCAGATTTTTATAAGACACATGCGGTTTCCGTTGACCACGAAATCAATTATAAACACAAATTAAGCACATGAACATTCAGTAGTGCTTGCCTTGATTTGAACCGTTGAGTTGATCATTCATGTATTTGGATATCTCAGCTCATAGAAAGTTTACCTGCATTTTGATTTAAATATATATTTTATTAATAAACTTTACTAATTGATGCCACGAATGTATTTTGACAGCAGGAACGGTGATATTAGCGAGAACCCTTTTTATTATATCATTAAGAAGACAATGACGGAAAAGTTTATATTATATTTTTAAATAGAAAAAACTTTATCAATGATTTATATGAGCTATTATATTTAATCACTAAATTATAAATCTATTCTTCGATTATGTTCGTTCGATTTGATAAATTATTTCAACCTCAAGGGGATATATTTCATAGTTCGGTCGTCGAAGCGTTTAAATTGAATTGGATACCAGTTTCTCGGGATTAGAAATAATGTATGTTCATATTATATGTACCACTTCTGGACAAATAACTTCTTTTCTGGTTTAGGAGTGGGTTTTGGAACTCATTCCACTACGCTGTTTGACTCTGGGTGGGTGTGTTTCAACATACATATAGCAAAGGAAAATAAAAACAGTTTTATCGAAACTTTGGAAGTAAAATAATATATTAGTTATATAAGCAATTATGTGGAATAGTGTTGTATTTTTTTTTTTTTTATAGTATAGGTAGGTGGAGAATCGTATGGGCCACGTGATGGTAAGTAGTCACTAACGCCTATAGATAGTGGCGTTGTATATTTCAGTAAAAAGACTTCGCCAATGCGCCACCAACCCTGGGAACTAAGTTGTTATGTCCCTTGTGCCTGTAATTACACTGGCTCACTCACCCTTCAAACCGGAACACAACAATACCAAGAACTGTTGTTTTGCGATAGAATATCTGATGAGTGGGTGGTACCTACCCAGACGAGCTTGCACAAAGCTCTACCACCGAGTAAATAAATAATCAAGAGTATAAACAAACATAATATATTAATTATAAACTGTTTGTAGCGCGTAATATCGCAGAGCTTTTAACAAATCGATTGGAATATGCAAATCTGTATTTATCTTTACTCATTCTCCGATTGGAACATGCACGCAAAATCTTAATGCTTAGTACTGGCAAAATTAAACCTGCGCGATTCAGACTCATACGTTTTATTGACTACGCCATCGGCATTTAGAATAAAGTAATTTGCGAATAATTGATTGACTTTGGATATATCACAGGATTGTAAATATGTTTAGATTAAAATATTTGGCTTTGTTAAGGCTCACCCACACATAACCGATTCTGCCATTCTGTCTTCGCCCAGTGGGACATTAAAATAATATCCTAGAATTGACAGAGAAGTTGATTATTTACAATTATAACATTTCACGTTTAAAACTACAATATACAAACGTGTAAGCTCATTGTCGTGATATTCGTTAAAGGTCAAATGCCTTGTATCGTATGTTGAATAGAACAACCGAATCAAATACAAAGTTATGCTCGAATTATGTTAAACATAGTTAAATTAACAATCTAATAATATCCTGCTACAAGTCAAAGGCTTATAATTAAATTATATTGACAATGTATCGCAAATAAATCCATATTCATTTATGGTTAAAAACTGAATTATTTTCATAATTTCAATGGTTATGGAATTTTATTTTAAATATGCTATTTAAATTAGACGAATACCATTTACATTTTCTCTTTCAAAATGTATTTGTGCGTTCACAATTACGGTGATTAGTAATCTCTTTTATGCGTGTTTGGTACATTTTATTTTGTATCCTTCTTTTACCGAACTGGTAAAATAAATTATGTTGATTAATTTTATCCTTAAAACCTTGATAACATTAATAAATAAAAAAGATAATTTATAAAAAAAAAAAAAAAAAATGTTGTTGTAAAATGTTCGAAATTTATTTGATTTCAGTTGGCTTTGTATTTAATTTGAGAATAAGATATTACATTCATTTCGTGCATATTTGAATTTAGAACATTTTATATACCCACACATAGACAAAACGTATACTCCCATCCAATCCCATAGAATAATAATATTGGCTGACATGTCGGAAATATTATTTTATGCTATTGCAATATTATACACACGAATATATTGTATGAATGTTGATATTGTATCCGGAGCAACAGACATGTCTGTGTTTATTTAGACGCTATCTAAAATCTTCGAAGGAAATAAAAGAGGTCTAAAGGGGCCGTCATTTCTTTTATTATAATTATTTAGGGGTTATGTTTATCGATACTAATAATATAAATACATATTAACTAGTTACTGCGGGCGTGTTGGAGACTGGCCTGGGCTTTTAGGTACTATATGCTCACGCATGGGCTAAGATGGTGTAATTTTTATTCTACTCTAAGGGTTCATTTGTTTTGATATTTTGTACATTCGTCAGAAATATATAAAACAACATGAAAGGATAACATTGCGTGATATAATGTCAAATAATGTTAATTAAGACATTATAATAACACGACGAAGGTCGACTATGGTGTTATATACAAAGTATTTAGTAAAATATTTTTGATATATATTCATTATCATCTAACCTAATATGCGAAAGTAAATCTGTCTGTTTGTCTGTTTGAACCATTTTAATGAAGTTAACTACTGAACCAATTTTGACGAAATGGGGAACGAAGCAAGCTTGTACGCCATAGACGGACATTGGATCACAGACAACTTTTTTTATAATTCACCCTTCAAGGGGTCTTCAAGGGTACGTTTCGTAATTGCCCAAATCTTCTGAAACTAATTGCTTACTGTCTGTGATCTGAGGCGATATAACCCTGGTGCCTGTAATGACACTGCCTAACTCGCCTACTTAACTCAATACAGAAATACAGAATACACAGTATTAAAGTTTGACGGTAAATTTATGAGTGATTGGCACCCGCCCAGATGTGCCAGCACAGAGCCCTGCCAATGGCTATATGTCAAAGATGATCCCATTTAATTTTGAATATCAAATTTTAATTTTGTGATGAAAATAGAAGACCAGATGTTTCGCTTTTTTTCCTTTGATCAAATTTGTCGTAATTGAGTATCGCATTTAAAATATTTATTTACTACATTATGACACATAAATTATACAAGACAGACAAGACAAGACAAATAAAAGATATGTTGACAATAAATATTTTGACAATAAAAAAGAATATGTCTTCAACATTACACTTAAGATTTTACTTTAAGCGTATTTTTTATTACTACATTGCAATCACACCGGAAAAAAAATCCGTTACTACAGTATGAAAGTATATAGTAATTAAATAAGTGTAATGAGAAAATACAAAAAAATATAAATGCGTCGTTCGTTGTGCAGCCGATAGGAAAAACGTAAATAAGATAAACCTTAGGAGCACGTTAGAGTTGCCAGTTCAAAAAAGGTAATTAATTCTTAGCATCTTATGACATTGTCCATTTTCAGATCAAGGTAAACGCGTCGTATAAAATAATAGCACTATAAACATATTGTTTATATTCTTATAAGATGCATTATAATGATTTCAGTATTTATAACTCCGTGATGTGAACGTCCACGCGTTAATAGTTGACTAACATTATTTAATATTCAAAATAAAAATAATAATTATTATTGAATAAATCTTTCTCGCTTTCAACTTAGCAGTTGATCAACTTTACTCGCGCCAACTACATTTTGACATAAATATATTAGTAATTTCGTAATCTTCTCGTAATATATTTATTTAAAATTTGAAACGAGAATTTATGCGAGACTATGAATTTATTAATGAAATTATCACGCAAGCAAGGCATATTTGAAGCAACGTAAATTATGCCTGAGCAATGGAATGGAAAATCCTTAAGTCGTGATCTCGACATATCACGTATTACTTTAATTAAAACGACCGCAGAAGCACCCGAGTACGTTGGCTTACTCGCTTTTGTTTATAACTAAATTTATGATTAAGGTTTGACTTGTTGGGAAAAGTAATTTCGAAATTTATACAAGACAATTTTCGAATATTAATTTTTTAGTGTGAAAACAAATGTGGATTTATGGTCGTAGCTTGTGGTTTAAATAAATATAAAATATTGCGCAAAACAAATTTCCTCCGCGAGTCGATTACGATATCTGAGGCAAGCGACCTTAAAAGGCTCTTCTCCCGACGATGGTGCACTACCTGAATCTTATCCTTGATTACGTCCAGGGCATCGTAGACGTATGTGTTGAGTGCTGTGAATCAAAACAAATAATCTATACTACTATATAAATCTATTGGCTCTGTCTGTAATTTTTTTTTCACCTAATTTTGTGATAAATAATCGTTTTATGATGCAGTGATTCACATTATACTATTTTTTTCATTTTTGTCTGTCTGCCTGTCTGTATGTCTTCTTATAACTCAAGAACGGCTTGACCAATCTTGATGAAAATTGGTACACACAAAAACCATGTGATGGCGCAAATGATAAGCCATATATAAGATCGGTAAACACCACCGGTATTATGAAAATTAATTTCAAATCGTTAATTACGTATTTTTTTACCAGTAGCCATATGTGTGTGTTTATTATATTTCTATTAATTATACGCGGGTGAAGCCGTCTGGCACATCTAGTATATATCCCTATATAAAAGATCACATGTACTATGGGTAGTACGGTAGTTAAGGGTTCCACTATCTGTCTCCTAACTCTTCCATCAGATTAGATCGATATTACTGAATATTAATATTGTTATTGATAACTTTATTATATTTATAAAATTTAAAATCGTAGCAACTGTTAGTATGTGTAACATTATTAGTTATATACAATTGAAGTTAGTAAATTGCTTTATAATAAGCTTATTTAATTATTAAAATATTATTTATCACATATTCTCATATATATAAAATATTTTTAAATTTATTATATTACTTTAAGACGGTCCAAAAAAAAACGAAATAAATACGACGTACCCAATAACTTAATTCATTTATCGTAATATGTTTATCTTGAAATATGTTGAAGTTTGGATAAACAAACGTTAAAACAAAACACGAATTATGCGGCTTACTCTAGTAAAAACACACGAGTACAATCACGCGGCAACAGTCTTGTTCCAGACTACTGCCATTCATTTGATTACGAATCTCACATGCTGAGCATGTTACTAACGGGGACAGGGCACGCGACAAGGTTTTAACGATAACACCTAAGCTACTTGGGCTTAACGAGAATTTATTATATACAAGCTACCTGACGGGCATCGCATCGGTATAATAAGGGTCGACATAGAACGTTTTTATTGAAGGATAAAAAACTAAGGGACATTATAGACCGTAAACAAAATGACACATCAAAGTTTCAAGTCTAATTATTTATAATAAGATTCATTGAAGCCGAAACACAAAAGTTTGCTCAAAATCGATTGAGTAGTTTTGCACGATGCTCAAATAAATAGACATAATAAATAAATTTAGTACAAACAAATGTATATTATTGAATTATGTGTATTATTGAAGTAAACACGTCTTCTATACTACTATATAAATCTATTGGCTCTGTCTGTAATTTTTTTTTTTTCACCTAATTTTGTGTTTAATAATAGTTTTATGATGCAGTGATTCACATTATACTATTTTTTTTCATTTTTGACTGTCTTTCTGTATGTCTTCTTAAAACTCAAGAACGGCTTGACAAATCTTGATGAAAATTGGTACACACAAAGAACATGTGATGGCGCAAATGATAGGCCATATATAAGATCAGTAAATCTCGGTATCTTATAAAAAATAATTTCAAATTGTTAATTACGTATTTCTTTACCAGTAGCCAGTATATGTGTGTGTGTGTGTGTGTGCGCAAGCGCGTATCTGTTATTATAGTAATAAAATAATTTATTATATTTTTATTAATTATACACGGGAGAAGCCGCGGGGCACAGCTAGCCTCTATATAAGAACCAGCAATGGGACAGCTTACTGCTAATTTTAATTTTATTATAATTAAAGACAGATTTTAATATATTTAAGGAATAAAATATTTATAAGCAAATGTAGATTCCGTGAGGATCATCGCTCATAAGTGCAACTTATATACGTAAATATAATATAAATCGCGAGATCTTTCTATAAATCGCATAATAAAACTTCAAATTTCAAATCTGTATGAAATAATATGTATGATCAGTCAGAATTTAGTTTGTTTTTAATAATATTTTTCATTTGTAAAAAAACATCATTAATTATTTATTACTAGCAGCTGCCCGCGGCAAATATAAATTTGCATTTTTTATAACTTTTGATAGACTAAACTGATTTTGATGAAATAAAGACTAAATGGAACCTTGAAATAGTTCTTATAATAATTCGGTTATTTCAATTTGTAATTTTTAGACGTTTAATAGATTAGCCTGGAGTTTCGTTTCGATTCGTTGTCGACGATTCGTTGTTTAGAAAAAAACTTCGGTAGGCAAAACGTTTAAATTTTTATCTGTCGTTTTAAAACTTTTGACAGGAGCCCGTGAAACACGACAATACTATACCTATTTAAAGTTTTATGAAGTGATATTATACCACGTTCATATTCACAGCACGCGCTTCTAAAACCATGTATTATTGTTATAGTTGTTTTTTAGGCTTTGTTTATACACCTATATACTATTCACGTATTAATTGTCACTGAGTTAACTAACTTGCTCACTTGAGGCGTACTGTTATGAAGTATATTCTATGAGATCATAAAGATACACACAATATATATGCAATATTAATTTTTATGCAAAAACAACACACAAAGCCCCTAAAAACACGACATTGTTAACAAAACTTTTTGATTTTGACAATGGTAACTAACAGTGCGCGTACTTTTTCTACATATAATAAGTTTTTGACCTTAGTAGTGATACTAAACATTTAAAAAATGAAAGAGATTAAAAATTTTAGGACAAAATACGGGATAAATTATAAGCAAAAGAGTATACTAGATGTAATATTTAATCTCTTCTCAGTTTGCCATAACCAATTACCCTTTTTAATAAATGTTCTACGTGTATCTTTAAATTGACATAACTTTATTATTTATGAACCGATTGAAATAAAACAAACACAAAATGTTAAGTGAAGTTAGCCATAAAACATTAGTGGAAAGCGCATTCAAATCCGTTAAGCCATTTTTAAGATTAGCGTGCACAAACGCACAGACAGACAAACAGACAAAAATTCTATTAATCATTGTTTTGGGTTCTATTGTGTTTATAAAAACCTCCGATAAAATGTTTACTCATATATCTTCCATGTACAGATATCGATCAGTTGCAGATTTATTATATGTATAGATAAGAAAGTTCTACCTCGTTAAATGTATTAATAAAACTGTTTATTGAAGGAAAGGAAAGCACAAAATTAACTGATTACAGCTTAGATTAAAGTGATAACAATCCAGGCGCTCATAAAATTAATTTATTGTGCAAAGTCGCAAAGCAAATATAAAGAATTAAAAATTAATTACAAGTTTCGAACATCTCTTAGGCTTTAGATGAGATAAAAAGTTTAAACATAAAGTCATTATAAGTTTGCTTTCAAGGCGAAATCCATCAGATTGTATACATTATTTACTGGTTTAAGAAATTTGCTAACGTTTAATTTTTTAAATGTAACAATTTGCTTCTTTTCAAGTTAATTATAAGAAGTTGGTTTATTAATGATTTTTCTTAAATAAGTACAAATATTTAAAGTTAACTTAAGGGAAATTGTAGAAGAAAATCGAAGATGGTATGGTTCTTGAATGCTATATAAATTGAAGTAATAGTTACTTGAAATGTTTTAATGGATAAGGTATAACATGGATCGCAACCGGCTATTATGTATACAATAATTTAAGTGTACAAGTTTTTACTGCCTTCATTTGGGCTCATAATTCATCACATGCTTGGCGGTAAAGGAAAAGTTCATGCGTGCACCTGGATGTGTTGGATGATTTTTTTCTACATACTCGCCAATATATAGCCAATATAGCCAACCTGCGGAGTCAGGTGTTGAATGCGCTTCAAGTCCTTTCCCGATTGCAAGAGAAGCGGTCACCAACGCCCATAGACATTGGCCTTGTAGGAGATGTTGATGAACCATCGCTTACTTCACCAATGCGCCAAAGTATATATATATATATATATATATATATATATATATTGTATTAAATAAAATTCCTAGAAAACAAACACATTGGTATTTGTTATGAATAAGCTATAACTAATCAGAGTACATTAATAAACTGGAACTTTCTTGGAAATACCCTTGCATGTTAGCCGTTCCTTGTAACGACGATAATGGTTTGAGGAGCGGCCATTAATTACAACTGTCCGGCTTGAAGCCCTACATTTTGATGAGGTGAATTTGCCATGACTAAGTTTAAGGTAACATACATGTGAAAGAAAATATGTGAACTTAGAGTAGTTAAAATCTCTGGATACGTATAATATTCATGATTAAATAAGTGTGGCCACGGTTTCATAATGGCCGTTGAATCAAAACTTTTAAGCTTTTACTTCAATATATGACTTGGTTTTGCTATACGTACACTGATGAAAGTATCGTATGATTTATTTATAATTGACTTTTGACTAGCCTGTTGGTGTGGTTGGTAAGATACTTGCCTTTCCCACCCAGGACAGACATTTGTGTGGATAAACATGTCTGTTTGTCCTGAATCTGGGTGTTATCTATATAAGTATTTATTTACAAAAGAAAAGTAGTCTATGTAAGTATATCAGTTGTCTGGTTTCCATAGTACAAGCTCTGCTTAGTTTGGGATCAGATGGCTTTGTGAATAAAGTCCCAGGATATTATTATTATATTATTATAATCAAAAGAAAATATTATCATATATTTTATTCGTATTTAGTTTTACTTGTTATCCGTTATCCACCTCCAGTATTTATCACCGCAGATCCTGCAGTTAATGCTTATTTTCTGGCAAACATACATACATACATTAATAGCAACTCATGTGGCACTCAAAATAGGGTCTGTGCGATAATTGTGGGTTCAAACATAAGCAAGCACCATAGCATATTCTGGTAAAAGAATAACCTTCAAAATCTTTTTTTTAAAGGAGAGGAGTCATTTGCCCATCTGACAGATATTTATAGGCAGACTTGTGTTTTTTATAATAAATCATCAACGAAAAAATTGTTACGAAACATATTGAATACCTTGTCAGACGACAAGTAAGTAGCAACTACGCCAGTTCCTTATCGAATGACGTCACATTTCCGGCGACCGGAGTTCGAACCCTGTCGGAAAAATTCCAACCGACACGCGTGTCGTTCACTTAACTTTGCGACAAATCTGACAAACATTGAATCGGTACAAATTTTGTGTAAAATAACAATCAAGAACACTATAAATTGCGTAAAACATATAATTTAGATTTATTATGATATGAAATAAAGACGACTTAATATGAAAATGCAAAAGCGAATATGACACATTTAGACGTTAGCTTTTAGCAATACGTTCCTCGTTGAGCATATCTTTGTTTAGCGATGTGAATATGAGAAGCTAAGTTCCCCTAAAAGGGTACTTGGCACTTTGCGTGTGTTCTTGATGTATTATGAAGTTTATTTGACATGACGACCCTAATTAGTTAAATATCATAAGATTATCACTAACATATAGTTTGGCTTGACATTTAATAGAATCCTGGAAAATATCGATTCAAAAACGCTTCAGAAAACGTTTTATATAAAATTTATTCAAGGAAAAAATTGTGCGATCGGGGGACTCCCGTCAAGAACGAAGTTCATTGTAACATTTCTTCAACTCAAAACGTGTTATAAAATGTAAATATTATTTGATTATACTACTGTATTTTGTCACACCAAAAAGCGCCTCAACCTCCTTTATCCAACTCCGCCTCCGCGACTCTCTAATCAACGATTAAGAAACGATTTAAATTTTTAAATTCAATTAACAATTTTTATAATTAAAGTAATCCCCATTTTAAGGAATATTCTAATATTATTTTAGTAATTTACCCCTCCAATTAAACAAAGTTTATGATGGGAATTGTGATATTAGTCCAACGTTCTTATATTGATCCTTAAATGGTTTTGTATTACCCTTATATTTATGTTTTTGTATTTTCAAAAACGTTGGGAAAGTATTTTAAATAAAATGAATTATTTTGATTCAGTTTGTTAGTTTTTATTTATTTGTTATTTTTAACATAATTAATAATAAAATGATAGGCGCACTATACGTTTGGCGCTCAAAAATTCAGCATAGGTCGTACCTCTAGAAGCGCTTGCGCAATACTGAATTCGAACACCCAACGCATCGCCTTTTTTAGCATTTGGTAAGCACGGTATGAACGCTTTTTCGTTATATGACGCGACCTTGGGCCACTGCTGTTTCACTCAATATAAACCGCGTAAAAGAACTTCGTTCCAATAATCGTTTAATTTATGTGTAATTTATTTTGTGGTATTTAAAATGTTTCTATCTTATCTTATATATTCTGAATTATATCTATTTTTGAGTAATTTCGAATAATCTAGCCTCTTTTTAAATGGGATACCTTCAATAGACATAGAAATAAAAAACGGAACGTAGACAGTTCAGAACTGCAATTTGGATCAGTAAACAACTTAGCTTAATGTAACAACTTCTTAGAAGTACATCGGAGCAAGGGATTTTGTAAAGCCTAGCCCGCCACGGTGTATTTTTATAGATTCTATTCAACTTTTTTGTCTATAAAATTGTTTTGTTTTTACAAAATCACTGTTAAATCTGGCTTAGATTTTTTATATTTTTAATACAGAGATTTATCTTAAATTGTGAATTAATTTTTGTTGGTGCACCCGTTGGATGTAGCATAACGTCGTATGAGAATTGTACGGAATAAATTCAAGTCGTGTATCCGGTCCTTGGGCGGCTCACGTATATTTATGTTACTATATTTTATTTATACTTTAAGTGATTTATTCAACACACTCAATAAAATATCATTTAATATATTTTTATGCATACATTGTTATGTTACATCTTATAATATTATGTCTTGCTGATGGATTTCGGCCAGGTCGGCCAACTGAGCAAAGGATATAATTATATAGTCTACTTCCTCTTGAATTTGACACGATTGGAGAGAATCCAGGTGCAAAAATCACCTGCTTTCCTAGGCATGGGAGTTCGAACACTGCCAACTTCTATATTTGAGCTGATACTGTTAATTTCTTTATAGGAACATTTATTCTTTATCGGAATTGAACCTGGAGATGTACCTAGGACGTTTGGACCTGGATAAGCTAGCCTTATAAGGCTGTCAATTCTGACTGGCAATTATAATGCACTACACTGCCATGTATTACAATATACAAATTATACATAAAATTAATTTGTAATATAATATTGATTTAATTTCATTCGCGGGCGTACTCATGTGGATGCTGTAGTATTCGGTGAATCGGGCGACGATTGCATCTGAAGGAGCCCGCAATCTTCGGCTAAAATGTACGTGTTCCAACAATTGGGCGATCTCGTTTCATTCTATACGTAGTGTGTACAATTCTAAGCTTGAAGGGTTTTCCATTGCAAATTCCTAAATTATTCGTTAAATTCTCAATATCTGTCATTTCTTTAAACATCCTTTTGTAGTTTTAATTGTTTTGGCTGTTTTCAGAACATCAACACATACATATATAGTTATATATGATCCTCTTTTACATTCATGTGCGTATATGCCTGTCTGAACAATAAGAAAATGCATTGTTACTCATTTATACCTAAGCAGAGGAGTGATTTATTGAAGAAAATATTACACGAGTATGCGGTCATGAACACTGACATACAAATATATACTAACAAACAGTGATAATAATTATTCGTGGCAACAATAGGACTGCAGCTTCGATAGCGATATGCAGTCGTTACAATATCGCGGGGAAAATGCATTCATTATACAATCCTGCAACGAGGCAGCTACTCTCTTCTGCTCAACAGCACCATGTGATACGATAAGAGATCATAAAATGAAAATGATGCTAAATACATAGACAATATCGTGTTTGAGGTACTGGTTAAATCAGAGATTGCAACCTTTAATTTGATATACTCGAATGACCATCATTAGCCCACGCCATAGTTCCAAAACTTGCTGTATAACAAAGTCACAAATGAGTTCCTATTAGTTTTTTAGATACATAATCATCATCATCATCATCAACCTTTCGTCGGACATAGGCCTCTCCAATGGCACGCCACTGAGCTCGATCTTCAGCTCTTAATATCCATCCGCTGCCAGCCACTTTGCGTATATCGTCACTCCACCTAGTCGGAGGGCGTCCTACGCTACGTTTGCCGAGACGTGGTCTCCACTCCAGAACACGTCTACAGCAACGGTTGTCGGTTCTGCGACAAATGAGTCCAGCTCACTGCCACTTCAGCTTGCTAATCCTTTGGGCTATGTCGATAACTTTGGTTCTCTGTCATTGCATTTGCGATTCGATCCTTCAGAGAAGCTCCGAGCATAGCCCTCTCCATAGCTCACTGAGCTACCTTAAAATGGTGGATTAAACGCACTGTTAGTGTCCACGTCTCGGCTCCGTAGGTCATAACTGGTAGGACGCACTCGTTGAAGACTTTTGCCTTCAAGCATTGCGGTATCCGTGGCGAAAAAACTTGACCAAGTTTCCTATACGCTGCCCAGCCCAGCTGTACTCTTCTGCGTGTTCCTTCTCGAAGTTGTTTCGAACCAACTGCAAAGTTAGCCCAAGGTACACATATTCCTGAACAACTTCGAGAGGAACTCCGAGGAGGATTGACGTGCCCATTGAACATTATCTTGGTTTTGTCCAAGTTTATCCGGAGACCAATTCGAGCAGAAGGATCAGCTAGGCTGCTCAGCATATACTGCATGTCCTGCACGGTTTCTGCCACAATGACAATATCATCTGCAAATCTCAAGTGTGAAAGGTACATACTTGAACATATCCTCTAATGCATTAGTGAACAATTTCGGGGAAATGACATCCCCTTGTCTCACTCCTCGATGCAAGAGGATAGGGTCAGACTGCTGGTTCTGTACTTGGATGTCCATAACAGCAGCCTCATGCAGACCTTTCAGCACTTGGATATATCGCCAATCGATTTGGCACCGTTGCAAGGACTCCAGAACAGACCAGATCTCAATTGAGTCAAAAGCCTTCTCAAAGTCCACAAATGCTAAGCACAGGGGCTGATTATACTCCTCCGTCTTCTGTATAATCTGCCGCACTGTGTGAATGTAGTTTATGGTTCCGTATCCTCTTCGAAGCTTTAGATATATATAAATCAAATTTAATTGCCTGAGATTTCTACTATATCTAATAACTGAGACTAACTACGTTTTATTGTTAAACTGTCTATGTCAATAATGAGCTGCGTAAATAAAGGGGTTTGATCTGTTTACCTATCATATACTTTGTTGTTTTTAAATATCCTCAGTAAATACTATCAACACTTTATCCACAATATTTAAAAATACCTTTGAAAGATTTTATACATGTCGGCCAAATAGTGGTGAAATATTAGAGTACATGGCTGCCAATTATTGATATTTTACATAACAGTTGCCAATCTGGCACAGTTACAACGGTTTGCTGATATTAAATTCAAAGTATCACTTTTATGTTCATTGCTGGTATAAATATTAATAGTGTGTTTTTCTTGTAATTTTTCGTTCGATCGTTCGAGCAATTTTTATAAGCGAAAGATCTAGACAAAGTAGGTAAATATATAGCCTGTAAAGATGGGGTAAGTTCTCTTCTTGTTCTCTTCTTGAGAAGAAGATACAAAAGCATATTAATAAGCTACATTTCACATGTGGCAGATTTTTATCTGTACTGTACTTAAGTACAAGATGAATCTATCTGAAATAAAATAATATTAGATGAAAGTACACCATCACTAAAACTCAAATTCACGAAGCTCATATACGTCATCGATGTACTCAACGTCAAAAATATCCAATACTAAACTATATTATACACAGCACAGCGAAACAAAGCCAGTCAGAGGTCGGTCAACAAAATTGTTTTTTTGTTAATGATTACAAATATAATATTTTATACAAATAAAGTAATTACCTCGATATATTATACATTCCCAGAAAACATGCATAATTTTGATTAATTTAAATAGGAACTGCAACTACAAGCTACCAAAGAATCGTTTTAAGACGTTTCTTTGTCAAATATTAAAGTATTGGTGTTCCAAAGCACATTCTTTTCAGAATTAGCTCTCGTTTATATAATACGAGTGACAATCAGAGGGGAGGCAGGTCGGGAGGTTGGGAAATAACAACATAAAATGACGTTTCATTACGTTCTATCTTATTTTCGAGGGTGACGTCAAACTCTTTCTAAGAATCTAGAATTCTAATATAAGATAAAATGATAATAGACAAAAGTAATCAGTAATAAATAGGTATTTATACGTTATGTAGCACCGAATTCATGTGAATACGTAATGTAGTTGGTTTTCTCAACAATAATATTTGTTAATATAAAACAATGAATGAATGAATATATTTCTTTCTCCATAATATTACTTACACTTATTGTACATCATAACAATGTTATAAAGTAATATTTAGTTATAGAAATTCGTTACTATAAAAGAAATACCAAAGTAATATTTCGTACGAAATAATTCAAAAAGTCAATGTGACTCTCAAATATTAACAAAACCTTCGTCACGAGAGATGCGGATAAAAGGGACAAAGTCAAATAAAATCCTTAAGTTTCAACGCTCCCTGAGTTAACGTGCGAGTTTACTGCGATACGCCTAAACAAAAACAAACGCGGGCAACAATTGACTTTTAAAAGTTCACATTTACGAGTAACTCTTTATTGCGGGCTTTGTTTACATTTGAATTGATTTTCCCTTTACTTTTCTATTTAGCGTGCAAATACTTATTGTCGGTGTAGATTAAAAAGTTACTCATTGTTTGTTGTATAGAACACCAGTGTAGCTCTGTTAATCGCTCTTCAAAACAATGGCTAAGGCTTTCATCAGGGTTTGTGTTTGAAAAACAATGATGAGCCAAGTTTGTCCAATGATCAGTCTTCCCCTGGGGGTGAGATCACTTTAAGGAGGAATCTGCCGAGCCACTAGTGGATCACAGTACATGAAGGGCCTTAGAAAAAAATGATACTACTGATGATAATTACGGCTTAAAGAGTTAGTGAGCCAGTGTGACTGCCGGCATGAGCAACATAAATGCTTCTTGCACTATGAGCAAAGGTGGCCCATTTGTATGTTTGCCTTCCTAATATTACACAATAAAGAGATAGATGCTTTTTTGAAATATAAAATAGGTAGGCGAACGAGCATATACCACCCGATGGTAAGTAGACAACAATGCCCTTAGACATTGGCCTTGTAAGATATGTTAACCATCGCTTACATCACCAACCTTGTTAACTAAGATGTTATGTCTGTAATTACATTGGCTCACTCACCCTTCAACCCGGAAAACAAATACGAAACGAGACAGTGTCATATGACTGCTGATTAGCCTAAGTATTATTTTTTAAATTTGTCTTGGGCTTTAGGTAAAAGCCGAAGCCCTAACGCTTTAAATCATAAAGAGGGATCAGTTATTGTATGATTTATAGAAGTGAACTGAATGTTCGGTGGTGAAGGCGAATATTGTAAGGAAATCAGTAAGAGAGCGAGTGTTTTTGTTGTATGAAATTCCATTTATTATCACAAGATGGCGTCGTATTCATTTCATACAAATCGAAATGATATAATATAATAATACAAGGCAAAGTCTCTGTTTATCCATTAACCAACACTGGAGCGGGATAATTTACATAACTCGAAATCGAAGCATTATTTTTCTTAGCATTGCATCATTCATTACATGGAAAATTCGCATTTATTTTAAAACTGATAGCTTGTATAAAGATAATTGTTATGTGTACTTATACAATCACTTACCCCCTTTTACCCTTCAACGGTATCTCAGAAACAGATACCAATCAGTTATGACTCCCTCGAGAGCAAACCCTACTAACAATGTTACATCCTAAGATGACACAAGAGATAGGATCGGTTAGTGTATAGTGTCGTAGCCGCGGCGAGTGTTAATGGAATATTTATGACGTTAACTGAGTACCGCTGACCCTAAATAGTTATACATGAGCTATAAATCAAGATATACATATATACAAATATAGTGATAGTGACAAGGTTCGCTTTCGATTTTGTTCTCCAGTATTGATGTTTAATTAATTTGGATTAGTATCATTAGAAATAATAGCCAGCATATCAATTTAATCAATCGTTATTATTACATCACTGATATAAATTTTCAAAAATAATATTGAAAATAGCTACCAAAAATTTTAATGATGGGATACAAAAATATTTCAAAAGAATCGCGATAAATGATGCAAAATCTGGTGCATAATAGGTCAGTGTCATTGTATTTTATTTCGCGGTGCTTAACTTACCGTCTCTCACGGGTAAGCGATCGCGAAAAACCAAGATGGCTGCCGGCAATGTCGGGAAAACTTGATTTGTGACTCCACGAAGTAATGCCAGAGAGGAGTGCCAACAGTTGAATTGGAAAAATTTTATATTGTCCCATAAAAGTCCTGACGAAAACAAAGTGCATTTTTATTCAAGGATCAGTCACAAATTTCGAAAGGGTTTATCTAAAGAATTCGCTTTAAGTTCGGTTTCTCCTCGTTGCCTCGAGTTTGGGAATCGCTGACACGATTAATAGTATCTGTCTAGAACTTATGCTTCGCTGGTCTTTGAGGTTTTTGTAATAAATGGTGTTTTTTCGGTTGACGGTTTTTATAGAATTTTATGAGAAAACGAAAGCTTACAAGCGAGTTTCTTCATCGATCATATCATTCAATAACTTTTAGGAGAATATTTTTTTCTTTAATAGTTTTCTTTCATTGTAACAAATTGCTTTTTGTTCAACGGAAAAAATACAAAACGATAGAAACCAGAATTGAGATATTTCTACAAATATGATAAAAGTGTCACATTATATTTAATGTAGAATCACAAGACACGTTAACGAATATTAGCCGTATGCTTGTCTCCTCGACAACTTCCGTTATTAGAATATCGATGAGGAAATACTCGATGGTCTAAGTACTAAGATAATATATTCATATTATTCCGACTATCCTCTAGAAACCATTTATAGTCTTAATATAAAAATGTCCTTTATATTGTTTCGGTATAATTATAGTCTATCAGATTGCCAACTTATACTAAATGTTAACAGTGGCTCCTGCATGATGAATACGGCAAGATATTAGGTACTCTACTTTGTATAACATAGGAAAGAGGACGCAAACTGATGGTGGCCAATTTGCACGGTGGTCGCCTTAAGAATTGGCACTGTAAGAAATATTCATCATGCCTTACATCGCCACAGCGCCGCTAACCACCAGCCAGGTGGCTGACTCACTAACCGGAATACTACAGTACTTAGAATTGCTGTTTGGTCCTATCTCAACTCGTTGAGTCGCAACTCGTACGCATGTTCCACACGACCAAAGAAGAGTTCCTAGCGACCATGCCCATGATGTTCCACGAGGTGATCACTATTCTGCATATCAACAAAATACCGTTTCGTTACCGGGGCATTTAACATAAACACACACTATTGACAAAAATATAATTAAGCCTCTGTATAATTTGTAAGGGAATAATATTTATGAGATGTTATTAATTTGAAATGCCATGATATTTTCATAATACGCAAGAATACGTTTTTCAATACGCTTATATTGTATACGTACATCAAAAGTCGTAATTTGATGAGCAGCAACGTGAAAACCACTTTTCATCGCAATAATGGAACGTACAGTGTATTTTCGATAAATCAACATACGATGCAGCACACTGCAAGTGCATTGCCATATTGACGATTTTACAAGCCGTGTTCAACTTCACGAGCGAAGTCTGGTCTTTGTTCGTAATAATGTTAATACTATCTTCGTACAAACAGAATGAATTTGTTTTGACTACAATACATTCAGTTTTCATCTTAATATGTATATTTAGACAAATTTAATCCTGAAAATGTTTTAACACAGACAACTTTCTTTATATATAACTTGCGATTCACTCGTGCAAGTACTACTAACCAGAAAAATGAGAAGTTAGCAAGAAAATATTAAGTACCTAGGTGTATTCATATAGAAATATTTATGCTATTTACATATATTATAGAATATATATTTATAAACCAAATTGTCTTATTATCCTTCTTGTGTTTAACCCTAATCTGAAATTGAAAACATACATAAATATGCATGTTTTGAACATTTTTTTTGCTCTTATATTATTTTTCTGTTGATAACACTAAAGCTTGTAAGCTACCAAATAAAAAAAAAATGAAAATCGGTTGACAAACAACAAAAAAAAGAAGAAAGAAATTACCGTACAAAATGGTTATTTGTACTGAAGAGTTTTCTCTTTGCCTATTTATAATTTGATACATATAACCTTAATAACTAATACACGTTTGCGTTTTCGTATAACAGTCGTGAATATTTATTTACTACTAACGTACATGATCTTGAGTTCGGTCTATTTATCGTATAATGGAAAAATCCCAGCGTGAAACCTACTCGCTGTCGATAAAACTAATTCCATTTTCGGTTCGATTTCGCCAGAGATGATATGAAATTGCTTCGCAGCTGTACAAAATTTTTAACTGCAAACAAATATGAAAGAACACAATAGTCGTGATTTGTAGGCCACTCGTGCACGTCGTCCAAGTAACGTGGGTGAACAGATATCTGAAAGTGCCAACGTTCGAATTGGAAAATTGTATATGGAGCTATAAAGTTCTTGACGGGGACATAGTATGTAGTTCGAGCTACGGCGTCGACTATTTGATTTAAAGATCAAGACCAATTTTAAGAATCACACTAGTCTTGATCGTACATATTTTTTGGATATTTTCACAAGACAGTTCGTTCAATATATGCCAATTTATATATATCTCTTGGAAACGTGTAGCGAACACGAACCAGAAACAGAGTGGATGGGCATCATGCAAGAGGGACCGATGATCTTGTGAGGGTTGTGGGAAGCCGCTCGATGCAGGTAGCACAAAACCGACCGTCACGAAGATTTTGTCCAACAGTGGACGTTTTCCGACTGAGATTACGAGAATGAATGACATCTGCTAATCTAATCATTTATTGGGAAAGGTCATTAACTAGATAACATAACGTTATGACTAGAGGGGGTAGTGCAGTAACGTTTAACAAGAGTACATTCAGACCATCAACTATCTGACATGGCTTATTAACCTAAGAATTAGAACATCATCCGTAGATAATAATATAGAAATTTTTGCTAACTATAGTTATTTACTCGGTGGTAGAGCTTTGTGCAAGCTCATCTGGGTAGGTACCACCCACTCATCAGATATTCTACCGCAAAACAGCAGTACTTTGTATTGTTGTGGTCCGGTTTGAAGGGTGAGTGAACGAGTGTAATTACAGGCACAAGGGACATAACATCTGAGTTTCCAAGGTTGGTGGCGCATTGGCAATGTAAGTGATGGTTAACATTTCTTACAATGCCATTGTCTATGGGCGTTAGTGACCTACCATCAGGTGGCCCAAATGCTAGTTCGCCAACCTATAAAATAAAAATAAAAAATAATAATTGACCTGGTTTTATAATTATCTTGTTATTGAAACAAATACCTACGTTTTATCTAAATTTAATTCGAATTAAACCGCGTAGCGAATCTAGTTTTACTATATGGAATTTATTTTAAGTAAGTTATTTTCAATGGAATATTCAGCGACATAATTATTGTTTATTACCTTATAAATATCATTATTAATAACGCCTTGAATGATTTCTTTTGATGTAATACATGCGTATTGTATACGAATAACCTTGTTGGATATAAAATGAGGCGTATTTTATTATTTATTTATTATTCTTTCTAATTGTAATGATTCTCAGAAATAATGTATTTTAATAAAATAATAACCTAGGTCTTAATTTACCAATATGTATATACCAGCTGCCCGTCCCGACTTCGTACGGGTAAAATAAGGATTTTATTCCGTGCATTTTTTAATCAATAAGGTTTAAATATTCACGATTGATTAATTATTAATGGTATAGGGATTAATATCATGATAAGAATATCATCATGGTTCGGTTTCTGCCCGTGTTATATTTTAACAAATTTTATCAGAAAGCAGTTATTGTAAGTGAATTATAATATTTAGATACATAAGTCTCCTGTTCTTTTTTGTAGTTAAAGATAGAAAGAGTAATATAAACATGTAGTACATTATTTTTAGTATCTTCAATAGTTTTTGTTTTTGTGTAGCTATTTTTTTTTTTCAATTTATTGTTAATTCTTATTCAGATAAATAATTTTATTACCTTGGCTTGGCTTAGTAGTTCTTTATTATATGCCCTGTACTAAACATACACTGTACTGTATTGTCGAATAGATCGATTGGTGACAGCTGTTTTTGAGTTTATTCATTACAAACAAAAATCTAATTTTAACTCTTTGTAATATTAGTGAAGATATAGAATACGCGTGCGTGAAGCCGCGGGCAACAGTTGGTATATACAATATAGTTTATGCATTACATATTATTTTACTGATGAAGGACTTTATGCAATCTCGCCTGGGTGCAACCACCGACACATCAGATATTCTACAGCAAAAGAGCAGTACTTGGTATAAATGTTGTGTTCACGGTACACTCCCTTGCCTCGGAGAGCACGTTAAGCCGTTGGTCCAGCGCCTGAACTCTTTCCGGTCGTGTCAGATTGCCGTCCCATATTATAAGAGTTAGGGAATAGAGAGTGCACCTGTGTTTGCGCACACACTTGTGTACTATAATATGTCCTGCGCAATTGGCTAATCTCTTGAGATTGGCCGCCGTGACCGAAATCAGTCTGGAGGACCATAATTATTATTAATTCTTTTTTACTGTACTCAGTTTCACGAACGAAATAAATAAATATACACTCTTAATTTTCTTTTTTGTATACTATGAAAATTAAATTACTTATAATATATAACTATAAATAATATATAACTCTCGTGTATATTAATATTTACATAATATTTATTTATAACCACTTTTATATATTATTTATTTATAAGATATTTCTAAACAAAAGACTGAATATTGTATCAAAACAAAAGCAAAGTCTGTAAAACAGTGGGTGTTGAAAGAAAATACGATTTTATAACTAATTTCGTTTCAGTCTCCAGTTTCCTTTTTTTGTATAAAACACGCAAAAGAGAAAAACAAAGAAAAAACTTTTCTTGTTTAAAGTCCGACAGTGAAACAAAATTGTTTCTTTAGATTTAAATCTTGCGGTCATTACAGAGTCGAGTTAGCATACATTTTAATATTTGGAGACAGCTGCGCCTCTGAAGAGGCCCCTTTCCGAAATGTCAAAACAAGAATATTTTACGTTTTCCTCTTTTCCCGCCCGTGAGATTTATAACAGCAATATTCTGTCCGACACGTTGAATCCTATGTTGGGGCAATGTTTCCTTAAAAACTATAAAATGTCCAACATTAATATCGCTCGTACGGCGCTAAGAAAATAGCAATATCCATAACTTAGTCAAACCAAGAACAGGTTCTCATTAACCTCAGACGTAATTTATTAATTTTCATCGTGAAATTTTATAAAAGTAAAGCCGTAAATTATGTATAACCTGTACTTTTGTAAGACGAAAACATTTTTCTTGTACCGAGTAAATTACATTTTTAATTAAAAAATATGAACAGAATTATTGAACTACAATTTTTCATTTTGAAAATATTGATTAATATACTTTTTTAATACTTCTAAAGTGTATTTTAAATAACTAGGTTTTCAGAATTTATTTTAAGAATTTCAAAATAAGAATATATTCTATTAATTTTTGTATTATTTATTTCGACCCTGCTAATAGATTTTTAATAGTCATAAGCTTGTGTAACGCTTCTATATTTAATAATGATTTTGCCTATGACTTAACTGTAAACTTGAAGTTACCACAGGATTAACTTAAGCGCATAATGTCTGTATTATTAGACAAGAGTAAACTTCTACGAGTTGATTAAGCTATTGTGTTATAAGTTAGCAGACTTTAGTCGAGGTTTCCTAAAAACTGATTCAGTATTTCCGACGCTGACTATTTTTTTTTTGTGGCATAGTTTGGCGGACGTGCATATGGGCCACCTGATGGTAAGTGGTCACCAACGCCCATAGACATTAACATTATAAGAGATGTTAACCATCGCTTACATCGCCAATGCGCCACCAACCTTGGGAACTAAGATGTTATGTCTCTTGTGCCTGTAATTAGGACTTTTGTCATTATTTATAAAAAAAAAAAATCTTAGGGACGACTTTGGAGTTAAATGAGAATAATTTACATAAAATAAATGAAATGTTAATTTCAAAAGGACTATGAAATGTTAATTGATGATAAAAAAATATAATCTAATTTTTATTGATTTTTAGCGGCAAGAATGCTGTCTGCATTTGATTAAACACATCATTCAAATCAAAATCCTTTATTCAATATAGAAGACTAACATTTACTTATTGTTTGTCAAATTATAATGGGGTTGGAAAAGAAAATACCCTGATCCGAGAGGAAACTGCGAAAGAAACAGCGGGATTTCTTTTGACATTTTTTTTTAATTATTTACAAATTTTAGATATATATCCACGAACTCGGTAATTGTTTAATAAAATTTTATACACAAGCTTTCCTTTAGATTTTTATTTAATTAAGCAACATTTAAAACACCTTCTAGGATTCTGTTGTAAAACCGTAAACAATGCTCCATAAAAGAGTATGCAATCGAGTCAATCAAAAATGTCATTCAAAAAATCTACAAAATGTTAAACTCTAACTTTAACTAGTTTTATAACAACAGGACCATTCGATCATCTGAAATCAATTTCCGCGAAGAAAATTCCAGCTTACCTTCACAATTTTTCAACATGCTTCACGACAGCTTGAATATGCTTGAAGTATGCGTCCAACTAAATTTGTTTAGTAAATCTGTCTGATATTATTCAAGTTACCACAATTTGCGACGTAGCTGGAAAGCCTGTTACGCGGTGCTGTAGTAAGCTGCTTAATTAACTTGTCTAATTACGATGTGACAAGATAGTTGGAGGACTACGATAGATAAATGTTCCATTAACTAGACGGTATATTGTTTCAATCATTAATTGTAAGCTATATATATACAGTGGTGGTCATATAATTAGAAACACTTCTTATGAATAAAGTAAGTATAACTTCAACGTACAAATGTTCGTAAAAATATACACATTCAATAATTAATAATCATGCAATAATATAGCCACTCAAATAAAAAACTCGTTAAATGCATAAAATATAAAACATATCTTACTCTTAATTACAAAATGAGTCTTACACATGGAGGAGTTTATTTTCTGTTCCTGGCCGCTTGGACGCCTAATTAGAAACATTTTAAAAAAGCATCCATAACTCGTTCTTTTTTTGAAATTGGAGAATAACATTTCTTTCTTGGCTTTTTCTATTATTTTGGCGGCAATTCAAAATTTAATCTGAATTTTATTTTGTTCAAAATGGGCATAAATAAAAGTAGTGACGCGTCAACCAGGCAAATCATTGTTAATTTACATATAGATCATAAGTGGGCGTACAGAAGAATAGCTGAGCATTTAATTTGTTCTGTTAAGAATGTTTTTAATGCAATTGATCATTATAAAACACATGGAACTGTTGAAAATGTTCTTAGAAAGGCTCGGCCAAGAAAATCCTCTCCCAGAGACGATACGCTAATCGTTCGTGTTGCTAAAAAAGACCCAAGTAAAGGCTCCAACCAGATTAAAAAAAGTTTTTTCGCCTGATGACCCGAGAAACATCTCGTCAAGACTGATACGCCGAAGATTAGTGGAAGCTAAATTGTTTGGAAGAATCTCTCGAAAGGTACCGCTTCTTACCAAGCAACACAAAGAGAAGCTATTATTATTCGCTAAAAAATATGTTAATTGGACGGTACGAAAATGGAAAAAAGTGTTATTTTCAGATGAAACAAAAATAAATATGGTAAATTCCGATGGAAAGCGCTATGTTAGACGTCCTGTAAACAATGCTTTTTATTATAAATACACAAGGAGTATAGTCAAGCACGGTGGCGGTAACATTAAAGTTTGGGGGTGTTTTTCCGGATGTGGAGTTGGACCCGTTCGGAAGATTGCAAGTACAATACATAATCAATGGATCAATCAATGGCAATACAAAAATATCTTAGAGCACACAATGATTCCCTATTCGGACGATCATTTGCCTGTAACCTGGATCTTTCAGCATGACAATGACCCTAAACACACGGCCAATAGCGTCAAATGCTTCCTTAGCGAACAGCGTATATCCGTTTTAGACTGGCCAGCAAATAGTTGGGATTTAAACTCGATAGAAAATCTCTGGTATATTGTTAAAAAGAAAGTCTCAAACAAACGTAACACCAGTCAAAACGAACTATATGAAGTATTTGTTGAAGCATGGAATTGAATCCCCCTAGAAAAAATTTATGAAATTGATTGAATCAATGCCTCGTCGTTGCAGTGCTGTTATTGAAAATAAGGGATACGCCACTAAATATTAATTATAACTAATGGTAGGCTGTGGATAGTAGCTATTTCGTAAATAACAATACTAATTACTAATACTTAAAAAAATATCGTTTTGTATACTTTTTTGTTGTTGTTTCTAATTAGTTGACCATTATTTTTCATACCTTAAAACTGATTTAAATGTTTGTCCGTAATGTAATATTGAAACTGCACTTGTGTAATGGGATTTATAGTGTTTTTCTAATAAATGATAAATCGTTGTTTAATTTCAAAATAAAAACGATTGCGGTGAATTATCTTACATAACGTCAAGGACCGTTGGTCGTGTTGTCTAATTATACGACCACCACGCCTTATAATTAGAAACACGATATATTTATATATATATATATATATATATATATATATATATATATATATATATATATATATAATTTACATTTAAATCAAATTCTATTCACATTTTTCTCATGAATATAATTATATATTTAATATTATAATATATAGCTACAACCACATAAAATATTTAGCAGTATTTCTAGTTTACATTATAATAGATGTAACAATTATAATATTAATTGAATTATAATATTTCAATTCCTAAATAACGCTATGACATAAATATAATATATCAGTTAAAATTTGGGTAAATAAATAGGAGCAATATAAACATTAAATAATAAAAAAAAATGAAATAAAGACAAAAATTAATTACGACAATCTGAAAATCAAAATGTAGTGAACCTATCTATAGAGTCGAATCAGTGCAATATTGATGGATTCCCCGCGTCGTTATTGCGTCTCCCTAATGGATACAGATTGACCGTACATAAATATACGTAGCAAAAGTTACGCTCGTGAATGCTATGGTATTTTGTTTCGTGAAGTTTTAGTCATAATTTGATAACGTTGTTTCGTACAACAGAGACAACTATCTCTCACACAATTTACAACTACATATTATATATATATTGTTTTAATTACTAACGACAATAAGTTACTTGTATCTTTATAATTAATAAAGGTAACTTGATTCATGAATAATAGTATCACATAGTTTCTTGACGGTTTTTATTAAAATATATATTCATAATTAGTTTTAAGAAACTAGAAAGTTAACGTGTGGTAGTAGCATTAAAATTAGATTAATAAAAAATAAAAAAAATCCAACGTGTTAGTCCAATTATTTATCCATGTTACGAAGAAAAAGAGGTTTTATGCCCATTATTTATTATGTTATAGACCTATATTATTTATTCTAACATAAATTATGTTTTACGCATTTATATAATAATTGACACACAGGATGGTTAGCTGAATGTTACTATTTTTTATATAGTATAGCTAGGACGGGCCACCTGATGGTATGTGGTCACCACCGCGCATATACATTATGAATACTGTACTAAAATGATTTCTTCAAACTAGGAAATTTTAAGTAAAAAATGTATATTACAGTAAAGGATCGAATAAACATCTCGTCGAAAAGCGAAATGAATTCATATGTAACGTTCAATCATCTATTAAGCCAGGACCACACAAGCGCGGACAATCTTATTTTATTTATTTTATGAATATTTTCATCGTACCATAAAGAATCATTATTCCATACATATCATTTGGTTGCATCGTGTATGATCATAAGTTACGCATTATACCAAAAACTGCCTCATTGGCTTAGTAACTTATGACGATGCAAATCCCAAAGTGCTGTGTTCAAATACTGGATCGAGTCAGGCAGACGTGCGCTGAGAAACTACAATAGTGAGTTTACGAGAAGATGATCGACATGTGCCCTACAATAATTACGACACGTCATATTACCCTCTAACAAAAAAAATAAACAAGATAATTATTATGTATTATGAATTATTATATAATGTTGTTATAATTTGTTAATCCCATTTCCAATCAATCTACTCGGTGGCAGAGCTTTGCGCAAGCCCGTCTGGGTAGGTACCACTCGTTCATCAGATATTCTACCGCAAAACAGCAGTATTATTGTGTTCCGGTTTGAAGAGTGAGTGAGTTAGTATAATTACAGGCACAAGGGACATAACATATTGGTTCCTAAGGTTGGTGGCGCAGTGGCGATGTTGTTTTTTTTTAAGAATCACTGTCTGTGGGCGTTGGTGACCACTAACCATCAGGTGGCCCATATGATCGTCCACTAACCTATACTATAAAAAAAGAAAAAAATCCTTAAGTAACGAATAAGTGCATCACAACAAAGAGATTCTGCGTTAAAGTCGCTTTCGCTTAGTTGGGTCACAGGTGTGTTCGATCTTTTAATATCGTCATAATTTTGTTATAAATTTCATAACAGCGCACAAAATGCAGGTTCAAGTTTAATTTAAAAAAAAAACGAAAAAAAAAACATATAGTTTAAAACTAGGACAGGAAGACAGGCAAATGTACCACCCGATGGTAAGCGATACCCCCATTACACCGTCAACGAGTCGACAACCATGGTAACTAAGTTGTTATGTCCATTGTGCCCGTTATAACACCAGCTCCCTCACTTTTAATTCGGCGCCGAACAGCAATATTTTGAATAGTATTCCTGTTTGTCGTTGGATTTTTAAATGAGTAGACACCCACCCAGATATGCCTGCACAATAAAATGAAAACCGGTAAAATTACACGACTGGGTAAACTTATGTAAATACATAAGCATTAATAAGAATAACTGTGTAAATTTAAATAGAATACGGAAGAATATTTCATTTATAACCGAAATCAAATGAAGGAGGTTTTCATTTGTTTTTTGTTTCACCTTTACATATTTTAAAATATTAGAAAAGTCAGTACTCAACAGATGAACTAAGGTATGTGGATCTACTTGATAAATCAAACCAAAATTCCACACACAAATGCACAGATTTGCTTAAAATATCTAACGAAATATGTACCTAAAGTAATGAGGTATAATTAATTCATCATATGTACCATATTTCAAATTAAGTGCACTACAACATGTCAAGAGAACCCAACTTACATTTTAATATCACTTCGTAAACACTCCCGGAGATAAAAGACGCTTATTAAACTGTGGAGCTTCAAGTCTCATACTGGAAAAGAACATCACTCTTAAGCTCGTGTAGTATCAAAATAAATAATAGTATCTCAGGGGGTATTCACGAAGGACTAAATTTACGTTAAAAATTTGTTGAGTTGTTAAGTTTTTAATGTTTTACTTTTATTAAATTAAATTTTTAAATTCGTTTTTCGAAACAGTCAAATGTATAAAATTGTGAAGTATTTCTCACCATAGTGCGGTTGCAGGATAATGTGGTGCTACCCGATCATCAGCTATTCTGTCTTCGATATTTTGTATTGCAATGTTTTGTTTGAAAGTTCAAGCGAGTCAATTTATTTGCCCAACATAACATCTTAGCTCCCAAAGTTGACGGTGCATTAACGCCATAAAGAATAGTTTATATTTCTTAAAATGCTAACGTAATTTGTTGTGTGCGTCAAGCATAACTAATTATGTATAAGTGTGTGTTTCAAATATTTCAGTATCTCTTCTCTTAAACTTTGCTATGTATGTTATTATTGCATCATCGTTAACAGCTTAAAATGTACAAATAGAATTATCTAAATTCATTTCAACGAATAATTCAATTTTTAAAAGAACGCCGCGCAAAATTCATTAAAATTCCGTAAACATCGTCCAACTCGCATAATCCAAACAATTTATTAGTCCAATTAATTGTACGGGTTTAAAAATGGCTATGAATAGCTTCAAGTATATTGCGAGTTAGCTCAGGGTAACCCAGGGCTGACGTTATTTTAAAAGTTGCGAATTTAAGTAATTTTACCCATATTGGAACATTCGCAGAAATATATAGTTCGTTTGATATACACGACCATAAATATATGTATGTATTTATCAAAGTCTTAATTATATAAGGTAACAGAAGTAAGAGAAATACAAGAGGCGAGGCGAGGCAAAATAATGACTGCCTTATAATCTTAATGATCCCTTAATTAATTTGATTCCGTCGCAGCCAAGAAATAAAATAGTATTTAGATGCATAAATAAGAAGTACACACAAACAATAATACGAAATCAAAAGCATAATGTACAGTGAAAATCAACTTTATAATGTACTAGTCTTTGCCGGTTTCAATCGCGTGTGTGCGGGACTGGCGTTAGGTACCGTGTGTCCTTTTCTGCATTCCGACACCTTTAATCGTGTTAAATCGCAACTTTTTACAGTTGTCTTTGATACTTGCGTGAATATTTTCGGCATAGTACCATCAACAGAACACATTGCCACACATGACAGACATTTGTTAATTAATGATATAAAATTTTAATAATCTGCATAAACCAACACGTCGTGACACACGAACCACTTCTAATCACCTCATGTTCTTTGAGCCCCACATCCCCCAAGGATTAGGTAATATTCAAATAGAAGCACCCCATAAAGCGCCTCGTTCGACTGCCACTTGCAATTCATGTTATTTACATATCTTAGTTCAAACGGTTATAGTTTCTGTCATTGTTAGTAATTTCAGAGTCACTCACTCGCGCATAATTGGGTTTGTCTAAATTAGGATATACTCATATTTGTAATTCAGATCGTTCTACATAATATATGACTTCTAATTCTCGTAATATGAATTGATAGTACAAGAACTGATATTTAATTTACGAGTAACAATATTTAATTCTAGTATTTAATCATTCACTGACTTATCGCCGGTTGATTTAAGCACGGTAGGGGAACTTGTATGTGAAAATCTGCTGTTCGTGTATAGTTAGTTCAATGCAGGATGAAGCGCTCCAGTTTTATTTTTCAATCGCTAGTGTGCAATGCACAATTGTGCAATAGTGGGGTGTGGATTGATGTATATCTACGAATCAATTATTCAAAATCAAAATATGTTCGAACAACAACATACGGAGGGGCTATGTCTACCCTGTCTTATTGCCTCTTCATTAATTAACACAGAGAATTGAAAATGCGATTCAACGAATAAGTACTGCTAGAATGCTTGCTACCATTTCAATATTTGTACGGCTATTTTCAATTTTAATCTGTAATTATTTTATGAGCTGAAATGGCTTAGTGGTCAGAATACGATAATATTAATCGATACCCAATGAATTATTATTGCTGAATGTATGTTTAAAATTCATATCATGCTTGGTGGTGAATTTGCAACATGTGCATCAACCCGCAATTGAGCAGGGTCTTGGAATAAGCCGAGATGGCCCAGTGGTAAGAACGCGTGAATCTTAACCGATGATCGTGGGTTCAAACCCGGGCAAGCACCACTGAATTTCATGTGCTTAATTTGTGATTATAATTCATCTCGTGCTTGACGGTGAAGGAAAACATCGTGAGGAAACCTGCATGTGTCAAAGTTTCACTGAAATTCTGTCACATGTGTATTCCATCAATCCGCATTGGAGCAGCGTGGTGGAATAAGCTCCAAAACCTTCTTCTCAAAAGAGGAGAAGAGGCCTTAGCCCAGCAGTGGGACATTCACAGGCTGTTACTTTTTGGAATAAACTCCAAATTTTTTCCTCAAATAAGAATGAAGGTTCTAGCCCAGCAGTAGGGCATTCATAGGCTGTAACTGTACTAGACTTTCTCTTATTTAAGTCTTCAATGCAAATAATTCTTTTTTACGGTACCAAATCGAACATAATTAAGCGAAAACAAATCTAAAACCTTTGTTATCATATCATTATGGGAGGAAATTTTCAAACGCTTCTGTAATTACAAATAAGTCACTTGATATATTTACTAACTAAATGTTTGTTTCTTGATTGTTATCAAAGGAGATTATTAAGTATCGAGTATTACAAAGGTTAGCCCGAAATATTAAAGTTGGGTCTTCCCAACGCTTGTTAATACAGTTAAATGTTGATTCCTTATCTCTTCAAAGGAAACACGTACAAGTAAGTCGAAGTTAATCTCATCTGACAGATACTTGGCTTATCTTTTGTTCTACAAAGCCAAGATACAATTTCGCAGATAGTGGACAGTCTAACAAGGGTGATTTTCATTCCGTCCACTATGTCAATGTTGGATTTTGTGTCTATTTTTTTTAATTCTGAGGTATGTGTTACATTATATATGATCTCAAATTGATTACTAATAACTTTTTGCTTATATTCATCTTTGGATAAAAAAAAAATCATAATTGAGTATTTGGTGGTGCGTTGATTTTGGACAGCTTGACTTATTTAGTGACATCTTGCAGTGCTAATATCTGTGAATATAAGTGACCAGTTGCCATCAGCGAGCTGTTTTACACGTCGCCTTTTATATGTTATTTAATTTAAAGAAATTAGAACATTGAAATTTGTATACTTATTAGTCTACTTATATACTCGACTTACTCTCACATAGATGTGTACAAAAATTTTTTCAATAACGTTATACATACTTATCATAACGAGGAAATTTTATGTAAATTTCCATATTTTTATTATATTCATATGCAAAATATTCAAATAAGCAACTTCAATCAGAACCATGTTTCCAGTCTAATGGCTATTCAAGGCACATACTCATCATAGTTTGGTAGAATAAGCAAAACATCTTAAATGCCTTCATGTCTCAGATGTTCGGGTGAAATAAGCCATGAAACTCATTGAAGTGCGTCGGAAACGCAATTAACCGAGTAGCCTCGTTCACGTTCAGCAGTACTTAGCTTTCCATACTTAAAAGGCTATCAAAATTTTGTTTTTTACAAATAAATATTTTTTTATAAAGAACATTGATTCAAGGATTTTTATTAACGATATAAAGAGGTAAATTTTGCATGACTTGTTTTGACTGTTTTGTCAAATTCGCAAATCTATGTAGACATAAAACTATCATAGCCTACATTGTTTTTTATGGTGTGTTGTTTTTCTTATGTAGCTTATTATGTAACCGTTGTTTTTGAATCACATTTGTTTAAGGAGTCAAAATTAAATCTACAACTATTTTAGGAGAGAGCATGAGACTTCTAGTTCATTTATTTATTCATTTATTATGCCTAAAATATATAAGCAAATGCTTATTGGTGCGCACAACATACAAAATCAAAATAAAATTAAAAAAAAACTTTTTATCAGTATTGTCAAGATGCGCTTGTATAAATAATATGTATGTGGGCGTGTGTGTATGTGTGTGTGTGTGTGTTTGTGTGTAATATGAAGTATATTAATAAGTAAATAATTATTTAGCTTGTCAGTAAAGTAAATTTTCTGGTCCTCAGCTACTTTTCAATATTTTCTTAGTCGTTTATTTCAAGAATGTTTTAATATTTTCATCGCAATAAGCTAGCCGTTCACCGACTGCTGTTATCGGATATGGATCGCAAGATGTCAGGCGCACGTTGCGGTTGTGTTATCAGAAGACCACAATTTCTTGTGTTTGACACAAACTGTCGGCCAGCGCATTACTGTATCGGCTTTCCTACGTAAAGTTTAGATTAAATTGTAGCAAGCTACTTTCATGGATATTTTATATAGATAAAGGCAAATTTAATCTGTTAAGAAAGAGCAAGCCAGTCATGAGAAAAGCAGGTTTAAATTTTGATTCAAATATTTGACTGGACTATAAACGTAAAAATATAAATTTAATTTCAAAATATATTTGATTAGATAACTATTAAAAGAACTAAATATTGAAAGGGTCATGCTTGATTCAACCGATTTTAGGATCATATGTATTTATATAGTCTTAGATATTATAGCATAAAATTCATTATAAAATTCATTTCACACTATATAAGCAGATATATAGTTTTAGTAACATGCTAAAACCGTTATTTCGCATGTTTATAATTTATCACCTGTGGTAAAATTTTGTGGGCTCATTTCTTAGCCTTTATTTTGAGACGTCAAACATCAAGAACGTATATACCTTCAAGAGATACATCTTAGATCACATGGTTGATGGCATATTGGCGTTGCTAGAAGTGGTTTATACTATTGCTAAAACGAAATCTTAATATTTTTTTTTAATACAATTGTAGGAATTTTAATTTATAACGTCACTGCTACATACCATTGGAGTGCCCATTTACTATTCTGACGTTCTTTCCAAACGACTGGAATAAAAATCCAAATGCGAGGGTAAAGTCTATATTTTTTTCTAAAACTCATTTTATTAATCCAACCTAAGATTTATACCTAACATAACAATAAATCTATATGTTTATATTCAAAGGTTGCTTAACATCTGAAAGCCATTTGCTTATAGATCAGTTAGCACAAACGCAACTAATTGTAAAACTTAGTTGGCTCAATTTCATCCTCACTATCGACTTCCTATTTGCCATCCTTTAGATATGAGATAGTGGCAATTTGCAAATTTAGTTTCGAGTTATTTACTAAGGTAAATGTTTTATGAGAAATGAAAATATTAGATTTTTAACAGTTCCAGACTTACACATACGAAACATTTTATGAAACTTATATCTTATTACTCGTCATCATTACCGATAACTAGAGAGATTAGAGATAATTTTAGTACTTTTTAAGTAATATATTTTATCAACCATTTAAAAGCGACATAAATATTTCAATTGATTTAAAAACCATTTCTGTTACAGATTCGGTTTCCTCTTATTTTATTGTTCTATCATTAATGTATGTAAATAGATTATTATTTATGTATTTTGTTACAATACTTACTGCACATAATATTATTTAAATCCTACCAATCGATTTGATGGATGGGCTTTATTATTGAAGGAGGCTAATACAATATAATTTAAACTTTGTAAAAGTGATTCAGCTATTTCGAAGACAAACTTTAAACTGAAAAATTTCGAACTTAAAAGAATATCGCTAGGTCAGGTATTATTTTTAAAATATTTATCAAAGGGGAAGAGGATGTTCTTAACTGACTCATCATTTTTGCGCTCCCCTATAATTTGTGAAACTCGCTTTCCGTTTTCAAAAACTTTTAATTGCTTACTGAACTTTACATAGAACTGACAATATTGGACATTGTTAAATTTGATATTTTTCAAAGTTCACGTTTTGTTTGGGCGAGTTTGCTTGGCGGATTATCCTTCAATGTCTCTGCATTGACAAGGCTCATGTTTTGGTAACCAATGTTCTTGAACACAGTGAGCCTGGCGCTTTCTCCTTTGACGTTTTCTTCCTTTTTTATCATCGTTCGTAGATTCAGATTTTTGTCTCATACTGTGGTTACTACGTGAACTACGAGCTCGCACGTTTTTACCTTCAAGACTTTCATTACGTTTTACATAATAGTTAATAAGTTTTAACGTATATAATATTATGAATATAAATGCGGCATAATAAAACATATTTTGTATTGAATTTTCTTCAGGTTCCCTGTAAACGAGCATTTTGTTTAATTTCGGTTTTTGAACTTATAATGGATGTTAAAAGTAAAATATTAAATTCATTGTTTTATTCACTTTGGATTTGATAACTGACGTTGTCAATAATGTTGTATTCATACAGTTTATTAAAAATTTCGAATGAAACCTCTTTTAACACATATTTTTAAATAATTTATCTAGCAATCTCTGCATAGGTTAATTTGGGGGTCACACACTATTTTATTAATATTTTTTTATTAGAATAAATATTGTGATATTATCAGTATTAAGCTAAGCACATGTAAGATTATACCAAAGATTTTATATGCGATTTGGTTGACAACACAATAATTGATACGATCGGTCTCATCTCAACCAGAAGGTGGATAACGAAATTATTTTACTTTTGCATTAAATCACTTAGCCAGAATCGACTTTGACACCATTACACTTGAAAATAATTATAACATTTACCAACAAAAGCGTGTTTTTCAAACTTAACAATATATCTCAAGCTAAAATTCCTAGATTGATATTTTAATCTTGTACGTACTAAATTTACTAACGATATGTAAAAAATACAATTTAAATAAGCGAATAAATGGTCATTTATTTTATATATCCGCTATTTACTTTATTTGGCCCATAAATATATTACGTAATGCCATTATATAACTCAGCTAGTATACATTAGAATTGTCAGTAGTGACGTATTTCACAGTGAGGTGTAACTTTGAGATAAGTTTTCAACGACCGCTTTTGTACCGAATGCAATTGTCGCCACGTCTGGTTCCCAATGACAAACTTTGTAATGAAGGCTGATGCGCGAGACTTTGAATTATGATGGTGTCAGCAATTTGACACATCTCAATATACACTAATACTAGTGGTTTCCTGTTTTTATCCAGGTCGCATGGTAATTTCGGGCCATGCATTGATTTATTGAAATGTTAAAAATAATCCTTTAAATGGAAATTAAGAAAATCATTTCATCACGTTCCTATTTTATCCTACTTATCCTATTTCGGTATACATAATATTTTTTGCGACATATACATAATATACAAGGGAAAAACTATATATTACTATTTGTGTATAATTGTGCGATTTATTTAAAGCATTTAAAAGTCAAAGTCAAGTCAATTGATATTAGCTTAATTTTATTAATTCATATCTGAATGAAAAAACTGAAAAAGTTTCCGTTAGTAAAATTGAGTCTTCTGGATATGTGTTAAATATGGCCATCGATATGATCTATTTTATAGGTCCTCTTTACCCGAATGCTAAGAAAACATTTATACAGATGTATGTATATTTAAATGACAACTTTTAACATAAAATATATTTATGATATTCATATATAATACATAAACTTAAGTTTCTAAAATATATATTTGTCATATCGATAATTTTGAAATATAATCCAATATATAACTTGAATTGCTTGACATAATATGTACGTAGGTCGTTAAGAGTAATGTGTTTCAGTATTCCGTAAAACATTAACAATTAAATCTTCATATTATTCATATTACGTCGGAAAAAATTCTACCACTTACACATCTAGAAACCAGCCCTGGATCAGGTGAAATAAGTTCGAAGCCTTTTATTCTTCAGCCCGATTCAATTCAATTAACATATGGCTACCTGGGTGCAAAGGTTGCCGTACAGCGCGGAAACGCGGCGGCCTGTTTTCTGGGCAGCTTTGCGTCGAGCGAGAATCGAGAGAGACTTTTTTTAAGATTGTTGTTAAAAAAAAAGAGATTATAATATTAATTAGTGAATAAAATTAAAATGGAATTATTATTCACATTTATAATTTTAATATTATATAATAAATACTCATAACATAACCACAGGAAATCGTTGCAATTATTTCATAAAAAAAATTAACATATAAACTTTTAAAAAACATGTCAGGCCAATATCAGAATAATATATAAATATGTCATTGTATATGTGTCCGAGGTGATTCTAGGACAAATATAATGTAATAAGATAATAATAATAATAATATCCTGGGACATATTCACACCAGACCATCTGATTCGAAACTAAGCCGAGCACGTACTATGGAAACAACACAACTGATATACTACATATACTACTTTTCTTTTGTAAATATATAGTTATATAGATAGTAACATCCAAACTCAAGACAAAAAGATGTTCGTGCACACAAATTTCTGTCCTAGGTGGGAATCGAACCCACGACTTGCGGCGCGATAGGCAAGTATCTACCAAGCACGCCAACCGGCTCGTGAAGAATTATAAAAAAGATAAATAACAGATGAAATAATTATGTTTGTTTGAAATATAATATTGTAAATTTTTCCGAGGTATTCAGCCTTGGAAATTATTGTGTCGTGGTTTTTCTAAATTAGTCATTACATTTTATTTAGTGTTTGCGGTTTCGAAAGTGAATTTTATTGATAGTTTACCTCAATGACAAATCATAATAATTGGCACGGTCGTATAATTTAGTTATTTTTATTATTTTGAAACATTCGTTACTATTATAAGCTTTACCATATCTTTAATAGATATACTGCTTCATTAACAGTACAGTACAGTACAGTAACAGCCTGTGAATGTCCCACTGCTGGGCTAAGGCCTTTTCTTCTCTTTTAAGGAGAAGCAAAGCTTATGACCACGCTGCTCCAATGCGGGTTGGTGCAATACACATGTGACAGAATTTCTATTAAAATTTGACACATGCAAGTTTCCTCGTGAGGAAACGAAAAGGTGTTTTCCCTCACCGTCAAGCACGAAATGAACTATAATTACATATAAAGCACACGAAATTCAGTGATGCTTGACCGTGTTTGAACGCACGAACATCGGTTAAAATTCACGCATTCTTACCACAGGGCCATCTCGGCTCTTTAATGCTTAATTAAACTATGTACTTTATAAAAAAGGACATATATATATAAGGCCTTGAAAAAAGCGTCTTTCTCTGATAACAAGGCTTAGAAGTTTCAAGCTCTGGCGCCGCGAATCATATGTATTTTGCACAACAATATTTATTATTATTGGTTAGAATGTACCACTTTTTAAGTTTTTATATTGTGTGTGCGTGCGAGCGTGGTGAATTAAGCTCCAATCCTTCTTTTTAACAGAAGTAGTAGTCGTTGCATTCCGTTAATTAAAAATTATAAAATTGTACGTGTGTCGCCTTTATAATAAAAAATACACTAGTTAAAGCTTAGTTAGCTAAAAGCTTAGTTAGATTAGTTAGTAGTAAAAGCTTATCACCGGATTATTTGACTATGTTACACTCACAATACAAGCCCATTATTATGCAATTGCTTATTAATAATACATACAAAATAAAATACAAAAATTATGCTTATAAGTGCATTCTTTTGCAATTAGTCCTGAATTTGTCACAAAAGAAAAATAAAGACAAAACAAATAAATAAAAGAATAAAGCGTTCCAGTATTCTTTTCTGCAATATTAACAATGACATAAAAACAATTGTTTCTTACTAGCCATTAAATTAAATAAAATTTTCAACGAAATCTATTTCAAACGAATGTAAAAATAAATGTAATAAAATTTCTCAATGAAAAAAACTTCAGAATCCCAGTTAAATGCATTTATCGCAAACGCTTTTATGTAGACACGTTATATTCATTCCATTTTCAAAGTATGATGAAATTGTCTGAGCACAAAGTAACTCAGTTTCCCGCAAATCCGATGCACGTATCAGTCACGTGACTACAACAATGGAGTTATAGCGACGAGTAATATCGTTATTAACTGCCGCTTCTCCACAACGACACAAATTTCATACAAAGAACAGTAAAATAAACTGATTATAATTTGATGATATTGATATAACGATTTTAGTGATCACGACATTGCACATGAGAGATAATATATATAATAGTAGCCAATTATATACAAACACATTTAAATATATTGAATATCGCGTGTTAAAAACTTAAAATCACTATTAAAATGTTACACTTACTTAATGATGATCGAATAAAAAATTCCACCTGTTCGAGGAGAAAACACCTAAAAACAATATGAAAAAAAATTGTGAAAATTTTATGAATTTTCATAATATTTTACAATGATTAGTATAATAGAAGTAGAAGTTTCAAAACGTTTTGAACACAAACATCGTTGTACAAACGTCTAGTTTGTTCCTTGAATTAATATTATGAGTGATGCATTTCTTAGAAATTCGTTAATATTACGCTAAACGAATTTGTATAATATACATTATATCAGAAATATGCATTCGAGAAATCAGTCCAACATCAGTTAACATCTAACTTTATGTATGAACTAGTACAGTATCCGATAGGCAAAAGATTTTCTATTAAGTATAAATACCTGTGTCAAATGGCTTCGATCTTGCTGTGTCACAAATTTAGTGCATTTTTACAAATCAATCAATTCGAACGACATTCTTGCATATTATTACATGCAATCGTGCAGTGTGTGTATGTACGTGCGAGCAGGTAAGCACGTGTGTGTGTACCTGTTATTAATTTAAATAATGTTTTTATTTCACGAAATATTACTAAATAATATTTAAGAGACCATTTTTCAGATATGCAAGTGCAGTATTATATTATGTGTATTATAATAAAATTAATTGATTAGACATTTTCACACAATACGTTGTAATTTATAAAATAATATACAAAAGCGTTAATAATAACTTGAGCACGAACAAATCAAAACTAACGTGACTGCTTGGAAGTTATAGCTTTATTAATATTGTTATCAATTGACGCTCTTCTTCTTAATTGTGTTACCGAGTTTGTAACAACTGGTAGTTGTAAATTTTCGTAACTGTACAATATTTTAATATGTTTTATTGTATACTAGTGTTGGCCCACGTCTTCACCCACGTGTTAGGAGGTACGAGTTGGTGTTAGCTTTCTTCATACGGAATTTCATCAAAATCGGTTCTGAGGTTAAACCGTGATATCGTAACAGACAAACAAAGTTATTTTTTTATTAATAATTTGAAGTATATTGAAGATTAAGGATTAAAACCTAAGTACAAGTTTTCATGTGTTCCAACGTCATGACGAAATCGGCGTGTCGTAAGAAATTTATATAAATATGTAAACCGTGACGTGGTTTAATAAGGTTAAATTCTCTTTACATAGCAAGGACGTCTTTCCCAGCCTTAAGTACGAGTTGTTGATTTTTTACCTTATATTATTAAAGATATTTTTTTATAGATATTATAATGAACTATTATTTATTGACGAATATATATTTTTTTATTCAATACATTATTCTTCAAGAGATTATTCAGGTAAGAGCTAGAGAGGTCAGGCAACATTTACTTTGACGACAGAAATAAATATAAATTACAGATGAATAAAAATCGTATTTGAAATGGTTAAATATTTTTTGTAAAACGGATCAACATGAGAAAAGTTAAAGTTAGATTTGTTTTTGTACTGATTTCAATTCAGGCAACGTCTAGACCGAGGACGGAGGATATTTATTCTGTATCAGTGGATAGTTTACCGCAAGACTTCCTATATGTATGCCATTGGTAAATCCGACGACTTCCTTGGTCAAATTCAATCTACTTTCGAGCCTAGGTTGGATTGTTTGCTGTTTACTTCTTGATTTCTATAAGTGAATTTACTTTCTCTTAAAAGTTGCAATCGTACTTGGAACGCTATTTGTTTGATTATTAATGTCAGGGTATATCACTGGCGGTAGGAATTTGTGCAAGCTCGTTTGGGTAGGTACCACCCACTCATCAGATATTCTATCGCAATACAGCAGTACTTGATATTTTTGTATTCCGGTTTCAAGGGTGAGTGAGCCAGTGTAATTACAGGCACAAGGGACATAACATCTTAGGTTTCCAAAGTTGGTGGCCCATTGGCGATGTAAGCGATGGTTAACATTTCTCACAATGCCTATGGGCATTGGTGATCACTTACCATCAGGTGGTCCGTATGCTCGTCCGTATCTATTCTATGTATATATATAATGCTTATGTTGGTTTTCATGCAAGATAAATAATAATTTATGTATTTAATTATCTACATATGTAAGTTGACTATCGGAAAAGAGTCTTTTCCGACGAATCTTCATTCCGAATCAATGGTTACATTAAATTTACTTTAATCTTGTAAAATGATTATAACGATTCAATAACCCTGGTAAGAGCTTACTCCAATGAATTATATTTGGATTTGATATGATTTAATTTATATCATATTATTTAAATAATAATAATAATAACAATAATATATTGTTGTAAATACGCTGAACTTAAATTTAAACTGACTTTTAACGATTTGACTGAATATTATTTAAATCATAATAATAAAAATATATTTTTGTAAATAGTTCGCTGAACTCCAATTTAAGCTAACTTCAAACAATTTGACTGAAAATACGCTTTAAATAATAACTTAATATAGCTCAATAACAATTACATTGTTATAACATAAGATCTTGAAGCTAAATATTCAACAAAACGCAAAATGAATATCATACACATACAGACGAATTTATAAACTCTTTCTTTTCGAAGTCACTTAACTAAACGCTCAAGGCCAAGTTTTATTCTTAGAAAATACATATTCGAAGGAAATTACTAATTAATTTAAACCCTTAAGGGTTATAATTCCTATGACCTGTCGCGAATTTATCCACCCTAAGCCAATATGTCTTTGTCGATTTCACCATCAGTCTATATAAATGAAACGAACCCATTGACGCTATGTTTTTATATACTAAATACTATTTAAATAATAAAACAAAGTTCTGGAATATATTACATCATCTAGATTATATAAAAATTCTAATATTTTAGGCGTAATAATCACATCAATCTTATGGCATATTTAATAAATTGAAACTTTGCAGACTTAATAACGTTATTCAAGGAAATACTTTAATATTCCAAAAGCTTTCTAACTCTGACGAGACTCACTCATCCATGCATTTAATGCAATTACAATGTTAAGGGAAATGAAACCAGGTCAAAATAAATTCCAATTAAGCTATCTTTAAACCAGTCTCCTTTAATTGTATGAGAGCAATTTCCAATGGGAATTACGAATACTATTTATGTGAATTCAATGCTGACAGTGCCAAATACGACTGTGTTCCCGACGGCCAATCTCGGATTCTAAATTAGATAATTGAGATCGATTTAATTAGAGTAACATCGTGCAATCTAACAGGTATCGCTTCATTTAATTAAACTAGTGTCGCGTGTGGTTTAAATTTGATAAAAATTTTGATGATTTTGGTAATTTTTTTTGCATTTATAAAACGTCAGCCTTGTTTATGTCTTCATTTTACTTCTATGATGAATATTAATAAAAAAATCTCATATTATTTTCAAATAATAGTGGTTTTAACAATATGTATTTGAAATATGATAGCTATTACAAAGTTTTTTCTATTTATTTTTACATACATTACATATTTTTTCAACAAAGCGTGAAAAGTTATATATAACCATAATAGGTATGGAAAATTAAGGAATACATGATATATTTATTAGAAGAGTGTAAGTTAATGATAATAGTAACTAATGACAAAAGTAATGACAAAAGTACTTAAGAACTTAATTAGATATTCTACCGCAAAACAGCATTACTTCGTATTGTTGTGTTACGGTTTGAAGGGTGAGTGAGCCAATGTAATTACAAGCACAAGGGACAAAACATCTTAGTCCCCAAGGTGGGTGGCGCATTGGCGATGTTCTTTTTAAAAAAATACACAATGCCACTGTCTATAGGCGTTGGTGACCACTTACTATCAGGTGTCCCACATGCTCATCCGCCTACCTATGCTATAAAAAAAACTTTATTTTATTAATGTAGATGATTATATGGTAAGACGACTGAATAAAGCGTTGGAGATGACTCCTGTAATAAGCTTTGTATATATAAATAAATAAAAAAGCAAATCTAGTCATATGCAACGACATTCGCATTACGTGTTCAAAAATATTAAACGTATCAATCAATAATTAAAACCACAAGAAAGCTACGATTTATGTTTTTACTTATAAGATAGTACGATGAGAGTAAGAGTAAAAATATTAAACCAGGCGATTTGCTAATAGGTCTGCTATATAAAACACTAAAACAGTTCGTAATTAGAATTTATTTATTTATAAAAAACACTTTATTGTTTCTTTCATTGTTTATTTTTTTTCTTTCTTTCCCTCTCCTGACATTAGAGATTTTTTTAATTTTACCGGTAGATTGATACAATAATTTAAACCATCTTTTTGGCATATAAAACTTTCAACACCTTAATACATCGACATCGATTCGTTATCAATTGTTTTTAATTGGTAATACAAAGAGTTATTGACGTCGATGTCAATTGAATGAAACCGGTTTTCAATTATATTAGCACCAAACTTTAAGCACAATTCTGGTAATAATGCCATTCAGATTAAAATATAATTAACGTATTAACTATTCACGATAATAATATTAAGTGAGACAGCGTGTTACTATGAGTTAAAATTTCACAGCTGAAATTAATGCCATTGTATTATCGCTAATGTTGAAATACTGCTAAATATTCGATAACAAAATTATATTAGTTGACCATAGAACGAGATATATTCAGGTTTTAGTGAATCGAAATGGAATATTGTAATCAACGTTCCTATAATCTGATTTATTTTGTTCAGCGTTTTGTCAGCTTTAGATTTTCGTTAATTTTAAAATTAATCTGCGTCCCCGTTTAACTTTTCTTTTTTTAATTTGATTTAAGGAAATAATCCAATGGGCTATATTATTATTGTCACTGGATTAATGCCATTGTGGGAAGTGTACTAAGGACATTCGTTACGCCATCAATACGCCGATAGTGACTATCTATGTGGTTCTGTTGTGTCGCTTGTGCCTGTAGTTTGATGATTGATGATTGATGTCCTCCTAGGCGATTTCAGCCACGCCGGCTAAACTCAAGGAAGATTAGCCGACTGCTGTATCTCCGGTCGTATCGGATTGCCATTCCATCAGATTATGAAAGTGAAGGATCAGGGAGTGCACTCGTGTTTGCGCACTCACATGTGTAGTACACATAGTAATATGTTCTGCGTAGTTCTCACTAGTCTAGCTAGTCTCCCTTGAAATTGGTTGCCAGGACCGAAATCGGTCAAGATAACATAATTTTACTCTAGCACAACATAAATTACTGATATAATTAAAAACAGGAAATGACATCATACGAAATAAAAATTCCAGTATCATAGATGATTTGTATAAAGAAATAGAAAAGAAAAATGACACGTATTAATCATAAGCAATTCGTGACAAATATGAAGGGTTGAAGCCATAACGCGGCCGACCCCTGCACAACATGGTGAGTAATTTCCCGCCGAGCCGAAATTCAATCTCATACAATATTTCGGATGATTTGCACCGTCGCATATTCTGTACTGTTAGATAACAAATTTATCACTTTGCCGCGTTTACTGCTCAATGCCAAACATACAATGACGTATATTTCCATATTTCCATTTCAACATTGATATAAATCGAACGAACATGACTCGTTGAATATAACACATATTTGGATTTTTTATTGTTGGAAAAAAAAAGAAATTAAAGTTACTGCCTGTAAATGCCTTCCTCACCTTTTGAGGAGAAAACTGAGAGAAAATGTATGATTTTCATTTGACTCATGCAATATTCCTTACGACGTTTTCCTTCACCGCCATACACAAGATGTTAAGCAAAAATTAAGCACATAAAAAATAAGTAGGGCTTGCTTTGGTTTGAACCCACAATCTTCGATAAAAATACACGTTTTGAAACCACCAGCCACAATTAAAACTTGATGGCAGAATCGATAATTTTTATTTTCCAACTCAGGATTCGAGCCCGCGACTTAATTTTCTGCAACCGTACAAGCTAGTAGTGAGGTACCCATATTCAAACTGAAGGTTCATATTACAGTTGTAACCAACAGTATGAACAAATATGATAATTAATTTGCAAAATATTTTGTGTGGTAAAGAAAATTAAATAAATTACTAGAAACGATCCCTTTTTAATTATAATCATAGGTGAGACGCGGGTCCTTAACTTGATTTATTCACTCACTTATTTGCTCGAGCTATTTTTAGGCACGCGTTGAATAAATTACAAAGGTATTTTTCCGTGTCAGTAACTACACTCATTTTTACTAATGAACACCTTCTTCAGACATAACTCAAGGGCTCCATTTGAATGAATGAATGAGACAAATATTTTTATACGTCACACTAAAAATCTGCAGTAAAATCTATAAAAATCAAAAAAGAAATTGATCGTAAACAGTGTTTTATAAACACAATATTTATATGATATTATAAAAAAGTATAAATATATTATATTATAAAATAAGCGGACGGGCTAATGAGACACTTGATGGATGATCACGACACACGACCCATAGACATTGGCGCTGTAAGAAATATTAAAAATTTCTTTTATAGCCAATGCGCCTCCAAGCTTGGGAACTAAAATTGTATGTCCCTTATGTCTGTTATTATACTGGCTCACTTACTATTTAAACCGAATCCCAAAAGTACAAAGTACTACTGTTTGTAGACCGTTATAACCCAAGACGACAAAAAAAAAAAAAGAAAAACATACCCACTGAGTTACCGTCGCCGGTTCTTTTCAGGTCTGAGATGTCTTTTTCCGGAACGGTGATTGATTTATGATAATCAATAAGCAAGGGTGTAACGCTTCTATTAAACATCGGTTTAATAAAGATTTTTTATTTTGATTTTGACCGACAACGTATCGGTGTAAACCGATATATTCTAATTCGACCAAATGTATAATGTTCCCATATAGCCAATTGCCTAGCCTTAAAATTCAACTTATTGCAATCACGCTGCCAATTATAAGCTTGGAACAGCAGCTACTCGGAGTGAAGTTTCCTTAGATTTCCAAAACATCGTAATGACTTCCTAATTGCAACGCCAAGTTTCCTAAAACAACTTCTCACGCCCTAGTTCTTAGTTTCACTATCAACAGTTTGTTTCTATCAAGATGTATTAAGGTTATTATTTTGCTAACAGCTGAGATGGCCCAGTGGTAAGAAGTGAATTTCATGAAGATGGTGAGTTCAAACCCGGACAAACACTGTGATAGTTATTTACACGTGCGTTTATAGTTAATCTCGTTCTCAACTGTAAAGCAAAATATTTTGAAGAATTTGCATGTCTCATACGATTATTTCTCGCATTTGTATCCACCACCAATCGCACAAAAAATTGGAGCAGCATGGTGCATAGAACCACAAGCTTCTCTTTCAATGGAGACGAGGCCCTACAGTGGGTCATTTACCGGCTGTTACTTTATTTATAATAATAACTAAAAACATATCTCAGATTAATATAGATTTATTATAAAAGAATAAAAATCTATTATTAATAATAAAATCTTTCTCTTATAAGCGGGAATACAATATTTATTAAACGCGATTAAAATGAATTCGTTAAGAATTGACTGAGTTGTATTAGTACTATATTGTCTATGTAATAGAGTCATTATCTTTGTATTTATTTATAATGAGTAGACATTATTTTAGTCGCTTCACTCAGAAAACTTGTCATGCGTTATTTTAAATTTATTTTTATAGGCGGATAAACAAATGAGTCATTAAGCATTATTTATAAAACTATAAGAGAGCTGTAATTAACAAGCTGGTAACAGCCTATTAATGTCCCACTGCTGGGTTAAGGCCTCCTCTGCTTTTTTGAGGAGGTTTGGAACTTATTCCATCACGCTGTTCTAATGCGGGTTGGTGGAATACACATGTGGCAGAATTTCAGTGAAATTAGATTCACGCGTTCTAACCACTAAGCCAACTCAGCTTAACAAACAAGCTTAGTTAAACCTTTTTTTAAATAATTTATGAGATAACTTGTGATTTCATTTTATGTTTATTTTCATATGATTATGGGATTTCATGCTTTTGCGCATATTTAGAAGTTTATTTGTAATCTCTCAAGGCTATTTTGTATTTCAGCTGTATGACATAATCACATTACTCATAATTACATTACATAGTTACATTACTTGTTTTTCACATCCCACACGATACGTTTATATCCACCTATTCGAAAGGGCTAATTAGTCATCATTATATCATAGCTATGGATCTACAGTGACCCTACTGTCCTTAACCTAAGCGTGACGAGTCGACCTTCCATCGGCTCCAATAACTCACATTGTTCATAAGGTGGCTGGGTGCGTTGCAATGCAGTGATTGTCTCTTCGCGATGCATGACCGAAGGTCAAATTGATCAGAGAATTATAGAAATGGCAAATTGAGTGTCTTCTTTTATTAAATGTATATACACTGTAAGAAATGTAATCATATTAATAAAATTATTTGCTTAAGGCCGTTATTAAAATGCTAACCTTACATTTAATTTAATACTTTAATGTAATATGGCAAAATTCCTAATAAGTTCGTAATGTTTTAGTGATTTAGATTTTTGATATATTTGCCCTTAACGAAGACTTTAATTCTTCTATGGCTGGATTGAAAGTCTTCTTGCTTCATTTTCTTTTTGGAACGAAGTTCTTTTACGCGGCTTTCATAGAGTGAAATGGCATTGGCCCAAGGTCACGTTATATAACGAAATTCGCGTAAACGAGCGTTCATATTGTGCCTACCAAATGCTACAAAATGCATTGGGCGTTCGAATTTAGGAATTTGCTATAAAGGAGGTTGAGGTGATTTTTGGTGTGACAAAAATACAGTAATATAATTAATTAACATCTAAATTTTCAAACAAGGTTTGAGTCGAAAAAATATCGCACATAACTTCGTTCCTGACGGGGGTCCCCTGACCGCACAATTTTTTTAATAAGCGGTAAACATATAAACATATTATCAAATTTGCTCCCTTTAAGAAGAAAACTGGTAGACACTAGTTATTATTAGTATAGTACGTCCTCCGACATAATTAAGCTGGTACCAATATTTTGTTTCTTTCCGCCAATAATAATATGAAATGTTATGAACAAAATTTAATCATTTAAATTTTAACTTTTGTTATTATTAGGCACAAACAATATACACTCGACTGCATAATGTCAGTAACTCTTTTGTGGAGCAATACGGTCATACAACAGGATCTCAAAAAGTCTTCAAAATCTCAAAAAAGTCAAAGTCCTCTGTTGCTAAATTTCACAAAAATATAAAGGAACGCTTGTGAGCAAAAGGTTATTATTAGTTAGTAAGTTAATGGATGATAGAATACACTTAATTGAAACTAAAAATATGGCTATTTCCTTTTTATTTAAAATTTGTAAACAATTGACGTGAAAAAAAAAGACCCACTGAGTTTCTTTCGCCGGTTCTTCTCAGGTCAGGGTATTTCTTTTCCGAACCGATGATATTTGGTAATTTGACAATTAATAATTTTTATATATACCATTTCTATTAACCATTATTCTTAGTTGTATTATGACATAATGATGCGATAAATCTGCATACAAAGATTAGAACGTAACAAGAATGAAATATTTTTGCAACATTTCTATGTTCACTTGTAAAAATAATCGGGTGCTTGATAATAAAAGCATAGTTAATAGCTAGCTATTTGTACAGTTTAAATGTACGTAAGTAGAAAGCACGCTACACTTTTAATAAATGAAAATTATATTTTTAAGCTGTTTTTATTTTACTGAATGTCTGTTTTTTTTAAAATCATTTCTTTTCTATATTTTTTATTATCTTTTAGTTGTTTTGAAATGTTATCTTATCATATTGTTTTTAAAATATACGGATAAGCTATCGTATATATTTCATACTTTAATTTGCAATATTCATTTATATTAATTGTTATATACTATAATGATGTGTTTTTTTAAATGATAACTTCTTATATAGTGTAAACCGCTTCATAACGTAACACGTTACGGCGCCACTATACGCGGACTGTTTTACCTGAGAGTTACCAACCTAACGCCATCTAGCGTATGCAGATAGTACTTATAATAATTTAGCAACTCTCAAGTACGAATTTAAATTATATTCAATATATTATAATTAATAATAAATATTATTACTACTGTCGAGCGTCCCGAGACGCATACGTTTTTTTTTTAAAGCGGCATCACAAAATTCGACAACTATATAGGAATCCTATCTACAAATACACATATCTCACACACACACACACACACGCACAAACACAAAAGTTTTTATTATATGTATCTAATAAAAACCATTTTCGTAATCACGGTTCAAATTGGTGATCATTAGTGCAACAGTTGTCATGAACAATTTTCCACCTACTTTTTTATCTACTGGAATTAATTACACTACAACACTTTTCTTGGTGGTAACTACACCACTTACCATATCATACCAAATAATTTAGTACAATGAATGAAATAGTGTTAGTTTGATACGTATATTTACATAAATATTTAAACAGATTCTTGCTTCAACGAATTCATCACATTTATTTTTGCTTGATGCTCAAGCTTGTTTCGTCATCAAAATATCGTCAATGGTTTAGCCATGAAAGCGTAACAGATAGATAGACTGGGTTTCTTTCACATATTATATAATATCAGTATCGATATTTACTACACGAAATGGGAAAACTTTTTTTCATTTTTACCCAGTGAAATGTAGATGATTTTCAATAAATAATACATGTCACACGCACTTCTGTCACATTTCACTTTATGAAAATAAATTTGTTTTAATATCGAAACAAAAGTCCAGAAAATTGTATTAATAATCTAATATTTCACGATATAAATATTCAAATAAGCATTTCAAGATTTGCTTAGAACGTCGTTTTCATAAATTCAATTTTAACGAAATTGTTATCAAAATCGGATCTACTGCAATCACTTTCTGCTTTGTTGAACGCAACATTGATATAAGAAGGCTTCAATTTCCCAGAGCCTTGAAGCGTCTTGCTTTTATTAGAACATCTTACAAAAGACTGCAGTGAGAAACAATTTTAATCTTAATTTATATTCATAGAACTATAATTAGTTATTTTACGTCTCACATTATATTCATGGCATTTTTATTCTTTTATAATGTATCTCAATAAATAATGAACATTCTTTATGTTTTTTTTTTTAATTTTAATGATTCTTACATTTAGCAAAGTTCCAAAACATTCAGCTTTATATACTGAACAACGAAAAAATCCTCCTCAATGAAGTAAGTAAGTATTTCTGTTTTTTAAACAACAATTTTTAAAGTGTACTGCAGTTATTTCGTTTATTTTTCTCGTGTTTAAAAAATTACCACACACATAAACAAAGATTAAATTACATTAATTATTATAGATGGATATAATTGATCGCCCACTTAGTGTTCGTAAATAACTTACGTAATATACCCCGCCAGAATGAAGCAGTTTATTATAATTATAATAAGAGTCTATTCTACAGCAAATAAATCTTATTTATCTTGTTACTGGAATACGTTTATTAGTGTGATGCAATGTAATTAATGTGATTTCAAGTCTAAGGGACCTCCGGACCAGCTCATCTGTTATCAGATCAGCTCCATGTTTACACATTATAGTATCATTCTTATCTAGTTCTCCAATAATGTGTACACTGAAATTTAATTCTATTCTAAGCAGCACAATTACTTAAAGAAGAACACAGCATGCACAAAATGCAAACCAATCAACATCTTAACCTTACCCTAATATATAGCTTCTCATTATTAAAACTAATAATTATTATAATAATGAGTGAAAATGAATAAAAATAATAGTTAAACTTATATTCATTAAGTAGTTATTGGTAACAAACCTTACAAGAAAAGGTCACAATATGAATCTAATTATCAAATATCGATTTCACACCATTCTACAATTGCACTTATTATTCAATTTGTAACCAGTACGAACTAGTTTTGCTCTGAGCAAAATAAAATTGTATTACTTCTAGTCAAATTTGTTTGACAGAATAATTTTAGCCACTATTCCTAATAATGACTTTATTTGTTTAAGTGAATGTCAAAACTCTTAATACAATTTTTTTTTTATTGTATAGGTTTGCGGACGAGCGTTTGGGCCACCTGATGGTAAGTGGTCACCAACGCCCATAGACAATGGCATTGTAAGAAATGTTAACCATCACTTACATTGCCAATGCGCCACCAACCTTGGGAACTAAGATGTGATGTCCCTTGTGCCTGTAATTACACTGGCTCACTCACCCTTCAAACCGGAACACAACAATACAAAGTACTGCTGTTTTGCGGTTGAATATCTGATGAGTGGTTGGTACCTACCCAGACGAGCTGGCACAAAGCTCAACCACCGAGTAAATTCTCTCTAGTATTTGTTGTATTAAGAGTTTTGGCATTCATTGACTCATACAATTTAGTGATAAATAATTCAATTGTTCTATTTACTTACAAATATAAACCTAAAAAAGGTTCTAAAAGCCCAATAGACCAGATTCTTCGATTGAAGATTTAATTGAAAAGTGTAAAAATGAATATCAGAAACACACGATATATCATATTTCTAATACAATTGCTGAATAGTCTTTTCATTAAATACAATTCGTGACTCCACGAACAATGGTCACACAATATTTTAGATTCGGTTCGAAATATTTAGCAAGTGAATTATTAATTTTCCTTACATATTATGAACGTTCTTGAATCGCCAAATACGAATGAATCTATTGAAACAGGCGAATGTATTAGTCAGCTGTGTAGCAGTTGATATTAATTTCTAGATTATTATATATTGTTATTAATTAGCACCTAAGATTACGAGGACGGGTAAATGGATCACATAACGGTAAGTGGTCCCCACATCCCATAGACATTGGTGATGTAAGAAATATTTACCATTCCTTGCATCGTCAATGTGCCACCAATCTTGGGAACTCAGATACTATATTCCTTGTGCCTGTGCTTACACTAGCTAACCCTTCAAACTGGAATGCCAGAATGCTAAGTATTGCTGTTTAGAGGTAGAATATCTGATGAATAGGTGGTACCTACGCAGGCCTTACCGAGTACCTTGAAACCTACAAAATCTCAATATGAAACTGGAACTATAATAGAAAATATTAAATGCAACGATCATACAATGCTTCGGCACCAAAATGATATAGATTTAGTTTTAAATTCAATTGTCTCTTATAACTTTATATCTATACATAACTATGTGTTTAATATATCTATTAACCCGTCAGCCATCTAAAGAAGGGGACCCTTTTCAGCCAAACTCTTCAAGGCAAGGTATACCACTGGGAGCCGTTAATCAAAATTAGAATTTAATTAACTCCCTTGTCAAGCTTTAGAAGAGATTAATAAAATATAAAGTAAAGTATATTAAAACATCTTAAAAATTCTATGCGGGACACCCGTTTATGTTTTTCGTAATCAATTTTTTTCTTAGCCTATTTTACATTGTCAGAAGACATTTATGTAATACTTGGGTAGATATCACTAGTACCACATATGGCTGCAAACGTTGGTTTTGACCATTAAAAAGTTTTTGAGTATTACCCTCACGTAATTCATAGTATCCAACAAGCCAACGTTGGTAGTGCATTGGTAAGTTAGGTATTAATATAATTTTTTATTTTTCGAAAATATTAAAAAAATATATGATATTTTACTGGTCTTTCAGCTTCGTTTAAATTTAATTTATCTTTTAAAATAAAAACCATAAATTTCTACTTGAACAAAGTAGTCTTGATTCTAGAGTTTATCTATACTAATATATAAAGCTCAAGAGATTGTTTGTTTGATCCGGATAATCTCAGGAACTACTGGTTCGAATTTAAAAAATATTTTTGTGATGGATAGTCCTTTTATCGAGGAAGGCTCTATGCTTAATGTTTTTATATTATATTTTTATAGATTATAAGGGGGCGAAACCGCCGGACACAGCTAGTGTATTATATTATATTGTATGGGCAGACATATCCTACATGCAACTGCAGAGAGATACAGTTTTAGTATAATGTGTATACCGTAACAAAGAACTTGGTCTGTAATATTTTCGGTATCATACATGAAACAGCTCTCAGTTGTTTTCGTCTTCAAAGAACAAAACACGTGTTCTCGTCCCAAAGACAGCGGTCGGAAGTTGGGCCTTTGTTTACCCTCCACAACTTTTCCGCGGCACTTGGAAAATGTTAACGCTTTAACTTGTTTTTGTCGGTGACGTTTCAAACAGGATATTTCTAGCGTCCTGTTCATATACGAGTTTTAATAACCGTATAGTTGTTACTAACAATTATAAACAAAGTTTAATAATGCCTCGTTTATCTTCTAGCTAGATAATGATATCGCAGATTTCTAGATCCTAACTAAAAATCCTAATTAACAAAATTTATATATTTACACAGGATGCATTAAATTTAATATTTTATGTTTCTTATTTGTATATAATTGTTAGCAAAACTTAACTACCGTATTTAATATCGGTATTTCTCGGAAATGAAAATATTCTGAAGCGGTGTTGACTCTAAATTTAATTAAGCTTGTAATATAACGATTCAAATACGTACTTGAGTAAAGCATATTATTAGATTTTATTTAGATAATATATACATACACCATGATAAATATACATACATATGTAAGGAAGCAATTATTCTTTCTTTTATTATATCTGTGATCTTTGTCAAGCTTGCTTCAAACTGAATTTCATGAAATTTGGTTCAGTTGATTTGGCTAAACAGCTGTGAAAGCGGACAGACAGGCAGTTATTTTCGCATTTATAATATTAGTATAGATTATGATATAAGTATGCTCAGTAGATGTTTTCCTTCACCGTTAAGCACAAGATGAATTATAAATCACACATTAAGCACATGAAATTCAGTGGTACTTGCCCGGGTTTAAACTCACGATCATAGGTTAGGATTCACGCGTTCTTATCACTGGGACATCTCGGCTTTCGTTAAGTATACATTACATTGTAATATGGCTGTTTGAATTAAATTATCGAGATAGAAATATCCTTTGTTAATTACCATTTACAATAAGGTGAGTACCATTTACAATAAGGTGAGTTAATTAATTATGATGTGGGTATAATTTTTGAAGTAAATAATTGTAAGTGTATGTATCTATATCATTATATGTGTGTTTAAGATTGTTTGTTTTGGTTTGTTAAACATTTATAGTAAAATAGAATGTTGGGTTTTTGGGATAAATAAAATAATATACTTCATTCGTAAAATATTTTTTCATTCATAATATAAAATTTAATATAACTAATTCGAAGGATGGCGTACGACTCTCAGTCATTCTATATTAAAATATTAATATATTTTTATTCCTTAAATACAATCTTTGACTGCTACCAATTGTCTATGGGCGTTGGTGACCACTTACCATCAGGTGGCCCATATGCTCGTCCGCCTACCTATACAATAAAAAAAGTCACTGTTGTAAGGAGCTTCAGTATTATACGATTATACTATAGTTTTTTTTTTAATTATTTGCCTAATTTTTATTCAGAATTATTAATCTCGTGCAAGGTCACATGTGTATGGCATGAGCAACGTGGTGGTAAAGTAACAGCCTGTGAATGTCCCACTGCTGGGCTAAGGCCTCTTCTCCTCTTTTGAGAAGAAGGTTTGGTGGTGGAGTAAGCTTTAAACCTTCTCTTCAAAAGAATAGGCCTTAGCCCAGTCAGTGCCGGCGTTAGAGCCAATGACACCCTGGGCAAAAATTTTGTGGCGCCCACTTAAGGAAATCATAATTGAATGTCAATTTTTTGCTGGTCCAAAGACTTTCATCTCTCCTTCAGCGTAAACCAGAGCTAACGACGTGGACGTAGAACGTTTTGTAGCTACTCTTTTTTTTTTAATTTTTTTTTTCTTAGCTTGTAATTCAAAAATTATTATTATTTTTTTTTTAATTTATTGCACATTTCATATTTCTAATAACTTTTAATTTTGATTGAACATTTTGTTGATTTTGAATAGTTTTTTGAAATTGTTTTTTTTTTCATGCTTTTGATCAGCCTTTTTGTTTTGAACTCGGCTACAGACCTCGGCACCACGCAAATTTGGTGTCCCAGGCCATCGCCCCATCGCGACCTTCCCACCCCCAACGCCGGCCACTGTGCCCAACCGTGGGATATTTGCAGCCACAGTTACTTTTTTTAGTGTCCTAATTACTTAATACACTTTTCTTTTTCACATTTGACATTTCTATGTATTTAAAAAGTCTAATAAACGGTGTTAATATTATTTCATTGAACAATTGGTACAATTTACGTAACAAATACGTATAAATTTTGATTATATCGCGTTCACGAATTAGTTTATCCCAGTTTATTCATAGATCCATAATGTCTTTGTATTCTCCGATACGTTCCAATAATTACTGATATCTTATCGACATCGAACATCGCGTTTTGTAATTTACATAGTTAACTATTCATTGAGCGTATATAAAATAAGACCTTCTAGAATCTAGAAATAACATTCTAATGATAGCGTAACGAAATCTAAACTTCGTGTGAGGAAAAAACTGTTTTTTAAATAATATTCCTTGGATATCTGATATTGGTATTGCTGATGCAAGTACTGATTGGGGCTTTCTGCTGGCCCGAGTGGTCAATATAGGAATGTTTCGTACCGACAACGCCCGGGACTTAAACGCGAGAGCGTAGCTCTGGGGCTGAGAATACATGAGATTGGGGCCTCACGTATTATAGGATACGCTGAGGAAGACGACAACCGGGATGGTACTGTGCTTCCGTATGTATTAGCGAGGAGTATAGGAGCTCTTCTTTGGTCCCTGGGGAGAGCTCCATCGAGCCGCGAGCGTTGCACAGCACGGGAGGGGCCGTGGATGCGTTATATCAACACGATCCGATCCGCACTGAAAACAGTGATTTTAGTGAGTCTACAGTATAATCGAGTCCTGGATCAACGAGACAGGTAAAGAACATAATTGATATATTAAAAATTTACATAAATAACACACAATGTGATCGAGAGGTAAAGTATCTAACACTCTAATGACCCGTGCAAACGAATCCACGAGCGTGCTGTAACGAATTCAATCGTTTGTCAAGTGTGAGACAGCTAATTTGTCTGGCATGAAAACGCGTCTCCGATTCGGGACCCAATAAATCTGACGGCTATAGAGTACGGGGAGCACGTGAAACGTAATGCCATGGGTGGATCATAAATTTGTTAGCAAGCGACCTTCGTCGCTGTTCCAGAATTCTATTGTAACTAGCTGGTATTTTTTCAGTTAAAAATGTAGTGAATTTTCTAAAAGAGAGATTTTCTTTATAGGGCTTAGCACATTTTTTTTTTTTTTTTTTTATTTTATTGTATAGGTTGGCGGACGAGCATATGGGCCACCTGATGGTAAGGGGTCACCAACGCCCATAGACAATGGCATTGTAAGAAATGTTAACCATCACTTACATTGCCAATGCGCCACCAACCTTGGGAACTAAGATGTTATGTCCCTTGTGCCTGTAATTACACTGGCTCACTCACCCTTCAAACCGGAACACAACAATACAAAGTACTGCTGTTTTGCGGTAGAATATCTGATGAGTGGGTGGTACCTACCCAGACGAGCTTTGAGCGTTTTGTAATTTACATAGTTAACTATTCATTGAGCGTATATAAAATAAGACCTTCTAGAATCTAGAAATAACATTCTAATGATAGCGTAACGAAATCTAAACTTCGTGTGAGGAAAAAACTGTTTTTTAAATAATATTCCTTGGATATCTGATATTGGTATTGCTGATGCAAGTACTGATTGGGGCTTTCTGCTGGCCCGAGTGGTCAATATAGGAATGTTTCGTACCGACAACGCCCGGGACTTAAACGCGAGAGCGTAGCTCTGGGGCTGAGAATACATGAGATTGGGGCCTCACGTATTATAGGATACGCTGAGGAAGACGACAACCGGGATGGTACTGTGCTTCCGTATGTATTAGCGAGGAGTATAGGAGCTCTTCTTTGGTCCCTGGGGAGAGCTCCATCGAGCCGCGAGCGTTGCACAGCACGGGAGGGGCCGTGGATGCGTTATATCAACACGATCCGATCCGCACTGAAAACAGTGATTTTAGTGAGTCTACAGTATAATCGAGTCCTGGATCAACGAGACAGGTAAAGAACATAATTGATATATTAAAAATTTACATAAATAACACACAATGTGATCGAGAGGTAAAGTATCTAACACTCTAATGACCCGTGCAAACGAATCCACGAGCGTGCTGTAACGAATTCAATCGTTTGTCAAGTGTGAGACAGCTAATTTGTCTGGCATGAAAACGCGTCTCCGATTCGGGACCCAATAAATCTGACGGCTATAGAGTACGGGGAGCACGTGAAACGTAATGCCATGGGTGGATCATAAATTTGTTAGCAAGCGACCTTCGTCGCTGTTCCAGAATTCTATTGTAACTAGCTGGTATTTTTTCAGTTAAAAATGTAGTGAATTTTCTAAAAGAGAGATTTTCTTTATAGGGCTTAGCACATTTTTTTTTTTTTTTTTTTTATTTTATTGTATAGGTTGGCGGACGAGCATATGGGCCACCTGATGGTAAGGGGTCACCAACGCCCATAGACAATGGCATTGTAAGAAATGTTAACCATCACTTACATTGCCAATGCGCCACCAACCTTGGGAACTAAGATGTTATGTCCCTTGTGCCTGTAATTACACTGGCTCACTCACCCTTCAAACCGGAACACAACAATACAAAGTACTGCTGTTTTGCGGTAGAATATCTGATGAGTGGGTGGTACCTACCCAGACGAGCTTGCACAAAGCTCTACCACCGAGTAAAACTCTCTAACAAGCGCTAAGCTCTCTAAATTACATAGTAAAATGTACTGCTGCTGGGCTAAGGAATCCTCTCTTTTTTTAGGAGAAGGCACACAGCTCCAATACGGGTTGGTAGATACACGTGGTTCTTTATCCGCTACAGGCAGGTTTCCTAACGATGTATTCCTTAAACGCCGAGTTATAAGCACAAATAGAAAACAAAAAATCATTCCAATTTTTCCATCATGCTCGAATACGGGTTAGTGGACACATATGGCAGGTTTTAATCTGAAACATGCAGATTTACATATATAATTCACAATGTTTTCTTATACTGAGCAAAAGATTAATTATAAATACAAATCAAGCACACGAATTCAGTAAATTACTTGTCTAGGTTTGAACCCGCCATATTCTGTTACGATAAATATGTTCTCTATTTTGAGTCATCTCGGCCCGATTATATATATACAGATTAAAATTTAAAAACTTGCGTGGTTGACGTGATGCTGTTGATATGTGTCCGAAGAATCGCAATCACAATTCTCTAGATTAAAAATTAACATATTCAAAAAAAAATAATTTGTATGATTTTAGTTTGCTTTCAAAAAATGCCTGTTTGACAAAGAACTACAAAATAAATTAATGGTTAGACCTTATGTTACTGACAATAGTCTAAGAGATTTAACCTGCGTCTTTCACGTTGCCTTGTGACGTATATACAACATAAATTTACTTACTTTAATTTACTTGGTGGTAGAACTTTGTGCAAGTTCGTCTGGGTAGGTACCATCCACTCATCAGATATTCTACCGCAAAACAGCAGTACTTTGTAATGTTGTGTTCCGGTTTGAAGGGTGAGTGAGCCAGTGTAATTACAGGCACAAGGGACATAACATCTTAGTTCCCAAGGTTGGTGGCGCATTGGTGATGTAAGCGATGGTTAATATTTCTTACAGTGCCAATGTCTCTGGGCGTTGGTGACCACTTACCATCAGGTGGCCCATAGGCAAGACCGCCTACCAATACATTAAAAAAAAAAAAAAAAAGAAATTACCTAATTAAAAATATAAATAAAAAAAATACATATATTAAACAGTATAAAAAGATGAAATTCGTAAATTGCACCAAAATATATTTAATAACTCAGGAAGAAATAATCATTAAAAATATTCCTCAGTATATCTATCGTATAAATCCCTGAAAATTGCATCAATACTCAATCGCATCACGGAGAGATTTAAAACGCCAATTTGCTTTAAAGCTTGTCACCAATCATGGCTATAACATCCTACGTTTTTTCATGTGAATAAAAACGAATTGTTTCATTGTGTATGAATTTCGCTCAGAAAAATAGCAGACGATTTATCCTTTTAAGCGATGATATTGAGCTACTTTAGGAACCACTATTGATATAGCTGATATCCTACTTTTTGACATTGACATTCTCAAGGGATATTAGATAACTTTACAGGAAAAATTATAGTTCCCAATTATAAAAAGTGAAGATAAAGCCTTTAAATTTCTAACTGCGTGTCTAGACCTAGACATAAAAAGGAGAGGACCTTTTTGTGGAGAAAGGCTTGGAATTATTCTAGCAAATTTGACACATGCAGGTTTTCTTCACGATGTTTTTATTCATAAACAAAAATGAATTATGAGCAAATTAAGCACTTGAAAGGACAGCGGAGCTTGCCTGAGTTTAAACCCGCGATTTACGATTAAGATTCATTAACCACTGAGCCATATCGGGTCTCACAAGTGCACAAGTACCAATAGCTATTCACAAAATGACAAATAAAACACGATCGAAATCAGTTCAGCGGCAACACCAAAGGCTTTACATGCTTCGCGAGACTTCCAAGCTAAGAACTGCCGCTGAGGACTTCTTGACAGAAAATACTCAAAGCACGTTTCATTGGTTTCATCCGGGCTATGAACTGCGAACCACAAGACCTACAGCCTTGAAAGCTGGTCAACCAAACGAAGCAATTAAACAGTATATCGATACAAGTATGTAACATTAATTAGGTACGAGATAAAATTAATGGAAATGTTAGGCGTGTCAATGGTAGATTAAGCCGAATTATTTTATATTTATAAATCGACTGATACAATTATTTTAACAAGGAATTCTATGAGTTACAGGTATGTCTAGTGTACCCTTAATTGGCAAATGCAGTATTTTATAGCTTAATAATGTGTTGCCTTAGTTTATAATCGCAATTAAAAGCATATTTGATAGACTGCGTAGTTTTTACTTTTTAAATTGTTATTAACAATATAAATTTCTGAAATTAAGGTAATTATATTAGCCAAAAAATAAATTACCTCTTAACATTATTACCTGTATTATGTATGGGTATTATACAAATTATACTTGGCGTATATTAACAAATTTTAGCCAAGATGGCTTGAATTACACAGTACAAAAAATATTGCGGAAAAAAATATCTTACAATGCTACATCGCTTAATAAAATTTCGCTGTTAACGGGGAAATACAAAACGAATTGTGTCAATGTTGCTATTATTGGCAATAAAAGTATTTCGAAGTCTCCACACATTTAAGAATTACCTCCTCGATCGCTAGCCGTGACCGGGACGCGTATCGCTTAGCAAACACTCGGCGGACACTCAATTTGTACCTACTGCCGCCCTTTTACCAGTGGTTAGGTAGCTGGCTAACAAAAATGTATATGGTTTGTTCTTGTACCAGATAGGTAAGAAATATTATTGACGTTTAGCACCGTTATATTTTTAATTGATGTTTCTCCGTTTTTAGAATAATTTTGGTCATCATTCCCAAAAAATATATACATAGTACATAGAATGCACTCAATCCCATTTATTACAAATTTAAAGAGGTATTACCCAAATACACAGTGACGTCAGTTTTTAATGTTTTGATCAAATCTACTTATAATTGACACGTGAGCATATGACACACCAAATTCGCGTCAACTCCCTAACCATAGGATGTAGTTGACGACATCGCCGAGCAAAAACTATTATAATCCTTCGAGTTTCAAATGGTCGAAATTGATCATTCATCTTTTTTATGAAAAAATGAATTATAATCAATACATAGTATAAAAATAATATTATTTTTTAAGACTTAAGTTGCTGTATTTTTTTTTCCTTATTCTTAATTTTACAATATTATATTCAATGTTACTACCGGTTCAAAATGATTATTTTTATCCAATACAATAATTGTTACTCTTTCCCACGAATTAATTACATAGTTCTATTAAATTGTAATTAAATAATCTACACGTGAAACAACAATTACATCATTACCAATTCTAATAACTTATCGATGGATAATTTATTGACGATAATATTGTTTATCCGTTTAAAAGAAATGTATTCCGTCCCCAGGACGCAGATGGTACGGCAGATACTACGAGCAATCGATTTATACCAATTGTCACACTTCTGTCCTTACAAAGGACGGTAAATTTAAATCTTTAATAGAAAAGTCGAATTTTATTTTATATACTATTTATCAAACGTATATAAAATATTAAGATAAATAAATTGTAGCCAAGACACAATAACAAGTAGTTGTATTGTTAATTATGTTCTAAATTGTGTGATATAATTAAATTTCTTATATTTTGGTAAATATTTTAATTTTGTGGTAGAGCCTTTACACACGCCCGTCTGGATAGGTAATACCAACTCATAAACAGCAGTACTTAAAATTATTGTTTTCTGGTTTGAAGGGTGAGTAAGCTTCAGTGTTTTTTTATGCACAAGGGACATAACGTTTTAGTTCCCAAGGTTTGTGGTACATTGCAGATCAAAGCAATGGTTTATAGATCTCACAGCACCATTATCAGTGGGATGTTGACTCACTGTTAGGTAGCCCATTTAAAAGACTGCCTACCGATTATATATTAAAAAATATGAGTTTCATTCTTTCATATAATATATAACATTAAATTCAAGTATATTTTGATTAAAATGATTATTACTTGTACATGATTAATGAAAAAGAGTAACGAGTGTCGTGACGGTTATTTATCAAATATATATAATACTTGTAAATTAAAAAGGGTATTCCGTTTAAGGAAGGACATTAAACGTACTAACTAATCAGCTGATATCATTAATTAATATTAATAAATTTAAAAGCAAGTAAGTTAACTGTTCAATATCAAGTTTTTATAAGCAATTTAAATAATAATTACGTGTTTTATATTCAGTTAAAATATTCCGGGTTCATTGAATATCCGGATAAATGTCTATAATTGGGATTATTCAAATTGTTACTTTAATTGCCGTATACGATCGAAACGACACTGAATATTACTTTAAAATTTGCAAATGGCGTATAAATACGAGTAATTATATACCTCGTTAAATTATACGGCGTAGCGTTTAAGTGTATGGTACGATTCGGCAGCTGTTATTATGCTGGGGGTTGTTCGGTGAAATTTGAATGCCGGTTTTGTACGTTGTCGGCACTATAATAGGATTACCGAATTAAGGGATGAAAACTTTCGAGTTTTAAACTGCATTAATTAGCGACACGAAATTTTAATATTAATAAAACTATTATCAGATTAAACCATATGAAATTTAACTATGTACCTACAACAAATTTAATCGGACCAGAATAAAGAGGTTGGGATTATTATAGCTGTGCATTGGGAAGCACGCAGTTCAGTGCGTGACCTCTCCAATTGTGTTGGGTTGTTTTCTCATCGGAAAATAATAATGTAAGAATACGTATTACATCTGTCTTTGTGTGCACACTATTGCAAAATAAGCTCTATGAGCTACTCAGCTTACGTTGAATGAAGCCGTTATGTCGTAAGAAAATGATTACAACCCTTACGTAATTTATATTTTATGTATTTCGAATTCACCGTCAAATCGAATTGTGTGAGTGAGAAATTCACTTGTACTCTATTATTACTCCTTCGAAGTTATCTAATCTCCCTCGTGAAAAGATTCCGCGGTGCAAATTGGTCAGTAAAATATCGTCATCGTCAACTTATTTTATGATACAACAATAACTCAGAAGGATATTTTTGAATTTACGGCAAAAACTTACTTTCGCGTTTAAAATATTAGTAAAGCATATGAGCCACCTGATGGTAAGTGGTCACCAACGCATATAGACAGTGGCATTGTCGATGCGATTGTTGACATTTCTTATGTTAACCATCGCTTACATTGCCAATGCGCCGCCAACCTTGGGAACTAAGATGTTATGTCCCTTGTGCCTGTAATTACACTAATTCACTCACCCTTCAACCCGGAACACAACAATACAAAGTACTGCTGTTTTGCGGTAGAATATCTGATGAGTGGGTGGTACCTACCCAGAGGAGCTTGCACAAAGCTCTACCACCGTCTATAGTTTTGGTACAAGAATAAAAACAGACATAAGATGAAAGAATAGGTCTATTGCAAAATAGTTATATACAAATCTCACTAAAATTATATTGTAGTACGGTGTTATTGGTTTAATACATGAAATATAAAAACATTATTTATATAAATCCATTATATTACTTTTATTTTCATTATTTATTATTCGATTTTCTTTTGAACATATAAATATAATTCGATGTTATTTGAAAAAATCTTTGAACATTTTCTTTTGAACTTGACTTAACAATTTATGAAAGCCAAAAAATGTCAAGTGGCTAAGTGAATGCGAATGTTAACGTAAGTAACGGCTTCAAATCTGGACAGGCCCCAGTGAGTTTTGAAGTTGCTACTTTTACCAAATCATTTAATAGTTTTGCGAATTCAAATCTAAGTTAGTTTTCTTAGTAGGATAAAAGGTCCATCCAAGGGACTTCTACAATGTTTATATTTCTAATTTTTGTTTTTCTATTAAAACAAAAAGTAAATAATGGCGTTATATTACATATATAATTCATTCGCCATACTTTTATTCGTTAACCATTTAAAACTAGCTATGCTCGCTTCCGCGGCTTCGTGCGCCTGTATTCAAAACCGAAACACGTCATGTTTATATAGATATAAAGCATTTCAATTACCAATTTGTACATTTCTGACTTAAAAATTATAGAAAATACACGTAGCCCATAAAGTGCGAATTAAATGAAAACAGCCAATGTCCTTGGGGTCAAGATTTTTTCGTTCTATATTATTAAGCGTGAGTGTGTAACAGACAGACAGATAGACTAGATATTAGTATAGACAAGACTCGACAGATCTTTGAACTCCCAACGTACTATCATCTGTAAAGTCATCTACATGGCTTTTTTGAAAGAATTAACTTTGTTCATACTCCACACTCAATGATAATCACTTCAAGACAATATTTTTATTTTCTTTTTACAATTCAAAACCAATATAAATTCATATCTTTTTCTACATATTTTCACCGTCAAAAATACTACATATCTTTTTTATTTGACATTTTTTCCAAAAAAATTATATTTTTATATAAAAACTTTTTACACTTTAACATTTCGCCCGCCATGGATAAACTATCACTTTTAAGTTGAATATTTTGTCTATGACGGGCGAAAAACCGGACAACCGACGTATGGTCATATACTATTTTGATAAGAGTTTTATTGAAAAGTTATAATTATTATGATCAATATCGCATAACACTTGCTGACATTTCACTACCTTCGGTTCGGTGGTGAGTTTCGCGTTTATTCTTACAGAATAGCCTTACTGTTATTATGTAATAGGAAAACAAAGACATTTACAGCTTGAGTTTATAGCGTTTATGAAGAGATTGTTTTTAATATTGAATTTTTTAACATTTGAATTAAGACATATTTTCATTTATCAATGTTCTGTGTATTTTAAAAATGTACTAACAAAGAATTTAATTTCCATCTTTATATAAACGGTGATAAAGGAATGGTATTGAGTTGTACGAGTGGGAATGCGGCCGCTGCGGGTGCCAAGAGAATGCAATGTATGTGCAAATTGTTATTTCACAAAATATTTTCTACATTCACTGAGCCACAAATATCAGGAGCATTGTAGGAGGAATAGCAGTATTATTAACCCAAATGTGTAATCTACACAACTTACATAGTGATTTGATTAAGGCGTTTTTTTTAGATTATTTTTTAGAAGGCTAAGCTGCATGATGGTACATTCGTCTTACTTAGTCAGTGACAATCACGTGATCCAGTGAACACGATGCTAGAACTAGAAAATAACATGCTATAATGACATATAAAATAATAATTTGACTTTGTACATAAAGGTTATATATATGAAATGCATGAATACACCCAAATAACAGATCTCTATAGCGAAAGCGAAGTTGTGCGTTATCGAGGTTTCATGGTATTTTGCGAATAATTTAAATTGTCTTCAAAAACAGTAACAGCCTGTGAATGTCCCACTGCTGGGCTAAGGACTCTTCTCAACTTTTTGAGCAGAGGGTTTGGAGCTTATACCACCAGGCTGCTCCAATGCGGGTTGGTGTCACAATACACATGTGACAGAATTTCAGTGAAATTTGACACATGCAGGTTTCCTCACGATATTTCCTTCACCGTCAAGCACGAGATGAATTATAATCACAAATTAAGCACATGAAATTCAGTGGTGCTTGCCCGGGTTCAACCCATGATCATCGGTTAAGATTCACGCGTTCTTACCACTGGGACATCTCGGCTATTTCAAAAAAGGAGTAGATAATAAATTATGATCACGTATAATTATTTTTTTTATAAATTATCATCGTTTACTTGAAAACCAATTAAGTCTAAGTTTTTTATTACGGTATTAATAATAATATAATCCCTATTAATAATACTTTAACCGTTTCCCACAAAATCAGGAAAGATTTTTTACAGATTTCTATTTATATGAACAGTATAAAACCCTATGGTTATAAAAACCCTGTCTGACCCGTGAAGTGGTTATTACGTATCGCGAGTCGGTTCTATTTATGTAATCATTTTTAAAATACTAAGCATAAAAATTACCCCGAATATTTATGTTTTTTATTTATTGACGAACGACAATTTGACGAACATCCTCCCAACTAGAGCCATGGAACAAAATAACTGTGTCGTCAGCAAACATTTGTATTTCTGCTCCTTTAATTTTGAGTCTACAAAGCTGATTGATATAAGTAAAGAAAAGGGTAGGACCTAGGGTGCTGCCCTGCGGTACACCGTAATTTCCCAGAACAAACTTGCTAAGCATTGTCTACGGTCTGTAAGATAATCCTTGAACCACATTAGTGCATGTCCACGTATGCCACAGTTCTCCAGACGAGCAAGTAGTATTGGAATAGATACGGTGTCAAATGCTTTCTGCAGGTCAAGGAAAACTCCAACACATTTCTCACCGTTATCTAAAAGAGCCGTGACACGTGTTGTTAGTTGAAGAACAGCATCATCTGTAGATCGCTTTGAACGAAACCCATACTGATTTTGCCCCAGAATATTATTGTATTCTAGGAATTTTAGTAGCCTATTATTAGTCACCTTTTTCTATTATTTTTGACAATACGGTTAAAAGAGAAATAGGTCTATAGTTAGTAGCAAGTTTTTTGTCACCCGGTTAAAGATGGGGCAAATAATAGCATTTTTTTAAAAATCTGGGAAGCAACCAGATTCATAACTAAGATTAATTAAATAAGAGATAGGTTCGGAAAGAAGGTTTCAAATTTTTTTTACAATAGAAACTGTTATTTTGTCAATACCAGGTGCAGAGTTTGTTTTAAGACTACAAATGACCCTGTTCATCTCGAAAGAATCAGTGAAATATAGTGACAGAGAATTACAAGGAGCATCAGTCAATTTTGTTTTTTTGGACAGGTCTTTTTCATTAGTGTTAAGCTTGAGAAGTGTATCGTTTGCAAGTGCAGGACCGATAGAAATAAAGAACTTATTAACTTCGTCTATTGATTCAGTAGCAGTAGGTTTTATATTACAATATTACATAACTCTTTTATAATATTCCAAGTCAGCATCATATTACCTCTATACTTTTCTAATTTATCTTTGAAATATTTCCTTTTTAATTCCTTTAAAATTTTCCGTAATAAATTTCTATAAGCAATATACTTATTTTTGGTTTCCTCGTTACTCGTATTTTTATTAGCCCTTCTATGCATCTTGTCCCGATTTTTTATAGCTTTAACTACACCTACTGATAGCCAGGGCTTAAGCGGTAATATGCGTTTGGGAATTTTCTGTATTTTAGTGTTATCGTCAATAATATTTACTAATTTATTAGTGAGTATATTAGCTGCATAATTAATATCTTTAGTTGAGTACAAATCATTCTAATTCTCCATCTTCAATTTTTTTTCGATATTATCTATATTAACATTAAATTTATTTAAATATATGGGAGCTTTAGAACTGGAAGAACAGTTGACAATGTGTAACAATATAGGAGAATGGTCAGTCAATTCATCGAATACAAATATTTGAACTTTAGACACAGTTTTAACCATGAAGTGGTCTAGGCATGACTTTATTCTTGTTAGACATTGTATGCCTTGTTTAAGCCCATATGTCGCCATTAGGTTAAGATACATTACTGTGTTCGCATTAAAATTTTCCGCTATAGCATCAAAGTTCAAGTCTCCAGTCAAAATTATAGTACCGTGAGATCTAAACATGCTTAGAATAGAATCTAAAGACCTTAGATAATTATATGCGTTTTTATAGCATGGCGGGCGATAAGTGCATACAATGGCGGTGTCACCTTTTAATTTTAAAACCACACAATTTCCATCAAGACAATCTGGTTCATAAGATGAAGCCAAGAACATATACAACCACTCCGTCGTTTTGGTTTAAGCTGTTACGCGATCTATACATATTATAATTTTTTATGTTAGGCGGCGAGTAATTTTCATTTAGCCAGCACTCAGTACAATTACATCAATCAAGGTTTTAAATTTCATAAGAAACATGAGGAAAATATCAAAATTGGAATGAATACTACGAATGTTTTGTTTGATTGTTAAAATAACTAAAGAGCTATCTCTGCGCTGTGGACTTGTTATTAGTTGGAGACATTCAGACGGCTCACGCATTCTACTACATTTAATATTATCAGTTTCAATGTCACTAATAATATCTGAATTTAACGTATTTAATTTTTATAATAATTAATACAATGTAGCAGTATAATATACAAAAGTAATATTATAATATACAAAGAACAAAAGTAATATAAAAATATAGCACATATATAGAATTAGAGGGTATTCAAAAAATTTTGCAAGCGAGCAGTTTAAATATATCACTTGCTGTTTTGACTTAATATTAATAATAATCACAATGTTTAGTAAAAATTTAGATACAGTTTAGTGGTTAGATTTTCTAGCGATATACATTCCAAAGATAGATGTTTCAAAAATAATTATGTAATATTTGTTGATAAGAACAACACAAAATAATAATATTCTTAAATTGTTGCATATTATTAGTACATATACGATTCGTATTGCACTCTTTTTAGATTTTTGTCGTGTTTGTGTTAAATGTGTAACTATTATGATAATATTAAACTTGCACAGTTTTTATATATGTAAATAGGAAAAATAACGTAAGATGATTAACAATATATAAACGAAAGTTTTAGATTGATAGGCAAATACATTTACTATTAATATCAAGAAACTAATAAAAGTATAAAAATTAGATCGAGTACCGTTCTGTTTCCCTAGTCATTCCTTAAGCGAGTCGATGTCAGCCTCGCTGTTTATACGAATCGCGTGCCCGCCGTCCGCTTGCCGAAGGTACACATTCCCGTAGCTCGTCCAGCAGTACCGATAACCATGCGTTCCAGCGAAGTCCCGCGCTAAGAAGAATATTCGTTTCGTTTTGGCGGTAAGATTTTCGGAAATATACACGGGTTTCGTAGGCACGCTGATTCCAAGGTTTTCTGTAGTAATTTGTTTATACTGTTTTCGGAATTTTTTTAATGGATGAATAATTTCTTCTTTTTTGGATGCTGTTGTAAATTCGACTATTATAGGCTTTGTTGTCTGTGATTTATTCTTTTTCTGTAGTCGGAAGATACTTTTTATTTCACATTGATTAATCATAACATTTAATGTTTGCCCGATGGTAGTAACTATTTTTTGTAACTCGCTTGTGTTTTCTGATTGAGGTTGTGGTACATTTCTTAGCTCGATACTTGTAGACCTCGCGCTTTTTTCCAGCATGTCAACTCTTTCCTCTAGCATATTTATATAGTTTCCATTAGCCTTTCTTTCACATTCTAATTTGTCCACCTTTTCTCTCATTTCATCATATTTGCTAGTCATGAATTCCAATGATCTACATAATTCTAAGTTTTGTTCCTTTATTTCACGCATAGTAGTTGCCATAGTGTTAAATTTCTCGGCCGTATAAATTTTATTTTTTAATAGGATTTCCTCCATAGATGATTGTAACGAAGAAAGTCTCGTTTCCTGCTTTAAAATATTACTCGATAATATATTTTTTATATCTTCCATAAACTTCTTGAGGTTCTCATTATCATCCTCCCGTTTTCTTTTAAGCCGGCTCAATATATTTGAAAGGTCTGGTTCGGAGTCATAGGTAGATGGCGGAGTACGCGTCAGAGACATAGTGTACTAGGGTACCAGGTACACAAAGTAATCGACAGGAGTTTTTTTTTAATTCTTAACAAGCTTAGAGGTCTCATATATTGGTCGTCGATCGATATTCTTAAATAATTTTGCTGCTTACCAGTATTGCTTGACCCGTCCCTAATGACGTGCGATGGTTGAGACGGATGTATACTGCTAATTTGTTTTTGAGTACGATAGGCGGCTTTTTTTGTGTGTAGTGAACACTACTGCGACCGCTATATCGCGTCGCGCGTTGCGATTACTTATGCGCTCCTAATATTTCCTCTGAATTATTTAGTACTGAAGCTTAAATAAAACTAAAAACAATTCACTTTTAACAAGAAACACGTCTTGATTCTTCAGGAGCACGGAGGGAAGGCGTCATTTAATAAACGAAACGAAAATTACTTGGCAACACAGGTGCGACAGCGCTCGATTGCTCTTACCTATCGATATCTATACAGCGTGTAACTAAATTCATATCCGACCCGTGAAGTGGTTATTAGGTATCGTGTGTCGGTTCTATTTATTTAATAATTTTTAAAATACTAAGCAAAACATTTATCCAAGTAAATTATTTTTTAAAATTAAATGACGAAAATTACGTGGCGGCACAGATGCGGGCAATAGCGCTCGATAGCTCTTACCTATCGGGTAGCTAAGACACGAGGTCATGACCTCAGTGGTCCACGTTTTTACCACCAACAGTGTCGTTAAACACAATTAATATATATTTTTTAAGTAATTTTCTTGCTTAGGATTTTAAAAATTATTACAGATATACTTTTATAGGAGAGTAAAATGGTAAAAAGAAACTACAGTTCTAAAGCAAATTTATTAAGAAAATATTTCAAATGAATATCGAGACTAATAATTTTATTCCTTAATTAATTTTTTCCCTATCCTATGTCCTGTTTGAAAGTTTAAAAATTAATTAAAAACGACTAATTAATTTTAAGAACTTTGTTTTTTATTACAAATATTAAAAAACTTAAAAGTCACAATCGACTCACTTAATTATAATTAAATAAAAACTAAATGTTTTACAGTAATAGGTTTCTAATGTTGATGTTTTAATTAATAGTTAATTTTATATTTTATAAATAAGCTTAACAGAATCTTTCGAATTTAAGCACCACTGTTTTTTATATGTTTAATGTGTTTTATATTTCATCTCGTTCTATATAGTAACGGAAAATATCGTGAGGAAACCTGTACGTGTTGAATAATGATGACAACTGCATACCTATGCCTTTATCATTGCTCTAAACTAATTACAATCAAAACGAAATACTTTGTTTTGATTGTAATTAGTCAATTGTCAAAAACACATTGATCCATTAATAACAATCGATCTATACTTAAACTTTTATTTCTTTGCGTATTTAATTTAAAAAAATAACCAAAACCGAAAAGATATTTCAAACGAAAATCCGATTCAATAAAATTAAGAGATTTCGCCGATTTACTTCACTTCTAGATTCTTACGTTGAAACTTGTAACAAAGAAGTTAGTTGAGTGTAAGTAATGTAGTTTGACTGCATTAATAAACTCCTGTAAGTTTTTTGGCAAGAAACTTCCAGAACTTCTCTAAAGACTTTAAATTTGATTCAGTGGTTTTGTTTAATGCACTTATTTGGAAACAAGGGAGATTTTGTACGAAGCTATAACGTATGCTAGGTTTAATTTCGAATCACGAATACTGGGCTCATTAAATATCATTCAATGTCATTCTTATAATAAAGTTTTTCTATATTATTGTACGAGTTTTAAATACATACGGCTTAATTACAGTACATTAAATGAATACATATGTTATGATTTAGTCAACTTAAGCAATGTAAGCGTTTCAATGCACCTTTAACTACTTAATTAGTAAACATCATAATTAAGCTTAAATTTGCTTTATAATTTTCTGAAAAATCTGCTTTAAAATGTATAGATCTTACAACATTAAGCAGTGAAACTTTATTATTATTAAATTAAATAGAAATTATACTCAGTATCATATTTACTAATAAACTATTAACAATATGAAAACTATTATGTATTAGATAACTCATATATAAAAGCGGTAACGTTATTCGCATTCCATGCCATTTGCTATCACAACCAATTCCGGTCCCTTTGCAATGATAGGACAAACAAATTGTGGAAAATATTTGAATAAGAATGGTACATTTTTCGAGGACACTAATGTGTGAGCGGAAAGGCGGTCGGCGAGAGCGTCCCTAATATCTGTTTTATTTTTTCCGGATTTGTATGAAAGGGAACAACAAATAACACCCTCCATTGTGAAATCACGGGCAATGTTATTTTTGTGGTCTTTATGGCTTTATTTGTCGCTTTTCCACGGTGTTTTGGTTTCCACTTCAGGTGGCTTGAGAATGATAGCCGGTTATGATCAAATGTTATTATTATTACTAAAAGGCTATAGAAGACGTAGCACTTTATTGACTTTAATTTTTTTTTTTTGGAATAAGATTACTTACGAATCACTACTGATTACTAATTACTAATATTTACGAAATATTAATAGGAATATTATATTCAGCCCTTCAATTAAGCATACAGGTTTGATTAGGAGTAGGTAAGACAATAACACTGGCTCACTTTTTCTTAATTCATATTCGTCTTTCGTCTTCGTCGTCTTAATTGAAACCACTCAATTCAATAAATTGAATATTAACATGGGATATAAACATTTTGTTATTGTTATTCGTTAAAAGGCGACAAAGATTTTTATATTATTTACATTTGATAAAAAAAAATTGTTATAATTAATACTTAATCAATATCAAAACCTTTCCATTTATTACGCTACTTATATAGCTGTAAAAGACACCGCTTAACGTATGACGTCACATCTTACTATGATATCACTATAAGGGAATATAGAGCTCTTATAAAATAAAATAATATTTACTTACCTGTTTTTATTTTGATCCAAAACCGATAGCAAAACGGTTAGCGATCTGTATCGCGTGATAAAAGTATCGCTTAGCACGTTCCCTTTCAATATTTCCCAATTTGATTCGGTATACGCTTCTCCGAGACAATGGAAAGTAATCGACAGTGACAGTGGAGGGAGGGGGGTAAATTTCGTTAAAATAAAAGCGCACAGAGAAGAAAGATATAGCGCCTACGTGGTCGCCGTGAGATCCCGGGAGCTCCTACAATAGAGAATTGGAAAAGCTTTTATAATCCGGCACGTGACATACATGTTCAAACAACGATGGCGTACATTCCGCATCGAGACGGTCGCTCGTAATTCTTTTTTTTTTGTAATATAACGAATTATTATACGATTTAACGTAAATTATCTGAATCATATCTCGACTTTTTTAAATAGATTGTTTTAAATTTAGAATCGTAAAAATCATTCATGGAACGTTGAAAAGAATCATTTATGTAATGTACGCTTTGAGTCGGTCGCTTGTTAGTATTTTTCTAATATAACAAAGTATTATATAATGTAACTTGTATTATTTGAATCATATCGCGATTTTTATTGTATCGATTTATTTATTAATTGAATCATAAAAATCATTAAATGGAACATGTTACATAAAATATTCTTCCATTCCTTTATGTAATATTTGTATGTTACGCCATATTCAGAATCGAGACAATCGCTCGTAATCCTTTTTCTAATTTTATTTATTTCTACACTAAGAAGCGTAAATTATGTAATTCATATCTCGATATTTAAACATCGAATCGTAAAAATCATTCATTGAACAATGGAATGAATGAATTGAGATGCCAACCACGTTACAATTCGATCTTCGTGTTATCCGAGTTTCGTATCATTTCATTATTCGGTTGGATCAAATTGGAACAACATTCAAATATAACTGTTTACCTATGCATGAAGTCAGTAAAATTATACTCAACGTGATCGAAATACGGGATACCCCACACGGGTAATCTACGTATAAAAAGCGAGATATATACGCCGGTACAAATAAAGGATTTTTAATATATGAAGCCTCTTTCCTCTGGCTTTGTTGTCCTGAAACATTTACGACATTATTACCGAGGCGCGTGCCCTTATATTATAAACAAACGCAAACAATTTGCCGTGTTTTACATAATCTCTCCAAATTGGATATGAATAAGCGCCGTCAGGTGGGCTCGTTCACTTATTCCTGTTGGTATTGTATTCTGTCTATATTATCAAGATTGAAATGTAGAAGATAAATCTTTGATGTTTCCTCGTTTTATTGTATATTACAAAGTAATTTTGTTCTTGTATGTCGTAATTATTTTGTATTAAGATAATTCTTATCGTTGCTTTAATCCCAATTCATTTCAAAGCCATTTAAAATCAAACGTAATTTATTTATTTATTTTTAAATCAGACAACCAGTGGTCCATTATAAGGTAGTAAAAATGATAAAATTAATAAAGCAATGCAGACATTGTAAATTAAGTAACAGATTAAGAAAAGCCTTCATAGGTTCATAAAAAAAAATATTAAAAAATAATGACTCCTTGATCGTGTTAAGATCGTCAATATCCTTCAATGATGATTAACTGATTTATATTTACATGACAGAGAAACAAAACTCATAAGAGTGAAATTTAATCAAGTCCTCAAGACCAAATTTAGTCAATTACAAAGATTAATTAACTGCACAGATGATATTATAATGCACGTATGCGCACACACAATACATTAACTCTCATATTATCTATAGTACGACAATTCGACACAACCGGAGACTAGGAGCAACTTTATGTGTTACAATTTATTACAATAAAAAAAATTGCCTTAGATACCAATAACAATAGAATATAGATTATTAAATTATTTTAATTATATGCAACTAAATTGATATTATATATCGTCTGAGCTTTCATCGTCTCGATAGTATTGTATTCAATAATAAGTCTGGTTCTTATAACTTATTAAAAATTAATAATTTGCAAATAGAATCAATTAGATTTTATTATGAAAACAAAAACCTACTCCCAGGAAGCATACATTGACTTTGCGGATTCAAAAACGTTATAAATAAATTATTTGATGAATAAATACAATTGTATAAATCAGTCAATATAACGATTTCAATATATTATAAGAATTATATAAACATTCCATTTATCAAGAATATGAATGTACAATAATATTTGACCTCGTAGTCAACAGTTTTTACTCTAATGTCCATACTCCATATGTTTCAATAAAAACCAATGTCACTTCCCCTGTTTAAAAGGAAATCCCTTGCGGATTAGGAAAGCGAATATTTCCTTTTAAATACTAATATATACTATACATTCATCGGTTGGACAGATATATATCATAAGCATTAGATTCAAAACAAATGTTCTATAAAGAATATTTTAGATATCATCTTGCTTACTTAATCATTTTATTATTTTTTTTTTTAGTGAAATTTACTTTAAAATTATAAAATAATGGCTCAATGTCCTAAACTTATAATTTGAAATTCTTAATTTGAACTCATCATCATTTTTATTTTTTCGCATACTGTTTACAATTAATAATAACTTGAAGTGTGTAATTTTTGAACCTTTATTTATTGATGTGATTGATTAGCGCTCCGTATTCGATACGGGCTAATAGTCCGGGAGGTAGCGTTGCATTTTAGGCAGTCAGGTGACGGTCTTTCCACCGCTACCCAGGCAGCTGACGATTGTTTTCATATTTTCAAATATTTAAGCAATTACATAGTTCAATTTCAGACAGCATACTATTACTTTTTTTTTTCAATTTCCAACTTTCGCACCCTCCCACAGCCAAACCCACCGCAACTTGGGTAGCTGACGGTCGGTTTGCTTATTAGTCATATAAGATCTACTATCCATGCCAACATCAGCCGGCTTACTATGACTTGTGTAAACGCAACCCGGACCATAAGACTTCGCGTCACATGACGTCAGCGTAAGATTTACACTTTAATTATCGTTAGTACCTTGGCCCTTACACCGTTTTTGCTAAAGATATTATAATAGATAAATAATTAAATAATAAGATCACTATTTCATTAAGAATGTTTCATACAATATTAAGAAATATTGCGTTTCTGGGCCTATATATTGGAGTCTTAATAAGTTATTTTACAAAAAATAATTAGAGATTTTTGTCAATAATTACAATATCCTCCCGATCGAATGTGTGAATGCGTACATATTGAAGTATATATGAAGAGATAGGTTCACTATATATTATCATATGAGTGAGAACTCATAATCCCATGGGACAGCAACCTGACTCAACCGACAGCTTTACGTGCTTTCTAAAGCACATGAGAATAACGCAAAATTTCAATCACCGGGCTGCTACTGAGAATTCTTAGAAATAAAATACCAACACAGGCTTCTAAATCTGAATAAGTTGGTAACCATTTAACTAACAAAGCAGTAAAATTAGTCATAAAATATATAGAGGAAAATAAATTTTTAAACGAACGTGCATAATCTCATGAATTTTATGAAAACACAATCGCTGTAATCAAAAACCCGTATCGCGTATGAAAATCATATTAAGCTATGGGTATTCAAAAGGCAAATGACCGGCTCTAACGAGCATACTGTGCAACGCGGAGTCCTCTCGCCTCTTGTGGTTTCTATGGGAGCCAGTATTATGACATTACACTGTGTTATTCTGTAAATAGCCCGAAGACATTTATTATTCTGCATTTAAAGTATTAAAATAAGCGTTTGCTTTATGGCTGGTTAGCTTTATTTTAATGCCCAGTGGGAGTTAACTACATTGCGCCAATTTAAAAATAGTAATTTACATTTACAATATAAAATAGTCTTTTTCAAAGTAACTAGTGAGAATTATTTTCATCGCCAATATACATAGTAAGTCTTTGACACTCTTTTGTACTTTTAAAAGGCGTTTATAACAAAAGGAATCAAAAATACTTTGAAGTTTATCAATAGCTTAAGTATTACTTAAATGTTTATAGACACTCTTATAATCCCTAATTAAACTAAATCATCCATATCACTTATACTATGAGCACCACGCACACATACCCACATGCTCACTCACAAATATAATTCGGTTTCATATATTAGTCATAATAATTAACGCGACATAACTTCAAAGTGTCGAAAAGTAGGTAAATGCACGATCAAAAAAACACAGCAACACATTTAGGAAAAATATATAAATTCGAAATTCAAAAGCCTAATTAGCCTTAAAAAAATTAAGTTAAATTTCATGGACCTAAATTATTTTAAAAAGCAACCTCCTTCCTACATTTAATACTAACTGTAAACTTTGTCGTGAAAAGCATCTAATGTGAGCGACGCCAGATAGGCGTGAAAAATATTTCGTAATGGGCACGTTTAAAATGTAGCACGCGTTTAGTGGGAGATAGATATAGCGAAATTTCTTTTAGAGAGGTAAAATTTTTACTCGCCCTCCTCATTAGTGAGCACCTTTGAATGGGTGCGCATCCCGCTTTACGTCTGCAATTCACTTTTCACATTTACACGCTTCTTATGGTAGCGTTCTACGTTCTTGAATTAAATTTGAAATATGGAACAACTTTTGTTAGTTGTTTATATTTAAATAAATTATGTCTGCTATTTCATTTATTTATTATATATATATATATATATATATATATATATATATATATATATATATATATATATATATATATATTCTGGAGGATACGTTATATATTAAAAAAATAGTATATGTTAATATTTCAGCTTTTAACTCGGTTATGATACCAATATAATGACAAGGAACTTGAAAAAATTATATCGATTTTTATGCATTTCAAATATTGCCAATTTAAAGAGAGAATTTTTGGTATCCAAAATATTGAAATATGGAAGGAAAGTTATAAACTAACCCAACTTTTACCTATCGTAGCCAAGTTAAAAGCTGAAATCAATAAAGTGTACTATCACGTACGGTTGGATCATAAAGTTTGTATTAAGGGCCCTTTTTAGAACCATGCCGTACACAATGCGTAATGGTTCCACCCACATTATATTGTCGAGTCGTAAGAAATTTCTGGCAAAGATAAATTCGAGATAGCCCCAATGGAACACGCTGTTATAACTGGATTTAAATTTATTAATCGCATCATTAAAAACAAAAAAACATCGTACATTTTGAATCGAAATAATTCTGCATCATATTAAATAGCTGAGATAGAGAAGTTAATGAATTTTAACTGAAGATTGAAAGGTTAAGCCCAGGCAAATATCTCATGTGCTTAATTTGTATTTTGAGTTGATTTTGTATGGATGTGTTGGATGAAAATCGTGCTATACCCACATTGAAGAAAGTTGAGGGAAAATTCTCCAAGGAGAGGAAACCATAGCCTAGCCAGAACTCTCGGTATAGGTTAGCATTATATAATATATTTCAAAATATACATCGTAATTACTCATCTGCCTTCTAAAGTACATTCAGCTTCACTTAACATAGGGAACAATTTCGATTCGTTAGGTCAATGGTTTAACTTATCAGCGTAAGGGTATATGCCTTAGGCCTTGCTTGAGAAGCGTAATTTGAAGATCCCTGTATAAGACATATCTCGAACCTATTTTAAACGTGTCTTTACGACAATTTAATGAAAAATAAATTGTTTTGTGCATCATTATGACTGTGAAGAGAAAACTCCATATTATAAACTACCTCCCGTCCTTCATTGTTGTCCTTACTTTACCTGAGTTTATAAGAATAAAGATAGTTCTTAAAAATGTCATTTACTCTTCCAATTAATTATAAGGCTTGTAATAAAGTTGACAGGTAACTCAGGACGTCAGGATCAAACCTGTGATTTTATCATCGCAAGGTGCTCCGTAAGCCATTGTAGTATTATGGCTCCAAACAAGTAAGCCATTATTGTGATATTTTCATAAGTAATTATATTTTAAAATATAATATAATACGGTTATTAGATACGAGTAATACAAGCCAAACGATATCGCCGCTAGTACTTAGTGATAATGTATCTTAAGGTATGCTCCATATTTTTCTATGTTTTCTTTCAAACATAGTATGATGACTTTTTAGCCGATATCAAACAAAGAGGCTATTCTCAAGCGAGACTAGATAACTGCGCTGGACATATTAATGTTTACTTCTTCATTTAATAATTCAATGGGACGACAAATCTGTCAAAACAAGAAAAAGTTCAGGCACAAAAAACCGACGCTTCCTAACATTTGGATGCTACAAAAAAATTCTGAACATACTGCTCACTGCTTTTTATCGACTAAACCCTATGAATCAACCCAGAATTCAGGAACTACAGGAACAGGGACAGGAGGGAATTGACCAACGAGATGGTTTAATGTCTTTAAAATACAGGTCCAAAAGTCAGAATATGCGACCATTTCTTTTATAAAAAATAAAGACTATATTACAATTGATACTGTGTGACAAATAAATTATTATACGTACGCAAATAAACCATAATTTTTTTGTTATTTGAAAATAATAATCTTAATTGTACCTTATCTGTTTATGTTTTTTATCATCACTGACTTTATAAAATCAAAAAGTGAGATATGATCTGTAGTAAAAATATATGTTGTCGAAAAGTTTTCTGTTGGATTACTTTGGAATCTTCCATACAAATTTTCCGTATTTTCTAAGAGAATTTCGGCTGCGATTGCTTGGAAAACTTCAGATCGTTAACTGTTTCCGCAACTACGTTGACGTAATAATATAAGTCTAATATAAAACTATTCTTAAATAATATTTATATCTACACATGTATAGGTAATACATTTATGAAACATAATAGAACAAACAATTATATTCCATTAAACATATTATATAAAAACTTGGTGGCTTTATGCAAGCCCGTCTGGTACCTACCCAGGTAGTACCTATGATGATATGATATGATGAAATGGTAACTTCATCACATGAATATTCTATCGCTACATAGCAATACTTTGTATTGTTAATATTATTGTGTTCCGGTTTAGGTAGATTGACTCAGATAGTGTTTTTCAGGCACAAGAGACATAATGCCTTAGTCCCAAAGATGGGCAGTATATTATCATCGTAAGGGTTGATTAATATTTCTTACAGTCCCAATGTCTATGAACGGTTATGATCACTACCATAAGAAGCACTTTGCCACACTGACTACCTATATTTAATTTAAAAAAAAACATTGAAAGTTCCTTTTTTTCTTAAATCTAAAGACATAAAAAGATTTTTAAGCAATCGTCATGATCAGCTTGCAAAGATCCTGAAAGCGTCCACCATACGAAAGAAATGACGCCATACGAAAGAAATTTCACGAACAAATTTTAAATATACCGCTAAATAAATAAAGCCTAATCAACATGCTTACAACAATCGTACTCCCCATGTTGATTATAAAAGAGAAAGTAGATGAAATCACCTAATAGTTAATCCATACCAATTAGACCGGACCCTGGACGTTACTCGTCCCCTCCATATCCTGTTCACCTCGGTAAGTAGTTTTTTTTTTCCTCAATTAAGTTTTCCATGTTACACGCAGCGGTTTAGCTATTTCGCAAACGGATATATTATATCATTATCTTTTACTATAAGTTCCTTTTACTGTCATAGTATTTTAATACGACAGGTGACAAGTAAATTAATGTGTTTATTATTATATATATGTATATATTATAAAATAGGTAAGCGTACGGGCAAATGGTCCAGCTGGTGGTAACTGGTCATCAGCCCATAGAAAGTAACCCACAGTAAGAAATATTAGTCGTTCCTTACCAATTCGCCACCAAACTTGGGAACTAAGATGTAATAATCCTTGTGCCTGTATATGCCTGTATATTGGCTTACTTATCCTTCATTAGGAACACAACAATACAGAACATTGCGGCAGAATATCTGATGAGTGGGTGATAACTACCTAATATTCAGTTTGCTTCTATTTATAAAATAAAAGTTAGCCATTAATATTTCTTAACCATTACTTTACACTGGTCACATAATTAAATTAAAGAATTGTGACTGACTGTAAATGTCCCACCGCTGGGCAAACTTTCTGTGAACAAAAGACTTCGGAGGTAATTCCATCATGTTTGGACGCCGTGAAAGATACACATGTAGCAGAATTTCATGCAATAATTGTCCTGGTTTCCTTATAATATTTTCCTTTACTACTGAGCAAAAATTTGTTACATCACAAGCTAATAAAGCACAATATTATATTTACCATAGAATTCAATACTCGGCTTTGATCACATAAATTTGTTTTTAAGATCCTCCTCTCCTATTTACTGAGCCATATCAGCTTTACGTTTTTTATATAAATATACAATTCTCATATATTTTTCAATATAAAAAACTATTTACGCGAAGATTTTTAAGATTCAATTTGATAAATAATAACAAAACATTTATTCAATTCTTATTTACATCAAATCAATGTTTTGTACTTACTTTATATTTATATTAAAGTTTAAACAAAATCCACCAAATATACTTAAATAATTTCGAAACATTATATAAAACAATATGGCATGAAAAGTCTTATTTAATATCTTAAATAAATTAACAATTTAAATCAAAAGTAACCAGACTAAAATAATACACTGAAAGCAATTGAAGTGTGAAATAAATGACATAAATTATAAGCCTACAGAAAATAGGTCGTAGCGCTATTTCATAACTTTACCGTAATATCGGAATTACAAAGGGTAATTACGAATTTCGTTGGCTTATTAAAGTTAATAGGCAGACTCCAATTTCTTTCGCTATTGAAGAAATAAAAGTGAATTAGGGGTACAGTTCAGAAGTTTCACTTCGAACTCGCAAACCTCACCTGCTAGTTAATTTTCTTACTCGGTCGGATTAATATTTTTCATTTGCATTCGACGCTGACGTCGCTGCTATTTGAACCCATTACCATTCATCTTGCAAACGTACTGAGATAATATTCTCGGGATTCGTTGGGAAAACACTATGAAACTTAATACAAGGATTCCTTGAAATAAAGTCTGTGGTAATTGTCTTCTTTCGTTTGTTTTTTTTATTTCTTAAGAGATCTTGTAATACCAGGTCTTTTTACGAAGATGCTGTTAACGTTTGTTTTTTTTGGGTTTATAGCGTGATATTATTTTTGTTAACTGGAGTTGTATAATGGAATCATTAACGAGAATTTCATTTTATATTAAATTTTTCTTAAAACAATGAGGTGGTTCTGAACTGAAAAAATATTCTGAGTGTTATTTTTTTGTTTAAAATAACGTAGGTGACGTAGGTAACGTAGGGAAATGTAATTAAATTAGATTAAAACTCGACGCTGTTAGTAGTAGTGGTTAGAGCTGGTAGGATCTAATTGCAGTCTCGAGCGCGCCCTCTCTTGTCTTGTCACTAAAATTATTTTTAGTGACAAGACATTATAAATTTTAGGACGCGCGGCTGCTCATGTAAGTACTCTGTATTTTTTGGTATTTTTAGTGCTTTATCATTTGATACGATATTTTTACTGATAATATTTTGTTTATTTTACAGTTTGCTAAGAAAACAAAAAATTAACTCGAGTTAAAATCCATTACCGTACGACGCGCACCCGCACGTCATCAGGCGCGCCGAAATCTAACTTTAGCTGGAGGGTTAAGGTAAATTACTTTTGTCTGTTGATATTAATGCTAGAAACAAAAATGATTCTTTACACTAGCATCCATTATGGAATCTATAATTATTCTCTTGTACATGAAATTACACTAGATTTTCTACTAGTGAAACCGGTACATAGTAATTCAAAGTTTCGATATTTTGGTAGAAAAACTTATACTCAACCCGAACGGGTGCAACAAGTCAATAATTTATAGTAATAATAATATCCTGGGATATTATTCACACAATCTGATCTCAAATCAAGCAGAGCTCGTACTTTGGAAAACAGACAACTGATATACTACATATACTATTATTTTGTAAATACATACTTATATAGATAACTGTCTGACTGCCTCGTTACTCTAGTGGCTATATAAGGCCGCAGACCCTGGTGTTCCTGGGTTCAATTCCCAGGTCGGGCCAATAAATAGTTATTGAGATTTTCTGTCAGAAAATTCTCAGTAGCAGCCCGGAGTCTGGAAATTGGAAGTGTGTACACTCCCATGCCTCGGAAAGCACGTTAAGCCGTTGGTCGTTCACCTGAACTCTTTCCAGTCGCGTCGGATTGCCGTCCCTGGTGTCCTGGTGCAAAAGAGAGTGCACCTGTGCTTGCGCACACACTTGTGCGCTTTAATATCTCCAGCGCAGTTGGCTAATCTCTCTTGAGATTGGCCGCCATGGCCGAACTCGGGCTGGAGGACATTATTATTCTTATTATTATTATTATTATATAGATAATTACACCCAGACTCAGGACAAACGGACATGTTCTTGCACACAACCTGCGATGCGAAAGACAAGTATCTACCTACCACGCCAACCGGCTCGCCATAGAAAGTAATATCAGGTATTCAGTTTTTGTTTGACAACAGACTACGTGTACCATATTAGATTATATTATGCAAGAAAGAGTAAAGACAAACAAACATTGGATTCCAACATTTGCAACATTAAATTAAATTATTATTATTTTTACGATTTGCTAATAACACTGATTTATTATATGGGGTTTTCCAATAGGGACGCTTGAACTTTGACAGCTGATTGCGGCCATGTTGTTTGAGTGACAGCTGTCAAATGCAGTGTGTTATATTCATTCCGTCCTCCCAAACCACCATGGCAGGTAACAGTGTCGAGCAGCACGTGCAAATCATAAAATTGTTTTATGAAAATGGGTCTTCAGTTCGAGCAACCTTCCGCGCACTTCGCCCGTTTTACGGTCGCGATGATCGTCCTGCCGAGTCGACTATCCGTCGATTGGTGGACAAATTCGAGTCAACCGGGTCAGTTAACAATCAGCCGGTTCCCGTGCGTCAACGTAACGTGAGATCTGCCGAGAATATCGCCGCTGTGCGCGACAGTGTCCTCGAAAACCCGCGGCAGTCAATTCCGCGTCGCGCCCAGGAACTCGGCCTTTCGCAGACGACAACTTGGCGAATTTTACGTTGTGACTTGAGCCTGCACCCGTACAAGATCCAGCTGACCCAAGAGCTCAAGGTTAATGACCATAGACAACGCCGTGTGTTCGCTGACTGGGCATTAGAGCAGTTGGAAGTTGACGCCGATTTTGGCAAAAAAATCATCTTCAGCGACGAGGCGCATTTTTGGATGAATGGCTATGTCAACAAGCAAAATTGCCGTATTTGGGACGAGACCAATCCACACGAGGTTCACCAAGTGGCAATGCACCCGCAGAAAGTGACTGTTTGGTGCGGATTTTGGGCCGGAGGCGTGATTGGTCCGTATTTTTTCGAAAACGATAATGGTGTGGCCGTCACCATCAATGGTGAGCGATACCGGTCGATGATAACCAACTTCTTTTGGCCTGAAATCGAGAATATGGATCTGGACAACATGTGGTTTCAACAGGACGGCGCTACGTGCCACACAGCACACGCTACGATGGAAGTTCTGCACGAGCAATTTCTGGACATGGTCATCTCGCGCGGAGGCGACGTGAACTGGCCACCGAGATCGTGCGATTTGACCCCGCTGGACTTTTTCTTGTGGGGTTTTCTTAAGTCGCAGGTCTATGCCAACAAGCCGCAAACCACCGATGCCCTCAAAGTCAACATACGCCACGCCATCGATCAAATACAGCCCGATTTGTGCGCCAGAGTCATCGAAAATTGGACCTTTCGTGGGCGGTCATTTGAATGATGTCATATTCCATACATAACGGGGTCGATAGACATTCCAAATAAAAAAAAAATTCGCAAATATCTCTCCTACATGTATTTTTTTTTTGCATTTCAAAGATCAAGCGCCCTTAATGGAAAACCCTATATATTACAAACAGTTCTTGAATAGTACTTTTTTTTTTCATACAATACTATTCCACTTAACAACTTAAATCTACTTTTGTTCCATTAGTAACATTGCTGATATTCAAAACGCCAATTGTTCGCTTATTAATAATGAATAACACCGATTATTTCAGATTTCCACCAATTACGTCACATAATTCAAGGTCAAATTTGTTTCATTAATTTTTGCTCCTCCCGCCATCGAAACATACTATACATGAATTACACAAATAAATATTTCACTTGCATGTATGAAGCAACTTTATGCGCATGAAAACAAATTTATTTTAAACTAGCTGTGCCCCGGGGCTTCCCGCGTATAATTAATAAAAATATAATAAATTATTTTAATACTATAATAACACACACGCGCGCGCACAGACACAAACACACACACACACACATATGGGTACTGGTAAAGAAATACGTAATAAACGATTTGAAATTAATTTTCATAAGATACCGTAGGGTTTACCGATCTTACCGTCGGAGCGTCACGGTAGCATGCGCAAGCGATCCCGTGGCGATCCGGTTAAGACGGGAAGGGTACCGCTGGGTTTATAGTGGGTAATCCGATGACTCGGTTCCCTGGACATATAGCGAGCCCCACATACCCAACACCCACATACCACAAGAAGACATACATACCGACAGACAAAAATTAAAAAATTAGTATAATGTGAATCACTGCAACACAAAACGATTATTTATCACAAAATTAGGTGAAAAAAAATATGTACTAACAGAGCCAATAGATTTATATAGTAGTATAGATTTGGTAACAAGATATAATTATACATACAAAGTCTCAAAATGAAGCACTAGTTTAACTTATTTACTTTTCATTCTATTAATAGGTTTATGAATATGCATTTGCTAATTAATCAAACTTATAATTACACTTATTTGAATGTATTGTCTTATAACTCGGTGGTAGAGCTTTGTGCAAGCTCGTCTGGGTAGATACCACCCACTCATTAGATATTCTACCGCAAAACAGCAGTACTTGGTATTGTTGTGTTCCGGTTTGAAGGGTGAGTGAGCCAGTGTAATTACAGGCACAAGGGACATAACATCTTAGTTCCCAAGGTTGATGGCGCATTGGCAATGTTTTTTTTTAAGGAATTGTATAATGCCACTATCTATGGGCGTTGGTGACCACTTACCATCAGGTGGCCCATATGCTCGTCTGCCTACCTATACTATAAAAAAAAAACATTATCTATATATGTGTTAAATTAATTCATAAAATTTGTACAATTATTGCCTTTAGAAATTGCGAAATTCTCAATAAATACGTATTGTACATAACGCAAACGCGAACTATCGCCAATTTAAAGTTTTAATAGTGGCGTACGGTTACCGCGTGGTGCGGACGCTTATGTGCCCCGAGCGGATAATCCATGGCCTTAGAACACACTCATTATGAAATGGCACGTGGGCCTGACTTCATTAGATTAAGATCGTGATACCTGTTATTTTTTTCAAATTTACACAAAAACCTAATGGTCATAATTATGTAAATCTTGTACTATGACAGCTTAGACTTAACATGTTGGCAGTCCAGGGACAGCAATGTGTCACGGTAAAATTTGGTCGCTAACCCCTATGTGGTTTCACGATCACCAAACAAGCTCTTGCCATAGACTTGTATATTCAACGTCCCTTACCCAAAAAAGGCCAAGAAAATTTGATTCAATGTGATGTTTTACAGTAACACTATTTTCTGTCCCGTACAAGTAATATCATGCCAACTGTTAACGAACTTTATATTTCGACAATGAATGTGATTAATTGATAAGCTATGTCATTCGTTTACTTGCATACTTTAAATTAAGGTAGTTTGCCCATACATAATATCACATACGAGTAGTTAGACAAAGGCCTTCTCATCTCTCAAGAATAAAATCAGTAATAATTTCACCATAAACTACACATTACACATACACATTGAATTTGGAAAGATACAATAAATATCAAATAAAGACATTACAATAAATTAAAGGATAATAAGTACTGCTGTCTATTTAGAGCTTTTAATAAAAAAATGAAATTAATAAATTAATTTTAAAGTACTACGCACTTAAAATATAAAATGATCTATAACTAAATACTTATATAACAGTACATTTATAACTTGGTCTTGTTCACGATGTATACAGTAACCAATAAACATATTTAGTGCCACTGTGGACTGTCTCTAACTCAAAGTTTTAATAGTCGAGCATCATTACAACTTGTTGCAACATGTCTGTTTCGGTTTATGCACACTCATAAATTTAAAGGAAGTGCTAAGTTGGGTATAGCTTGTACACTAAATGTTAATATATTGTCTATCGATAGCGATAAAAATATGAGAAGATTTAACATATAAAACCAACCATAATGAAATTGCTTTTTGTAAATATATAATTTAAGAATTTAATTGTGTGATGTCAGTTATATTTGTGCATGTATAAATAAAAATACATTCAGTCATGGAAAAACTCACTCACTCGCCCAGTGGCGACTTTTCGTTAAGGCTATATGAGCTACTTCCCCTTCTTATTGCCTCCACTGGTTAATTTCACTCTCAAAAAACGGGACTTGCTATTGTACAGTTGCTATTTTAAAATTTTATTATACACCTATAAACACCAACATAGACCTCGATGTCACTTCTATCACAGTTTGTTCTTAGATTTTGGGGTTATATCCATACATGCTCGTACTTAACGCCAAGCTAACCCCATTTTCATATTATTGTGATGTTATTAAAGTTTATATTAGGCGTTCCAGGAAGTCGTTACAAACTAAGAAATTAGCTCAGTCAATATTCGCGGTTTTGACGACATTTAGCTTAATTTTAGCGGCCATTAATTAAAAGGCGCCGTGTCATATAGTATACTTATAGACAAATACAATTTTTATTTTTTTTATTTCTCTAATAATAAAGTGATTGTCTACACTCGATGAAAGTAACAGCCTGGAAATGTCCCACTGCTGAGCTAAGGCCTCTTCTCCTTTTTTTTGAGGAGAAGGTGTTGGAGCCTATTCCACCACGCTGCTCCAATGCGGGTTGGTGGAATACACATGTGGCAGAATTTGAGTGAAATTTGACACATGCAGGTTTCCTCACGATGTTTTCCTTCACCGTCAAGCACGAGATGAATTATAAATACAAATTAAGCACATGAAATTTCAGTGGTGCTTGCCCGGGTTTGAACCCACGATCATCGGTTAAGATTCACGCGTTCTAGCCACTGGGCCATCTCGGCTGAAACTTATATCAAAACATTATTTATCAAATTAAGCTGATATCAACACTTCTGACTCAATTATCAATCATTACAGAATTAAAATAAGGTAAATCTTGCACCAGTTCGAGAGGTTACTTGGTGCTCGAGCTTTGTGCAAGCTCGTCTGGATAGGTATCACCCACTCATCAGATATTCTACCGCAAAAGAGCAGTACTTGGTACTGTTGTGTTCCGGTTTGAAGGGTGAGTGAGCCAGTGTAATTACAGGCACAAGGGACATAACATCTTAGTTCCCAAGGTTGGTGGCGCATTGGCGATGTAAGCGATGGTTAACATCTCTTACAATGCCAATGTCTAAGGGCGTTGATGACCACTTACCATCAGGTGACTTAATGCTCGTCCGCCGTATGCTATATATAAAAAAGAGGTAGATTCAAATGTGAATGACCGGCAAATTAGCCATGTCATATAATAAATATATTACAGCTTACAAAGTATTGAGTTACGAAAACAGTAATCAAACAGTTTAACCATTACGATGAATAAATATATAAACAAGATTTTTTATTTTATTTAGAAAACGTCATCGTTTCAACTCGCTATAAAGTTTTTGAGCGAAATGTTTTATTTGAACATTTTTGTATTTCCCTTTTCACGAATATAAATTTCTAACAGATGTCACACTCAGTGGTCAGCGTAACGATATTGTGCACGAGACCATGGATTTCATCACAGTTTCGATATCTGCTAATTTGCAAAAAAATATTACGCAGCGTAGGCCTTTTTGTATCAATACTTTTCGACATTTATGAATAACGTCCTATACTGATATGTTAAATATATTTTTTTATATTATGTTGGTGTTTCCGTCTGTGATTTTTTTATTTTTTTGACGAGCATATAAGCCACCTGATGGTAAGTGGTCACCAACACCCAAAAACATTGGCATTGTAAGAGATGTTAACCGTCGCTTATATCGCCAATGCGCCACCAACCTTGGGAACTAAGATGTTATGTCCCTTGTGCCTGTAATTACACTGGCTCACTCACCCTTTAAACCGGAGCACAACAATACCCAGTACTGCCATTTTGCTGTAGAATATCTGATGAGTGGGTGGTACCTACCCAGACGAGCTTGCACAAAGCTCTACCACCAAGTATAACAACACATTAATATTACAAATAGATTTCAACACCGATTAACACGAAAGTTGGGATAGACATGTATTTCGTCATGAAGTAGGTTTTTATATCCGTTTAGTCGTAACCCGCCGGTATTAAAACTGATTAGAAGTAAAATAATGATAAGTTTTGGTGGTGTTTTTTTAATTTAATGGATGTGAAATATGTTTTAATTTAGATGTACAATCATCTAATCACCTCGGTCAGAGTGCCTCTGTTTTAGAACGATAAACATATATTCTTTTAATTATTAATCTTTTTTTTCCATTAATGATACATTTTAATAAATAACCATTTTCTTTAAAATGTTTTATTCATTATAATTATAATAATAATGTGTCTATTTTCTGTTTCTAAAATGTCTGTAAAAACTGTAATTAAGACAACGCTTAGACTTAAAGAAAAAGCCAAGATGGCCCAGTGGTAATAACGCGTGAATTAAACCGATGATCGTGGGTTCAAACCTGGGCAAGCACTGAATTTCATGTGCTTAATTTGTGATTATAATTAATCTCGTGCTTTACTGTATTTTTTTATAATTTTACTCAAATTCTGTCACATGTGTATTCCACCAACCCGCATTAGAGCAGCGTGGTGGAATAAGCTCCAAACCTTCTCCTCAAAAAGAGGAGAAGACGCCCAGTAGTGGGACATTCACAGGCTGTTACTATTACTGTTAGACTTAATGACTTTTTTAAGCTATTTCTAAGTTTTTGGGATTAAGCAATCTCATCACGTCGAAAACGCAGAAATACATTTTTAAATACCTTGGACAAACCTGAGGTTAAGGCTAGTAAACATTTTTTAATTACCGTTCGTTTCAACAAGTTCTATATTTAAATGTAAAACGCGAAATTGCGCGGCTTTATTGTAATACACAACCGTACAGATATTAAAAAATAAATCGTTACTCTTTAATAAAACCAAAATTGTATATCTATTTTATTTAAATAAAAAAAATTAAGCGTGAACCTGTTTCGAAAATCTCAGTTCAAAGTCACTTTGTTAAGGCAGTGGCTTAAGTTAAACAAGGTTGCTTAAGTCTAAAGAGCTTAAAGAATATTTATTCTCATAAAGACAGACGTCACTTACATGAGAACAATGTTAAACTTAAAATTAGTTGTTACATTCGTCGTCGTACTTTTATTAATTTAAAACTCATTTAACACATTTTAATTACTTGCTAAGAAGCGAATGATCGTTTGTAAGATACGCGGCTAGGCGCGTCTTAAATGTGTTAAGCGAGCTTACATTTCTAATAGTTGAGGATATTTTGTTAAGAAGTTGCACTCCTTTAAATGTTATCATTTTTTTTGCCATACCGTTCTTACCTTTGGTATAACAATGAGACTCGCTCGACGCGTGCTTCGTTTAGACTGCTGTTTTATTTTAGCAGATGATTAGTTGTCAAATCAATGATGACAGATAGAGATATCAATATTTAACAAGAGAGATGTTAATCAACGTTTATAATTAATTTGGTATATCGTATCGCTTTATCAATAATTACATCAACATTTCTGAACTAGCAAGTGATTAATCATTGGCATGATATTAAGAAATAACTAACAAAATGATATGCGTAATAAAGTCAGTTGATAAAAATTCACAATCAACAAAGAAACAATATTCCGGACCACAAACTTCGCCCTGAATACGATGTGATTAGAGCAACATAGAGCCCGCACTATAGAAAATTTCCATATCCAATTGCGAATCCACTTTTTCTATTCTCCTATTCCATTTGGGTACGACCACTATTTTTATCCGGAGCAATAAATGAGTGATCCATGCATAGGGTATGTCGGGCCTCCAATTTATCTCGTCAGGAACAATCCAATTATTATTTTTTTCCGCCAAATAGACAGTCGGACACGGTATGGAACACATACGTTTTGAGCGCGTGCCGCCTCGGTGATTTCATCCGCTGATTCGATGTACAATAACAAGCCTCGCTTACTAGGCAGATTATTGACGATTTTTTGTTTTAATTGTAACAGACGCGACGATGCATATTAATGACGCCACGGATACGGTATTCATGTATTTTGAAAATAAATAATTTATAATTCTTATATAAAATAAAAATATATAAACTTAACTAATCAACTAAGTTTCCATTCATAGAAAATACAGAACAGAAAATATGAATTGGTCATAATAATAATATTAACAATATTATTTATTTTACAAAGATACAAATTTTACAATTGCTTGTCCTTACGTAACATACAAACACACACGGACATTAATTTTAATCTAAATTACTTATTATTATTAATTTAAATTCGAGGGTTTTATAGACATGTTAAAGTTCTATAAATCAACATATAATATAAACACATTTCATATTATCTTAGTGTGTCCTGAAACTATAAAACAAAAATAAGTAGAGTAAATAAGTCGTTTTTGTTTAAATTCAAAATTAAAAGAAAAAACTTACATACTATGCATTACGATTGATTCCCTGGTACTACATTCATCGATTCTTTATGCATTTTGTATTGAAAAAAAAAATTGTTAGTTGTTCAGATAAAATTGCTTTCCAATGAATATCATCATTCGTTCTCGAGATATACGGGACGTTTGGTCTGATGATGAACTTACTATGAACGACGACGAATAAATTGCTTGTCCTTACGTAATATACAAACACACACGGATATTAATTTTAAAAGCATAATTTAATTGAACATAATTGAACCCTGTAATTTAAAAACATCGGTAAATTATGAAAACTTGGACTTGGAAATATGACATTATTATTTTTCTATTTATGTATTGAATAAAGAAAAGGAACTCCAACAGAATTACATATACATTACAAAAAATATAAATAAAGTAATTTAAATGATAATGACGTACTCACTCCGGAAAAGAAAGAAAACACAGCGCAAGGCCTCTGCCTCGATTCTTGCGAGCAGCGGGGAGGCGGCGCCGGCCCTGGAAGCGGCAGGATCTTATGCGTAAAATCAAATGGACCGGCCCTCAAAAACAGCGGCGTGGCAGCGGCGCGAGAGCGGGTAACGAGCGGTGCACTCCAGTCAAGCGGTGACCGCCCGCGCGTCTACTTTGCAGTGTTGTGCAATTTACTTTTGTGACATTCGGCCCGCAAGTTTCAAGGCAGAAGCCTTAAACAAAAATCTTACGAGTACGGCCGACCGACGCGAAACTCGACGTATCTATGATTTACTACTTTAGCATGGTTTTACGAATAGGATTGAATTTATCGATTCATTGATTTGCAAAGATATGATCATTCTTGATCAGTCTGATTATTGAAAGGGTTTTACAAAAATATAAAATGGAAGAATGTAAATAATTATCATCATCACATTTCGTTCGCGAATAAAAACAAATTTCTCGATGACACAACCACGAACACAACACAACGCCGCTGTACCGCGCGATCTGCCCGCTGCCCGCCCCACTCCCGCGCCGCTGCCGCTGCAGCCCCGCTGCCCGCAAAATTCGAGGCAGAGGCCTAAGGCTTAAGGTTCATACCTAGTTATATTTGTCTTAAACGGCGATCGTACCCGTGAACATTCGCTGCATCAATTTTATTTCACGCAGTGGAAATCTTCCTGACCTGGTTTCCTTGGGGGTGGGTACTGGGTTATGTGGGATTCGCACCCACTAAAACCACTGCGAAGGCCATCCTCGGCACGGATCGGAGAGGCGGCGGGATCGTGTGGATATAACACATTCGCGGCCTCTCCCGTGCTGTGCTGCGCTCGTGATTCGGCGACGCTCTCTTCAAGGGCCTTCTCGAAACCTTAAAACACTTCATGCTAACGTGTATGGCAGCACGAGTTCATCTGAAAAGGACACGCGAGGCCCCGCTTCTCAACCATTCACGCCACAGGTTTACACCCTATCTTTTAAGTCCCAGATCGAAGCTGAAGCCAATAGTGTATATTTTGTAGTGCGATGTAATTCGACGGAGCTTATCTGTAACAGCAAAAAATTTCATCACAATAGAATGGTTGAAAATAAAAATGAAATTGGGTCCTACATGGACATGAAAATAGTTTAACGTGTAATTTTTTTTTAAATTGTAACTGTTTTGTCTTTGTTGTTTTTTTTTTTTAGTTTTTGCATTAGTTGTGAGCGAAAAGTAGTTTAATATTGTCCTCCAGACCTATTTCGGCCATTGATTTGCTAACTGCGCAGGACATATTAGAGTGCACAAGTATGTGCCCAAACACAGGGGTAGTCTCTATTCCCTAACCCTCATTGTCCAATGGGACGGCAATCCGACATGACCGAAATGAGTTCAGACGCAGGATCAACGGTTTTACGTGCTTTCCGAGGCACGGGAGTGTCACACATCCAACTTCCGGGCTGCTACTAAGAATTTTCCGACAGAAAAACCCAATAACTTTTTAGTGCTATAACTTCAACAAAGTTTTGATTTTGAATCAATCATTAGATAGATCACATTTAATTATATACAACTGTCTTAATCGACTACTTAACAAGCTGATTGTACTTGTTAAGCCGAATTAATCCGTTAACAACTCGTCAAAGTCACTACACTAATTTGATTTTACAAATTAATAACAAACTATCAGACTAAACCAATTTTATTACACTAAAACGATTAATCAATATTTTAACTATAAGTATGTGTGCATGAGTGCTTAAATAGGGAATCTACCTTATACCTTCGCTCAGCAGTGGGACATTTACTTGCTGTCTCTTACTAACTATTCTTTTCTTTCTATAACTAAAGCTTGAAAAAGATTACATAATTACATTACATAGTCTTATTAATTAATATACACAGAGTATATAAAAACACATATCAGTTGGTATTATAATTGGGGATAGCAGAACAGCGGGGCGTCCAAACGCGTCCGGTTTCTGAGTAAATCCAATTTTATTACGCCAATAAAAGGCAATCCAATTAAAGCTGAAGCTTTTTTTACGGGCAGCTCTCGGTTGTAGAGCTCTCGACTCGAGTACTGGGAGAACGCGCCACAGGTTCAGAATGTAACTGTTGCTATAAGTCTTGAAAAAATATATTTAAGCAATTACCAATACTGTAATCTTTCAATCCTCTTTTACTTGTTACTTACCGCTTACTTATACAAGATGCTTAGTTATTGTGTAGCTTATTTAGCTGAACGTTATCTCTTTCCGCAATTATTGACATCATCATCATTAAGTTTGATATAAAAAGTAGTCCTTGAGGCTTAAGGTTATTTCAAAATCGGATCAGTGGTTTAGCTATAAAAATGTAACAAACCAGCGTTTGTCACGTCAGCAAACGTAACGAGCCAGACTGTGAATGCCCTACGGTTTGGCCTAGGGGAGAGCTTGGAGCTTATTCCACCACGTTACTTAAACATCTGGCTGAATATCAATGTAATTAGACACATGCAAGTTTCTTTACTATAATTTCCATCACTGCCGAGCACAAGATGAAGTAAGTAAACGGAAATTCAGTATTGCTTGCCTGGGGTTACTGGTTCGGACACATGTGTACTTAGTACTTTAGAACGTTGAGTACTGATAAAGTCAAGACCCGACAAGTAGGTAGTCGCAGGTCGCAACTAAAATTAGCGTTACGAAACGGAGCGTTACCCTCTATGCATGCTTTACGCCCTAAGATATTTAGTTATGATGACGTAATAGCTTAGGATGTGAAGGAATCGAAGTTGTTATGCCCCATGTGTTAATATCGTTTCTATTGTTGTAATAAATATTAAATGAGAACGCCATATGCGTTAATACAGTAAAAAAATAGCGTTTGCAGACACTTTTTATTCTACCAAAAAGATCGTGAAATAGATTCAAATATTAATCTTTTATACAATTAAAAATAAAAGCGTAGTTAAGTTAATAAAATACAATTAAATATATTGAAAACTAGCTGTTGCCCGCAGCTTCGCTCGCGCGTGGTCTTTATCTATACTAATATTATAAATAAGTAAAAATTGATTTTTTGTATGTTTGTTTGTAGCGAATAAACTTAAAAACTGCTGTACTGTTTTTAAAAACCTTTTTTACCTACAGAAAGATACGTTATCAGCGAGTAATTAGCTGCCCGTCCCGACTTCGTACGGGTAAAATAAGGATTTTATCTCGTACATTTTTTAATCAATAAGATATAAACATTTACCAATCGATTTATTCGCCCATCCAGTATAGTGTATGTGTGTTCAGTACAGGGCATATAATAATCCTACTTCCTACTAATATAATAAACGCGAAAGTTTGTATGGATGTATGGACGTTTGTTACTCTTTCACGCATAAACTACTGAATGGATTTTAATGAAACTTTACAGTAATATAAGCTTAGGGAATACCAATTAAGTGGTACATATGGCAATAATGGAATATGTTTTCTTTATCCAAACATCACTAACATAGTGAAGTTCGTATATTTCTCCCTAAGAGATATTGATATAAGATATTGCGTATTTTGAATTTCATTATTTGCACCCAACTCTTCCAAACAAAAATAAAAGTTTCTAAAAACTTTGAAATTCATGTTTATTAATTCAATCAAAAAACACAAATAGTATATTTCCTTTTTTTTTAATTTTTATACTAATGCTTTTACCCCGTTTCTCCCGTTTGGAGTTAAATTTCTAAAAACTACGAAATACGTATGTATAGCTTTAATACTAAATATCATTCTTCTTACACCAAAAGTGACGGAATCCCCATACAAACTTTCAACCCCTTTTTTACCCTCTTAGATTTAGATTTTCAAAAACGCTGAAATACATTTTTATTTATTTTTAGCTTGTTCATTAAATTTCATGCTTCTAACTTTAAAAATGACGGGTTTCTAAACAATCGTTCAACTCTTTATGGGTAGAATTTCCAAAAATCCTACCTTAGTGGGTGTTATAAAATGTATCAACTGCCAAAATTTCAAGTTTCTAACCCCCGCAGTTTAGGCTCTGCGTTAATGAATCAGTTAGGAAGAGTAATAATATTATGTGTATATATCAACAAAAATACGTATATTTTTTTACTTTTGATAGACTCAACTAATTTTGATGAAATAAAGGCTAAACGGAATCTTGAAATAGTTCTTATAATAATTCGGTTATTTCAATTTTTAGACGATTGAAAGATTAGACTGGACATACAGACATGCAGACAGTAAAAAAATTAAAAAAATGATTGCTTTGGTTTTGGTAAATCGTAAATAGCCATATAACCTTTAAAACAGGCAGTTATTTTGAAATAACAGACAGAAACTTCAATTTTATTTATATGTAAAGAGATGTGTGGATAATTTATTAATTAATTCGTTTTTGTTATAGATTTATGTGTACAATATAAAGTATAAAGTAAAGGAAATGTTTCTTCTGTCAGAGACTAAATAAAATCAGACTTAACCAAGGCTACTAATTTATTTAAACAAAAAAAAGGGAATTAAAACAAATGTTGTCCATTGAACTTGACACACATCTGAATAAGCTGCTTAAGCGGCCATTTTATGTAGAAAAAGTATATAATATACAAACAAAAGCAGCTATATAACAATTTTAATTAAAGTTTCAAAAGCAGTTATTTGACCGCTCTGGTAGGTTAAGTGTTAAAAATGAGATGACACTTATAGCATATATATATATATATAAATATATACATACATTAGCTACGTTTCCACCAACAATAATTACACAATCACACAATCATTAAAATAAACAAAACATATATAAAATCAAACAGCTAAACAAAGATATATATTTTTTTATAATCAAATATAATTAATTACTTAATGAAAACACAAAATTAACAAAAACAAAATATAAATGTAATCACATAGCTTAAGCATTATTACATTGAGTAAGGCCAAAAAAATGCAGTAAATAAATGATATATATATTATTTATATATTTTTTAACCAAATACAATTAAAAGGCAAGCAAGAATATGACTACAGTACAAAATTTATAACAAACTAAAATATTGAATATTAAGATGGGTTGGTACATTCATTTTATATAAATTAATACATTTAATACATTATTATTTTTATCTTATTTATGTTATTTTTGCAGTGATTTTTTTTAAAATATATAATATCAATATCTGAGTACACTTAATTATATATTATATGTTCGCACAGATCTACTTCTTCCTATTCATGATTATGCTGTCGCAAGCTTGATGTAGCCAAAGACCAATTGAATTAAGCTGAGAAATTACAAAATACTTTTATTCGGTTTATATTGGGATGAGGCAAATATAACCACGTTTCACAATTTTGTTCTCTTCTTAATTAGTTGCCCGTCTGACTTCGTAGGAATATGCACATCTTCTCTATTCTGTACTGTGTGTTGTTTAACCCTTTTACTCCCCCTTCATCACTTGATATTCATTAGATGATGACGGTGATGACCACGTCTCAGTGCTTTTATTTATGTGCTCCGTATTTTGTTGTTTGATCACTACTATTTTAGCTATCTCTATAGCTTACTTTAGTGACAGATCAGACCGTTGTAATAATCTTTAATGTTTGGCGAGCTACTCTAACACATATTCCCTGTAAATTTATCACTGACCAATGACTATTAATTCAACGAAATCGCATTTTAAACTGAATTTTTCTAGACTCGTAATAAAGTTGGTTATATTTTCGTGTTTGCTTTGTTTTCTCATAAAAAATACATGTCAGGCCATAGTTAAATTTTTCCTTGGTTCGAAATACTTGTTACATTTATTAATGAGGTCTTCTAAAGTAATTTCTGTTATTTTAATGTTGAATGAATTGAACATTTCGACACCTTTTCAACCAATCGAGTGTAACAAAATTGCTATTTTTCTCTATTTACACTTCTTATATATACATAACCAGTGGCTAATACTCCTTATATAGTATATCCAGAGGCTAATAAATATAGTTCAAAATATGGTTGCCATTTTTTCCGCGTTAAATTGTTATTTGTTTCGTTGTTTAGAAAAACCTTCGGTAGGTAAAATGTTTGAATTTTTATCTGCCGTTTTAAAACTTTTGACAGGAAACACGAATTTACGATTTTTTTTTACCTATTTAAAGTTTTAAGAAGTGATACCACGTTTATGTTTAAAGCAAACACTTCTAAAACCATGTATTATTGTTATAGTTGTTTTTTAGGCTTTGTTTATACACCTATATACTATTTACGTATTAATTATTGTCACTGAGTTAACTGACTTGCTCACACGCAGTCTTAAAGCGTACTGTTATGAAAGATATAAGATGAGATCATAAAGATACACACAATATATATGCAATATTAGTTTTTATGCAAAAACAACACACGAAGCTACCGAAAACACGAAATTGTTAACAAAACTTTTTGATTTTGACAACTAACAGTGCGCGTACTTTTCCTACAGATAATAATTTATTGATTTTTAGTAGTGATAATACTAAACTTTTAATAAATAAATAAAGAGATTAAAAATTATAGGACAAAATATAGGATAAATCATAAGCAAAAGTGTATATTACATGTAATATTTAATCTCTTTTCAGTTTGACCATAACCATTTTTTAATAAATGTTCTACGTGTATCTTTAAATTGACATAACTTTATTATTTATGAACCGATTGAAATAAAACAAACACTAAATGTTAAGTGAAGTTAGCCACAATACATTAGTGAAAACCGCACTCAAATCCGTTAAGCCGTTTTTAAGATTAGCGTGCACAAACGCACAGACAAACAGACAAACAGACAAACAGACAAACAGACAAAAAATCTATTAATCATTGTTTTGGGTTCTATTGTGTTTATAATGACCCCCGATAAAAGTTTTACTCATTTATCTTCCATGTACAGACATCGACCAGTTACAGATTTATTATATGTATAGATTAACAAATACCACACGCCTTATTATCGCGTGTCTTAGCATTTTTAAAACAACTATTACCAGGAATTAAAATGGCTGTTAACGCTAGTCGTAATATTTAGGACAAAATGTCTTAAGGCTCACTAATTGAAGCAATTACACTATTAAGAAGACAAATTCCTATGATGTAAAGTTATTTTTACTCATAACGAGCAAATTAATGAAGATAATGTATGTGATATTTCCCCATTCTTTACAAGCCAACTTTTGAAATGGGATTTAATTTTTTCACATTTTATATTTTTTTATACTTCATTCAAATATTTTTCAAATTTTAAATTTTAATTTAAAAAAAGAACTTAACGAAGAGTTTTTAAATAGATTAAAAATGTTTCTAATTTCCTTAAAACAAAGAAAAACAATTACTATGACATAAACATAAAATATTCTGATAACACAATGACCTAAAAAAGTACATACAATCGTAACTTTAAAAAAATATTCGTAATACAATTTTAATCAAAACAATGAAGAAAAAAATCATTTTAATGTGTAAAATGCGAACTAAATAAAAAACAAAACCTTTATGAAAATTTACACATTGTCCATTGGTGAAAACATAATGAAAATCCGATCTGTAGTTTTTGAGTTTACCGCACTCAAACAAACAGACAGGCACGCACAATTGGGGCACATTCTTTTATAATATGTAGTGATACATGTCGATCGTAATATTTTATCGTTTTCAAACCAATTAATAAAATCGCTGTGCCCAGAATAAATAGTATTATTCGATACGCTGATTGCGTCTCGTTAATCACAGTTGAACCGTTGCCATTCAATATTAATCATATGACTGCTGTCAGACTTGACACTTTCAACTCTAGTTAAACGAGAATGTTTTTTTTTTTTAATATCAACAAATTAAATGTTTTGAATTTGAGTTTTATATTTGTTGTATTGGCCCAGTGGTTAGAATACGTGAAGCTTAACTGAAGTTCGCGGGTTTGAAAATGTCATGAGGTAACCTGCATGTATCTATCTATCGAATTGGATCACCGCAAACGTTCACCTCAAAAAGAGAAAAGGCTTTTACCCAGCTATTAAGCATAACATCATACATACTAGTCTTGGGAACTATCATGTTACGTCCCTTGTCCCGAAACCAAGACCCTCTCAACCCGGGATGGAATATCTGATAAGTTCACTATGTCGTGAATATGATAGGTCCCTATATGATGAATGATACAAGGTATATAGTTATGTTATTCATAATTAATAAAGTAATTACCAAGTTGTGGTAAAATTTGAGATTCGTTATAGATGTCAGTCAATATGGCTCATTGGCTACATTTTTAATCAATGTGAAGAAAACCATCATGAGGATATATACATCCGTCGGATGAAAATCTGCCACATATTATGTATCTATAGGAACAGAGTAATAACATGAGTTCCAAATTTTCTCCTACAAATAATTCAATTCAATAATAAGCTCAAGAAACATTTCTTCAATTTTTTTTATGTATATATATATAATTACCTTTTAACGTTAGAATAGGCCACGCAGTTCGTTTCAGTGAAATAAATTACCCTTGAATCAATGACAGTTCATTTTCATTTGAGTTTTATGAGTCTATAAAATCGGAACATAAAATGGAATTATGCACATGCAGTGTAAAATACTAGAACATTACAGAGATTTGAATACTATAAAATAATTAATTACATTGAATAATATAAAATTAGCTAAAATATAAATTTTTAATTTAAAATAGGTAGGTCAACTAGTAAAAGAGTACTTGGGAACTAATATGTTATGTCCCTTGTGCTTGTGAAACACATTCACGCTACAAACAAAACCAAACTAGTTATTGCTGTTTGGCGACAGAATATTTTATGAATCCAATCCATAAAATGTACAGTAAAGTACAGTAACAGCCTGTGAATGTCCCACTGCTGGGTTAAGGCCTCTTCTCCTCTTTTGAGGAGAAGGTTTGAAGCTTATTGCACCCGTTGCTCCAATGCGGGTTGGTGAAATACACATGTGACCGAATTTCAGTGAAATTTCAGTGACACATGCAGGTTTCCTCACAATGTTTTCCTTCACCGTCAAGCACGAGATGAATTATAATCACAAATTAAGCACATAAAATTCAGTGCCGGGTTTGAACCCACGATCATCGGTTAAGATTCACGCGTTCATACCACTGAGCATCTCGGCTATATAACTCATATAATTATATATAACATATATGTGTAACATTTCCAGTTGTAGGATTTCAATCCACTACCTCGGGATCTGCATCAAAAGTACAATGTAGTTGTATTTACAAATATGACAGTTTGAGTAATACATATTAACTATTGCTACTCAAACTATTCAACACTACAGTAGTTAAACATTAAAACTTTGTTATATAAGGAATTATACGGAAAGTTTCCAACATATTACATTAATCGGTTACTTCTTCTAACTAATTACATTCTACGTTAGAATTACTAATGAATAATTCTTCAAGTTCTTGATGAAGTTCATGATTAGTTGCTGCTGGAATTTCGTATATTTAATTAGAACAATTAACACTTACGTAGTTATAAGACTTGATAAAGGAAATGGTATAATAAATTCTATAAATATAGTCGCTTTATCATTTGTTTATCATTTGTGGCCCATGTGCCCGCCCACCTGCCTATACAATAAAAAAAAAAAACAAAATTCAATAGTTATGTCTCAAGGTTTACATATTAATTGCATAATAATTTCATTTAATTATTAAATTTATAACTTACGATATTTATTATGAACATCGATAACTAATAAATTAAAAATTAAAATAAATACTTTATTAGAAAATAAAAAATAGAATATTATTTAGTATAATAATAATATAATATTAAATAATATTCTTCATAAACATCAATGCCTAAATTAAAATATTGAATGCAATTTTTACACCATCTATTGAGTGTTTTGTGATGTCGTATCGTGTGATTTCCTTTTTATGTGAAACCAGCAATAAAAGCCTTGTAGCTTGAGTGGGAGACATACTTATCTAGTGATTTGTGAGTAAGAAACATCACTTTCTATGGTTTACCTGTTTCCCTTGCTGAAATTTCTTACATTACTACAATGTATTTTGAATAAAATTTAGTCTGTGACGTTATTCTTTATCCAATTAACTACCTACTAATATCTGGTTATGTATATAATGATTTAAAAAAACGTTAAAGTAACTTTGACTCTGCGAGTATTCAAGAGTCGATTCAATTGAATCATATTAAATAATGATCCACGGTAAAACAGAACGATAATTAAAAAGAAAAATTTTTACGGACAAACTCATTCAACTGGGAGACTGAAGAATTTTATAGAATTGACAGTAAACTACGGGAGAGTTTTGCGTTCAATGCCCCGCGTTACTAATTGCATCCGGCTGCATTCAGCCATTGTCGATGGCCAACGCAGGTTTAATGAATATCTTTTAAATACCCAGGCTCGCGTTAAACCGAAGCAATTTTAAAGTTTTTCCCTATATAAAAGAAGCGGTCGGCAAAGTTTGACTGCTCTTAATTATTGCTACTTAATTAAAGTCCTTATTTTACTTGAGTTCTGTTTTAATGTTTCTTATGAAACGGTTTATTTTATTGTACATTGTACTCTGTTAAAAATTATGTCGAAGTTATAACGATGATAAATGTGGTTTTTGTACCGCCAATTGGAATAAGTATTTATGCTATTTTCCAGTTTATATGGTGAGTGAGTTAGTATAAATAAGAGATATGACAGTATCTAAGTATTTAAGACCAAAGAACGAGTTTCAAGCATTATCGATGTGAGAAGGGATTAAATTTTTTTACAATGACAAATGCGTATAAGACATTGGCTGTGAGCATTGTAAAAATATACCATACCCCTTCAAGTGGTATATTTGACATCTACCTTCTAAAACATTACAAATAAGAGCCAATTATAAGTGCACCACTGAATGCCCGAATTTATCCAACCTTATTTTAAAAAAAAAAGGTTGCTTGTAAGCTACTTAAACATTATGTATTTTTGTTTACTGTTTGCTATAAAAATAAAGAAATAGATAATAACATTTTATAAAAACTCTTGACATAGCAGCACCGTAACCTTGTGTAAGAATCGTTTTCTCAAACGTACGTATAAACAGTGGCGGGGCAAGACCAAAATTTTATGTGTGCGAGATACATTTGGCGAGGCCCTCTTTTTTTACGCGTTTGTTACGCGCTTCTTCACGATTTCACCGTATGAAGGGAAATGCGACTGACCTTTTTTTTTCAGCTTTGCGCTTCATACACTTAATAATAATATCTTTCGATTCATAACGAGTCCAATTTTTCCTCGCTTTCAAAGCTTTTAAGTAATACATAACATGTTTCCGAGGCGCGAGGACCGCGAGGCCGTGGGCAGTCGCCTACACCGCCCAAGCCTTTCACCGCCTCTGCGTATAAAAACACCGTAATCGAACTACATCTTGTCATTTAAGTCGCAATCTTCCTAAATAAGTTTTATGTGCATAGAACAAACACGACAAATTTGAAATCAAAACTAATATTATAAATACGAAAGTCAGGTTGCTTGTTACACGCGTCTCTACCACTTAACCAATCATTGTGAAATTTTGCGTACACGTTGCCAGAGATACAGATAACGACAAAGGATACCTAACCCGCCCTCTCGTTCACATACTTGATAATCCGCGAGCGGGAACTACTTACAAATAATTATGTTATCAAGTCAATTATACAGACAGGAGTGATTAATCCAATTCTCATAAAGTTCCTTACAAACACAATAATTAAACTAAATCAAGCACACACCACAAAATATCTAAAATATATGCGATTCGTAAAACGTTCTATAATTTGAATGTAAATTATAGTCAAGGGCAAATTCTTTAAGGGCCGGTCAGCGAGTCACCACAAATTTCCACAACAGGTAATTAAATATAAAATAACTTATAATTCCGTGATATAGAAGTAAACTTAGGAACATTTGAAAGTAATATTATTGCTATTAACTAATAAGTGTAAATGAAAAAACATTTATTTAAAATTAGTCACCATTAAGTATATGATTATGGATATTTAATTTAAAAAGTTAACAAGAGGTTTACCTGAAACGTTTATCCTAAAGGACAATCACATAACGATTAATTCTTGTTTTTTTTTTTTTGGTCTACATCCGTTCCCTGCATAAACATAACAACTCACCTAGTTTTCATCAAAATTGGAAACCAAAGATGAACATTATAGTTTACAATGCTAACATATAAATAATATTTGATGCAATTCAATTCAAGCTTAAATCAGGATACCGAGAGATGAATTTAACACCGAAACTCACCTATGAATAGTTCAGCCAGATGTCATGTCTTAACAAGGATCGATACGAGATTGCTCTTAAAATATGCACATAACACTGGACGGCGTCATTATAGATCCTCGAGTAGAACTCACATGGGACGAGCTCCGCAAGAACTAAATTTGATTAAGATATCATTTATTTATAAAACGTTTTTATATTTGGTTCAATAATACGTAGCGTATTACTTCACGTATAGTTTATATAGATGATAAAATAGTATAATAAGTATTCTTTGATTTTAAAACATATAAATAATTAAATTATATTTTTTAAAATATTATGTAAGTCTATGTAAAATGGTGGTAAAAGGTAAACAAATTTTTTGTCAATCTACTTAAAAAAAAATATATATATTTTGATATGACCCTATTCCACATCCCTCCAATCACTCCAAATCAGGAAACTCAATGTTCAACAGAACAGACGGAAAAAAATCGATACACGTTTAATAATGATATCCCGTTCAGCGTCACATTAAACAAGCCTTTGAAATTAAAAAAGTTGGTTTCCTATTACGCCTTTAGATGTATAATATTAACCAAATTGGATTTTGTTAAACGAATAAACATAAAAAGTAGACGCGACCAAACTGACATCATTTATTCATATACCGACAGGGGCGCTTCATAGAAACGTATTTCATACAAGTATATGATGCCCATCACTGTTCAGGCAGAAAATCCGATATCTTGAACCCGAACATTGATGAGTGTTTAAATATTCATGAGAGATGCGACGCTCAGCGCGCTCTTAGCTACACTACAAATGACTAGTAAGGATAAAACAAATATAGGGTTGGCATTATTAATTCACAAAAACCGGAACATTTACAAAAAAAAATTTTGTCGTTTTTTTTCTTTACACATTTCTAGAGTATATTAGCTTTTGAATGATACTAATATTAATATTTATTGTTCACATATGTATGTATAGGATAGTGTATAGGTTAGTCTGCAAATGTTAATAACATTATTTAGACCGTTCGTTACACAAAGTTTTGTTACTAGTCGCGGACATACTCCAAACTAAGATAAATCGAATACAGAGATTACAGCCCTGCCTATTGAGGTAGGTTGCCTAGCGAACTGAACTATATGCGAAAGCCAATGCGAAATGCGAAATATATTGTTATATTCATATATACTTTAACTTTTTTTTATATAAAAATAACACGAATATAAATTTAGAAATATTATTATATATCCTACCTACCTAAATACTTTTCTTTAATATTCAATTTACATATTAATGTCACTGACTAATGTCAACTTATATTAGGTCCTTACTTATGAAATTGGCGTTTTGTACGGGAGGAATATAAAGTCAACTTTTTTTTTTGTAAAATATATTTAATTAATCAACGTATGCACCGATGTTATCTATGCACTTTTGCCATCTCATAGGTAGTTCATTGATCCCTTTACTAAAAAAACCATAGGGGCGAGAATCAATAAACTCTTTGAACGCGGCTTGGACTGCCGCATCGGAGTTGAATTTATTTCATTGTAAGAAGTTGTCCAAATTCCGGAAAAAATGGTAATCTGTTGGAGCAAGGTCCGGGGAGTACGGTGGATGTCGCAGACATTCCAATTGTAGCTCATCTAATTTAGTGGTTGTTTATTGTGCAGTGTGTGGTCTTGCGTTGTCGTGAAGCAGCAGTGGCCTAGAGCGATTGACCGGCGAATCTCGGTTGTTTAACAGCTAGTTCTTCCTTCATGGTTTGCAGTTGCTGACAATAGATATCTGCCGTAATCGTTTGGCCAGATTTTAGAAAGCTGTAGTGAACGACACCGGCGCTAGTCCACCAACCACTCACAAGTAACTTTTTCTGAGTCAATTTTCGTTTAGGGCAGGATTTGGCTGGGTCTCCAGGGTTCAGCAATTGCGACGAGCGCTTCCGATTATCATACAGTATCCACTTTTCATCACAAGTAATGATTCGATTTAAAATCCCTTCATTATTGTGTCGGTTGAGCAAAGTAACACAGCAGTCGACGCGTGTTTGCAAGTTCGATTCACTCAATTCATGAGGTACCCATCGTTCAAGTTTTTTTTTACTTTCCCGATTTGCTTCAAGTGGATTAATACAGTTTTATCACTTACCCCGAAGCCTGCAGCTATCTCTGAAGTGCTTTGTGATGGATCCGCTTCCACAATAGCCTTTAATTCTTCATTTTTCACTTTGGTCTCCGGCCGTCCACGGCGTTGGTTCTGAAGGTCGAAATTTCCAAAACGAAAATGTTGAAACCAAAAACGTACCGTGCTTTCTTTTACGACACCAGCGCCGTACACATCATTAATCCTTCGAGCTGTTTCTGCAGCACTGGTGCCACGTTGGAACTCGTACTCGTAAATATACCGATATTTCATGTTTTCCATTGTGCGGTAATAAGCGACACCAAAGAAAAAAATAATGAGGAAAAAACAAATGAATGACTGTTTTCAAAACTCAAATGTACCAACTAAATGAATTTATAAATTTGAATTTGGAATTCTTAACCAAAGAGGAGATATTTCAGATCAAAGTGGTCAGTACGACAAAACGCTAATTTCATATGTAAGGACCTAATATATTATTTACAAAGCTAGTAGAAGCTATTTTATGTAAATTACATATAATTAAACAAAATAAATCCTTAAATTATCATAAGGACCATATGAATACTAAATAGTGGAGATTAATTTCAACAAATCATTTACAACGCTCTAACTAAACAGAAGCATTGGGAGCCAACAATAAACACTTCAAAATACTAATTGTCGACGGAATCGAACATGAACTATGCATTTAGTACTAGGAGATGCATCAGCTGTATTTGCACTGTTCTCGAGATCGTGGTAACATGCATTTGTATCTTTAATATAAATAAATAGTTAAATTAATTAAACAGCGTATACTGATGAATGACAAACTGTTCAGCTTTATCAGGAATAGTATAAAGAATGTATTTACTATTATATATATTCATAGAATATTACGAATCAATTATTTACTAAATTTAATTTAAGTGATGTAAGCGTTGCTAGTTCGATCTTGGGATTCGGCTAAATAGCCGAGATGGCCCAGTGGTAAGGATGCGTGAATCTTAACCGATGATCGTGGGTTCAAACCCGGGCAAGCACAACTGAAATTTATGTGCTTAATTTGTGATTATAATTCATCCCGTGCTTGACGGTGAAGAAAAACGTCGTAAGGAAACCTGCATGTGTACATTTTTCTGAAATTCTGTCACATATGTTTTTTTTTTATTTATTTTTTATTGTATAGGAAGGCGAACGAGCGTATGGGCCACCTGATGGTCCAACGCCCATAGACAATGGCATTGTTAGAAATATTAACCACCGCTTACATCGCCAATGCGCCACCACCTTGGGAACTAAGATGTTATGTCCCTTGTGCCTGTAATTACACTGGCTCACTCACCCTTCAAACCGGAACACAACAATACCAAGTACTGCTGTTTTGCGGTAAAATATCTGATGAGTGGGTGGTACCTACCCAGACGAGCTTGCATAAAGATCTACCACCGAATGCAAAGCTCTACCACATTTACTCCTCCTTTACTGCTCCAATGAGGGTTGTATTCCAACAACCCGCATTGGAGCAGCGTGGTGGAATAAGCTCCAAGCCTTCTCCTCAAATGAGGAGAAGAGGTCTTAGAACAGCAGTAGGATATTCATAGGCTGTTACTATTCGGCTATAGTCGCTCCCAGCACAAGCTTTACTTTAATTGGAAATGTAAAAAGGAATATTAGAAATTCCTTAAAAAGGACAAATAACCTGTCTTATTTTAACTATGAACATACAGCAGACGATATTAGTTTCATTGACTCAGTTTTCATATGTCTGAAGCTCGATAATATCGTTGACTTAAGTATCCTTTTGCACAAATTGAACTCAAAACGGCGTTATCGATATAAAAGAAAATCGTTATTCATTAAGTTTTAATATAGTATATATTTTTTTATAATTGTCATTATTTACAAGTTGATTTGTATACTTTAAGTGTAATAGAAATTTCGTTTTGCGGATACCCAGCTTTAGGCTTAATCGCTTAAGTAGGTTTTATGCTACGTCCCATCTATTACCTTGCATACACTAGTACACATACAAAAATAATATATTGATGCAATCGATTGTAACAATATTGGTTAAATAATTTGAATTTCAATAACTCATTGGTCATCGGTTGCCTAACGATATAAGCCACAGCTTCGATTCTAACCCGATATCAACTGCCGTCCGAAAGCCTACTACTTACTGTATTACGTCGAATTGGAGGGAAAAATTGGAGCTTTTGTTCCCACAGTGCTCTAAATTTTTATATGTATAAGATCGGTAAGTGGACGGGTAAATGAGCCACTTGACGATATTCGGTCACCCATACGGACTTTGGCGCTGTTAGAAAAATAACCATTTGTTACATCGTCAATGCGCCACCAACCTTACGAACTAAGTTATCTCCATCATGCCCGCAGTCACACTAGCTCACTCACTCTTCACACTGGAGCACAACAATAATAAGTATTGCTGTTTGGCGGTAAAATATGATGAGTACCTACCCAGACAGGTTTGCACAAAGCCATCATTAAGCGAATACGAGACGAATTATAAATACAAATTAAGCACATACAAAAAGCTTTGCCGGATTTGAACTCGCAATCTACGGGTAAGATTCACGTAATTTAATCACCGAGTCACCACGGCTTAAAAAATATTTGGCATTCAGCATTTAAGCTTATAAATATATTTTCAAATGTAGAATCCACGATCACGTTTTAATCATAGAACCGTATCTTGTATTTTATTACGCAATAGTACGAATGAATTTATGAGTATTTACCTCGGGACCTTAACAAAAATAGGTACTGTATCAAATTCGGCTGGCATAATAATTAAGTAACAGGCGCTCAATCAAGGCTGAACCCTAATAGCTGCCTGAGATTGTGCAATACGCCTTGTTCCAGTTTCTAAACCTAAAGTCAAAGTACAAATTATTTAGGACCCGTGTGCCTTGTATTATGACAGTGATAACATTTGTTCGTAATAAAGTGCTTAGGAATTATCTAGTGAATTAGTTGGCGCGGTGTTTTGTTGCCAGGTCGTTTATTATCGTTAGAAGAACTTCATCTCATCAAACCCAATAACTTACGCTAACGCTTCTTTAAAACTTTTAATAAATAAAAAAAATACATAAGTACGATTACTCATAATTGATTAGAGTGAATGTTTATATACTCATCCAATCCTATTAGTATATAGACAGTACAAATGAAATAACCATGAAAATCAGTAAGGTAGGTTTTTTAATTATACTGCAATACCGAAAACCTAACTTTTCTAAAAGTCAACAAGATAAGAGTCAACGACCTATTATGGTAGATTTGCATTGGCATACTGATATCAATTTATAACAATTATTCAAATTACAATAGCGACTGTTAATCATTTGATTTCGGCATGTACAAAGTCGTGACCGAAACGAATTTGAAAATATTAATATAATAATTCATCTGCATATAACCAGTTATGTTCAGTTCAAACTGCTTTAAATACGATCAAAACTTGACATAAGTTTATCAAATGCTTATTGCCAGTTATACTTTTAACAGCAGCATTGATTAGACCTCGTTTGTATAATATAAGTGTTGCTCATATTTTTATATCCTAAAACTAATTACATACAATATATTATTGATTAATATTTTATTAAACAAATTTATGATTCTAAAAATAAATGTACAAATTCGAATAAATGTTATCGTATTAAAATGAAATGTCTAACCAACCTCCGGTACTAAACTACATGATATGATAAGCTAGTTTTCGTTCACGTGTTAGGGGAAGGGCGAAGGGTAGGTCCTGTCCTTCCTTGAGATTCAAGCTTGCTTCGGACCAAATTTTATCAAAATCGGTTTAGTCGTGAAAGCGTAATAGACAGACAGATATACATATAGAAAGACTTAATCATTTATACTATTAGTATAGTCAGTATCAGTACCAGCTTGTGAATGTCCCATTGCTGGGCCTCTTTTCCTCTTTTGAGAAGAAGGTTTGGACCTTATTCCACCACGCTGCTCCAATGCGATTTGGTGGAATACACATGTGACAGAATTTCAATGAAAATTTTGACACATGCAGATTTCCTCACGATGTTTTTCTTCACTATCAAGCACGAGATGAGTTATAATCACAAATTAAGCACATGAAATTCAGTGGTACTTGCCCGGGTTTGAACCCACGATCATCGGTTAAGATTCACGCGTTTTTGCCACTGGGCCATCTCGGCATTAGTATATATGTATGTATAGCCATATACTGCAATCGAAGATGAAGTAAAGATATACAAACCTTAGGTTCACATACTCCATGCAATTTCCTAGTAGTTCCGTTATATCATGAACTATAAACATTTCTTGATTAATATAATATTGTAATATGTATTCCACTAAACTACAAATATTCACTTTGATTTTACTTCCAAATAATCAGTTATGAATATCATAGATTATCCAAGATTTCAACCAATGGCGTTGTGTTATATAATATATTTTTACTTGGTGGTAGAGCTTTGTGCATGCTCGTCTGGGTAGGTACCACCCGCTCATCAGATATTCTACCGCAAAACTGCAGTACAGTTGGTGGTAGCTAAGTATATAGTATATAGTTTCGAATAGAGTGTCACTTGTTATTGTCTTTTTTTTTGTATTTATAAAATTTTGCTTATAAATGAATTATGTACAAAATTCCCAACGACAATTTTACATATGGCTAACCGATATGATCTTAAACAATTTACAGACACTTAAATAGATATAACAAAATATTGGTTAATAAATAAATCAACACGTTATTAAAATATAGTTATCAATATTTAATATAATTTAAAACATAACAACTTCAGCATTTCAATTAGCTATCACGCACGTGCGGATATGCGCACGCGCAGCTTACACAACGCAAAGGCACAGGTGCCGGGGGTGAATGAAGTGCGACACAGTTGCAACACCGCCCCATTCATGCATCTTGCAACAGTTAATAAATCGTAATTTTATCGACAAGTTCAATGCCTTTTTGCTTGTTATATATTTGATAATATTGATAACATAAAATTAATTATTCATTTATTATTTATCAAACCAAGCCCTTTCTGAAATGATTTGCTGTTTCACTAATTTATAGCCCCGTGTGTACTGGCCTGATTTTTTAACACGTTTCGTGTTTAATTTGTTTCATGTTCTTAATATTTCTTTTAAGGCTCATTAATTTTGTATATTTGTTAATGATATTATTTTTAATTACATAAGTATAAACGTGTTATTAATTATGAATGTTTTATTTTACAATTATTCCGTTTGTATTTTATGAGTGAGGTGAAGGATGACTACGAAATGTCTGGAGTTGACGAAATAATGAGTCATGATTGAAAATTGCGTTTAATATCTACAGTATAGATATCTATATTATTACTTTCTTTTTTTTTCTATTGTATAGGTAGGCGGACGAGCACATGGGCCACCTGATGGTAAGTGGTCACCAACGCCTATAGACAGTAGTTTGTATATTTCTTTAAAAAAAAACAATATCGCCACTGCGCAACGAACCTTGGGAACTAAGATGTTATTTATGTCCCTTGTGCCTGTAATCACACTGGCTCACTCACCCTTCAAACCGGAACACAACAATACAAAGTACTCCTGTTTGCGGTAGAATATCTGTTGGTGGTACCTACCCAGACGAGCTTGCACAAAGCTCTACCACCGAGTAAACTACTGAAAATAAAAAAATATAAAAATTACTCGTTTATTAGTTTAAGCTGAAGCTGATTTGGCTTTATAACACTTTGAGTTCTACTATTATTGACGACATCAAGTCTATACCCATATGATCGTCCAGTTAGATATACTAAAAAAAAAAAAAAAAGAAAACAATGTTTGTTACGCTTACACGCCTCAACTAGTCAACCGATCATCATGAAATTTTGCCTACACGTTGTCAGGGGTACATGAAAGGATATAGAGTAGCTAACACCTGCACCCCCAGTCTCACCCGCACTTCACATTAGTTAGGTTAGGTTAGAACACAACAATACCAAGTACTGCTGTTTTGCGGTAGAATATCTGATGAGTGGGTGGTACCTACCCAGACGAGCTTACACAAAGCTCCCCCGAGTAAATTAAATCCTTCCAGTCTTCATATCAACTTGATAATATGCCATTTTAACAAATTTTGATATAATAATCACTTTAGCTACGATAATTAAATAAAGGAACAAATACGCACAAGACAGTTTCATATTAATTATACTACAAAAGTGATTTGATTGTAGGAGTGGAGTTGTCAAGGTTAATATCACGAGATAGGGAGATTGTTCCGCACCCAATCCTTCGTTACGCACAATCTACAAACCACTTCCGAAAGGAACTATTTACTTCATGTATATAATATTACATTGGAGGTATTTTAATCGGTATCTTAACGGTTGTGTTAGCGCACACGTGTTATCGTAATTACTTAAATTGATAGTGCATTATGACATTCTTATCGCTATTAACTGGAGCCATAACTTACAAAACGTTCTGAAATTTTATTACATTGTACGTTGTATTAAATTCTAGTTTCTTTATAAGATAATAAATGTCTATCGATAATTAATGAGTACATAAGATTTTTATGTATTAAGCTAATTTGTAAAGTTCTCAGACTATATTAATAAATATATATACGTCTGGTCTATAGATATTACTAGCGAAAACTGGCGTATTTTATTAACTTGAGAATAGACATACGATTTGATAGGAAGCATTCATATATATTTTAACCGTTAAGGCAACATTAGTAAGAAGCGCATTAGATCGATCATTTTTTTATCGACTTACGGTACAAAATTGGTATCCCCAAAATACCCTTACATTTAAGCGGGTTATATATAGTTTATATCCATCTTAAAGGATAATTATAAATATCAATGAAATAATATTGTAATTCGGATGAATAATTTCACAATTTATATATAATATAGAATAAATAAAGCGTTTATTTCGATTGTATGCAATATGGTGGGTAAATTTAATACCTCGCCCGGGGCTGCGACTATAGAGTTTTTGTTTGGGAATATGTTGGAAACGGAATAGCTCGTGCATGTCGGACAACGTTCAGTGTAAATCAATTAGCATCGACAAACTGCCAACTTGTTTCACCATGACACATAGATCAACGGAAAAGTGCTTTTGTTTCGATTTCAGGACTGTTGCCTCAGATTCGCTCTAAAAATTAACACAAATCGGTTTGTCATTTCGTGTTCGTTTGCCTTTTTTTAAACTATGATATATTTATATCGTATACAATACGAATGTTATGCTATGATTATGATTGTATAATTATTAACTGTTATAATTGTTGTATAATTAGTAAATAACAAATTCTGGTCAGAAAACCAGATTGTTTATTTAATGTCCAGACAGTGATATAACTATTAACTTAATGACCAGTTCATTTAATATAATATCATATAAATTAGTTCAGATATATGAAATGTAAGCCGAGATGGCCCAGTGGTAAGAACGCGTGAATCTTAACCGATGATCGTGGGTTCAAGCCCGGTCAAGCACCACTGAATTTCATGTGCTTAATTTGTGATGTATATTAATGTCTTAGGAAGCTCAAAATGGAGTCATCGACAAGAGCACTTGTGGTAGGACTTATTTTAAAACCAAAGGGCAATAATAATTATGTAATTTTGAGTCAGTTTAACAGAAGAGTTAACGTACAGGCACGATGGGCTTAATATCTTAATTTCCATCGTTGGCGGCAATTATATTGATATTGGCAATTAATGGAATAGTTAATTGTTCGTACACAGCTTATATCTCATGGCAGTAATTATTACTTACTGCCAAGAATAATTTTAAAATTAATAAACATTTTACAGAAATTAACCTACAGTTAAAAATGTTGTACAAGCAAACTTAATGCAAAACACTATAAGTTACAAAGTACGCAATCCAATTATTATCATCTTATAAACGTATTATTTCTAACACAAAACAAACTACACTACGTTTCCCTAACACAAAGTTAAAGTTAAGTTCCTTAAACAAGTTAGCTTTGATAAATATATTAGTACGATGCAAATAACTATTAATTGAAACAACTTCTGTTTCGATTGAACAAATAAACCTGTTAAAAATATAACATATGTTGACCCATGTCTGACCCTGATATAACTAAAAATTTAGACCACGTCTATAGTTAAAATGTATGTACCTTATAAGGCACAAAAACATTTCGGTATCCCAATTAATTGGAACAATGTAATATACATTTATTTAATTTTATTAACACGAAAGATTTATGAAGTATTAATGAATAACTCTGGACCTGTAATTGTAAATTTTGTATCGTGTTTTTCGTCTATTAGTCTTGCTTTATGTATTATTTATCGGGGTCTACTCTGGCCATATTGAGTATTTTCTGTATCCATTGTACCCTAAAAATAGTGTACGTTACAAAAAATGACCGCGTCGCCAACAATTTCATATAAATGTAAGCTCGATCGAACACTAAAATAACAAGTTTTTCAACAATAAATATAGCTTAGATTATTTTGTAGGTTGTCAATAATAGCGTTTGGTTTGAATAGATTTAGCCGTGCCCTAAAATTACGGATTCTTGAATGTTTGTCCTCGAATATTATTTTGTATTTATATTAAAATGCGCTCAAACAAACATTCATTTTAACGATTATAATCGATGAGTGTTGTATATATTTTAATATAAGCAATACATATCGCTTTATGATGAATCGAAATGGTGGAAAATAACCGAAAAGAAACAAAAGACAGTGGCTTCGACAAGCACATAATTTATGTTATACCTGGGGACAAAAAAAAACATCACTAGCATATTATGTTGGATTAATTATATTACAAACGAGTTTGAACAGAGCCCTACCACCGAGTACAAAAATGTATAATAATAATAATATCCTGGGATATTATTCACACACGGCCATCTGATCCCAAACTAAGCAGAGCTTGTACTATGGAAACCAGACAACTGATATACTTACATACATAATTACACCCAGACTCAGGACAAACAGACATGTTCATGAACACAAATGTCTGTCTTTGGTGAGAATCGAACCCACGATCCGCGGCGTGAAAGGCAAGTGTCTTACCAACCACGACAACCGGCTCGTCAAATGTATGTATATGATATAAATGCGAAAGTGAGTTTGTTTATTTGTTTCTTACTCTTTCGCGTTTACAAAACCGATCATTATGAAATTTTAAATACACGTTGTCATATGTAATGAAAAAAAAACATAGGAGGTCTATTAATATCAATCGGACATACATATATCCACATTCATCTTAGTATATAAGACTAGCTGTGCCCCGCGGCGTATAATTGATAAAAATATAATAAATTATTTTATTACTATAATAACAAATACGCTTACACATACACACACACACATATGGCTATGGGGCGCACTCGGCGCCCTGGACATATGGCGAGCCCCACATACCCACCCCCACTGTTGCCGTGGAGGAAACGCGTAAAGGATTTTTCCAGCATTACAAAAAAAAAGAGCTTTTACCGATCTTATATATGCGCTATCATTTGCGCTGTCACATATTCTTTGTGTGTACCAATTTTCATCAAGATTGGTCAAGCCGTTCTTGAGTTATAAGAAGACATACACACAGATAGACAGACAGACAGATAGACAAAAATAAAAAAATAGTAAAATGTGAATCACTGTACATAAAACAACTATTTATCACAAAATTAGGTGGAAAAAAAATGTACAGACAGAGCCAATAGATTTATTCAGTAGTATAGATAAGTATTATTATACAAATTATGTAATTTATAAATATTAATTCAAATAACTTCTGTTTCAATTGAACAAATAACTCTGCTAAAACTGTTTTTTTTAGATAAACGGACCGGTTAGCATGGTTGGTAAGATACTTGCCTTTCACGCCGCAGGTCGTGAGTTCGATTCCCACCCAGAACAGACAAACAGACATGTTCATGACATGTCTGTTTGTCCGGAGTCTGGGTGTAATTATCTATATAAATATATATTTACAAAAGAAAAGTAGCATATGTAAGTATATCAGTTGTCTGGTTTCCGTAGTACAAGCTCTGCTTAGTTTGGGATCAGATGGCCGTGTGTGAATATTGTCCCAGGATATTATTATTATTATAAATAGCTTTCGAATTAAGCGATTCGCCTGTACTGCGCTAATATATCACTGCACGCTCGACGTCTTTATTGTATCGTTTAAATATTTTCAAATATGTCAGAAATATCTTACGGCCTTACTTACAATTAATGTTGTTTACATTAGGAGTTACTTAGTTAAATCTTTTTTTTTCACTTTCGAATCTCAAATAAATGGTAACACAATGAGCGAAATCAGAGTTTAACCAAATAGACGCTATGCGACGTTTATTTTATTTTTTTAAATAGCATAGGTATGCGGACGAGCATATGGGCCAGCTTGGTAAGTGGTAACCAACGCCCATAGACATTGGCACTGTAAGAGATGTTAACCATCGCTTACATCGCCAATGCGCCACCAACCTTACGATCTAAGATGTTATGTCGCTTGTGCCTGTAATTACACTGGCTCACTCCCCCTTCAAATCGGATCGCAACAATACCAAGTACTGTTGTTTTGCGGTAGAATATCTGATGAGTGGGTGGTACCTACCAAGACGAGCTCGCACAAAGCTCTACCACCAAGTAAAAGTTTATAAAAAAATGCTTTCTAATCAAAATGTTATTTATTTCGATTTCTATTAATTCCACACATATATTATTAGGTCCTTACATATGAAATTGGCGTTTTGTACGGGAGGAATATAAAGTTATGTTTTTTTGTAAAATATTTTAATTAGTCAATGTATGCACCATTTTCATTTAGGACAGGATTTGTCTGGGTCTCCAGGGTTCAGCCATTGCGACGAGCGCTTCCGATTTTATCGTACAGTATCCACTTTTTATCACAAGTAATGATTCGATTTAAAATCCCTTCATTATTGTGTCGGTTGAGCAAAGTAACACAGCAGTCGACGCGTGTTTGCAAGTTCGATTCACTCAATTCATGAGGTACCCATCGTTCAAGTTTTGTTACTTTCCCGATTTGCTTCAAGTAGATTAATACAGTTTTATCACTTACACCGAATCCTGCAGCTATCTCTGAAGTGCTTTGTGATGGATCCGCTTCCACAATAGCCTTCAATTCTTCATTTTCTATGGCAGTCTCCGGCAGTCCACGGAGTTGGTTCTGAAGGTCGAAATTTCCAGAACGAAAACATTGAAACCAAAAACGTACCGTGCCTTCTTTTGCGACACCAGCACCGTACATGATGATTAATGATTCCTTTGAGCTGTTTCTGCAGCACTGGTGCCACGGTAAAACTCGTACTCGTAAATATACCGATATTTCATGTTTTCCATTGCGCGGTACTAAACGACGCCAAAAAAAAAATAATGAGGAAAAAACCAATGAATGACTGTTTTCAAAACTCAAATGTACCAACTAAATGAATTTATAAATTTGAATTTGGAATTCTTAACCAAAGAGGAGATATTTCAGATCAAAGTGGTCAGTACGACAAAACGCTAATTTCATATGTAAGGACCTAATATAAATAAAATACACATTGAACTCCGAAAACAATAAAATTTAAAATTTTTAATAAAAATATCATTAAGGAATGGATAATAAAAACTTGTAGACAGCGAACGATTTATTCGAGCCAATATTGCCTTTGTTTAAAAAAAGAAAATGTACATAAGGATTGCATACGAAGAGGAAATATCAATTTATTTGTGGAAAAGATATACAGCAGTGGAACCTATATCAGGTTATATTTTTTTCTTTTCACTGCCTGATTCTTATATATCTTTGTCAGAATTTAGTGAATGGGATATTATTTATGTTTAAGCTCAAGCTATAATGAGATAAGATAAAAAAGTTCGATGAATAGTATTTATAATAATACTGGAAATACAGCTTCCGGATTTTATTACCAATCTAATTCCGACGTAGTTCCTAGTTAAATTTGGCTCTCCCCCGTTCTGCCATAAAGCAATTCGTGGAATAGACTGTTTCAACTTCAAACGAAGCCACCCAAAATCATATTAAGCACTAAATTTTCAACCCTTGTCCAATTTTTTGATGGCTATGCAACTTTGACTTTAAAATTTTATCACGATTTTACCGTCAGACTACTAAAACTGCTTTTTTTTTATTTTACGAACTTTGGTCTCTTTGAATGAAGTTTTATTATGAATTGTTATATATGTTTGATAATAGTTAATTTATACCTTCAAAAAAATAAAGTCTTTAGTTTGTAAATATATGTAAATAATACAAGCGATATAAATATAGTCTAGTAGCTTCCCCCGAGGCTTCGCCAGCGTGTCAAGGGGGGAGGGAAGTGTTAGGTACCCTATGTCTTTTTTGTATCCTTCACAACGTGTTTGTAAAATTTCATAATGATTGATTTAGTAGTTAGACGTGCAAGCGTAACAAAAACGTTTAACGAAAACCAGTAGATAAAATCGCACATGATTTTATGTACATACAATTTACATAAGTATTTACTTTTCTTGATGGGTTTTGTGCAACCCCATTTGGGTAGGTACCACCCACTTACCACATATTCTACTGTCAAAATAGCAGAATATTGTTGTGTTCTGGATTCAGCTATGAGTGCTAACAACAGGCACAGACAACATTTTAGTTCCCGTTGGAGGCGCATTGACGATGTAGAATGGTGATTATTTTTTACAGCATTAGACTATATGAGTGGCGGTGACCGCTCACCATCAAGCGGCCCATTTGATCGTCCAACTACGAATTTTAAAATACGTAAATAATGTTATTTACCTGCATCATCTTGTCTCATTATACATTACGTTTATGCAAATGTTACTTTGTCTTATTTTCCGGATGGTTTGTTTTATTCAGATAGTTCATTTTTATTTTACATTTTACACTTCCGCTATATTTACATTTTATTTTTACTATAAAGATGATTTTAGTTCGACGTTATTACTTATTCATTATTGTTTATATTGTTATCTTGGGGCCGAGATGGACCAGTGGTATGAACGTGTGAATCTTAACCGATGATCGTGGGTTCAAGCACCACTGAATTTGTGATTATAATTCATCTCGTGCTTGACGGTGAAGGAAAACATCGTGAGGAAACCTGCATGTGTCTAATTTCACTGAACTTCTGTCACAAGTCTATACCACCAACCCGCATTGGAGCAGCGTGGCGGAATAAGCTCCAAACCTTCTCCTCAAAAGAGGAGATGAGGCCTTAGCCCAGTAGTGGGACATTCACAGGCTGTTACTGTACTGTACTGTTGTTATCTTGCTGCTTCACAGATATGTCACCACATTTATCAGCATAGATAATTATTTTACGGTTGCGAATTGCAAAAGATACTGTGGAATTATAATAAAAACAGTAACACTATTACAAACTGATTTAAAAAAAAAAGTTAATCATTATAAAATTACTGGAAAATATTTAACAATAAGCGCATTCAGTAACAATTTTCTAAAATTGACTGTAAAACTTAAGAAACGTAGTTGCAGCTGTGCAACATTGTTAAAGTTACGTGTTAAAACGTTAAACGCTTAACTTAACTTAAAACCTAATAAAGTTGGAAACCACTTCAGTTCTTATTCCAGAGGTTCATAAACAAGAACAATGTTTCAGGCTATTGTACTTTTGATTAAAATTATCATTGAACTTTTAAATATTAACCTACTATTTAAGATTACAAACGTCATATAACGACAAAAGTAGTCTAATTGACTTAAACCACATCGCGGCTTTGCTTGCAAAATATAGAAAAAGAGTATAAAGTAACAGTCTTTATATGTATTATGCTGGACTAAGGCTGCCTCTAGTAACATCCTGTATACGTTACAATGCTGGACTATGAGTTGCACTCGTTTAGAGTATAATGCTTGGCGCACACTGCTCTAATGCGGGTACGTAGATGTACATGAGGCTATTCCGAATCTAAACATATAGGTGACCTCACGATGTCTACTCTCACTCTCATCGCGGTGCACGAGTTGAATAATGAACAAAATTTAAGCACAAGGAAACTCACCAGTGCCTGCTTCTCATTTAACCATTTCGCCTAAGATGTAAGGAACCCTTTGAATAGAATTTGATGAGTGGAGCACGGCACAGGACGAAGTAGCGGATGCGTATGTTGTAACGATCCCGAAGCCTCACCGATCCGTGTTGGGAATACCAATCGCAGAGACTTTGGTTGGTTAGATTCCCACATAAACCGAAATTGATCCTAAAATACTCCTCAAAAAAAAGGTATGAGAATATTAATATTTTTGAATAATGGTCACATCCATTTATTGAATTTTTTGGCCCTGAGCCAACATAATATATTCTGAATAGTAGTCATTTTGATTTACAAACAATTACTTAATAACTTGATTAAAGTTAGCATAGCTATCAACCTTTGACAAAATATAATATATGAATATTTCCTCAATCGATTAAATCGTTTAGGATCTTATAAATATACGTTCAAGAATGTATTTAACTACTTCTAATCCAGCATGAGCTACACCAGTCCAAATAACATGGTGACTTTTAAGTAACAATAAAAGATAAATTGTTTTCATTTATTATTCCACTAGCAAAAATGAACAACAATCAAATTAAAACTTGGCACCGACAATCCCATTCCGAGGAAATAAACCAAAACGCAACCTCGATGTAAAAGTAGAAGTAAGAAGATATTTGTGAAATAGTACGACTATGGCGGTATCGTAAGTTTCACGAACAAATAGACTTGAAATAAAAGTTTGTTTAGTGTTAACAGCAAGCAACTGATTTAAGCCTACTTCGGAAAGTTAAATTAAAGTCAATAGTTTTCAAAAATAATTCGCTCTATTAAGTAAAATTCATGGAGAAATGTCCCATTGCTGGACTAAAGGGTGCTGCCATATGGATTTGTTGATCCATATGTGGAAAAGTTTCATCCGATATATGCAAAATTTTTCGCGATGTTTTCCTTCATCGCCGGTAACTCAAGACGAAGTATCAGTATATAAATAATGTAAGCCAAACAGTTCTCTGTTTGTTTGTAAACCGATTATTTGTTGGTTAGCTGTAAATGGATGGCATATAATTAAAAATAATATTGGAAGTTAAAGAAAAATATTCGAAACATGAACATGAAAAATTCACAAAATATAAATTTCTATGAGCGATCAGTAAACATAATTAAAGCACAGAAGATTCACTGGACCATATCATCATATCATACAATGTCTTCAATTCAAATGAGAATTAGTTAAGGAAGACAGATTTTCTTAGTATCAGTGTCGATTAGGGCGTAATTTAAACATGAACTCTGCGAAACCGATTAATTGGCTCAATTGTCTGAATCAGTTTGACATGGCACGAACAATCTGTAGGCAAAGTTTGCATGCAAAAGTCGCTCTTAAACTCACCCTACGATTGGATTGTCTACTAGGCGAAGTTTGATAGCTTTGAGAAATGTACTTAGATATGATAGTTCGTGTATGCGATGAATTATAGCTCCCACGATATAAGCAATTCAAGACACGATACGGATTGCTACAAAACGAACTTTGGTGCGTTAACGTTAATCTGAATTTGGCAAACCCCGAAGGTTATACGCTGGAGTTATTAAGATAGGAGTGGTATCGAATAATTTTATCGACAGCTTCAAATTAATGATATTTCAAGAACTTAGGAGCAATCTAAGCTCGTTAGCTCATAATAGTGATGTTTAAAAGATATGTACTTTAGTGATAATTTAGTTTAAATATAAGTTAGAAACATTTTATCAACCAGGCAGTTTAACTACAGGCGTATCGAGGTATATACTAAATACTTTAAATCTCATACGGAGTTAGAAATGTACTTGTTATAGTGTCTCTATCTTGAAACTTCTCTGGATGGTCACTTGACCATTTTCATTGGACAGCCTTATTGCTTGTCTACTAAGGATAAAGTGTTTTAAATACAATAAATATATATTAAGTACTTAGGTAGTTAATAGAAGATTATAATATATGAGATGGGATATCATAGTAATTAACACCTATTAATCTTTCAATTTATAGTCTACATAAATATGAGATTTCTGTTTATTGTTATTATTTCCCATCGGTATATTCAATAAATGCGATAGATAATTGTTGATGGTGTCCTCCTGATCGATTTCGGCTGCGGCGGCAATCACGAGAGAGCATCTACGACATATTATAGTGACTTGAGCACTGTGTGCGTAAACACAGATGCACTCTCTCAATTTCACAATCCGAGGGGACTGGAAAGAGTTCTGGCGTAGGACAAACGGCATTTCGTACTTTCCGAGACAAGGGAGTTTACATACTTTCAACTTCCAGACTTCGGGCTCCTGATAAGAACATTCCACAAAAAACCCAATAAACATTTACTTACTACATATTATATTGGTATGATACGGTATAAAAGATGATTCGTTCATAAGATATTTGAACACTGGCTATAATAATTCTTTATAATAAACAAACTTAGCATAATAATTAAATCTTTTAAAATTTGCGAATATTCGCGCTGCAATCGTTTATAGATGAGGACTATTATTGTAATTCAAAGTATCATCAATGGACACAATTAATATGTCTAGACTAAGTTCCACGGGACAGTAATGCACTCCAGTCAGGCTTGAAAATTGTAATAGTGTGCGCGTCACGAAGGCGACACGATTGCATCAGTTCGACGGGCTTAAAGGATTTCTGCCGGTATAGGAATAGTTGCAGAACAACTGCAACGCTATGTTTACAGGATGGGATAGTACCGTAAAACTACTCTAAGCTGTTGGAACTGATCGTAGAATAAAGTTCAAAGGGCGTTCCTCTGGCCTTTGTGTTCAGGGAGTGGCTTAAACTGCAGCCATTAGATCTTAGATTGGCGCGTTTCGTAAAATTGCAGAATTACGAAATTGTAAGACAATCCACTTAAGCTATTGTCTTAGTTTGATTATCTTTTGTAACTTTTATCTTATACTAGTGTTTTGCCCGTGGTTTCATCCGCGTAGTTGCCGTTCTCGTCGGAATACGTGACACACAATGAAGGCTATGTTACTCGCTGGTAATGTAGCTTTCCATTGGTGAAAGAAATTTTAGACTCGGTTTAGTGGTTTAGGCGTGAAAGTTTAATAAACAAACAAACTCACATCCGCATTTATAGGATAAATAATCAAATATTGATAGGATATTAACAAATTGACAACTCTTTAATATTTTGCATTCATTTACAATATTTGTATAAATAATAAATGTCTTGTCTATATACTTTTAACTTTTTAGACCTGTATTATTGTGTATTCAGAAGTACGTTAGTAAAGTAACTGAATTAGTTGATAAAGCCTGAATAGGCTTATGGAATGTACCTATAAAATAGTATGGATAAAGCTTGTCTGATTTGCTAAGTTAGTAAAATTAATACATTACATAAACATGAATATAATATAATACATTACATGAACTAAAAATAATATAACTGAACTGAATTTAACAAATTTGATTCTCACATTTAAGCACGCTCTTTTACATTAGTCTCAAAACTATACCTAAATAGTCTAGTAATAGTTCTATGACCTTCTGTAAACAAACTCTTCGAATAACAGTTATTATAATAATTACATAATTATTTCAAATGAAATAGTATATATAATAAATATATTTTTCAATAATATGTTTGTAAAAACGCTACCGCTTATTAATTACGCCACGAGTACTACAGTTCTCAACTTAATACGTCGGTAACAAAGGGATCGCAACTTGCTCGCTAGGCGATATATTCCCAAGCTCTTGATAACCGCCAAACGCTGAAATTCTAAAACTTATGGCTCACAAATTTTGTACTTTATTTCGTCTGAAGTTTCTCCTTGTTGATATGAACTTATAGGAGATAATAACCGAGGAAAGTTCAACCTTTAACAATATTTTAACTATTTTGAGCTCAAATAGCTGGCTGAAACTAACCTAATGCGGAAATAGGTTTAATTAGATTAAACATTCTTTCCAAACAACTTTCCACACAAAATAGTTATTATAATAAGAGCAACGAAGTATTTAGAAGATCCATCACATGTCCCACCAATCCGCATCGGAGCATCGTGGATTAAGCTAAAACCTTATTGTTGAGAGGACGCTTTAGTCCAACAATGGGACATTTACAGGCTGTTATTTTACTTTACAATACACAGTGTAGATACGGCAAAGAAATTGTAAGAGATTGTAGTTCCTCTTCTTCCTAAGTTTATCATTTAACATAGAAACAAACAAAGTCACAACAAAACCACACGTAAAAATAATGCTACCCTTTGTAATGTAGAAAGAAAATAACCAGTGCGATTAGCACCGCGTCCTCAAGTTTGTCAAATATCCGGGAAGTCATGAGTACAGTGGACCACTAATTTGTATTTAGTATAATGTACCATTTTGTTATATGACATTAGTATTCTGTAATTATAATTTAAGTAACTAATATACACACTATCATCTATCATAGGCACCAGCGATCCACAACCTGGAATTATCAGCTTTTCACTTACCTAATTAAGTTTGTTGTAAAGTTTTGGTTTGTGGTACAAACGTTACAATTGCTTGATCAAAAAGAGATTCTCGGTCATCATCACCTGAAAGAATCACTTTTTGTTAAATGTAATTTCAAAATTTTTAGTCTACTTCATTTTAATAAAGCAAATGATAAACTGGATCACTTAATGGTCAATTATCTTACCTTGTAGATGCTGACAAGAAGTATATTTCGTTCCTCGTAATGATACTGGTTAACTAACTGATTAAATAAATAACAAATTTCGTATTTTGTTTCGGCTAAAATGACTACGTTAATGTTTTGTTGACTGTACACAAACCTCGTAATATTAAACGAATGTCTGCCTCAGAGCTGTGATATCTTTGCTCTCAAAACTTGGTATAAAGTAAGTTCGAAAGTTTTCCATATGACTACATGTTGAGACGCTTATACTTGTAAGTTAGGCGCTCGTATAGAATTGCCGCTTCATGTAGAAGTTGTACCTTGAATAGCATGTTTTGAAAACAGGTTATGTTAACAGCTTAAATATACGTGTACTTCCCCAGTTCTACTCAGGTCTAGGGTTATTTTTCAAATCACCTACCTAGGTCTTTGTGAAGGCTCGTCTGTGTAACCACACACTAAGTAGTTATTATGTAAGAACTCGAAACACCGTGTTGCTGTTTTTGGTTGAAATTGTAAGTAATTATAATTAAAGGCAAAAGGGACAGACCAGCATATATCCCATGGTTGGTAGCATATTGACAATTTAAGAAGTGACATTTAAAGTACCAATGTATAAAGAGTAAGGTCCCCTTAATCTCGGGCGACAAATTTCCTAGTCTGCCTTTCTTAAAAAAGATAAAAAGGCTTCTTCTAGTCAGAAAGCAAATACCAATCTCAAGCTCTTATCACTTCTTTCAGCAAAAAAACAGATTCTAATCCGAGAATAGATTGAAGTAGACTTACTTGCATAGCTGAGTTATAAAGCTTAGATTAAATAATACTAACTTAAAAAACGAAAAAGATTTATATATATATTTACGAAACAAGATAGTGAGAAAAATATAAACGTAATTTGTTTTTATATTTGATGTTATCCCATTTCGATAAAAATGTAAAAGTCTGTCGTACACATTAACGATGCAATTAATCAGAAAACCCCTGAATTGTCGTGCAATTTATTGTTTATCTTAACACAAATCTTCAACTGCGGTGACTGGAAAAATGTCCCGACCATGTGCAATTTGTCACAATCAATCATTTGATAAGGTCAAGTGGCGCGCAGGTGTCTATTGTCCTCAGAATACAAACTTCTTACGATATAAGGTACACATATTGAGCAACCTAAACACTAACTTCACATATAAAAAGTTGCTTTGGCGCTGATTAGCTAAACAATACTATCTCTTCTTCTTTCTAATGTCAAATCAGTTATGACAGAAAATGCGAAATCACTATTTAAAATAACATTCGTGAACCTTTATAAGTAAGGCGGTAATTGAAAAAAAAATACGTCAGAATGGTTAGTAGATGAAACGAGTAAGTGATACCTCACTGCAGAAGCTGCTTAATATGGACGCCACGCAACTCGAAGGATTGCCGCAGGAATAAATATATTCATTTTATCAATACATGGAAATTATATTTGAAAAGGAACATTTCAAATTAGCTAATTACGCGATAAAAATAATTTACAGATCACATCGTTATCTTACAATGACGGTTAACAATTACCCGCCTAAAAGAGTTTTTTTTTTTATATTACCCGGGTGGGCTAATGACTCTTCTCCACCTTATGGTAAGTAGTCATCTACATAGACATTGGTATTATAAGAAATGTTAACCATCGCTTACATCGCCAATGCGCCACCAACCTTGGGAACTAAGATGTTATGTCATAATTACGTTATAACACAACAATACAAGTACTGCTGTTTTGCGGTAGAATGTCTGATGAATGGGTGGTACCTACTTAGACGTGCTTGTAGAAAGCTCTACCACCAAATAAAATAAAGTGTAATAATAAAACAAAAGAAGCCCGTGAAAGTTAAGATGTGAATGCAGCCAATGACACAGATATTTCCTAACAATATTATAAAATTGACACTATGATAACTTAATTTCTTTTTTTCATATTTCGACTCTTTTAATCATCAGAATTGCCAATCACATCAATTCTGACCATTTACTGTAAATATAAAAACATTTGAAAGAATTGTCAATCGTATTGTATCTGCATATCTTTTTATCTTATTTTTTTTACAAATTTTAAATAAATCGAATGATCTTTTACTGAGACTTTTAGTTCTTTACCTGAAAAAGAAGTGCGTTCACATTGTCATATTTACAATTGCGTTAAATTGTAAACATTTTTCTACTTAACATTAATTTAATAAATAATTTTAATTTTTTAATCATATTCTTTGATATTTAATTCACTACTTTATTCGCGCCCGAACAGCTTAAAAGCTTAAAGAATTTTCGTAAGAATTTTTCCACAGATTTTGATAAAAGTATTAACGAAGAGTTACGTCAGCTTTTCTTGTTTTAATTTATAATATTTTTGCAGGCTTACCAAGAGCCACTGATCGTAAGTGGTCACCATAGCTTATAGACGTTGTCTATGCGCCACCAACATTTGGAACTTTGTTATATGCTATGTTTATAGTTATTAAATCAAAATATCTATTTTACCCACCCGCAAAGAAGTTTGACTAATTTATTAACTTCTTACTTCGATACATACAAGAAAGAACGTGATAAACCTCGGATTTATTTATTGATTGTCAAAAATCGAACACTACCTATTATGTTCTTATAACATACCAATGCCTTAAATCAGAGAATAATTAGCAAAAAGACTCAAAGGGTTTCATATTGCTTACAATCAAAATATGTAGGCGTATATATAATCATATTTTTATTTAAAACGATCTCAAGGCGATAAAAGATTATATTTAGATTATTATTAGATTTTACTGGCGGCTAAAGCCATTCATGGAAATGGAATAAAATTACAGTATATGGTACACAAACCTAAAAAAAAGTACATAATATATTAATATTCAACTCACTATACAAGACGGTGATCGTGAGTCAACTCCCTCCACTACAATACCATTTTAAACGATGTCGAGAAAATACTTCGATAAGAAAACAAGAGTTTGTTCTTCAAGTGAAAACTTCAACGATCCTAATTAGCTGCGTACTCACTTAGCAGGCAGACTCGCGAAATCGCCTCGGGAACTTTACCGAACGAAGATTTCAGTGTACGTCTTTTTTGATATTGAAAATTTTCATGCTGGAAGAACTTATGTGACGTATTTGACTTGAACATAGTACACATATTACATTTTATATATTTATTTATTTATTTTAATAGGAAGACAACATTATGTGCCGTGTGCACATAGGTATTTAATTTTGTAACACTATATTATTGTAATAAGATAGTCGTGCTCGATGTTGTAACTTCTCTGTACAGCCAGTCATACTGTGGAAAGCGCAATAAAGAGACGTAAAAATTGGATTCGTGGTTTGTTCTGCACCTCTTATAATATTTAATTAAATTATAAAAATACCTACAGTAAAGGTATAATTACATACAATATTAACATAGTCTTATTGGTAACTTACATATAAAAACCCCACCAAGCTTGGCATGAATTTCAAGCACAAATTACTATTAGAATTCACACGTCAAGTACAAAATCACTTTAAATTTAACCGAAAATTCATCCGAATAACCTGACTTACTGCGTTGATGCCTTCTAGTTTATAAATTCTGCTAGTTAACGCATTCAATAAATACTGAACTATTACAAGAAAATGTTACCTTTAAACAATGATCAATGAATGAATGATGATGAATGGCAAGGATCACCAGACTTGTAGACATGCACGTACGCCTCGCAAACATGTACATAAATAGTGCACAACAATAGATTGCAAAGGCCTTTTAAATAAAAATACCGTGAAATCCAATACAATAAGTAAATAATTCATTCATTTTAACTCTTATGGTAAAACAATGGCTTGACAAAAAAATATTATCTCAAAACATTAAGACATTTACTATTGAACGCCTTTTTAATAGCCTATTGAGATAACATGATTGTTTAATGTATTGTGAAATATACCATGTACATATTGTGCTCACATAAATGCACTTAAAGTAATCATACCTTTAAACATATTCACTATCTTGAAGCTAGATACTCCCATTGGGATGTTTTTAGTTAAGTAGCAGTACTTACGGTAGTGTCATAATATATTTTACACCTACAACGAAAATTATTATTTTTATAGAAACTGTAAAAGATTAAAGTTTTAACACCAATCGACTTTGCAAAGGCCTGGTAGGTACGCTTTTGTAATTTATTTTTAAATCTATTTTATTAAGGGCTTTTTATCCTTACGGCATGTCAAACCATATCTTAAGCTATCTTACATATCAAATTATCTTATAAGTTTTATAATTAGGTTGTATATCGTAACTTTCATGCATGTTTGCAGTCAGTGCGCAACAGTCGTACATAGCAGATGTGTTACTTTTTGGTTCATAATTTTATTGTTTAAAGTTTTAAAGTTTCGAACGTTTTCATCTCGAGATCTGATAACTATCTTTAATTATATCATCTGGTGCATAAACTGTTGTTGTGGTTATGTTTATATGATTGTGTTTATTGACTCCGTTTCTCTTATTACTAACATTGTTCGCGTATATAAGTTGCAGAGAGTGTTAAATCATATGCAAGTATTCATCAAGTACCCTCGTTTAACAAGAATTACCTTAACTGTTCATATAATGAGCCTGTTTTTCGTCACCAGTACGTACTAGTTAACTGGTCTAGTGGTATCAACTACGACAGAAAACGCTGACGACACGAGTTCAAATCCAAGGAATCCGCAGTCCATTTCTTTATTTGTCTTTGGAATATTTATTTGTATATTTCATCTTGTGAGTATTTGCAACACACTCAACATGAAATTTGCATGTCGTAAGCTGACAACAGGTGGCGCTGCTGACCGGGTGGCGTGCATAAAATGCAAATGCAATTATCATTTACTTTGCTTATTCCCTTCAGAAAAAGATAAAGACTTGTCGTCCGATTGTAGAAAAAATTGGATATGTCCTTCATGCGCTAAAGTTAGGCGCCTCAATACTGATAATACACCTGTTAGATGCACATCGTCATTATCTACTAATATTACTCAAAATGAAGATGAATTGGACAATGTGACGGTTAGAAGAGGGCGCTCAATTACAAATTTAGAAATAGTAGGTGATAGATCAAGTGTACTTTCTGCCGATGATATTAAATCTATTATTTCATCAGAGCTCGCTAAATTGACATTGAGTATTGAATCGAAGATTGATAATCTGATGTCTACCTATCTTAGGCCAATACAGGAAGACATTGCTGTTTTAAAGGAGTCTCTATCATTTATGAACAGTAAATATGAAGAACTAAATTCTAAGGTTATGAATTTTGAAAAAGACTTAAAATTTATGTCGAACCAATCTAACGAATTAGTAGATTTAAAAAAAGGTTAGATGACAGAACTGGAACAAAATAATCGAGAACAATGGGCGCGTCGATCGAATATTGAAATTTATGGCATACCCGAAAAAAAAATGAAAATCTTATGGAAATTTTAAAGAATGTCTGTTATGTAACAGGTTTTGAACTCAATGCTTCCAATGATATTGATTTCATGACGAGAGTTGCACCCAATAAAAGCGAGACTCACCGAATCAAACCTATTATAATCCGTTTTCTATCACGCTGGAGAAAGGATGATTTCTTAACGTTAGCAAGAAAATCTAAATTAAAATTAAAAAATATTGGCTTTGAGGGAAATTCCAATATATATTTTAATGATCACCTCACTCGAAACAATAGAGTGCTTCTGCAAAACACGAAAAAAATCGCCAAAGATAAAAAATTTCGATATGTTTGGGTGAAGAATTGTACAATAATGGCTCGGCGCTCCGATAATAGTCCCGTGTTTCATATTATAAACAAAGCTGATTTAAAAAAATAAGTTGTGCACTTTGGCCAAATTATTTGAAAAACTTATTTATGATCAAATCTTTCCCTTTTTACGATCTATCTTAAATGAGAAACAACATGGTTTCATCAATAAAAAGTCGACGGAGACCAATCTTATCCAATTTGTTCATCACTTAACATCTACTATGGAACATGGCTCTCAAGTGGACGTTGTGTATACCGATTACTCAAAGGCATTCGACAAAATACCGCACGTCCATCTTATTCGTAAACTTGGAGAAGTCGGTATACACGGTGATCTACTACGTTGGTTAGCGTCATATCTGCGTGAACGTAGTCAAGCTGTTACCATTAAGGGTTTCTGCTCATCTTTTGTTCCTGTTACATCAGGAGTGCCTCAGGGCTCTCACCTTGGACCCCTCCTATTTAATTTGTTTATCAATAATATTTGTGATATTTTCAAACATTCGGATATTTTATTATACGCTGATGACATGAAAATTTTTAGAGTAATTAAAACTACACAGGATTGTACTCTATTACAAACTGATTTAAATAGCCTTTGTCACTATTGTCATCAAAATGGACTTACATTAAATCTTAAGAAATGCAGTATTATAACTTTTTCTCGTAAAAACAATAATTTAATATTCGAATACAAACTTAATGGAAAACCTATAAAAAGGGTAATCGAGGTGAGAGATTTGGGAGTACTCCTCGATCACAAGCTGCTCTTTAATAGCCATGTTGATAACATTGTTGGAAGGGCATATCGGATGCTGGGATTTATCCTTAGAGTGGGTAAGGATTTTCACTTTAAATCAATACTCTTTTTGCTATATAATGCCTATGTCCGATCCATCCTCGAGTATGCCTCAACAGTTTGGAACCCATTGTTTAAAAAATATATAGATTAAATCGAGAGAATACAAAATAAATTTCTTAAATATATTTTAACAAAGAATAATTATACTCACGATAATCCTCAAAATCTTAATATTTTGACATTAAAAGAACGTCGTATGATAAAAGATGAACTCTTTCTTTTTAAATTATTAAATAATCATATTGAATCTCCATTCTTACTTAGTAATATATTTATAAGATGTCCTCGCGTGCAAACACGAAAAAAAATTTTGTTCGATGTTCCTAAAACCAAGTCTAAGTATCTACGCAACGGCTTTCTTTATAGATCATGTATAATTCACAACAATAAATTTAATGATTTTGATTTATTTCTCTTGTCATTAAAAGAAATTAAATGTAATATTAATTTTCAGTTTTAAAAATTACTTACAGAATAATTTTAATTTTATTAATTTGGTCGTATTTTATAAAATTTTAATTTAATCCATTTATTTTAATTTCGATTGTTATTATTTTTTATAAATTGTATTTGTTATTTTTTTATTAATTGTAATTCTTGTTTTATATTAGTGTTATTTTAGTTGCTACTATCCTTACAGTCTGCTATGAATTGATTTTGATTTACTTAATTGTGATTTTTCTTTGGTAATGTGCTAATTGTTTTGTGTATTTTATTACTGTTTGTCTTCCTTAAAATAAATAAATAAATAAATAAATGCTTTTTTTTAATAAATACTGTTATATACATGTAAATAACCAAAAATAGGTTTAACCAATGGAATATTTAAACAGCTGATCTAGGCAGCTTGAAGTTATACATACGAAGCAATATTATTCACTACTTCTTCGGTATTTAAGAAAAAAATTAACCTCAAAATCCAAAATTTAAAATTGAACCAAAAATGCAACCGAATCTAACGTACTACTTCGTTGATATTTAAACATAGAATTTTTAAATACAAGCATAGCTTCACACATATCCTAGCATTATTCCAATTGTTATGTCCCGTGAAACCAACACATATGAATGTTTACGACACCAATACAGACCGAGCTGTTCCATAAACTAAAATTTACTAGGCGAATAGACTTCGCCCCTTTTTTATCGACGCAGTAGATTTTCATCTCCAATCGTAAAATATCCAATTGATATATTGCTCTGTTATATAGCCTACTGAAGAATTTTATGAGTAATTTTGTATAACACCCGATTCATAAAAACTGGTGTAATTTTATTACTTCGATAAGTAAGCTCAATTAATTGTCGCGGAAATGATTTTTACGCTTTTATGAAAGCAATGGTAATAATGGTAATGGAATGGTACGATATAATAATAAATGGAATATTAAATTATACATTCAAACTTCTATTAAGTCCTCGAAAATTTCAGTCTCTGTAGCGTTCCGGGAAAGGCTTGCTATTCCCGATATATTAATTTATTTATAAATACAAGCTCGCGACTTTGTCGTTGTCACCTCGTTTCAAGTACCGCGGAAAACTACTTGCATTATTCAAAGCGTTTGCGTCTCTTGGTGTTATCTTTACACTTAAAACTTTAAATATCACCACTCAGACCGGTCACGAAAATACTATAAGTTCTCATATTTCGCCGATATTTGAAACTGAGTTTATGGATATAATCTGTAGTGTGCGGCGTTTTATTAGCCTGAATTCGTTACGTTCACTGCAATAGTAAATGAGACTTTAGACAAGAATATCTATTAAGTAGCTTTGATGATGTTCTTAATTATCAACAATTGACTCGGCCGCAGAACTCGAGGTCTTGAGTTCAAGTCCGAGTCGGAACCATAAAATTCAGTTAAGTAATTCCAAGATCCTTGAATTTGATCCTTGAATTGTTTATATTCGCTTACACTCTGAAAGATCGTTATCAAGTCGTTATTAAATAACTTGGCATCCTAAATAAGGCAGCTTTGTAATTTATATCAAGCTCGGCTTCATTCATGTATGGAGCACTGCAGTCACTTGTGGAATGGCTTAGGCAAATTGACTCGGTGGATCGTCGCGCAAGGAGACTCATCAGGAATGCCTCGCTGATTCCAGTCAAATTCCACTTGGAACATCGACACAAAGTAGCCTTCCCGTCGGTCTTATACGGGTTATTCTGAGAGTGCACAGGAACTATTTGACTTAATGATAAATGTAGAATAAAATTAACTACCTAGATATTTATAAATACGAATATTTACTTCACAATAGAACATGTACTGTAGCAACTTCTTGTAACTTGAGTTTTATTCATATAAAATCGAAACAGCCAATATAAATAATGCTGCGAAAATTTCTGACAAACGATAAATGAAATTAGCTACTAGGTTATAATGTTAGTTATTATATGGTTTCGATAGTAAGTGTAGACTAGCTTTTTTTTTTTATTTTTTTTTTTTTTCACGCAGTGGAAACCTTCAAGAAGGTACCCAACTCTCTTGGGGGAGAGACCGGGTTATGTGGGATTCTTACCCACTAAAACCACTGCGATGGCCGTCCTCGGCACGGATCGGAGAGGCTGCGGGATCGTGTTGATATAACGCATCCGCGGCCCCTCCCGTGCTGTGCTCCGCTCGTGGCTCGGCGGAGCTCTCCTCAGGGGGCAAAAGTAATCCCGCCCCCCCGCACTCCTCGCTAGTGCGTACGGCAGCGCGAGGCCATTCGGGCTGCCGTCCTCCTCAGGGCCGTTTGAAATTGGACACATGAGGCCCCCACCTCACGCATCCACGGCCCCAGGGTTACGCCCTATATTTAAAGCCCCGGACGTTGGGGCTGTGGGAGGGCCGGGACGACGCCGACGTCGTCTCTGCCGAGCAGGATCGGCCCTTTCCCGTTCCCGCTCCGCCGTCTCCTTCTGGACCATGACGGTCTCACAGAAGGAGGCTACGGCCCTCCACGCCGATTCCCTGCGGAGCATCGCCGACACGATTGCTCGCAGGGACAGGTCTTGTCCGACTTCGCGAACCAGGATCTCCCTCTCCGCACTCCACGCGGGACACATCTCCAAAGTGTGCTGGGCAGTGTCCCGGTCCGCGCCACAGTGGTGGCACATCGCCGTCGATTCGCGTCCGATCTTACACAGGTACTCTCCAAAACAACCGTGACCGGTCATTACCTGTGTAAGTCGAAAGGTGACTCGTCGCTTTCGTCTCATCCAGGCTTCGAAGACTGGCAGGATCGCTCCTACGACGCGTTTTCGCGCGTACCGTTCTTCACAGAGACGGTCGCGCCACGTCGCAAAAGCCCTCCTTTGTTCCCGCCGCTTCATCGCCTCGAGCGCACTCGCACTTTCACCGTTCTGACGGAGGATGCGGGTCTGTTGATAGACCCTCGCGTCCATATCCGCCAGAATGTCCAAAGGCGGAAAGCGCGCTAGGACGGTTGCCGCCTCGTATGATATCGTACGATATCCCCGCACTATGCGGATGGCCACTCTCCGCTGCGAACTTTGGATCTTAGTCCTGCAGCGGCGAACGCCCGATAGCCTATGAGACCAAACGGGCGCCCCGTAGAGGGCCATCGATCGCACGACACCGGCATAAAGGCGGCGAACTTCCTCCCTCGGTCCCCCAAGATTAGGCAGCAGTCTATGCATGGCACCCGCTACCTTCTCGATCCGGGGGGCTAGGCGCTCGAAGTGCTCCTCGAAGCCCCAGCGACCGTCCAGTGTGAGGCCCAAGTATTTCATGTACCTGGCCACCCGGACGTTTGAGTCACCTACGCGGACGTGCGAATCGGGCGGTTCCCTGCTCCTCGGCAGTTTATGGAACCATAGCGCCTCTGTCTTATGAGACGCTATCCGTAGGCCCAATTCGCAGATCTTACCGACGACGATGTTCACCCCGAGCTCAGCGAGCTCTTTGGTTCTCTCAAAATTCTCTCCCGATGCCAGCACCAATGTGTCGTCTGCATAACAAACGACGCTGACACCTTCAGGGAGAGCGACGCGCAGAACTGCGTCGTACGCGAGGTTCCACAACAGAGGCCCCAAAACTGACCCCTGCGGGACCCCACAGCACACCTCTCTCCGGGTCTCCATATACTTGCTCCATATACGAAACGTATCTGTCGCGCAAGTAGTCACCGACGATCGCCTGCAGGTAACGGGGCACACGATGGTGTAAGAGTGCCCCCCTAATAGCGTCCCAGGGCAACGTGTTGAATGCGTTGACGATATCGAGACTTATCGCCAACGCCACGCCACCCCGGGCCACCGCCTGCTCCGACAGAGACCGGACGCGCAAGATTGCGTCGACAGTCGAACGGCCCTGAAGTGTAGACTAGCTAGCCTATCCTGACTATGCGTAGGTAAAATATTATAATATGAAAATAAAAACAAATCTTAATATGGTACATGACAATACCCTGGGAATAGTCTTTCAATTTTATTTAAAAACTAGTTACCGCCCGCGGCTTCGCCCACGTGAACATGCTAAGACATATTTCTACGTTTTTATTCCCACGCTCTTATCCAAGTATTATTAATATTGTATCAACAATCCGAATTGAAAATAATAATTGATGTTTTCATACAAAAATTCATTTTCAAATTTATGATTTGACATCCAAAAATAATATTTACTATACAATATATATTTATAAAAAAGATTGTCGTACATATTTACATAAACTTGTTCTTTATCACAACTTATATAATAATGTTTGTTTTAAAATTATATTTTAATTAATTAGTTGTTAATCTAATTAATGTTAATATTAAGACTCAGGCCTAATAGTTATTAAGTTAGATATAGAATGAGAAAGAGCTTAATGTCAGTTAATATATAAACTTTAAGAAGTTAAGCCAATTATACGAAAGCGAAACAGCAAGAAACTTATCTATCTCCATAACGTAACATCCTGTAAATTATCTACTGCAAGGCCGAGGCCTTCTTTTCTTTTTGAGAAATACGCTTAGAGCTTTCTCCACGCTGCTCCAATTTGAGTTGGTGGATAGATTATAGAACACTTTTATAGAATAATTTTCTCATGATGTTCTCTTCACCACCAAGTATAAAAAATAGCCAAGAGGCGAATCATATCATACCCAATGTATGCTACAACCATAATCTCACTAATTATATAATGTGTTTGCATTTGCAACATTTCGCAAACAAGCGTTCCTTTACAAAAAATAATAATTTAGTTTTACAACCGGCAGTTTGTTAGCTTTCTGAAATGATTAATTAACTACAAGACCGTCTTTTACTACGCCCTGATTAGTTCTAAATATGAACTGTGTTCAAAGAAGTATGATTATATATTATAAATTTTAACATATATAAAAAGTTTTTTGAAAAGAGCAATGCAACCTTATATAAAACGAAAAAACATGATAAACACATATTATACGATATGAAGTACTACTTGAATGTTACAATCATTATGTTCTAGCTTGTTAGTTGGGATTTTCTTCTAACAAAGCACGAAGCTCATCGCTACTACTCATAAGTTCCCTTTATTCAAAGAAACTTAAACTCTTTATTATAATATATGCACGAATAATTGTGTGCGCTTGTATTTATTTTGCTCATTATAATACATAAGGACTTTTTTTACGAGCAAAACAGGTTTTAATTGGCTTTTTTTAAAATATTACTAAAAATATATTACATTAGCCTAGTAAAGCTTCTCGTTCAGGTTGACGCAGGTACTTACTGGATACGGGTGCTTCGGTAAGCACGGGATAGCGAGGCGGGAGGTATCACCCTCCTGCCACGAGTGTGGTGCGTCACTGGACACGGCGCACCACACCCTGACGGAGTGTGCTGCGTGGGGACCTCAGAGGCATTCCCTGGTGGCGATAGTCGGCGGAGATCTCTCGCTGTCGAGCATTATTAACGCCATGCTCGATAGCGAGAGATGTTGGTTGGAAATGGTCTCCTTCTGCGAGAGTGTCATGTCGCAGAAGGAGGCCGTGGAGCGGCAGCGCGAGGAAAATGCCTCCGCTGATTCAATCCGTCAAAGAAGACCGGGGAGGAGGCGTAGGCGCTATGCGCACCTACTCCCCCCGCCTTAATAGCCACCGGGGCTAAGGGGGCGCCCTGCATCCGGGAACCCCCTTAGAAATGGAGGCCCGCATAGGCGGGCCAACCGTCGGGGCGTCACGGTAGCATGCGCAAGCGATCCCGTGGCGCCCCCCGACTAGGCGGAGAGGATACCGCTGGTTTTTTAGTGGGTATTCCGGCGCTTAGTGCCTGTGAGCCCCACATACCCCCCCACTTCATGTGGGGGAAACGCGTCAAGGCGTTTTTCCAGCGATAAAAAAAAAAGCGTAGTAAAGCTTGTAAGAGTCCCATCGCTAGGCTAAAGACTCCTCTCCGTTTAAGGAAAAAAATTAGGCCCTAATTCCACCACGCTGATCCAATGTGGATTGGTGGATATACAGGATGTAACAAAATTCGTGTCCGACCCGTGAAGTGGTTATTAGGTATCGTATGTCGGTTCTATTTATGTAATATTTTTTAAAATACTATGCCGAATATGGCAGGAAGTCGGACGAGCATATGGGCCACCCGATAGTAAGTGGTCACCAAGGCCCATAGACATTGGCATTGTAAGAGATGTTAACCATCGCTTACATCGCCAATGCGCCACCAACCTTGGAAACTAAGATGTTATGTCCCTTGTGCCTGTAAATTAAGTGGCTCACTCACCCTTTAAAAACCGAACACAACAATAGCAAGTTCTGCTGTTTTGCGGTAGAATATCTGATGAGTGGGTGGTACCAAGTAAACCACTACCATCAAGTATCGTTATTACACTACATGATAACCAGTTATAACTAGTTAGGAAAGTCAATGTTAAATAATATCATTACCGTATACGTTATCGTTTATCGCATAACTCGTGTCGGGCGCTTCCATATTTAATACATAATAGTTGTTATGTAATCGTTATTGAGTATTCTTCCATTGAATAATATTTGAAGCATATCATTATTATACAGGCTAACTTAAGAGTATGTTAAGGTTAATAATTGTTTTATATATTTTTTGGAACAAAGTACTTTCACGTGGCTTACAGTAGAGTGAAATAGCAGTGGCCCAAGGTCACGTCATATAACGAAATAGCGATCATACTGTGCCTACTAACTAGCTACAAAATGCTATGCGTTGGGCGTTCGAATTTATGAGTCTATATAAAGGAGGTTAAGGTGCTTTTTGGTGTGACAAAAACACTGTATTTACAGTAATATAATCAATTAAAATCTACATATTAAAACACGGTTTGATTCGACAAAATATCGAACAGAACTTCGTTCCTGACCGTACAATTTTTTTTCCAATTATAACGAATTTATATTTAAAGAATAAGTCCTAAAATCGTGTCATGATTAAAAAAAATATATAATAAAATATGTGATCATAGCAACGAAGTTCTTAAGTAAATTTCGACAGCTCAGAAAATAATTATATCTCCATAAGGTATAATTTTTTTTTTCTCACATATATATTTTTTTATTATAATGTAATATTATAAGGTCACATTCATATATTATTTTGATCAACCTGTATACAACAAATCTTCTTCAAATATTGGATAACAATATGCTCAGTACAATGCCCTTCGATTACACGTCATCACGTTTTTAGCTATCTTTTCAATTAGTTATTTTATTTATGGTAAAAGCAAGGTGAGGGCTTTATAAATGAATACATAGACAATTGTTTGTGCCATATACCCCTTGACCTTTCGTTTAATAAAAGGCGTAAATGCCAGTAACAAAATACCACCCTTCATAAATTTAACAGCTAAAGGTCCAAGCTCGTAATAAACAATTTCATAACTACAGTTTGTATCTTTATATTTTACGTTGTTAGGCAAAATATGCGTGATATTTTAAGCGAAATGACATCGACGTTTTGAAGCCAAATATCTTTGTAAGAGTAAAGCAAAGTAAATAAGAGCCTGTAAAATATGTCCCATTGCTGGGCAAAGGCCTCCTTTTCTTTTATTAGAGAAGGTTTGGAACTTACTCCACCACGCTGCTCTGATGCAGTTTAATGGATACACATGACAGATATACATCCACCATCACCAAACCAAGCCGGGCACCAATTTTAAATCAATTGAGAAAGTAATAATATTAATGGTTAGCTAAATTTGTAGTTAAATTATTGTAGTTAAAGTTATAAGGAACTGTACGGTAATTAAGTCATTTTAAGTTTAGCTTAACTACTAAATAGCTTAAATTTTTATAGTCATAGATAACAACTCATTAAATAAAACTTTCATTCAATATTTTAAGCTACTACGCCTATTTCTCAAATAGATTTATGAATATAATAATAATAGGCGGGGACAATATCTCGTTCGGTCTCCTCTAACTTTGAACTATAAATTAGGACAGTTTTTGTCCGATTCGCTTTGTTAGCTATCGTTGCTTTGTTAGTAGAATTGTTTCACAACGGACCCTCATAAAACTCGGACTTTGCAGGACTAGATGCCAAATAACCAGGCATTTATTCCAATATATTGTATATTGGAAACCTGTTAATCGTTTTAATGATAAAATCAATTACAGTTTCTCTTACGCGTTTTAGCATTGATCTAGCTACAAGCGTGGGTTCTGACAAAACTCCGACTTATTTCGTAATCAAATAACCCGTTAATTTATTTTCCTTGTAAGAATTTATTAATAAATGTAACGGTATATATAATCGTATATAATAATCAATTATTAATACAATACAATAAATACATTCTGCTAAGTAATGATTTTTGATTTACTTATTTGTGGAGACTTGATTGGTTTGTGATTCTTTTAATATGATAATATTCTTTTACTGTTTGTTCTAATAATAAATAAATAAATATAAGTTAGTAGTTTAATTGAGAGGTTTTCAAGAAACGATACAAAAATCGGTACTGCCAAGTTCTTAACATCGGGCATCTCTTTTCAGATCGAGCCAATAGCTTTTTTAATATCTTTAATTTTGAACTTGATCCGCCTTACTGCTGACCAAACTAAGGGTACCTCATGCCACGTGGAACTTATTTTTGATACGTTCTTATCTACCATAAAAAACTTATATTACTCTCGTCGAAAGTAAATGTTCGAAACGTGTTGGCTAATATAAGCTCAGTTCTAACAATGAACAATTTCCTCAAAATAAAAAAGTAATAAAAGAAAGAAAATTGCCCTCAATGGTGAATCTCAACGGAGGGCTTAACTTTCTACGCATATTATAAAGATGGAACTTTTGAAAGGGGTTCAGGTATACTGATTTGAAAAGGACATGGAAAAGGTGGTGCTTTGAGAATAAATTGGCATAGGGGGTGTTGAGAAACAGATGCGACTGTCTTTGTTACTCAAATTATTGAAAGTTTAAGTCAAGTAACTCTTTTAACGGTGAATTTTCTCAGTCATCTCGCCTTTGATCCTAGTAACTAACCCTTATATTTTTGTTCTGAGTTTAAAATTTTTTTTTTTTTTTTATAAATAGATATGGAAAGATAAAGCTAAGCTATAATTAACTATGTAAATACATTTATTATTTTGGATAAACGTCCAGGTGGATCATTAAATAAGCAATAATTTATTTAAAACATAAATATATTAAATAAGAATTCCTACGCATTTTAAACTTACAACAACAATTATAATTAAGCCAGTTTTATTGCTTGAAGAGGTTCTTCAACTGCCAACTGTTATAATTAAAAATACAAGGCGTTTTTCAGAGGTCTCCTGATTTAATTAGGAATACTTTTCCTTTGCTTTCTAACAAGTTTCAACTTAATTACGTTTAATATTACATCTGCACATACGTCTAGTATATATTTTAATGTATTTTTAAAGCTGAGACAATGGTTAAACATATGAATCTTGACTGGAGATTTTAGTTCGATTTTCAAGTGCTTGATTTGTGTACCTACTTTGTGTCTCAATTACGAGTATGCCTACCAACTCGACAGAAACAGCAGGTTAGATAAAGCGTCAGCTTAATCTTAAGAGGAGAGTAGGACGGCAACATTCATATTCATGCATATATTTTATATATATGTATACAGAATATATATACTTTTATGTATAAATAAAAGGAGGAGGGGCAGGTGATAGGGATTACCTTATATAGGCACCTGATGGTAAGTGGACACCAACGCCCATAGACATTGGCATTGTAAAAGATGTTAACCATCGCTTACATCGCCAGTGCGCCACCAACCATAAAGTAAGATGAAATGTCCCTTGTGCCTGTAATTACACTGGCTCAAAACGGACAAAACAATAGCAAGTACTGCTGTTTTGCGGTAGATTATCTGATGTGTGGGTGGTACCTACCCAGACGTGCTTGCACAAAGCCCTACGACCAAGTAAAGTAGGTATGCTATGTCTTTTTCTGAATCCCTGACATCATTTATACAAAATTCCACGATGTTCAATTATTTAGTTAAGACGTAAAAGCGTAACAAACAAACAAACTCATTTTCGAATTTATAACATAGTGAGAATTAAAGGTGTTATCAATATGGAGTATTGACATTTGTTTATATACGTGCATCCATACGAACACACACATAATGACATTCTAAACCAAAAACACAGATACTTAAAACGAAGAGATTTGTTGACACGTCCGTCGTCCGTGCAGTGACGGAGTAAGAATACAATTCACTGCCCCTCTTTCTCCCATGGGTGTCGTAAGAGGCGACTAAGGGATATCTGAGCGACCATCTGCTCATCTGGTAATAGGATGACTCTCATCCGCCTGGCTTGTTACCACCGTACGCATGGTGAAAAACTCGTGAAGTGGCTACTCGCAGTCACGTTTCGAGATCAGCCAGCGTACAGCCAGTGCACGAGCGCGCATTGCCGTGATATGTGGTGGTCCGGTGAAAGTTGCTGTTGAACCAATGCTAGGAGAAATTATATTGGCCTGCCGGACAGGGAGACCCGTAGAAACGGTTATTCCACTGGCCGCCCGTGGCACAGTACAGGGGCCCAAGCGTTCTTAACCAGCTCGCGAGGCTGCCCCACCAGGCCACGCATAATCTCGGTGTGGACCGTCGTGCCGGTTGGTGACCGGACAGTTCGGGGGCCCTTCCGTCCGGCGGGTCAGTTTATTTTCCCTTCTGGCAGCTGCTTGGGGAAACACAGCTCCACACTTTGACCATCTCTATCGTGGCAATGCGTCGCTCGCTTCACGTCTCGTCCTTTCCTTTCCCAAATAATAGCGCATACAATAAGAAATAACGGTCGATCAGCGGTGCACACCCCCACCATACCTTCGCTGTTTGAGGTTGAGTTCTCTAACATCCGTGGACTCCACGCTAACCTCAATGCTGTCCACCACCATCTCGAGACAGCACGGCCAGCAATGTTGTTTCTTACGGAGACTCAAATACTCCGTCCTGCCGATACCAGCTACCTTAATTATCCCGGCTACATGCTTGAAGAATCCTTCAAAGCGAAAGCCGGAGTATGCTTGTTCGTCAGGGCGGATGTTTGTTGTCACCGTCTGCGCTGCTTGGAGGACCCTTCCCTCTCCATGTTGGTTGTACATGTGGACCTGATTCGTCAGAGTCGAGTCTACGTGTGCCTCTACAGATCCGATATCCTCTTAGGGACGCTCAGATATCCTCTTAGTCGCCTCTTACGACACCCATGGGAGAGAGAGGGGCAGTGATTTGTATTCTTACTCTGTCACTGCACGGAGTAAGAATACAAGATGCTGCACAAGAGCAGTTTCCTAACGCGGAACTGGTATTTTTGGGGGACTAATGCTCACCACGAGTCATGGTTGAAGTCCCCCAAAACAGACCATGCCGGAAGGACTCCTCATGCTTTCGCTCTCACGCATGACTTGACCCAACTCGTTGATCAGCCCACCAGGATCCCAGATATTGTCGGGCAAGCGCCTTCTCTACTGGACCTTCTGCTGACTACTCACCCGATGGAATATCAGGTTGAGGTTCGGGCTCCTCTTGGTTCTTCGGATCACTGCCTGATATCTACCAAGGTGCCACAGACCAAGCTACCGTCACCAGCGGTATGCAAACGTCGCGTTTGGCACTATAAGTCGGAAGATTGGGACGGATTGCGCGATTACTATGCGTCAGTCCCTTGAAAGGAACGTTGCTTCAGTGAGAATGACCCGACAACTAGCGCCGCTGCTATTGCTGATGAGATCCTGTTGGGGATGGAATACTACATTCCTATCTCAGACCTCATCAGTAAGGGTACGCGTAACCGTTGGTTCACTCGCGAATGTGCCGATGCTGTGTCGTCTAAGCAGGCGGCATATCGCGCATGGATCAATGGCTACGTTAGTGGGGCATCTAACATTGACTCACTGAAAGCAACCTACAACAAAAGCTCCAAGTCCTGTAGGAAGGCATACACGAGAGCGGATGCACATCGCATTGTACAGATTGGTCATGACCTTGTTTCGCATCCTAGGGGCTCCCGTAGCTTCTGGCGTCTGACCAAAACAATTTCTGCCAACCTTCGCTGCCACCGCTCAGGAATCCGGACGGATCGCTAGCTCACAGTCCGCAGGAGAAAGCCGATCTTCTGGCAAAACTCTTTGCGGACAACTCTGTGATTGATGATTGCAGTGCGCAGCCACCTTCAATACCTTCATGTGGCCACACGATGCCTGACATCAAAATCAGGCAGCGTGATATGCGTGCAGAGCTGCAATCACTCGATGTACGGAAAGCTAGTGGTCCCGATGGAATACCAGCCATAGTGCTGAAAAAGTGAGCTGCCTCCTGTGTTGACGCGCCTGTTCCAGCTGTCTCTCTATACAGGACGTGTGACGGATTCTTGGAGAGAGCCTAATGTGCAAGCGGTTCCCAAAAAAGGGGTTCGGTCTGACCCGGCAAATTATCGGCCAATAGCTATCACTTCAGTACTTTGTAAGGTGATGGAACGGATCCTAAATAACCAACTGATCCATTACCTAGAAGATCACTGTCTGATTAATGATCGTCAGTACGGGTTTCGATCAAAACGGTCCACAGGTGATCTTCTAGCGTACGTAACACACCTCTAGGGTGAAGCTATCAACAAGCGTGGGGAATCGTTGGCTGTCAGCCTCGATATCTCCAAGGCTTTCGACAGGGTCTGGCACAGAAGTCTTCTCTCCAAGCTGCCGGCATACGGTCTGCCAGCTCAGCTCTGCACCTGGATTGCCAACTTCCTACACAAGCGTAGCCTTCGCGTTTTAGTTGATGGTTGCGCTTCACAATTCCATGTAGTGAATGCTGGGGTACCCCAGGGGTCTGTCCTATCCCCCAAACTCTTTCTTCTGCATATCAATGATATGCTCTCTCTCGGGAACATACATTGCTATGCAGATATTAATACAGTGCACGGGGACGTAATAACCCATTGAATATAACGTGTTAATATTGACTGAATATTAATCAATTAATTAATTTGTTTTTATATTAATGCATGTGTCTAAATAAATTATATTGCAAATGTTGTATATTCACTGTTCTTTTTTACAGACGACGTAAAGCGTCAACATTTTGATCTTTTAATCTTTAGAGTCTCCCATAGAAACCCACTTAGCAGGGTTTAAACTTATCCGTAGTAATTCCATCTTAATTGGTTCGTGTTTTGCCAGAAATAAATAATCTTAGCGATTATTTTATGAACCAATTAAGGTAGCTAATTGCTTCACGTACGTCATTAGAGCTTTTAAAATGTTTACATTTTAATAAGTGTAGCCGAGATGGCCCAGTGGTAAGAACGCGTGAATCTTAACCGATGATCGTAGGTTCAAACCCGGGCAAGCACCACTGAATTAAATGTGCTTAACTTGTGATTATAATTCATCTCGTGCCTGACGGTGAAGGAAAACATCGTGAGGAAACCTGCATGTGTCAAATTTCACTGAAATTCTGTCACATGTGTATTCCACCAATCCGCATTGGAGCAGCGTGGTGGAATAAGCTCCAAAACCTTCTTCTCAAAAGAGGAGAAGTGGCCTTAGCCCAGCAGTGGGACATTCACAGGCTGTTACTTTTTTTTTTAATAAGTGTGATTGTATTTTTTATTTTATTATGCTTTGATTATTTTATTACATATCGTTTTGTGTAGAGCAAACGATTGTAAGACATAATTTATATTGAAATAAAAAACTTTTCTTTCCGAAACATTTCCGGTTTCCTCACAACGAATTATAAACAAAAAATCGATTGCCCGGATTTAACCTGCCAACTTCGGTTAATACAACCACTGAGCCATCTCGAAATTTTATTAGTGAAAAACCACAGATTAAAATAAACGATTTTATGCATCAAAGGTATACATTTTTTCGAGATATTTGGCTCGGGATTAACCCCACAGTTACCTATTAATAGCCAACATAATGCATACCTTGATTAAATTACACCCATTCATACAAAATAATAATCGGATTATTTAAAAAAATATATTCAAATACATTACAGAAAAGATAGAAGGTATCTCGATTATCATAATGAAATTGCCGGCAGTTCTGAAGGCTATAAGAAAAATGGTAAAATTTGTGGCGTTAAATAATATCGTTAAACGTAAAGAAAAATGTTCCTACTGGATTGGGTACCGTACCTCTGAAATTGCATGTCGTATATTACACAGGGAATTTTCAATTACAGCAATCGCGCGGTTTTTCATTTATAATGTGACTTTTAGGCTTCGGTACGAGTTGGTCATTCATAACTACTGCTCCATAGACTTAAACGGCGATAGCGAACCGATCTTCATATTATTGAGAGACGATATTACTTTAACGTGAATTTCAATATCAACATTATAATTAAATTTATTAAAAGCACTTTTCAGTCGTCATTAGATATTCACTTGGTGGTAGGGCTTTGTGCAAGCTCGTCTGGGTAGGTACCACCCACTCATCAGATATTCTGATGAGTGGGTGATAGATATTATATACTGCAAAACAGCATTACTTGGTATTGTTGTGTTCCGATTTGAAGGGTGATTGAGCCAGTGTAATTACAGGCACAAGGTAAATAACATCGTAGTTCCCAAGGTTGGTGGCGCTTTGGCGATGTAAGCGATGGTTAACATCTGGGCGTTATACAAAAAGAAACGAGAAAACAATTTTACTTAGTATGGCTTTTTGCAAGCCAGTCTGGGTAGTTACGACTCGCTAATCATATATTCGACTTCTAAACTCACAATATAACTACAGCTACCAGAGACGCAACATCTTAGTTTTCAACTTTGGTTCCGCATAGGACAATGGCTACGGGCAGCGTTTTTGTATCCATTGAAAGTAAAAAAACACACTCAACTGTTATAATAATAATAATAACAACTCATCAATGATAATAATAATAATAATGGTCCTCCTGACTGATTTCGGCCACGGCGGCCAATCTCAAGAGAGATTAGCCATTGATTTTTTTTATACGCAGTTGAAACCTTCTGAAAGGTACCCGTCTCCCTTGGGGGGGACCGGGTTATGTGGAATTCTTACCCACTAAAACCACTGCGATGGCCGTCCTCGGCACGGATCGGAAAGGCTGCGGGATCGTGTTGATATACGCATCCGCGGCCCCTCCCGTGCTATGCTCCGCTCGTAGCTCGGCGGGGGGGGGTGAAAATAATCTCGCCCCCCCCGCACTCCTCGCTAGTGCGTACGACAGCGCGAGGCCATCCCGGCTGCCGTCCTCCTCAGGGCTGCTTAAAATAGGACACGTGAGACCCCCATCCACGGCCCCAGGGTTGCGCCCTATATTTTAAGCCCTGAGCGTTGGGGCTGTGGGAGGGCCGGGACGACGCCGACGTCGTCTCTGCCGAGCAGGATCGGCACTTTCCCGTTCCCGGTCCGCCGTCTCCTTCTGGACCATGACGGTCTCACAGAAGGAGGCTACGGCCCTCCACGCCGATTCCCTGCGGAGCATCGCCGACACGATTGCTCGCAGGGAGAGGTCATGTCCGACTTCGTGGACCAGGACCTAAATGTAGCCACTAGACCAACAAGGCAGTCAAAAACATATATATGGTCGATAAATTTCGATAAATCATTTTATTAAATTATCATGAAAATGAAACTGAATTTCTATGTGACCTGTTAGTAAATGTCACTATATATTATATACTCAAAGGATACAGAAGAATTTATTGCTTTCAATATAAAGATTTTCAACCGATCACAGGAATCAGAACTCTTAAGGCTTCCAATATAAATTTATTGTAATGCAAATTGCATCTCTTTGTAAGTCCGCTTTAGTAACTTTTGAATCCTTTCAGAAAACGCTTTTAAAGAAGTGAGATTTATGTCTAAGAATCCATATATTTTAAAGTAATATTTTAAACGGTATTTCCCAAACAAAATATTAACAAAAATTGTGGAGTTTAAATGAAAAAAAAAAATCTTTTAAACCAACTTAAAGCATAAACTGCTGGCTTGGCCTCTCCTTGAAATTTAGAGCTAATGAAAACAAATGACAGAATTTTATCCAATACATTGGAGTATTCCTCGTTCGTTCGTTCGTTTATTTAAGGTAAAAGCGTAACATTTACTGATTAGTAGTTAAACTTAAAACCACCAACACTTCGGACTTTTTGGTATATTGTATATGTACCCAACTCGTTCTCAGTTTTCTAAAATAACTTTGAAACTTTTAACAAGAGACCTTTTCCAAGCCACACCATTTACATATTGTTACTTTACTTCATTGCTTTTGATAGATCAACGAGACCGTTAAAATAATATATAATAAATATTATCCGTCATTATAAAGAAACTTGAACAAATTCGCCATGCCTGTACCATTACCTGAACGAAATTGAATATTAAAATTCTTAAAAGTTCTAATTTCTTTATTTTATAAAAAAAATTTAACATCAAAATAATATAACCAATCTCAAAAAGTGGAATAAATCTTTTAATTTCATAAAACGTCAACATTCCCTCATCAAACTGTCTCGGAGAGGAAATTAAATACGTTATCTTATCGCGATGAAAACCTTCATCTTTTTACCGCCATTCTAAATTGAACATCCATCCTTGCCTGTTTCGATTTAAGTCTCATTTGAACCGCATTATTTTTCTTACGATTTCCGCACAATTAAGGACACAATACAATATTTTTCATCGTCAAATCAAAGTTTCGTCGGAAACCTCATTTTTATTCAAAGTAGAACCGAGTGGGCATTAAGACGCGTTCAATTCGCCAAGCAATCTCGCTACGTTGGATTTGAAAAATCTAAAAGAAAATTTCACCCGAGGCGTATAATGCTTCCACGTATTTCCTGCCCTTATGAAGAAGCTAATTATAGGAGTGGTAAATTTGAAAGAAAAAAATATTATTTTTAGCAAAACAAAATTCTTTTGAAATTCGTTAAGGGAATACAAATGCCTTAATTATAAAAGGGAGGAATGGCAAATCTTTCGCCAATACTTTAGCAAGCGTTATCATGATTAAATCATAAATCACTGAAGGGTATATCGTATACGATCGGGTAGATAATTATTTTAATAATAATTTATAATATTATACCGTCGACTTTAGGTAGACGAGTTAATTCAACGATGTAATGATAATACGTTATTCAATAAACGTTTTTGCTGTCTTAACGTCTCTTTGACTAGTATCTTAGCAACAAATCGAAATTTTCATATTAGAAGATAAACACATTTTGATTATAATTAGTCCATATAAAACAAAATCATTTTAACATAACTAAATTAAATCGAATATATTTTGTCGCACTCGTAATATTTTAAGCATTATGATGGACAAATATAATATTTAAAAAAATAGTAAACGATAATTTTCTCGAACGATTTGAATAAATAAAACCTAATTTTATTTCCTTAATTATTATGCTATATAAAAGTATATTTAATCAAAAAACATCAAGAATCCAAGCGCAGAGTTCTGAGGCGTGTGCAACCCATCAAGATGGAATGCAGTGATGGCTTACGCCCTAAATCCTTCTCATTAGAAAAGGAGGTCTGCTTTGCAGTAAGACTCGGATTTGCAACGAAACCTACATCCATATGACTTCGCTTTATACAAGCGCTTTAATTGAATCTGCGCCATATAATAAATACAACAAAACCACACATTTTTAAATGAGCTAAACAATCATAAGCTCAGCCTGTAAATTATCTATTAAGGTCAATTCACGAGCATAATTATTTATCTGATTAAATTATGAAAACAATAATCCATTAAATTTGTTATTTTAACATCCATTCATCCATCTAATTATTGATTTGGCAAAGGTACCTTATTCGTTGTGTCCTTTTCACGGACCACTCGAACCTTGTCGATAACGGTAATCTTACGGGTTTTAGTGGATACCACCCCGCATAACGAGTAGCTCTAAATATAAATCATCCAAGTAATTAAAAACACAAGATTTTACAAGTACTTTTGAATCATTTTTATAAGATCATGTGAAATGATTTATCATCGGATCGGCATGTAGATTATAGTTTGTGTTAGTTAGTTACTGGGCCCGGGAATGAAACCAAACCTTTTCTTTATTCTCACATAAAGGACACTTAATGTAAAGTTATATAAAATGTAAGCGAGCGCATGCAGAGCGAGTGTGCGATTGGAGCGAACATAGCGGAATGGGCGAATGCACAGCAGACGCGCCGGCTCCAAGGGGCGACGGTTGCGGGGATTCGGTGGACGTGCCTCTTGTCTTCTTCTCGTTTCCTGCGTCTAGGCCGCAAGCTTGCTCGTTACGTGTTGCGCCGCCATTAAGGTATATCTACTTCTTCTGTTCGAAAAACAGTTGTAAACAATACGGTTGTATATCACATAATATTGTGATGAAACTGTATGTATTCCTAATTCATTTAAAATAGGTTTAAGTTAAAAAAAAAATGGCTTCGGCTTAAATAATATTTTTTCTATTTTGCACATGCTATCTTATTAACTTGGGATATCTGGAAGCCTCTACCCCTTATGACTGTACATAATTATATTTCTTATCTACTACACTATCTCGGGTCCATTAATATATGATGATATTTGTTTTTTATAGTATAGGTAGGCGGACGAGCTCCACCTGATTGATGGTTAGTGGTCACCAATAGAAAGTGGGATTGTACATTTTTTAAAGAAAAGAACATCGCCAATGCGCCACCAACCTTGGGAACTAAGATGTTATGTCCCTTGTGCCTGTAAATACACTGACTCACTCACCCTTCAAACCGGAACACAACAATACCAAGTTGCTGCTGTTTTGCAGTAGAATATCTGATGAGTGGGTAGTAGTAATAATAATATAAGTAAATAAGTGATAATACAATCTTAATAAATAAATAATATATTGAACGGCTATTAACAAATAATACAAGGTACTAAGTCCTTGGTCAATAGATACACGAACCATGTTATATGACATATATATAGTATATGATGTTATGCTTATAAATTAATGTATTCGTTTGTTGAAACGGGCATGATATCTTATTCTATAACTTATTGACTAATATTTAAATAACGTTTAAATCGTGATCCAAAAATAATCACAAACCTAAAGTAATTGCATATAGAACTGCTACATTATATAATAGTTAATTATTTAAAACAAGAAATATCTCGTCTCGAAGTAACACTTTTATTAGCATACAGAAACTCGGTCTCAAACTGCAAAATATCTGGAAATAAATTCAAATGTCGCTAAAATTGGATACTTTTGAATAAACGAACTAACCGTTTAATAGTTATTTTAATGGCTTAATAGCATTCTTGCTATAAATTAAATGAATGACCCGTATTTAGTGAGTTTTAATATGGACATGGTCAATTAAATTGATAAAGTAATCTTGTAGGGCTCCTTACCTCAATATAAAAGATTGACGTGGCCTAATTATAGCATCACGTAGCTGTCGTTCTGCCTCTCCACCATTCTCTTTTTATAAAAAAGACGGTCTGTTTTATTTCGTCGACTTCAGTCTTAGTGAAATTTAAAAGAATGGTTAAGGAACGCTTGTGTGCTAAAGGATATTACACAACCAATGACTTTTTAGATGATTGCACACTTTGGAAATGAAACGATCGCCTCCTAGCCATTCAATAAATTTACATTCAAATAAACAAAAATATTATTATGTTATTGTGTAAATCGCTTATAATTGTAAAGGATGAGTTTTAAAAAAACCCCGCTGAGTTTCTTCCGCCGGTTCTTCTCAGGTCTGAGGTGTTTATTTCCAAACCGGTGGTGGATTTATGACAATCAATAACCGAGTGTAACAGTTCTACATTGAATAAAGATTTTTGAATTTGAATTTGAGTTCAATTTATACCTTCATAATAATAGTAGTAATAGTCGATTGTATAGTAATGTAATGTAGTATGTAATGATTGTGTAGTACATGGTAACATTGTATCGACAGTAACACTTAAGGATCAGCGATCAATGTATGTAATTTATTAATTGCGATATATATATGAGATATATTTTTGAATTTATAGAGAATAAATAAATTCAAAATACAAGCAGTAAATATGTTTATCGATTGGTAACGGAGCGTTATTCTACAGTTTCCTGGTCAGATAATGACGTCGCGGACAGCGGACCCAGGGTGGTCTCGATGTTGATCTCCTCGGCAGTGTTCCGTGCGAATCAGAGCTCGTATCAGAAGAGAGTGTCCTTGCACCAAAACATCGGGTCATATACCGTCATGAGGCTATCCAGGCTACCGTCGTCTTGGTAGTTGGATAGGACAGGCTTGGAAGTGTATCTAACCCCCCTGCTCACCTCAGCAACTTTTTTTTTATATTACTATTAAATATATATGTATGCACCATTTTTTTATTGTTTTTATATAATACATATCTTTTGATAGCTGTGGTTATATAATATATAGGATTTCAAGACAGTGATTAAATAAAAGCTTTTTGATTTAAGCTATTGATTAATTTTTTAATAACTTAATTCACTTTTTTTAATATTCATTATATTCGCAAGAGTTACTAAATCTAAAAATTTTACAACACTCATTCTTTATATAAGTAATCTAGCGGGACGAATAAACTTTTAACGCTCTCTTAAAAGTTTTCCTTGTGCTTAATTACATTTTCATTTATCTCCCCTTCCGTCTGCCCCGACAGCGATTACCAACGCGTGGTATTACAATTAACTTTAACTTTGTCGAAAATTCGTAAATAAAAATATACACGTACCTACAAATTTAAGAGACGATATAAAGTTGGTCTTATTCTATGAACAGGCCGTAATGGGCCAGGTTAGAAGTCAGAATACGTTAATCTTACCGATGATGCAGACTTCAAACAAAATGTCTATTTCTTCCACTTCTTTCTGTCACTGGTCATCTCATTAGTTCCTCCTTTCATGCAAATATCCTTTATTACGCAATCCATCCACACGTTTTTTGGCGTCCTCCGTTAACTATATCCATCAGCATTCATGCTCATCACCCGTCTAGTAACATGCTTTTCATCCCTCCTCATCACACGCCCATACCACGCTTATCTATTACTCTTCAACTTTTCATCTATTGGTGCTACTTTCAGACTTCCTATGACATACTCGTTTCTTATCTTGTCTATAGTAAGTAAGTGGAGTGAGCTCCAAATATTCTCCTCAAAAAAATAGAAAAGGACTTCGAACAGCAGTGGGACATTTATAGGTCGTTAATTTACTTTACATACGATCCCGTAGGCTCCCCGATCCACACCGATGACAACCATCGCAGATGATACCTTATAAGGTAAGACAATTGTTTGTTGTTTGGTCTGTCTTGAAGACATCGCTAATTAACTATAACATCACCTGTAACACGACGTTTTTTTTTTAAAATTAGGAATTAATAATGTCATGGTTTTTATAAATAAATACTGATTTTTACTTAACGTAATAAATAATGGTTTTTATACTTTATAATAATTTAGTATTCATATAAAAAACTTTTAAGTGACGATAGAAATTAAGTCGCTGTAGAATTTTGAAAGAAAAATTCCAAATAACAAAATTGATGAAAGAGGCTATAATTAGTGGATTATATAAAAAGAAGGAATTTCAAGTTCGAGTAAGGGCCTTATCGCTAGATGGCAGGCCAGCTACGATATTGTCTGTCGAATCATGACGCAGGAACACCTGGCTCTTTTCCACGAAATTAAAAAAGTTTTTAGTCACACCCAACTTCGCGGGTCCCGTTCATTTAAATTCTAACGGATTTCGTGTTAGTATTCGCTCTGAGTTTTGTCATTCCCACTGAAAAGTTTTGTCGACGCTCAATCTAGCTGAATATGCGAACACGTCTATTATTTTTAATATGTGTTTCATTAAACAAAGGACACTTTGGGAATAAATATTCGGAATAAACAATTGTCATTGTACGTACATCATACTTATAACGTAAAGACTGCCTCGTTGGTATAATAACTAGCGTTCACGGCAAAATACTGAGTGTGAAAGGTTCAAACTAGTTATAGAATTTTTGTATATATGGAATTAAGAGGGTAGAAGTGTCATGCGATGCCTCAAAAAGGTTGACGTTACACCTGATTCAATTTTATTATGACAATGAGGAAACGGTGTGATTGAACTCTAATATATTATATCTTCTCCGCATCTTACTAGCGTTTGAGACTGTAGCCGGTGTGGGTGAAAATTTAGACAAAAGCATTGTTCAATCATATAAAATCTTTAACAAAACAATCATGACGTTGTTATAAATTAAGTTCAACATAACAACATAAACATTTAATAAGGACATTAAAAAATACTAAATTTTACGCTTTGTATAATTTTAGTCAAATGTTACCTTATAATATATGTATCTGATCTTGTAAAGGTAGACAATTCTATGGCAATGCATAAAAAAAAATACTACATCTGAGCCGGTAATCTGAGTTGGTATAAAGTATTAGGATTAATGAATTTAATAAGATATACATTTTTATGTAAACAGCGTCTTTATTGTATATACAATCGGTCCATTAAGTTAGCATTTACGACAAAATATATCATGGATCATCCGTCATGGATGACTACACTCCTGAAACTTTCTTTATCCAATCGCGAACGCTAGCTACCCTTGTGTACACTCCTGGATAACCTTTACGGGCGCAGCCGGAGCCGAAGGATACAATACCCAGTTGGATACCAGACGCCTTTGATACAGCGGGTCCTCCGGAATCTCCCTGTAGTACAATAGTATACATTCATATATATATATGTATTTACTAATAGTCTGATGGTAAGTGGTCACTGGCCATAGAAATTGGCACTGTGAGAAATATTAAAAATCCCTTACATCGTCAATGCACCACCAACCTTAGGAACAAGGATATTTGTTCCTTTTTCCCATAGTTTTATACTGGCTCACTCGCCCTTCAAACCAGAACATACTAGTATTATATACCATACCATACAGATTTTCCAGTAGAATATAACTATGACGAGGCGATATTCTTGCATCTATTATACTTAATTTACAAAATGATGTTGTTTTATGTTAAATTCATTGAAATACAAAGAGGATGTAAAGGGTTTCTTTATAGCCTAGCTTTATATTATAAAGTTATAAAATATTCTTGAATACATTAGAGAAGAAAAAGTTGCCCGTTAAACTACATAGACGTGGACTGTCTCTCTGGACTTAGTTCGCCAAGGCTCGATCTTAGTTGATCAACAATTTTTGCCCAAAAAATATATTGTAAACAAATGCTTAAAATAATTAACATACGGCGAAATAAAGTAAACCAATTATCGTATCGATTTTGCTTCGATTGAATATTTGTTCAGGCAGTTTAAATTGCTTTCAATCGCTTAATTAGCAATTGATCGAATAAAATCAACATATAGAAAATATATTTTGAATATTTAATGAGTTCGATAAAATTTTTTAATCAACACCTACTACGCTAAATACGAAACATTTTTCTCGAACTTTCTTTTTAAAACTCAAAATATCTTATACGATAATATTAATTACCTGACAAGAGTCCTTCCCGCCTTCAGGAACGCCAGCGCAAAACATTCTTACTGTGAGGCTTCTGTAAGATCTACGGCACTGATCGTTAGAAACAGTGGGCACTTCAACTGCCATTAAATACTCACTTGTTTGGCCGTTTTCCTGAAATAAAAACATTGAGAATGCAACGTAGCATTCGCAAAATTTTGTTTCAATGATATAATGTAATAACAACAAATTTAGACTAAAATAATGGTGATGATGATGATGATGACATATTATAGTGCACAAAGACATAATATGCACTCTCATAATCTAATGGGACATTAATGCGACACGAACGGATAGAAGCGTAGGCGCAGGACCCAGGCGGTAGTTTCTAGTTTGACAATCAATAAGAAAGTGTAATTTTTTTTTTTTTTTTTTTATTGTATAGGTTGGCGGACGGGCATATGGGCCACCTGATGGTAAGTGGTCACCAACGCCCATAGACAATGTCATTGTAAGAAATGTTAATCATTGCTTACATCGCCAATGCGCCACCAACCTTGGGAACTAAGATGTTATGTCCCTTGTGCCTGTAATTACACTGGCTCACTCACCCTTCAAACCGGAACACAACAATAGCAAGTACTGCTGTTTTGCGGTAGAATATCTGATGAGTGGGTGGTACCTACCCAGACGAGCTTGCACAAAGCTCTACCACCAAGTGTAATACTTCAATATTAAATAAAGTATTTTGAATTTGAATTTAAAAGTAGTTGATTCACTTACAGAAGTCGTTCCCCATCCTGACACAACAACTTTGGTGCCAGGTGCAATGGCTGAACCTTTATTCGCCAATTGAACTGCTTTTGTTTTTTTACCATCTATTTTTATTGGTATTAACGGTCTTACGATTCCAACGTCATAATCGCTTGTCTGCGAATTATAGTTCGGATGTTGTGTGAAATTATAGGAGACTGACATAGCTCCACCACTGTCTGCTTGAGAAGTACCAGTTCTTACATACACTTTCGAGATGCTGTTAAATGAAAAAAAGAAGTTACCGACATCACTAGGTTACACTTCAATTATACATTTTTATTTTATAAAAATTATTACTGTTGTTTTGAATACGAAGATTTATGCGTTGTATTTGTTTAATACACTACCAATAATGTTGACGTTTTTAATAAACCCTGAATTTAATCACTCACTCTTATGAAAATAAATATTTAATTCCCATTTATCGCTAAATAAAATCACAATAACAATACAAAAAGTTAGGTTTTTTTTTAGTTGAAAAGCAAAAACTACATATATTACCCTAGAGTTAGTTATTATTAACTAATTAAAATAATTTTGAGTATAATATTCATACCGAATCAAGCCAATGTCTAAGAGCGTAACAAAATACAAAAAAAAAACATTTAAAGAAATATATTGACGCTATCATCAACGAATTATTTGCATTAAAAGGCTAATAAGTGTTTAATAAAAGCTATTCAAATATTTTTAATTACTTAAATAAAATAACAATCAATTAGAATGAAATTCATTTAACAAACATGTGCACATATGACGAAAACTATATTTCATACCCGGTTAAACAGTGTGCCGCAGTGAGAATAGTGTGCTCGTTGATGATCGAGCCCCCACATTGATAATATTGGTCCCCCTTTTCCAAAAGTAAATACGCTTGATACGGAAAATTTTCAATTGTGGCTTCGTAACCACCAACTATTTTACCACCGTCAATTTTACTGCTCTTCTGGTGACTTTTACAAAGCACATCTGATAAAAAAATTAATAGGCAATCACATAAATTCAAACAATTTACTTCGTGGTTGGGTTTTGCGCAAACCCATCTGGGCAGGTACCATTCATCATCAGATATTCAACCATCAACCAGCGATACTTAGTATGATTGTATAACGGCTTCGTCTGTTTAGTGCGTGAAGTGGAACGCGAGGCCACCCAGGCTGCTGCCCGTTCACTCGCACTCACGAAGATTGATATGGATAAGTTCACTCTCACTCCTGAGAAAAGTTCCACCCTTTATCGGAGTGCCTCGAGTACGGTACAGTGGGGAAGCTGCTGCATATGTGAAACAGTCTCGCAACCTTTCCCATCTTTGTCGATGATGGATATAACAGGGGTTATTGTGGCTATGAATCTGACACTACCTGCTTGCAGGAAGTGTGTCTGCTAAACACAGTGGGATGGAATAAACTCCAATTCTTCTCGTTAAGGAGAGAGCTTTGTCCCAAAGATTGTAACATTTATGCGACGTCACTTTAATTTTGTTCACTCAACTTACCTTTAGATAAAAATGCATAAAATAAATATAAAGGAATCAAAAACATCTTCAGTGCTCACAAGCTATTGATACAATAGAAAATTCTTGGACTGTATACTTTTTTATAGGGCGGAAGGTAATGGTAGTTCGGTAATATCGGTAATCGTAATCGATATTTGTTTTGAATTATCTCCTTGAGATATTACATATCGTTATTAAAAAGCCATTTGCATGTAAATATCTAAATGTTTCTTGGGAAATAATAATACAAATATTTTAATAACATAACAGAAAAAACTTTAAAGAGTATTATTATAATGTTACTTCTAAAAAAACAATTTGTGATGCACCTATTTTCAAAAGGTATCATCGTATTGGCCATTCATTCAGAGCATTCAGTGCAAGTCTGTCACCACCACCATCAGTTAATCTACCGCTAAACATGTTACAACACCACTGTATTACTGTGATCGGTTTTGAGGGTGAGTGTGCCACTCCAATTAAGGGTACAATATCGTAATTCTATTACTAAATAAGGCACGTTTAATTAAAAAATAATGTAACAGTGTTCAATGGCTAAGGAGGATAAGAAATATAAAAAAAAAAAAATTGAATATTTTTTAAATTCTATCTGAAATACGTTTATACAATTTTTTTGTTTTAAAGTATACATTTTTGGTATAAAAAATAATTTTATTATTTATCAATAACGTGTGCGAATCAGTCTATATATTTCTATACCTTTGTTCTTACAAGTCATGTTAATAAAAAATAATAACAACATTTCGCGGTAAGTTTCTTTGTCAGATTGTAAAATAATATTTTGTTATCACTGGGATTTGTGACAAATTTAAAAAACATTTTTGTCCAAATATTTCATCCTATATTGAAAACAGAAATATATAAACTCTACTCGGTGGTAGAGCTTTGTGCAAGCTCGTCTGGATACATACCACTCATCAGATATTCTACCGCAAAACAGCAGTATTTGAACATCTAAGTTCCCAAGGTTGGTGGCGCATTGGCGATGGTTTTTTTTAAAGAAATGTACAATGCCACTGTCTATGGGCGTTGGTGACCACTTACCACCGGGTGGCCCATATGCTAGTCCGCCAATCTATTCTATAAATATATCTTATGTTAATGGTTTTGAAATTATTTGGTAAAGTAGCTTATGAAATATCCATTGTGGAAGCCATGTCGTATTTTTAGTTTGCATTTTTGCATGATTTCGTTTCATTCTAATCAATTTTAATAACAGTCTGTAAACATACCTTTTAGTTAGAACATAATATATTATTATTTTAATTTTATTCTTTTTGAATTGATTTATTTTATTATTTTTGATATAATATTATAGAGGGACTTGTAAAATGAACTGTTTTCAAAAGGTATTTTAAATCTAGAAACACATAATTTAAGCATTAAGTTTATGTTTGAGTGGTAAATCTTTTATATGAAATTATTATATTATTCAATAATTATAAATTCAAAATTAATTAATATTTGTTCATTGAAACATATTTATTTCATTATGAAAATATAACCTTAAAATAATAACTATTTAATAACACAGGAATAAACAGCATATTTTAGAGAATGTTCCATTTTTATTAAACAAGTTAAACAGTACATAAAAGAGCGAAAGTTATTATTAGTTTTCATATATTATATACATTATACATAGTAATTAATTTACATACAATACAGTAACAGCCTGTGAATGTCCCACTGCTGCCTCTTCTCCTCAAAAAGACGAGTAGAGGCCTTATCCCAGCAGTGGGACATTCATAGACTGTTACTATACTATACTATAATTTACATAATTTTAACTCATAAAAAACAGTTTCGATAGAATCAGTAACGATCATTTTACAAGCACAAGAAGTACTTTTTCTTTCTACAATATCTTTTCTTGCTACAATTTATATACCAAACCAAGTGGTAACTTTACATTAATTATAATCTTCCGATTATAAAAAACGTAATCAACATAAAATCGTAACAATATTTTTTCAAACTGATTTACAATTTCTTGGTTACTCATAGGCAAATACTAATTTAACAATTTCAAAAGAAATAATATTATATCAATAAAGTAACATACAAGTAACAATTCGGCTCTATATATCTATTTTAGGCTTATAAGAGAAATTTTAATAGAGTACTATTTATGGTCAAAGTCTGAATGATGTACCTCTAGACGCCTGAATTCCTTTTGATCCACCTTCTTACTTTAGCTACGTTAGTATACACTCCAGGAGTCCCTGGTCGAGCACAGCCCGTTCCAAAGGATACTATTCCGAGTTGAGTTCCAGTATCCGTTTCCACTGCTGGACCTCCAGAATCACCCTGTATCACGCATTTATTAATTCACATTTACAAAACAAAATGTAACAGCCTGTAAAAATCTCACTGTTGAGCTAGAGCCATTTTGAAGTGATAATTTCTTATGGGAGGGTAAACCGCTTCGTAACGTAACGCGTTACGGCGCCACTCTATCTGGCTTCCCTTTCTCTCACGCATACGGCAGCAGTAAGCAGGCTCCTCCTCTCTCACTTTATTATTTATTTATACTACTTTATTACCGACGTGGACTGCTTTACCTAAGAGTTACCAACATAACGCCATCTAGCGTATCTGTATAATTATTATAAGTATTATCTGTATAATACTTATAATAATTTAGCAACTCTCAAGTACTAATTTAAATTATAACAATAATAATAATAATAGTCCTCCAGACAGATTTCAGCCACGGCGGCCAATCTCAAGAGAGATTAGCCAACTGCGCAGGACATATTATAGTGCACAAGTGTGTGCGCAAACACAGGTGCACTCTCTATTCCCTTACTCTTACTTACGTATTATTATTATTAATTTAAATTATATTTAATATATTATAATAAATATTATCAATTATACCATAGAAAACCAATCTCACTCCACCTTAAACTAAGAAATGCTATTTAAAGCGTATATCAGTTTCAATAGTTACTCGTACATTACAGTACAGTAACAGTAACAGCCTGTGAATGTCCCACTGCTGGGCTGACGCCTCTTCTCCTCTTTTAAGGAGAAGGTTCTGGAGCTTATTCCACCACGCTGCTCCAATGCGGGTTGGTGGAATACTCATGTGACAGAATTTCAGTGAAATTTGACACATGCAGGTTTCCTCACGATGTTTTCCTTCACCGTCAAGCACGAGATGAATTATAATCACAAATTAAGCACATGAAATTCAGTGGTGCTTGCCCGGGTTTGAACCCACGATCATCGGTTAAAATTCACGCGTTCTTACCACTGGGCCATCTCTGCTCATTACACTCATACATTAAGTAGATTTGTAACATCAAAAATAATTTCAATTTATTTACAAGCAGATATTTTTACTTTTTATTTATTGAGACAAGTCTTTAAAGGTGTAAACAAAATTTACGGTAAAAACGAAAATTATATGAACGAAACTAACCTATTTAAAATTTAAAATCTCAGCTACTCTCAGAATTCAGCGTATAAATTTACCTGACAAGAGTCCTTCCCTCCTTCGGGCACACCAGCACAAAATTGTCGAGATGTAAGTGTGGAATAAGACCTGCGGCAGTCCTCATTAGATACAGTTGGCACTTGTACACCCATCAAATTTTCGCTTACCCGACCGTTCTCCTGACAATAGAAAAGCCATTTGCGATTTTAAGAACGATAAAATTAGATATAATTAATCATTATTTTATAAGTGTCTTTCAAATAGAAAATAAAGTATAAATACCACCCACTCATCAGATATTCTACCCCAAAACAGCAGTACTTGCTATTGTTGTGTTCCGGTTTGAAGGGTGAGTGAGCCAGTGTAATTACAGGCACAAGAGACATAATATCTTAGTTCCCAAGGTTGGTGGCGCATTGGCGATGTAAGCTATGGTTAACATCTCTTACAATGCCAATGTCTATGGGCGTTGGTGACCACTTACCATCAGGTAGACCATATGCTCGTTCGCCTACCTATGCTATAAAAAATAGTAGGTGAAGTTGTAAGTGCCGGCAATAATTTCCAAATTGAATGAATACCATATAACTCACAGTGGTAACCCCCCATCCCGTTACAAGAACATTGGTACCATTTTTAATTGTAGTTCCAGCTTTTGGTAGTGTAACAGCTTTTGTGTTTACTCCGTCCAGTGTGATTCCATTAGGAACATTTATCAGACCAACATCATAATCGCTGTTCATTGGATTATAAAATGGGTGCTGTCTATATCTCGTGGTGTTGTACTGGGTGCCGCCACTGTCAGCTAGAGTACTTCCGGCTCTGATGTAAATTCTTGTTATACTGAAAAATATACTCTACTATTAGAACAGGATTATTTTAACCAACTAACATATTTAATTGCATTTCCTATGCACATCTCACTAATTCCAAGAAAAAAAAATCTAATAAGTAATAAGGTAAAGTTCCTCCAGACCGCTTTCGGCCACGCCGGCCAATCTCAAGAGAGATTAGCCAACTGCGCAGGAGATATTATAGTGCACAAGTGTGTGCGCAAACACAGGTGCACTCTCTTTTCCTTAGCTCTCATAATCCGATACGACCGGAAAGAGTTCAGGCGCAGGACCAACGGCTTTACGTGCTTTCCGAGGCACGGGAGTGTACACACTTCCAACTTCCAGACTCTGAGAAGTCTGAGAATTTTCTGACAGAAAAACCCAATTACTATTTATTGGTCTGACCTGGGAATTGAACCCAGGACCACCGGGTCTGCGGCCTTATATCTACCATATAGCCACTAGACCAACGAGGCAGTCAAAAAATCTAATACCAAGATAAGGCGTATATAAATAGTGTGCGCGAGTGAAGATACTAGAAGATGCCATTACAGTATCCAGTATGCGCGCGATAGTGGCTGCGAGTGAACGTATCAAGAAAATATTAAAATTTGAACGTAATGGTAAGTAAACACGAACATACAATCGTGCACAATACGGGGCATCTGGACGCTATAGAAATGATCGCGACTCGACTTGCGTGTAAAACGCCTTATCTAGGAGAGCTCCTAGTCGGGTCTTGAGATACCCGCGAAATCAGATGAAGTGGATTTAATCTTCTATTCTGTCGGAACTACAAAACTAAATACGTACTAAAACTAAATACGTACGTAAGAGTACTCGTACCAAATTGACAAAATATTTGTAATAATACATGATCATTAAATTAAATTCAAAGTAAGATTTTCGATAATACATACACAGAAATAAGTCGTAAGTCTGTATTGATTATTATTTGTCAATTTTTACTTTACAAAATATCTTACAATAAGATTGTCTTGCCTTTGTAATGACAGGCAAAAGGGACATAACGTCATCTTAGTTCCCAAAGTTGGTGGCGCATTGGCTATGTAAGCGATGGTTTAAAATCTGTTACTATTGCTATAAAAAAAAACAACGGGTTGCACTCCGGGGGTGCCGGCAGAAGCGAAAACTTGAATATTGACGTTGTGCATTTTTGATATTTTGGAATGATTAGGGAAAAATTTTGCTCGAATTGCTTTAATTATCAGTATAAAAGTACTATCATTTATGTGATAAAATACAATATTCATTTATTGCGCTATCCTACACAAACATGACAATTTATATTACATCAAAAATTTAACACTTCAAAATCACAAAATCATCACAAAAAAGTGCACAACGCCGCTAAAGAAGTTTTTACTTAAAAAAAAAAACAATTATTTTATACCCCGTAAGACAATGCGCCGCTGTCAAAACGTATCTCTCGCTTATAATGGAACCTCCACACTGATAGTAATCAGAGCCCATCTGTAGTAGTAAGTACACTTGGTAGGGAACATCCTGTATGGTCGTATTGTAGCCTCCTACAATTTTGTGATCAGAATTTCCATCGTCACCACGAAAATAACGCCTTCCGGATACTACATCTGAAAGTGCGTTGCAAAATAAAATAAGAATTATTCTTTCAAAAAAGTATATACGTTGTAATTTTTATTTGGTTACAGCATGTTACTACTTGGCGGGTTAGCTTCGTGCAAGCCCATCTGGGTATGTACCGCACACTCAACAGATATTCCACCGCTAATCAGCAATACTTAGTAAACAGTTTTATTGTTATAAATCTAAATATATCAACATACCTTCTATAAAGAAACAAAACAATAAAAATACGATTAGAAAAGAAGACTTCTCCATCGTAGATAATCACAAGATTTAATATAATAATTCGCTTGAAACAATGTTTAAATACTTCACTTTACAAGGGTATTTTTTATCTATAATTACTTTATGGGGGTGATAAGAGGTCCATTAATGTCATGTTCTCTGTTTCAAATAATTATCTCAGTAAATTACTCGGTAAAATGTGTATAATTATTATTTATGTTTATTCTGTTGATGATCCAATATAAGCCGAGATGGCCCAGTGGTGAGAACGCGTGAATCTTGACCGATGATCGTGGGTTCAAAACCGGGCAAGCACCACTGAATTCCATGTGCTTCATTTGTGATTAAAATTCATCTCGTGCTTAACGGTGAAGGAAAACATCGTGAGGAAACCTGAAATGTTTTGAATAAAAGCGGGAAATAAAATATTATCATATAGTAAATATCTATATAACTGACTGCCCCGTTGGTCTAGTGGCTACATGTAAGGCCGTAGACCCGGTGGTCTTGGTCAAATCCCAGGTCAGACCATTAATTTTAAATTTTAAATTTTTATTCTATAGGTAGGCTGACGTGCATATGGGCCACCTGATGGTAAGTGGTCACCAACCATAAACAATGGCATTGTAAGAAATGTTAGTCATTGCTTACATCGCCAATGCGCCACCAACCTTGGGAATTAAGATGTTATGTCCCTTCTGCCTGTATTTACACTGGCTCACTCACCCTTCAAACCGGATCACAACGAATATCTAATGAGTGGGTGGTACCTACCCAGACGAGCTTGCACAAAACTCTACCACCAAGTATTGTGTACACTCCCGTGCCTCGGAAAGCACGTAAAGCCGTTGGTCCTGCGCCTGAACTCTTTCTGGTCGCGTCGCATTGCCGTCTCATCGGGTTATGAGAGTTAGGGAATAGAGAGTGCACCTGTGTTTGCGCACACACTTGTGCACTATAATATCTCCTACACAGTTGGCTAATCTCTCTTGAAATTGGCCGCCGTGGCCGAAATCGGTCTAGAGGACTATTATCTATATAACTTTACAAAATTATTTTGTTTTTATCCTACCTTAAATCTTTATAATAAAGCAAGTAAATGCTACTGAGGATAAAGTAATATCAAAGTTAGTTCGAACTTTAAGAAATAAAATGATGATTTAGAATTTTTTAGACAGACTTCTTTGTTTTACGCAATTAACTGTAACTTTTTATTTTTATAAAAAACATGGTATTTTAATACTTAGGCAGGATTTATGTGAACTTCAGATTTTTGTTGTTTCGAAAAAAATCACTTAAACTAAGAATTTGTCTTCCGTCTCAAGAACACCAAGAAAAGAAAAAAAAAGTCTTTATTATATTGAACTTCTTTTTTCGACACGAGAGAAATTAATATAGAAATAAATAAAGTTTAAACAAAACTTTAAAAAAATACCATTGCAACTATTTCTTTAATATATATATATGAAAATTAAATGAAATTAAGACACTGACATCGATGAAAAACACTTTATTAATTAACAATATTAATATAATCTAAAATATATTATATAACAATTATTTACATATTATATTTCCGATCATCAATAGTAATTGGACGATCATATGTGAATTCGACACTTTTGGCACAAATAGTTTAATAAATAAACATATTTTGTCGAAGACGTAAGACGTCTACTTAGTATATTACCATTAGTATTTAAATTAAATTATTGAGACCCAACAATGAGATAATTATAATTAGTAATTTTTCATCTATGGTTTTACCTAATAGTTTCTCTTTAGAACTATCATTGGATTTAGACGCCTGAATACCTTCTTATCCACCTTCTTACTTTGGCTAAATTTGCATATACTCCAGGGATTCCTGGTCGAGCACAGCCTGTTCCAAAGGAAACGGTTCCGAGTTGAATTCCAGTTTCTGTCGCCACTGCTGGACCTCCGGAATCACCCTGAATTGTTGTCATAATTTAATTTTGGTTTCACGTACTTGGTGGTAGAGCTTTGTACAAGTTCGTCTGGGTAGAAACCACCCACTCATCAGATATTCTACCGCAAAACAGCAGTACTTTGTATTGTTGTGTCCCGGTTTGAAGGGTGAGTGAGTCAGTGTGATTACAGGCACAAGAGATCTAACATCTTAGTTCCCAAGGTTGGTGGCGCATTGGCGATATAAGCGATGGTTACGATCTCTTACAATGTCAATGTCAATGGGCGTTGGTGACCACTTACCATCAGGTGGCCCATATGCTCGCCAGCCTAACTATGCTATAAAAAAAAAACAACATCGTAAAATATTTTCATTATATTACATAATATGTTACGAAACTGAGATAACGTTATACTCTATAGTATCGAAAGTTAAAACTTTTAGGAGTCCAGATAAGAAAATTTTGAAAAAAAAAAATTAATAAGTATGAATTTTTATTAATATAAAATATTCAACCTGACAAGAGTCCTTGCCTCCTTCGGGCACACCAGCACAGAACTGTCGAGATGTAAGGGTGGAGTAAGACCTGCGACAGTCCTCATTAGACACAGTCGGCACTTGTACGCCCATTAAATTTGGGCTTACCTGGCCGTTCTCCTTTAAAGACAGAAGAAGAAAACTTTTAAGAAAATATATGTTAGAAAGTCTTCAAAACTTATAATTTTTATAAAACGTGATACAATGAGGGCTACACGCTATATAGTAACGTATGCATAAATTTTAATTCTAATTTATTTTTAAAATCAATTACAATAAATCGAATCTAATCGAGTATAAATCACTACATCAAAAAATTATCTTCTCGTAAGACGAAAGCTGACAGAAAATATACCAAAAATTGTTTTCCTGTCTTGATCGTATTTTTTATTATTTTAGAAGCAAAAGCCTGGTAATGGCTTTTCTTCTCTGAAGAAGGCTTACTTTTCATTTCACCAGTACGGCTTAGTGAGAACACTGCATTTTATCTGATTCATTCTAGTTCTCTTAAGATAATTGCCATCAACCAAGGACGAGTTTAATTATCGGCTCAAATTAAACGAATAAAAACTACACAACACTTAGCGATTAAACTACTTACAGTAGTATCGCCCCATCCAGTCACAAGAATATTGGTACCATTTGCAATTGTGGCTCCAGCTTTTGGTAATGGAACAGCTTTTGTATTGATTCCATCCAATGCTATTCCATTGGGAATATTTATCAGACCAACGTCATAATCGAAATTCATTGGATTGTAAAATGGATGCTGTCTAAATCTTGTGGTGTTGTATTGAGTTCCCCCACTCATAGCTAGAGTACTACCGGCTCTGACATAAATTCGTGTTATCCTAAAATACACTCCACTAATCAGATCAGATCACGATTACATAATTAAGTAAGAGTAATCTTTATATAAAGTATTAATAATTATCATATTACCCTGAAAGGCAATGCGCTGCTGTCAAAACATATTTCTCGCTTATAATGGAACCTCCACACTGATAATAATCAGAACCCATCTGTAGTAGTAAGTACACTTGGTAGGGAACATCCTGTATGGTGGTATTGTAGCCTCCTACAATTTTACCATCAGAACTATCAACGTCACTGCTTCTGTCGAGATAAATACGTCTTCTGGATACTGCATCTGAAGGTTGCAAATTAGAAAATATTAAATAGTTATTACTCACTACCTTTGGAAATAATAATGGAATTGCAATTTTGCTTATTATGCTTTTAGTCAGAAAATATGAATAAAGTACATTTAAGTAAGATACATACAAACAATATCGCGTTTATACAAAAATTATCAAATAATCGAAGATTAAAGGAAATATAAATAAATACATAAATTATTTAGTGGCTTTCTTTTTATTCGTCGGTAAGATAAATGACTCTACTCCACCTGAATGGTAAGTGGTAGCAGAGTCCAAACGCAACGACAGCCAGTACAATCGGAAAGAATGATCTGCACTTGCAGGCCCGCAAGATGCCTCTATACGCCTATTTGGAACCCAGGTTATAAGAGTGGGGGAACACGTGTGCTGGTGAAGAATTCCATTTTTTAGAGGTGCGACAAAGAAAAGAGTTCCCAAATTTCTTCGTGCTATGGATTTGTCGATGTCGCAGTTAGGCTCGTTTGTGTAGTTACCACCCATTCGTCTTCTTCGTCACTACCGCGAAAGTAGTGCTGCTACTTAGTAAATTATGTTTCGATTCGATCGACGAGTCAGTGTAGCAGACACTATATCTCCTTAGTTCCCAGTATAATCATAATAGCCGATAAAAGGAATATTTAATACTTCCTACAGTGCCTATGTCTATGACCGGTGGTGACCGCTTACCATCAGTACACTCATTTGGAAGATCGCTTAACTATTATACATTAAATGAAGCTTTTTCTTCTCTAGTAATTACGAAATAAAAATATATTCACCTAGTTTACGTTAATTTTTATATGTATTTTCTTCTCACCTTTCACCTTTATTAATTACTACACAAAACATCTAATATTCCTAATCCTGTGGCTGCTCTGTGTAAACAATAGGAAATCCAGTTTTTTTTGTAATTATAAAGAACAAGAATTTCACAATTATGGTAGAAGTTAGTATATAGTATAACTAATTATTATTATTTATTAGTGAAAAGTTGATTGGTTTGTGTGTTATCTTATAATTATTAATTATTTTGTAAGCTTGTACTGTTTGTTGTTCGAATAATAATTGAAAATATTATTCGGTTTAAACTTTGAAATAAAATCAATTCGAATTCAATGGTAGAAAGTACAGATCAATGCGAATTTTTAATTATTCATTTTGCGAGTATGTAACGTGGTTGTAGTGTCTATTTTAATATAACATTATATAATAATGTATTATATATATATATATATATAACCTCATCTAAATTATTTAAAAAAAATATATAAGTTTAATTTATAACAAATATTAAAGAAGAATAAATTTAAAGTAATAACAACAGAACACGCTCACCTTCTATAAATAAACAGAACAATAAAAATACGATTGAAAAATAAGACATCACGATCGTAAATAAAAAAACGATGTTTAATATTATATTTCGTTAGCAGAAATGTTTAAATACTTCGATATTATCATTTCTATGAATAATTACTTTATGAGGGTGATAAGAGATCCATTATATGTAAAATTTTCTATTTCCAATAATTGTCTCAGTAATTTGCAAAGAAATACTAGCAACATTTTTTTTTAAATTTATATTACAAACCAAATTACTAACTTTTATTGTATTATATTACACGCGGTCGTGCAAATGGGCCAACTGTTGGTAAGTGGTCACCAACGCCCGTAGATATTGGCGATGTACGAAATATTAACCATCGCTTACATCGCCAATGCGCCACCAATCTTGGGAACTAAGATGTTGAGTCCCTTGCGCCTGTAATTACACTGACTAACTCACCCTTCAAAGCGCAACACAATAATACTAAATATTGCTGTTTAGTTGTAGAATATTGGATAATTGGGTGGGTACCCAGGCAGGCTACAACAATGCCCTACCACAGAGTGAATACTATATAAGCACGAATTATAATAAATTTTATATTGTTTTGTGATAAGCAGATAATTGACTAACAGACGGTAAATTATTGCTGCAAAATCAAACTTCTTACGAATTATAATTTTGAATTGGTATTTTATAAATTTTAATTTTTAATTAAACGTAAAGCTACCACAGTTACTATAGTAAACACTACAAAGACAAACTTGTAGATAAATCCCTTGTTTTGCCCTATGATATGTTATAGTTTGCAGTAGTGGGTGAGCATAATTACAGGCACAATCGATATAACGTCTCATGTCTCATATTTGGCCTGTTGTTCCTTAAATTTATAGATGATTTCTAAAATACTATGATCAGTTCTCTTTAAACACTTGCGTATAAAAAAATATATTAAATTGTGTCACTTTACATTTTTAATCTTTGGTAATTAAAAATTCACTTACGTTAACTATTCCTCGTCAGCCTCGACAGCTTACCAAGAATATAATCAACGATAATACTCATATATACCTTTTCTATTTTTAAAAAATCATTTTATCATTTTATTTTAAAGTGAATAGATGGCTTACATAAAAAAAAAAAGTTAAATGTGAATAGTGAATTACGTATGTATTATATTATTAGTGTCATTCTCATAAAAGTTATAAGATGCTTGCTCGGCCGTATTTCTTATATTAACAAAAGTCGCAATTGAATTTCGTAAAATTAACATTGGTGAGTTCCTTAATTAAAACATCTAATTTTAAAAAAAACACCGGGTTGCACTCCGGGAGTGCCGGCAAAAGTGAAAACTTGAATATTAACGTTGATTTGGAATGATTAGGGAAAAATTTTGCTCGAATTGCTTTAATTATCAGTATAAAAGTACTATCATTTATGTGATAAAATACAATATTCATTTATTGCGCTATCGTACACAAACATGACAATTTATATTACATTAAAAATTTAACACTTCAAAAACTGTCTTACGAAATTTCAATCAGGGTCACGTGACCTGACGCGAGTTGAGCATTTTTTACCCATCAGAAAAAAGTGCACAACGCCGTTAAAGAAGTCACTTCAAAAATCACGTTAAATTCTTACTTTAATTTGTCTATATTTTATTTAATGGCTGCCTAGTTTATCTAGCATCTTATTAGAATGCAGAACCCAAGGTCCTTAGGTGAATACCCCGGCCAGTCAAAAAAAACGGGTGTTTTGGGCCATAAAATCCTCAGTTAAACAGACCGAAGTTTAAGGTGTTTATTAAATACTAGCTGTGCCCGCGGTATCACCCGCGTATAATTAATAAAAATATAATGAATAAAAATCAGCAAAGGCCCTTCTCGATAAAAGGACTATACAACACATTTTTTTTTTTAAATTGGTACCAGCATTTCCTGCGATTAGCCGGATCAAACAAACAAACTCTTCAGCTTTATATAATAGTATAGACATAATATCTCAATTCCTTCATAATCGAAATTTCCACGTAGAAACGCGGTCATGATATTTTGTACAGAAGTTATTTTTCATATGTATTTTTTATATACTCATTTCAATCCTATTACAATGATAACATAAAATAATTTCAACTGAACTAAGTACATAATGCAATTAATAAATACTTTTTAATATATTCCATAACCTAACAACGTTAACAGTGAAGATAACATTCTATAAAGTGGATTTCAAGTGACATAATAACTTAAAATTAATTATAAAATTCGTGCTGAGGCTTTGTACGAAATATACTGGTTTTGATAAGGTTGTAACAGTTAACATTATATGTCTTTGTATTATATGTTTTGCATTGGAACGCTTCTTCATGTTGCGATGTGACTTTAGAACCACATTTGTGCGAGGTGTATACTCCTCAAAGCTGGCTTGTTATCATAAATGTCCGATAGAATTATGAGAAACTGCACTGAATTCGAGCGAGTAGGCCTGGTGGATTAATGACCTGAAGATGATGAGACCTGACTGAAAAAAGAAGGCAGTACACTGGAAGCATTGAAAATTTTTATTAGAAGCCTAAGTTCAGCAGTGGCGTACGATTGGCTGAAATATATATATTTTTTTTTATAGTCTAGATTATTGGACGTGCATGTGGGCCACCTGATGGTAAGTAGTCACCAACGCCCATAGACAGTGGTTTGTATATTTCTTTAAAAAAAAACAACATCACCACTGCGCCACCAACCTTGGCAACTAAGATGTTATGTCCCTTGTGCCTGTAATTACACTGGCTCACTCAACCTTCAAACCGGAACACAACAACACAAAGTACTGCTGTTTTGCGGTAGAATATCTGATGAGTGGGTGGTACCTACCCAGACGAGCTTGCACAAAGCTCTACCACCGAGTAATAATTAACTGTTATATTAAATAATAATGTAATATTCCAAAACATTTTTAATATAATCGAATTCAATAATCAATAGTAAATAGACAATCTTGCTTTTAGTAAGCCCTTTGGAATTGGCCATGACTTTGAAGATAATCCTGTAATATTTAGTATTCGCGTCGCATTCATTTAGATCCGGAACTATATGTAAATAAATTTGCATACTAATACGGCTGTTCGCCAACCAGTCTATCCTTTTTGGGAATGTCCAGCCTAGATGGTCCTGAGAACAACATATCAGTTACAAATCTGGGCAACACTCACTTCGCGCTCAGTGGTATTTTAGTGGTAAGAAAACTTTCATGTATCAGCTTATAGTCTATTTTGCCACATTACACCGATCCACACTGAAGCGTCGTTGTGGAATAAGCTCTATAATTATCCTTAAGTAGAGAATAGATCTTTGTCGTGCATTGGCATAATTACATTAAACTTCACAATAAATGTGCATGAAAAATAAACATTCAAGAGTAATTACATTCAAGCGAATAAAAAATACAAGCAAAAGGGCTCTTTGAAAACGTTTTTATTTAATGTAACGCTCCAGCGAGTGCTTTGTATGTGACCTTTTGAATAAATTAACTATAACAATTAATTATTATCTGTGAAAGTTCTGCGCTCATGGACCAGTAAATAGAGTACAAGTAACATTAACGAAGGCCAGTGGATCAAATCCGGGCAAACGCAAATTATTTTAATATACTTTTCTTGATGGGATTTTTCTTATTTTGTGCAATCTCATCGGGGTAGGTACCAAGCCGTCATCACATATTCTATTACCAAAACAACCTCAGTATTTTTGGGTTCTGGTTCAAGTGTAAGTGCGTAACAACAGGCACAAGGGATATAATATCATAGTTTCCAAGGTCGGTGGCGTATTGGTGATGTAAGGGGTGATTAATATTTCTTACAATGCCAGTCTGTTTGTGGGCTGGTTATGATCACTTACCACGCAGTGGTACCGTTGCCCAGTTTGTCAAACATTTATTTATAATTTATCTCGATCTCGTGGTGATAGAAAACTCTATGACTATCACTTACACTTGGTGGTAGAGCTTTGTGCAAGCTCGTCTAGGTAGGTACCTTCCACTCATCAGATATTCTATCGCAAAATAGCAGTACTTGATACTGTTGTGTTCCGATTTGACGGGTGAGTGAGCCAGTGTAATTACAGGCACAAGGGACATATCTTAGTTACCAAGGTTGGTGGCGCATTGGCGATGTAAGCGATGGTTAACATCTCTTACAATGCCTATGTCTATAGGCGATGGTGACCGCTTACCATCATGTGGCTCATATGCTCGTCCGCCTACCTATACTATAATAGATATATTTATAATGTTTCGTGTATATGTAGGAAATTGTTTTTCTTCACAACAACTACAAACGTTATTTCCTGCACTTCCTAAGGTTAGCTAGTAGATAATTCTTTTAGCATTAAGCCTGATTTTAACACAATATATATTTTGTGTTGTGCAATATTAAATAAATAAACAAGAGATGAATTAGCGTATAAACTATGAGAGCTGCATAAATATAATTATGATGTCAATAATTTGAGTGGTCAATGTCGAATATGTCATGCGCTCAAATTATTATGTGCGAAGTTTTGAAAAGGATTTTTCGATATTCTCATAAATAGAGGTATTATAACTAATATGAGTATTTATGTATTCTTGTTTTTTTATTTATTTTCAATTAATACATCGATTAGATCATAATCTATACAAGGTTTAATACAATGCAAACACACTTTATTATAAAAATAACTAATAGGGTCAAGTGGATTGGACATCGAACTTAGCCGAACACAAAGTTTTTTAGTAATATAGGAAGGCGGTGGGCGAATGAGCCACCTGGTGGTAAGTGGTTACTACCGCCCATAGACATTGGCGATGTGAGTAATGGTGACATCGCCTATTCCACCAACCTTGGGAACTAAGTATGTACCTTGAATCTGTAGTTAGTTATAGTGGCTCACTTGCCCTTCAGACGGGAACACTTATTGCTATTCGAGCATGCACCTTTAAGTCTTTCGTATTTATAATTCCTCTTTAAAGGAATTTACCATGAGAGAACGTGCATTTGTCATACAAAAGTTACATACTATATATATTCTACCGCAAAACAGCAGTACTTAGTATTGTTGTGTTCCGGTTTGAAGGGTGAGTGAGCCAGTGTAATTACAGGCACAAGGGACATAACATCTTAGTTCACAAGGTTGGTGGCGCATTGGCGATGTAAGCGATGGTTAACATTTCTTACAATGCCATTGTTTATGGGCATTGGTGACCACTTACCATCAGGTGGCCCATATGCTCGTCCGCCTACCTATACAATAAAATAAAATAAAATACATTTGTTGTCCATTTGGGGTAAACATATATATATTTTTAACTTTTATTTCCAAACTTATTTCGTCAATCGCTACCAAATAAAAATAAAGAAAATCGACTGACAATCATAGGTACAAAATGTACTGAACTGATTTGTTTTTCCTTTTTTATATCGAAAAGCCTAGTTTCTGCCCGCGAATTCGTGTGAATGGGGCGCGTGTGAGTGGGGCGCATATGATTGGGAGATACGGTACTAGATCTGACAACGTGTCCACAATTCTTGATGAATGGCTTAATAGTTAAGACGTAAAATCGTCATCATTTATAGTATTAATCAGATATTAAAAATTTAATGTAAATATAATTTAGCATTACAGCATCAGATGTTTCTATCAGCCTTTCTCGATTGCCATCCTAACTCCTATCATCACCACATCTCAAAATGACTCCAACTCCATTTGAATGATTTTCCTATTATTTTGAATATTTACTCCGGCTTAGTTGCTTAGTAGCTGATTTTTTTTTTCATAATTTTCCGGGACATTATTCATACACGGCCATCTGATCCCAAACTAAGCAGAGCTCGTACTATGGAAACCAGACAACGGATATACTTACATATACTAGTTTTCTTTTGTAAATACATACTTATATAGATATTACACCCAGACTCATGACAGACATGTTCATACACACAAATGTCTGTCCTGGGTGGGAATCGAACCCACGACGCGAAAGGCAAGTATTTGCCAACCACGCCAACCGGCTCGTCATTTAAATACTGATTTCTCCCTTTTTGACATTATTGATTTCACATTAGAAAGAAGAAGACGTAACATTATTTAACTATACGATATTGCTTACATTAAATTAATTTATTGCTTGGAATGTACAATTGTACATTGATCGTTACTTTTATTGACATAGTTGTGACCAATAAAAAAAAGAAACTTAGTCTGTGGAAATAAAATAAAAATATTGTTATATTGATTGTTAGTTTGCATTTTATGATATCAAAAACAGTTCAACGACCTCTTTATAAAACGATTAAATTCGTATCAAAATGATAAAATTTATAGCTTTATTGCCGAAGATGTTTTTAACCCACGGCATAAATTCATTATAGTAATAAAAATAAATTATAAATAAATGTAAATAAAACATCATTAATTCTTTATTACTGAAACCCTTTTGACACTGTTTTTATACACCAAAATAAATTCACTTCCATTGATAAAAGTGTCATTCGGAATAACAAATGGTCACAAATAAAATATGAGCAAACGGCAAAGCCTAATACCTTAAATAAAAATGTAGATCTAAATTCAAGCTCATTTAAAAGGGTTAAAATATTGTTGTGTAAAGAAAAAATATGAGACAGCCTCGATTTATGTTTGTTTTCATTCGAAAATAAAGTTCGTAAACTGGCATTAGGGCCTTGAAACTAAGTAAAAAGAAACGAAACATTAAAATGATTAAGTAAGTTACACATTATAGGCGCATTGGATACAATACGTACGTGGATCAAGTTTCAAGATCACGGGTTCAAATACAGACGAGTGATACAGACTTTAAAAGTGCTTAATTTGTATTTAAGGAAAATATCGTGAGGATACCTGCATATTTTATCCAATGGCATTAACCCAACCAACGCGCAATGGACGCATTGGGTGCCAACACTTTAACATTACCAGACTAAAACAGCAGTACTCGATATTGTTATGTTTCGGTTTGAAGGGTGAGTGAGCCAGTGTAATGATAGGCACAAGGAGCATAACATCTTAGTTCCCAAGGTTGGGGGCGCATTGGTAAGCGATGGTTAACATTTCTTTCAATGCCAATTTCTATGGGCGATTGTGACCATTTACCATCAGGTGGCCCATTTGCTCGTATTTAGCCTGTTTAGCCCGTCTCGGTACGTACCACCCACTCACCCAGTGCCACTAGGGTCAGTGAGCCAATGTTAGTACAGGTACAGGTTCATAGCAAATTAGTTCCCAAGGTTGGTGTCGCATTGACGTTGTGGTAATGGTTATTGGTTAATATTTACTACAGTGCTAATGTCTAAAGTCGCTATTGAGGACTTACCATCAAGTCGCCAAATGCACCAATGGTCATGGCCAATGTGCGCCACCAATTATAAATTACAAATAAATCATAATAATTAGTTCTTAATCATCGGTCAAAGACAAGGATATAATCCTTAATCTATAATGAAATTCTCTATGGATTGGTAAAAATACTATGACCATACTTGAGCATTTGAACCGCCATTCTTTTAAAATCTGTATTTTATTCATCGGAACATCACGGCCTTATTTAACATTTTGGTAGTGTTTCAGGTGCATTAACCTACAATTATAAATATATATTTTGGATTTTAAACGAGACCTTTTCTATTTTACCCGAAACATTCTCACTAGGTCTGATCCCAAGCTAAGCAGAGCTCGTACTATGAAAACCAGATAACTGATGTACTACATGTACTACTTTTATTTCGTAAATACATACTTATATAGATAATTATACCCAGACAGACTAGGACAAACAGACATGTTCATGCACACAAATTTCGGTCCTGGGTGGGAATCGAACCAACGACCTGCGGCGTGAAAGGCGAGTATTTACCAACCTCGCCAACCTACACGTCAAATATAAATGTACAAAGTATTTTTATTTATTCATATATACTTTATTGCAAAACAAAATTAAATTGTATAAAAGGCATACTACATTCTCTATCATGCCTTCGCGACGTACATGAAGGGCAATTTGGTGTGGCAAAGGAAGGTAAAATAAAAAATTTTGCAAATATAACATAAATCATGAGTCAAGACAACGGCCATACGCTGGCATATTAAGGGTAAAAAAAATAATTATACGCACATACCTTCAAACATTTATTAATTATTATAAGTGTAATATTTAACTCCATTTTAATGATCATTAACATAGAAACATATTATCATTTAATTTTATAAAAAAAAAAATTTTTTATTTGTAGTTAATTTATATTTATAAATAATACCTCTTACACATATTAAAGCACTTGCGAATTAATAATATTCAATTAATACTCCAATCATACCAAAAATAATTATTGTACTGTTTTATACAAGTAGACTAAATATTTTTCTATAATCTGAATACTAGAAAGTCGAATTTATTAAATTTATTTCAGAAAAATAGTAACGACGAAGATATACCAGTTCTTCTCTTTTTAAAATAAGTTGTAGATAACATATGTATATAGGTAGGCAGACGAGGATATGACTATCTGATGATAAGTGGTCACCAACGCCCATAGACATTGGCATTGTAAGAGATATTAACTCTGATGAGTGGGTGTACCTAGACGACCCAGACGACCTTGCACAAGACCCTACCACCGAGTTGCACAAAGACCTATCACCATGTATAATGCTTCGCGTAGGTGTTTCGTGTTGTGTGTAGGGCAAAAAAGCACGGCTTAAGAAAATTCTCAATAACTCCCCCCTGGGCCAAAAGCTGGGTACGCCCATGTGTGTCAGAAGCATTGCATATAGACAATAGCACTTTTTTTAAAGTTATTGTCTTTGGTTTGTATAATATACAATTGAATTCATTTTGATCAAACACATTGGTGATTTGATATGATGAGCAAGTTAACATTGGAATACAAATGCAGATACTACAAGCTAATGCAATTTCGGAGACATCACAAGAGCAAAAAATAAATAAAATATATCTTCTGATCGTTCTTCTGATGTATACAGCGGACTTCAGATGTAACTACTGGGGAGAATTATTGTTCGTATTAAAACTGTTTTATGTCTCTTTCTTTTACGTGTTTTTAATATACTTTGGCGGTGAAGTCCGCTTGGGTATTAAATAATATTTTATTGCATAATATTTAATCGCTTTAAGACACAAAACAAATTGAAACGAGATTAATCTCAAGATTATTTATTCGTCTGCTTTGTTTTGAGCATCTCTAATAAAATACGAGTCGATTTTCCATTTATTTACGAAGAGAGTCGTCTAGACAATCGAACATTCCACGTGCGATTGGCGCCAAAACGAGTTACAATGTTATAAAGAAGAGAATAAACACATCCACACAATTTATAAGATAGATGAATATATAAAATTGTACAAGTACTTAAATTTATAATATCAGTAGACTGGAACTATATATTTTTTTATTATAATTCTGAAGACTAGCAAATGAGGAACCTGATTTGACCTGGTCACCCTCGATAAATAGCACTGCAAGAAATATAAACGAAATCTTAAATTTTGATAGAATACGTGATGAGGATGTGGTACTCACTTAGACAGACCTACACATAGCCTTACCAATGTAACCACACATAACCGTACCAATTAAAGTTTATTCTGCTAGCACTTCGCCCGCGACTTCGTCCGCGAAAACTTAAAAACTATTATTGAACGTTAATACGTAAATTAGTATTTGTTAATAGATTAACGTAGGACAGCTACAGTTTGTTCAAATCGTGACATTTTTCTTACTTAGAGGATTTTTATACCCGTCATAACTTCTAAGCAAAAAGTCCGATTCGAATAATTTAAAGTGGAATTTATACGTACATAATCAATCTTAATTATCAAATCACTTCAATAGATAAGGATTGATATCATGATACCAATATCACCACTATTCGATTCCACCCGTATTTAAACTTAATAATCTAAACAATAACTGTTATTTTGGCTTAACTATAATAGTTAGGCATATACCATCGCTTTTTTGTGGGTAATAGTGAGTATTATTAATATGATATATAGAAACCTATTTTATATATCGTCAATAGTTTTCGTAGCGCACGCAAAATAATGACTTTTATAAGGAACAATTTGATACCTTGGGTTACATTGTTCGATTTTAGGTAGGATCTCTAATTTTTATTGAAAATATAATATAGCCTATGTTACTCAGTAAAGATCTCTAATGGCGAAAGATTTTTTAAAATCGGTTGAGTTAGTTAGTTTTTGAATTAAAACCTAACAAACATACAAACAAACAAAAAATCAGATCTTTCCTCTTTATAATATTAGTATAGATAACATTTCAACTAACATAATAATTATGAACTGTTAACAAATTAAAAATTCTAGGTATTTTATAAAAATATTGTTTCTTGTATCTGTCGTTCGTTATGACCAGCAGCCTACGTTACCTCGTTAAGGAATAAAGAATGAGCAATGACAAGCACTCCAACCGGAGTCACCTCTGACCCCAAAAGCCAATGCAGATTCTTATTCTAATTTTTAAATATAAAATCTTTCACTCGTTTTATTACTAAATCGCAAACTTTGGCCCATTTACTCCTAATTAAGACGGAGATAGAGTTATGTCACGTAGTTAGGTTAACGCGAAGGTTACATTGCGAAATTCACATGTGAAATACATTGCCGTGAAACCGTAACGACATTTGCATAATTTCATAGTTTAAGAAACTTAACGCTCGACACTAAAATTTCAATTATATTTTGTCAATACCTATTACAATCAGCGTTCATATCGATTTCGTGCGTTAATAGTTCTTTTGTAACTGTCTTTTTAAATCGGATCATAAAAAGCTAACGGTTTCTGGTCTGTGAGTTCTTCGATTATATTGAAACTGGTTGCAAACAATATACAAATGCTACAACAAAGAATTACTTTGTTGGTATTCCGAACGTTATGTTTACTTTTTTTTGTTTTGTTTCATCTCGTGAATGCGATGATTGCTTCATGAATGACGATAAAATCACTTCATCTGCAATATACGTAAAAGGCAACGTCCACACTGTCTTTTTGTTAACATACAGTTTGAACAATAACACATAGAGACTTGATATTTTGAAGAAACTATCGTTTTGTAGAATAAGGAGCACGAACAAAGGTGGATTAATTTTTATGCAATTGGCCCATTAGAAGTAAGTTTTTATTTTTTTATTTACAAAGACTAATAAATGTCATCATAAGACAAATTGTTATGATAAAAAATACCATATTTTTTGCCGGTAAAGGCTAATCTGGCACAATACTTTATATTTTATTTAATTATGTTATATAAGTTTATTTCCGTACATACATTTTGAGTAACTAGATTTAAAATAAAAAGTAATTAAATCCATCGATACAAAAAATCCAATATCGTTTGCGAGCCTTATATTAAATAAGAATATAAGGTCCTCCAGACCGATTTCGGCCACGGCAGCCAATCTCAAGAGATTAGCCAACTGCGCAGGAGATATTATAATGCACAAGTGTGTGCGCAAACACAGGTGCACTCTCTTTTCCTTAGCTCTCATAATCCGATAGGACGGCAATCCGACACGACCGGAAAGAGTTTAGGCGCAGGACCCACGGCTTGACTGCCTCGTTGGTCTAGTGGCTAGATATAAGGCCGCAGACTCGGTGTTCCTGGGTTCAATTCCCAGGTCGGGCCAATAAATAGTTATTGGGTTTTTCTGTCAGAAAATTCCCAGTAGCAGCCCGGAGTCTGGAAGTTGGAAGTGTGTACACTCCCGTGCCTCGGAAAGCCTTATATTATTAATAATATTATGATATATATGTATAATCAATTCCAATGAGAATAGAAATAAATCAAAATAAACCATACTTTTCAATATTCCAAGTGTTTTGATGATAACTCCGCTATATGATGAACTACAAACAGTTCTTGATTAATATATCTTCATTTGTAATACAACAATATTTCACTTAACTACTTAAATCCACTTTAATTTTACTTCCAAAGTAACGATTACAGTTTTGCCGATTATTCAAGACGCCATTTTTCGATGAACGAACAATTAAAATGGCGGGGTCGATCAAGGATGTTCGCTTAACGAATGGAAAATGAATGAATTTATACAGATAAAAAATATATTATTTTAGTTTTGTCTTACATTTTAGAATTTTTATTTAAATTAGATTTTTATTTACTTGTATTTAATATGGAATAGGAAATATTTGTAAAAATATAGAAAGTTACCTAACGTTCGATAAAAATGTTATTATTTTATACAGTAAGGTAAAGAAATAAATATTAAAAGTATTATTTAATTTTAAAGAAATAAAAAAATCTTAAATCTCAAAATATAGATCAGTTTGATGCATAGCAACACTCAATTTATAGTTTTGAAAATAATTTAAGAGTAAGACATTCGTCTCTGATCTTTCGCATCATGTGCACGGGTGCTTATTCGGAATTATCAAAAGTTTATTATTACGACCTGGCTTTGCTTAAACGGACTGTGATTGAAACGGTTTTTTTTTTTATTTTACTTGCAATCCATATAGCACATACCGATTAAAATTTATATAAAATTACGTTTAAAACCAATAAAATATATCGTTCCATACTTTATCATTCATTCATTACCCATTCACTCAATAATTTTCTCCTCACTAGTCTAACTCAAATGTCATGTCAATTCTAGGTCAAAGTTTATTTACCTTCTTATTCACTTCCATTGGAATAAAGTATATACAGGTACATCGCGTTTTAATAAACGAATAGTTTTAATATGGTATTAATTACAAAACACAAACACACAATAAAAAATATAAGCTTCTTTGAATATAACTTTGAACTGAACAAGAAATTATATTTAAGTTAAGTACAGTTCTGGATATCATACATCAGAATAGCTAATTACATAATCAAAACACATACGCCATTCTTATATCTAATTTTATACCTAAAAAAATGATGACAAGCGTTTAAAATTCATCACCTTTAAGTATAGCTTCAAGGATATACAAAAAAAAAACTTAAAGTTGACGAATAAATACTTCTTAGATAAACGTATCCAATAACCTGCTTAGTACTTATTTCTAGGTGTTTAGAGTAGTCGCAGCGTTAGGCGGAAGCGTGACTGTGTTCGGAATTGTTTTAATTGGCGTTACGAGAATATCATCTAATACTGTCTTGATACACAAAGACGTTCTGAACAAAGATCATATATTAAGATAAGTGTTTGTAAAAGGCTCGAAGATAAGTCTAATGGGAATTATTTAAATTTGGAACGTTACAATTAATGATAAGTTAAATATCAGGCCAACACTATGTTATTAATACATAATATGTAAGTAGATGGTAAAGAGTTACTACTTGGTTTCTTACTAGTTCTTTTCCGTAAAATCTATATTATAAAGATTTGCACTTGGTGGTAGAGTTTTGTGCAAGCTCGTCTGGGTAGGTACCACCCACTCATCAGATATTCTACCGCAAAACAGCAGTACTTGGTACTTTTGTGTTCCGGTTTGAAGGGTGAGTAAGCCAGTGTAATTATAGGCACAAGGGACATAACATATTGTAAGAAGTGTTAACCATCGCTTACATCGCCAATACGCCACCAACCTTGGGAACTAAGATGTTATGTCCCTTGTGCCTGTAATTACACTGACTCACTAACCCTTCAAACCGGAACACAACAATACAAAGTGCTACTACTGTTTTGGGTTAGAATATCTGATGAGTGGGTGGTACCTACCCAGACGAGCTTGCACAAAGCTCTACGACCGAGTAAAGTTTTGCTAGTAGATTTCTCTTTCTGACTTCTTGATTGACATAGAAGCATGTATTATTGAAAGCTAAGATACACTAGATACTTTATTTCTTCATACAATGTTTTTTAGAAACATCAAAAGCAAATTATGTATTACAATTTAAAAAAGATAAACGAACTGTGCATCAGATATAGTGCTCAAATCTTGAAACATTCACTATTCCCTTACTCTCATAACCAGATTACGGTGATGTAATAATTGCGGCCAGATCTGATACTCGACCAGTTTAACCTGCTCTTCATAGCACAGGAATAACTTTCATACACTGGGCTGCTATTGAGAACTGCTTGGAAACAATAATAATTGGTCCAACCCAGGATTCAAACCAGGGACCTCATGACCTTTACCAGCTAGCCACTAGACCAAAGAGGAAGTTGCCAAACGTTATTATGATGTATGTAATAACGGATACATAAAATGTTTTAAATGTCTATTATTCTTTCTGCATTATTTTTAAATTAGTGGCATATTATTATCTGTATCCTGTAAAGAAATACCTCATCATATTAATTATACTTAATCATCTAATTATTACATATTGAATAATATATTTAATTGTGTAAACATAATTAATTACAAATAACTTGATAATGTTATAAATCTTATAATAATTTATCGAGTTTGTCCGGTTTTAATTTCTATACTCACACGTACACTCTGATCTCATACACACACATACACCATATATGGACGGCACAGAATAAAAAAGTATTATTTTATTTGAAAAGAAGGTTTTTCTAGAATGTGACATTAATGATTTGCCTAAATCCTAACTGATTATTATCATATTTGTGCGACGTCCATTTAGTCCGTGCGTATCCCGACTTTTCCAATAAACCTCGTGTAATTGAAACACTCTACAGTTAACATTTCCCTTCGCTACCCGTATTTACGAGGTTAAAAATGATGTTACCTTTTCAAAGAATATTCTTAAGTAAATTGAATTAACATGTAAAGAGACTAGAAAAATATATTAATTCGTTTAACATAAAACAAAGTTTGCTGTAAGTTCCCTAAAGTTAATATAGTTTTTTTTTTTTTTTAACATTGATAATGTACAAAATATGTTTTAAATAAACTGATTTTAGGAAGGTAGACAAGCAAATGGGCCACCTGGTGGTAAGATAGACATAGACATTGGCTCTGCAAGATTATCAAATAATTGTTACCAAAAAGTAACCTAGAGAGCTAAAATGAAACGCATTTTGTGCCTGCTAAGACACTGACTCTCACCATTGAAATCAAATCACGGCCGAACAAGATATTACTATAAATGTCAGTAAAATTATGGTACTAATACGTAGTAATAGTGAACGTCTAACCAGACGAGCCTGACTTACAAACGCTAAAAATTATACGGTTAGTGATGATAATGATGTCTCCCTAACCGATTACGGCCACCAATTTTACGAGCGATTAGCCACCTTCGCAGGATATACCATAGTGCACAAATGTATGCGCAAACAAAGCTGAATTCCCAAGTGCACCTAAAAAAATCTTAACTGAGAAACCCAATAAATTTTTTAGTTACCCGATCCAGGATTTGAACCCATTGTCTTTGCCTCTGTCAAATGAGTTAACCAATAAACAACCGAGATAGCTTTCTAGATATAAATAAAATACTTTTATGCAAGCAAAACAAGAATTGTTATGAAAACGTAAAATATATATATAATACAAATTAAAAAAGAAAAATACGGTTTCACAAAGGCTATATTAAGAATCTGAGAAGTAGTAAACCACTCGCGGAATAACACAACGCAACGAAAATTTACGCTCATCATAAGTTTGAATATTTCCTGCTCAAATTCAGTCTGGTCAATTTTACGTGTTTGCCACAACCTAAAAACAGTTTTATATCTAAATAAGGTTATATTTTCACTCCGACTCAAAACTACTATTTAACAAAATTGCTGCAAACATTCTTGGGACCATTCATCATCATAATTATCATGATTTATACAAAAAAGAAATCTTTATCAGTAAATATAGATTTCCTATTGTTGAGTGCGTAAAACGCATGGATTTTAAACAAAGATCACGGGTTCAGAATGTCTTGAGAACACCTCCTTGTGCCAGATAAAAATCTGCACCATATGTATCGACACGCTCTGAAGCAGCATAGTAAACCAAGTTCCACAATATTCCACTCCTGTGGAATAAGTCTATAACCTTTTTATCCTTCTCATTGATATAATTTCCATTATGGTGCTTTTACTTGATTTAATTGTACCTTAGATGTCAATTCTTGGGAAAGAAACGATCGCTGCCTGACTATTATCATTTTATACATCTTTGATGCTGAAAAGTCATGTCAAAAAAAAAAAAACCACGAATTCGCCGATTCTTCTCAAGTGACCATATTTCTTTCCGGAACCGGTTTCTCTTTTTTTTCTTTTTTTTTTATTGCATTGGCAGGCGGACGAGCCTATGGGCCACCTGATGGTAAGTGGTCACCTACGCCCATAGACATTGGCATTATAAGAGATGTTACCATCGCTTACATTGCCAATGCGCCACCAACCTTGGGAACTACGATGTTATGACTCTTGTGCCTGTGATTACACTGGCTCACTCACCCTTCAAACCGGAACACAACAATAGCAAGTACTGCTGTTTTGCGGTAGAATACCTGATGAGTGGGTGGTACCTACCCAGACGAGCTTGCACAAAGCCCCACCACCAAGTATTCTTATTTGACAATCAATAAGTACGTGTAATGCATCTACATTGAATAAATAATTTTAAATTGATTTGTCTTATATGACGTCTGCATTTTTCTATATATCCAAATATAAATTAATTAGAATTTGTTCTGTATTTAGTATGGTCCTTATTAGCTTATAAGGATTAGTGCTCCTTCAATGTTGTTATATAATTGATATAGATCCATAAACGGAAAGGCACTCAAGATAGAAGACCGTCGTGGTTTTGTAGTGCCATAATTTAACTGTTGTTTAGTCGTTTATATTGATGAATAAATAAAAATAAATAATATGCACTTTTTTTTGTTTTTCTCAGATATTGTAATCTATCTTATTTCGAAAGACGTATACTTGTATAAAGTCTTGATTACAGAAATGAATTAATTAATTTTAATGCAATAATAATAATAATAATATCTAGGGATGTTATTCACACAAGACCATCTGATCCCATAGGTGTTCAAGGGCGGGTGATGCGCAATACATGACTATATATAGTCACATAGCCTCTCCCTGCCAACTCCACTCCCACCTACACGTGGTGAACACTGTTACATCGAGAAACCTATTGTTAATCAACCAATCCCCTTGGAGAAATAGGTAGACAAGCCGATGGGAGACAGGGGGTCCGGACAATAATCACCACTCCGGATGTCAGGCGCTGGCAGCAGGGCGCTGGACGATATTTTTAACATCGCTGCGGTGCGGAAGGCAAGGGGAAACCACTGCACTATTCCTCCCCCGAAATCCACTTATGAAAGGACAAGCTAGACAGAGAGTTTTGGCATATGACCCGGGCATCACCCGGCGCCAGGCGGATCCCAGGCCGCAGGGTGTGAAATATGCTACTGGCCGTACCGCTGTGAATCACCAGGCACGGTGCGGAGTAAATGCTACTGGTAACGATAACCAGCTCAACTACCATCTCAAAGTCTGCAAAAGTATAAAACTGGGCACATGGAACGTCCGAGGCATGATTACGAAGGGCAAAAAGGAGATAATAGACCAAGAACAGCGGAACTATCAAATAGACATGTTGGCAATTACGGAATCACATATGAGGGTATCCGGGTTTTACGAAACACCTTGTGGCCATACAATATACTACTCGGGCCCTGAAAACGAAAACCGCAACGGAGTTGCCCTGTCTGTGTCCGATAAAGTAAATAAGGCAGTAATAGGATACAACCCAGTGAGCGACAGGATAATGACAGTGAAGCTTAACACCAAGCCATGCCGTATGCATCTAGTTGTGGTATATGCACCAACATCATCGTCGTCAGAGGTGGATATAGAGGCGTTTTACAGACTGCTCGATGACACAATAAAACTAGTACCCAACAGAGACATAATGGTACTCCTGGGTGACCTCAATGCTAAGGTAGGATCAACAAAAAATGATGACCATCTAAGAGAAATAGTTGGAAGGTATGGTCTGGGAGAGCGGAACGAGCGCGGTGAAAAGTGGCTGCAATTCTGTACTGAGAACTCCCTCACGATAACAAATACATGCTTCCAACAACATCCGAGAAGGCTTTATACATGGATTATGCCAGGAGACCGGGCGAGAAACCAAATAGACTACATAGCTGTCTCGAAAAGATGGAGATCCTCCATAAGAAGTGTGAAGACCTACCCTGGAGCAGATTGTGGAAGTGACCACTCTCTTCTCGTGGCAACAATGGGCATAAAACTGAAGAAATGTCTGAGAACGTTATACAAACCGCAAAAACGACTTAGCCACGTTGAGCTGTCTGGTTTCAGAGCATGTTTGAACACTTAAACATTAGACTTCACTGTGGACACTAGTGCTGATATTAACACCAACTGGACAAGTGTGAAGAACCTTCTTTTAACAACTAAAGATGAAGTCCGTACGAGGGATAAAACAGACAACCCGAATAAAAAATGGATTACCGAGGAAACTTGGAAGGAAATAAAGCGGAGGAAAGACCTACTTAAAGGCAACACTGACGTTGACCGTGCGAAATACAGAAGACTATCAGCGAGAATCCAATATCTATGCCGCAGGGATTACAATACTTACCTTAACAACATATGCGAGGACATAGAAAAGCACTCAAAAACACTGCACACAAGAGATCTGTTCCTGAAAGTCAAGAGTATCAGCCGGGAATTTAAGCCGAAAACATGGGCTGTAGAGGATGATGCGGGCAATCTACTAATAGAGATTGACCAAGTGATCGAAAGGTGGCGATCGTATTGTGAAGACCTTTACGCCGATAGTCACAAATAACAGACTGAATATTCTCTGCTCATAGACCCTAACAACCTCGAACCTGAGATACTGGAGTCTGAAATACGATGTGCTTTACGTAAATTAAAGAGCAATAAATCGGCTGGTAGGGACAAGATTTACGCTGAAGAACTAAAGCAAATTGGAAATAAAGGTATTACAATACTACTAGACCTATGCAACCAGGTCTGGAGAACAGGTCAATGGCCAAATGACTGGAAAGAATCAACGCTTATCCCTCTCCACAAGAAGGGATCTGCTCGTTCGTGCCGCAACTACCGCACAGTGGCACTTACATCGCATGCCAGCAAGATAATGCTCTACGTCATTAACGAGAGATTAAAGACATTTCTACAGTGGCAAATACCTGAGGAACAGGCTGGTTTTGTTAGAGGTCGAGGTACCAGGGAGCAAATCGTCAACGTTAGGCAACTAATAGAGAAAAGCCGCGAATTCTGCAAGCCAACACTGATGTGCTTCATTGATTACCCCAAGGCTTTTGACTGCGTGCGCTGGGACTGCCTCTGGAAAATCTTACTGGAGATGGGAGTTCCTGAGCACCTGGCAGCGTTAATGGCTAACCTGTACAAAGATGGTGAAACTGTTGTGAGAGTCAATGATGCGATATCGGGACCTTTCAAACCGAAGAAAGGGGTACGGCAAGGATGCATCCTATCCCCCATTCTTTTCAACATCTACGGAGAGTTCATCATGAGAAGGGCTTTAGATGATTGGAAGGGCGGCATCTCGATACGCGGAACGAAGATTAGCAACCTTCGATATGCAGATGATACCACTCTAATCGCGTCATCCGAAGAAGAACTGGGCGAACTCTTCAGAAGAGTCCAATATGAAAGCGAGCAGGTTGGTCTTACAGTCAATAGATCAAAGACTAAGGTTTTAATAGTAGATAGGGCTGGTACACTAACTCGAACCGGAGAACTAAGTGATCTTGAAGTTGTCTCTGAGTTTGTATATCTCGGCTCACTGCTGAACAACCAAGGAGGCTGTGAAAAAGAGATTCTGCGACGAGCTCAAATGGCCAAGTCTGCAGTGAGCAAATTGACCCGAATATGGCAGAACAAGAAAATATTGAATACAACGAAAAAACGGCTCGTGCAGACTCTAGTATTCTCCATTTTTCTTTACGCCTCGGAATCCTGGACAATTCGCTCACTGGAGAGGAAGAAGATCGACGCGTTCGAGATGTGGTGCTGGCGAAGGATTCTGCGCATACCGTGGATGGCCAAGAGAACCAATGCCTCGATCCTACAACAACTTCACATTAAAGAGAGACTGTCAAGTATTTGCTACCAGCGTGTCATTCGTTATTTTGGTCACATAGCGCGAAGACAACCCGACAGCCTGGACAAGTTGATGGTGCTTGGCAAAGTGGAAGGGAAACGACCACGTGGCCGCTTGCCAACACGGTGGTCGGACCAAGTTACCAACCTCACAGGTCTCCAAGTGACCACTGCCCTGAAAAAAGCTAAGGACAGGACGGACTGGAGAAAATTCATTAAGAGCGTGACCCAGACCCAAACCCTGGAACAGAGTGGACACGACCTTCAGCAATGAAGTATACGACCGAGAAGAGATCTGATCTCAAACTAAGCAGAGCTTGTACTATGGAAAACAGACAACTTATATATTACATATACTACTTATCTTTTGTAAATCCATATTTATATAGATAATTACACCCAGACTCAGGACAAACCGACATGTTCATGCACACAAATTTCTGTCCTGGCCGGGAATCGAACCCACGACTTGCAGTGCGAAAGGCTAGTATCTACCAACCACGCCAACCGGCTCGTCGTGTATAGAGAAAACGCTTATTTATATTAAAAACTTTTTTTACCATGTAAAAAATATAATGCGAATGATATAGCTGCTAGTTTAAGTAGGCTGTTGCCGTCAGATCTACTTTTGTATAATGAGATTTCTTGGGCAAAGTTGAATCCACATACGTACGTCCACAAGTGTGGTTCAATTGTGACCTTATGTGAAATATTATTTACCATTACTGCACTGTCTACACATAGATATATATGATCGTTAACATTGAAATAGATATAATGTGTAGGAAGGAAAAATAATTTACATTTGTATAATTATAATTAGATTTTTGTTTAATAACACATTTAGGTGAACCAGCAAATGGATAATCTATTTTTCTCTGAGATCTGTTTTTTTTTTTTGTTAATTGTATATTTAGGCGGACGAGCATATGGGCCGCCTGATGGTATGTGGTCACCAACATAGACAATGGCATTTTAAGAAATGTTATCCACCGCTTGCATCGCCAATGCGCCACCAACCTTAGGAACTCAGAAGTTATGTCCCTTGTGCCTGTAATTACACTGGCTCACTCATCCATCAAACCGGAATACAACAATACAAAGTACTGGCTGCTTTGCGGTGGAATATTTGATGAGTGGGTGGTACCTACCCAGACGAGCTTGCCCAAAGCTCTACCACCAAGTAAACTTCTACGAGACATATATTATAAAAAGCATGGGACGAATCATAAAATGCTATAGTTTTTTGCGATTTATGTAAGGTTTTTTTGTTAGAAGCACGAAAAGTTTTTTTTTATCTAAATCATGTAAATAAATTTATTAATCCATAGCCTTATCCCTAAGTCAAGAAATGCAACGAGTATTTTATGTTTTTAGAGTTAATAGCAATGATATAACAATATAAACAATATAATATCAGTGATGCACGATGTAAATATTGGATGAAAATGCGTTATAATTAACCAATGCAAACAAATTAGAATAAATTATAAAAATACTGAAAGCCGAGAAGGCTCAGTGGTAAAAACACGTGAATCTTAACCGAAGATCGTGGGAAACCCGGGCAAGCAGCACTGAATTTCATGTGCTTAATTTGTCATTAATTATAATGACAAATTAATTGATTCACCAAATTCAAATTTCACTGATATTCTGTCAGATGTGTATTCCACCAACACGCATTGGTGCAGCGTGGTGGAATAAGCTCCAAACTTCTCCTCGAAAGACGAGAAGAGGCCTTAGCCCAGCAGTGAGACATTCACAGGCTGTTACTGTAAAAATACGTTAAAGTAAAAGAGTAACAGTTTAAGCTAACATTAAACAATAGTAACTGACTATCTGATACTACAGTATTTTTAGGAATCACTTTAGTCTCGAAACTATCAGTGGAAACCTAATTTATCGTAGCAGAAATACTCAGTTCCGCAGTGTAGGCGGTGAGACAAGTTAGACAACTAACTGGTATTGATGATCGATTAGTACCAGCTCGATATAATCTACACTCCGAACGGATGATAGCTTCACATTCAAGTTAATTCTGTATCATGATTCAATATATGAATCAAAGTATATATAAATATAGAATTTTAAAAATATAAGTTATAAAACATGTCATAAATCTTTTATGAATAGCAAAGAAAAACAACACACAGAGAAGAAAAAAAATGTGCGGTCGGGGGTCAGGAACGAAGTTCTTTGCGATATTTTTTCGACTCAAACCGTGTTTTAAAATGTAGTGTTGGTTGATTATATTACTGTATTTTGTCACACCAAAAAGCAACCTCCTTTATGCAACTATCTCTAATCAAAGATTAAGAAAAGATTTGAATTTTTAAATTCAATTAACAATTTTTATAATAATAGCAAATCCCATTTTAAGGATTTTACTAATATTTTAATATTATTTTTATAATTTACTCCTCCAATTAAACAAAGTTAATGATGGAAATTATGACAATAACCCAAGGCTCGAACCTGGGACTTGCGTGCGGCTTGTAAGCCGTAGCGCTATTGGTCCTTATATGGTCTTAGGTCTCGGCATAGGTCCTACCTCCAGAAGTGCTCGCGCAATACTGAATTCGAACACCCAACGCATCGCATTTTGTAGCTTTTGGTAGGCATTTACTCGGTGGTAGAGCTTTGTACTCTGCGGCGTCTGGGTGGGTGTTGTGATCCGGTTTGAAGGGTGAGTGCACCAGTGTAATTACAAGCACAAGGGACATAACATCTTAGTTCCCAAGGTTGGTGGCGCATTGGCGATGTAAGCGATGGTCAACATTTCTTACAATGCCATTGTCTATGGGCGTTGGTGACCACTTACCATCAGGTGGCCCATACGATCGTCCGCCATCGTATACAAAAAAAAAGGCATGGTATGCCAGCCAGAACCGAATCGGGTAAATATCCCCAGTGCGGAACCCCACGGTTACCAAGATATTCATGATTAAAGTTTTTGAGGTTATGTCACTTCCGAACTATAATTTCCTATCATTTTCTTGTTTTAGACTAGTGAACATGGGCCGATTTGGTTCTGGCTTATAATGGCTCGATGTTCTTTAAAACTTACCTAACCTACATGACTTTGCCCTAGAATTTTATGTGTAATCATTCGACTACCCCGAACTAACTGCTCTTGTTTATATATCGGGAACATCCTAGACCGCTCAGACCACCTACCTCGAGTCCTACCACTCATTGTTCTTTTACATCTTTTTTTCCTCAATTTGCATTGATTTGATTGTAAATATTTACCAGATTTTTTTCTGTGAATCCTAATTCAAGTCAATCTTGGGAAAGGCTTATGAAGTAGACCATTTATTGACTTAATTTACCTGATGATAATTGATCACTACTTACCATCTGAGAGTAATTTAATTCCATTTATACTGCAAACGTTCTGCCTAAAATGAATCCCTTGTGCAATAACACAATATCCCTTGTGCAATAACACTGGCTCGCTCAATTATCAAAGCTAAGTATTCATTCAATATTCTAACTGTTAAAAAACTTAAATCATTAAATTTAATTTTTATTCTCCTTCAAGCTCATCGTGTAGTATATACATAACGAGAGCTGTACAATGACACAGCATAACTAATGAATTGATTTATGTTATATTACTGAGTGAAAATGAAGCCTCCTTTTATACGATCTTATTTACTTTCTATTCAGTTGACTTATGTTTCTATCGTCAGAACAATATAATTTCTTAAACAAGCAAAGTTGAAATAAACGGCGCTCTCAACCGAAGTTTATTGCGTACAAAAGCTCCTATCTAAATTATTTCTAAAGATTTCGCTTCCGAGTTAATTGTTTACAGCGCCGACGTCAACGCTCTCAAGCCCTCAACATCGACCCTACTCAGGATTGTTTTCTTAAATCGTCATTATGATTTCGAAATGTAAAATTTTCTTACGAATATGATCGTGCAATTAAATTCAAAAGATTATTACCCACCATTTCACATCTTCCAAACATTTAGTAACTTCACCTGTTAGATGTGTGGGCTCACTCTCGCAGTTAAATATTAAGCCACTTCCACACAACTGATAGATCTGAAATTTTACTCATATAATGCTGGTAACAATACAAGATTAAATAAAGAATAGTATATTTATTTAATTATGTTATATATAATAAATAATAATATATAATTATTATTATATTTATTTATTTATTTTTTTCCATCAGGTAATTATTTATTCTAAACTAGATTTGAATTACCTTTTTTAATTATTGAATATTATTAAAATCTATTAAAAAATAAATTTCGTTTTTTTAGGAACTCATTATGTGGGTAGACATGAATGTTTACACAAGATTGCTAGTGAGTACTTCTGAGTTATCATGCGCTTAATTTAGGTTTGTTTTTTACCTCATGGCTCAGTGGTAAACAACGTGAGGAAACCTGATTATTTCTATCGAAAACTAAATGATGACCACCTTGATGGTACACAGTATGTTCACATTAGGATCAAGTAAGTGGGCTCTGTGAAAATATTAATAATCCCTTACATCACCGACGCGCTTCCAACCTTGGAAACTAAGTCGTTATGTCCCTTGTGGCTGCAATTACACTAGCTCACTCACTCTTCAAATGGTAACACAAAAATACTAACCATTGTTTTTTTGGCGCTAGAATATATGATGAGTAAGTTGTACACAGTCCTATCACATAAAATATCCACCATAGTTATGTATTTATTAAAATATGCAAAACAGTGGAACTCTTCTACGACAAGTAATCCTTGTACTCGAATTTGGGCTCGTTTTTCATTTTAACGACTCCAACAAATCCTTCACTACATTTTTTAATATTTAAATTATAAAGGGTTTTTAATAATTTTGTACATTAAATATCGATATGTTCTAAATGTTAACAAATCGAGAAACTTTTGGTGATAAAATGTGAAACAAAATGCTTGTCATTTGATATGCTTCGAAATTAAATGTTCATTTGTAACACTCACGCTTAACAAGGCGATAAAATTTAGAAAAAAATAATGCGATTTTAAATTTGCAGGTAATTCAATATGGAACACGATATATTTATGTTTATTGTCAATGAGGATATCAGAAGTATTTTTAGATTAACAAAGATTTGAGTTATAAGATTAATTACCTTTAAAATTCTGCATATCGTTTAACTTGCACATATAATATTGAAACTGCTATAGTTATGGGTTATTTTGGGTTGGATCAATAAACAATACTGGGTTCCTCTGTTGATAATGTTTTTTATAGTATTGGTAGACGGACGAGCATATAGGCCACCTGATGGTTAGTGGTCACCAACACCAATAGACATTGGCATAGTAAGAGATGTTAACCATCGCTTACATCGCCAATGCGCCACCAACCAAGATGTTATCCATGTGCCTGTAATTACACTGGCTCACTCAACCATCAAACCGGAACACAATAATACCAAGTACCGCTGTTTTGCGGTAGAATATCTGATGAGTGATGCCTACCCAGACGAGCTTGCACAAAGCCCTACCACCAAGTATGTTACACTCCCGCGCCTTTAAAACATATCAGATTTATCTTCGATCGTGTCGGATTGTCATCTCATACTATCCCATCCTACTCACATCCGTTATACTATAAGTCTTCCTAAACTTGAGCAAAGCATATGTCGAAAGAAGTATTGCCACGATTATAACGATGTGACCCGCAATGGACCTCCACTGTGGAATGTTTTGAAAAAGCGACAATTCCTAAGCCCATCCGTGGGACAGTTCACAAAAACTCTTTGAATGAAGTTATTTTTATTGTCTTTTTGAAAAAAAAAAAAGCTGTCTAGTATTTAACAATAGATAGAATGTAATTTAGTTCTGAATATTTAATGAAAACGTAAAACAATATAAAATGTTATCATTTCATTATAATATATATTGAAAAGTAACGATCTAGGGCAGTTCTATTATATTATAAGCACTTTATTTTTATTGGGTCGTAACTTATATTATTACTACTAATTAAATTATAACAAGCGTACGAAATTATTCTGTGCTAGTCTAGCTTTAGACACGACATTAATGCATCCGAATCCAGCAAGGCCCTGTGAGGTTTAAATATGATATTAGCCGAGGTGGAAACTTCATAGACGTCTAACACAGACATCGAGTTATTTTTACACTAATAATAATAAGCCGTTATTTGGACTTATACAGCTAATAATAACATAACTAAATTAGAAATCAAAATATTCTTATTCGAGTATATCAATTGGGAATCATTTTACATTATGATATGAATTTACGCCGAGATGGCCCAGTGGTAAGAATGCGTGAATCTTAACCGATGATCGTGGGTTCAAACCCTAGCAAGCACCACTGAATTTCATGTGTTTAATTATTGATTATAATTCATCTCGAGCTTGACGGCAACCTGCGGCGCGAAGGGCAAATATCTACCAATCACGCCAACCGGCTCGTCAATATATGAGTACGACTGTATCCCCAGGGGTTTCAATCCCTGGGCCCCGGCCGTATAATTTATTGGTTACTTTGTTAAATAATTCTATGTAGTAGCAGGAGTTTTCAGGGCTTACAATTCACCGTCTCGAAAAGCTCTTTCCGCTTGTGTCATATTTGCAGTCCTATCGGATTATTAGAGTAAGCTCTATATATCAATATATCATATCTCTTGAGCATTTCGCTATTATCCGTTGAGACTGACCGCCCAGACCGATGTCATTATCATTATAATATCACCCTCCATATCCATTTGTAATATATCTAGACGATTACCATAATCTACTTACATATGACAATAACAATTTTTTTTTAATAACTGCAATTTTTTTATAAAACAGAAAGACGGTCAGATGGGCCACCTGATATTAAACGGTCACCATCGCCTATAGACATTGGCACTGTAAGAAATATTAATCATTTCTTATTCCGTCAAATCGTCAATGTGTTACCGACCTTGGGAACTAACATGCAATGATATTGTTACATATTGTTATAAAACATTGTTAATAAAAATCTATCAATAACATGTAACAATATTAAACCCTTCGTAAAATTGTAAACAGACGGCCACAGACAACACATAAAATATCAATACAGTTTTTACGACATTTCTTTATTTATTATCGTTTAAAGGGTCTTTTAATAAACGTTTATTCTCAAATAAAACATTTATGCTCTATTAAAAAAATACAAAATATTTTTTGTGTATAATTCGTACTCACATCTCATATGTCTGTGATATTGCAACGATCCATATACTATATTACAGCATCTTCATTATTTACGAATAACTCAATTTCCCAATATAATCATATAAATATAACCATTAATCGTATTTATCTTATTCAGCGATAAATTAGGTATAATCATAACACTGTCGCAAGCTCTTTCAAAACTAGAGATCAGTTTATACCTATTTCACACTATCTGAAGCTCACACGCTCTCAATAGTTCGAACAATTATTATCAAATGGTATGGCAAATCGATGATCGAGAAATTCCCATTGTTACTATTGTTATCCTTAACCTTAATATACAATACATATTAGATTGGTAGAATTTTTGATAAGCGGCGAACGGTTTTGGTTTTACTTTTAGGTATGCGCGGGCGCAGGCAGTAGTCGGTTCCGCTCAGTGTTTCGACGACAGTGGCTGAGAACGAACTAAGTATCACGAACGAGACAACGCGCCTCGGCATAGCTTGTGAACTGTGGCTATTGAACTTTTGTGCTTTGTGTGTGATATAGTTTATATACATTTTAGGTGAGTTTTATGTTTTAATTTATGCTAATATATTATGATATATGGCAACACTTTATTGTTTTATTGAATTACAATAGGTTCAATTAAACTTTTTTTTTATAAAATAATATTGTAATATTTTTAAAACATGTGTTACTTATCAATCAGTATATATTTTATATAAATAATAAAATAAAATCAACCGAAAAATCCTTTATAAAAAAATCGTTACATTTTTTTTAAATTACTTTAAAAATAATTAACTGTGCACAAAAATAAATATAAATTATTGAACTGACAAATACATGGAGACTTAAACGGTGTCAATGTACCGTACATTAGCTGTCATTAGCATGAAATATTATATGTTAATAAGACTTCAAAATAAATTCAGTCAATATTATGACACGATAAAAATAAAACGCGAGACATATTATTTACAATGAGGAAATTATTATCTGTGTAATTAGAGTTTATTTATAAGATTAAATAACTTAAATTTTTTAAAAGTAATTTAATTATGATTGTGCGCACTGTAATTTTTTTGTGTTCTGTAAGATTCAAATTTCGAATTTGAGAATTTATTTATATGTATTTTAAATTAGTATAAATTTAATTATATTAAAAATAAATTTCGAAATTTAAACCGAACACATCGCTTTAATTTCTATCTAGCATAAAGTGGGGTAATATAATATTAAACTATGCTAGAAGCTATTTTATTTTTCTTGAATATATAAATACTCATCATTCAAATTTAATAATGACTTTTAAACTTTATTAAATAATAAGTATACAATAGGTGAAATAAAAAAAAACAATCGTAATAAACTGATGATTAACAAAAACAAATTAAACAATTTATTTTTTAAAGTATTTCTTATATATTTTTTGTGATAATTGTGAAAATAACCATTACTATTATTCTCGATGTTTTGTAATCGATTCTTGAAAAATAGTGTAGCAATGTTAAAATTAGCATATCTGCAACAATCGATGATTATTTTTTTTCGTAATTTCGTAACATCCGATTCAGTTCGCACGAAATATGTAACATCGACGGGCCATAACGAATACCTATTAGCACTCTTCAAAACTTCGCGAAACAACAGTTAAATAATTTAGCGAGTCGAAAACGAATTATTAAAAATGAAAGTTTTTTTACGGTGTAATGGTGACTATTTCGCTTAAGAAAAAATTTGCTTTATTTAATATTTGCATGGAGATTATGAATTATTTTTATGACTTCACGATTAATTATTATTATAATAAAAATATACATTTAATAAATAATATATCAACTATATTTAAAAAAACCATTTTAAAAAGTTGCATTTTAATGGAATTACTTTATAAATATATAACTGCTGAAACATCAACCTTACCTTAGTATTTTTCAATTTAAAGTAATCACTATATCGAGTACCGTGGGCAGTTAAATCTATGTACTAAATCAAATTGGTTTCAATATCAGGTGTCCAGACGGCATTTTGAAAAGATTTCAATTACTGGATTGTAAGTTTCTAACCACAACGAACGCACGTTATTTAGGAATAATTTACTGCAAGAAATCATGGCATGCTAGTTTTCTCTTGGTCTAAATATCCCACGCTTACTCGAAGGTGTGATGCGACCTACTAAACATACCACTCTCGCTGTCGTTAGAACGGACGGAAGCAAAGACACTGATAGTATAATGCAGGAATAGAAATATATCTGTGATATTCATAAAGTATTCGTAACTTGTTATTTTTTATACGACCACGCCGTAATCAAGGACGGTAATGCAATTAACCTGTTTGTATGTTACCAACTAGAGCCTAAACTTGATGATGACAAATTCCGTTAGGTTTGTATATAATATGTTCTTAAAGTTATTTATTATATTAATAATATTTTATTGTGAATAAAATTTTGATTATAGTGCTAATTATTTTACTATTTGCTAATTATTTTGTAATAGCGTATATATAAATTAAGTAAAAAATATTTATATAGCATTTCAACTCAATTTAAATTCTTAGACTGTAAAAAATTATAATTTGTAACGAGTACGTTTTACCCATGGATCGGCAATGATAATTATCAGCGACGTGTACCATTGTCACTGTCTCGTTTAAACTCTCGCAATCAAATTAAAAAAAATCGTTATATAGTTCCTTTACTGTAAGAAAGGACAATAAACACACACACACAGACACACTTTATAATATTAGTACGGGTTTCCTTGATCTAAAACTGTAACGATTATAATCTGTCATCGTTCACAGCTACCGAATGGATTTATATTGATTTATGCCAAGCCATAATATAGTTCTGTCTAATTAATATTTATAATATAATATAACAAATTATTGCTGTAAATGATATCTTAATATCACATATAACGAGAACTTCTCCATAAATACTTTAGCTTATATTTTTGTACGGAGATAGTATATTTTATGTCGTATTTTTTTTTAAATATTGCTCATTATGTCAACGTAGTCGAAGAGAAAATCCGACAGCGCGCTTTCCAGTCGAGCTCTGCGGAATTTATTATAACATATACACGAAAACTTTGTATGTAAGATTTCTAGATATTTTAAAAGTCTACAGAAAATTGTTCAACTGCACATATCTATCTATAATAGATAAGTCACAGTAACTATGTTCATGTTTTTAAAAAAGATAAATTAAATTTTAGTTCAATTTATACGTTTTTTTTTATTGTGTAGGTATGCGGACGATCATATGGACCACCTGATGGTAAGTGGTCACCAACGCCCATAAGCAATGGCATTGTAAGAAATGTTAACCATCGCTTACATCGCCAATGCGCCACCAACCTTGGGAACTAAGATGTTATGTCCCTTGTGCCTGTAATTACACTGGCTCACTCACCCTTCAAACCGGAACCCAACAATACAAAGCACTGCTGTTTTGCGGTAGAATATCTGATGAGTGGGTGGTACCTACCTAGACGAGCTTGCACAAAGCTCTACCACCGAGTAATCGTATAATACGTCTCAGCATAATTTAATAAAGCCTATTTTTTTTACTTATTCTGTAAAAAATGTCACGTATAACATTGCAATATAGACGTAAAATAGTTTTAGTAATATTACTTGATAGTATAATGGTAGGTAAGATTTATTAACACAATACGAGCGGAGAGCTCTGGCGACCGAAGCAATGGCGGTATAACCATACACCTAACAGGGTAACCAGTTAGAAGAGGCTACAGCGGCCTTGGGTCCAAAAATTTCCCAAAAATGTCTGGTGCAGAAGGCAACGGGAAACCACTGCACTAAAATTTCCCTTGTTATTAGCTTACACATGAAGAAGTCGAATAAAGTAATGGCCCCGAGTCCCCGGCGTCCCTTAAATGGGACAGGGGTGCGAAGAATCCCCGGGTGCGAAACACAACCAATAAAAATAGGAACATGGAATGTTCGAAGCCTTTTGCGCCCTGAGAAAATTTTTAATGTATGTAAGGAGATGCAGCGATTGAAGATAGATGTTTTGGGTCTAAGTGATGTTAGATGGAAAGGAAATGGAAAACACGCCATCGATAAAGACCTTGTCATGTACTACTCAGGATCTAATGAGTCATCCAACTTGCATGGAGTAGGGGTCATAATTAATACATCGACAATTAACACACCGATCTCATTTGTACCTCTTTCTAACCGAACAATGATGCTTCAAATACAGGCACATCCGAAGAATATAAACATCTTGCAACTTTACGCCCCTACATCACAAGGATCAGACGAGGAAGTCAAACACTTCTATCAAGAAGTTGAACAACTACTCAAGTTAACCATGAAGCATGATATTAACATCGTGATGGGTGATATGAACGCAAAAGTTGGCGAAAGAGAAGTCCAAGGAGTCATTGGTAAATATGGATTAGGAGACAGAAACATCAGAGGTGACACTCTTGTCCAATTTTGTCAAGAGAATGAACTTGTAATTACAAACACATTTTTTCGCTTACCACCAAGACGATTATACACTTGGACGTCTCCTCAACACACAACCGAGAACATCATACGGAACCAAATAGACTACATCATGATTAACAATCGTTTTAAAAACTCTGTAAAGAGTGCTAAGACCTATCCAGGTGCTGATATTGGATCAGATCATAATCCAGTTGTAATTGTTTTGTCTTGCACCCTTAAAAGAATTAAGAAAAAGTCTTTAAAACGCAAAGTAGACGTACGAAAAATTCTCAATAACAACACCAGAAGAAATGTAGAAAAAGAAATCAATACATGGGCTACTCAAGCAATATCTCATACAAACGATACAACTGAAGATATGTGGTCAAAACTAAAGACAGTAGTTGAAAAGATCAATAAAAAATTTCTGAAGCCGGAAGGGCATGTTTTCAAGCAAGATTGGATGAATGACAAGATTTACCAACTTATGGAAGAAAGAAGGCTCTACAAACATACCAACAGCCACAAATATAAGGAATTAGATAAAGAAATACGTCGAGAGGTAAGATTTGCTCGAAATACTTGGTATCAGAATAAGTGCGATTACATGGAGATACTACGTGCAAGGCATGATGCATTTAACCTGCATAAAGAAGTAAAATCCATGATGGGTCGTAAAATTCGCACGTACCATTTATTAGACGAAAACAACCAACCAATCATTGATGCAACAGCCAAAAAGATTCTTTGGGAAAATTATATCAAAGATATGTTTGCAGATGATTCGAGACGTGTATCGGTGCCTTATAGGTGTATGGAGGGCCCTCAGATTTTAAAAGATGAAGTGAGGAAAGCCTTAGAAAGAGCCAAAACAGGGAAATGTGCTGGACCAGACAATGTGCACGTCGAAGTCTTAAAACTTATAAACGATGAAAATATTGATGGGCTAAAGAATCTCATAAATCTTGTTTATGAAACTGGCCAAATTCCTGGCGATTGGTTACGATCAACTTTTGTCACTCTTCCAAAAAAGAATAACGCAAAGAAATGCGAGGATTTCCGAACTATAAGCCTCATGAGTCAAGTTTTAAAGCTGTTCCTAACGATAATACACGAGCGTATACGAGTGAGATGTGACGAACAGCTTGGAGACTGCCAATTTGGTTTCCGTTCAGGTATGGGCACAAGAGAAGCTCTGTTTGCAGTACAGGTTCTTGTTCAAAAATGCAGAGATATGCAGCAGGATGTCTTTCTTTGCTTTGTCGACTATGAAAAGGCATTTGACAGAGTGATGCACGACCGGCTTGTCACCATTTTAAATGATATAGCCTTAGATGACAAAGACATATGCATAATCGAGAACCTATACTGGAATCAACGGTCAACTGTCCGGATTGATGGAGAGGAAACTGAAGAGATTGAAATTAAACGAGGAGTTCGACAGGGTTGCGTTTTATCTCCCATTCTTTTCAATTTATATTCAGAATCCATAATATCAGAAGCATTGGAGGGCCTGGAATGTGGCGTAAAGGTCAATGGTCGTTTGATTAATAACATCAGATAATATGCAGACGACACAGTCTTAATAGCCTCTACAGAATCAGAAATGCAACGTATGGTTGATCGAGTGAATGGATGTAGCATCAAAGCTGGTCTAACACTCAATGTCTCTAAGACAAAAATAATGATTGTCTCGAAAAACAGCATTGCAAGTCCTGTAATAACGGTACATGGCCATACACTAGAGCGAGTATGCAAATACAAATATTTAGGCACTTGGCTAACAGAGAAATGGGACAGCGATATTGAGATTAAGACTCGTATCGAGATTGCTCGAAGTGCATTTAACAACATGAAAAAGGTGTTATGCAATCACAACATCAAAATCCCATTGCGTACTCGACTTCTACACTGCTATATATGGCCTATACTCCTGTATGGATGTGAGGCATGGACAATCAAGGAGGATCTAAGAAAACGAATTGAGGCATTTGAGATGTGGTGTTATAGGCGGATGATGGCCATCAGTTGGACTCAAAAGATCACCAACCGGGAAGTCCTACGGCAAGTCGGCAAAGAACGAGAAATCTTGCAAACACTAAAAAGAAGGAAAGTCTCGTATCTGGGACACGTCTTAAGACATACCAGATATGAGTTATTACAACTTATAATGATGGGCAAGATTTTAGGAAAAAGAAGTGTTGGGCGTAGGAAGAAATCGTGGCTACGTGGCATCAGAGAGTGGACAGGGAGCGCAAATGCGTCAAAATTGTTCCGGCTAGCAAGAGACAGAGCGGAGTGTGCGAAGCTGACAGCCAACCTTCACTAGTTGGAGAGGCACTGGAAGAGAGAGAGAGAGCGGAGAAGTTGCATGGCTTGCTAACAATATAATTGGGTAAACTTGGTTTTATTCGTGCATAGTGCGATTACTTGTAGAAACTTTTTGTAATTTTTACAAAAATTATAAAGTGAGTTTGTCAGTTTATTTATTTATGTGTGTGTTATGCATTAACGCCTAAAATACTCAACCGATGATCATTAAAATTTTATATAGTTTTAGTCAGTGTTACATAAAACGACATAGCTAACCCCCTAGAAAGAATCTTGAATTTATATAATGTTAGTATTATATAAATTCAAGATTTATTCTGTATCGATATCTAATTTCATGTATCACTTTATATAATAAAAACTATTTCATTTTATCGTTACATAATTACTATTGAATATATTTTAAGTTTGTACCGAATAATTTCCATGCGCGAACTGCATTACAAATAAACATTAAAATTATAATTATAATGCAATACATTTAATAATCGAAGTAAAATTATAATTATAATGCAATACATTTAATAATCGAAGTTGTTGAAGCAACGTTATCTCAAAAACTATTGTACGGTAGAAAGAAAAAGTTGTAATTTGTTTTTGCGGAAAGTGAATTAATGAGATAATTTTAATATGGCAATAAATTACGGAATGTAACTTACAGTTGGATCATCGGGCTGCTTATTATTATTAAATGTATTGCATTATAATTATAATGCAATACATTTAATAATCGAAGTTGTTGAAGCAACGTTATCTCAAAAACTATTGTACGGTAGAAAGAAAATGTTGTAATTTGTTTTTGCGGAAAGTGAATTTATGAGATAATTTTAATATGGCAATAAATTACGGAATGTAACTTACAGTTGGATCATCGGGCTGCTTGTCGTTAAAGCACCTATCTCTACCAGACAGCTCTTAGACAGAAGACAATAATAAAAAAATAAATTATATGCATTAAATACATATATAATATATATAAATGTCTGCCTCGTTGGTCTAGTGGCTAGATATTAGGCTGCAGACCCGGTGGTCCTGGGTTCGATTCCCAGGTCAGGTTATAATTATAATGCAATAAATATGCATATAAATTATAATATAAATCAATAATTAAATTATATAACTTAATTTTGGTGCTACCATTTTCGGACGAAAATATAGCAAACTAAATACTATAACAAAACAAATGCGAAATAGAATTAAGTAAATTATTTTATTATGCTCTATGAATATGCTCTATGAATTATTAGGCATAAAGGCTAACAATGAAGGTAACAATAGTTGGTAATATGCGCTTTTGCAATAGAACGCCGAGTTTAACGTTTTTGCTAAACAAACAGTTATGCCTCAATCACGGCTTTGTGTTAATTGGTTCATTCATTTATTATTCTATTTTTAAAATTATTAACACTGGCGGTTTTTTATGATAAATTTAACAACAGCCCATAAAAGTCCTGCTATTGGGTACAAACTCATTTTGGGGTTAACTCAGTGTAAGTTTTAGGTAAGTTTCACGTATATACGTGCAAATTTACTTCACAATGTCATCCTTCGCCGTTAATTGTATTTAATTATAGAAAACTCAAAGGAATTGTTTTGAATCCACTACAATTTTCTGTATATCTGTACAATATCTTTAGTGAAATTAGTTGTACATTTTTCAAATCGAAGGCCAAACTACAGTGATGTTTAAATTATATAAATATTTTAATTAACAGAGAAAAAATATATATATAATTTTATAAATTATTTATTACAAAAAAAAATCTTAAAAACTAAAAGTTATACATTACTAAAATATAACCTTGTACTTAAATTTTTAGTCGGATATATAACATTTTGCTTATTTAAAAATAAAAATAACTTTAAAATTAAATTTGGTTATTTTTAAGCTAAAGCGATTATATATTATTAATTTTCCCTTTGTATATATATAATTAAATATAGTCAGACCTTGCATCAGGCAATACATTTTATAAAATATATTAATTTAAATATCGTTTGTATTTTTAGTAAATGAAAAAAAAAACAAAAGTATATTTGAATGGTAATGCGATTTTTGTGTAGGTTCAGTCAAATCTAATCTTTTAATATCGTTTAATTTATTGTTAAAAACATTTCTAAATATGGTTTTAAAGGGAATAATATGTAGGTATGTGTGCAAATTCACCAAAACAGGACCATATTCTTATCGCTTCGTTTCCATAAATTGAACTTGTAATGATACCTTAATGGCTACCCTTGTAATTATAAGATAAAAATTCGGACTCAGATTTCGACTAAAAAGGACTTTGACAGAATTATTATTTGTCATTGAATTTAACTTAAGGCTTAATCTAAAGAGTATTTTATGTATTTTATTATTGTAAATTAAATTAGCATCTGCATTAAATTGAAGAAGGCTTGGAACATGCTCATCTACAGTTTAGAAAAGATATTTATCTTAATACCCAACAAAATAGCAATCATTTTAGAACTGTTATTTTTCATGGTGTAATTGATCTCATATGGTGTATAAGAGCAATTTCAAACGCTTTCTGTAGCACAAAAATATAAAGTTACACGTCAAAAAAAACCCCCATCCTTGATTTACGATAAAATCATAATTATGCATTTCACTCCACTGGATAACGAACTCAGAGCCATATTTAAACCCTATTAAATTACCTTTTATTATGCAAGAACTCAGTTAAAGGTTAGGCTTTTTGACTGAGGTCCTGAGTTCAAATTTGGGCAGTTATTCATAACAACAGCTCGGAGTTAGGGAGCTGGCATAGACACACTCTCGTGCCACAGAAACTAATAAAATATATGGATAGATATTTTCTTTGATCGTATCGAAACGCCGTCTGACTACGAGAAAGTGTGCACCTCTGTTTGTACACACACTCTTATGCACCATAATATTATCTGTGTATATTGATCAATCGAAATAAAACTTATAATAAATTGTCGTTGAATTTTTTTTTTTATTAATATGTATTATTTAATAAATAGTTTAGTTAAAATCTGCATAACAACATCATGTTACAATTGCACGTAACTAACCACACGCGCCTCGTAATGAACATTACATAATGTAAATAAATAGTACCAGTGACAGCTTAGACTTAGTATAGCATGAGAGCACTTAAGAGCTTACGTTTCAACCACACTGAGATGTATTACGGTTTGCTTAGATAATATTTATATAAAAACTTTTATTAAAAATTATATATTTTCGTATTTTTATATTAATTTTTATGACGTGATAACACAGTCGTCGTTAAAAGGACTAAATGTTAAATTCTTTCTCGGTGATTCCGAGTTCAAACGCGGGCAAACGATATTGAATGTTTATTTGCTTTTTACCACGAGTGCCAATCCGCAGCAGCGTGGTGGATTAAGCTCTAAAAGAGGAGGCCTTAGCTCAGCGATGGAACAATTATACGCGTCTTATTTTTAAGATACATGATCATGTGTAATTTCTGTATTCAAATTTCAACAAATAAGGAAATGACACATTTATTAAATTCATTTGAAGTATTTAAATATCTCAATTGTTTTAAACGTTCTATCCTTTGAAATAAATACCGACATTTAATGATATTTGAATTGTTCTTGAAGTTAATTGATGTATACAATTAACATATCAAATCATGACGTGCGAACTCGATCAATGTGATAGGATGTAATGTATGCAATGTGATATTAGATAAAAATATTGATGAATTGGTTTTAGTATTTTTTTTTTAAAGATTGTTGTTTTGATAAAATCATAATATTAAATATTTATGATTATTTTACGTCTCTTTATCAAATATAATTCATTCACATTCAAAATATTGTCACTTAATAGACCAACTTTACAAAATAATATAACAATGAAACATATTTATGCATTACATTATTTTGCTTGAAATTCAGAAAATATTTTATATAATTTAAAATAACAATTAAATAGAAAATAAACCAATCTCGTTTTTGCACAAAAAAGACCATACATCGCAAAAAAAATTAAATCAAATTACATTTTATAATAAATAATCAAATCTACAATAATTTAAATATGTACATTAAAAGTTTAAATCAAACATATACATAAATCAATACATTTAATATTAAAATGAAATGATATATGTGTCTAAAAGTTTTCGCGATATTTTAAAAATGTACAAATCCCAAATATGTGTTTCGCGCAGAGGCGAAAACGCATCGGGTTATATATGTTCGAAGATTTGCAGTTCTTGTGAAAGTAGCCGGCCATAACTTATTCTCTACACGCGACGAAACTATGGATCTGGTTAAACCCTTCACACATTAACTAAAGCATAGCGTTTTCTTTTATTTTTGGACATTCATTTACCTGCGTGGTAGCGTTTTTTATTTTATTTCGACTTATACGAACATGAAACCTCTTTTAACTGTAAAGACGATAGCAGTTAATAACATTTAATGATATTTATTAGTTGTGTAGTATTATTTTTATTTTTTTACACACCTATATTTGTCATGTATTATTAAAATCTAATTAGCAACTCATAAGAAACCCTGTGCGAAAAGGAATCTTATAAATGCGACACTTCAAAATACTTCATATTTAACACATTCAGCAAACCACAAGTCGCGCCAATAGTGATTTAATTACTTTAACTTTCTGACCAATAAAGTGATGGTTTGAAGTTAGCGAACTTTTTTTTAACAACCTTGTTGTAGTGATTATAGGAATCTTCTAACTATTATAATTTTTTAATCTTATTTTTTTTTCTTTCAATGTACTGACGTATGTATTATCACACAAGCGTTTTCGCTTTCGCTAGCACTGTAGTCTCACGTCAAAAAGCATAAGGCGCACGTAGCGGTGTTCTGACGCAACTAATTACACACAAACTATTCGAATTGTTAACATAAGTATATGATGTTAAGCGAAAGTTATACAAAACATAAAAACGTGACTAGGTTGATCTCACTAATAAATAAACCGTGAACAGATATATTATTATTTTATTTAATATGAACTCTCATACACAAATATAGAAAAAACTTCATAGAAAAAACTTCCTTAAATACATACACATACATCTTATTATTAAATATTCCGGTTCTTGTCGTCTCCATAGTCCATCGGTTTCGATTATTTTGGTTTGATGTTTGTGTTACCATTAACATTTTTATATAATTTATTTATTATATACATGTATAGAAATATTTCTAAGCCAGGCTTTATAACTATATTACTTTATTCTTATCTATAATAAATTTATAATAATATTATAATATTAATTAATTAATATCAATATATTTATGAAGTTATTAAGTTACAAGAACCGTTTGTAATTTGTTATAAATCGTTACAATTAATATTAATAGTCATCAATTCTTTTGCATTTTGTATGACTAAATGTTACGATACTTGTTATGGAAATGTACAGAGCCGCCTGCAATGGGCACAGTCACGTGAATATATCAATCTATTTTACAAGTTCTAAGCACATAGACACTTGCTATTTTACTTTAACTTAAACCATTCCTCAACTAATGATCCGCGAATTAATTTATTCTTAAGTGAAAACGTTAAAATATTATATTTTATTATATAACAAAGAAATGAAGCTATATTTTGTTATATAATAAAATAATTATAAATATTTTTCTATATCCTTCCATATATGTATATCGAATTAATTAAAAACCAAACATTTTTATTCAAATAGACTTATGCAAGTTCTTTTCTATCGTCAAACGTTACAACCGATTCTGAATATAGATTCTATCGAAAAAAAAACAGCAAGAAAAAAGTAGGTATTGTTAAAACAAATGTCAAATTTATATAAATTAGAGATCTATTATTTATTAATTAATAACTATTGCAATTGATTTATTTTAACAATTATATAACGAAACGTATTAAGACGATATTAAGCCGAACCTTATAATGTATAAAGTTATTTATAATGACATAATGATATATTTCCAAGACTTTCTCGATGTACGTGTAGTGGTATGCAAGGTACCAGACCGGGCAGGAGTCATTGTACCCAAGTTCACTCCTCCCATCTCATCACGTCCTGAATACTAACCTTTTTTTTGTATTTTATTAACTGGACAAACCAAAAGAGGAAGAGAAAGATGAATTAATTGCGTAACCGCACCACGGGGTCACAAAATCAAGATAAAATTAAATTTATTGTTACCACCGGTTCGGAAAGTAAATTCTTCTGAGAAGAACCGGCAAGGAACATTATTACTTTTAGTCGTCAATCATTCATGTAAATAAACATACTATAATTATACACAGGTTAATATGTAATTTATTTGTTTTTTGGTAAATATAAGTTCTTTCCTTTATTATTAAAAACTTAATTTATTTTTAACAAATAATGAAATTGATTAAAACTCTTTCGTAAAATAATTTACATATTTCACGCGGTGGGCAGTAGCCCTCTGATTTGTATCTTATGATAAATAAAGAAATGCCAATTATTTCAATTCGAATTTATTAAACAACAGCGACGCAGCAGGCCCACTGTCCTTAGTGAGAACACAAAAATTTAATTAAATTTATGCAACATTTTAATCAATTTTATTCATCCATTACTACATACCAATATATTTGCATTCATATCTATAAGCAAAATAAGATCTACATCATACTATATTATATGCTTTTATTTATTTACATAACTGCATCAGTTATTTAAGCTGGTCTGAGTGCCACCCATTTATTAATTATTTTACTTCAAATTGCTGTGTTCCGGTTTAGAACAGCGAGTGAGTCAGTGTTATTGCAAAAACATGGGACACTACATTATTCCCATAACAACATTACTGAGTTTCAAAGCATCGTTAAAATGTTTAATGCCTACCATCGATTCAACTCCGATAGTAGGCCTTTCTGTTTAAAAAACATTTAACAATTTTGTAAAACAATATGTACTTAACAAGTAAATAAAACGATCAAAGTGGTTTTTGAAATAGCTTATATTATAGTCACGTATAAATCGACGGATTGACTTTGATTATTTATCATTTAAGCTTTAACACATTGTGTGTGAATTATGTGTTTAAATATCAAATCGACTTCGTGGTGTAGTGTCACACGGCATATCAATAATCCTTTAAGTTCATAATAACCATAATGTAATAATAATACTGCTAATAAGCATTTACATATTCAAGGTAAATTTTTCAAAACTCATAAAATGATATTTGACCTGTTATTATATTAAAAAACGTTTAGATTTTCTTTCGGATAATTCGAAAACGACTATATTGAAAACTTTTCTTAAACGAAGTTATATGTATGGGTGCATATAAGCGGTTTTAACCAATACATACCCGTATTCTATTTCTATTCGAAAACGATCGGTTATTGATGTACAATAACGATTCGTTAATTATAGGTACCGAGCAATTGACGACATTTAAAGAAAATTCAAATAAACATGTAAAAAAATTGCTCGATTAAACTTTATATTGATTTTTCATTGAGTACAGAAAAAATATTTCGAACTGCCATGTTTATAACTATATATCGAAAAAATATATAAGGTATGTTTAAAATATATACATATATTATTAATTACCATTAACGTATGAAGGTTTAAATTATATAATAATAATTATGAAGCCTCACAGTGACCTCTAAATCATCGCTAACATAAATCCATTATCCTCCGTACAGATATTTCAATGGCCAACTTCTTATAAGATATAAGTATGTTTCTTGTAAGGCAAAGTTGTACTAAAGACGGAGAAGAACGCATTAACTCGGTCAAGTCGACGGATATGTTTCTTTGATCTTGACATTACGTGCAGGGTGAATGTCGAGATAAAGTGTAAAGCCATCTGTGCAAGTACCATCGATATCATTATTAATTATAAAAAAATATATAAATCAAATAAAACTTTATTATATTTAAGGAAGCTCTTAGAGTACTTTTGATTTATCATTTTACAAGATTAATTATTGAAGCTACTGGTTCGGAATGTAGATTCTATGGAGACGAACCGACGAAAAAAACGTAGATTTATAACGTTAGTTTCTACATCTAAGCCGAGACGTTTTTTTTAGACAATCATATCACAGATAATTAAATACAATTGAATAAAATATTTATACTGCATGAAAATCATTGAAAACTAACCACACTATTTTATAGTCTATATAATCCAACTATATTATAATGTAGCTCAGACTCACTAATAACAGTGACTCAAAGACTTACTGTCTATCTGTTTCAGTATGGCAATTCCTTAAGTAACAACGCGTTATGTGAAGCGTTATGTTACTCAACTTGAATTCACTTAAACTTGTATAATGCAATACATTAGAGTATATGTGAGCCAGTGTAAATAGCATTAATATCTTTGATGCCATGGTTTGTAGTGTATTAAGAAGTTGTTTGTATTGCTAGAGTATTTATTAAGGGGGATAATCATTAACATGAGCAGTTTACTGCATCGACTTCCGTGTTTTATTTCTAAAACATTGTGATGTAAACACTACAATTTCTTGCAACGTAAATGTCAATCATAAAAAGATATGAATCAACTTGTTCCTTGTGCCTTTAATTTTATAAATGTAACATTAAAGTAAAAAAGTTGACATAAAAAAAGAAATAAAAGATGTGATGAAGTTATTTTTTAAGATAACGCGAGGATTCTCTAGTAGTTTTTTTAAAAAGAAACTGTCGGTTAGTTGACATTATTCACGCATTTTTTTAGAATAACAAATGTATTATTATACATTTTTTCAGTCTATTTAAGTCTGAAATAACGGACATCACATTTTCTTTTTAAAGAGCTAATGGTGACTCGTTTATTTAAATTTAAATTAAATTAAATGTATAAAAATGCTCCAGATGGCGTTATACCATTTAAGATAAGATTAGAGCGGTTTTCTATTCATACAGACCTTTCCATTTTTGTTTTACTAAAAACAACAACAACGACTTTCAAAATATGAGATTTGAAATAATAAGCAATATAAATATTTAATTATTTACAAAGTATACTTAAAAATGCTTCATTTAAATACAATCAACAGAATTATGAATAAGAGACGTCAAATGTAAATTAATTTACTTTCAAATGTGAAAAAATACCTAAATATATTGATAGGTGGTAAATTGTTGGTACCACCAATTTACCACCTATCAATTTATTATATCGCTAAATGGTAAAATTTATAATGCTGTGATCCGCTTTGAGATTGAGTAAGCCGGTGTACAAGCTCAAGATATAACATCTTAAATTCTGTGTTTATTGGCGCAGTAACAAAGGTCACACTAACACGAGGTCTTAAAACTCATCATCTTTCCTTAAATAATAAAAAAATTACCACCTAATCCTAGTATCGTAGCCAATCGTAGATTTATCTAAATGATTACAAATGAACAACAAGAGAACAAGTTAGTTGAGGATTTATTTTGCGCAGAATCTATGTCAAGATCAAGGAGGCTGCGAACTCGTTTGCTACTTAGTCATGTTTACCTACGGATGCCCAGCGTCACTGACCTACAAAATCAACAAATTACAATATTGTGATCGTAAAAAAATTGTCGCTCGAACGAAAGGCGAAAGTAACTCAATAACAAGTGAACGTTATATCTATTATTAAAAAATGTCGCCTTGTTTGTTTGTTTATAATTTCCCAGTCCTACTAGAGTAACCAGACGAAGCAGCGAATTTCACGCAAACCGTTACGTAATAAAAGTCGTAAAATACTTTCTTTTTATCTTAAAATATAAACTTAATTTGTATTCTCATAGAGTTCTTTATAGATAATACATAATCGAGTTTCGAAGAATTCGACCGAAAAAAATTCTATTACCATTATAGGCACAGGTTCGCATACTAATAACAGTGACCAAATATTTCAACAAAAAAAAACCTAATCTAACTTTGAAAAACACGCGAATTTAAATGACGCCGGATTAGACTAAGTCCGCTGTTTTATTTAACTAAGTAAATATAAAAATAAGTTTGTTATTCTGTGAAGTTGGAAAACGATCGGAAGTCTAGAATACGAAATAATGCACTTCGAACAGTCGATACTGTAAGTTCGAGACTTAATCTTAGTTGAGATTACTCGAGTTCTGTAGTCTGTCCGTTGTATAGGTCCGTTCCATTACTTAGGTAGTTGGCTTGGGCACCGTGTAATTTTATTTTAGCTTCGTGAACTACGGGATGACCTGGAAGCAGCCCAACAACTTTCAAACGAGATGAATAGAAAATTTCAATATTTAATCTTGACTGATATGTTCACTGTTTCATGTTGAATATTCAAGAACAAGCTTACGATTATTACGATAGTGTATGTGTGAGTCAAATCTTAAAACTGAATTAAAAACACACATTCAAAAACTCATTATAAATTTATATGAAATAAATTGAATATAAATTTATTTATTTAAATATTTTTAATTTAATTTAAATAGTATGAATTTGTTATACTTTATCATCATTTATTTAAGCTTACATTTTCGTACATTTTCAATTCACTTGAAATAAAAGACAAATTGGTAACTCTGAATGACTTCGACTTCGTGCTTTTATAATTTCATCAAATGAATACTGAGTTAGTTCGTGTTGCCCTTTTATCTCATTATAATATTATCTATTTATAAACATTACGATCAAAACAAAGACTGCTTTAATATTTGTTTATGCAAAATAATACTTGGAAAATGAAATAAACGCACGGTTATATGACTACAGTGATATCTTTAAACCAACAAAGCATGAAATTAAACAAGAATCTAGTAAAATAATATATTTTTGCTTAATATTGCAATACGATAGAATTAAAATTGTATGGAAATTTTATTTAGTATATAAAAAACTAGTTGCTTGTTCCGATTTTGTACGGAATATAACGGAAAATAAGGGTTTCGTGGCAATTTTTTATGTAATAAGTAAATTTTTAATTTTTAATTCGTCCGCTGCTCATACATTTACGGTCTATGCCTTCTTTATTTACGTGTATTACAATAAATTGAAATTTCAAGTTTAAACAGCAAATTAGATAGATTAATATAGAGAATATGGTTGAAAATATTAGTATGAAGTTAAATCCGTAGCATTTTTTTTTTCTATTTTATAATAATACAAGCACTTTGTCCGCGACTTCGTCGGCGAAAATTTAAAAAATATTATTTAACGTAAATTATTAATTATTTGGTAATAGATTAAACGTAGGCCAGTCGCAGTTTGTTCAAACTGTGACATTTTTCTTACTGAGAGAATTTTAGACCCGTCATAACGTCTAAACGAAAAGTTCGAACCGGATCATTTAAAGTGGAATTTACATTTAAATAATCATCCTTAATTATCAAACCATTTAAATAAATAAGGATTAATAATATCATGATACAAATATCACCTCTATTCGATTCCACCCGTATTTAAACTTAACAATTTTTACAAAAACTGTTATTGTGGCTTAACTATAATAGTTAGACATATACCATCACGGACTTTTTTGTGAACAATCATGAGGAATAATTATATATAGAACACTATTTCATGTATCGTCAATAGTTTACGTAGCGCACGCAAAATAATGACTTTTATAGGCAACATTTTGATACCTTGGGTTACATTGTTCCGTTTTAAGTAAGGATCTTTAATTTTTTTGAAAATATAATATAGCCTAAGTTACTCGGTAAAGATGTAGAATCGGTCCAGTAGTTTATGATTTAAATCGTAACAAACAAACAAAAAATTAAATCTTTCCTCTTTATAATATTAGTATAGATATTACATAAATGCTCTCTATCTTGCAGACGACTTGAAGATATTTAATATACAAAGTTGATCTGTTATTGTTATTGCAGCGCTCGCTTGGAAAGCGTCCGAACCGACAGTTTTCTCTCCGACTACGTGGACGTAATAAGTTATTATCACAAAAATATGCTGCATATCATAGCATGAAAGATTCATAGAATTCTGATCTCTTTATATACAAAATAATAGCTGACTGACTGACATAACAACGCAGAGCCCAAGCTACTGGGGCTAGTACCATGAAAATTCCCATGCCGGTCCCTTTTACATAGTAGGTTAGCACTAAGGAAGGATTTTAGTGATCGAGCGACTTTTGTATATTTATAAAAACAAACAAAAACTGATCTCTATATAATTTTTATAATATCGTAATGAAAAGCCACCTGACGCGACTGTTGTCTACAATCTATTTAAAACTTTTGAAATCAAATTATGTTAAGAGCTCATTATAAAATACCTCTTCTATTTACTTAAGTATTTTACGACATAATATAATAATAGCTACATTGTAATCACGTTATATACAATATACATTAAACAGAACAAAGAATCATACGAGTTTAAAATCTTTATATATATAAATGACACGAAAATTTTATATTATAAATTTTAAATATACTTAACTGCCTAATTATAATTACTTATTATTATAAATAACAAGTTTAAATTACTATTAATGTATTCGCAACTTTTTCACTGACAAGAACCTTCTAGCCAAGTTCTGGTGATGCCAACTCCGAAGACTAGATAAACATTTGAGCATACGATCTTGCACAACCCAGATGTTTAATCTATTCCCAATCTTATAACCCATTGGAATTTACTCGACTCAAGTCTCAATCTAACATGACCAGAGGCTTTAAACTACTGAGAACATTTTTTTTTTTTTTTTTTTATAGTATAGGTTAGTGGACGAGCATGTGGGCCACCTGATGGTAAGTGGTCACCAACGCCCATAGACAGTGGTTTGTATATTTCTTAAAAAAAACAACATCACCACTGCGCCACAAACCTTGGGAACCAAGATGTTATGTCCCTTGTGCCTGTAATTACACTGGCTCACTCACCCTTCAAACCGGAACACAACAACACAAAGTAAAGCTGTTTTGCGGTAGAATATCTGATGAGTGGGTGGTACCTACCCAGAGGAGCTAGCACAAAGCTCTACCACCGAGTAAATTTGACAAAAATGTAAAATATTTTATTATTATTCGAACCTTGTACCTATACTTAGTCATTACACCAACGAGATTATATTAATAATCGATGTCAGTAATATTCTTATATATAAATAATATTACATAACACTTGGCTAGAGAAGATTATATTTAACAAAGAAACTTCATTTAAAATTACAATTTCTTCAATCTCATCGTACTTTCGAAAAACAGTATGAACCAATCATTAGCCACATAAATATTTATAAGCACATTATCTTTCTTTTAAAACTTGATGCGTTGTTAATTGATATGGAAATCATTGTTTAAGATGATTTGACACTTTAATTGTATACGAATTTCAAAATACGAGATCGTTTCAAGTTGTTATATAATTGCTGTAGTGTACGCTACTCACGCTTGATAAATTGTATATAAAAATATGTAAGTAAATGATCAAAATAGCACTGTACAAAATATGAACCGATTATTTCGACGTCATTGCTTAAATTAAAAATGAAGATGAATCCAGAAGATTTCGTAAGGCCTAGGAACAAAATGCAACAAGATTTAGAGTGAAATTAAAAATTGTACATAGTCATCTGTAATCTCTAAATTTAGATTGTGACGCTGGCTAAAAATAAAGACCTGCAGGCAAATAATAAAAAAAAACAATTAAAACAATAAAAAAGATGCACTAAAGGCACAGACAACACGTATGTGGAGATCTGGATATAAAATTAAAAAAATAAAAAAACTTTCAACGCTGCCAACAATGACATAACGTATTTTCTCTTGTGTCATATATAATAACATATGAATATACTATTAATGGATATTGAATTATATTAATATGATTGCAATTCATCTTTGGTATGATACCTACTCGGAGTAGCCGGTTCATAGCTCAACCCCATGCACATTAACAGCTAATAATAAAAGAAAAATATAAGACAACAAACGATTTCGCTCTTCACAATATAGCATATAAACTCAATTTACATTGATTCTTCTAAGTAAATCATAAAAAATCAAAGACAAATAATCCAAGTAGAAGTTCAACAATTGAACCTTAAGTTAGTTCAGTTTAAAATTCAAATAAGAGACATCACCAATCCTAACTAATATTATAAATACGAATGTGAGTTTATTTGTTTGTTACGCTTTCACACCTAAACCACTAAACCGATTTTAAAAATCCTTTCAATAATGGAATGCTGCATTATCAGCGAGTAACATGGACTATATTTTATCCCAGTACTCTCACAGGAACGGGAACTACGCTTGTGAAACCGCGGGGAGAAGCTAGCTATAAATGAATTCGTGTCGTTTAATTTAAACATCACAAAACTGTTCTAACGTCTTGGTGTCAACTATAAACTCTTGGTATGTCTATGAATGCACTAATTACGAGTATTACCGGTTTTAATGCAAACCGCTTTTCTGTGCCTACACTACTTGGTAAAGGTTAAAATATTAAAACCACATTTACTAGTTACAAATACATATAAAATTGACCAAAAACAATAAAAATTACGAGTAAGTCAAAAAATAATTGCTACTTCTCTACCATTGATCGATATATTGATGGTGGGCTTTTTTCAGGCCCATCTGAGTGGATAACACGTACTTACCAATTATTCTACAGCTTAACAGTAGTTCATTGTATTACTGGGTTCCGTTTTGATGGTGAGTGAGCCAGTGTTATTATAAACACGAGGGACATAACATAATCAGATCTCGACATAAGGAACACATTAATTTGTAATCATGATTTTTTTAACATAATTTCGTAGTCATCCTCATCTTCTCAGTTACAGTTATGGAATTAATCTTTTTCTCAGATAATATCATTAAAGCATTCATAGTCATTGTGACATTTTTCTTGCGATATGAGTTCACCTTCTCATTTATTTTGTTATGTACTAATTAGATAAAAAATATCACATTTAAATTTTTTCATATTATTAAATCGTTGTAACAATGAATAATAATAACCTTAACTGTTGATTTAATATTTAAATCATTCCGTATGTCCGGTTTAATTTTCTCATAAAACCCGTTTTATTATATTAAACGTAGAAAGCGACCTTTAGTAGTCGTTGTTCACGGTTTACCTCACGTAGCTTTCTTATTTACCATTTAAACAAAACAAACATTCAACAACATAATTTGTTGCCGGAAAATTTATTATTTTATGCCCAACACAAATTAATACCCGGTATTTATAATTGTATTAAATAATACGCGGTTACTCATTTAAGGAATTGTTATTATACATCATATCGAAACTCACCGCAGACCGTCAGTCGTGAAATGCCAGAAAATGTTATATGCGACATTGACCATAATAATTATAACATTACAAGAATACACGCGTCAGAATGGTGATACCGTAAGCCGGTTGTCAATATTTCAATTAACGAGTTCTTACATAATACCACTGCAATAATCAAACTTAATTGAGATGAGCGACGAATCGTTATAGTACGCCTCGATGCTAATATTACCATCCGTAAGCAAAACGAATCGTATTATGAGTATAGAAACCGGAAGTAATTTTTAGATAGAAGATATAATAATTATTAACTTTATCTTATTTTATTAAGTCATTTTAAAATCATATATTTTATTAATATGTATGACAAAATTATTTACATCACAGGCTTAAATATATACAAATAAAAATTAAAAATAGCGACTGCACAAATCGTGACTGCGTGGAATGATGGCAAGAATGCTAGCAGCATTCCCCCTTTGAATCGCAGTTCATATATTTATTATTAATATTAATAATTGCATATGTTAACTGGATAATCTATACTTATAAAATGTTTTATACTTTGTGCCCAAAATTACTAAGTCTAGGTGAAGGTGTATTTGGAAATTTTAGAGGAATTGGGAAAAAAACTTTGTTCAATTTTACCCGTACGAAGTTGGAACTATCTAATTAATTAATGATAGCTAGCTATCACAAAATATATTTATTGATTTTTCTAAACTTTGTCGAAAGTCTAAACTTTGAAATACTTTGATTTTTAGTTTAACAAACAGTTGTTTTAAATATCGGTGGTCGAGCTTTGTGCAAGCTCGTCTGGGTAGGTACACCCCACTCATCAGATATTCTACCGCAAAACAGCAGTATTTGGTATTGTTGTGGTCCGGTTTGAAGGGAGAGTAAGCCAGTGTAATTACAGGCACAAGGGACATAACATCTTAGTTCCCAAGGTCGGTGGCGCATTGCCGATGTAAGCGATGGTTAACATTTCTTACAATGCCACTGACTATGGGCGTTAATAACCATTTACCATCAGGTGGCCCATATGTTCGTCCTATACAATAAAAAAAAATGTTTTGAAGTTGGTATTATGTAAGATGCTAATTATGATTTTTTTATTTATAGATGATATAGAATTTGAAGTTGCCGTTTATTATACTAAGATAATTTTTATACCTTCAAAGTTTTTGACAGACTCTTCTCTCAAGTCCTCAGGAAAAATTAATTGTATAAACATAATTGAATTAGGCAAGGCATTAAATTGTTCAAGGAATTTTCTAAAATTAAAAGTATTGAATATGACTTTTGTTGTTTTAACGTATTTTATGATTTAAACAAAATATTTCGTTATGATGTACAATGTAATAAAATGTTTTTTGATTGTTTAAAGTAGCGTATATTATTACTGACTATTAACTAACAATGCATTTGTTTGTTTAAAAGGTCATGGAGAGCGTTCATATTTAATTATGAAGTATATTTACCATTTATATTTATTTGTGTATTTATATCCAACAGCTTATTTTAAATACTTATTACATTATGTATTATATATTTTTTATCGTTAGTTCTTTCGTTCTTTTTTAAAGTATTAAATAGAGAGACTGGTAAGTTGTCACCATAACCCATAGGCATTAGCATTGTAAAGATTGGCATTAATATCTAGTTTCTTTGTAACTGAGAGAAATCAATACGAATTACTCAAAAATGTGAAGTCGTGATAAAGATAAAATGCGTATAATCTAAACCATAACAGCTATTATTAATACCATTATTAATTGTTACATTATAATTAACTTGCTAAGGAGGTGAACCGCGTTAAATCATCAGATGCGCTATTTAATTGGGGAACTAGCTTCATGCGATCGATTGCGGTAGAGGTCATTGACATTCGATCTATTATAAAAAATAAACAGTAAGTTTATAAAGAAAAATTTAGTGCTTGCAACTCGTACGTACTTTCTGCGTCGAAAACGTTTCACACGAACAATACATATATGAACGTTACTGTTAACTTTGACCTTGAAGTTTAACTACTGCAAATTTCTATTAATATCTTAAGTATTTAATGTAGAGGTATTTTTAAATAGTAAAAAAAATATGACCAACGAATTTGATACAAAAATGTTAATTCATTTAACTAACGTTTGATCAAATGTTGGCGTAAGCGATGTTACCGATGCCCAGCGACCGTCCCAAATGCATTGCAATTACCGGCGCTTTGGCAACACAAAACTAGAACTAGAACTACTTAACAAGCCGTACAAATATAAAAGTGAATCGCTGTTTGCCTGTCATTAGACATTTAAATACGGTGCACATTTCTGTGCCAAGGGTTCGCCTTTAATTTTGCTGGCTATTATGTTATATAAATCTCCGAGTTACGGTATATTAACATCTTATAAAAAAAGTAATATAAGGTAACCGTTCGTAAATGACGCAATACTGAGCAATTGCTTCCTCTCATGATTAGAATATTTGAAGTTTATTCCACCACGCTACTCAATCGCGGGTTAGTGGACAAATGTCATATGGCACAAATATTACATTCGCTGCCGAGCATGAGATGAATTGTAAACACAAATTAATAATATGAAACTCACAAGTGCTTGTCCAGATTTGAACCCGTCATCTTCGTCTAGGTGTTCACTGAGCCATCTCGTCTTTTATGATTCAATAAATAGTTTAACTGATGTCTATGTTTGACATTTCGGCCCCATTTATTGGTCGCCTTTCTATTATAAATATAAAATTAAAAATACTTTTCATATAGAATTGATAGAGGGATGATCAAATCGGGCACGTGGTGGTGAGTGGTCACCACCGCCACCACCCTAGACGGTCATATATTGCACCACTTACAATGTACCGTCAAGCTTGGGAACTAATGTTGTGTACCTACAGTTACACTGGCTCACTCACCCACAACTGGAACACAACAATATTTACTGCTGTTTTGCAGTAGAATAACTGACGAGTGGTACCTGGGTATGTAGACGAACTTGCACAAAACCCTACCACCGAGTAAGCTGATATTTAAAATTATATTTGCGTAAAATAATTATATAATTATAATATCACATAATATGCAATTAGGTATAATTCGTTAACAATATTACACATACAAAATTATTCATCGGATTTTATAATGAGCGATCGCAAATAGAGAAAGCGTGGTAGATTAATTAGTGATGCGATTGCCCTTTGATTACGATGAACACCATAACCGATACCATTGATGACATAATGATTTGTTTGTTTACTATTAAATACGGTAATTATGTAAGTACGGTACGAGTTTGAACCGGCTTTTGTCGGTTTACATTCACTCGTTCTAACCACTGGGCCATCTCGGCTCCTAAATGATGTTGAGTGATTTCGGTCACGATGGCCATACTTAGCAGAAACGATATAGTTGTCATTATTGAACAGCATATGAGATGTTAAAGTAACCAAGTCTGTGCTAAGCACAGGTGTCCTTTATTCTTGCACTTTCGTAGTTCAAGAGAACGGCAATCCGACACAACCGGAAATATATGAATAGGTTTAACCGCATTACGTGATTTCCTCGGCGCCTTAGTGTAACATGGCCAACGCTTTAAGTCTGCACTGTCAGGTGGTAATGAGCATTTTGTAATTAAAAACACTCACTTACTTTTACTTATGCGGCTCAGGATTCGAACTCGGAATCTTCAGATCCGCAACCGTAAGAACAAACACAAGATCAACGAGGAACCTAAAACATAAATATGTTTATACCATTCACAAAGTTATAATATAATTAAGTTATACATAAAATATTTCTTAAAATATGATGTATTTTATGAGTATGTATGTAACAGCCTGGATATGTCACTGAAACTGCAATGAGATCTAATGTTTACTCTAATAAATCATATCGTCTCATTAAAATCTATCAGGATGATTCGGTATCAAAAAAAATTGACCAAATATAACCAAAAATACTTAACAACACAACGAGTTCGGGTGATTACGTCCTTTTGGAATATAATATTAACTCTCGTCTTAAATCTTATTCGTTCCATAAATAGATTCATGAAGCTTATTCAATTTAATGTCTTTTATCATTGGTAGTTACCCTGCACAACAAACATAGAGTTGCGTATACACGCTAACAATTTTCCATAATAGCTACACAGTTCCATGACCCAAATTACTAGTCAGTAGTCCTTTAAACGATTATTGAAGGCATTGTGGTATTGACATTAACGATGATTAGCGTCATTATGAGACGTCGTTGCGTATCCGCAGAGACCCTTGGTTTTGTAAATTTGTTGAAAGCATTTATAAGTTTAAGCCACTCCCTTCCCTAATTATAAATAATATTATAACCTGGAACTCTAACAAATTATGCCCTAGGCTGTTCTGTACTTATGTTTAATTTTAAACTCCTATTAAAGGTTTATGCGAGCCCCGTGTTTTGGTTTAAAGTGTGTTCTGGTGTAATAACAATTACAATTAAATGCACGAAGTGCAACATCTTAGATTCCAGGGGAAGCAGCGCATTGAGAGTCTAAGGAATAGTTTACACATACAGACATTGTATGTATGTACGTAGCTAATTACAATCAGGTAAAGGATTTGCTTGTCTGCCTCTCGATTTCAATTAGTAAATTAAAATTAAGCCATGTTCGCTCCGAATTTAGGCAATCGATCCTTAATAATCAACTAATTAAGGCTTTTAATCGATATTCGTGTATTGTAAATTCTGACATATGTGTGTCCACAAATCCGAAATCGTATGTATATAGTAGTAAATGAATCGGTACAACTCTTGACCTAGCAATGGAATATTCATACTTACAACTTACCTACTCGATATTTTTTTTAGTTTACAATGAAACTTTGATGAAAAAAGAAGAGCTTTAAGTTCGTACCTTGAAGTGGAGAGGCGGCTCGCCTAGGAATAGAACATCTACGAGATACCGCTTACCATATTATAAAGACAATTACAAATACGTACGTTCGAGTTTGTGGCGAGTCGAACTAGATCGCTCGCCTGTTAGGTCACCGCATGCATGCTTGTATCGTGATTGAACCTCCAGTTTTCGCATCACTAGACATCTCGTATGCTATTGAACTAATGATACTTTAACGCACCTCCTTGACGCGTGACAATATAATTAATGGGACAAAATAATTTATATAAGCATCAATATTGGAATAACTTACGAGCTGCCTAGCCATGTAGACGTTGTAGATTCGATAATGATTGGACTAATGTCGTCCTCACTCTTAGCACAAACTTAACTATTAATTGAAGTGATAATTAGGAATATCATTAATTCCTTAAAACATTAGGAATTATTATTTTAGAAACACCCAAATACATAGATAATATAAACATATATTTCGTTTCTGAAGTTAGACAAAGTATCGCGCTAAAAACGAGTCATTGTGTATTTATTACTTAGTTAGGTAAATCAAACATTATTACTTATGAATGATATAAAATTATTATTGTGATATTACAGTTACCTAAAAGCCCATTTTTTATTCAATTCATACAAAATACTTCCGTCATATATAAACAGCGTGTATAAACTAATAATAAGTCTATTAAAATAATAATAATTAATAATGAGAGTTACAAGTTCGCTTGGCTGATTTCTCCCAAGATCTTTCTCAGCGAAGACAGAAAACAACCCGAGTTTAAATCTAGAACCGTATATTAACGTTTATAAGCTGCAAGACGAACAAAGCAGTTATTAAACAAATATTTATTACATAAAAAAAGCAACTTTGATTACTAAAATAGAAAAATCTTTATTAAACATTCATTTTAAGTGTCACACATAGATTCTCTATCAACTCACGTACTCAATCAAACGAACCTTAATTACAATTTCGCATAATTATTTAGACTCAATACTCGGTTGCCAGTACTGCGTACGTTTCATCCCATAGCATCACTTCCGCATATCTGCATACTTCAATGATGGACTCTACCGATATCCCTGTGTAGCTTAAAACGCTTTAACAGATTTCATGTCCAGCGCTGATTATTGGAAGATGAAATTGGTGAAATGAAACACCTGCAATATCGTTGGTAATATTTGTATTTCGAAATATAGTTCGGAAATAGTTGTACACTTATATATTAATATTCACACAGGCGATTCGACCGTAATCTTTATTGATGAGGGAAATAAATATGACTTTTCAATTTTCGATATTTGTTTCTGTTGTTGATTTCCAATTTTTTTTTCTATTTATAAATATAGGACAAAAGGGTATTCAACTATTTCGTCTTTGCTTTTTATCCAAAATCCAAAAAATGAACAATGACCATTGTTATATTAATGAATGTAATATATTCAGTATGTTATAATTAATCTCTCTCTTTTGAGATTGGCCGCCGCGACCGAAATCGATCTGGAGGACATTATTATTATATATTAATTAATATAAAAGTCTCGTAAAATGGCGATTCAAAAGTATACTACTTAATTTATAATTTAATTAATGAGTCTAGAAGCATAAATGCCTCGAGTAATTAGAACAGCAAATACAAATTAAAGAAGCATTGTCCGCTGAATGCTTTTGTTTAATCCCAAAGCCTATTGTCAAAGTGTATATGTCTATTTGAAAAGATTATTATTGAGATCATAACATCTTAATATAAAAAAATCGCAAAATCCTTTGGTGCTTCTCATAACGAAAATGTTTCCAAATTTTAAAATTTCTATCACTTTCAACTAAATATGTGCGTTGTGTTTATCAATCAGGTCATTGACTTTAATATGTATTTATATTTTAACTAAAGGTAATGGCTATACGTAATAGTTATATATGTTTACACAATCAGCAATACTCTGACAATAGTCGCGGACGACCAATAGCGTGCCTCGCTCTCTCCGACATCATTCAACGGTAACGAGTTAAGCCACTTTCTTCTACATACTCGCGACGCTGGATGATATCGGACGAATCTCGAAATCACATACAGGATGTAAACACATGTCGCTAATGTAAAAACGAATATAGATAACATGTGTCGCATGAAAATTTATTTGACAACGCTGATAGTAAATCTATATTCACATTATTGATTATTATTATTTTCCTTTTATGACCTCCTTCAAACGAGGCGTGAAGAAGTATCTTGTGGGCCGGCAAGGCGGGGGCGGCTAGTGCAGATCATTCTTCTAGCCGTCGTCGTCGCATTTGGACACTACTACCACTTACCATCAATACATTATACAATAAAAATATATATATTGAGTTCTAAAATTCAGCAAGATATAATGTGTGCCACGCAATTTCACCCAATTCATATAATATCTGATTTGAACATAAGATGAACCATTGTGACAGCTATCGCGTCCTCCTTATAATATCGTAAATACAATGAAAAATATATACATGTAAAAAAAAATGAAAAAACACTTAATGTTTTCTCATCACAAAGTTGTTCATTATAATTCCTTTACCCGATCTATACCTAGCCGTGTCGGATTATCAATTGCACTATGTTAGAAAACCCAAGTATTTACGCACAGTATAATATCTCCTAAGCATTTGTCCAGCTTATGAAGAATGACCGCTAAGACTGAAAGTAGTCAGAAGAGTCAATCATAATCAATTGTTTAAAGAATTTTTAGCCAATTTACTCGTAGAACAGTGCTTCGTAAGTGGATGCTTATAATTTTTTTATTCATTGTGTATCATAAAAATTAATTATGTAAACATTCGATCAGACGGCCTTCACTCGAGTGATAGAATTGCAATAAGTGTTAAATATAGTTTTGCACTTCCTTGTTCGATTTTCACAACTTCTTTTTCTCAAAAAGTGATCTCATCTTTGCTTGTAAAACATTTGTTATTTGTTTTTTTTTTTTTTAACTGCAAGATCGATGATTACCATTTGTGAAATCGAGAGATTTCATTAAGCGAAACGTTAAATATATTTCAATGACTTTTGTCAAGTCATTAATCCAATTACCAACGGTTCCTAAAATAAAATTAAATTTTTTGTTAGATGACAAACTTTTAAAAATCGTGCTAAGCTTAAATGAGATAAAACTGTCACGCATTGTTGGTCTGTCAGTGAATCTAGTCGCTTGTGACCGTAATTATTTCGGTACGAAAGTAGTATTTTGTTACCATTCGAAATTTAAAAGACTATTTTTATATCTGCTTATTGATTTATAACTAGCGTTTTTCCCGCGGTCTCACCTGCGTGTTTATATTCCCGCTAGAATAAGGAATAAAATGTAACCCATATTATTCGCTGATAATGTAGGTTTCCATTGGTGAAAGAATTTTTAAAATCGGTTTAGTGGTTTAATTTCGAAAGTGTAACAAACAAACTCACATTCGCATATATAATTTTATTAGGATTATATTTTAAATCTTTTAACAATCGAACCGCGGAAACTCGTAAGACCACCTATTTACCTACTGAACTCTTTTCTGCTAAGGAGAATTTTAATATTGATTCCTTTACGCTTCTGCTGAATTGATTCCAATGCACTTAGAAGAATTTCACCAAAAAAATGCTTGTTTGCAGTATCCTCCTATTATTTTTGTTCGCTGCCAATAACAAGATGAATACGAATCCCGTCTTAATTCAGTATTGCTTTTTCAAGAGCTTGAAACTGTGGTCGTCGTTTAAAATCCACGTATTCTCCCACTTCGTCTGTTACAAATGATTCAAGAACAGAAACGGATGCCAATTCATAGTTTTAGAATGCGCATAGATAACATCATAAAACATGTCAATTTTCAAACGAATGTCAGCTTAAAACTTTCGCGATGTGTGTACTATATTTAAGTGTTCTCTCGTGGTCAGAACATCAGCTGGTGACCACGACAGGTGCAACAATTGATACGCGGTTAAAATGTGCATGTAATATATAATATTTCAAGCTTTTTCTAATGTACACATATACACTTTATATAGTATATATACTATGCGTATACACTAATTACTTTTCATTTGTATATACTAATTACCTCAAGACAGAGTTCTAAATTCACCAACTCTATTTAAGGTAAATTGTATATAATATCTGAAACATTTTTTTTTTTATTGAAATGATTACATTCGTTTATTTGTGATTGTGAGGTTATCAAGTGATTGACCGTCAATGCCTAATGGATCTTAGAAGCGATGGTCGACAAGGTCACAGCGGCCTGTCACCATCATTCAATCATAATCTTCGCTTGCACATGCGTCATTTACTTGCATTGTCTAAATTATATTAATTCTACGGTCTTCAGGCACAACATGCATCTTTTTTAAAGAATGTTTTAATATGTAAATTTATATAAACATTATTATAGCAACAGTTACTTTTTAACTTTTCTAATGTAAATTTAACGTTGAACGAAACGCATATTTTGTTTAAAAATAGAACGTCGCTAAATAAATTATACACGATTATATCTCTCTAAGCCAACTATAATACTCTCTATACTAACTATACTCGTAAAAATTTAAGAAAATAATAAATTCTAAAAAATAATGCAACGCCACTTTTTAAATCGTTATTAAATCGTTTTAAATATTGTTTTCATAAACAATATTTAAAACTCTGTCTTAAAAATTCTGTCTTAACTGGAAAAGATCTGTCTTTGTTTGCTTGCAGCGTCACTCAAAATTTCGAACGCCGTCGAGACCATTTGGGCTAAGAGGAAAAAGTCCATGCGAAAAAAAAATGTTCACAATTTTTCCATTACTTATGTGAATGTTTAATTTTAATTATCTTCTCCTTTTTTATATTTTGGATGAAAAATTAATATTTATTCTCAAATTATAATAATACAGACAAGTAGCCTACATAATTGACTGATTTCAAGTTATTTCATACAAATTCAATCAGGCCGTTTTCCTAGCATTGTATGTTGACGAGCCAGAATAGTATATGCATTCCATTATATCAATAATGATTTATATTTCTCATAATATGTAATGTAATACATTAACTTACAATTACAAATTATACGCTCAGGAAGCCCATGAGAATTTATTCATGTTTTGTATGGCGATAAATTGCTAAAATTTATGGTCGAACAGACATTTACGAACAACAATTAAATATCATATATATATAAACAAAATATTAAACTCAATACGACAGCCTGTTGATGCCCTACTAGTGGTTTACTTGGGCAAAGGTTTTCACGTAAGAAGGTCTGGAGTTCATACCAAGGCGATGATACAAATTCAATTTCGTAGATACGTGAACATGCAGAATTTCATATAGAATTCAAATACAATTATGTTTCTTAATGATGTTTTCCTTCTTTTTCTTTCATTATAAACATAAAACCCATAAAAACTTAGATGTGTTTGATGTGATGTGTGCCTAGATTTGAACTCGTGATCTTACGTAAGAAGAACGTGTTCTATCCAATGAGTTGAACAAATGTTTCTATAACTTATGTGACTTTTTTTTAAATGCAGAGTTAAAATCTGCTACGTATCTACGTATTTCTCATTACGAATTCGCTCTCACGTCATACTTCTAACCTCATGATTAGGTCGTACACATAACCTTGCACTAGAATCGAGTAAAAACAAGACTCAGTTCAACATACACTTCTCGTGACATTGCATTAATTGTTTGCCCTTAAATGCGGCCTGAACGGTCACGGTAATTAATTTCTTGACAAATAACTTTGTAACAATCATGAAAAACATTATATAATATAATCTATAATAATACAGTAACTGTAACAGCCTGTGAATGTCCCACTGCTGGGCTAAGGCATCTTCTCTTTTTGACGAGAAGGTTTGGAGCTTATTCCACCACGCTGCTCCAATGCGGGTTGGTGGAATACACATGTGAATTTCAGTGAAATTTAACGGTTTCCTCACGATGTTTTCCTTCACCGTCAAGGACGAGATGAATTAGTGGTGCTTGCGCGGGTTTGAACCCACGATCATCGGTTAAAATTAACGCGTTTTTACCACTGGGCCATCTCGACTTAATAGTATATTTTTTTTTGTATTGCCTAACTGAAAAAACTGCTGCAGATGTATCGTGTTTCAAAGAAGGTTTTAGTGTATAATATTATGTAGCAGCGCTTCGCAGTTGCAGTCGTTTTAAATTTAGTCTATGGACGTGACTAGCTTGAGTTTCATTTTCATTATATATTTAACAAGTTTTTTGTTATTTTTTCATTAAACTTCCTTATTTCATAATAAAAAATGTCCTCGAGATCGAATTTCAGCCATGACACCTAATCTTATATAAATATGCACTAACACAGATGCAATCTCTATTCTCTTGCTCTCATACTCCGATGATAATAATAATAATAATGTCCTCCAGACCAATTTCGGCTACGGCGGCCAATCTCAAGAGAGATTAGCCAACTGCGCAGGAGATATAGTGCACAAGTGTGTGCGCAAACACAGGTGCACTCTCTTTTCCCTAGCTCTCCTGTGTACACTACACACTTCCAACTTCCAGACGCCGGGCTGCTTTTGAGAATTCTTGTGACAGAAAAACCCAATAACTATTTATTGGCTCGACCTGAGAATTGAACCCAGGACCACCGGGTCTACGGCCTTTTATCTATCCACTAGACAAACGAGGCAGTTTTGATACCGATGATACTGCAATCCAGAACGAATTATTCATGATTATAATTTATTTATTTTAAACATACATAATAAGTTATAGTTGTGTGTGAAACATGACACAAAAACGACCCCCGACATCAAGCGTGAGGTCACGTCACGTTGCGCACGCGCAACATTAGGTAAGTAATACCTTTATTTTAACAGTCGTGACACTGCAAGCTTCCTCGTCTTTGATATATTATTATGACATCATAATAATTTTTTTTCTCAATGAAATGCTGCAAGGTTAACGTACCTATCAATATAAGTAATATGGATTATGCATACCTACATAAGTATTGAATGCCCTGCATACCTATGTGTCTGCTTCGAGATTTATTAGCTTCGGTTTTTTTTTTCACGCCACGATATATTTATAAATTAGGCACGAGAAGACTTATTAATTGCGTTTATAGTTCTTGAATTTTATATAAAAGTAATTTCTATATCTGAAAGTATCAGCCTTTAAATTTTCCTGCACTATATCTCCTTGATAGTATGGGGCTTATTCTACCACACAGCGCCAGTGGCAAATTTTTGAGTTATACAGGTTTCCTTCCAGACATTTCCTTTATAAATCCAAATTTGAACCCAAAACGTTTGTTTCAAACTTCCATATTATAACCACCGGTCAATCTCAGCTATACACTGATCTCAAACGATGTAAAATACGAAAAATTTATTTAAATTTAGATTTATAAGTTGAATTTTCCATAACAATTGCTGTCGACAGGTGTGCAAATAAATCTTAGAGTTTTATCGTTACCGCTGAGCTGGACCAGTCCAGGTAATAATTTCAATCCGCACCACTGTTAGAACTTCAAAACGGCCAAACTTAAAGCCATTATCTTATAATGTTTTACGTTTGGCTCACGGAAACAAATAAGAAGATAACAGTTATGAATCATTGAAGTAAAGTATTAAATTAAGTAACTGTATATTTCCTACTGATGGGCTTAGAGCTCCACTGTTTTTGAGAACTATTGGAGCTTATTCCACTACACGTGTAGCTTCTTAAAACAAGAGGAGGTCCAGCATTGGGACATTAACATGCCGCTTTCAATAAGCATGAGATATATTATGTATATAAAAATTGAATAGTGCTCTGATTTCAACTCGCAATCTTTGATTAAGATTAACGTGTCCTATGTAGTAAGTAAGTTCAGGTGAAATTCAATAAATCAACGTAAGATCTCCCGTGGAACGAAAGCAATAAGACAGGAAGTTCTAATTAAAATTTCGTTTGAAACTCTATTTTAGATCCTTATTCCTTTGCTCCATTCAATTGTGCCTTTTGAAACTAAATCGCAAGTTTGAACGAATTACTATGACAATAAGGTATTGAGAATGAAAGTCGGGATTCAAATTCAATTAAATCTGATGGAATGTTGAGGAATGGGGGCTGTAATAATATGGATAAGACATTTCGTTAAATAATTATATTACATTCGATTTGTAAATACCGTGACTTGTTTTGTTTTATATATATTAACGGGAGCTTTGTTTTGTAAAGTATTTTAACAAAACCTGATTAACTTTGATATTTATCTTGCGTGTGTGCATGCAATATATGCAGTACCCGCGGGCGAAACTTAGTGTTTTTATATTTATTAAACTAAACAATAACTTTATTTTTTAAAGAATACTTTGCGGATTGCATGTTTAAAAAAAACGTTTGTCCGTCCAACAGATCTTTTTTCTGATCTTTACAAACCGCACCCAGAACTGACGTAACGTACAGGAACGACTTTGACGGAACTAGTTACGTGTGCCGTGTCCATACGTAACAGCTTCGAACGAGTTAACAAAAACTTGGAAAATCTTGATTGTAAATTATAATGATAACGCCACATAAATATGTTATATTGAATATGAAAAAGATATAAAAGAATCGATTAAAAAATCAAATAAAAAAAAACAATTAGTGAAATCATGAATTATATCACACCTTGCCTTCAGGTTATATAATATGTTATATTGAAAATCTTAAGCAATTTGACAAAAAAAATATACCCTCTCATTTTATTTCGCCGGCTCTTATTCTGGTTCTCTGGTGAGAGTATTTTGTCTTCTGTACTCAAGGTTGATTTTACTACCCACATCTTTAAGTAAGTGTAATTAAGTCTAAAATAATTTCAAGAGGTTATAAATGCCAAGCATAGACAATGAAATATAAAATTAAGAGTCCATTTAATTCTAACGTGGACCAGCAAAAACTTTAAGACTGGCCGATTTGCGGGCTTCAGGTGAGACATTCGTTTTCATCCAAACTTGTATTATGCTAATCACCAACTCTGACTTTTCGAATAGAATAAATTTTAATTTCTCAGCAACGTCTCCGTTAAGAAGTAAGTTTTTCTTGAATGGACCTTACTGATTAATTTTCGAGGCTCATTTTCATTAAACATAGCAAGTTTAATTAACAATATCGTGACTTCACTTATTTTAATTAAAATGGGCTCATATTTCGCCTTCTAATGTAAATTAATTAATTAAAGTGATTCACTTCGTTGCCAGCTCTTCTAGGTAGAATCTACATTTCGACCCAGTGGTTTATTTTTAAATGGCAATCGATACTGCAAGCACCTACCTAAATAAAGTGTATTATAATTTTGATTTGTACATAAACTTTAATTTTATTTTACATGATTAAAAGAAAATCTTAAATTGGCAAATGGGATGTTAATTACCACATAGTTATTAATGAATTTGAATCTGTATACCTATGTATATTATAAAGTTGGAGATTTTGTACGTTTGAATGCACTGATCTCAGAAACCAACAATGCAGTTATAACAACAATTTTGCGGTGAAATTAATTTGATTCATGCAGGTTTCCTCGCTATGTATTTTATATACAACCTAGATGTGTCCCGCGTATAATTAATGAAAATATAATTAATAAAAATAAGCCTAGAACCTTCCTCGATAAAAGGACTATCCAACACAAAAATAATTTTGAAAATTCGAACCAGTAGTTCCTGAGATTAGCCGGATCAAACAAACAAGCTCTTCAGCTTTATATATTAGTATAGATATATAACATTTCAATGACGCGAAATTGGATTTAAGCCCGCAATATTTATTTAAGATTCACTTTTCCTATATATAATGAACCATCGGCCCTACTAATGAAATCATTGATAACAAAATTGTTACACTTTTAATAAACTATATAATAAAATTACATAATTTAAATTTTCTGTATCAAATCGTGCTTTCTCCTCTTAACGCAATTACTTCCGACTGTGAAGTTATCGGTTCTCGTTATATTATTAATACAGATACTGAGATATGATTAAGCCAGCTCAATATAAGCCTAAGAAGTTTCCTTTACGTAATAATTTCATAAAAATCGCGTGACATTATATATATAAAGATAATAAACGAATTGATTAATTTTATATTTTACAATCCATTTATAAATATATATTAATTTGTTTAAAAATTGTTTATATAATAAAATATATGAAAGGTTTTTTTAATAGAGTGCACGCGAGGAAATTTGCCAAATAATGATAAGTGCCTTATCATTAAAAGAAATGATTTGCATGACACCAGATAAATTGACTTAAGGGAAACATAGGTCGTGTTATCTTACACGCTACTATGTATATACATTATACATACATTTTCTTTACATATTTTTTTATTTATAACTAACAAAAAAAAACTTTTGTAAGTGTTGTTACCAAAAGCTAAATGAAAAAGAACTCGAAAGATTGATTAGTAAACATTAAAGATTACTACTGTTCTGGATCTATGATAAGATCATCTCAAATAATAATAATAATATTTTATTTCAGATAATTAGTCAATCCATATTAAAATCTATATTAAAATTAAATTAACATTGAATTCGAATAAAATAAAATAATAATAAAAATAAATAAATAAATAAAAATAAATAAAATAGGTTAGTAACGAAAGCTTACACTATGTTAGTACTTAATAACTATGTAATACATAATTAATTTGACCTACTTCTGTTCCCAGAAGTGACTATCCAACTTACTAGCCAATGTGCTGAGGAGGGTGTTGGTGCTTTTAAATATACCAAATATGAGTATTGTCATACGAATTAAACGCTGACGAAGTTTCATATCGATACGACAACTATATTTGTTTACATACTTATTTAAAACAAAAAAAAGGAAAATAAATTATATAAAAATATGAAATCGTTGAAGTTAAAATAGTTTGTCATTTATAATCAGACATATGCATTATCGAGGATGCATCGGCTCGTTCATCATGTCGGATTACATAAAAACCCGAATTTTGTAAAATTTCAATATGATATGACAGGACCGTAAGCTTTCTCTCCGACCTTTGACCCAAAGATGTTGGACACGCAACGTTTGTGTCGACACATCGATTCCATTATAGAACAATATATTCCAATATCAATTGCATCGTATTTCCTCTTTCGAATATATTTTTTCGTGGTCAAAGGTCGTGGTTTAGTTATTTTGTTACATAAACATCTTACGAGATTTATAAATTAGTTTAACTTGAATTGCAACAAATATTGGTGTTGCAATGTTCTTATTTTAAATTATTAGAATATATTAATTTCAGCCGAGGTTGCCCAGTGGTTAGAACAAGTGGAGGCGGTACGTCCCCACTTGAGTCGTTGGGTCCGAAGGAAACGAGGCACGCTCTCGTTCAGGCTGACGCAGGTGCTTACCGGACACGGATGCTTCGGTAAGTACCTGCACGAGATAGCGCGGCGGGAGGTGTCACCCTCCTGCCACGAGTGTGGTGCGCCATTCGACACGGCGCATCACACCCTGACGGAGTGTGCCGCGTGGGGGCCCCAGAGGCATTCCCTGGCGGCGGTTGTTGGCGGAGACCTCTCCTTACCGAGCATCATCAACGCGATGCTCGGAAGCGAGAGGTGCTGGTCAGAGATGGTCTCCTTCTGCGAAAGTGTGATGTCGCAGAAGGAGGCCGCGGAGCGGGAGCGGGAGGAAGATGCCGCTGCGGACCCGCTCCGCCGCAGAAGACTGGGGAGAAGAAAGCGGCGCTTTGCGCACCTTCTCCCCCCGCCACAATAGGCGCCGCCGGGACTAGGGGGGTTCCCAGTACCCTGGGATTCCTCCCTAGTGAATGGAGGCCCGCATAGGCGGGCCGGCCGTCGGAGCGTCACGGTAGCATGCGCAAGCGATCCCGTGGCGCTCCCGTTAAGACGGGAAGGGTACCGCTGGGTTTTTAGTGGGTATTCCGATGACCGGGGCACACTCGGTGCCTTGGACATACGGCGAGTCCCACATACCCCCCCCACTGTTCCCGTGGGGGGAAACGCGTCATGCGTTTTCCCAGCGTCAAAAAAAAAAAAAAAAAAGTGGTTAGAACAAGTGAATCTTAATCAGTGGTTGCTGGTTCAAACCTAGACAAGCAACACTATATTTTAATGTGTTTATTCACCTCGTACTAAATTTAAAAAATATATCCTGGGACATTATTCACACAAGGCCATCTTATCCCAAATTAAGCAGAGCTTATACTATGGACACCGGACAACTGGTATACTTACATAATTATACTACTTTTATTTTGTAAATACATACTTATATGGATAATTACACCCGGACTCGGGACAAACAGACATGTTTATGCACACAAATGTCTGTCCTGGGTGGGAATCAAATCGTACTTGGTGGTAGGGCTTTGTGCAAGCTCTTCTGGGTAGGTACCACCCACTCATCAGATATTCTACCGCAAAACAGCAGTACTTGCTATTGTTGTGTTCCGGTTTGAAGGGTGAGTGAGCCAGTGTAATTACAGGCACAAGGGACATAACATCTTAGTTCCCAAGGTTGGTGGCGCATTGGCGATGTAAGCGATGGTAACATCTCTTACAATACCAATGTCTATGGGCGTTGGTGACCACTTACCATCAGATGGCCCATATACTCGTCCGCCTTCCCATGCAATAAAAAAAAAGAATCCTGCGGCGTGAAAGGCAATTGTCTTGCCAACAACGCCAACCGGCTCGTACTCATCAAGGCATGTTTTAAATGAGAGTCCATACGCGTATCCACTGACCTGAAGTGGAGCAACGTGGTGCAAAAGGAGGGAACTCCTTAGCCCAGTAGTGGGACTAAATGTCCCGTTATAAATATCAGTTAGTTTTATGTTCATTATTATATTTTATTTATCGTTCAATAATGGTTCACTAATTAATTACAACGGAAGTTGCGCACATGACCATTATCCAGAAATAAAAAACAAGATGACGACATAGTTCTACATTCTTTTATAATTATTGTCTATTGAAAGTTGTTTGAAATCCGTTTGTTTATAAAATATTCTTGGATATAATAGCTTCATAAATCATATTTCTTTTTTAATTAATTACTAAGCTTATTAACGATACAGGAGTGAAATAACATATATGTTTATATGTCTATATATCAACACAATGTCCGGAAATCGATAGATGGTTTGAAATTAAATTCAATAATAATGTAAATACACTTGGTGGTAGAGCTTTGTGCAAGCTCGTCTGGGTAGGTACCACCCACTCATCAGATATTCTACCGCAAAACATTAGTACTTTGTACTGTTGTGTTCCGGTTTGAGGGACGGATCCGACGGACCGGACGATCAATTCGAGGACGGATATATGTGTTAATCTTATACCTGACACATATATGAAGCCGCGGTTGAAAACTAGTCTATACTAATATTATAAATGCGAAAATTTCATCTATCTGTCTGTCTGTTACGCTTTGGTTAAACCAATATAGAACCGATTTTGATAAAATTTGATATGAAGCTAGTTTGAACCGTAAGGATACTGGCTGTTTTTTTACAATAACTCCTAACAACCACCTCCTAACTAGCTTAATGCAAAGCTACTACCGGCTCGGAATACGGGAACAAGAAATACAATAAAAACTCCTTATTCATTAATTATATATATATACATACATATACTGCCTCGTTGGTCTAGTGGCTAAATATAAGGCCGCAGACCCGGTGGTCCTGGGTTCAATTCCCAGGTCGGGCCAATAAATAGTTATTGGGTTTTTCTGTCAGAAAATACTCAGTAGCAGCCCGGAGTCTGGAAGTTGGAAGTGTGTACACTCCCGTGCCTCGGAAAGCACGTTAAGCCGTTGGTCCTGCACCTGAACTCTTTCCGGTCGTGTCGGATTGCCGTCCCATCGGATTATGAGAGCTAAGGAAAAGAGAGTGCACCTGTGTTTGCGCACACACTTGTGCACTATAATATGTCCTGCGCAGTTGGCTAATCTCTCTTGAGATTGGCCGCCGTGGCCGAAATCGGTCTGGAGGGCCTTATTATACATACATATAATTATACAATTTTAAAAAAACCATCTCCAACTCGGACATAACCACAGCGCATGGTACTTGTATATCATTGTATATGTTTGTACTGTCCTCGATACACGTATTAATTTAAGCATTATCTGAAATTAGAGCGACACCCGTTGCGGTTTAATCTGCCATGAGCTGCGGTAGAATAATGCAACTCCGCTATGAAATACTCCAAATAGATGCAACACCACTATAACTCATATAAACTTAGCAGCCTGGTCATAATCGCAACGGTCGTTATGAATCAACATACACACACATTGATAAAAGTTATTAAATTAACAAACAAGTTGCTTAGTATGAAACAATCACAAATACGAATTGTACAGGCGTCGATAGTTTGTGGCAACACAACCCAAATACCAGCCACTTATATATTGCACTAGAAATACAGTCTGGGAAATTAAATCGATGAACTCATAACCTTTTGAAAACAATTTCGAAACAGTTTCTTAAGTACTTTAAATTATATCGGTAATATTAGGTTAGATAAGGTTAAGACAGCAATCTCAAGCAGTTTCTAGAGAAAACAACAAAATGTTGGTGTAGGTATATTTTTGCCGTAATTAATTTTCATCTTAAAATATAAAGTTTGCTCTTTAAAATATGTAGGGTAGACATATTAATATTCTTGTCTCGCAAAAATACACATTATAATTAAGTCTGTAAAAGTAGGTAATTATTCATAAATATTCTAAATACTTAGGTTATTTATTTTAAATGATCAATTAATGCACGGCGTTCCGCGTCTGTGGCAATTCTTAGGGGTGACTAGCCAACTGCACAGGAGTTATTACGCAGGTGAACTGACGAATCTCTCACTTCTGATAACCACCTTCTCAACTCGATGCAACAGAAAACTACTTGACAGGAAAAGACACTAACTAATCCTATAAACTAAGGCCAAATAATTTAACCACTTAAGAAGCGAAATTTAAGTATGTATTATAAAAGTAGGAAGTTCACAAAAATAGTATGTCATTTAAAAAGGTTGCGATAATGCGACTACCTGAAGAATAGTTTAATTATATAACTGTCATGACGTAATATATGTAACAATTGACGTTTTTCCCACTCATAATGAATTATCAATAATTATAATTACTCCATTTTGTTAAGGCCATGCATAAATTGATATTTTTGAATTATTATTGTTAGTTATTGAGTTTCAAAAGGAAGTCTAGAAAATTGCAGTTGTACTATGGTAATGTAACATGAATTAACGTAATGAATTAAAAAAGTTTCTTACATAAATAAAAATTAATGTTATGTTTACCTTTAAAAAGTACAGTAATTTGTCATCTACATAAAACATCTGCTTGTTATCGTCCATTTTATATTTAGAGTTTTGTTTTATCTGTTTCATCAAGTTCGCCGCGAAAACTTTTTGAAAATAAAAAAAGTTATAACATGATTAATGAGCACACGGGCAAAGAAATAGATTATAAATCTTCGTGAAATCGAGAAGGCCTTTCACTACGGATTGTTTTTATAATCTTTATCAACTCTTAAAAGTTACGTCTTTGTCAAAAACATTTTTTTTTTTTCATTATAAGCTGCGAAACTAAACGAAAGTGAAATTTAAACATTTAAATTATTCAATTTTGTTATTTAAAAAAAATGTATTTTAATTATATTATACACGCTAAGAACTTTATGAATCAAGTTTTTTTTGTCTGTATAAATAAAAAAGAATGACTCAGGCCAGATGAAAATGTTAAGTTAACTATTAAACGTCGAGTCACGTTCGTTCAAAACAAACTTACAATTGCCTAGATTTATAATTCTGTAGTGAATTGTCGGTAACAAATTCTTAACTTTATGGTAATCTAACAATAATAAAACTAATTTATTCATTGTCTTCGTGTCCTATCTAACTGTTTACGAGTCAATCTCAATAATTTTTAGATAAAAAGACCGCGGTAGTAATTTCTTAGCATATTGTCAGTAAGAGTGTATAGAAATTTTTAAAAATAAATTATTATTTTAGTATATTTATGCGGACGGTCATCTGCGTTATCCGATGGTAAGTGGTCACCAACGTCCATAGACAGTGACATTGTACATTTCTTAAAAAACAAAAAACATCGCCAATGCGCCACCAACCTTGGGAACTAACATGTTTTGTCCCTTGTGCCCGTAGTTACAACTGGCTCACTCACCCTTCAAACCGGAACACCACAATACCAAGTACGTCTGTTTTGCTGTAAAATATCTGATGAGGGATGGTATCTACCAGACGAACTTGCACAAAGCTCTACCACCGAGTAAAATAACTCATATATGGCTTTATATATTTTAGTAAAGCTACTTCCATTCAAAAACATCTCTTATTATATTTTTTATAATACAGATAGGCAAACGGGTAAATGGCCACCTGATGGTCATCGATCACAACCGCCCATATACATTAACACTGTAAGAAATACCTTCCCATCCATTCTATCTCCAAGGCACCACCAACGTTGGTAACTAAGACGTTATGTCCGTTGTGCCCGAAGTTTCACTGGCTCACTCGCCCTTTCAAACGGAACACAATACTGAGTATGGCTCTTAGGCGGTAGAATATGAGAGTAGATGGTACCTATCCGGACGGGATTGCACAAAATGGTAGGGCCACCAAGTAAATTTAATATTTCCAAGAAATCGTCTGATTGTGTATTACATCATTTCAATAACGAAAATAGTTATATAATATAGATCACAGCTAATAAATACATCGTTAAAATAACTTATTGAATGATTTATTATGTACAGATAATATTAATTACACGTTTAATATAAATAGGCCGATTTAATTCACAAATATGTAAATTATTAATTTATAATAGACAACATTTTTTTATCTATAGCATAATGACGGTATAGTACACAATATATTTGACAATCTAAATTAAAAAAAAATATATTTTATTATTTAAAAATCGAATTATAATGTTGTATATCTTTTTTGTTTCAGATATAGAAGCACATTTGTTGGTGAGTAAATATTTTATTTATGTTATCTGTATCTCTGATCTTAAGAATAAGGTAAGTCAAATAAGGAAACAGTGTAACATGAGATAAAGTGTCAAAAGTGATGAGTGCGCCACACATAATGTTCAATGTTCATTGGACCATGAAACCACAAAATTTTGCGATAATTCTCTCAATTATAAGTCTACCAGAATATTCTATTACTTATTAATATTAATTTGTCATAAATCATTTTTGTTAATCAGTCTATAATATTATAAATGCGAAAGCAACTTTCGCTTCGTCCGTTTGTAAGCTCATCATGAATAAATCATTGAACTGAAAATAAAATTAAAGTTGACGTAAATATGGCCTAAGAATAAAACATATCAATTTACGTGTAAATACGGTATCTTCAGATAAAAGAAACTTACTGAGTATGAAAACGCGGGAAAAATTTAAAATGATACAACTAATAAATAACAAGATAGCTAATCGTTCTATAAAATGTTCTTGGTCTTATTGTAAATAAACTATAGTTATTAATGGTAATATAAAATTATTCTCCTTAAACATAAAACATCTTCATAAAGCCTTTGCATATAAATTATAAAATAAACCGCCCATAGTAAGTAACGTAAGCTGGTTTAACTCGTAATAAGATGATGATTATAACATGACTCACGTCATCCGAACTAATCTTTGAGAACTTCTTTCGTATCTCACAAGTGACATGTTAAAAACTGACTTACGTTGATTCGTAATGTTGAGGCGTGCATGCTTTAAATGTTATAATAATTATAGGATTGTCGCATTTCACTTTATGGCATTTCACGATCGTTTTCTGCAGTGACGAATCTGTTCTTACGAAATACCATATGTTAGTAAAGCATTATATATGCTTTACTAACATATGGTAGTACTTTGGTAGAACTACCCAATGTGAACGCGCTAGCTGAAAGCTAAAAAATGTATATGTATGTGTAATATTATGCGAATTTTACGTAATATGTTTTTTTTTGGTACCATGTGGTCATTTCAATTTGTCGTCCTACCATTCTTATACTACCAATGTACTGTCAAGCATCACTGCCAATCTCCTCCATGTCTAGAAATCCACAACCACTCTGGAGAGCTAGCTTTGGCCGGTTGCTTTTCCGAACCAATATAACTTGGGAACATTCAAGAAAAAGCCTACTCATTTCTTGAAGGCCAGCAACGCCTCTGAAAGCCAATAATAGAGCGAGCAAGCTGGTAGTTACTTTCCATGAGGTGAGTCTCCTGCCCGCAAGCACCAAAAAATCTAAAATATTATTACCTGAAATGTAATTTCACCCGCTCACTTACTCTTCAAATCGGAGCATAGCAATATAAACATTAATGCTTAGTGTAGATTATAGTGGTACAGCATATTCGATGCCAGGCCAGGAAGCGAGGTAAGCGACCCGCTTAGATAAGCTCATATGTCTTATTAAGTTTAGTTCAGGCCGCATCGGAAACTATCGACCCTCCGGCACCGGCGGCCGTCGGAAATCAAACTAATCGATTTTCATTTCGCCGACAGGAAATTAAATCCTTTGAGAGTCGTTCCCGATAACGGATTTCAGCTAAGCACGACACGTGTTCCAACATTCGAGCATTTGATCCGTAACGTGAAAATTTAAATATCATCGGAACCTTTATTAAATTTGTCGAGAATCAAAATCGAGGGATTTACGTCGAATTAATTTTCACATTTCTCCATTCGTAAAATCCCATATACGTCGCTTATCGGCATTAAAAATTTCTACTTATTCTTCAGATTTATGTCCATCGTAATAAGAATTCAATCAAATACTTAAAAATATCTTATTAAAGCCAAATTTAACATTAAGAATGTTAACACGGATCAGTAATCATGGGAAAGAGCTGGCAGTTTGGTTCCTAATAAAAATTTAGAATTTTTAAATCTACTTCTGTTGTTTTTAAAATATTGTATTTCTCAGCATGAAAAGAAAATAATGCAAGCTACAAAGCTACTCCTCTGAACTACTTTAACTTTGACTCTGGATAAATTTGTAAGAATTTTTCTTAAAAATTCGAACCCAAACATCTAACAAAATCTATTTCTCTAAGACCAGGATTATAAGAATAATCCTGGTGAATCTGACAAAATTACTTTAAAGAACTCAATATTTATACTACATTTCTTAAACATTTTACTTTCGAAAAAATTACGAATGCTGCGGCCGCAGTGCTGCGGCTGCACTGCGGCCTCGTGTCTATAATCGTGCAGATCCAAGGGTTCCTGGGTTACTGGCGAGACCCGGCCAGTAAAGAAAGAAAAGGTCTTGGGTTTTTCTGTTAAGAAATTCACATTAGTAACCCGTAGTTTGAAAGTTGATAATAGTTACATTCTCAAACAAAAGCCTCGGAAAGCAAGTATTGTCCTTGTTCCTGCCAAGAACATTACGTGTTTTCCGAGGCTTATTCACCGAGGACATTTCCGTTGTGAAACACACGTAGACACGTAGTCATAATTTTTCGGATTTATAATCACAATTTCCACTTCATCCACGTCTTCAATTCACTGAGCCATCTCGGTTGCACTTTTAAAGTAGCTTGAATATCCTCAGAAGGGTCTGCTGTTTCTGTCTCTGTTGTGACCATACTATTAGTTCTGTTTACGAAAGCAAGGCGATCCCCGAGGCCGAGCGCTATGACGTGTACTCGTACATAAGAACATTTCGATTCGTTCGCGGACAAGACGCTTTCCCTCGGGAAATTAGGAAGCTATATACTGACCACGGCTTGTACGTCGAATCCGCATCCGACATTTATAAATATAAACGCACGTTGTAAATATTTACTCATAACAGAATTGTTTCAATTACACTATTTTTAAAATATTCAAAGCTGTGCTTATGTGCTTATGTTGAACGAAAACAATATTTAAATTTAGGCAAAACTCAATCACTTTTAATAAAAGCGTAAATAAATAAGCGTTATAATTTTTATATAACTTACAGGCAGAGCATAGTGCACTGCTCAAATGAGACAGCGACGGTTAGAGAAACAAGTGATGACATTGTTTTTTTCTTTTTTTCGATTAATAAGATTCCATCATTCAATATGAACTTCACATTCGATTTGCAGTAGGTGTTAAAATCAAGTAATAAACACAAAGTAACAAGTCCAGTAGTTTTCTATCGTTATATAAAATTACATTTATTATTAAAATTACATTGGGTTTACAATTAATATGATACCACCATCGAAATATAAACGATCGAATTGAATAGAATAAATCAAAATCGGCTTATCATATTAAACACACAAAAATAAATTAGGCAAACCTCATTCTTTTTAAGATCGATATAAAATTTGTCTCGTAGTTTAAATATAATCGTTAAAGCAAAAAATAATCACACTTGCACTCCGCTATTTTCATCTAATGTAGAACTGTTAAACAAATCGCGGGACACGAAAATGCCATTATTTTTTACTCAAGAGTTGTAGGTATAGCGGATATAAAGTTTACGTGCGACCACAATACAACACAACGCTTTCAGTGCTTAATCTAGATTTATTGGAATATTTTAACTTTATTTTTGCCATTTTTTAAAGTACCTTTTTATACTTCCATTTGAAACGAATCCCTGAAGGTTATAGAACTGTTATGATTTATTTAAAGGATATTTTTTCATTAAAGTGCCTGGTTGCAACGAATTACTAATTTCTACTTTCTCCTCCACTGAAGCACAGAGCTTGTGTTAGTATTTATAGTGGTCGTCTACACGTAGCCAAATCAAGATGGAGCCCGTAACTATCTCAACGCGAGACAGCGCATATATCATTGAGCATTGAAACTTTAATATGTAAAATCAATACATCAGGTAACACAATGTTCATGTCTTTATAGTGTATCCGGTCTTTACTTAAATGATTAGTAAAAGAATGACTATATGATATGTCCTTCGCTAGGATAAATGGGTAATTTCCATATAACTTCTTGCCTTAATAGTTATTTTACCAAATATCAATTGTTCGATTTACACTGTGCGTATGATCACTCTATGTCTCACTCGCCCAGAGACTGATTAAAGGTACAAAGGTGTTAAAATCTTAGAACTCAAGGAAATAATCATATTTATTACAATGAGCGGTAGTAACCATTTATTAGATGGCTTATCTGCTCGATTGCTTACTCAAGCTCGGTAACAATATCCAAAAATCGATATGTTTTACTTACAAGTACCTATTACAACATACTACCATCCATTATTCGTATCCTTTTGATCTATAACTAGAAAGCCAAGGGTATCTTCGGACTATTATCAGCAAGCAAAACGAATCGTTTTTTGAATAGAGTAACCGAACATCAGAGAATGAAAAACGTTAACGTTTATTCTATAATATCTTAATATTGTATCCAATCTGAATTCCTTATACGGAAATAAGGATATACAATTGATTTCATGCTTTATGACAAATATAGGAAAAAAATATAGAGTTGTAGACGTTCTTCGCGCTCATCATTTTAATTATTAAATATTAAAATTTAATATGGTAGATCGCACTTAATAGACTAGAGGAGGTTAACGACCTTATTTAATTTTATCCCAAACTAAAAACTTCATAACGATTTATAATAAAGAGTTAACTAATGCGTTTAGTTTTAAGGCTAGCTTGAATAGTACTATGCTCTGTTGTAAGCGCCACCGAAGCGTGCTAAACGAAGATTAAGTAATTATTCACATTTTGTGTTGATAACCACACAGTTATTAATTTATTACTTTCTAACATGCACGTCTCAAACTAAAACTCGTTTAAAACTAAAAACTAAACCACACACCATTATGAAATTGTATACTTTATAAAGAACGCAATTTTATGTTATATTAACTATTACGTACGAGTAGTTAAGCCTTTATGTATTATGAACATTGAAAACGATTATTTAAAAATGAACGCAATTGTAAATTTTATTTGATTTGTTAATTAATTTAATACATGTCATTTATTTTAAGATTTTATAAGTGTGGTTTTTTATTCAACTTCGACAGACGTGTTGTCTTTGCCTCTTTTATATCTTGAAGAAATTCATTTTTAATTTTGGTAATTTTTTGTAGTATTTATGAAAAGTTATTATTCATAAAAATATTGCTAAAATTTTAATAAATACAAAATTTTCAGCGTCCTTAATTTTAAGCGTATCGATCATTTTTTTAAGCGATTTTTTCGCTTAAAATATATTTCTTAACCAGATCTAATGATTTGTACTGGTAAAGATGAGGCTCTATTCTAACATATAAGTAAAACGCATATGAAATGACGTTACTATCTTCGCTCTACTTCCAACGCATTTCTTTCCACCATCCGATAAAAAACACTTGTGGCGAACTAACTTATCACGTTCATCATTTTTATTTCAGACGCGTTTGAAATATTAGAACAACTGTTATAGAACCGGCTTTATATAAGTTATATATAACTACCGGCCTATTTTATAAAAAAAAAACTTATTCTTTCGTCTTATAATACCTACTAAATGAAAATTTTGAGGTAAATCCATAGTTTCCAGGTAAGTAGCCGTTACCGAGATACACAATATATGCTTAAATTAAATAAATAAATAAAATATTTGAATCTTCACCGAAGTATTATTTTTTATACATCATCAATCATTCTCGAATGATCTCTTAATGGGATTATCCTATATTTATTCTATTAAACAACATAATTCGATTTAAATAATTCTTGTTGTATCGATTAGTTTTTCTCCGTCAATAAATGAAATATAAAAAAAAATATTTTTATTTAACCCTCAAATTTTCTATTGTTTAAAATGAAATTGCTAATTCGGATGTATTCAATTTACGTGTTTTAAATGAAAAAAGAATATAAAAGGCTACAAGCTTTTCTTCTATCGCAAACTCATAAATACTACGCAAAAAAAACATAAGCAACACTTAACAAAAAATCATGAATACATAAAGTAATTATTTATGAATTAAATACAAGTTTTCGATAGTGATTCCTAAATTTTATTGATACATAGATAAAACAACGAAAAGAAAGTAAAAATTTTAAAATCTACCTCATCCGATTTAAATGTCTGTTAAATCTGATGATTTTAAAATTGGAACACCGAATCCACAATCGAATTATGTAAATTTCATCCGTCATATTTTATTGTCGAACATAAATTATTGTTGGCTCGAAATCACGGAGCAATCGATTTTTTATTGGCGGAGCGAATCAACAAGGGCTGGACGGGGAATTCAGATTTCGCCTTTTCGCCTCCGGATAAAAACCGACAAGCCCTTTGTTAATTTAAACGTATAATAAAGAAAGGAAAAAGTGTCAGTTATTTTTTTTAATTTGATTTACGAAAATATGTGTTTTAAAGTTATGATGGTTAACATTTTCGGCGCTTTTATTTTTATTTCTATCGTATAGGACCACCTGATGGTAAGTGGTCACCAACACCCTTTGACAATGGATTTGTAAGAAATGTTAACCATCGCTTACATCACCAATGCGCCAGCACCGTTGGAAACTAAGATGTTATACACTGGCTCACTCACCCTTCAAACCGGAACACAACAATACAAAGTACTGCTGTTTTACGGTAGAATATCTGATGAGTGGGTGGTACCTACCCAGACGAGCTTACACAAAGATCTACCACCGAGTAAAGATTTCTTCTAATCACCATCCTTAAAATAGACGTACAACTTTTTGTAGCTAATTAATTTTCTCGTCAGTTTTTTAATTGCAAACTGTACACAAAAAACAATTTCAAATCGTGTTTAATTGACAAATAAATAAAATTAACGTAACGTAACGTCCTCCAGACTGATTTCGGCCATGGCGACCAATCTCAAGAGAGATTAGCCAACTGCGCAGAAGATATTATAGTGCACAAGTGTGTGCGCAAACACAGGTGCGCTCTCTCTTCCCTAGCTCTCATAATCCGATGGGACGGCAATCCGACTCGACCGGAAGAGTTTAGGCGCAGGACCAACGTCTTAACGTGCTTTCCGAGACACGGGAGTGTACACACTTCCACCTTCCAAACTCCGGGCTGCTCTGAGAATTTTCTGACAGAAAATCCCAATAACTTTTTATTGGCCCGACCTGGGAATTGAACCCAGGACCACCGGGTCAGCGGCCTTATATCTAGCCACTAGACCAACGAGGCAGATAAAATAAAATTAAATACAACTTGTACGGTGTAAAGAATTCGTTACGGTCGTCCAAAAAGTAAAAATAACATAAAATAATTAGACGATATATTACAATTTATTTTTGTTATTAGGCTATGACCCGGAACACTATGTGCATGTTCAAAAATTAATTACCTTTTTTATATTTGTTATTTGTAAAACTTTTAAACAAACCGTACGCCTTTAAGCCATTTTAAGTAAAAATATACGGCCTTACTTATAAACGATGCTTAGAGGCTGTTTAGTTAAACTTTTATTTCGCTATTTCTGTCATTATTTATTTGACATTCCAAAGAAGAAGACACAGAAATGTTTAACTTATGACGCGCCACCCAACTTTTGTAAGTAAGGCCGATCATTAAATTATTAATTGAAGTAATAATAATAATAATTTATTTAAAAAGCATCATATCAATCATTAACAAAATGTGAACGATAATAACTGCTATAGTGTAAGACTGTGATGCATTTATTAAAAGTGTTTCTTAAATCACATTGTATCGACTATTATTTTGTTTTCGTCACTAGATAGCGCTAGTTGTATTTTGAATCGCGCTATAATCTATACTTAACATATAAAGCTGAAGAGTTTGTTTGTTTGATCCGGCTAACCTCAGGAACTTACTGGTTTTAATTTAAAAAATATTTTTGTGTTGGAAAGTCCTATTATCGAGGAAGGCTCTAGGCTTATTTTTATTAATTATACGCGGGTGAAACCACGTGGCAAAGCTAGTTTGTTATATTTTTAACAGTGCAATAAAGGTAGCAGCAGTAGATGTTTGGTAGTTTTATACAAAAGGTACCTTTTTAAAGTACTGGCACTACTAGATAGCTCAAACACTAAGTCTAGGCGGAAGAGACTGTCCTGGGTGATGTGGAAGTCTCGTGAAGGCTCTAGTTACCGCAGAGGACAGTTAATTACACAAAAATGCGGAAAATGCTTGCAACTGATACTTTAGAAACGTAAGAAAACAAGTGAGACCGCCTTGAAAATATTGTAATAATTGCTTCTTATTGTGCGTTTATTATACAACTATTATCTTACCTCTCTCTATTTACACGTATTTATTAGTTGCGCGTGCGACGCTCAGGCAATGTTATTTGCGGCTGTGGTTTCAACTGTTACATGTTGCAACGGTTAAGAAATATTTATAAAATAAAATTAAACATAAGAAAGTAATAGGAATTTGTATTTATTTTAAATTCATATCAAAATACCTTTTTTATTGTAATGCTGCATATTTCAGAAAGAGAAAAATAATATCACAATCTCCTGATTTATTTTGTCTTCAACTATTTATCGTCTTCTTTGGAAGACAGATACAAATAATCGAGATGATGACGATGTCCTCCTAACTGATTTTATTCACGGTGGCCAATCTCGAGAGAGATTAGCCAACTGCGCAGGACATATTATAGTGCATAAGTGCACAAGATGAGATTTCACTGGGTCACTCGCCCTCAAACCCAAAAACAATGATATAAAGTAGTCAAGTTGGTTAATAAAATATTTGAAGAGTGGGCGGTACTAGAGCTTGCACATAGCCTTACTGACTGCAGGTGGATAGAGTATTATGATAAATATATATATTCAATATCAATACAAAGAAATATCTAGAACTGGATTAAGCCCGTTGTTTACATATAGTATATCAAATTATAATAATAAAAAAAATTATAATTGCTAAAGGAAAACAGCGTTTAACAAACTAAGCTTGTCTTCAGGGGAACTTTTTATTACGCAGTAGAAACTTTCAGGAAGGTACCCACCCGGCTCCCTTGGGGGAGGAACTGGGTTATTTAAAACCACACACATTTTGATAGATTCATGGTGGATCGCGACGTAATACTTCTTCAATTATGCTTTACTTGATTTAACTTCGCCGTATATCTGAGTTTTATGAAGCAATTGCTTATATATTGAAAGGCAATAGAATCACGTTTTTTTTTTAAAGAACTAGGTATTGTAGAAATATTGTTAAGAGTTATTGCGCTAGCCAAACATATTACACATAACGTTTGACATAAAACCAATTGTCCTAGAATATAACACGTGAAGAAACACACTATAAAAGAGCTGCAGTAACAGTACTTCGCTTATAAGTAGACGTAAATAGATTATCTGCGACATTAAATTGCTACGAATATGACTTTGCGAAAGAAACGTGACGTATTTTTTTTAATAATGCTATTTTATTATATCCTATATGTGTATATAACGCAATTTTTATTATGTCTTTATTACACAATAACAAAAATTAAAACAAATGTGATTCGAGAATGCATTCGTTAAGACGGTTCAATTAAAATCGATTAGTAACCAAAATAAAAAAAATAGTATTAAAAAAAGATATAACAGAAAAAATATTCTCAGGTAACTTTATTGATCTTCACGCTGATATTTTACAAACACGTGCACTTTTGTTGAAAGTTAGAAAACTTTTATCGCATCGATACTTGTTTATTGATAAAAATCAACAACAATGTATATTTAATATAGTTTTATATTTTCTTTTATCTAAGGCTAGGTAGGATATATTGAAATAGCAGAAATATATTTAAGTATCATGTCTATAATTATTAAATACAGTTCGTATTGGATTAATCAATTATGAACTATTATTAAAACTACATAACCATGATATTAACGAATAATGAATTATATATATATACTAGCTGTAAAAATAAAAATATCATAAATAAAAATACGCCTAGAGCCTTCCTCGATGAAGGGACTATCCAACACAAAAATAATTTTTAAATTCGAACCAGTAGTTCCTGAGATTAGCCAGATCAAACAAACAAATTCTTCAGCTTTATATATTAGTATAGATTAATTTAAGTAAATGTACGTATGTTATTCTCATCTAAGAACCAAATCTTGTATATTTTAGCTAGATATCACACCGCAAATATATCACAGCAAGACACCCAGATAGACTTTACTTTCCAATAAAAGCAGTTCTATCTGAATCAATTCTTCACAATAATGACACAAGGATTCACAGAGGCTATGACAGATTTACTTTAAAATTAGACGTAATGCTATTGTGCAAGTGGCAAGTCATTACGAAGAGCCTAGCTATGGCGAAATGTGACAAGGCATCAAACAAAACATCGCGACACTTTCTCTCGAAACATTCGGCGCGCACGCGTTATAAAATTTAAAAGTAAAAGTGTCACTTACGAAACTTGTTTCTAACGTGACTATAATAAGGCTGATGATGCGTGAACGAAATGTGTATTTCATCGGACGGTAGGGCTTTGTGCAAGCCCGACTGGGTAGACCACTCATCAGACATTCTACAGCTAAACAACAATATTGTTGTGATCCGGTTTGAAGGGTGAGTGAGACATTGTAGATGAAGCTACAGCTTAGTTTCCAAGTTTGGTACCCCATTGGCGATGCAAGGAATGATTAATAATTCTTACATTGCCGATGTATATTGGCGGTAGTGACCATTACCATAAGGTGGCCCATTTTGCCCGTCCCCTAAGATAACTATTTAATAACATAAAATAATAATAAGCTAAGCCACTTGGAAAACGATGTAAGCATAGTAAAAATATTTCTTATATGTAGGTTAACTATAAGCTCATTCAGTAGTAGATAATTCAATTTAAATAGCACACAAGAATTCCTTAACAATATTGTCATATTTATGTATGTATGTTGTAATTTTAATGACTTATTTAAACATCATAAAGTCTTATATAGTAAAGTTATAATCATTGCTATTTTTAAAATATTTGTGTCAATTATTTAGTAAGATAATGAACTGATAACAATTCTTGGGTTTTATTCCCACGATATTAAAAATACACCACTAATACAGTATAGCATATTAAAAAATAACTTTAATTTAGAACAAATTAAATGAAAACCATTTATTAAAATCGGTTAAAAGTCCACTTTAATCAAGCCCTTTTGATTCATCAATTTAAAAAAATTTGGAATGGTTGCCTTTCGTGAAATAGATTATACTGAGACAAACTCTCAAGAAAATCAATAGTTCTTATTTTTAGTGGAGGTGGTAATCATATTCAACTATATTAAATTTATATGAAAATCAAATGAATACTAACTCCAAGCTGTTTTATCGCTATGCTATCTTGTATACAACAATGACTTATTTACTAATATTTTAACACGAGCTATAAACGTTATTGCTGATTGTAAAATGAATACAAAACATATGAAGTTTCGTAATACAATTCACTTTAATTACACTATTGAACAACTACTAAATCCGTATCAATTGAACATATCACTGTAATTGACATTTCAAAAGGAGTATATAGTAATTCGTAAGAGTACTAAGTATTTTAGTAACGCCTCGTTAAAATCACTCCCGCACGCTTCGACACCTATAATTACAATTGAAAACATGAATTGAAACGAATGACAGCGTAATTTCAAAAGACTAGTATTCACTCGGAATTTAGAGTACCTAGTTGATGCAACAAATAGAAAAAATATATATGTACGTGACCTTTAGAATAGAAAAGTCGGCCTTCACGCTCGCTGAACAAGAATTAAAAACATTTTTCAATGATTATACTGCGCGGGCGCAGGAAAAGGAAATAATACTAGAAAATTACTAGATCACCTCAAGGCGTTGTTGATTGTGATTGAATTATTATGTAAAGATTCGAACAGCATTCGGACTAATTTTATTGGCTTTGTTTACATTGGTTAAAAGATGACGATTTTACTCGGTGGTAGAGCTTTGTGCAAGCTCGTCTGGGTAGGTACCACCCACTCATCAGATATTCTATCGCAATACAGCAGTACTTGGTATTGTTGTGTTCCGGTTTTAAGGGTAAGTGAGCCACTGTAATTACAGACACAAGGTACATAACATCTTAGTTCCCGAGTTTGGTGGTTCATTGGCGATGTAAGTGATGGTTAACATTTCTTACAATGCCAATATCATTACCATGTCATTTCTGTTCATATAGTTCTTGACGGTGAAGGAAAACATCGTTAGGAAATCTATTGATATCCGATGAAATCTGATACATGTGTATCCCGTATTGAACCAGCGAAGTGGAAAAAACTCCATACTTTTTCTTATATACATACTGTTCCTTTTCATTACTTAAATAAACTTTGTAAATGTTGTTTGGTAGGATTGAGTCATAATTAGATGTATGTATGTACTTACGATATCCTTCGTTTACGTGATTGTAAGAAATAGCAACTTGACCTTAGAAATCTATTCTTATATACTCTGAGGTCATCTGTAAAAGGAATTGTTGTCATTTACGAGCAATAAGTATGCGAATGATTAATTATTCATAAAGATCCCGAATTAAGATAACAATGTTTTGTCTTAATTTGCCATTATCTTATAAAGAATAAATTCTAATTATTAAATAAATTTGCTTGTCCGTTTTCCTGGCTAGTGATGGCAGTGTAAAACTATTTTAAATAAACTTAAATATTTCAATGCAGACTGCATCTATAGACGTGTACACACATGTGGCACAATTTCAGCCTACATAATTAATAATTAAACATATATCAAATTTCATTCCATGTCTACCTCGGGATGAATTCTTAACACAAATAAAACACATGGATACTATTAATCCTATCCTATAAGGCACCTATTAAATGTTATATATTGTGATGTAATATATATATATATATATATATACATATATGTATTTAATACGAAATACCTAATCTCGAAACCTTATTGTATAATTCTTAAAGATATGCATCCAATGTCGTAAAAAATATCGAATATCAGTGAAAATTCGTTATTCAACTTCAAAACTGACCTAGATGTCAACAACTATGGTGCCCGATGTTGTGAAAATGCAAGGGTCAACGGCCTCGTGATCAGATAAATTGCAAGGAATTGAGCCGTAACGAATGAAATACGGAGCATCTGTCGTGCGAACGAACTTGACTTCTCGTGAAAGATATACAACACAGCTTTATTTCGGCTTCGCGTGTTTCCGTATTTCAAACATCTGTTATGTCTTGTGGTTTTAACAATTTTATTTTCTTTTTATATATAAAGAAAATTTAATTTTTATAAAATCTATGTTATTATGAATTTAATTAATACATAGTAAAATTTATAAACGCCGTTAATGTTAATGCAATATATTAAAAACTTATTATATATTTCAAGCTATAACTTAAATATTAACAATTTGCTACAGATAACAAATATAGTTATTACGACTGAATTATTATTTAGCTACGTTCAAATCAATGTCTCCGTCATATAATATCGAAAGTTTCGATATTATGTTGGCCAAGTAATTCGCCAAGCACCCGTGACTCCGCACTCACGAGGTAATTTATAAATTTTACAACTTCACGATTGCATTTTTCAACGGAACACTAAAAATTCAATGCCACCATAGGAAAGCGTGCTCCGAGCCATACTCTAATTTCGCTAGCTATAACATTTCGCAAAACTCTTAGTTTATTATTATTGCGACATTCGAGAACGATATTAACCAAGCTTATGATTTTTGTTATGATTTTAAGTAGCAGCCGTCATAGCACACATGAAACTTGGAACTGCTTTGATAATACTTTAAATAAACATATTCACGTAAACTTTAACCTTGTATTAATTACTACATTTTATTAAGTATAAGTTTATCTCATACTTAATAAAATGTAGTAATTATAAAAAATGATCTAAAGGCGAGACCTAATTGAATATGGAAGGCGGATAAGTAGGTGCTTTGGCGAGGCCTATGTCCAATAAGGGATTTTTAACTGTATGTTTCCTAAACTTAATCTTTGCAAGATATATTTTCACCCAAACAGTTATGAAATTATCAAATTCCACACTATAATGCCTGATATTGATCCGTATTTTTTTTTAATGTTAGGTGTGTTTTGTTTTCTATTTATAGAGTAAAGTAGATGGAAAGTAAATTAAAGGTTCGGACAATTTAGTGGCAACATTGACATAACTGTTACATATGTACACGAAATGGACACTGCAAATTACGTACCTTGGAAATGTTTCAAATGATTACGTAAGAGTATAAATTATTGATTCGCATATGAGAAACATGACATCACAACCTAACAAAAACATTTCAATTCGCAGTTGTTATGCGGTCATAATCATAATAAATCTATACCAATATTTATATACTTGCTAGGAAGCCCATAAGGTTAGTATCCACATATTTATTACATGTACTATCGCCAATCAGCAATTCCTGTGTTCCAGTTTAAAGAGTGAGTGAGCCAGTGTAACTGTAAGCACAAGAGACAACTTCTTAGTTTCCAAGGTTCTTAGCGCTTTGGCGATGTAAGGAATGGTTAAAATTTCTTACGGCATCAATTTCTATAAGCGATGGTGACCATCTTGTAACCCATTTGCCAGTAATGTCCCAGTTGCGTTGACAGTTTCGAATATTTGCAAATATTTTTCAATTCTAATTTTTTTTTTTCATTTATTAATATCGAAACGTAAGTGACGACCATTTTTTATTATCAGAAATCTTTTGAAGAATCCAAGATATTTCGTTTCGGCCCAAACATTCAATCAGTGTGAAATAAAATATTATGTCACGTGTCGGCTCTTAATGGCATTTGGGGTGAATATTAAAATGGAATTTGATTGTCATGCGAATTTTCTTTTTTTGGGGAAACCAATGATTTATTATGAGTAATTATATGAAACGTTTTACATAATATAAAGTAATTAATAAAAAAAAATGAAAAGTAACTGCTTAATACTAAATAAGATCATTTAGCCCACTGCTGGGATAAAACTTCTTATCCTTACAAGGATTTAGGGCTTGATCAATGCGGTATGTAGGACATATTCTTCATCTTAGTTCCCAAGGTTGGTGGCGCATTGGCGATGAAAGCGATGGTTAACATTTCTTACAATGCCATTGTTTATGGGCGTTGGTGACCACTTACCATCTGGCCCATATGCCAGTCCGCCTACCTATGCTATAAAAAAAAATCGAAGACTGGTTAGCACAAGTAAATGCGCAAACACACTCATTTAACAAATTAACAAGTATAACATGTATATGTCACGTGGTAAGGCTTTGTGCAAACCGTTCTGAATAGCTACCGTCCACTCATCACATATTCAAAGAGCAATACATAGTATTATTGTGTTCCTGTTTAAAAGGTGATAAGTTGGTATAACTGCAGGAACATGGAAGATAGCATCTTAATTTTAAAATTCGTGGCTCCCTGTCGATGGTATAGTTGATATCTATGAGGGTTGATGACCATTAACTAATACACTAATCTTCCTATTTAAAATTAAAAAACCCTATTATTATAATAAATTGTATTAATTTATACTGGTTTTGTATATAAAGGTGTTATTCTTATTTCCTTCAAGCTCATAAGCATCAGGATAAAAGTATACCACTGTTGAAGTTACATACTCGTATATACGAACGTGACGTCAGCCAGAGGTCCTGCGTGTATTGTAATATTATTTTGTTGACTATATCATTAACATACCAAAAATATATTCGTCATCATATTATGTTAGCTTTTTGTTATCGATACATGAATCTAAAATGTACAGTATGACCTTAATTTCCACTGACCTACGTCGTAGAGGTTATTCAGAGAGAATAATTAAAATAATGAAGCAAACACAAATGAGAGAACGGGACATTGCAGTTTTAAAGCTGTACTCACACTTGGTAGACGAATCGAACCGAAAAAATATATTTTTATACAATGACAAAGTCATTTCATTTCTTTCTTCTAGCTTAATGGTGTCTCCGTTAGACTTACAAAATTGACTCCATCTTTATTAACCGTCTTCAAAAGACGACGTTCTGAATTCATCTTTTTTATGTATGTTCCGGTACTCGGTTCTTTACTCGGTGGTAGAGCTTTGTGCAAGCTCGTCTGGGTAGGTACCACCCACTCATCAGATATTCTACCGCCGAACAGCAGTACTTGGTATTGATGCGTTCCGGCTTAAAGGGTGAGTGAGCCAGTGTAATTACAGGTACAAGGGACATAACATCTTAGTTCCCAAGGTTGGTGGCGCATTGGCGATGTAAGCGATGGTTATCATCTCTTACAATGCCAATGGCTATGGGCGTTGGTGACCACTTACCATCAGGTGGCCCGTATGCTCGAGAGGTACCACCCACTCATCAGATATTCTACCACCAATCAATAATATTTAGTATCAGTGTGTTCTAGTTTGCAATATAAGTGAGCCAGCTAAACTATAGTTATAAGGGATATTAAATCTTAGTTCCAAAGGTGGCGCATTAAAATAATAATCATAAAGTTTAGTTAATGAATCGGTTTTATTGATTCTCTTTGTGTTTAGTTCAGTTCAGTTTCAAGTTGGTCTCATCTAAATTGCATTGATTTTTATTTTTAAGTATTTATTTAAAACATACATTCAAGCAGTCTGTTTGATTGGATAAATATTTTATTATGTTCGTTTGCATGTTCCAAGCGTAACAAAACAAGTAGAATACAATACAACATACAAATTTGTCTATTATATATATTTAACAGTAAAGTCTAACAAAATTTAGTCGGATGACTACTACGAGTATTTAGTCTGTAACGAAATATAAGTGAAGTGAATACTGGAGAGCGAGTACGCGCACGGAACTATATAGCTCCGTAAAAAAAAATTGTTTTAAAAATATAAAGACTGTGTTTTGCAATCACAAAACGTAGATATGTGTAAATAACAAAGACAGTGTGTGAAATATATAAAAACATTATTGTTTTGAATAAGTTTAATACGAAAAATGTGACAAGATAATTTTATAATATAGGTACTTTTATTGAGGACAGTGACTTATTTAATCTAGCTACAAAAGTTACGATAGTAGTGTCTTGATAAAAATTAGAAATAAATGCTTTATAAAACGATTTTGAGAAAGTCCTAATGTTCTATAAAATTAAAATATAACAAAGAAATATCTAAAAAATATATACAGTGAAGTGAGTAGAAACAAAGAGAATAACTTTTTCTGTAGTGGGTGTTTAATAAAAACTCCAGGTACATATTATAATGTTGTACATACAGTTCGCGATTTTTACTTGAACAGTTAACTATATCGTTGGCCCAACGGTGTGAACTATACTTCCACGCGCGAGCTATACGGGTTCAAAACCAAGTTGTTGGCGACCTATTTCATTTTAATTTATTTATTTTTCTGTAAGGAAGCTGCTGACATAATCGTAACTAAGTAAGAATGATTCCACAGAAAAAAATAATAACAACTCGAAAAAATACTTCTCCAGAATCTTACAATGTGACAGAATCTTACAAAAAGTGGTCGCCTGCATCAGAACAACTTACTAAACAAGACGTTGAACTAATCATTCGTAATGAGTTTCAGGCCTTTAAAAATTTACTATTGGAAGATATCACTAACATGTTCAACAAAATGATTCAAGAAAATCTTAAACCTATAAAAGAGCAAATATGTACTATTGAAAACTCGATGATTTTTTTGAGCGAAGAATACGAATCTACTAAAAAAATAATTGCTAGTTACGACGATAAAATTGCGGAAATGGAAAGAGAAAAAAAGGCACTAAAAAATGTAACATCTGATTTGCAACAAAGAATACAAACTATGGAGCAGCATAATCGATCAAATAACATTGAAATACAAATGATTCCTGAGCATAAACATGAAAATTTAATTAGTACAGTAATGCAACTGAGTAAAACAATATCATGTGATCTAAAGGAGTCTGATATACATCACTGTACTAGAGTTGCGAAATTGAATAACAGCGACAAAAGACCCAGATCTGTGATTGTAAAGCTATCCACACCACGAATGAGAGACATGATGCTAGCATGTGTCATCAATTACAATAAATCGCATCCAGACGATAAACTGAACACAAGTCACATAGGTATTGCAGCAGATAAGCAGCCAATATATGTTATGGAACACTTGTCACCAGCTATTAAGTCTTTACATGCAGCAGCTAGAATAAAATCTAAAGAAAAAAAATACAGATTTGTGTGGGTAAGACAAGGCAAGGTATTTATGAGAAAGACAGAACATTCAGAATGTATTTATGTAAAGAATCATACTGTATTGGATAATATCCAGTAAATTACATTGCACTCTAAACTGATAGATCATTTTAGTGTTTCATGTTATAAAATTCAACGGTCTTAATATATACTACCAAAATGTCCGAGGTCTCCGTACTAAAACACATGACTTCATCTGCAGTTTATCTTGTACAAATTATGATGTTATTATATTAACAGAAACGTGGCTTAATAATAGAATAGAGAACCATGAATTATTCGACAGCCGTTATACAGTATACAGAAGAGATCGTGATAGTTCACGTTTACATTGTAAAAAAGATGGTGGTGGAGTTTTGGTGGCAGTCTCCAATAAACTGAAATCAATGCGACTCAGTTTTTGTGAAAGTCAGTGTGAAGATCTTTGGATAAATATTGAACGAGAAAATTGTCACGATGAGTATAAATCAATTACATTATGTGCAGTTTATTTGCCTCCGCCCGTTTGCCGTAATATGCTATCTAATTTTATCAATAATTTTAATAGTAGAATTGCAGAGAATAGACATGTTATGCTCGTGGGAGATTTTAATTTAAGTAATATCGATTGGTTCGCTTATGGTGATAATGTTGTTTCTAATAGTTCCTTAGGAAATTTGCTAGTTGATTTTGCATCTCTCAATAATTTAGTTCAACATAACAATATTTGTAATAACAATAATAAAATATTAGACTTAATATTCAGTAATTATAGTAACATAAAAATTAGTAAGTCTATTTTGCCAATAGTGCCTCCAGATCACCACCATCCTCCCTTAGATATATTAATCTCTTATTCATCAAGAACTTCTTTAAAAAGCAACATTATTGGTGAAAAGAAGAACTATTTTAAAGCTGACTACGTAAATATAATTTCAGAATTAGATAATATCAATTGGTTAAGCGAATTTTGTAATTGTAAGTCAATAAAATTAATGATCGATAAATTTTATAAAATTTTGAACAAATTGATTGAAAAATATGTACCAAAAAAGAAACTAAAAGGTAAACAATATCCTCCATGGTTCACTAAGGAAATGATAAATTTATATAAAGAAAAACAAGTTTATTTAAAGAAATACAAAATATATAAAAACCCACTTGATGAAATTTCATTACGCCTTCTAAGCAAACGTTGTGCAGATTTATCGAAAATTTGCTACAATAATTACATTAAAATTGTTGAAGAAAATATTAGTAAAAATCCTAAATATTTTTGGTCATACCTTAAGGGCAAACAAGATAATAGTACATCACTTCCAGGCATAATGACTTACAAACAAAAAGTAATGAAATCTGGATCGGAAATTTGTAACGAATTTGCCTTGTATTTCGCTTCTGTATACACACAATCTCAAAGTTCATATACATTACCATCTTATAATAATCAAGATAAACATGACGTTGGAGAGTTCACTAATTTTGTAATATCGCGAAGGCAGATTTATCAATACTTAAAAAGACTTGATACAACTAAAGGGACAGGTTATGATAATATCCCTCCTATATTTATTTCTAAATGTGCGCGGGTATTAAGTTTCCCATTATATTTATTATACAACGAATCACTTCGCTCGGGTGTTTTTCCTGATAAGTGGAAAATAGCTATCGTACCAATCGTCGTAATTACGTACCTGATAAGTGGAAAATAGCTATCGTACCGATCGTACCAATTTATAAGTCCAAGGGTAGTGAGTGCATTGAGAATTATAGACCGATTTCCATACTTTCCACTTTTGCCAAAGTATTTGAAGCAATAGTTTACCCATATCTAGAATGTCATGTTAAGCAAATCATTAATAATAACCAGCACGGCTTTATAAAGGGTCGATCTACAACATCAAATCTTGTTTCGTACAGTGAATTCATTGTGCCAGCTATTGATAACCACAAGCAAGTTGACGCAATTTATACCGATTTAACCAAGGCTTTCGACAAAGTTTCGCACGATATTTTACTCTTAAAACTAAGTAAGTACGGATTCAATGGTAAAATGCTTGAGTGGTTCAAAACATATTTATACAATAGACAACAATTTGTTGTCTTAAAAGGTTTTAGCTCGAGTCTATATAAAGCCTGCTCCGGGGTTCCTCAAGGGTCACACTTAGGACCTTGGCTCTTTAATATCTTCATTAATGACATTTGCGATACGGTACATTATAGTAGAGTATTTTTATATGCGGACGATTTAAAATTAACAAAAGTAATTAATAACGTAGCTGACTCAGAGCTCTTACAGGTGGATATCAATGCTGTTTATAATTGGTGTAAAAATAATAAAATGGAATTAAACGTAAGTAAATGCAAGCATATAAAATTTACACGCAAGCTCAATAAAATCGATACAATATATAGCATTGATAACATCAAGTTGGAGGAAGTTTTTGAAATGAGTGATTTAGGTGTCATTTTTGATGACAAGCTTACTTTTGTCCCGCACTTCAATAAAATAATTGCGAAAAGTTCCAAAACGTTAGGATTTTTAATGAGAAACGGTAAACACTTCACGAATAACACGAAAAAATTAATCTATAACGCTTACGTGCGTAGCGTTCTGGAGTACGGTAGCGCAGTGTGGAATCCTTGTTACAGTGTACATCGTCTGCGTATAGAGAGAATACAGAAGCGTTTTGTATATCATCTATCCAGGAACAAAAAATTCTCATACAATAAATGTAATAAAAATTACAGCAATCTCTTGAAAGATTTTAATATGGATAGTCTCTCTGTACGCAGACAATTATTAGATCTTTCTTTCCTATTTAAGATAATTCGTAACGAGATTGACTGTACTCACTTACTTGAAAAGATATACTATCGTATTCCTAGGCGTAATGCTCGTAGTTTTCTGGGTACTTTTGATGTCAGAATATCAAAATCGAAATTAGGAGGTAATGCACCAATACCTAGATCAACTCGGTTGTACAATGGTTTTAGTCAAGATCTAGATATTTTTAATGACTCTGCCATGACTTATCGTAAACGTGCGCTAGAATTGTTGAGAGATGCAAATAAATAATAAAGGAATAATAAATAATGTTTAATAGCTATTTTTTGTTGTGCTGTCTTAATTTTATTTTATATATTAATTTGTATATTTTTAGTGATTTTTTGTAATGTAAATTTTGCATGAATTTAATGAATTATTTAATTTTAACTTGTACCTATATCAAATCAAATTATTTGTGTTTTTAATTTTATTAAGTGCATGTTTAATTTTTATTATGTCTTTAATTTTTATCAATTTTAACTTTTTTTTTTAAATCTTTCTACTCATGTTGCTATAATTATGTGTTAATGTATTTTTAAAACAAATATTGTAATTGTTGTGGCTACTTTAAAAAGCTTCACATGTTAACTATTTTCATTTAATTGTGTTACATTTGTCATTAAAACATGTAGTAGCTACTAGTGGTCCTTAAATAAATAAATAAATAAATAAATAAAGTGTTCACTTAGCCAATTTGAATGTGATCTAGCGAATGTCATTAATTGTAAAATTTACCAGTCCGCTATTAACTTAATTGTAAGAATATGATTAAAAAAAAACGTTCATCACGTTAAATCGACTATTTATAAATATAATAATATCATACATAAAAATGTTGCGTCCATACATGCATATACTTCATTTTGTAGACTTGTATGTATGGCAATGAAAACTTGGCACCCATGTGACGTGTGTCGCTAAATCGCGCAGGTCTGTCCGTAGCTTTAATCTATTTGCTCAAGTTTTGTTGGCTGAGAAGAATTTAGACGGTCTTTTATGTTACACAGCTTGTTTAGTTTTGTTTTGTTTCTCTCGTTAGTGCATGGGTCGACGCGTTTTTTGAATAAAAGAGAATATCTGAAATTGCATGATAATATGTAATTAGTTATGTAGACATTAATAACATAGGAGATGTACTCGTACAATAAGGGGCCTCTTAAAGTCGTTTGACAGACAAGTTTTTGTATAAAATATCATAGGAGAAGCAAAAAGTGATGGATAATTATGATCATCTGCCATAAAAACGTATGAAAAACCGTAAGATAATTGATAGTTTGAATTTTCTAAGAAACGATTTTTTTATACGCGTTCTGGGAATGGTTATAACGCGAAAGTCGACATTGCTTTATTAAAAAGTTTCGTTACGCTCACAAAGACAGTCTCTGAAACATTTAGATTTCCAGGGTCGTTTAGAAACGATCTCACCCCGAGATTGCTCGCCCGAGGTGAAGGAAGGTCTCTTTATTAATGCACGCCGCAGCCAACATCCTAACCAACTTTAAGAAAACTACGCCGTAGACGCGTCTCCCATCGAGAAAATGAGGGGCATCTCATTCTCGACGCTAAACGGGTAACAGTTTATTGCTAAATGAGAATTTCTCGTACAGTTTCCTTTTCACACTCAACTAGACTATTTAAAACTACTCAGAAACAAATTACATGGTGCTGAAAGTCCGAACATTCACGAATATTATTAAAGACACGTAAAGTTAACACTACATTAATGTTACGCTTATAGTGAACCGACATGGTTTAGAGAATTACACCACTATATAAAAGATCGCTAGTATATAATCGCTAGTTCAATATTAGAAATTTTATCCATATAGTTAAGAGATCGTCCAGTGATAAGAAGGCGTAAACTAATCGAAGATTGTGGATTCAAACCCGGGAGGGCAAGCACGAAATTTTTCAGTACCAGATAAATTAGACAACACGCATCACAAAACACAATCTCAACCGGATTCGTACGCGTGATCTCTAACTAAACAATTTAAGAATAATTAAGTAAACATGCAATATAATACTCATACTATTATACATAATTAAGGAGTTACACAGAAATCTAACCGAGATGGCTCAGTGGTTCGAACGTGAAACTTAGGCGATGACTTAAGGCTCAAACCCGAACAAGCACCACTGAATTTTCATGTGCTTTAATTGTGTTTATAATCTCGTGCTTGATGGTGAAGGAAAACATTTCGAGTAAATCTGCGTTTGTCTAATTTCACTCTAATTATACCACATAATGTATTCCACCAACCCGCATTGGAGCAGCGTGGTGGAATAAGCTTCAAACCTTCTCCTCAAAAAAGCAGAGGAGGTCTTGGGAGCAGCAGTGACATATTCACAGGCTGTTACTGTACTGTACTGTACAGAAATTTATATTTTCAGACGTAAACGCTTTAATATTAAACGCGTCAGACCGAGGACAAAGGAAAATCACCATGGACAAATACAAAAATCCGTTCTCTAAGCGTCTTGCAAAACAGATTCGATCGACTCTTGAAACAAGTGACTACGAAATATTTCGCGACAACAAAGCCACGGGTTTTACTACAACTTTTGTATCTTGTACATTTAACTATCGCGGATTTCAACTTTATTATATTAAGTATTTACACGTCATGAGTTTGATATTATTATTACATTGGCCATGTGAAGCTTCATTCATGTTAGTTTATGTGTTTAATGACTTTTAACCTCACATGTAATTATGATTACACAAACAATTGACACGGATTGAAGTTATACTTAAGTGCTATTAACAAAAACCTTTTACGATAAAACTTCAAATATACTTTGACGTTTTATCTATACTATAAATAAGCTTTTTTTAACAAGTTGTCCGCTGGAAAAGTTTTCAATTAGAAATCAAACCTTGCAAGCACTCACGCAAGTGAATAATCATGAACGCACAAACCAGACGCAACACGCTAACACGCATGCACGTAAATAACCACAGACGCACACACTTACTTACTCAAGCACACATGCACGTATAATCATAAAAATACACATAAATACGCATTCACTCAAGAAAGCACGCACACAATGATAAAGACACGTAAAAACGCAAGCACTTGATTGACGTTTGAAAACAGGACAAATGATTGAAGATGGCTCTTCTTCTTATTTATTTATTGCGTAACTATAACTATACGTTAACCATTACAAAAGCTATAGATATGGTATTAGGAAGTGAGTGAACATTAATGGTAAGGCGTGATGATGGGTTTCTTACGCTACAGGTTGTCAAAGGAGTCGTAGATTCTTAATGACTCTAAAAACTACAGAAATAGCAATTTCTAGTGAAATAAACATACTCATACGTGATGCAAAGGTTTGTGATAATATGATCTTACAAGACTTCTGCGCGCAAGCGCTTGCGTGTGTTCGTAAACTCAGATGCACTCTATTCCCTAAATCTCATAATCAGATGGACCCATCGCGTTAACCAAATCAAATCAATTGTATCTTATTCAAGCTTTTCAACGAAGCGTTTTACAACCGGTTCTTAAAGTACTTCTAGCAAGAAATGGTAAATTATCTTTACAAATTTCCAAATTCTGAGACACATGAGTAAATACTATCTATCTAACATCGAACAGAAGAAGTCTTGATAAATAAATCTCAATCTCTTCTCTACATATCCGACCCGAGATACAATTACAAACCCGGGGTCGTAATAAGATGCTAACCGCGAGATGGGAATTTGTTGGGAACACGTAATTATCGATAAAAAAAGTTTCTATATACCTTGTATAACTTGTTGTTTAAGTTGTCACCAAAAAATAGTGCTCATGGATAACTGTTGTAGAGTTGCTAAAAAAAAACAGAAATTGCCAAGTATTTCCATGGCAACTCTTTATTGTAAATGTAGAGATAATACTGCTTGTAATTTTATCGATTTTTGAAAGCATAACATAAAATTTCAACATTAATTTGAAATAAATTGACTACAAAAGCGCTATCGTTGACCATAAGCCACTGAGCTATTAAGCTACAACAGCAAATAAAATAAGCTCGATGAAGTAACTTGTACGTTGTCCATTGCTTATTCAGTACATTAAACTAATAACAACGTTTAGTAAAATGTGTAATGTACGTTGCAAAATAGAAATGTTAGTGAAAGAGGCTGTATTGGTCATGCCTAACTGGTATTGAACTGGGCCGCGTACTCTCGGTCAGATATCCGCAAACAGGTTTCATTATCAAAAGTCAATAACTTTCCGATGCATTCCGAGTCAGGGCCAAGTCCGATCTACGAACGTAATGAGCTTAACCGCATTACCAACTGCAGGAAACGAGTTACATATTTTGAACTATAATGACTTTTTGTAAGATTTCTAAATGTTTTGTACAATTCCCAGATGGCCCAGTTGTTAAAATATGTTAATTGTAACCAAAGATTACGGCTTCAAATCTGGATAAGCACCGCTGGTATTTAATTTTCTTATATTGTGTTTATAAGAGTTCAGCGTGAAGGAAAGCATCGTGATGAAACCTTGTGTCGGATGAAAATCCGCCACCGACCCATATCAGAGCAGCGTGGTGGAATCAGCTTCAGTTTAGTTAGTTTCCTTTGTCTAATAAATAGCTTAACATTTAAAATAATATGAATGAAGCATAATATGTAACGTTTAAAGTAAAACGTTTCGCACGTAACTTACGTCACGTACGTTACTTACGTCATCAATAAGATACAGTCTTCTTCATTCTATTGGTATATTAGATAAACAGATTTTTAAACATTTATAATAAACTAATATCTATATGAATCATGAAAATGAGAGTTATGTTTTTCAGATTCAAAAATATCTATCTGTCATACTGCTATATATATTATTTAATATAATATATACATAAATTTATCACATCATGCATCTATAAATTAAAATTGACACCAGCTATCGACCGCGATATTATATTGGTAATAAAAATGGAAAATTGATATTACGAAATTTTTGAAATATGTTAAGAGATACCAACTTTCGCAAAAGACAACTTTATCGTATAACGCGCTGGTTTCATAGAAAGTTATCGATTCGGCTTAAATGTTATGTGATGTTTATTACATGCTTATAGCCACGCAAATCAGAAATAAATTGTCCATCCGACGTCATTACTGTGTATAAAAAAGTAAATTAGAACTGTCCGACGGCTGAGCTTAAAGCTTTTCGTATGGAGCATCTGGCAAGTTTTCTTACAATATTTTCCTTCACATCGGGCTTCCTCAAGTTTGAATCCGCTATCTTCGTTTAAAATTCTCGTGTTCTAGCCATTGGGCCATATAATTGAAATAACATCGTGAGCATATTTGTTCATATTTTAGTTTAAATTATTTATTTTGTTAGAGATGTTTTAAGTGGCGCCATCGTTAATATCTACTTAGCAGGCTGATTGACAATGAATCATTTTCATACAATCATATGTTTCAATAGAAAACAGGCGCAAATAAGATTCTTGGTATAATTACATACACAATTTCAAATTTAGAACTCGTTATTTGAATTGTAATTATTGTACGACATCGCTTTCCTAATTATGTCTATAATTAATTAAATTTAAACTTCCGTAGCTCAAAGGTAAGAGGACCGGCTTGCAATTCGAAAGTGACTCATTTCATTCGAACTTTTGTAACTAAAGATTTATGAACCAGAAATTGAGATGGAATAGAACACACGTCATTGACCTCAACCAAAAAAGGTTAATAATATATAACCAAAAAAGGTTAATAATATAAGGTTAATAATATATAATAATAGCAATAAAAAAGGTTATTCAATTTAGGTTGAAATATGGCATCCTTAATAAACACATCAAAAATATGTAAAAAAAATAAAGAAATTGAAAAAAACGTGTGCGTCTCGGGATTCTCTATTATATACGAAATTATTATAAGTACTATCTGTTTACGCTCGATGGCGTTAGGTTGGTAACTCTCGGGTAAAGCAGTCCGCGTCGGTAATAGTGGTACCGTCGTAACGCGTTACATTACGAAGCGGTTTACCCTCACATAAGAAGTTATCACTTCAAAAAAATACATAGAAAGAAATGACAATTAAAATTTTATACTGCAATTACATCGAAGATACAAATGTATGAATGAAGACATTTTTTGATCAAGTAAACTGCTTAATAACTTTATTCGTTTTTGTTTTTAAAATATTATATTATAATTTAATTACTTGATTTATTTAAAAAATGAATAGTCTTACCACGGCATCCCTTGTTACACGCACACAACATACCTATAGATACACAAAGTTGAAATATGTTACAAATACATATATACCTTAAATAAATACTGATCTTGAGTGAATTAATTAATTATATAATTCTTCCTCTTATGGCCTGGGTTCCTTAAACGAGGCGTGAAGAGGTATCTTGCGGGTCGGCAAGACGAGGGCGGCTAGTGCCAATCATTCTTCCTGACTGCACTAGCCGTCATCGCGTTTGGACTCTACTGCCACTTACCATCAGGTGGAGTAGTCATTTGCCTTCCCGGGTATTATAAGAAAAAAAAAAGAGTATCAAAATCAAATTGTGATAATACGTGGCTTAATAGTTTAAACAAAGCTTATCTATGTATAAAAATAAAAGATATGTGTTAACAGTTAAGTTATGTTATTAAAACTTTATCACTAAATAATACGTTATGATAAATTCCCATTTATGTAACATTGAAATATGGTTATGCTTTATACTATTAAAAACGTTGACCTATTTTTTTTTAAATAATATCGATAGCTTAAAGTATCTCATTGAAATATATAAAACGCCAAGCGGTTCGGTAGTCGCAGGTCCTTACCACTAAGGCCTGAAATAAGTTTTACGGTTAATTTAAGTTAAAAAAAATATTTATTTGAAAACACAAAATGCGTTAATTAACTCAAGTACGCTCTCATTTCCTTTACTCTCCAAACGTAATGGAGCATTTATTCACAAAAATACTTAATTATCAATGAAACGTTCATTGGTCCACCTCGCATTAAACACAGGACCACATGATTTGCAGCCATATAAAATATCAACTAACCAACTGGTCTTAAAATCAACAATACTCACAAGATAAAGTTTTAACATACAACACATGCTAATTAAATTAGTTTTAGTCGAGCGAGTCGGACTCGGCGTAACGTTAATATTGCGGATGTATGTATTCATATTATCAGATCGCTTACAAGGCAAAGAAACATCCTACAAAACTGAGGAATAATATATTTCATCCCTAAAACGAGTGCCATAGAGTTGATAATTTAATAAATCTATTTGAATACGGAAAATACATGACCTAGATCTCGTTAGGCATTCCCGCGACTTGTTTTCACATAATTCAATACGCGTAATAAACATAACAATTTATCCACTTAATCTAAACGCTATGAGTGTCGAGATTACTACTAAAGCCTAACAATAAAATAGTTATGGGTTCTTTATTTAGTTTGTATTATACACATCATATACATTATGATTTTGTTTAATTTTACATACATAGATAGGCAAAGTTGCTTGATTTTATCATTCATATAAGCTTTTATCATGAAAATCTTTAAGATAATTGTTTACAAGCTTCACTTGGAGGTAGGGCTTTATGCAAGCCCTTTTGGTTAGCTACCACCTACTGATAAGATATTCTACCGCTAACCGGCAATACTTATTATTGTGTAGCGGTATAAAGGCCAGTTTAGCTTACCAACCCTTCACACCAACTACAGGCGCAAGGGACAAAACATCTTAGTTCCCAAGACTTATGGCACATTGGCGATGTAAGAAATGTTGAATATTTCTTACGGCGCCATAGTCCATGGGCGGTGGAGCACCATCAGGTGGCCCATTTGACCAGTCCTCATCTTATTAAAAACTAAACAGTGATATATATTTATGTATATATAATATAATAATATCTGCTTAACTTCAAAAATAACGTTATCAACACACAGAAAACTCGAATACATTATGAAAATACCATCAAGTGTATTGAAATGAACCTCGGCTCCCAAGCGACATGAAAAACATAAATAAAATTTCTATTCGAAACTTGCCCAGCGTATACACTTGTATGTATGGTAGACGCTTGCAACTGTGGTTCGACAGCATTCAAAAATGAAAAGGGTATGGTTAAAACATAAGTGATTGTAGAATAGATTAGAATAGAATATGATTTATTGTACAACACATACAAGTTTACAGAAACCCGGAATTCTTTTTGTTTAATTAAATGACGACACAGGTGCGGGCACTTCCGCTCGATAGCTCTTACCTATCGGGTAGCAAAGACACGAGGTCATGACCTCAGTAGTCCACGTTTTTACCACCAACAGTGTCGTTAAACACAATTAATATATTTTTTTAAGTATATTTTTTGCTTAGTATTTTAAAAATTATTACATAAGAAGAACCGACACACGATACCTAATAACCACTTCACGGGTCGGACACGAATTTAGTTACACCCTGTATATACATACATACATAAACAAAATATATAATGTATAAAAATAAGTAATTAAGATAATTATAATAATAAATAGCAATAAAGTGCGACAGTTGATAAAACAACACCAAATAGGAATTTAGGAAATTAAATAATATGCTTTGAGTCGGATTTTAAAAGTGTATATATGTAGTTTGAGATCGTCTTAAGTAAAGTGGTAAGGAATTCCATAGACGAACTGCTTGGACGGAGAAGGAATTAGTATAAAAGGAAGAAGAGTGAGAAGGAATTTTAAGGATAAGATTATCATCAGATCGTAGAGTTCAGCCGAAACTCAAAACGGTGTTTAAGGCAGGGGGGATGAAATAAAATAGAGTAGAGAAGAGAAATAATATGAGTATTCCTGCGAAGACGGATTGGGAGCCACTCGAGTTTTTTGCGAAATTCAGAAATGTGTCGTATTCAATTCCTTTTCATCTACTATTTGCTTCTATAAGGTACACATACCATTTATATGCAAAATACGTCATTAATCCGTGAAGGACAAACATATAAGCCTTCGCATCCATAACCCTAGTAGGGCAATAAGCATTTAAGATATTAAATCTTATGATTAAAAGATCCAACTTAACAAATCAAATTATTCATGTAAAAATTACAATAAAGCGTGTTTGAATCGTCACTTTTTAACTCTACCACCATTTCGGCAAACAGCCTCTAGCGAGAAGAAACAGTAAGCAACTCGCATATATACCTCTTTAAAATAAATCAAATTGACTATGTGGTTAGTAAAAAATCACACTTATTTGAACCTGATGCTCAATCATATCCTTCGCCCATAAACATTACAAGTAAAAACCACTCCTAACACCATTTATGTTCTACTCATGAGATCGAAGACATTCTATACCTTGTGCTCAACATATATTTATAACCAAAATACATTACAAAATAATTATAGAAAAAAAAACCATCTATGACGTCATGAATTATATCATGAATTAAATATACATAGCTTACATACGATCACACCTACATTGTATCTGATTATAATTAAAATAGTTACTCTAACTACACCTTTAATACAGCTTATTCATAGAAGTTTTACTTTAACTAAAATTGAAATAATTTCCAACTAAAATGAACGCAGCGTAATATTTCACGCATCGACCCACTTCGGCAATGTCAAAATACTTAACTTCTGGTCGCTATGGATTATTATTGCCAAAAACCAGTTTAGCAAACATTTTGTGTAATATTGGCTTGGAAATACGTAACTGTGGATAACGCGGCTTGTTAATTTAGATTCATACTTTAAATATTTTTAAAAGTCGCTATTAACCGACTTCAAAAAAGACGGAGATTCTTGATTCAGCTGTTTATATTAAGAAATATCTTTTTCCGGGTTTAATTTCTTTAATCAATAAACGGTAATACAATTAATTGTCAACGTGTGCTTGTGGTTTTTTTTTAGTGTTCATTATATAATACAAAGAACCTTTGTACGTCATTAAAAAGTATTATATATTTAAGTCCTGGTGTGAAAACAACAAAAGTTTTCAACAAACAATATAGTTCAACAAAAGCTAAATTGAATAAAAAAATGTCTTCCTGTTGACGGATATTACAAAAAAAAAATACAAGTAATTATATTATGCAATGTCATAAAAGACAGGTATTTTAAATATAACCAACTTGTACGATTTTTTAGTCGTAAGACTCGACACATATTAAATTTTACTATAAATGCTTTGTAAAATTTAAATGTGTTTTTTTACACATATAACGAATTGAAATTGTGACATAATTAATTGTATTTTTTTTTAAGTTAATTGCATTACATGTTATTAGGTACGCTTATTATACACATTAACTTTAATTAAATTGAACATGTCTGAACGAATTAATTAAACACATAAAAATAAACATTTGTTGAATGTCATACTGTTATGAAAAACATAAATTTATTATATTTTTTTAATTTTATATATTTTTTCTTTAATAATGACGATGTCCTCATTTCGGCCACAGCGATCAGAAATATTAGCCAACTGCACAGGACATAACAGGCACAAGTGTGTGCGCAAATAAAGATGCACACTTAAAATCCGACGGGGTGGCAATCCGACACGACTGGAAAGAGTTCAGGCGTAGGATCAACTTTACTTGCTTTCTGAGTCAGGAGAGTGTACGCACTTCTAATTTCCAGACTCCAGGCTTTTACTGAGACCTTTATCAGAAAAACCCAATAATTTTTATTGCCCCGACCTGGGGTTTATTCCTCGGGCTCTTTGCATTATGATATCCGCCTAGTAGGTAGTCTTAACTCTATTATCAATTAAACCAAATTGATCGTGGAATTAAGTCCACAAATATATAATGATGTAAACTAGAAATACACTACTAAAATACAGATACTAACGTCTCATTACTTAACTTCCTATTTGAAGTAATGATAGAAAATTGGTACAACCATGATAATATAATACATAGTTCCTATACTAAATTACCTTACGATGTCTTACTAATTATTCGTTTTTATTTCTATGTTATTATTATAGATATTTATACTGCAATAACCCTGAGACAGTAAACACATTAACGATTTATTTTTAATTGCCTCTTAAAATAAAAGTAATAGAATAAATTCAATTCGTTTATTAATTTTGTTTTAAGTTATTTTGACGAGCCGGTTGACGTGGTTGGCAGATATTTGCCTTTCGCGCGCAGGTCGTGGGTTCGATTCCCACCCAGGACAGATATTTGTGTGCATGAACATGTCTGTTTTTCCAGAGTCTGGGTTTAATTATCTATATAAGTATGTATTTACAAAAGAAAAGTAGTATCTCAGTTGGCTGGTTTCCACAGTGCAAGCTCTGCTTAGTGTGGGATCAAATGGCCTTGTGTGCTTAATGTTCCAGGATATTATTATTATTATTGTAATATGTTTTTTTTACATTCAATTATTTTTCTTTTTTAAACGATAGAACTTTACTATTCTGTATAAATACACGAAACTCAGTACGGAATACGATCGTGATATGACAAAGTGTGATTGACAACATTATTTGCATGTTAATAATTTAAGAATTTACGCATCGGAATTCATTTTAAAGTGCTATATCAATTCAATTCTTAAATAATAACACGGGTAAAGTCGCGGGCGTAAACTAGTTGTAGAATGAATATTTGCTGTACAATTGCGCTATTTAGATGATCGTATCGTATTAATATTATAATTATGGCAGTCAATATAGCACGTCATTTTCTGACATAACTATCGAGTTTACCTTACAGAATAGGCCCGTTGTCTAATCGTTTGCTTCTGAAAGTAAAATCATTGTTCAAGGTGAAGTTTTTTATTTCCCTCATAGGGTAATTTATTATGTGAGCCATTTAATATAGCAGTTGCCAACCAATGATACGTATGACACTAGAATTCTCTAAAATATTCCAAAGAATTGAAGAAATTTTAATTCTCAGAAATCATTCAATAATATTCTTAAGTAGAGAAATGTTGAACTCTCTATTTGTATTTGTGAAATAGAAAAGTATCATTACATTGCAAATTGTTGTATTACCAAATATTAATTTCAAATATTGTACGAGCGTAATATATGTATAGTTATATATAGATTAACATATATATGTATATGAATATAGTAACACCACCTAACGAATCTTAGTTTTCAAATGTTCAAACCAAAAGTTTGTCTGACAGTAATCGTAACAAAGCGATCACTGTATTAATTATATTTTTTTTATTGTATATATAGGTGGACGAGCGTATAGGCCACCTGATGGTAACTGGTCACCAACGCTTATAGACAATGGCATTGTAAGAAACGTTAACCATCGCTTACATCGCAAATGCGCCATCAACCTTGGGAACTAAGATGTTATGTCCCTTGTGCCTGTATTTACATCAGCTCACTCACCCTTCACACCGGAACACAACAATACAAACTACTGCTGTTTTGCGGTAGATTATCTGATACGTGGGTGGTACCTACCCAGAGGAACTTGCACAAAGTTCTACCACCGAAAAAAATATTTTTAATTTGTGTTATAAGATGTACAAGAAGGGTATGAATAGTGTCCCACCACTGGGCTAAGTTGAGACTGACAACCTGACTCCTTTTTGAGGAATGTATCCCTTACATGTGGCGAATGAAAATGTCCACACCATCAAGCAAACGTATAAATAAAAAATAACATACATTTCAAAGGCTTATTTATCATACAAGTGTGTAATAAATAATACCGGTGTGGATCTTGAAAAAGTCTGGTAGTCCAAAATGTATAGCTGATGCTGATGACTGGTTTAGAAGTTAGTGTGATAGTCCATTAGTCTCCGCTCATGGCATGTTATAATCTGTGACAGTTTATTATGATTGTCTTAAACACGATCTCGAATTATGACTCAATGCTATGTTGACTTATTACCGATTGGTACAAAGAGAAGCGTCAGTGTTTAAAAGATATATAATTAAATTTTATAACGTACAGAAAAAAAACATCAAATCTGTTTTTTTTTTTTTTAATTCATATACAGAATCGCAACAAGGAAGTAACATGAGTGCGATAAATAAGGAATGATTATAAAAATCGATTTGACGCTCAGGTTTATGTAATAGTCGCTTAGCTATTTGTAATTATTTATACATAGTAAAACATATTTACCACAATTATGTCCTTGAAAGTCAACTAATGAACGGTGAAAGGAACGTTTTAGATTTATCGGTGAACGTTAATGACAAACTAGTTCGAGACCGCTCTCTCTTGTACTTGGACCACGCCTGGTCAACGCGCTCACGACTACGGTCAAGTCTCAAGGTCCTGAGTTACATAACTCAGTATTTCTGTAATGGACACCCGGTTGCACTGCAATTAACGGTTTTACGAACTTTTACATGGGAAATTATTAGGAATTATTAATGATGGTAAGTAATCTCCACCCCTATAGACATGGCAAACTGAAAGAACTGTTAACCATCGCTTACATCGCCAATGCGCCACCAACCTCAGGAACTAAGATGTTATGTAACTCGTGCCTGTAATTACACTGGCTCACTCAGCCTTCAAAACCAGAACACAACAATACTAATTACTGCTGTTTTGAGGTAGAATATCTGATGAGTGGGTTGTACCCACCTAGACGAGCTTGTATAAAGATTAAGTCTTCACCAAGAGAATAGTATTTATTTTCAAAGTAATAAAGCTTTTATTTACTTATTCACATAATCACTCGGAATAAAGTATGTTGTGCAAGTGTGTGTGTGCATGGCACAAGGAACATCAAATATCCCAAAGTTGTTGGCGCATGGACGATGATAAGGGATGGTTATAGTGCCAATATCTAAAGGCTGTAGTAACCACTTGCAATCAGGTGACCCATTTTGCGAGACAATCTATATTAAATTTAATGCTTAATTCTCTTACTCTCCAGTCCATAAGCTACCCTTTAGAATTAGCTACGTAAACACTTCGCTTCCTTGCACATTTGCCACAAATACATTTCGCATACATACCATTAGTACTGAAGTAAGGTTTTAATATTTTATTCATTGAAATTATTTGCACTATATGATTTGTTATTATATAGATTTGACTGTTAAATTCAAACTAAACGAAATCGCCAAAAAATACACACTTAATAAAATAAATCCAAAAGGATTTTTTTTTCAAACAAACAAAGTTTTTAGCTTTATAAGTATATCAGTAAACATGCATGTATTGACATTGAAATACAATTATGTATTTAAAAAATAATTTCATAAACAATTTATGTTTGTAATTAATTTTAAAATCGATATTCGTTTATACAAATATAATTATATATGATTTCCTTGATATATGTTTAAAAATAGACTGTATATCTATATATCTGTTTGAGATTATAATACTTTGAGTTTTAAATGGGTACATACAAAGTGATATACTTTTTCATGGAAAGTATTTTACTAAAAGGAATATACATTTTTGTATGCACCGCTAAATAATGCAGCTGCTCATCAACTCCTATACCACAACTGTTATAAATACATAAACAGGACGTCTGCCAGATCTAGCCAGTATAACATTATAAAATCAAGGTATAGTAGAATAAGTGCGCAATGATTTTTGCTTCTAGCAATCATTTAGACTTCAATCTTCTTAGAAATCAATCGCTTACCTAGTAAGAAATTAAGTCACAAATAATAAAAATACATAGCAAATATTATAATCACTTTAAAACGTAGGAATATAGCTATATATATGCTAAAATACATTTATAATAATCCAATTAGTAATAAGGTGAAAGAATTTACTTCAAGATGAAGACGGATATCTCCTTGTTTTGGATCACGACAGTCAGTCTTAACGAGTGATTGCTCAAGACAGATCATAGTGCATAAGTGCGTGTGCATACAAAGTTGCACTCCCAAATATTTGTGCACACTATTGTAATCTAATTAGGGATTAGGGTATGAAAGTTGTGTCCACATTTGACTGGACAAATATGGACTTACAATTTAGTCAAATTACTTGAAGTATTCAACCGTATTACGACTACTCTGAGTTATCTTCATTGTTATTTATTTACCCTTCGTAAATTATTACAAAACAAAAAGGAAATGTATACCTTTAAAGGCATAACATTTATCCTGAATACCATTTAAGGAACAACCTTCGAGTAATAAAAAAAATTGTATCATTTACATAGAATTATCACGGTAAGTCGTGACTGTCAAACGGTCACCGTTGAATATTTGTGGATACGTAAATAACGTATGAATCGAATCGCGATCAAGGCGTTTCAATGTGATGCTAGATGGTATTGATTCGGTCCATTGTCAGATAATGATCTCGAGTTTACGTTCGATTTAAGATATTTCTGCATTCAAATATAGATACTCTTTGCAAATGTCACGGCGTATCGCCTTGAATTAACAATGTTTGTTTTCTTTTCGCCTTCGAAGTGCTGATATTTGACAATGGTCCTCGTGAATCGATCATATCGAAACAATCAAAGTGTCTAGTTGTTATGAATATTAGACAATGGTTCGACATTTAATCGATTGCTGAATTTATCGGTGGACATTTTGAGTTCAGTGTCAATCAATGACCCTCTGATGGTTAATTGCTTGGTTGTATTTAGGCCACTTCGACTAAGTACGCGATAAAGCACTCAATATGCTATTGACGACTGACATACCACATGGAAATTATTGCACGGATTAAATTATATTGTTAAAGTTAAATTATGATGCTACCTTGTAATAAAAAAGCAGTGACATCATAATAAACTAGCTGTGACCCGCGGTTTCACCCGCGTATAATTAATGCAAATATGTATAAAATTAATATAAATAAAAATAAGCCTAGAGCCTTCCTCGATAAAAGGACTATCCAACACAAAACAATTTTTTTAATTCGAACCAGTAGTTCCTTAGATTAGCCGGATCAAACCAACTCTTCAGCTTTATATATTAGTATAGATTAAATCGAAATTATAGAAAAGATAACGAACAAAACGTCGGTAATGATACTGTCTAACGTGTTATGTAATGAAATCAAAATTGATTAAAGTAACTTTACCTAGAAAATTATTATATTGAATCAAATTAATTATCGCGTCTGTTTTATAAGTAATATAATTTTCCATACTTTTTTTGTGTAAAATTTCGGAAACAGAACACGTACGTAATCACCTCTGTGCCTGTACGCCTGTCGTCATGTCTGTCATTTTTCAAAATGGATATTAAACTGAAAAATAATCTAGTACATTATAGTTATTGCCTACCTAGAGACTGGTATATAAAAAGTGAAGCTTTAGTGGTATAGAAATATAATTAGTAATTTATTTCGGGCTTAGTGCTCGATGACGTCATCACGAGTAAGGTTTCCTCATGGCAAGAGTCAGATAATTGTATATGTTTCTCTGATTGGAATCGAACCAAGACCTTCAATGGAGGCTGGTTCGCTAACGAACTAGATGTTTGTCAAATAAAACTCATTATAACCGTCGTAATTACTTTGAATGTAAATAAAGGCGTGGTTACCATTTAAAACTCAACAATAATCGGAAAGGTTGTTATAAAACTTGTTTAAAAAGCCTTCATTTTAATGGACAGGGGTACACGCCGAATATTTAATAAGAAAGTTTCATCCGATTGACATAACCTTTACTTTAATTAATGAATACATTATTTATTTGAAATTTTCAAATGATCATAAATTAAAATGGGAAAACATTAAAATAACGTTATTATTATCAGACAGGAAGAAAAATAAGACAAATAAAACTGGTGCTACAGGTAGAGCTCGCACTATGCTTCTTATCAGATAAATTCTTCGAATATTATTTAATAGTTAACTAGAACTATTTCACTTCATTTATACATTTAAAAATACTTATTTTATCACCAAATATTATAAAACAAACTTAAATGTATATTATATTATTAAAAGTGCATTTTAAAAATATTTTCAATCAAATATTGATCATGAGCAAAAAATATGCCGAAAAACGATGGTCCCAATAAATATCAATTTGACAAAGACCCCGAATTTAATGGATGAAAAATTTTCGACGGCTGACGGGAGAGACGCGCCATGGTTGTTACACGGGTATTTTGTCACCCCCGGACGATAAACATCAATAATAATTTGTATCAACTTATCACTTGATTGGAGTTGCTCCCTTATATCCGACTTCCACTAACGGATATAAATTATTCGTGACAGAAAGAAAGGAAATTATGATCCTCATTACGGTGTCTGTAAACAACATTTTTATTGAAATAAGCATTAATCTGATGATATGAATTAAAATCCCTTTAAGGTTAGATTAATATGATTCTTTGTTGACATTTTAAGGCTATACAACAGCTCAAATGGTATATTGATTTAGATTTTACATGTCATGGCTAGATAGTTATGTATGTTTTTTTTAATTTTCTTGCATAAAATGTAATGCAAGAAATCGTTATAACCAAAGTTCAAACTTCTACTAAATTCATGCTTTTCTCCCAAGCTCTCCTAACTCCTAAATTCCATCAAAGACACCATAAAGCAGAAAATAATTTCAATTACTTTTCATCAAGAACCGATATAGTATAAACACTATATTATAACGCAATAATCACATTGTATTATGTATTTTCATATCAGGTGTTCGATCGAAGTAATGTTTAATTATTTATGCTTAACATCACAACGTTGACGCCATACAAATAACTCATAAGTAACACGGCACTGAATCCATACATTAATCGAAGACGACAAACTAATTTGAATAAAGCGATATAATATATTATGTTACATTATATAAATGGGACATGATTTGATATATTGACAAATGACTTGATGTTTGTAATATGTTTGACGAAAAAGAGTACTGTTTCACCGATTCTTAGGTAGAATCTACATTCACAACCGAAAGCATCACATTCAATTATTATTAATTTTTTTTTTATGTACCCTTTTTAATTTGGCCAATGCTAATAGTTAAATAAGGAAATTACGCTATCGCATCGAGTCCACGAAGAACGCGTGTCATCATTAATCTTCCAGACGATTAACGCGATGCCCTTAATTAATAACGAACATATATCTTGTATTCAGAAATTTAATTTAATTTCGTATACAATATCCTCACAATAGTAACAATTGAATTACGAGACATCCTCAGAAGCTTGTTAAGAAATCCTTAATGACTTCTATTGGTACATACATTATTATAATTAACAATATTAACGATTCTAATACCATTTATGCAACTACGCTTTCAGTTTTAAAATATTATTGATATTTGACCGAGATGGCCCAGTGATTAAAACACGTGAACTCGAACCAACAATTTTGAGTTCAAAGCCAAGCAAACAGTATTGAATTTTCATGTGTTTATAATTCATCTCATGTGAAAGAAAAGATCGTGATACCGCCCACATTTGTGTATCATCGTGGAATAAGCACCAAGCCTCAAAAGAAGAGGAGGCCTGCGCCCAGCAGCGGGACATTAAGAGGCCATTACTGTACTTTTAACTATTAACATTATTGTTATAATTTTAATTTTAGAAACAGATATATTCATGTACGAAAACTAAACATTTGACAAAATTATAGAATTTATAAATTAATTTAGGCAGTGGTCAGTGGTGCTGGGCCGGATATGAACCCGCTACATTTTAATTGCCTATACGTTAACGTTTTTGTTATATCTCTTGTGTAGACTTAACGGCATTATGGATGAAATTAAAAGCAATAACAACCAATTTGTAAAACATATTCGACAGTAATTAAGTTTCTCGTTAGTTTTTAATTGTTTAGTTGTTAATAATTTCGACCTTCGATATCATTTTACATTCACGATTAATATACTCGTTGTTAGTGAATTTTTGGTATATGATATATGTAAAATAGGAGCGGATATAGCTGAGATAGCGGATTCAAACCCGGGCTAAGACTATTCAATTAAAGTGCTTAATTTATGTTTAAAATTCATTTTCTGCTCGGTAATGATAAAAATAGCGAGTACGTTTGTTTATCCACCAACCCGTATTGGAACAGCGTGGTGGAATAACTTTTTTCCTCAAGCGGTAATAAAGCATATAAGTTACTATTTTATTCTAATTAAAATATCTATTTTTTTATCTAAACATATATTGTCCGACAACATAATATTATACAAACAAATTAAAAATGTACTTATTTAAATACTTTGAATACAACAATGCAATACTTGCATAGCTATTAGGATAATAGATTGTCAACTCCCTTGTGGTGTGATCTATTTCTTTATTTTAATACGTGAAGCTCACCACGCGACGCCTGCTAATCCACACTAGTACAATAAAAATAATATAAATATAATGAACTTATATTTTCTACTACCGAGGGAAATTAAAGTTGATTCAATTTTATTTATTTTAATATGTTTCATGATTAAAATTAATTTTAATTATTATGCTTTTTTATAGTAGTTTATTTATGTTCAAAAATTAATGAATAGTATAAAATATATTAAATTCTTATTTCGAAAAGTTAGTGCTTGCTTGAATTTACACCTGAGACCATTTGATGTGGGTCGGCATTTTCTCACAACTGGCCTGTCTTGGCTTAAATTTATCACCTAACTCTAAACGGAAGGCGATTCTTCAGTTTCACAAGGCGTGGGACGACTCTTTAAAATAACAAGGTTTTCGTGAATTACCTAACAATGACAAATACAAGGAATAAATTAATTTTATTAAAATTATGACATATCTTCAATTGAAGATATTTCTTAATAATAATTTTTTTTTCACACAAGGCATGTACATAATTTTAGTTTGAATTTTTATCTAAATCTAAAGTTATAAGTTTTTACATAAACAACATAGGAAGTGACCTCTGACTCCGCGATTCCTAATCAATTCATTGATCACTAGATTAGATTATATATTACGCGTAAAGAACCATATGGTCTACATATATAAATTCTTAATAGGGAATAGTTTTACAGTATGAAACAAACCTGTGACATAATCATTTGTAATGAATTCCCAAACACACCTGTCTAACCTTGGGACAATACACCGCGACCTACATTCTAATAACCTTTTAACGATACGAAATGTAGTTCAGCATTCGCGAGAAAACATTTCGTCGATCGGTGGTCGTCTTTGCATAATAATAACACAATGACTCGATTCTTACAATGAGCGAAATTTGAAAATTTAGCTATCGCAATATAGACTTTAAATTATAGGCTGTAAAGGCTAGAAATAGTTTCAATTCACGTACTCAAGTGGTTTTACTGTACGAGACCGTCGGTTACAAAACGGCTAGTAACACCTCCGAAACCGCCCTCTTGCGTCTCATGAATTATTCGATTTTGCGAGTTGTGACACTGCGCTTGCCGGACAAGCCCCTACGGACCTATTGCTTCCATCAAATTCCAACTCAAATACGACTTCAATCATATCATCTGTTCCAGAGTATCCTTATAGGAATTGCAGCACTTGATCAAAATAAAGAAACTTTCAACCAAACTAACTTTAATCAAGGCGATCATCTACAAATCAAATATTATATAAAAATATTTGAATATAAGGAATACATAAATATCGTTGATTCCGCTGGTGACGTCACCCGCGTGAGAGATTCGGATTAGGATTACAAATATATCAACTTGAATACACTTTAAAATTTGTGATTAGTATCCTTGGCCCTTAGAGTAGTAGTGCAAAAGCTTTAACATAACATCCTTTATTTACTCCAATGATAAAAAGAGTCGTCGTTCATTTTTCACCTCAAAAATCGGAATTGCTATTCAACGGAAAAATACTACAAGCATTGTTGCCGCCATTACATGCGTTCAGGACTTATACAGAAGTTATTTTTAATTATCATTTTGATATGATCCGAATTATATATAATTATGTATGAATTACATAAATAAATAAAAAGTTTTAAAATTAAATATTATCGGCCTTACTTATATTATAATATATTATTAAACGTTGAATAAGGTATAAATTATTAGTTAAATAATGCTACGTCTTCTTCGTTTACATGTCAAATCAATAATAACGAAAAGGGAAATCGTTGTTAAGCTAAACAGTTTATAACTAAGGCCATATAACTTGTAATTCACAAAGACGTTCAAGTTAATTCTTATTAAGGATAAAGTAATATAAACCCTAACCTCTACGTCAAGTTGATCAAGCTGAAAACAAATGCCTCGTCAATTTGAAACTGGGTTGAATGAACATCCAATGTAGGTACGCACCCTCCACAGTTCAGTCACACGAATCATTAGATTAATTTTCTTGGAACATCCCTCTTATGTACGTTGAGCTTAAGGGGACTAGATGATATTATATAAGGCTTCAGCTTTATATGGAGATAACTGTCTTCAACTTTTTATAAGTGAAGTTGGATACTTAACAGCAGTTCGCACGATTTTAGTTGACCAATATATGTTGCTCAAGAGAATTGAAAAATGGCAATTTGTGTTTAATGAGTCAACTTTTGTTTTTGCAATTAAATTGAAAATTTTTATACGTGTTACCGCTTTAATAGGGTTTGTTAACATAATTACAATATCTGAACGTGTTTTTTATTTTGTTATTTTATTTCCTAAATCAACGTAACAAACAATTGTATAACATATATAGGAAGCACCGTTATTAAATTATACTTTTATTAAAGTCTGTATAACATTTCATACTTAATCTTTGTTTTCATTTTAAATAGCACAAGAAACTGAATATTTTTCTAAGAGAAATCTCCTTTCCTTGCAGAATTTCAACGTTCACAAGAGCAGTCTACTGAAGCACTACTCGAGGGAACGTAAGTTGATTTACCTAACTAGCTTATTTTTTAAGAATACCGAGCCGACTGAAAATATTAAAATTCACATGCTTAATATTATACAGTTGTAGTTTACTTATAATTCTATATACATACACATTACAGACAGTAATTTATTTTTAGATTCGGCTCCCAGGGCAAATAGAAAAGTTTCTACCTCTTATATTTAAAGAAATAAAAGTATTATATTATTTCCGGGTAAGAACGCGTGAATCGTTACCGATGATCGTGAATTTCATGTGCTTAATTTGTGATTACAATTTATCTCGTGCTTGACGATGAAGGAAAACATCGTGAGGAAACCTGCATGTGTCAAATGTTTCTGAAATTATGTCACATGTGTATTCCACCAACCCGCATTGGAGCAGCGTGATGTAATAAGCTCCAAACCTTCTCCTCAAAACGAGGAGAGGCCTTAGCCCAGCAGTGGGACATTCACATGCTGTTACTACGTATTATATTATTAATTATTTATGGTTAATTCAAAGTTGATGACGTTGCTTACAAATAATGAAACTGTAAATTCAATATCAAAATATCAACATTTATGTGTTAATTCATAAATATTGGTTAAGGGATGATTAGTAAAACAATCGTGAATAATTTTTTTATGGCATAGGAAGGCGAGCTTATGGGCCACCTGATGGTAAGTGGTCACCAACGCACATAGACATTGGTATTGTAAGATTTGTTAACCATTGCTTACATCGTCAATACGCCACCAACCTTGGGAACCTTCAAACCGGAACACAACAATAGCAAGTACTCCTATTTTTCGGTAGAATATCTGATGAGTGGGTGGTACCTACCTAGACGAGCTTGCACAAAGCCCTAAGAACTACTAAGAAGATACTTCTATCGAATGTTAAGTAAATGATGACAATAAGAAATTAGTATTAACCAATCTATATTTAACAAACGTATACAAGTAGGGGTCGCAAACGATTACTTATTTTTAGAAATAAATACACAAGAGTTTTCTTGAATACTTGTTTAAAATGCATGTTTCCACTATCCATACAAAATTTTAATATTGTCAGTGGTAATGGCGCCGGGCATTAACCGCGCCGCTGATATATAATAGCAATAATGGCGTCGCATTCCGGGAAATATAATCTCTTTCAATATTGCTATAAAAGCCCGCGACCAGGTTTAATTAAACGTTTAAATACTGATTAAAAATACATTCGGGGAATATTCGAGAGCTCTCTTTATAATGCCATATTAATGAATTTAGCGCCGTAATATTTTTCACATTTACTTTTACTACAATCATTCGTCGCGACTTTGCTCGATCTTAAATATATATTTTATTAATTTCATCTAATATAAAAAACATATATTGACATATATGTTTTTTACTTAGATAAATAAATAAGACAAGATTTTTTTTCATTTGCTGTATCAATAACTTAAAACGTGATGATTTAATCAAAAGGTGAGCTTTCATTTGGAAAGCGAAGATTACGGCATTATAATAACCATGGATTATCAGACTAAAGTATCTTTCAAATTTCAAGTCTCTATACCTTATAGTTTACGATCTGATAACCAGTCAGCTTGAATATTGTTATATATGTATATATAAATTCCAGTTAATCTTTTAAATTGTTGGATTAAAATATATTGTTTTATTTCTGTAATATTTTCATATTATAAATTTTTAATAAATATCTACACTTTGGCTGGACCGGGTTTTATTCATTAATATTTGTGTATTCATCAAATGTTTGCTTCGCCGGCTGTCTTTTGTTATTAGCTAAGTAATCAAACATAGAATGAAAAAAAAATATTCAAAGATAAAAATGTTGATTTTAATTCACGTAAATTGAATTTCTGCAAGCGTAGTAAAGACTCATAAACATTGTATATTGATTGAATGTGCCGGATTGATTTATATTTTGTCTTCTTCTCTCGAATGTCAAATTACCGATGATAGAAAAGAATAAATTGATGTGTTACTACGATGTAGTGACATCGTTTAAAAATAAAAATAGTATTTAAATTATTTATAAGATACAAATTCATATAAGTTGACCTGAAATTTTCTATAATGATTATATTTTAATTTCAGCCTCTACATGAAAACTAGTTTAAAATAAAACTTTAATTGATACGGGTTAAAATCCATGTATTACGATCACAGAACAAAAGCTGACCGAACCGAAGAGTCCGCTAACGTAATTAAGTCGCGGAAAGTTGAAAGGTTGCTGTCAATATTATTCAAGCGGGCGGCCGGGAAGGATAAATGGATTAGGGTAAACAGCATAAAGAGCCTTTTGTATCCTAAATTAAATGTCACCCAGCGTCATTATTCAGGCTCCGGGACACGCACACGATCGCTGGCAGACAGCGACCACCGCGGTACGCGTTTATATGTTACGATTTTATTTATGATGATAATAGATAATAAGAGTCTAGTGGGATTACTATTATTTTTTATAGTGTTGGTAGGAGAACGGATAGATGAGTCACCTGATGGTAAGTAGACACCACCGCCCATAGATATTAGCGCCGTAAGAAATATTGACCATTGCATACATCACCAATCATAATCACCTGGTGTAGTTACACTTCTAACCGGAACACAACAATATTGCTGTTTGTTGGTAAAAAATGTGATGAAAAGGTGGTACCACTTAGACGGGCTTGCACAAGACTACCAAGTAAAAACGACTACTAACACCATTAGCCGTCATTTATTTTAATTTAATTTTTAATAACCAACCGTTTCTAAAAAACAAAATAATATAATGAAATAAGAAATTCCTTAAGTCCATGATATGAACAAAATTGGAATATAGCAAACATTTGGTTGAAAGATTTAGCATTTGAGCAACTAAATTAACTCTTGTGATCGCGTTTTTACAACATATAACATTGAACCCACATCCGTATGAAATATTACCCTTTATATTTAACGTTATAATAAAATTGAACACTTATTTTCTGCCTGATACATGAAGTATCTAATAATTATTTGTATATTCATTTCTAATATTATACATTTATGTAAATATGACTAAAAGTCTTATCAATAAAACGTCGACAGTTAAATTATAATTTAATTATATCAGAATTAATATCTCCGTCATGTGTAAAAGACATTTTCAACCATTAATTATATTTGTAACGGCTGTCGAAGATGCCTTCCAGCCAAACTTTACACTGTAGGGTTTAATAGAATTACAATCACGCTACTCATGTACCATCTCAACTGAAATAGCCGAGAGTTTGATCTATCTCAAATAATTTACAGTGGCCAACATGGTTCAATAAAAAAAAAAACGTGGTCCTTAACTGAAGATCATTCAAATCAGGATAAGCACCGGTGACGTAAATGCTCAGAGAAAAAGTAATTCTTATGTTTTTACCAGTAGCGTAGTTATCGGACGGTTAGGCGATGTGGTGCACCGCTCCTGAGGGTTAGGGAGTTCTAAGGGGCAACATATAATTACTAGCATATAACATGTTGGTAAGCCAAAGGAAAATAAAGAGAAAAAATGACATCTTCTATTTCAATTATTACCAACTTTTGAATATATACAACCGTAAAAAATGGGGGCAGGAGCCCAATTATTTCTTAACAACGCAACGCCGTTAGGTCTTTAACCGCCTAGCTACGCTACTGATGCTTACTGCTTAAGTTCATATCACAAGAGTTCGCCTTCGTATGTTTGATCTATTGTGATATATTTATAGATGTATATTGTAAGTATATTTGTTTAATACTAAGGTCCTACTATGGCAATAGCGGACGCGACGATTACACGTCGCTGACTCAGACTTCGTTGCGTCCGCTCCATGTTAATATGAACATTCCTCAATAAATAATGTAGTGTACATAAACAGCCTATAAATCTTCCACTGCTAGGCTAAGGCGTCCTTTTGAGGACAAGGCTTGGAGCTTATTCCACTAAGCACCTCTAATTCGGTTTGGTTGATATATATGAAGCAGAAATTTTTTTAGTCAATCTAATTTTTAAATTTGTTTATAGCAAAAAAATATAGTAGCTTTTACAACTATTTTTTGTCAAGCAACTCCCTCTTACCTCAACAGCGCTACAGCGAGTGTTTTAACATAGAAATAAATGTTTAAAGAGTGATGTAGTAGATAGAGTTATCATAATCAATTTAGTTAGAAGACATTTCGTGATTGTTTTCTATCCAGAAAATTTTATGCTTTTATGTTTTTGATCAGACACGAAAATCCTTGTGAGAATCATTAATATAAAATTTTATTTATAACTAGATTCCCATATAAAACAGATAAATAATTAACAATTTTGTTTTATACCATCTCCTAGTGTTTGCCTGACGTAAACACTGGGTTTATTTGATATATACGTGATAATAATAGTATGAACAGTTACGTCATTTAGTAGTATCATCACATCATATATGTATAACATTGTAGTCGAATAGAAAGGCGACACAAGATGGAGGATTATAATACAAAATTCATATTTTCACACCCTCAGCGCCAATGGGACCACTTTAATTTGCGGGCAGAGAAAGACATTATCGCAAAAACCCTTAATCGTTAATAATTTAATTGACTTAATAATAAACTTAATTATACATATAATACACTTATTGCTTTATATATTGTGTGAATTAGTATTTAATACTGGCGTAATGAGCTGGCTATTGGATTGTAAAATTGAATAATTAATTTCAAATATTCTGTTAAGGTATAAAAGGTGGAGATTGTATGTTTGAATTTATAAATAAAGTAACAGCTTGTAATTGTCTCACTGCTAAGTTAAGGCCTAGTCTACACATGTAACAGATTTTCAGAGAAATTAGACACATGCAGGTTTTCTTACGCAGAGCATGAAATGAATTACACATACATTTTAAGCTTATGAAAATCCAGTGGTGCTTGCCTGGGTTTGAACACGCAATCATCGATTAAAATTCACACACTCTAACCGCTGACCCATTGTAGCTATTCAGTTAGTGTATAGTCTATTTGGACATTCCTCAATAAATTATGTAATTAATAATGTAATAGCCAAAGGCCTCGCGTTAAGGATAAGGCTTTTTAGAAAATGTATTAAGCAATTAAGGTCTCAGTGAAATCTAAACAACTGAAACTAGCTGCTTCGAAGTATAAAAGTCAACTACAACGGTAGTAGAATGCAAATGCGAACCACAACACAACTGGTTGTTCTAGTTGTTAGCGACTTTGCGACGTGTATGGTTGACCCTTGATTAGAAGGCGACTGTCCCCAACATTTGTTACCCTAAGTTACACTTCTCTCAGCCATTTGTGTAATTTACAACTTTAGATAAGCCTCCATGCTGTACATTACAAATAATTCGTACGTTTCGAGTATTATGAATTTATATATTCTAATTACTAAATTAATTAAATTATTGTTTTCGGAATTTCAAACATGTAAAATTAAACTTATTTTACTTCAATTTTTTTTGTACTTTAATAAAACGTAGCAACACAATTCAAAGTGTCACTGAAAGGAGTAATTTCTTAAAGCAATAATACTTCCATTGTTTAAGATCAGCAAGGGCTCTTGAAGTTAACTGAAGGGTCTTAAAGAAGAGCTCTGTAAGAATACATTACTTAAAGTGAAGTCCATTGTCTGTAATTGAAGAAAAACACGAATATACACACTGTAGATAAGACTGGCGTCTATGAAACATACATAACACATATATAATATATTTCTTATTATTTAATATATTTATAAAATGGATAGAACGCGTAGAAGTCAAATAAAGATCACGGTTAAAATTTGGGCAAGCAAACTTAATTTCAGTTTTAAATCATTCTCTATCTTTATTTCTTTAGTTTCAACTGCCTCATTGATCTAGTGGCTAGCTTACAGGGCTGGTGATTTCAAGATCCTGGATCCAAATCCTCGGTCTAACTTACCAAAAGTTACTGAGTTTTTCTGTCAAAGGAAATTTCGGTACCAATTCATAGTAATAAAATAGACAGTACTACACTGTCGTGACTTGAAAGATAGGTAGCGTACGTGGGTCTTACGCCTGATGTCTCTCCGGTCGTGACAGATCACCGCCCTATTAGATTATGACCGACTGACGGTTGAGTCCGTCTTCTCAATTCGAAACATTTTTAATAACTAAAATAGAACTAAGATATACTGCAACAAAATAAATATAAGCTCAGGTGTACGACCAGTTCAAAATCAAAAATCTTTTTATTCAGATAGTTTTTTACAATTATCTTATAAATCGTCAGGCGCTAAGTCGGGTCCAGATTAATTCTACCGAGAAGAACCGACAAGAAGCTCAGTACTTAGTCTTTTTTAAATAAAAATTTGTATAAATTACATAATTTTTTTTAGTTCGTACACGAAATACAGCTTATTTGTCAGATTCAGAACCAGATTATCAGATTAGATATTTTTAATTTAGAGTATTTGCGTAAATATACTGTGATATGATGATTTAAGGTATTATAATAATTGATAATAACAATAAAATATAGTTAAATCAATCGTGGAATTTATTATACACCTGTATATAATAAAGTGAATAAAATCTCCAGACCCTTAGTATGTTACTATTTATCCTTATGAGCATAAATAAACTGATCACGCGTACTTCGCCTTCAAAGTAAGACATTTCGAAATCCTTCCATTGTTTTGTTAACTACATGTTGTTTCTAGTTATTCGACAGTCGTTGAGTACTATTATGAAATACAAAACATACTCATAGTAATTTAATGGCTGAATGGGCGTGTCCTTGCCTCATAAAGTAAGTTTGTACTTGTTCCTTTGCCTTTTCTTATTATATTTACTTTAAAAATTATAATTACACAACATTTATAGTTTTTCTCAGCTCTATACACTTTTTTTTTAAATTTAATTCAAAAATGGAACATTTGGAACATATTAAAATAGCGTAAGTAAAATTAACAACCTAGTTTTTTTTTTTTTTTAAATAAGACTTTATTTCTATGTCAGTTAAGACAAGTTATTTTTAAAAACCTAATATTTAAGCAAAGCAGTAAAGTAAATTTAAAGTAAATATTATAATTTGTGTAAATAACCACAAAACAAATACCTACGTGCATTGAGTGCTAAGTACAAATACTGGCGATCCAACACATGTGAACAGGATGAAATAACGAATAGACGTCTGAGTTAAATAATAATAATACCTTACTTCGTACTTACATTTATTCGAAATTCAAAATTTTAATATCTTTGTTGAACGTATATATTTTAATGCCTATCACCTACAATGTAGGTAGAATATTTCTTTGATAAAGCTAAAATGTGGACGCAATTTATAAATAAAAGCAAAAAATAACATATTTTACTAAGAGACTCTCGATCAAAGTGAATCTATTACTTTGTTATCTGGCAAATAGCCAAAGAACAAAATGAAGTGGAATTTGCTAGTAATTGTAATTATTATAATAAAGATTGTAATTTTTCGTAATAAAAGTCAACCGTACAGTATTTCTCGTGATACAATCTAAAAAACTATTTAGATTATCTCTTACAGAGAAATATTCGCAACATCATATTAAAATGAAATACTATACTTGTATGAAATACGAGGAAAAAATTTCAAGTGAGTTGACACAGAAGGGGCAAATATATTTTTCTCGGGACGCCTTAATTACTTGATCGCTAAAATAACACGGGCCACCGCGCACAATGCTCGAAGAGGCTAACGATCTAGTTATATTTAATTAGTAAATTACTGTTAAGGCAAGAATAAAATGAAGGTAATCGTGATTTCGATTCGCTTTGCGTAATATATTAACAATGTAACAGGAAATTTAGTAAATAAATACGTTTTAATTATAACAATAATCGCTTTATAAATCTATTCTCGTCGAGAAACTAATCTCGCCTTGAGATTAGAGATTTTATATATTTTTTTCACATCGCAGGGCGCTTACCTAACGTCAATTATATGAGGAAACTGTAAGTACATATATAACATCAGGTTTACACTAGAATGATTAATTTTAAACATAATAGTGAGAATAGATCTGAGAGAGATTTGAAACTACGGCGTTTATTTAATGTAAAATAACGTTATGAAAACTCCGTTTCTGGACGGAGACTTCCATTAATAAGTATTTTCAGCTTAAGGTTTCAAGGTGTTTAAGCGGCTTAGTTTTTGAAAAATTCAGATATAACTATTTCCTCGTGATATTTTCTTTTCGTAGAATTAGTTTTTTTTTTCTTGCAAGATTTTATATCCTAGTGGATTATTATTGTTATTTTTCGATATCAAATTTTAAAAAACTGAAATTGGTATAAGTTTGATTGTATCTAAATTGTTAACTGACTACATTAATAAATATATTTTTGAAACCAATTACACCCCGGCCGGCGCGGCGGGGAGACCAGACGGCCAGGGGTTAGGATGACAGGTTAAAAAAAACAGCAGACATTCCTAATCGAATCTAGCAGCACGGCTTTCTGCTATTTATATATACGAAATTTTTCCAGTTCACCAATTTTTTTTATTTATATATTAATTCAAGTATCTAACAAAACACACAATAATACAATTTTGCATTTATAAAAAGAAATTTGGGAAAGTACAGACATAAATGGTGCCTTAATTACACTATTAGAAGCAATGGCTTAGTTTATAATAATTCATGATAGAATACACAATCAAATCCGATATCCCTTACGTTGAATTAATTTTAAAAAGCGACGTATAGAGTTCTACACGAATAACGATTGTTTTTATTTTGCTTATATACATATAAACAAAAATATTTTTAAAACATTGCGTTAAATTCACTCGGATAAAAAATATACACTTTTAGGTATTGATAAATGCTAAAAAATATTTTTTGTTTATTAACTTGTTTTCGTTCGCGTATCAGGGACCTTCCTTCTTTGTACAACTTGCTTCATACTAAATTTCATCAAAATCAATTCAGTGCTTCAGGTGTAAGCTTAACAGACAGCCATACAAACGAGTTTACTTACGCATTTATAATTATTTATGTATTTACGTATGAGTAATTAGGAACTTACTGCATCTATATTTAGTTCGTTAATGTAAAGATCACATCAAGAAAACGTTCCGAATAGTAATAACCCAGCTTATTGCAATTGTTTGCAAAATGCCAAGTGCGCTATCTCTAAGAAGCGCACTCAATTAGGTTAGAGCCCGCAATACCGTGAGAGCTTCCCACGTGCATTATATTACTTAAGAACAATTCGCGTCTTGGGACTAACTATTATTCTAAGGCTACGCTAAGCCGGGTGTCTACTAAACTTGACAAATAGTGGTAATTAATTAAGTTATAATTCGATAAGACCGCGTATCCACGTGTGAAGGCGTTGAAAACCTACAATTTATGAATAAACAATTAAGCTGTGTTATTTGAGTGTTATATTAATTTATATGATTACTTTTAAATAGATATTATGACATAATGAATTCATCATTAACTAGCGGCTACTTCTTAAATCTATTCATAGGTTTGCTACATGTGTTATAATTTTAAATACCTCTCTCTACACATTGTTTGGCGGGAGATTAGTTAAACGATGCTCTGTCTTCTTCTTTCATATGACAAATCGATAATGACAGAAAGAACGAAATCACGGCTAAGCAAAGTTTTAAGTAAGTCTGTGGTATTTTAACTGAAGTAATAATAACTCTGGATTAGACATATTTGTGCAGTTTTTTTTTAATATTGTTTAATATATATAGGCACACGGTCAATTGGGAAACGTGATGGTAAATGATCAACACTATGCACATTGGCACGTACAAAAATTAACCATATCGTCCATGTACCAACGTCCAACATTGGTAACTAAGGTGTTATATCCCTTACTAAGTTTAATACACTAACTCACTGACCCTTCAAACCGGAACACAACAATCCTAAATTACTATTTGATGGTAAAATATTCACAAAGTCATACCACTGAGTACTATTAAGGACGAATAGACAAGAAATATATTACACATATATTATGTAAATAAAAATATTACAAATACGCTTAAAATCGTTACATACATTTGTCCATATAATTAAAACTATCATTCATAGAGCGATCACATAAAAAAGTAAATAATGGTACACCGATGTTAATTTCATTCATAGGTTGGAGGCGTAAGGACGCTTAAATGAATTCCTATGAATATGTATCAGAGTGTAGACAATACACGTTTCAATAACGCTAATTCATTCTGTCATATGACAAATGTAATACTGAATTTACCAACACGATAATTACGTAATCACATATGTTATATATTATTTTGAAATATACATATTATATTACTCGGTGGTAGAGCTTTGTGCAAGCTCGTCTGGGTAGGTACCACCCACTCATCAGATATTCTATCGCAAAACAGCAGTACTTTGTATTGTTGTGTTCCGGTTTGAAGGATGAGTGAGCCAGTGTAATTACAGGCACAAGGGACATAACATCTTAGTTCCCAAGGTTGGTGGCGCATTGGCAATATAAGAGATGGTTAACATTTCTTACAATGCCATTGTCTATGGGTGTTGGTGACCACTTACCAGGTGGCCCATATGCTCGTCCGCCTACCATAAAATCGAATATGAATCCTGAATTATAGGCGGTATTGTATTACTTTGATTTACATCTTGAGAACCGAGTAAATTAAACATGATAATATTTAAAAAACCTTCGGTTACTTCTTAGGGAAATCTTACTGATAAACGTTTTTTAGTGGGTGAGTAGTTAAACAATTCTGTGTTTTCTTCTTTCGAATAACAAGACTTGATTTTGTCAGTATCAGGATGGCACTTAAGACATTTTACTTCATAAAGGTAAAACGGGCACTGTCAAAGGTTTGTTGGTTGATCACACATTGGTGTGTGGAATGCCCTAAGACGAGAACTTTTTGAGAGCTGGGATGGAGTACATTAGTATCTCGTACATAAGATTACCGCCCTATGGTATATGGGTTCTACTCGAACCAACCCCTCCATTATCGTTATATTTGCAAATGAATATGTAAATAACAATCCAATAAAATAGTTAAAATAGTCGTAATTTATATAGATAGAATCAATATTAGACAAATATTTAAGTTTTTGTAATTTACTATAAAATTATAAAAAATATTTATATATATAACACGATGTATACAAATGTTAACCAATCAAAACGAAGGAATATTTAGTTGGCCGTCATGAATTGTAACGAACTTTTTGAAAACTCATCAATTATTATGAATCGAAAACGGTTATTTGAGCAACACTGTAACTACGAATTCGCAGATGGGATATTTGTATTCGATACGAAAATGTTTTAAAAAGTTATCAAAAATACAAATTTATTTAACAAACAATCCTACCAATCCTGTACTGTGTAAATTATATATTTTAATAGAAAACGGATTAAGCAAAGCGACGAAAGCCACCAAAGTATTTTCATCATTTCGAATCGTTAATACAAATTATACAAGCCTTTGCTGACGTATAGGGGGGTTTATTGCTTGTCTCGAGTTTAAGATATGAAAAGTAGCCCAGGTCCTTTCTCGGGGTCCAAGCTGGCTTCATACCAAATTCCATCAAAACACTAACAGACAGACAGAGTTACTTTCGTATTTATAATATTAGTATAGATTATTATTAAATAAAATTTCACGTATTCTTATAAATTAATTATGAAACAGTAAAAGCAACAACTAAATTTTCAACTTCAACTTACATGGACGACATCCCACAGCTTTGCAAATACTTGTCTTTTTAAGAAGAAGGCTCGATACTAATTATACTGTGCTAATATAGAATGGTATTTTAATAATTTACCTAAGAAATTGCATCCGATACATTATTTTCTTCACAGTTTAAACTGCACAGCACAAGATGAACTAAAAACAAACTAAACAGGTGAATACAAAGTAGAACTTATTCGGTTTCTTAATCACTTTCCGGTAAATTCCTCTTATCCTCTTCATGATCTCGACTTGAATAATTAAAGCATTAGAAAAAACTTACGTAATTTAATTTATTTAGTAGAAAATGAAACATATAATAGATGGCCATTCGAAACTCATCAGCGAGTGTCTTCGGTTTTACTTTTAATGATTAAAACTTTTTGCTAAGTGGTAAAAAAGTGGAGTGAAATTATCTCAATAGTTGTCACGAATGTCATCATCAGACATCACGATTGGAATTATTAGATACAGAATCCAATTTTAGTGACGACGCCTGCGCCGCGGTACGATGCAATTTACAATTGGTAGTTTCGACACGTGCCTCGTGTTTCCTCACCTACAAACTCAATGTTTGCTGGTTTCATCAGCTGACGATATTTGAATTTCGATAACTGGAAACAATGTTTACTTTTTTAAATGTTTTATTGGATCAAAATGAAAACATTTTTGAATTATTTCAATAATGTTAAACTGTTTTAAATAATAAATAGCATAAATATTATTAATACATGAAATATATTTTCTACTTCTTTATTTATTTGTAAATGATGTACTGCGCTTACACTGTTCCCCTCAACGTCTGCAACATCTAAAAATTTGTTAATAACAACAAATAGGATTTGAAGTTCCTTAGTTAATATAACGTATCACAGGACTTTACCCGATACTACTTTACCAACACATATTAATGACAGTCTGTACAAGTGTCAGTCTGCTGGACCAAGCCCTGCACTCCATTTGATGAGGTTTCCAACACGCTGCTTCAATACGGATTGGTGGACACACGTGACGGATTTTTATCCGACAAATGTTATTTTTCACGAGATTAATTTAAACACGAACTAAGCACATATGAACCGAGTGAAGCTTATTCGGATTCGAATACGCTATTATCTGTTAAGATTCACGTGATCTAGCCATTGGCCATCGACCCACACATAAGCCGAATAAATGATATAAATCGACTACTTAAAAATTCACCATCACACAACCCTCTCAATTAGAAGGTAATATTAACCCAGACATAAGCGTAGCAATATTAACAGTAATTCATATATGAAGTACGTAACACAGTCCATTTTCACGCCATCTTTATGTGTATAAAGGAAAGAAAAATATCAGTTTTGATAGCCGAGCCGTCCGTGGTACAGTCAAATAATGCATATTCCTCACGGTCGACGGCTTCGAAGTATCAAATTTATTTTTATGTATATTTTTATTGTTTGCGGAGAGGATTGTCGCCTCCTTAGGGGCTGTTTGTATGCGGACTGAGAAGAATTACGTGCGCGCTCGAGGATCCACTTTGCTGGAAGCGATAAAACAATTTGTTTTCAAAATATATTACATAATTTATTATTGTAACAGCGGAATATGTGAACGGGTTTTTATTCTCGGTTCGTCGCTTTGCTTCATTTTTTTAAAATTTATTACGGTACAAACATTTGACTACAATTTTCATAAAATAACATAAAGTAACAATCAATCGTAATAAAGTAACAGCCTCCAAATGTCCCGCTGCTGCTGGTGTTTATTCCACCACTCCAATACATATGCACGTAAAAATTCAATGGTGCATGAGAATTAATGATTGCAGGTGACTGATATGTCTGGAGGAAACCCGATCTTTCTTTCTAATCACTGGGCCATCTTGATTTTTTTTTAATATGTATGACTGTATGTTTATTTAACATTAGTAACAGCCTGTGAATGCCCACTGCTGGAATAAGGCCTCTTCTCCTCTTTTGAGAAGAAGGTTTTGGAGCTTATTTCACCACGCTGCTCCAATGCGGATTGGTGGAATACACATGTGACGGAATTTCAGTGAAATTTGACACATGCAGGTTTCCTCATGATGTTTTCCTTCACCGTCAAGCACGAGATGAATTATAATCACAAATTAAGCACATGAAATTCAGTGGTACTCGCCCGGGTTTGAACTCACGATCATCGGTTAAGATTCACGCGTTCTTACCACTGGGCCACCTCGGCTTTTATTTTATTTTTTATTTAACATAGATTATTACAATTCATCAAAATCTACGTATAATACTTACCTACATGTCCCGTCTTCACACGGTAGAATAAGGGTCTACATAAAACCTTTATATTGATGGACAAATATACAAAGAAAAATAATAAATCTCAATCGAGCACCGCACCGCAGTGCAATCAATGACTTTGAAACACAAAGAGGACAAACACGTAAACAGTCATTTTTATATATATAGTTAGGAGACCCCTTGGTTCATACAACAGTATTATTTAAAAAAAAAGAAGCGCGCTAAATTTTAAACGCCGCCATCTTGTTGGTGCACATAAAGGTAAAGTAATTAATTCATTATTGGCGCGACTTTGTCGTTGACTAAGTTGATTTGTAATGTGTTATTTGGATTTAAAGTGTAATTGAGTGAGTAATTAACATCAATTTATAAGATTTGGTTTTCTATTTATGAATCGACCAATTCTAGGTTCTTATAAAATCAGTTTTCACTTCCGGATGCTAAATATATATTATTAGGAAAGAAGAAGCGTGATTAGTTTAAAAAAAAAACAAAGATTTATTAACAATAACCTAAAACTAATTTTACACAATTACAATTAGCAATTCTAATGTAGGGTACACAATAAAAGTACGTCCGTTCGGCTCAAAATCACGACTGATAGTGTCTGTTCGCCACTACCGCTTCGTCTTTTATACAAGACCGATGCGGGTAGTTTTATAAAAAATATTTAGTCATCTAACAATATTATTTGTAACAAATCTTTTGAAGTCATAATTAGATATAGGATACAATTATCGACGATCAAACGAAATTGAACGACTTGAAAACCAAACAAACGAAAATCAAATATTTAAATGATAAAAATAAGCCCATAAGCAATCAAAAATCTCAATTACTTGCATAATATAATCGTGAAAAAAAAATAACGATGCGAATAAAACGATTCGAAATTTCAATTTTAATGTAAACATTTCATATTCAGCGTTGTCCATAAATAGAGGGAACGTGGTAAGCTGGGAATTCATAACAATTTTTAAACCGTCTGAATAAAGCCAAGCCAATTTACTATTCATTGCCGTGAATCCAAATAATTTAGCCGGCAACACGAGTAAGTCACGTTTACACAGAACCGGTGGAAATGTTTTCGATTGCCACTACAGATAGTGATGGAGCGAAATACTTAAAATCGACTCGGGTAATACAATCGATATCTAGCCGCTTGCTATTTTGCATCACTTGTGCGAGATTATGCTCGTAAGCTGAAATACTATTTGAATATTCTAACTTTAAATAAAAATATATCGAAAACAAAGCTAAACAAAGCGTACACTTAAGTCAAATATATATTCAAGATCTAAATTGCTTTGCGATATAAAGTTCGGACAGACGATAACGCAATCATTTAGTATGAGTATAGTACGAGTACTAATAATGTTTTTTTTTTTCTTCTAAAAATAAAACACAATAATTATAGGTTTAAATGAATTCATAATTAGAGGCGTTTGCCCGACAGCGTGATGGAGTAAATAAAAAAATAATAATATGACAGATATTCTTTTATTGTTTGTTGGCAACTATTTTTGTTTTTGTAACATCAAGTGAATATTTTATTAAATTTAAAATTATATAATATTAATTAAATATCGAGAATTAAAATGAATCAGAAATAAGCACAACACTAAATACAGTCTTTTGATAAAGTGAATCCCGGAAACTACACTCTGAGAGCAATCAAGTCGGTGTTAACGTTCAAAGTAATTTCTTTGGCTTCGTCCAACGACCGACGACTTTACTGCTCAATAGATCGTTTACATTCATTTTGTTTATATTCCATGAATAATAAAATTAATTACAATTTAACTCCGAATTGAAGATATAGTTGCTTAACGAATTCTTGTTAAATTAAATTCAGAAAGTTATTCGATTTCCGCTTAAACATACTAATTTCTCATAAATAATTAATTATTTATAAAAAATACAATAATAAAGTATAATTTTTAAAGTTTATCTCAGGATGCAAACAATTATTCGATTCAATATTAAATCTATGTCTAAACGCGCTTTCAACCACTATTTAGAAGACGAACTAAAAACTCTAGGATTCGAATAATCTTTCAGCAATTAATTACGTAAATTACATCACAGTAATAATATAAAACATTTTTAATAATATTTCATTAAAAGCATCCCTTTTAGCGTACAAATCGAAAACATTATTAGTGTACAAAACACCAACAGTTAAAATGGCATAAAACTACAAAATGTAATACTCGCTAATTGAGTTTTGTTCCCGCAAGCGTGCTCTGCGATGTATTGCGTCGTGGGACACTGTTATTTGTATACAATGTAGTTTCACAAATACACAGGTGGAACACGTAAAGGCTCTTTATTGCATTATAACCTTTATGGTTAGTGCTTTAAAAACTTGAGTCGTTTACTTTTCTCCCTCGCTAGTTTGAAGTTCAGAAAGTAAAGTTGAACATCTACTTGGGTGCAATTTCGTACGTTCTAATTATGCAATTATAATTTTAATGAAACTCTTAAATGTATTTTGTTTTACTTCAATATTTATAAAACGTAGTCTAAGTACGTTAATATTAACATTTTAACTGTATTATGAATGCAAAATTGAGTGTGCACCACTCAGTTTAGTTAGCACCATGAGCACCATTAGCACTTGAGTTAGCACCATGGCCGGCTTAGTACTTAGATTTTTTGGAGTAACTATTACAGTAGACAAGTTATTATTAAGTATTTCCAATAATTTTATGATAAGTAAAAAACACTTGTAACACTAAGATTTCAGTTGCGCGAAGTCAATTCATCCTACCTTGGTGTTTGCTTCTAAAATAAAATCTGAAAATTATTTAAACCTTTGCCAGTCAATCGATTTAAAACATAAATAAATAATGAGTATTTAATACCTCGATAACATATTACATTTGAGGCGCACTTATTCAATTTAATTCGTGAAAAAAAATTAACTATGTACTTAGGTTCTTGACTGTTCTAACTTAAAAAGTAATTTAATTCTAATAAAATATTATTTTATTAGAATTAAGATATTATTCTGGCCTGGAAGGGATTTGGCAGCAACATGAATGGTGATTACATCCCTCATCTTCGATTTGCCCACGACATAGTGATTATCGCTGAGACCTTAGAAGACCTCGGCACTATGCTCGATGACCTCAGCAGGGTCTCTCAACAAATGGGTCTAAAAATGAACATGGGCAAGACGAAAATCATGTCGAACGTCCCTGTTGCACCCACTCAAGTAAAGGTTGGACATTCTGCTTTCGAAGTTGTGTTGGGTAGGTCCAACTTCGAGAAGGAGGTCAATCGTCGAATTTAACTCGGCTGGGCAGCGTTCGGGAGACTACTCGGTATCTTTTCTTCCGAAATACCGCAGTGTCTTAAGTCGAAAGTCTTCAACCATTGTGTGTTGCCAGTGATGACGACGAGCAATGGAGAGGGCTATGCTCGGAGTTTCCCTGCGAGATCGAATCAGGAAGAATGAAATCTGCAGGCGAACCAATGTAACCGACATAGCCCGAAGATTTGCTAAGTTGAAGTGGTAGTGGGCGGGGCACATCGCTCGCAAAACTGACGGTCGTTGGGGCAAAAAGGTTCTCGAGTCGCGACCAGGAACCGGAAGACGCAGCGTGGGCAGGCCCTCTACGAGGTGGACCGACGATATCGTGAGGATCGCGAGAAGCCGTTGGATGCGGGTAGCGCAAGACCGGCTATTGTGGAAATCCTTGGGGGAAGCCTTTATCCAGCAGTGGACGTTTTCCGAAATGAAATGATGATTATTTTATTTTATTTTGTGCGTCACTTCGTATAATTTTATAAGTATTGGATTTAGTCTTAATTATATGATTTGGCAAAATACCTACTTAATTAACAACTATTAACAAAAAAAGAACCCAAAGATTATTTCGTTAAACGTTAAATGTTTTTTTTCTATTTCTTTGGCCTATTGGCAAATGGGCCATCTGATGGTAAGTGGTGACTATTGCCAATTGACGTTGTAAGAAATATTAACCATCATAGTTACACTGGATCATTCACACTTTAAACCACAACACAATAATACTAAGTATGGTTATTTGGCGATTGGTTTCCGCATGCGCTTATTATTAAAACCTTCAATTTTTCAGGCACAAGGGACATAACATCTTAGTTCGCAAGGTTGGTGGCGCATTGGCGATGTAAACGATGGTTAACATTTCTTACAATGTCAATGTCCACGGGCGTTGGTTACTTACCATCAGGTGGCCCATTTGCTCGTCCGCCTACCTATGCACTAAACAAACATTAACGATTGTCACTACTAAGTCATAAATAGTAACGTGACAGATGAATCACAAATCCCATTTCGGAGATGAGAATGTTGATATGGACGCGTGGAGTGACGAGAATGGATAGAATTTGAAATGAGTACGCAAAAGGATATTTGAAAGTTTAAATGATAGAAGAAATAACATTAACATGATATCGACAAATTGATGATGATGATGACGATAACGAAGTGTATAATGTACTTCTCAATATACATTTGATAATGTGATGAATGTTCGTAACATAAATGTTTTTTGAATTGGAACCTCTTGCGCGGCGATTTGGTAATCGATAGGTGGACGAGAATAGAGCCTAAATTAAGCTTATTTAAATGAAAGAGAAGAAAGATATGACGTGGAGAGAAAGAGAGCTACACGTTTTAAAAGTTTTACTTCTATCACGTGTACTGCGCAGGACGCGATTTTTTTATTTTTTTCTATTATTTATGAAATATGCACTATTAACATAAAGATCAATTATCAACTGAGGTATTTCTTTCCGAATCGGTGGTTGATTTTTCACAATCTATTAAGTGAATACTATATATTAATAAAAAAGCCGAGATGGCCCAGTGGTAAGAACGCGTGAATCTTAACCGATGATCGTGACTTCAAATTCAGTGGTGCTTGCCCGGGGCAAGCACCACTGAATTTCATGCGCTTAATTTGTGATTATAATTCATCTCGTGCTTGACGGTGAAGGAAAACATCGGAAGGAAATCAGGTGACAAATTTCACTCACAAATTCTGTCACATGTGTATTCCACCAATCCGCATTGGAGCAGCGTGATGGAATAAGCTCCAAAACCTTCTTCTCAAAAGAGGAGAAGAGGCCTTAGCCCAGCAGTGGGACATTCACAGGCTGTTACCTATATATTAATAATATACTGAGTAATTGTTTTGACTTGATATGATTTGAATGTAGAGGAATGAATGTTACACTAAAAGCAGATAGTTAACTATGACTGGTTGTGGTTGTAAGACAAAAGGAAGACCAGATATTACCGGAGAAAAGACAAATGGTTCATATGTAAAAGAAACAAATAGAATATGAACATATAATAATGATAATGACGATGATAAAATAGGTACATTCGTAAATTCAACTCACATTTAACAACAAGTTTCTAAATCGACAATAGATTCAAGACAAGGCTATAGAGAAACATATCTTTAACTTACTAATACTCCATCATTGAATATAATGACAGACATAATCCATTACGAAATCAAGTCCTAGCACAATGAACTTAAATTTATATGCAAATATGTTATTGCGTTCTATGATCACTAAAATATATACTAAAATTCTAAAAGTAAAAATTGTGTTTGCTTAAAATATAAGTATTAATTTTTTAGCACTTCGTATTTACAACAAATCAAACCTCAAAACTCTGTCCTACAACTTTTTTGAGACTTAAAGTAATAACTTTTTACCAGAATTAAACGCAAAACCTCAGCACGAACAGTTTTATTTGCTAGAAACTAGACCATTGAAACAATAGAGCTACGAATATAAACATGTCTGCATGTGTAACTAAAGAACAATGTCACACATATGCTGGCAACACAATCAAAACACGATTCAAAACCACTTCAGAATCTGAATCACGCAATGGAATCGAAACTTCGGAAACGAGATAATAGTGAGGGTGATTCGTAACTCGTAGCAAGTCCGACTTTGTCAGAAAGTCTGCGGGAGCAAAGTTCAATATCGAATGAAAATTAGTACGGGTCGTCGCACAATGTGCTGGAACCGAGGGACAAAGAAAGATACGAAACTTGCCTCTGCAAATAGTTGCATCTGATATTACAGAAAGATTATTTAATTGTGAGCATATTTTATGCTGAATACATTTTATATAATAGGATAATAGGATTTAGACATCTGCTATGATACGCGCTCTCTGTTTATTAAAAAAATAAATGAATTTATTTGTACAGCCCAGTTGTAATTAGTGATTTAATGTATTGTTATTGTTACTCCTAACATAAATTAATTCAATGAAATGTTGTAATCTAGAGAAATATAAGTATTAATGTTAATTTTTGTTTAGATGGTTAATGCTTTAATATTTATTTTCCAATTATTAATTAATAATATTTCTTGATTATTTAATAGTTTCCTATGTGTTTTTAATATGTAATTTTAAAAATTTATTTTTTGGTATTTTAATATTTATTTTTTAAATTATTTTAATTTTTTAGTGGAATTGTTATATGTATTTGTTTTCACTTAAAAATATTTTATAAAATATGTGTATTGTAATGTTATAAGTGCATGCCGAGACTACCTGTAATTAGTAGAACATTTTCCTTGATTCAAGTTGTGATATTGTACGTATTCAATGTGTTATTGTATCTACTGTTGGTTGTCCTAAGTAAATAAATAAATAAATAAATAAATATGAGGTTACACTTTTCAACTGTGGTTACGTCTATCTATATAAAAATTAATGTGTCTTTCACGTTCACGTTCGTAAAACATACGTAGTTGATGAAAAATTCGTGAATTGTTGTATGCATGCCGGCGAAGGTTTCTAAATTAGTTTTACAAATTTATATCGAATCCGTGCGATTCGTTTAAGAAACTTTTTGGCAACTCAGCCGTAGGCAATAGCATTTATAAATGATTTATAAAATACTCATATTAGTAAATAATACCCATGTTATTATTACTGATACTATGATGATGGTGATGTCTTCCGAGTGACAACATAAAATAGTTGCACAGTTGATGTAGTGCTTAAGTGTGTGCACGAAAACATTTATGTACTCTCTAATTCCCCACTTTTATAATTGCATGTGACAGCAGTCTGGCTTAGCAGAAGACCTCGTAACGTCATGCTTTACATATATATTAATACGGGTTTTTTTTACATCCATTAATTAAAAAAATTGTTTTAGAAATATTTCGCAATTTAATCTTAATTTTTTTCATTAACGTCAGCTTTACATAAAAGAGACTTCTACATTAATTGGTAATATTTAAGTACCCGCTTTTCAAATTATAAAGTTACAATAATAATATTTCAAAATAAGAATTAATCGAAATTTGGCCTAATTTCCGGTGTAAAGGAAGTATGAAAAATGGCCTGCTACCTTCAGTTGTGTCTTTAATCATCGTTGACATCTCATTTCCAGCCAGTAACAGTTTTCAATATTTTTTTTTATTTAAAACCTTTTAATCAAAACATAGTTCATTCACCCAGCTAGTCAATCTCACGAATCAACCATCCAATTTAATGCATATCACTCGGCGTCATATAGCTTATGTCGACAAATATTGTTGCATAATGTGTAGGCGTATTAGAGGAGAACAACATTGCTACACTAGAATCCCAATTCAAGTATGTGATGCGTCAACCTGTAATGGATTTCGCAAATACTATTTTGCAGCAACATGATATCGTAAAGAAGAGAAAGTTACTCCGAACATTTACTTTTTTTTATTTATAATCTATGGTCAAATGAATATTTCATTAATGTCTGGAAAGTAACAAAAATCATCAAATAAAATCCAATATGGCGGTGCCTGTCATTTTAAAAACTAAGTAATATTAGGCAGTTTCTTATTGTTCCTTTTTCATATTACAGAAATTATTTCAAAACAAATAAACATAATCATAATTGTCTCTTTCATTCATCTTAAATTTGTTGAAACTATACTATGTTATATATGACAAACATCCATAAAGAGTAGTAACTAGAACTAAAACACCACCCTAGTAAGCGATTTACATGCGCAAACACATATGCACGCGTGACGTGCGACGGACGACGGGTCGTGCACTGGAATAATGACCGCTAAATGAACCTACAATGCTGACGGGAATCAAAATGCGTGTGACGCAATTTCATTAAAGAATTATTACGAGCACAAGTAGGAAATTCTGTTCGAATGACGATACTGCATTTTGATTTCGCTGTTCGTGACAGTGTAATTGTAACAATTGTTTTAAAACGTGATTAACGATTGTAAAAAGTGATGATTGTGCCCAATTGAAGTTCTGTCATAATATGTTAATATATAAAACTTTGACACCTTGCTTCAATTACTTCTAGCATTGACAGCCTGTCATGTCCCACTGGTGGGAAAAAATCCGGATATAAACTCGACTTTTTAATTGATATTCAGATATTCTACCGAAAACAATATCTGGACGTAGACTCCATTAAATTAGCAAAATAAGGATATAAGACTTGTACTGACAAACGGGTCACTAATACTGAAATTATTTTAGTCAATTAACAATGTTTTTTTGTTGCAGGTACCGTTCTACAATTTGTTATTATCAAAAGCCTTAAGGCTTAAGGTACGTATTAAAAAAAATGTTCAAAATAATCGCTTACCATTGAAAAGAGCATTGTCATTAATCACTTACTCATCTTATTTAAATATATATTTTACACACACATATTCATTCATAAGCGTACACTTAACAACAAATTACATTTGAAATTCTCGCCATAGCTTGTTTTTATATATTTTTATTGTATTTGTATGCGTAAAATTACAAATAATAAAAACACAAAAAAAAAATGCTCCATATCAAACGAAACGTACCCTACGTTTGAAATTACTGACTCCCCATGTGTCAGCCTAATGAATATGAACGTGTGTGAGTGACAGGCGATAGCGCATTATGCTGTCAATTGAAGACAACGTTTTAAGTTGAGTTAGCCACTAACAACTACACATCGTTACTGTCATTCAAAATTATCTGCTTATTAAATTCTACTGACTTACAGCCTTACTTATAAACGTTGCTTGGCGTGTAATTAGTTAAATTTCTATGCGATCATGAGGAAAAGATCTGCATCTTTGATACGTAGAATCAGAGACAGTCCCAACACTATCCTAATGATTATTGCGAATGATGTAAGCGGTTATATGATGAGGCGGATGATCCAAAAGTCAAGTGTAATACTCTGCTTTATATGACTCATACATGATTATACTAATCTCTTATCATATATTTTTATTATTTGCTTTTTTTATGTCATTAATTAGTTAATTATTAATTGCTATATATTTTAATTGTTATTTTTGTGATTGTGATACTAATTCTAATTATTTATTAATGTATGTTATATAATGTATTAAATGTGTACCAATAGGTTGGGCCTCGATGCCTGAATAATAAAGATATTATTATTATTATAAACAACGCCGTGTCTTCTTCTATCGAATGACAGTAAGAGATAAATCAGTGTAAAGCCAGAATCAAAATTTATATATATATATATATATATATATATATCTATGCTATGCTTATATATATATATATAGATATATATATATATATACATATTAAGAAATGAATGCGCTGCTCGTTTCATTGTTGGGATGATGAATATGGCGGCTTATGTATAATTTTATTTACAAATAGTTTTTCGTCCGTCCAATATTATATTAAATGTAAAGCTACTCAAACCGCTTCTGCGAATCATAGACTGGAAATATCTTACTCTTTCGTATAAATATTAACATATTATATATGACTGTCAACAATACAAGCCTTCACGAGCAAAAATGTAACAAGATATCACCACAATAGCGAAATCCATTGATATCTAAACGATATTCAACAGTAAATATACAAAAAATATTTTCTAATAAGGTCCTCCTCCTCCAGACCGATTTCGGCCACGGCGGCCAATCTCAAGAGATTAGCCAACTGCGCAGGAGATATTATAGTGCACAAGTGTGTGCGCAAACACAGGTGCACTCTCTTTTCCTTAGCCCTCATAATCCGATGGGACGGCAATCCGACACGACCGGAAAGAGTTTCAGGCGCAGGACCAACAGCTTAACGTGCTTTCCGAGGCACGGGAGTGTACACACTTCCAACTTCCAGACTCCGGGCTGCTACTGAGAATTTTCTGATAGAAAAAACCTAATAACTATTTATTGGCCCGACCTGGGAATTGAACCCAGGACCACCGGGTCTGCGGCCTTATATGTAGCCACTAGACCAACGAGGCAGTCAACAGTAATGTAATAATATTAAAATTTTGCATGCACGTTGTCAGGGACACAGAAAAGAATATAATGTACATAGCACTTCGTCTACGGCCTACGCCCGAAATTTTAATAAACCTGATCAAATCATATATTGAAATTACGTATACGTACAATTACAAAAAATATATAGACGCAGCGATTCAGAAATTTCAAATAATGAATCAACGCCATCTAGTGACAAACAATAACAAACACGTTCTACTCTAAACACACCTCTCTCCCCCTAAACTAGGGGAAACTGGTATATAATAAACATCATAGTATTTTTTTTAAAGTTTAAATATTTCTTGTAAATCTTTATTAAAGTTATAATGTTCAAGGCTATGGGTTAAAATGCGAATAGTTCTTATCCAAAACGCCATCGTAACAATATTCTAGAGTGTTATGTTATCTGCCGCCGACATTTATCGAAAACTCATATCGAAGTAATGAGATGCACGATCGAACACATCGGGTCGTTAGCGCCGAACAGTTTTCGATAACTCATCGATGTTTTCACACTAAGAGTTACGGCTTAGCAACTTCATATTACTTTTAATATTTTCGGCATTTATTACGTCAATTTTAAATATAAAAAGATTATCCATAATAATTTTATTTTTATGCTGAGGAAAATTCTCATAATCGCTACGAAGAGAACATTAAAAAATAAAGGCAATAATCATTTTAAAAGTGGCAAAGGCTTCTCCTTTCGCAATAATAAAACAAAGTTTAAAGGAGCAAAATTTTCGAAGCACTCCAAGCGTCGCGTAATTGACATAGCAAACATAAATTCAAGGGATGCTGGGGCCCTTGCAGTGCACTAACTACATTATGTCTGCATGAGCTTGGGACATGCATGTTTATGAATAATGATGGAACCACGCACACGTGACAACGAATAAAATTTATCTGATGATCGCTTTTACAAATAATCCACATTTAAATACATATGCACATTACTTACAATAGTAGTAAAAGCGAGTTACAGGTATAAGGCTTCAATTCGCCGTTTGTGAATTCGAATCCCGGGTCGGACTAATAAAAGCGATTTTTTTGTTGAGAAATTCTCAGTACCATCCACAACAGCAGTAAGCCTTTATCTCGTCGTGTCGCACGCTTTTTATTTATATTTTCACTGCAGAATACCTGAGCTCTGAGATTGGACGTTGAGGCAAAAAATTCGGTCGCAACAAATTAAACCTAAACGCATGAGAATACAGAAAAACTTCTTACCTATTATGAGAAAAGATAAAAATGACAGGACAGTTAGCATATACATAAAAATTAAAGATCGCTTGCCCGGATTCGAACATCCGATTTAAGATTAAGATTCACATTCTATTCACCAAACCATCTCGGTTCTTGAAAGTAAAATCGCAAGTCTCATAGATTCTGATTGAAAAGAACCAATCAGCCGTGACATTGATGGTATTTGATATTAAAATGAACAAATAAAATGCATCAAATATATCGTATACTTGAAATCGCGCTGTATCATCTATACTGAGATAAACTTACTCAGCGTGACTTTCATTAAAATTTATTGATAGATACCATTGCTATGAATATTTTCATAAATAAAATGTATTGATTAACAGCTCAGCTATACGTATTATATAAAAAAGCTTGGCGGTCGATGTCAGACACGTTTGAAATATCGAAATCGATGATTATAGAAAGGATATAATTAAAGAAAATTAATACGAGTAAGTTTAGTTTAAAATAAGAACAAAGAGCTTCGGTAATATAAAATTTATTTATCTCATTATTATAATAACATAAGTTATAACGGCCTTACTTATAAAAGTTGTTAAACGAGTGATTAGTTGAACAATGCCATGTCTTCTTATTTCGAATGTTAAATCAATAATGGCATTAAGAGTGAAATCAATCTTTCAATCAGTCACTAACTAATGCTTATAAGTAAGGCTGAAAGTGTACAGTATACTTAGTATAAGTAGCATGACGACATAAGCGCATACGAGTTTTGTCAAAACTAAAATATACTTGATTAAGTTGATGGTTGGTTATGAGCAACCAGCATGAAACTCAAAAGTTTGTTTTTGTTAAATTATATTGTAAATAATAATAATTATATAAAAATTAAATGAAATATATCTAGCATAAAATTAATCTCATAACATCATAACATATTCAATCTATGAGCACATTATTTAGTTATTTATATATGTACACTACTTCTAATCAACCTCATTAATTAAAATGATTTTTTTTCAATTGGTATACGTCAGTTTGTTATTTGAAATATTTTTATTTCTAAAATATAAATTGCATTATCTATACTATCTATGTTTGTTTGTCTGTCTATCTGTTACCCTTTCACAGCTAAACTATTACATTGATTTTGATGAAATTATGTATAGAGCAAGCTAACACCCGACGATAGGACATTGACTACTTTCTAATAACTAACACTTGTCTCCCCATCCCCTTTACTCGCAGGCGAAGGGGAAACAACTAGTTACACATACATATATAAATAACAAACATGAGATTTCCGTTCAAAACTATATATGTCATAAGTCAAAAATTTCTATAGACAGAAAAAAATGACTTATGACCTTTATAACAAACAGCATTAGATAACTATGTATTTAATGTGTTTTCTATTCACGTATTGTGTGTTCGAAGAGTAACGACCTCATCGCGATCCCCATTAATGTTTGACGCTGTAATTGAATACCTATATTACCTTGATTTAATCAAACATAAAGGATGAATGCTTTTGTATCTTATTCATCTAACATCTAAAGTGCAACAAATGGAATGTTATAATTGATTGTGAGTTTCTTACATCGTAATATCCCAGTCGATAGAACATATGGAGATGTTGTGTGGAGGTCGCGGACTCAAATCTTTATGCCAGTTGCACGAACATTTTTACCACTAACTTACTTAGTTATTCTATCGCAAAACAGCAGTACTTATTATTGTTTTTTCCGGTTTGAAGGGTGAGTGAACCTTTATAACAGTCACGAGTGACATAACATGTAGGTAGATCAGGGATATGCCAATGTGTATGGGTGGTGAACATTAACTCTAAAGTATGTACTATGCGGGCGGGCCACACGCCCGCCCATCAACCTATTATTAAAAAAAAATACTGTGGAAACCTGCATGTGTTTTCAACATACTACAAAAACTAAATGCTAAACTAATAACCAATTCAAAAATTAAAATAAATAATGTTTAAAAAAACTAAGATTCAAATCGTATTGGGAATAAGCCGTTCGAGATCCGTTCATTTGCATGTTTTCCCGGCAATATCAAATATCGCCTGCCATAGCGCTGTATTGCTCCTCTGTAATTACACTTTGACAGCTCTTACGTAATTACAGCGCTCTTACTGTCGAAGCTACAAATAAATTATTCATGAAGGGATGATAGCGATTACTGTAAATATTGCGTAATCTATTCCGATCCGACGTCGTCACGATATCCTTGTCAGGTTCTATTGTGTTTTATATAAGTACGAATTTGTGTATACAGTGTATCTCATGACTATATGAGATTGCTTAAGCATATAAGACAGACTTTGTAGAGTCGAGTGGTAATATATACATTTGTACATAACTTATTATAGAAATAATTTTATAAAATATTTTGTATAATTTTTTTTCCAATATTTGAATGTAATACAGTGCTTATAAGAAATATGTTTTGAGATGTATAAGTAGCTCATTAGTCTGTCAAAGAAACAGATACTTGAGAGCATTATATGAAAGACTTGTGGATATCCGAAATGTCCACAGAACACTCATTCCATGCTTATATTTATTTAGTACACACAAGTATACAGATATCTGCACTGCCGAGCAATAGACTCTACTTGGGAATAGGATCGTAGAAATTATTCCACCACGCAACTGCACTGGGAGTTTGTGGTAGATATCTTTGACAGATTTTCTTCAGTCAAACCAAGATTGACTCCCGATCATCTCCGTGTTGAATCCATTCATCTAGCCTCATCATATATATTATGCTAATAATTATCAAAACATAATAAACCGTCTTAACTTTCGCGTTTTCTAAACCAACTTTAATTATAGCATATAAAACACAATAACTATGTAAATCTATTTGTTTATATAATTATTTCTCCCCATAAAACTTTACACTACAGAATGAATCGACGTTATTTAGAATGTACAATGGTGTATATTACTACTCAGTAGCGAAAGAGGGCGTGGATCAAATCTGTCATTCCTGAATCGTGCTGTCTACATTCGCTACTGAGTATTTTTTTATGGCATAGGAAGGCGGACGAGCATGTGGCCCATATGATGGTAAGCAGTCACCAACGCCCATAGACATTGCCATTGTAAGAGATGTTAACCATCACTTACATCGCCAATGCGCCACAAACCTTGGGAACTAAGATGTTATCTCCCATGTGCCTGTAATTACACTGGCTCACTCACCCTTCAAACCGGAACACAACAATAGCAAGTACTGTTGTTTTGCATATTTAGTGTAGGAAGTGATTATGTTAAAATGATCAAATAAATTTCAGTTGTGTGAACAGAGGAAAGCTCTGTGGTTCTTCCTTTGTTTCATTTACCATTTGATCCCTCGAAACTAGTTCGGTGTAAACATCTAGTTACGACAGATAGTTTAAATGATACAAATTATGATTTACTGGCTGGATATATACATATTAATATACCTATATTTGTAAATTATAATAATTGATAAGAGTAACTATTGAGTCTTCACGTGTCGCTATCACTCGAATAAATAATAATAATAATATCACACAAGGCCATCTGATCCCAAACTAAGCAGATCTTGTACTATGGAAACCAGACATCTGATATACTTACATAAACTACTTTTCTTTTGTAAATACATACTTATATAAGTAGTTACACCCAGGCTCAGGACAAACATATATTATGTTCATGCACACAAATGTCTGTCCTGGGTGGGAATCGAACGCACGAAATGCGGCGTGAAAGGCAAGTATCTTACCAACCACGCCATCCGGCTCGGCTCTCAGAAATTTGTGTTCATTCTGAACCGGAGGTAGCATTACATTTGATAAAATCTTGTAAAATGACTCATAATTGTTTGTTAGAGCTTACTTGAATAAAGTATATTTTGGTTTTAATTTTATAGATCTGATTGGAGAATGAATTCAGTATGAAAGATATCCTAACAAAATATATAAGTTATTTTAAACTCAGGATCAAATCCGCGCGCGAAAACTAGTTAATGAAACCGGAACCTGCAAATATTCGGTAGAGCGCTATAAGGAAATACACCTACCTGGCGTTCAACGCATGACGTCACTGACATCTCGCTTGATGCACTGTTACGTGCATAAAACCGTTAACTTTCTTCCAAGATTACATATGTAACGTTTAACGTTTGAAACAACATAATCAAATTAATCTTTCTTAATCAAGGAAGTTATTTACATTATTATAATTGACACCACATAAAACTTAATATTCAATAATATGTTAAATACAACTGTTTAAAGATAGAAACTTAATCCACCAACCCACACTGGAGCGAAATACGCTCTATAACTTTCTCCGAAAAAGACGAGGAGGCTTGACCAGCCCAGCTGTGGGCAATTTACTGACTGTTTCTTCACTGTTCTTATAGAAATTGCAGTTAGTTAGTTAGTAGTTCATACGTAATTCTAAAAATATCTAAATTGAAATAAAACTGTATTATCAAGTCCGTTTGCTCTCGACATTCCCCCTTCCGACCTATTCCTCAAAGCACATAAATGCAAAAAGTTTCCAGCACTCATACTATACACAAACTAGACATAGTCCATGCTTTATGTATTTTGCAAGTATTTTAGTCTTCGTATCACTAACAAACAATGTTTATTTGAGTATATTAACACGCTCGTTAAAATTAACCGATACTAAAAATCAAACAGAGTACACGACAGGCATGACCTTTAAGCAAACTTAACATCGTTGCAAGATCAGACACACCGAATAAATAGTAATCCCTTATTCCTTTTAAACATAAACTTGTATTTAAATTACCTTTATTTACTCGCTACGAGTAAATCCCACTCCAGCATTTCCTTGCATGATATGTATGTTTCACGCAAATGAGATAAGGAAACAGGCCAGATCCCCTGAAGCGTTTTCTACCACTTTTCTACGTGAATATGTATCGCACTTTGCACGGGAAAATACGCTTGAAAAGTCCTCTCGAAGAATACAGAAAGCATAAAAGGCGACTTTGTAACACTGCAGGGAATAATCTCTCGTTGATCCTCGTTTTAATAGCTCCTTTGTATTTAAATATAAATATTCGCTAAATATCTTTTATTCCCGGAACTATCAACCAGGGCTGAAATTAATTGAAGAGAAAAAAATTATAATTAAATATACAGTGTTATTTTAAAACATATATACGTATTTATAATATATCATGTATTGCACTGTATGTAATACAAAATACATTATTATATATTACGATTGAATAAAAAGAAAGACTGGAGTGCAGCACCTTAAGATCAAAATATGTATATATCTAAAATCCCTTCTAGTAAGGTACCCAACATCGAAGGTCACTAAGTCTTAAAGAAGATTTAAAGCCACATAGAGACTTTGAATTTAAACTGTACATTGATATCTGAAAGTCATGACATTGCCTTCTATAGTATGCAAAATTATGACGGAAAAAAATATAAAAACAGACTTCAAAAATTATTTAAAAATACGTTTCAAATAAAATTGACAACCTCCTTTTTTTAAGTCGGCTCATTTCGAAAGGAGATTCTCTCAATGTTGCTTAAATAAGTTATTTGTGTTGTATTGTTTGACAGTGAACAGAAATTACGGCACACCCTTCGCGCTATTATAAAACAATTTAACTGCAATATTGCAAGAGCGATTATTGTATCCGTAACATTTGATTGCCGCTAAACAAGGACCCGTGTGTATAATCAAAGTTAATATCAATATCATGAGAGGTGAAACACGACTCGCAATCAATAAGTATCTAAACAAGCCCTATATGATTTCATCAAAATAATACGAATTCGTCACGTATCACTGCTGACTTCTGACCTCGTGACCTCTGCTAAGAAAATAATGAACGCTTACAAACTTAAGTCCTACGCTTAAAAATGCTAATGGCTGTCAAGACACCAATTAAACTGAAATGATCGATCACAGGTCGTCGTAACTATATACATAGTATATAATATATTGCGGACGCCTTCGTGTTTTAGAAAACAATAGAATATAACTTATAGCCATGAACTATCGGCTTAGACGAGGTTACAATTTAAGATAACAATGATTTATTGCGTAAAGCTCGTTCTTCAACTTGCTAATTTAAAGTGCATTCAGTTATCAAGCGTTTGCTGTATATTTTGTTGTCTGTAAGAAAATATTAGTTAGTCATAATTATTTTTGTAAAATCTTTGATACAAAATAATCAATAAATATAATATTGAATATAGGAAACGTTAGTTACGTCGTGAATAATGATTTATCATATAATAACACTAGACATAAGCTTCTACCAGTAGATTAAGTTATTACGTCAGAATTCGAAAGTCACCACAAAACGCGATCGCATAATTTCGGATATTGATATGCGATAACGACTACAATAATTATAACATTTAAAGAAAATACCCATCAAAATAGCGTGTCACCGTAAATCAGTGTTTAACATTTCATGAATTCTTACATACGAGTACTGCAGGTCGGGTTTTATTAGAAAACAATAAGTAAAAATTACACTGCTGGACAAAAATCCAATTAAGAGCTTATTCCACCACGCTGCTTTACCGAGAGATGTGTACATGTGCCCCATTCACAATATATATTGTAACGAGCGTCATGATCATGTTAATTATTTCCCTATGAAATCGTTGTCAACGAACGATGAAACTTGTGAGTAAAAACTAATCAACGATAACATTTTGTTCCTTGATATTTTTCATCTGTCAAAAGTATAACGTCCTCCTAACCGATTTCGGCCACGGCGGTCAATCTCAAGAGAGATTAGCCAACTGTGCAGGAGATATTATAGTACACAAGTGTGTGCGCAAACACAGGTGCACTCACTATTCCCTAGCTCTCATAATCCGATGGGACGGCAATCCGACACGACCGGAAAGAGTTCAGGTGCAGGACCAACGGCTTTACGTGCTTTCCGAGGCACGGGAGTGCACACACTTCCAACTTCCAGACTCCGGGCTGCTACTGAGAATTTTCTGACAGAAAAACCCAATAACTATTTATTGGCCCGACCTGGGAATTGAACCCGGGTCTGCGACCTTATATCTAGCCACTAGACCAACGAGGCAGTCAAAAGTATATGAAGTTACATTAAGTATTTATCCTATATTTTATGGCCTGAGAAAATTAAAATGAAACAATTTATTAAATATGTTGCACTGAGACACTGCCCTAACTCCTTTTGAATGAATTAGATGCTTAGAATGCTTAGAACATTCCACCTTGATGCTCCAATACGGGTCGATGAATTTAGAAGTACATGTGGCACATTCTCATTCGACACGTGCAGGTTTCCTCACGATGTTTCCCTTCACCGCTGAGTACGAGAAATAGAAATTTATAATGTCTGTATAAAATACTCGTTATGACGGAAAGTAGACCGCAATGATAGACCAAATCAAAAGTTTTGCACCGGGCATCGAGTTTTTTGAGAACAATTATTTTGGTCAAAATATTTTATAATCAATCCTAAAAAAACCTTCATTTCTCAGTTTTAAATCAAGTGCTTTCAATTAACTTAGTAGTAGAAATAAGCTATTAAAGCAATCATTTTATAATTTCACTGCACGTTGCTATTAAAGTAAAAATACGATGGCCTTTCATTCAATTTTAAACAAAGTTACAATTTAGCATATCATTAATAATTTATAACGCATTCCCGACTCTGGAATATTAACTGATAACGTTTTCGTGACTCCCAAAGGCATGCTATATTCAAATACCAAGATAAACATTTCTTATCAAAGTAACAGCCTGTGAATGTCCCACTGCTGGGCTAAGGCGTCTTCTCCTCTTTTGAGAAGAAGGTTTTGGAACTTATTCTACCACGCTGCTCCATTGAGGATTGGTGGAATACACTTGTGACAGTTTTTCAGTCAAATTTGACACATGCAGGTTTCCTCACGATGTGTTCCTTCAAAGTCAAGCACGAGATGAATTATAATCACAAATTAAGCACATGAAATTCAGTGGTGCTTGCCCGGGTTTGAACCCACGATCATCGGTTAAGATTCACGCGTTCTTACCACTGGGCCATCTCGGCTTTATCTATCTCGATAGCCTATCAACCGTTAGGGAAATATCAAAATTTTTATAGTACCCAAGTAGACTATAACCTTGATTTTGAGTTTTGAGCTAATGCCATCAAGCTAATTCAGGCATAAATTCATGCAGGTAATCCAATGTTTGCTTCAACCGTGTAGATGAGCTACAAGTATAAATAAAGAACCATGAACCTTACGTTACACGTGTTCACTAGGGTCTGGTTAAATATAGAATTTAAAAAAAAGTTCCTAAATTAACTTTACTCATTTTTTATTAAACGTTGCTTAACGTCTGTTTAATCAAACACTGATTTCTCTCTTTCTGTCATTATTTATTTGACATTCGAAAGAAGAAGATTGTTTAACTAGTCACTCGTTATTGTGAAAACTATTTTGAACGTTACAACTTATCTATATAATATTACTTATTATGAAAATTTATTTCAATTTATCTATACAATATTTCATATGGTAATCTGTTCTGAATAGGGTCCTCAGCCGACGAACAATACCTTTACAATAACACCGACCTTGTTCTGTAACGCTTCAATCAAAATATTAGGGCAAAGGTTATTTGAGAAGCGTTCTTCGAGAGTATTAACTATTGTGTTAATTCTTGTTACGAGAAATACGTTTGCAAATTCATTCTATAGATTACGTAAACTTTACGCATTTTTAGTTTAATATATTTAAATTATATTTGTATATAAGTAATGAAAGAACCACTATACGCTCTTTGACTGCATTATTATTAAATGCTTTGACGTTACTTTGGTTATCCAGGTTACGTATAGATCGTCACGGTAGCATGCGTAAGCGATCCCGTGGCGCTCCTCATTATGACGGAAAGGGTAACTGCACTAGTGGCTCCACATACCCCTCCCCCCCACACTGTCCCCGTGGGGGAAACGCGTAATGCGTCCAGCGTTAAAAAAAAGGTTACGCATAGATAGTTCAATCCTGGACAGGCTTCGCTTTTTCTTCCAATCGCTACAGTATAAGTGTGTAATGTAAGCTGTAATATCGGGGGCGCGACTTCGTGTATTGAATTGTCTATAATTATTAAATTTCTTTTTTTCGTAATACTACTATGATGAAAATGCTTGTACTTACGCTCATTTAACATGTAAAAACCAGTCACGAATGGAAACACAATTCACACTCGTTCATTCCCATTCGATTCATTATAATTGCAGTACGCTTTTAAGGCAATACTTCACAATGCGGAGGTGATTCATCAAAAACCTAATTAAGTCAGAGTTTGATGTCAGCTGAACTGGTGACAGGAGATTAGGTGCAGCTTTAATTACGGTGCTATTTTAGACTGCAATTTTCCCTTCGCCCCACCTGATCGGTCGACCGCACTCAGTTTAAATTTATAAATGATTATGAAAGTAGTTCGATCTTTTTAATCATTTTAACCCGCAAATTGTTTACAACAAAGTGATGTACAGTACAGTACAGTAACAGCCTGTGAATGTCGCACTGCTGAGCTAAGGCCTCTTCTCCCCTTTTGAGGAGAAAGCTTGGAGCTTATTCCACCACGCTGCTCCAATGCGGGTTGGTGGAATACACGTCACCGAATTTCAATGAAATGTGCTACATGCAGGTTTCGGCACGATGTTTTCCTTCACCGTCAAGGACGAGATGAATATACTCACAACTTAAGCACATGAAATTCAGTGGCGCTTGCCCGGGTTTGAACCCACGATCATCGGTTAAGATTCACGCGTTCTTACCACTGGGCCATCTCGACTCTCACAACAAATATTTAGATGATTATAACCTTATTATAACATCAATTCATAATCTTAGTTATGTATAATATTTTCTTATAGACAAACATTTGTTCTGTATCTAGATTAAATAGAATCCATATCCGATAGACGTAAAAATGGTTAAAAACTTGTGTCTTAGACCGCATCAGTACATAGCATGAATCATTTGACCGCAAATATAACCCCATTATTAATCAATTGTGGTTAAAACGCGAACATGATATGGTTAAGTTCCGAAGCAACTAAATATTGTAAATAATTGCCAATAAATTATCAAAAGTATTATAAAAGTCGCCACAGTGTATTATTTACAGAAGCTATAACGAAGGACGTATTTTATAACCAGAATATAGATAGGTGTCTGGATTGCAAGCTACGACTACATCTCCAGACTTAATTAGAAGCTACTCTCTGATTATAAACAACTTAATCGTCCACGTACGCAACAGGACGTGGAATAAACAAAAGTTTATTTTGCTCTTTGTTCCATCTGGGGTAACTTTTCTCAGTGCTACAGTGCTATTCTCTAAGAACTCACTTCATTACTCACCCGTGAAATGTTGACAACCGACTTATGGTGAAATACTATTTAGAACCGTAGTTCGAGTGTATTCTTGTAATGTTATAATTATTATGGTCAATCTCACATATAACACTTTCTGGCATTTCACGACCGATGTCTGCGGTGAGTTTCAAGTTCGCTCTTACATAATAGCCCTACTGCAGCAGTGATCGGACACACAGAAAACATCACTGAGAACCAATAACTATCTTCAATCGAGAAACATATGTAATAATGTTTCTAAACTACAACTGTGAACGAGACGATTTTATTGTAATGCCTAACTGAAAAAAATACTAAACTTAAATACATGAAACTTACCAGATGCTGCACATTCGTAGGTTTAATTTAATTAATTATATTAAATAAAACATCATTTAATATTATTACTTAAATTTAACTTTAAACTATTGACGTGACAACTGTGAATCTCTTGTCATTTTTATAAATGTTTCTCGTAATCACTTAATCTCTAATCTATAGAATTAAATCATTAAACAATTCAAGAATTAAAGCCGAGTATACTGATAAACAGCCTTAAAATCATACGGATGTATATATATATAATATCGTGAATTAACAGTATACGTATTGCATGTTTCATTGATAAACACTGTTAGGTATTTACATGCTACTATTACATATAAAAACGTTCCGATTTTTCTTTATAATAATAATAATAATAATAATATCCTGGGACATTATTCACACACGGCCATCTGATCCCAAACTAAGCGGAGCTTGTACTATGGAAACCAGACAACTGATATACTTACATATACTACTTTTCTTTAATTAATTGAATTTCACATCAGTGCTCGAATTTAATGATCATGTCTCGAGACCGCTTTCAAACACGGGGGACTAGCCAACAGGACATACTATATTGCACAAGTGGGTGCGCAAACACAACTGCACTCTGTATTCCCTCTCTAATAATCCGATGGGACGGCAAATCCTATACGAACGCAATTCATTCAGGCGCTGGATCAGTTTAACGTGTTCAAGGTACGAGAATTTAATGCCAAATTCAAAACTCCTTGTTGCTAACTTAATAATTTCTTTACAGGCGACCGCATATACTATAAGTCCGACTCTGATTTTAAACATAGGATGCGCAGCAAAATAAATTAGTCAACAAAGTCAAAGTAAAAATGTACTTAATCTATGTAGGGTAAAACAAGCTCTTTTGAATCGTTATTTTAGAACTTTAACATAAAGTTATTACCAGTTCGGAATGTAAATTCTACCGAATAGAACCGACAAGAAACTCAGGAGTTACTCTTTAACAATCAGAAAATCGTTAACATGTAATAATAATACACATTTATTTTTACAGATCCAATCCGACCAATGAAGCATTTGATCACTAATACGATTTTAACTTAGGAAAATAATTTCTTAACATATGTATATTTTTGTAATTATATTAAGTAAGAATAAACTCGAAACTCACCAAACACGCCCTTCAAAGATGTTATTATAACATAAAATAATCAACGTAAGTCGTTCTTCAGAATTTAACAAATTAAATGCAAAGTGAATTCTTACAGAACAGCTCTATTATTATTTATTTTTATAAATAAATTGAAGAAAGTACCTCCTGTCTTTAGATTTATTATTTTAATTAGCCAATGTTATAGTTAAAATATGCATTTTATCTCATATAATTTACCTCCATAACAAGAATTAACGACCCTTTTGTGAGTTTAAACAAAAGATGTAATGGAGTCTTAGAATCCGAGACAGGGTTTGTAAAATTATTATTTCAAGAGAAACATATTCAAATAGTTGTCAGAGACCGTTTGTATTATAATACTGGATGTATTTGTATTAAAAATTTAAATATAACATATTTATATATTAATATGATATAGGTTTCTATGTCATATTATATTTTTATTGAATTAATTGACACGAATGAAAATACATAAAACCTTATTTATTATAAATTGCTTTGTAATTATTTTCGAAATCTGAATTTAAATCATACATTTGATACCGAACTATAACTATAATATTTAATTTCATTAATTTACATTAATATATGGAAGCTCTAGCCGCCATTTTAGATTTAATATAGTAGCTTATGATACGCGCGACAGACAAAGCTAACAATACTTCATTTGTCAGAATATGATAAGGAGTTTACGATGTACACGGGAACGCATGGACTACTAACATACATACATAGACACCTAAAACCTACATTTTGATATAACGCTATATTTTGCTCGCTATATTCGTAAAAGCTATTTATTTATATTCATATCAGATGTATATGATAATTAATTGTTTCAAACGATACAACTTTATTTAATCGTGCAATGAAAGATATAAAATTAATTTTATCAGCTAGCAACATTTGTGGGAATAGCCGGATTATCAAAATGGGCTATCGCGTGAATATTAATTCACATACATTAGTATTCAAGTCGAAACAAAAACTAATAAAAAGGGGGTTCCGTGGGGTAAATTGAAAATATCCGCAACCGTCAAGAAAATGAGCCCTTCGTCACGCCCGTAAAATTAGAATCGTCTTCATTCGGATGCAAGGCACGTGACCTTAAAGTTTATTAATGTTTAAATTCCATTACAAGTCAGGAATCTTTGTAACAAGTCGTCTTGTATGATGTGACAAAGCGAGGTTAGGATATTTAAGTTTTTTTTTTAAATTGATTACATGTTCTTAACAAAGATATATTTATGTGTATTTAAAGTGTATTATTAGTTTCCGACAGCGACTTCGCCCGCGTGTGAGAGGAGGGGAAATGTTTGGTACCCTGTCCGGTTTTATGTAGCGCTGATGCATGCAATGCATGTGCAAAATTTCATAAATATCAGTTGAGTGTTAAGACATGAAGGCGTAACAAACAAAGAAACTTCCTTCCGAGTTTATAATATTAGTGAGAATTATTTCATAAATACACAAAAAAAAGTATTTACTTAATCTAGTTTTAATAATTTTTCTGACCATATTACGCATACTATTAAAAAGTTTATACGGTTGCTTAAAATTCTAAAAAAAATATGATATTATCTCTATGGTATTTTTATCAGTTGCTCGCATAGCGAACTAATGGTAGCTATTTCACGACAAAACGCCCGTAACGTGAACACCGATAGAACAAGAGTCTCGTTCAGGACGTTTACACCGCAAATGAAACTCGGACGTGAGCCTCGTTGTTATCTGCACCAATAGCAATCTGTGGAGATACTTATGTTATGAACACGCCGTGTGGTCCGTTACAATAGAGCCCATCTCAATCCGTGTATGAGACTAGCGCATCTATTAATGACATCAGCACCCTGGCGGCAGTAAACCTACCAACCAGCGAATACTAAAAGAAGGTTGGCGTCGGGTGAGCGGCGATAACAACATAAACGTTTTTTTTCTTGCAATATTTATTATACTGCCCAATAAATAAAAATGAGATAAAGTTCAGGAAATAACTTATGTACTCGTAATATTTCAAACAGACATCCATCCTGTTACATCCTAACGTTATTTTGTGTTATATATTAAGGAAATCCAAATTTTCGAATATTGATCATGAAGATTTTCAATGAGTATAACTCATTCAATATTAAACGTAATCGTATACAAATAACTATCGCTTAACTAGCGTCTTCGCTCGCGTTAATATTCAGAATTGCTAATTAACAATTCTAATAGCTCTTTCTTCAAATATTTCATACAAACCTACATCCTCCTTATCACCTTAGGGATTAAATTATCAAATTTTTTTCCTTAGTGCTAATCTACTATGTGAAAGGAACTTTTATGCAATTTTTCATTTTGCTAGCTAACTCGAACTACTAGCCTTGCCTGTGCGTTGATTTGTCAATAACTGACTTTATTCTTTTATTAATTGCGTAATAGTAACTATATATTAATTGCGTCTTTACTTATCATTCAATCACGTAAAGATGTTTACAAAACTCTCAAAGATCTCGGGTCCAAACTATTTGCCCGAACTGAGGTTTCGTAAATGAATATGGAGACAATATTCATTTAACATTCAGACAAAGTGTTCAGAGTGGAGACAAAGCGTCCTCGACGATACTGAATCGAGTTGTAATATATATTATTAAATAGCAACAGCTATTCACTGTTCTGCTTTTAACAAGACTTGTCCGTTCTAATTGTGTATAATTGTGTATACGAATCTATGGAAAACGTGTCTTTGAAACTCTTTATATTGTTATTTTGACTGAACTTCCTCGAATCTAAAAGAAAGTGATATTTTCTTTTTTTGTGTGGTACAAACCATTATACTACTAAGAAATTATTCTACCAAAAAATAGTAATCTATCCTCCTTTATTCTGGTTTGATTAGTATATTTATATTGAAAATCTACTAGCGAATTTAAGAAATGACCAGCAGACCAAAGGCAATTTCCTCATGTGTCTCTTTCTAAAATAAATTAAATATATCTTATTAATGCCCTTCCTAAAACTATGAACTATCATTTTATAAGTTTCACGTCAATCGAACGCTTGCATTAGTCTGCAAAACTAAATATTCTCATCTGTATATTTTTTATATTGACCATTTTGTCCTTAAATTTAAATAACCCCAGAGCGTTTTAAATGTGCAGACAAATAAATATTGAAATTATTTTAGTTGTAAATTAAATAAGAAGAAGGTAAATTAAACTTAAACCGTATTCTATCGCAAATAATTACAAAGGTAACTCTGCAAGCGGAACAATTAATTTCATATAAATCCAGAGAACATTTGGCTGGATATTGTTGGATTTATGTACAAATGAAGCTCTTGAGACGACATTATTATGTGAAAATATATATTAGAGATTCCATTATGGCACTGGATATTATTATTCATCCATTAATGGCCACCCCGGCCCCCTGCGCTCCCGGACTCCAATCTGAAATTCAAAATTTTGTTGAAACAGATAAATGGAAAGAATATCCCCATTAAAAGCGGATGACAAATGATATTTCGATGTGAAGCTATTTTCATGCGGATTTTATTTAATACTCGACAAAGATTGACGGAATACTTTTATTCGAGAGGAAATCGAAAATGTTTGCGTAAAATGATTACTTAAAACGCTTTACGATTGACGGCAAACCAATGTACTTATAGGTTTGGTTTGATTTTGATGAAAACGGCTTTTAATCCAGCGAAAATTGAGCCGAGACGGCAAGTAGGTACGATTTGTGGATCTTAAACAATAAATCGCCAGTTCAAACCCGAGCATGCAACCACTAAGTATTCGTGTGCAAAATTGTATTTATCTCAATCATAGTGTTGACGAAGAGGCACGCAAAGGTATCGTGCAATAAGATATAATGGATGGGTGTGTGTGTGAATGATACGTTTTTTTAACAAATATTCTGATTCTATTTTAGCAAATGAAAAGCTTTTACGTGCGTGCTATTCTTGAAAAAAGGACCACCTTCATAAATAAGAATAGCTCGAGTAATGAATTTAAATGTTATTCAATTAAATGCATATGAATTATTCAGCAAAGAATGCTAACGTAGAAAAGAATGCCAACCTTCGTCGCTGCCTTAAAGATTTCTTGGAGCGAGTAATTAATTACTTTTTAGTGATATAACGAGATAGACTTTACTCCGAGAAAACAAAGATATTCAGGAAGCGACCGTGGACATGTTGTCTAACTCTTTTTATGCTTAGTGAATTATTCATACGATCATATTTATCAGCAATACTTATACAATTAAATGTTTTTATTAACTCTGTAAATTGATTGATTAAAATTACTTTTTGCTGTTAAACATTCTTAATACATTTATCTCGTGAATTAAATGTACGGCTCCAATACGACGCCAGCATTCCATGTTATGTTTCGAATAGTTTTTATTGATTTTTCATGTAATTATACGATAGAGGTGTTACTTTTTTTTCTTTATAAATTAATAGTAATTTCCTGCCAAAGTATTAGTGATATTTTTATTTTATCGACCAATTGATCTTACTTTAATGTTATGCGGTTTTCACATCGCTAAATAACTCATATATTATGGAGCTGATGACTCGCTTGTATTTATTTTACATTAATCTTAGCCCTTAAGTGATCGCACGAATGGCGTTTATTTACCTTAATAATTCAACTGAATACCGTCTCAAATAAACGTAGTGATAATGAAAAATTTATGCATGTACGATTTTTAAGCAATCTAAATTAAAATATCGATCATTAGCTACACATTCATATATTATAAATAATTATTTATTTATTAAAAATATATAATTTTATTTTTATATTTATTAACTTAATATATCAAATTAACTGTATCTCCTACATCGAAAAAGAAGATCAAATTATTTCTTATGATTGTTTCAAAATACACTTAAACAGAGTCGCTGACTATTTTCCTAAACTCTACGTGACAAAACAAGACAGTTAATACAGTATAAACTAGCCGAATATAATTTCGTCGACGTGTATTTGTTTACGTCAAAGCAAGATAAGTCAGAAGTAAATAACATTACGCCAGTAACTCGTTCACACGGACCATAAACATGGTATTCTTTGAGACATTTGATAAAAGATTGTAGACAGTAAGAGACGGCACGCCACGAAAATATGTTTGCGCTAAGACTGCAGATCGTTAAGGTAAACGCGCACTACAGTTTTATGTCTGCGATAAAAATAAGCTACGCGAAAGAGAAATTTATATCTCAAGTTTGTAGGGCGGTTATCCCGTTAAACTATATAAATAACTTATATTCTATAAGTATATAATACAATAGCAGTTATCTTCATATACGATTTTATGTTAAACTAGATAGCGATCAAATATTTTATTAAAATATATTATATACATACGTAGTATATTTTAGTTTAGTTAGTTTATTTCGTTATGATATATTTAAATTCCTTCGGCTCGAGTGACAGACGCTTAAACAACGGAATACAATTTTAGGCAATAGTGTACGAACGTCGATAAATTTCCCACTATGTGTGCCACTAAATAAAAAGCAGTGCGTCCAAGGCTTCATGTTATCTGTGATATATAGGATATGTTACTATCCCGTCCGAGTCCCGCTCTGTCTGCCGCCATAATAAATTTTGTGACAAACAATATTCCCCTGTCCTTTGTCTGGTCGCGGGCGAACATCGATCGCCAGCGACAATACCTCAGCTTCGTCTTTTAAGATGGTTTTACTTTATATCAATATATTTTTACACATTGCTACTAATGTGAATTTTGTTTGGATAATTTTAATTAATTATAATTTATCTTTCTTTATTTGAATGTGCGAGTGAAAACTTCGACATAAAATTACATTTTCTTATATATTTATTATTGTCATTATTTATATTAAATCATTAATATACTTTACGAAAGTTGTATAAAATTTTTAATATAAATTTTTATACATATATTTTAATTTTCGTTAGCAAAGTGTAAGTTCGCTTCAACATTGTCTGTACAGGAAATATAAACCACCACGTCATCACCAAGCCCCTTGTGCATGTAATTGTACTGACTTGCTCCCCCTTCAAACTAAGTGAGACGATTGAATCAAAGATAAAGCGTTTCCTTCAAAGAAAAAACTGCACAAAGCCTTATCACCAGTACATAACCATTACTTGTTCTATCAACTTAGATACTCCACAAACCTGAATGAAAATGACTACAGTCTCATCGAGAATATGAAATAATTGATAATAAGTAATTATAACGTACAATATAATTATAAACACAATTGGGCGTCAATTTTAAGCTTTTGGTATAACCAAAATAATTCAAAGATAGAAATGATATTTTATTTACTCGTACATTAATTTATATCAAGGCTATTAATAAAGAATATATTAACGTTTCAACGTACCTACACATTTTTTTCTATTAATATTAAAAGTAATTATGTACAGTATGAAACTTATAACATTCGAAACGTACTTTGTCATAGATTTATTTAAATATAATTAAGTAGAATATTTTAAAAATCTTTATCAGTATAATTAATATCCAGACGATATTAATTTATTTATATAAACAAATTAAAAATTTGATTTGAAACTAAAACGCAACTAGTGACGCCATCTCTTGCAAAAACGTAGAACTATTTCATATACGCTTGCTTACAAAGCGAATTTAGCGAGACTAGACACGATTCCACAATCATTATAATTACAGAGAAATTACTGTTTTAAACATAATAACTTCAATTATACATTGTAATATTGAAATTATGTAACATAAGCAATTAAAAAAATAAAAGACGTTACCGGAAACCAAAAGCATAATATTTATAAATACCCGAATCCCATTCACATCACCACAACCAGTCACGATATTCTTGCGAATAATATACCGTGTAATATACATTTGAATAAATTTCGCGCTCTAACCCGAATAAAAAATCAATTTGAATTCACATATATTAATAATTTTCACACTGAAACGTCATTGTAAATCCGATTAGCACCGAATTTTAATTTATAAGCATCCGAACGAGCGCTGCCGTGTTTTCATCTGCTTATTTTGTATTTAAATAGAAGTTTTGGAGCACACTCCGCCACTTAGTCGACTGCGGGTTGGTGTTTGTATCGGTAGCAGATTAAATCAACCACATGCAAGCTTCCTCACGATGCACGAGCCAAACCACGGGATCAATTATAAACACAAGGACATGAAAAATTTTAATACTTACCCTGGTTTGAATTTGGATCAGTTAAGATTCTCGTCTTCTAACACCTGGATAATCACTGTTAAAAAAGGAGATACTTAGCCTAGCAGTGAGACATTTACAGGCTGTTACTTTAATTTGTATTTACCTATTATACGTAATTATGTCGTGATCGGCGATGAAGGAAAACGTCGAATTAACAGTCCATCAACTCGCTGTGAAGAAGTCTCATCGAGTAAGCTCTAAGACTTTCATTAAAAATGAAAGTGCTCAGCTGTGGAACATTCATGGACATTATCTTATACACACAATCATTGATTTAGACAATGAATGGCTAGACGGCTCTAAGTTCTCTAAAGTTAGGTTTTTAAATTTAATTTAAATTATGACAATAGTTCTAGTTCACTGCGTTCAAGTATATGATTTATATAATGAATGATAAACAAGATTATTTTTTTTATTTATATTTACAACATTAAAAAGATTATGCATTCAATCCGAATGGATCCGTGAAGAAAAAAGCCTTATCCGATAAAGCGAATACATTATCAAAACATTAATACCGACTAGTCTTTACAATACCTACTAGGACAACCTGACATTTGAAATTAAACACATAACTATTCAAAAAGTGAACTAGCGCTTAGAAGTTATCATCCACGAGGAATTTGAAACGTGGGTGCGCTCAGCATCACAGCTGGCATCTATTGTTCTTATCTCGACAGTTCACTGCCGCACCTCAGTACTTACCAATGACTCATTGCAATTCTGATCAGTACATCTCCTTCCATTGGGTTCACTTACGACACTGACAAGAGCGTTCCAACTCAATTCTCGAAGATACCTGCCACGCTATGAACGTGTTCTCCAAGTTACGTGATAAATGATTGTAACATCAAAATTGCCTTTTAAAAAAATCATGGTTATCAAAAATCTGATATTGTGGAAAGTAAAGGGCTCATGCCCACAATTGTCAAAAAAGACGCAATAAAAAATTAAATGTAATATAATAAGTTGATAATCATACGTAGACAAAAATAATTTCATGATAAAGAATATTTTGATATCGATTGTACAACTTTGTTCTGATATTTTTTATTCTACCGCTGATCAGCATTACTGAACATTGTTGCATTCCGGTTTAACGGGTAAGTTAGCCAATGTAACTTATTTTTTATATAGCATAGGTAGGCGGATGAGCATATGGGCCATCTGATAGTAAGTGGTCACCAACGCCCATAGACATTGGCATTGTAAGAGATGTTAACCGTCGCTTACATCGCCAATGCGCCACCAATCTAGGGAACTAAGATGTTATGTCCTTTGTGCCTGTATTTATACTGGCTCACTCACGCTTCAAACCGGAACACAACAATACCAAGTACTGCTGTTTTGCGGTAGAATATCTGATAAGTGGGTCGTGGGTACCTACACAGACGAGCTTGCACAAAGCTCTGCCACCAAAAGTGGTTACTTTTGGTAATACATAAATAGTTATTGGTAAAACTATGTACAAGTATAATGAACTACAGTAAAAATATTCATCTTTGTAACAAAAAGTTATAATGCATATTTTATTTTAATTTTTAGGAAGCCAAATTTAACTTTTAGGTTTTTATATTGTCCTAAAAAATAACAATTTTAAATAATGACATGTACTAACACTATACATCGCAATTATAGGCTAAATTATCATTCAATTATACAAATCTAGTTTCGCTCACTCCAATAAAATGCACATAATGTGAGTACACCAAATTGTTACAATCAGTAACATAAGATATTCTTGGGTCCTTTCTAAAATATTTGTCAAATTATTATAAATATTTAAAAAACGATAATTTTATATTTGGTCATTATAAACTTTTCATCGACGTAATTAAAAATATTATCTTTTTAATTTAAGTTGAAGTCAAATATATAAATTTATATTTTATATTATTATATATAATAGGTAAACGCAGCCGACTGTTCGTATAACGATTTTAAAAATCAAATAATGTTCCTGATTTAAATACGTAGCTGGCAACCATGTAACCTTCAGAGTGTATCTAAAACATTTAAAGCAACATAATGTTATTTTAACATGGCACATTTCGTTAACATATGTATGTCATTATTGAATTAGAATTAAATGTCAATCTGAGATACAATTTTAATGCTCTTTCAATTGATAATAAATTTCAAAGTTCATAATTTTTAATTGATGCCAGTTCGCTGCGGATCACGAGTTGGACCTTTTGCGTTTCTGGAATTTGCGTTTAAACGAGATGTGATCGAATAAACAAAACATAAATCCGTTTTGGACAAGCTGATTAAAATTCTTCGAACAGTCCCGGTTGTGACGCGAAATGTTCGTTGAATCAAAATCACGTGACATGTACTGCTATTCAGTTCAACCTCGTGATTTTTAAGTGGGTGAATTAATTTGACAATTCAGTGAGATTTTATTTTATTTAACTGTTTAACTTTGGTCTCTTTAACTGTTTAACATGTGGTTCTAAACAAGGCCTGACTAATAAAAATTATCGCATGTTTCCGTCAAAACATGAATTCATTAGATAGTTCACTTGGTGGAAGAGCCTTGTGCAAGCTCGTCTGGGTAGGTACCACCCACTCATCATATATTCTACCGCAAAAAAGCAGTACTTGGTATTGTTGTGTTCCGGTTTGAAGGGTGCGTGAGCCAGTGTAATTACAGGCACAAGGGACATAACATCGTAGTTCCCAAGGTTGGTGGCGCATTGGCGATGTAAACGATGTTTAACATCTCTTACAAAGCCAATGTCAATGGGCGTTGGTGACCACTTAACATCAGGTGGCCCACATGGTAGTCAGCCTACCTATGCAATAAAAAAAAAGTTGACAGTGCTGTCCATGTCATACCTTATGTACCTACGTAAACCTATCCTGCACTCGAGCTCTTTCTACTCGCAGCGTGGTCATTGGAATATAAAAGTAAGGGAATAGAAGTTAAAATGGAGATCGGTGTTTCCGCACCATAATATATCCTAGCTTCAGCTACCTAGTCTCCATCGCGAATTACCCCTGCAGCCGTAATCGATATAAAGGACATTATTTTGTATGTTTCCATTAAACAAGATATGCAAAATCAACTATACAATTATGATGATGTTTTGATGATGATGATGATGATGACGATGACGCAAGATTAGCCAACTGCGCAGGACATATGTGAACGAGTGTCTGTGTAAGCACAGGTGCGCTGTCTATTCCCGCACACTCATAATCCGATGGGCCATCAGACACAACCGGAAGAGTTCACCGCCACCAACGGCATGACGTGCTTTCCGAGGCACAGTGTTGAGTATACACGCTACCATCTTCCAGACTCCAGGCTGCTACTGAGAATCTTCGGCAGAAAACCCCAATAACTTTTTATCGGTTTGATCTGAGATTTGAACCCAGGACAACGAGATCTGCGGCCGTATATTTAGCTACTAGATACTTCAGCGTTAGCGTGAAAATATACAGTTATTCAACTCAAGCTTGAATAAGACATATCAGTACTTCGTGTATGACTCAGGTGCATTCAGATCACGTCAAAGTAGTAAAATAATAAAACTTTATCCTTCACGTCAACGCTTTGAATAAAATGCTAAACGTGTCTGGGCTGCAGCCAAAACAGCGCCGAGCGACCTGAGCGTGTAGTTCATAGTATTCGCAGTTTCGCATTTCCATTTGGAAATTGTTAATCATTTAAAATAAATATTTCAATTTTTATTTGTTACGTTAAAGAAAGTTCAATTTTCCATTACTGATCCGAGATCTCTCCGCTTGAGGAGTAGGATTGGAGCTCATTCCAGCGCGCTGCTTCAACACTGTTTAGTGAATACATATGTGACACAATCTGTCATGTTAATTTAATGAAAATCGTTGTAATACCATCATTATTTTTCTTCATAAAATTGAGTAATTAATTCTCAAATAATTCTTTCAACATTGCTTGTAACTTAATAGCTACAACTGTGATTTATCCTTAAAACATAATATATATCTCAACAGGATTGTACCTTCCTTTTAATATAAGCGCTTCTCCCATACAAAGAGTGGCAAGATCCTGCGAATCTTCTGACAGCGTTAACATAATCAACAATATGCGATACAATGTACAAAGTATACAAAGTATCGCTGTAACTTCTATGTTAATCAGATTACTAGCCTCGACGGGAATCTCTTGTTTACTAAGAAAACTTTCTTTATTATGATAATACAATAAATTTACTTGTGTACGAGTATCCATGTATTCAAACTGATTATTTTTTTATTTGTCTTCTTATATTTTTTGCTGATATATTTAAGTTAATTCTTCTGTTCTTAATAAATGGTAATTATTGATTATTAATAGTATAATTCGCTCTATTGCATTCTGCTTACATGTTCTAAATTTCACCTTTACTCTAAACTCGAGTAGTTCAATCAATTTTTATTTGTATTTCGTTGTTTCACAAAAACATGAATATATTTACGTATGTAAATTCACATTTGTGATCGCTGAGTTCTTTATACATCACTTGCTTGTCTATTCTGCAAAACCATGTTAGCGAAATACGGAATATAAAAGCAACGGTCAGTCTGTTGTTTGTTGAACAATAGACTTAGTCGAAAACGTCAATTTTAACGAACAATATTCATCTCCAGCTTATACGATGGCTTTTATGATACCTTCCTGGACAACTATGTTTTAAGAAATAACTCGAAATCGAATCGATTTCAATATTTATATTGCATAGGAATATTTACTTTAATTTATAATACTAAAACGTAGATTGTGATGTTGCCTAATAAAAACATGCAAGTAAATTAAAATAACATTAATATAAATTAAATATATTATATAGTAAGGGCAGACACGTCTATGAAGATACGTATATAATAAATATATTTATATATATATGAATTGAATTAATCTCTGTAAGCTAAGTGTCCTTGCCCTTACTTAACTTAATTGATAATTTTGTTTTTCATTGCTCACAAGTAATAACAATGGTCCTCCAGACCGATTTCGAGAGAGATTAGCCAACTACGCAGGACATATTATAGTGCACAACTGTGTGCGCAAACGCAGGTGCACTCTCTATTCCTTAACTCTTATAACCCGATGGAACGGCAATCCGACACGACCGGAAAGTATTCAGATGCAGGACCAATGGCTTATCGTGCTTTCTGAGACACGGGAGTGTACACACTTCCAACTTCCATACTCCGGGCTTCTACTCAGAAAATCTTAATAACATTTTATTGGCCCGACCTGGGATTTGAACCCAGGACCAACGAGGCAGTCATCAACGAGGCAGGCTCACAAGATATTATTTGGAAAACTAAAGAAGAAACATGTTAATAACATAAATAAATGTACGTTGAACATAATTGTCTAGATAGGTTTCGTAGTTTATCCTTCACGATCCACTGAATTTGCTAATTTAATCTTTACTTTGAATAAAAAATCGTGTTTGTTGAAAGCATCAGATAAAATTACCAAGCGATTAATATATTTAGTTTTAGAATAAGACCGAGATAGACCAGTGGTCAGAAAGCGGGAATCTTAACCAAAGATTATGGGTTCAAACACAGGCAAATATGTCTGGGTGTGATCTCGTGCTGCCACAGGAAAAGGTTTTTACCTAATAATACATGTTTTGGGTGAAATTCTGACACACCAATCAAGTACTTTTTTTTTCGCTGGAAAAACGCCTTTACGCCTTTCCCCCACGTGAAGTGGGGGGCTCACCGGCACTGAAGGCGCCGGACTACCCACTAAAAAACCAGCGGTATCCTCTCCGTCTGGTTAGGAGGCGCCACGGGATCGCTCGCGCATGCTACCATGACGCCCCGACGGTCGGCCCGCCTATGCGGGCCTCCATTTCTAAGGGGGTTCCCGGATACGGGGAACCCACTTAGCCCAGGCGGCTATTAAGGCGGGGGGAGAAGGTGCGCATAGCGCCTACGTCTCCTCCCCGGTCGTCTTTGATGGATCGAATCAGCGGAGGCACTTTCCTCACGCTGTCGCTCCGCGGCCTCCTTCTGCGACATGACACTCTCGCAGAAGGAGACCATTTCCAACCAGCACCGAGCGTGATTAACGCTATGCTCGACAGCGAGATATCTCCGCCGACTATCGCCGCCAAGGAATGCCTCTGAGGCCCCCACGCAGCACACTCTGTCAGGGTGTGGTGCGCCGCTGGACACGGTCGATTTGATGCCAACATAATAATGTTGGTATCAATCAAATCGATAAAGAACATCACTTGCACCCAAATAGTGACGTAATATGTGACAAACATACATTTATTACGATTAAAACCCCGATAAGATGTTTGAAAAGACTGCAAAATCTGTAAAGAGCTTACGCTTCCCGTATTCAATAGCGTCTCATATAACATTCAAGTAAATCCTCCTTTAAATCCATATTATATGATAGCATATACGATGCTACGTAAATATCGATAAACGTATTTCGCAATATAACCTCAAAATGTATATGAATGTTTTGATTTAACCAGCGCGCATTGGAGCATCATGATGGAATAATCTCAAACCATTTCCTCAACAAAACTAAAGGCCTTAGCCCGACTGTGTAAGTTTTACAGGCTTCACTACTACTACTTCGATATTATTTTAGTAATAGGTATTGAAAAAAACACACACAAGTAAAACATCTTTTACTCGTATGTTCTTACTATGAACTTGCGTACTTATGTAATGTTATGAATAAAATAAATAAGATGACTACCATATCTATTTAAAAAGAATAAGTTGTTTAGATTAGAATATTCGTTTACAATTCAATTAGAACTCAAATTGAATGAACATAATGATGTTTAATAATAAGCGTGCGCCAATCAAAGGAGAGCTTTACAACCCTCACAGTCACAACAACCGTGATTGAACGATTTTGCTTCAAATACATCAAATATTTCGAGTTCAAATATCTCGGGGAATATTCGATCATCGGCTTAATGCACATATGCTCTTCGTCCATCTCTAGTTTAGGTAAACTTATATGAAGTACCATAATGCCTATTGAAGTACCAAAATGCCCATTAAATACAATAAATATCGAACCTTACTAAATGCATGCGTCGGATGAAACTCTGCAACATGTATTTCCACAAATCTGTTGTAGTGGCGTTTTGGCGTAATCCCCAAATCTTTTTAAATGTAATTATTGCAAATTATTATTTTTTGCAATAATATAATATATTAACATTGCATTTCATAACGATCAATACTGTTACGATGATTATTTTTATATTAATTATTCGAAAAAGGAAAAAAAGTAACAGCCTCTAACTGTCCCAATGCTGGGCTCTTTTTTGAGCCGAGATGGCCCAGTGGTTAGAACACATTAATATAAACTGATGCAAACATTCCTGCAATACGGGTTGATCATTGCATTTATTCATTACAATGAATTTGCTTAGGAAAATATTTCATTTAACTTTTTTTTATTTTTGTCATATATATGTTGAAATAAAGAAAGCAGTTTTTCCCAAGTTCCTCTATAAAGTGTTTACTTATAAGAAAAATAATTATAGTAAATTCATACACTTGAGCACAATGAAGCGTTGATCTCATATGATCTCTAAAGGCCCACGTTCCTGTATAAGCGTACGCCTCATTAAATTTTGTTTGAATAGAGGGATGAACCAGCCACCTAGCTGGTCGGACACAGGTTATACGGTACGCAAAAAAAATAGCATAAAAATATATATAAAGAAATATTTTTAAATATTTTTTTCATGCAGGCTTTTTCAGCAAATGAGTTATCAACAATTCTTCTAATATAAAAGATGTGAGAGCATTTTCGAAACGTTTTCTAACCGTTTCAAATTAGTTTTTATATTATTAAAAAACGTTGACAGGTTTTTATTTAATTCACGTAGTAAAACGAATAACAGTAATTTGTAGTAAGAGTGGTTTGATGAAAAAGTATTTGACCCACATTTACTAACAGGTGAAATTAAGCAATTGCTTGAAAAAAAGTAGGGAAAAACAAAAACATTTTTATTTTCATTATCACATTATATTGTCAATTACACTATTAATATAAAAATTTAAATAAAAAATAATATTTTATATTGCGTTATATTTACGTATATTCTATAAATAATTTATAATTTCATCTATGATTATCGTGGTATTATTTTTTTCATAAAACAACAATACAATATATTTTTTGTAATTAAAATAAAATTATTTTATACAACTGGCCGTTTGTACATTTGTAAGCTAATAATAATTAATTAATAGTTTTGTCTTTTTATCTATAGTTCTCTAGTTCATTAAAGTTGAAACGAAACATTATTTCGTCAACTGTACGAGAATAACGTATGCATCAGCTGAATGAATAGTCAGACAGGAAGAGCCGCCACAAACATCACCGCCATCACCGCGCCCATCTCGCGAACAAACACTCACTAGTCCATTCATTCACTCACACACGCATCTACGTACACCCACACATAAACACAGCACTCTCAATGATTCCGCAACCCTTCGATGATGGCTTTTGTGTGAGATATCACGCTGTATCTATACAGTTTGCATTTATTAATATTTCTCAATATCAATTTTAATGCTATAAATAATTTCAAGTCTCAGATTTAATTTTTTTTTTAATAAATTCTTTTTTTCATTAAACAAATTCGATCCAAAATTTCAGTATGGATAAATTATAGCTTTGAATAAAATTATTGGAACGTTATTTAATATTTTTCAATTACCGATTGATTAAAATTTTAATGAAAACCAACTGCTTGTATCAATCTGTGCACTCGAATTAATGAAACAGATTAACGTGTAACGAAACATACGAAATTTATTCGAACAAATTTCAATTTAATTAATTAAAAAGTACCGAAGTGGTCGAACACTATCTAGCGAATAGCAAAATACTACACGAACCTGCATTTTGCTATTTGGCCGAAACCACAAAATGGCCGACCCACATTGATTAAGATTGCTCATCACATGGATGTATACACCCCTACATTTTAAATTCATCAAAAGCAAAGTTTCCTTATTTAGGCACCAAAACAGAACTAAAATTTAAAAAAAATAGTGCAATGAATTAATAAACTATCGAGGTTGAATTTAATAACTATACTTGACCTAGTTATATTTTACGATTTGTTTTGTATATCAGTACTACACAATCTAAATTATATTACATATTATGTAATATATAACATAATTAGAATAGTATATTTGTTACAATGATATTACCTACATAGTTAAATATTAAAGTTTTTTAATAAATAATTTCATGTTCACATTTAAATACCATTATAAAAGTATGCAAATAAATTGAAAACTTTTTTTTTGAATAAATATAAATCACTGACCTTAATATTACAATAAATAAACTACTAAGCACTAAGTAATTACATAAAGTTTAGTCAATTTAAGATAATTACTGCGGCACAAAGCAATACATACCTAAATTGTACTCTCATACATCAGCTGCCTGCAATCGGAACTTGCTAAGCATTCAAATGCTTTCAATGCCCCTCGCTATGCTGGACGGGCAGGACTCTGCACAATGGCTGTCAATTTAACCGGGAATTTGGCTTGGATGCCTTTGCTAACGTACTAGGATAGAACACTGACATGACCAGCCAAGAGGCTTATTGAATTACCTATAGCTCCTATTGTCATTTAGTTACAAGACCATAATTCACTGCGATGCAATTTTAGATAATATTCGATATCGAGATCAATTATTATAACACTTTATAATTGTTTGTTAAATAACTGCTCATTCTACAAACAATATGATCTAGATCACGATCATTCTAAGTTTTTAAATTAATTCAAATCAATTACATTTATTAGATAAATAAGCTTCCAAAAATATTCTTAAAGGGAGAGGCATTTGCCCCAGAATCGGACATTTAAACTATTTATAATTTATTTAAATAATACATGTACCGATATAACTATTTGAACGAATACCTTTAACACATTGACATTACATTTATAAAATATTCTGAATGAACTGCATTGAGAATTCCCAGCCTAACCTTATCGACCTTAAGATTAGTCCTTCGCTCGTGAATTCAAATGCCACAGCCCCACAAAGGATGCCGATCGTGAATTACCAACCGCAATCTTTAGGCTGATCGTAAATTACATATATTTCAATACTGAACTAGAAATTTAATCGATTTTTCTACGGCATATTTATAAAGTAAATCCATTTTTTGCGTAGCCGTACTAACTAAACCTGTACTAATATAAATACGAAGGTGACTCTGTCTGTCTAAATCACTGAACGGATTTTGATGAAATTTGGTAAGAAGCACGCTTGAAACCCAAGGACATAGGCTACTTTTGACACGCCGACACGCGGCCGAAGCGGCCGGCGGAAACAAATAGTATAACTATTCACATTCGTGTGGCCGTTTCTTATGTTGTTATGATAAAATAATATAATGGATTTACAATGCGCATTTATATGTATATTAGGATGTGTGTCCACGTGATATTTGAGTTAATTCTGTTGTTTAATAGAAATAAATGTAAAGTTTATATTTTACAAATATTTTTTTGGCAAAATTATGATATTATGAACTATATCTTTATTGAAACTACTGCAATACTATTCTGTAGGCACACATTTTATTACTCACCCGTAAAATTTTGACAACCGATTTATAAGTATGTGTTATACTATTTGATGCGTGTATTATTGAAATGTTATAATTATTATGGTAAATGACGCATATCACCTTCTGACATTTCACGACCAATTTCTGCTGTGAGTTTCGAGTTTGTTCTTACAGAATACCCTACTGGTTCAGTTTGAATGATTCATTTGATGAATAAAATATACGAAGAGGCATTAAATAACTCTTTTAGTCGTTAAATGTTTTTTGTATGATTTTACAGAAAAACGAAAAAAAATATGTATTTATATATACATAATTACCCTAAAAGATAAACATTATAATATACAATGAAAATATATAAATAAACCATGCGTACAGAGCCACAGCTATTAACGGCCCGATACTTTTGTACACCGATGAAAGCTATTTCGCGTTGAACACGTAAGATATGCCATGAATAAATATATTATTTTATGTCTATATCCTGACTCTATTGAATACATTGAACAGCGAACAAGTGGAGGAATAAAATATTAATTCAATAGAATAAAAAGGATGGCCCGAAACTTTTGCATGTATTTGTGTTTGTTGTGGCACCGACACAAATAGCCTTTTGATTGATAAACAATTTCAACTATAAAGGTTTTTTATTGTCAATATAATACATTCCAATAAATAGTTCAGTTTATTTAGGACCGTTGCTCATGTTTAACTGATTTCCATAGTAAACAATTGCGGTCTTGCAAACCAATTAGCTTATACATTCATTTCTGTCATTAATTAAAATGATTAGTTTAGTAAATTATTTTGACTTAATTAAATACTCCTTTATAATAAAATAAATTTTATAAATAATTAATTTGTGTTAAATTCGTAACCTTATAATTATTAATGGTCTATTTATAGTTATTAGTTAGTACCTACTATTTTTGACACACGTGCCAAATATGGTAGGTACTAACTGCAGGTTGAAAAAATTATCTGTGACCAATTTAAAATTATTTATTTCACCATTTTTTATAAATTAAATGCCACTTTAAAAATAAAATTTAACAATTATGACATAATCTAGGTTTTGAAATGGGAATAAATCATGAATTAAAACAACAAATTATACATTATGACAAAGCAATAAAATCTTTTCATAGAGAATATATTTTCCGATCCACGCATAGTTGTAACTCATCAGTTCATTGCAGTACATAGACTTACATAACGTTCAACCGATCGTCATAAGTATAGTCATGACGATCAGAAGTATATACACTTCCAACTTTCCGACACCGGGTGTTTACTGAGATTTTTCGACAAAAAACTCAATAACAATATACCTTGCCTTTTGCCTTTCACTGTCTCGTTGGTCAAATGGGTGGTTGTTAGGCCGCAGACCCGGAAGTCCTGAGTTCAATTCACAGGTCGGGCCAATAAAAAGTTATTGGGGTTTTTGGTCGAAAAATATCAGTAAGTAGTTAAATTCAAATACACAAAACGATAATAGAAGAAATGAAATCTAAATGACAATTCATTCAAAAGTTGTTGTGATATCGATGAAAGCATTCGATCGTATTCGTTCCAAAGCGATGTTGGTTGTGATCGATTAACCGATAGACGACTGGAATGAGTAGCGAGCCGGCGCGACCGACGGACCGCATTTTCACTGATTATTTCCACAACCGCGCTGATTCGTTGTTTCGTCTGCGTTAATGAAAATATTCAATATTCATTTGTAATTTTCCATGCGTCGAAACATTGTTAATAATTGATTGTAATCCGTATAAAATAGTAACTAACTAGTTAGTTCCTTGCCGATTCTTATTGATAGAACTTTGAGTCCATCTCTTGTAAGAACCATTTTAGTTTAATTTAAATTTGTATTGTTTATTAAAAATACCAAATAATCTTTATAAGAATTCAAAAACCTTAAATAATTTGAATATTAACGAATACCGATACACACGATGCATTGCAATTAATAATACCGATAATTATGTGATATTGAATGAAAAAAATATAATAAACATACATCATTATTGTAAATACATATGTCATACACTAAACTTATATGTCGTGTGACATATATGTCTCCATATATAAATAACATGTCAACAAATATGTTGTTAACATAAATGGGCGTGCTTTGGTGCCTATCTAAACTAGTCTTACATACCAATGCAGTTATAAATTGTTTTATCAATCTATATGTTAATATTTAAATATGGAACATCTTTCATTTATTACATGAATTAGTATTTATGACAAAAGAAGTGGGAATAAAAATCACATTATTCTATATATAAGTACACGTACTAATAAACTGAAAAATTATGATCGTGAAAATTGACCCAGATAAAAGGACGAAATTCAGCCGAACTTTATATTAGTATTAATTAATACAAAGTATCTGTCTGTTTATATAAACATATATGACAAAAATCTACATACAGTTTATCAAAACTTGGCACAAAAATATCAAAAGTAACTTTTTGAACATGCTATTAGCGTGACGCTTAAATATATTTCTTTGTTTACCTTAAGATATTGAGGTTATTTTATTTCTCGGAAAAACGTCATTACCAAAGTCTCTACCAAAAAGTCGTAATATAATACCAACCAACGTTTATTATTCACCTTAGATTTGCAAATTCTTTTTAATTAAATACTTACTTCTTTTTAATTAAATTAATATATTATCATCTATTTAAATATATATTTTTAAATAAAATAATTCTATGTCCACGAGGTATTCAGTAAAAAAAATACAGTGATAATACTAATCATTATTTATTTCTATTACAGGTACTTCCGAAAAGAATTTAACAAAATGCGTGTTAACCACAGTTGAAGTTAATCGTAAGAAGAAACTTAATTAAGAGAAGATCAAATCAAACGTGCCATGGATCTTCGGACGTGCATCTTTTTGGCGATATCCGCCCAACTTTGTAAGTTCAATCACTATTATAATAATTATCATAATATCCAAATCATATTGTCATAAATTGCTACCGATGTTTTATTTCCCTATATAAATAAATAAGAACAGCTTTTTAATAAAAAAAAGAATCAGAACGTTTCATTATTTTAAACATCCAATAAAAATCCGTATATCGATCGTAAAGACGAATACCTAATGGCTTTTCTGGGGCAGTCTAGTTGATTCTAAGAATATTAACACGAACAAACGATACAGCGAAAAGAAGGGAAAAATGAAAATGTTTAGGCCAAAGTAATTGAAAACACATAGATTGGAGTGGGGCCGATACCGATCGCATCTAAGGTGGACTATCTCAGCCCACTTGATGGCAAATGGCCCGGAAGTAACAAGGATATAGCGACACGACCTCGCCAGAATTTTGGTATCCAATTTCTATGCGAAAATGCAACATAAATTTATATTTGCTAACGTAAAATAACGTTTGGGTGCATTTTATTTATATATATTATAATATTATTCTATTAGACTTTTTAATAATATTTGATAATTTCATCGCCAATATATAAAATACTTTTTCGTGCATTGCTTTTGAAAAGATTAAAAAAAGGCACTGTGAGATTGAAGTAATCTCTAAACTAGAATACTAATTATTTTCTTTTGTCTTAAATATTAACGTTTCTTGCTTAATATTTTAAGATATATATTTTTCTACTTTTCAATTGATGTTTTAATATATTGTTATATTATATATTAAACATATTATATAATACAACATCACACATCATTTGACAGTCGTTACGCATCGACGTGCGTAAAGTTCATATCTAAATCCTTTGAAGCGAAGCCTAGGTCCTGTTACGGATCATTTACTGATCAATGGATTTGAAGTAACTCATATAATAACCGCTCTTCACGTTCCTTTTCTTCTAATAATGATGGGTGAGAATGTAAAACATTCATTTTACCAACATTAAAGAAAGAAGGCATAATAATGCATGCTGCTTTGATTAATAATTAGTTTTATTTATAAGATGATTGCGAGTTCAAACCCAGGAAGCAATACGTTTTTGAGTGACTACTTTATGTTTATGATTCGTATGTGCATTCGTGTGGAAACATGCATGTATCGGTAGAACATGTGCCACGTGCTTATCCATGTTAAAGCAACAGTAAGCTCCAAACCTTCTCTTTAGTCTTAGGAGATCTTAGCCCAGCTGTGGGACATTTACCGGCTGTTACTTTAATTTAGTATTATTCTAAAATTTCAGGTAGCACAATATCAGCTAATAGTCCGTTCTACGATGGCGGACAGAAGCCACCAAACCCAGCACCCGCTGGTAACTTTATCACCCAAACTGTTTACGGATTCCTGGACTTTACCACCACGATAGGCAATACTGTTATGGTATTTTCACCACACTCAGCCCCACCACCAGGTGATTTGATTATCATATTTTGTACTAAAGATTCAAACGTAACTATCGCCAATGTACTCAAAAATATTCAATAAAACATTTAAAAATTTATATTTTCAATTTTAGAACAGTTTTTACTTATTTATTTTCTCCTTATTATATAAATCAATGATACTAATAATAAAGTTCAGTATTTAAATAACATTATATCAGTAAAACTTGAATTTGATTGTAACTTTCGAAGCGCAAGTGGTTTATTTGATTATAATCTTTATTTACTTTACATTTAGAACCACCGAAAACGGAAAATTCGCTACAAGAAAATATTATAGAAACGAAACCACCACCGATAAACAATGTAAAGCCAGAAGCCATTAAACCTAGCAAAACAACGGATAAAGATAAAACTAATAAATCAGGAAGCCCAATCGCAGCATCAAGTGCTATTTCAGTTATAACATCCTCCCCGAAAAAAGAAGAAAAAGTTGCAAATGTGCCAAAATCAGTAGCTAAAGAACAAAAACAAATAATAACCAAAGTCGAAGTTTTTGCAGGCCCATCGAAAATTGTAGAAAATATCTCTAAACCAGTAAAAGCTAACAAACAATCCTCCCCGTCCAAAAAGCAAGAAAAAAATCAAAGTATCAAAAGCGTCACCAACATAATTAGCAGTAAGGTTGAAGTAAAACAAAACTCACCACCGTCCTCAATTATAAATTCTAAAGTTAGCAGTGTAATTGAAATCAAATCTAGCAAGGCTGAAGAAGAACCTGCAATTTTAGTTTCAAATAATATTGGTGAACCAGAATACGATTACTTGTCACGACAACCATCTGAATTCGTTGAAGAAACATACCGAGTTATTAACTTACGTCCGTCAAAATCACATGCACAAAAACCGAAAAATAATCTTAAAAACAGACATCAACCAACTCCCCCTCCTGATGATGAAGAACATCCTGTTGGTCTCGTTACTACTCTCGGCGGGACAATAGTTAAAGATGGACTAACGACAGTTCATGAAACTAGTGTCATAGGCACTTATATATCAGGAAAATACGCACAAGTTCTTAATAGTAACTCAAAAATATTACAATCAGGTCATAAAGCTAAAATATCGCCCAGTCCATCCCATAGAATTTTAAAAACTGCAGCACCAGCAATTAATAAAAACCATAGGCATAATTTAGAACCGACACCATCCATAAGCGACGAAGATAATCACAGTAAAACAACACGTAGACAGACAAATAGTGGAAGTTCTTATAAAAACCGCCACAGATCTCAAAATAATGAAAATGATAATCCTGAACCTTCTAACCAGGGCAAGAAATTCAAAAATAGAAATTCCCAGCGAACACAAAGGTATAGTATACGTGTCGTAAACTTACTATGACTACTAACAAAATCAGATGAATTAACTCGCGAAGAGGTATTGCATATTTTGCCTTTGAGTAACATCAAAAATGAGAGTTTATATAATATTAGCTATATATGACGACCTTTATATTCAATTTGCATGACCACTCTAAATTGCACTATAATTATATTAAACAGTAAAAATAAGTCTTTGTTAGTTTTAAGAGCACTTTTTCCATTTTCAGTACACGTTTTGGTCGACCTGCCAACACAGCTCAACTGGCAACTGTATCTGTTTTCAGTGAACCATCACCACCTTTTTCAAATAGACGAAAAAGCAATCGCAACTCTGGCCACAAAACGACGGTGACGCCATCAAGCAACAATGATAGTCAATCCAGACGTGGATTCAAGCCACGTATTCAGCCTACTGCAGTTGAACAAGTGACACCAGTAGCATCTTCGAGCGTATATAAATTTAAATTAAATCGATCACAAAGCACGGGACGCTGGCAATATAAAACTAGTCCTAAGCCCAAAGTAACAATTCGTAAAATGAACGGTGATGATGAACCACAAACTACACCAAGTTTGAATCCTCTCCTTGATGATTCTCAATCAAATGATCTATCACCTCAAGCACGATCCGATAACGATCTGGAGCTCTCAGGTTCTCAGAGTGGTCCAGGTACACTTTTAGATAATGATACTGAAGACAATTCAATAGAAAAACCACCGCCAGTTGAAACCCTTAAAGTAGAAATTTCGACTCCAGCTGATTTTCGAGATGTGTACTATGAAATTGCTACGCTTAAGTCTCCCTATACCTTCCAGGTACGTTTTGTATAAAACAAAAACTACTATTGTAGTTTGAAAATATATTTACGTCAATTTATATATTCATAAATTTTGCAGGTTGGACGCGTAAAAAATACACGTATTATCACCGTAACTACTACGATTGAAAAACGGATTGAGCCAACAGCATTGCCGATAAATAGTCAGAGTGTCTTAAATGAACCATTAACTGAAAATATTTTAGCAACAGCATCGCCATACGGAAAAGATCATTATCTTTTAGATTCTAGCATAGTAACATTACCTCCAATAACACTATCATCGGATGTTGAAACCCCTCCGTTAGAAACCGTAACTGAAACATTCAGTACCACACAGAATATGCTTAAAACTCATATATTACCAGTTGTAAGAGATGTTAACATGACAAATAGTCTTACTTTTATACAGACATATCAAGTTACGAGGTTCGTTACAGCAACTAAAACATTGCCACCGATGGACTTTTATCAATTCATACCAAGTAAAACTTTGAAAGAATTCAATAGTCGCCTTGACGAAGCTGGTTCCGAATTACACCTTGAATTAGACTTTGGTGACAGTAACGAAGACGAAGATGGAGTACCACGACGTGTCTTCCCGCCTGATTTGGATCTTGCCAATGTTGGTTCAAACTTCGACTTGACCGAAATCGATAAATATAGAGATAACCACTTAAGACTCAAGAAAGCACATGGACAAAATAAAGTGAACCAAGTAACTGAACCGCCAAACCCCGTAACTCCAGCCCTAACACCGGAACAAGCACAACAACTTGCTTTATTAAGATTACTCAACCCTGCCGCTGCTGCACAAATCCCAAATGTCGTTACAACATCGAAACCAATCCTTAAATACGAAACGATATATGAATCACACGTAATACCCCTTTTCGATGGAAAGAATACAATTCAAAGCACAATATCGCGACCAGTCGCAACGATAACTAAAACAGAATATGAAATAGGAACAAGTAGCTTACCAGCCCTGCCCATTAATCCTCTTTTCCCTCAACAGCAGTTCACAGTAACTTCGACCCCAGTTGTTTTGAACACGGAAGTTGTTGCTACGAGTAGCCAAGTTCTGAAATTGACATTCGGCGCTAAGACAGTGTATACAACACTGTTCTCAACTAAAGTTGTTCCAACGGTACTGACTTCTTACGTGACGTCTTCCATACCCGTGCAACCAAGCGCCGCCGGTTTTCCCGGATACTATCCGGCGCCATTTGCGCCTTTCCCCTACGTCGGGTAAGAGGACAATAGTAAATAACAATATATTGGGACACTTGTTAGAAATGTAACGGACTTATCTAAATCAGTGTTAAGGTTTTTGATGATAGCGTAATATATGAAACTTTAAAATGTGGGTGCGTCGTCATTATAATGCGAGTGCTAAACTATATAAGTGCGTGAGTAATGAATATTGAAAAAAGCGGCAGATTGTTACGATTTATAGCTTTTGTGAAAGTGCATGAAACTTACGTATTTCTTCTCTTAAAGTTTCTCGAGCGTAGAAAATAAGAATCGTTGTTATGGTAACCCTAATATTGTGAAATACATGAGATTTACCATGGCTTGTAAAATATCAATAAATTTATTTTAATTTACTTTATTATTAGTAAATGCTTTGTAAATACTCGTAATTTATATTAATCTTACCTTGTAAATAAAGCATGTATACATTGTAATATCATCGAAGTTGTAGATATAAAGAATATATTATATTTTATATATTTTGTAAATCGATTGCTTGAATAAATTGGTTAATTACATCATCAATTTATAGTTTTATTGTCCCTGGACGTCTATATGAAAACAATATATAAAAACAATAAAATTTCTTATCATATATATTTATGATATAGTTTTTTTACAAATCTGAAAATGTGATACAATACAATTCTTTTTTTTTTTATTAGGCACTGTAACGGAATTCAAATACAATCCAATTATCTTTTAAACGAATTATTACATTATTTATCAAAATACAAATTGAAAATTAAATGACGTCTATCTAACTTATTTTGGCTACGCCGGTCATTACTAATGAAGACTAGTTTAAGTACAGGAAATATAAAACAAATGTTCAGTCAGTCTCATAATCCGATAAGACGGTAACCTGACGCGAAATGTGACTGAGGGAATTTTTTAATGGGAGCCTACTTCTTGCTCACCATAATTGATTTATAAAAACAGCACAACATTTGTTGCTCAGGACAAGTAATAACCATTGGCATTGACGCTGACGGGCAGAAAACATTGACGCAGTATGAAATACGAATCATGTGTTATGTCCATTGTGCCAATTATTACACTGTCTCTCTCACTTCTTAAATAGGAGCACAATAATACTAATTAACGGTGTGTGTGTAAAGTACTTACTTAACACTCACACATAGCGTTAATTCCTATTATTGTGTTCCTAGGTAACTTGACCTACTGAATCTGTAGTTGAAGTATACCAATCTATAGGCGTAAAATCTAGCCACTACACCAAAGGGAAAATATTGAATTTCCACTTCAATTTCATAAAGTTAAAAATAAATTCATTCGAATATTGATATTTATTCAGAGATTTTTTCGTTGAATAAAAATGCTCACGTACAGAAAAATATCCAATTTACTTTGCCGTATAATATTTCAAAAGGATGCGAGTTATTTCCCATGATAACTTAATTAAGGAATTTCTAAGAGAACGAGGGCCAAAGATACGAAGAGGCCTTCAGTTATAGAACTAAGATTAATGGAAGCTGTTGTGTAAACATAATATAAAAAAATATAATATTAGCCTTTTGTTTTTACTTTTCTTATGTTATTAGTAATATTACGAGATGTTTTAAACGGTTTTATTTAGCTTGCCCTGTTTGTTTCATTAAACAAAGTATATACAGTGTTATAAAATTCTACATTATATTAATTAATATATCGTTATATTTATTATATATTACTTAATTAGTATAATATAATAATTATTATATTATAAAGGTGAAAGTCCCTGTCTGTCGGTTATGCATTCTCGGGTAAACTACTGATAGGAAGATCTTTCCATTGGTTTTAAAGAAAATAGTAAATCGAAAAGCGCCTCGAATCAAAACTACGATTCGGAAAAATCAATATACCAGGTAAAATGACGACACAAATCGCGTGAAACTGCTGGATGTAGAAAATAGAGGAGAGGACCAATCAGAGGACACCTATGTCCAGCCGTGGACTAAAAGAGCCATGGATATATGGAAATAGAATTGAAGAAAACAGGCTTCCATGGCAGATAATACAAGGAAAAGAGATGCGTGTTATATTTAAGATGTTATAAAAACATAAATTGTTGCTATTGTTATTAAAATTTTATTAAATAAATAAAACAAAATAAACTTTGGCTTTCCATTTCGTCAATTGTTATGTGTAAATCAATAAATAACAACGAATTAGTGTTTATTTTACAATAGCCGACATACTATACTTACACAAGTTATACATATTGTTGGGTGTTAAACTTTTAATACTAAATTCGTGGGTAGATTTGTTGTCACCGCCCTATAAAAGCAGCGCGAGTAACGTAGCTGTACGCCAAGCATTATTCTTCTGCAATCCGATCGTAAGCGATAGCTCGGTCTGTTTATTCAAATTCAAATTCTTTGTTTGCAAAGTTGTAGGTACATTTTTGATGTTACAATACTTTAAATCCTGCCATAACAACCATAAGATGGTATGCAAATGTCATGATATACTATTTATGATTATATTTACTACAAAAGTTACGCACAGACTACCTTATTTTAATATATTGATCATTGATTCCTTTGTTCTATTTTTGTGTGTATATTGTACATGTCAATATAAGTTAACTTTATTGTTGTATAGTGGTTTTCATTAATATTTTTAAGAAACCTAATCCCATCCTGATTCCTAAAAATATATTCATTTTGCAAATTATAACTTAATCCGTTCTAAGATGAGAGCGCCTCAATAACCAAAGTAACAGATAATAAAGAAGCGTAGTCTTAAAATTTTATGTCATTCAAGAAATAGAACTATCAACAAACTTTAATATAAATAAATCAAGCAACATTGTAAATACAATCAAAACAAGCGCATTTATTTTAAAATATTTCGCAAAGTATTTTTATCCTTAAGTTATCTGCAGCAGAGAAAATACTAAGAGATCGAAACATTCAATAACATACTTTGTAAGTTTGCGTTCAGTTTGGGAAAACACGTATAAATGTTATTATTTAATATATTAGGTCCTTACATATGAAATTGGCGTTTTGTACGGAAGGAATATAAAGTCAGTTTTTTTTTTGTAAAATATATGTAATTAATCAAAGTATGCACCGTTGTTATCTATGCACTTTTGCCATCTCATAGGTAGTTCATTGATCCCTTTACTAAAAAAACCATGGGGGCGAAAATCAATGAACTCTTTAAAGGCGGTTTGGACTGCCCCATCGGAGTTAAATTTTTTTCCTTGTAAGAAGTCCAAATTCCGGAAAAAATAGTAATCTGTTGGAGCAAGGTCCGGGGAGTACGGTGGATGTCGCAGATATTCCAATTGTAGTTCATCTAACTTAGTGGTTGTTTATTGTGCAGTGTGTGGTCTTGCGTTGTCGTAAAGCAACAGTGGCCTAGAGCGATTGACCGGCGAATCTCGGTTGTTTAGCAGCTATTCTTCCTTCATGGTTTGCAGTTGCTGACAATAGTGCAATCTGCCGTAATCGTTTGGCCAGATTTTAGAAAGCTGTAGTGAACGACACCGGCGCTAGTCCACCAAACACTCACAAGTAACTTTTTCTGAGTCAATTTTCGTTTAGGGCAGGATTTGGCTAGGTCTCTAGGGTTCAGCCATTGTGACGAGCGCTTCCGATTATCGTACAATATCCACTTTTCATCACAAGTAATGATTCGATTTAAAATCCTTTCATTATTATGTCGGTTGAGCAAAGTAACACAGCAGTCGACGAGTGTTTTTTTTTTTTTTTTTTTTTTTATCATTGGTTGGCGGACGAGCATATGTGCCACCTGATGGTAAGTGGTCACCAACGCCCATAGACATTGGCAGTGTAAGAAATGTTGACCATCGCTTACACCGCCAATGCGCCACCAACCTTGGGAACTAAGATGTTATGTCCCTTGTGCCTGTAATTACACTGGCTCACTCACCCTTCAAACCGGAACACAACAGTACCAAGTACTGCTATTTTGCGGTAGAATATCTGATGAGTGGGTGGTACCTACCCAGACGAGCTTGCACAAAGCTCTACCACCAAGTAAAAGTGTTTGCAAGTTCGATTCACTCAATCATTTTTTACTTTCCCGATTTGCTTCAAGTGGATTAATACAGTTTTATCACTTACCCCGAAGCCTGCAGCTATCTCTGAAGTGCCTTGTGATGGATCCGCTTCCACAATAGCCTTTAAATCTTTATTTTTCACTTTGGTCTCAGCCGTCCACAGGGTTGGTTATAAAGGTCGAACTTTTCAGAACGAAAACGTTGAAACCAAAAACGTACCGTGCTTTCTTTGCGACACCAGTGCCGTACACATCATTAATCCTTCGAACTGCTTCGGCAGCACTGGTGCCACGGTAGAACTCGTACTCGTAAATATACCAATATTTCATGTTTTCCATTGTGCGGTAATAAGCGATGCCAAAGAAAAAAAATAATGAGGAAAAAACAAATGAATGACTGTTTTCAAAACTCAATTGTACCAGCTAAATGAATTTATAAATTTGAATTTGGAATTCTTAACCAAAGAGGAGATATTTCAGATCAAAGTGGTCAGTGTGACAAAACGCTAATTTCATATGTAAGGACCTAATATAACTTTATCGTACTACTTACTATGTATTTTGTTTTAAAGTTGCTTTTGTTGTTTCTAGTGCTCTAGTGGTTTTGATTTAAGAAATAAATAAATAGTATTATACAGGGTTATTTGTAACACACCACTTAACAGCAACCTCGTAGGACTAGATAGCTAACACAATATACACAAATAAGCAACAACTTTTGTTCTACGACTTTTGATAATTTGTTAGATTTTATTTTCATACAAAAATAAGTATTCTTTTAATTTCCCACTTGAACGTTTATAAATCTACGCGCATCGAAAAGATCGACGCGTCGCGTCGTCCTTTCGTTTATAAATGAAATATAGACCTACAATTAATGTCGCGACAGTAAGACAAAATTCTTTTTTTTTTCATATATTGAATTATGTCCGAAGTCGTAAAACCAAAGTTTTTGCTTATGATGTAAGCTATCTAGTCCTGCGAGGTAGCTGGTGTGTTACAAATAATCTATATATATATATAAAAAAAGACTTGTCCTGACACTCATCAACGCAGAGCCTAAACCATTGGGGTTAGAGACTTGAAATTTTGACAGTTTATGCATTTTATGATGAAAACGCGTACTAAGAAAGGATTTTTGGAAATTCCACCCCTAAGAAGGTGAAATAAGGGATGAACCGTTGTATGAAAATCCGTCATTTTCAAAGTTAGAAGCATGATATTTCGTATACAAGCATCTGGTTGGAAATAAATAAGTACGCAAATCAGAGTTTTCCAAAACTCACCACCTAAGAGGATGAAATAGGGATTGAAAGTTTATATGGGGAGTTCGTCATTTTTGATGTAAGAAGCATGAAATTTTATATACAAGTTTTTGGTTAGATATAAATAAATACGTCATTCAAGGTTTTTTAAAATTTACCCCCCAAGAAGGTGAAATAGGGGTTGAAAATTTGCATGGGAACTCCGTCATTTTTGAAGTAAGAAGCATGAAAATTTTTATACAAGCCTCTGGTTGGAATTAAATAAATACCTATTTAAGGATTTTTGAACATCTACCTTCCAAGAAGTTGAAATAAGGGTTGAAAGTTTGCATGGGGATTCCATCATTTTCCATGTAAGAAGCATGAAATTTTATATGGTAGCTTCTGTTTAGAAATAAATAAGTGCGTATTTCAGTAAGATATATTATTCTATAATTAAATTTTATTTAATTAATACATCTTTGTGATTTAATCTGTGTTATCTGTGTGATTTAATCTGTGTGGAAAAGTGTAACTATTCAGTTTAATGGTTCTTGTCAGTAATATCTACAATATGAACGTGTTAGCTTTATGAGCCATGATGGCCCAGTGGTTAGAATACGTGAACCCGGGCAAGTCCCACTGAATTTCAATGTGCTTAATTTGTGTTTATATTTCATCCCGCAATGCAGCAGTGTTGTGGAATACGCTCCAAACCTTCTCCTCAAAAAAAGAGAGGAGGCCTTATGCCAGCAATTTTCCTTTTAAATCTCTTAATTACATAAAATAAAAATATGTTATGTATTGGTTCCGGGAGATATAGAAAATGTATATATTTTATTAACTTTTTAAATATAACCTAACATATAAATCATCAGCTATTGTTCTACCGATGTTACATGCGGATCTACTCGTCCGCTGTCATGACGCTGTCATGACGAGCGCTTTATAGGTTCAAAAGGCAGATTGAATTAATTGTAACAATTATAATGATTATTTTTCTTTATAGTATTGGTAGGCGGAGGGTCAGATGGACCACCTGATGGTAAGTGATCATCGCCTATAAACATTAGCTCCTCTATATTAACCGTTCAATCCGCCTTCAACATTGGGAATGATTATGTTATGGCCCTAGTGCCTGTAGTTATACTGGCTGGCTCAGTGCTCACCCTTCCAACCGGAACACAATACTACGTCTTACAGTTCGGAGGTAGAATATGCGATGAGAGGATGGTATCTAACCCAGACGGACTTGCACGAAGCTCTACCCAAGTAACACCAAGCAATTAATTTAAGCTTAAAATCATTACAGAAATAGCTTAGTAATAATTTAGAAGGGTTCGTAAATATATATTCTTAAAGGTTTATAAGTTTATCTTTACAATTAGTAACAAATTAAGCAGGTACACCTTCAGTTATTTGCTTGTATTCGAAAAAGCGATTTTCTGTACTATGTCTGTTCTGTAATAAAAACACAATTTGAAACTAATTCCAAATGTTTTTATATCTACATTAGTCACTAATCTGTGCCAGAAATAGGGTTGACTGGTCACTGATTGAAGTGTGGACAAAATCGGATTATCGTATACCGATTGAGTAAAGGCAGTGATTTAATTGGAATATGCAGTGCCCGCTCGTCATATATATATTTTGGTGGACTTTATAAAAGCCTTAAAAATTTATTATTTTTAGTATACAGTTATTTATGTTCTCTTTCAACAATACGAATGCGGTAATTATAGCAATAGTCATAAAAAATACACACACTGGTACACTCATAGAATAATAACGCTTAGAAGGATAGTGTCATATAAATTTTCGCTCGAAATTGAAGCAAATTTAGAATTAATGTGTGCGTAAATTTGACGTAATTACATTCACCAACACACACACATACGGCCGAATTATGTTACAAGTGAATAGACATTTCCCCCATAAAGCAAGGAAATTGATACAATTTGAATTGTGAAATATATTTATTTGCATTTCATTCATTTAATTGCAATATTATTTATTTAATTTTAGCTGTTATTATTATAATTTTCTCATTTTCTGTGTTGCTTTTATTTTATGTATTATAAAGAAAATAAAAAATATAATATTATATGAACAGCTAATGTTTTATATCTAATTTTAAAAAGTTAAAATATTAACTGTAAAGAATAATTAGATTTTTATTATTTAAAATATTAAGCACTCGTGATTAATATTTTTTCCATACCTGACAACATTTCTATTGTGTATTGCCGTATAACCTATTAAGGAGGAATTGAAATGGCTTCAATCTGCTTGGGCCTACTCGCCTTCTAAGCGTTATTATTCTATGGTTACACTGGTGATTGTTATTGCCTGATTCATATTTTAAAAATAGTATTTTTTTCACAATACAAAACTATTATGTTTTAATTAAATATTGGACATGACTGAGCATTTAATAAGAGAATCAATGACAATTTGAAGACACATTGAGATAAAATTACTTATTAATTATAACATTAACCAAACGACGACAAACCCAACTGGCTCTCAGAGACAAGAAGAAAATCACCAGAGACAACTCGCAAGTCGATAGGAATCGATCCGTATCGAACCCACACTCTTCATGATTAAACCGAAAACATAACTAAAACTAACAAGACTGACATAGATTATCATATTATATTTAAATAGGTAGGTATTTAAAGATAAATCCAAAGGTAATAAACATTGATTTGAATTAATCATTCGGCGTAGTATAAGGAATTGATAAAGTTATCAGGACAATAAAATCTTTGCGAACGGTCCTCGAATACCGAGATAAGCGTTTCATACGTACATAACTCCTATTGTATCTATATTTAATAATTAGCGTCAAAGAAGTTTTTATTTTTAAATTGATAACTAGCACAACAGAGATAGGAAGTCTGCTCGAAATCCAAGAAAATACATTTTTTATTTTTTATTTAAGTGATTATAGTGTAACAAAGACCACAGTTCAATGATTACATGCAATTTGCATCATGTATAAAAGTTTGTTATTAACCATAATTCTGACAGCCTCTTGTAAGTATGATTTTATATTTTTATTGAATTCTTGCATCATATCTTAAGTATGTCAAATTCGAAGTAAATAGATACAATCGTCAATACACACATTATACTTTTATAAAATACTTTTCAAATGCTAAACGATAATTAATGTTTCAATTGTGTTTTTTTGAAGTGCTCTCTTAACAGTTTGACAAAAATCAACAAAACACAGATAGTTTCTAAACTTTAACGAATAATTCGGTGGTTTGGTGCTAAAAGGGCCAAATTACATTTGATTAAAAAGTAAATCACATGTTGCTGCTAACCAAAACATTTAAAAAATTAAAAATTATTTATGGCAAACGTCATAAGCTTAACGTTACTAATACTAACAACATTACGCAAAAAGGCAAATGTTACAGAAAACAACCAACATCTAATTATTATTTCTATTCTGATTAAAATATTAATAAGTAAGAGTTATTGATATTGGCCCTTTTAGCACTACGCCATAAAATTCATTATTCCTTCATGATATAGGCTAAAATAATCTTTGCACTGAAGTCTCAAAGCCTAATAAAAAGACTCTAAGCTAAATATTAATTGAATAAACATTGTGATATAAAATCACAAAACAAAAGCATCTACTCTATAGTTAAACTTTTCTAGGTAAAATTGCAATAGCGACACGTTCGAATAACCGCAACAGTTCGCGCTGTTTCCAGTTTACATGGCTTGGACCACGTTACACCAATGAATCCATATTCCTCAACGCAACATGTCAGTTAGCAACAAACCTTTACGATAAAGTGCCCTGTCAAATGCCACTCGTGGTCTCATGTAAGTTTTTTTAGTTTAAATGTTTAAGCTTACCAATGTCTAGTTCTTACAGTATTTTAAATGATTCTATAAAAAATTCTGACGCTGTACGAGACTTAAGAAAACATTTTGACAGCCATTTCCGCTTTGTTACTAATATCAATTCGGACGTCTCATCAACATTTAAATAACTTGGCTTTGTTCTCAGTCTAAGGAATTAAAAAAAAGACATCAACAATAATTCGATTGTTTAAATGCTATGTTAGGAGTAAGTTAGAGTACTGTAGCCAAGTAAGGCTGGAAAAACAACATTATAGAATAGAGACAGCTTTAAAAAGATCAGGCGTCTAGAATTCCGATGCAAACTTAAAAAGCTTTAGATAGGTACCATTAAATTGTTTTAGAAATATTGTATTCATTAGTTGTTGTATATAGTTACTGTACATATTTTTTTTGAAGTTATTCTACTCCTCTGTTCACTTATCCTTATACTAGCTTTCATGTTTTTTTTTTTTTACTTATGTATGTTGTGATCTACAAGTGTACTCTACATTAAAATTAAAAATGTATGTAGTTTAAACGTTTATTTACAACTGTAAGTAGGAGAATCTCAATAAATAAATAGGTAATGTAAATATATCTTCTTCCAGTTGCTAAAATGCTGATTAAAGTCAAATTAACAAATTTAATTTTAATATAAGTGGTCACCAGTAAATATATTATTTGACAGTGTATATTCCCAATACCTCTATAGTAATTAATACGCATACAGTAAATTAATGTATAAACAATGCTAATTGTTATAATAATGTACTTTCAGACGATGGAACATGGCCAGATGTCGAGTACATTTGGACTCATCATTCTGAACAGGCGTCATGTACGCTAGAAGATAATGACGTCTGTGCGAAATATACATACTATTTCAACGGCCAACGTAAGAGAAGTATAAGATCCATAAAAAAAGAACATTCACAGCTTAAGTCTATCTATATATATAAAAATCTCGTGTCACAGTTTTAGTGATTAGATATTTGATCAGTTATCCCCGTCAGGGGTCTATTGGTGTCATTTCTCAACATGTAAGTAGTACGGAGTAGGGATGGGAGCGTTCTCGTGTCTCTCTTGCAATAAGCTGTATCTCATTTCTTACAAAGTTTTCGGAATAAAAATTGCCATTATTATTATTCTAACTGCCCGTCTTGACTTCGTACGAATAAAATAAGGAATTTATCCCGTGCTTTTTTTAATCAATAAGATATAAACATTCGCCCATACAGTACAGTGTATGTACCTACCTCGTTGGTCTAGTGGCTAGATATAAGGCTGCAGACCCGGTGGTCCTGGGTTCAATTCCCAGGTCGGGCCAATAAATAGTTATTGGGTTTTTCTCTCAGAAAATTCTCAGTAGCAGCCCGGAGTCTGGAAGTTGGAAGTGTGTACACTCCCGTGCCTCGGAAAGCACGTTAAGCCGTTGGTCCTGCGCCTGAACTCTTTCCGGTCGTGTCGGATTGCCGTCCCATCGGATTATGAGGGCTAAGGAAAAGAGAGTGCACCTGTGTTTACGCACACACTTGTGCACTAAAATATCTCCTGCGCAGTTGGCTAATCTCTCATGAGATTGGCCGCCGTGGCCGAAATCGGTCTGGAGGACCTTACTTACAGTGTATGTGTGTTCGGTACAGGGCATTTAATAATAATGCATAAAGTAAAGTACAACATGCTCTACATATTTTTTAATCTATTGGAACAAAGTTCTTTTACTACTGCAAAGTAGAGTGACCTGGCAGAAATTGTCATGTAACAAAAAAGCGTTGTCCTCCAAGCGACCTTTCCACTCTTTCTTTCTTACTGATTCTTTCTATTCTAGCGGTTGTATGTGTATGTATGTGTATGAACACACATACACTGTAATGTATGGGCGAATGTTTATATCTTATTGATTAAAAAATGCACGAGATAAATTCCTTATTTTACCTGTACAAAGTCGGGACGGGCAGCTAGTTTCAATATAAAAGTATAAAGACACTAAAACGAACCGAAAAAACTATTTTCGATATTCAAATTTTACACTTATTGTAAATGCATGCCAGACCATTAAAAATCAGAAGTATCCTCGTCTCCATGGTCGCTTGCGCATATTACCCTCCATTATATTTAGGCCTGCCTTACACCTTAAGCATTTTGTCCACTCATTAATATGAATAACCTTTGTTAATATAATAACATGTATTTATTTCATATGCTTTACAACAAAAAAAGACAATATACCTAAGTAAACATTACTTTATTTTCAGCGGAAAATTCGACATACATGTGTACCAGAGCTATAGATTCAAATAATACTGCAATAACCAGTGGTTGTTATGAAGAAATTAAAGGAAGCTATGCGACGAAAGTATGTTTTTGTCGCAGCTTACCGGGCGGTGTGCCCTGCAACGCAGCGTCTGTACTCTCCGTTCTTCCCATTTTATTTTTTATTCTTGCAGCAATTTTAATAACCAACAATTATTTTACTTAATATTTTGCAATTATTTAATATTAAGCTAATTTAAAAGTTCATTACATGATTATATATGTTCACTAAGCATCTATAAGCTATGGAAAATATGAAGTGAAACAATATAATATTTAAAGTATAATATTTTCTGTTTTATTATATTATTTACTACTTTTTTTTATGTCACCGAATTTAGCCACGTTGATCTTTCGCAATGGAGCCAACTAAGTAAACAATTGCGTGCGGAACCACAAGAAAACGTTTATCTACTGTTTTCTCATATTGACAGAACAACCCAATTTCTTTGTAATACCCCGATTCGGAATCTGAATCCAGAAACAGGTCCACATCCTTAAAAGCTAGCCAAGACTAACGATTATATATTGTTAATATATAATAATCAATTAGTAATAAATTATCACTTTTCATAATTTACTTCAAAAATCGTGTAACCTAGTTCAATATTTAAAAAAAAATAGATTTTTATTTTTGCAAATTAAATACGCAAACATATAAAAATTAAATTGACTTCCCTATAACGGAACAGAACAATTATGAAGTAGAATTATGAGCTCCTAAGTTAATCTTAATCCATTGAAATAAAGGTTATAATTGCATGACTATCACAACATGTACACGAAGATTGTGTGACGTGTCTGTAATGTCACTTAGTTGTCATCGTCAGCTAACAGAAAGTAATTCAATTCCAAAATTATAAAATTTAGCTTCCATTGCGGTGGAATTATTATCCACCACGGCAAAATAAACATTTCCTTAAGATGTATTCTGTCTTAACAAGAGTAAATGCTATATTAACATACACTCTCAGTGTTTTAGCATGTTTAACATTCCTGTGTTTTCTTTCCACATTAACAGTGGATTATAGAACTGCAGCTCAGATGAACACGGTTAAAGTGGTCGTGTAAGTGAAAGAAATCTTTAATTTATTAAGAAAATGTAATAATTTTCACATAACCTAAAAGAGAAACAACTACACTGGCGGCAATATAATTTTCATTTTCGTATTGAAGAGGAAAAGATAAACAAATATAATAATTTAAATTTTAAGTTGTAAAGTAATAATTATAAATGTAGAGACAAAAATCGGTCATTAAAGCTATAATCAATATATTTGATATTACCCTTAATATTTGAAGCTATTCATGTATAGTGTTTTAAAAAATTGTGTTATTGCAGAAAGAATGTTCCAGACTATGGTGCCTCTAGGGAAAGAAATGATCTTGGCTATTTAACGTTTGATCTGAAGACAGATTTGTCAAACCTCTTCAACTGGAATGTAAAACAATTGTTCCTGTATCTCACTGCTGAGTATATCACACCAAACAATGAGTTGAACCAGGTTGTTTTATGGGATAAAATAATATTACGAGGAGAAAATGCTATCCTAGATTTTAAAAATATGAACACTAAATACTATTTCTGGGATGATGGAAATGGTTTAAAGTGAGTTTCTTTAATCATGTTGAATACCGAAATATTATTTTTAATTTCAATCAAATCACTTTAAAAATATAAATTATGTGACACATGTATTTAAAAATTTACATTATTTACATTTAATTTGTGTCTAATATTTACTTGTCTTATTTTACAGAGGTCACAACAATGTTACATTGACACTGTCATGGAACATAATCCCCAACGCAGGCTTGCTGCCCAATATTCAAGCCCTCGGTCAACATTCTTTTAAGTTTCCTGTTGAATATACTCAGACAAGAGTATGATTTACCGGAAATTTAAAAATGTGTAGGTGAACTTGTGAAATGTGTGTTATTTGATAAGACAGAATATACAATTTATAAATATCTGATTTTGATTTATATTCTAATAAATAAAAATATAGACAGAAATTTTATCATTATCCATAAATAACTCAATACTAGCAAACTCTAATACAGATCAGAGATATTTACTATTTAAATGCCAAAAGTTCAATTAACCATTCTACTACATAGCCAAGAAATTTGAAAATTATATAGATTTAAGCAAAACATTTCAATTAAATAACTTTATTAAAACTAAGTTGAAACATTTTAAGATGAAAAATATAATTATTAATGTTGTGATCGACTTTTTTATAATTAGCCTAGTGTTCATTGCTGGTGGTAATGTGTATGTGTGCATTTATGGAACCTGTTGCTGAAACCACTATTCTTTAATTGTTCTAGATTTTTTTATGACAAACAATATTTACTACCTACGTTTTTTTGTGTGTAAAAGTGGATAAAATAAATGACCCATGTTATTTTATACTGTATATTTTTTCAATTGAAATTTTACAGATACATTATTATTAAATTTAGCACTACTTTTTTTTCTACGGCAGAAAACTTTCTTATGTATATTCTATCACTCCCGATATTACCAGAAACAGTACTTGTTATGTTATCCATACTTCATGATGATGGTTCTACCAGTAATGTATCTATTAAATTCTATTTATTTTTGTGATTTCCAAACATACATAAATTAAATTTGTTAACACCTAAATTATCTATTTATTGTTATCTTTCATTTCATACCTCTTAAAGCGTTAAGACGGCAGAACTACATAATTTACTAATCTTATAAATTTTGAAAAGTAGATCTCTATTGTATTATAATGTCATATTTTTACACTAAATACTATAATTCCGATGTGTATTTTGTAAGTAGGTATATTTATATATGCATACAAGTTTGAACTCTTTCTAAATTTAACTTTATAACACTAAACTAGTTTTTTACTTCTAATACAAAAATTTGCATAACAAAGATCATAATAAACCTCAATTTAATTTTCAATTAATTCAAAATCATAATTATCATTACAATAATGATGTTATCTATCCACTAAAGCAATTACAACTTGCTGACATAAACATTTAAAGAGGGACCCCCCACAAACTTTTCTAAGAATAAAAATGAAATATTTAATTTTAGAAAGCTAAAAAGTCATCTGTTTGTGTTATTAATATAAGAAAATCCCCGTAACTTTGTGGCCACGAATTATTGAAATTTAGGACTGCAATATATTCTTCACTAACTACTAAATTAACCCAAATTACGAAACCTAAATGCACTAACATTTTGTTTATGTTGGCTTGGGCAAAAAATAATTTAATTGATGCAGATCTCCTTGAATTATAATTAATAATATATTTATTTATAATGGAAATGGGAATTCTTAACATTGTCTCAACCATAATAACAAATTATTAGATTGTTATAATTAACATACATTAACAATATTCTCTTACTTAATGCCCAAGATTTAACTTTATTGATCTTTGATTTAGGGTATATATTTACTTAAAGATACATAATGGTTGTGAATTCAAAACGAAAAACGATTTACTATTACTATATAAACTGTTTGTGCTAAGTTTAAATTACATGAAAAAATTAAATTCTGTCAGATGTAACACATGAGGTAACAATCAACAACTAACATTATGCAAATAAAAAAATGTTAAATTTATTGTTTAATAGAAATTATGAACCAATTTGACTTCGGAATAATGTTTGTATTTGAGTATAATTTCGTTATAAACAATTTGAACATATCAAACGCTTAGCATAAGCAAATTGAAATCAATTTAATTTTATATTTCTTGTTCATTCATTTTTCGTTCAACGTTCAACTCGAATCTAATTTTATTATTATTATTTATAAAAATAACACAAGTAATTTTGGCTACACCTACGGATTACATTCAAGATTTCCATAAAATTACAATTCTTCGATTTTATTACTTATTTAATTATACCAATTTAAAAATATGGTTTATACAAACTACTCGTATTGATACATCTTAAAATTTGTAGTACATATTCAAGGTTAACTTATTTAAACATAAGTGTTCCGCACCAACAAAAGTAACTTCTTGTAAAATATAAAATTTCACAGAAACTATTACTGAACGCTTGGATTATAACATTCAATAGAAAATTTAGCATTACTTTAGCATATTAAAAACAAATATTATTAGTTTTTTTTTTATTTCTTTATTCGTCGTAAGTCAAAATTGTTAGAGCTCCATTCGTACATTGGGTTTGGAAACACTCACATTCTGTGAATGTATACACATTTAAACATGTACTCACTATTATTAAATTTCCGAATTAACATTTCTTTTTTTTTTCATTTAAAAACAACTAATAACATAGACAAATCATAATTATTATTTTTAAACGGTATTATATCTTATACGTAAAAACAATGCTTGTTTTCGTACGGATTCTGTGTTGACATATTCGGTTGAATTGTAACTTTTAACTTTGTACTGTTGTTGGCACTTGCATGAACGTTTTATTATACTCGCGTAATAGATGGCGCGCATCTTTTCAATAAGTTTACAAAAAAATACAAATAAATCTTAATATTGCTTGCTCGAGTTCTGCAAAAAAGAAATACCGTTATTAGTATTTTTAAATGAAACAAAATATTTAATTGTCATTTTTAAAGATTTTAGGTCAGCGTGCCAAAGTCTGAAGGACGGTTAACTTTCTTACTGAGTAATCATAACGTCCTTTAATTAACATACTAAGTATATCTATATGAACCAGTCCCTATAATATTGCTCGCATGCTATAGCGTGATCGAAAATCACGAAATCTACAAAGACTACCGTTAACTACATTATTTTCTAACATCCAAAGCTTATCCGCATGAAAAAATATTATATCAATATAACATACTACATTATAAATTTAGGATTTTTTTTTTGACATTTTACAATACAGATGACTCACATTGCAAATCTAAATCGAAATATTATAGTATAGATTTATAAGCATAACTGTGAGCCATGCTCTCGAACGGATAAGATTAAATACAAGATCATTTTAAATTCAACTCGTGATCATGTTTCATTTCTCCTAAAAAAAACTATAGTATGTTCATGTCAATGTTTACAATAAAAAAAAAATATTGGAAAAAAATATAACAAGGCACACTTAAAATTTATGTACTAATAATAGAATATTCGAGCAATGAATTTTGGCCTTCAGCGATAAAGGAGCCTCACTATTAATTACAATTAGAATCAAATACTGTTAATGTTGAACAAGACTATGATTGTAAAATCTTTTAAAGCCAGCTTTGCACTGACGGTCTACCTTGTTTTTGAGTATTAATCAGAAAAAACCAGACATTTTTGTAATATACACAAAATATATCTGTTAACTAGGCGAAAACTTAAGGATATTAAGAATTTATGTCCATTCAAATATATGATCTTATGTTGAAGATAAAAATGATATATTGAAACTGATTAATTTGCCTTAATAGTCTCCTATGCAATTGTTTGATACATATTTATCACATAACTAAAAGTTGTTCAAAATGAAATAATAAATGTACAAAACATTAGAAAATTCAAATGTACATAATACTGCAGTTTTTTAATAGTTGTACGAAGATGAGAAAACATTATATTCTATAAACATTTTTTAATCCATCTATGAGTATATCGTTCGACACTAATAAAATAATAACATTTTATTATTAATTATGTGCTTTTATCTTAAACAATTTGGTCCATGCCATAACTTGCAGCAAAAAACAGTTTTATTACTTGTGTGTAAGACAATACGGACCATGGAGCCAGAGATCAATTTAGCAATTTTCAAGTCACTAAAAATTCTAATTAAACATCGATTAAGTTAATTAATCACTAGCTCCTGGACCATAATACAAACACTTAAAAAAATTAAAAACAATAGAATATTTGCGCTAAACCTATTTATATAGTTTGATGAAAGGAATTAACACACAGTGAATTTGCACTTTTCAAGAAGATCATAAGAATTAATGTAAGTCTACTTTGCATTAAAATTACTTTAGGTATTTTTCTACAATATTCAACATCAATACAACCAATTAAAGAATAGTATTATATGACAATAGATTTATATTTCGAATACATATTTATTCATTGTAATTTTGTTACATTTTTTATATAAGAAATATGAAAGATACAGGCTGTCAAAAGACCTAGAATCCAAAATCTGCATGTAACTTTAAAGTATAAGTTGTATACTGGAACGATGACCGTCATCAGTTATTGTACACCCTGTCCGCACACCAGGTATTATGAAGAAACACATGTACACGGATAGTAGTCTGTGTGAACAGTTCACATGTGTAGGGAGATGAGTTATGGTATGTGTGAGTGAGGGAGTAGCTGGCCTGGGGCCAATGCTCAGAGGCGGGGAGGATCCACTGCTGGGCGTCACGCTCCTGAAAGTGGAGGCCCATCTGTCTGAACATCCTTGTCTTCCATGGGTGGTCCATACGTCTTATCTGACCCATACCGCCTCGACAAGTTCAACATTTCCCGAAGACCCTGAAATTATTAATTTGTTTGTCAACATTGACCCCATTGATGAAGTTGAAATATTATAATATATTTCTATGTTGCAATTATTTTTAGATATGGCATTTGTCAATTTAACTGGAGAGAACATTGTGGGCAACAAAGTACCACAAATTTTTTTTAGGGGATAAATGAATATTGCAAAGTCAGTGCAATGGACATTGAAACTGCTAACTACTATATACTAAACACATTAATTGTTAACATTTTAATATTTTTTGTACCCAATGCTATTAATAGTCAAGTTAAGACCTTGGATTACTATTAGTAAATATTTTAAGCAGATCATTAAATCATTTTCTTTAAATTGTCACATGAATATAAAGACAATTTAAGAAAAGGTATGCTAGAAATAAAAACATTAAATAATATTAATAAATGTGACACAATATACTTTAGCATTATATTAACTTGTAACAAAGTCAGTATGGTAACAAATCTAGAAAGTCAGTTTTAGTCTACTTTCTAAGTTTTTAATAATTTATATCAATTTATTTCAAATTGCAGTTTGAAAATTTTAAATTCAATATAATCTTAGTGGAGCCTTGACAAGTGACTTCAAATGATAAATGTACTTTTCTTTAAACTATTTAGGCAAATTTTACATTTTAATATCTTACAGGTAACGTAGAAAAAAAATTCTTTGAATATAAAGATAAGTAAAAAGATAAAGTAAAATAATTATGTTTTTAGAAGTTACAAATAAGTTATAGAAGACTTGATCTTCTTTTATAAACAAAAAAGACAGAAATGATGTTACTAAATTTTAATAACATCACTTCTATGTAAAAAAGTATCTTTTTTAAAGGAAATGGAAAACAATAATAAAAAAAATGAATAGAACACCACATTTGAACCCTTTTAAAAAAATACTTATTTACCTTGTTTTCAGTAATCAGCCTTTGGTAAAGTTCCTCTTCTCTCCTAGACTCGCCGTTTTCATCCATATTGACTGCCTTGTACATAATGCTTGTCATCTCATTAATTCTCTCTGCCTGCTGACGAATCAACTGAAACAAAAAGAAATAAAATTATTTTTCTTATTAATAAAATTCGTATAATACAGTACTACAGTAGTATTCTTATTGATAAAGGAGCTATGTGGTTACCAGATTAGAATAGCCACTACATTTCAAGCTTTGAGTATTAGAGTCCCCACTAAGGAATTTTGCGCCAAGCACTTACATCAATGCCTTCAGTACTTAGTGCAATAGTACAATCTCCATGGTGAGTGAAAACTAATCTATGAGTATGTTCATTTTCAAATGTCGGTGTCAGTCAAGTGGCCTGGCAAAATTCTATTTCTAGGAATTTTATCAAAAACATGAGCCTTATGATTTGCTCTTAGCAAGCACATAATGATGACGACTAAAATTAGTAATTACTAAATACTTTATCAAATCTAGAACTGAATCATATCAAACTAAACGTGTTGTCTCTTAATAATAATGTTAATTAGTCAATTTTACAAATAATTCAAACAAGGACATACTTCCTCTTGTTTTTCGTTAATTGCTGCTGTAAAGTCTATTCTCGACTCCCATATTCTTTTTTCAGTGTGCTGCCGATATTTGGACATGATAAGTTCTAGAGCTTTCCTGTGATCTTCTAAGGCAGCTCTCAACTCTCCATTCTCTCTCTGAACATCCCTCATTAAACGAGATTCTCTCTCCATACTTGCTACAAGTTCCCCCCTCGGTCTCTCTCGAGATGACTCATTAAGCGTATCGACTTCCTCTTTGTACTAAAAAATAATATACAAGAGAAGATATTAAGATTATAAATGCTGAAGTAAAATATCGATAGAAATCATATTATTGTAATCATCTCTGATTACTTTATTTAAATTTCATTACGTGAATAAAGTTGTTACTTCAATTGCAATAAAGAGATACAGGTGGTCATAGTAGGTATTATTCAGCAACCAATAATTAGTTCAAAAATATTATATGGGCTGACACTAAGTACGTGCTATTATCCTCACCTGTTTTATGGTATAGATTTGTCTGTAAGCTGTTTGAGTTTCAGTCAACAAGGTATCTGCTTCTGTCTCACGTTCTTTGAGACGGCCAGCTAATCTTTTAGCGTCCAAAATAATTTGTTGTATGGTCAGTGACATCTGAAAAGACCAACAATCTACAAAATGTTCGATTCTATTGATAATGTTTCTAGTAATTCTTGAAAGCACAAACCCTGAATTCCACACAATGTAATGACTCAAGTAACGTTTCATCTAATAATTATTACTGAGTTTACTCGATTAGGTCACTAAATGTGAGTAAAAACCCCAAACGATCACACATCAGCTGTTTCGTGAATAGAGTTCGGCAGCCATTAGCTTTCAATAGAAGCTGACTATTATGACTACAAATTTGATTGACCTTCACATCCAAAGTGAAATTTCTTCTACATATGGCGTTACCTTAGTGTGAGAAAGATAGAATGAGTTCAGTGGCGTTTCATGTGTCAATTCTATTTATCCTAGTAATATTTATGACATGACCTTGATAGCATTTACAAAGATTATAAAAAGTGAATGTAACGTTCCTTATTTTAGTAACAGAGTAACAGATAAATTTAACTTCGAATAAATATTTATTATTTCTAGATTAAACGCATAATAAACTTACCATAATAATGGTATAGCGATACTTTAGTAACCGTATATATAATGTTATTATCATACGCTTATTAACAAGTATTGAAATTTTCAAATACGATTTTGTATCGTTATGTATTATTTTTTCCACCAATAAGGTGAACCGAGAATGAATATTATAATTATATCACAGAGTGCTTTAGTTTAGATAAGCACTAGCCTAATGTAACCACAGGGGAGTAGAGACAAATAAATAAATTTGACCTTGAATTAACGTCATATGATTGGTCGAGATCTTAAATAATAATTTATGATATTCATTACAGATTCGCGAAGTTTTTAACAGAACTGTAGAAGTAAAATTAAAACCTAGATTATAAAAACAAAGTTATAATCTGTGGATATAATCATTAAGTGGAGTGATAGTGGAGTGATGTATATTATATAAAGATATATAAATTAAGAATTGTTTGTAAAGTATATAAGTCGCGTAAAATATGTAAATCTGAGCTTTTTTATTATATCTACTTCTTCGATTGAAATAGGCTATTCAATTAAAAAGAGTATACGCATTCGAAATAACATTCAGTTGAACGCTTGCACGATAGACTTTGTTCGTAATGGTCACGGCCATTTCTATACAATAACGACAGTTATTATTACTTTGCTAATATGGTTGAATTACTATTTGATTCAACCATATTAGCAAAGTGATTGTATTTTAAAATATTGTTTATTATACCTGTAGCGGTTATAACAGCGAATACGTCTTATTTACCCTTTACTGCTATATAGTATATCAAATAATTTAATTATTTATTATTTATTTAGTTTAAAAATTTCATTCGAACTTGAATTTAAAACTTTGTCAATATTCTTTATTGTATTGTAATTTTGTCTTTCTTTGTTATTGTGTTTTTATGCTTTTTATTCTTGCTAATATTGTCATAGTTCTTGCACTAACATGCACAAGAAAAATAAAGTAAATTTTAATAACAAGATTTTTAAAAATGTATAATTATACGCGTAGTTATATGTTAGTCACGGATAATGTAGCTTTCCCTTGGTGAAAGAATTTTTAAAATCGGTTAAGTGGTTTAGGAGTGAAAGCGTAAAAACAAACAAACAAACTCACATTTGTATTTATAATATTAGTTTGTATTTACATAAAAACTTACCTCGGAGATGATGGTAGGCCAGATTGACATTTCGTGTATGATTCATTTAATTATCCTTCTATTTCCAATTGATAATAACAACATAAACTTTTAATTAATATTTGATGTAAGGTACCAATATTATGAATGCGAAAGATTCAGTGCATGGGAAACACGCCATAAATATTGTATACTGGGTTCACGTGAAACATAGACGAAGTATGACGTTTTTTACAACTGGAAAGTGCTTTTATGCATGCCCTCGTCGCAATTATCATTTAAAAGCACAGGTACCCCCATTCTCATTTAAGCTGAAATGTTTACTACCCTGACGCGCCAACGGCTAGCCTGCTGTTGCAGGCGTTCTTCGCCTTGAGGTCTAAGCATACTCTGAACCTTGTCGCCTTCAAAGGAACGTTTTATGTATTTTTAATTGATATAAAATCTTTCTTTCATTTATATTTACGCTTAGCAAAGCAGCATGGGAACAGCGAGTATATTATAGTAACTTTCTATCTAATCTGCTGACTTTTGACTTTAATATCGGGTAGCATCAGTTATATAAATAATAATGCACGTACTTTTCTTTAGGTACTCAAACTACCATTTTTCTCTTCAATCAGCTTAATGACTTCAATATAATAGTTTTAATAAGTGGTATGTAAAGTATATAAGTTATATCCTATACAACAGAAAATTGGCAGTGACGTTCCTTACACATGTGTAAAAATTATTGTTCATTAGTATAAAATAAATACAACCACAACAATAAAAAAAATCTTTATTTAAAACGAATAATATTAATTCTAAAACAACAATTGATACAGAGTAACATTCCTAAAAACGCGTAATAATTAGTTAAAATGAAATACCGGTCACACTTTTAATTAACTTAACAAAGAATAATGTCATGAATGACATGAAATTATAGATTATGCTTCGCTAAGAAATCTCGAACAAGCTTATTAACTTTTTCTGGTTCCTCTTGCTGCATGAAGTGTCCACTATTTTCGACAGTTACCGTTTCTATAGTCGCATATCTCATCTTCATTAAATCTAAACAGGAATGACTGATGAACTTCTCATTTTCTCCGACAGCTAATAAAAATGGAATATTTTCTTCATACAACTTTTCTTCCCAGGAGTAACAAAAATTCGCCCGATAATAATTGATAGGTGACGTGAAACCCGCTGAAAACGAATTGATAATAATTAAACTAATGTATTTTACTGTTCAATCTGATTGGCTAAGAAATATTTATTATAGTTTACATTACAGATGTATGTTACAATAACAATAATTGCATGCATGCAGCAGGCATGCTGCAGGATGCAGGACCAACAACTATGTGAATTCCAAGTTACAGGAGTCTATTCTTTTGACAGAAAAACCTTTTTTGGCCCGACCGGGAATTTAAGCTCGGAACAGCGGGCTCGGTAATTTGTTTGTTGTTTTCAATCATTATAAAATATAACAAGAAGCGAGTTCGGTGATCTGTGCGCCGTATCCTAAACAATGCGAGATACAAATCAGCCATACAATAGTAATTAACACCACCGGCCATAGTTATTGCAGCAGTCCATTTTTCCTGACTCGCACTACTTGTCTATTTGAATAAAAAAAGAAGCGCTAGAATAATTAGTGTCTTACATACTGGCGAACATAAAGCTCTACCACTAAGAAAATTCATACATTTACAGTACATGTATTCTTAGTATTTGACTTAATAATAATAGCTTAATAGTAGTTAATTTGTAAGATGTTATGCATGACAAAAACAAGTGCTAGTAACATAATAGCAGGATATGATATAATATTGTAATTCGTTCGGCTGTTTAGATTTAAATGAATGTACTGAGTGATAAGATAAAACTTGCAACACATGATTACATTTGAAAAAATCCTAGCAGACTACAATTATTATATTGTTATAATTATTTAATCAACAGGAAATGATTGAACACTATTGAATATTTTTCATTATAGACAAAACTTTTCATATTATTTTAGCACCTTAATATATAATTAGATGGTTAGTTTGTATAGTACTCACTTTGTTTTCCGAACCAATATTTGTAGCATTCCATATCATCTTTAGTTATAGTATCTTTGCCTTCGACAAGCATAAAACTATCTAAAGATTGTAAATTATTCATCTGCAACAACAACTCCGGTATTTTTGGTGCTCGAAACATAAACACGTATCTGGAAAAGAAACCTCTGAATGTCACTTTTTGTTTTATGTTTATATTTTTATGAATTTATTTATCTTCAAATAAATAAATTTGACCTTTATTTGACATAATTGGTCGGAATCTAAAGAATCGTTGTTCATTATTTGCGCGGCGTTTTCAATGCCGGCTATATTATTATCGTAATTTTGGAAATAAAATTAAATTGGAATAGTGTTGTATTTCAAATAAAGATATTTACGTTTATCAAACATTGTTTGTGGTGCATAATTTAGCAGAGCTATTAGCAAAGTGCGACCTATTCACCCCACTAAAGAAAAATTACCAACCTTCGTTTTGTCAATAACAAATATACAATGTTATATAATAATTTGTGCCTGTCTGAAGACCTCCAACTAATTACAAATACAAATAACGCGAACTTTAGGTGAAAACAGTCTTTAACGTGTATTACCCTAGATTATACTTACTTTGTTAAATATTTATATCTTATATAAAAATGCCATAAAAAATGTTCTCAATGATTGCTTGTTTTATACAAGGATCCACGATCTAACGTTTTTCTTATTAAATTATTTGACTATTAATAAATTCATACCCGGATTTCTTTCTCTGTTTGTTCATTGACCATATTTGACGAAACAAAATATCTTTAGATGAACTCGACAACACAATAAGAGCCTGTAATACTTCAGGATATGTTTCACGGAGCTTACAAGCAATTATCCCGCCCCAGTCATGAGATACAAGGATACATTTTTCATGACCTGGAACAGACACAAATATATTATTAGTTAACACAAAAAATATACTAATAAAACGTAGACTTTCTTTTTTCCTTAAGCTAAAAGTTTATTTTTTTTGGGTGTCGCCAATAGATTAAATAAGACGAGCCTGGTGGTAGTGAACGCGTGTGTCTTAACGTGGATTCAGACCCGGGCAAGCACCACTGAATGTGCATGTGTTTATAAGTCGTCTCATGCTTGACAGTGAAGGAAAACATCATTCTGCCTTATGTGTATTCCATCAACCCCCATTGGAACGGCGTGGAGGAATAAGCTCCAAACCTTCTACTCAAAAAGGATAGGAGGGCTTAGCCCAACAGTGGGACATAGACAGGCTGTTACTTAAATTAAATGGACAGATCGAACCTACGACTATTATTACCCCCTATTTAAATTATATTAACGTTCAAAATATTACCCAATGCACGGATGAGTTCTTTGATGTCATCAACAAGGTATTCTATTTTGTATGAAGAAACTCCTTCAGGTTTCTCAGAATCCCCGTAACCTCTCATGTCCACGGCAATAACTCTAAAAGTGTTTGCTAATTAGACATGCAAAATAATTATTTTTCTCAAAACCATTATGTGCAATCCACAGCACAATAACAAAAACGCAATCTTAAAGATTAAAAATAATAATAAATGCACTGGCATATTAATATTCATAACTTAAAAGTTTTGATTTAATTTATTCATTCCTTTTTATAAATTAATTAAATTGAATTTTAAGGTTATTTGGATGTTATAAAATAAAAAAAGCTAATTTTCGTTGCCTTGATGATCTAAATGCATATTATGAAAGTCATGTTCGATTAAAACCTCTTAGGCTGCTGTTGCCCCAACTTTTATTTTTTACTCTTAATCTGTATTGCCGATTCGATATGTCGCCAATATACCTTTAAATAAATCATATTACCGATAATCTTTATTAAAATGCACTATTTGATGCCGCCATGAATACCAGAACTCAGGAAAACCGTGTAAGAACAGCATCAACGGTTTGGAAGAATCGCCGCTCTCCACATAATGCAATTTTATGTCCTGAAAATAAAACATTTTTATATTGCAACATTCACAACTAAAATCCAACCCAAATCTTATAAACGGCATTATAATTACGAATTCTACATAAGTTCTTAATATTCTATACCGAAAACGAGCTTTACACTTTGTAACTTATTTTTTATTATTTGACCATTTTTATGTTCTATTTTGATACAAGTAAACAGCTAAGTGCGGTCCGTATAACGCTTGTTTAGAGTTTATCAATACTAATAATATAACTACGAAAGTAACTATGTCTGTTACGGGTCGTTTTACATAAAAAGAACCCTGCTGATAAAATGATGAAAAATAGGTACCATTTAATTTTGTTTATTTTTAACTACAAAAAAATTGTATTAACTGGCACAGCTAGGATAGATGGAATATTAAGAACACCTAGGAATTTTAAGTACCTACTTACAGTTTTATTTATTGGTCGATATATATATCGAAGTTTTGAAAGTTCTTAGAGAACGTGCCTTTTCCTCTGAAAGTAGTTCGAATGCCGTTATACTGAGATCTAGTTTTACATCGCTTATGAATAAATATATGAAACAAAGTGAACTTATATCTACTTTCTACTTAATCCATAACTAAATATTATTTTCTTATTCCAGCCTACTTTTATTCGCAACCAAATACCTACATTTGGTTGCGTCCGTAGTTTGTATATTTAATGGTGACTATTAGTTCGTCGTTAATCTGATTGGCTTATTATTATTTTCTGCGCATATCGAGATCTTAGTTTTGCCTCCAGGTACAGCTGTAGAATTCCGGACATCACTCCCGTGATCCGTGCCTAGCAAAGCACTTAAAAGCTAATATTTGTTCAGTCATTTCGGATTGACGTCCCATTGGACGATGGAAATTAATAAATAGAGATTGCATCTGTGTTAGCTCATTTACTGGGTGGTAGATTTAGTTTGTGTAAGCTCGTCTGGATAGGTACTACCCACTCATCAGATATTCTACCGCAAAACCGCAGTACTTAGAATTGCTGTGTTCCGGTTTGAAGGCTAAGTGAGCCAGAGTAATTACAGGCACAAGGGACATAACATCTTGGTTTCCAGGGTTGGTGGCGCAGTGCCGATGTTGTTTTTTTTAAGAAATGTACAAGCCACTGTCTATGGGCTTTGGTGACCACTTACCATCAGGTGGCCCATGTGCTCGTCACCTTACTTATAATATTTAAAAAAAACTTTGGCACTAATTTGCACCGTTGGTTTATATTCGAGACTGATCACCGTGGCGAAAATTATGCCGTGTGAAAAATCTTAAAGAATATCTTTAACATAATCACAATAAAATTAAACACAATTTGCAGTTGTGCTCAGTAAAATGCATTCTGCTTAATAATTAGCCAGTGGTAATGCTTGATGATAAAAAGTACTTCGAAAAATTAATTTAATGTGTATCCGACTTATTACACAGGTTTAATAAAAATATATTTTATATTATGCATTTTCCCTTTTACAACAGGATTCCAGAAAATGTTCAAAATGTTCGGATATAAAATTAAAAAATATATTAATTGAATTAAGGAACGTTTGTTTCTACTAATACAAATATATTATAAAACTTAAACCAAATGACTTTTTGGATGATAGCACACTTTGGGAATTAAACAATCGCCCCCAGGCCATTTTAATTACAAATATGAGTGTACCTACAATTTGAACAACAATTTTTGAAAAGTAAAGAAAATTCTCACTGAGTTTCTTTCGCCGGTTCTTCTCAAGTCTGAGACGTTTCTTTCCAAACCAGTATATTTTTGAGAAATTATAAGTAAGTTTAATGCTTATGCTAAATAAATTATGGGTATTTAACAGGTACAAAGGTTTATATGCACAAGGGACATAACATCTTAGTTCTCAAGTTTGGTGGCGTATTGGCGACGTAGGCGATGGATAACATTTCTTACACTGCCAATGTCTAAAGGCGTTTCTGACCACTTATCATCAGGTGGTCCATATGCCCGTCCACCTATCCTATAAAAAAAAGTATATATTGGTTGATTTGATTGACAAAAATATATTTGATTCATTTGATTAAATTAAAATCTGATAAAAATTTAAAATTGTCTACAACTTTAATAGCCCATCATTGTAGCATTAAATCACGCAAGTGATTTATATAAAAATAACATAGGTAGGTACTTGACAATCCATCGCTTCGTAGGCATCTAAAAACAAATGACCTTAACATCGTTACATGGCGGCTACTCGATTTCGATGGCGTCATATTAACTATGACTCTCAAGTCTTAACTTGACTCTTGAGTCGTATTTGATCAGAGTCTTTACAAAAGAACCATTTAATGTTAGTAATACGCGGTACTGACAAAGTTTCTGCATGATAATAATTAGAGAGATCAGAGAGATAATATTCGTGTTTCTGTCTCAGTCGGTTGTTTTGATCGATGTGGAAAAAATGGAAACAAAAAAAAATGTTTTGAAGGCATTGCATGCATTTTCATACACGCATCGAAATATTTATCGAACGCGTCTAGTAGAGTATGCAGTACAATAATATTATTCAACTGAAACTAGAGACACGTAATCCGTTCCGCTTTCTGGAATTAGAACTCTTCCGGAGAGTAAATATTATGAACCTGTTTTTGCGGCAAATCTATGCGGCATGCATTATACATTATTGTGTTAATATGGCCTATATTCTACAATAAGAGCAATTTAAGAACGAATGGCTTGAATACCGTAATTCTTAACCGATGATCGCGGGTCAAACCCAGGCAGACCGTTGAATCTCGTGCCTGGCGATGGAAAAATCAGGAGGAAATTTGCATGTGCCTAATTTCTCTGAAATTTTGGCACATGTGTCTCCAGCGACCCACGTTGGAACAGCGTGGTAGAATTAACTCCAATCCTTATCACTCATTAAATGGAGAGGAGGCCTTAGTAAAACAGTAGGTCATTTGCAGGCTACTTTACTTGCAAGTTTGCTTTACTTTACAAGGAGATAAAAGATAGTCGTAAAATTGATAAAAAATATTTATATGAGTAATATAAAAATTGAATAACTTATCAAATTACACCATAAACGTATTATCTATTATACGGCATATTTCTAAGATTGTTAGAAGTCTAACTTATCAAGAAATTTAATTTGGAAACAATACTATTGTTGTAGAAGTTTGGAATAGACTCTAATTTTTAATTTACTTATATATGACTTCTTGTAAAAGATATTATTTACATAGTTAAAATTTGGTCTTTTTATAAATATTTTGGAACAATTGTTACAGGTGGTATCTATCTATGAAAAGGTAGAAATTTAAGTTCCTAAAAATATCTTTCCATTAATTTCTGGGCTGTGTGATCTATTGTTGGTGTCACTGACCTCTGCTTCAAAGTCGCAAGTTGTTGCTAAAATAATATGAAAGAATATCTATCAAATGACAATACACCTAATGAGTCTTTTATTATCTTTAAAGCTCCATTCTAAATACAAGACAACTCTTACAAATAATTATGATGAGCTATTCTTGCAAAAATAACACCATAGAGATAACTGAAAGAAGAATTGAATGAGCTATTATGTAAATTCGCAAAAAAAAAATACAGTTTCTCGGAAAATTAAAATCACGTCATATGATTTAAAAAAGATACAACAATTTAATTACAAAAAGTGTGACAAAAATTTAATAATAGGTATTGCTTTTTCTTCGACTTCGTGTAATGTTTAATTATAGCTCATCCGAATTTGCCAAAAAAGGCTTTAAGTTGCAAAAAATCCCGTCATCATTTATAATACTTTGAATATAAGATTCATTTTTAACGGAAAAAAATTGTAAAATTAGAAGAAACAGCATAAGAAATTAGCATTATCTCTTGTGAGTCTCGTAAATCTTCTTTTATGGAATACCATAAGAAAAATCATATTACATACTTATATATAAATACTTGTCATATATAAAAAGCCTTGTCCTGACTGACACATCAAAGCAGAGCCTGAACCAGTGGGGTTAAAGACTTGAAATGTTGACAGTTGATGCATTTTATAATGAAAACGCGCACTAAGAAAGAATATTTGAAAATACCAACCCCTAAAGGGATGAATTAAGGGAAGACCCGTTGTATGGAAACCCGTCATTTTCAAACACAAAACATTTCATACACAAGTGTCTGGTTGGAAATAAATAAGTACGCGAGTAAGATCTGCTTGAAATTTACTGTTTGTGTTTTACATTCATATCACAAATGCGAAAGGTTGTGAGTTTTGATTACATGTTACTTCTTCAAGCTTTATCACAGCTAAAATATAACACAATTAACATTATTTGGCCTTTTTGTTATTTCAGATTTTGTCGCGGACAAAGCCGCGGGTGAGTCGCTAGTATAAAATATTTTTTCGTATAAATATTTCATCAGTTCAAAAATATTTACATAACTTAATATTTGGTGTTGGGAGGAACAGGGTGTAAAGTTCCTCATCCACCATTGAAAAGGGAGAATCCTCCGACCAGATGTGCGTTGGTCAGGTGGGCTACTGTCCGACGGTTGTTGTCGGGTTCTTGTATATACAGTGGTGGTCGTATAATTTGAAACACTACCAACGGATCTTGACATTATGTAAGATACTTCACCGCAATCGTTTTTATTTTGAAATTAAACAACAAATAGGACAACAATATGTTCAACGATTTATCATTTATTAAAAAAACAATATAAATCCCATTACACAAGTGCAGTTTCAATATTACATTACGGACAAACATTTAAATTGGTTTTAAGGTATGTACAATAATGGTCAACTAATTAGAAACAAAAAATATAAAAAACAATATTTTTTTAAGTATTCGTAATTAGTATTGTTATTTACGAAATAGCTACTATGCACAGCCTACCAATAGTTTTAATTAATATTTAGTGGCGTATCCCTTATTTTCAATAACAGCACTGCAACGACGTGGCATTGATTCAATCAATTTCATACATTTTTCTAGGGGGATTGATTTGGTTCATATAGTTCGTTTTGACTGGTGTTACGTTAGTTTGAGACTTTCTTATTATTTCTTATATTCTTATGTGGTTATAGGCAAATGATCGTCCGAGTAGGGAATCATTGTGTGCTCTAAGATATTTTTGTATTACCATTGATCCATTGTACCACCACCGTGCTTGACTATACTCCTTGTGTATTTATAATTAAAAGCATTGTTTACAGGGCGTCTAACATAGCGCTTTCCATCGGAATTTACCATATTTTTTTTTGTTTCCTCTGAAAATAACATATTTTTTTTCCATTCTCGTATCGTCAAATTAGCATATTTTTTAGCGAATAATAATCGCTACTCTCGGTGTTGCTTGGTAAGAAGCTTTTCGAGAGATTCTTCCAAACAATTTAGCTTCCACTAATCTTCGGCGTATCAGTCTTGAAGAGATGTTTCTCGGATCATCAGGCGAAAAAACTTTATTTTTAATCTAGTCATTACTTGGGTCTTTTTTAGCAACACGAACGATTAGCGTATCTTCTCTGGGAGAGGATTTTCTTGGCCGAGCCTTTCTAAGAACATTTTCAACAGTTCCATGTGTTTTATAATGATCAATTGCATTAAAAACTTTCTTAACTAAACAATTTAAATGCTCAGCTATTCTTCTGTACGCCCACTTATGATCTATATGTAAATTAACAATGATTTACCTAGTTGAAGCGTCACTTATATTTTTGCCCATTTTGAACAAAATAAAATTCAGATTAAATTTTGAATTGACACCAAAATAATAGAAAAGGATATTATTCTCCAATTTAAAAAAAAAGAACGAGCTGTCGATGCTTTTTTAAAATATTTCTAATTAGGCGTCCAAGGAGCCAGTAACAGAAAATAAACTCCTACATGTGTAAGACTCATTTTGTAATTAAAAGTAAGATACGTTTTATATTTTATGCATTTAATGAGTTTTTTATTTGAGTGGCTATATTACTGCATGATTATTAATTATTGAATGTGTACATTTTTTACGAACATTTGTAGGTTGAAGTTATACTTTCATTATTCATAAGAAGTGTTTCTAATTATATGAGCACCACTGTAATCGCTCGGATAACTTTAATATCGCGATGTAGGATACGCCAGTTTTTAGTTTTCCTTCGTGGCGAGATAGATATCGCTACATATATATATACAATATTATTATTATATTTCTGTATTATTGTCACTATTTGTTTTTCGTCGTGCATATTTACATAATTCACTATTTATGTGCGTGCTAATTATGACAGAGGTTTCCGGCATAGACCTTACTAACAAATAGCTTTGTGGCATTATCATCTAATCAAAAATATGACACTTCATATATTTTTTTTAATGATTCGACCCTATATAACTAATAATATCAAATCAAAGTAACAAACTAAAAATATTAGATTTTAGATTGAAATTTAATTAACATTACGATTAAATAAATTGAAATTAAAAAATGGTCAAATAATAAACAGTAGGTAATGATTATGCTTACTCCAATTTAGCCCACTTTTATTTACGTTTTTAAAATTAAATATATTGAGCTGCATATGACAATCCATTCCTCCTGTTTCTCTAAACATAATTGTTTATAGTTTCTAGTTTGTACTAGAAACTAAATTAACCTCACTTTATCATTAAAAAAAACCTAAAAAATAACGCAACAAACAAAAAACATTAAAATTGAACTCCTTTAGGTTTCCATTAAAATGTTTTATATGGATAAAAAAACTAATTGGACTCATATGGTATTGTCTACCTCTAGATTCTATTAGTTTTCGCCCACGCATATTTTCGCGCGGGTGTTAGATATCCTATGTCCATTATTGTAGTAAATATTTCAAGAATTTTAGCACTGCTACTCGATTTTTTGATTGGATTATGTTAGGAGATACCCCTTTAGTATAAAACCGATTTTTTGTCATCCCAGACCGCGAGCGTTAGCGTTAGCGTTGGAAATATCTCGGAAGCGGTGAGTTTTACTTTAAAAATAATAGAAACCATCTTTTTTATTTAAAACATTTTTCTCTTTTGTTAATATTTTTCGAGATATAGTTAGTTAAAAACACCTAATTGGGCAAACGAAAAAAAAAGGTATAATCAAGGTTGGAGAACATAACGGGATTTTATTCAGAGCGAATGTCTAAAAATCTTGGACTATTAAGATGTGAAAGCGTAACAAATTCACTTTTGCATTTATAATATTAGTAAGGATGAATATTCGGCCATTAATGAGCTAAGATGACCCAATTGGTAGAACATGTAAATCATAACCCATGATTGCGGGTTTAAGGCCGGGCAAGCACCACTAAAATTATATGTGCGTAATTAGAATTTATAATTCATCTCGGGCTTGCCAGTAGAAGAATCGTGATAAACATGCATCTGTCTGATGAGCCACATTTATATGATCAGCGTGGTGGAATTAGCTCCAAACTTCTCATGAAACAGAGAGAAAGTCAGAAATGGGACACATACATTTTTCTTATATATATATATGAATTTTCTCTATTTTCCATTAAAATAGTCACAGTCAGTAAATCCCGACCCTCGATACAGGATACATGACATCAATGTTCTGTCTATACATATAAATGTATTTATTTATATATATATATATATATATATATATATATGAATATTTTATATCGTAAATTAACAGTACAAATAATTTTATTAAATACTCACATTGACTTTAATGTACTTGTGCACACCATATTTTGGATCCCTGAGGTTAGAAGGTGGCTCCAACTTTAACTTCATCGCCCACGGATTTTTAAACGGATTTAATATTATATTAATAAAAATACCGAGAAGTGCTTTCGCTGTATATAATAAAGTTAACGCATTTGCTATTACGAAGCGATAACATATTGTCACGGCACTCATCTTCGACTACAGGATAAACGACCATCGATTGCGGAGTTCTGCGTCTAACTACTCTAACTGACTTGTCACTTGACTAATGAAGTAATGAATCACGATAAATCGAGTGAACACGGTTGCGGTGAGTAAAATAATATCCACACATTATCAGATGAGTTCCAACAATTGTATACAAGTTAAACACAATGCATCATATAAGATCTTAGTATAACAATAATACAATTTACTATAGCATATAAAATATTTCACATATTCATAACTACGCCAAGTTTGCTAAACTGAATTAAAATAAACCTTTTCAAACAGATAGTTATTATATTATGTCTTCGAATATAAAAATAACAGTTAATTAATACTATTATACTATATAGGTAATATGTACGTAGGTACTATGTAAATAATATATTTTATTTATTAACACGCGAATATTGAAAATCGATAAACATATTTTTCGTATATTTATTATAAAAGGAAGCAAAAAGTTTATAAGTTTGTGCCACAGATGTGCACAAAAAACAGACGTTCGGTAGATTTAAAAAAAAATCGTCCGTACCATGACGACAATTTACGGCGCTAAGGTTCCACGTAGGTTACAAATTACAATACTAATAAAATTATTATTATCAAAATTATATTTGGTAAAAGAAACAATAAAAAATTGCATTCTTAGTTATTTACATTAATGTATAAATATTAAAGATAAAATGTGAATATAATTTAAAAATTATGTTGTAGTTATAAAATAAAATTTACTAGCTACTCGCCTGGATAAGGGTCCATAGAACGTAATAATAGACATATAACTATTGCTTTACTTAGCGCCCGCCAGTAAACCTCCCATTCGCTATGGTTTTTGCTGAAATCTTCAACTTTCATCGTCATATTTTAGCCAATTTAGACAATACAATATACCTAATCCTTTCCCACGAATCACTCCTACCTTTATGAAAACCGTAAGTAAAGTAATAATTATGTATAATCAAAAGATTAATTCGATTGCTCCGATAATATCACTTAAATCAGTCGGGAGCAGATAAAAAAGATAATATTTTCTAGACGAAATAAAAGTCAAATATAACGTTACTGCTTTATTATTATTATAACAGATTTATTTCAAACATAACAACCTTATATTTTTTAATTATTTCATAAACATTCCTGTATTTAAAAAAAAAAAAATCATTACAGGAACGTTACTTAAACGGAACATAATATTATAAAACAATTTTTATTAAATTATTATATATAAAGTAAATTGTTCATTTCAATTTTTTTCCATTCTCGCGATGCGTATTTAGAAAGTTCTTAAAATCTTTATGTGCACGTAAATTTGAACTGGGACTAACGAGGAATATTTATTTTAAATTGTAATGGATTTAACATGACACGACATTTTTTGTTATCTATTAGAGCAACGAGGTCATATTGAAAATAATTCAATTCTATGTACGTTACTACATGATAAGAGGTAAAAAAATATTTATAGTCATTATAAATCTCTGCACGATATCTCGCGATGAACAAATTCCTCTAATCATAGGTGTGCTATTCTATCCTAGCGAATCATTATCTGATTCTCTCCTAGGATTAATTGGAACTAAATTTTTAAACAACTCGTCAACACTTTCCGGTGGATCGCAGGTCATCAAATCTTGCATCTCTTTCCATAATTCATAATCTCCAGCAATACCTCTAGAGAATATTCTGGAAGGATCTGACGTGAACGCGTTCTTTACATTTTGACCTATGTCGTCGGGGTCGTTATTTAGTCTCTCTAGCGTTTCTCTTTCAATTCTCTCTAAGCGTTCGATAACTTTTGACGGGTCTGTGTCCTTCGGCCTCTCGTTGAAATCTATGTCGATTTCAATTCTGAAATAAATCTTGGTGTATCTAATTAAAAATTTAAATAGAATAATATTAGGTCCTTACATATGAAATTAGCGTTTTGTCGTACTGACCACTTTGATCTGAAATATCTCCTCTTTGGTTAAGAATTCCAAATTCAAATTTATAAATTCATTTAGCTGGTAGATTTGAGTTTTGAAAACAGTCATTCATTTGTTTTTTCCTCATTATTTTTTTCTTTGGCGTCGCTTATTACCGCACAATGGAAAACATGAAATATCGGTATATTTACGAGTTCGAGTTCTACCGTGACACCAGTGCTGCAGAAACAAGTCGAAAGATTAATGATGTGAACGGCGCTGGTGTCGCAAAAGAAAGCACGGTACGTTTTTGGTATCAACGTTTTCGTTCTGGAAATTTCGACCTTCAGAACCAACCCCGTGGACGGCCGGAGACCAAAGAGGAAAATGAAGAATTAAAGGCTATTGTAGAAGCGGATCCATCACAAAGCACTTCAGAGATAGCTGCAGGCTTCGGGGTAAGTGATAAAACTGTATTAATCTACTTGAAGCAAATCGGGAAAGTAATAAAACTTGAACGATGGGTACCTCATGAATTGAGTAAATCGAACTTGCAAACACGCGTCGACTGCTGTGTTACCTTGCGCAACCGACACAATAATGAAGGGATTTTAAATCGACTTGTGATGAAAAGTGGATACTGTACGATAATCGGAAACACTCGTCGCAATGGCTGAACCCTGGAGACCCAGTTAAATCCTGCCCTAAACGAAAATTGACTCAGAAAAAGTTACTTGTGAGTGTCTGGTGGACTAGCGCCGGTGTCGTTCACTACAGCTTTCCAAAATCTGGCCAAACGATTACGGCAGATATCTATTGTCAGCAACTGCAAGCCATGAAGGAAGAACTAACTGCTAAACAACCGAGAGTGGTCAATCGCTCTAGGCCACTGCTGCTTCACGACAAAGCAAGACCACACACTGCAAAACAAACAACCACTAAGTTAGATGAGCTACAATTGGAATGTCTGCGACATCCACCGTACTCCCCGGACCTTGCTCTAACAGATTACCATTTTTTCCGGAATTTGGACAACTTCTTACAAGGAAAAAAATTCAACTCCGATGGGGCAGTCCAACCCGCCTTCAAAGAGTTTATTGATTCTCGCCCCCATGGTTTTTTTAGTAAAATGATCAATGAACTACCTATGAGATGGCAAAAGTGCATAGATAACAACGATGCATACTTTGATTAATTAATAATATTTTACAAAAAAAAAAATTGACTTTATATTCCTCCCGTACAAAACGCCAATTTCATATGTAAAGACCTAATATATCCCTAGATCTATATCCCTAACCATTAAAAAAAATCTTAAATTTTTTCATTACTCTAGCTAATTAATAAATCTTACTATAAATCGGTAAGAGAGCGTGATAACATAATACTTTAAAAATGAAAGTGGGTACCCAGTTTCTTGTTTAAACTTGGCCCAGTCTTCAGAGTTGGGTGCGCACGGTATTTCCGCCGCAAGCGCACGACATGCCTCTGCCATTGTCTTCTCGACCATTTCCAGTTCTGCCTCCACTATAAGAAAAACATATCCTGCTAACTGTACGTTACTTTTAACATCTGTGTCACTGTGTGTGTGTAATACTTTGACCTCTTGCCATATGCGTGCGCTTAAAAAAACATCCATGTGAGGGAAAGTCAGGTATGTGGTGTTTGTCATGCGAAACATTTTAAGTAGATAAAAACACCAAAAATGTGTGAGTTAGAATTCCATATTCTATGTCGTGTTGTAAGTTAAAGAGAGATCCTAAACCAAAAAAAGATTGGTTAAATCTACACTGGCTTTGGTATGTTGTAACTTGTACATACATACTAACCAATTTGATTGTTAATAAAGGTACTTCTATAAGTAAATGACAAACGGCGTGTCAATTATAAAGTCACTCAAGGGGAAAATTACTTACTAGCTACGGTAATTGTACAACAAGCTCTTAGGATAACTTTGAAGTAATTGTCAAATTAAATATTTAACCACGATTTTAACTAAATTAATTTAAAATAGGCGCTACAATTATATCTTTACATTATAAATATTTTTAGTCGTTTAATAAAAAATAATTTGAATGATAATTTGTAGAAATAATATGCAGATAAGTTGTAGAAACTTTGAGGTGTACATATTATGACAAAATTACACCCTACCTTATTATGGTTGCAATACTATAAATTTCGAAGTGTATTGACCTACCTGAGCTAAACAAAGTATTAAAGAGAAACTTTAAACATGACATGACATCGTCTTACAAATCGTTGTTTGTTCATTCACTTAACTATGCTACATTCATGAACAATTACATAAGCATTTTAATTTTTGCTTCTCTATGTGACATGTCACATGATGCAATGCTATATAGAAAATAATCCCATATAAGCATTGCCAGAATTTTATACTGAAAGAAAGGACATGGAAACCCATAAAGGATATTGATATATATTTTTCTTTACTTGGTTAAAATATATATATATATATATATGTGAATTAATATAAGATAATTTGGATTAAATTATTTTATTTCGCCAAAGGGCCGTGCTTGCTCCTTCCTAGCTATGAGTAAGTGATCTCAGACCGTTCTATTGTTGATAGGATTTAAAGTATGAGCTATAAAAATCATTCCCTTTTAATACAATACAACACTGTGGTACCCTTCAAATATGTTAAAAATTATAACAATATTAATACAACCTACAAACAACAATATAAAATTAGAAGTGAGAAAGGCATCCTTAGCAGAGACGTATTGTATTACACATCAAGGTATTTCTTAATGACAAAAACACGACACTAATACTATTGTTATTAACTTTTTACTCAACGGACGATTACAGATGGATATTGTGTTTACACCTTTTACTTAAATGTATACAGACTTCGTGGCTTTTGAAACAGTATTTTACGACACACAAACATTTGAATGTTTTATAAGCGTCGTCATGCTGATAAAAAAGTTCAAAGCCCTTAGTATTTATATTCACTTTAAGTAATCATTAACAATGTAACTTGAGATCTTCGAAGACTGTCTTTTGTAATGAAATTTATGTTTTTATGTCACATTATTTATTTATATATATAAAGCCAAGATTATTCAATTTGAAATTAAAACTGAATATAAATTTACAATAACAAAATTTACAATCAATTAAATTACTTTTATAACGCGCTGTGGATGGAGCTTTACAATACAATATTTACAGGATATTTTATTACTTGAACTGTAGTAGTTGTCTAAGGCTGCGTTAATAGGTTCCTAACATATTTGACTGGGCCAAGAGGGTACCACGAATAGTTATAGTGCGTTGATGGGTATTGCAACGACCCATTAAACCCACATCCAAGGTGGCAAGTCCCGGGAACTGTTCAGAGTTTCTCCCCCCGCCACACGGTGAATCCATGGGATGCTAAGAAGTCCGTTTCACTTTTTACTTTTATGTTTGTGAGCTAAAACCTGTAGATGCCGAGCACATTGCGCCCGAACTTCATACGGAACATGCGGGTTGGATTTCTTCCACTTTACCGCCACTTTATGTAATTTTTATTATATTCTTAATTTTAATTAATGTTAAATTGTATAATAACATAAAAAGTATAATTTATATTCAATACAAAATATTACGCTCATAACATTTATGATGTAAAAAATTTAACTAAACGCGAATAAATAATAACCATACACATTATTATATTATGTATTTTAATTTGTTGTAATAAACGAAGCATTGTTACAGACACGTAATGACCTTTTGATGCTGATACGTGACACTCCTTTTTTGTTAGACACAATCTAAATAGTATTTAGCAAGGAAATGAATACGTAACTACACTAAAAATATTTAAACTTTAATAATTTAATTTAAGATAATTTTATCTTTCTCCTTCATCTTATGATGAAGCAGTAGTTTTAATAACATTTGGGTTTTTCTGCCGAGATATTTAACCAGTCGTCAGTTAGTTAGATGTGTCAGAACAGTGACTGTTAGAGAGTGCGAACTCAGTGAGTTTTCTCCCGTGCTTCGGTAAGTACGTAAATCCGTTGGTCCTACAAGTATATGTGAACTCTCTCCGGTTGTGACGGAACTCTTCCCATCGATTAATTAGAGTGAGGGGCTGAGGGCTCTGTGTTTGCGGATACTCATGATCACTATAATATCAATAATCTCTTAACCACTTGACTAGTCAAGAACATCATCATAGATACAGACAAATTTTCAAGGCCTAGTGATGTCACTTTTAAGGTTGCGTAATGAGTGTAATGACGCAGTATCTGACGCAGTATTCTAATGAGAATACACTATTTTTTACTATAAACTATTATTATCTTAGAAAAATATAACACACCAAATACTAGAAAAAAATTATAAGCTTAGAGCTAACTCTGACTAGAGATATATCGTTTTAAAGTAAACGGAACTACTTACTAGAGTTCTGAAGTTTTGAGTTTCGTTTCGGTCGTCGTAAAGCTCTCGCTAAATTCCCAGAAACAGCTCCGTGTGATGTCAACTTGCTTCCACTACAACGCCATTCATCATCTTCAACAGATTTGACAAATATAAATCTTGGAATTACATTTTTTTAAATGTAATTTTCGACAGTAACCGGCGGTGGAACTCTGTGCATGCCCTTTTGAGTAGGCATATGAAAACTCAGCGTTGCTTGACTGGGTGTTCTAGACACTGGACTATTTAGGCACAATATTATTATGAGAACCTATAAATTACGTAATAAATGCATTATACCCAACAACGTGTTCATAATCTGCAGTCTCGTAGGGCCGTCAATGCTTCGCTCCAAAGCTGTTCTAGGTCGCCTCGGTATCTCGCATCGAGGCCGCAGCCCGGCGCACTCAGTTGTCGCTGGACGCCGACGAGTCAGCTTAAAGCACTCACTTGAAGGTTTTTCGTCCAGATTTTGATTCCTTGTGTCCTTAGCAAACAAATAGAATATAAGTATTTTATATTTAATTTAATCTTATTGAGAATTTAGACAATCCAATGGGTCAATTGATGGGAAATGATTGTCATCACCCACAGATATTTACTTCCCTTCTTATATCGTCAATGTGCAGTTAAGGGAACGAGTGTGTTAAGCACATTTTGCTTGCCTGTAGTATCAGCGCATCATAAACTCACTTTTCTAATCTATCTTTTCTATTAGTAAGATGAGTTAAGAGAAACACAACTGTTTTTAAATAAAGAAAGGGTCGTACCCAACGGTATGTTAGGAAATATATAAAGTACTTTACTTCAAACTTCGAAGGACCCGGTTGTGGCTCGTCTTGTTCTTTCATATTAATTATTTGCTGGTCACTAGTTTCAGGAAAACTTTCAACGCTTTCTGTATCCGATGGAATTTCATAATTCCAATCATCTGGAAATACAAAATATTGGAATGTGTCATGTGTTTTAATACTGTTAAATTATGGTTTATATTTCACTAATTTTAATTCATGTATAATTTATTCTAGAAAGATTTTATAAGTATATTACTAACAAAGAAGAGATGGTAAAACTAACCTTCATTGGAATTTAGCGGTGTATCATCCAAAGTAACTAACAAAGGCAACGCAGATGCAACAAGACAACGATAGTTCAGAGAATCTGCTATCGGAGTCCCACTCAGAGTAAGCCTCCGCAATGAACAGCACACACCCAATGTCCAAATGCGACTCGACTCTTCAATAGGGTTACTGAAATATTTCTCGAATATCATTAATATAATATATCATTTAAAAAAAAAAACTTTGTATTGATAGTATGAATCAGAAAAAATCCTTGTTGTTTCAGCTGGCTACAATATGACGCACAGCATCTCAATTATTATGAGCTACCAACCATGATACCTGAATTGTTAGGGTATTATAAAAAAACATGCACGATAATTTTTTGCCTATAATATGTGGATCGTACTTTAACTTTGCTGGGTTGATATATTTCTACAATAACATAGATACCGGAATTATTTGTAGATAAGCGGTAAGTATTAAGTGATGATGCACCCTTTTTACTCCACGTGTAAAACTTCAATTTGAGTTAAATGTTACAAAAATATTTACACTTACTTAGCTAAATTAAGAGTATGTAACTTTTGAAGGGCAGCCAGAGCATGTAAGTCATGGAGTCGATTTCCGGCAGCATACAATTCTCGCAAAGCACCGAGGCCCCAAACTCCGTCCAACGAGTTTAATCCACAGCGATTAACGCTAAGACTCTACGAAAATAATTTAAAACAGCTCCATTTTTATGTAATATTTAAAATATAAACGAAAGGATTGAAATTATGTCTGCCATTAGTGGTGGATTTATACATTTGCTAAATAAACACTTAAAGTTTTCCTTATCATGATAAATTTTAAGCTATCAGCTCCTAACTTGTTTTTTTATTGTAGTTATATAAATATTACTTCTTACTTATTAGATTAGAACGGTTATAAGAAAGCAGAAGGGTCTAAATGTTTTGGATGGTGATGACATCTGTGTTAAAACTGCTAATATTTCATTTGGCTTGAGCCTGCGCCTGCTGGTAAATAAGCCACTGGGCGTTATTGAGTAGGTATAAGCCGCGATGCCTATTTATATACCTACTTTTAACTTAGTTAACCCAATGCCAAGATCTCGTAGCGATGACATAGCGCTTCCATCGAGAACTAAAGTTCTCAAATGAGGCGCGAGAACATGTAACCTTCGCAGACCAACACGCTCCGCAACAACACGAAGTTTTGCTTCGCGAATCCTCAACACTTCATCATCAGTTGTAACGCCACTGCTTTGTTTCTTCGAAAAGATTTTAGAATTTCGTTAATAATTTATATTAGAAATTAATTTATTATACAACATTAATAATACATGGCCCAGTGGTTAGTATAAGTGAATTTCAACAGAATATTGTAGATTCAAACCCGGCCAAGGGTTTCTTAGATGAACAAAGACCCAAAACAATTAACTTTTTTTTAATAGAGGAAAGCAGGATTTTTTATTTTACTTGAACTAATTGAGTATTCCGAGGATCCCACATAAGCCAATAATAACAAAAACTTTCCTGTCTTATCTATTGAGGTACCAAAGTTTTTCATATTTTCTCTTATAACATAGAATGGAAGCCTATATATATAAAATCACCGGAAAGACTTAATAACATAAAACTCTAGTAAAATGAATGGAATCTTACCAATAGTTCAATGAGCGTTAATTCGCGCGGGATCACAATACGCCTGTAACCAGGTAATCTGCGCTCCAATTCATCCTGGCCAGGCGGCTGTTCAGGATCGGGCGGAGGCAACGCTAAAACTCTTATAAATTTGATAAATACTAGATGCGATGCGAAAACTACTTAAAAATTTAAACTAAAAATAAAGAAAAGCTACCTGAAAAGAGGAGTTGCTTGGACATTTTGTATTTCTAGGGAGCTAGCACTCGAAACTTCTGATGGTGATGGTGACATGATAATACTTGGAGTACGCGGAGCAGAACCGAGTTCTACGCATGGTGCTTCTAAATTAGGCATTTTAAACTGTTCCTTTAAATCAATCGAATTCGTTGAGTGGGTACTTAATTATTAATTTAATGTAACATATATCCTTGTAAATATAAATATTCAGATAAAAATGTCCATCAAGTTATAATTTTGTATCAACATTTTAATAAAATTATTTGTCACGAAGTATAATATTTTCCATAAATAACAAAACATTAGTTGCTATAGTTATTATTTTGTTATGCTCAATGGCTGTGAGCTTACTCTCTTCGTCTGAAAATTAAAAAGTATATAAACTTCCTAAGAAATATTGACGTAACTATTCAACAATAAAAATTATAGGTGTTTAAATAATCAAAACTACTGTGACTTCGAAAACTATTATTCTATAAAAATATATACTTAAAGTACTTAATATAATAATTAGGTGACATTTAACTTTACCGTCAAAACTACAATTTTTTTTTTTAAATAAAACCCATAATTATCAGTATTTAATATGTGGAACTCTAGTTCCAGCATAATATTATTATAATGCATAGTGTTTTACTGATTTTTTGTCGATGATGGGGTCTTCCATGAGAAATATTTGTATTATGTACTCTTTGGGCCACAGTACCACAGAACACTTGACTTTAACTCAGTGCCTCATTATCATTAAGACACATTCAGAGGGTAACTGAATGGTACATGAATCTCATAAAACAATTGTACATATTATGGAGTATACAAAAAAAATAAACCAAACATAACCTGTAAATGACCTACTGCTTGCCTTAGCTTTCGCAGGGGTTATTTTAATATGGAATTGAAATTCTTGCCATGGGCGTAATTTGCCCTTGATGGACCCTGTATCCAAATTTGATTGGGAGCCCTTCAGCGATGACTTTTCACGTGAATTTAATGCCTTGGCCGTCAAAGAGTTAAACTATCTAATTTAACTATATCGAAATTTAGCGATAACATTTTACAAATTTTTGCTTACTCGGGTTCGGGACCCTAGGGAGCCCCGGGAACTATAAGGTCCCGAATCAGAATCTCTCTGACACGACTGATATAACGGTAGCTACACCCCTGATTCCTACCTACTAGTGTAAATCTCTAACATATGTAAATATGTATATTATTCATATAAAAATAAGTAACTTTTAATATCATTGAACATAATATGACGTTTTGTAAAAGATGTGCACGTTTAAATTTGTTTTTTATATTCAATAAATCCCATTGCAAATAACATGTAACACATTACGTAAATTATAAAATAAGTAAGGCTGTGTAAATAAAGTGTTGCGCTTTTAACAAAATGACAGATTAAAAAAAATAATTTCGCGGTTAAAGTGTTTCGCTTCTTTTCTCTGTTTTCGTTTTTGAATAAATTATAAAATATAGTATCCTTTAGGAAAAACAAGTGCTAAGACTAAGTTAAGATGGATAACGGAACCGTATTACCACACGATGAGCATCAGTATTTAAACCTTGTAAAGAAAATAATTGAGACAGGTTATTCGATTTTTTGCATTATAAAATAAATATGTAAAAAATATTTGAATATTATATAAATCTTTTCACAAGTGTTACATATAATTGGAGAAAACATTACAGGCGAGAAGAGAATCGACAGAACTGGTGTTGGTACCTTATCTATATTTGGTGCTATGCAAAGATATTCCTTGGATAATAATACATTACCATTACTGACTACCAAAAGAGTATTTGTAAGAGGTGTCATAGAAGAACTGCTGTGGATGATATCTGGAAACACCGACAGTAAAGTTCTAGCAAGCAAAGGAGTACATATTTGGGATGCAAATGGTTCTAAAGCATTTCTAGATAATTTAGGTTTTACTGATAGAGAAGAAGGTAAGTGAAAATCACGGTAGAGAAAAATAAATTGATGAAACAAGTCTACATTATTTTTACCTTTAACTTAATAAAATTTAAAGGGGATCTTGGACCAGTGTATGGGTTCCAGTGGAGACACAGCGGAGCTGAATATGTAAATGCTAAAACTGATTACAAGACACAGGGCATTGATCAACTTCAAAATATTATAAACACAATCAAGTAAATACTTTCAGTCTGTTTCTTAATGTTTTGCTGATATTTATATATAACTAACATACATACTCAGCTGCAATAATAACTGAAGTGTTCTTATTTGTATTATAAAAAAGTCATATCTGCTCTAATTCACGTATCGGTCTGACAGCTTAAATTTTTTTTTTTTTTTTTTAAAACATACGTTGGTGGACGCGCATATGGGCCACCTGATGGTAAGTGGTCACCAACGCCCATAGACATTGGCATTGTAAGAGATGTTAACCATCGCTTACATCACCAATGCGCCATCAACCTTGGGAACTAAGATGTTATGTCCCTTGTGCCTGTAATTACACTGGCTCAGTCACCCTTCAAACCGGAACACAACAATACCAGGTACTGCTGTTTTGCGGTAGAATATCTGATGAGTGGGTGGTACCTACCCAGACGAGCTTGCACAAAGCTCTACCACCAAGTAATTTATATTTATTTAATTGAATACAGGTAATACATGGACGGTAAACAGGTATTTATTTTATCCTTATCTATTATATCACCCTAGCATTGATATGACAGCATTTTTGGTAGACATATAAGCTTTAAGGAGCAGTATAAAACTTACGTAGAGTCCATAATCATATTTCTATATACAAATGAGTCATGTCATGTCAAGAAATCTTGTGTTCCATTGTTTAAATTAACTTAATCTTGATGATCTTGCTTTGTTTATTTTAAATGCCTATTGTTTCACATTTATATATTCATTACATCCCTCAGTAAAAAAACATCTTATTAATGTAGGCCTTAATAGTAAAAAATAAAATCTAGAGATTTAAAAATCACAATTGCAGTCCTCACAACTTGAGCTATTGTCGAACTTCCTCCCTACACAAACTTTAAACTTAATTTTTGCTCCACCAAATCTAAATTCGAAAATTGATATCAAAGGTAGTACCTTCTAGCCAGATAATAATATCTTTAATACTTCCAAATTGTTGTTTTACAATATCATTATAGATTTTTAAATTTCACTTGAATACTTCTTTTAAAAATAGTTACATGATAAACAAAACAAAATTAAAATTTTCATTTTAGAAATAATCCCAATGACAGAAGAATGTTGATGTGTGCCTGGAATCCCCCAGACTTGAGTAAAATGGCACTCCCTCCGTGCCACTGCTTAGCACAGTTCTATGTTGCCAATGGAAAGCTTTCTTGTCTTCTGTACCAGAGAAGTGCTGATATGGGCCTAGGTGTCCCATTCAACATTGCAAGTTATGCTTTATTAACACATATGATTGCACACATCACAAACCTGCAGGTCAGTATATATCAGAAAATAATAATCACAAGAAAATAAACAAAAAATTGCTACAAAATAATGTTAACGTTAAGTAAATAGACTGAATAGTTTTTTTGTTGCTAAGACTCATAATAAACTCAGCATCAAAAAAATCGCACCTTTTGGTATTTTGACTTCAAGCAACTATAAACCCTATTTCATCTATGGTAAGGTATAAGTGTGTGGCCTCATTTTAAAGGTCATCAAGGAATCCTTTAAATAATAAAACTGTGATAGTGATTACTAAGCATATAAAAAATATTTTTCATGAAAAAAGGAAAAACACGCCAAAATTACTTAATTTAATTAATCTAAAAACATAACAAAATTAAAAAATACAGTAAAACAAATTCTTAAAACTAAACTTAGAACCTAGTGTAGCGGGCGTTGTCGTGCATGAATGTGAATTCAGGCCCGACAAAACCAGCATACGGGACCACATGGTCCTCCAGTATCTCTGTGATGTACCGATGAGCAGTCAGGGACCCCTGGCCACGTGCACCTCCAGTGCAGGAGACGCACACAAGGTCGGTTTTTCCTTGGATTGAAATTTCGCCCCAGAACATGCAGGATCCTCCTCTGTAGCTGACGGTTTCTTCAAAGCAGGCCTGTGAGTACCGTTCTCCCTGCCTCCTGTACACTCTTCAACGCCTATCATTGCAGAAAAGGCATACCCTAGTCTCGTCGGAGAAGAGGACAGACTTCCATTGGTCGAACGTCCAATCCACGTGGTCTCGGGCAAACTGAAGTCTGACTCGCCTATGCTCTGCTGTCAATTTGGGTTTTCTTATCTCGCAGCCTTCTTCTTATTGTGTCGCTCACCGATGTCCTCCGAGCTGTTCGGAGCTGCTGTTGCAGCTCAACAGCGTTGGAGAATCGGTTACGCAAAGACGTCGACACAATATAGCGGTCGTCTCTGTCGGAAGTGCAACGTCGTCTTCCGGATCCATGCTTCCTGATGTAGCCTCCAGTCTCCTGGAACCGCTGGGATACTCGTTTCACCCGGAAACGGCTTATGTTGAGTTGTCGAGCAATATCAACTTGGCGTAGTCCTGATTGCAGTAGTGCTACCACTTGAGCTGCTTCTTCTGCCGTGGTATCCATTTTTCAGGGTTTCTTTCTTACTGGAGCTGTTCAGGTGTGACTTCTGTGATGTCTGGATAGCTAATGACCCATAATTAATTTTTACCCCCCCCTTTTATTCGTGTCCAAGGTGGCACAAGTAGTGAGTCCTCTAATGAGCTTTTCAGCACTTTTTTTTAAAGACCCTAACGTTTCGTAATTATTGTTTTTACAGAAAAGAACGATACGCGTTTTTAAAGTGTATTAATTGTGCTTTCAAATGATATTAATTTTGGTAGGGTACAATAAATAAGTTAAGAGTATTATTCGCTTGAAGTCAAAATTTCAAAAGGTGCGATTTTTTTGACGCCGATTGTATGTAATTATTTTTGTATTTTGTTTTTAAGGCTTATGAGTTTATTCATACGACTGGTGACACTCATGTGTACTTAAACCACGTTGAACCCTTGAAAATACAATTAGAAAGACAACCAAGACCTTTCCCAACATTGGAGTTTGCTCGCAAAATTGAGTCCATAGATGATTTCAAATATGAAGATTTTATCATAAAAAATTATAATCCTTGCCCAAAGATTGAAATGGAAATGGCTGTATAAATTCTATTAAACTGTACTTTTATTACATACATAATAGGAGTTGGTACTTTTTATTGCTTGTCACTTAATTAGTATTTGATGTCATTTGCATTTATTAAAAGCATTATACTTGTATTTATGTTTTATTTACTATAATTTTTGTTTATATTTTAAATTTGACAATTTAACTATTGTGTTGCTCAATCTGAACGAAACATTTAAAATTAAATGGTGATCATTTCTGTATAATTAGAGATTATAACTAACCAGTAAAAATAATTTTTAAATTCGAACCAGTAGTTCCTGAGATTATCCGGATCAAACAAACAAACTCTTCAGCTTTATAGATTAGTATTGAAGTTATAATACCTATTACTCTGTAATATGTGTATGTAGATATGAATAATCAATAAAAAAAATTTTTTTTAAAAAAAAATGGCACTCTAAGAAAAGATAAAACAGACATATCAAATATTAATTTTATTTAAAATTAAAGGAAAATCGTACTACAAAATAAAACCCCCATAATAATTATTAAATAATGGCAATTCATACCTAAAACTAAGTGATGCTAATAAATTTTGTGTTCCTTATACAATTTGTAAACTTCTCAACAATAACAAATTCATATTCCTCATCTTATAGTTATTCCAAGTATTATAGCATTTGTACATAATTTCATTGTTTTTAAGTCTTATTAAAGTGTGAGACTGAATTATTGCATTTCTGTACAACTAGTCTGTAAGATGTTCAATATAGTTTGTAAATAATGCATAAGACGAACTTTTATGGAGGCAGTAAGTCGACAACTGATTGGTCAATAATAGAGAAGTGATTAAGGTGACTATCAACACATTTGATCATCGTGTGGTGGTACCTTTAACAAAAAAAACAAAATTATAAAGTAACTAATATACTTACAAAATATCTATTTAATTGTTATTGTTATTTTTGTTTATCAATGTAGATATATCTATTATATAATAAAAAAATATCGTAAGTCTTCAAAACATGTTTATAATTCCACATTATATTAAAGGCACTTTTTGTATATGGCACGCTTATTGTTTTTAAGTTAAATAATATAAATACCTGAGATACTGAATCATCCAATGGACTACTTGGTACGGGTAAGGCAGCTAGTTGCTCTGCCAGTGCCATTGTCACTTCTGATTCTACCGTAATTTCTACCCATAAAGTATCTAGAACATTAAGTAAACAGTGAAATTACTTATACCTACTTTAAATATTTATGCAATTAAAAAAGTTATTTATTTTTATTAATGTTAATTCTTTTCAGTCAGATAATTAGTCAGTTTCATTGTTTATAAAATAAACAATGAAACTGACTAATTATCTATACTGATCATTAAAAGATTATATATAACAACACATCAAAATAAAAAACAATAATTATAATAAAATAAAGAATATGCCTCATTTATTCTGGTTTAAAGTACTTGAGATCTAATATTTAAAAAAAACATTAGGGATTGACCATATTTACCTCCTATTTGATCACCTTTATCCGTAACCAAATGGAAGTAGCCTCTATGCACGCCAGCAACACTTGGAGCTAAGAGTTTCATGCTTATATTTGTGGTATGCCCAGGAGGCAAAGGTGGTACATAAACAGGTACTGCTTCCAAAGGTTCACCACCTGCTTGTATTAACCGACAGCTACCTGGCCATGCTTCATTTCCTGTGTTGGCAATACTCCAATTTTGTTCAAAACTGTAATCAAATACTATTAAATAATAACAAGAAGAAGCCAATTGTACTTATAATTCAAAAGAAAGCTATAGTACTAAGTGAAAGAGATATCATTTAAAAACACAAAAATCATACTATGTTGCTGGTCCTACGGCTGATTCTTGACTTTGAGCTGCCTTCAAAGACATTGATGGAAGCTTTGGAGGTAAACTATAATCTAAATAACAACATATTGCTGCTTGCAAATTCCTGAAACAAATTAAACATGTAAAACAAACAACAAAATCACAATAAAAATAAATAAACAAAATATCAATTTACCAATTGCTCATATCCAAGAAAAAACTAGCTGTATTATAATTCAAAGTGGGACCTAATAGTCTTTGCATTTGACCTATGAGCTCTTCCCTATCAGTAGTATTCATACAACTGAACTGCAATAGAAGATTTTGATCTATCTCCCCATGATTCTGACTAATCTCACCAGCTGTACCGTCAACATCCATTATGCTTAAAACTAAATCACAGGCACTTTTGCAGCTTTTAACACTTAACTATAGACATTCCCTTTGTTTATATTCGTCAGCTGACTTCATTCGAAGAAATTAATCTTATTATGAAAGTAATATTGCTACTGGCACTTGCGGTGAAATATTAATAAATGTATCACTGTTTGCATTAAATGAATTATCCAAAATGTCGCATTATTTATTTTGAAAAATGAACGAATGAATAATGATCACTGAACATCTGGATCTGTCAACTCAGCCTTCATTATTATTATTTCGATCTAACATAATGTTGCCTTACTTAATATACTTGTATTATTTAAATTAATTTTGTGATTTCACACTAATTATAGGAATCACAATTAAACTAAATCGTTAGTATCAGTAAAGTGATCATTTTATAAAATTATTACTAATTTTTTTGTTACAGCATTTATCGGCACTTATTATCAAAGACCATTTTTCTAAAATATCATGGCAAAAAATGTGTTATAGAAAAGGTCAAGTATTTTTGAGTATAATACTAACAATTAATACACACTATTTACCAATCTAATTTACAGTCCACGGTGTGTATACGACCGTGCCACAGTCTGCTTTTGACAAGTATGCTCATTGCTTATGGCATTGGAAATTGGAAAAGTCAAATTATCTATAGTCAAAACTCAAAAGTCATAATATTAAGTTTTGCTAAATAACTTGTTTCAACTTTTATGTTGTATTGTGTTACAGTTTTATAACTGAAAATTGTAACAAATATTGAACGAAGCATTATTTACATTAAGGATTTCATTTAAACACAAATCAAAATTTAAAATAATTACTGAACAAATCATGACCGCGTGGAAATGTGGTAGACATGCTAAAAGCACATTCCTATTGAATTGCAATTCCCAATTTCAACTCTTTGGGGGAGAAATGAACCGGCCTCTATTACTAGTGTACTAATTTATATTTCATAAAAAATCAGTGTTTATATTTTTGACGATTCATACCTTAAAGAAGTAAAATTGAAACGCGTCTTAAAATGGATAAACAAGACCAAAGTCATAACAAAAATTATGCCTGCCGATTCGCTGGATGTACTTCTGTATTCAATAGGCCTTATAGATTGGCACAACATCAATTGGTCCACATAGATGTCGTAAGTTGAAAGTATTTCTAACAGCCACTGTACCGTAAGGTCGACCTTCTATCCTCTTATACAAATAAATAAAATATATTTTTATGAACATATCGTACGTTCATATCTCCCTTTACAATAGGAATTCACTTACAAATGCTTAGGTAAAACACTGAAACTGTAGTAAAATTATTCTTTGTTGCTTTTAGAAACCTTTTGCATGTAATCAACCAAACTGTACTAAAGTATATACAAACAAAAGCCACTTAGACCGTCACATCAACAGTGTCCATAAAGAAAGTGAAATTGATACCCTTTACTGGTATGTGACCGTCTGAATATTGTTATAATTACAGAAAATATATATGTAAAAATTAAATGTATGTTGAATTATAATTTTCAGTTGTCCAAAATGTATGAAAAAGTATGCAAATCGGCAAAATTTAAAACGGCATATAAAGGTTACACACACAAATAACAAGAAGCAATTTTTGTGTGATATGTGTAAAGTATATTTCAAAAAGAAGCATCAGTTGCGAAGCCACATGCATGTTCACAATGGAATAAAACCATTTAGGTTTGTATATAAAATTCTATTGCTTTATTATAAACTTTTCATATAATCCATAGTTTTCTAAGTTTTTTAAAGATTTTAATATTAAAGATTTTAATAATTTTAAGATTTTACTCGGTGGTAGAGCTTTGTGCAAGCTCGTCTGGGTAGGTACCACCCACTCATCAGATATTCTACCGCAAAACAGCAGTACTTTGTGTTGTTGTGTTCCGGTTTGAAGGGTGAGTGAGCCAGTGTAATTACAGGCACAAGGGACATAACATCTTAGTTCCCAAGGTTGGTGGCGCAGTGGTGATGTTGTTTTTTTTTTAAGAAATATATAAACCACTGTCTATGGGCGTTGGTGACCACTTACCATCAGGTGGCCCACATGCTCGTCCACTAATCTATACCATAAAAAAAAAAATAAATAAATTATTTTACAGATGTCATCTCTGTGAAAAAGAATTTGTGACTCTGTATGAGAAAAAAAAGCATATGAAAAATCATAAAACATATGAGTGTGAGGAGTGCAACTCTAAATTTAACCGCTGGTCAGCTTTGATAACTCATAAAAAAACAGAACATCGGTCACGTGGTTTGTGTCTAGCTCATAAAGTATTACATTTAAAATACATTAAATTAAACAGTTGAAATAAAAATATGTCACCTCTTATAGCTCAATTTTAATCAATTGGCATCTGAAATAATGAAATTTTATTACTATTGAATGATTTACTCTAGGATATTTTTATAACCCAATTTTTTTTTAGAATATATTTGCAATGACTGTGCCAAAGTTTTTAAGGAGAGATCACACATAATACGTCATATTAAAAAACATAAACCAAATGCGCTTAAAACTGCATTTTTTTGTCCATATGAAAAGTGTCATAGGTAATACAACAAATAACATTATTAATAAATATAACTTATTATAAATAATTGATTATAAGCATATCTATATAATTTTTCTATCATTCTATGATTATTATAATCTAAAGTCCAAACTATTAATCAACTGTATTTAGTTTTTACTTTAGTAAGCAAATTTTTTTATTTATTGATTTCTTACTTTAATTTTCCTCTCTAAAATTAAATTCTAAATTAGTAAGTTACACTACAAATGCCTAAAATTTAAAAGTTATTATGTTAAATTTTATTCTTTTTTAGACATTATTCACGTAACAGTAATTTAAAACAACACATACGAGTAAAACATGAAGGACAAACCTTTGACTGTGCTGTTTGTGGAGCTAAATTATCAACTAAGGTAATCTAACTATCATACTTATTGTGCAAGCTCGTCTGGGTAGGTACCACCCACTCATCAGATATTCTACCGCAAAACAGCAGCACTTGGTATTGTTGTGTTCCGGTTTGAAGGGTGAGTGAGCCAGTGTAATTACAGGCACAAGGGACATAACATCTTTGTTCCCAAGGTTGGTGGCGCATTGGCGATGTAAGCGATGGTTAACATCTCTTACAATGCCAATGTCTATGGGCATTGGTGACCACTTACCATCAGGTGGCCCATATGTTCGTCCGCCTACCAATGATATAAAAAAAAAAAATACTTATTTTACCATTCAAATCATGAAGGTAATGCTACCAATTCGTATTTTCTTATATAAAATTTATACTCTCACATTTTGAATAAATTAAATTTTAGTATGAGTTCAATATGTTGTTTGCATAATTAACTTTTATTATAACCATGGATGTTAACTACTTTTGGTACATTAGAACATTTTTCTAAAGGCTCTAGTTAATTTTTTTTAGGCAAAGTTAAAGAAGCACATTGAATGTCATTCTCGACCCAAATTAACATTAAGAATTCAAAAAACACTGGAAACAGGCCGAAAAAAAAGAAAAGATGAAAGCACCTTAAAAACATCATCTGCACTCAAACTAGCTGGTATTATCAGTAAGGACATAGAAGAAGTAATAATATCTCCCAGTGAAAACGTTCTTGTCAATTGTTAAATGACTTATTATTTTATTAAAAATAAACTTCTTATTATGAAAGGGGATATTTAATTATTATCGGCATTGATATTGATATGAAAAAATATGAAATATGAATGTTCATGTAAGTATATTACTCAGTAACTATTCAAGACATTTATTTATGTCAGCCAAATCAAAGAGTAATAATATAACCGTTATGTTCATATTATTTTAATGGTCCAACCATTCTGTCTGGGGATAAGAAAATATAACCTCAGGGCAATTTTTCTTCGTGGTGGCTTAAAGGTAGCAGTTAGGGTTAAATAATCTTTGATATCAGCTGATTTCCAGCAGTAAAGAAAAAAAAACAGTTTTATTGATTTCTTTTTTTTTTTTTTTTTATAGTATAGATTAGTGGACGAGCATGTGGGCCACCTGATGGTCAGTGGTCACCAACGCCCATAGACAGTGGTTTGTATATTTCTTAAAAAAAACAACATCACCACTGCGCCACCAACCTTGGGAACAAAGATGTTATGTCCCTTGTGTCTGTAATTACACTGGCTCACACATCCTTCAAACCGGAACACAACAACATAAAGTACTGCTGTTTTGCGGTAGAATATCTGATGAGTGGGTGGTACCTACCCAGACGAGCTTGCACAAAGCTCTACCACCAAGTAAAACCAACCAAGTTCTAAATATTATCTATTAATATTCACTTATTTTGCACCGTAGATAGAGCATAAAAATGTCATATTAAAAAACATAAACCAAATGCGCTTAAAACTGCATTTTTTTGCCCATATGAAAAGTGTCATAGGTAATACAACAAATAACATTATTAATAAATATAACTTATTATAAATAATTGATTATAAGCATATCTATATAATTTTTCTATCATTCTATGATTATTATAATCTAAAGTCCAAACTAGATTAGATAGACTAGTAGATAGAGCATAAAAATGGAAAATATATATAATATTATCGTTTCAATATATTGTTCTTGAATTCAAGCTAGTTCCTTTTACCTATAAGTTGACAAAAAGACAATAATGATTACGTTTTAGTGTAGACTTCTATTAAAGTATAGCGATCATAAAGAAGTAGTGGCTATTCAGGCTATTTAAGCAAAAGTGTTAAAGATTAGATATACATACATATAATGTACTCTGTGGTCAATACTGAATTGACAATGACAGTTGACATGACAGTTATGAAAAATATTGACAATTTGTGTTTTTTATTATTTGTAAGTAATTAAAAGTATGGGTATTTTGTTATAATAATATCCATAAATTCACAACAACCTTTTATAATACCTCACCTCATATCGCTTCAAGCGCAAGAAATTGACTATAAAGATTTCGAAACAATGACTTTAAATTTAAAAATATTTACTTTGAACTGTTGGTAAGTAATCGAGATCCTATAACGAGCTGCTTTAAAAAAAATCCATACATTTGATGAATAACCACTAATTTTTTGTTTTATTCTAAGGGGTATTCCTATAGTTTCAAAAGACCGCAAAAAAAGGATAGAAGCAATAGCTGAGTATTTGCTTAATTCTTCTCATAATATAGTATGCCTGCAAGAGATTTGGAGTGAAAAAGACTATTTATATTTAAAGAATCGGCTACATAGTTGTCTTCCATATAGTTACTATTTTTACAGGTTAGTGCAATCATAAATTACTCACTTCAAAATTAAAAACACTTGTTATAAAAATTAAAATCTTGTAGCTGAACTCTGAAGTACTTTCTTTGTTTTTAATTAATATTAATGGTTTTAACTTCTAACTATATATTTTAAATTAAAATTGTATTCTTGTAACTAAATAAATATGGTTTTTTTAGCGGTGTTCTTGGTTCTGGTCTATGTGTGTTCTCAAAATGGATAATACAAGATGTTTTCTTTCATCAATGGCCATTAAACGGGTACATTCATAAGATTCATCATGGTGACTGGTTTGGAGGTAAAGGTGTTGGATTATGCCGTATTCAATGCAACAATAGACTTATTAATGTCTATTGCACACATGTAAGTGTTTTTTTATTAACAAAAAAAGTTTTTTAAGAAATTAAATATTAATGACTCTTTTTTATGCAATAAAGAGATTATTATATTAATAGTGATTATACTCTTATAAACACATTTTATTCAAATGTTTGTTATGTATTTGGTTGTTGTCAATGATTGTATAGAAAAAAACAAATGTTTTAGCTCCATGCAGAGTACAATGAGGATGACATATACTTAGCACACAGAGTATTACAAGCATACTCTACCGCTGAGTTTGTCAATCTTACAACGCCCCCTGCAGATGTTTCCATACTGGCTGGTGACTTGAACACTGCACCGGGAGACTTATCATTTAGGTAACCAACTAAAAACGAGTTGAATAAAAATCCCTATTTAGTTGATTATAATTTTTGCTATCTGGATAGATCAAATAAGTACCAAGATAAAAAAGTGTGCAGTAAATATTTGTTGATTTCCAAGCTGGACTTCTAAGTTTCTCGCCGGTTCTTGTTTAATTTACTACCTTTGAATTTGTAAATAATTTAAGTAATAATGTTAAATGACTCATGTAATTGATAAAGTAAAAGGTAATGCTTGTATAAGCCACCTTGATTGAAGTTTATTTTGTGTTCTTTTTCAGGCTGATAACTCAACTACCTTCTCTTATTGATCCATGCAGCTTAGAAAGTATTATTAATAAAAATATTGAAAAACTGTCAGGAACATGTGATAATATAAACAATAGTTATTCTGATCAGAAGCTTGTGAAAGTTTGTCCAGAAGGAAAGCGGATAGACCACATCCTGTTTCATGTTAATGGATCTTTGGAGGTGATGATAATACTTTTTATTTTAAATTGATCCCAATATTAGCTTTAATGCTGCCACCATAAAATTTAAATTGTTATATAATACATATAAACTTATAATGCCCTACAAAAAAGATTCTTATAAAGGTAGATGCAATTATGAGGTTTATGGAATAACTTTCAAATATGGACACATTTGACTATGATTCAAAACATTTTGTTTTTCTAAATGGACTAAAATATTTTTTTTCTTTTAGGCTGAGGTAGTTAATATCTGTAACCCGCTGGAAGACAGAGTCCCAGGTGAACAATTTTCTTATTCCGACCATAATGCTGTTTCCTTAGAATTAAAAATAACATCCACGAATAATAAATCGAAGCTTCGACAACTGAGTGCAGAAGATCGTTTCCAGGATACCATAGAGGAAACAATAAAAGTTTGTAAAGAGGCAACTGCTACAATTTCGAAATCGAAAAAAATATTTCTTACAACCGGTGGCCTGATGCTCATGTTCCTCTTGGGTTCTGTAGGGTTCTGGCCAAACAATATATTGTCTGATGTTTGTAAAATAGTCATTACTGGAATATGTTTTTATTATATAATTATGGGTACATTGTGGAACAGAATAGAAATGAATAGTCTAAAAGCCGGTGTGACAGCTCTTGAAAATTTTAAAAAAAGAAAAATTGATAATATCGTCGTCGACTAGTTGTTTAATTTTAACATTTTATTATAAACAATCAATATTATTGTCTTATATGAAGCAAAAGCTACTTAAGTTTGACATAAATGCATTTATTAAAAAATATTATAATTTTACTTAATATATAATAATCAAAAGAGGCTTTAATATTTGACTCTGTATGTCAATAAAATATCAGTATTTATCACATGATTGAAGCGTAAGCATATCAAATATTTTATAGTTGTTATTTATTTTTAATGTAATGTCTAAGATAAACATTCCATTGTATAAAATATGCTTCAAAGATAATTCAAATTCATTGTTTTGTCATTATAAAGCTGATAATACTATGTGCATACGTAAAAATTATATTTAAATTTACATATATAAGTTGTTAATGAAAAATATTATTTTAAAATGTTGATCATGTTTTACATTAAGCTGAGTATCTAAAAACTTTGCATTAACTTTCTTGCTATTACAGCGGAAATGCACCTTTATAATATAATCCCAGTTTAACATGAAATAAATTATAGCATATCTGTTTTTTTTTTCTTGATATTTTCACCTCGCTTTTTGCTAATATTTATTTATTTATAACATAAATGGTTGTTTTAGAAGATAAGTATCTACTAATTATATCATACTTTTGCTGGCAAAATCAAAATAAACTTTGTTCAAGGAGAATTCTATTAGCAAGTTAAATTAAGTGTAAATTTATCTCAAGAAAAATTTGCAAATTCGTAGTTACTCATTCTCACCCATAAAACAACACATATTAAGATTAGGTACATAATAAAAAGGGCCTGGAACATCTAATCTAATTGAGTCCCCTGGACTGTGGTGTAACGTATATATGTATGAATATGATTTCAAATCACATAAGTATTTAAAGACTGCCCTTGGAGTATTAAGGTTAAAACATTTCTAAAAGATATTGAATCCATTGATGAGAGGAGGACTGGTTAATTTTTCGCAGGGAAATGCTTCTAGCAATCATGCCACTATATTTGGTAGATACTTGCCATTCGCGCCGTAGGTCGTGGGTTCGATTCCCACCCAGTAGTATATATCAGTTGTCTGGTTTCCATAGTACGAGCTCTGCTTAGTTTGGGATCAGATGGCCGTGTGATGTCCCAGGATATTATTATATATCATGATCACGTTCGTCTTGGTTCCACGTGGTCATGACTTGTAAATAATTTCAGTTTAGATTTGTATGTACTTATTTAAGTCTTGTATAAATAATAGCAACCACTAACACTATAATGTATCCTCTTAATTCTACGGCCTCAATTCGTATTTAATATTGTTAGTTATCAATTTATTACAAAGCATTACCTTTTCATATTCAAGATTAGTAATTTGATATATTAATATGGGCACAGAAGATTGAAAACTGCATTAATAAGAAATATCATTTATTTACGAAACTTAACAAGTACAATAATTATAAATCAATATCACATTTCATGATTAATATTTACGATAAGTGCCTTTCACGTTATACATTTTTACCTTTGTGTTTTTTAAAGTAGAAGTAATAGTTTCACTATTTCTCACAGTGTTGTCCGAATCGTTCTGAATATTTGTCAAATATGATCGCGTGATAAAGAATTTAAAAATATATATGCAAGGGATTTTTTAAATATTCTATTTAAACTTAAAAAGACATTCTAAACATTTTAATGGCCTGATTGGAAGAATGTGGGATTATCAAGGTGGCACGTATTATACGGTGGCAACATTTACCAGAACCTTAACTTTAGCAATTATCACATACTCGAATGATTTATATCTCATTATGTAAAGCACAGAATAATCAGTGACAACGTTATATACACAATATACTACATAAAAAAAATAAACAAAGGGTTGTCTGCAAAGACTGTTTACGTCACAAGCCGAACGCTTAGGCCGATCGTGCCTCTCTATCGCTTGTTCCGCGCTCTCGCTTGCACGCTCGGCTCAGGCGGAACGTGACGATGAGTCATGCTTTATCGTGCGTGCAGCCGGCGTTCATCGTTTTATAAGACGTTATCACGTCAATAAATAATATAATGCCTCATTCCAAATTAGTTTATTCAGCTAATTTGTCCATTATATTACGTAATTTACTTAAAGTTTTAATAAATCTAAACTTAAACGTCGCTCATAATGCATGCGATAGCAATTTTTTTTTTGTACTGTTTGTTTAAGACTTTAGTGATGAGTAAAAATACTTGTGATGAAAATATTTATATAAAGATATTTTTATTTACAAAACAAGATTGTACCTTCGATTTACAATATTAATATATATATTATTGAATAGCAACACCAACCGTCTGGTTAAGTACAATAAATAATACAATTTCTTTACTATTACAAATGCAACAAATTAACTTTAAATTATCCAGATATATTACGAACTTAATATTATTAATATATTATATGTAAATATATATCCTTTGCAGTATCACAAAACATAGTTCATACCTTTGGGTCTATGTTGTCGTTTAAATTTGAATTAATCAAAGGTTCCGTTTCAGAGCTAATCGATCCACCCATAGTGTTTTCTATAGAACCATAGACAGATGATCGTACTTCTACAGTTGGTGGTTCGGTCGCTTCGATGGTCAAGTTCGGCGCTGAACTGGAAGGCACAGGCTCACCGACCAGTCTCGAACTCTCGTCGTATCCTCTCGCCATGTGATACATGGACTTACCACGCAAACGTCTACTAAATGAACTCCCTATATTATGAAAAAAAACCATTTATTAATACATTTTATTATGATATTAATATCAACTAACTCCTCACACACAACTGCACAATCTTCTGTACACATAAACAAGATATAAACATAATGTCCAACTCTTACTCTCTCGAAAATGGATATTACGAATTGATATTATGATATTGTAATTTTAATCATTTAAAATTAGAGTGTGATCGATCTCTATGTGATAGATATTTTTGATATTATAATATTTTTGATAAAGAAAGTCAAAAGAAGATAGTGCAATCATATAAAATATGATAATGCATCAAAGATAGCCATCACAGTATTTAATTATAATGGTAAAATTAATGCACTAACCACAAACTTATTAATCAATAAAAATATGTAACGGCACTTCCTCTTAAAGAAAAGTTTCTCAACTTAAACGAATTAAATTTTTAACATAAAAAATATATTATACTGAAAACAGATTTAAAAGTTTGAACATACCAACTACGCCAAGATGCTCCGATATATCTCTCTTTACATCAGACACATCCCACATAGCCAAGAATGAACCAAGGCATGATGGAGATGGATCAAGTGGCGACACAAACGGTTTATAGGAGAAACTATAATGGTGTGCAATGGCCGCTAAGAACATCTCTATACATATAAGAAAATCCTAAAAAAAACCATTCATGTGTAAATGTGTTTTTGTACAAGCAATAATTATTGTATCTTAAGTTTATTACTAAGTAAAAACATTACATTACTTAACATTCTTTGAGATTAGTTAAACAATGCTGTGTCCTTCTTTGTCAAATCATCAATGAAAGAGAGAGATACATCAGTGTTTAACTAAAGTCATTAAGCAGTTTATAAGTAAAGCTGAAACATTTTTACTTAATTATTAAGATTAATTAATAATATATTTATAATTTTAGGCCGTAAAAAGTTTTACTTACACTTGGTTAAACTACTCAACAACATTATTATTAAATAAAACCATTATATAATAAAAGTGTATAGTATAATAAAGAATATATAGAATCATATCAATTTCAACTGGCTCTCTTTTCTTAACGTATTATAAAATCAATATTATTCAATATGTAGATGATATGAGATTTTTATGTGTATGTGTTTATTAGAAAGTTTAAGATAATATTGTTTTATATTAAGTAAACAATAAAAACTTATATAAATCAATGACATTTTAAAAGAAATTTCAGTTACCTGTAGTTTAGAGGATATAATTTTTATTTTGTCTTTGTCAGAAATATCAAATATTGTTGATATCACTCCACAGTATACCAAAATATTGATAAGGACGCCTTGGCTGCAAATAAACAATTGCTCAAGATTATATTGCATTTGTGGGTCACACACCCAGACAAACTGCACAAAGCCACCAGTTAAAGTGAATTAAATGTTAACTTACAAGAATGAAAAGAAGACAACAGCTTTTATACACAGAAATTTTCCAATAGGTTTCATTGGCTTCAGTTCTGTTCTGTTTGCTTTATAAAAGAGGACCAAGCAATACATGGCCACAAACTGAGACAAATTATTAATAGCTATCATGTAAGGGAAAGCCACATTGGGACTGAAGTCACTCTCTCCATACACTCCACAGAGGTCGCATATCATTGATATAACAGTTGTAACTGGCCTTACTAATGTATATTGAAGAATACCATGTTTGCAGTTGTGTACAAATTCACTGAAAAAAAAACAATACAAATCAAATGATAACATTTTTACATCAATTGTTTAAGTAAATATCAAAATACACTAGAATCGAGAACAAATAAGTGATCAGAAGTATTACTAAACTTGTTATTTAACGCTTTACATATTATAAATCTTTTTCTATTGTATAACAAACTTATTCATGAAAAAAATCTGTAATAATTATAATAAATATATGACTTACCTTCCCATATCCCATGGAGTCATGCAACAGAGTGGAAATATATGGTAAACTTGAGGTTTTGTTTCTAATACTGCTTCCAAGTCATCGTCTGCATTGAGATAATTAAGAAGGTACTTCATAAAGTTATAAATTACATAAGCTTCATAGCATTCTCTCAATGAATCCATGTAAATTGATTGTTCTGGAAATTCTAAGCCAATCCATGCATTAAGAGCATAAATGGGAACCATCCATAGTATCCTGAATTTAAATTGAATAATAAACAATAAGAATTAATAATAAGAAACAGAAATCTATGAATTATATATAATTAACAAATATCTACCTTATTATATGTTTTTGCAATGATGGCTTAGTATAATGTACAATATGTTGAGTAATCTGCCATATAGAGATAGGGACCGCCAAAAGAACAAAACCACCTCCGACTAAGGTACCTTGGTCTGATTTAGTAAATCCATTGTTAATTGAATGGATTATAAGCAATGGTACAAGTATAAGGACCAATAAAACATAACTTGCTATAAAAAAAGGACGAATCCATAACCTCCATTGGCTGAAAAACGTTATCGGTCTTGTACACATTTCAATATTTTAAATTCTTTTTTGCACATTTATTCAGCAGATGTTTCCTTAACAGCAACAAAAGTCAAATCGAATCTTGGCCTAATCGTGATTCATGCGTCATGGAAATCCCACAAAATATAAAATACTATATTATGTTAAGAAGTAGAAATCAGGAATAAATAATGATATGACTATAGCATGATTTCTTGTGTAACAAAACTTGTTTTTGTGAATTGTATATTTTTAACAATTTACTAATCAAGTAATCAGCTGTCAACCCACAGAGTAAATAACCAAATGTTCAATTTGGTGTACCTACTTTTAATTAAAAGTCTATTTGATATAATGACAATATTTATTGATTGATTTATTTATTTATTTTAGAGCAAGGTACATATGTCAGTATTATCAGATTTTTTTTATAAAAACCATGATGTAATTATTATTATCAATAATAATTTGCGAGTGATAATAAAGTTGCTAAGCTTAAAAAACTACATTTAAACCTATTTTGTAGATGTATCCGAATATTATTATCTCTTTCTCTTGTAGCAGAAAATTATAACGGGGGAAAGAGACACTGAACAAAATTAGGTTATTTGTGTTGCAAGGTATAAAATATTAAGGAAAAAAATCTTCGGTTCATACTTTATTTATCCGAACCAAACCATCGTAGATGAACGAGTAGTGTAACAGAATGGGTATAGGTTTCTTATAAATGTTAGTGATTTCATTTTAGTGTATAGGAATTTCTTAGGATAAATAAAAAGTGTTAAACGTTATTAAATGTCCATTTAACATAACCTAATGGTGGGGACCCACTTATTTGTGCATTTACAGTTATTCGTGTAACACGTATTTTGTGCATAGAGTTCAAGCATTGAATTAGGCCACATAGCGATCTCTCCCTAAAATACCGCTGTTCTGGCTGTCGACGTATCAAGACAGGCTATCAAGTGAGTGCGATGTTTTCTCATTTATTGCTGAAAAGGAAATTATATTACTTAATTTTCTTGTTGTGAGAAGTGCAAAGGATGCAATAGATAAACTTTATAAATAGTTAATCGTAAGTCGATAATTCGTATGTTTTCGTAAATGGGTCACCTCGCCATTCTTTTCAGAATAAGTTATAAAGTCAAGTTTTGTTTTTTGGTATATAGTTATTTGTGTTTGTAGTGAAAATAATATACTTCTTGATGTGTGTTTATATTTTAGTTATACGAGGCGGGAGAGTAATGATCAGATAGATCGCGACCTAATGTGATGTCATCAAAAGGGGAAACAGAGGCCGATTCTGGCACGGTGTCGCCGAATTTGTCAGCTGTTAAAAATGAACCGGTTAGTATCCCTAATGTAACTTAAAATAATTGTTTTGATATAAATTTATTAAATATTTTAAATGTCTTGCTTGAAGTTTCCATACATTATAAATGATTTATTACATTTTATTTATAATAAATGTAACATCATCATTATCATCATCATCTAAGAGAGTATTGAAGCTTTTTGCTTATTATGTGGTTCTGTGATATTGTAGTATAAATATCAGTGGGATACTAGAAGTTTTGTAAATATATATTATTATTGTAACCAATTTAAGTTACTATTCAGTGAAATAATATTAATTTGTGGAGTCCACAATAGCATACTAATAAAATATTCTAGTTTATATAGATATTATAATTATTATTACCTATATATAAACTATGAATAAGTTTTGATACAAGTTGATAAAATAAAGTAAATAAATTATGTTCATTTGGCATATAAAAAGCTAGAGAAAATGTATTATTTATGATACTTTTTTTTTGCACTATAGAAAAAGTTATCTTCTCTTATTATTTAATTGGCAATCATGTTATTAAAAATTTGTTATGAAGGTAAAAGGTGTTCATTTTCATTTAATTGTTATTATATAAACAATTGGGGGACTAAATGGTAAAAACAAGATTAGTGTGAATAAATGCACTGAATAGTATCTTTGTTTTGTTGTTTTGATTATTATTAAACTTTAATAAAATTGTAATTCTCTTGTTTCATTATTATTAATAATTTCATATTATTTATTTAGCTTAAGCAAACTTAGGAAGATTATTTTTGCTATAAGCATTTGTGGTAGTAAAGTTTTTATAAATTACCATTTTTTTACTTTCAGGCACCTACAGTCAGTAAGGAAACTCCCAAAAGGGGTAGTGGTACTCTGTTAAAATGTACTACATGTAACAGCTTCAGCACATTAAGCAGTCGCGCTTTAACAACTCACATGGCACAGTGTTCACCCGATAACAATAATGTTGCAGCCACACAAAATGCGGATGCCAGACCGCATAGGAAATTATTTGAGTGCGATGTGTGCAATATGAAGTTTTCAAATGGCGCAAATATGCGTCGACATAAAATGCGGCACACAGGGGTTAAACCTTATGAGTGTCGTGTTTGTCAAAAAAGATTTTTCAGAAAAGATCATTTAGCGGAACACTTCACAACTCACACAAAAAGCTTGCCCTACCATTGCCCTATCTGTAACCGAGGATTCCAGCGACAAATTGCCATGCGCGCACATTTTCAAAATGAACATGTTGGACAACATGATCTTGTTAAGACTTGCCCACTTTGTAGTTATCGTGCGCCAACTATGAAGAGTCTCAGGGTCCACTTCTTCAATAGGTAACTGAATAAAAACAATAGCTCTGATATATGACTATTTGTAATCTGTTAACTTTGCTAATGTGATTATATATTCTTTGACAGACACGGAATAGACTTGGATAATCCAGGTCCTGGCAATAACTCTGTATCCCTTCTCGCTGCTGGCATTGCCAATGCCGCTTACGCTGATGGCACAATGGACCCAAGTGCAATCTCTGCGTTGAGTGCATTAGGCTCTGGTCTATCTGTATCAATGGCTGCCGCATATTCAGACAGCGGCGACAGTAATGGAGCTCGCTCAGTGGACAATGCTACACCACCCATGCACTACTTAACACCACACGTCGAAATATCTATGGCTGATAATAATGAAACCTTTTCCCCGGGCCAGACAAATAATCAAGGTACGTCAGCTATAATGTTTTCTTGTTACATAATAAAGTTAATATAAAATACATATTAAAGTAATAATAATAAAGTTTCGTGTTACATAACAATTTTGTGTCTGGTTTTAGAAACACGAATGAATGGCGAAGGTCCCAGCTCGCCGCAGTCAGGCGACAGTGCCGTAGCCAGTAGTTCACTTACTGCTGGCCTTCCCACCAATATTACACCTTCCATAACTCTGATACCCATTAAACAGGTAATTGATGATTTTATGCTTACTAATAATGAAATTGTAAAACTTAATATGAATATATTAATGTATATGTAGGCAAATCTTATAAGACTACAATATCTAATTTCCTTTCCATACTCTCGTGAGATATAATATAATAATAATATCCTGGGACATTATTCACACAAGGCCATCTGATCCCAAACGAAGCAGAGCTCGTACTATGGAAACCAGACAACTGATATACTTACATAGACTACTTTTATTTTTTAAATACATACTTATATAGATAATTACACCCAGACTCAGGACAAACAGACATGTTCATGCACACAAATATCTGTCCTGGGTGGGAATCGAACCCACGACCATACGTGAAAAGCAAGTATCTTATCAACCACGCCAACCTGTTCGTCGTATATGTATGTCCTAGTATGAAATATTATTTTAAATTGAAAATGATTTATGAAGATCTCGTTGTTGTTGAATTTAGGAAAGCTGCCTAGCTAGCTGAGCTAGTCCAAATTGCGAATGTCTTAAATTTATGTCGTTTGTAGTTATAATAATTAAAACTATATGATAATAAAACAACCAAATTTTATGACGTAAAAATATTTATTGTCATTTTTGGACGAAAGAACATAGAAAATAGTTTAAAAGTGATGTGCTAAAAAAATAAGGAAATTTACTCGGTTATTCAAGTTTTACACATTACATTCCTTACAATATTTCTAACGTAATTGCATTTATATAATATTTATATTATATTTATATTCAATATTATTAGTTCTGAACAGGCATTGTGAGACTACTATACAGCCTGTAACAAAAACCCTGTCCGACCCGTGAACTTGTTATCAGGTATCGTTAGTCGGTTCTGTTAAATATAATTTTTAAAATTCTAAGAAAAAAAATTACCTACTCATAAAAAATATTAATTGTCATTTTTCAATTGTAAATCACGAAAATTTCATGGACAACTGAGGTCATGACCTCGTGTCTTAGCTACCCGATAGGTAAGAGCTATTGAGCGCTGTCGTTATTTAAGTAAATTACATTTTATTTGGAGTACATTTTTTGCTTAGAATATTAAAAATGATTATATAAATAGAACCGATTACCGATACTTGATAACCAGTTCACGGGTCGGACAGGGTTTTTGTTACATCTGTAATCTGTATAAACTGTGGTAAATGTGGTCTACTCAATCAGTATTGATATTACACACACACAAATATAAACTGCTTATGACATTACAATACCCTAATAAGCAGACAATGAGTATAATGAAGATGTCTTTGAAACCAAATGCCACAGAGTGTTGCACTGATTCCAAAAAAATTAAAATGAATCTTACTAAAAATTTTATTTATTTATTATATTGTAATAACTATAAAGTAATAATTCCAAACGTATTTAAAACGAATATATGTATATTCGTTATTCAATTCCTGTCAAAAACCTTTAAAATTAAATCAATTATGTAGCCATCTGAAGTTTTTGGCGTTTGTTTTCGTTGCGTGGTAGATTGTTTCTGGGGTTAATTTATATTTGTCTATTATTACTATTTAAATATACTGGAGTCTGTGATTTGCAGTAATAGGCTTTATAGCAGTAAAACAAACAAACATTTGAACATCAAAATTTTCTTTTTATTGCTAACGGTACGCGTTTCCTCGTTGAGATGTTCAAGTTTTCTCTCTGTGTCAAGCGTGTAGTGTAAGTTGTAACTCTGTCAAAATGATGAAAGGATGATGATGATGATGGAAAGGTTACAAACATTTAGCCAGTTGGCAAGCCAGTTGTACATCTTTTAGGAACGTAATAATGATAACCATATTTTACAAAATTGATACCTTATTTGTAATTTATAAGACTTACGCCATAATTGTTACTTTGTTGTAAAGTATTGCATTTGGACTCGATCGATCGCGTGACGTCCACTCATGGCTCTACTGTGTTCAATGGTGCCAATTAGCTCTTTTTGAACAATTCAATGATTGATTGAGGCCTCTACCTCAGTTTACAAAAATACGTCTATGTTTTTCGCAATCAAAATACGCGTCTCGTTAGAATTAATAAAGATTAGTAGTTTATTGTTTCATTATGTAAATTTTTTGGCTTTTTGAAAGCTAAATATTTATAAATAGTGCTTATATTAATTTACTTTCGTTTAAACCAAAACTTTTCTTTCCAAATTGGTTTTTATCGGTTTTAGATTTTGCAGTTTCATTTTTTGGTATAACGCTGCTACTCACGTTCAATATTCGCCTGAGGTTTTTGCATATTATGACCGGACGATCGTCCCATAAAATCTGACCACACGAGGTCGAGCTCCCGGCTGAGACTTAGATTCCCAAATTTTTATAATAATATTTTTAAGACGGAGAGAGTCGGGGAGCTCGACATCACTGACTTAGGATTCTTTGCGATTTTGGGATACTCCGGGCGGCTTCTATCGACTTTAAATAGATTTAATCCTCGATTTTTTCGAAAGCCGGTCCTCACCGGTCTATCGGCTCGAGACTTCACCCTATAGATTTAAACGAATATTAAACCGATTGTCCAGGAGCCCAACGCGCAGGAGGAGGGCGGCGCGGGCGAGGGCGAGGGCGACGGCGACAAGCGCGTGGGCTCGAGCCTGTCGTCGCTCATCAAGGTGTCGCCGCTGAAGAGCCTGCTGCGCGAGGACCTGCGGCGCCGCATCAGCGCGCGCGGGCGGCGCGCCGGGGGGGCGGGCGCGCGCGCCGCGCCCGGCGGGGGGCCGGCCGCCGCCGCCGCCGCCGGCGCCGACCCCGCCGAGCTCGTGTGCGCCTTCTGCGCCATCACCTTTCCCGACTCCACGCTCTACTTCCTGCACAAGGGCTGCCACTGCGACTCCAACCCCTGGAAGTGCAACATCTGCGGCGAGCAGTGCTGCAACGTGTACGAGTTCAACTCCCACCTGCTCAGCAAGAGTCACCAATGACTGTTCGCGGGGGGGACGCTCCGCCGCTGACGCCTCGACCCGCGAGCGGGCGTCGTGCGCGGTCCGTGCTCGTGAGCGTCCGCCGCCCGTCCCCCCGAAGCCGATTACCTTGAAAGTGCAAATTATTTTGAAGGTTATTTAGTGGTAGTTGTAGGTAAACGAGCGACGATATTCGTATGGATATTTTAGTCTTAGGAGTCGATCGAAAACTCGACGCCGGGAACGAGCGATCCCGGGCGAGTTCCCGATTTACGATGATAGTGTTTGTCGTCCAGAAATTGACATTCCAAATTGTATCTATGCATTCCATTTTGTATTGAGATTGACTCGAAGAGAAATGAGACAGGAAGTGGGCGGGGAACTTACTAAGTGATACTTAAGAAATATTATTGTCTTGTAAAGATTTTATTTATTATTTAATTTTTCTGTACTCGAACGTACATGGGTGTTATTCGAAACTATATAGAATATTTTTTGGTGCGATAGTGAATTTTACAAATTTTTATTAAAACATGTGAAGAGTGTACAAATTAATATATTTTTACATTTCGCTCTCGAGGTGAACGTTCATTAGAGGCATAGCCTTTTGATTCCCTGATCGTTTAATTATTGTGATCGACGAACAGACCGGAATTATAAATTCTACATTCCGTTATTAATTTATATTATCTACTTTATTTGCATGTGATGCAAGTCCACGACTAATACTTAATGTACAAGATTTGTTTTATTATATTTTTTTTGTTATTATTTATTTCCTAAATTATAAAGATGTAATTACATCGTGATTGTACTTAAAGTGGTCTATTTTAGCAGTTAGGTTTAACCTGTAACGAAACGAACAGCCATTATAAGAAAAACGCACTTGCTCAATGACTTGACAAAGGCTCAACGAATATACGAAAGCTGGAACAAATGCGTCGTTTCTCGCACAAAATATATCCTCATAGCCATTCGTGACCTTGAGATCATTCGTGTGCTATAATGGTGACTTATAATTATTTAATTTTCAAAAAAAATCCTAAGTAGAGTTATATCGGTGACGTAAAGAGATTCCCCTGAGATAATTGAATCGAACTAACAAATTATATTTTTCTGTGTAGTATTTATTATTATATTTTCATATTGTAAGCTAGGCGAAACATGCTCAATGTTGGTGAAATATTTTAACATATTTATGATATGAATCGACTCCGAATGGGTTACTGGTTACTAGCGAAAGTGTTTTATTGGACATTTTTTTTTTTTAAATATATAACGAGATGAAATTATTTAAATTTTGATTGCAGTACTTAATGTGTTATTTTTAATTTGTTCAATTACCTTATGTACATAACATAACCTGAGATTTACATTCCTGTAGCTGATAAGTACTTAATATCGGTTGTGGTCTTGCCTGTTAAGTTTACGAAATCGTCTTAGGTGGAACTGAAATTATGTTTACCAACGAAGTTATGTATAATTTAATGTTCTGTTACGACAGCGCGGTGTTAGGGTCCGTCCGGCGTCGGGGACCTAGTGAGTTACCTGAACGAGCAACACATATTTATTTATAGATATTCTTATATAATATTACATTGTTGTTTTTTTATTATTATTTTATTTGTTTAGACTTGGATAATTATATGGTCCCAGCCGCTGCGCCGAGCTAGCGTTAAGTTTAGGTTTACTTAATAAGAGCTATTAATATTATTAATCGGTAACCCCCCATTGGGCGCCTTTAATTAATCCGTCCATATCTAACGATAGATATTGCCTTTAATATTTAATAGAGATAATATATTTATAGATTTTAGTATAAACTGTTAAGGAGAGATCTTAATTATTAAAAAAAAAAATGTTTCAGAATAACAGAGGTTTACATAGTAGTTAAATTCTTATGTATGTTTAAAAATCAATGTTACATTATTAAGGAATAAAGCAGAAGTCGAACTCGAAGGTAACTTCTGACTTTTATTAATTATTATCATCGATTCGTCGTTGCAATTTAATGTTCTATTTTTGTGTGGTATTAGATTATATATATATCGAAGACAATTGTAAATGTTTTAAAGCGATTCATGCAAGAGAACGTCAATTGTGTAGTTAATTGTTAGCAGTATTTCAAGATATGATCATCAAAGTCTTGACGTGATATTGATTATGAGAATGTTCGTAGAGTTCTATTCGATGTAATGACGTTTAGGACACAGTCGAGTGTACGACGCTAATGCAATCGATGCGGGAGTAGATCGCGGCGACACTGGCACGCCATCCGTACACGCAGTGTATTCGATGTTAAATTATTATATCAGTAATGTTATTGTTAGTTTAAAATTTATATTATGTTGAGTGCCAATAGCATATCGATGACGCATCTGTAAACTTTGAATGTAATATAATGTAATGTGAACTGCATATCGCCAGCTACGTCTGCACGTTACACTTGACAGAAGTGCTGTAGTGTAGCATCCTCACCTTAATACCAAAACACAGCTTACCAACATTTTATTTCGTTTTAAGTTGTTACGTGTGTAATGTAATGTAATGTATAGTGTAAGTATATTGTTTTTTTTTTTTTTTTGAATCAATACTTTTGTAACGGTAGGCAAGTTGAGATCATAGTTGATATTGCTGTTAAATTTATTATGTTATAATTATTATTAATAATAATAACATATTTTTACTAATATTTAATAAAATGAATGAACTATTTATGATCTACCAGTTTTAAAAACTTGAGTGATAGTAAATAATATAAATTGTTTAGCAGATTGTGCCTTAGATCAGTAATAAAATGAAAATATTAATATCGTGTTTTCGAAATCTATTCAAACTTATAGAGGTGTGTGCATTTTTAACCGTTTGTCACATTAAATATTATATATTTACACAAAAAGTATTATAATAAACAAAATGAAATGTTATTTATTTATATATTTAGTGAAATATTTGCAATACGGCTGTTTTGCTTGTTTTTTATAATGGAAAAGTTTATTTGCAGTTGAATTATATTATCGTATTGTTACGATTGTCTAGAAATATAATGAATGGTACTTATTACCGAGTATGTAGTTCTATTTATTTACTTATAATAATTTGGTAAAGGGTCTAATGAAACATTAATAAATAAACTATGAGATAAAGTAAGAGTGTGTGTGTTTGTGTGCTCCCATCTAATGGATATTATTCTTATTATTTACTCTTCGTTGAAACTTTCCAAGAGAAAACTTCAAGTTCACATTGCTTATGCTAATCGACTATTCTCTGTAACTAAAGCAAAGGAGGTCTTACCATGTTGAGATCAGAACACCTATTGAAAAAAAATGATTTACTATAAATAACGTAAAAGTAGATATAATAAACGGTTTATGTATGTTTATTTGAAATAATAAAGCGATTTTTTTACATTTAAATCACCTCATAAGTGATAAGTTTTTAATTTTTATTATTACTATTTTTTTTTGGATAATTAAACTTTTATAGGGAACGTAACTTTTTTATTTTGCTCAAATGTATCGATTTGCACCTGTTGTCGAGGCACTGCAAGCAGTATAAACTACTAAAGAGAGTGGGGTCTTAGATCTATCACTTATGCCTGTTACTATAGTCGTTATGTCTGTACATATGTCTTGTACTGTTTCGGGTTAACCCTAATATTTTAAGCAGACCCTGGAAATACACAATTACTTAATACAATTTACTCGGTGGTAGAACTTTGTGCAAGCTCGTCTGGGTAGGTACCACCCACTCATTAGATATTCTACCGCAAAACAACAGTACTTTGTATTGTTGCGTTCCGGTTTGAAGGATGAGTGAGCCAGTGTAATTACAGGCACAAGGAACATAACATCTTAGTTCCCAAGGTTGGCGGCGCATTGGCGATGTAGGGGATGGTTAACATTTCTTACAAAGCCATTGTCTATGGGCGTTGGTGACCACTTACCATCAGGTGGCCCAAATGCTCGTCCGCCTATCCATACAATAAAAATAATAAAAAAAACCCTGGGCATCTTTGTTTGCCATTAACAAGATAATTACAGTTAGTATATTTCTTTTAGGTTAATTTGACTATATTTTTCACTTTCGATAAAATTTTAATAAATACGAAAACGTTAGAACTAAGTTAAGTTTGCCTTGATTAAATATAAAAAATGATATAATCATTACATTTTATTTCCTAAAAATATGTTTTCACCTTTCATTAAAATTACTTTTTTTAAAGTAGAGAAATAAGGATTTTGGAGTAGCTTTGAAATTTTGTTATCAGTACAAATATGTGCATTGCCTGTACAAGAATCAGAGGCCTTGGAATTCAATATTGTTGTCATTATTATCAGCGATTTTTAAAGTAAGCAAAAAGAAATTTCAATTAATAATCATTACCTATAAGCATATTCATATTTTTATACGACTTCATGACGGGCAATACATTACACCATTATATAACTATGTGAGTATTTTTTATTTTATTAAATTCTTATGTATGAAAAAATATTGTATATCAACGAATTAAAAATATATATCTTTGCCTACCAAACCATGCTTACGTTTTGGCAGAATGCAGTGCGATCTAATACATAAATAGTAATTAAAAAAGTTGACTGTCGAGTTACTGTCAACAAGCAAGTTTGGTTGTCAAAGTTTTGTTGACCTAAACTTTTTAGATTTCTAAGATAACTTTTCTTTTTATTTTATTTGCGTTTATTTTGAGTTATTTATTTAGTTAATTTCAGAAGATAATTGTGAAAGTGTAATGGGTAAAACGGCGCAAGTTGATGGCGATAATAATCCGACTTCGCCTGAATCGGATCCCGCGAAGTTGTTGGAAGCTGCTTTGCTGCAGATGGACGGAATTATAGCCGGTATGTGGCAATTAAATTACATAATTAATATAGCTACTAATAATGAAAATCTCCCATTCACTTAGTATCAACTTCAGCATGCTTGACTGAACATTTAGGTCTTCATTTCCTTATTGCCAAAATTTATCAATATAATTTAAATAAAAACTGTATTAAAAAGTAAGTTTATCATAATTCTAAAAAGATAATCAACAAATGATTTTTGCTGTATCACACATATTAATTATATTAATATTTTGTATTAGTATCTACTATGTTTAATAATATAGATCAATGATTTTTATTGTCTTTCAGTTTTGTTATTTCTGTTTTCATTTATTACTCAATTCATAATATATACTCAATGCTTGCGCAGCAACTACCATGTTTTGATAAAAAAAATCAATCTTAACACAATATTAAATACATAAAAAAATTACTTTTTATTTTGTCGTAGTTGATTATTATCAGTTAAACATTTTAACTTTAATTAACATTTTGTCTTTAAGTTTCATTATATTTATACTAACACTATTCCCTTAACAAGTGTTATTCGTTTAATTATAAAATAGTTTTATGAGATTTACAAGAAGAACATTTATAACTTACTTGACTTTTGTTGAAAAAAAAAAAAGTATTAGGTAGAATAAATTACTAGTGAAATGTATATGCTTAGGAGAATTGTGTTAGTCAAACTAAAAAATATATTAACACTTTAAATTTTTATTTGAGGTAATGTTATTTGAAAACCTGTCTATTAACTGTAAACAATTAAAAACACATTTCTATTAATTATAATATTATGATGAACATTATTGGTTGATGAATTATTTAGTGCTTGTAACGCTAGTACTAAATGTTTTGTAGCTAAATATTTAAAAAGTAAATTTAAATAAATATATAAACGTATATTAGAGTATAAACATTTATATTGTTTAAATCAATAAGGAATAATTTCGAAATAAAAAATAAGTTAAAAACGGTGACTTCAGATAAATTACGATTGTTATCTATTGCTGAAATATGTTCATAGTAATAGGGGTGTAAGGGAGGGTGCAAACTGTTGAACGAGGGGTGTTGGCGCCAGTCGGCCGCTGTTCGCCGCCCGTATGGACGTAGTCAGTCCCGACGTTTTCGCGGCAGAAACGCCACGTGCGTTTTTAAACGCGTTTAAAACCCGCGCGGTCAAACCGCTGCCGTGTGCCCTGCACGTGACATTACCTTTTTACCTTTTTTATTCTAGTTTATAAACTAACCGCCATTTTATAAAATAAATAATATATGTTACCATAACGATAATTTTAAGTTATGTAATATAATATATCCTTAAAAATAGTAATAAATAAATAATCAATTTAAATCCTAGCAAGTGTTCATTTTGCGTTATCTTATCTATCTTTATTAGAAAGATATAATATAAAAATGTTTCCTTAATATCTAATAAAATGAATGTGCAAACGTCTTTAAGGTGTTCGTACCTTCTTATAAACGATGTAAAATATTAATATATTTTGCTCAAGAACGCAAAGATAAACGATTTTGGTGTTTTTATCGCGAGATCTTACGCTTTAAATATTTACGCATGACGATGGGTGTTAAAAAAAGCCGAAAAAAGCGTATAACATTTATGTAACTACATTTTAATTTTAAGATAAGAAACAATTAAGAACGTTAATGTAAATATATGTTATGTTGATTATTAAAGTTGAATACTATCGAACGCAGTGTAATATAAAGGCAGTCGTATTATAAACTTAACAGCCAATCAATATAAGGGATGATTATTATCTAGAACACGAAATCTGCATTATTATTTAGATAGGAACAGAATGTAATCGATGCTGTTCCGTGAAATAATAAATTCGGTAACATTTCCGGTCGTCCCTTTTAAATAAGATACAATATTTTTTTTATATATTAGCCTTTAATAAAAGATAAGTAATACATTTATTTCAAAATATGATCCATACGGCCGAATACTGAAACGTCCCTCAAAGTTAAACGCTACTTAACATTGAGGAGCTCCTAAATTAGTATGAGAAATTGTAAATTAACGGCGTCTCAAATAATTAAATTGCATTTAATATTTAAGTGACGTTTCAGTATTCGGCCGTTAATGACATTAGTTCTGTACAAAATTTCTAAACTAAACTAATTTTAAACTTTCCATTTGTAGGGTTGTAAACGTTGAAAGTCTGAAAAAGATTATTTTGAAATCGTTTCAACTCTTCGTGAATCATAATCAGTATCGTTGGTGAAGTAGTGTGTTCTTTTGACTTTGTTAAAATCTATTACAACAACCAAAATAATAAAAAGTAAAATGGATATGGAACGTCGAGTTAGGGGTCGTCTGCAATCGTGATGCGTGTGTCAATTGTACGATACTCACATGTACAATACTCCTGAATATTCCAAAGTAGGCACTTAGAGACATTCGCGCATGTAAATAACTGTAGAAAATATAAAATTCACCTGAACCGTTCACCTGAACTGGTTCCTAGAGTAACTCTCTAGCCTGAGATAGAGCCCCCATTCTTTGCTTTAGTTCCTAAAAAAATATTAAAAGTACTGCAACCTGTGAAGACACTCCCGTGTACTCTGTGTGTGTGATGGCCCAAATTTCAAAGCAACGTCTAGTACTTGACACTGCTTTAAAGGCCAGTTGAGCCAAAAACAATCACAAAGTAAGAAATAAATCGGTGTGTAAATTTTGACCAGCGAACTTAGATAGAGTGTATAATTACTAGTTACTTAACAAGTGACTACTTAGTAGTATAGTCTCTTATATAACAGAAGTACTTATTTAAGTTCACGGGCGTCGCGTGGAGTAACTTAAAACTTATTACGGTTAACAAGGGAATTCGCCTGTAATACCAAGTTTATTTATGTATTTATTCGGTTTTTTGTAATGTACACAACTACACACACACATAACAGATTCGACGTTCTATTTTATTTTTTCTATCATATTTATTTCTGTAAAGAATATTAACTATTTTAATTTAAGGAAAAGTAAGTAGAAAAAAATTGTGCAATTAAATTATTTTTTGAATGGCTATAAGTTGTTTCAATAGGACATAAAACATTTAGTATATGTATGTATACATATCCATGTCCTTTCACAGTAGTAACCAGGTTAAATGTTTACGCTCAAACACATCATACAGTAACGCATGCCTACAGAGTACCGACATGCTGGTCATTTACTAGGTTAGTGTTACGGGAGTGCAAATGGTTTTATAAGAAACGGAAGGAGCAGTGATGCTTAAAAAAATACCCTTATTTGTTCAAGACATTTATGATTTGAAGTTAGAAAAGAGATTGATTCTAAAAATTATACGGCCATGTTTATATTATACAAGCTACGTCCTGGTTTGCATGGGTAGAATAAGAGTACATAAAACGTTTCTGCGGCGCCAGTAAAGCTCTCAGTCGGCATGATTTTGTCCGACATCTTAAACAATCATGTCGTATTTCAATCAATTTAGCATTAATCTACATCGTGAAATACTTCGTCCATTGGTGAAAACCGTATGAAAATCCGTTCAGTAATTTTTGAGCTTATCGCGCTTAGACGGACAGACATGCTTACAGAGTTCCCATACGTACTTGTAGTGCATTTTTTAAACTTGTTTAACTCGAGCATTTAAAGGCACGAACCTGAAATGATGTTTGCACAACGTATATTTTATTGATAATTATAAGGAAATACAGTAGTTACTAAATAAAGTTATCTTAGACAATAAAAAAAAAGTTTAAAATAAATGTGTTCGAAAGAAGAAAAGTACCCATAAAAACAAGCTTCAGTAAATATTTTACTTATCTTTATATTTAATTAATAAGCAACATTGAAACAAGTTTGCAAAAAAATCAGGTTGCGTATATGTCTATATATTATCGTTTTTACTAGCTCCTGATTACAGCGGGATGACCCAGAATCCTTTGTCCGCTGAGCTATAAAAGTAGCCGGATAATTCCCATATTATCTGTGGAATTTCCAATATAAAAACATTTTTAATTCAATTTACACAACAACACAGTACATGTTTTATATGTACCAGTGAATAAAAATTGAAGAGGTTATCTTAGAGGTGATGGTTTCATTACGAATTCTATTTGAAGTATAGTGAAGCATAGTGTTATGTGTAGTGTAGTGTGTGTGTTGTGATTATGTCATTGTGAGTGTACCGCAATGCCCGGATGTTGGCAGTGGCCTGACCATGTCACCCGATGGTGGCTGTTCGACGCGTGCAGTCGACGCATATTCAACGACGTCGACACTGAATCTCAAATACCACAACGTATGTCAATCAAATATCTGTAATGTCGTACGTATGTACGTTACTATTGTCTATTTCACAATACAATCACATAGCCCCACTGAGCTATTGACCGTGTCGGCAAGACACGCAACATCAGCAAGGATCAATGAAATGTATTTTGACTTTTTTTAAACTACAAAATAATCCTTATGCATATGACGTGTATGTGTGGTTACATCCAAGCTTTGTACCTTAATTTTACTCGCCTGTCTAAGCTAAACTTATTCAAGAAATTAACTATCTAATGTTAATATTATTATTCAAATAGCAACGGAACTTTCTGAGATTATCGCGTTCAAACTCACCTTCCAGATTTACATATAGATTAACATGTTAACATTACGAGTACAATTTTGTGTACTATCTATTCTAGAAAATGGGAAATAAAACGACAATATTTAATTTGTACTCATAATTCCTTAATCCTCCTCCTCCTTAATCATCCTCCAATTGATGGCTGTTTTATTTATAACTTACCTTAACTTGTTATAATACAATTGATCAACAGTGCAATATCCTTTAAAGAAAATCCATTAAATCATAAAGAATAGCGCCGTAATTATGCCTTGAATAAATGTATTGCTATTCTTCAAGTCGAATGAGAAGAAATAGGTTAAATGATTGCTCCTCGGGAAAATTGTATAGGAATGTAAAAACTCATGAAAATAGGAACTAATGGCGTGTGCAAATGTAAAATGGCAAAAGGATTGTAATGAATTAACATAATTTATATTCTCGTTATCATTAAATACTATTTCTAAGTTTTTATTATACTTCAGCTGTTTCTGTGCTGTATATTCGGTCGGGAAAAAGTTTTTTCGTACTTTATATACAAATTCAAGATATTTTGTAGCGTAGTCTATTTAAATTTGATTATTATATACAATTGTTTTGATATATAACTGGTTGTCGTTTTGTAGGTGACATAATTTGGTGAGTGTTTAAAGGTTGGTCTGGCGTTATCATGACGACAAACTACACTTTCTGTTGATCAGTTTCGGCCATTTTTTCTCTATTTCTTGCCTAAGTCTCATCAGTTGGCAGTAGAGATCCGAATCGATGTTTTTGCCCGGAGGTAAAAGCTCATAGTCCTCAATCCCTTCCAATGTGTACGGTACACACGGTATCTATTGCGAGTTAATCCGAGTATCGTAATAGTCTGTGGAGCTTGCTCCACTTTTTGAAAAATGGCATTGACTTTATCCGTAACAGGTCGACCAGAGCGAGCTTCATCTTTGACATCAAAATTCCAGGAATAATAACGCTTAAACCAATTTCGTCCTACTCTTAATGACACTGCGTTAAGTCCATAAACATTACAATTTTGTTTTCGCGGCACGTGTCGCACTTTTCCCTTTTTTGTAATAAAACTGCAACTTTTTACTTATTAAATACCAAAATCATTTTCTACAACCTAATATTACATAATATGTGTGGGTCAATTATTGCAACCGAAATAACATCCACTCAACTGGTTGAGCTGAAATTTGCCACATGCTTTTGGTGCTATACTAGTGCTGATGAAAGTAGATTTTTTTTTTTTAACTTGTATATAATAAAAGTTATTTTTTTTAGTGTGTATTAGTTATTGCTGATATTCAAATTTGTATATATGTATATATACAAATTATGTATATGTATATATATATATATATATAAATATATATTTTAACCGAAGGTACAATATGAAATTTATAAAACAATGAATCTAGGGTAAATTAATCTATACCCACGGTCCCAGTCTGTCTGGCGAGTATCAATAGTTCTTGGCCCACGCCTCGTTCATGCGTTCCTTCTAATAGCTGTACTTTTATATAATATAACGCTTAACTTTACTGTGTCATGTATTTTAATGTATTTATTTAATTATGTTATCATATTATAATAGCAAGCTAAATTAATAGTGTTGTGTTTTTTGAAAGAAATCGCTGTCGTTGCTTACTATTTATATGTATGTATATTCTGTATGTATTTTTCGTAATACTTAAGTGACATTGGCTACAATAATCATAACATTCAAAGACGATGGTCGTAACGAATGTAAGTCAAAACTTCACGAGTTAGATACGACGTTAGTTATTTATAAAACGGCATTTCCGGTAACATTTTTTTGTTCGAAAACAAAAAAACCAAACGATTTTTTTTTCCTAATTGTATGCCATAGCCTCAATCGTTCAGTGGTGTACGATCCGCCTTGGGATATAATGGACGCAGGTTTGATACTCACCCCTTTCCATCATCGTCCACACTCGTAATGTAAACTACTTTTAAAGGGAGGTACTACGTATTGACAGTAGAGCTTATACACAGATAAGTTAGGAAAGGTACGTTAAATACATTATTTATTCTGTCAAAACAATAATTAATTATAGGAACACTTTAAATAATGAATTGGAGTGCGTATTCTATTGTTGCTAGGACTAGAGACAACTGTTACGCAATTACTGATAAAACAATAGTACAATACTAAAACATGTAGAGACGACCTATATAAAGCAGTCCCAAAAATGAAAAAAAAGTGTCTTAGCATATTATTGAAATAATTTTAAAAAGCACATATTCATTGGGTCTATTGTAAATTTACATTTAATAACAATAAATAAAGTTGTAGTTTATATTAAACAAATAATAATCTTATATAGAGAATAAACAATGGTGGATTTAGTATTGGTTGTTACATGATAAATAAGTTGAATTTGTATATGATTAATATATGTATCGTATACATAACAGTTCATAACACCAAAGCCTCATGTCAGTTCTTGTTTTTAGAATCTACATTCTGAATCGGTTAACAATCAATTCACCTTTTAAAATGACGATTCAAAGGTTAATTGCATACTTAAATAAAATATATTTTGATTCAGACATTTTGATACAAAAATATATTTATTTTATTAAATCTTACAATGTAAAAATGACAATGAATAAATATTAGTTACTTTAACGTGTAACCCTCAGTAGCATTCTACTAACGGCAGGTAAAACAACCCGATATAGTCCGTAAACATCGGATTGGAGGCTTTTCTCTTTCCCAGACCTTTTACATTACAGCATCACTGTAGACATGTGTATCTATCGTTGTCTAAAATACGTTCTCGCAACAGCACGTCGTTTAAATCCACTAGCTCTGTAAAGAGACGGTGTACATCACCATAATACTTGAAACTCTCCTTTTTTCACGACAAACTCTTATGAAAATGTAAACGTTTGTCTATTAATATATTTTACCAAGACCTAATTTCAGTAGTATATTACGATAGGTTCATTGATTCGGTTGAATCCATTTTAAGCGTGTTCAATTCTTGAATGTCTATACTGTTTTTAATATGCTGATTTATATAGTACAGAGTATTATGTGAATGTAAAAATGATGGAGAAGTCTTTTTTGTTATCGTGCCTGCAGCTAAAGCGTCATTGTTCCTAGACGGATGCAATTCAGTTTTTTTCCCGCATAATTTGCGCGAGTGGAGTTACTTCGAAGAGAATTTGAATTGCACTGCGTAATGAATAAACTTTTATTTGTTGTACTTTTAATATCACTAGCCCAAAACCCTAATGGACTAGTTATGGAAGCTGAAAATCAGCTTCGAAAATTAAGAACGACAATTTTTTATTATGAATACGTTCGAATAAATTTTCATAAATGATACCATATGTATGTCTATTTTCATTCTGCTGTGAAAATAATGGATGTGTTAATAAACGATGTAGAGACGAGGCGCATCCGGAGACGATGTTACGTCGCCATTCTATTACGTCTATTCTAGTTCTAACCTTGCCTATTTAATGTCGTGTGGTTTCCACAGAAAACGGGACAACTCAACTCAACATGTGATATTGCTAAGAGCCGAAAGCCTGAAATGTTTCTGTGTACCCATAAACACCATTAGTACTAAGCGCCTTAAGAAATCGTATGGTGGTTAGAAATTATCCCATCTCAAGGTCATATTGAGGGTCTGCGTCAGGCAGACTGCCAAATCCTTTTTGTAGTGATATAATTGCACCGATCTCAAATAAATGGAATATGGGTAAGCGAATGATGATGAGAGTATTGTCTTTTAACCAAAATCGCCAAAATATTTTATTAAAATAATAATATTTTATAGGCAAATTTCAATGATTGAATAAAATTATTAAAAAATATATATATTTCTCAAATAAAATCATCCATAATACTCTATAAAGAATAATTTTATCCATTCATTTTAATTTAAATTAAACATAAGCTTGTTTATAATAACGAAATGCAGCGGATGCCGTCGGTAAGCGGGTAACCAAAAACTGTTCCCTGTGAATAACTAGAGGACATAAAAATTTATGGCAACAATTTTAAAGGATTTTTACTTGTAACTTACTTGATAGTAGGGCATTTTGCCCTGGGTATGCCTAGGTGACCACGCTGTCGTCACATATTCAATCGTTAAACCGCACTATACTTAGCATTGTTGTGTTCCAGCTTGAATTGTCAATGTGCCTGTATAATTACAGATTTGATTAATTACTTCTTAGTTCCCAACGTTACTAGTGAATTGGCTATTTAAGGAATGGTTAAATATTTTTTACAGCGCTCAGGTGGCTTATTTACCAGTCAGCCTACCTATAATAAAATAACGATAATAACGATTTTTTAAATTTACGTTTGAAAATGTATGATCAAGTATAAGATTTAATCACAATATGCAGGTGTGTAATACGAGGCCCGACACGCACTCGACCGGTTACGAGCTCTTCACACGTGATCTATCGGAGTCTGAACTTGGAAGCGTCTGAGCTGAATTCTACTACGCTGTAATGGTCTTTGTGATGTCTCCAAAGTTACACTATTCAATAATTATAAATATTCAATTCAATAAATACAAATTAATTTTGTTGAGAGATATATTTTGTTAATACTAATTCAAGTGTAATATGTATATTAATGTAAATTTCGGGACTATTATAGTTTATAAGTTGCATATTTTCCAAGATTAAGTTTTATAATAATGTACTTGAAAAAATAAAGCCAAACTTTATCAGAGATGAGACGCGACGACTTTCTATATAATTATATTTCTGAACTGCAAAATGTTATATAAAATGTTTTCTTGTGTCACTGTGAGAGAGAATATATATATTTAAAATATAAAGAAAACACAAAGTAACCAACTTCGTGTTTAAAAATATTGAAACATAATCGACTTTTTTATTTAAATTTGTTTGTTTACATTACAGCTTACAATTTGCGTTTATAAGTGATATATATAAAAAAAAACGTGGATTTTAAAAGATATACAGTAGGGCGGATTGATTGCTCCTCGCGATACTGCCTTATAATATTTGTAACTTATTATTCAAATAAATACGAGGTTAAATCCTTTATTGTACCCGTGTGATGTCAGCATGTGAGGTAGTCATAATAATTATCATAATTTTCTTAATAACGAATAAATAGATTGTAACAATTTCCAAGTTCTAAAGCGTTGTTCTAATTAAATAACTGAGGTTTATGATGTGGCTTAGTGAATTGTGTTATTAAAGCTAAGTTAGAATTATTCAAGCCTTTTCTCTCGAGATTTAACATTATAAGTAGTTCCTTTTGTTAACGTAAATAGTTTAATTATTACCATTCAAATGTATATATTATCTTCTATATATTTTCCATCTTTGTTTTTCTACAGATTTTCTTCTTAGTTTTTTTTATTTGATTGCTCATGATGAGTATTATTTTTGCCAATAAAAAATCATGTAATTTCATATATGTTTTCTTTTTCCGTTTTCCAAATTTTCAATAATGACTATGATAAAAATATTGTTGTCAAAATATATTCTTTAAATATAATCCCACTATATACTATTTAAAAAAATGTAGAAGAACATTTACTGACAGGTTACATTTACGTTGCACTAAAACGTGATATTACGGTCTGAGAAGAATATCATCTGTGAAAGCGTAGGCAAGTCCGTAGCAATGCGACGTTACTTCAAAAGTGTGGTGCGAATTCTGTCACCGACACAGACGCACCGTTGGAAGATCCATGGTGCGGTGCGTCGCTGTCCGTGATCGTCGACGGAATAATCCGCAGAATTACGCACTGTACGCAATCGCAAAATGTATAATGACACACTACACTTTTGAGTGAGCCTACATTACAAAATAGATTATATTTATATTAGGCATATTAGGCAAATATTATTTTATTAAATTATATTTTGAATGTCTAAGGAATTCGTATAGTCGATTGTGATCGGCATTTTCATAATAGACGCTGAAGTGCTCTGGGCAGTTGTTCTCAATCTATTGGACGCCGAGAAACACTAAGCTTAGCTATATGTATGTAGCGCCTACTACCGTAACTAGCATCGTTTCAATATTAAAGGGCGCCAATCTTCATCAATTAGAGGGCACTGTTGATTATGAGAAAAGGAAAATTACTTTAATATGGAAAGTAAAACCAACCTCGTATCATATTGGAGGCGCAGGAAAGCAACCAACAGACCGTTCTATTAAAACAATAGCTGCTTAATTTTTTTGCTGTTTCTTGAAGAAACTTGCATTTTGTCCGCGGTCCACATGCTAGGAACCCCTGATATATTGAATATCGTGGTCGCAAGAGGAATCTTTGATGCAGACCACAAGGCGGAACGTCGGCATCGTTTCACTAATCTCTATACCTACCTGCATGCAGATATCGATCGATGCTTAGCAAGTGAAGACAATCGAGCGTTGTAATCCAGGGTATTAGCTAGTATGCAGTTTGTATCGCATCCGTTGGGGGCTTGTCGTAATAATTGTGCCGTAAGGTTTGTAAGTAATTAAGCTTTTGTGAGACCCTTGCAAAGCATGTATTACGTTCTTTCTCATTTTCTTCTTTCTCCCTAAAACAATGTTTTGTAAGTATTTCTAAAGTCATGTCTGTTTCCGTCATGCTATGATTATGGTTAAATATAATAGTTATTATCATATATAGAAATTATTATTTAAACATTTTTTTTATCAAATAATCTCAAACAATCTTTATAAATTTCTAACATTAATTGGAAATTGTATAATAAAAAATCCTAAGCTTTTATAAATGCCGTCCACATAAAATTCTTCAGATAAAGCATGTATACAATTTCCAATTAATTTTTAGAAAATTATAATGATCGTTTCATACTAATTATTTTATAAAAAAGGGTAAGTTATTTTTTGTTGATTTTTATACAAAATGTATCCATTAAAGTATTATATTAGTATATAATTATTTTTGCTGTTTCTTCTCGGATCTACATTCCGAATGAGTGGTAGCTGAAAGCTCAATTCGACCATGTAAAATTACGTTTCGAAAGAGTTTATAGGATAAGTTCTTAGAATAAAGTCTAATTATGGTTTCGATTGTAATCAAATCGTGTAGTTTCGTTTTTACTTTCCGTGTCGCTCCAAAAACTCAGCCGACTGATATCGGCTTTATAAAGTTGGAGAAAAACTCGGGTCGAGTTATTTTCTATCGAATGTTGACAGTACCAATAGATCCACAAAAATTTTATTTAAGACTTTTTAGATAACGAAAATGCTCTCAGAGGTATCCGTGACAGTATTTTTACCTTTTGTAGACAATTCACACAAAACATTTTCTATACTATAAATAATAATAAAAACAAAAAAGAGCGCTTGATTTAACTGTTATATGTTACTGAGTATTCATATTTTTTAAAAGAAATCATCCTCATGTTTCGCTAAGACTTTGTAATTTGGACCAACAGCTTAGACATAAACCGCCTTATTCATAAACTTTATTTAACTGGTGATTAGTTAAACAACATTTTGTCTTCTTCTTTCGTATGTCAAATCAATAATGACAGAAAGAGACAAATCAGTGTTTAGCTAAACAGTAACTAAGCAACGTTTATGAATAAGGCCGAAAGATGTTTAAGAGAATGCATAAGAAAATGTCGTAGAGCCTGCGGTAAAATGTACTCGTAATAGCACAAGATAAGTTCGCTAAGTCGGCGCGGAGATCGCTCGGCGCGATAATACTATTTACTAGCTACCCGTCCCGGCTTCGCCTACAATAAAAGTTTCGGGTAGAATAAGGGTCTACATGAAACGTTTGTGTCGTACCTAATATAAGTGTTACGATATAATCTCTGTTGGTTTACACGACACACACCAGTAAAGTTTTCAGTCGGTAAGATTTTGTCCGCCATTTTAAGCAATCATCATATTTCAGTCAGCTTACACAAATCCTTCAAGACATACGTGGATATACCTAATCCTTCTTAATTAATTTCTCCATCAAATACTAAAAACTGTATGAAAATTCGTTCTCTAGTTTTTGAGTTTAACGCGTACAGACAGACAGACAAAAAGGCGCGGCGAAGAACTTTGTTCTATAATGTGTAGTGCTAGTACAATACGTTAAAATTATAATCAGACATAATAATATTTAAAAAATATTAATATTATATAAATAAAATCAGTATCGAGGCAAATGTCTGTCCGTACTGTATCTGTGCAAAAAAAAAAAAAACAATTTCCAAATTGTAGACTTACTTGTTAATCACAGAAGTAACTGTCGTTTGTTTATCTGTAGGCATTTTGGGTGGTACTTTAGAAATCTTTCATGCAAAGTTTTCTGGAGTATGTTGTATGATATCGTTTTGGCAGCATCCATTTGTAAAATTCTGTCTATGTTGATATAACGAAAGTATATTTGTATATGTACCCTATCTTATGAAATAAGTAAGTATATTTATAGTTTATGTACTCATTTTATTACACACGCGCCTTTTTTGTTTCAATTTAGTCTCATCAAAGGTTGTTTGAAAGAGATTACTAAAAGCAATAAGACCGCCTTTGTACACTCATTATACTATATAATCTTTACTCAAATACATAAGCTGAATTATGTGTGTACAATAAAGTTTTCTATACAATGTCCGAATTTTCAGTCTTGTCATATCTATTTTAAGATTTCTCGATTCGAATGAATTGTTGTTCATTTTATTTTCAACTTTGTCTAGCATATCTCGTGAACAAATATAATGAGTAGCAGTCTGTGTCCTGGACTCAGGCCTTCTCTTCATTTTAGGAAAAGGACTGGAGCTAGCGGGTTGATAAAACTAAGAAATATAGAAAAATATATTTAAAAATGCAGTCATTGTTATAAGAAATATAATACACGATTTGTTGTTATTGTTACATTCTAATAAATGAATCACACATTGTTGGTTTTATGCTTGATGTGTAAAATATAATGAAGAATGCGTTCCATAATTCAGTGTAAGTAACATTGGATTTCTAACGTTAACCAGGAAAAATAAATAATTATTATAAAAAAGTCACTCAACTAACAGTTGCAAAAAAAAAACAGCAATTTTGTATCATTAAAAAAACAATAAATATAAATAATAGTTTTTTAAGTGTTTTTAAAATAACTTCCATCGATACGATAAATAGTAAGGCGTGTTATGTGCACGACAAATAAAATGATTTGCGTCGTATTTGGTTTTTTACACTTGGTAACATATAGAGGAGTATTTTATATGCATTTAAACTAAATAAACTCGTATAATTTCATATGTTCCCTGGTTTCGAGTTTTCCGTTTTCGCCAACTTGGTTTTCGCACAACATATGGCACACTCGGCTAAGTTCATTAATTTAGAACGCCACTTAAAACTTCAAGTCTGCAAGTCGTCAGTAGTATGAAGGATGTCGTTAAATTTTATTCGTTGCTATTACTTTTCTAGGCAGTAGTTTATTGCTATTTTCATTAAATTGCTACACTTTTGAGCCAATTACGCGGCCGTAGTTATATCAAGGGATGAATAAACTCGCAAGTGAATACCAACTTCCTTATTAAATTCTCTTTTACTTATAAAAAATTAAACATCTCTAAAGTATCCTAGACCTGTAATAATTAATTACGTTATTATGAAATTATGAATATTAGAAAAAAATAGGAATATAATGTGTGTAACGTTAGTCAATTCGACGCAGAATTTTAGAAATGCTTTATTTGGGCAAAACTGAAAAAGTCGAAATTTTCAAAATATATGATGAGAAAATCCAATAAAAGTTCATTTTAAATGCAAATGAAGATATTAAAACTATTTCCATATTTCCGTAATTTATTTCGTCTCCACCTCTTTTATTAAGTTCATATTCACTAAGTAGATAGCTTGTTGTAGTTCAATTAGTAATTTAATGTCAGCGAGGCATATAAACGGCAATCGAACATTGAAATATTATAAATTATTGTTATATAAGGATTTATAATAAATACTACATCAGGCATACACATATATAATGTGAAAGAAATGGCTCGGCGTTGGCCGCCATCGATTCTAATATTAAGTTGTAATTAAGTGTCAAAGTTTGTGTATTAAATATGGGTCAGCCTTATAAACACGTTTCATAAATGAGACAGCGCCGGTAATGGAAACAGGTGCTACATTCTGAGTGGGGTATTTACTTCAAATCAATATTTAAATAAGACCCTCGAATATAAAATAAAACTTAAAATCTGTTCATAATTGGAGAACATAAACCGCGTGACATAAAAAAAAATGTATATAAGTTAGTTAAACAAATAAGAATATAGATCATCATTATACATGTTCTCGTCCACTGTTGAACATAGGCCTCCCCAATGGCACGCCACTGAGCTCGATTTCAGCTCTATATTTCCATCCCTTGCCAGCCACTTTACGTGTATCATCACTTTTTTTGGAACGAAGTTCTTTTACGCGACTTACAGTAGAGTGAAATGGCGCTGGCTCAAGGTTACGTCGTATAACGAAATAGCGTTCATACTGTGCCTACCAAATGCTACAAAATGCGATGCGTTGGGCATTCGAATTTAGGAGGTCGATATAATGGCGGTTGCGGTGCTTTTTGGTATGACAAAATTCCCTTTCCCTTCAAACCGGCACACAAAAATACCAAGTACTGCTGTTTTGGGGGTGGGTGGTATCTACCCAGACGAGCTTGTACAAAGCCCTACCACTAGTCAACTATATGGTTGATAGCGTTTATCGAAAAAATATTAAATTAGTCTTTTGTTATAGAGGCTGGAGGTACGGGTCCAGGCGGAACAGGACCGGGCCGCGCCGCGAGAGCTCGAGCGTTGGAATTGGCGCAGCAGCTCGCCTCCTCGTTGCAACACGCCATCCCGCCACCACCACGGCCTGATTTCACGACCGCCAGTGCTATACTACGATGGTTGCAGCAGAACAACAACTCTGTTGCACTTGTAAGTATAACGAATGTGATCTTAAATACGCTTTTGCTTGTAGTGCTTTTATGAATTCTATTAAAGAGCTACTTTCGAGTCTAATATTTATATAATTAAGTCCTAACAATATAAAAATATATATCATGCGAATATTTTGGTAGTTTAATTAGGTAAAATAATTGTTACCTATATTTATTTTAATGCTAAAAAACTCTTAAATTAAGCTAAATGTTAAGGGTTTTAGTGCAGGTTGCTATGTCACCCAGTTAGGACGAACTTTTCCTAAGTTTTTTTTCATTGCACTTGTAACATTGACTTTACTTTGCGTTTGATGTATAAATGAAAGGATTAAAGGAATTAATTATGTTCTATAATGGTAAGGAGAACAATAATTTAAAATATTTCAACTATTTGTTGCCATGCGGTAAGTACAATATACTCTTAACAAGAAACTAAATCCGGCTCAACTCGGCCGGGTACTAAAAGAAATATGAAATGTGACGTCGTAAGTGCAGCGTGCCTTCTACAAGAATCTTGGTGAAATTGTACCCTATTTTTCAGCGCGTCGGCAGTTGCGCAAGTAATATCCTTTAAAATCTATGAGAGCATTACCTTCCGTCTAACGCAACAGTGAAATATTGCAACGAAAAATGTTACTGAGTCACGGCTCTGTTAAGCAATATAACTGTGGTGCATTCTTTAAGAATTTATGAAAAATTTAAATAAAATAACCTGATATTATGTCAGGATAGTTATTTGTTTTTTCTGTTATTTGTAATAACACGTCTATACACACTTCTACAAATGTAGAATAGCTTATTACAAAACTGATGGATTATTCTGATACTATTCTGATACCTTTCGCAGTAATAATAAGTGATGTTGCTTAGATTAAGTTTTTGTTCATTGTTAACTATGATTTTTACCTGGATAGCTTCGTACATCGAGGGACGCACCCTAATTTGTAAAAAATTAACACGAGTGGAACAAGGGCCGAAAACTAGTGGATTAACATACGTAGAACAAATTACATTTGTTTTATGTATGTTATTCGATATCTTCTCCTATTTTGGGTCGATTTTATATTTATGTAATTGTATAGATTACACTTTGAAGATGTTCGCAAGTGAATTCAAAGAAAAAATCTGTCCATGGAGTAGGGTAGAAAGTTAGGTGATTCGTCGCTTGTTGTTTGTTTGTTACTCGATGTCTTCGCTGATTGTAAATTGATATCTTTTGACAAATACATCGCATCTACTTTGAACAAAACATTCTAACACTATCTGTGAAAATATATGTTTTTCTAAAGTCATAGCTTAATTTGAACATTGTGTCTACTAGGGTGTATCTTATATAAATAAATATAATTTATTTATAAATAGTTAAAATGTATGCACTGCTTTTTATATTGTATAAAGGCAATGATGCAGCCAGTCCAAGTTTATTAAAGCTTTGGTTTCAGCATTAAAGAGAAAATCGAATTTCAAACTTCGAGTTCGACCCGATCAGTGAATAGTTTAAATCCTTATTTAATGTTTTAGAATATCGTTTGACACTATGTAGTTAAATACATATTTATTTGAAAATTATTCATGTAAATCCTTTTAAATTCTGAATTGGCTATTTACGTTTTTGTGGTTTTGAAAAGAGCTTACGTAATAAAAGCTTTTAAAATTTGCGAACCCTATCCAATGCTCCTCGTTGTTAATATTTAACATGATTTGTTGGTAATAAATATCAATTGTTTTAACTATTCAGATTTAAATTTAGATTTTTTTTATTAAATCGCTAAAAATGCGATATCAAAAATACAAAGGAAAGTACAAACAATAAAATGGATATTATAAACAAAATAAAGGGTACCAAGCTAAAAGACTGAAGATATATATTACTGAATTTTAGAAAATCATATAGGTATATGTCCTCGTACATTAAGGTATTATTTATCATTTAAAAACGCCCAAAAACGATACTGTTAAATTTTTCGTAGCGTTTTCAGAAAAGTGCTTCGTCAGCTATCACTCGTAAACTCTACATGACGAGCGTAAAACCGCTTTAAAATTGGAGAGCTCGCACTAGGGTACCAGGTGACACGTACGAGATGAAAGGATCTTGTTTACTGACCAGGATTGCGCACGCCTGAATGGAATCGTGTACATCACTTAGCGATTCATTGGGGCATCCCTGAGAGGAGGTAACTAACCCTCTCATGAATACTTAGCTATCGCTTAGGTCACGCAACGATTTTCGTAAACAAAAATAGAAGATAGATAATAAGATCAAGCTTCTTAATTTTTTTGTCACGATTCTTTTTTTTTCGATCGGACAGATGATGAAAACCGTGCATAGAAATCTTTTATTAAACTTCCATTGTGGATATCTATGTTAAGTTTGGCTTTTGTCCGCGGTTTCTTTTTAATACTACATCGGGTTTCAGCAGCTCATTGATCAACAAATATTATAGAAATGCAGTGAAGATTACGTATAAAATGGAACACGACCAAAAACATCCCGCTCATAGTTTTGGTAACATTCAAAAACTTTTGTAGGGCAAACGCGCTCTACAGCCTCTCCTGTGCCAAAAATTATATATTCGAGAGTTCGCCTGACTATTACACATACTGCCAGGTCAGTGGCCTATTAACCTTTTAAACGGTTATAATATTAATTAACCAAGGCAGGTCGTGTTCCCTGCAGACTAGATACAGGCGAACGAGCGTTCCATTAGTGATAATTAGAATTTCTCCAAGCTCCTGCCTATATAAGTGCTTACTAATATATATATACGTACCCGATACATAGTAGTGTAATACAAATATGCGAATAAGTGTAACATAGTGCATGACTGCACGTGTAAGATATATTTATTATTACTAAGATTTATTTCACGTGAGTAAAACAATCTTTTCAATTAGAAAATATTGTTTTATGTTCAAAAGAATATCGTTCTTAGAGTTCCATAGCAAAATCTTTAAAATTCTTAAAATTTCGTCCTGTCTGTTTGACCGTCAGTTCGTCGACCCGTTTGTTCCACTTGTTGAAGATTTTGGCTGTTTCTTATAACTTAAGTCTCAGTCAAAATGTGTAAGAAAAAAATGCAAATTAATAAAGACGATTTAGTAACTTCATACGTATGAAATACTATTAAGATGTCAGTAATCCACAATATATTCCTCAATAAAAATGTAAAAAAAAAAGTTTCATTCTCTGTTCCATTTAAAAAGGAAAATAGAATTAATGCGCCAGCAATTTCCTTTTAGCAATGATTCAATCGGGAATTCTTGCTACATCAACGGGAACAGGCGCTCGATATAAAAAGTCCTTTATTTATAAATGGCATTGGCTACAAGTAAAAAGTTTCATTTACAGCGGAAATGTTAAAGTCAATGAACGTGACACCAACGACACGAACCTAAATTAATATTTTTGATATATTCTCCGGATGCTTCATATCGTACGAGAAATTTTGTAAATGAAGTAGATTGCTTTTAATGCTAAAGTTAATTTTAGTAATGAGTTACACTTGCTTCATATATGTGTATAGGCTATATTTGTTTATCTCTGTTTTTGGTATATAAACTGGTTATAGCTAAAAAGGTAAAAATCCGTAATTGATGAAAGGCGATTGGTAAAAATGTCTAATAATGATAATATAATTTTGTTGTGTATATAGGGTTTTCCATTAAGGGCGCTTGATCTTTGAAATGCAAAAAAAAATACATGTAGGAGAGATATTTGCGAATTTTTTTTTTTTTTTGGAAGGTCTATCGACCCCATTATGTATGGAATATGACATCATTCAAATGACCGCCACGGCTTCGGTTGGTGGCGCGCACACGAAAGGTCCAATTTTCGATGACTCTGGCGCACAAATCGGGCTGTATTTGATCGATGGCGTGGCGTATGTTGACTTTGAGGGCATCGGTAGTTTGCGGCTTGTTGGCATAGACCTGCGACTTAAGAAAACCCCACAAGAAAAAGTCCAGCGGGGTCAAATCGCACGATCTCGGTGGCCAGTTCACGTCGCCTCCGCGCGAGATGACCATGTCCAGAAATTGCTCGTGCAGAACTTCCATCGTAGCGTGTGCTGTGTGGCACGTAGCGCCGTCCTGTTGAAACCACATGTTGTCCAGATCCATATTCTCGATTTCAGGCCAAAAGAAGTTGGTTATCATCGACCGGTATCGCTCACCATTGACGGTGACGGCCACACCATTATCGTTTTCGAAAAAATACGGACCAATCACGCCTCCGGCCCAAAATCCGCACCAAACAGTCACTTTCTGCGGGTGCATTGCCACTTGGTGAACCTCGTGTGGATTTTGCTTGTTGACATAGCCATTCATCCAAAAATGCGCCTCGTCGCTGAAGATGATTTTTTTGCCAAAATCGGCGTCAACTTCCAACTGCTCTAATGCCCAGTCAGCGAACACACGGCGCTGTCTATGGTCATTAACCTTGAGCTCTTGGGTCAGCTGGATCTTGTACGGGTGCAGGCTCAAGTCACAACGCAAAATTCGCCAAGTTGTCGTCTGCGAAAGGCCGAGTTCCTGTGCGCGACGCGGAATTGACTGCCGCGGGTTTTCGAGGACACTGTCGCGCACAGCGGCGATATTCTCGGCAGATCTCGCGTTACGTTGACGCACGGGAACCGGCTGATTGTTAACTGACCCGCTTGACTCGAATTTGTTCACCAATCGACGGATAGTCGACTCGGCAGGACGATCATCGCGACCGTAAAACGGGCGAAGTGCGCGGAACGTTGCTCGAACTGAAGACCCATTTTCATAAAACAATTTTATGATTTGCACGTGCTGCTCGACACTGTAACCTGCCATGGTGGTTTGGGAGGACGGAATGAATATAACACACTGCATTTGACAGCTGTCACTCAAACAACATGGCCGCAATCAGCTGTCAAAGTTCAAGCGTCCCTATTGGAAAACCCTATATTACTCGTGCTTCAATGTAAGTAATTCTTATGTAAATATATAATTAATTAATTAAAAAATGTATATAGAAATCTTCACGTGAATGATATATGTATTGAGAGCTTTTTATTTAAATTGTATTGATAATAAATAGAATTAAACAGTAAAATCAACGCCGAAATTCGATGTTATAGTAGTTTATATTATATGGTCTTTAGAATAAGGTTTATATTACCATTTGAATAAATGCTCATCAGTGGGTGTGAAAGTAGGCTTCACGTCCTGTTTCCGGCGTGGAGCTGCCACCCGCTTCCGCTCAAGAGTTCTCCAGATTCTCCTTGACTGATTCGTACTTGACCATTTATATTTTGTGCTCGTAATAATGTCTCAACTAAGTTTGTACCTGATGTTGTCCTTTGTTAAATATCGTAGCTTTGAACGTTTTCTAATTTCACGCAATATTAAATGTTTCATATTGGTTTATTATGAAGCTTAGGACGAAAATATTTTCTACTAAGAGGAATTATTTTCTTTCGTCGGTTCTTTGGCATTTCATTCCGGTGGTAGACAGTCAATAAGTAAGTGTAACACTAGGTGACTAATAGGAAAGGCATTTTACATAAGTCTGTTATCTATGTATAAATAGAAAAAGACGAAACAGGAGAGAAAACGTTATTACACCCATTTTTTCCCCTGTTTGTCAACGAGCTATAACGTTATCAATAAAAAAAATTAGAGTATATTTTTCTCAATTTGCAATAATGATGAGACTAAGTAATTGTTGTTAACAGAGCTTGTACGATTTTAAATCTCATGGGTCTTAATGACATTGGAAGCGAACCAATCAGTGGCTTTCACAATAAACGATGATGATCACATATACCAAGTTACTATATCTAAAAAACTCACTTGGGGGTAGGGCTTTGTGCAAGCTCGTCTGGGTAGGTACCACCCACTCATCAGATATTCTACCGCAAAACAATACTTGCTATTGTTGTGTTCCGGTTTGAAGGGTGAGTGAGCCAGTGTAATTACAGGCATAAGGGATATAACATCTTAGTTCCCAAGGTTGGTGGCGCATTGGCGATGTAAGCGATGGTTAACATCTCTAACATCGCCAATGTCTATGGGCGTTGGTGACCACTTACCATTTAGTGGCCCATATGGCCGTCCGCCTACCTATGCTATAAAAAAACCAATTCGTTTTACTGAATGATTGTCTAATTTAAGTTTACCATTATTATTATTGAAACGCTACTATCTTCATACAAGTCTATCTATCTGTTATTCATAGCCTTTTGACCCGTAAGTATCAAACGAAGGCGCCTTTGAATTTCATGTAGACAGTTTAATATCCATGAGAAAAGTTTTATGAAAATAAACTGTGACATGTTCGTAAGGCCGAGATAGTCCAGTGGTTAGAACACGTGTCTAAATGAGATTGCGGGTTCAAGCCTGAGCAAGTATCACTGATTTTCATGTGCCGAATTTGTCCTTATTATTTGCTTGAAAACCTTTTTTCCCATTAAATCTGCTGTATATCCACCATCCCGCATTGGAGTAGCGTGGTGGAATAAACTCCTAGCCTTGTCTTCAAAATAAATGGTGGCCTTATTCCAGCAGTAACACATTTATGTACATGCTGTTATTTTAGTATATACATAATTATATAATAAATTTATATGCTGGAAATTTCGTCATGAGAACATGAGAGCCGTAACAAGCTAGTTCATCGACGTGTTATCAAGGCTCAAATCAAATTTACTAATATTATTAATGAAAATTACATTTTCCAGTAACGAAATAAGCTTTCAATAATTTAATTAATGTTTGTATTAAATTATCTTGCACTGACAACGTGACAGCATTGTACATTGTATTCGCAATTGGCAAACCGTGCCAATACCGCGCGGCAATATGTTCCCCGGATATGGAATTCGAATGTAATAACACATGTTCCGATTCCGATAGATTGAACGCATCTCTTACATTCTTTTGTTGTTTCTGGTTTACATAATCTATACACTATTCCAATCGAAGAAAGATAAGCAAACCTTAGATGTACATATTCCATGCGATTCGCTAATAGCTCTGCTATATTATGCACTGCACACAGTAATGAAAAGTTAAAAGTTAAATCAGTCGGTACATATGTATATACAGTTAATGTGTAAACCTATTTGAAATTACGAATTTTTGCTACCAATATTTCACAAATAAAAACGAACCGTGTTCATTAAACCATGTGTAAGGTAACAGCATGTAAATGACCCAATGCTGGGATTGTGTTTCCTCTCCGCTTGAAGAGCTTATTCCACCAAGCTGCTTCAATGCTGTAGATACACACGAGGGGAAACTTGTGCGCACGTGATTTACTATATTGCCAATTATGGAATTTTAAAAACACATTAAATATTTTATTACAAATATTTGTCGAAAAATACTCGACAAGTGTTTGAATCTAAGAACAAAACCGTTCTCTTTATCAAGATGGCACTAATCGGATTCTACTGCATTCTGCACTAACGTTTCAGATATGAATATTCTCGACACGTAGTTCTCTCTTATTACGTTAAGAAGACGGGATAGAGATGATTTACATACGGACAAAGGACATCTGTACAAACAAGTATTTTTTTTGTTATCACTAAAACTGTGTGAGAATTTTATTTCACTTTACTTTTATAAAATTAACATAGTTTCACATTTCATGTGACATATATGATACAATATTAATACGATATTTTTATTGTTTAAAATAAATATATTCATTAAAATGTTGCATAATATTCAACATGTTCACTGTACTGAGCCGTGTTTACTGTCTGCCTCAGCAAATTCGCTGTTGTGCAAAGAGTAATTTAAAATTCAGAGCGCTCAGTCGCGTCAGCGTCGAGCCTCTCATTATTGCCTTAGGGTGAGGATTACACATCGAAAACTTGTGAATGACATCGGAAACTTCTGCTTTTGCATGTTGTTTAAACATACGCTGCGGGTAATTTTATACGGGCAGTTTATCCTTTTCTTACGATCCTAAAGTATTGTTCTTCCTACGTGTCGTGAATTTCAGATAAACACCTCCCGACGTCGCACGGCTAAATTAAAGGACTCAATATTAGTCCTTTTTAGAGTTCACTCGGTCTGCACTGTTCTAATATTAAATATATATTTATTCAAATTCGACAACTACTCTTTTAACTACGTTTACGTTTTTGGTAGGACATGTTTAATGTGTATATGCCATGCTTTTTAAAATAGTTATTATGTGGAAATTAACCCATTTATCAAAATATTTAGTGATCTCCAAATCTGCCGTACAAATTGTGAAAATCTATCGAACCAGCGGTTTTTTCTTATCCTACATTTTTAGGTGGAAAACGGTCCAAACTGGTGATTTTTACAATACTACTAACTACAACGACTAATATTTAACAATAAAATCATACTATATAGTACAACTTATCAAAAGAATCAGAAGTTTTTGGGTGAATGTTGAAGAATCAAACAAACAAACAAAACTGACGTCTTTACAATACTATATTATAATAGCATACTATCTACGTTTTAAAATAAAATCAACAGAGCGTGTTTAATGTACACGTTGCAATAACAAAACGTTTTCGAATTGATTCCCAACTCTGATACATTCAAGCCGGCTCCGAATGAGGTGTACGCCGCGCCGCCGTACTGTAGCTCCGTTCCAAATAACAGAAATAACCTTATCCGTAATCCGTATATTGTGTAAACACTGTTGCTCTTCCGATTTCAACAGGCAATAATTAAATAGAGCAGTGTATTATTATCGTTGGCGTTTTATTTATAGTCGTCGAAGCGTCCATCTACCGCCCACTGGGCTGTAAGGGTGTCGACTGAGTAACACAAGCGCGGAGTACACCGTCTCGCTAAGCTTACAGTAGGAAAATCAAACAGTTCACGTTTTTCTTGTATGTTCGGTATTATATTAGATTCTTTGTTATCGTTTTTTTTGTCGCGATGATTAAAAATGCCTTTTGTTTGAAAGAAAAAACGATGTACAAAGTTGAACCGCAAAAAAGAAAACGTATTCGTGTCAATTTTGTTACTCCGTTTTATAAGTTGGCCTCCACTGTATTTTCACAAAATTGCTATTGTTACGAACAGACAATACTATAATGTCACGTTCAGATCATATATTATTTTGTGTCTTTGATATTTTGTATTTATACAAATTAGGACAAAACTCAGCAATTATCTTTGTGAACCCTTAATCTATACTACTATATAAATCTATTGGCTCTATCTGTACATATATTGTTTTCACCTAATCTTGTGATAAATTCTCGTTTTATGATGCAGTGATTCACATTATACTATTTTTTTCATTTTTGTCTTTCTGTCTGTCTGTATGTCTTCTTATAACTCAAGAATGGCTTGACCAATCTTAATGAAAACTGGTACACACAAAGAACATGTGATGGCGCAAATGATAAGCTATAAGGCATAATTATATAAGATCGGGAAACCGCGCGCGTATGTGCTAGTATAGTAATAAACTAATATATTATATTTTTATTAATTATACGCGGGTGAAGCCGCGAGGCACAGCTAGTACTTCTATATTATTAATAGTTATACACTGTACAGATCCGAAATAAATAAGCTTAAGCCAAGCGTATGATGATCCAAACGTTATCCATATAAAATTTATAAAGACTTTCATGTTTTTTTCAATTCTCTTAAGATACATATACAAGAATAACTGACTAATAAAACTAGACTCAATATTGACTGATATCAACGCACAGCACAAACTACTGAGGCTGGCACCATAAAAATGCATACGGGTTCCTTTTACTCAGTAGCTTAGCACACAGGAAGGATTTTTAAAAATTAAACCCTCTAGGTGAGGTAGGATGAGAGTTTATATGAAAATTTTGATGATAGAAATTCGCATTTAGGAATTTTTAAATGATTACGCGAGCGAAGCTGCGGTTAAAGCGCTAGTCAAATATAAAACAAGAAATAAATAGTTTGGTAATATATTTCAAATATTTTCTGAACTTTTACACAACTATTGGTTTTGTATTGATTCGATTGTATGTAAATAAAATCGTATTCTAAGAATAATTTAGTTCTCTCTATTTGAAGATATCTAATACAATCGTCTCGCTCTCCGAGTTGATAACTTTCGTGACAATTTTAACATTTGGCATCCGCTATCCGCAACGTATACTTCAGATTTTATCGAACACATCAGTTGGCTATATAATATATTTTTTTTACTATTCAATTCGTGCCGTAGTTATAGTGTGTATATAAAGTGATAATGTATATTCGCGGCTATTAAACACTTATTTCTTTCTTTCTGACATTACCGATTTGCCATTCGATAGAAGAAGACGGCATTGTTCAACTAATGACCGCAAACAACGTTTATAAGTAATGCCGATTATGTGTAGTAGAAAAAATTAAAAGTGAAAAGTGTGATTTAAAAAAAAATAATCATACAGGACAGAAATAAAGTCGTCGATAAGACGGGCAGTCGGTCTCTGAGAAGTTTACGTTAAAGTTAGTACTGTTGCCTTTTTTCTTTTTTGTAATTTATGTTTCGTACTGTAGTGCCTAACTACGTAAACTTCGAAACGGTCTAGACGTGGCTTTATTTTTTTTATTTATATCTGCAATAAAGCTGGACCGAAGACTTTATAATAGTTCTTAAGTTGTTTTACTTTTACTTTGCAAGTAAAATAATAGGAGTTTAATAGTCGAGTTGACTACGTAATGAATGTGGACATGGGATATGTGCTATCAAGTATATATATATATGCATATTTTATATATTAATAATAATAATAATAATAATAATAATATATTTATTTATTTTCTTCACAAAAAGTTTACAAAGTAAAATTAATGCGTAAACATTCATTGTCACATTCAAGTTCATAATCTCTTTGTACAAACTTTCTCCCCCATGTAGTGTTACCATTAAATTTGTTTTTACTGTGTATTTTTTTTTTCATTATTAATAACAAATATGTATATTTATAACAAATTAGAGTTTGTGCTTTGTGTGTTGTTTGCACATGATTGCTAACTTTTTTAAAGCTTTTGCATTAATTGCATCGTATGTTCTTTGTTCAATTTGTGTTATGTCGTTTTGCACGATTCATACAAATGAATAAGTAATACAAAAACCATCCCACACAAATAATATTTAATTATTATTTAAATATGTCATGGCTGTATGTGTTTAGTTATTAGTCATAATTTTTTAATTAACATTTTTTATTATTAACAAACACGGTAGTATTCTGCGAGCAGTGGTAAAGCGTTTCTCATCTGAGAGAGGCTTTGAACATAATCTGCCACGCTGTTCCGCTTCGAGTTGGCAGTTCAATTAAAAATACAACGAAAACTCCATTGTCTTTACTTTAAAGAAAAGCGTTTAATATGAATTGGTTGTAATGTGATAGTAAATGATCGAATGCTTGGTAAAGGCCTATTCACCTCTAAAAGATTTGAAGCTTACTCTAAAATTCATTGCGTGTTAATGTTGGTGTAACCCACACATATATTTCCATATATTTTGCTACATCGCTAAGCATAAGATGAAATATAGGGTTTTCCATTAAGGGCGCTTGATCGTGCAGAACTTCCATCGTAGCGTGTGCTGTGTGGCACGTAGCGCCGTCCTGTTGAAACCACATGTTGTCCAGATCCATATTCTCGATTTCAGGCCAAAAGAAGTTGGTTATCATCGACCGGTATCGCTCACCATTGACGGTGACGGCCACACCATTATCGTTTTCGAAAAAATACGGACCAATCACGCCTCCGGCCCAAAATCCGCACCAAACAGTCACTTTCTGCGGGTGCATTGCCACTTGGTGAACCTCGTGTGGATTGGTCTCGTCCCAAATACGGCAATTTTGCTTGTTGACATAGCCATTCATCCAAAAATGCGCCTCGTCGCTGAAGATGATTTTTTTGCCAAAATCGGCGTCAACTTCCAACTGCTCTAATGCCCAGTCAGCGAACACACGGCGCTGTCTATGGTCATTAACCTTGAGCTCTTGGGTCAGCTGGATCTTGTACGGGTGCAGGCTCAAGTCACAACGCAAAATTCGCCAAGTTGTCGTCTGCGAAAGGCCGAGTTCCTGTGCGCGACGCGGAATTGACTGCCGCGGGTTTTCGAGGACACTGTCGCGCACAGCGGCGATATTCTCGGCAGATCTCGCGTTACGTTGACGCACGGGAACCGGCTGATTGTTAACTGACCCGGTTGACTCGAATTTGTCCACCAATCGACGGATAGTCGACTCGGCAGGACGATCATCGCGACCGTAAAACGGGCGAAGTGCGCGGAACGTTGCTCGAACTGAAGACCCATTTTCATAAAACAATTTTATGATTTGCACGTGCTGCTCGACACTGTAACCTGCCATGGTGGTTTGGGAGGACGGAATGAATATAACACACTGCATTTGACAGCTGTCACTCAAACAACATGGCCGCAATCAGCTGTCAAAGTTCAAGCGTCCCTATTGGAAAACCCTATATTAACACAGATTAGCATATGGCGCTTGTACGGATTTCAACGCGCGATTATCAGTTATTATTTACAAGCTTTAGGTATAACATATTAAGTAATTAATAAAGAAGGTTTTTTGGAAGGCGGACGAGCATATAGGCCTCCTCATGGTAAGTGGTCACCAACGCCCATAGACATTGGCATTATAAGAGATGTTAACCATCGCTTACATCGCCAATGCGCCACCAACCTTGGGAACTAAGATGTTATGTCCCTTGTGCCTGTAATTACACTGGCTCACTCATCCTTCAAACCGAAACACAACAATAGCAAGTACTGCTATTTTGCGGTAGAATATCTGATGAGTGGGTGGTACCTTCGCAGACGAGCTTGCACAAAGCCCTACCACCAAGGCTATCAAATAATCTATAATATCTATCGATTTTAACCAGTACAAGACTTTACAGCCATTGACATAAACTAATGATGAGATCAGTATTTCTATAGACACAAGTGTGTGTATGAACTTTTTAAACCTATAATTATTGGTGAGTCGGCACACGCAAACCATGAAGTTTTAATTAATAACCATAAGGTTTTAATTGGATTCTGCGTGCGCGAGATAATCATTATATACATACATTAAAATGGTTTTTTTGGTACTCATACAGTTAATGTCTAGTATATTCCGTAATCCGTGTTATACTTAAGTAGTTTATGTGCTTAAACTCGAACGCGTTTGTTCAATGATCATAGTAATATTTAAGAATTTCTAGCGTATTTGATTTTTTAAAGAAATTTACATATAATTTAACTTGTAGTTTCAAGATACGCTATATACTAGCGGTCCGCCCCGACTTCGTCTGGGTGAATTATCTTTTTATAAGGAAAAAAATAAAAAAATTATAACTCTTTGGGTTACATTATAGCAATTTACGTAGGAATCTCTATTTTTTAAAAAAATAATATTATAGCCTATGTTAATCGCTGATATTATAAAGTTCTATAGGTGAAAAAATATTAAAAATATTTTGAGTTTACCCAGTACAAACAAACATACAAAAATTCGAAACTTTCCTCTTTATAATATTAGTATTAGTATATTCTAAGACATAACATAGTCTAAGATACATATTCGATATGTGTGCATTTCAAACGAACGTTTGCAATAATTAATTGATTGATTTGATATAGTCTTAGATGTTATAAATACTGATAGAAAAGTACATCTCGTGATAATACCTTAATCACATACATGTACAGTCGGTGCGAGGCCAAAACGGTGAAGTCATGCGATATATTTGCTGATGACTTAACTCTATTATTTTACAAAACATGAGCGGAAGTAGGTATAATATAATTAACGTTTTACCGAAGCCGAAGTCGGGCAATGATCAATGAGCTCGTTCAATTTATTTTAACAAAGTAAATTTCATTTAAGAGCTTCGGAGCCGCCGTTCAATTTATACCCAGAGCTGGGCTCGCTTTCATGAGAAATACTCGGGACTGGTTCGATCGTAGAGCTCTCGAGTGTTTTCATTAAGTTCGCTTCCTCAATTTTTTATTCCGGCCAGTGTCTGCTCCGGCGATAACTGGTGCTAAATTAATTCATCGTAATATATACGTTCTGAAAATTTACAATATAAGAGTATCATATATTTTAGATCTGAATTAAAATGTTGTCGTTGTCGAATACTATAACTACTCTAACGGTTTAGCTTTTTAAGTTAATCTTAATCTATATAGGTTCCTAAAAAAATGCAACCTTTCACAAAAATAAAATTATAACAATAAGAGCCGAGAAAATAAGGAAATTATAACAACAACATACCGGGACACGCCCTCTGTTAGTCATGATTCATCAATAAAAATAATTATTACTCGCACCTATACATTACAAGCTCAATATGTTTATGATTTTAGTTTATTATTACATATTTACTTTACATATTACTCATCGTTTTAATATTAAAACCATTCCGCTTCCGCTGTTTAAATATAAAATACACACCATTTTTTAAGTAGCATAGTAAAGCACAGTGTGATAGTATTTGCGTCAACTATTAAAGATTTTCTTTAATGATTTTCTTAATGATTATCATCGCTTAATGATTATAATTACAATGTAATTATACATTACTGCACCACCCCCCTAGATTTTGGCCTGATATTATGCTGCCGAACGCCATACCTTTCTTCACAAATTAAATATGTGTTTTTCTAGTCTTGTGGCTAGATATAAGGCCGCAGACTCAGTGGTCCTGGGTTAAATTCCCAGGTCGGGCCAGTAAATACTTATTGGGTTTTTCTGTCAGAAAATTCTCTGTCCGGAGTCTGGAAGTTGGAAGTGTGTACACTCCCGTTCCTCGGAAAGCACGTTAAGCCGTTGGTCCTGCTCCTGAACTCTTTCCCGTCGTGTCGGATTGCCGTCCCATCGGATTAAGAGAGCTAAAGAAAGGAGAGTGCACCGGTGTTTGCGCACACACTTGTGCACTTGTTATAATAATAATAATATCCTGGGACATTATTCACACACGACCATCTGATCCCAAACTAAGCAGAGCTCGTACTATGGAAACCAGACAACTGATATACTAAATATACTATTTTTCTTTTGTAAATACATACTTATATAGATAATTACACCCAGACTCAGGACAAACAGACATGTTCATGCACACAAATGTCTGTCCTGGGTGGGAATCGAACCCACGACCTGCGGCGCGAAAGGCAGGTATCTACCAACCACGCCAACCGGCTCGTCAACTATAATATATCCTGCGCAGTTGGCTAATCTCTCTTGAGATTGGCCGCCGTGGCCGAAATCGGTCTGGAGGACTTATTTTATGTGTTTTTTTTTAATTAGATCTTTAGCATGACAAACAAACAAAATCTTCAACTTTATATATTTGTATATGTTTCCTCTTCCGATAAGGCAAGATTGTATCCCCTTGACATCTGTCAGAGGAAACACCGACGATCCTCACATTCTTAATTATATTTAAAAGGCAGAGTCTTCCTGCAATTAAATTAAAAAAGGAACGCACTTCTTGAGTATATTAACTCATTAATTATATTAAATATATCCTAAATGTAATTAATGTAGCTTCATCTGTTAAAGAAAGTACATTACAAAAAGTACACACATAGTTATGTTCACTGTTAGTTTTGTTTTATGAATTATTTATATAATAGATCTTCATTAACATTCTTGAAAATATTAAACGCACGAAACGATCAGTGATAGAAACCGTTTTATTTTTAAATAAATTAACATTAGTTTACGTACATAATAATATAATACGTTTGCTGTCAAGAGTCGAGATAGCCCAGTGGGTAGAACACTCGTATCTCAAATTATGATAGTTCAAATCAAGTGACACTGTGTTTTCATGTGTTAAAGAAAACGAGAAGTAATCTGCATGTGTTGTATGAACTTTTGTAACATGTGTTTAATATAAGCAATAATGAAACAACGTGGTGCATTAAGCTCCAAGCCTACTGCTTACCAGGAAAAGAGCTCTTGCCCATAAACTCTTACGTGTTCTGTAAACAAAATACTTTATTTATTTAACCATATGAAATAGATTGTAATCGATTATTTTATAACAAAAAATTGTGTTCTGACGAATTTAGTGTAATTTTACTTATTGCTTTATTCTTTTATACGCATGTGAACTACGCGTGTGCTCCCATTTATTTATAAATAGAATCACATATTTATCGAAAATTCTGTCGGGACAGCTGTCGTTCTATTTCCGAAAGGAGGGGATGTTTTTATTGCTGGCTTAAGACTCCGACATGTTATGCAGCACCTAATAAATGTACATAGTACTGTATAACCCGTAACATTTCGAGTAAATAAACACTTTTTTATGGTAAACACAACAATATTAGTATAGACTATTCTTTAGTTCATTCGTTTCGTTTTTGTGTTTAGAATATATTTAATATATTGTACAACGAATTGCTTATATGTATACACAGATCGTTCGAGATAATTATGAATTGCTTAACACCCCGAAGCGGAAGACGTAAACATATAGATGAAGCTAGTGCCACGTCATATTATCCACAACAACCACCTTATAATCCAGAGTTCGACTTTGGAAACGTCGAAAGTAAATCAAATTACGTCTCGACTTGGGGCACTTGTTACTCCGTACACTACTCTGTAACGTCTTGGGAAGACGAAGATAATAGTGGCGGGCGGGGGCGCCGTTCGTTGTACGAGGGCGTCAACTGGATGCCGGTGAGTGCGCAAGCGTGTCTACTTGTGTGCATTACGGCGCACGCTCTCACTGCGCTTACGCATTTATCGTGCTGTCGTTTGTATTAATGTAGTTCTTGCCTGAAGCGTGATTAATATTGAATGCTCGTAATCTTAATTGTAATAAAAAATGTGCTTGTTCAAAGGAAAAATATACATGCTTGTTTTGTCTAATAAAAGAAGGATCAAAGTGTAAGGGTGTTAAAACTGCATCAGACGCAAGTACCGAGATCTATTTCCGAGCACGAACGATGGCCGTATTCGTATAGGCGTAGCTCATTTTGAACGAAAACATGCGCGAGCTCGGCCGCGGGGGCTCACTCGTGGCGGCCACCATAGCCGCATTGCACAGTCGATCGGCCGTCGATGTGAAACTTCGTTCAATCAACTCTCGATCGACCATCGAAGAGGACTTAAACGTGTCTCGACGAGTGTTTTCTCGAGGAGAAGCTAAGACTGAGGAATTTTGCTCACGACGGGTATCCGAAGTAAGCGAGCGTCCCTTGTCTACTGCGTCGGAAACATCAGAACGTGACTCGGCCTCCGTTAATTCTAGCGAGGAACCACCCCCACAAGAGAGTACGTAACTGACGCTCTGTGAACGAATCACTGACGTAGTATAATTATACTGGAACTTAGCCAAATTTTAAAATAGAGGCAAATCGGTGACTCGTACTTAGAGTTTGTCGCTCAGTGTCGTTTAAAAGGGGCCTCATGTCCGACCAGGAGTTTCTAACCGAGCCCTTTGATGAGGAACAGGAGCGTGCGGTGGTGGGCTACGTGCACCCCGCCGTGCGCTCCTACATGTACTCACCAATGGGTAGGCATAGCAAGTACGTTGTTCATGAGGCTCTGTCTTTAAACAATTTCAAACAACAATTTATATTTCGTGACAGGCGGTGACTCGGATAGCCCTGATGAGACAACCGTAAAATGTTCTACTTGGACGGAACGCGCGGGAATCCCGACAAGAGCAGAGTCTTCGGACTCCGACAGTTCCACCACAGGAGATGATTCCGATGAACATGAATATGAAACTGGCGGCTGCGACGCTGATTATCGGACGCTAACACCAAACAGAGGATTCGATAACACGACACTTCGTGACAACGATTTCACATGGATGCCAAGCGCTGATACAATGCATAATACAAACGAACCGCCTTTGGCGGGCTCAAATGTTGTGGACTTTTCGGCGGCCAGCTTAGACCGGAGACGTAGAACGCCGGGCGATCGTAGTGACCGTGACAGAAAAACAAGGTCATCGTTGACAGCTAAGCCCCCACATCATCCGACAAGTGTGCGCGCTTCGCCGCGTTCTCGCCGGTCTCCTAGAAATGAAGAAACTCCACCCGATTTTCAACGTCGATGGAATTCGTATGAACATTTTCGTTACCCCGAAGGAGGGTGGTGGCCACCACCGATGTGCTGGTGTCACGGGCCTCCTGTTCCTCCTCCTTGCTGTATGCATGACCGCAATTGGCCTTCACAACCATCTCTGTCGGTAGCCTCGCGTTCGTACAAGGTATGCATAAGTGCTATTTGCGCTGGACACAGAGGGGAAGTGTCTACTTAATTTAATAGTTTACTACTCTTCCAGCTTCACAAGATAACCGCAAGCGTTATATGTATATATTTTTAGTAAAAATATTAACTTAAGTTGTGCGTTTGCATAATTATTATATAATACTAAATTGCATACAATTAATACAAACGCTAATTTTAGGTGAACTTTGTGTGATTAATTTTAAAAGGCTTTGATGGATATTTAACTTACATTGTGGTATTATGTTGTTACGGTGAAATAATAAAAACTGTTTTGTAAAAATATAATTTTCATCAAGAGACCGATTTTAAGTGCATAACATGAATAGTTTATTTACAAAGTTTCATCGACTTGATCAAATAAATTACATACCATTTCTGACGTATTGTCTGACTTTTCAGAATGACGCCGAGGACCGTGTGCGTCGCCTGGAAGCGGATAAGGAGAGCTTACAGCTCCAAGTGCAAGTATTATCCGAGCAAGTCGCCGCGCAGACCGAGAAGATGGCAGACTTGGAACGATCACTCCACGACACGAGACAACGACTAGACGATACTGAGCAAAGGCTACAGAAGGTCAGTCCTTTTCTCGTACTTCAAACACTATTACAATTTAAACATATTTTAGATATGTATGAACTTATAAAGCTTGAAATGATTTGGATATACTCAAATATATAGACATGAGCATTTGCAATTCAGTACACGTGACTATTCGTATCAGATCTTGTCACTCAAATACGACCTTGAAGCTTCACTCTCACCGCCCCTAGGCTATCATAGCACTTATAGCAAGTTTTACTTCAAAAAATATTTACCGAATCAGCATTTATATTGAGGTTGAAATAATTTTAATAGTAAATAGATTACAAACATAAACAATCTCGCAAGTTCGAACTGGACTCTTAGGCTGTTGTGGTGCCCAACCATGATAAAAGTATTACGCTCAATTGGATAGGAAAAAAAGAATATTAGTTAGTCTATGAAAACCAAAACAAATATTCATTTTAAAAATAAACAACTTGTAAAATATTTATTAATGTACGGTTCGCTCTGTAATGTACAACTCCTTAGCATTCAAAACACACCGTGTTCCAGCGGAGTTGTTATTGAATAAACATGATTGGTAGGGCCGCGTAATTTCTAGTTGTGTGCTCCTTCGTTTTCTGTAAATCCCTTTTAGGTGTCAGCTTATAGGATACAGATCCTGTGATTCAAATCCCTGGTCGAGATAATTAACTAATAATGATATCTCTGTATGATAATTAAACTATAAAAAATATTTAAATTAAAAAAAAATCTAACAATAGTAAATTTTTATAAAGCTACGTGATGCTTTTAATTTATTTTGAGACATTCATTTTCGATTTGTAAACGTCAATATTTTGTTTGTTAATTCTTGCTTGGAGGGCAAGTGGGACAGCGGAAACAGTGTACTCTAATTACACTGTTTCCGTACTAGGGATTTCAATCAAGACGTTAGTGGTGCATTAAAGAAGATTGATTCACACTTATGGTGTCAGTGTATATGGATGGTAACCTCTTATCACGATATGGTACATTTGACCGTATGCCTTCTTTTTAATAACAAAATACATACTTTCAATATAGACTATGACGTCATGCCGATTGATTTCCTATTATAAAACGGTTTGCTCGGAGAAAGTGACGCCCCATTAGTAATGTAATGCAATTTAAATGAGTTCTCAGTGGAAAAATGTACATTAACATGCTTTAGGACGTTTCGTTCACATTTAGGAAGCTACGTATTATTAATTTAATAAAACTAACATTACTATAATCAAATATTACTCTGCGAATTCGTCTAGGAGTTACGTGACGTAAGCATTAATGACGTCAGTACTGCAGATGATGCGGGTTCTTACAAATTTGAATACTACTAAAATATGATATTTATAATTCGAAAATTTAATACTGATTCAGAGATTTAAAAATATAATCTAAATCCTTCTTGCTGTAGAGTTGAATGTTATCTTTATAAGTAACTAATAAAAAATTATATTATAATATTTATAAGTGTGTTAGAGATACTTTTTTATATATCTGGTTTTCATCAAGAATTAGATTTATCATTAACGATATTCGGAATAGGCCACGTGCAACTAAAACGTATAGTGAGTCATATCACGTCTGGTAGATTACTAAAACGAGAGGCCTACGTTAGTCTTCACAATATCATGATAGAATTACATGAAATCCAATTTCAACTACAAATTATACCATCAAACTACTATAGAGGTAATAATTATTCTAAAAGAAATAGTAGAATTCCATTTTTCTGACCGTGTAATCGAATATATACATAAATAAAAATAGAAAGATTACGTATATATCTATTTTTAAATAGAAATAATATTTATTTATAAACGACATTATTACATAATTCGTTGATGTTATTCCTGGCCCAAAAACTAGGAAATTCCATATAATAGGCGGCCAGTGACATCCCAAACATTTATAATAATTATTCTATTGGAAAATATATTATCTTCTATTTATGTACTTTTATATCGAATATATACGCAAATTTTCACTTTATTAATAACATACTTACATGTTATCGTATCAACATTTTCTAACGTTAACTAAACCAAGAAGTTAAATTTTCATAACGTCTATGACCTATTTCGTAACACGATTTACGCGCATAGAGAAGCAAATGGCTGAAAAAAAGCTAAAACTATGGCTTTGATACGTCTAGTGTGTAACATTTAAAAACGGACGTAAAAGCTCGCTTGCGAAATATTTTGTAGTAATAAATGTTTATACTTTTTAATGTGTTTCTCGCGCACGAACACGGACGGACGGTCTGATAAAACAAATAGTTCTAATTTTGTATTCCATTTACATCTTACGTGTTTCGTGGCTCCTCGTCTCCTCTACCCAGACGTGGGATTTTATTTGAGATAAGAGCAAATGCAGCTATAAAATGTTTGATTGATAAAGTTTCTCTACGAGGCCGACGCCTGTTTACGCTCCGTACTGCTTTGTTGAGTTGAAACTTTTTTATTCGTACTCGCCCTCCTTACAGCGGTTCGTGTATGTTTTTATTTTATAGCAGTTTACATTTGAAATATATTTCGGTAATTCCTGTATTCCATTTTTTTTCTGTTATAATAATAATAATGGGTAGTCGGCAAATGGGCCACCTGATTGTAAGTGGCCACCATATCCAATATAAATTGGCGCTATAAGAAATATTAGCCCATTCCTTAACTTGTCAATGCGCCACCAACCTTGGGAGCTAAGACGTTACACTGACGAATTAACCCTTCAAACCGAACACAACAATAATACAATACAATACGTGATACATGAGTGATAGCTACTCAGGCGGGATTTCACAAAGCTATACCGTCAAGTAAAAATATTTCCATAGCTTTTTTAATGAAAACAATTAAAATACTTTTCCCGATTTTATGATGTACGTATTTTTCGTTCTAATTCTTTTATATAGCAAGATACGGTATATAATGGAAGAAGTGTCGCGTTGTGTCAGATTTGAATAGGCAGGCCCGTTATTCTTACTTTATTGGAGTAGTCCGTTCGTCTATCGTAGTAGGACGTCCTTTACAATTGATACCTCAATTATTTTTATTCATGTATCCAATGGCTGAGCTATTTATGTCTTATAACCGTAGTTATGAACTTGTGTATATAAATGTTTATATGTACATAATTCTATGGCAATTAATTATTGAGATAAAATATTTTAGGGATTATAAAAGCGTGGATGTAGTATTTGTTGATTACCATGCAGGATAAATAATAATTTAATTGCATTTAATTACCTATGCTATGGAATTTAATTATTCTCTGTAGAATCTACATTCCTAACCGGTGTCGGTAATTAGGTACGTTTTATTATTTGATTAAATTTAAATATTATTCTCAAAATTGCATTAAATAATAGAGCATAATACTTTATATAAGTTTATATTATAATGTTAATTATATATAAATCTTTTTTTTTTCACCTGCGTATAATTAATAAAAATATAATAAATTATTTTATTACTATAATAACACACACGCGCACACACACATACACACACACACACACGCAACCATACCTTTCCGAGTTATTTACATACACTGCTATGGAGTGGATTGTAGTTTATTTTCATAACAAGGGAATGAAATTTTTTGGAAAATGTCAACAAATATTATTTTAATTAAAAGTACTCGCGGGCAAATTTTAATTGGAAACCTGGCAAAAATAGATTCTCCCATTTATAATTATACGTAAAAATTAGATTTGGACTGTGTACGCTATGAACGTAGTGATCTTGCAGCCGGATGTTAGACTATGAGTTTCGAATCGGTGGTGGTCTTTACTTGTTTTTTACTTTTGTTATAAATGCGCAAGTATGGCTGACGCTTTTACGGCTTAATAACTAAACCGATTTTGATGAAATTTGGTATGAAGCATGCCTGAAACCCAAGGAAAAACATGAGCTAGCTTTTTATACCTAATATCTGAATACATATATATTAAATTATCTTAAAGATGCCGCTGGGAAGAATTTTGCATTTTCTTGTACATGAACATGATTTACAGAGGAATGTAGGTCAGGTGTAATTATGCGCATTTCTGTGTGATGTGTCTGCTTGCGTGTATATGTTACGTATCGCATATATAATGTGTGGGACGTGGGATGAAAATGCAACGAAAACGTTTACGAATACTTTTCTGAATGGTGGGTAATATTACTTGGCGGTAGGACCAAGATCTTCTTGGTAGGTATTATATATTACTTGATGGTTGCGCCGTCTTGGTAGGTACCAATAACTCATCAGATATTCCATCGCCAAACGGCACCTTAGTGTTGATATGTTCCGCTTTGAAGGCTGAGTGAGCCAGTACAGGCACAAGGGACCTAACATCTTAGTTCCCGAGGTTTCCCAATTTATATGGGCGGTAGTGACCACTTACAATTTACATATTTTTGCCTTCAGAAAGGTACCTTGTTATAAATGCACACCAAAAAATTGTTTAAATTTCGTCCCAAAATGAACAAAAATCGCACACACGCGATTCTTAGTATTGAAAGTCAAACTATTAAAATAGTTTGTCTGAGTAGCCGGCTGCCGGTAAGACGATATTGGAAATCGTAATTTTGAAAGTGGATTGATTTAGGCAGACACGTTGCCTGCATCCTTTAATATAATATTTTTTGCCAGAATTTATGTATCCATCAGACAGAAAATGGCAATTGTTGTGTTGTCAACGTGCTATGGTAACAAATGTTGTTTACAAAAAAATATAAAATTTCGTGTTATCGTTGGTAACTTTTTAAAAAATTAAAAATTGTTGTAAATTGAGATATTGCCAACTACTTCATATACAAACATTTTAAATTACTTATTGTATTTTATTTGTAATATTAGTCACCAATCATCTTTACTTGTCGTAAATTGAAATTAATCATTCTTTACTTAAATTAAAAAATATATCCCGCTTCCTGTTCTAAGTTTTAATCTACCGACGCATCAAGTTTAATGCTAATCCGTTTAGCACACACACTTTCGAAATATATTTAAGGTTAATAACATTTAGGTATGTAACCTTTATAACATTAATGATGATTTTTTTTGGTGGTTTTATTTATTATTTTTATAGTATAGGTAGGCGGACGAGCATTTGGGCCACCTGATGGTAAGTGGTCACCAACGCCCATAGACAATGGCATTGTAAGAAATGTTAACCACCGCTTACATCGCCATGTCCCATCAACCTTGGGAACTAAAATGTTATGTCCCTTGTGCCTGTAAATGCACTGGCTCACTCAACCTTCAAACCGGAACACAATAATATCAAGTACTGCTGTTTTATGGTAGAATATCTGATGAGTGAGTGGTACCCAGAGGAGCTTGCACAAAGCCCTACCATCAATGACACGTGTTAGATTTTCGATATAGTATAATTTGCTTTGATGTTATTATTTATTGATTAAACACGATACTGCTATTTCGATTGCAGGAAATGCTGCAACGTTCGTCGCTAGAGACCCAGAAATTAGAATTGTTATCGAAGTTGAGCGAAGTTCGGCTGCGGGCCGCCGAGCGAGGTCTCGTGGAGCGATCGCCCCCGCCGGAGTCTACGCCCATCGCGCGTCCAGCTCCACCCAGGGTAAGAAATATTACCATCAACATCATTGGCTTGATCTCATTCAATTTATCTCGGGTCGGAATACCGTGGTTGTTAATATATAATGACATGACTTTACATAATTAAAAATTGATACCTAACGAGATCTAACGAGATTATACGCTCATATCATAGTCTAGAATGTGCAAAAAGCTGGTGTCTGAATTAAGCATATGAACACCTATATTACAGTTCAACAGGTCCCATTCCAAGGAAAACAATATCAGTATTAGAGTACTTTAGTACCTATGATTGATTTATAACACAAACATACTGAACACACCTTACACACGGAGTTTAAATTTTATAATATTGATTTTGTGTTAAAAATAATGTTTAAGTAAAGGCTTAAAAAAATAAAAAGAATTAAAAACACAGAACAAATACTAATAACAATTTAAACAATACAAAGGGATTAATTTTTGCCTCAGTATGTTTGGATGTTAAGTAGTTCATGATTGTGTTGTGAAATCGTGTTCAGTCATGTTAATAAATAAAAGGAGTTGATTACCATTTATCTTTCATATAGAGTAAAATAAATATTGTACGATGTAGCGACATCTATCTCGCCACACTATTATAGTGGGGAAATGTAGATGGGACGGCAATCCGACATGACCGAAAAGAGATCAGGCCGACGGCTTTACGTGCTTTTCGAAGCACGGGAAGCACTCACTTCCAGTTTTCAGACTCCGGGTGGCTACTGTGTTCTTATTCTTCGACAGGAAATCCTATAACTTTTTTACTGCGCCGACCCGGGGTTTGTACCCAGGACTAGGTCTTCGGGATCTGTAGCCTTACATTTCGCCACCAGACTAATTAACTTTTTTTTATTGTACAGGTCCTAGCTTTAAGTATGTAGCGATTATTTTTAGCGGAAAGTCACAATGAAATATAAAAGAAAGAAAACAAATTTAACATTTTTAATTACTACATTAAAATCACTTTCACACGTTAACCAAAACCGTCAGAATTAACCTGATAAAGCTAAAAGTTTAAGCCGTGCAAAATATTCGGTTATCACATAAAATTGTTTCTTATCGACGTGCACATAGAAATCAAATTCCCCTGAAAACTGGCAACTTACGAAATAGGACGTCGCAAGGGACGGTAAAGACAAGCGGGACTCATTAGTCGCGCTCTGCGGGCTTTAACGAATGCTTAATGATCCATATAGACTGGTACAGACGGAAGTACATATATCATTTACACGGATAACGCACTGGCTCACTTAGATAAGACTTAATGAAAAGCGATAATGTAAAATGTCTACAGTTATATGTAATTGCTTGTAAATGGTCCACTGCTGGACCTCCTCTCCCCTTTTGAGGATAACGCTTGGAGCATACTCCACCGCGCTGCTTCAATGTTAGTTCATGGGTACACAACTCCTCACGATGTTTTTCTTTACCGCCGAGCGCGAGATGAATTATAAACACACATTATAAAACATGAACATTCAGTGGTGCTTGCCCGGATTAGCCATATTCCTTGATGTGACGTCTTAACTCATGAAAAACATACACATATATTGTAATAATATTAATTTAAATACATCTTTACTTTATTTAAAAAAAGGGAAAATTTAAAGGAAATACTATCAAAACTTCTGACTACTAAGTATACTATATAATGTTCCTTCCTTATTGTTTATTTCTAAATATCAAAATCTGAAATAAAGAGTTTCTTTTCTTAATATTTGCATAATATAAATTGAACAAAATAGGTTATTTTTATTCTAACAACATAATTCCGAAAATACTTTAGTTAAAACATAAAATTGGCGCGGTAACACAATTAATTGCATTATATAGTCTCAGTCGAGACTTCACAGAGAGTGAAATTGTAATGCAATTAAGCGATCTTGTTTATTAAACTCCTAAGTTAATTTCGTTCAGGTTGTATACAAAAAAAAAACAGCGGCGAATATTAAAAAAAAGTATTACTTAGAGCATCACAAGGTGGCTTATCAACTGCCGTACCGGACGGTAGAAGTGGAAAGCGAGATAAAATTTAAACGGGTAAAACTTCAAATGTCACAAATGACATTTACTTGACACTGACAAAAAGAACTATTAGTTTATCTGTCATCAGTATGCTCAACAAATTAGTCATTTTTATTTCAATATGTCTTTCCCGTGAAATCATTATCAATGTAACGATTACTGTATTTGCGAGATATGTAATCAGTGTAAAGTTTTACGTAATTATAAATACTCATTCGAATTTTTTGGGTATTATAATATATAATTTACAAGAATTCAAGTCAACGGTCAAACGCAGGCCTATATGAGTTAAAAACAGTATTTTATTATGATTCTGTGTAATAATATTTTTTTCTAATATGTCAAATAAATATAAATACAATAGGCAGGTTGACACACACAAGCATTTATCTAAATGCATAAATAGGAGCGGTGATTTTAATACATGCTCGTAGTCATCTTAAAGTTTTAATTTAATATAGAAATACATCGAGATGTTAAAAAATTATTAATTACTAGTATTTTAAACTAATTCATTTCTTCTATAAATTCGGATAACAACGGGATGTAAACAAAGGAGGAAAAATATATTCTTATAATAAATACAACTGACTTAAAAAAATGGTTTTAAAGCATGGATTTCAACGTAATTAATTGTTATTTTTGCATATATACAAAGCTTATGGGAGTTTACAATATGCATGTAACGTTGCCACCATGTATCATCTGCTCGTTGCGGAGAGATATAAAGTGTATTAAACTCGTAGGTTAAATCTGAGTGCATGACTCATAATGCTACGTATATAAATCATCGTCTTATGAATCACAATGAATAAGAATAAAGAATGCAAATGAATACGGTCTAGAACTCTAAAGCACTCACCCGTGGAATATTGACAACTGACTTATGGTGATGAACTTTTTTGATCCGTGTGTTCTTGAAATGTTATACTTAATATGGTCAATGTCGCATATTTACTCGGTGGAAGAGCTTTGTACAAGCTCGTCTGGGTAGGTACCACCCACTCATCAGATATTCTACCGCAAAACAGCAGTATTGTTGTGTTCCGGTTTGAAGGGTGAGTGAACCAGTGTATTTACAGGGACAAGGGACATAACATCTTAGTTCCTCAGGTTGGTCGCGCAGTGGCGATGTTGTTTTTTTTTTAAGAAATGTACAAACCACTGTCTATGGTCGTTAGTGACCACTTACCATCAGGTGGCCCATACGCTCGTCCACTAACCTATACTATAAAAAAAATATCACTGACATTTCACGACTGATTTTTGTGGTGACTTTCTGGATTGTTCTTACAGATTAGCCGTAAATCGTTTCTCAAACGCGTTTGTCCTGAACCAGTTATTTTATGTTATATTTCGTGATCTGCAAATGTTTTTAAGATTTCTCAAGTATGTTTTTGTTAATAAGATATAATAAAATATCTTACATAAGAGCTGTAAGCTTGATGGTCCACGTTGACTGTGTGTGATTGCTACGTGAGGGGCCAGCGTACACGGGGATGACGTTGAATGTTGCAGACGCCGCCGGCGAACTACGGGCGGCAGATCGAGCGCAACACGCATATGTACTCGTCGCTGCCGCGCTCGTCGGTGCTGAGCTCGGAGGCGCGCGTGGCGTTCGGTAAACACAACATGGTGGTGGCGCGCGGACGCGGACAATCGGTGCCGAACTTAGGTCTCTCGGGGGCGACCCCTCCAAGCTACAACCCCTGAAACATACACCTTATTCGTATCACGATGAGGTCGCTTTTCCGCTTCCCCGCTGCTCGTTCGTTATCCGCTTTATGTTCGCCTAGATGACGCGAGCTGCCTGTTTATCATGTTAAGTTTAGCTTAATTTAGTAATTTTAAGTTTCAAACTTAATTATGCTTTGACCTTAATTTTCGTCTGCAAATGTTTTCGTTATAATCCCTCTGAGCTAGTGCTCACGTTTATATTAAAATATTCTATTATTGTCAGTAATATTTTAACCACCTTAATCAAATCCATATTAACTTAGAATTGCATAAATTATTACTCCAATCAATTGAATTTAAAGTAGTCACTAACCAGTATTAATTAATAATTTTACTACAATATGTAATAGAGTTAATATTTGCTAAAATTGAAATATGTGCTTACACTAACTATACACCTTATTTGCATTGGGATAAGAGCTTTATTTCAATACCGCAACAGACTTCTAATTTACTAATAAAATATAACATGTTTATATTATAAAAAATGATGAGGCACAATATTAATAGTATTATATAAATATTAATATATTGTGCCTCGTCTCCTATTTCAACTTTGTGCGATTGCAATTTTTTTTACTTGTCCGAGAGCATTGACATCAGCCGCGATTTCTATGGAATAAATACAACGCCGTCTAGTGACAATAATCGGAATTTCATATAAAGAAATGAGAAGGTTCTAAGTTGGACCCGTATGTTTTTCCTGTTAGATAGTTCTTACTTATGATATTTCTAGCATCGTCTAGTTTAAAACTCGATTCCATTTGAATATAAATTCAAATTTAGAATAGATCTGAGGTTTTAAATTTAATTTGAATTTGTAGCTGGTACTCTATTTTTTTAAAGATAAGTTATTTTAGTGTTTGCTGATTGGACCTTATAATAAATTATTTTATAAATAATAATAAATATCAATGATACTGATTACATTATGTTTTTAAATTAATTGCTAAAAGCTGTCTTATCGATAGAAACAAATAAAGAACAGCCATAATGTATTCATTATATTTGTGTAATTTGACTATTTAAGAAGTCTCCTTTTTTTAAATCCGCTTTTTTTAAATTTTGCTATACCAATATTTATATTTTTAGATTTAGACAAATTACGTGCATCAATCCGGGCATGATACGCTTAAGCTAAAATGCTCTTTATTTATATCACCTGTAGATAGCACATAGGAAAAGTAAATAAAAATATATTATGTAAAGTACATTTGCATTAATTACATTAATATATATGTATTTATACAATATCTTTGATTATATACGTAATGTATATAATCAAATTATTAGTCAATGTTACTCAATAATATCAGACTCGGATAAAAATGATCTCAGTCACGATATAGTCGAAACGCTCGTACTCACCGTCGGTTCGCACTCGCCGACAGCCGAGAAGGAGGAGGCGATCCCTCGCGGCAGCCCGTCGCCGTCGCTGCGCGAGGTGCGCAGCCGCCTGGGCAGCGCCAGCGTGCGCCTCGAGGGCGACGAGCTGGCGCGCTCCGCCCTGCGCGCCTCCGTGCCGCGCCCGCGCGTCGCCGACCTGCCCTGGTGAGCGCGCCGCACTGCCCGGGGGCCCCTCGGGACGGTTTTAATTTTCGGTTCGAAACGTCACCCTCTCGCCCCAGGCAAACGACGGACGTCCGCGAGTGGGACTGCGAGACGACGTGCGGCTGGCTGGAGAGCGTCGGGCTCGAGGCGTACGTGCCGGCGGCGCGCGCGTGGCTCGGCGCGGGCGGGCGGGGCGTGCTGCACGCCGCCGCGCCCGCCGCCATCGAGCGCCACCTCGCGCTCCGCCACCCGCTGCACAAGAAGAAGATCGTGCTGGCGCTCGCCGACCTCGCCGTGAGTACCGTCGCGCTCGCACGCCGCGCCGCGTGTGCGTGCGTCGCGAGCTAAGGGCGCGTGCGCAGGGCGGGCACGGCGACGCGCTGCTGTCGGCGGCGGGGCGGCTGGACGGCGCGTGGGCGCTGCGCTGGCTGGAGGACGTGGGCGTGTGCGCGCTGCGCGGCGCGGCGGGCGAGGCGGCGCTGGACGCGCGCGTGCTGCACCGCCTCACGCACGCCGAGCTGCACGCGCACCTGCGCGTCACGCTGGCGCTGCACGCGCTGTCCATCCGCCGCGGCATCCAGGTGCTGCGCGACAACGACTTCCACCCGGAGACCATGATCCGGCGCGCGGCCGAGGGCGAGGCGGGCGGCGAGGCGGGCGGCGCGGGCGGCGAGGGGGGCGAGGGCGGCGCGGGCGAGGCGCAGCTGGCGCGCTGGTCGTCGCACCGCGTCATGCAGTGGCTCAAGGAGATCGACCTGGCCGAGTACGCGCCCAACCTGCGCGGCGCGGGTGAGCCCTCCCCCTCCTGAGATAGCTGCTCACTCGTCCGAGTATAACTCAGTGCAACGTTCGTTCCGCGCAGGTGTCCACGGCGGGTTGATGCTGCTGGAGCCCCGGTTTACGGCGGAGCTGTTGGCTGCGTTACTCAATATCCCCGCGAATAAAACCTTACTCCGACGGCATCTTACACAGAGGTAAGTTGTATCAGGTACCTGATTACTCATTTAATATTCTATCCGTTTGTGAAGATATTTTCATATGATCTGCATGAATTTGCTTCTCACATGACCTTTGACACCTAACTCCAATTCATATATCCCTTGGTTTAACATTTAGTTTCAACTAACTTTTGGCTTAATTCCCCATCCTTCTATACAGGATGTAACAAAACCCTGTCCGACCCGTGAAGTGGTTATTAGGTATCGTGTGTCGGTTCTATTTATGTAATAAATTTTTTAATACAAAGCAAAAAAAATTATCCCGAAAAAAAAAATGACGAAAACTACGTGGCAACACAGGTGCGGGCAATAGCGCTCGATAGCTCTTACCTATCGGGTAGCTAAGACACGAGGTCATGACCTCAGTAGTCCACGTGTTTACCACCAACAGTGTCGTTAATCACAATTTATTTCTTTTTTAAGTAATTTTTTTCTACTCCCGGACTTCTGCCATACATAATAGCGCATTCAAAATTCTAAATACTTTATGCAATATTGAAGTATTCCACTTTCTTATTGATAGTCAATTTACTACCACCGTTTCGGAAAAGAAATACCCAGCCCTGAGAACAACCGGAAAAGAAACTCTTTCTTTTTTTTATTGTATCATGTTTTGTTTACAAAAAAAAAATTGAAATAGCCATGCGGCGATCGTGTCATTCCCAAGTTGCTATCATCCATAAAATCATTAATTGTATAATAACCTTTAGCACACAAGCGTTCCTTTACAATTTTTTAATATAGAATAATTTTCAGTATTTAATTTTTATTTTTTTTTTTATATGATATAGTCTCCCATTTTAACTCTTTTACTTCCAGGTTCAACGACTTGCTCGGGCGTGATGTCATACAGCAAAAGCGAAACGCGGAACAAACACTGGGATATCAACCCCTTACAGCTACTACCAAATATAAGGTACTGTTCACACAAATATTTATTTAATTCAATACCTATATGAGAATATAAATTTAGTATAATATATATATATTTTAAATCCTTATTTACTCATATCTCATAGTGATCGAGAAACAGATGCTAAGTGTTTTGCAGGAGTTTCCTGTAATCCTATCGTAATCAAGATTTTTTTAATGACGTCACGCGAGCGATTTCGTAGTGTACACAAATACATAAATAGCATCGATTCAAAAGTTAAAATGTATCATTTTTAATATCATATCACTTAATTTATTATTTGATTGATTTAGTAAAAGTGTTTCTTCTCATCTCTCAGATAAAATTAGCCTCCGTTAATATTTCATATACCTACCATATATGACAAGACAAAACGTTCAAGGACAAAAGAAAATTTCACCGAGTCGACACCAAATAAATAAGTTAAGCTTACACGATCGTTCAAATAATAAATATATTTAAAAGGTACCAAAGAAGAGCCAGTTCTCGTTAAAGCGCAAGAAGAGCAAAGACGACCTCGACCTCGGCGACCTCGTGTGTCCTCTGCACGACGACTGCTCAGGTGACCTTATGGCCTCGCCCGTAAGTCGCCCACTAACAATACTAATCGCTCCGCACTCCACACACTGAACACGCACTGTAACGTCTGCGTAGCCGCATGATAGTATTTGTTTTTTGCCGCTGCGATTGGTCAGATCGACTTCACTGATAACGTTATATACGTAATGGACCGGGAGATACTGTCACAAATTTTCCGGTCATTTGTACCAGTATGGCGACTCTTAAGATTTTTTTAGGTATAATTGTATCCAAATGAACTGAATACAATTATGCCATACTGTAAAAAATGATTTTACGCATTGTACAGTCGTATTCTGAAAACGTGTCGAATAAATAAGTTTTTCAAGTATGGCACCACTTTTTCTCCCTACTAGAAGTATGACAAATATAATATAAACCAAATGCCATACTGGTACAACTCGTTTTACGAAAAAAAATTTACTCCTTTGTGGTGGTATGGCGGCCATTTGGAACCGTCGGAAAAGTCTGACATGATGATTTTCGTGAATGGCTACTCGATGATAAGCTGTGCAAAAATTAGCCTGGTACAAATGGTTGAATTGATTTTTTTTTTTAATTAATATGTTCTCGTCGGTATGGCGGACTGTAAGTCCAACCGGAGAAGTATGGCATTTCGCTACCGCCTACTTTTTTTTTCATCGACTATCGGAAAATACAAGATTTTTTGTGGAACAAATCGTTTTGACTCTCGTAATATATCCGACACGTTCGATTTACGCCCACGCGATTGGGCCGCCGGTACCAGCGCTATGACCATCATTTTCCTTTTAGTCGCCATACTGGTACAAATGATTGGAAAATTTGTGTCAGTATCTTCCGTTAGATAACATTAACAATTATGTATATGTATTATGACTTGATTACAGAAGTCATATTTAATTAATGTGTAAACATTAGCGCTCGGTACACGTTAGGGGCCAATGCGACTTCGAACGTCAGACGTCGACGTTCGAGAGTACGCGTAAGATTTCGAGCGCCTCATGACGTCAGTATAACATAACTTATAATATATGTGCGTTAATCGGTACACGAGCTCACATGGTAGCCCCGTCGGGTTAGTCGAACAAAAGGCCGAGCCTTGCATTAAAAAGGCCCCCTCTAAAGGGCAGTGCAACATTTCTACCTAGAATTAATGCAAGGTCAAATGTTAACCCGACTGGTCTATGTTTACACATCAATTCTTTCATTTCGGCACTCACAACATTTGTTAACATGTTATGCACACAGTAATATAATAGCTACGCATATAATGTTTTATGTATTTTTTGATATACTATTATATATTAATATTATAAATGAGTTTTGTTTGTTTGTTACGCTTTCACGTCTTAACTACTAAATCGATTGTCATGAAATTTTGCAAATATAGAAAAGGTCATTGACCTGCTCCCTGCCATACACGCGGGTGAAGCCTGCAATAATATTTACGATAACTGTTTGTATTTGAGCCTGTCGCTTTAATCTAAAAATTCACAAAAAATAAATGTTATTCAATATAGCTAAAAAAAATAATTAATTAGCATTTTTAACTCGGCAATAACTCGATGGAAGTGTTCCCTCGAATTCAGTCATAACGCATAGTACTATAATATGTTCCTAGAGGAACAAAAGCAATCCATATCAGTCGATCATTTAGAGAGAGACAGCGAGTGTATGCGTTCTCAGCTAACCGATTTAACCAGGGATACGGTGTGGTCTACTAACATTGTGGTGGTTTTTAACGATACGAGTGTTATTTGAAACAATCACCGTTCTCACGGGTCGCGTCCCACAGACGATGAAAGTAAAGTCAGCAACGGCGGCCGTCGCGTCGGCTGTCTGTCCCCCGCGTGACGCCGCGCGCGCGCACTAGCGGCGGCGCCGGGGAGACCTCGGACTTATTGTGAGTCGTTACTTCGTTTGCTTCACACGTATCGTTTCGATATTTTATTTGAATATATCTAAAGTATTTTTGTAATATTTTCGATATACGACGGAAGCGAGAGTGACCATCGAAAACGTGCTTTTCGTGTGAAAGCTTTAAATTCGATTTATCGATTGTATTTTATTAATGTTTTATTTGATTTGGCGTCACGTTGTGGGTGCTCCCCGCACTTGTAACGACGAAAATGTATATTTTAGTATTGTATAGAACTTAGTCGGTGAACTCCGATGTATTATTTCTTTTTAACGAACCAAAAATAATTTCATGTGTTCTATTGGATTTTAGCTTTAAGGAGAAACTAATTTTATTAAATTTATTTAAATCGGAAAACACGAACAGTAATTATATTTTGTTAGGGTGCGTTTTCACTAAAATAGTTGTCAATTTTTGTGTCAAAATGTAATTCTTGGTTAAGTCACGATCTTCTATTTCTATTTTATCAACGCCTCATTATCATCAAGACTTATTAAGTTAACAATTATTCTTTTTTATATTTTACTTTACACTTCAAATTGCAAACCTTTGTTTACATATTGTCTCCCACATTTATACCACTCGAGACACAAAAGTTGCCAATTCGTTTTATGGACGCAGTCCAACGTTAGATATGTTGATAGTTTTTATCAAAATAATTTGCGACCCAGTTATAATTTCGGACATCTTTATTAAGACATTCCAATGTATCTATATATGAAATTTAAACAATAGTTAACTTTTTAATTTGTCTATGACCTACGAACACAGGAGGAGTAGACTAATAAACAACTTTGAAATTGAACTAATCTTTAATAATCTATGGTATTCACTATGGTTTCGAGGAAAATGGCGTTTTGAAAGTCGGCAAAGTTTTAGAAACTTTGGAAGTAAATTAAATTGTAATGTGTTAAATGTTAATAGTTTAACAGAATCGTTTTGTATTACAAATAAAGATATATAAATGAAGAACTGTTTGTAGTGAATATTATAAATAAAGCTATTTAGCAAGTTGCTACATATACACATCTCCAGGGTTTGTTTAGCTTTACTCCTTCTGCGATTGGAATATGGTGTATCCTCATGGACGAAGGTGGTTTACGTTCTATGGTACTCTGAGTTATGATTAATAATAAATATAAAACGACTGAGAAATGACAATACATACCAGGTATCATTTCTGCTGCTAATGTTTCGAAAGTAAATTATTATAATGAATTCTAAGGTTTATATATTAAAGTCTGTTACGGTAGCTCAGATGTAGAATAGTCGAGACACGTTGAGTTTTCTGAGAGTTTTCATTGTTAGTATTTAAATGTGTACCTATTTATATATAACATAAAATTAGTACATTGTAAATCATAATTTAACAGTATATCCGACTCAGCCCTTCATCGCACAATATATAGTGTTCAGAATACAGCATTTACCGAGGGTTCCGTACAAAATATTTGGACCATAACAATGTTATAAGTATTTTAGCTTTTATAACAAATAATCATATTGATGTAGAAGTTTTAAACTTTACGAATTCACGGTCCAATTTTATTTTTATTTTTTAAGCAACGTCATGAACGATACTTGGCGAGAAAAATTGTAAAAAATGTTAGTCTTATACCAAATTTTGGATACGTTTTACTTAAGACTGTATTATGATCCGTGATCCTGTTCCTACCGAGCTGTGCCAAAACTTATATGAATGTTGTAATGCGCCCCCTCGGGTGCAAGCTGAGCCCTTTTAGGATTAAACGTCTTTTCGATTGAGTAGTGTACGGAAATGTTTGTTTTCATTACAACTACATGGAGTCATGTATTTCAAAAGTAATACTCGAAGTGTCGTCCGATGTTCAATTCTAAAAGGGCGCGGTGTATAATTTGACCTTTATAATGGACCCTTGTCTTCCATAGCTTTGTAATCGATAAGAGTGCTAAGTATTAAAGGGCGGGAACGTGTCCCCGCCAATAATCATATAAGCAGCTCGTTTATACAAAAATGTATTAAAATAATTTTTACAATAACTTAAACAAATATAAAATGTAAGAGTTAATAAATACTAAATGAATGAATACATTTGCTGTTTTTCACTCCGCATCTTCGAATAAAGGTTGTGATTTACCGAAACTTGAATCGGCTGTTTTGAGTATTTTTAAACCCTCTGAAAACAAATACGAAACAATTTAATTAATAACATTACAATCAGTGTTGCCACATTATACACAAATCAAGCGACGTCTACAAAATTGGATTGCAAAAGAATATAATATGCCAAAAACTAAGTAGTTTTGTCCAATGTAATATCGCTGCGATACATGTGGCTGCTAGCCACGCGGCATACGATTATAGGCGCTTCGAAGAGCTTACTTCAATAGTATATTTAAAGTTTTAGTCGTGAAATACATGACTCACTGAATATTTTCGCATTAGAGATAAAGTTCGCACTGGTTACCTTTTCCTCTGCCCTTACGCCTCAGTTCCGCGAGCCTCTCGACTTCAGTCTCTTCTTCGAAATGTTCCTTTTCTTTTCTGTAAGATTCTTCTTGAGCTTGCTTTAATAATGATTCTTCTAAAAACGTTAGTTCTGAGAGCAAATAAAAAATAGTTATAACTTATAATTAATTTAAAGCATTTATATACTTTTTGCGTTTATATTACAAAAAACTGTAGTACAAACTGAAAGGCATTTATAAGCTTCCAGATATAAGATCTATACAACATATAAATAAATGGCAGCGTAGCAAGGTTAACTATCTTGAAACGGTCTCAAGACTGCCCATACATTTTTAAGTACTTTGATTCGAAACATATTTTTAAAAACTTGCGTCAGCAAATATAACAATTTTCCCATATTTTTTGTTACTGTCAGTCGATCCTTTTTCAGTTCCAATACAATACAAAAAACTGATGTACTTTATAAAAATAAATAATAATGTGCTTACAAATTGTTGTCGCTATACAAATATTAAAATAAAGACAATACTATTTACTCTTTCAAAACTAAATTAAGTTCGTTTTCCTATACTTTTGATACTTATGGTAGCTATCCTTGCTATTTAAATAAAGATGTAGAAAAAGGATTCCTCTCTCACTGGTAAGTCTAGGGTCCATAGCGATCCAGGGTCCATGGAAAATGGTGTTGGCAGTGGGCCGCGACTTCGCCTCGGGCTCCATCAGCTGCGTTACCTGCTGCTTGCACTCCATCGACAGCTGGCTCACCACGGTCGTGCGGAAGCGCCACTTGCGCATTACCTTTGCCATTTTAGGATTAAAACGGCTGGTTAAACTTTTTCATATGGCTAAATATATCGACATTAATCAGAGATTATCGGAAATCGATTGGTTGAAGTGCTTTGAATGATTGGATACAGAGGCTGCAGTTGAAGTATTTTATAAAATTATAAATAGTATTATCGATATTTTCGTTCCAACAAAAGTAATAATTATTATCAAAGAAAAGTTAAAATTTCATAGGAAATGGAAAATATATGAAAACTATAGTGACTATTGCACTTTCAGAATGCTTCGTAAAAGACAAAAGATAATTGATGAAGAATGCTACAATAGGTATCTGGACAATGCGAAAAATTTAATTGCTAAAAACTCTAGGTTCTTTTTGTTTGGACGTTTGTTTAATCTAAAAACAGTGTTTGGACTTGCCCGATATGGTTTATTTGGACGATCTTTCATCTAATGACGGTCAAGAAATAAGTAATCTTTTTAATATTTATTTTTATCATCGTTTGAGCAAAACACACTTAAATCTTCATTTAATAGCAAAGTAGTTACTGTGCCCAATATTAATAGTGTTAACCTGTCTTCTGTTAATATCTCATTGTTGACTGTAGAAAAGTACATAAAATCTTTAAACTAATTTAAAAGCTGTGGCCCAGATGGTATACCAGCAATATTCCTAAAAAATTGCCTCGGGACACTTTGCTTTCTACTATATATTTAATTTAATTTATCTTTACAAACCTGAATTATGCCTTCCTAGTGGAAAAGTTCATATGTTGTTCCTATCTTTAAAAACTGGGATAAACACGACGTCAAAAATTATCGTCCTATCTCTAAACTTACATCCCCAAGTTGTTTGAAAAGATAATATATGACATTATACAACCAATAATAAGATTATAAACCAGCAGCACGGATTTATTAACAGAAGATCTACTGAAACTAATTTATGTGAATTCACTGACTTTATCGCGAACGCGATGGATGAGGGATACCAGGTGGACGCGGTGTACACCGTGTATTTTTCTAAAGCATTTGACAAGATTTCTCATTTCATTCATCTCGAAAAATTAAGATACATCGGTGAACAGGGCGACCTCCTGCGTTGGATTGAATCCTATTTGTCTAACAGAAGCCAAGCAGTTACAGTTAAAGGTTTCCGCTCATCGCTTATTCCTATGCCGTCTGGAGTGCCACAAGGATCGCATTTAGGTCCGTTATTATTTAATATTTATACAAACGATATCGGTTCAGTTTTTAAACACTCAAAGTTTTTGTTGTATGCTGATGACAATAAGATGTATAAAATAATCAATAACCCCAACGACTGCTTGGATTTCCAGAAATACCTTGATCGTCTCAGTGACTATTGTTCACAAAATTCTTTATTCTTAAACATAAAAAAATGTAACGTTATAACATTTACCAGAAAGAAATTGGTGATTGATTTTACATACAAATTGGATGGCGAAGTAATTTCTAGAGTCAATATGATTAAAGATCTTGGTGTTCTAATTGATTCTAAGATGCTTTTCTAAGAACGTGTTCATACGTCGGTTATGTGGCAGACAAGGCTTATCGTATGCTTGGTTTTGTGCTGAGGGTCTCTGATGAATTTAAGCTTCCGTCTACGCTTATCTTATTAATTAATGCGTTTGTAAGGTCCATCTTAGAGTATGTGTCTTCTGTGTGGAACCCCCAATTCAAAAATCGTATATATATAATTGAACTTATACATAAGCGTTTCATCAGGGTTCTTTAGCACAAGATCAATTTTAACAAAAATACCAATTTTGCTATACCGACGACTGACCGAGGTGTTCAACGTGATCAAATATTACTATTTAAAATTATTAATAATCATATTGATTTTCCCTCTATGTTCCTGTAACCAGTACTAAATTTTCAAAGAATTTTTTATAAATAGAAGTTGTACTAATTATAACCAGATGTTTTTAGATTGTGATACATTTCATGTCTCTTTTAATAGCTTTAATCGTTATATCAAAAATATTTTAACTAATGGTAGTAGTAGTACTGATTGAATTAATTATCATTGAATGAATTTGTCATTTCTCCCACTCTCTCTTTAGTACCTAATCTCTAATTGATCGATAATTTTATCCGTTATCCAATGCATCTCCGCCTGTTATGTGTTAGTTATTAATCATTGGAAAGTATTTTGGTACTGATATGTCAATATTTGATATTTGTAAAATGTATTATATACTGTTTGTTTCCAATAAATTAAATAAATAAAACTTCACGTTATCGTCGTTTGAAAAGAAAGAAATAATTATCAAATAGTTATATCTTCAATAGCTAAATAATATAACGCTAGTTTGATCATGATTAGTCATAATCTTACTTAACGTTTACCAGCTCGAAGTAGACGGTGCAAATTTTTTATAACAAAGGAATCTTATACTTTTGTAATTTTATGATGGTGTTTACCTGTTTCTCATACAGCTTCTTTACTGATGTCTCGTTAAATGGAAGTGCTTTATTAAGCATTGTGTACAAAATAATACCGATAGACCACATATCGGCCAGTTTCGGTAAGTACGGCACGCCTTTCAACACTTCAGGAGCTGCGTATGAAAGGGAACCGCAGTAGGTTTCACTCAACAAGTCTCGATCTCTCTGTCTGACATTACGTGCAAATCCAAAATCAGTTATTTTCACATTGTAATTGGCTGTAATGAGTACATTTTCACATTTCAAATCTCTGTGCGCTATGTTCATCGTATGTATGTAGTTAATCCCCGATATAATCTGTCGCATCCAAAGCCTGCTCTGGTTTTCCGGCACGGCACCATTTTGTGACAAGAAATCGAGCAGGTCGCCATTTTCGGCAAAACGAAGGAATATAAAGTATTTGGCGCGACGTTGAAAAATATTTGACACGTGAACAATGTGCGGGTGATTTATACGGATCAATATGTCTAACTCTCGCGGTAAAAATTTCGTCAAATAATCCCGTGGAGCCTGTGCTGTATCTATTACTTTGCAAGCCATAACGCTGTGACGCGTTTCGTCGACCATGTGAGTGGCTTTAAATACCTACAAAAGTAACAATTAACAATTACATTTAAAACTAATGACGTTTTCTTTTCATTTAAATTTTATCTCGGCCTTATTTAATCATAGTTAATACAAGACATACTTTCGCGTAAGATCCCTCTCCTATGATTTTCTCTAATATGAAACCTTTTTCTTGCAATATTAATATATCTGACTCTGTTGTGCTCAGATCCAATTTCTCCGTGGCGGGACACATTTGTGTGGCTTGATGTTGTTGCTCATAGTTATTTAATTCTTACTTTCGTCGGCATGATGGTATGAAAATGGAAATGTTTTCTATTGAGAAAATCATCTGAAATTTATACGAATAATTAAGTACAGCTACATTTTTTTTAAAATATTGTAAATATAACTGAAGTTTGTCAAACTGGTATTAATTTTTTATTTGAAATTGTCATGCCAGAATTTTTTTTTCTAACTATAAACAAGTTCTTATCTTCTCAATAAAACTTCCTTGTGATCTTCGAATTGATTACATGTTCAGGTCGATGGCACACTTATATTGAATCGATATATTATATTGGTTAAATTTGATTGTAAATATTTTTAGAAGATACGGTTCGATTCGTATGTACGCGGTAATTACTAGCAAAAACAGGAGGTAATTATTATTTCCCTTTTTAATCGAAAGAAATATATATATATCATAATTTGTTTTTGTGCTTGAAATTTTATCTATTCCACAATACCACCGATCTCTTCACTCTTACCAAGTTGAAGACGAACCAACTGATTCACAATTAGTTTTGACAATAGACGTCTCCGGCAAAGGTTCCGTGAGTTCCTGTATTTCGAGTTTTTTTACTAAACTTTTTTTTTCTTCTCGAGCTTTATTATACGCCATTGTTTCTTGAGGTGACCACTCTAAAATGTTTTATTCGTTATACCAACATAATTTAAAAACATGTCGTATTATCTCGTTAAAAGTACTTAAGCGACATGACCTGATCAATATTGACGAACCTACAATTGATTTACTAAGAAGGTACATTTAATAGATAGTACTAAACCGCTCCAACCTAGTAACCTGGAATCCATCGCAATCCATTCGCTATTGAGGATGCCATCAATTTTTAATCTATTCCGGTAATTTGGTTCCAACATCAGTGTAACGAGTCGCTTACAATGATCCGACAGAGTATCAATATACCGTGATCGAAATCTCCAATTCTTATTTATCTGAGCTTGATACAATTGCTTTATATGTTTATCTTCGAAGGGCATTGCTCTATTTAACATTACATAAATTACAATACCAAGTGACCAAATGTCCGTAGGTTTTGGGTAGTACGGAGATCCCTGCAAGATCTCCGGCGCCGTGTAAGACAGTGAACCACAAAATGTGTCACTATGAATATCCTTCAGGCTTTTATCAACGCATATGCGAGCGAAGCCAAAATCAGAAAGCTTCGCATTTTGGTTGGCAGTCAAAAGTACATTCTCGCATTTGATGTCTCTATGCGCTATTTCTAGCTCGTGCATGTATTGTATGGCGAGGGCCAGCTGCCGCGTCCATATCCTGGCCTGGTCTTCTTGAACTGCTCCTTTTTGCAATATATGTTCAAGTAAATCCCCATGCTCCATATATCTCATGAATATGAAATATTTAAATCTCCTTTGAAATATACTGTGAGTGTGAACGAGATGTGGATGGTTAAGCTTAATCAGCATTTCTATCTCTCTTGGAAGAAATTTCTTAACAAAATCTTTTGGTGCAGTATTAGTATCGATTACTTTACACGCCAATATTGTTAGCTTATCATTTTTATTCGGGTTTCTGTATTCAGCGAGGTAAACCTGTCGATAAAATTATTTACCAGACATTAATTAAAGCTTATTCAAAATTTTATACATAAAATAATGTTATATATAAAGTAACTCATTACCTTATTAATTCAAACATCACATTTACTACATATATTATTATAAACAAATTTAAAACACGTCGAGCCAGTCATATTATAATATAAGAACAAATTATGGCAAGAATAATTTAGAGGAGCGCAATTATACAATAAACTTCTGAAATATGTAAAAGAAGCAAGTTCTCAACAGTTTTGAAAATAAACTATTTATTAACATATAATAACGAAACACTGTATTAGGGACTTTTTTAACTTGGACCAGCGCCTACAACAATGATCTTGATACTAACTTTGTATTCTTTACTTTTTTTCTATCTAAATAATTAATTTACCGTGTAAATAATTAATTATATATTGTTCACATATACACATATAAATGACTAATGTCTTAATGAGAAATAAAGTTGTTTAAATCGAAATGTATATACCTTAGCATATGATCCCTCATTCACCTTCTTTATCATTTTATAGCCGCGAGTAGCAAGTGTCAATTGTTCCGAACCAGTTAATTTTAAATCGTCTACTATGTTCAGCTACATTTAAATGAATTATTTTAATATTCTACTAAAAACGAAATAAAAATATTATTTAGCGCAGTAGAAACTTTACGAAACCTTTATTTTTCCCTCCATTTATTCCGCTTTCTTTTGCCTTGCCGATAAATTAGCAAGAGATTTTATCATTTCACTGGCCTAAATAACACATAAATATATTATTGTCATATTAAATTTAGGGTCTTCTAAAACAATAGTTGTTAAAGTTGTCGTATTCTTTTTCATACCCTGTTTGTGGACTCCCTATTTTGTCGTTCCAAGATATCGCCCTGCCTTTTCGGTGGACTTTTATGGATATCTGTTAATCTCTGTCTTTCCTCTTTAGCTCTTTGAAGAGCGGCTGCTTCAATTGCGTTTAGAGCTAAAAAATATTTTATTATTTTAAAATACTCAAAATCGTCTCAACAATTGACTCATTCAGATTTTATAAACACTCACTAGTAAGTCTACTGTCCATAGCAATCCAATCCGAGTTAAGAATTTGGTTCGCCGAATGTCGCAATCCCGGATCTGGTTCAAGCAAATGCTTCACTACAGCCTTACACTCCAAGGAGAGGACACTTGCAACACGTGATCTGAATCTATACTTTTTTCCCATCTGTTGCTCGTAAAGTTTTCGCATACGTGTGTCGTCGAAGGGCATCGATTTGTTTAACATAACAAATAACACAACTCCTAAAGACCATAAATCTGTTGGTTTAGGCAAATACGGCTTGCCGCGTAGTATTTCTGGTGCCGCGTAGGACATCGAACCGCAATATGTCTCGCTCAATATTGGTTGGTCTTCTTCGTCCACACAAAACCTTGAAAATCCGAAATCGGATAGTTTCACGTTAAAATTAGCAGTTAACAAAACGTTTTCACATTTGATGTCTCGATGACTGATTTCCAATTCGTGGAGGTACTGTAAACCCAAAGCCAGCTGCCGAAGCCACACTCTCGATTGGTTTTCCGACACACAACCGTTCTTTAATATATACCCGAGAAGATCGCCATTTTCGCTATATCGCATAAAAATGTAATACTTTGTTTTTCTTTGAAATATACTATGCACATGAATCAAATGTGGATGATTTAAACGAATAAGAACATCGATTTCACGCGGCAAGAATTTAACAACGAAGTCTTTTGGAGCTTTCAACGTTTCAATAATTTTACACGCAAGTGTTATTTTACTATTTTCTTCTTTTCCTTTATACTCAGTCAAATACACCTGTTGAAAATTAATTTATTATAAATCTTTTAGATTACCCCGTTGTACCGATTCTGGATCTAAAATTCTCGTTACCTAATTCTGTTACCTTAGCGTATGCTCCTTCGCCGACGAACTTAAGTAATTTGTATCCTTTAGCAGCCAAAGTATTTTCTTCAGATACAGTAGTTTTCAGATCGTTCATTATAATTCCAACATTTATCTAAACATCGAACATTTTGCGACAAAGATGCATAAACAATCTCTCGCTCAGCTGACAGATTCATAGAGGGATAAATAGAGGGCATTTTTAGATTGTTTTACATCACTGAAATTTGGCTTTGTGAAATTTCCTCATTTCTGACAACATGCCACATTGACGCTGTTATTTACTTCTATAGGAATAACAGAGTATAAAGAGAACGATTTAGTCGGAATAAATAAGTTTGTTTTTATTTTGATGACATCTTCATTCTTTCATATAAATAATCCTTAGAAAGTTCATATTTGGCAAAATTTTTAATATGCAATTATAGTTGCACTCTCTATTCCCGACTCCTCTGGGACCTTAACCTTAACACGACTAGACCATTCAAGCGAAACATTCACTGCGCTTAGCTTAACGCGCTTTCCGAAGCAGGAGCCTTATAAGCAATTCAGTAGATCAATGAAGTCAAATTCAGTCACATATAATAAGTTATTCATAAACATTGAACTTCCTTAAAAATGTGTGTATAATCGGTTTCATAAATAAAACAATAATCTGAATCGTGATCTACTTTATTTGTCCATGAACTCTACATTCAACAGTTTGCATTACAGTGCGTATATAAGTACATCTACAGATATGCGAAACGGCTAATTATAACCAGATATTCAAGACAAAAAATTAGAGGTAATATTAAATTCATTATATGTCATAAATCCACATTCTTCTTGTGCAAAAATTCGCCAGCGAGGCAGACGCGTTGCATGAAAGACGGAGCCGCGGTCAACATGATTCTGTACTTATTGACGTCGGGATGATCCGGATATCTCTTCTCGTTTCGAATCCTCTCCAGCATCCGCTGCGGTTCGCATTTCGACTTGACTTTATAATCGTTATTTATGTAATCTTGTAACACCTTTGGCAAGATTTTGATAACTTCCTTTGCTTTTGTCGTACTTGGTGGTTGCAGCGTATCAGTTTCAGATTTCTGTGGTATAATTATATCGTCAACTTCGACTTTAGAAACTGTTTCAGCAGCAGGTTGCTTGTCGATTGTTTCCTTGTTGTCATTTATAGTTGTATTATTATAGTAATTGCTCATATGATCCTTCAAAATATCGCCCAGGCTTTCATTTTTAGTCTTTTCTCTTTCAGTGCCATCGATGTTAACATATCCAGTCCGTGTCTCCGTTTTGATTGAAACTTGATTTTGTTCCACTTTAGGAAAATCTCTTATTTCATTACTTGTGGTTGTTGTGTTCATTTTGAAACTTGTTGCAGTTTCTGAATCGGTTTTTTTCTCTGTGGTATTTGTGATGTTCCTATTCATTGAGGCATCTATCATTGTCATAAAGTGGAGGTTATCTTCCTCATCTAATATTTGGGAAATTCTGTGCACTTCGCTAATGTTTATACTGAAATTTAAAAAATATATATAATGTATTTATATTTAATTGTATGTATATAAATATCATATGCACCTGCATGAATCAAAATATGATATTTTTTCTAAAATAATGTTTCACTTACCCTTGCCTGGCTTCATGGCAACAATACAGCATAAGGGGATCAATAGGGTGAGCCTCTGTATTAAAGATATATCCACCCATGTCAACTATACATTCACCATTTGGTGTGTTTATAACAGTCCCATGTACACCAGGGTTGTGTATAAAGTTGTCCGGGTCAAACAATAGATAGAGATATTTGGTTGTTTCAGCCAGGAAGAATGATTCCATGCGATCTTCCTTACGGTGATCACGGACATCCTTAATCTGAAATAAATTTTGAAGTTTTATTACCAAACCAGTATTCTTAGAACATGACTAACTTGTTAATAAACTGAACATAAATATAATTTAAAATACCGTTGCATATCCACAAGGTGTTCTTGCACTGTGTTGTATGCTCCTAAGTATATCCTCTCCCATTTGCAGCAGTATTGGATCTCTTGTTTCTCTATACAAGTACATGATAGACTCAATAAGTTCCGGTCGTAACGGATAGCTCTCCCTTGTAGCTGAGGCCTCGCCAGTACCAAGGTTGTAAACCTCTGGAGTAAATCCATATTGTTTCCATACACTGTGGTAATTGTGAATAACACGCATTGCTGTGTCGCTTTCACCTAAAAAGTGTAATCATTTTGAAATTAAGCTCAACTATGGAGATACTGTTGGTGTAGTACTGACAACCTTATACTTGTATTCTGACTGTAATAAAACAAAATGTCTTAAATACCTATCAAGCTCAATAGGCCAGGCCAGTATGATTCCAGGGACTGGAACACAGGAAGGGTCACATGTCCTTTTAGCATGGTAGCCCAGACATACCAGTCATCCTTCTTCAAATACTTATCAATTACAGTACGAGCCTCATTAAACATTGACATTAGTTCTGGCCTTTCCAGTAGTATTGCCCCTAAGACAGAGAGCGTACATTTTAAAACTGTGTTTAGGTCACAAATTCTGTAAAATAGGTCATAAATTATGCAATATGTAGACATATCTTTAAATTGTATTATGTTCATGTCTCATTTTCAAACTCACCCTTAACTAGATATTCAAAATAGGAGTCCACTCCACCTCCAATACCAGAATCTTGAGCTGTCCATCTTCCTGTCATGACGTCAATATGGTTTCCAACTAGACCTATTGGTGACCGATGATGGTATAAAGCTTTTAAAGCATTCAGTGCAACCTGTAAAAATATTCTTATTTCAAAACTGATTCATAGTCATTGAGTTGCAATAAAGATGTATCAAAATTATAGAATTATCATAAAATAATTGAAAGAACATTAAAGTACTAACTCACCTCTTCATACAATGGGTCTCCAGTAAGCCTACTTAAAGTACCAAATTCTATAATAAATGTCCCCACACCAGCTGTGCAAGTAATGCTTGTTTCTCCCGGTGGCACACCAGATCTCAGATTGATAGTACCATAAGGCATACCAGTTGTAGTGTCAAAAGCAGCAATAAGCCTGTGTGCAACATCCTCCGCCAAGCGAAGAAGTGGTCCATTACATGGCCACCCAGGTTCTAATTTCATTCCTGACCTTAAAACAAGTGAAACATTGGTTAAAATCAAATTGAAAATTACTAAATTACTATAGTAACTGCAACTATGATAATTTAATTAATATACTTACTTATATGACAAAAGGTGTGCGCTAAGTAAACCACCAATAATTCTAATATTAGTTTCAAACACTGAAACATTGATATCGGTATCAAAGTTTTGTTTCTTTAGCACAATATCAACGACCCTATTAAATTCCGTATAGTTTCCCATTATCACAAGCATGTCCAAAGCATCTATAAGGGTAAGAGAATAACTGCCCCAAGTATCAACTCCATCACAACTCAATGGACGTAGCTCATCGTAGGGGTACGCATATCGTAGGTAGCTGTCGTATGCATGTTGAAACATTTCTCTTACTTCCTCTCTAAAATGTAAATATAATATTTTAACGTATATCATGGCGACAATATTTTATTAGCAGAAAATCTTGTACCTTAGTTTTAAAACATCTTCCTTACTGTATTCTCTTATGGATAAACAGTTATCGCAATGCAGACCCAGAATTAAAAATGAAATCAATAGTGTCTTATACATTTTAGCTACGAATCGACAAAGAGGTGGATAGTAATAGAATATTAATTTTTCATATTGTAGGAATTCCTAGATTAATACTTTCAAGTTTTATGACTATTTTACAATAAATACAAGACACTATAAAGTGGCTCAAAGATTTTTAACATTATATCATATTTAACTTAGCCACATAATCATTAAGATCGATATTTATATTTAAATGTCAAAAACGTCGTAGCCCAGAGAGTGCACACAGAAAACTGCATTAAATAACTGCAGTAAAATAGAGATTTCGACCTGAAACCTACTAAATACAAACTAGGTTTTTAGTCGATTCGAAGCACTAACTATCTAGGAAAAAGTATCGAAAACGAACCAATTTTCATTAATTTTGTAAATTGTTGCTTAAAATGATAAAAAAAGTGATCTAAATAAAATATTTCATCATGTTACTTAAACAAATAAATGAAAAATGTAATTTTCAGCCAAAGTTTATTTTCACTGCTTATTTCAATCGATGATAAATTATTTTCGCAGAATCGAGATACCAAAACCACATCTCTATTTTCTACTGACTAGTGCTGAGCTGCAGTTATTTTGACGTCTGGTCTGACAACTAGGTCTTTTTTTTGTTTATTTGTAAATGGCAAAAGTATTTCCACATAGAGCCAAATTGAAAGAAGGTTTCACGGAAACCCCAAACTATTTTATATTGTATAATTTTGGCATACCTGAAATCAATTTAATACATCGAAATACTGTGCTAATAATACACTATGCAAATGCGTCAACAATATCCTTACGTTTGATTACATATAAATAATACTAAACCATTGATATTGTTAATGTTCATAGACAGCAAAATTTAATAAAGTTATTGTCATATTTTATATTTGATAGGATACAATACTATTGTATTTTTTTGTTTGTTAGTTTAATCTTTATGCACCAACTAAAGCTAACTACTTTGATAGGATTTTAACAAGTAAAAACGTAAAAAACGTGTTAGTAAAATAAATAGAAAAAAGTACTTGAAAGTATATATAGATCTAATTATTAATTATTGTAAGTATTCTTGGATTTTTATCCCTTTTAATAATAATACAACGCTTACTCATAGACAAAAAGTCACTCCAATGCCATTGGCTTAAATTTAAAATAGCATAGATAATAGACTAACATAAACTCCAACAGCTGAAGCAACTAAAATGTCTGTTGTCCGTTGAGACTGGTTAGCGTTTTTGAGGGTGTTTTCAATTCCTATCCGCTTAAATTTTAGCACTACTCACATAATTTTATAAAATGTTATGATCCTGATATAAATCAAACGTATTCCGCTTTGGCAAAGCGTTCTCTGCGATTTGATTCATCATAATTACGATTGAAGGGTTGTCGTTAAAGTTTACGGAAGAAACTTAAGTAATGGCATCATTTAGAATTCATGAGGATCAAGAAAACACCGCATTGGGCTTAAGAAAAGATGCTGATGTATTTTCAGCTGCTTCTCAACGGCGTGCCCTTGGAGACCTAAGCCAGTTTGCTTGCAACCAGAATCGTAATTTAAAGCATGTAAGTTGTTATTATTTATGCCCAACGCTTAAATGTGAAAAGGTTTTAATTGTAACATTTTTTCCAGGCAGGAATGACGAATGGACCTTGCAAAGTTCAAGATGAGAATAGAACAGTACGTCAGATTAAAAATGAAAAAAATATCGTACCTCCCGTGGCCCAGTTTCGCGCCTTTAGTGTGTACGAAGACAAACCGACAGAAGTCGAGGTGAAGAAGAGGGAACCAACATTCAAACCATTTGTTGCAAAAGAAATAAGGAAAGATAACTTTTTTATCAATGCTGCAGAGAATGTTAGAGCTCTTTGTGCTCAAGCGGAAAAAGCAAAGCAACAAGAACAGGTCAAAGCACCTCCACTCAGGTAATAATGGACTTAAACAATAATAATCGTCAGCAAAATTACTATAACACTAAGAAACCTTAACCTAAACATATAGTTATTTTTTCATTGACAAGCTGGTTGGTTGTATTTACAAAAGAAAAGTAGTATATGTAAGTATATCAGTTGTCTGGTTTCCATAGTACGAGCTCTGCTTAGTTTGGGATCAGATGGCCTTGTGTAATTTATGTCCCAGGATATTATTATTACAACTATTGTATTACTTCCTTTTCATGTATCATTTGCATTACTATCAGTTGGCCACCCATATAATCACTACTAACCACAAATATTTGTATTATTTGTTGGAATTATTCATCCAAATAATCATTGTCTTAATAAATTACGTTAGTATGTAATTGTAAATTTTCGATTAAGTAGTCTTATTACTACTATTAAATACTATTTCTATGCTTTATTACTATCCAGAAGAAATATTTAAAGCAATGTATATAATTAATGAAAAGCCATCATAAATAAACTCCGGTTTTTTTTCAAAATGCTATCATTTATCCACAAAGCTTTGAATAAAAATATTTTAATATATCATTTACAAAAAAATATGAATGTAATATGAAATTGTAACTTGACTTTCATATAAAGAGCTAATATGATATGAGTTTTTTAGACTTCCGCTACAAGAGAAGAAAGATAAAGATGTTGTTGAATCACCTATGTCAGTTGTGGACACAAGCATTCTTTCCATGTCAATCTCAAAGAATGCAAGTGATATTCTTGAAGATAATGATGAAGAGGACACAACTACAGCACAGACTGACCGTGAGATGTTCTTCCATGTTGTAGAGTATCGGCAAGATATATATGACTATATGAAAGAGATTGAGGTAAGTGTCTCATAAACTTTGATGTATTCATATTTTTGTTACTAATCAATGTCTAAACTTTGAATTCTTTTATACTGAACTAGGGTTCCATTTGTGAATTACAATAATAATAAACTTGATTGGACTTATTTTAAGGCTATGTTTACAGTGTGCTCGGAACAAAAAGTGAAATAAAAGCTATGTAGACTGTCAAAATTTGATAGAATCACAGTTCTTTTCATGTAAATTTTATATGATTCATGGGCTTGGTAATAATCACACACTGTATTTGCTTAGATTTTTATGTACAAGTCAATTACATTATTGACACTTATTTACCGACACACTAATTTATGTGGTTAGACTTTTAAATACCAAGAAGAGTGAGCATGGAATATATAATCATTTAAATTATATTAAAACAGGTTAAAAACAGAGCAAATCCTCGCTACATGCGCAAGCAGCCAGACATTACACAGGTGATGCGCTCAATATTGATTGATTGGATAGTGGAAGTTTGTGATGAGTACGGACAACAAAGTGAGACTTTGCACCTTGCTGTGTCATATATCGACCGCTTCTTATCATACATGAGTGTAGTCCGCACCAAATTGCAACTGGTCGGGACTGCTGCTACTTATATTGCTGCGTAAGTTATATTAAGTTAAATTTGGCTTGTTCAAATAATCTTTCGACACATTCACATTATTTTAATTGCATAAGTGTTAAATCATTCCATAAAATAGTTAAGACAACAGTGTTTTTTTTCTACCCTAAATAACTTATGATAAAAATAAAATAAGTTTTGGGTACATTGTTTTATCCTGCTTATATTCTATGCAAAATATGTTAATGTTCATATATAAAGAACTGTTTATAGTGCATAATACAGCAGAAGGATTCGAAAAACGCATGCAATTTGTAATAATGTGTGTGTGTTGTGTTTACCTTTATTCCTACTCTGATTGGAATAGGGTATATATTTGTATACATTTATATATTGAAATAGAGTTTCAATGGTACTATTATAGTTTTTTTTTTTTAGGAAATATGAAGAAGTGTATCCCCCAGAAGTATCAGAGTTTGTGTATATCACAGACGATACTTACACAAAGCGTGAGGTCCTGCGGATGGAACACCTTATTTTAAAAGTGCTTTCATTTGATCTCTCCACACCCACATCTCTTGCATTCCTCTCACATTATTGCATTTCAAATGGAATCTCAAAAAAAATATTTCACTTGGCTGCTGTAAGTATTTTTATTTACTATTCATGTAATATATGTCCATTATATTTTTTGAATTAATATAATAATATGAAAAGTCTAAAACAAATTTTCTATGAATTTCACCAGTTTTTGTATTTATGTTTCACCAGACGGTTTTTTTTTAAACTAGTGATAGTAATTTAATTTGACAAACAATAAGTACGTTGTAATGCATTGATTAATTTATTTGAATATTCTTGTGCATGTTGACAAAGCAAAAAAAATTACACATAAAATTATTTGTGTTTAACGACACAAAGTTTAGTAATTATTTTTTATTTTCGGGGTAAATTTCTTATTAGTATTAATAAAAATTATTACATAATTAGAACAGAATCACAATACCTAATAACCACTTCACGGATTGGATAGGGTTTTTGTTACACACTGTATATTAACTTTTTTTTTTTTAATATCTACACTATCTGAACAAACAAGTGAACTAAGTATTTTAAAATAAAGAATCATCTCGTGTTATGTTATAGTACATTGCGGAGCTGTCTCTACTGGAATCGGAGCCGTACTTGCAGTTCAAGCCCTCCATCATAGCCGCGAGCGCGCTCGCCACCGCGCGGCACACGCTGCTGTGCGAGCGCAGCGCCTGCCACTTGTCCACGCACGCCTCCTGCGCCAACACCGGTACTGTCCAGTGCACTAGCACGCCGACATAGCACTTTTGGGCTGAACATTCCTAGTGGATTAATGGAAGCATCCTCTTATAACCTGGGTTCGGCTGGCAAAGCGTTTACGCCTAGTGCAGATCATTCTTTCCGACTGTACTGGCCGTTGTCGCGTTTGTACTCTACTTACCATCAGGTAGTCATTTGCCTTCCCGGCAAGTATAAAAATGAATATATTATTGGTTCTTGATAATTATTACTTAACCGTTCATTGTATCGTGCTGGCTCTTTTAGGTAAAAGGTAATTATAAAAAAAATGTTATTAATTTAATGTATTCACCAAAACTAGATAATCAATATAATTTGAATAAAAAGATATTTTTTTTGTGTTATATATGTTTACTTTGAATATGTAATGTACTAGCATGTAACCACTGTATAGCGTGGCCGGCGGCCCTGGTGCAGAGCTCGGGCTACAGTTGGAGTGAGTTGGAACCCTGTCTGCGCGAGTTGGCGCGCTCACACTCTCACGCGTCGCGACAGCCCTATCAGGCCATCCCGGACAAATATAAGAACAACAAGTGAGTAACATACATTTATTTACTACTCACCATAGTCGAAAACAATTTTCATGCACTATTTGAATTCCAATAATTTTTGGTGCAGTAATTACAATTTGTACTTAAAGTTTAAAACTTTGTGTGTTATTACTTTTTAGCTGTTAATCAATGAATACATAAAACGATCTTTTGTATTTTTCATTGAAAATAATCGAATTTCAGGTTCGACGGTGTATCGACGATTGAGCCCAAGCCGATGTTCGCGGTGACCAAGTACCAGCAGCCCGCCGCCGCCGCCCGCCCGCCCGACGCCGCGCGCGCCAGCTAGTGCCCCCCCCACACACACGCGACCCGCACGGACGTAGACAAACTTATTTAACTTAAATGGAAAATTACAATGTTTATAAGAATTGAGTGATAGAATTTAATTGATATTATTATGTCCCTAGTTCTTGTTTTTGTGTAGACTGATAAACAGTTGTGTCATACAGGTAAAGATAATTTTTTTTTTTTAACCTACGAGAAGCAACGAAGGAGCCGGAAACGTCGTCATATACACTTGTGGTATGGTTTGTTGAAGAAAATTTATGAAAAGACAAGTTAAGAAGCCTAAGCATTTATTTGTATGTAATGTTTTGTATGTACCTAATGATAATGATCAGGGTTTTCATTTTATAATAATGTACTTGCGTCAAAACGTTGTGGCCATCTGAAATATGAATGTTAAATAGTCATAGTTGTTCCTAGTGTAGAATGTAAATTAAACATTTTTCACCGGAAATAAAAATAAAAAAATAACTTTGTTATGATGTCTTCAAGTGGTATGCACTTTTAATATTAAACGTTTTTTTGTAAATTAAAAGACATAAAAAAATCAGTGTATTTGTAGTCCGACAAAATTCAAAGATTGGGGAACATGTTATTAATATCGCAAACGGCACTAAATTTAGCAAAATTTTTACATAGAATTTTATTTTCACCATTACTGTGTTCATTTCATTATAAATTGTCAACCGCTTTTGTTACACTGATTCTCCGGACTGCGAAATGTTCAGACTTCGCTATTTTACTAGAATGATAAGTAGATAGTATTGTGATTGTAACGTGGACCAATTTTTTTTTATAAAAATTAAATGTAATTCTATTGTACGACGGTAGTTTCAAAATATGTTTGTCAACTTTCGATGATTTACAAATTATATTTTTTTATAACGTGATGAACGATATTGCACTTGGCGTTAAAAGATCTATTGTAATGTATTTAAATTGTAAACGGCTTAGTGATTATTTAAATACCAATTCTTAGCATTTATTTTCATGTTTGTTAGTAAATTATTATTTTTGAGATATAAGGTATGTTTTTAATGTTGATAAGTAGTTTTATTGTAATTTAATATAATAAAATCCATATTTTGCTCGGATTTCGCTGATGGAGGTAAGTACCTATATTGGTAATATATAATATTAAATTACTAAGTGTTTTCTTTTAACCCTAGACTCTCCTCTTATGTTCTGGTCTGTCTCATTGACAATGTGATGCTGTTGTGTAATTCAAGTGAGAAATTTGTTGACGATAGTGTAATAATAAATGTGTCACATATTTTGTATGTACATTTTCAATTGCGATCAGCTTCGATGTTGAAATATGGGAGTATCAATCGATTATAGTACTTCTGGAAACGTATAAGGAAGCAATTCATTCTTCGTCTGAATTTATTTAAACTAGTATGAAATAAGATATTTTCTTTGAAAATTAAATTATTGGAAAGCTACTTTTCAAATTTGGAAAGTAATATTATCCAAGAAATTATTAAAAAGTTTTTTTAGTGAATTATATATTTCGTGTTACAAAAATAAGTATTTCATTTTGTCCCTTCTAAGTGATGTGCGAGGTTCTTCTATATCTTTTGTACTTTTACTCGTTTGCTTTTCGGTGGTCATCGGTCAAGGAGAGTGTTTCTCCTGTGTGTACACGTTCCCCAAGCCTTTTTTGGTCGAGACAGGGCCTGCAATGAAGAAAAGATGCATTATTTACATACGAAGTAATTGATCTTGCGTAACTCGACATTTGTAATAAAAAAAACTTCCCTTTTGAAAGGAGCTTATGCTAATTGCGGTTTGTAGCAACCGTATTTGAATTTACGGCGCATGCGCGTGCGTTTGGAATTCTAAACGGCACACAGCTGCCGATGCTATTCGCGGTTGACTAAATGTAACGAACCTAAGGAAATTAAAATTGCGTCGCTCATACCTCTAACACGTGTTATGTCATATACCTTTATACATAAAAATATTATGTTGACTAATTATGATAAATTATATTTATGTACCTAAACAATAATACTACAATTATAAAGGTAAGTGAGGCAACTTTTGTTTATTGTTTTTTTTTTTAGGTTTCTCGCAAAATCTAGTGATCTGTTTGATATGGAACTTTCATATTAATTAAGTTTATAGTATTAGATTGGAAATAGACATGTTGATTCGTTATATATATTTCTTAATATAGCGTAATATTATGCCGACTAAATCAGAGATAAATTGTCAGTTCGGGAGCTCAAAAGCTCCCAAAGCTGTCAAAACTGAATGAGAGATTTTTAGGCCTCTAAAATGTGTAAGTCAGTGTTAGTTATCTATTTACTAAATTTAACTCACAGTTTATCTACTGTAGTATTACATAGTTTCTACTCATAATCAAACGCTTTATGAAACCGAGTTATCTCATAATGTCTCATCTCTTGTATACGTAACATTTTCACAATATTAGAATATACACGCCAGAGAAAAGAAAAAAAAAATCCATTAATTTTTTTGTTTTAAAAAAGGAGGAAGGTGTAACGACTGTGAATAGTTTAATTGTCACAATTAGGCTTAATAGGTTAATATTGAATTTTAAATTGTCAAATTCGAACTGATAGTTTTAAATATATAACGACACATTTAACAAAATACGCAGGGCGTGTTGAACGATGCATTACCGCATTACGGGCGAATGGATCGGTTGGCGAATGTTTATCTCACGGTTGAAAAAAAAATCGCGATAAAATCCTTATTTTATCCGTAGGATGTTGGGACCGGCAACTACTACCTAGTACCCACATAAATTGAAAGGGTTTATCATAAGAGATGTGTTTTTAAAAATTCAAAATTTCATATGCCTCTATTAGAATAATTGAAACAGATGTTAAACTATATCAAAAAGTTTACTTAAATATATTTTTTAAATGTTCTATTTGCGAACGGCTAGTTTATTAAACAGCGAGGCAATGTTTATAAACAGACGCGATATTGGCAAGTGTGCGGGAGCGTGCGCGAGCCGCCTATTTCAGACGCAGTTTCCAGGAAGTTTCCTATCTAAACTTCAGTCTCTGTTTTAATATGATTTAACCTTCAAACGCTCGCCAATTCTATGATCCGTCTGGAGAGCGCAGCGAACAATTTAAATCATATTCACAACGAGACGGCTTTATGGAGCCAGGGACACTGCATAAACATAATAAATCATTTGTCGTCCAGTCTGAGTGGTGCGACGAGATATTTAAAGCATGATAAGGGTCGGCTCTTGGCATCAGACGATTCTCTGTGATTGACTTTCAAGGGCCATTCATTCAATACTATTTATACGCGTGGGTCGTAAATCCGACGCCGGACAGCAAATATTTGTAAGGAATTAAAATAATGTATTATGTATGTATATTGTATTTATTGATAACGCGTACGAATATTATAATACGTAACTACATTTGGTAAATGTTTTTTAGGTATTTGCTGTCAAGAGTGGAAACATGAATTATTATTAAGAATAAATCTTATAAATAATTGTGTTTGTTAAATTGGATATAAATCGACATAGTTAAATAAAAACAAATATAACGCAACGCTCTACACGTGGAGGCCACGCACGATAATAACGAGTATCTTTTGCTAGTCGTGCTTTAGCACCTACCCGCTGATCTGTGCGATACAATAGGACGTGCACGGAGAATTAAGCAGTCATTATTTTTATGCACTGAATAGAATCGTAATAGCAGATGCATCGACGCATTGGACCTCCGCGAATTAGTCTCGAGTCTATACGTATCTGATTACAATGCGGCCGTGAATAGTATTGTGTTAGTTAACATATCAAAACTATTTATTATTTCGATCAAAATAAGAATTCGATCGAAGTAAGGTTTATTGATAACCTATTTTTGGTTTTTGTGATAATTTATTGTCATGTCAGAAATACTAATATTCTTCAACAATAATTTTGTATTTGCCTAATGTCCATCGCTTTTGTCGATTGAAACTTAAATTAAAACAAATGAAAAAAGGACTCGCACAATTATTGAAACGTTAATAAACTGTTGCCAGGTACTTATTTATGTAAATTATTCCATATTATTACATGGAAATTTTGGATACGATCGGCGAGTATTGATTAACAATTACCGACGATTCGCCAACGAGCGTTTCGCATGTTAAGAAGATGTCCATATCGCACTCGTGAACCCACTTCCGCAGCCCGGAAAGGAAAGGAAATTCGCAAGCGAGTTTGCAATTCTGTACACGGCCACCATATTGGCCGAGTTCGTTCATGGTTCACGCTATTATTGTTTTGTTGTATAATGTTTATGTCTTTTTTATTGTGTATAGATATGGTGAATAAATAACTATACAACAAACATAGAAAATTGTATGTTTCTAAAGAAATATGAAAAATTACGTCATCACATTGATAAATACACAAATCTTTTTCATTTTATGCACATAAATATGAATGTCTGTTGCCGCGTATAATTTGACTTAAAATCATAAAAAAACACACAGCTCAATTTCATTTAGTAATATATAATATATATAGATATGTAGTCAAATGAGAACAGAACAAATCAAATGTTTAAGAGTATTACCCCGCTAAGAGTGTAGTAATAGCCGCTGCTCGCAATCGTAAAGTGAGAAGTAACGATACGTACTTACATATTTTGTATGTACGTCAATGCTTCTGGCATTTATGATAGATCGTCAATAAACAGTTTAGATTGGATGGAGTCTATTATGGACTGCACAAACATCTCGAAGGGAAGCTTTGGGCCATTTCCTGGCAAGAGAAATGGGGCCGTTCGTGACGCACGTTTCACCTAGTACATCCGTTCATATTTATAAAACGAACATTTTTTACTTTTACGAATAATTAAAGCTTTCCGGAACCCGTAGTAAAATTTCTATTTTCGTTCGAAGTTTATCCGCTGCTTGGGATCTTTGAATTTCATCGTTTGATACGTATTGAATGTTTTAATTAACTAATTTTATTGTTGCGAATATTTTGATCTGTAAGCAGTGCTGAGCTTTTAACACCTTGTTATAGGGTTTCTTATCAGTTCTTATAGATAATATATATTGATACTGTATCATGATTCATTATTATTATAAGCTTACTAATTTACGAATAAATAATAATATCCTGGGACATTATTCACACAAAGCCATCTGATCCCAAACTAAGCAGAGCTTGTACTATGGAAACCAGACAACTAATATACTTACATAGACTACTTTTCTTTTGTAAATAATTACTTATATAGATAATTACACCCAGACTCAGGACAAACAGACATGTTCATGCACACAAATGTCTGTCCTGGGTGGGAATCGAATCCACGACCTGCGGTGTGTAAGGCAAGTATCTTACCAACCACACCAACAGGCTAGTAAATATTAATAATATTAGGTATTTTTTGTAATATTTTTGTTTTATTATTTTGAAATATTTTACTATTGAATCAGAATATGTCAACAACAGGAATAAGGGTTTAATAGTAATTTCGTTACCATAATGGTTCGAGCTGTGTTTCTTTACATGATCACGATTTTACGTGACTGGAGTTCGTTTTACTATCGTTCTACGAAACTAACTCGTTTCCATTACACACACTTACAAATATGAAAAGTAATATATAAACAGGGTGCTCAACTATTTCAATAGTTCCTCGAGAATAATCAAGTATTAAGCCTGATTTATGTATCAGTAACGATCACTATTGTGTACAAATATGACACAAAGTAACGTTTTCATTTAAGAGAAAAAAAGATCTTAAAAACCGAATTGAACTGTGTCTAGTTGTTGTTAGATTGCCTGAATTCGTCAGATGAAAATAATGTGGAATTCAATTTTCGGTAAAAATATAAGCGGTTGTATTGGATAGCAAGGCAGTAGTCATATTTATATATTTATAAAATTACACCACGCGGCCACTGACAGACAGATGAAAGTAAGGGCGACGCGGACGTATGGGTAGCTTATGATAATAAAAGTATTATTCAATTATAATGTAGTTGTGTAAATTTAAACTGTCTGATAAACCTGATCCGTTGCCCCGAATAAAGAAAAAGTAAAAATATTTCCCTAAATAAGATAAAACAAATTCGTTATCTGCCTCTGTCTGTCACCACCACGCATCTGATTTTGATACGATTTCCAATAACAGAAAGAGCGATAAGCGAGAAAAGTGTTTTTTTTAAATAATTTCTAAACATTTTGTATAATTATCCTATATAATCTTACTATAACCACGATCAAGAAATAATTTGATAAATTTAAAGAACACGAAAGTTCATATTTTTTTAATTTATTGTAATAGAACAGACTACGCGGACGAAGACGTGAACAATAATTAGTATTTTATATTAAAGTGTATATGTTATTGGTTATATTTAAAAAACGCCAAGTTCACTATCATACGGGTGACGGTAATACACCGTATGGTAATTAAGGGTTTGCCGTAATAAATTGAATAACGATGCTATCGTTAATTATTTATTATTAAGATCTGAGATAGTCTTAAGCATTTTCAAAATAACTATAATACTCCGTTATTATAAATATTTAAAACAAAACGTTAGTTAAGCAACTTAGTACTTATACGTGACAAAGATAACAAATGTTTAATTTTGAAACGTAACGTATTAAAACTTTGCATACTTCTCGCATATATAATATGGCATTATTTTACTTGGCGTCTTTTAATATATAATGTATGTATACTATGCAATTCATCTGTTTTATATTTACATATGTATGGTTGTGTCACTAATCTAAATTATTTATTATTAAAAATAATATAGAATAGAATAAAATTATGCATTATTTTACGTCTTCGATACAATATTCTTCAGCTTATCGCCGTCCACTGCTGGACGAAAGCCTCCCCCAAAGAACGCCAACCATCCCGATCTTGGGCAGCCCGCATCCATCCCGTACCTGCCACCTTTTTTAAATCGTCGGTCCACCTCGCCACAGGGCGTCCTACACTACGTTTGCCTAAGCGTGGTCTCCACTCTAACACGTGTCGGCTCCATCGGCCATCAAGACGCCTGGAGACATGACCACAATACAATGCCACAGGACAAACATTAAGACCGCGTATTTTTCTTTAAAATTTTAATGTGTAGTATATATTTTTTTATTTTAGTTTTAGAATATAATAATACATATGTTAGTCTTTAATAAAGCTAAATTGCTTAATTAAACACCAAAATATAAAAATACAGTTAATCAAATAAATATTGATATTAGTGAACATGTATGAACAGCGATCTCTTCATGTTTTTAATAAGAAAGTACGTATAATAATTTATTTAATTAAAATAAGATTGACGAGTGTTTTTTTTTCTATACTACAATAAATGTTATTTGTAACGTCTCGTTCTACAATAAATATAATTATGAATGGCTTATAAACACAATCAAATAATATGGAAACGTGAAGATACGCCGAAATCTATCACCGATACTTCTCAGAGACCGCCTTATTCTTTATCCCACGACGCGAGCACCGGCTGAATATTAAGTCGAGTTCAATGCTCACGCGCATCGCGTTTTGTTTAGTCTGTTTCATATGAGATTATAAATATGCGAGTATTCAGCGCAACACAAATGTGCTTTTCATGAAAAACAGGTTATAAAAACACCTGCATGATATTACTCGTCGCCTCCTTTGTTTATATATTTTATATATTCTTGATTCATTATTATAATATTCGCTACTTTCATCTAAAATTAATTAGACTAATCTTACAAAGCGTTTCGTGGTTGCACGGGAAACATTTGGTTATTCCGATATTTGATGACGCGCGAGTTCGGAACGTTGGTGTCAACAAACCAATAAATTCTATATTAATGTTTATTTATCGTTAATTGTCAAAAATTGGTATGAGCAGGAAGTGAGAGGCTTCCCGGCGGCGAGTGAAAACCTCGGGGGCGGAAGCGGTGCGGTGTGAGGGACAAGCCTGCATTACAAATACGACTAAATGAACGCACCACGCACGTGCGTATTGATCGAAACGCATATCTGCAGTGTACAAGAACTTATATTTTATTAAATACATTGAATTGAATATTTGTACATTTATATAGTCAACGACAAATGATGAAATTCTTATCTTTGATTAAGCTACTGTACTTGTTTCTCTGTTAATCAAGGCTTTCGATACAAAATTTGAATATTCGAAACTAAAAAGGAAACATGCTTAAATACTTTTAATATTTACAAGTAATTAAAGCATTATAATAATATCATATTTTTATATAAAAACTTGTATTTCATTTAGACGTCCCAATAAACACTTGGAAGTTGTCAGTCGTCAGACGCGAAACGCGAAATTAAAAGTTTTAAATGATTACTGTCGGACATTGAATGATTCGTTCCATTACTTGGCAAATTCAACCGACTCTGTTTTATTATATTCTTTACTCTCGTCTTATATTTATTATAAGAGGAACTATCAGTAAGCTTATAAATTGAATATTTTTGTCAAACACAATTTACTATAGACGAGATTTCAGTTGGCCTATCTGAAATTAGTTGAAAGCGTGGATTATATAATTTACCTATAGACCTTTACTTACTAGCGCACATTCGGTTAGGGATGTGTGCAAATTACTACATGTAACAGTTATGTAAACATAAATATTCGATAATTTTTGTTGTTGTTTTACATTCGCGAACGTCTCGGAGTGCGAGCTTCAAGTCCAAAAACTTACATTACGAGTATTGTAATAGAAATAAAAAATGTTGGGAATAATTAAATACAGCCGAGATGGCCCAGTGGTAAGAACGCGTGAATCTTAACCGTTGATCGTAGATTCAAACCCGGACAAGCACCACTGAATTTCATGTGCTTAATTTATGATTATAATTTATCTTAATGTGCTTGACGGTGAAGGAAAACATCGTGAGGAAACCTGCGTGTGTCAAATTTCACTGAAATTCTGTCACATGCGAATTCCACCAACCCGCATTGGAGCAGCGTGGTGGAATAAGCTCCAAACCTTCTCCTCAAAAGAGGAGAAGAGGCCTTAGCAAAGAAGTGGGACACTCACAGGCTGTTACTTTACGTTTACTTTAGTGTCATCACGGAAACAAATTTGATTACTATCTAAGAGATAAGATGGAAGTTTAAATCGAAATATAAATTCTCAGTTCTAAACCATATTTTTGTCCGACGGTAGTATCTGTCTTTATTATAAGTGCATATTTAAGAGACAGCAAGAAGAAACTAAAAAATCGCTTCGATAATCCCTAACACATATATATATATATATATATATATATATATATATATATATATATATATAGATAAAATATATTTTGCTAGTTCGTTTAGTACGAAGTAGTTGTTGATGTCGTCCTGGCTTTCTTTCGCATAATGAATGTCACTCACTAAATGAATGTGAAATCAGTCATAAATATGATCTTTATTGACAAATTTTATCCTCGAAATTTTCTACACATGACATGTGGCAAACAGCAAAGTATGAGTTTTTAGTATTCACTATAAAAAGAACAAAAAAGAGTTATATTCGCTTTAAAATTTTGACCTACTTATCAATAGAGTCTTAATTTATTCATATATTTTTTCTGGCGGGATATGAAGTGTTACCCTACAAGCCCACAAAGCAAATGTACAGACGAACGACTCCGCGTGCAAAAGCTACAGTGTAATATAACCGTGCGAAACAAACAAGCACGGCGAATCATTACAATTTTGCAACTATGTAGGTAGAGTCAGCAACTACATTTTATAATATTAAAACAATCCTTACAAAGTCATACTAAATATAAGATTATGCTAAAATTCTTCGTGTTTACTTTTTGCATCGAAGCTTTAATAGCATCGTAGCCTTAAGTTGAATAACAAAAATAAGGTAGGCCAATAATTGGAGGGTTATATTGGAGGGTATATTATTTTTAAATTAGAACAAAATGTTTCACAAGAATCGAATTCAATGTGACCCCAGCAAATCAAAGTAACGCTGTGCGAGTGCACCCACGCGGCTTTATTTTAGAACATTTAACTGGATTCAATAACTGGCATGACGCCAGAGAGCGTCGCACGACTCGGCCGGCTCGCCCGAGACGCCTGCGCCGGCCCGCTGTCCGCTAACGAGTTACGACTACAACGCCGTAAACATTCCTTTTAGGGATTCCTTTTTTGAAATCTTCTCTTGGTTCTGTTGTTAACACGTCGGTAACGAGCGTCATATGTTTGTGGCGTAGCGGTGTATTTTTAGCTATACAAAAAACTAGACTGTCTACCTACTGTTATTAATGCGTATTGGTTTAAAAAAGGACTTAATTATCAAAAGCGAAGCTGCATGGTCGTTGGTCGTGCACTATTATCGATATAAAATAAAAAAGTCGATTCCCATTTTATCATTTATTACTATGACGTCGTTATAAGCCAACGATGACAATTTTGAGATCAAATTTGAAGACAATGAGTAATGATTGCGTGTAACGTTCCTGAGATAAAACATAGCTTTTTTAATTTTTAATGTAAACGATAACTTCCATATTTTTAATTCTATTTTTATAACTTACCAAGCAAAGCATCTTTGCCGACGTGTATGTTGCAGTAAATGTGATGATCACTGGGTATCGGTTCCGCTGGAGCATCTCCCGCCTCCATCAGTCTCAGCTTAGCTGATAAATCTTGTACATCTGAAAGAAAAAACATTAGATTAGAAAATACTTGTAACATTAAAAAAATCTAGTATTTTTTATTTTATTTATAAACCAACCAACGACCACAATTTAATGTAAAAAATAGTCGAAGTCAATTACAAAATAAAAAACACTAAATTTTTGCCTCGTGAAAAAACGGAACGGATGTAGACCGTGATTGATTTTATTATTAGTTCTTACCTGTTTTTGTGGACCTGTGTTAAAATTTGATATGGCTAGGTACTTATTGGTCGATAGTTTCGAACTGATTCTAGATTATTCGTTATTTAACAAAGTATCGTCGAGCCGAGACAAGCCCAGTGGTTAAAACGCGTGAATCTTAAACCGCGGATTCAACCATTGAATTAACATAGCAAATTTCGGCTTAACGGGCTTAAGCATAGCGATATTGTTAACAATTCATCTCATGCTCGGCGGTGAAGGAAAGCATCGTGAGAAAATCTAGACATGTATATCTAATTTCAATGAAATTCTGCCAACCCTACTGTGTATCCACCAACCCGCATTAGAGCAGCGAGGTGGAATAAGCTGCAAACTTTCTCCTCAAAGAGAGGGGAGACCTTAGCCCAGCAGTGACACAAGCTGATACTTCTTTTATAATTTAGCTTAAAATAATATAACAATTGTTCTTTAATTAGTTCATATTCGTATCACGTGTAATGGATTTGAATAAAACGATTCAAACCTAATAAAACTGTAATAAAATCTTTCTTCTTGGGCGACGAGTGAAAGTTTTGTACCTAATATATAAAACTATGAATAGATAAGTTCTGTCGATACATTTATATATATTTAGTTATTATTCACAAATATTGAATGTAAACATATACCATTATTTATCTTAACGGATTTATAAATAAATAGTCGCCTTCGAACTCGATTGCGACTTTGCCCGCATGTTTTCATGGGAGGAGCAGGTGCTTAAGGTTAAATGATAAATAACGTGACGTGACGACGTGTTAAATAATAAAATTTATAATAAAAAGGAGCCCATGTCTTTCCTTGAGGTTCTAGCTTGCTACATATCAAATTTCATCAAAATCGGTTCAGAGACAGACAGAGTTACTTTCTCATTTATAATATTACTATAGATTATAAAGAATCATTATAGATTGTATAAAATTCTCACGCTCATTGATATTTAATTATAGATTATTATTAATGTGTTAGCACATCTTGGTCTGCAGTTCTTATAAATTAATTTAGAAATGATATTTTTATTAGAAATTGAAGTATTTAAAAAAGGAATGTTGGTGTAATACGGACATGTTGTAATTGATGTTTAATAAAATAGAATCGTCGTTAACGGCAGTGCAATTCTGTAAGAACTCCGTTTAATCCTCACGCGTAAAATGTTGACAACTAACTTATGGTGATGTACTATTTTGTTGCGTATATTCTTGTATTGTTATAATTATTATTATTGTCAATGTCGCATACCACTTTCTGACATTTCACGAACGTTTATTGCGTGTTTCGAGTTCGCTCTTAAAAACTAGCCCTAATTGTATTGTATAAAATTATTCAAAGTTATCTTGAAGTTGTGGCTACGTGGAATAATAGCAAATAAAATACATTTATTATTATGATTTGTCGTTTAATATCAAGGTATGTCGTTCAAAAATATATAATTTAACATAGTTTTTATATATTTTAATACCACATCAATATCGCTATCGATAAAAATAAAAGAGATGCAATATGAGCTAATTGCTTCCTGTGCGTAAAAAAAAAAAACGGAACGGTAGATCATAGTGAAGCCAAATACGAATCGCTTTAGCTACCGGCTGTGTTCTGGTTTCGGTATAAGCGAATGCAAACAAATACACCGTTAGCTATTGTTTCGGTGGCGGCCAGCAACGCAGGTCAGAATTAGTAGCGCACATGTTAAAACAAACCCGCATTGTTTACGCGGGCTCACCGCCTGCGCTGTTCACCTACAAGCCAAATACACATTTACGATGTTGTAGATGGAGCACACTCGTACGCTGTGTGGGCTAGTCTATACAACTTAATACTGAGACGGCGTCACTGGTGGGCTTCGTGAGCCATAATTCACTAATCCGACCGAAGCGTTTGTTTGTTTCTCATTAATTGTTATATAAAAGCTTTGGATCATAAAATACAAGTGTAAACATATAACATCTTCGTTGGAATGATGAACAGATCTCAATAAAAATGGATACATGAAATAATCACATTTATATTTAACCCTTACTTGCCACATCTCTGTAGAATTACGTACTTGCCACCATGGGGTAGATTTGTACCCCAGTGACAAAAATTGTTATAAAAAATGAACTACTGAATATTTCGACTTGAAAATGGTTGTAGAACATATTGAAAGCTTTTTTTAAAAGATTGTTTACTTTATATAGCAAAAAATAAAATTGAAATACACTAAAAAAATGCTAGGGCCAACAAAAGTGGAAAAGTGTCTATTTTCCTCAATAGGCCTGGGGTAGTTTTGTACCCCAAGGTAGCAAGTAAGGGTTAAATCATATTTCATCTATTTCTGTTACAATTTATTTCAACCATTCATTTTTTCTCCAAACTAATATTATAAAACCGAAAGTGAGTTAGTTCATCCATCTTAGGAGTTTAATACTTTTAGAAGTCATTGTAAGTGGCAAAACAAATGGTATATGAATTAGTATAATTTTTACAGACTGTTAAAGCTGTCTTAAGGTTATTTCTCAAACCCAATTGCCTAGTTCATAAAATTTCCTATCATTCTACAGTTTGTACAATAAGGTTTAGACATATTGTGATTGGCGACGAATGAATTTGCTAATAAATTCGCTAAAGCAGCGATTACACCAGGAACAATAGGAAACTATTTCATTTTCGTAATTATTTTCACGATGCTTGGTATCATACTTGGTGGTAGAGCTTGGTGCGAGCTCGTCTGGGTAGGTACCACCCACTCATCAGATATTCTACCGCAAAACAGCAGTACTTGGTATTGTTGTGTTCCGGTTTGAAGGGTGAGTGAGCCAGTGAAATTACAAGCACAAGGGACATAATACCTTAGTTCACAAGGTTGGTGGCGCATTGGCGATGTTTTTTTTTTTTAAAGAAATATACAATGCCACTGTCTATGGGCGTTGGTGACCACTTATCATCACGTGGCCCATACGCTCGTCCGCCTAACTATACTATAAAAAAAAAAAAAACATACTTGTACGTTTTTGCACGACTATTGGTCATCATACTTGTAAGTTCGGCAGAATATTGTGCACATTACTAGCACAGATACGCGTTAAAACAAAAGAAAAAAGTACTTATATTATGTTGTAAATAATATAAGCGTCTTTTGCACTATCATCTATGATCGCATAAGAAAATGGAAATATTGTAAATAATTTTATTTTCTTCGACGTTTTGTGCATTAATGAAGATTGATTGTTTTTGGATTAGATTTCATTGAAAAATATCAAAAATACCTAAAAATGTATTGCATTGCATGCATGAAATATGTCCGTGTTACCATAATACTATATGTTTTCAATAGTTCTTGTATTAAAAAAAGACATTTAATGAATTTAACTATTAAAAAAAAAAAAAAAAACTTGAATTATGTACGTGCGAGACATGCTACCTTATTAAATAAATAAAGAGATAGATTTCAACATATTTTTTCTCGCCATACACAATACATATTATATATAATACATACAACATACACTTTGGCGGGGCTTTGTGCAAGCCCGTCTGGATAAGTGGATAGGTACCACCCACTCCTCATATATTACTCTATCGCTAGGAAGCAATACTTATCGTTAGTACTGTTGTATTCTAGATTGACGGGTGAGTGAGCCAGTGTACCTACAGACACTACATCTTGTTTCCAAGGTTGGTGGTAAATTGGCGCTGTAAGGTAGTTTGGTTTGGTAACGGAGATGGTTTTCTTACCATACCAATGTCTATGGGCTGTGGTGACCGCTTACCATCATGTGGCCCAGGTGTCAGCCGTTGTACATTTCTTAAAAAAAAAACATCGCCAATGCGCAATGGAAATAAGATCACTACCAACTCGTAGCTTCGCGTTCGAAGAGCGCAATAAAGGCGGAAAAATGGCGCAAATGTTTAACTCATCATTTCATTTCGGTTAATTAGTACTGTCTACCTGGTTGGTCTAGTCTAAGAGGATCCGAAACTTTTTTTCTCATGGACCACTTTAAAATTGTAGCTGGTTCCGATGGACCCTGCAGCTACATTTCTACCCAAAATCCCAAAACTTGAAAAAAAAAGGTCAGCGACAGTTACTTGTAAAACAATTTTTTACAAGTACTTAACTATCGCTGACTTATATATTTTTTTAAATAAATATTATCTGCCTTCATTGATAGGTGAAGTCAAGGCAACATTTTAGTTCTTCATTATCGAAAGCAAACGAATTTTCGTGGACTCAGCTTATGACTTGTGTTGTGGACCCCTATTTCTTTGTCCCGCCAACGTAGACCCCCGTCGAGTCTACCGTGGACCCCTGGGGATCCACCTGGACCACTTTGGGAACTAAGGGTCTAGTGGCTACACGTAAGACTCAGGTTGGGCCAATAAAATGTTATTGAGATTCTGTTGAAAATTCTCAGTAGCAGCCTGGAAGTTGGTAGTGTGTACATTCCCGTGCCTCGGAAAGCACGTAAAGCCATTGGTCCTGTGCTTAAACACTTTCCGGTCGTGTCGGATATCCATCCCATCGGGTTATGAGAGTTAGGAAAGAGAGAGTGAGACCTGTGTTTGCGCACACACTTGTGCACTATAATACGTCCTGCGCAGTTGGGTAATCTCTCTTGAGATTGGCCGTCATGGCCGAAATCGGTTTGGAGGACTATTACTGTCTTTCGAAACAGTACCTAATATAAACTCAGCGTCAAAAAAATCGCACCTTTTGGTATTTTGACTTCAAGCAACTATAAACCCTATTTCATCTATGGTAAGGTATAAGTGTGGGGCCTCATTTTAAAGGTTATTGAATCCTTTAAATAATAAAACTGTGATAGTGATTACTAAGCATATAAAAAACATTTTTCATGAAAAAAGGAAAAACACGCCAATATTACTTAATTTAATTAATCTAAAAACATAACAAAATTAAAAAATACAGTAAAACAAATTCTTAAAACTAAACTTAGAACCTAGTGTTACCTCCCTTAGCCCTAATTACAGCCTCCATGCGATCCTTCATTGACCTCACCAACGTCACGATGCGTTCTTGAGGAATGTCACTCCACTCCTCGACGACGGTGTCCCGAAGCTGTTCAAGGGTGGCACGGGCAGTATCACGAGACCGCACCCGGCGTTTCAGATCATCCCAAAGGTGCTCTATGGGATTCAGGTCAGGACTTCTCGCTGGCCACTGCATCACGGGGATGCCAACCTGATTCAGGTAGTCCCGAACAATGTGAATTCAGGCCCGACAAAACCAGCATACGGGACCACATGGTCCTCCAGTACCTCTGTGATGTACCGATAAGCAGTCAGGGACCCCTGGCCACGTGCACCTCCAGTGCAGGAGACGCACACAAGGTCGGTTTTTCCTTGGATTGAAATTCCGCCCCAGAACATGCAGGATCCTCCTCTGTAGCTGACGGTTTCTTCAAAGCAGGCCTATGAGTACCGTTCCCCCTGCGTCCTGTACACTCTTCTACGCCTATCATTGCAGAAAAGGCATACCCTAGTCTCATCGGAGAAGAGGACAGACTTCCATTGGTCGAACGTCCAATCCACGTGGTCTCGAGCAAACTGAAGTCTGACTCGCCTATGCTCTGCTGTCAATTTGGGGCCAGTAGCAGCCCTACGGGCCTGGATTTTCTTCTCTCGCAGCCTTCTTCTTACTGTGGAGACGCTCACCGACGTCCTCCGAGCTGTTCGGAGCTGCTGTTGCAGCTCAACAGCGTTGCAGAATCAGTTACGCAAAGACGTCGACACAATATAGCGGTCGTCTCTGTCGGAAGTGCAACGTCGTCTTCCGGATCCATGCTTCCTGATGTAGCCTCCAGTCTCCTGGAACCACTGGGATACTCGTTTCACCCGGAAACGGCTTATGTTGAGTTGTCGAGCAATATCAACTTGGCGTAGTCCTGATTGCAGTAGTGCTACCACTTGAGCTGCTTCTTCTGCCGTGGTATCCATTTTTCAGGGTTTTTTTCTTACTGGAGCTGTTCAGGTGTGACTTCTGTGATGTCTGGATAGCTAATGACCCATAATTAATTTTTACCCCCCCTTTTATTCGTGTCCAAGGTGGCACAAGTAGTGAGTCCTCTAATGAGCTTTTCAGCACTTTTTTTTAAAGACCCTAACGTTTCGTGATTATTTTTTTTACAGAAAAGAACGATACGCGTTTTTAAAGTGTATTAATTGTGCTTTCAAATGATATTAATTTTGGTAGGGTACAATAAATAAGTTAAGAGTATTATTCGCTTGAAGTCAAAATTTCAAAAGGTGCGATTTTTTTGACGCCGAGTGTATATATGTATATACTTGCATTTTGCTGTCCTCGCGGTTGATAATATTAGACCTTGTATACTCTTTATGTATTTTATAATTAATACTTACGAACAAATTCGTATCTCGTATTTCTACTCAAAAAACTATATATTGTCAAGTACACAAATTCAAAACTTGTTTTAATGTAATTACACAACAAATACATGTACTTAAGAAGTATGATACTCGTATCCGACCAAATAGATATTAAGCTAAGGTCGAAGATGTTAATCGATAATCTCTTGATATTCATTGAACGTCGTTTGTTTCGTTAGACTCGCCTACATAGATAAAACTATAGGCCATGCCTTGTCCAATGTCCACAGTTAAACATGGAGGCCGCTCGTCCATCAGCGTCCTGAATAAATAAACTGTTATTGACGCTAATGTTTGAAACTTGTTTATGTAACGTAATTTTATCCGCTTATTTTGGATTGATTTGTATATTTATGTATTGTAGTATAACATCGTTCTGACATAGTAAAACATATTTATTATTATTACGTATTGATGTGAAACATCTATAGCCGCGGGCTAAACTGATTGTTGGCGTGGCGAATGGCAATGCATTCCGTGGCGACTGGCGACGCATCGCCACGCTATGCGATGGTATATATAGGGTTTTCCATTAAGGGCGCTTGATCGCGCAGAACTTCCATCGTAGCGTGTGCTGTGTGGCACGTAGCGCCGTCCTGTTGAAACCACATGTTGTCCAGATCCATATTCTCGATTTCAGGCCAAAAGAAGTTGGTTATCATCGACCGGTATCGCTCACCATTGACGGTGACGGCCACACCATTATCGTTTTCGAAAAAATACGGACCAATCACGCCTCCGGCCCAAAATCCGCACCAAACAGTCACTTTCACCAATCGACGGATAGTCGACTCGGCAGGACGATCATCGCGACCGTAAAACGGGCGAAGTGCGCGGAACGTTGCTCGAACTGAAGACCCATTTTCATAAAACAATTTTATGATTTGCACGTGCTGCTCGACACTGTAACCTGCCATGGTGGTTTGGGAGGACGGAATGAATATAACACACTGCATTTGACAGCTGTCACTCAAACAACATGGCCGCAATCAGCTGTCAAAGTTCAAGCGTCCCTATTGGAAAACCCTATATTATACATAATATACAGTCTATGCGTAGTAGTGCGTACGGTGAAGTCACTGAGTAAAAGAATTAATTTGTCGCAAAATGAAATAAATTTTTGAATTTAAATTTTTTGAATTTAATGAAAATAAAAGTTAAATGAATAAACAAACCGTCATAATTTTATTTCATTCGATGTTTCACATCTGCCAGACGTCCCGTGTTATATTTCGGTAACTAATTTAATAGAAATTGTCAGGAAAATTGTCGGTAAAACACGTTAAATGTTATTGTGAATAGTTAGTATATTATTTAGTATTTATAAACTATGGATTATTATCTTGTTTCGTTTTATGTAGGATGTTATGAATTCCTACACGTTATGTATCCGATCTTAGAAAGACCTAGTTTCTAGAAATAAATCAAGATAGTGAATAATCGCTTTATTTAATCTATGAAAGTTTATTTAGTACAGTCGAATACGTTCGAATTAAGCGTCCGAACATTTCTCTAGGAAGGTGCATGTCACCTTTAAACATTTTTCTATCATACCAAAAGGATAAAAGAGAAAGTAATTAAGAATACGACTATATAGAATGTTGTTCCTGTGGTAGGAAGCTACCGAGTGAGGAAATAAAATATCATGCCACAGCGACAGGGCAAAGTTAAGATATTTAGTTATGTAATGTATTACAGCGGAGACAAGTCTGTCAAAAATATACTCGTCTAGTAGACATTCTACAGTTATTTTTGTCACTGAATACTGCGCAACTCCTTTGTCCACATAAAAAACGCGTGTATACGACGTCGGCCATTATTGAAAGAGTAAAATTAACATTTATAGTAAAATAAATAATTCATTAATTTAATGAAATAAGTTTTAATTCACCTGTCTTAAGGGTTTGTTTCAGCATTCGCCATTGCTTCGCGTGGTAGAGCGACAGAGTTACAACAACCACAAAAAACACTATACACCCACTGACGGCAAGAGTTAGGGTCGACGTCTGGATATCCCACTCAAGATCATCACTCACTTCACCGCCGTAGTCGGTGTCCTCGTAATATTCATAGTCACTGGACGTCTCACTCGCGTCATTGTCTCTCTCCGTGTTGAAGGGCCAGATGCGGACCTCGTAAAGAGGCTGGCAAATGGTGTCCCGGTGTAGTTCGCACGGATACTTCACGGCGAGGCGGCGCGGGTCGCAGCGGGTGCAGGGGGAGCAGGCGCCGCGCTGGCGGTGCCACCACGTGCGCCCCCGCTCGCACGCGCCGTCGCCCGACACGGCCCCGAGCGCGACGGTAGCGATCACCAAACACAACTTCGCTATCTCTCCTCGCATTACCTGAACAGATAAATTGTATATATAGACTGATAGAGATATGTAATTACACTGTGTTATAATTATTGACTCGTCCATACATAACATAAAACATCAAATCAAATAAAGAAACGGTGGATTAATATTTAAATACAGCGATAGTTTTAATACATATCATTTAATACAAATAATAAACAAAAAGTATTCATTTTTGGTATTTGTATTTTGAATTATCAAGTTAAAAGAAATTTTGAACAAAAACTCAACTCTATATAAATAAATTAGTAAATAAGATTGTATACTAGTTAGAATCGTGTGCAAAATTTATTGATGATTTCAAATTCAAATTCAAGATGTATACTTTGTTGTTTGTTACAAGAGTTATATCATACACAAGTTAAATAAACGCTTGTACAATTACTTATTTACTTTTTAAAAGGAGTTGAAGTTTTTAGTTCTACTTGCAATTAAAAAACTTTTCAGTTCAATAGTTGATGACAATGCATTAAAAAACAGTTTGAATTATATTGAAGCACACTTTCATGTAATCTCTACTTGTAAGTTGCAACTAACAACTATCTAAAACCCTTGTAACCTTAATTTTAAACGTAACGTCCGACGCATATAAATGGACCTAAATCTTTACGTATTATCGATAGGATTCTATCTACAATTATTATATTGGTCAAGTATTATAGTTTGTCGAAGTAAGCCATATTACTTATATTGGTACCACCTACCTATATTAAAAAAAATAGACAATAGTATTTGGAGATATATTAATACGAATATAAAAATCCATTTACTTACATAATTTATGTTTTAGATAAAATAATAATTATCATATATCGAATGTTTCGAAAAATCTTGAGACCTTTTTATTCAAATTTCCAATAATATACTAGAAATTCGAAAGGTAAAAGTCTTTTACGTATAATTTAACGTTATAACTTTTTTAGAGCAAGATATTGAAGATAAAAAATCTATTAAACATCTATTAGCTTTTATCATGCAAACCTCACGTTATATGTTGTAAATATATAATAACTTTACCTTAGTACTTAGATTCATGTAGCTCTCCTATGTTCCCATAAAGGTCATCCCTCATCTCCTCATATAATACAATACTTTCACTGGCATATCACATTTTCTTCTAAAACGTAACATTTACAAAATAAATTCTAACGTTAATGAATACATGAATCGTCGCTTATTGTGATTTCGTACACATTTTATAAACTATTGTTTATATCGATGTTTACAAAGTGTATTTTTAACGCGCGATATAAATTAATACGTGTAACGTTAGCGATGCGCTACGCCTACTGGCTAGTAAATGCGAACCAAACTGACGAACCCGTCTGAGCCCGCGTTAGTGCCGGTGCCCGGTGTCGCGACGCTCGACCTGAGATTCTCTCGAGCCTCGACTCAACTTCGTCTAGCCATGAGTTATTATGACTTATGACGGTCCTCCCACGTATTTGTCTAATTCTTAATAGAACTAAATACTACGATGGTAGGTAGACTAGATAATTATATTCATATAAACATTACGTGTAAATTGTTTTAAAGTCGTATTGTATATACATATTTATATTTTGTTAAATTATAATATTTTGTAAAATTAATAAGTTATTATATATTATTATATATAATAACTTATTTATTAATTTTTCAACGCGCAAAGATTTAATTTGTCGTAAAATCCGTTCATTTAATGCGATAGTTATTCTAAGTCCGATAGTTAATGTTGTGCTGATTTCAAAAGTGATTTACTCAAATAATATTATGGTAAGGATTATCAACTACTTTATATTATAATGCTAAGCAACAATTACTATGCAGAATGTAACATATAGGCGGGTAAAATTAATTTTCCCGGTTATATGTAACGTCATCTCACACATTTTCATTCATTTGCCAGATAATTACCGAAATAATCAGTGATGCCAACTCCTACAGAATGTTCCTCCTAGGACCAACTTCAAATCAATTCATCTCATTTGAAAGGTAATTTCAAATATAAATTAAAAATACATTCAAGTAGTATGAAATAGCTGTAGTATAATATATAGTATAATAGTAATGACCTTATAATATTAATGATGATAACAATTAAAATTGAACAATTTTTATTTTTTATTTCTTAACTTTTCTTTCTTCAAATTTAGTTTTTCTTAACTTATTTCCTCATTTTCTTTTTATACATTATTTTTATAGCTTTTTGTATTCTTTTGTTATCCTGTTATAGTTAAACGAAATATAATTAAAATTAAAAATGAATAGTTGAGCTATCATTGCGATCACAATATGAAATAGTTTTCCGATATTTCAGTTATAGCCACGCTTGGAGTTTATATTTGGCTTAGTTTGTTGATTGGGTTCGAGGCTTAATATAAATTTTGTAGAGATGTGCGTTTAAAATCAATCATATTATACCGGTAGTTTTAATAAGTTTTTATTTTTTATTTCATCTATTTTGAAGCAATCTTTAATTTTCAAGCCTTTATACCAGCGGTACTCAACTCAATCTGCTGCGACCCGCCGGCCTTTTGTGGTTGGCTGGGCCAATTTGGCCCACTTGATGTTCCTTTATTTTCAATTATTTCAATTGTCAAATGTTTTTACGAACACCTAAATAATTTGAGTTAATCAACTGCTTGTGGCAGACACTACGATGCAAAGTGTTTGAAATGTCAAGAAATGTTTTTTTTTTATATATATGCGATATTTGCTGCCCGCGACACCATGACTAATACATGTTTGTGGCTCCTCTAAAGAAAAGGTTGGGTTAGGTTAGCAGCGATGCTTTAAATAGTATCATATTTGATATTATAATAATAAGTGTTGTACATTTTCATTTCACAAAGATTAAAGAGTAATGTCGACGGTACATATGGGTAGTAGTAACATTATTATTTTTTATCTGTACAGTGCTTTTTATTATAGCAAGATTTATTGTAACAAATTTAAATTGTCAGTTGTCAATTTGTCATGTAAAACTATGATTTTGAATAGTCAGCTTTCAGAATTAAGACTTAATGTCACGTCTTTTATAGTAATTCGAACTTGGGTAATATTATTTACATAAAGTACAAAGTCTTGAATTAAATAATTATATTTAATTTGTGTTGTAAAATCAGTGTGGTTTGTATTTTTATACGGATTTTTTTTGGATCATCTAGGCCACAAGTATGAGCACAATTAATCGCAGAAATGATTCTCGTGCACCACTGGTTCAAGGTGATGAAGTACAAGATCCTTCAGTTTCATCTACGTCCAATATCAAACCAAGAATACGATCAATCAGAACAGATTGCATTGGTTTATATGTTCCTATCCCAAGTACCTATTTCCTGTATTATTCCCAATATCCTGAATTCTAAGCCTTTATTCTTTCATTGTTAAAAATTAATTGATGTGTTTTTAGTAGTAGATTTTCATTACAAATTTACTTTGCAGATATACAAACCACCGATAACTTGAAAAATAAGGGATTATCAACATCAAAGGCTCTTGTTTTAGTTGTTATAATATTTGTCTTATCATTAACAGCTTTAGGTCTATTGTATTCACAGTTTCCCCAACTAGAAGAGTGAGTATTTAAAATACAATTTAATGCGTAATAAAAAAAATAATATAAAAAAAAATATATATTGAATTAATTGTAGACATGAAAAACAGCATATAAAATTACCTTGGGACCTAGAAGATGCCAAACAACTAGGTCTCGTATTAGACAGGTATAAGGAGAAGTATTTTTACGAAGTATTACTGGGAGTATTTTTAGTTTATATATTGTATCCTTTAAAAGATCATTAACTCATATTTATAAAATATAGCAATCATTTCAGCGAGATGACTTCTTTTTAAATTTAAGTAAATTAAAATTTAATATTAAATATAAAATTTAAATTTAATTTAACTTCAAAATATATTTTGAAGTTAAAAAGATCTGGATTATTTAACATATTTTGTTCAATGGGCTTTGGAGTTTGTTTTAAAATAATTTAAATTAAACTATTACTGGTTCCATTCCTTGACTTGGTTATATCAGCTTGCAAACATTTGCAATACCGGGTTCAATATTCCTGAGTATACTCTCAGGATTTTTGTTTCCTTTTTATTTAGCTTTACTTTTAGTTTGCTGCTGTTCAGCACTTGGAGCAAGTCTATGTTTCTTTTTATCAAATCTATTGGGGAAAAAACTGGTTAGAAAATTCTTCCCAGAAAGAGCGGCTCAATGGTCAAAGGCTGTAACAAAACACAAAAATAACTTGCTCAACTATATAATATTTTTGAGGGTGACTCCATTTTTACCAAATTGGTTTATTAATATGTCTGCACCAGTTATTGGTGTGCCTCTAGTGCCATTTGCCTTGGGAACATTCATCGGTGAGTTGTAAATAAAAGTTATTTTTATATAATTGTATTGTAGTGAAATCATACATTTTTAGTAAGTGAAGTCCTCCAGACCGATTTCGGCCACGGTGGGTAATCTAAAGAGAGATTACCCAACTGCGCAGGAGATATTATAGTGTACAAGTGTGTGCTCTAACACAGGTGCACTCTCTTTTGCTTAGCTCTCATAATCTGATGCTTTCCGAGGCATCGGAGTGTACACACTTCCAACTTTTAGACTCCGGGCTGCTACTGAGAACTTTTGACAGAAAAACCCAATAACTATTTATTGGCCCAACCTGGGAATTGAACCCAGGACCACCGGGTCTGTGGCCTTATATCTAGCCACTAGACAAATGAGGTAGTCAATACATTTTTAATATATTGTTTTAGGAGTGGCTCCACCATCATTCGTAGCAATACAAGCTGGACAAACACTGCACACATTGACTTCTACGAGCGATGCTTGGTCCTGGACATCCATAACTATTCTTAGCATTTTTGCTCTTATCTCTCTAGTACCTGTGTTACTTAAACAGAAGCTTAGAGAAAAGTTTGAATGAATTTATTAATATTTAGCTAATTTATAATAGAAAATTTAATATATGTAAGGTAAATAAAATGTTTCAGTGTAACATTCCAAGTCAGTGTTTATTTTTAACATAATTAACAATATGAACCAACATGTGCTATAAAGGTTTCATTGCCTCGCGTCAGTTGAACTGACGGTCTCCAATACCACCAGTTGTACCACACTGAAAACAACAATAAAATTAGTTATTTTTAATCATTATATAAAAAACTGTTCATTCCGTTAAGAATATCATAAAAACATATGTTGGGTTAAACTAAATGGATTAAAAGAATGATAAGTTGATATATTGACATAAAACCTCAGTTATAATTCATATCTTGCAGCATACTTTACCATGGATATGAAAGTTATTTAATATATATTTATATGTCTATAAAATAATAATACTTTGTATATTACCATCAACCTATAAATTAATAAAATCTTTGCTCAATTGTATTAAAGTGTATACTCACATAAATAGGATTTCTTTAATTCCATTTTAAAGGATTTACACTGATGTTTGCATTCTTCTGCTGGTTGTAAATTAATAATTCTTGTACCACTCAGTACCAGCAGAAAAGCAAAGTTACATTCGGTATCTGGTATGTGAAATGTATCATGTTTAGAATCTATTATAATAAATCTCTCTGTGCTTTGACCGAACTTTGGAACAATTTTTGGCCTTGCAATGATTTGACGTAGTATCCTTGCAACATTGAAGTTATTGAATTTCCTAAATAAACATATGAGTTGAAGTATGTGAAATGAACGAAATTTTATTAAAATAAAAATTGTACCTTACCAAATATGAAGATTTTCTTTTAATATATCTGAATCAAAAATGTCTTTAGGAGATTCATAATACTTATTATTTGTAAGAACTTTTGAACTTTCTTTATCAAACAGGTCTTTATTTTTTATATATAAAGTTTTCAATTTATTAACATCAATTTGTGGCTGCTCTGTCTGAAATAACTGTATCGTTAATATCCATGTTTTTGATAATATTTTGTAACTTCTTCACAATAGCAAAAGTTGTAGCATACCTTATAAATAAAAGGAGCAGTCTGTTGTTTATGGATTGGTTGTGGATTAAAAACTTCACCTATATTGTTAACTGTACTACAAGGCCAGCAATCCATGTCCACAACAGTGAAAAATGGATTTTGTACCAAACATGTTTCTTGGTATAAATCTAAAATATTCATTATCGATTAGTATTTGGAATTAAACTTCTGCAGTCAATCTAATTATTACACATTTTGGGAACAAATATTTTTAAACTCACTATTTATAACAACTTTAATGTACTAACTATGATTAATAATAGAAAATTGATACTGATTTTTTGTGGTAGGGCTTTGTGCAAGTTTGCTAGGTAGTTGTCACCCACTCACATTCTACTGCCAAAGAGCAATACTTAGTATTGTGAACCAGCCTAACTACAGGCACAATGGACAACATCTTAGTTCCCAAGGTTGGTGGTACATTGATGATGTAAAGAATGCATTATATTGCTTAAAGTGCCAATGTCTAGGGGAAGTAATAACCACATCAAAAGGTTCAATTCATTAAGGATCAATTTATCCATCTGACTACCTATTTTAAAAATGATATAAATATTTACAAAGTTTATGAACAACTAGTATAACTTTTTTTTGATTTGGAACACTTAAGGATGTGATATTATTGTTCACATTGGTTAAACTTGTGCCTTTTATTAAATACATTGAATTAAACTTACCAGTCATTGCAGGAAATAATGACAGGAATGGAATAGAAATTTTTCTTAATAACCTTAGGCCTGGGTAAATATATTCTTGTATGTTGCATATTATGTAACTATATATACATTTGAAATTATATATGGCGAATAATATTATTATAAAAAACAGGAAAAGGAATTTGTATTTTTTTAAAAAACTTTGGCGTGGATTTAACTGTAGGTTTTCATCTAAATCATTAAGACTTTCAAAATACATTTTCCTAAATTCTTCATCGTTTATGCCTATATCAGCACTCTCCTTTTTAAGTCTCTTTATAGAATTAGAATATTCTTGCAATAATTCTTTATTTGTCATTTCGATACTTGTTCAATATTTGTAATAGTTCTTCGCTGAGTTTCTTCAGTAGCAAGTCATGTTTAATTTTTTATATAACTTAATGATTTTAACATAACTTCCTTCAAAGTAAAAAATATTCTAAATAGACGTTTAATTCGAAAATATCATTAGTATGCAAATAAAATTACCATTTTATAAATTGTTATTCATTACATTCAAACCGTACACATATTATGTTATTATTTATATGTGTTATGATTTTACTTTATAAGTGCAAAGTTGTTATTAAATTAAAATAATTATATTTCTTATTTTCTTCTCATTCAATTTAATTGTCAATGTCATATTCATTTGTAGCGCCTCGACTCTTGCTTGACAATCGTCTATAAATACACAGTTCATTTCACGGTTTTCTCATTTTAAAAGTCACAGTCAAGATTATTTTATTTTTACAACTTATCTTACTATCTTGATCTTACTATTTATCTATCTATATATAGGATATCTCTTTTATATAATAAAATGTTTTTATCGTTATCATTTCTTTTTTCATTGTTTTACAAAAAAAAAACTGTTAAGGAAAAAAATATATAAACTATTAGGAATTTTAAATAAAATGATTGTTAATTTGTTATAATACAATCTAAGAAAATGACTTATAAAAAAGTTGTTTCTTCTTTTTGGGAATATCCAGTCCGATGGCGAAATTTCACCTGCTGAGATGATCACTGATGAGACTACGAAATAAAGTTTCAAACGCTTTGATCACAGAATTCATAAATGCAGATGATTTGCGCTTTCAAGCGGAGTTTAAGAAAACGTAATTGCTGAGGTGCATTTATTATTTGATTTTACGCTCCATTTGGTCTCTAAATAAAAATAAAAAGAATGAAATAAAAAGAACGGTTTTGTATTACAACCACTTTGTAAATTAAATTATTTTCTCACCAGTGCTAACAGAAACCAACTAGTACAAAATTACAATTGGTTGAGTGGAAGGTTAGAAATTTATTGATTGTTGGGATCGTTCTCGACTAACAATAGCTCTTTTCTCGATACTAAAGAATATAAGATTTTTTATCCTATGATTATTACGACGATTATTAGGACAAAATCCTATGATAAAAGTCGTATTATCTACTGTTAACTTAAACATATAACCGATTTGTATCTAAATCTATTTTTCAATAGTTGTTTTTAACTTTTATATTAGTACTGTACAGGGTGCAGAGTCTCTCTACTCAGTTCAGTTCAGTTAGCAATAGCTTGGCTATCATACTTACAGCTTACTAAGCTGAGGAGACGACGCGTACAACGTATTAAATAAAAACAAAAAAAAGCTAATAAATTAGGTTATAATATTTCCTTATTAGTAGTATCAAATTTCTCATACTTTTATCTACTCTCGCTATGAAGACAAACATGAGCTTGTAGCAGTATATCACGTCACCACTTGAAACAAAGCACACACTTGATAATCGATTTACGACTTTTAGTTCTTAAAAACTACTTATAGGAACCCAAGCACTCACACTCGATAATTGATTTACAACCCTGTAACAAGACGCTATTGGTTTATGTTTAGTTCACTTTTTGTATATATACCCGTTCCGTTTTGTAATAAAGGCATTCCACATTCCACATTCGTCAGTTCACATTACGACATCAAGAAGTTGAAGTTTTACTTATACCTAACAACACATACTCCTAAAGTGCAACACTTAAACTGGTGACCCCGAGCAAGCACGCCGAAGGAATATGGACGACCAGAAGAACTAAAACGGAGTCAAGCTCAGCTCACTCAAATGGTTCTGGTACAATTAGAGAGAGCAGATATCGAACAAATATCCGATATCTTGTTTAACGTACCTAAAGACCAACAATACCAAGCTATAAAGGAACGACTCATATCCGTATACGAAGAATCAGACAGCCGCCAATTCCAAAAGCTACTCGCGGAAATGGAGCTAGGAGATCAGAAGCCAACACAACTGCTCCGACGCATGAGAAACCTAGCAAGAGATAAGGTTTCTGACTCCACACTCCGTATGATGTGGACTAAGCTATTACCCGCTCACGTTCGCTCTGTAATAGCCGTCAGCGAAACCTTCAGCTCCAAAACGACCCTAGAAGAGTTAGCTTTGCTCGCCGATAAAATGATGGAGCAAGCTCAAGAGGTAGCAGCCGTCTCACTACAACCGTCAACCACTGTATCATCAGCATCATCAAACCAAGCTGATACACAATTCCTTATTAGCGAGATCAGGAAATTATCGCTTGAAATAGCTGAACTAAAGGCAAGACCACAATATAACTATCATAATCAACGATATCGATCCCGTTCGCGTAGCTCATCACAACATCGTTCCCGCACTCGCACAGAATCGCCATCACCGTTCTGCTACTACCACCGCCGATTTGGAAGCCAAGCACGACGTTGTACTACTCCGTGCACTTATAAAAAACCAACATCGGAAAACTAAATCGAACGTTGGCTGCGGCGGAAACCGGCGTTCAATTCAAATCTTACCGCCTATTCGTTACCGACAAGAAAACGAGACTATCTTTCTTGGTAGATACAGGGGCTAATATATCCGTCCTACCAAGAAAACCAGGTCAAAAAGCTACGCCGCTACAATTCAAACTATACGCAGCAAACAACACAACTATATCTACGTATGGCGAGAGAACACTCGAACTCGATCTTAACCTACGCCGTCCATACAAATGGAAGTTCATCGTTGCCGACGTTTCAAAACCTATACTAGGAGCAGATTTTTTAAATCATCATCAACTCATCGTCGACATGAAAAGAAGAAGATTAATTGACGCTGTAACAAGCTTAAAAACTAACGCTTCAATCATGTCAACAAACATACCAACCATCCGCAGTATTGATATACATAACACATATCACGCAATACTCGCGGAATTCCCTGGTATAACAAGACTCACCGCGATGCAACTTCAACCTAAAATCAACGTTGAACATTATATCGAAACTCAAGGGCAACCGATACACTGCCGTGCTCGACCTATACCGCCACATCGATACGAAAAGGTTAAGAAAGAATTCGAAAACATGATGCAACAAGGACTCTGCAGACCAAGTAAAAGCCCATGGTCATCACCGCTACACATAGTACCTAAAAAGAATGGCGATATAAGAGTATGTGGTGACTATCGACGACTCAACGCAATCACAAAACCCGATCGCTATCCAGTTCCGCGAGTCAAAGACTTTACTCATCAATTATCTAGTAAAACAATATTTTCAACTATCGATTTGAACCGAGCATATCAACAACTTAGCGTCCGAGATGAAGATATAGAAAAAACCGCAATCATAACTCCAATGGGTTTATTCGAATTCCCACGCATGTGTCCCGGTTTGAAAAATGCAGGACAAACATTTCAACGATTCATACATGAAGTACTCCGAGGACTACACTACTTGTTCCCATTCATCGACGATGTTCTTATTGCCTCATTCAACGAGACCGAACATCGCGAACATTTAAGAACCGTTTTTAAAAGACTAGAGGACAACGGCATCACTATAAACCCAGCCAAATGCAACTTAGGCCAGCCAGAAGTTAAATTCCTTGGTTATATCGTATCTAAAGAAGGTATTAAACCGCCCGAAGAAAAAATTAAAACTATCATAGAATATCCACAACCAAAAACCATAGAAGAGTTAAGAAGATTTCTGGGTATGTTAAATTTTTACCGCGATCACATACCGCACGCCGCAACTATACAAGCTCCGTTAAACGCACATCTACATAACGTCAAGAAGCGAGATAAAACAATAATACAGTGGAACAACGAATCATTGCAAGCATTCGAAGCGTGTAAAGCGAGCATCTCTAACGCTACTTTACTCGCTCACCCATCTCACCAAGCTACACTCGCAATATTCAGCGACGCTTCCGATAACTCAGCTGGAGCTGTATTACAACAATACATAAATGAAAAATGGCAACCACTCGGCTACTTCTCAAAAAAGTTTACAGACGCTCAGAAAAAATATTCAACATACGATCGTGAATTACTAGCTATTTATATGGCAGTAAAACACTTCCGTAAAATATTCGAAGGACGACAAATAATTATATTTACCGACCACAAGCCACTTACATTCGCAATGGATAAGACGCAGTCATCAAACGAAACACCTCGACGCACACGGCAATTATTATTCATTAGCGAATTTACAACAGATATACGTCACATAAGCGGCAACGACAACATAGTCGCCGACGCATTAAGCCGCATCGAAACAATAAATTGCCCGACTACAATAAACTACGAAAAAATAGCAAACGCACAAGAAAGAGATAGCAATATACAACAGTTACTTCAACAAAATAATTTAACATTTAAGAAGATTAATATACCGAACACAGACATCGAACTATACTGCGAGACATCAACTTCTTATATACGTCCATATATACCTACAGAATATCGACGCGAAGTATATAATAGCATACATAACATCAGCCATCCCGGAACCCGAACAACGCGCAAGCTTATATGTAAGAAATACTTTTGGCCTTCAATGAATACAGACATCTCGCAATGGACAAAGACTTGTATTCATTGCCAGAAAAGCAAAATACAACGTCACACATTCAGCAAGATTCATTCATTCCCGCACACCGAACGTTTTCAACACGTTCACATTGACATAGTCGGTCCGCTTCCTACAACCACTCAAGGTTATCGCTATCTAATAACAATGATAGATCGACACACAAGGTGGCCCGAAGCAATACCTACTGCCGACATCTCAGCCGAAACAGTAACAGAAATACTATACAATCATTGGATAACAAGATTCGGATGTCCCGCAACATTAACAAGCGATCAAGGCCGACAGTTCGAAAGCAAATTATTTAGTAACCTTATGAAGATAATGGGAATAAATAAAACTCGAACTACGCCGTATCACCCGCAAAGCAACGGAATAGTCGAACGCTGGCATCGGACCTTAAAAACCGCCTTACGCACGAAACTTGCCGACTCGAGTACATGGATAAATGAACTCCCGACCGTACTACTCGGCTTACGCGCAGCGCTACGCAGCGACACCGACGTAAGCGCCGCGGAACTTACCTATGGCTATAACCTACGCCTGCCTGGAGACTTTTTCGACAGTATTAATACAACAACAAATACTATGGATCACACTTATGTTGAGAAACTACGCGCGAACATAGCGCAAAACAAGCCATGCTCAAATAACATCCATCGCAATAATAAACACATATTCGTACATCAAGACCTACAGACATGCAGCCATGTGTTTATTAGAACAGACGCAATTAAAACACCCTTGCAAAAACCATATGAAGGTCCATATCAAGTTGTAAAACGAACGGATAAAGTGTTTACAATTCAATTACCCGATCGTCAAACCAACATTTCAATAAATCGATTAAAACCAGCATATATTTTACAAGATACCAATATCAGAAGCAAACTGTTACCCGCTCAACCAAACCTTACCACACCTCAGAAAACCGTTACCGAAGAAGGAATAACTCATCCATCGAACAACATGACGTCACAGCCAAATCTTCAAACGCGATCAGGCCGCAGCGTCAAGTTGCCGGTACGTTTCACTTGAGGGGGACTCCTGTAGCAGTATATCACGTCACCACTTGAAACAAAGCATACACTTGATAATCGATTTACGACTTTTAGTTCTTAAAAACTACTTATAGGAACCCAAGCACTCACACTCGATAATTGATTTACAACCCTGTAACAAGACGCTCGTTAAGATATTTTTTATAATTGTTATGTTTCCTTGTACTCCTATTGGTTTATGTTTAGTTCACTTTTTGTATATATACCCGTTCCGTTTTGTAATAAAGGCATTCCACATTCCACATTCGTCAGTTCACATTACGACATCAAGAAGTTGAAGTTTTACTTATACCTAACAACACATACTCCTAAAGTGGCACCACTGCAACACTTAAAAGCTATTCGTAATTTGTTTTGATGCATTTTGGCGACCTGACGCGTAAAAAAACAGTTTTTTTGTCACATATTTATATAAATCATAAATGAATTATGAATATAAACCACGTGGAAAGTGGGCAGGGACCTAAATTTTTCGCATTGCCATGCCACACCGGGGCGCCACCACCGCCTTGCTACGCCAGGAGATCTATTTCCATATGTAACATATAGATTTATATTTTTTTAAGTTAATGTGTAATATCAATTTTCGATTAGATTATGTTAGGGGGTACTCCCTAAGTATAAAACCACCAGAAAGAGATCTCCTGGCGTAGCAACTATATCTCGGAAAATATTAACAATAGAAAAAAAAAGTTTCAAAGAAAAAAGATGGGAAATTTATCCTCTACAAATCGGTTTCTATTATTTTTAACATACAACTCACCGTTTACGAAATATTCGCTAAAAGACAAAAAAGAAAAAAAAAAATCTTTACGACTTTATTATCATGAATTTTAGATATGAGACATTTCTTCCTTATGATGATAAAAATACGGGGAATTCCGATATCCGTGATGAAATCTAAACTAATTAATAAATATATCTTTACAATTCATATTTCCGATAATCACCTCACCTTTATTCCATATTCAAGAATCTTAAGTTAAAGTAGATTTTTAGGTACCTATCAGACGAGCTCCCCGACATCGACTTGGGCGAGATTAGGATTGCTCTTGGACAACTTGGAAACAATAAGGCTCCAGGAGATGACGGAATTACCTCAGAGCTTCTTAAAGCAGGAGGAACACCAGTTCTCAGAGAGCTGGCAAACATTTTCAATTCCGTCCTCCACAATGGTATTGCACCGAAGACATGGAGCAGAGGTGTGGTGGTGTTGTTTTTCAAGAAGGGTGATAGAGCTCTTCTGAGAAACTACCGCCCCATTTCTCTTTTAAGCCACGTTTACAAGTTGTTTTCGAGGGTAATCATGAACCGTCTTGCCCAAAAATTCGATGACTTCCAACCCGTTGAGTAGGCTGGGTTTCGAAAAGGTTTCAGTACCGTAGACCACATACACATACTTAGGCAAATAATACAAAAGACCGAGGAGTACAATCAGCCTCTATGCCTAGCGTTTGTGGACTACGAAAAAGCCTTCGATACCATCGAGACCTGGGCTGTTCTGAAATCCATGCAGAGATGCCTAATTGACTGTCGGTATATCCAGGTGTTGAAGTGTTTGTACGAAACCGCAACCATGACCGTCCAAGTACAAGATCAGAGCACAAGACCAATCCAATTGCATCGTGGGATAAGACAAGGAGATGTAATCTCCCCGAAACTTTTTACCAATGCATTGGAGGACGTCTTCAAGACGCTCGATTGGAACGGACGCGGTGTTAATATGAATGGCCAACACATTACATATCTGCGATTTGCCGATGACATTGTCATCATGGCGGAGACTGCAGGATTTGGAAGAGATGCTTAACAGCCTGAGCGATTCTTCAAGACAAGTAGGTCTCGGAATGAACATAGAAAAGACCAAAATTATGGTCAACCATCATATATCCCCGAGACCGGTGGTCATAAATGGCTCTCCACTCCACTCCACTCGAAGTTGTGCACGAATACATCTACCTGGGCCAAACAATACAACTGGGCCGGCACAACTTTGAGAAGGAGGCCAAAAGAAGAATACGTTTGGGCTGGGTGGGAAGAATACGTTTGGGAGGTTGCGTCATATTTTTGAATCGTCGATTCGACAATCCCTTAAGACTAGGATCTTTAACCAGTGCGTCCTACCCGTAATGACTTGCGGTGGGTGACTTACGAAACGTGGACACTCACCGTAGGACTGGTCCACAACTTTAAGGTCACTCAGCGCAGCACTCAACCATGGAACGCGCGATGCTTGGGTTTCTCTGGCAGATAGAATTCGAAATGAGGACATTCGCCAGAGGACTAAAGTCACCGACATCGCGCGTAGAATTAGCACGTTGAAATGGAAGTGGGCTGGTCATGTCCCCAGACGCATTGATGGCCGACGGAGTCGACACGTGTTAGAGTGGAGACCACGTTTAGGCAAACGTAGTGTAGGACGCCCTGCAACAAGGTGGACCGACGATTTGAAAAAGGTGGCAGGTACGGGATGGATGCGGGCTGCCCAAGATCGGGATGGTTGGCGTTCTTTGGGGGAGACTTTCGTCCAGCAGTGGACGGCGATAAGTAGAAAAAAAAAACTAATTTAATTTTAGAAAGTGGTACATCAAATTGCGTAAATAGTATTTATTTATTACACGTAACTAACCTGTGATAATAATTTCTTTCTCTGGTGCGGAAGTTGTTTTATGATATTTGTTTTTTTTTTTAAGGGAGTAATTTATGAGTTTATATATCATAGTAGTGATTAGGGTTAAAACCTGTTTACTGAACAATTTTTTACCTTTTACCAATGTTGGCTTGAAAATTAGTCAGCTGTAGATTAGAAATGGAAAGTAAATAGCCCAAACTGGAGTGCGTTCGCGGTGATTAGTTACGATCGCGTACTTAGATAATATTCACTTGTTCTCCTTTACACAAGTGTAAGTGTAACTATCCTTGAGAACACAATATAGGCTTATTTTAGTTCTCATATTATGAGACAATAATATGAGAACTAAAATAAGCCAATTACTATCGAAATGTATTAAATCAAAAATATGTTTCCAGGTTACTAATTTTAGCTCAAGAATAGAAAGAACTACTTGCACAGTTAAAGAAATAAACGGATTCGTTACGTTTATAAATAATACTATAAAGATTAATTAGCGGATCGTTAATATAAGATTTGTAATGATAAAAAATGTAACATTTTTTTGTTTTGTTTTAAGTATATTTTATTAATTATATATTCTTAGTTCTGTAATGAATTCTCTAGGCTAATAGCACTTAAAATAACCACGAAATAATAACTCGATAAGATAAGACAAAGTAGCCGTGTTCGGGTCCGCCGATAGATAGCACTGTCGATGCATGTATAGAGTCGTCAATACGACGTCATGCTCGTTCAAAGACATATTTCAAAGACGTATAGATTGATATTTTTTTAAGATAAAATCTTTTGTTATGAAAATGATTCGCCTATAGTGAAGTGCCTTTAGATGACAGTGCTTAAAATGTTAAAAGGATATTAAATGGAGATTAATGAGCGAGCTACTGGCGCGAGTTGGCGCTGGCCACTTCTTATAGCGGTTATGGTGCTAAACGTATGTATTGTTTTATGGACAGTTTATTCATAGTATTCAGTTCAGTCTTAAATTTGAAGTAGTATAATATATGTACCTAAGTTTTTGAAGAAACAAAAAAGAAGAATGATTACAAAGAATCGAATGAAATGAAATTAGTTTAATGAAACCTAAAAATAATCTGCCTTGTCTCTTCTAAAAATGAGAGTAATTAGCGTTATATAGACTAATAAAATGATTACTAATCAACGTCATTGGTACATAGCATTATATGATAAAGACAAAGAAGTTCTGAAAGTAAAAGATTGTCGAATACAGTAGGTATGTAATTATGTGTTATAAATAAGTATTATATGTATTTCCTTCGTTTAAAAGAAGGGTTAGATTAACTTAAATTGCCTCCAAGTTATATTTCAATATTCGACGATATATTTTTTCTGACGTAAAATCACAATGTAAATATTAGGCTTATTTATATTTTATTTTTTGTATGAAGATACTTGTAAAAAAAGTCTTAAAGTAATTATGGTTCTAGCATTCTTCATATTAAGTGATTTTATTTGGTAAAAATGTTATAGTTTTATAATTATTTAAGTTAATGTTTGATACGTCACAATATTACTTCAAAATAGATAATAGAAGATTATTTTAAGACCACCATTTTCCTTCATATATCTTAGAGAGGGAGATGTTTAGGCAGTATTAATAAATGAAATGTAGACTATATTAATTTGTATTATATATTTAAAATATTAAGCCATCAATAAATATAGTCATCTTCTATGTTTCCCTCTTGGACAATTCCTGTTCGGCACGTTCACAGCCATTATTTCAGTAGGCCATATATACGGATGGCAATGCAATGCCTCGCGTTATATCACGGTCCTGTGCCCAGCGTTACTGGTGAAGACTACAACAGCTGCGGTAGCGGAGATAATGGATATCGGTACTGTGGTGCTGCCCTTACATATTAAGGCCCCAGGTTACACTGGACCTGTGCTACGTGACTGGGTGGATAGTGGCTGAAAAGACGGTCGGATCCCGGCTCCCAAGCTCTTCAGAATAGTTACTTAGTTGCCGTCAGGTGACAACCGGCCGTGAAAAACCATAGCCAATATATGGATATGTATCTCTCCTCGTATGAGTGCACAACAATCACAATTAATCTGTGTTATAAATTCCCAGCATAAATATTACAAAGAAAGAACTTACTCGTAGAACGATAAAAATAATTGCTTAATCTTGCCGTAATGTCACACTTGACTATATAAATTATATTTTTTATTTTTGTCATTTATTTTATTAATAAATTGCAGTAATAGTACTTACTTATACAATATATTATGATCTCTGAATGTCACATAGTTTATATTAGGTAATGTTTGCTTCAATAACTTTATGTTCTATGTTTGTATTTAATAAGCGATTATTAGATATAAGATCGTATTTTCTTTGCTTTCATCTTATCACAACGACCGTGGTGTTGTAACGTTAGGGTTAGCTATCGTGACAAATGTCGTAAACAAGCTGATATACAGGTGACAGAAACACATGTACGTAAATGAGAATAAATAATTATTGTTAAACAATCGGTTAAAACAATATCGCGCTTGAATTATGCTATATACTAATAGTTTATATATTTGGTATCGTATATATTTTATTGAATATTTTCCTCATTAGGTTCCAGTAAATCTGGGATCTTCGAGGGATTCATTCTGGTCAATAACAATTTCTTATTTATATTAATGACTGACCTTATCTGTAGGTTGCAAGCATAGTGTTGATGACATATTGGTTTTTTAAATAAATGATATGCTTATGACGTAAATGATAAATTACGACGTGAATATAGGTCTAAATAAAAGAGTAGGCATCAACACTAGTTTATATATAGTTACTGAGTTTGTATTTATTAAGCATAAAAAAATTCCAGCATAAAAGATTTCCAGTTCAAAACTGGGCTGGTCCCAATGAATTTTCATGTGCTTAATTTGTGTTTTTTAATTCATGGCATGCTCGGCGGTGAGGAAACCCGCATTTGGCGGATGAAAAGTGACACCAACCCCCATTTTAGTAGCGTGGTAGAGTAAAATCCAACCCTTCTCCTCAAAATTGAGTGCAGGCTTTAGGCAAGCAATGGGATATTTACAGGCTGTTACTTTAATAACTCTTTAGCATGATGCATACATATGTAGGTCTACATCGAGCATGTAATTATAAAATTAATTATATGATGGTAGCTCATACTTAATATAATATTTAATATAAAAAAAATCTCAATTTTCTCGGGTACCACGATATGAGTATACCTTTTTTAATTCGGCGCTGGTAGATTATTTGACAAACTATGAGTGAATGTAGTGCTTTTGTATAGGGTTTTCCAATAGGGACGCTTGAACTTTGACAGCTGATTGCGGCCATGTTGTTTGAGTGACAGCTGTCAAATGCATGTGTTATATTCATTCCGTCCTCCCAAACCACCATGGCAGGTTACAGTGTCGAGCAGCACGTGCAAATCATAAAATTGTTTTATGAAAATGGGTCTTCAGTTCGAGCAACGTTCCGCGCACTTCGCCCGTTTTACGGTCGCGATGATCGTCCTGCCGAGTCGACTATCCGTCGATTGGTGGACAAATTCGAGTCAACCGGGTCAGTTAACAATCAGCCGGTTCCCGTGCGTCAACGTAACGCGAGATCTGCCGAGAATATCGCCGCTGTGCGCGACAGTGTCCTCGAAAACCCGCGGCAGTCAATTCCGCGTCGCGCACAGGAACTCGGCCTTTCGCAGACGACAACTTGGCGAATTTTGCGTTGTGACTTGAGCCTGCACCCGTACAAGCTCAAGGTTAATGACCATAGACAGCGCCGTGTGTTCGCTGACTGGGCATTAGAGCAGTTGGAAGTTGACGCCGATTTTGGCAAAAAAATCATCTTCAGCGACGAGGCGCATTTTTGGATGAATGGCTATGTCAACAAGCAAAATTGCCGTATTTGGGACGAGACCAATCCACACGAGGTTCACCAAGTGGCAATGCACCCGCAGAAAGTGACTGTTTGGTGCGGATTTTGGGCCGGAGGCGTGATTGGTCCGTATTTTTTCGAAAACGATAATGGTGTGGCCGTCACCGTCAATGGTGAGCGATACCGGTCGATGATAACCAACTTCTTTTGGCCTGAAATCGAGAATATGGATCTGGACAACATGTGGTTTCAACAGGACGGCGCTACGTGCCACACAGCACACGCTACGATGGAAGTTCTGCACGATCAAGCGCCCTTAATGGAAAACCCTATATTAAAAAAATATTTTTATCTATGTCTGGATGATTGAATACGCAAATATTATCGAGTTTATTAAGTATCTCAGGAATGATAATAATTAGCCGTTAGTAATAGTATAGTATTATTTGTTTGAGGAAGGAATCACGTGCTTAAATTGATAAATATATAAATTTCTCACGTATCTATATATTACTTTGGGAACGTAAAAAGATATGATTTTTATTATCGCAATAAATAAAAAGATACCATACATACATTATGTAACTGCGGAAAATTCTACATTTTCTGAATATCTTTTAAGCACTCTTTATATTTTACAAACTTACAATTAACCTGCTAATAATTGATAACTGTTACTGATGGGAGCAAATGTAGGAATCATAAGCCGAATATATATAAACAAAAAGTCAATATTTAAATGACGTAGGTCAATTCGTATCGTTGAAACTATTTTGTCACTCTTGTCTTTCAAATTCTAATGAATTAATGTAAACAAAAAATATAGTCTTTGGTGAATTGTAATAATACTTTATTTTTGTGATTAAAAAAAGGTGTTTTAAGGTAATTGTAGAAGTGCAGTATTTGATTATTTACTGTCTTTCAAAAAAGCATTTTCGTACTATACTTCGTACTGAGGTACTATGATGCATATAATTAAACAAACTACATTAAGTAACTGCTTTCCTCGTGATGCTGACATATCAAGTATTTTTTATTATTTTTTAAAATTATAGCGATTAATATCTTTTCACGTGCATAATATACCTTATTCTTATTTATTTATTAAATACTTAGATTACATGTACATTTATATTTCCCAGATGATGAATAAATATGTAAGAATTACATGTATTAATACAATACTACCTCACAGAAATATACTTTTCACCTATTTTTAAGGTGTATTATCAGAAACTATTTGTCCTTTCAGATCTGCTTGCCCAGTTTGGTGCTTTCATATGGTGTGTTTTGGATACATTTGGCGAATTACGAAGTTCCTTTGTGGCTCGGTCTTGCTGCTCCATCAATCTTCATCCTAATTTATGGGTTAACACGTAAGAGAACAAAGTATTATTTACATTTTGTACTTTTTATCTAATATAGGAAGATAGACAGGAAAATAAAATCTGAATAATTGTAAGTCAACATCACCCATAGACATTGTTATGGTTGTGAGGAATATGCTCAATTAAGTAATAAACGTCGTGTCTTAGTATTTATGATAAGGTCGATACTGTATAGATATATATTTAACAGTACGCCAGATGGCTATATCATATATGTATGTGAGAAGGATTTAATATGCATGGTTGAGTGTTCCAGATGGGATTGCACAAAGCCCCGCTTACGAGTAAATGTTTAGTAGGTATCCTAGAGAGATATAGATCGCAGGGAGTGTATTTGTTTAATTTTTTATATTAAAAAACGGTACAAAAGATATGTATTTTTTTTGTGATTCCAGAATGCTGGTTCAGAGAGGCGGCCGACTCATGGGGCGGGTCAATAGGGTACAGGGTTATGGCTTCAGTTGGACTTGTGCTCGTGATTATTGGTTTATTAATTTGCGCCTTCATTCCTTATCATATACAACCGTTCGTGTATGGTATATTCGGTGGTGAGTTATTTTCGTGTAATTTTTAATAATTCTGGTTATAAGTAAGTTATAAAGTACAAGTAATTTATATTTAATTGTTTTTAGGTGTAGGTTCATCGCTAATATCGGCTCAAGTTGATGCAGTCCTTTTCGAAACGTATGATTCACGCCTGGGCTTCATACGAGGGTTGTGTTATACGGGACAGGCTGTTGGTCAATCCACTTTTCCGCATATTTTATACGTGCTCATAGAAAAATACGGCTATCACTTCTCGTACATAGTGTTAGCTGGTATCATGTTACAAACATTGCCAGCAATAATGTTATTGAAAGTAGATGAAACTAGAAAATCTAGCTATTTCTCTAGGTACAAGGAATTGTCGCAAACGTTTATGGTTTTCAATAACGATTCTATGGACAGTTTCTATGGTACTGAACTAAAACTACACGACTTGAGTAAAAAATGTTGGAAGAGTCCCTCGAGTGATAATCTACATAGACTAGACGAATTGGATTACGATGATGGGAGTATCATTGAAACAATAACTCCGCCTCCTAGTCCAGAAGAAAAGAGAAGGAACATATTCGGTGTTGAAATTTTACCAGAAATACCAGAGGAAAGTGAAGAGAGTGACGCAGATGAGCAAAACTTGACAAGTAAAAATAATAATAAGAAACGGCTCAGTGTCGCTATAAAAAGATTAAGTACATTGGGCGACAACCTCGACGAATGTATCATAAATCAAATAAGAAAAGATTCTAAGTGCAATGGCGATATAAACGACAAAGATTATTCGGAAGTCGAGGTCACTTATGAAACTATAGCTCCTATAACTGATATTCATACGGAGAAAATTTTGAACTCATTCAGCTTTCGATGTCAATCCGCTTATGTTAATATGAGAAGAAAGTTATTGATACCGTCATATAGAATTTATAGGATAAGACGAAGATTTTTGTACCTGATGTATAATATTAATGACACATTTTTTAAACCGTTGACGAGGTCACTGTCTTGCATAAAATTTTATCCAGCTTTATTATTAAGTTTCACTAAACTGACTCTAACAGGAGTTGGTATAGTTCTGTTGCCAATCATTGGGTTGCAGTTGCGACCTAGAATAGCAGTGTTGGAAAACAACTTCTTGATGTCATTACATGGATTCACTTGGGTGTGTTTCCTAATGTGCACGCCGTGGCTGGCACAAACTCCGAAAAGAAACTTTAAGTACGTTGCAGTCTGTGGACTCCTCGTAACGACTTGTGCGTGCTTTGGTATGAATTTTGTTATATATTTATTGATGATTTAAGAATTTCAATTATCGAAAACGGACATTTGTATCTCCACCAAACTACATTGTAAGAATAATTAAGGTAAAATAGTAACAGCCCGTAAATGTCCCACTGCTGGGCTACTTTTTTTTTCTACCGATAAATGCAGGTTTCCTCTCGATGTTTTCCTTAATAGTTGAGGATGAGAAACATGAATAGTAAGCACTAATTAAGCACATGAAAACTCAGCGGTGCTCGTCCGGGTCTGACCCCTTGATCGTGATCTGGGCTCATATCAATTACCATTCCATAATTATAAATTATACAGATAATGCCAACATTATTATATAATATATTTATTTTTTAGTGTTGGCAGAAGCCAGAACCCATGATTCATTCGCTATTGGCTGTGTAGCGGCCGGTTTCGGGTACGGAGCTATTACCTCGTGTTGGGAAACAGCCGCCCAAGACTTCGTCGGAGCTCGCAAATGGCCCAAAATCCACAGTACATTAGAAACCCTATCAGCGATCCTCCAGGCTTTGTTTGTCGTGGGAATATTCTTTGTACTGCGACAAGAAAGCGGTCTACAACTTTCAATGTTAATTTTATGTATAGTACTGGCTGTTTGTACATTTCTTTGGTCTATAATCGCAATCGTGTCAATTTATAAGAGCAAAGTTAGACTATTTAGTTTTAAAAAGAAACGAGGTTATACTTGAATGAGTGATACCTAATAAATTGAAATATTATTACTTAACGTTGAATCTATATTAGTGAATGTCGATCTAGTTAGTTCATGTATAAATGTAGGTATAAGTAAATTTTCGTTCGGACAATTATTATTATAAAATTTTATTTAATAAAAAAGTACCTACGATGGTATTGTACATATATAACATAAGTACCGGTTTTAAATATCGACAAATATGAATGACATTATTTATTATACTTAATTATTAATGAATAAAGAAAATAAAATATATTTTTACACTCGAATTTGTGTCATTATATCCAAAGATGTTTTATAATTAATATATTGAATACTAAGATACTAGCAATCGCCTCTGAATATTCTATTTAGGCTGCTACTTATACTATCCATAAAGATTGACATATTAAAATGCTGTTCCAGTCCTCAGTGTGCTGCTGAAACCTGGTTTGTTAATTTAGAGAGTAAATACTGACTAACGTTCGATGCTGTGAAGGCGTGACTGACTTTGCGTAAAGTTATTTTGCATTTGTAATTCATGATCATCGTACATCGTGAAGAAGCCTTCCTGTGTTCTAATAGTGAAATGCAACCTTTCCATATGCGTAAAGGTCTTTGCCCAGTCTGGTGATGAAGACGGACGTTATTGACATAGTTACTCTCCTTAGTTGAACACATAAGAAGCATTAGTAGTTAGCTGCAGAATAACAGACGAGGATATGGTATAATTATAAATGGATCTGTGCTGATCTTGGTCAACAGTGAATTATACTTGAAACTAATGATGTCTGCTTCTTTCGTATATCAAATTAATTATGATAGAAAGAGAGGAATCAGTGTTTAGCTAAACAGTCGCTAAGCAACAATTATAATTAAGGCCTAAGATGTATTAAGCCTCGTAAACTAATACGCCATTTTCTGGCATGATAACTAACCTCTATTCTCAGGTTATTGTTATTAATACCAATTACTGAGGTTTGCTGTGGTCCCTTGGAGCTGTGAAAAAAGTCTACGCAATCAAAAGATATGGCCGTGCATTTCCCATACGTTTGCAAATATATAGAATCAAAACCTATAGGGTACTTGCCGTTTACTTAGAATTATGAAATTTATCAAGAAGCAATATCTTGTACACGTAAAGGAAAACACGTTGCACAAGTAAAGGAAAATATTTTAAAAACGTAGTTGCTTAAAAAAAATTATGGATTTTAATTTTTACGAACAAATTAAAGGAAAACATATGAAGAGTCTAAATCTTAAAATAACCTGGTGTCTTCCAGTATTTTGTGATGGTACGGAATCCTCAGTGCCCGGTTTTTTTATCACACTAAATCTCGCCAATAGTTACCAAAAAAACTGAAAATGAATTGACAAACAGAAGATATAGAAGAAGATACTGAAAAGTTTTTCCCGGTCGTTTTCACCCATTTTTCAACCTTTAATAACAGACGTCATAAGTCCAAATATTTTTTTATGTTTCAGCGAAAACGGTGGTGAAAAATGGTGGAAACGCGTAAAAGCGATGGCCGCGCAAAATGTATCTCTCCCACATTTTAACGGTCTTGCTCCGTCACTGCATATATACAGCGTGTAACAAAAATTTCGTGTCCGACCTGTGAAGTGGTTATTAGGTATCGTGTGTGGCTTCTATTTATGTAATCATTGTTAAAATACTAAGCAAAAAAATTACTAACAAAAATATATTAATTGTGTTTAACGACACTGTTGGTGGTAAAAACGTGGACTACTGAGGTCATGACCTCGTGTCTTAGCTACCCGATAGGTAAGAGCTATCGAGCGCTATTGCCCGCACCTGTATTGCAATGTAATTTTCGTCATTTAATTTTTAAAAAAAATCCTGCGTAAATTTTTTGCTTAGTTATTTAAAAATTATTACATAAATAGAACCGACACACAATAATATAAACAATAATAATAACAACCATTTCATGGGTCGGACACGAATTTTCCTGTATATCATAAAAATGTATGATTACTTATAAAAGTCGAAATAAATTAAAATTAATTAATCTATTTATAGCACACGTATTTTACTGTTCATGTAGGTACTGGGTAAGTTTGAAAGTTCTCCATCCGCATGTACCTAACTTCCGATCTTCTCATCGTCAGGAAGCTCATTATATTTGCAGTCCACCTGGGGTAATGAAAGTGATGAATAAGACGACCATTTGATTCCAGACCAGCGCTATAAATATACCCTATGTATATAAGAAATAGTTATAGTTTAACATTGGTGCTAACTTTGTTGTACATAATTATTATTACAAAAACGACTTGCTATCCTTTTTTCATTTCACACATCAGAAAGAGAAAGTATATGTAAATTTAGTATAGCAAATATAATTTAGTAGCATTTCTGAAAGTTGTTTGTTTGTCTAATCTGATTACGATTTAACTAAATATTTATTCAGGGTGATGTAATTGAGTTATTGAGGTAAAATCCACGTTGGTGTAAATATTTATTCATTTCGAAGTAAGCTTAGATTCGTTTTGCAATCGTGATAATATAAATGTAGTTTTAAGATGACGCATATATTTAAAAATATACATATATATTATCATGATTAATTTTCTTCTTGATCAATACATATCTAAAAACAATCTAAAAAATAAATATGATTTTCTCGTCGATTCTTATGTAGAGCGTCGCAGCGAGCGTGGACGAGTGCGAGTTTATATATAGTTTTTCAATTTTTTTCGAAAAAATAAAGAGCTGAGATATCGTTATTTATTTAATTTATATCATGGTATAGAATATATGTTATTTCATACTTGGTGGTAGGGCTTTGTGCAAGCCCTTCATGATCTCATCACATATTCTATAATTACCCAACACAGCAATACCTAATTAGTGTTGTTGATTTCCAGTTTGTAGGGTGACCTTAGTTCCCAAGGTTGGTGGCGCATTGACGATGTATGGGATGGTTAATATTTCCTAGTGCCAATGCGTATGGGCGGTGGTGCCCACTCATTATTAGGTGGAACATTTACCAATAGAAAATTCAATAAAAAAATTGAACTTAATCATAGTGTTCAGTAATGATATAATTGTAAGTTAATTCGCAGAACCGGGGAATAATTATATTGCAGGAAATAAGGTGTCAACAATATTTACTCGGTGTCGTCTTAATCAACATGTTAAATGAATGTTTGTGTAAAGTGAGGTGTCTTGTGCTAACAAATCTCGTGCGACCATTGAAATTATCTGCTATCAGCAACTTGCTCTTATTCTCCTGAAAACAACGCGATGAGTGTCATGTGTTTCCTTTTATGTATTATTAAAGGAATGAAATAAATGTTGCTATGGCTTTACACAAAAGTGCAAATTGTATATTTTTCCCTGGACTTTTGGTAATAAAAATTCTTGAATAATTACAAACAAGATTAATAATTATTTAATAATATAATATTTAATAATGAGTAATATTTTTTTACAGGCTATCGTGGTTTTGTCATTACCATTGATATCAACCGAGAATATTGATTGCAAAGGGAAAGCGTTTCATTGTGTGAATTCAACACATTTTAAGATATGCGTTGATTTAGGTGGAGGCGTGTCAAGGACAGTGGACGAGTTTCTTATACCCTGTCCAAAAAGTACTGTGTGCAACGATATTAATAAATTTGAATGTGAATATCAAGTGTCGACAACTCTTCCTTCTATAAAGCAGAGTGATGTAACGAACGTGCTGGTAGAATTGGGCACAGCGTTGCCTTGGGACAATTTTGATGTTACTACATTTGCCCCTGAGAATGATTCAAATAATTCCAGTGCTACAACAATTGATACAAGTTATCTATTGACCATCAACGAAACCTCCAATTTTATTCCATTAACAACATTCGATGACACATTAAATCTAGTGGATTCAAACAGTGCAAATAACGTTAAATATAATAAAACAAATAATGTAAGTAATGAATATCAAGCAACGACCGCTCTTCCTATACAGCAGAGAGATGTAACGAGCGTTTTGGCAAAATTAGGCACAACATCAGCTTGGGATGTTGTTGGTACTACATTGGCCCCTGAAAACAATACCAATGATTCCAGTGCGACTACTATTGGAATAAGTTATTTAATTATCACCAACGACACTTCTAATATTATTCCATCGACAACATTAGATGACACATTGAAACAAGTGAATTCAAGCAGTGTAAACAAAGTTGAATATAATAAAACAAGTGATGTAAGTGATAGTGCTACAGTGACAAATATTGATGACGTTTTCACTGTGAATACTCAGATAACGTTGAACGATATTATATTAAATTCTACGTTAAATAAAAGTGTGCTGCTTAAAAGTGGTGAGTTATCTTTACCTAAAACTAATCAAGGTGAAACTGAAATAAATATAGTTGTACTAAATAACAAAAGCTTATATGTTAATAACAATGAAAAAGAATACGCGAAAGATGTAGGAAATTTACCGTCTCCTTTGAGTAGATTTATTGTAAATCCAATTCTATATTCTACTGAAACCACAAGTTTTTTAAGTGATTATAATGCCTCAACTACACTTGTGAGTGTCTCAAGCAATTTAAATAATTCAAATGTTGTAAATGGTGCCTCAACGAATTTATTAAAACCTACCATTACTACTGATACGACTTTATATTCAGTAGATACGGAACATCCAATCAATTTAAAACGAGAACAAATCATCACAACTCCAATCAGCTATAAGCCTCTAACAACAGTCGCTAGGGAGCCTTTCACTAACATGGAACTAAATGTTAGTGGCAAAAAAGATGATATTGTACACGTAATTAGTCCAATACATTCTAGCACAGAAAATACGCCCAGCAAGGCATCGACATATAATGTCGTTAATGGTTGGAATGACTTTACAAGAAATATAGATGAACAAAATAAGTTAAACAAAACAGAAACTTCATTTACATTAGTTTCGTCAAACACCGAATTGCCTTCTACCAAGTATGTAGAAAGTAATACTTTGCCTTACACGTATGATGGTTTAACTACGCTCACTGAGAACGATTGGCAAAATTCTGAAAATATAGTAACAAGCTCAATATATACCACAGATTTATATTCAGTAAGTGAATTCCAAAATCATTCAGCAGATATGTATGTGTTACCAACACGAGATGTTCATCTTGTTACGCCTGTTGTACCAATCACTACTAATGAATCAATGACAAAATATATTTTGGAATCTAATACTCCTGCAGACGTTGAAATTTCAAATATAACAGAAGCTGATTTAAAGGCATCTATTTTTAAGGTAATAAATAATGACAGCAATGTGTTTACTGATATATCACCGACAAGTGATTTAATTGATATGTCTTTTACAAAATTACCTGAAATTAATGTAACCAATAATACCATGTATAATGATGTTTCTGTAAACCTAACTAAAGACGATAAGCTACCAGTAAATTTCAACAATCCTAATGCAAGAAATATAAGTAGTGGAGATTTTAATAATAATGACACTGCATTTGTCGTTGAAAATACGTCTACAGTTACGACTTTGATAGGTGATTTGTATAACACAAATTTAACAGTATCAGATACAGCTTTTACTTTTCTAACAAATGCACCTTTGGTTAATACTAATACATTAAATATTAATTTTAATTCCACTTCTATGATAACCACTCATCACGATTCAAATCACGAATATTATCAACCAACTACAACTGCACATCCTAATGTTAAAATTACAAATATGGAAAAACCATCTTCATCTGATTTAAATCTAGATATAAATAACAGAATAATTACTGACTACCCCAATACGACTGCAACAATTGAAACATTTGATAAAGATAGTAGAGATTATATAAGTTCTAACCTAAGTTTATTTCGAATGCATGATAATATAAACGTGTCATTACTAGATACAACAACTATTGATCCAAATCAAGATATAGAACCTCATGTAAATGTACCTTTAAGTGATGCCAATTTTACTGTAAATAATAATTTGATTAATACTGATAAAGAAATTGAAACCACTTTACCAATACAAAAAGAAAATCTTGTAGAATTAGAAACACACGAAAATAAAACAGGTGACGTAAAAACAAAAGCTAGTGAATTTATTAGTACAAATGAGGCTGTAACGATAGCTGATAGTACCAATTTATTCATAACCAGTTATAAAGAACCCAGGGAAACATATGATTCTATCACTCCACATATTTTAGACACAACGAATCCATACACTTACCCAAAAGAAGATTCAACAACAAATAACTTATACGTGAATGACACTAATTTGGGTGTGCCAAATGTAACAAATAATAATGATATCCTTAATACAATCAATGAACAAATTCAATCTCGTTTAGATCAAAACGTGGCAGGAAATAATTTAAATATCACACAGGAAAAGGAGGAATACAAAACTGTCAATTTACCTCTAAGTGAAGCCAATTTTACTGTAAATAATAATTTGATTAATATTAATAAAGTACTTGAAACCACTTTACCAATACAAAAAGAAAATCTTATAGAATTAGAAACACACGAAAATAAAACAGATGACGTGAAAACAAAAGCTAGTGAATTTATTAGTACAAATGAGGCTGTAACGATCGCAGATAGTACCAATTTATTCCTAACCGGCTATGAAGAAACGCGGGATACATATAATTCTGTTACTCCACATATTTTAGACACAATAAACCCATACAATTACCAAAAAGAAGATTTAACAACAAATAACTCATACAATGTAACTAATTTCGGTGGACCAGATGTAAGAAATAATAATGATATCCATAATACAATCAAGGAACAAGTTCAATCTCGTTTAGATCAAATCGCGGCAGGAAATAATTTAAATATTACACAGGAAAAGAAGGAATACAAAACTTTCAATTTACCTTTAAGTGAAGCCAATTTTACTGTAAATAATTATATGATTAATATTGATAAAGTAATTGAAACCACTTTACCAATACAAAAACAAAATCTCATACAATTAGAAACACGCGAAAATAAAACAAATGACGTGAATACAAAAGCTAGTGAACTTATTAGTACAACTGAGGCTGTAACGATCGCTGATAGTTCCAATTTATTCATAACCAGTTATAAAGAACCCAAGGAAACGTATGATTCTGTCACTCCACATATTTTAGATACAACAAATCCATACATTTTCCAAAAAGAAGATTTAACAATAGCTGAGCCACCTAGAAATACAAATGATCAGCAGAATTCGACGGATTCAAAATTTCTTGTAAATATTGAAAAGGTAGAAAGTGGTGTACTATCTACACCTCATAACACATGGAAAAATATCTCAAACATACAAGATTTAAATGTAAGTAATTATGAAGCAGTAGTTATTTCAGATTCCATCGTTCGATCTTCACCATTTGGAATGAACATAAATAGTTTACAGTTTAACAACAGTTTTAGCGTCAACACGACTCTAAATCTTTCATCAATTCCTATAAATATTGCACAAACAAAACCTCGCGTGGTGCTTGACAAAAACTATAGTGATAATTCTTCAAGTACAACAAGTAATGTTTACAAAGATCACAAAAATGGAGCGATAACGACGAAAGTCAATGTTGAAGTCAATGAAGAAAAGATAATTGGGATGTTAAATAATGACACATTGACGCATAATATTGATAAAATAAAAAGTGAGTTAACAGGTGCTGATGTACCTAGTAGTTCTAAAAACCTGTCAATCTTAGAAACTGAACCTGATTCCAATTTTGAACTATCTCAAAACTCAAAACAATTAAACAATGATAGTACATTACAATATAATGAAAACAAAAATAATGTTAATATTCTAGCATTTTTAGGGAAATCGAACAACAGCAACCGACTCTTGAAACAAAATGAAGACTCGAATCTACACACAACAACGACACCGAATATCGTTACAACTACATCGATACCAAAGAGTGCAATAAAAACTTTGACAGTCAAATTGACTAACGTTGACCCTCGTGTCGGTAACGAGACACCACCTTCAGAACAATTTACATGCGATGATCGTGTTCGTGGCAAATATTCAGACAAAAGTAATTGTAATAAATTTTACATTTGTATAGGAAAGCGTAGACCGATTATTGGGATGTGTCCAGAAAATACCGTTTTCAGTGAAATAAGAAAACAATGCACGAATAATCTCTCACACTGTATAAGAAATAACCAATTTAGATGTTTATCTTCAGGAAGATTTATTGACGTTTTATCAGAACAGTTCTATTATATTTGCGTCAAGAAATTAGATGGTTACGTTAGATTTAAATTAAAATGCCAAAAGGGTTATCATTTAAATAAAGAAAAGATACAATGTTCAGTTGATACATCAATTGAAAATAGTTCCAACTCAACCAGTGACAAAAGTACCAATGAAATGAAATCGTATGATACTTCGCACTCAGCAAATTATAAAATACGATTTGAATGTGAAAATGAAGGAAAGTTTGAACATCCAGATGATTGTAGAAAATATTTCGTATGCAGAAAAAATTCCAAGTCGAAGTTCCGTCGCAAAATTAAAAAGTGCAGTTCAGACGAAGTTTTTAACAAAGAAAAAAGGAAATGTGTCGATGCCGATAGTTACGAGTGTTAAGCTTTATCAACCAAGACAAGATATTAAATAGTAACATAAAAAATACAAAGTAATAATCCTTAATTTATATAGTAAGCAATTATGAGTACTCTTAATGTATAGAACACTTTTTTATATACCGTCAAGTTTTCGCAGCGCACGTCAAATAATGACTTTTTGGGTTACATTGTTCCATTTTAGGTAGGGATCTCCAATTTTTTTGAAAATATAATATATCCTATGTTACTCGGGAATTTTTAAAATCGGTCTAGTAGTTTTTGAGTTAAATCGTAACAAACAAAAAAATCAAATTTTTCATCTTTATAATATTATTAGTATAGATTTAAATAAGAAAACACCTTTTGCTTGTAAAAATTTATTTCAGTCTTATGCATTTAAAATATTCATTTAAATTCTATTGTTTGTGATCGGCCGGATACCGCCGGGGCATCCGATTTGCTGCACCAGTTCTTTGAATGAATTGATCTTCGACATCCTTTTCTAGAGTCATACAGAAATGGTTCGAGAATACAGTGCACCGAATTGAATTTTCGCCGCTTACTGGTTTTGAAGGGCAAAAGTATGTGGACCGCACCGGACTGGTGCCTTGAGTTAACGTGAATTTGTAGTTTTTGCAATCTATAGGTCTATGACCTGCAGCATTTGAGCCCTGGAAACTATTATCACGATACGTATTCGCCTTCGTATTAAATTCGCCATAAATTTGAGGTTTGGTCTTCGTTGTGTTGACTAGTGGACATTTATATTTTTCGGGAGACGTACACGAACGAGTGTAACCGTTAAATACAGTATTACCTGAACATTTAAACTTGATACCCTGAAAGCGGTTTTTGTTAGGAATGCACAGAATGTAACCTTTGCAATCAGGGACAGTTGGGTCAGCTAATCTTTCGCTGCGATGACATCGAACGTTCCTAGTTATAGAAGAATCTATATAGTTTATAACATTCTCGCACAGGTCACTGGATTCCTCATTGCAAATGGTGTTAGCCGGGCAGAGAAAAGTGGGTCCTAATAATTTCTCACCATCGCATAATCTTACTTTTGATATTCCTTCGCAAACAAAACCATAAGGGCCACATTCCGCGTTATCACGATTGTAAAACCCAAATACAGCTCTGCTCTTCATTATGATCTGAAAAGATAAATAAATATAACATAAACTTAATCTATATAACAACACCTAAATTTTCTTGAACAAAATTTATAATATTTATTTAGAAAGAAAAATCGCAACTCACAAGTCATGCCTCAAACTCGTGTTAATTTCTTGATATTATGTCGAACACGCAGAATAAACAAACAATCTCACTTTCATATTTATTTCGTAAGAATTATTCTACTCCTCGTAAATTGTCTTTATATTTTACGAAAAATGAAATTGATATAAAACTAGAAGGATAAAAAAGCAATAAGTATTTTTGTGTTCCGGTTTTAGTGAGCTAGTGTCACGTGAGGCACGTCTTAGTTCCAAATGTATGGAGTAATTAATATTTCTTACATCGACATGTCTATGGCTGGGGTCCACTTACCATCAGGCAGTCAATTTGCCCGACCAATTTTATATAAAAAAAATATATAATTAAATTACTTACAACAAACATCAGGAAGTTTTTAAGCATTTTCACAGCGATGCGTTATAACTCGTGTCGTTTAAATAATCAGCTCACGTCAGTCAAGATGACTGCAAGACTAGTGGAGTGCGACTAACGGAGACAGGCTTTCTTTAAAACTTTTCATGTCACCGTCCATTATGACTTTTAGCACCTCCGCGCGCGGATTATGTGTCAATAGCACACCGTGTCACGGCTAGTCGAGCCTTTCAGATGCGTTTACGTGTTTACTTTGTTCGTTTTACAACTTTTTTTTTTATTTACGCATAACTCGCACGAGTAATTCAGGATGTGGCACTAGTTCAAATATTTGTTAAAAAATTGTATGAATAACTGAGTCAATTTGATTTCGTTTTATCTTGTGAATGTAGTGTGTACTATTAGAATAAATTCTTCTGTTTGAAATTTAGTTGTGATAAATGTCCATGTTATATGTATATTATTGTATATTCGATAATTTATCAACGATGACTTTAACATTAGTTGTAAAATTAGTTGTTAATGATGAAATAAAATATTATTTATTATATCTAAATGCATTTTATTGTAATACTAAGTTCTATTCTATAACTATGATGTCATCTAATCATCGTCGGAAGATTCGCTGTCACTGTCAGAACTGGTCGACGATCCCGAATCTCTTAAGGGTGATCCGGTTTTGGCTCTGATGAACGACAACGTAAAATTAGTTAATAATTTTTATAAACAAACTGAAACTATAGTTTTTAAAATCGGCGAGGACTACTTAAAAAAATTGGTAATCCATATCTGCCAAAGGGGTCGTTTCCACCCCACTGAATAACAAAAATATATAAATGACTATTACATTCCACCAAGACCTTTAATAAATCTATGTTAGGCATGAAATGTATTAAAATCGTTGCGATCGAGTTCTGGGTTAAATAAAAAAATACTAACATTGATATAAAAAAAGCCATTACAAATTACAACAGTGCGATATAGTAGGACAGTAATAATGCTTGTTAGACTAAACATGATACTCACGCGTGGTACGCCTGGACGACTTCCAACGCCGATGGCTGCAACGACGTCGCCAGAGTGGATTTATTCTCTTCTAGAAGTTTCTCTACCTCCTCTGTGGTTCGGTTCAGTATAACGCTCAAAGTTTCAACACTCGCTGGAATCGCTTCCTCGAACCCGCACTCCGCTAAGTATGAAACTGTCGTCTGGAATGAGGTGAAAAGATAATCGCGGTTAATGGTATACACGGAGAGATATGAAAACTTTATCTATTACGGAAGGTCGACGAGCATAGAACTTTGATTTATAGACACTGGTACTGACAAATTTTCTACCACTTTTTACCTTTTAATGCGCCGTCAACTACGGTTCGTATGCGTTAACAGAACGGTTCATTCAGAACAATAATTATTATGTGGTAGCCAGGGACGGATTAACCCTGTCAAGGCCCCTAGGCAATGCAATTTTCGGGGCCCCATTCGTTTACCTTTTTCTTACTTTTAAAAATATTTTTTTCTATTAAAAATTCAATTATAATAGTTTCATGGCTATTTTTAGTTCTACTACGTATGAAATATTTTATCAACTGACAACATACGTCGAAAAAAAGGAATAATATTGAGGAAGATTACAAATTTACAAAAAAAAAAAATCGTTCGACGACTCCTTTTATTTTGGAACGGGCCCCTAGGCAGTTGCCTAATCCGCCTTATGGATAGTCTAAATTACAATGAAAATACATAATAGGGTCGAATGCACCATGGCACACCACAAGTGACAAGCTGGAACCACGTGTGTCAGCAGTGCAACTATGTATGTATTCACGGAGTTAAGCGAGAGTGGTCTCACCGCGGCGAGCGCGTGTCGCGCGTCGGCGGCGGCGCGGCGCGCCAGGCGGCGCAGCGCGGGCGGCGCGTGGGCGGCGGGCGGGCCCCCCGCGGCGCGCAGGCGGCGCAGCGCGCCCTCCGCCGCGCCCCACGCCGCCGCGCCGCGCGCGTCCGCGCACACCGCCAGCACGTCGCCCAGCGCGTCCGCCGACAGCCTGCGGGCCGCGCGCGTCACATATACGTACGTGCGATGCGTGTGCACCGAGAACGATCGTTTTTAGATGTCGGTTCGAGATTTTTTCGTCATCTCGAAATTGGCTAAAAACTAAATTTACTGCTCTCCTGTACACGAAGTGTACAAGGTGTATACCCCGCACAAAATCGACCTCAGTTCGAATGCGTTTTGTAATTTATATAAGACTCGCGAAGTTTCGATTTGAATTATCGATTAACTAAAAATGGCAAAAAGATGAATATTATTGTTCGTTATAAGTGAAAAACGAAAGCGCTTGTTGGAGCTACTTAAAGTTTTTACATAACTATACATAGATTCAGCAGTATACACGCATTATAACTACTCACGTTTACATATACCATAAATATATATAAATAATTAATTTCACCCTTTAAATAAATACCGTTTAAAGTTTCCGACGAACGAAAACATAAAGTAAACACCTAAACATCAGTCACATAAACAGCAATGGGGCATGATGATTGTTAATGAGGTAATGATTAATGAAAGATACTCACTTCTGTGTGGGAGTCCTTCGATCTTCTCTCTCTTCCCGCTCCTCGGCCAGGTCACCGAACTTTAGAATATCCGCCATGACGTTTTGAATTTGTTCTTTCGTTTCATCGTCTAAAATACAACATATTATAAATATACAGGATTATTTGTAACACACCAGCAACCTCGCAAGACTAGATAACTAACACTATAAGCAATAACTTTTGTTCTACGACTGTTGATAATTTATTAGATTTTATTTTCATACAAAAATAAGTATTAATTTAATTTTCCGCTTGAACGTTAATAAATCTACGCGCATCGTAAAGATCGACCGCGTCGCGTCGTCCTTTCGTTTATGAATGAAATATAGACCTACAAATGTCACGACAGTAAGACAAAAACTTGTAAAATCATATTTTTTTCATGTATTGAGTTATGTCCGGAGTCGTAGAACAAAAGTTGTTTTTTATGGTGTTAGCTATCTAGTCCTGCGAGGTTGCTGGTGTGTCACTAATAACCCTGTATATAGTTCTATACTGCGTTACTGAAATGAAATGTTTGGCATTTATCATGTTGACAGGTCTTTAGTCATCAATAATTTCATAATAATAACAACACAAAATATACTTATTTTCCTTTTATGAAGAACAAGCATTAAGAATTATTTAAAGAGAATTTAGGTAAGGATGTGTATAGGGTCAAATTACGCAGTACATCCATTTAATTTTAAAACTCATGAATACATAATAATTATCATACAGAACTATTTCTTTTTAATTATAATGATTTTTTTATCCACATTTTTCGTAAGAAATATTTATAATTAATGACTCCTAAAAATATATATCGACCGATATTTCAGAGTTATTGGTATTGGTACATTTTATTTCATCGTTACGTGTTTAATTCATAACTTTTATTTTTATTTTTAACATTAGTTATATTAATGTACGTGTAATATATGCGGCCTAGATAGATGGTAAATGTACTTTATTACCGACACGCAGGCAGACACACGACGTTGCCAGATAGTCGAAATGCAAATGGCGGTTTGACAGCTTGAACATTTGTGAGTGCGGTACGATCAATTTTATCAATTTCAAAACGAAACATTTCCGTGGGATTAAAGGTAATGCCCATTTGTTTGGGCTTAAAAAATCGCGACTCGTACAGGCTAACTAAAAAAACAGTTTTCCGACCGTGAAACTCGTAATATTCATTCAAAATTCAACACTTCCGATGAAATTAACATTGATTAAATGGTGATTTCAATGATCGCTTAAGTGATCGGGAAGGGTACTTTTCCTTGGTACGAATCGATTCAGGAACGCTTACTATATTATATTTTTTAAATGCAGGCAAAACTATTTGACTTTATAAATGTTATACACATCCTTAAGCATTATAAAGTTGCAGATTAAATCGAGTTAGCTTTTAATTAATAAATCAACAAATTGAAAATATATTGTAACGTAAATTTATCATACGTTACATCATTACATTATTTTAAAATAAATTGGACAAATTATTGTTATTGAATTTAACCTCAACATAAATGTCATCTGTCAATTGACTTTGACAAGTTCATCACACATTGACAGTAACTAATTAAGTAACTTTTTTAATTTGTGCAATAAATAAGTACTTTAGTATTGTTTTGCACTCTTTCAAATAAATAATTTTGGAAATAGATTTGTTTTTGTGAATTAATTTGTAACATTAGATGGGAGAAATTTGCTTTATGGGAGAAATTGGCTTAATTTCAACAATTCTATCGTTTTTTTTATTTTGTCATTGTTAATGTTCAATTGAATTTAACGCTACACCATTTTTTAAATCGGTTTATACAAGAACTGACGAAAGTCAATAACAGAAATTTGGCAATTATAAATCGTAATCGATCTGTGTTTACATTTTGTAATCCTTTAGTGTATGGCATCTGAAAATATTAATTAGTTCGTTACAAATGAGGACTTTCGCCCCGCTCACAAATCGAACGGGTTGGACTCCTAAACGTACACTTCGATTCTATTAGAAATGTAACGGCCCCCGACATCCCGACCGACCGGATTAGAGATCAAACAGGCGGTCGAACTCGGCGGTGTACGCACCCTGCTCGTCGTAGCACGTGCGCAGCGCGCGCAGCAGGCGCTCGACGAGGCGCGTGCGGCTGGCGTGGCCCGCCACCACCAGCGCGCCCCACGCCGCGCACAGCCGCGCGCCCGCGCCCTGCAGCTCCAGCACCTTCAGTATCTGGGGGGGGTATATGGTATTACAGTATCCTTCATTAACCCTGAAGTAAAAATGTTATCTTTCGCGATGACCGCACACACTCTATTAATACGCGCTAGCCCCGAACGATGGTGTCCCGCAGAGATCAGTGCGATGAAAGTATTTCGAATGTATATACGTATATGTGTGTATGAAAAATTAAAAACTGTTAAAATGAAGATGACCAGAGCAAAAAATTTTTTTCAAACGAAAAAATTCTTGTTTTTTGCAGTCAATTTAGTTAACAATATCTTATCTCAATCGTTATTAAAATAATGTATATTACTAGTATATATTCCACGTACCTCCTCCATTACCGACGGCTCCGGAACGTATACATTTGGTATCAACACGTCCAGTAGCTGTGTTGTCCTTTCGAATGGCGCGAATCTAAAAATTATAAACAATAATTAATTAATTTAATTAAAATAATATGCGTACGAGTAATAACTAAACAGATAATAATTTGTAATATTAAGACTTAATTAAAAAAAAAACAAATGATAATTTCCTCTTGATGTCGACCACAGCCATTCTTAAACTGCAGTCTAAACCCAGGACTTAAGGGCCGGCTTTATATATTAGGCACTGACCAGCATGGCAGACACTCCTAAATGATATATTATAATATATTCTTTGAATGTTTAACAAAATAACTTGAACAGCGCTCACCTGCAGGCGACAGTCACGAAGTGTCTGTAATATATGCTCTCCTTGTACGCGTCTCCTACTAGTTTATAATTATCGTCCTTCATTAACAATGCGTGTAATCTTTCTGCTAGGTTAATATCCTATATAAAAAAAAACCATGAATTATCATGAGAAAAAACTAATTACATGTTTTGACCTCATTAACTGTGGATAAAGAATAACTACTGAGATTCTAGTGTATTTTTGTCTTGACTTTACATTTAATATAATGTTGTGGAAGGAAGATACAGAAGTACTTGTAAAGAGCCTACTTGAATAAAGTATATCTTGTATTTAAAAATTATTTTAAAAAGCCGAGATGAGATGAGAGAACGCGTGAATCTTAATCGATGACCGTGATCGTGGGTTCAAACCCGGGCAAGCAATGCTGAATTCCATGTGCTTAATTTGTGATTATAATTCATCTCGTGCTTGACGGTGAAGGAAAACATTAAATAATACGTTCATTATACCCTAATATAATGATGACGTTTATAATGAGATACTTATTACTATTATTTAAGCACATCCAATACACATTGTGTATTTAAGTTTCCCATCCTGCTTATAGTGACTGAAAGACAACCTACCAGCAAATAATCCCAGAGCGAAATGCAAGTCTAAAGCCGCAGTACCTGTAAGTGGTTGCTGCACACTCCCATGGCGGTGATGAAGAAGTTTGTATCCATAGCCTCTGTGGGTTCTAATGATTCTCTCTTTTCTAGATCCGTTACTATATTTGTTAATATGTCAATTTTTGGTCCCTCTGAAAATATATTACAATAAAGGTTTATTTATTCATATATTGAATATACAGAATGTTATGAAAAGGAGTTTCTTTCGAAGTCAGTCGTTTCGTAACTGAAAATTGTTAGTTCAAACTTAAAATCACAGAATAAAACTTTGTGCTGCCTAATAAAAACATACAAGCACATTGATATAACAAAGTTATAAATTAACTAGCTGTGCCCCGCGGCTTCACCCGCGTATAATTAATAAAAATATAATAAATTATTTTATTACTATAATAACACACACGCGCCCACACACACATACTCGCGCACACACACACACACACATACACATGGCTACTGGTAAATAAATACGTAATTAACAATTTGAAATTAATTTTCATAAGATACCGTAGGGTTTACCGATCTTATATATGGCCTAACATTTACGCCATCACATGTTCTTTGTGTGTACCAATTTTCATCAAGATTGGTCAAGTCGTTCTTGAGTTATAAGAAGACATACAGACATACAGACAGACAAAAATGAAAAAAAATAGTATAATGTGAAACACAGCATCATAAAACGAATATTTATCACAAAATTAGGTGAAAAAAAAAGTTACAGACAGAGACAATAGATTTATATAGTAGTGTAGGGTAAATATAGATAAAATAGACCAAAGTTTATCGATAACAAGTCTGGGCAGATATACATTTTATAAGAAAATAGATTTATACTCACGGTCCTTGCAAAATAGGCACAACAAGTAGTAGTAGGCGGACAGACTGGGCTCGATGCCCAGCTGGCGGAACTCAGCCACGGTCTGCAGCGCCACGGTCTGCAGCGTCTTGCCGCCCCCCCACGCCGACAGCGACTTCAAGCATGCCGTCAGTGTCTCCGAATTTGGTGACAAGCCCTAAAAAAATTTTTAGCGTTGGTTTGTATTTTGTTACACATTATTATCGAACTTACAAGTGTAAATTATTTCAAGGAATATTAAGAACAAGTATATAATATGATTCAAATATAGAATAAACACTTCGGTAATACTAATAGAGAGAGATTTATGTAAGATGATTTAAAAAAATATATAATTATAGGAAGATATGCTTATAACAATTGCACAGATTATATAAAATCTGCATTTTATCGTTTAAAAATGAGAAAACTGATGGATCTGACTTGATTTCATGTGTTTAATTTATGTTTATAACTCATCTTGAGCCCAATAATAATAAAAAAATAATAATAAATTTCTTTTCTTTCACTATTGTATACAACATAGAAAGAAACATTTAACGTTGAGACCCTCTTTTAAGTGTGAGAACATTTGTATCAGAACTTGATCCTCCAAAGCAAAAATTGTAAAAGTAAGTAACAATATTTAAATCTGTAAGCGTTTACTATTATCAAATATCATATTTCATGGAGAAGGAAACCCGAAATATTTCGATAAGCATATATAGGTTGCATATATGGTGTATTATGGTGGAATATGCTCTACTAAATCTTCTTACCATTATTATACCATATTAATGAATAGTTAAATATTTTAATTTCATGCCTATGGAAGACAACAAAATGAGGAGTTACCTGTTCATCCATTTCCGTCAACAAACTCTTCAAAGCTTCAATACGTAAGGATACGCCTTCTTTAAGGAAACCGATACAACCCAAGAGAGAATTATATACACTAGTGGACAGAGGTATTCCTTTTTCTTTTGCCTCTTGTGTCAAGGCGTAAGCGCGTTCTGCCTAATAATGTTATTATTATATTATTAATTTTAATAATTAGTTAATATCTTAAAAATAATCATCATAATATATTAATTATTGATTAACTAGTCAGTTGGCTTTGACTATAAAAGTCATAAGATAGAAGAAGGCTTTAATTAAGGTGCGATTGGCTAGCTTCATGTGTATCAAGGAAAAACAATTTGGAAAAAAAATAACAATAAAAAATAGGGATGTTTTGCATTAATCTTTTAGTAATCAAATATTTTGTTTTACCTGAAAATATTTAGCCATTCCTTGTATAATAGCACAGTATGCTTCAGGTGTTTTTGGGTCCATTGACGTGAAAATCTTGTCGGCTAGACCACCCATTCTATGTAGAAAAAAGTTAGTTATTATAGTAAAATAAAAGATGATTACAAATTAAACTATAACATTAATAGTTTTTCGCTCATTCTATTGTTGCTTGCTTGCTTGCTGCTTTTGAATCGTTTTTTCACAACCATAAGATTGTTTAGGCGTTAAGTTATGTATGGTGTCACTAACACAAATATTACCTAGAATAGGGCTTAGAGGGGGCTGTAATTATACTCTGTGAGATCACACATAGCTTGTGTCATAATCTATATTATGGTACTAAGATTTTAAATATTTACTTACTTCCAGGTAGTAGCGTGTCTTTCCTTCGTGGCTGCAGCAAACCATCTCTCCTCAACCCATTCCATTGCAACGGGTTCCTTCTCATTGTAGAAGCAAATAAGTTGTAGAAATGATAGTTTTAATTCACTACTCAATCCTGATTCTCCACCAAGGAGTTCAAATACTTTAATGGCATCTTCTAGAAGTGCATTATCTATTGTGTATTTTAAGTCAATTTCTGTGACCTGGTAGAAAGGAAATATTACAAAAAATAGTTATGAAATGTAAGTCAATCTATACAAATATTTTAAATGTAAAAATAACTTTGTTTGTCTGTACGCTTTCATGCCTCAATCACTGAACGATATGATGAAATTTGGGCCAAGTAATGGTTGGATACATGCTACTTGTATACTTATGATCTACCTTCAAGGGGAAATTCTAACAAGGGGGACTATTTAAATTCAAAATGAAATTTAATGTTTCAACTGAACATGATATCAATATAGAGGTTTAGTTATAAGTTTATTAGTAATATTGGACACAATTCCTTATGGAAAATTATATTAATTCATAATAATAATAACTTATCAGAATAACAAAATTATCTTCTATATAAAAAAAATAAACAGAGTGAATTGTGATTTTTATTTTGTGGCAATAATATAGTGTTATCATACTACATTTCTTTTCAGGTGTTCTATAACCATTTTATACTTACTTTGCTTTCATCGTTATAAAAAGGTTTAGGAGCATATGCTGGAATTTGGGGATCAGCATTAAAGTATGGTGTTTTTATTTTCGTCGGTGGATCCCACTCTCTAGTAGTAAAAAGATCTGCATGCTCATCTCGGATCCAAGCAGCTGCCTTCCTGCCAGCCTCAGCTGATAAGGCGTATGCTCGTTTACGGAAATTTGACAGTGGGATAAGAAATGGATCATCATGATATCTAGAAAATAATTTAAAATTAAGACGTTATACAAGACCATAATATATAGAGATATATAATGTCGGTTACTTGTAATGTGCTGCGGTAGGGTCATTTCCGACGGTTGCCGCTAGAGCTTGCAAGATATCAGTCGGACCTCTGGGTATACGAGGTGGCGGAGCAATACCATCACTAGATTTACCGGTTTGAGGAACTTTTTGACCTTCTATAGAAGCAACAGAGCGACAAACACATGCGAACCTGGACCATTGCCTAGAAATAAAAAATATTTGTTAGTTATCTCAAGACATTTTGAAAAAAACATTTTTTTTAAGCACTGTCTTCACCTCGGTATAATAATATTTGAATACATTTAAATTAAATTAGTTAGTAATAGTATATTTATGTAACTTTTTTGTGATATTTTCCTTACGTCCTGGAAAATGCAAACTTTAACATAACCTAAACTTAGTAATTAGAATGTCAGTTTGACATCTGAGATGTTATTGTCAGAATGACTTTTAGTGTCAGACATATTTTATGTAGTTGACAATTAAACTTTTGCAAGAAAAATACGCGAATCAAAATCGATTTTTCCATTTTTTTTATTAGTAATCTGTATTAATAAATGAATGAGGTGTTTTTTTTTAATATAAAAAAACTTATACCTACCAGGAAATGGAGCTTGCAAAGAATGTTTTAGTATATAATATTAATTTATAAGAAGCTGCGCTTCGCAGTTTCATCCACTTTAAATTTAGAATATTGACGTGATAGCGTGAAACTAATGTTCCTTTCCATTTTTAAAAGAAGTTTTTTAGTGACATTTTAATTTGTAATCGTAAATAAATATATCTAATACTTATCAAAATTCTAACGAACTACAGAAAATAATAGTATATTGTTTTCATATTCGAATATTGGTGAATTTTTTATATGATATTATAAATCAACTCAGTCATGTATTGACTAATTGGCGCGTTGCTTGTTTAAAATCACAATCGTATACATAGGTCTTGCAACAACAATAGTAGGGGTACGTCGACTTAATGACGCTGTTCTGTTTAGTTTACGGCCGCCAGAGGCATGACGATAGGTTCATGCTGGATACAGATACTCAAAAAATTATTGTATATGGAAGATCAAATTATACTATTTGTCCAAAATTATATCACATTTGACGTTTATGTGGCCGATGCCCTCGCTTTACAAATTTTTCCAGCGAAGGGTAATACGGTTGACCATATTTTTTTTTCTTCTGCCTTTCACTTAATAACACTGTAATTCAAAATATTGTTTTCAAAATGTTGTATTCAAACATGTGTTTATTATTATGAGCACATGAGATGTGATATACATATATGATAAGCACAACACGAGTTGTTCTATTGTGCGCTAAAGTAAAATTATTTCGATATGCAATAGCAGCGACGTAAAGCGGGCGTTGTTGTGAAATAGAAGTTGTAACACAATCGCACCTATCTCTCACTACTGAAATTGGACTAGGTTTTTTTTTAAAGCATATGTAGGTGGACGAGTATATGGACCACCTGATGTCACCTGAAATCAACTAATAAATGTAGAAGTAGTAAAAGCTTGTCATCGTCTCACCGCTGGACAAAGGCCTCCAAAATAAAAGGATTAAGTTTAGAGCTTATACCGCCACCCTGCTTCGGGTTGCTGCTGCTGTTGCGGATTGGCGGCTGAGAGCACTTTGGATTGTTCTAGTAACAAATTTTAAAAAGTAAAAAAGTCTATGAATCATCTCAGCTCTTAAATTTAAATTAAGAAAAAAGTAGACATTTCATATTTGCAAATGGTATTGACGGAATTAAAAAATGAATACTGCATCACCTAGTTAATCAAGATATACTTATATTGATTAACTAGACTATCTTGATTATCATCGTTTATTGTACATATTTCAACTTACACAAACCTTCTCTATCTATGGTATAACAAAAACAAATATTATATTGGAACAAGTGAACAACAATCTTGTACGATGAGATAAAGTAACGACAAGCAGCTTTCAAAAAATTTTGCTTTAGTATTAGTAAATCCTTAATAGAAATAACGATATGTCATTCTTACACAAAGCTAAGAATGTTATAACAAATTTGCGACATCAATCAAAATATAATTTTCTAGTTAAATTTTTACTATAAATAACTGTGACAATTTATTGTTTGCACATTTCTCACGTTGAGGTAAAATAATGTCAAGTTATTTCGTTATTTCAAGTGTAATCGTACGAAACCTTGGCCTTATTTTATGTGGGTCTCTTTAATTTAGTGTTACAACACTAACAACATAATCACAGAAAGCCAGTGGGAATAACAACAATATTTCCGTCAGACATTTATTATAATGTTAAAAGCAATACATAATACAATAGTTACATACAAAGAACGTTTAAAATTATACACTGAATTATTCAATGAGAAATTTCCAACTATGCTCGGTGAATTATTAACGGTTACTTCAAGAACTTTCGGTGAATTGGTAGCTAAATCGCACTTGAACAACGTTTGGTTCACGCAAGCGTTTTCCGTGGCACTGAAAACCTGATCAGTCGGACAACGAATAAGCCTTGCTGTTATAATATTATTTAGGTCTTTTACACAGGCTATGTACGATGTGCAATCATCACTTGAAAGATTAGCGTAATCGCCCTCCATAGTGCAATTGTGACGGGACAGGCATTGATAACTAGTAACGTTTGTACATTGGTTTTCTAAATGGCTATAAATGGAATGTTCTGGACAGAGTACGTTGTATTTCATTGAATTTGGCCCGACACTTAAACACATCGTGTATCCTCGACAGTCAGAATACGAATTGTCAGGGAATCTGCCTCTAGTAGAACATTCAGTGTCAGAGCACGTCCCGCGGTAAAGCATCTGTAACAAAAATAAATGACATTTAAATAAACTAATTGATACAATTATAATTCATCTTGAACCAGGAAAACGGGAAATAAATATACTCTCAGTATTTTAAAGAATTAATGAACGAATTGAATCAAAAAATACCAGAATATTTGTTGATTTTTTATTATTATTTAACAATAACTTCTTAATTGCTTTAACTATATAAAACTAAGGAACCTTGTTAAAAAAAGCGAACTCGATACTCACTACAAGTAGAATTAAAATCCGTATAAACATTTTATAATCGGACATCGTTTCGTAAATGTCTTGTAATTTAAAAAAAACACGAATGTTTTAATATTTCTCATATCAGACACGAGATATAAACGGAAACTGAGAATAACTATCGCCACATAAGCCTTATTGTAATAATAGTGCTGTACTTATTTCGATAATCGGTTTACATTTTTTATAGTACGGTGGAACAATTTAATAAATAAATCTCTATACCTTCTACCGTGACTCAATCGATTTTTATGATAATTTTTAATTGAATTCGATAAGTTGTTTGAGCGTGATTGAGATACAAATACACAAAAGTTCGTATTTATTATATTAAGAAGACATCACGTCAACAACTAACTAAGAAGGCATTTCCTGCCTCGCACAATTACTCTGTGGAACCAGCTTTCGCCGGCGACTTTGCCGAACCGATATGACATTGCAACCTTCAAGAAGAGAGCGTACTCTTTCCTCAAAGGCCGGCAACGCACCTGCAAGTCCTCGGATGTTACAAATGTCCATGGACGGTGGTAGTCACTTTCCATCAGGTGAGCCTCCTGCTAGTTTGCCTCCTCTAACATAAAAAAAACAAGTCACGAATTCATTTTGTAACATATTATACTGTTCTCTTTACATATTACTTATATTAATATACATAGTATTTAAATCTAAATTTAATATAATAAAAAATGCTAATGAAAGATTTAAATTATTTTAGTAATATACATATTCAATAAAATGTTTGAATGTTTCAAGGTTGCAACGAATGTCGCTATGTTACATGATTTAAATATATAATAGGTACCTAAGTGTTGTTCATAGGATAGAATATAAATATAAAATAAAGTAATTACATCATATTACAGGTCATGGAATTGAAACGTGTTTCCGTCAGAAACATAAATTACACTCAATTTCAAAGTATATTTTTACCTTCATTGATCGTACAGAAGTGTTACTTTAATAAATTATTGTATGTGACTTGTATATGATAAGTACATCACTAAGCGGTCGTAAGATAAGTGATGTTAATGTTTAAATAGTGAAGGCTTGTGTTTATCTCTATGTAGGTATTTAACGCATTTAGTTGAAATATAATTACACCAAGTTATATGGTTTATAAAAACGTCTAAAAAAAGATTTTGTAATAATCTATAAAGTACTATTGGTCTGAAAATGTCCCACGATTAGGCTAAGGCCTTCTCTCATTTTGAGAAGAAAGTTTAGAGCTTATTCCACGATGCTGCTCTAATGCGCGTTGGTGGATGCACATGTGGCAACATCGGACTCATGCAGTTTTTCTCACGATATTTTCCTTCACCACCAATCATGTGATGAATTATAAGCGTCAAATTAAGCACTTGAAAGTTCAGTATGCTTGCTTGATTATGATATTTAAATAAAAAAGGGTGACTTGCTTTTTCTTATTTGGAAAAACGGTCAATTGTTTCTCGTTTTTACTATTTATGCGAACATGTTTCAAATGAATGTAGAGTTTAACATTGCTCTCGTTTTGGAAGAGGAAATGTTTATGAATCATCATAATTAAGAATTTGTACTGCAAACATTGCTAATAACTAGATTAGTGAGATGTTCCATATTTATTATGACATCACAGTCGTATCTTTCTAAAATTGATATAATACAGTATAATTTTTAAACATATATATAATTTGACTTCTAAATAAACAGTAAATGTTATTATTACTATTATAATTGTTTGCTATTGCGATTCCCTGAATGCTATTTAGCTGTGGTATAGTCAAATGCTCAAAAAGACGGGTACTATCAACGCATCTGCAGTATGGTTATTGAAACGGTATTTTTGACGAAGCTCATTCATTCATTCAGCAATTGTTTCACAGTAATATCAATAGTATTGGTATGTTTCAGAAGTGAGTTGAAGGGTAGGTGAGGGAGTGTAAATTACAGCAACAATGGACATGACATATTAGATCCCGTGGAACAAAGGTTCGGTCCCAGTCTCGTCTGTTTTAAAAGAATCATGCAAAACCGGAATAGATACTAATTACAACATTTTTCCACAATTATGTGATACATATTCTAAAATTATTGTATTTAATATATATATACATATCAGTAAAATATTCCGCTAGTTCTTATCACATAATACGATCATTATATATTTATACGTACACTATCTGAGTTTGCGAAAATAATCGATATTTGTAAATTATGTGAATATTGTTTCAAGCAATTAGAATATAATTAAGATCTATTTCGATGTACGTGCAGGTTAATGCTATTTTTTTAATATTTATGTTTATATACAGTCCTTTTTAATATATAATAAATTATTTAGCTAAAACGAAAAAAATGGAACTAAGTATGATATACTTTTATTTGACTTGGTGGTAGAGCTTTGTGCAAGCTCGTCTGGGTAGGTACTACCCACTCATTAGATATTCTACCGCAAAACAGTACTTGGTACTGTTGTGTTCCAGTTTGAAGGGTGAGTGAGCCAGTGTAATTACAGGCACAAGGGACATATCATCTTAGTTCCCAAGGTTGGTTGCGCATTGGCGATGTAAGCGATAGTTAGTGTATCTTACAATGCCAATGTCTATGGGCGTTGGTGACCACTTACCATCAGGTGGCCCATACGCTCGTCCACCTACCGAAGCTATAAAAAAATATTCTTTTGTTTACTTAAAAGATAATAAATATATGCTTAATAGAATATATGTATCAAACAGACAATATAACGGCTACGATTATGTTAGTCATCGGATATTTGTTCATTTGACTAAAACGTGTTAGTCGTCCACACTATGGGCTTACTATTTTTTTTAAATATTTTTAATACTTATTATTCAACAATATGTTTATCTATTGATTTAAATTAAGGTATTATTTTATAATTAAGAATCAGTTTTCGTTGAAACACACTTTTACGTAACAATAATGATATAAATCATGAATATTATCTAGAGTACCTATATTACGCCACAACTAATGTAACCCAGTGGTAGGGCTTTGTGCAAGCTCGTCTGGGTAGGTAGCACCCACTTATTCAGATATTCTACCGCAAAACAACAGTACTTGGTATTGTTTTGTTACGGTTTGAAGGTTGAGTGAGCCAGTGTTAGGACATCTTAGTTCACAAGGTTGGTGGCGAATTGGCCATGTATGCGATGGTTAACATTTCCTACAATGCCAATATCAATGCATGTCAATATGGACCACCTATAAGTGGCGCATATAGCCGCCTTCCTATACAATAAAAAAATCCGTTTAAGTTCTACATTTTTATTAAAAAACTTTACTTACTGTCATCATTATCATTCGGTTGTTATCATCCCTTTATTCGAGGTTAAGGACGGATGAAAACTGTTACGGAAGGGAATCGTTAGACTTGTGGCTGGTCTCAGGTCTGACGCAAACTTCATTTTCATTCTTCAAAAACGCCAACTTCATTTATGGTATAGGACCCAGTGCTTCTATGATATATCACATCCATCTCAACAAATTAATTTTAATAATATTTAAAAACAAAACAGTACTAATTGTTTTACATAAAATCAAATTAATACTCGAAATAAATAAATCAATCCAAAGATTCTTGAGGATCTTCTTAAGATTGATAATTTCATTTTAGTGCAAGGTATCAGTCTACTGTTGAAATCTCACCGAACTTGAATTTGTCATTAGAAATAATCTCAAAGTATTACTTTATATAATGAATATATATATATATAAACATGGATTTTCATGTCATCAAATTTCATGGATTTAATTATCGCTGGATGTGTAGGAATTAACTAGAGACGTATATGTAAGTAAAACGAGTTATATATCTTTCCTATTCTTGTTGGTAAAATCCACGTCACCAACAAGTGTTAATGCTTAAAGATTAAAAAAAAAGAAATGTAAGAATCAAGTTGGAAAGAAATATGACATATATATATATTGTCATGTGACAACACTTTTTGATGTTGATTAAACATTAACTATTTATTGTCGATTTGTTAAAATAAAAAATATATATTTATTTTCTTTCAGTTTTGTACTTGCGAGTACATATTTTTAGTATTTCAGTTTGAGTTTGTCCTCCAGTAAAGATAAGCAAATAAGAACTTCACCATAACTACTGCTTTTATATCTAAATCGTAGATTATAAGCTGGAAAAATCATATTTAAAGTAAGAGAAACTGACTAAGCTTCAAGTGCAAGGGCCTATGAGGGAACTCCATGTTATCTTAAGACGATAACTTGGAGTTAAGAGTGTATTAAAACCTATGCCCTCTGATACATAAAAGACAAAACCAAAAGGAAACTTGGCTTTTATTAACTTAAGGTAATGTACATAATAAAGTGACAATATGTAACATTTGACAAGATAAAGAATAGTAAAATAAATAAATTAATCCGTCATTCACCCCCTCTATCTTTTATAACACACAGCTGTAATCTTTTAAATAATATGGAGTGCGTCTTGTCCTTGCGGATCTCCTAAGATGATGATGACCAGATGTGCTTGGCGCTGCAGATTGTATATTCTCCACATCCTTATGCTCCGAACTTCGAGCTGGATCTTCAGAGTCATAAAAAACATCTACTGTGTCTTCTTGTTCTTTCTGACTTTTTGTATTTGAATCATTTAATTCTTCTTTTATATTTTGATTCATAGAGTCTTCAATAGGAGTAGGGAGTGGAGCTAAATTTCGATTTGAAACTGTTGATTCGCGTCCATTTTTATGCTTTATGAAAGAGTAATAGGGATTACTTTGTAATAGTTCAACCTCTTCAACATATGGATCATATTTATTACGGATATTTTTCTTCATTAGCACAGGTCCAGGAACTAAGCAAGAGGGTAATGATTCTCCATTAGATGATCTGCGGGGATGATTAAATAACCGTTCGTGAGGAGTTGTTTTAATTGGTATACATAGAAGTGAACGAATTGCATGTAACGTTATTGGCAAAAAATGCTCCCAGTTTTCAATTGGCATTTCTCTTTCGCGAAGAGCAAGTTGTAAAGTTTTCCACAAAGTACCATTAAGGCGCTCGATTTGACCATTGCCACGTGGATTATAAGGTGTTGTTCTGCTACAAGCGATTCCCAAGGAATTTAAAAAATCTGTAACCTCTTTAGAAATAAAAGCAGATCCTCTATCGCTATGTATATAAAGAGGTGTTCCGAACATGTAAAATAAATCTTGTAAACATCTTATAACAGTTGAAGTTGTCATTTCCTTACTATATTCATCAATTATTATTAATAAGTATTTATTTGAAGTATTCGACGGTAAAGGTCCTTTGAAGTCAATGTTTAGTCGCTCAAAAGGTGCTGTTGCTTTAATTAGCTCACCTTTAGACTGTATAAATCGAGGATTAACTTCAGCACAAATTGGGCAGGACAGTGTAACAGACTTTATATCATATACTGAATACGGTAAATTTTTCATACGAACCCAATGCATCATTCTCACAATGCCAGGGTGACAGAGAGAAGTATGCAGCTCACGTAATTTATCAGTATTCATGTGAGCTATCATACTCTTGATAAAGTATCAGCAACTGTGTTTTCTTTACCCGGACGATAACTTATGTCATATTTAAAACAAGATAATTCGAGACGCCATCGTTCAAGCTTTTCATTTTTTATTTTACTCCAATGATTTTGATTAAATGTAAATGTAACAGAGCGTTGATCTGTTAAAAGTAAAAAGTGTTTACCAGTTAAGTAATGACGCCATTTGCGAAGACTCTCTACAATGGCACATGCTTCTTTTTCGATTGAAGATTGTCTTCGTTCTGAATCTGAAAGGGTTCTAGAGAAAAAAGTTATAGGATGTCCCTTTTGAGAAAGAGATGCAGCAATGGCAAATTCTGATGCGTCAGTCTCTACAGTGAGAATCTCATTGTCATGAATAACTGTTGAAGTTGACTTAACTATTTCTGATTTCAATGACGCAAAGCAACGTTTTGCAGTATCATTGACGGGAAAAGACTTAATACTAACCAATGGATGTATTTTCTGTGAAAAATTGTTTATCCATTTCGCGTAGTGAGCAAAAAAACCTAATGTTCTTTTTAATTCAACGTTATTCGTCGGAATTGGCAGGTCTAATAATGGTTTCAATCTATCAGAATCGGGTTTGACAGTATTGTCCTTTATATTGTATCCAAGCAGATTAATAGAAGTGACACCAAAGGTAGATTTTTGTTCATTAATTGTCAAATTGTACTTTTTAACAGCATATATAAAACAATTTAAGTTTTGATCATGATCATCTTTGTCCCTTCCAGCCACAGTAAGATCATCTAAATAGCAAAATGTACCTTTCAGGTGTTCAGTGTTAATTATAAAATTTAAATCTCGTTGAAATGGTGCTACTCCAAACGGTATTCTTGTAAATTGGTATAGGTTACCACCAGGCTTCAAAAGCAGTAAAAAGTTTTTCTTTTTCTAGTATCGGAATTTGATGGTAGGCGCTTTTTAAATCTATTTGACTAAAATAGTTATATTTTGCAATTTTAGGTATTACGTTTTCTATATTTGGCAAAGGATATGCATCTAATAGTGTAAATCTGTTGATAGTTTGTGAATAGTCTACTACTAAACGTTTTCGATGTACTCCTCCTCCAGTAACAAGGACTTGAGCACGCCAAGGTGAAATGCTAGGTTCAATAACTCCATCTGCTAGAAGATTTGAAATTTCAGTATTTATAAAATTGATATCTACTTTACTATATCGTCTAGATTTTACCACCACAGGCTTAATATTATGTATAAAGTTAGTAAATAAAGACACAGGCGGAACAGATGCATTCATAACATTACATATTTTAATGGCTCTCTATTACCTCCAAATTTAAATTCTAATGTCGAATGATCTTTCAGTATATCATGGCCTATAATTACATCAGCACAAAGATTGTTTACTATTAATAGTTGACATTGTTCATAGACATGACGATCTAGCTTAACAGTAGCATAGCACATACCTTCTACGAATGACACATGTGCCAACGATGCTAAAGTAATAGTCTGTTTGCAGGGTCGTTTTTTTAGGTTCATTATTTCCACAAAATTTTTGTCTATAAAACTAACAGAGCTTCCTGTGTCTATTAATGCATCCGCGCGTATTAAAACTGTTATGGTAGCTTTTAGTAAACTACTAGGCGACGCAACTAAGAAATTTTTGTTTAATTTGTAATTTACGTCTGAGTCTGTAGTTAGACCATTTGCAGTTTGTTGATTGTTGCTTTGACAGACCTTAGCAAATTGACCTTGCTTAGAACACAGTTGACACGTTACTTTAAAGGCAGGACATTTTATTCTTTGGTGTATATTTCCACTGCAAAAGAAGCAGCGTCTCCGCTGTAAAGTAGATACAGCCACATTTGGATTTAAATCAGTTATATTATTTGAGGAAGCATTTAGTTGTAATGAATTTGTATTCCCAGTAATTATTTCTAAACTTTGTTCTGCAGTTTCCAGTGACATAGCTTGATTTAAAGCCTCGTCTAAAGTAATTGTATTGTTTTCTAAAAGACGTTCTCGAATTGCAGATGCAATGCCAGCAATAAATGCTCCTCGAATTGTCTGCTGTTCATGACCCATACGTTCCAGACGCACTCCATATTATTTAAAAGATTACAGTTGTGTGTTAGGAAAGATAGAGGGGGTGAATGACGTATCATTTAAGAAGAAATTATACTATTCTTTATCTTGTCAAATGTTATATATTGTCACTTTATTATGTACAATTCTTTAAGTTAATAAAAGCCAAGTTTCCTTTTGGTTTTGTCTTTTATGTATCAATTTTATTAACTTATATTATATTATATTCTTAAATTATACGTCACCCTCCAACTGTGATCTCTGCTTGTGAAGAACACATTATAACATTTTAAAGCAATTATCTAAAGCAAGTAGAATTAATAAAAACAGTAATGTACAAACATTTCTTAACATAGTTGCGGTAGAAATAAAACGAAACTCCACCAAATACTGAAATAATAATAATAGTAAGTAATAATGAAAGGCTTCTAAACTGACACGGTGTCTTTAACGACGCAGAATTCTAGAATGAGATAATTAATTTGGCTAAAAACTATTAATATTGACGCTAATGGGAAGTATTACCACTTCATGGCGGTGAAGGAAAACGACGGTGAAGGAAAACATCGTGAGGAAACCTGCATGTGTCAAATTTCACTGAAATTCTGCCACATGTGTATTCCATCAACCTGTATTGGAGCAGCGTGGTGGAATAAATTGCTCCTTCTCCCCAAAAGAGGAGAAGAGGCCTTAGCCCAGCAGTGGGACATTCACAGGCTGTTACTCTTACATGGTGGTAGGGGATTGTGCAAGCACGTCTGCGTAGACACCACCTACTAATTACATATTCTACCGCTAAACAGCAATAGTATTGTTATGTTTAGGTTTGAAGTGTGAGTCAGTGTAACTATAGGCACAAAGTTAGTGGTGTATTGGCAATGTAAGGAATGCTTAATATTTCTTTCAGCGCCGATGTGTCATGGGCGGTGGTGATCATTCACCATCAGGTGGCCCGTTTTTCTGTCCTGCTGTTACATGCTAGTAAAAGTAAATTGTATACTTCAACTCGTCTGCTTATTATAATCAAAGACTGATCGTATGAAATAACAAATAAAATAATAAAAAGATATTTTTGTTGAGATACAAAAACACTGACAATAATTGATAAGGAAAATTACAAATCCTTTCACAGACATTATATAGTACTCAATTTGAAGTGTTGTTGAAAGTTCTTTAGTTAATCTTATACGCTTATTGTGGATATAAACTCTATCAAGTACCTATATAAGGCGTATTATTTCCTGGATTTATGGAGATCACTAAAATGGACGCTAAGCTGTACATTGGCGTAATTCTTGTAAGTATAACTAATACATCAAAAATCGTGTTTCTGATCAAACAAACGTATTGAGTTATATTTTTATTTATTCAGGTTCTCTGCCTATCGTGGCAAGTAAAAGCACAAGTGAACTGCACAACAACTGGTGCTGGTCGTTTTGCGGAACCGAATGACGCAACTTGTAAGAACTACACCCTCTGCGTCGCGGTGAGCAACGTCACCGGGCAATATCTGTCATACAACTACGTCTGCCCAACCACGTCGCTGTTCAACCCTGCAACGTCGCAATGCACGACGAACTACGTGTGCAACGCCACCACTACGACCACTAACACGACCACATCAGTATGCACCGCGGAAGGGTTCACGGCAGATCCTACTTCAACAAACTGTTCTGACTACATACAATGTCTGGATGAGGATGGAGTATTAACTGCATATTCTATATCATGTCCCGATGGTTCATTTTATAACCCGAATTCTACTCTATGTGAAACAGACTATGTTTGTGGATTTACTTGTACCGCCGCTGGCAGATTTGCAGACCCCTCTGTCACCACTTGTAAAAACTATTATCTTTGTGTATTAGCAACCAATGGGACATACGCGGAGTACCTGTACACTTGTCCGTCAACATCGGTGTTCAATCCTAATACAAGCGTTTGTACAACAAGTTATACGTGTACAACATGATTGTGAAACGATAAATTAAATTGATTAATTTTTCGATACTTATATTTTTGTTATAAATAATGTAATTTTGTCTTTCGGAAATAAAATATTGAGCATTTATATATTTTTTATTGTCACTTTTTAGACGCTTATTTGAAATTTATTTTATATTTAATGTAAGTAGTAACAATGATACATAGACATTGGTAAAACATAACTATGACATTAATTTCCTTGCGCCTGAAATTACAATGACTAATCATTTCAAACTGAAGCAAAGCTCCTACTTCCTCCTAAAGCACCAACCACAGTTTTGCGGTAGAATGTTGATGAGTAGATAGTGTATACCCAGACAGGCGTGTACGAAGCAATTAGTACATGCAGGTGTTACAGGTACCATCTAACGGTAAAAACTAAAACATCCTTTATGATAGGAAAATATTCGAGTGTTGTTGAAACGTAATTATAAAAACAGATAAGTATGGTATCAATTTATTGCCAGAATAACGTATAATTAAGGGTAATCCTCATAATTGTTTAATAAGTCTGTCAACTTCAAGTGTTTTGGTATAAAAGACCAAGCGACGAAGGAATGGCTAAATATTCTAACTGTGGTCACGATGGTGCCGAACATTTATACTGGACTTTTAGTCGTAAGTTTTGAATAAAATCTCTTTAAATTTTTAGTATTTTTCATTTTATATTTATTTGACGGGTAGTCAGGTAGTAAATTTTATACCCGGGAATTAAAAATGTTTTTAGTAAAAAAAAACTCATTATTTTATAAATAAGTAATTTACGCGTACGGCTTCGTACGTGGGTGTGGGGGTCAATTGTTGACCGCTTGAGTCATTAAGATGTGAAAGCGAAACAAACAAATCCACTTTTGCATTTTTATATTAGTTTTATATTAGTTTAATAAATATAAATAAAAATGAATTTTGTATAGAAGATCAGGAGATCCCCAATCATTTCGGATTCATGTCTCATCAGACTATGAATTATTATATTACTCAGTGTTTGCGAACTCTCTGTGCGCTTCATGGCTAGCATTTATATAACAAATCTATGAAATTTCCGCCGTGGATTCACTTTACCTTCACCTTCACTTTCACATCATTTAAATATTACTTTATTCTGTTAATTTAAGCACACTTATTATATCAAATTAATGTAAATATTAAAACTACCATTTCTTTTCCAGTTTCTAGCCGCGTTATGTTTGTTGCGGGAGACGAATGCCGTAGCAAATTGTTCAGAAAATGGAGCTGGTAGGTTTCCAGATCCAGATGACACAGCTTGCAAGAGTTACACTCTTTGCGTATTGATTGATAATACCTATACACCGTATTCCTACACTTGCCCTCAAGCATCGTTATTCGATCCCGTTAGAGGAATATGTACCAACAACTATTCGTGTAATTCAACTGTTTAAGGACAAGTTTTTTTTTTCAAAGAGGTTATCTATCTAAGATGTTAAAATTTTGACTTCGGGTAATAAAAACATTATTCATACTCTTTTGTTTTATTAATGATTTAGCTATTTCGTTCTGAAAACTACTTCCTTACTCGTGTTTATAATTAAAAAAAAACATGCAATTGTTTTTTTAGTCTAAATATTTTAGGTTAGTTTTAATAGTAGGCTTTTTAAATTAGATTCTTATTATCTATTATATATATTGAAATAAAACTTATTATAGCTCCAATACAGAAAAATAATACACAAAATTTTAAATTAATATGTATAAATGTAAATCATATAAATGTCTAATGCCTGCATATATCCAAATAATATACTTAATTAAGTCGTTTCAAAGATTTATTCAAATTAAATAAAAAAAAAAACTGTTTATGTTTTACATTCTAAGAATCGCTAGCAATCTTTTTGAACGGAGTCGAGTCTTCGGAATGAATATTCTATTTTAGCAAAGAAAGTGATGTCATTTGATTCACATTATCATTAAAGTTTAATTACTGATAGCGTACGTAAATAAAACCTTGGGACAGAAAAATTACGACTTCATTTTAATCATAAGAAACAAATTTTTCTTTAGTATATAAATACTATCAATAATGCCTGACTGCCTCGTTGGTCTAGTGGCTAGATATAAGGCCGCAGACCCGGTGGTCCTGGGTTCAATTCCCAGGTCGGGCCAATAAACAGTTATTGGGATTTTCTGCCCGAAAATTCTCAGTAGCAGCCCGGAGTCTGGAAGTTGGAAGTGTGTACACTCCCGTGCCTCGGAAAGCACGTTAAGCCGTTGGTCCTGCGCCTGAACTCTTTCCGGTCGTGTCGGATTGCCGTTCCATCGGATTATGAGAGCTAAGGAAAAGAGAGTGCACCTGTGTTTGCGCACACACTTGTGTACTATAATATCTCCAGCGCAGTTGGCTAATTTCTCTTGAGATTGGCCGCCGTGGCCGAAATCGGTCTGGAGGACCTTACTATCAATAATATTAGTTTGTATGGTGTAATTTATCAATATGGTGTAGTATTACTTCTAAATATAGCTTTTCTATACATATATGTTAATATATATACATATATATATATATATATATGTGCATACCTCAAACGATTTTAGAATTTACGTGATGCATCGAGGGAATTTAATAGAATAACTCAAAGGACAAGATACAAAGGAGATTCGTAGCTTTTGTATGGACAAATACAAATCATGCTTTGAGTGTTTATATTTTACGTTTATTTATCTTTGGAAATTTTAAGCGTTTTTCAATAGATTGTCTTCTACTTCGATTTGTATTTTGATACAAATCATATTTATCTGTAAATTCGTCATTAATTGATTCAACGATTAGTTTCGACGCTAATTTCCTAGCGATATTAAGATTATGTTTCAATTGGTATACTTTTTCATTTTTATTCATCAAGGGCAAGTCGATGATTGTTGATGTTTTGGATGTATATAAGTGATTTTTTGGTTTCATCGTCGCGTTATAATTTCGGAAATATTGTTCGCGTGCTTTTTTAATGTAAGCAGCTGAAGGTCTTGGTTTTATTTTCTGGTGTTTGTCAGTAACGGTCACTGTGGTCGGAGTGTAAGTATCCTCTACTCCACTAGATATCTTGTCGTTCATTGCAACTCCGACTGCATTATCTCTTATTTTAAACGTTTTCTTATCTTGTTCATAATCAGGTAAGCTGGTTACGATATAGGAGGATTCGTTAACACGATTAACTTGATACGTTTTTACGGAACACGTAAACGTTACGAGGCCAGTTAGTATCCACTGTGTAAATAAAATATATTTTGTCTTGGGAACAATCATTAAATAAAATATTACACTTTTCTAAATAAGACATTGACATATTTTGACATTCGCTAGATATTATAGATTATACATATATATAGATTATTTCAGGATTAGTAACAAATGTGCCGATTTTTATTTTTTAATTGAAAAAGTTTTTTTTCATACTACGTGAGCATTGTTTTATACAATGCTTAATTCAGTGTTCTAAATGTTAGCTTCAGTATTTGGAGTGCCTAACCTGTAGGGAGATAGTGATTTACTGCAACTAATATGAGTCTAGCTGGGTTTGTTCTCCCTAAAGGTTTAACTTGGTACTTATGTAGGCTATTGATTAAACGAAAGCGCTTAGTGAAAGATGTACACAGCATTAGTAGTTTGGAATTTTGGTAGTATGCGTTATATCGACACGTATTTATATAAGCTTCATTTTGTTATATTATTAACTATAGCTCATTCCAATGGAAAGGAGTTTTCATAAAGAAAACATGAATGTTTTAGGTGATTTATATTATGCACAAAATACGGTTCTTGATACATTATTATTAATCAAGAACTGCATTTAGTTTATTTGTCTTACTCCTCCATTTTTATTGATTCGAATAGGTTAATGTTATTACTGCCGTGGCATACTGGTCATAATTATTATAATTAATTAATTAATGAAGTAATAACATAAAGACGATATTTTATATTCTCAAATCCCGTAAGACCGAATTCGTACGAAACATTCCACGGTATACTAATGTAAGTTATAAGCAAAATAAGTATTATTAGTCATAAACCAGTTTAAAGTTATTAGAAACATACGAAAAGACAATTTAATTTGTGTTTCTGGTTCAATATATTAATAGACCAATTCCGGAACACATTAATATTTCTTACGACACCGGACACGCATAACGTACGACTGAGCACAACCGTTTTCTAGTAAAAAGTGAATTAATACAATAAACTCACTTCTCGTCTCCGGAATGAAGGTCAAATTTGTTTAGCAAATTATTTAAATACGCCATCGTACAATTATATTAGATATTACATTTTGTTTAAATAAATATACGCTTTATTTTACTCGCAATAAGTGCTGTTTTAATTTCAGGTTATAATTATATACAATTTGTCAGGGAAGAGTCTGAGAATGCTCCCGATAGTGGCATTGTTTTCAATGCCACCAGCATACACGATTCTTAATAGTTACTTCCGTAAATTCACAGGGAAATTCATAGAGTGGACATGTATTGCTTAGTTTCTTTATTAGGCAGGCGTTTTATATTTTTTAGTTAGTTTAATAATAAAATTAATTAAAGTCTTTCTATTATACAGATTTTGTTTTAATAAATGAATTATACATTTTTAATTATGTATTTTATTATATTAATAATGTATAAATATATTATTTATTTATATTTTAATCCATTTTTGTGTTTCCTCGTGACTATTAATAATTATTTCAATTAATATACTTACAATATTTATTATATATATATATATATATATACGCTAATAGCCGAATATTTTTCGTTTAATTATAGTAAATACAGCCATGTATAAAAAAAAATCTGTGTATCGATTTCGACTCAATGATTTTCTTTCGTCTGTTTAATTTGTTATCGTGTGATATACGCTTTCACTCGCGTGTCTCTACTACCCCGGTGATCGGTTCCCATAGCTTTGGTTTTAATGCTCCGATGATTATTGTTATCTGTGATATAAAAACTTTTACAGATAATTAATTAAAATATATTTGATTTATTTTGAACTAATCCAGTATAACATATCTTATATAACGAAGAATACTCGACATGAATATCGACGTTATTAATGATATTATAACGAAGACTTGCGTTTAATTTGGATCGTGGGTTAATTTGTGAAATTTTTGTAAATAGTATTATGTCGTATGTCAGAAATATCTTAAATTAGTAGCTTATATCATAAATGAAATACAGGATTTATAAAATCAGAAATTACATGATCCAAAGAGAAAAACTGCAGCTATTGAGCTTGTAAAATTAGCATGCTGAAGTGCCATTGGACTGACCACACATGTCATGCTGGCAGAACCGATGACCTGAAAATTGCATCAGGATCCGATTGGAAATTAAAGACCGAGAGATTTGGTGCACCTTGGGGCTGCGATTGGTTTGACGATGATGCGATATTTAGCGCTTGCGATGTACCTAATGAAGTTGAAAGGTGTCACTCGTATAAACATGTTGTTACATAGTTGCGTAACCGAATAGTAACTACGAGTATCGAACGAGTGCAATAACGTCTCTTAACAATGTAATGTGACTTGTTTCATGGTACAATTACTTTTATAGTTGCTCTTTAAAACTTTAATGGCGGTTACATATTATATGATACACTTTACAAGCGATTTCATGATCATTGTTTATAAATTAGTTATTTATAGATAGGATGGAATATATAGTAGTATTTTTTTTACGTAATCTTGAGGAAACGGTAGTTACGTACGGTAACAGACTATAAATCGTTATCAATTCAGTGGGTCTCTTGGAATTCGTTAGGTATACTAAATAAATTGAGTTGTCTTCGATTTTCATTCTACATTCTAATCTTAATGTAAATTAGGACCTATTTTCAAATTTTATTAAATTATATATTATTTAAATCAAATAGTATAGGTTTATCTTTCGTTTATATTGTATTTTTTAAGTAATGCTCTCTTGGCTGATTCTCGAATATCAAGGAAGCACAGAGGCAGGTATAATATGAACAGTGATAAAAAACAAACTTTTTTTACTCTACCCGAAATTCGTTTGCAGCCTTAAAAGCTATCCACTAGGCCAACGAGGTAATTTTATTACAATTTACCCAGTTATCGACTCTTACCGACATCGGCGAGATAAGCTTTCTAGGCCATGACAAAGCACTTCAACGGTTTTGCGTATATTCGCAATACTTTCGACCGCTGGTCACATTCCGAGCACACAGTCTTGTTTACGGCATATGCTAATGGAATAATAACAAAGCAACGTGCACGTTTTCCAAATAAAGTGCATTTTCCTTTTTTGGTTGGATGTCAGACGATTTCGCAATTGATGAAGTAACATTTATTTGAATTGTTAATTTCGATTCTTGGATGATCGTCTCCAGTTTTCTCGACTCGACATTTGTGTAACTATTTCACAATGACCGTTATTTTTTTTTGTATACCGCTCTCTTTGTATGTGTACAGTGCACGTGTATACTTGTGTGACTGCCTCGTTGGTCTAGTGGCTAAAAAAAAGCCGCAGACCCGGTGGTCCTGGGTTCAATTCCCAGGTCGGGCCAATAAATAGTTATTGGGGTTTTCTTTCAGAAAATTCTCAGTAGCAGCCCGGAGTCTGGAAGTTGGAAGTGTGTACACACTCGTGCCTCGGAAAGCACTTTAAGCCGTTGGTCCTGCGCCTGAACTCTTTCCGGTCGTGTCGGATTGCCGTCCCATCGGATTAGGAGAGCTAGGGACACTTGTGCACTTTAATATCTCTTGCGCAGTTGGCTAATCTCTCTTGAGATTGGCCGCCATGGCCGAAATCGGTCTGGAGGACCTTATGTGGTGCAGGTACCATATGTCTGTTCCCCTGACAAATACACCTTGTATTAAAGGACAAAATTGCACCACATAACACGCAGTTGATGCCGCGGGCGAAGACTAGGACTCTATAATTAAGAGTGTACAATTATAATTATAAAGCACACATACATTTATATGCGAGTATGTGTGCCACATTATTTATGTAGGTTGTAAAGGCTGCCAAAATGCAGATGTAATCTAATTTCGTAACAAGGAATAACATAATTTTATTTGACAAATATATAGCCAACAGTAAAAGTTTCGATAAAGGACGTGATTGGAATTAAATGACTTTGCGAAAGCCGTCTGTTTAGTAAATACGTTGCGCTTCGAAATTTTACAATTTCACTGAATAACTGACCAACATCTTGAATACTAACTTGGATTACGTTTGGTGCAGTTTGTACTAAAATGTAGTGAACTTCTTGTTCGTATTTTATAACAAAAACTGTCATATGTATTTCAAATATATGTAAAAATTACTTTTTTTTTAAATATATAAAATTTAGTTAAGAAAGTGTTAATTCAATATTACAAAAGTTAAATATACATGTATACGATAAAGTAGTTTTTAGGAGAAAGTTTGGAGTTTCAATGTGGTTTGGTAGAATTTGCTTGCCCTGATTTGAACCGGCAATATTCGGTTAAGATTCACGCTTAAAATCACTGGCTCAACTCGGCTTAATGATACAGATTTTTAATATACCTGTATTAATATATTTTTAATATATGCTCGTCTGCGTAGGTACCACCCACTCGGAGAAGAAAGCGGCGCTTTGCGCACCTTCTCCCCCCGCCACAATAGGCGCCGCCGGGACTAGGGGGGTTCCCAGTACCCTGGGATCCCTCCCTAGTGAATGGAGGCCCGCATAGGCGGGCCGGCCGTCGGAGCGTCACGGTAGCATGCGCAAGCGATCCCGTGGCGCTCCCGTTAAGACGGGAAGGGTACCGCTGGGTTTTTAGTGGGTATTCCGATGACCGGGGCACACTCGGTGCCTTGGACATATGGCGAGCCCCACATACCCCCCCCACTATTCCCGTGGGGGGAAACGCGTCATGCGTTTTCCCAGCGTCAAAAAAAAAAAAAAAAAAGGTACCACCCACTCATCAGATATTCTACCGCAAAACAGCAGTACTTGGTATTGTTGTGTTCCGGTTTGAAGGGTGAGTGAGCCAGTGTAATTACAGGCACAAGGGTCATAAAAACTTAGTTCCCGAGGTTGGTGGCGCATTGGCGATGTAAGCGATGATTAACATCTCTTACAATGCGAGGCTATGGGTGACCACTTACCATCAGTTGGCAGATATGTTTGACCGCCTTCCTATGCCATAAAAAAAAGTTTACAGGTGTGCTAAATATTTTATTATTTTACTTTTAAAAATTATTGTATGCATTGTCCACTACCACCGCACTTCTCTAGATGTAAAGAGCGTATATTTATTCTCGTTATTTCTAAAATAAAAAATAAAAAAATAAGTGTGTCTCAAGACTTATTCGTATCTTTACAGAAAACACCCTTATAGAATTCGCCTACTTGTTGAAGATGATTGAATAAAAAACTTTCTTAGTCATGATCTTAGTAAGATTCCTTACATCTTCATTTCCATGTTCTGGTATCACAGCAAATATTTTTTATCTAAGATACTAATATTATAAAGAGATAAGATTTGATTTTTAGTATGTTTGTAATTTATAAACTCAAAAACTACTAAGCCGATTTAAAAAAAACATTCTACCTATAAAATTCTATATTATCAGAAAATATTATATGTAATTAATTGCAATAATATAATCTAAGGTATTAAGAATTTTCATTTAAAATATCTCTCAATATCTGCTAAAATAGATAATAATTGTCAAACCCAGACAAAGTCGGGGCGGGCCGCTAGTAATTAATAAAAGAATAAATACAAGCGTTTTATTCATCCAAAATAAACATCCAAACTTATTTCTGACAGGTCAAGTGATTGTTATCGATGAATGTAAAATCGTGACTTTCGATTGATGGAGTGTTTGGAATGAATGAAAAAAAATCATCCTTAACATAATTTCGAGATGTACTTTAGAATAATCAAAATGAAAAGCTATTTACACAGATAGACATATTCTTAGAACATTTTTTATATATTAATTATGTTTCATATAGTTTCCTTTAGCATTTAACAATATAGATTTATAAAAGTAAAAAGCAAATTGGAACTGTTTTTTTTATCTATTTGATAACATAAGCTACACGCAAAATTTATGATTCCTTCCTATTTGTTTACGGAACACATACTCATTAGTCGTTAATATATCATTTTCAAACATTTCCTTACACACTTAATTTACTTTATAATAAAGTTCAATATGTCTAAATGATTTAAATATATCTTTTCTTTGGCTGAATAAACGTGTGCAAGTGTGTATTTATATTGTATGAAAAAATCAAAGGACTTTTATAATTCGAAAACCATAACAATAATAAAATCGATGTATAAAAAATAATAGTAAAAATAGTATAAGATAATGAATGATATTACTGAATATTATGTTTTATATCGGATATAAAATCTTCTTTCCGGTTCTTCTAATAAACACGTAAAGATAACAAACTATAATGTGAACAGTCACAAGAAGTTTTCACTTATCCTTAAAGGAATAACGATAGGTGTCCTGGACCTTTTAAGAGGAATTTTAAAAGCAACAAAAAATCCTTTTGACCCTTCCGATAAATTCTTTTCATTCTTAGTCAATTACATCACTATTGTGTTGATGCAAGTGGAACGAATGATTTTTGATAGACAGTCGCAATATAGTCTGATTATCCTAATAAAGATATGGAATCATTGAGAATGTTTTGTTACTCGGTGGAAGAGCTTTGTGCTAACTCGTCTGGGTAGGTACCACCCACTCATCAGATATTCTACCGCAAAATAGCAGTACTGTGTATTGTTGTGTTCCAGTTTGAAGGGTGAGTGAGCTAGTGTAATTACAGGCACGAGGGACGTAACATCTTAGTTCGCAAGGTTGGTGGCGCATTGGCGTTGTAAGCGGTGGTTAACATTTCTTACAATGCCATTGTCTATGGGCGTTGGTGACCACTTACTATCAGGTGCCCCATATGCTCGTCCGCTTACCTATACAACAAAGTAAATAAAATAATGTGTAAGGTATCCTGACTAATATGGCGAGTGGCTTTTGACTATTTTTTCAACTAATTAATTAATGAAATAAGCATCTATATCATATAAACTCTCAATCATCATCCATATAATCTATATAATATAATATCTCAAATATTAATATAAAGAAAGAATGATTTCCTATTTTTTTTAAATGACCACATTGTAATCATTCGTCTACTAAATACTTTTTAACAACAACTTTTTGTTAAATGAGTTTATCTATAAGATGTTATTTTTTTATTGAATTTGTTGTAACTAATATCATGGGGCGTGTTGCTTTTTTGTCGGAATACGTTTTTAGTAACACCTAACTTTCATTTTACCTAACACCTCATAAATATTATTTTTAATAATTTCGTATTTGCAGTTATTATTTAGAAAGTTAATGTATTTAATTATCATATATGATTTACAATTTTCTACTTAGTAAATTACTCTTGCGGTTTTCAGACGTGATCAGAGACATTTTAATAAATAGTGCATATCTAGGTAAATTTTATGATAGTATAAATTATTAAATTAATAAAAAAATATAATCATATTATTTTTTATTTTTGTGTGGTGTTAGTGGTCTATGACTTGTAAATAAATCAAGCTGGGCGAAATGGGTCAGCAGGTATAAACTCCCGCTCCATCGCGCGCACGACGCGCCCGCGCTCATTCGCTTTTTGCCCACCTTTCGACTCGCGCGCAGCCTCCACTATTGTTCACTCGAGCATTTCTCTCACGTGGGAACCATTGACTTTTTCGTGCTTTACCAGAACGCTTATAGCTCCGCAACTCCGGGAGCGTTAACACGTTAAAAGTCGATTATGGGTGATCGTTTCTAGTGTTATGTGATATGAAAACTGGAGTGCAGTATTGTAACATTGGATCCGAAATTGTTGAATATATTTGAGTGATGATCAAACAGACAAAGTGATAACTATATATCTCTATTAGATAATCGGAGATGATGGCGGTCGCGCCGGTGAGTTTTTTGTTGACCTTACTTCAGGAACTTTGGTGTAGTTTGGTGTAGCTTTAGATAAGTTACTTTCCTATCTTTGTTTACATTCATTTTATCTTTTATAGGCACAGATAATATCGTGTTTAATATTATAATCGTGCTTTATTTATCATGTATTTTTAAATTTTATTAGTATATTCTTGTACGTCTGGTAGTTTTGAAGTTATTATATAGTTATTAGTAATTAAATTCTAATAAAATTAATACAAGTCATACTTAGCTTAGTAGGTTACATTTTATTTGTAAAGCACATTATTATAATAGCAAATGCGTAGGTTACTTTTTTATCGTTGGTAACGTCAAATTGTAAAACTTTTTGTTGAATATCCAGCTATATACTGCAGGTTCCATTACTTAGAGCTCAAGCAATTCAAATCCTTTTAAGGTGATAAGTAAACTATTGTCTTTCAACGGTAGCTTATATCGGGTCCCATTAGAAGTTTAACGATATGTTCTATTTTTCATGATAGTTTTTCCTAAAAACCTAACACTTAAGTCGATAAAGATAAACGTGGGACGAACAATGAAGAACATTTTATACTTTAAAAGTAGTTAAAGTGATTCAAAACAAAAGTTGTCGAGAAATTGACCGAAATTATGACGAAAGTTAATTGCTGATACTCTGAGAGATCGTACTAAAACAATCAAACGTAAATGACCTCACTCTTAGCGGACTTTTACATGACCGAAGTCTTTTTTTGTAATTCTGATAAGCGACGTTAGCGCTTGAATAAACACGCAAAGCTTGCTTAGGGGAAAATAATGGATAATCTCGCTTCTACGTTGTTACGAAAGCCTTTGTCGTGGAGATGATTTGACGAAATTTCATAGTTTCATGATCGTATTTTGACACTTGTATGAGAGAAATTCGAAAAGTTTTATTTGCGTTTAAGTGGACGACACGACGAGTACGTTTAAAAAGAAGGAAAAATTAAGAGTCATGCGTGATGTAGTAATTACATGTCTAGTGTTATGAGGAAGTTCGCCTGGATTGTTTGGAAAATGAAAGTAATTAAAGTGCGCCGGTTGTCGTGAGTTATATTTAAATTACAACAAAATTAGCATTATTATTTATAGTTATTGTTTTATATTTTGAATCTCGTTTTATATTAAAATTAAATACATCGATTTTTAAATATATAAATATCATCTTAAACAGATTATTATTAATTTCATTTTTGGATCAAACACAAAAGTTTTATAATACTTATACGTTTCAAATTTAATATTTAGGATTATTGACAACGATCGAGGGTTATATGTTTAATAACATTATATTAAATAATAAAAAGTTAACTACATTTCGTATTCGTTAATAAGCACAAACACATTGTTTTGTTGTTTATTGACAATTTTGATATACAAAATCTTAAGTCTAAGCATGTCATGCAGTAATACAAGATTAAAGGTATATTTTTAATATAATTTATAATGATGTTACCTATAAATTTTAAGTAGAATTAATTTTTTTAAATTAAATTTGAAATGCGTTTGTGTCCGGTTATATGTATGCGTGCGCGTATCACTTTCGTTTTCGGCTTTGATGTCCGCGACACACAGACAGCGAGACGCTACAGACGTACATTGTCTTTTGTTAGGGGTCATTATTAACATGTAAAGAAAACGGTATATTTAAAATATGATGTCATCGTGACAAACTAATAATGAAAGCTTGCATACTATGAAATTTGTTTATCGGAAGTTAAACAACGTAATTATTGTATGGATTTCTGTATTTATTTTTCAATGATTTTTTAGGAACAATACGCCAGAAATGGCAACTATGATGTTATATCGTTTTTGTCTATAATTATACAGGCTCACTGAACTGAAATACAGCAATGCAAAGTATTGCTGTTTGCCATAATATTTCATGAGCAGGTGCCTCCTACCTCTAGGTATACTACATCTAACTTACTACATATTATGATGACACATATATATTTATCATAAAAAAAAGGAGGGCTGGTTCATTTTTCGCCCAGAGAATCGGAATTGCCATTCAAAGGGAAAATGCTGCTAGCATTCTTGCCACCATTACACGCGGTCACGATTTGTATAGTAATTTTTATTTGTATTTATTTTGTAGGTATAAATCTTTTTGTAGTATTACAAACAATAAACATGCCAATAAAGGAATGAATGCATTGAGATGTTCGTTTGTCAATAATTTTCTAAAACCTATATGTTTTATTGGGACTTTTAATGTAAGGATCATGTCACCAACATTAGACGGCTCATGAGCATAGCTCACGACATCCGCTAATGTCACTGAGCATAATACGTCGGTGCTCTTGAACTAATCATTGTTCCATCCAATTGTTACGTCTGGGAATGTATACTTCTAAAGTTCGTGAAAGCGTATTTTCTCACCTATCACTATAGAGCAATGTCGAGGTGCTTATTTCGTAAAATCCCACGAGTTGTGTAATTGTGTTGTTGATTGAATGAAACCATCCACTTAACCTTTGGATTTCGAAGATCATATGAGCATCACCTGTATAATTACCATCGGGAGTGTATATAAGAAAGTTCGTTTTATTGTTTACGTATATAACGTGTAACAAAATAATTATCTTTATGTCCAGTTTGACAGTTTTGATCAATTGTTTATTGTACGTAAGGGGACCTGCAAAGTTTTAAGCAATAGGTAGTTGGACCCGATCCGAACCTATGGTACTTTCTAGTTTGACTATCAATAAATAAGTCTAATGCTTCAATATTGAATAAAGTATTTTGATTTTGAAATTGAATTTTAATAAAGTAGAACCTATTAACCTATACAAAATGAATATATATTACTTTATTCATGATCTATGTATCTCTCATTGGTTACAAAAATATCTCTGAATAGAATCTTCATTAAATCCGTATGAAGTCGGGACCAACAGTTAGTAAAATTACAAAACAATTCGACGGGTTTGTTACTTATATTCGTTCAAATTGCATTGGACAGTTTTATGCAATTCCACATAATGTGGAAAAGTACGGAATAAGTGCATTTGATATAAATCAACACGCAGCTGATCACGATAATTACTCACACAGTGTTAAATCGCATTCAATTAAAATTGTGCGATGGTCATCGTTACTGCAATTATTTCAATGATACTTCAGTACAATATTATGTACGACTACCTCGTTGGTCTAGTGGCTAGATATAAGGCCACAGACCCGGTAGTCCTGGGTTCAATTCCCAGGTCGGGCCAATAAATAGTTATTGGGTTTTTCTGTAAGGAAATTCTCAGTAGCAGCCCGGAGTCTGGAAGTTGGAAGTTTGTACACTCCCGTGCCTCGGCAAGCACGTTAAGCCGTTGGTCCTGCGCCTGAACTCTTTCCGGTCGTGTCGGATTGCACCTGTGTTTGCGCACACACTTGTGCACTATAATATCTCCTGCGTAGTTGGCTAATCTCTCTTGAGATTGGCCGCCGTGGCCGAATTCGGTCTGGAGGACCTTACAATATTATGTATATCGTCCTATACTTTTCAACGAAAAATATATACTGTTTTGTTTCGAAGTGGTATGAAACGTTTTTATATGTAACAAAAAGGTTTTATATCTAGATGTGTTAGAAGCTGCACTCACTTTTATTATTGTTTAACTTTGATTATTTTAATCGTTTTTCTTTGATTTCTTTCGGTTAGATTTATTTGTAACTTTTCTTGACGGCGAATTATAATGGGTAGGTGGACGGGCAAATGAGCCGCCAGATGGTAAATAAATGGTCATCGCCGTCCATGCGATAACGGAGTTGATTCCTTTCATCGCCAATGCACCACCGACCTCTGGAACTAAGATGTTATGTTTCTTGTGCCTGCACTTGCTACTGGAACACAAATGTACTAAGTATTGCTGTTTGGTGGTAGAGTATGTGAAGTGACGTGAGTGTGTGTGTACCTACCCAGATGGGTTGGTCCAAAGCTTAAGCATTAAGTTTTTAGCATTTGAAGAAAACATTATAATTATGGTTACCTATGTATTTGACATTAGACAAACTTTTCGAGCTCAAATCACGCTGACATATATATTTTAACTCGGGTACAGGGCCACGTTGGACTAACTAAAAAAAATACATGACATTATACAAAAAAATAAAAACTACATTTACCATTCACTCGTGTATGTTATTTTAGTAATGTTCATAATTGTGACATTTACGTATTCTTAAACAATTTAAATCATTCATATCGACCTTTAACTCTGACATGGTCATCAGTTGAATTTCTCTTAAACGATTTTTTAATGTTTTCTCATTTATTGTTGGATACGTTAAATTGTTTTTTGACTTCATGACGAAACATAAAAATAAACGATTGACTCCTCCCACTAAATGACAACGATTTATGCGTCCGTTTTAATTAGTTCTCTAACTATTAACATTTTTAATTATATGACATTTGGGTTGTTGTAACTTATAATGCCTTAATATTTAAACTACTAACTAGTTTTTAGTTGTTTAGCCTATTCCAACTGACCAAGGAGAATAAATGAACATACATTCGATTTACATATTCTGTGTGATTTGCTAATTGCTCAGCTATCTTTTTTGTAGCATTGGTAGGCGGATTAGAATATGGGCCACCTGGTGCTAAGTGGTCACCAACGCCCATAGACATTGGCATTGACGATGACAAGAGATGTTAACCATCGCTTACATCGCTAATGCGCCACCAACCTTGGGAACTAAGATGCTATGTCCCTTGTGCCTGTAATTACACTGGCTCACTCACCCTTCAAACCGGAACACAACAATACCAAGTACTGCTGTTTTGCGGTAGAATATCTGATGAGATAAATGAATGTTAAGTATTACAAAAAGTACTTGATTAATATATCTATAATTATAACACAACTCTATTCGCTTAACTACCAACATCTCCTTTAATTTGACTTAGAAATTTCCGATAAAAACTTCACTAAAATTTAAAACGTCATTCTTTCGCGGTTCCGTGATGAATATCATAGATTATTCAAGATCTCCACCAATGATATCGCTGTCAAATGTAATTAATGTCAAAGTCGCTTATTTGTCTTTACTCCTTCGGTGGTTGTATCAGGCTTAGGTAGGTGCGCAATTATTTCTCGTCAAAATAAATATATTGATGCATTTAATTTTTATTACATTTTTCATAATTATACATGTCACATTCAATCGAGAGCACGTGAATCTTAGCCGAAGATTGCGGGTTGAATTCTGGGCAAGAACCACGTAGTTATTTATGTGTTTAATTTGTGATAATTCATTTCCTCGGCGGTGAGAGGAAACGCGAGAAAACCTGTGTATGTTGGTTAAAAATCAGTCATTATGTGTCAAACATACCGTAATTACTAATCTGTTTTATTACTAAATAAAAACAATTTATATGACACCAGTTTTGGCCCGCGGCTTCAACCGCGTTTGACCAGGGAAAGGCTTTTTTATTCCATATGTTCCTTTTCTTAGCTATGGCAATGTGTATGCGAAATTTTATAAGGATCCGTTGAGTCATTAATATGTGAAAGCGTACTAAACAAACAAACTCACTTTCGCATATTAAATATTGGTTATGATTCTTGTTTTTTTATGAATTACGATATAAACTACTCAATTATACATACAAGAATAATAATGAATGTCGAATTGATGTATCATCTAGAGAGAGCATCACTGATAGACTGACTGTTAATATAATGTCCTCCAGACCGAATTCGGCCACGGCACCCAATCTCAAGAGATATTAGCCAACTGCGCAGGAGATATTATAGTGCACAGACACAGGTGCACTCCCTCTTCCCTAACTCTCATAATCCGATGACAGCAATCTGACACGACCGGAAAGAGTTCAGGCGTAGGACCAACGGCTTTACGTGCTTTCCGAGGCACGGGGGTGTACACACTCCCAACTTCCAGACTCCCGGCTGCTACTGAGAATTTTCTGACAAACAAAAACCCAACAACTATTTATTGGCCCGACCTGGGATTTGAACCCAGGACCACCAACTCTGTGGCCATTTATCTAGCCACCCGAGCACCACGAGGCAGTTAATATAGGTGTACTCCTAAAAATGCTTTTATAAATAACTTATTATAACTTCGTAACGAATTGTTGGATAAAATTTAGCTAAAATATACTCTACATTTTGTTTATTTGGCACAGAAAACGATCCTATTACACGTTGATACTAAGTGTGTTTTTGAGTTTGTCTTTGACCTGTCAAATTTATCAGAGCAAATACTTTTATATAGAGTAGGAATAGTTTTGCTTGGAAAAACATAGAGGTAGACGTATAGTTATCGTTATTATAAACCGTTCATAATTTGTACATTATTATTCTTTACTGTGTACAATGTTAGATAAAAGTCACTTGACATATTAATTACTCTGTAAGAACTCAATTGTGACGTGTTAAAACCCGTCTTACGGTGATACGCCAATTTGATGACGGTATCCTTTAAATTATATAACTTATAGTCATCGCATAAGTCTTTATGATATTTTACTACCGTGTTCTGAGGTAAATTTCGAGTTTGTACTAACAACTTAACTCCACTGTTTTTGAATCTCTTTCTCCACCATTCAATTAACCTTATCTCATTATTAGGAGTACAATTATTAGACTATAGATCGCTTGATTTAAATCCATTTAAAAATTGTGTAGTCGGTGTTTAAAAATACCATTATGAATGAGGTAGGCATAAAAACAAATTTACTTATTTCCTGTACCTTTCATATATCATCTGTGATACAACCGGTTACCGGTGTTTGAGTTGAACTTTAAATTATTTATAAACGTTTACTTTCAATTTTACCGCTTTGTGATGCAACTATGACGCATGTATAATTAAAGTTTATAGTTCAAATGTTTGTATGAACTTAAGTGCTTAATTAAGAACTATATGGGGTCAGATGTGTGTTGATTCTAGATATACCAAAAGTATAACGTTTTTCCAAATATCGACCCCGGTATGTAAACAAACACATTTATCGATTGGAAGGCATTGTGACAAGACTGGAGGTGTTTTTACGGGGCAAGAGATACTAATACTGGCTACTAGATACTAATCTTCCTAACTTTTCCGTTGAGGTTTATTTTACGGAAAGGTTTATTGACACGACCTGAGTTTCTAACCCAATCTACTGTCCGACCCATGAGTTGGTCAATTACAAAAAATAAAATGATTAAACAATTAACAACATAAAATCGATTTCACAAATGTTCTTGTATGTGCACTTAAATTAAATGCTTCAAATAATATTAACAATACCTAATTAGTTATTTTTCAAGTCGTTGTTACCCAAGCAAAGCATGACAGACTTCAAGAGTTTGTTTGTTAAAATAGTTTTTATATGGTATTGTATAAAAAGGTGTTTTTAAATGTGATTTGACCTAGCGTATGTGTGGGCCATAACTTTTGATTTTTTTCCACACAACCAATTTAACTGAGATACCGTGACAATCCAATTTACTGCAGTAAATTTTACATACATTTACATGGGTTGTATAATATGTATATATTTTACATTAAATTAAAGGATATTGTTTTTTCGGAGTTACATATGTATATGTAGCGCGAAGACTCGTTATTAAATATCAGCTTATCGTTATAGGTAGAAATATAGCTGTGTATCAAGCCTTCCTCGGAAAGCGACGCCGACGGCGGGCGTGATCTTTGGCCCTTAAAGGGACTGGTCTTATCGTACCATCTTAAGCACTGTGGCCAGTTACCATGGACTGTTTATTTTTATTCTGAGTAATGAAACGATTAACATTTATAAAGTTTAGATTTAAATTAAATTAATGTTTTGAAAGTGTTTTTACCGAATAAATTCATGTGATGTTTTATCATCTATATTACTATATAAATCTATTGGTTCTGTCTGTACATTTTTTTTTCACCTAATTTTGTGATAAATAATCGCTTTATGATGCAGTGATTCATATTTTACAATTTTTTTCATTTTTGTCTGTCTGTATGTCTTCTTATAACTCAAGAACGGCTTGACCAATCTTGATGAAAATTGGTACACACAAAGAACATGTGATGGCGCAAATGATAGGCGAATAGGATATATGTGTGTGTGTGTGTGTGTGTGCGTGTGTGTTATTATAGTAATAAAATAATTTATTTTATTGTTATTAATTATACGCGGGTGAAGCTGTGGGGCACAGCTAGTATAATATATAAGAGGGGAGGCCTTGGTCCCGTTGGGGTCATTTATGGGATGTTGATTAATCAAAATGTTAATAATAAACTTTGTTAACGTTGGTTCCTACAAGCACGAAAAGATCGTACAACTTAATCATGTTTATTAAAATTAAAGTAAGCACCTGTTGAGTAAAAATATTTTACCGAGAACTGACAAAAACTCAGTAGTTACTGTTTTCTGACAGTTAAACTACATAGATGACACTAGACAGAAGTCCCGACAATATTAATTTTTATTAAGTGATTTTTATCATCTATGTAATGTTTTATCGAGTGGAAATTTATATGCGAAATTTTATTATAGAAGCGAAACATAAAGGATTGGCCTTTGCGGAAACGGAACCTTGGTGTAATTAATTAGTAGTTATTTAATCTTGATAAATAAATTTGATTTTATCATAATATTGTAATAATTGTTTAACGATACGCACGCTTTGATTTTTTTTATCTTTGTATATTTAAGTAGTTATTTAATTGTCTAGATTAATTTTCATTCCTGAAACTACACTGGTTAGTGACTAAAATATTAATTTAAAGAAAGATTAGGGAAATGTACACAATAATTATATTCGAATGCTTTAAACTTTCACTATTTAAATGACCCTTGTATTTCGTATGTTGAACGTTTTCTACGTTCGTGACAATGTAGTGAATGTAGATAAATTGCGTTTGACTAATATGTAATGTGAAACCACTGCTAATTTGTATGTCTGTGGCCACTATGTTTGTGTTAATTTATTTGTATCATAAAGAATACGTACTAGTGTAATGTTACATTGCCAAATGAGGCTTGGAGAGGACTAGCTAATAATTAAAAAAAAGAGGCGATTCAATTCACATAAAATACTTTTTTGCCCGGGTGTTGGGGCAAGATTTCGATATATAATAAGTAGCTTATGTCTATGTTTAGTCACATTTATAATATAAGTAGTTCATATAAATTATTATTATATATATAATTTATTTATTTTAGATGTTTAAGATTATGTTTTCATGATATGATTTTGAGGTTTGCTTGTGTTGGGTAGTGTGGGGTAGCTTTAAAATTGTCCATCTCAATGATTTGGTATCGAACATTGTCTTTATTTGAAAAGTGCTTTTAGACAAATATTTGGAGGCAGTTTTTTTTACCAATATTTTTTTTGTCATAAGTAGTTTCTGGCAGATGAGAAAAGAGCATTGTGATGTAATTTGTGGGTTTTGTATTAGTCAAAAAATATTGGTGCATTATTTTAGCCTCGTATCATTATGTATGGTGGCGATGAATCAGCCCACTAGCGAAAGCATTCACAAGGATGGCGTTAAAGCAAAAGTACTTTTTCTTGGAGTTTTATAAAACACACTGCAACGATGACAAATAAATGTGATAAGAGCAATGAATGATGATGATGAATGAAGGAAAGAAACTATCAATTATTTTTTTGATCAAACTCTCTGCATTCGAGTAACAAAAATATCCTTTAATGTTTTGGAATAGATGTTCTAATAAAAATAAATATATACTACAACATTTACTGACATATGTACATTTTAAACAATTTATAAACATTGTAAACTATGTATAGACAAATGTTAAATATATCGTTGTGAGGTAGACTTTTGTCTAGTCGCTACACACTAAACACTGGGAAGGACTTTTTATTGATATCCCTATTAGAATTCAGGTACGGCACCTAAAAATAATACGAAAATATGAGACCCAATACAATACGCAAGAATGTCGAAATTCGTTATACGGGAACTGAATCGGTTATTGTTGTAAATGGTGACACTAAAATTCGTGTAAGACATATTAATTGCTGCTTAATCTTACACAAGGCTATTCAAGAGGTCACACATACACTTATGTAAGAACAACATTACTCTCCACTTTAATAAAACTTCAAACATTTTAGTTCGTAGCTCGATGATCTGATACCTCATCGATTCATACTATCGTAAATATAAATTTTATAGGAAAATTATTTTACTTTAATCTCATTTTATCAGACTCCTTCGTTCTTGCTTGTTTAACATATTTATTTACTAAAACGAAACCTTTTATGTAAATACTAAATATATTTTTCTTTATGCTTACAAAACATTTTATTTAAATGAAAAAATACTAAGATTTGATAACTAACAAAGCCAGTTTATCAAGAAATATATTGGTGATCTTTGAGGTTATTGTTTAACGGTTTGGTTATGTATCGTGAACACGATGTTGGAATTTTGGATTTTATTGTAATATCTATCAGAGGTATGAATGAGAAAAGAGAAAAGTGCTGGAATAGTAGCTCGTGGGAAGTGGACACAATAGTTTGTGCTCGCGGGTTTCACTATATTTTCTAGCTAATTACTGCTACTAAGCTGCGCTTAGTTTTAAATGGAATAAAATTACAACATAAATTAACGTCAGTCAATTGTAATTTATATTTTACATTGGTATACTTAGATTATTATTAAATTATTCGCACTCATTTAAATCAGTTGGATAATTAGGAGCAATATTACGTGTTAGTGTCATTTCATATAAAAGCAATAATGTAACACTATAGGTTGTTAAAATATTTAAATAAAATGACATAAATATTTTTTTATGCTTATTGTTAATTTTTCTTCGTCTATGCTTCCAGGTAGTTCCGGTTCTATTTATCGCCTTACTAGCAATATGTCAATGTGAACCAACGAATATATACAACTATAATAATGGTAAAGCTGCATCACAGTTTGGAAACATATTGAAGCCGCCGCCGCTGTTGCCTATAATGCCAGTGCCATTCCATGGGGGAACGGGGAAAATACGTCAGAATAATGACTATCAGTATAATAATGGATATCAGTATCAGTCCCCTCCACCGCAAGTACCTCCAGCGCCTCCTATTGCACCAGCGACAGATTTTAAATTCCCTGCGCCATTTTACAAGCAATACAATTTTAACTTTGTACCAGCACCTCAGCCATTCACGACAACACCGTCGCCAAACTTGTTTCAAAAAGTTTCTAGCTGGCTTTTTCCTTCACAACAGACATCGTCCGAAATAGAGCCACAAATAAATTACAATTACAACATAGCACCTTTAAAAAAAGACTGTAACCCATGCAACTTAGTGCCATGGATCCCAGTTATAAGATATGACTTAGCATCTGACAGCGGACGTCAAAGTAATAACCCTACTTACGGACCACCGAGTCCAACAGCAAAAACTAATGCTTATTCAGGGCAAAACATACCAATACTCTTTAACACACAAAATAACAACGTAAAACAAGGTCAAATTTCAACTGGTGTACCTCATACCAGTTATGGACCGCCGGGTTTTTCTCACACTAATAACCAGTTTCGATCTCCAAGTTCAACATATGGGCCTCCTAGTCCCACCCATACTATAAATGTTTCAAGTCAAACTACATCGACTTATTCTCCTTATTCTGACGTTTCTTCGCGTGAACCAGTAAGCACGCCTAACGGACCTGGTTCGAATTTCCGAACACCTAATTCACCATATAGTACACATGATTCAATACATCATTCAACCTCCTTCCTATATACAAGTCCTTCATTAAATTATAGAAATCCTGTATCTTCAACAACACACAACCCAGTGTCAACAGGCTATAATCCTGAGATATTAAATCAGCATTTGCCGGCACAAAACAATATAGATGAATTTAGAGAAATAGCGGTAGGTACAGAATTTCAACTTCCTAGAGTTACACATCCCACAGGTTTTAGAAACTCTTATGGAGAACCTATTATTAATACGTACCATTTAGATTACCCATATCCTGTGTCAGCTGCTGGTGCTGCATCCTCTAAGATAAAGACTGAAATATTACCTGATACAATTACAAAGACCCAAGGACCAAATACGACAATGGCATTATCTAACCCTGCACCGTTTAGTCTTAATAGAGGGAGAAATATTCACACATTACAACCAGTTGCATTACCTAATCTCAGCGTGTCACCATTACCTCCAATTTTTAATGCACGACCGTTTCGGACAGTAACGACGAAATATCCTCCAAATGTTGTTGAAGGTATAAACCATTTGCAGTCTGGACCAAACAAGGTTGACATAGCAAAGAGTGTTCCCGTTGTAGAGTATACACAGTCTATAGAATATCCTACAACTTTTATTCAGTCACCGGTTATTGACATTGATCAAATAAGAAATATTAATCAGTCCAAAGCTTATAGGAACATAGCTAATGGGTATGAAATAGATGAAATACGGGACATATCTCCTCAAGCTTCCGAAGATCATATATCGGCAGCGAAATCAAACCAAGACATGAGTTTTGAAAGTATTGGGTTTACTAATGATTTATATGATGCAGGTATACCTTTTGACTTAAAGCAATCTTCCAAAGTTCCTTTTAACCACAAAGTTAGCTTTGCTGATTTGCGAGGAGTTAAAGATGAAGATGTAGACAAATACCGCACTGAGAGCAATTTGCAGTACATCGATTCACCTCTACTTTACTTAAAGCCCAGCGCGCCGCATAAAAATTATAAAAATTTTGCATTTTCGAGAACAACCCCAAGTAAAGAAAATGAATATGAAATATACGATGATATTCCAACGACCTTATCACCAACGCAAACAACATTTTTAAACAATTGGGACACAAGTAGGACTCATGATACTGAAGATTCGTCTCATACAACTGCGGAGGAAGAAAATAAAAATCATCCTAAAATAGTTCAAATTATTGTGCCGTATACGAACGGTCAAAGAATATATGATAACGATAATAATAATTTTTCACCCAGTCCGATTGATTCCACGAATAACGACCAAGAATATCAAGCTAGAAAAATTCAACCAAATACCGAGAACACTTTTCTTTCTGTCGTAACTGAAACATATAGCAACACAGCAACAACAACCGAGACTCCAATGGCAACCATGACCGACCATTATGACACAGAGCGAATAAATACACCTGCTATTGATTTTTATGATGTTAAAGAACCACCGTTTGACATTATAAAATTACAGCATACAATTGATGACTGGACGGAGCAAGAGTATTCCAAGCACTACAGCATCCTACAGAAAACGCGTTCTAATGAAAAGTATGCCAAACAAATACCTGACGAATACTTCACAACGATCAGTCCCGTTACAAATTTCGTTACTGAAATTAGTAATTATAATTATGATTCATACGATCACGAAGGTTCGAGCAGTATACAATACACCGTCACTGAAAATCGGACAAGTTCTTTTCCTATTAAACGTAAAGAATATAATGTGATTGAAATGACAAAAGATAGTTATAACGGTGACAAGAACGAAGTTTCAGAAGGTCCTAAGAAGCTACATATTTATACTGCCGCTTCAACTTTTCGGAGTGCGAAGACCACGACCCCTGCACCGTGGGGACAAATTCAAACATCAATATCACCCTTGACAAACGAAAAAGTGTATGTCGTTACATCTAAACCATGGCGGGAGAATAATATAACAAAAGAATACGATTATGGTGGTGAAAAACTTGAATTAAAAAACGAGGAATTCGATGACGATTCTTCTCTGGATGTTTTATCATTTAAGTCACCCCGATTTTCTAACAGACCTTCATACGGATTTACAGCAGATTCAATAGAATCCATAAAACTTGAGTCACCTTATGGTTATTCTAAAGGATGGCACCGAAGAAGTGAGTAAAACTTAAAATTGCTAATTGCATTAGAATAATTAACTTCAAAGGTTTTTTCAAAAACAAAATAGTATTTCAATACTTATCAATACCTTATCAGTTATAAAAAGGCCAATTTCTTAGCCATTTTTTGTAGGAAGATTGATTGCTCTGGTTTCATTCCACGCATTCAGGTAATATTGATGTGTAACACCTTACAAAAGGCAAGTGACATTTGATGGGAATTTTGCGAAATGCGAAACGAAAGTATATACTGTAAAGTATGTTATGTAAGGTGAAGTGTGTTCAAGTTAGTTGAATGCAATTTGATTTCAATTACACAAACATCATTTGCAACACTATAAGAATCAATTCGTTATTTTTATTTGAAGGGGAAACATATATTATTATAGAGTTCATCTTCACTATATAGTTATATTTATTTTATATTTGAAATTTTATTTTTGTTTCAGTAAATAATCTCGAGTATCCCAATTCTTCTTCATTCGAAGAAGATTCTAATAAGGACACTAAGGTAAGCCTCTTAAGTATCCAAATCAATTTTGTTTGGTAAGTGAGGCAAATAAAACTGGTAACTTTGGTTGCTGGGCTATGTGCCTTAGTAACAGCCTGTGAATGTCCCACTGCTGGGCTAAGGCCTCTTCTCCTCTTTTGAGAAGAAGGTTTTGGAGCTTATTCCCCCACGCTGCTCCAATGCGGATTGGTGGAATACACATGTGACAGAATTTCAGTGAAATTTGACACATGCAGGTTTCCTCACGATGTTTTCCTTCACCGTCAAACACGAGATGAATTATAATCACAAATTAAGCACATGAAATTCAGTGGTGCTTGCCCGGGTTTGAACCTACGATCATCGGTTAAGATTCACGCGTTCTTACCACTGGGCCATCTCGGCGTTCTAATTAAAAATAAAAATCAATACAATCTTATTTTACAAATTAAAGGTAAAACAATTTATATTCTGGTAGGTACTACCACCGCTATTTAGCGGTGACCACTTACCGTCAGTTGGCCCATTTGCCCGACCGCCTACTTATTTTATAAAAAAATATATAAAGTCAACAGAATGATGTATAAAGTATAATTTTTTATGTGCGATGACTCTCAATACAATACAGGTTTCCTACCTGCCACTATTTATACAATTATCTCCTTAGTAATTAAGCCCAATAACAATTATCATTCTTAATAATCAAATATAATCCTCTTATTTCAGGAGGAAAAATCATCAAAAGCTGATAGTGTTGACGAATAAGTGTGAAGGACCTTGTTAATTGTAGCAAGGCCAAAAAGTGTTTAGTGCTATATGTAAAAGACATTTTTAATGAATTATGACAGACTGATATTAAATAGTGTTTAGTAAAATAGTGCAATTATAATAGATACCTGAGCAAATTATGAAGTATACGTAGTTGTCTCCTTCATAATTTGATCAATTTAAAGTAATTACATTTAAAATAACATAAACCAAAGTAAGGATTTTCTCTTCGTTTTATTTTACCAAACTGAAAATTATAGATACATAAGCAAGGTTATTGCTATTTGGTATCCAAAATGTAATTAACCGATTATCATTGTAACTAACATCCCACATTTGTAAATATAATTATTTTGTAAATAAATGAGTTCTTAGGTTTAAGATTAATGTATTGTACAATTATTACATGAACATTTATGTACATACGTTATAAAGCATGAATTGATGTATATCTTAGTAAATAATATGTACATCGTAACTAAAACATTATATTATATATAAGAAGCTTATGTAACGCCGAACAATAAATAATTCTATTCAGACACTTGTTCATTATTTTTGTTCTTAATCCTGAAGTAGATAAACTCAGCACTCCAAAGGATGACTGTTAAAAATGTAACAATATTCAGAACCATTATGGGCATCCTGTAAGATCCAGACAGGTCACGGAAGCGACCTGAAATAAATAAAATATCGTGTTAAATATATATTTAATTAATTTATAATATGAAGCCTATTCCAACCAAGGAGAGGAGTAAAGAAAAATCTGGAATTTTGACATCTAATTGACGCGATAATTATGGTAGAGATCTTTGAGTAACCTATGATATTCGCTATGGATTCGCGAAATATTTAATGTCCGCGAAAATTCAATTAAAGTATCCTATTATAAAATAAAGTGAACTAATCAAGAACAGTTTGTAGTGCATAATAAAGTAGAACAAGCAGCAAATCGCATGGAATATATAAATCTAAGTTTTGTTTATTTTTACTTCTTCGATTGGCATAGGGTATATGTATGTGTAAATTATACTAGACTTCGTCTGTTCCGATATATAAAGCTAGACTTTGTTCGTGCGAGCCTAACATAGGATCTACATTCCCGATTAAAAAACTATAGTTATATGTATATATATAAAACCGTCTGAATGATTAAATTGAGTCTAGTATGTCTATTTTTTAATATTTATATTAATGTTATATTGGTTAATTTTATAAATATTTCTTATTTTATTCTATGTAATAATTAAAACAGTGTTTTCATAATAAATAAATGTTTTTGTGAAGTCTCTTCCTAACTGTGTAAGTCTCTCTCTAAATGTATATGCCGAGATGAATCCCACAAGTGGTTCTTAAACGAGGATCGCAAGATCGTATAAGAACTACTAAGTCATCTGGCTCAGTGCGTATCCATAATTCACTTCGTAAAAGTGAAATATGAATACAAACTGAGTAAAGGAAATCCTTCACGTGTCTGATGAAATTCTGCTCTATGTGTTTCTGTTTAAGAGCAGAGGAGGCTTTTGCACAGCAGCACGTTAAATGTACAGTGGAAGGCGAATGACTAGCAAATATCACGCGCAGGTAAGCGTAGATAAAAAGGATTCAGATCTTTACTGACACTGGAGGTTTGTACTTAAAGCCAAAGACTCTTAATGTTCAAATAGTTTTATAATTAAAAGTAATTGAAGACAAATTGCCATATAATTTATTAACGAACTCATACAATACTTCTGTCTCTATGTTATATGTTTGCAATTATAATTTAAAAATGTTTTGTATGAGCCGCTATCTCAACCTTAATTTATCTGATAAAATATTTATGACAGATAATTGTATAAAGATAACATTCGCTACTGATGTATCGTATTCACGAATCTGAGATGTGTAATATGTAATAAGGGGCCATTCATTTATTACGTAAGAAGATTTTTACTGGTTTTTGACCCCCTTCCCCTCCTAAATAAGAAGCCGACCCCCCCCCCCGTTTAATATTTATTACGTAAAAATCTAAAGGAAAAAATGAATATACGCTTGCTTGGTTTTGCTGTTACGAGTGTTTCTCGTAGACATTTCTACCATATTCCCAAAACTGAACAAAAATGTGAAGATGAATTTTTTTTATCTCCTGCAATCGAGCAGGAGGCTTTGCGTATATTTGTGACCTTACGTAAGAACTATCAAGACTCTCTCCCACCCCCTTCTAAGAAGAAATAAGACATGTTCGACCCCGGGCCCCCCTAAATCGTCTCAAGTAATAAATGAATGTCCCCTAACTAAACTCATATATTTATAATAATATTCGGTATAAAAGGAAAAACGATATCGGACATTTGATCACCCCGATAGAGTAAGGCTAATCGTAAGTGTGGGTAGCCTACGCAGATGAATGCGAAAGCGTACTCGTAACTTTAAGTAGTACTCATAGTTAGTATGTTTAAGATGAATCGACTCCATCCAACAATGTACTTTTTTTTAAATTACACATCCGGTCTTCTTTTCCTAAGTACCTGTGTTTTAGCATTTAGGTAACATCTATGACATAGTAACATCAGAATGATAAGCACACACACATAATATATATTTATAATTATATATATATAGTACACACCCACCCGTCCAGACTTTGGGTAGGAATCGAACCCGTAACCCGCAATATTTTTAATTTTATAAGAACGAAGTTGTAGGTTTTTTCGGTGTCAATTGAAAATAGTATTCATATAGCAATATATATGTATATTGTTTTCAGTTAGTAATTAAGGTACTTATTGCATTAAAATTTTATCAGATTAATGCAATTTCAAACTCGGCATCATGAGCGAAGCAAATGCAATATTTAATCTTTCAAGATAAAATATCAATTATGAACAAGATAATAAAAATGAACGCGTAACAAAACATTTTTATTTATAGTCAACATCCCATTATAATTTATTATACTAGTATCGTCTCGATTTTAGCATATTTTTATAGACTAAATTAAATACATATCTATGGCATAGCATCTTACGAATAATATATATACTCATAACTTCAATTCCGTCTGTTAATGAATATTAAAATTAAACGACTATTTTTATCATTCATGTATTCATATAAAACTAATTGATATTCCACAGATATATAATAAATACTATATATTTAATATTTAGAAAATAAAACGATATTGATGGATATTATACGTCAAAATAAAAATTAAAGTTGTCTAATATAAACAAAAATTATATATGTGCTACACGTACTATTTTGATTTTAAAAGCATATTTTTTAGAATTTTTATAAATACTTATAATCCTATTTAGACCCCCAGCGATGTTTATGATTTATGACGAGACGACTCTTCTCTTAAGAATGTTTATAGTTTATTCCATCACAATCCTCAAATGCGGATCGAAGCATAAAATAGAAGTTTTTCACAAAGTTTACCTCAACCGCTGATGAACACGAACAAGAATGTGTAAAGTACAGTATGATAATGAAAAAGTAAAAAAACGTACCTAAGAGTGATCCGATAGTGGTAATTACGATTCCATTACAAAGCATTTGAATGCCGGAAGCGAAGGGCAGCCGCTCTAGAGGCACATAACTTGGAATTATGATATTCATGTAAACGGTCCGTATACCCTTAGTCACCCCTATTAAAAATGCTACAAAGAGCATGCCGCTAAACGTTGTCGTGAACAGCATTACTGTAAATAAAAAGATAAATAACAGATTATATCAGCCTCATATCCATCGTAGAACCTTTTTTATAATAAACGAAAGCTGACGGGCAAATGGGCCACCTGATGGTAAGTGGTCGCTACCGCCCATAGTAACCACTCCATACATTGCCAATGCGTATCCAACCTTAAGTTATATCTTTCAAACTGGAATATAACAATATTTATTTCTGTTTGGCGGTAATATTTCTTAAAGGATACTTGCCTAGACGGCCTAGCACAACGCCTTACCACCTTTGTTTCTTGGATGTATAAGATATAGTGTAGAAGGTAGAATTTAAGTTGTATGTAAACAGATATAGGAAGTCGAGTGGGAGTTTTTACTAATTATCGTATCAATAAAACGCTCCAAATATAGTTCGGATGGCAATTCAACATTTTCTATAATCTAGCTCATCAGAGGATAGAATCGAGACATGTATACAAAAGTTTGTTTTTAGTTTTATGTTATACATTAGTATGTTCACAACGTTTTATGTCACTCTATTCATTATTTTCAATATTTTATGTATATCCTCAAAAACTAATTATAGTGATCATCCTTTTTAATTGTTCATTTTAGTTGTAATTGTAGTGATCATGACCGATTTTTAACTTCTTTGACTCTAGTCTGTATCCATGACAACATTTATGCTAAATTTTGAGTTGATTGGTCGAGTAGCTGACTTGAAAGTGTAGTAAACAAATAAACTCACTTTCGCATTTATAATATTAGTAAGCATGCAGGTAACATTGACATCACAGTTTTATCGAAATGTGTTTTTGTTTTATTTTAGCAAAAAGAGTTGTTAAATGGCTTTACTAACTTCCGCTCTTGAAACGAAAGAATAAAAATTATTTTTTGTTTGGGCGTGGAATTAGTGACAATTAGCTTGTATTTAGACATGTCAGACATCATTTACCTTCTTTATAAAGCTGAACCAGATCATCATAGTAATAATTAACTGATAATTGATAATTAATTTAATTGAATATTAGACCTTGATTTGGAACACAAAAGTTTACTGGTTAATATAGTACTATGATACTTGTTAATCCGAATTAAGATTAGCAAGAGTTCAATTAATCGAGGGTGATATTACATAATATAACCTGCAATATTATATAATATGTAGCTAATAATAATTAATCTACTTGGAACACAAAACTGAAATAGTATAAAACAAAACGATGCAAAACCCACTTAAAATATAATCGGACACATACATATTAGGACCGGGTGGTGTCTAATGCAGCGTAACCGTTACTGCTATTTAATTAATAACATTGCGTCATTAAAATATAATCTAAAATAATTAATCTAGCAATTTATTTACTTCTTAAAGTTAGATCAAATGGCTACCAATCTTAGAGAAATTAAGTATAAAATGAGTACCAAGCACTCTTCAGACATTCTACCACCCAACGGAAATATTTAGAATTGTTGTGTTTAAGTTTGAAGGGTGAAAGAGCCAGTGTAAGTACAAGCACTAGGAACATAACATCTTCGTTCCCAAGGTTGGTAGTACATCGACGATGTAAGGGTTGGTTGATATTTCTTACACTGCCTATGTCTATCGGCGGCGTTGACCAATGACATGTTTGCCAGTCTGCATAATATTTTAAATTAATGCGTAAAAAAATACAATTAATTATTTATCTACTGTTATGTTATAAAGTTTGTTTGGATTAATTTCACGCTCGAAAGGCGGGTTGAGTTAATTGTAGCATTAAGGTCAATTATGAAGTTTGCAACTCTATACACGTAATAATAACTACGTAATATTATTTTATACCAAGTTGCCAAACTCATATATGGATGTATAGAAAACGATCACGTCCGGAAACGGAAAAAATGAAAAAAATAACTACGCTTTAATTTACACCTAACGAAGAGAGCAAATGATAGTGATATTTATTTAATCTCAGAGAGTGATTTCAAATTAAGAATTCTCTAAGCTACTACATTTTTGCATAGAAAATTAACACAATTTCTTATTCAAATCATCTTTAACATTGACATCCATTTTATGCACATAATAAGAACGTTCATGGCGTGTTGAAAACTTGTTCAAGCTATCAATTAACCTTTAAATTTTACAACATATTTTTTACAAAATTATATACAAAGAATATTTTAATAATTATATGCACTAAAAATATTGTTAAATATATGTGTTTATTTCAAATAAATTTACTGATTTTTTTGGTATTATATGTTACCAAGAAAGTCGGCTTTCACACCTGTGGCTTATAACAAGGTGGTTCTACTTTGCCGGAAACACGCAATGTCGACAAAAATTTTATAATAAATTATGGTAATATGTGAAAATATACTTACTTGTTCTTGTGAAGATGATTATAATCAGGCACACTACATACATGACCCGAGGTGGCCTGTGACACCACTCTCCAATGAACGCTGACACAAGTCGAAACAGAGTGTCAGAGAATCCTATTACGGCCATAATCTTCGCGATATCTGACGTCTCAAATTGTAACATGTCTTTGAGAATAATAGGCAATAAAAGGGAAAAATTTGTTTCGACGCAAGAAGCCATCGATAACCCTATTAATATATTTACAAAAATCGGATCTTTCAGAAGAGTTAGATCGAAGAAATCTATAAATTTCTGTACAAATCCTTTCGATTTTTTTTCTTCAGGAAAGTCTTTTGTTAGTTCTTTCTCTTTTTTATCATAGTCTTTTTCATTGAATATATTAATGGAACTGCCCAAATTAATTTCTTGAGATTCCCACCACTTATATTTGGAATCGGCAAGGGGCAATTCACTGGGTGATGTCTCTTTACGTATGTCAGGATGCGAGATCGCATTCCGGTTGATAATTCCATTAGAACCACTTAAAGCTCGCATAGAAATACTTTTAGGTGGTGGTAAACCATTTTCAATAGAGTCATCTAATTTATTGGACGAATTAATTCCTAAAAAAAATTTAGTTATTTTTAATACACTCTTAAATTTCAATTTGTGGTTTAATATTCCATTTACAGTTTGCTGTTTAATATCAACATCATTTTCTTGCGCTTATCCTAGTTTTTGGGGTCTTATCGTATACCATAATTTACTAAGCTAAGAGTAAGCTTAAGTTAAGACCCCGAAACTACATTCAAGCTTCAGGTTAGGCTGTCCGTCATGAGCAGTTAATCTCTTTTGTTGGCGGAAGTGATTGAATTAGTTCAGGAGGACATCATCAATATAATACAAAACTAAGTTTTAACTCTAATTCGAGTAAACTACTAACCTTGCTTTGACGATGTCGTAAAGCTGCCATTGACTAGCTCTATGCTAAGTTCCTTGTTTAGAGGCACCATTTCTTCTGATATTTGGGGATCCTTTAAGTACCATTTAGCCGGTCTAAGTAAACATGCTGCTAAAAGGGAGTGAAGACATATAGCGCTTAAAATTAGTACGGCGTATCTCCAGCCGTACGTATATATAAGAACACTCATTAGTAACGGCATAAAAATGGCTCCTAATCCTGTAATTGACATGCCGAGGCCAACAGCACGTCCCCTTTTTTCTTTAAAGTACGAATTTATTGCTAATGAAAAGGCTGCCATAACCGCTGCAACCCCCATAGCTGGAAATAAAGAATGATACAATAAATCTTGAAAGTTAGATTTCTACCATGAACAAAAACTTATGCTATATTATAACACATTCATCATGGATTTGATTTTCGAGAAAAACGCAGAAAATTGTATGTTTTTGATCAAAATCACAATTAAGAGATCGATTTTATACACAAACCAAGTAAGTAAAAATGACAGTGGGTTTTTTTGAAATTTATAAACGAAGTCTTGTATAATATGAAAATTATACATTGTCATAAGTCAACGGGAAGTAAAAACAATAAAATGTTTTATTGTACACTAGTGCAATTTCAGCGCTACAGCTTCGTATAATCCAAATAAAGTATATGATCATTTTTTTGCCTTGATATGCTCAAATTTACGACTTTTTGAATGGGTCGATTGGGTTGTAACGATTGAGATTGCAATCTTCAAGATATTATGAATTAAAAGTCTGCTTTTGAAGTATCCATATCTTTGCCTCCTACGAAATTATATTGATTTAAGGCGTTACATGCACTATACAACAAAATTAATCGCCGCATGTTTAGTTGACACACTTAGTAACGCGAGGCCAGAGATAATTATTATTTTGTTCTGGTATTTGTTCAGATGTCGGTATCGGTTATTATCACAAGAATTATTTGATGATAATACTATAAACCAGAACTAATGTTAGTAAAAAATAATTTAATTAGATTAAACTTCTTATTGTCCAATTAAATAATTTCGATATAAATATCTGAATGTAGTAATGTGAATATGAAATAAAGAACAAAGTTTCGAATCGAATAAGTGTGTTGTCGTGAGTTCATTGTACTTACAATTAATAATACTGTAAGAGATTATAAACAGCCAGAAGTTGGTCGCGACGGCTGTTAGTATGAGGCCGGATACGACCAATAAAGCACCGACAACTGCCACTTTTCTGTATCCAAAGCGACGGAGTACTGGTCCACCAAAAAATGATAATAGCATCCCAAATCCATGGTTTAAGACGATAACGAGGCTTCCTTGTGTTGCAGTTAAGCCGGTTTCATCAAAGGCTTCTTGAAAAACCAAACCGAAGCCTACTATAAGAGGCAGTATTACCACCTAAACAAAAAAAAAATTGTCATATTCACGAATGCTAGAAATCTCGGAATCCAAGATAATTTAAAAAGAAATCTTTACAACGTTTCGGGGTCTAATGACCACATATAATTTTTTTTTATAATATTCAATGCACATGTGTGTTTATCATAAGTTAGCAAACAAGCCTCGAATAATTATCTGGGTTTGGCCTTAATTTTTTTCAATTATACCATTTATATATTCACACTTACATTATTTAACGCGTAGGCGAAAGTGACGACCCATCCGTATCCTCCATCGGGTGGCACTTTATTCATTGCACGAGACATTTTAACGAAAGTGATTCCGGGTGGGAAATCGTCACATTTCTTGAACAATAAGACTTGTCCACAAAGTCCGTTTTAACTTAAGTCACTTTCACGAGTTCACTCAGCCTCCATCACAGCGTTTATTATTAACCATTATTTGTGACCACTGCCTGCTCGATATATCTCTCCTATTGAGAAACAGACGGCACTAAACACTATATTATGTCGAAGTTCGATAGGTCCAGAGCGTTGTACCCGCATGTATTGTTATAAGGCGACGTCTAGTAAGTAACTACACATTCAGACATTTGTTATCAGAACGACAAAAATGTCCCTGTTATCACATAACGTACTATTGGCACTAAGACTTATATATTTACATAGTCTTTCGTAATTATAAACATTTTTTAGATAGTTGATAATTTTATTTATTTTGTGAGAATAATTTTTTGATACACTCTCGATTATATATAGTTATATCGTTTTTTTTTCAGTCTTGCCTCAAAATATTTATTTTATCAAAAAATTCTCTCACATTGTATTTCATTAGATTTTTAAGTATTAGTAAATTAAACAAATATTTATTTATGGGTATATAAAAAAATGTATTTTCTTCTCGTATTAATAACAACTTGATGTATTAATAACAATGTCTTGAAATCGAATCACATGCTTAGTAATAGTATAAAATAAAAAAATATATACATATATAACAATACTAAAACAAAACAGGTGTAAAGCTCTTATTAGAATATTTATTCAAATTGATGTTATGTATGTTTAACTTGTTCTTTGTACTGTAACCAATGACACTAGTCATAAATAGAAAAGCATTCCGCTCTTTAAGTATATATTTATTTACTCATTATTATTGCAATGTTCATTAATTATAACTAATGAGATAAATATATAATTATGAAAGGTTAACTTATCCATCTGGAAAATATTGATAAAATATTATAACAATTTTTAACTCGACATGAAATGCGACTTATATATTCCAATCTTTTATTTACTTTCTAGTTTGTATTTTTATTTTAAGCATAACCTAGTTTATCGATATATTTAAAACTAAATCTATTCTTTATATTAATAATATATTATTGAATTTTAACTTCTTATGGGAGGGTAAACCGCTTTTTTTTTTTTTTATTGTATAGATTAGTGGACGAGCATGTGGGCCACCTGATGGTAAGTGGTCACCAACGCCCATAGACAGTGGTTTATACGTATATTTCTTAAAAAAAAAAAACAACATCACCACTGCGCCACCAACCTTGGGAACTAAGATGTTATGTCTCTTGTGCCTGTAATTACACTGGCTCACTCACCCTTCAAACCGGAACACAACAACACAAAGTACTGCTGTTTTGCGGTAGAATATCTGATGAGTGGGTGGTACCTACCCAGACGAGCTTAAAACGTAACGCGTTACGGCGCCACTATTACCGACGCGGACTGCTTTACCTGAGAGTTACCAACCTAACGCCATCTAGCGTATACAGATAATACTTATAATAATTTAGCAACTCTCAAATACTAATTTAAATTATATTTAATAATAAATATTATCTCTTCTGTCGAGCGTGCCGAGACGCACGCTTTTTTTTTTGTTAAATTTGCTATAGGATTATTTAAAGATATTAAATTATTCTTATTACATTTTCCAGTTTCTTAGCATTTTCCGATATCTCGTCCAGAGTTCGCTACATGATGGGATAAATTATAAATATCATATGTGAAACTTCAATAATAATGTATATGATGAACAGTTACGGTTTATTAAGTAACAAGATACTACCTATTAAACAGTGGCAAAGATATTAGTCTATTTAAACAGCTAATGATTTAAATTAAATATTTTGTAAACAGTAATGATAGTACTATTCTAACAGTAATACTGAGTCTTTTTAAAAACATATTGTATGTTCTTAAATATTTAAAAATTAAATAATAATAATAATAATATTCTTTATTCAAGTAACTAGTGACTCATTATGGTTAGTAAATGATTATGTATTATGCTTTTGATTTTCGCATAAAAATAAATATTGACATAAAACCTCTTTTTCAAATTAATTCCTAACAATTAACATAACCATTATTGAATTAATAAAATCTAACAATGTTAATGACCACTTAATACATTCGGTAAAGCAAATTGTTTCAATTATTATTTAAGATAGTCATATTTACGAGAGATTAAAGAATTTTATTAATGTGGCGGCTGGAAATCACGTAGCGATAACAAATAGGAACATAGCTAATAGAATTATAACTAAACGTATATTATATACTAGCGCGGTGTGTTTGTTTGTATCGTAACGAGTAATATCGAAAACAAAGTGGGACATTACTGTACTTCAGCAAGCTTGCCGTACAAAATTAAGAATGATTTATTAGCTAGGGGCAGTAGTTATCTTTTGGATATTTTATGTGACTCAATATATTAAAACAAAAAAATTATAATAGTAGCGATGCCCTTTTTTTTAAGGAATTTGCTAATTTATTTATTTATTTAATGGAAACAAACAGTACATAATAAATTTTATAAATATCAAATATTGACAAATCATTACCAAAATAGTTTCCAATGATTAATAATTAACACATAACAGGCGTAGATGCATTGGATAACGGATAAAATTATTGATCAATTAGGGATTAGGTACTAAAGAGAGAGTGGGAGAAATGACGAATATTTCTATTTACCCCTCAAATGAAACCTAAATCTCGTGATAGGAGTCTATCGATTCTGCGACCTCTACATCGCTAGGCGGTCCGTAAGCTTAGCCTAGCCTCTTGGTCTATTGTTATTCCCACTACTAACACAAGCTATATGCTATTTTTTTTTAAAAGGAACATCTAAACCGTATTCGTTTTTCTAGTCTCGCACTACTTGTAATGAAAAATTGACCTTAATTTCATTATTAGACACAAGCAAAACTGTGGAAAGTTTTAAATTAAAATTGGTAGGTACCTAATGTCTACTGTTTAATCGGTCGTTGTACACGAACGAAGAGACGACCGGAAACTAAAACTCACTGCGCGGCTTCCTTTTTTATATAAAATAAGCCGATGGATAAAATTGTACTTCCTCGTGGGAAGTGGTCACCACCACTCGTATCACATTGACTATTACTTACACCACAGTTAACATTTTTTAATCTCCCTTGAAACTTAAACATCGTAATACAATTCATTGCTATTTGGTGGTAGAATTTCATACGATTGGGAAGGGGGTATTTAAAAGTAATATCCTTACAAAACCCTATAAATGTATTTAAATCTACATAACGACATTATAATCTACACAGTGTTAAAATCTTATCAATGATAAATCGGTCACGCAATGGATTAAATTTATCATTAAAATGATAACATCAATCGGATTATAGGAGTTTAAGGCAATTAAAAATTGAATTATATTTAATGTAATGCATTTATATTTATGAGATATTCCTTGAATTAACAATTAAAAAATATGGATTATGTAATTAAGTGCCGTTGCCATTTATCAAATATTAAGATGAAAAAAAAAACAAAATACTAATTAATTCACATAATATCCGTAAACAACTATTAAGAATTACTATTTTTTTGATAACGTAAAATCTACATACATTCCGAACTGGTGGTAGCTTTACATTTAATTTAATCTTGTTAAACAAAGATTAAAAAAATCTCGCAACGGTTTCTTTCAAATCAATAAATTATTTGGACGAGAAAATATAGCAGTGTTTACTTACATTTAGTGTAATAAATTTACCGTCAGCGCAGTTGTCTCTATATAAAATATTTATTTATATTTCATTTGAAATATTAAAATTATTATTATATTTTGATACTATTAAAAGGGCTCTTGGCACCATTGATGTTCCTGCTCTTATTGAACCTCATGGAATTAGTCGTGATGATGGCAAGAGACCTGATGGACTGATATTGGTTCCCTGGGAACGGGGACGGGCCCTTGTGTGGGACGCAACATGTGTTGACACACTAGCCCCGTCTCATATCAGAGAAACAATGTTAAAAGCCGGTGCTGCCGCGGAAAAAGCTGAAACGAACAAACATAACAAATATTCTTCTCTTATTCAAAATTATATTTTTATTCCGTTTGCAGTTGAAACGCTTGGACCTTGGAGTAATAGTGCAAAAAATTTCATCCAAACTATTACACCCCGTCTTATTGCCTCTACTGGTGACAGGAGGGCTGGTTCATTTTTCGCCCAGAGAATCGGAATTGCGATTCAAAGGGGAAATGCTGCTAGCATTCTTGCCACCATTCCACGCGGTCACAATTTGTATAGTAAATATTTTTAATTTTTATTTGTATTTATTTAAGGTTTTAATGTAATTTGTCGCTAAAAATATTTAAATATTAGGTCCTTACATATGAAATTGGCGTTTTGTACGGGAGCAATATAAAGTCAATTTTTTTTTGTAAAGTATATTTAATCAATCAAAGTATGCACCGTTGTTATCTATGCACTTTTACCATCTCATAAATAGTTCATTGATCCCTTTACTAAAAAAAAGGGACTTTACTATGGGGGCGAGAATCAATAAACTCTTTGAAGGCGGTTTGGACTGCCGCATCGGAGTTGAATTTTTTTCCTTGTAAGAAGTTGTCCAAATTCAGGAAAAAATGGTAATCTATTGGAGCAAGGTCCGGGGAGTACGGTGGATGTCGCAGACATTCCAATTGTAGCTCATCTAACTTAGTGGTTGTTTGTTGTGGAGTGTGTGGTCTTGAATTGTCGTGAAGCAGCAGTGGCCTAGAGCGATTGACCAATCTCGGTTGTTTAGCAGCTAGTTCTTCCTTCATGGTTTACAGTTGCTGACAATATATATCTGCCATAATTGTTTGGCCAGATTTTAGAAAGCTGTAGTGAACGACACCGGCGCTTGTCCAACAAACACTCACAAGTAACTTTTTCTGAGTCAATTTTCGTTTAGGGCAGGATTTGGCTGGGTCTCCAGGGTTCAGCCATTGCGACGAGCGCTTCCGATTATCGTACAGTATTCACTTTTCATCACAAGTAATGATTCGATTTAAAATCCCTTCATTATTGTGTCGGTTGAGCAAAGTAACACAGCAGTTGACGCGTGTTTGCAAGTTCGATTCACTCAATTCATGAGGTACCCATCGTTGAAGTTTTTTTACTTTCCCGATTTGCTTCAAGTGGATTAATACAGTTTTATCACTTACCCCGAAGCCTGCAGCTATCTCTGAAGTGCTTTGGGATGGATCTGCTTCCACAATAGCCTTTAATTCTTCATTTTCCACTTTGGTCTTCGGCCGTTCACGGGGTTGGTTCTGAAGGTCGAAATTTCCAGAACAAAAACGTTAAAATCAAAAACGTACCGTGCTTTCTTTTGCGACACCAGCGCCGTACACATCATGAATTCTTCCAGCTGTTTCTGCAGCACTGTTGCCACGGTAGAACTTGTACTCGTAAATATACCGATATTTCATGTTTTCCATTGTGCGGTAATAAGCGACGCCAAAGAAAAAATATTGAGGAAAAAACAAATGAATGACTGTTTTCAAAACTCAAATGTACCAGCTAAATGAATTTATAAATTTGAATTTGGAATTCTTAATCAAAGAGGAGATATTTCAGATCAAAGTGGTCAGTACGGCAAAACGCTAATTTTTTATGTAAATTTCATATGTAAGGACCTAATATTAATAAAAAAAATAGAAAACTGATGATATTAATTTTATAAAGTTTTTAAACGTTTTACTGGTGGTAGGGCTTTGTGCAAGCTCGTCTGGGTAGGTACCACCCACTCATCAGATATTCTATCGCAAAACAGCAGTAATTACAGGCACAAGGGACATAACATCTTAGTTCCCAAGGTTGGTGGCGCATTGGCGATGTAAGCGATGGTTAACATTTCTCACAATACCAATCTATGGGCGTAGGTGATAACTTAGTATCAGGTGGCCCATATGCTCGTCTACTTACCTTTAATATAAAAACAAAATAAGAGAGCAGGTAGCGAAATTAAGTTTGTTTTAATATAAATTATTGATTACTTTATTTTTCTATATGATTAATATATTGATAACGTTATTAAAAAAAATTAACATAACGAAACATTGCTGTAGTAATTATTATGATTACATAGTACATCGATCGAGCTATTATACATTGTTAGGCGCTTTTAACGTAAACAAAAAGTTCACTCGTTCAGGTATAATCGGCTTAAATATGCTAATGCTTACTTTTATACTATATTAGATTTAAAAATTATCCCTTATTTACACACATATGTTATCGTCTAATTCTTTAATTTCCCACTCAGTAATATATGTATTTTATTTTAATATTTTCCCGTGATCCAGTTTTTATATCACCATGAGTTTATTTTTTTTTATTTTTACACTTTTCACTTGTTCAAGGAAACTAAATATATCAATAAAATTCAACTAAAACACTTAACACTTTATTGAGACGCTTACGAAAATTTATAAGATAAAGAGTAGTAATAATAATATTGATAGGTGATATCGCGACACATGTAACGAAGTTAGAACCGACACTGACGTGACGGTCCGTTTGACCTCAACAACCCGACCTCTGTCGACACTACTAATCGACATCATTGGTTAATAGGACCCATTTATTCGGACATTATTCACTTAAACTTAACAACTTATTCTGAATATTTATGTCATATTAAACTATGTTTAGGATTACTAAGTATTTCATGTCACGCTTTTATCGATTCAGCTGTGATTTTCTGTTTCCTCACAATGAAGTACTTCTCTATACCCCAGGAAATCGCAGTCAGCCAAGTGAATATATTAAGGCAATGTAGTGTGACGGTTGTGGATGCACTGTCTTTTATCCAGCCTATAAGACAGAATCATAAGTTTTTTATTTGTTTAAAATAATATATATATATTTACTTTTAATATGCTGATGTTCAAATAATGTTTTTATACTGAATATAATATCATAAATGGTTTTCATTATTAGTATGCTTTTAAAAAAATCTCACCAACAACTGGTCCCAATGTTAAATAAACAAGTCCAGCCGTTAATAGTTGTATCCCGGTAGCACCCGGCAGCTTATGTAGTGGTACATGGGTAGGGATTACAAGAGCCATAAACACTGTTCGTAGTCCTTTTCCAAAACCAATAATAACAGCGACCATAAGCACTATGCTGTAATCCTGACAATAAGCCAGCACTGAAAGAAAATAGGTCTTTTGTTATTTTTGTACAAATTTTAATTATATTTATTTTTATATTTTAGAATAATATAATTACCTACTCTACCCATGGCCATTGATAAAACACCAAATAAGAAAAAAGAGTTGTTATCCCAGCCAATCTTTCCAGCCACAAATGGAATACAAAATCTAACGCAAATGTCTACTCCAGCTAATAGTGACATGAAGAAAGCTACTTCAGGTTTCGTCATCCCGTAGTCGCCGAGAATAAACGGCGTCAAGATTGAAAAGTTTAATTCATTAAAGTTAGCCAAAGTAATGCCCAACATTAGATTGATAAATGTAAAATCTTTTAGAAGATCTAAGTCAAAAAACATTGCAACTTTTTGGCAGAATGTTAAATCAGGGTCTTCGTCTTCGTGATCTTCATTTTTTGCTTCAACTTTTTCTTCAAAAACTTCGTCCTGTGAAGGACTATTTACCAAGAGCTTAAACTTATTTGATTGATAATCGTCTTGATTTTCTTTTAAGTATTGCTCTAATTTTAAAGAGGCTTGCTTAAGTACTTCACTTTCATAATTAAAATTATTAGATTTCCTTCTATGTTTTGTGCGAATAGACTGATTGCTGTGATTGTCCTTTAGGTATTTTCGCTCTTCTGATTCATTTTGATTCTTTAATGAAATATTGCTGTGATTATCTTTCTGATATTTTTCGCTATATTGTCCGTCCATTTTAAAAGATTTGAGACTTTTCGTTCCCGCTAAATGCTTTTCGGCTCTATCTGCAATATATTTTGCTTTTTCTGGATCTATCTTTTCTACTACTGCCTTTTCATCTGCTTTTAAGTCTTGAGGAGCTTTTAGTGTTGGGCAATCTTCTATTTCTGATTCTTCAATCTGTGTATTGAGTGTTATTGAAGTTTTACGTTTGGGCTTATTTGTTTGTTTGGATTCACGGTCCTGCATCAGAGCGCCTAAATTAGCAGATGAATTTTTTTTGGATTCGTTTAGATATAATGTTGATGATTTTCTTGATCGATTTTCTAGTAAATTAGACATAGATGGTTTTTTTGAATTTAGGCGAGATGTTTTAGCAGATCCTTCTCTGGAAGATAACTTACTTCGCGATTGCCTTGATTGACTAAAATATCCGTCATTCGCTCGCAACATCATAGGCACTCCTGGATCAGTTATTTCATACCCAGGCGTCACTGGATCATCTTCATTGTACAGATATTGACTCGAAAAAAGACTAAGGTTCTTTATCTTTGAAACTTGACTGAAATAACCACTCTCTTGAACATTCTTATCATTAGGTACATTGTTTGTTTGTGTATTTGGGGTTAATAATTGCTCTTCATCTTGGTCTTTAGGATCTGGTGATTTAGAATGCCATTCAACTGGCTGTAGTAAAAGAGCGCAGGCTACTGCATGTAATGCAAATCCACTTATAATAAGAATTGTCCCGGTTTCGCCAAAGGAAGCAAATAGTGCTGTTATAATATGCGGCCATACGATTGGACCTAAGCCTGTCGTAGTCCATGATAATCCCGTAGCTAATCTTCTTCTCTTTCTCCAATAGGTATTTAGAGCTAAAGCATTGGCTGAACTGCTTACACCATATCCAGCACCTGAAAATTTAGTAAACATATCTTATATTAAATATTCTATGCTTAGAAATAACTCATAAAAAATATATGTATTGTTTTTATGATTCATTTCAATATCAACTATGAATCTTCTACTCGCATGCGTCGAATAAAACATCACGTGTTTCCACCAATCCGAAGTGGAACAGCATAGTAGAATAAGCTCCAAACATTATGAGGAGAGGAGGTCTTTGCCGAGCATGTTATATAATGTATATAAAATAGGAGCTTACAAAAAATATTATAATTTTCAATGTATTTTATATTGGCGTTAAGATAATCTATCTATTAAAATAGAAAATTTATAGCTTATGAATATAGTACTTAAATTAGGTTATTTGTATTTGTTGGTTTTATGCTTACCATAAAGTATGGAGAAACATATCAAATACGTGACAAAGTTGTAGGAGAATGCGGTTAACACCAACGCTATGAAAACTACGATCGTTCCAGTGAGCGACACTTGGCGACAGCTGAAGATTTTAAAGACAGGGCCATTAGCTAATCCTGTAAATAAAATATTTTTATATGTATACATGTAAAACGAACAACTGATAAACTTTAACCGTAAATAAAAATGATAAGATATATTATTTTCATTCAGTCATATCATATTAAGCAGACATTTATAGTTTTACATCCTTCTTTATTGCCGTCATGGTCAGGCTAATAAATGTTTTTGAATTTGTCTCTCAAATATTATCCGTAACAGCACGGAAGTAAAAAGCCTACAGAGCTTATCTTGGAAAGCAAGCAAGATGACTATCCCGGTCTTGAACTCTCTGCGGTCGTACGGACTGCCGTCCCATCGGATTATGAGAGAGAATAGTATGTAAGTAATGTATACTTTGTCGATTGTAATATCTCCCACACAGTCGGCCTTGTGATTGGTAGTATTTGTGTCTCTGGTCGTATTTTAGCCAGGATAGTTATTGAAAGAAGGAAGTGCTTTCCTATGACACAACTTTCTGGAATACTTATAAAACGAAAATTCATTATCTAGGCTAAATAATGTGTCCTCATTAAAACAGTATGTAAAATGAACATGTAAAAGTCAGAATCATTATATCTTATCACAAGTGCCTCTCCAAATATATACTTATTTCTGTGACTTATGAGTACTATGATTAATACTTCTTAGAATTAAATATAAAATTATAAGTGAGTAAATATAAAGTGGATAACCCAAGTTGAAGGATAAACATCGTGAGTAAACTTGCATGTATCTATGTAACTTCACTGAAATTCTGCTACAGGTGTATTGCATCCACTCGCATTGGAGCAGGGAGGTTGAATAAGCTCCAAACCTTCATCTTCAAGGAAAGGGAGGCCTTAGCCCAGGCCTTAACGTAAAAGTTTTCGTTCTATAATAATTTCTTATAATAGAGTAAAAGTATATAAGTTCATTGTTATATTTGTCTTGGTACAATGCCTGGTCATTAAAACACTGAATTGCCGGTATGGTATTCAGAGAGTTACCATGCGAGGCGCGTCACGCACCGACGCAAGAGGTCAGCGCGGAGTTCATGTTGATGATGGTCGTCGTCTCCGAGCTAGTGATACCCAGCCGCGAAAATTTGTCCCGGAACAGCAAGCCAAACTGTTGTAGCATAGGCAGTGTTGACAACTAAAAGAGATTTATATTTAGCATAAGCTTATAATAATTTATAAATAAATAAAATGTCATGATGAGATAGAAACCGTGGCTATACGAGCCATTGCCAATGTGCTTTTAACAATATGAAACACATAGTTGAATATCTTGTCCATTTAAAATGGCTATTGATTTGTAACTAATTTAAATGCCATTTATTTCTTCAAACCAACGACAAGGTTGTACTTTTATATGAAGCATTTTATTATTATTAGGAAAGACTTTTATTATTTACATGTAGATTATTGTAAATATGAAAATAAAAAAATGTTACAACCTCTCTTTGTTTAATATCAATAATTGCGAGTTACATTCAATTCATTATAGGGTCATAAAGGCATTAACTAAATGCATATTATCTATGATTTCACGTTCTGTTCATTTCAAGGATATCCTAAAAACGTATTTATATATCGTATGTAAACTTTACATCAATCGTTTATCATATTTTATCAGAAATAATTAACCATAACAAAACAAAGTTTGCACATTTACAGACGCAATGTCTCATTTGTTATAATTCATCTTATACTCGGCAGTGAATGAAACATCTCGATGACATATCGCGATGACATGATTAAATGCCACATGTATCCGCCGAGCAGTAGTGGACCAGCATGTTGGAATAAGCTCTAAGGTTCTTTGTGCACTACAAACTTTAGGGTACTGCGGATTTGCTATTTTACTTTTTTTTTGGTTTAAATAGCGACTTTTGTTTCTAGCTATGTTCATAAAGTACGGATTTAGAATTAAACGTATTCTAGTTTATTATGTTATATCTTACGACGAAGCAATTTAAAGCAATTGCTTTGTTCCATAAATAATACATACATACATACCTCTTGTACGCGAATATATATTAGACATAGCTAATTTATTCAAGAGCATTCTATAAATGAGTTCCTTGCAGTCGCATAGTGATTTTAATTGAACATAAATGTAATATAATCAATGGAAATATTTTAACGAATATATAAATAAATTTAAATATATATTTTTTTAGCCAGGTGTAAGATTATTCGTATAACTATACAAATATTTATCACAAGAATATAACTGTCGGGCCTACACCTTAATCTTTATATCTCTAGCATTTATGTTAGGAGTGTTAATGTTTATAGCGTTTAATAAAATTAAACATTTGAAATGACGCACAAAGGAGCGATATTAATTATTACATTTTTTGGTTACTGTAGTTCAAGCTGTGAAAACTATCATTTAAAAACTTGCCTTACATTCATCGTGTATCTGTTATAAAAACAATGAAAATTATATTTTATATATCTACGTAAATAAACGTTGAATTTCTTAAAAAAAAACTACCTATTTTTAAATGTGACTATTAATACTAATAACATTTAATTAATTTTCAAAGAGTCGGCATCAGTACGACTTAACTTCGATGTAGGTATTAACAACGCGTTTATTGTCCATAAAACATTAGTTTTCCTTATTTTACCACTTAAGATATCTAAGAATGTATGTTACGCTGTACGTTTTTAAAAATTTTATCGATATTTTATATAAGTATTTGTTTGGGCTTAATATATGTATTATCAATAAACTAATACAGGCTATGAGAAAATTACAAGGTTTTCCATGGTCATAATGTTAAGTTGGTATTTAAGTTTATAAAACGAAAATTCGTTTGGAAAAAATTTAGATTTAAATTAATTTTAAAACAATTCTTACGAAAACTTAAACCAGTTATGGTAATTATATTAAATAAAAAAAATATATTTATCTATATTATTATTAAAAAAAATATTTACAAAATGTATTTAAAAGTATTTTTGTAATTTGAGAGATTTTAAAAAGGAACTATTTATAAAGCCAACAATTGTATATTATGTATTTTCAGTGAGATTTATGAGTGAATGATGACATTTTTAATTGAAATCATATAATCATCTAAAAATACTTAAAGTCAGTCATTACATATATAAAAATACCAATTAGTAACTTACGTTAGAAAATCCGGCTGCTAGGACGATCATCCAACCCCATCCTCCATCCGGTGGAATAAAATCTCCATCTTTTTTTATCTTCAAATTCAACTGTTTCGGCTTAACCATCGTCTGTAATGTCGTAAAAAAATATATCACTAAAATAATTTATCGAGCACGGGGTATCGATACTCTGCAGTACATCTGCTTTAAACCAATACGAGCCGGTTCCTTACTTCTGTCTTGTACAACGTAACAGTTTAAAATGATAAGTATTGATTGTACGCGTTTATTAAATGGGACAATTATGATAGAGATAAATATTAAATTATATATGAAGACGGTTAATTAGGATACGCGGATTCTAGAGATAGACTTTATTTGAAAAGGAAACCCTTATCTCTATGACATTACCATTGTTTGTTTGTTTGTACGTCAAGTAAATATGATATCATTTGAAAACATGTGGGATTATCCTGTATTATTAAATTTATTGCTTATGCATTATATAATTCAAAATAAACAGCAGTGACGTAGACACTTCAATAAATAACGATGACGATTAGCATATAAAAATATCGAAATACTTTGTTCTCACGTGATTGTACACTTAAGTATATATACAATCAATCAAATAATTACGTCACTCGTAATTTTTCGCATGTGCAGTTTCGATTAATGCTAGATATTGAAGATCAAATTCGATTTTTATATTAATTTAAAAAAATTAATTGTAATTAATTTGTTATTATTTGCAACTTTTTTTTCTCTGCGTGTATTTGAAATCATCTCTAAGGCTTTGAGCCAATCTGTTCTGTGATGTTGTCAAATTAAATTACTTCCAACTTAATAATTTAAACAAGTTAAACAGTGAACAGATCCAACAATATTGAATATTCACACGAGTTAACATTTTTCAGTGTGAATTTGTCAGATTATGATAAACCTTGGATGATGATGATGATGCCCTCCTGATCGATTGCGGCCACGGCCAATCTCAAGAGAGATTAGGCGACTACGCAGGACATTATAGTGCACAGGCACGTGCGCAAACAAAGATGCACTATCTGTTTCTTCACTCTCTAAATCCGATAGGACGGCGACTTTACGTGCTTTCCGAGGAATGGGAGTGTACACAGTTCCGATTTCCAGGTTATGAGCTGCTACCAATATTCTTCGAAAGAAATTTTCTATTGGCGCAGCCTGGGGTTCGAAACCAGGATCTCGGAATCTGCGGCCTTATATCTAGCCACTAGATTAACCGGGCATACTTTTGATTTAATTTTCTTTTTAAATATTTAGCTGATTCACTATTCTCACGTTTTCAAACTTTTCAAAGTAAACACCCGTTCGTAAATAAAAAGTAGGATAAAGGTTCAATGTGAAATCATACGACCTTGCTTGTAAGCATCGTTTAGCGGATGATTAGTTAAATAAACAATGCTGTCTTCTTCTATCGAATGTCAAATCAATAATGATAGAACGAGAGGAAACAGTGATAAGTTAAAAGATTTTTTAGGGGAAGACAAATCAATTTCAATTCAAAATAAGTCCTGTGTTTATACAATCTCAAGTATAATAAATCTTATTGTATGAAAAATAAGAAGTAAATAATAGTTTGATATAACTAATGTTAAGGACCAGCACCTATGTATTCAGCGTACATCACAGAACAGTGTTTATTAATAAGCTATGTAAGATTAGACACATTAAATTCGTGATCTCATAAGTGACATTATGATTAGATCAAAATTGACTGCCTCGGTGGTCTAATGGCTAGATATAAGGCCGCAGAGCCGGTGGTCCTGGGTTCAATTCCCAGGTCGGACCAATAGAAAGTTGTTGGGTTTTTCTGTCAGAAAATTCTCATTAGCAGCACGGAGTCTGGAAGTTGGAAGTGAATAGATTCCCGTGCCTCGAAAAGCACGTAAAGCCGTTGGTCATGGGCCTGGGCACTTTCCGGTCGTCTCGGATTGCCGTCCCATCGGATTATGAGAGCTAGGGAATAGAGAATGCAACTGTGTTTGCGCACACGTTTGTGCAAAATAATATCTCTAACGCAGTTGGCTAATCTCTCTTGAGATTGGCCGCCGTGGCCGTAATCGGTCTCGAGGACACAATTATTATTAGATAAAATTTGTCACACTTATTACTATCAAACCTCAAACAATTAAACATAGCATACCTCGAAGGTATTTCTTTACACTTTTCAGTGTGAAAACGGTTTATTGCATACATATTGTATTATCTTATCGCATTAAATTATAACGAGCAAGCCCTTAGTCAGCCAATGACGACACGAGGCAATAATGTTCGGATAGCGTTTTGCTCCAGATTTGATAGCCACGTGTTTATTGGGCTTTATTATTTTCTGTTTTGTTTAAATCAATACAACAAATAAATAAATAATCAAATAAAAAAATATATAACATTTCTATTATAAGTAATTTGTGAATTGGCTAATAATTGTGCGTGGGATTATGTAAATGTTATTTTGAAACAATAACATTAGTGGCTAGCTTATACGAATATAGAGTCTTAGGTTACTTAGTCTGATATAAGTTTTTTGAGTGTTAATTTTCAAAAGATTTCAATAGAGAAAATAAAACGACACACATCCCATATGTCTTCAAATTTGTTCCGGACGATTAATATTTGCACTAAGTGATCGTCAGGTGATACGATATTGACAATCGGTCCATGACCAGGGCCCACTGATTTTGCCACAGTTGTCACGTCAACTAAATATCGTGAGGAAACCTGCATGTGTCAAATTTCCATATGAAATAATTAAGTAATACGCAATACAGAAATATTTTATTCGTTCTCATGGCTAAGCGCTAATCAGTATGCCCTGTGTAGAAGTGTTGATGTAACATTTCGTATGCTATACGTGACCATCATATTTCATATCATACTTTGTGGAATTGCAATTTGTTTACGATGATTGAGTTATAAGTATAAATATGTACTTTAGTGTGGAGTTCGATTTTTCAAATATTCGACCTTAAATAAATATAATATATATAAATGGATGTATAGAGATGAATATACTTTTAATGTGCATTTCACACAACATACTATAAGTAGGATATATATATATATATATATATATATATATATATATATATATATATATATATAACATGCGATTAATCTGTCACAAGATACAGATAATGTATTTTTATATATTAAGAAGTAAATACAGACAGGACAAAGTCTAACAAACTTTTCTAGTCTTTACTGATATTATTAATGCGAAAGTGACTTTGTTTGTTTGTTATGCTTTCACGTTTTATCTACTCATGAAATTTTACCAAGGTTACATTGTTTACCTAGTTAATAATTCAATTCAAATTAAATACGTTATTCAACATCAAAGCATTATACTTGCTTATTGATAGTCAAACTAGAAACTACCAACGATTCAGAAAAGAAACTCAGCCTAAGAAATAAGCCTCAAGGATTAATATAAAATATCATTATGGCTCTATTAAGACGCAGCGGTTGAGAGGTAACATGTTAAAATTTGTTTCTTGTACGTATTAATAGTATTTAGTAATACATCACACTTACAAGAACAATTTAATAGCATAATTAAATTAAAATTGCAATAAACCAACCAAGAACATTAATATTTTAATGTGATTGATCAAACTGATGCTGAATGATCGTCATAATGATCATAAAAATTTAATGTATGAACAAAATATTGTCAACGTCGAATACAATTCGCCACGTGAATACATTTTCTAAACGTTTACAAATTAAATATACTTTTGAGACTTCAAATCTTATTCCACATGTGTAAAATTACTAGTTGGTGTGTGTAAAACATGATAAAACTTTTGCAAATAACGTACCTTTATCAATAGGGTGCTAGCTACATAATTTTGTCAGCGTTGATTTTATCGTTGGCAAAGCACGCTTACCGGCGCGTGATCTCATACTGACACACTATGGAAACATACTCTTTAGTATAATCAGCGTTTAATACAACAATAAAACAAATACAAGTATCCGTTAATAGCTTTATCATTATTTATAATAAATAATCGACCTTAGTCTTTTATATCTATATTATACTACTCTTGTACTCGGTACTGTCTCTTCCTATAATTGATTTTTAATGGTCCATTATATAATAATTGAACGTTTAATTAGTTAAATTTAAAATATACATATAAAATCATCCAGTCTATTTTATATGTAGTATTGTCTCAAATACTATACATAGTAATTTAAAAACGACCGCTATTGGCAAAATTCATTAAATCGATTTTGATTGAATTCGGTACAGTATAATATAATGAGTATAATATGCGTTATCAATTAAGTTAACATTTTGAGCTACTGCTATAGCATTGATTAGTTTTTTCATCCATCACTTTATCAATGACCTCTTGTTATTTTGACTTTGATTTTAATATCGACTGTTTAAAGACTGCTATTTTAAATTCAGTATTTTTGTGCCGAGCCTTAAATAGTGCACCTATAGCTTGTGGTAAAATGCAACTCATCTGTTCAATCCCCCAATTAAGTGCAAACAGCTTATAAAACATATATATAAGTTATATTCAAAACTTTCATTTATGCTTTTTTATGTTACATTAGGGTTTTTAGCGCAATTAAACTGTTTTATCTTGTTTCGAAAGTGCAACTCTTTTTAGGCGTCGTCATATTTAAAATTAATAACATACACTGTGAAAGTTTTGTGAGCTATTTAATCAATAATTAATTAATAATGTTTATGAAAAAGTATTTCTAATAATATTAAGCATGTAAGTTTGTATCGGGTTCTACAGAAACTTAGAAGAAATATTATTTCTGCAGTAACTATAATAATAGTATAGGGTTTTCCAATAGGGACGCTTGAACTTTGACAGCTGATTGCGGCCATGTTGTTTGAGAGACAGCTGTCAAATGCAGTGTGTTATATTCATTCCGTCCTCCCAAACCACCATGGCAGGTTACAGTGTCGAGCAGCACGTGCAAATCATAAAATTGTTTTATGAAAATGGGTCTTCAGTTCGAGCAACGTTCCGCGCACTTCGCCCGTTTTACGGTCGCGATGATCGTCCTGCCGAGTCGACTATCCGTCGATTGGTGGACAAATTCGAGTCAACCGGGTCAGTTAACAATCAGCCGGTTCCCGTGCGTCAACGTAACGCGAGATCTGCCGAGAATATCGCCGCTGTGCGCGACAGTGTCCTCGAAAACCCGCGGCAGTTAATTCCGCGTCGCGCACAGGAACTCGGCCTTTCGCAGACGACAACTTGGCGAATTTTGCGTTGTGACTTGAGCCTGCACCCGTACAAGATCCAGCTGACCCAAGAGCTCAAGGTTAATGACCATAGACAGCGCCGTGTGTTCGCTGACTGGGCATTAGAGCAGTTGGAAGTTGACGCCGATTTTGGCAAAAAAATCATCTTCAGCGACGAGGCGCATTTTTGGATGAATGGCTATGTCAACAAGCAAAATTGCCGTATTTGGGACGAGACCAATCCACACGAGGTTCACCAAGTGGCAATGCACCCGCAGAAAGTGACTGTTTGGTGCGGATTTTGGGCCGGAGGCGTGATTGGTCCGTATTTTTTCGAAAACGATAATGGTGTGGCCGTCACCGTCAATGGTGAGCGATACCGGTCGATGATAACCAACTTCTTTTGGCCTGAAATCGAGAATATGGATCTGGACAACATGTGGTTTCAACAGGACGGCGCTACGTGCCACACAGCACACGCTACGATGGAAGTTCTGCACGATCAAGCGCCCTTAATGGAAAACCCTATATGTCGATGACTCCCTACATAAAGAGGCATAAATGAAAAAATTGCTTTTACAGGAAAGCCGTCTGCCCAGGATTTATGTTTAGGCCTACAAGGCACCCGCCTATGGGTCCTACCAATCGAAAGCTCCACCCAGTCAAAAGTAATATAATATTACTCTAACCTCTTCGGAATGGAGGGCCTCAAATGTCAAAATCCTTAGAGGTCTCTTAATCTGGGCCTGAGAGCCGCTGTAAATATAAAAGGGTGCCGCTTCCTTTAAGCGGAACCCATCCATACATAGTTACTTATTGGCGGTAGAGTAGGTGAATAGTTGGTGGGTGTAACAACCCCAGATGCTTGTGTATAAAGCTAAAATCAAATCAAATGTGTGTTTGTATTTCAAGTCAATCTTTAAAAGGCTCTTGATGATATTATATAAAAAAGCGTAAAAAAAAATTTTGGTGTCGGGGGACCTCTGCTAGGAACGAAGTTCTTTGCGATATTTTTTCGACTTAAAACGTGTTTTAAAATGTAGATTTTATTTGATTATATTACTGTATTTTTGCAAAACCTCCTTTATGCAACTCTCTCTAATTAAATATTAAGAAACAATTGTTATAATAATAACAATCCCGATTTTAAGGAATCACAGCGGAGCAGCATGAGGCATTATTGCCTCACATCCCATAGGCATTAATGACTCCTGATCATAAGATCAAAGATTACTTATATTTGTTTATTATTTAAAAGCAATATTATAGAAAAACGTTTTTGCAGCGATGTTAATGAAAGGCGACGAATTAAAACTAAAACAAAAAATCCTGATAACATTTTAATGTTCTTTTTGCTTGCATTTATTGTATCTCAAAAGACGTGTTTTCCCAGCCTTAATTGTATCTTATCTTTAATGTATTTAAATGCCCCTGCATGTTTATTATCAGGCCGCATGACTACCTAAGTTTCAGGATTAAGAAATGATCGAGATATGGTATTCATTTACAATATAAATGTTGGTTTGCAGTAGACGTCATAGAGTCCAGATGACATCTTCATGGACACGGAATGTGTGCCAGTTGACTTTTTTTTTTTTTTTTTTATAGTTCCCGGGATGGCAAATGACTCTACTTCACCTGATGGTAAGTGATAGTAAAGTCCAAACGCGACGACGGCTAGTGCAGTCAGGAAGAATGACTTGCACTAGCCGCCCCCGCCTTGCCGGCCCGCAAGATGCCTCTTCACGCCTCGTTTGAAGGAACCCGGGTCATAAGAGGAGGGGAACACGTGTGCTGGTAACGAATTCCATGTTTTAAAGGTGCGACAAAGAAAAGAGTTGCCAAATTTCTTCGTGCGCGATGGAATTGATGTCACAGTTAGTCGGTGACATCGAGAGCCAGCACGCGTAGATTTGTGAAGGAAAGGGGAAGCAGGAATGAGGGTGAATAGCTCCTCTGAGCACTCGCCGTGATACAGTCGATAGAAAGCGCTCAGTGCCGCTATCTCTCGACGCAACTGTAAAGGCTCGAGGGTGTTGGTGACCTTTACGTCGCCAATAATGCGAACCGCACGTCGCTGCAACCGATCCAAGGCCTCCAGTAAGTACTTAGCGGAGCCATCCCAAAGGTGCGAGCAATATTCGACGCAGGACCGCACCTGTGTTTTATACAACAGGAGCATTTGTTGTGGCGTGAAAAAACGCCGCACCTTGTTCAGGACTCCGAGTTTTCGTGAGGCTGTTTTTATAACAGCCTCGATGTGATCCTTTGGATTGAGGTCGCACTGAACGTCAATTCCCAGTATGGCGACTTTGCCTTGTATCTCCAGCGTAGTGCCACAGAGGGAAGGAGGAGGGGAAAATGGTGACTTTTTCGCTGTGAGAGCGCATACCTGTGTTTTCTTGGCGTTGAACTCAACAAGATTATCAGAGCCCCATTTGGCAATGAGTCCTAACGTCCTATCGAGTTCAACAACAAGATCCCTCCGTCTCTCCCCAGTTTCCGCCTGCCCAGCTCCTGCGCTTCCGTGGTATCCCCCGTGCACTGTACTATCATCTGCATAGCAATGTATGTTCCCGAGACAGAGCATATCATTGATATGCAGAAGAAAGAGTGTGGGGGATAGCACAGACCCCTGGGGGACCCCAGCATTCACTACATGGAATTTTGAAGCGCAGCCATCAACTAAAACGCGAAGGCTACGCTTGTGTAGGAAGCTGGCAATCCAGGTGCAGAGCTGAGCTGGCAGACCGTATGCCGGCAGCTTGGAGAGAAGACTTCTGTGCCAGACCTTGTCAAAAGCCTTGGAGATATCGAGGCTGACAGCCAACGATTCCCCACGCTTGTCGATAGCTTCACCCCAGAGGTGTGTTACGTACGCTAGAAGATCACCTGTGGACCGTTTCGGTCGAAACCCGTATTGACGATCATTAATCAGACAGTGATCTTCTAGGTAATGGATCAGTTGGTTATTTAGAATCCGTTCCATCACCTTACAAAGTACTGAAGTGATAGCTATTGGCCGATAATTAGCCGGGTCTGACCGATCCCCTTTTTTGGGAACCGCTTGCACATTAGCCTCTCTCCAAGAATCCGGCACACGTCCTGTATAGAGAGACAGCTGGAACAGGCGCGTCAACACAGAAGACAGCTCCGCTGCACACTTCTTCAGCACTATGGCTGGTATTCCATCGGGACCACTAGCTTTCCGTACATCGAGTGATTGCAGCTCTGCACGCACATCGCGCTGCCTGATTTTGATGTCAGGCATCGTGTGGCCACATGAAGGTATTGAAGGTGGCTGTGCACTGCAATCATCGATCACAGAGTTGTCCGCAAAGAGTTTTGCCAGAAGATCGGCTTTCTCTTGCGGACTGTGAGCTAGCGATCCGTCCGGATTCCTGAGCGGTGGCAGCGAAGGTTGGCAGAAATTGTTTTGCACAGACTTGGTCAGACGCCAGAAGCTACGAGAGCCCCTAGGATACGAAACAAGGTCGTGACCAACCTGTACAATGCGCTGTGCATCCGCTCTCGTGTATGCCTTCCTACAGGACTTGGAGCTTTTGTTGTAGGTTGCTTTCAGTGAGTCAATGTTAGATGCCCCACTAACGCAGCCATTGATCCATGCGCGATATGCCGCCTGCTTAGATGACACAGCATCGGCACATTCGCGAGTGAACCAACGGTTACGCGTACCCTTACTGATGAGGTCTGAGTTAGGAATGTAGTATTCCATCCCCAACAGGATCTCATCAGCAATAGCAGCGGCGCTAGCTGTCGGGTCATTCTCACTAAAGCAACGTTCCCTCCAAGGGACTGACGCATAGTAATCGCGCAATCCGTCCCAATCTGCCGACTTATAGTGCCAAACACGACGTTTGCATACCGCTGGTGACGGCAGCTTGGCCTGTGGCACCTTGGTAGATATCAGGCAGTGATCCGAAGAACCAAGAGGAGCCCGAACCTCAACCTGATATTCCACCGGGTGAGTAGTCAGCAGAAGGTCCAGTAGAGAAGGCGCTTGCCCGTCAATATCTGGGATCCTGGTGGGCTGATCAACCAGTTGGGTCAAGTCTTGCGTGAGAGCGAAAGCATGAGCAGTCCTTCCAGCATGGTCAGTTTTGGGAGACTTCAACCATGACTCGTGGTGAGCATTAAAGTCCCCCAAAAACACCAGTTCCGCGTTAGGAAACTGCTCTTGTGCAGCATCTGCCACCCGACTAAGATGGTCAAATAGTCGGCTTGTCTCCAAGTCACCATTATGGGATCTGTAGAGGCACACGTAGACTCGACTCTGGCGAATCAGGTCCACACGTACCACCAACATGGAGAAGGAAGGGTCCTCCAAGCAGCGCAGACGGTGACAGCAAACATCCGTCCTGACGAACAAGCATACTCCGGCTTTCGCTTTGAAGGATTCTTCTAGCATGTAGCCGGGATAATTAAGGTAGCTGGTATCGACAGGACGGAGTATTTGAGTCTCCGTAAGAAACAACATTGCTGGCCGTGCTGTCTCAAGATGGTGGTGGACAGCATTGAGGTTAGCATGGAGTCCACGGATGTTACAGAACTCGACCTCAAACAGCGAAGGTATGGTGGGGGTGTGCACCGCTGATCGACCGTTATTTCCTGTATGCGCTCTCATTTGGGAAAGGAAAGGACGAGACGTGAAGCGAGCGACGCATTGCCACGATAGGGATGGTCAAAGTGTGGAGCTGTGTTTCCCCAGGAAGCTGCCAGAAGGGAAAATAAACTGACCCGCCGGACGGAAGGGCCCCCGAACCCTCCCGGTAGTGGCCGCCGGGACCCCACCGTCCGGTCACCAACCGGCACGACGGTCCACACCGAGATTATGCGTGGCCTGGTGGGGCAGCCTCGCGAGCTGGTTAAGAACGCTTGGGCCCCTGTACTATGCCACGGGCGGCCAGCGGAACAACCGTTTCTACGGGTCTCCCTGTCCGGCAGGTCAACATAATTTCCCCCGGCATTGGTTCAACACCAACTTCCACCGGACCACCACATATCACGGCGATGCGCGCTCGTGCACTGGCTGTACGCTGGCTGATCTCGAAACGCGACTGCGAACAGCCACTTCACGAGTTTTTCACCATGCGTACGGTGGTAACAAGCCAGGCGGATGAGAGTCATCCTACCACCAGATGAGCAGATGGACGCTCAGATATCCCTTAGTCGCCTCTTACGACACCCATGGGAGAGAGAGGGGCAGTGAATTGTATTCTTACTCCGTCACTGCACGGAGACTCCGTGAAGGGACGTTAGTTTTCTTGATAACAATTATTTGATGACCGAAGATGTCAAATAAATCAAATTAGATAACACCTGGTCTAATGGAAAGTCCAACATTACAAATTGGAATCAACATACTAATATAGTTTCTGATTTGTTGGAAGTGGACTTTGTTAATATGCAATTATATGTTATAATTTTTTTTTGTAGCTTTCTTGTCTATTATATTAGATTTACATTTATTGCAAACAGATTTATATCGAATTTTTACTTTTGTTTGTTTTAAATAAACTATAAAAATAATTTGTTAATTTTTAAATAAATAAAATGTCCTTTAACTAAATACGATTATTTATCGACTTTATCGAGTTTTACACTACATTCTTATTAACTGTCAAACACTATCTGAATAAAAAATCATCCAGTCTATTTTATATTTTTTTCATCAATCATGGGTTATTTGATATATATATTTAATAAATATATACGGTTTTAAATTATGTGTATTACTTCAAACTTAAAATATTTGTAATTATGAAACATACTTGATGTCTGAATTGGAACGGTGAACTTATCCTAGCTAAATCAAATCGTCAAGAGCAAAACCGATTATTAGTTTTTTCTAAATTGTCATAATAATAATAATTGCTAATACTTTAAATTATTATAATTTTACTATCCATGACCAGAAAAGGAATATAAAAATGGACTGCGTTGTAAACGCGATTATAATCATTCACGTAAGTGAGTAATTAAGAAATTCAATAGACTATTCGTGTGTAGAGGAGATGAATGATGGATATATAAAACAATTTAATTCATTTTGTTAATTTTTTTAAGTTAACATAGTCTAAATCGATTATTGCTCTATTAAAATAAACTCGATATGATTCAATCGACTTTTTAATCAAATTTATAATCATTAGATCTGACATCTCTAGAAACTTCAAATCACAAACGTCAATGTAACCGTGCTACGTTTTTGTACTGACTGCTGACATTAAATGTGCAACAAGGATAAATGAAAACATATGAGAGAGAAATAACAAAGAGGTTATGGAAACAGAAACAGTTAGCATTTAGTACTCGAGAGATACATAACAGTGTCATCTATTAAAATTGTAGTGTTCTGATTCCTTATTTTTTGTGAACGCGATAGTATTCATTTCTTATCAATATATTTTTACTAAGAAAAGAAATGTGTATTAGTTGAAGTTATAATAAAAAAATTATAAAACACTAAAGAGAATATACGTTTATTCAAAATAATTTAAAAGAGATGGTGTTTTAAACTTATTTCGCAACGACGCTTATATGGGAAACATATTTCTTGAAACGGTAAGTACCCTTTGTTTAATTGTAAGGCAAAATCGGCGAAATTTAAATATTAATTAATAATTAATATTTAAATTTCGCCGATTTTACCTTGGCATATATTTCATGCTGCACACATGTTTTTGTTACAAATTAGATACCGAATAAGTAGCAAGAAACTTTATTTCAACTATTGCAATTCTCCGAAGTTGCATTTTTTAAAAATGAAATGAGTGTTTTCAATGGAAGAGCGTAATGTAAATAAGTTTAGCTTCAAAAATACAATTTTATTTTATCAAGAGCAAGATAAGTACACTTTATTTTGAGTGGGAAATTGTCTAATTTATGTATATGAAGTAGTCAAATTATTCTAAAATGCATATTATATTACTATGATACATAAAATGAAGTATTTATTATGAGAATTAATATCTAATGCAACCCGATTAGAAAGTTTTATTTAACTAATACAGATAATCCAAATAAAACAATAAATGGAGATAACTTTTTATTGGAGATAAAATTAATCTTTTTTGTTTTATACAACTTCTTTATTGATAATTGAATAACATTTTAAAACTAAATAATACAAGAGATACATTAAATCAAGTCCACCAATTTTGAACAAATAATTTAAAAAAGTTATTGTAATTGTATAATAATGTATTTATATATTATTATTAACTATGGTTACATCGTTTTTCTCTTCTCCACTTACCTTACTTACCTTATAGAGTAAGGTGGCCTGGACGATATCAATCTTATCCATAAGGTCTTCACCTTTATTGCCTGTATTTGATGTTTAAGTATCATTAGTGTACAATAATTAGTATTTTTACAAGTGTATTGAATCAACATTCTCTAGCCGTTATTTCATTAATTTGAGTTTTGTGCCGTGTGTCATACTCTTATTTTAAGTTCAAATTATAACTTCAGTAAAATGCTACACATGAAATAATACCAAATATCTGGCCACAGATCATCTCTTTCTTGCTTTTAATAACAGCCCATATATATCTCAATGCTGGGCTAAGGCTTCACCTCTATTTGAGAAGAAGGGTTGGTGGATATACGTGTGGCAGAATTTAAGTGTAATTACACATGTGCAGGTTCCCTCATGATGGTTTCCTTCCTCGCCGAGCATCCAATAAATTATAAACACAATTAATTTACTCGGTGGTAGAGCTTTGTGCAAGCTCGTCTGGGTAGGTACCACCCACTCATCAGATATTCTACCGCAAAACAGCAGTACTTTGTATTGTTGTGTTCCGGTTTGAAGGGTGAGTGAGCCAGTGTAATTACAGGCACAAGGGACATAACATCTTAGTTCCCAAGGTTGGTGGCGCATTGGCAATGTAAGTGATGGTTAACATTTCTTACAATGCCATTGTCTATGGGCGTTGGTGACCACTTACCATCAGGTGGCCCATATGCTCGCCCGCCAACCTATACAATAAAATAAAAAAAAAAAAAAATAAGCACATAAAAATTTAGTGATGCTTGAGTTTCAGTGGTTCCTTGCCTTATGCTCATTCAAATGCATGATTAACTCACTTGTAATCATCCCTCTGTATTATGTGTGTGATAATTGGTTTATTTCAGCTTTTCTTTCAAAGGAACTACTTTTAAACATTGTCTAAAATTGTTTCAGCTTTCTAGATACAATCTATAATAAAATTATAAGCAATGTTATATCTATAATAAACTTCACATTAAATATATAGTCATAATATACATATTTCTCGCAATGAAATTCATTAGACCTTTAAAATATGGCTTCCGGTCAAACAATAATTAATGCAGGAAGTTGTTGATAAGGTAATTAAACTCACTATTACATAAAGAGTTAATATATATAAAGAGAATATGACGAACGGATGACATGTAATTATTAATTAGACTAACGGTAAATAAGTTCATCTAAACTAATGAAAAATTTAAACAATATACCTGTTATGACATATTGTATTTTTTTAATTATTACAATATTAGGTTCGGTAAGATTACAGATGAAAAACAAAATAATTGTAAATTTTAATGACATATTTGTTAATGTATTTATAAAAACTTGAATATATCAAGCTGTAGTGCAGAAAGGGCAGAAATTATAATAGATAATGTCAAAAAACAAATTTATAAAATTGTTAAATTATTCATAACACAAAATATAAGTTATACGCTTTTCTAAGTTTTTGTCGTCACAATTAAAATCCAAAAAATGTGAAGAAATCAAAATCGAATTACGTGTATTTTTTAAAACACTTTGGAAGTACTTTTAATTTGTTCTGTACCTCTCATTATTTAAAGTAAAATAATTCAATGATGAAAAGAGGTAAGCGATACCTTAAATGAAATGACGACGTACTATCTTGATTTGTTGCTTAAAATCTAAATGTATTCAAGACAATTTTACAATTAACTATATCTAGTCCGACCTTATACTTTTTAAATTCGTTGTTTAATTTAATACAGTTCAATCTTAGTTCAATTAAATTATACGCATAGTTTAAAAACATTCGTAATTGTTCTTTATTATTCGTGATCAGTGTGTGACAGTGTGACGTAATCGGAACAGTTTCATTGCCCCCGTTCCGTATCGACTTCTAAAGGACAATAATATAATTGTAAGAGGTGAGTAATGCAATTGTCGGAATTTTGAAAATAATCAGCTGGCTACTTAGTGGGAACAATAAATAAACCTCACAAAACAAGACCTCATGTTACAATGTAAGTTTAAAACTAATATTAAGAAAACAATTGACAGTCGCGTGTATGTGCGGAGATTTGTGATATTATTATTCGTAGTCCTGTATTATAGATAACTAGGTCCTAACCTAACTAGGATTTAGGTGTTACGAGTACCTTCATAAGTGAACTTTATGAAAGATAAATAAAACTAAACAATGATATCGATAATGGTAGATATGACATGAAATAAAGGCGTCAGATTTTAAGGGTATATGCCTTATGAATAACATAGTCTATACACGTTTCGTTTATACGGACTATAGTTACTTTTTATATACGAGAAATTAAATATTCAATTGTCATTCTTACCGTTTCGATAAAAGTAAATTAGGGCAACGTCATCTCTTCTTTGTCTTTTTATTTTCGAATTAACATTGAATTATGCAAACAAAGAGCGTCGTGATGCAAATCATCTTGTAGTGAGGAATACTGAATAATTACAACAGTAATACATATATTATGTATATATAAAAGATAACTGACTGACTCAAATCACAGCTCAAACTAACTGGGGCTAGCACCATCAAAATTTGCATAAAGGTTTCTTTTACACAGTAGGCTCTAAGGCAAGATTTTTAAAAATGTAACTCCTAAGGTATTGGAGAGCATCCCCTGTTATTTACCATCATTCAATTTTTGAAGAAATAGTAATAAATTTAACAATTTTACAGTTTAATTGTCTTGGTTATGTAGTGGCTAGCGTCTACGGCTGCTAATATCTTTGTATAATATTTAGGCCACGGTCTCCAATTCCAATACTGCGCAAGAGATAAGGCAAAAATGTGTGCACAGGTGCACTATCTACTAACTATTTTTATAGTTCGCTGGGGAGGACGAATACGAGGAATACGAATATTTGGTGCGGTACCAATGGTTATTCGTGCTTTTACGAGAAGTCGGCTTGTCTCCATTAGACACCTGAAAGCTGGGTTTTATTGTGAAACAAACCTGACATTGTAATTATATTTTAATTTCTATAATTTTATACACGACACAGTCACGTCGAGCCTGTGGTAGTGGTACAATAATTGAGCACAAAGGACCACGCGATCACATTACTCGTTGTCCTCAAAAATGTATATATCACTTAAATCACGTGTGCGGCATTTAATTACCTATCGGACACTTTGTACTTGCGGTTAATTATCGAAAAAAATATTTAATATAAAATAATCCTAGTGTTTCCAACTGCACTATTTTTGAGGCACGAGAGCATAATTCCAGCATGCTATTGTCTTCAGAACTGCAACAAGCGTAAGTTAGCCAATTTACCCACGAACTTATATAGCTTAAAATACTTTTAATCAAAGCGGATTTTAATATATCAAACGCAAGCTATTGTACCGGGATCTGGCTAATATGGCTCATGCAAAGTTAGCAGTGCTATTAATTTTATAATTAGTGAACTTTGAAACGAGGCCGGAGAAAGTGAAAAAGTTATGAAGGCGGGCCGTGTAATTAAATGTGGAAAAAAACTGCTCCCTTTTTATTTTAGACGGTTAAAAATTTTCAACCTCGATTTCCATTACGAAAGTAATTTCGACTGTAGCACGAATTATCTTAGTCAACACAACAATATTATGATTAGGGCTGCATAATACTTTTAATCTCTGAATTTTCCACCATTAGGAATGTTTTGATTGTGCGAATACAATGTAGGTACAGTCATGTTGTTTACAAGCGAATGTATTGTCATGCGATATATTGAAATTTGAACGGTAAAAATTTGCTGATGTGTAAAATGACGCGGTTTCCTACATTTATTCGTATAGTAATCATAATTTACACCTACTAAATGTGTATCAAAAGGAATGTCAATTTGTGTAATATTATTTTTTTACAAATTGATATTTAAAAAGTCCTCAAAAAACAGAAATTCTGTTTGAAAACAAATTACAGTTTCGCATCCACGTTATACGAGATTAATTAAAGTTTTAAGTTAACACCGGTGAGGAAAGACAAGAAACTCCGTCTTTTCCTCCAATTTAATTACATAGGTGTCCTATGTAAATTATATATAATTTAATTGTTATTATTTATCTTGCTTAAAATTCAACGAATACTAATTAAATGGTTTTTTATCATCTAATACTATGATATCTGAATCACCAGTGCTAGCCTTATTTTTTTAAATTCGTCTCATACTATTCATTATATAGGGTTTTCCATTAAGGGCGCTTGATCGTGCAGAACTTCCATCGTAGCGTGTGCTGTGTGGCACGTAGCGCCGTCCTGTTGAAACCACATGTTGTCCAGATCCATATTCTCGATTTCAGGCCAAAAGAAGTTGGTTATCATCGACCGGTATCGCTCACCATTGACGGTGATGGCCACACCATTATCGTTTTCGAAAAAATACGGACCAATCACGCCTCCGGCCCAAAATCCGCACCAAACAGTCACTTTCTGCGGGTGCATTGCCACTTGGTGAACCTCGTGTGGATTGGTCTCGTCCCAAATACGGAAATTTTGCTTGTTGACATAGCCATTCATCCAAAAATGCGCCTCGTCGCTGAAGATGATTTTTTTTGCCAAAATCGGCGTCAACTTCCAACTGCTCTAATGCCCAGTCAGCGAACACACGGCGCTGTCTATGGTCATTAACCTTGAGCTCTTGGGTCAGCTGGATCTTGTACGGGTGCAGGCTCAAGTCACAACGCAAAATTCGCCAAGTTGTCGTCTGCGAAAGGCCGAGTTCCTGTGCGCGACGCGGAATTGACTGCCGCGGGTTTTCGAGGACACTGTCGCGCACAGCGGCGATATTCTCGGCAGATCTCGCGTTACGTTGACGCACGGGAACCGGCTGATTGTTAACTGACCCGGTTGACTCGAATTTGTCCACCAATCGACGGATAGTCGACTCGGCAGGACGATCATCGCGACCGTAAAACGGGCGAAGTGCGCGGAACGTTGCTCGAACTGAAGACCCATTTTCATAAAACAATTTTATGATTTGCACGTGCTGCTCGACACTGTAACCTGCCATGGTGGTTTGGGAGGACGGAATGAATATAACACACTGCATTTGACAGCTGTCACTCAAACAACATGGCCGCAATCAGCTGTCAAAGTTCAAGCGTCCCTATTGGAAAACCCTATATTTATACAGCACTGTCTTAGCCTGGTAGTGGATCATTCACAGACTGTTTTTTACTTATATGATGCGACTAACCTTTGTTTTTAAATAAATTTATTGATGTTTCATTATATAATAAATATAAATGTAGCTAATAAATAACTGGCAACATTTCACAAGTCATCACAAACGAATTTCTATTTACACGGTAGAGCAAACGTAATGTGGGTTATGAAGCGTCAAGCAAAAAATTCCGTCCGGACCGTTGGCCCATGTGAGGAGTCGTATGTCTTTTTTTATGGAGAAAGTTTACTAGAAACTAGGAGTCCTAGATTACCTGCGGATGCAGTTTTCAACTTGACATTGACTTGTGTCAAAATTGTCACCTAGTTTTGACGAATTGGAAAAGTTATAGAACTCGATTTATGCTAATAATTGTATCAGTTCAATGTTGCATATTAATAAGTTTGTTTTCTATATACGAATAATGCGAATACATTTTAAATTTCGAGGAAAAGGGAGTAGATATCTGTCGAAAGAATTGAAAATGATTTAGGGTACATTTTATTTAAAAACTAATTTTTCTTCGCGTGTTAGGGGTAGGTGGCGCAGGTTTTAGGTATAAAAAGTAGCATATTCATTTTTGTTACGTAAATTGGTATTTTCACCTTTAGATGCTTAATTTTAATTCATCTGTATTTGGCAAATCCGCGAAATAACCATATCCGATAACGTTGTGAAGTGCTTTCGTGATGGCCTTGTCACAAATACTCATAAAATAACCTTAACTTCCACCTCCTGTCGTTCGTCGTCGTCGTTCTAATCGGTTTTGCAGTCCTATACTATAAGAACTCACTTCATCACTCACCCGTGAAATGTTGTCAACCGACTTATGGTGATATACTATTTTGATGCGTGAATTGTTGAAATGTAATCATTATTGTGGTCAACGTCGCTTGTGCCTTTCTGACATTTCACGACCGTTTTCTATGGCGAATTTCTTTTTTGTAAACGAGGTGTTTCGACTTATTATAAAATAAGCTTCAATAACTGTTGTTACATTTCGTTGTACACATTTGTATTAGTTTTTTTTTTTACAATTATTCTCACAATACATGTTATATACCTATATGGGTTATATATGATTTTATTTTATTTGCTTTTAATATTGTATATTGTAACATTTTCATTAAATTTATATCTTCCCACATATCTTTGAATTAAAAACAGTATATAACGATACGAAATTGCTTTACACTGCTATGATAACAGTAAAAGAATCAATAAAAAACATATTACAAAATAATAATCTATGTAATTATAATAAATAGATCTGTATTGCGAAGTGAGAATGTACCTGAAGGAATAAGTAACAAGCCGTTGGTTTCCCACTACTCGTCAAACTTTGCTGTTAACGAAAAGGTTCGTTAATTCCACCAGCAGGGTCCACACTCCTCAACCACAAACGTTTGTGTTTTGCTGAACAGTTGAGCACGAGATCAATTATAAACACAAAAAGCACGTCAAATTTTGATAAGGTTCCCCGTGTACGAACACGTTTTCAATGACAATAGCCCAAGGGATCACAATCGAACCTGCTACTAATACAACTCGAGGCGGCCTGTAATTGCACTATTGACGCTTAACGTTTTACGTCTAGCGTCTTCATTTTTAACTGTATAATATTTAATTGTACGATAAAAAAGGAGTGTACACTTTCACTGTCTAGTATGTGAAAGTACTAAAAGGCTAACCTCGTTCAATTAAATGCTAAATTAACTTCAGAAGTATAATTGATACGAGGAAACCATAAAACCTATTTTCCTCTATTGTATAAAGCAGATTGATCATAATATTTTGTAATCGATTAGACTAGGTTTTGTATTTATTCCCCGGATCATGAGGGTAAATCTGTGTATTATAATATGCTTTGCGCAGTTAGCTGGTCCCCTTTGAAAATGGGTACCGTGGGCAGAATCGACCAGGAGGTCACCACTCTCCGCATGTGTTAAAACATATCGTAATATTAATCATAAATAATTTTGTACTTATACATAATAGCTCAAATAAAACATGCGATTAAAATACAATAAGTGTCCGCATTTTTTATTAAACTACAATAAAAGTTTTATATTTATGATAAATTGATAAGGTAATGTCCCCCGTTATGCGTTGCAATACCTCTTTAAGTTTTTGAAAAGTAAAACCCACGACTTCGTCCGCGTGGAATTCGGCTTGTGTCAGAATTATATATATAAAATATTTAAATTGTTATGTAGCAGCGGTAAAATTAAAAAAATGTTGTTTTAGTTTCGATAACTCATTAGCCATATCAACTTAAAAGAGACATTTTTTCTGAAATCACGGACAGGTTCGTCAATTTTATTTATTCGTATAAATATGTAATTATCGTATACTATGTAAGTTCTTCAGACCATGATTTTTCCGTGATAGGTACTTTAATATTTTGCATCGATTGGTATCGTATTTTTTTTTTAATCTTGGACACCTTCAAAAATGTCAGTATGTATTTGTATTGTAATGGCACCTCCACACATAAAAAAACAGGCATAAAATTTATTCTTTTGTCAATTGTTAATACTGAATTCACGAGAAGCGAAAAATGTCTTAACAAAAGTTCTATTGTCAAGAAAGAATTGAATCGTCTCTTGTAAAACTCAGCAACAATTATTATCTCCAATATATACTAGCATTTATCGTAAAGTACACATTGATGCCGATGATTACAGAATTAAGAACAATATAATAAATATTGTCGTATAATAATATTTTGATATGTCATGCGAGCGCGTTATCACCAATGATATGAAAGTCCACCACATTTCACGTGATACACAAAAACATACGAGTAATGGTTTTAGCCTTGATTGAAAAGTAGAAAAGCGTCACCGCTGCGAACTGCGGTAACGGTGCTCTGTGCTGTTTCTTACCCTTATAATGCCCTAGTTCTTACATCTTCTGGTACATAAAACATCCTTAAATTGTCTGCATTACAAACCCATGCCAGCTGCAAAATTGTAGCTTTTGCTTTTTAGCTGAAGCAGTATTTGCTGTTGCAGTCAACGCCCTTCCTAATTCAATTACTACTTAAGCAACAGTTTGGTGACTTTAACTAACATTTAATGTACAGTTCACTCCAAAACGGAAAAAGGCTAACAACTTTGACATTGAAATGACATGACATCGACAACAGTAACTTGCAAGCAAGTTGCAACCACGGTCGTATACAAAGGTCTTGCAACTTCAGTATGGGGTACGTTGACATACTGATGCTGTTAAGTTCAATTTACGGCCGCCAGAGGCATGACAATTCGCGTAATAATTATCCCGAACACTTTTTCAAATCCAAACAAAACAGTTAAATAACAAAACAAAAATAACAAAAAATCCGCAAAATTCAACAAAACGATATAACAATGATTAAATAACAATACTTAGGAGAGAAAAATATCAGCTTCGATAGCAGCGACGTAGTACCTCAAGCGGATGGTATTGCGAATTAGCAGTTGTTACACACACGCACCTCATCTCTCACCACTAAAATTGGACTCAGTTGCAAGACCTGTGTATACGTGGTTGCAACTGAATGAGTTGTATAAGAATGAATGTTTCTCTAAGTAACGAACAAAAGATTATATTATTTTTTTTAATTAAAATTAACATATAAATATGACATAACATTGAGAAAAAAATATTATTTTTTATTGTAAAAGAAAAAAATTAATTGATAAAAAAATGATAAAAACTATTTTTATTAAGCTTATAATTTATCTTATTAGCATATAATATGTTATGTATCGGTTCTAATAATAGTCTCAAACGTTACCATGTTATTAATTCAAGGCCGGCAACGCACCTACAAGTCCTCGGATGTTGCAGATGTCGATTGGTATTCACTTTTCACGCTCCAGCGCGTTTTACGTTACGTTAAGTTTGCACCCACTTACCCAAAAAAAAAAATCAATCATCAAATTCATGAAAAATGTTCGTTCATCGTTCATCATTCATTTTAATCTTTAACTGTGACGCAATAATGTATGTGTGAATGTCAAATCGAGAAAATATGGCGTTTCACGTTGTTGACGAAACTTAATTAAAATGGATTGTGTCGTTAATTAAAGCTAGTCAAAAACGGATTGTAATTAATGCTTTAGTATTGTAGAGCTGTCAGTAGATGTCATACCTTGCGAGCACATTTAAATTTTCATTTACAGTATTAGATTATTTTTAGCCTTACCACCGGTTCGTAATGTAGGTTCTCCCGAGAGGAACATACAAGAAACTGAGTAATATCGAACGAATGATCATATGCATATTTTCTATGTAACACTTTAATAACCGTATCGTTAATCATATGCAGCTACAATTCGCTCAAAAGAGAAGAAGGTATTTCTTCTAACACACCTGAAAAGTGGATAGAAATAAGAAGCAGACACTTATAATCATACAACATATATTTATTTCACTTTGAATAACTTACGGCCTCATTTATACAGTTTGTTTTGCGGGATATTTGTTAAAAAATACTGTGTTTTATAAAGTTATTCTTTAAATCAATGATAGAAAGAGAGAAGTCAGAGGAAACAGCCTCGGAGCAACGTTGATAAGTAAGGCATTTAATGCAAAAAATTATAAGAAGAGTCTTGGCCTATTGTCAGAATATCTACAAAAAACCAGCGGTTCCCTCTTCGCCATTGTGTGTCGTCACGGAATCGCTTGCGCGTACTACTGGGTCATCACCAAAAGTTAAGGCGACCTTGAATAGACGAGCCTTAGAATGATAATTTGTTAAAACTTTAAATCGACTTCTATAAAATATATTTCATTCTATCTAAATGATAAGTTACGTGCAAGTAATATATTCAGATATGTCTGATCAACTGTTGGAAAGTGACTACCATTATCTGTGCCCCATGGATATCGCCCCGTCTGTAAAAAGGGAGAGGGTTTGCAGTTGCGTTGCCGGCCTTTCATATAGGTATGCAATTTTTTTATATATTTGCGTTATGTTTATTTGTTAATGTTAGACATTTTATAAGAGGCGAGGTTGACAACAGCATTATTTACTAGTAAACTTTAAGAAGTGCAGTTCAGATCATTTGTCAAATCGACATGAATATTTTTAATAGGCTTTCTTGTATGTTTTACCGATTATATGTTGATTCATATCTGATGATTGTAAGTAATATATTCAGATCTGTCTGGAGGAAAATAGCCCTGACTTAAAGGGTCAATCAATCAAAATCAAGAGATTTAAGATGTAATGCCCCACGTGCCTTTAATCACTTTCTTACTCCCCCTTTAAAGTAGACCACAATATTTGATGTTAAAATATAATTAAGGGTTTGCACAAGGCTCTACCACCTGTGTAAATAATTGCAATTTTGTCATTTGACATATACATATATGTACATAACATCGTTTATGTTTTATTGTATGTGTAGATGATTATACACTCGGCATTCGTTTACAGACATCACCAGAGGTTATTGACCTCTAATATCGTTAGTGATTTTTTGCGCTGCTCTTAATAATTGTGTCGAAAGTTAATACAAAAAAACTAAAGTTATATCGTATATTTTTGATTATACTATACTTATCTTATGTAATATTCACCTTATGTTTTATACCCGTATAATTATTTAATATTATCTATCTGTCCGTACAAATAAATGGGGATTCGTTTTTTGTAATGCCTCACTGAATAAACCACTAAGCCAGTAGACATAACTTATCCCAGAAGATGCAGCGCACTTAGTAAATTTTAGTGTATAATTTTATTATATATAAGTCATTACGCTTTGCAGTTTCACCCGCGTTAAAATTAGACCATTGACGTGACAAGCGTGAATTTCATATTTTTGTATCAAATATTAAGTTTTGTCCATATCGGTTTGAAATAATATAAAACTAACTGGGCATTGTGATAAACCTAAAACTGTGTATGGGAAATATTTTGTTAACTGATAAAAAAATATGGTCATTTCGTTGGTAATCTGCCAAATGACATGTAATATCATATGACGTCATATAATGTGAGTTGCGTCATATACGCGGTATATAACTGACATTTTAGTTAATTCGTTTAAATAATCTCAGTACTTTTGTAGATATGTGCAATGTTAATATGTGCCTATCTATACATAGATATATTATTTTGTAATTTATATAATAATAACACTACAGAGAAATTATTTAAACTTTTAAATGAAAACTAACAAAAACTTTAATTTATAAGACGTTAACTAAAGCCGCAAAGTATTAAAAACTGATATTAATTAAAAATGTCCAACACATAAGTGATTTACCTGTGAACAATTAAAAGTCAGTAAAATAGATTTATAGGTACGTAATACTTATTGCATCTTTGTATTACAAAAAAATTTTACTAATGTTTTAAACAGCTGTATATATTAGTATAGTTAGTCATATATGTATTTGTATATATAATACTTGTTTTTGTACGTATTCTATCGTCCACTTATCGCTCATACGCTAAATGTCAATTCTTAAAAAAATCCACCCCTAGCTAGTTATATTTCCCAGTCCCTTTTCTAAACATTTTTTTTTTGTGAATACTGGGACTAGTTTCTCAGAATAGCTCTCTGCAAGTACATACATGCCAGATTTTCGATTAATTACCGGATATCCTGTAATATGGCCTCCTATATCGCCATCGGATGCAGGCGTGTAAATTGTGATATTTCAGGTACGGCGGTGGACCAATTTTCTGCCCCATGTATGTATGTATACAACACGCTCTGATAATATGAATGGGTTTAATTGTAGACTGTAGAGACGAAATTGTATCCATTTCCACTTCGACGCGACACAATTTACATAAACCAATGTCATATTAAAATAACGTCTCTAAAAATAATTTTAATTAGTTTTTTAATATTCAGTCAAACTTAAACAATGACTTTGTATTTTCTCATATATAGGGTTTTCCATTAAGGGCGCTTGATCGTGCAGAACTTCCATCGTAGCGTGTGCTGTGTGGCACGTAGCGCCGTCCTGTTGAAACCACATGTTGTCCAGATCCATATTCTCGATTTCAGGCCAAAAGAAGTTGGTTATCATCGACCGGTATCGCTCACCATTGACGGTGACGGCCACACCATTATCGTTTTCGAAAAAATACGGACCAATCACGCCTCCGGCCCAAAATCCGCACCAAACAGTCACTTTCTGCGGGTGCATTGCCACTTGGTGAACCTCGTGTGGATTGGTCTCGTCCCAAATACGGCAATTTTGCTTGTTGACATAGCCATTCATCCAAAAATGCGCCTCGTCGCTGAAGATGATTTTTTTGCCAAAATCGGCGTCAACTTCCAACTGCTCTAATGCCCAGTCAGCGAACACACGGCGCTGTCTATGGTCATTAACCTTGAGCTCTTGGGTCAGCTGGATCTTGTACGGGTGCAGGCTCAAGTCACAACGCAAAATTCGCCAAGTTGTCGTCTGCGAAAGGCCGAGTTCCTGTGCGCGACGCGGAATTGACTGCCGCGGGTTTTCGAGGACACTGTCGCGCACAGCGGCGATATTCTCGGCAGATCTCGCGTTACGTTGACGCACGGGAACCGGCTGATTGTTAACTGACCCGGTTGACTCGAATTTGTCCACCAATCGACGGATAGTCGACTCGGCAGGACGATCATCGCGACCGTAAAACGGGCGAAGTGCGCGGAACGTTGCTCGAACTGAAGACCCATTTTCATAAAACAATTTTATGATTTGCACGTGCTGCTCGACACTGTAACTTGCCATGGTGGTTTGGGAGGACGGAATGAATATAACACACTGCATTTGACAGCTGTCACTCAAACAACATGGCCGCAATCAGCTGTCAAAGTTCAAGCGTCCCTATTGGAAAACCCAATATAATGATATAATCGTTGTGAAGTTTTATCACACAGTTGGTGTACCTATTTTCGCCTTCATTATATATGTGTCTCATGTATGAATAATTCGCAGTCACGATGGATTAATATTTATTTATTTAGCCTAGCGTTTTTGGTTATATGTCGCTCTTCGTCCGTCTGTCGGACGGTAATTTTATGGTGATATTTTTATCAAGAGCGGGTCAGAAAACAAAATTTGATTTATGTAACATATTAATATTTATTTAAGTGTTATATTTTATAAATTATAAATGAAAAAAAATGTTAAAATAATTATATGAGAGAGATTTTACTTTAAACATTTTAATTTGTAATTTTAAGAATTATTTCTTTCTTTCTGTTTAATCGAACGTTGGTAACACACATTTCAGTCACTAGTATTACTGTGAACAGCAAATTTGGCAGAGTTTCAACACTTACTTTCCCATGTCTATTTTAGTTCCTATCACCGCTCAATTTTATATTGAATCATTAATTCGCAATACTTTTACATTTTTTTTTACATTCTGTGATAATAAAGTTTACTATTAAGAAATTAAAAGAAAACTGATGGTCTGTTTTATTAAATATCTGTCTGCCGCCGCTTCGCACGGGCAGAATAAGGGTCTTAATAGAACGTTTGTATCGTAATACTTATTATTCTATGGTTTACGCGCCACACGTCGGAATAGCTCCCAGTGGGCATGATTTTTCCGAAATCTTCTGAATAAACCTCATGTTTTTTTTTTATTGAATAGGTAGGCGGACGAACCTATGGGTCACATGATGGTGAGTGTTCACCTACGCCCATAGACATTAGTATTGTAAGAAATGTTAACCATCTCTTACATCGCCATTGCGCCACCCACCTTGGGAACTAAGATGTTATGTCCCCTGTGCCTGTAATTACACTGGCTCACTCACCCTTCAAACTGGAACACGACAATAACAAGTACTCCTGTTTTTCGGTAGAATATCTGATAAGTGAGTGGTACCTACCCAGACGAGCTTACACAAAGCTCTACCACCAAGTTAATGTTTATCCATTGGTGAAAACTGATTGAAAATAAGTTAGGTAGTTTTGGTAGTGGGTTTGAGTTTATCGTGTTACGTCAGCAGACGTGGCGGCCGACTTTGTTTTATTATAGTGTATGTAGTGTATACGACGACAGAAAATAGTATACACTCTGATTTCCTTATAACGATAATTATTACAAAATAAATATATTTAAATTGTAATAACACATTTATATACGTATGATTAGTTTCCGTTTGTCTCCGGACTCATGATTCAAAGAGTAAATTAAAAAAATCAGCAAATTATTTCTTCTAAAAATTTCTTTCTCTGGTTGGATTTTATGTTGAATTCTTATCGACTACACTAATTTAATCGCTAAGGAAAAGTTAATGGCATCATCACCATAATTAACATTTATTTAAAGAGTTACAAAAAAAGTTGGTGTAACAATTTAACAGTATTGTGAAAGCGAATACTATAAATTTTTTATTATGTATTTGTAATAAATAAATTATATTGTTGAATCAACCATGTTTTATATTTCAAGTTGAAAATGATTTCGTTATGTTACCTGAAACAGAGCAAAAACTTTTGTTTAGATTTTTCTGTTAAATAATAAATATTTCAAGAAATATGAAAACTGTTATAATTGTTATTCATCCTGTATCACGTTAACTTAAAAAGTGAATTATATATTTGAAGTTTTTTACTATTTATCACAATTTAGTTAGTGATTTTCAAAAGGTCTACATGTTTACATGGTTTTAGGGTAATTCATGTGGTATTTTATATGAAATTATGAATTAGCTCAATTTTATGTCGAAAATGATACTTTATAAAAAAAAAGTATATATTGGCATACGTACATGTTTCTAGTTTAATATGATGATGATGCCTTTCTAACCGTTTTCGGTCACGGCGGCCAACAAGAGGGAATAGCGAACTGCTCAGGATATATTGTACAAGTGTTTGCGCAAACACAGGTGCACTCTTCTATTCCTTCACTCTCATAATTCGACGGGACGGAAATCCGACAGGACCGGAAAGAGTTCAGGCGCAGGAACAACGGATTTACGTGCTTATCGAGGCACGGGAATGTACAAACTTCCAACTTCCAGACTCTGGGTCGCTACTAAGATTCTTCGCTGGAAAGAACTAGTAACCCACTCATCAGATATTCTACCGCAAAACAGCAGTACTTTGTATTGTTATGTTCCGGTTTGAAGGGTGAGTGAGCCAGTGTCATTACAGGTACAAGGGAAATAACATCTTAGTTCCCAAGGCTGGTGGCGCATTGGCAATGTAAGCGATGGTTAACATTTCTTACAATGCCATTGTCTATGAGTGTTGGTGACCACATACCATCAGGTGGCCCATATGCTCGTCCGCCTACCTATTCAATATAAAAAAAGTAACCTTTTATCTGTCCGATTTGTAGTTTGAACCTAATACTACTACTAGACCAACGTGGCAATCAATTCATATATAAACAGTGTTTAAAGAATTTACAAGTCAGTGAAATAGTCAATAGCCATGAAGCAGACACTGAAAGCATATTCAATGATTTCGGTGTTCAAAATACGTGAGGCGTGTGGTAAGATATGGACGAAGTGATTGTTTAGCGCGACAGATATAGAGATAGTTGGGCAGTTTTATAAATACCTCTTTACTTTGGTAAAGGAAACGCAAACCTAATAGTAAAGTGAATAAAATATGAAAATAAAATCTAAAATGAACCATAAGAATCACGTTACAAACGTTTGTTCTCTCAGCATATTTTGTTGGCACGGCGACATTTAAAATCATCATTGGAAACACTAGCCTTCTATATTTCACCATAGATTTGGAAGTAACCATGCATGCATGCTAAACAGTTGAACACATAAAATAAAAAATAAAAAATACAAAAACAAACAATAGATCTTTTTAAAAATAACTCGACGTTATAAGTTATCTAGAAATTGCTTTATTCAATGAACATGAGAAACAGTTCAAAGCTATTTGCCTATTTGTATTCCTTTGATAAGCGTTTTGAAGAGCATTGTCACAATGGCTCCACTCGATCATTATCATGTTTGCTATTGGTATTATCGCAATCGTTTAGGTACATTAGCCATCGAAACAGAAACGGGAATGTGGAGGGGCGAGTCATTGCTCTCCAAACGCTATCATTCGCTGAATCTATCGACTTTAAATATACTTGTTTAATAAATAAATCCTATGTAATTTATTTCGAAATTACTATTTATTTATATTTATGGATGAACGCTGCCATAAAAAGTTTTTAAACGTGTACGTTTTCAAAAAAAAAAGTTTATAATATTTTGATATCGAATATAATGTTTTTGTTCGTTTGTATTTGAGAAATGTAAAATAATTTAATGATTTGAACTAAATATGTAAGGTATTATTATATTGAAGTTCTTATTGAAATTTTGGACTTGAGTTAAAGATACGAATATTTTAAGAGCATGTTTTGACATCGCGCGAGACGCGTCGCACGTGTGACCGGCTCGATGTAGAGCACGTGTTTGTTGCGTGATTTTCTCTGCCACTGCCATGCTATATACTGAGATTTGTATTTATAAAAGTGTACTGTGAGCGCGCGCCGTGCCGCCGTGCCTGCACGTTAACACACAATCACCCATTCGTATCGCGAATGATGATAACTCCTCACACGTAGAATTTTTAGCTGATCTTTAATTGATTTCCGATTGACATAGTTGTGAATTGTTATTGACTCGATATCAACTCGATTGTTTTGCGTAAATCAAGCATCGATAAATGTTGTAGTAATTATTTATTTAATACTTAATTCTTTAGTACGAGGAACGAGGCCAGTTTCTATTAATATGTTCACTGCCTAGAGTTCTGTAAAAATAGTAAGATTTTTGAAGTGAGGTAAAGCGTACTTTTACAAAGGCTGGACCCGTTATGATAAAAAATTTATAATAAGTGTTAACATATATTTATTTTAAATTTATTAAAACATGTTTTGTGTTTTAGTCGATATTTATTTCTTTTCGAGTCATGTTTATAGCTGATATTTAGCTGGAATTTATTAATATTTAATAACGTTCTCTTAAATGTATAATGTAAGTATTATTGCTTGTTACAGATTCATAGGTGACAAAGGCCAAAATGACGGTGGAGAAGAGCAAAGGGACGGAGAAGAAGGTCCCGCCGGCGACACAAAAAGTAGCGCCGGATGGTGGCTGGGCGTGGATGGTGTGCCTGGGAGTGAGCTTAGTTAATGTAAGTATGGAAGTATTTTAAATTTTTATTTCGTAGCGTAAGGTCAATTATAGCCTTGCTAAAACAAAGGGAACTAACTTGAAAATAATTATTCAGTTCAAAATCAGATGTTTCTGAGATAGCCTTAACTGTATATCCTCTTGCCTTCAACGCATTCATGTATAAGTCTTGATTCCGTCGCAAACAGTGAACACCGTAAGAGCCGAACTCTGACCGGTATGAACAACATGCATTGTGGCATAGGCATTCGCAATGATACTTGACATTCATGCTCAATGTAGTTCGTATCTTGCTCCCATCGGTTTCTGTTGGTGGTCGAAGTGTTGAAATAACTTGAGTTAAAGCTCATTAACCGGTTTGATTTTTTGGCACAGCCTCTGGTTCTTTTGTCCTCGATGTCGCCCATCGCAATAAGCTCTTGTCCCCATGTCACATGATGTGATCATACGAGAGCAACTTTGGTAACATATCAGTCCAATTAATTAAGACATTATGTGAAGAAAGTACACTAAAAGCTTTTTTATTGACAAGGGAGTTTCAGAAAAATCTATCATTTCTGTGTCTTACGACTCGTTCAGTTTCAAGACGAGATGAATATACACAAAGGGCAAGCCCGTCTTGGGAGGTATACCCACTCGTCACATATTCCTCTGTGGTAGAGTTTTGTGCAAGCTCGTCTTGGTAGGTACCACCCACTCATCAGATATTCTACCGCAAAACCGCAGTACTTTGTATTGTTGTTTTCCGGTTTGAAGAGCGAGTGAGCCAGTGTAATTACAGGCACAAGGGACATAGCAGTGCCAATGTCTATGTAATGTTTATGGGTGGTGGTAACCTCTCAAGTGGCTATGATAAAGAACTTCTCTGTCATATAAACGTACATATGTGATATCTTGAGATGATAATTATCAATTAGCTAAGTCACAATTAAGTTTATTGTACTTATATAAATCTCGATTAGTTCTATGTAATTAATAAAGATTAATTAGAATCAAAATCATAAAAAAGATAAATTGAATAACGCGAGGTGCGATAACAAACATTTAAAAAAAAACTATTTATTTATGTATCGACGTCTTGAGTATCTTTGTAATAATAATCGGCTCGGTCCACATATTTAAGATGTTCCCAACATTGTTTGGGTCTGTGTGCCAAAAACGTGATCACGAATGTGTTATGGGCCACATAAATAAATTTCAAATTAAATAAATTATTTAAAAAAAAATATGCTAAGCTAGTTTAGTAGTAGTATTGTCGTATTTTACAATAAATTATGCAAATGTCAATGGGAACATTTAATTTTTCATTTATTTATAATATAAAATCGACGATTCTTGTTATATACAAGTGTTAAATTTGTTTCGTGTATCTCGAAAACGGCTTTAACGATTTCGATGAATCTTTATATTAAGATAAGGTTTTATTTTATAAGTTTATCTATATAGCCTTTTTCCAAGAAGTAAAAAGCTATTTTTCACACATAACTAATACTCGGTCGCGTTACCTTGGCTACTCTATAATTACGAGTATAATATTTTACTCATCTGCCTCAGAAGGAGAGTTATATTTTTAAAGTGGATGTATGAGTGTATGTCTATTTCTTAGGCACGCGCTGTAGCTGTAGAGCGTGACAGCGAATTGACGAATGCAACGATCGAAGGAAATCATAAAAAGATCCGCTTTACTATAAATCCGCATATTTGATTGCATATGAAACAAATAATATAAAAATGAAGGTACTTAAAAGTCCATTACAAAATTCTTGTACACTTAACTTTGTCTATTGAAATATAAAATCTGATGTTTAAAATCAATCAATCCGACACAGCCGACTAGAGTCCAGGCGCCGGAACAACTTTACATGCTTTCCGAGGCACGGCGGCATTAATATTGGAATATGGTGGATAAAATAAAGTACATATAAATCGCTTTTAAGAAATGAAGGTTCGATGTCAATATTTATATATTGAATCCGCTACGTTAACGCAACGTCTATAACTTACATATAAGGAAACGTCGGAATCTTCCACGAAATTCGTTTCGGCATTACGTCACTTCGCGTCTCTCTCGAGTTAAGTATTTGTTATAGCCGACTTAAAAAAGTAAAGATGACTTGCATTATTAATACTTGCTTATTGAATAAATAAAATATAATGTTATACAACTAGGGTAGGGTACATTTCAAATTTTTTTTTTTTTTTTATATCATAGGTAGGCGGACGAGCATATGGGCCACCTGATGGTAAGTGGTCACCAACGCCCATAGACATTGGCATTGTAAGAGATGTTAACCATCGCTTACATCACCAATGCGCTACCAACCTTGGGAACTAAGATGTTATGTCCCTTGTGCCTGTAATTACACTGGCTCACTCACCCTTCAAACCGGAACACAACAATACCAAGTACTGCTGTTTTGCGGTAGAATATCTGATGAGTGGGTGGTACCTACCCAGACGAGCTTGCACAAAGCTCTACCACCAATCTGAAGAATGGAGCAAATCTGCGGAATCAGTTAACTTTGATTTAGAATTTTCTTTATTAAATAATTAATACCAAGACCTGACGTGTTCGTGATAACTGATGTTAGTGTACAACAGTACTAAGAATATTTATTCATCAATTACATTTTTTGTTTATTAGGTTTCATTATAATAAATAATAATGAAACTTGGCCGAAATCATCATATTCAATTAAAAATAATTGTTTTTCCATTAAATATATGTACTTAGTTCTGATTTTTATGATTCTTTTTGCATTATTATATTAAGATCCATGTTCTAGCCATTGGGTCGTCTCCATAGAATAATTATATAATTAAATACAGTTTTAATCATCGCAAAAAAGTCGTGTATAGTTTTTTACATAAGTAGCCATTAGTAATAAAATATTTCTAACTAGTTTTAGGTGTTCTGTATGGAGTTCAAGCTCGCTATATACCAAATTTAATCAAATTGTTCAGCGGCTTAGCCGTGAAAACATAACAGACTGACAGAGTTATATTCGCATTTGTAATATTAGTATAGATTATTCAATTGTGACTGGTTATTAATAGTGTAGATAAATTCGGTGGTTCGGTAGAGGATGAGAAGTGAAAACCGTTGAAGCAAGTTTTCGTTACATTATTATACATACTCATAAAGTTAATGAGCGTGTTAAAACAAGTCAATCCTAGATAATGGTCCGTGTAATTGTTGTCAATTTAGCTATTTAGCAACGTTATGTATATTCTGTATTGAACTTCCTCGCGTGTCCGCTGTCTATCAAACTAATAATAATTACGCTTGCTTAACCGCTCGTCAGCTTGGAGTCATATGCTCTTTAATGACACAATTATTACTTATACGAATCGCTATTGATGCATTTGTTATGATGGTCGCTGATTGTCATTGATATCACTTGAACTTATATGATAGCGTTTGTTATTGTTTTAAATATTTAACGTGTATTTAATTTTCTATAGATATTAGAGATGGCCTAGTTGATAAAACGTGTAAATTTTAAAAGGTTCGTGTATTCAATATCCTGATTCTTTATGTTGATCATCTCATGCTTAATGATAAAGGTACACTTCGCAAGGAAACCTCCATTTTGGTGTGAGCGTGATGGACTAAACTTTAAAATTTTAATTGAGGCGAGTGGCTGTTATTTGTATATTATTTAGTTAAAGCAATTAAAAGAACTCGTTATCAAAGAATATAATTATAGAAAACATCATCAACCTCTTTATTTCTTTATTCAAGCAATATTTCTTGGTTTCTTGGTTATGTCGCGAAGAAAATAGATTTTTTTTTGGCACCAACACCGCTCATTTGTACAAATCTTCAGAGTTTGCGTATTTTTTTTTTAACTTTATCTTAACTTGTGTGCAATGAATTATTAAAAATAATCGATTAATTTTAGGAATAATTAGCGTAAGGATTATCTAATGATGCTTCCTCTAATTCCATTCAGAATGTCTCATATATATATATATATATATATATTAATAAGGATACATAAATAGGTTTAGTCATGTGAGCAATAACACGTACGTACTTGAGTGTTTAATCTTATATACTTCTTGTGAATTATGCAAATAATGCAATGAATTATCTATAACATTTTGCAACATAATATGTACCTACTGCCCCTGCAGTGGATCAGTGTAGAATATGCGAAACGATATGCTATATAACAATATCATAATCATATATAAACCATATAACCAAAGATTTTACATGCAGGCTCTTACATTTGCTTTCGATTCGACGCAAGATAAATTAGATTTAAAGTCGCTACCGGTTCGGAATGTAAGCGCAAGAAACTCAGTAGTTACTTATTTATAAATCACACTCGTAATAATCACTTACAATTAAATTTAATATATCCTGTATGAAAATCAACGCTACATGTTATAAGATTATTACATTGGCGTATGAATACAGCGAGTCAATAAAAATGTTTTAGTGAATAAATCAATATCGAAGAAACAATGGCGATCTTTTTCCAATAACTCTTTTCCCAGCGATTGTTGTTTCTATTGATTGCATTCGTTAAGCAGAACCTTCTACTTAAATAGTAGAAATTATTGTATTACAGAGTTTTAATTATAATTCAAGATACTTTTTTTGATCTTGAATTTTATCATTATAATACAAGTTGTTTATGAATGATGATGAATTTTGACGTTTGTGGGTTCCTACAATCTATTATTTAGAGGCAAAGTGTTTTCGTGTTTCGTGTAGTTTTTAGACTTATTATTTGCTCAACTTGAACAAATATAATAAATAATAATTTAGTATACATCAAAGGAGTCGAGTACCTAAATTGAACGTATTTACAGGTTAACCGTGCACACTGTCCGTTCGATATTGTTGCACTTTTAACATATCAGAGATATTTGCGGGTTGAGTCCATGTGTGGACATGTTTTTGATATTTGCGAATACGCCAAACATTTGATCAAACAATGCGACGTAACTACGCTAACATACGCCGTTCTCGAAATTAATATCGATTGTCCTATTTTTAAACGACGGTGACATAGTTTACATAATATTTTTACTTTATTTATAGTACAGTAGGTAAATAATGCAATAGGTTATTACTCTGCTTTTTCCAAGGGCATCATCCCACGCAGACCGTTTCGTGTGAAGCAACACAGCGCGCGACAACAGACTCGAATAGCGTAATCGTATAAGTAACTTTATCACGAAATAAATTTATAGGCCATTATAATATTTTTAAGGCCATTGCCTTTTTTTCATCTGCCATTCTTTGGACAACATATGTATATGCACGATTATTTGTGTTTTAATGATTTGTTACCGAGTCACAGTATAGGTGTTGGTAAATAATGGTCCATTTGTCCGTCCGATTACATATATATATATATATATATATATATATTATATATATATATATAATATAATATAATATATGTATGTATATGTGATATAGGAATTCATAGAACTAAAGGATTCATAGTGAAATACTTAAATCAAAAAATTAATTACAGTAATTCAAGTGGGCGTTCAACATTCAACTATAGAATAGATGAAAACATTGTATTTATTAAGAGTATGTCCCCTATTGTACACTATAAACATATAAAATAAAGTACAACGTACTTAATATAATACGCTTGTTTGTCCAATAAGGCGGCTTTATTCCTTAATAGGGACTTTTTCCAGACGACCTTATGGTAAGAAATTTGCAATAAAAGAGATGAGCAGGTTGTGCCATAAAAATACGAATAGCACTTTTAAACAAAGTATACATATATATCGGGATACACATACTAATATACAACATATATCACTAATATTACGTAGAGATGAAAGGTAAAGTTTACTATCTTTCTATTGAAAAGTTTTTAAGTATATAGTTGCAGCAATATATAGATATGTAATTAAAAAGTACAATGCATTATGTAAGGAGACCAATTTCCCGATGAATTCTTAACAATGGGGTTCAACGTCGCAGCGACAATTTTAAAAATAAATGTTATCTTATATAAAATTATGTAATTTTCTTCCAGTTTTCAACGCGTTCCCTCGAGCCGTCCTTCGGTTTATTATTTAAGGACCTGTTGGATGACCTCGGCGTCCACACGACGGGTGCGTCATTCATAGCCAGTACACTCGACTCCGTGGTAAACTTCTCCGGTTTCTTCGTGGGCCCCGTGATAAAGACATTCTCTTATCGAAAAGTCTGTTTCGTTGGATCAACGATATGTGCATTCGGACTTCTGTTCACCGCTCCAGCCAACAGTATGGGGCATATACTGGCCACGTACAGTATATTGGGAGGTAAGGGTTTCTTTATTTCTAATTCACACTGCTTCATATCATTTGAAGATTTTTTCTTCGGTTCCGCATGTAACTGACATCGAAGCGACACAAACAAAACGTTCGCGCCTTTTTTCCTTATATAAATAAAAAATTGTGCGGCGCGTCGATGTTATTGCTCGTTTTATAGTGATCTAAAATAAATATTCTTTGGTGTGAAGGTTGATTAAAAAACTACAACTACAAGGAAAAAGTAAATAAAGTAATTTCTTAATAATTTTTAATTATAGTTAGTCAATTTCTGTATTCAAAGCAATGCTTATATAATTAACGCTTCTGACGCAATGTATTGTTTTTAAACGATTTACAATAGAATGATGACTCCTAAATAAAATTCGAAATATATTTAATATTGTCTGGGAATTCTTAACATGGTAATTTTTTGAATCCCCAGAGTCGGACTCTCTGTGTTATCGTTGCTAAGAATTAATCCTGAGTGCAATTTAATATAAACTAATGCCATCATAAATGTTGAACTGTGAAAATTGTGAATAATGGTTAACGATGACTAACAGTTTGCCCTTGCTCCGATAACTTATTATGACCAGATGCGAGAGACGTTCTAAGTACTTATATCAACAAATGAAGACTAAACCTCGGATATTAAGTGATGAATTTGTATAAATCCATATATTAGGTCCTTACATATGAAATTGGCGTTTTGAACGGGAGGAAAATAAAGTCAATTTTTTTTGTAAATTGTGTTTAATTAGTCAAAGTATGCACCGTTGTAATCTATGCACTTTTGCCATCTCATAGGTAGTTCATTGATCCCTTTACTAAAATAACCATGGGGGCGAGAATTAATAGTCTTTGAAGGCGGTTTGGACTACCGCATCGGAGTTGAATTTTTTTCCTTGTAAGAAGTTGTCCAAATTCCAGGAAAAATGGTAATCTGTTGGAGCATGGTCCGGGGAGTACGGTGAATGTCGCAGACATTCCAATTTTAGCCCATCTAACTTAGTGGTTGTTTGTTGTGCAGTGTGTGGTCTTGCGTTGTCGTGAAGCAGCAGTGGCCTAGAGCGATTGGCCAATCTCTGTTGTTTAGCAGCCAGTTCTTCAATAGATATCTGCCGTAATCGTTTGGCCAGATTTTAGAAAGCTGTAGTGAATGACACTGGCGCTTGTCCACCAAACACTCACAAGTAACTTTTTCTGAGTCAAGTTTCGTTTAGGGCAGGATTTGGCTGGGTCTCCAGGATTCAGCCATTGCGCTTCCGATTATCGTACAGTATCCACTTTTCATCACAAGTAATGATTCGATTCAAAATCCCTTCATTATTTTGTCGGTTGAGCAAAGTAACACAGCAGTCGACGCATGTTTGCAAGTTCGATTCACTCAATTCATGAGGTAACCATCGTTCAAGTTTTTTTACTTTCCCGATTTGCTTTAGGTGGATTAATACAGTTGTATCACTTACCCCGAAGCCTGTAGCTATCTCTGAAGTGCTTTGTGATGGATCCGCTTCCACAATAGCCTTTAATTCTTAATTTTCCACTTTGGTCTCCGGCCGTCCACGGGGTTGGTTCTGGAGGTCAAAATTTCCAGAACGAAAACGTTGAAACCAAAAACGCACCGTGCTTACTTTTGCGACACCAGCGCCGTACACATCATTAATCCTTCGAGCTGTTTCTGCAGCACTGGTGCCACGGTAGAACTCGTACTCGTAAATATACCGATATTTCATGTTTTCCATTGTGCTATTGTTCCATTGTGGTAATAAGCGACGCCAAAGAAAAAAATAATGAGGAAAAAACAAATGAATGACTGTTTTCAAAACTCAAATGTACCAGCTAAATGAATTTACTCGGTGGTAGAGCTTTGTGCAAGCTCGTCTGAGTAGGTACCACCCACTCATCAGATATTCTACCGCAAAACAGCAGTACTTTGTGTTGTTGTGTTCCGGTTTGAAGGGTGAGTGAGCCAGTGTAATTACAGGCACAAGGGACATAACGTCTTAGTTCCCAAGGTTGGTGGCGCAGTGGTGATGTTGTTTTTTTTAAGAAATATACAAACCACTGTCTATGGGTGTTGGTGACCACTTACCATCAGGTGGCCCACATGTTCGTCCACTAATCTATACCATAAAAAAAAAAAAAAATTATAAATTTGAATTTTGAATTCTTAACCAAAGAGGACATATTTCAGATCAAAGTGGTCAGTACGACAAAACGCTAATTTCATATGTAAGGACCTAATAATAACTTACCTTATAAGAAGAAAAACCATTTGATTCTCTTGAAAGCTCGTGTAAAGCGATTCAAGATATTAAAGGTCAAAGGTCCTGTAAATTGTAATCTTTTTTGTATTAACTAAATTTAAAGTTATTTATTAAGTGGTAGAGCATTGAGTTTTACGCTACAAAGGTGCTTATTATATTTACACATCCGACTATTCTCGCTATCGTAAACAGTTACAAGTAAGTCACAGATCCTTGAATAACTAATATAATTTCTGCACTATATAATCCTGCGCAGTTGGCCTCCTCCCTTGAGAATAGTCGCTGTGACCAGAAATACGTCATAATTTATTATAGAAATGGCCGACAATCATAAACAACAAAACAACAATTGTCAACTGCAGATACAGTGCACAAGTGTATGCGTAAATACTGATACACTATATATTCTCTTACACTTATAACTCCAACCCTATCATTCTACTATATTTCAAAACCTAATAGGTTCGGTCCGGGATTCGAACTCCGGATGATGGAATCTGCCCATTGATCAAGTATCTTTCACGTGATATAGCGCAATGAAAATGTTTACCCCGGGGTACAAAGTACGACAGTAGTACAGGAATGAGATTAACTTTGCTGTTCGCGTGATTCATGCCCAGACAATCAATATTTTTATTATATATTTGCAATGTGAATCGTTAATGATGAATATGTATATATTTGATAATTTAAGAAATATTTCATGTTATGAAGTAATTGCGTCAGTAAAATATATTTAGTTCAAATACCGGTTCATCAGGTTTATCTAAATTTCAATGACTTCTAAGTAAATGGAGTCCCTATAACCAATTCTGTATAATTATGTTAATATTTATATGAAATGTCAAGTTATTTAACGTGTCTCGTTTCATAATATTCAATTATTATTATTTTCTAAACATTAGGAAATGATACGAGAAAGATGTTTCACAATTTTTTAATAAATGAATTCATAGAGATTCCATGAATAGCTGAATGCGTACTCACCTATTATCCTCATATACCGGAAACTATTAATTTGTTTATAAGTATTAATTAGTTTAGTATTTAATCTGCGAACATCGCATTGTAGTCTTCGATTGGCCTTGACTAAAACACATTGGCTTCTAACTTCTATGGCATAGGTTATCCGTGTCGCACGATAACATGAAAGTTATATTTAAATTTTAGTCATAATAATACTTGCACTATGAAAATATCAATTAAATACTGAAATAGTTAATATTTATACTATTGTCAATTTTAATTAATGGTTTGCATTAATTTAAAGAAATGCTGTTCATGTGAAACATTTATTGTTGCGCTTTGGGGTTGAGACCGACTCGTAAGCCGTGACGGATGGCATGATGATGCCTTTTTTTATAGGATAGGTAGGTGGACTAGCATATGGGCCACCTGATGGTAAGTGGTCACCAATGCCCATAGACATTGGTTGTGTAAGAAATGTTAACCATTGCTTACATTGCCAACGCGCCACCAACCTCGGGAACTAAAATGTTATGTCCCTTGTGCCTGTAATTGCACTGGCTCACTCACCCTTCAAACCGGAACACAACAATACCAAGTACTTGCTGTTTTGCGGTAGAATATCTGATAAGTGGGCGGTACCTACCCACACGAGCTTGCACAAAGCTCTACCACCAAGTAAAACTTTTACTAATTACTCTTTACTTTTTGGTTTTAACTACAGATTATTTCAATAACTATCGAGGCTTAATAACTGTCACATATTTTTAAGGGTATATTAATTAGTTCATGCTTTTTCTTGATAATGATAAATTAATCATAATGGAAAGAGAGAAATAGTGTTTAATTAAAGAGCTGCAAAACAATGTTCGTCAGATGGTTAGTTTCCTTTGAGAATGGCCGCCGTGACCGAAATCGTTCAGAAGTACATCATCATCATCATTATTATGTTATTACATTATAAGAGAATCATCAAAAGAAAGTTTTAAATATATTAAAGGTAAATAATACTGGTAAGTTTCCATACCAGCTGACATCGACATCGCAGTACGAATAAATGTTAAATCTATATATGGATTCATGGACCATTAAAATAAATAACCACAAACATTTTTTGCATGAGAACGCTACAAAACAAATATTGATATATCATTATTGACGTTATGTCTATATGAAAGTAGGCTTTGATAATATCAAATGAAGTGTGATCTGCTTTATTGATATGTCACTTCAAATACTCAATAATAGTTCTCTGTGATTTAGTATTTTCCATAATGTTAGCACTCGGTTATCAGTATGTAATGTGATGTAATTTGAGTCTGATTATGATTTAGCTGTTAGTTGAACAAGCCGATTTGAAAATAGAACCTTTTAATCGATATCGTAATTGGTACTGGCCTGTATATAATTATTTTCGTTTATGTATAACAATTTAAAAGTCTTTTATTGAATACGAATTAGAAACAACGACGTGAAAAACAGAGCATTAAAATTACTAATATCGGTACATATCGCATTTCAAGACGCCTACTAAAACAGTCGGGTAGAACATCGCCTTTGTTCTTTAAATTCTTTAAACGTTTGGATTTTTTTTTTTTTTATTGTAAAGGTTGGCGGACGAGCATATGGGCCACCTGATGGTAAGTGGTCACTAACGCCCATAGACAATGGCATTGTAAGAAATGTTAACCATCACTTACATTGCCAATGCGCCACCAACCTTGGGAACTAAGATGTTATGTCCCTTGTGCCTGTAATTACACTGGCTCACTCACCCTTCAAACCGGAACACAACAATACAAAGTACTGCTGTTTTGCGGTAGAATATCTGATGAGTGGGTGGTACCTACCCAGACGAGCTTGCACAAAGCTCTACCACCGAGTAAATTCTATGCCATTTAGTTGTCTATTTGATTGCATCTGTTTGCCCGATTGTGTATGTGATATTAATTATAGATTTTATCATTTAATTTTTCTTTGTTATGTAACCCAAATTCATTCCAATATACCGCAACCCCGTGATTCACTTTCAATGACGTACGAAATGTACGATGTTTGAGTGCGAATCGTTCTAAATTGATTATTATCAAATATTTTACTTCACAAAATATTTATTGATAATATCCTCCAAGTCGTTGATATTTTATTTTCGACGTCAATGATAAATAATCAATAGATAACATCTGATTACTAAGTAGTATTCTTGACACACAAAAACGTCCTCCTTTTTTATATAACACTAGATGGGTCCTGTGATTTCTTGCACGAGCTAGATACGTGCCGATTAGATGACTTGCACTAATCGTTTTTTTTTTATTTCAACTTCTTTGTATTAAATATAAGACGGGATAACTAAATACGTCACACAATAGTTAGACCTGCCTGCTTAATGCATACTTTAACTGGCTCGTTATTCTATTGGCTGGTTAATGGAGCTTCAGATCTCGAAACCGGCTCTGTAAATTATCAATAAGAAATAACTTAAAGCCGTTGGTCCTGCGCCTGGTGTGTCTCCAGCCGTTTTGGGTTGCTAGGCCAACAGATTATGAGAATGAAGGAATTAGAGTGCACCTGTGTTTACGCATACTCTTTTGTAACATAATATTTCCTACGCAGTAAGCCAGTTGTAAAGATTGTTCGTTGTTGCAGAAACTGTGGGAAATTGTAGGGTTTCCGTTAAAAAACCGATTATTTGTAATCTCCTTGTAAATATCATAGTTACTGTTCGCTCTATCTCGAGAACTGTAAATTCTATAAAATATAGTTTAAGGCCAAATTTGTAGTTTTATGAACTCTCTCTCTAGAAATTTTCTCCTAACTTCAAAGGAAATTTAAAGTAAATTAAGCATGACGTTTATAAAAAAAAACAGCAACTGTTGCTTTTACCTGGAACATCTTAACTCGCATACACGCAGTCACACCCGCGCAGTCCTTGCGAAGATATTTCTTGGGCGATTGATAGACAGGACTTGATATAACATTAAAATATGTTTTATGGAAAAGCGAATTGAATGCTTTGCATTTACATATCCAACTAACTTCTCAGGTAGAGTGACGAGAATGATGACGTAACAGGAAATAGCCGCCCTAACAGAAAAGTTAAAGGAAAATATGGTCTGAACTCTGAACGTGTAATACTAACGCGCATGTAGATCGAGTGACGAGGCGATTGGCGAGACGAATCGCGAATGTATCAATGGTAAGCTCATCACTCGCCTCGCCACTAATCAAGACGTTCGTGACGTTTGCGTCGGAAGCGGTTTTGGACGCGGGTCAAACCACCAAAGGGTGGAGTCCCGAACTTTGTCAGTGCTGCCGTTGTGATGAAAATTAAATGAGAAATTTAAACAAAAGTGAAAGTGATATTGCCCAAGACTTTTATCGCATGTAAGTGTCTTTTTGTGGAGTAGGAATTGCATACATAAATTGCGAACACGTAAAAATGCTTAAAGCGTTTAAAATGCTGACATAGAGTAAATATATTCGGAAATATTTATATATTATAGAAATGCACCGCGAGAAGTAATTAATATCCCACGATTGTCGCATCGAGAGCGCAGGTGTAAATGTTGGATTATGCGAATTATAGGGACGAATCTTCCTAATAATAAATAAATTAAATAAATAAATGGCAGGCATGAAAGTAGATGGTTAAAAGGTAAAACGAATATCAGACCGATTTACTTGTGCGTAATAAACAAGCGAGACATGTAATATGAGTAACTGAGATTATTAACAAAAGCCCGCTGAGTTTCATTCGCCGTTTCTTCTCAGGTAATTAAGTAAATCTTAATAATCGTCAAAAACGGCAAACGAATGATAGCAATGATATTGTTAAAATGTTTGATAGAAATTCTTAGAACGCTTTTTTATTGCAAATATATATGGTTATAGTATGTGTTTGTATTTTGTATTTCGAAACTTGAAACAATTATTCTGTGTACGCAGACTGTGCTCGCCTTGCATATCATAAATCCTTAAAATTTTAAATTCAAAACATTTTTTTACGCTGCGTAATGAACACCTGATCCAAGTTTTCATTAAATTCTGTACAAAAGTTTTTTCTTATAAAAAATACTAATTTCGGGCGAATTTAAGCTACGAGACTTGTCCTATTTTATTTTAGTTTTCCTTTTTCATTTGCACACTTAAAACTGTATAAAGGTATTATAATGAATACCTAACAATAGGAATATTATATTCTGGGTCAACATGATCGATTCATTTATATATAACAATAAAAGTATTATATTGTTTTATATATATAACAATAAAATGACTCCAGGAAAAGCCTCAACTGCATCTTTGTATTTAAAGGCAAAGCTAATAAAATAGATAGATATTGAATCTATACAAATAAACAAAAGTAGTTTAGTCTGTATTTCATCAAAATTGGTTGAGTCTATCACTATTTTTATTTAAAAACCAAAGCAGTTTCATCTTGTAGACTTTGTGCATGACATTTGAGTGGTAACTTTATAAATTTAAATGTTTTCATCCAGTACACAATATGTACATGGTGATATCGTTCACAAATTTTACATAAATTATTACACTATTTCAGCAGTAATTTTCTTATAAAATGTGTTTTTTTTCAGGTTTCGGTGTTGGTTTAGCATCATCGTCATCTTTTGTCTCACTCAATCACTATTTCTCAAAGAAGCGAGGGCAGGCTGTCGGCCTGTCTATGGCTGGTACAGGGTTCGGTCTGATGGTCATGCCTCAACTAGTCAAATTGCTACTGAGTGAATATGGGTTTCGATGGACCGTTATTATATTGGGCGCTTTGGCCTTCCATGCTGTACTCGGATCGTGCTTACTACAGCCTGTTAAGAGACATCTTATAGACGTACCGGTTGACTGCGAGATGCAGTTAGTGAAGGTTAGTCCTTTAAAGTAACTCCTAATTCTACCTCCAATAGGCGGATATCTTGTTTAATATGTCATGTCTTCGCATAGTTTTTTGGGAAATAATATTACTAAATAGGGTAATGTAAAATTAATTATAACTTAGAAAAATAACTACCAAAACATTTAATTATTATTTTTCACAGGAAATGGAGTGTATACACGAGAGCGATGAAGAAGCCGACGATAAGTTCGAAATAAATCCGCTCGTCACGCATCCAATGCCAAAGTTGACCAAACAGAGGTCTAACGTCAACATGAACCATCCATCGGTCCGGACCGTGGGCCTCCCTCGGGCGAAGACTTGCGACAAACCCCTCCAGGAATTCGATGGCACCGCGAACCCGATCGTCGGCCTGACGAGCGCCGCCTCGGTGGCCGCCATGCAGCGCGTCACGTCCAGCAGCAGCATGACCGAAGCGGCCAGGAAGCGGAAGGTCTCCGTCATATCGAACATCTCCAACATGGACTTCACCGGCAGTTATCTGCAGCTGTATCTCGATGTTAGTATCACACTATTCAATTGTTAGTATTGGACCACATCCACATTGACATCGGTACCCATTTTTTTCTTTTTGTATCTATATTGTGTTATTACTCTTTATTTGAAAGAAGGCCATGAATAATCCGGAAAAATATTTCTTTAAATTCAAGGAGTAAAATATCTCTAGATTTTACAGGAAAACATCATCCAATCGAGTGTTTCTATTCAGTCGTTATTAATTTTATTTTAATATGACAAATAGGTCTTTGAAATGTTATGACATATTTTGTTATTATTATTTCAGACAGTAGATGACGACACGTTACAAATGAAAGCGTTCAAGAAAATCGAACAGGAACAAGTACAAAAGAAGCAAGGCTTCTTCAGGAAGTTTATCGCGATGATGGACTTGGATCTGTTGAAAGACTGGTCCTTCCTAAACCTTTTGCTCGGTCTCTCGTTGTTCTGGAGCGGCGAGCTGCAGTTTAGGATGTTAACGCCATTTTTTATTAGAAGTTTAGGCTATAATATGAACGAAACGGCGTTCTGTTTGTCCATGACGGCCATAACTGATATCGGAGTGCGTTTGATATTGCCGCCGATATTCGACAGGACCGCGATCACGAAGAAGATGATATTTTTCATTTCGGCTTTCTTCTTGGCCGCGACTAGATCAGGTGAGATATGTGACTAAAATAAAATAAATACCTATGTTTTTTATATTAAAATGTTCTTTGGACGAGATAAGAGTAAAATTTTAAGGTCATATTTGAGTGCAAAGTTTATAATTTATATGACACTTGAGTGATCATTTTCTGGCGCAAGGTTTTTCGTCTTGTCTGGTTTTACGTATAATGTACGTCAGTTTACTGTCAGTACTATCGTAACATATTTCGTTACTATCGCTTAAGATATATTTCTAAATCGTATACATAATATTTATAAATAATACTAGTTTCACGATGATCAAACGAGAAGTTCACACGTAATAGTGTTACTAACAAAAATTTCACATCAGCATTTACAATATTAGTAACCCGTATGTTTCCCCCGCTGTGGCTCCAGTGCTCGCCGAGCAGTCGGAGTGGGTGCCGCTGATGGTGTGGCTGTCGATCTGCGGGTTCTTCCGAGGCATGTGCCTGAGCAACTTCACGCTGACGATCTCGGAGTACTGTCCGCTGGAGAAGCTGCCGGCCGCCTTCGGCCTGCACATGGTCAGCAAGGGGGTCTTCGTCGTCATCATCGGGCCGCTCATTGGTGAGTTATAAAATATTACTTCTGTATTCGTTTTTTGAATTGTTGATCTAGTGGTGTGATAAGGCCGCAGATATCAAAGTCTTGGGTTCAGACTCCAAGTTCCATCTGACCGATAATAAGTTATTGGGATTTTCTTATATATGTAGGCCACCTGATGGTATGTGGTCACCATCGCTCTTAGACATTGGCCAATGCGCCACCAACCTTGGTAACTAAGATGTTATGTCCATTGTGCCTGTAATTACACTGGCTCACTTAGCCTTCAAACCGGAACACAATAATACAAAGTACTGCTGTTTCGCGGTAGAATATCTGATGAATGGATGGTACTTAACCAGACGAACTTGCACAAAGCTCTACCACCGAGTCGGTTTCTGTCGAAAAATTTGCAGCAGCGGCCCGGAGTAGGAAACGAGGGCACTCTCGTGCCTCGAAAAACACGTAGAGCAATTGGTCCTGGACCTGAACTCTTTTCGGTCGTGTCGGATCGCCGTCCTATCGGATTAAAAGAGTGAAGGAACAGGGAGTACAGTTGGGTAATCTCTCTCGAGATTGGCCAGCGTGGCCGAAATCGCTCAGGATCATCATCATCATCATCATCATTTAGAAAACAAAAATCTCGTATACGTTTTTGTTTCTGAACTTCATCAACCTTGCATGCAAATAATTCTATTCGAAAGAATAATGAGTTAGCAACTAGTCGCGCAACTAAATATGAAACGTTATTCCCAGGCTACGTGAGGGACTACACGGGCAGCTTCGCGACCTGCATACACGTGCAGAACGCCCTCATCATGTCGTGCGTGCTGGTGTGGGGGGCGGAGTACGCGCTGGCCTTCACCCGGCGCCGGAAGGTGGTGCAGATCTAGCACACCACCCCCCGGCACCTCTAGTACATTCGAAACGTTCGCTTCGTTGTCCGTTACCGTGCTGCATATTTTGATATCGCGGTACGTCGATTTGTAAGTTTATATCGAGTTTAAGGTTAGTTTTAGTGATATAAACGGTGACATTCGAATTTATATCGCTCCTCCGAGTACTGTAGGAGGAATCTGCCAACGTTTTCAGCGCTCGTTTCTTTTGGAAGCGTTTTTCTTTATGATATTATTTATTCCGTAGTTGCCTTTGAATATTGTCCTAACATTGAGAGCGTACTTCGTGAACTCGTGGGTTATAAAATGCGAGACAAATGGTATCGTTGAAGTTCTTTTAAATTTATTGTACGTTGACTGAATGGTGTTGTTATTGTTGAATGAAATGTTTCTTCTAGCTTTTTAATTTTAAGCTCAAATACTTGCTTTATAGTCTGTTCCAATAGCTCTCCTATTAGAATGACATCTAACTTCATTTGACATTTTAATGTTTTTTTTTCTTTTATATACTATATATTGAATTATATGACAAGGTCATAGATTTTGATCCAATTCGATGTGATTCCATGACTTGTTGAATTGTGTAGACATTTATATAGCTCTGAATTTTTTTAGGAACTTTTTAGATAATTTTTTTTAGGTATTCATTTTACTATGATATTTTTAGACGACTGTACGTAGTTACGTAGAAATTTAGATGACTCTTTGTGTAGACTCTTTGTCTATTGTTCATATTAATCGACGCCAATTTGTGAAACGATTGTGTTTCAATTAAAAATGAACTGAAAATATAGTGAAATATTATTGACATTTGTCATAAATCGTCTTTTATAAGTGAACAGTCCACAGTGGTTCACTTTTTATTTCGTAGTCTTCAAACCAGTGACATTTATCAGTAGTGAACTTCTCTCTAATCGTTGACAATTATTGCGTGTAGTACACTAAGACTGTAGAACGAATGAATGAATAAGTGCTGCTGTTTCCTGCAAAAACCTCCTGTCGTCATTTTTTATATATTTTTTTAAACAAATTTATTCACAATCTGTGTTATCAAAAGAATTGTTTATTTTTTTAATGCGTTGTTTTAATCTGAGATCTCATTAATTGCAAAAAAATAAACTATGAAGCGTGTTTTCATATGAATTCTTCACAAGGAGTTTTGTTTAACGCAATTACATTGATTGTCAATATTAGGCTCCTGCCTTAGTGTGAATCATTATGCATAAAATTTAATGATTGTCTCAGCTCGTATATGTATGTGTTCGCTCTTGATTCATACGATTGATTCGACAGTGTGTTCAATTGTTTGACTTGAAAGTTTCTGTCGTAGTACGATCGACGCATACTAGGTGGCGCAAGTTGTATCGGATAATTGTTTTGAAAACATTTGAAGAGATTTATAACGCCGAGCCTTAGCTGGTACATATAAAAAATTTTATTTTCATTTTGCAATTAATGATTTCTTACAGTATTGATTATATGTGACTATATAATAGTAATCATTGTTTTCGTATTTTTAATACATTGATTAAATAATTCCAAAATGTATTAAAACAATAATTTTAAATAAATATAATTAATAACAAATTATAATATAAATAAATAATAATCTGCCAAATTTTTAAAACGTTTAGTTAAGTTCTTTATATTCACGTTATTGTTATGTAAACAATATTTCATTGTTATATTTCTTAACTTTCCGTCTTCCAAATTTTTTTAATATCGATGTATCGTGGGCTTTTCGACATGTGATTTTAGCGACCAAATAGTATACTAACTTTTGATAAATGCGTTATTGTACTTAGAGTATAAAAAAAAAATGTATGCCTTTTTGACATATGAACTGTCATTTTCTTATTAGGCATTATAAATAATCTGTACTTATTGTAATAATGCAATCAATTAATGAAATGTGTGTGCCAATCTTTGTAAATAATAATACGTATAATCAAATGTAAAGTCTATATTTTAATATTTGTACGGTTATACATGACATCGTGAATGGGAAGGATTACATGATTCATTTATAATTATTTCTGTTAAATGTTTACTGACAAAGTTTCATATTGTATTGAAATGTATCTTTTTGAGTTTTTTATATTAGTGTCAGTGAACATCCAATTTTTTTTCTTATTGTAATGTACTTTTTAACGCTTAAGCCATTAGAAGTATTTATATAATGTTTTCTGAAATTTATTTTTGTTTCCTTAACGTACTTAAACAGAAACATGTATGTACTGAAATTAGTAAACATATCAATATGTTCATTTTTGTAAATATTAAAAATATTTATCACATCAATTATAAAAAATCTTAGTACTTATAACTTTTTCCATTTATATTTCATCCATAAGGATGAAAAATGCAAATAATCATAAACAGAAGAATATGTCATTATTATATTTTGAAATTTTTGTAGTAAATTAAATGGCCATATCCATAATCTTTAAATAGTTGTATAATGACAACTAAATAATTGCCAGTTATTGAAAAATAAATTAACAATAGTGATTACATAATAGTTATGAAATAATAAAACTAATATTAGTAGCATGATTTTAATTAGCTGAGGTTCCAATTAAAAAAATACTTATTATTTTTATTACAAACTAATTAACTGAAGTTGAATTAAGAACATGTTATTTATATTATAAATTTATTATTTTGTTTCAAGAGATTTTTCAAAAGTTAAATCAATTTAAAAAAAATTGAAGTAACTTTTTAAATAGATTGTTATTGAACGTAAGTATTATTTCTTTACGTCATTACGTCATTTAGAACTGTCAGTGTCAGTTTATTTTGTCTCAGTAACCGAATCATGTTACGACATCAATTTATTAAAAAAGTGTTTCCAAGGAACGTGTAGTAACTATCAACTGTCTCGAAACATCTCAAATAATTTCTATGATATATATATATATCATAGAAATATATATATATATATATATATATATATTTCTATATATAAAGTATAGCTTTGTTTGGTTTTTGCATGTCAATGTCAATAGAGTTATTTATTATCTACATCTCAAATGGCAATTTCGAAATCATCTGTGCCATGCAAAACTACAACCCATTAATAGAAAAAATATATTTTATTATATTGAATACGTATTATAATATACAGGGGGTGGTGAAGCGACATTGTAATTTATTTAATTACATTATAAACATTAATTTAAGTTTGATATCGAGGTCTCGGGACAGTTGCGGTTGAATCACCTCAAAGGTTAATGAATGATAGCGATAACTTTAAATTGATTTATTTATATTGGAGAGTACGCGGCGAGTAATTGTCTATATATCTAGTTGTCCTACAATATATGACTGTACAACTCTTGTAAAACTAGCAAGACTTTTATAAAGAATGACTTAATCTATTAAAGTACTTATTGGTTACCTTTATATTTGTTTTATTTACCTTTCATGCAGTCGGATTCGGGGAAGGGCATCCAGGGCTACAGCTCCATGGCCCTCACGAAGAGGCTAATTTTTTACACTGGCTCACTCATCCTTCAAGCATTCATTCTTTTATTCAAATTGAACAAATAAAGGTTTAATAATACTAGTATTATCGAGAGATAAGTTTTGTTTGTTTGTTTGTTATCCGCTTTCACCTAGGCTATTTATTATGTTAATATGTTGCATATTTTTGGCGATATAGCTTGATATGTCGATGTAATCGGAGAGAATACTGTCGGCACAGCGACGCAAACCTGACCAAAACAACAACTTTAAAAAAAAAACTTTCTATGTGAGTTTGGATCTAAATCTAAGTGTCTGTAGAAAGTCAGTGATAGTATTTACATATATCCGTCATTTACAATTAATTTACAGTACGTAATTATTTTATGTTCAAAAAAAGAAAAACAGTAAGGATGAAGTTTTGGTTGGATAAATATAAGCCTTTTACATTTTGAAATTTGAAAAATAGCTCACTTTTACATACAAAATGTTTTCAAATATGACGAAATATTTAAATAAACGCTTGGTTATACGCGGGACGTGTTGTACGAGCACAGCACTGGCGAATATATCGTTTGGCGAATGTTCAATCCAAATAAGTGTTAATAGTAATCGAATTGATCAATTTACAGCCATAAAATATTGATTATAATTACGCTTACGACGCTAAAACGATTTTGTACTGTGTATCAATTAGAAGATTTCAAGTTGAATTATCTAACATGTCTCGATAGAACTTTTGGGCAATAAAGTTTTGCTACATTCTATTATAATCTACCATATAAACAAAAACTTGAAAAGTAACATAGTTGCTCGATGTCTATTCCCAGTAGACCCAATTCCTAAAAGCATAGATTGATGTCAAATTTTAGTCTATATATTTTGTTCCCAAAAGGCATACTTTCGTTGTTTATAAATTAAAATCTCTTAAGTATTATAGTTTTGTTTATTCGTTGACAGTTTATATTTGTAATGTCGGGACATTGCCTTTTATTAAATTTAGCTGTGTCCTGCGGTATTCGCGATAAATTCGTATTATACGTGATATAAATATGTACCTAAATAAACTTTAAATTGTTATAACTTTTGATAAACTGTACCGATTTTGATGAAATAACGACTAAACGGTACTTTGGAATAGTATATATAGTCATTTGATTCAGTTATTTGATTACCCAAAAATATTTTGATAAACAGGCGGATAAAAATAATGGTTGTTTTGGCAACTTCCAACCAGCTACATTAACTTAAAAAGAGGCTCTTGTTTTGTTATTTTGAAAGCGCAAACATACAATTCAATATTATTTATATGTCTAGTTAAATAGATAGTTAAGATAAGTGTAAAATTTGGTTTTGTAGTATAATATAGCAGGCTGGACGGTCTCCTTCTGTCATATGTTATCACAATGGAATGTGAAAACAAGCAACAAACACACATACTAATCTTTATCACTAGATAAAGTCATATATTTTATTTATATGGCTCATTTATAAAATAGTCTCGTTGTTATGGTATTTCTTTGCTTATTGTTTCCATAAAAGGTAATTGGGATCTTTGCGGCGTCAACAGGCATTGACAAAGGTTTCTAATTATGTGCCTTAATTTGTCAACAACAATAAATACTTTTTGAGCAGTTGGTTGGTAGCTTTCTGTAAATTGCACTTGAAAACAACTATTCCATTGATTACAGCGCCGTTACTAACCAATAAGGTAGGGTTTTTTGAAGTGATAACTTCTTATGGGAGGGTAAACCCACGGTCGTATACACAGGTCATGCAACTTCGGTATGGGATACGTTGACATACTGACGCTGTTAAGTTCAATTTAAATAACAAAACAAAAATAACAAAAAATTCGCAAAACTTAACAAAACGATATAACAATGATTAAATAACACAATACTTGGGACAGAAAAATATCAGTTTCGATAGCAGCGACGTAGTACCTCAAGCGAATGGTATTGCTTATTAGCAGTTGTTTACATACTCGCGCCTCATCTCTCACCACTGAAATTGGACTCAGTTGCCAGACCTGTGTATACGACGGTGGGTAAACCGCTTCGTTACCAACCTAACGCCATCTACGCGTATACAGATAGGCGGACGGGCAAATAGGCTAACTGCTCGTAAGTGGTAACCACCGCCCTTAGACATTGGCAATGTAAGAAATATTAATCATTGCTGCCTTTGCCTGTAATTACACTGGCTCACTCACACTTCAAACCGAAACACAACAATACAAAGTACTGCTGTGTTGCGGTAGAATATCTGACGAGTGGGTGGTACCTACCCAGGCGAGCTTGCACAAAGCCCTACCTAGTAAATATAAAATATAAATAGTAGAATATTTAAAATATTTCTATTTATATTTTATTTAAAAACTTCGGTAGGATCTGAAAGTTTCTTGCTAGAAAAACCTAACATTTGAGATCGCACATTTACCTAAAAGCTAATTAGTCGACCAACGAGGCACACATTGATTTTCAAATACACTTGGTCTAAAACAAACAAAAAAACCAAATATCCTATTCTTAAAATAATTCCTTACTTAGTTAATATACAAATTTATAAGCCAATAAAAAAGCGATGTCAATTCTCGCAGATAACGTTTATTAAATGGTATGAAAAAACAACGTCATTATAATTTATGTATGACTAGAACAGATAATATTATCTTAATCTGTTCATCATTAAGACAGCGTTCATATTTTCATTCAACTTGTTGTTACCACATTATAATTCGATTATGATGTAATCTTACGCAATAAGTCGCAACTATTTTTTTGTAATTTTAAATGTTATGAAATAACATTATCTAGATAAACAATTATTTTTTTTCATTTGTGTTTACTTTTTTTTCATATAAAGGTATATGTGTTCGTAGAGATTTACAAATATTCATGATTATTTGTTTCGTTTAATTGTTATTCTTCCGGTAAAGTTCAGTTCATTTATATATAAAGTAATAAAACAAATCAATTGATTAACTTTTATTTTATGTATTAATTAATCAATAATTTCAATTTACTACGATAATATTATACAGGTCTCCGAAGTTATAATATTTTTAACATACGAACATTCTCGAATGGAGGGGTTATAAAAATAATTCAAAATGTTTATTGAATTACCTTTAATATCAATACATTTAGCGTACAGATATGAGATAATATATTTAAAATTTCTTCAAAAACAAATTTGTTATTGTCGTCAAAATGCGTTGAAGTAGTCTCATTGATTTCAGTGTCCTTTAAAAATGTTCTCGACCTTAACTCTTTTTTTTAATATGGATCTAATTAAGTCGGTAAGGGATAAATATGGAATGTGCAAACAAGTGGTTCAAGCACGTATTTGTGAATAGTATCCGTCGCATGTTTTCTCTCGTAAAACGGGGAATTGTTTTGTAAAAGCAACACACATTTGGATAATTTTGCTGATATCTTCTCTAGTATATTTGCCTCGATAACTATTTTTTTATCGTTCTTATATTATAGGAGTGATGTCTTCGCCCATAATCGTCGTAACCTTTCAATAATCAATAAAATTCTACAATGTCCCCAAAAGCTATACGTCATCGTTCCGACTGATTCTGAAAATTAAGCTTAGAGGTTGCTGTACCCTTTTTGTGACTTACACGGACTCGTGATTGGACTCAAGAGTCAGGATGTAGGTCGTCTTAATTCGTCTCTATATTGATTTAATAGATCGTACCTTTTGCAAGTCTTTTACCAAGAAGTTACCACAAACCGTAAACAAGTTTCATTCTCGCCCCTAAATTACCTACAGTTTATTCATAATGTTGATTTGCTTATCATTCCATGATTACCTATAATCGAATTACGGTTAAACGTGATAAATTATATATGTGAAAGTGAGTTTGTTCGTTTGTTGGTCACACTTTCACGCCTAAAAAACTAAGCCGATTTTAATAATTCTTTCACCAATGGAAAGCTACATTATCAGCGAGTAACATATACATTTTGTTCCCGTATTCCCACGGGAACTATTAAGTATTAAAATATCCATATAATAGAAAAAACAAACAAATTACACAATTATATAAGTAGGTATAACATTACTCTACATCCAATTTTTTTACTATTGCTTACTAGCGATTTGCTCGTATTCACGAAATTACTTACAAATCTCGAAATACATTTTTGTGTTGGAAAAGCACAGACACACACATTCACACATGCCCGCAAACACGGATAAAAAGCTTTTCTTTATAATCTGTTTGATTATGGGAAAGTGATAGCAATATATATTCTGTGAAAATGTGTTAATGCACGATTATAATTTTGCGACAAAATGATAATAAATTCTAGAGATTCTTCTACTTTGTAAATAAATATAAAATAAATTAATATTTCCTAACATATTAGCTTAGAGGTTGCTTGCAAAAGAATTTGTATCGTTGACTTAAAAATAGTATCAACCGATCCGTGATTGCATAATAATGTTAGTCTAGAACATAGAAAGTTTTGCAAGATAAAAGTATAAATGTCATCCACGCCTCGAATGTCATTCTCGAGGGAGACAAGTGATTAAAGATATATTGCACAAGTTTGTCCTCGAGCACAGGTGCACTCTCTATTCGGACGGCAATCCGACACGACCGGAAAGAGAAGCCGTTGGTTTAACGTGCTTTCCGAGGCACGGGAGTGTACACACTTCCAACTTCCAGACTCCGGGCTGCTACTGAGAATTTTCTGACAGAAAAACCCAATAACTATTTATTGGCCCGACCTGGGAATTGAACCCAGGACCACCGGGTCTGCGGCCTTATATCTAGCCACTAGACCAACGAGGCCGAGTAAATATTACGATGATAACACTAGTAAATAGTGCCAAGAATTTGTCTCTCACACACACACCTGTGTGTTTTGTTCAGTACCTACTAATTATTATTCTATTTTGATCACTGGATAAAGAAATTCGTATAATAGTTAATTAAGTATAATTCTAGTCCTTAGACATTTGGAATATATTTATTTGTTCCTTCTACCAATGTACTATTATAAGTACTATTAATATATAGAACACTATTTTATATATAATCAACAGTTTTCGCAGCGCATGCAAAATAATAACTTTTATAGGTAACATTTTGATACCTTGGGTTGCATTGTTCCATTTTAGGTAGGGATCTCAAATTTTTTTGATAATAAAATATACCTTATGTTACTCAGTAAGAGTAGCTTTCTAATGGTGAAAAATATATTAAAATCGGTCGAGTAGTTTTTGAGTTAAATCGTAACAAAAAAACAAATAAAAAATCAAATCTTTTCTCTTTATAATATTAGTATAGATATAATATGTGTAAATACTGGCATCTAGTAAAAGCCTTTTACGACACAGATAAAATAAAAAAAACGTATACCTACATATAATACCTATATACGCTCACGAAAAGACTTGAAGGCCAGACTTTTTTGAGTTAAGGAAGTGATGATTATTTAGTACATAAAACGTTTTTTAAATTTGTAAGTTTTATTCGAAAAACGTTAAATTTTTATTTCTGAATAGAAATAGCAAATTTAAAACATACAAATTTTAGGAGGCAGAATTTAAAAAACGTAATGAAGCATGGTTTGATTTGGTTATCCATAAATTGGAGTTTAACCTGAAGGTTTATTGTTACCGAGATGAGAGTGTTCAAATAAATGATTACTTAAGTATATTATAGCCAAATTTGTAATAATGACTATTAGAACTTTATTATTATTTTTTAAAAGCTGGAACGTTTAAAAATGTTCTAAAATAATATTGCTAAAATTCTATCATTTATACCAATTTTAAATCAATCGTGAATCCATGAATAATTCAAGTAGCTCGTTACAGATGCCGAATTAAATTTCTTCTGTTTAAAAATCCGCCTAACTGCCTCAGTCCGCATCTCACAGTAGACTCAAGACAACAAAGAGGACAGAAGGAGGCTAGCTCTTACGCGTGCGGGTTGTCTGCAAGCCTTGCGGACAAGATGCAACTTTCCATTAACCTTAAATTGCATATATAATTTACGAAATTCGATATAATTACGTTTACCAAATATGAGCGTAGTCAGTTAATTATTGAAAATATATTATACTTTTATTTGTGCAGTGAACTTTTCGAAGATTATTTATAAAAAATGGATGAGGCGTTTGCACATTTAGAGGGAAATAACTTAAGGAACAATAAGAAAACGGAGATCCCTCCGGATGGCGGGTGGGGATATATTGTTTGTATCGGCGTTGGATTTACGTTCGTGAGTATTAAAGTTTTCGCTAATCAAAGTATTATTTTTATTTATTTTTATTAAAACTTATAATATAAGGATTCGATAAAGATAAGGATTCATAATTTAAATTCTTATTTGAATAGATGACGTGCGTTATAAGTTCCGAATATCTTAATTGCTATATCACAATATTTATGCTATTTTTCTGAAGGATATTATTTTTAATGTATCACATTAAAGGTCCGTAACCTATAAATAACCATCATTTTAATATTTAATTGTTTGTGATATCAACCACTTACCATATATCACTGGCCATTAATTTATTATTACTTATAAATAAACTTTGTTTTAATAAAACGTGATAATACGAATTGCGCTGTCTTAAGTGTTTTTACATTGTACTAGCTGTTTCTTGCGGCTTCGTCCGGGAATTACCTTTGCCCTACTTCCAGTAAGGTTCACGCGATGCAATGTAGCCTAGAGAAAATATACTTAAGTTGCATCAAAATTGGTATATTATTTTTAAAATTGCTACGAATTAAAGGAAATTTTAATGTAATATAATAGTTTAATTTGACACAGCTTCGCATGAATGTATATTGCATATCGTAAATCTTATGTTATGCAATAAACAACAGATCTATTTACAAGATAAAATTATAACCTGTTGGATTTATTTCTCACGGCTATATTGTATGTATATTGCTATACTACAAGTTAATATATATAATATGTATATCCGTATCGGCCGTTGACATTTATGCTATGACCTATGTAAACATGAGGATTTAAATTAAAAAAAAAATTGTGAGCTAATCTCTTTTTTTGCAATAAGGTTAATGGTATGGTTAAAATAAGGCAATGTAATTTATATAATCATTTGAATAACATTTTCATTGCTATTTTTTTCTATAAAACTCGAAACACAAAATTAGATTCCAAAAGCATAATTTAAAATCAGACTTAGTCATTATATTTTTGAATTTAATTTAAAGATAACATAAAAGAAGAAGATTTTTGTTCAATAAATATTAAGCAGACATTGCAATAGGCATTTAATATAGATAGAGGTAAGAGATTTTTAGTTTCTCTTTTTTTATACATATGTATACTCGTATATACATGATGTAGTGCTACCGCTAGCCGACCTAGGATTTGAACACGGGACCTATTAATCAGTATTCGTACATTTTATTAAAATTTAATAAGCTGATTTATCGCTAAAAAAACATGATGTGAGAAACTGTATACCTTATAAAGAAACCCCGGCATAGAGTTGTTACCGCCTACCGACAGTTGTAAATAAATCGCCTTATCCCACAGATTAAGGCTACCGCTGCTCACTATGGTGCTAATGTCAGTACACAACAGTAAACATATTATCAGGTGTCATATTGTAGTTAATTGATGGCATCTTCTTATTCAAATGTGGTATAATATGAGATTTTATACATCCTTTCATTTGTGATGAAATTGGCTCTAGCTACTGGAGTAATTTTTTTTATGGTATGGGCAGGCGGACAGACAAAGCGGCCACCTGATGGTAAGTGGACGCTACCACCAGTAGACATTGGTGATGTAAGAAAAATTAACCATTCCTTACATCGCCAATGCGCCATCAACCTTGGCAACGAAGTTATATCCCTTCTGTGTCTTATGTACCTGTAGCTACACTGGTTCACTCTTCAAACCGGAACGCAACAATACTGAATATTGCTGTTTATCAATCACATTAATACGAAAACTTACAGTTTCGCGGTCACATGAATCACGGCGCAAGGCGTACGTCAGACTTTGATTTTTAGGCTTAAAGACATTATTGTTAACTAACATTTCAATTATATTATGCACAAAGTTGAACTACTGAATTTTCATGTGATTAATTTGCGTTCATTGTTCAAGTCGTGCTCTAATTTCACTGAAATTCGGCCGCATTGGAGCAGCGTGATGGAATAAGCTCCAAACCTTCTCGTCAACAAGAGAGCAAGCCTTGGCCCAGCAGAGACAATCGTAGCATGTTACTTTATATTTTTTTCTGCTTTACTAGGAAAGTGCAAGAAAAGTTTTAGAAATGTATTCTAAAACACGATCGATTCCATATCTATCGCGATCTTAAAGTATTCAATCTGGGTCTAGATGTGAAGAAACCAGATAATCGGTATGGTTTATGCACCTGTACATCGGAAAGCACGCAAAATCGTTGATTCTGCGCCTGTACCTACTCTCTTCGCATGTATCGAATTTCCGTCTTTTTAGATTGTGAGTCTGAGGTAATAGAGACTACATCTGTTACGATCCACAGTTGAATACTATCTATTGAAATTTAAATTATATATATTCAAAGTATTAAATAGATCAATGCTTTCAGAACATTACAAAGTGCAAAAAATAATTAGTACCTATACACTTTCGATATCGATACTGAACGCGCGCAATTGATATTAATTATTGAACGTGGTTGTCGTCTTTGTTACATCAATGAAGTGCTTTAGAATATTTGTAGTCAATTATTTCTTCACACAATTATAAACTTGAATATCGAAGCTATTTGTATGCAATTTTAAAAATTATTTATTAATTTTTTTGCCTTAGATGAATGACATTAGTTGATTTTATCATCGCGGTCGTTGAACTAGCGATTAACGATTGTTAATATACTATATGCCAAGCAATCATTATATAACGGTCATTTCCTTCAAATTTATTGGCTGCATGTCACATCAATGAAAATACTCTTATTTGTGACGTAAATAATAAAAATAATTGTGACTTAAGATGTTATTATCATCCTCTAGTAACATCTTTAAAGATTCCTTCACAAATTCAGTTATAACTCAATTTAAAAAAAAAACCGGTTAAGTGCGGTGCAAGTCGGCGCAAGTCGGATTCGTGTGGAGAGGGCTGTTGTACAACTCGTGGGAATTTTATACTTAATATTTTTGGATAAGTTATCCTGACAAGCCTCATATTTCGTATTTCATTAATTCATTCATTTAAATCTCAATTCTCTTATTTAAATCATACGTCCTTGGTTCAGGCTTAAATTTGATATGAATTTTAATTGAAACTTAGTAGATTAGGCTTTGCAGATATACGTAGAGGCAAATAAAAAAAAGTGATATTATAACGGTTTTGTTTTTAATCAATCATTTACGCTATAAATTACCGTTTGGTAAAATGTTTGTTTTATTTATTTTTTAAATAATCTGCTTGAGCCTTTCAAGGTCTTAATATATAAGGCATTGGTATCTGAAAAGTATAAAAACCAACAATGTTAATAATTTGTCTAACTTTATATTATATATAAGCTAAAGTTCGTGCACACGTACGCGATCAGGCGACGCGACCGATTGCGACACAGTCGCGTGGTATCAGCAAAAGTGCTTGATAGCAAACGATAGTGTTTTTGAATCAGACGTAGTTACAGTTTCTTGAACTTACACTTACCTTTCTTGCTACCACCGTCGTCCACTTTTCAATAATAATTAAATTGAATAGAAAGCCATTGTATTTGATAAAAAATAATTCGATTGAATTTTTCGTTTTTAGTTCTATTGTAACTTTAGTTAAACGGCGTTATATTAATATTGCATGTTTTTGTAGGTCATTTGCTCAAAACACGCGAGCAATGCGAGACGAATAAGCTCATAGACCGCGCATAACATGATCTAGTTTTGTTAAAAACAAAGTCTATTGAATTTGGATTATACATATATATTCTACATTCAGAGCAACTGACTAGGTACGTACATATATAGGTACTGTTCTAGCTGTTCGACGTCCGTTGATAACCTAGGTCGACGAGTGAAGTAATATTATATCCTACTAGCTACCCGTCCCGGCTTCTCACGTGTACGTTTATATCGTAATTACTGCCTCGTTGGTCTAGTGGCTAGATGTAAGGCCGCAGACCCGAAGGTCCTGGGTTCAATTCCTAGGTCGGACCAATAGATAGTTATTGGGTTTTTCTGTCAGAAAATTCTCAGTAGCAGCCCGGAGTCTGGAAGCTGGAAGTGTGCGAACACTCCCGTGCCTCGGAAAGCGCGTAAAGCCGTTGCCCCTGCGCCTGAACTCGTTCGGTCGTGTCGGATTGCCGTTCCATCGGATTATGAGAGCTAGGGAATAGAGAGTGCACCTGTGTTTTTACACACACTTGTGCACTTTAATATCTCCTGCGCAGTTGGCTAATCTATCTTGAGATTGAACGGTCTGGAGAACGTTTTAATATAGTAATACATATAACTGTCAATTTACATAAAACCATAATGAATAATATTGATTGATTTAATGACATGAAAAGATGAAAAAATTGTTTTTGAGTTTATCGCGTTCAGACAGATTGACAGACTTTATTTCATAATACGCATAGTGATAATCATCTTTAATTAATGATTAAAGATAATTAACAAAAAAAGAAAAACAAAATTAACAAAAATAACAAAAAAAAAAGTACAAAATTTTACGCAATTTTTTTTTAACAGGTAGTTTCTGAGATTAGTGCAAAATCTTAGCTTAAATCTTTCGCGATGTATATTCATTTTATAAATTTTTCGGGCTTTTTCTTGAGTTGCAACTGTCATGTCATCAAAGTGTCAGTGTAATCGGACTGACTATGACTTTAGGTAAGTACTGAGCTTATTGCCGATTCTTCTTGTTTCTGTACATTCGGTCTACGATCTATATTAACCGGTAGTGGTTGTTTTTATGTTTTATATAATCTTGCAAAAGACGAAACAAATGTATAATTGTTGCATTGAATAAAGTATATTAATAAAAATTTGAATATTTTAAATGTAAAACGTGACGATCAGGTATGCATTTCAAGGTCGTTTACTTCGGTAGGTATATAATAAATAAATAGTAATAATGTGATTGTCACATGATTACTATTTATTTTACAAATATTTATATGTCTTCATAAAATTACTGATATTTATTTAAAAGTTAAAACAATAAATGTCATGATATTATCATATTATACATATCAAGATAAAATAAATACAGTGAAAGCAAAAAAAATATATTTCATTTGTTTTTCGGAATTAAGCCAATAATCAAATTACTACGTTTAAAGTTTTAAACTATCTGTTGTAAACATAAAGTACAGTTTTATATGTATGCTGTACTTACGTCTCCTATGTAATAGTCCTATATGATAATTGAGGTTGAGTTGTCGAAAAATCGTGGAAATTTTGAAACGGATTCAATATAAATCTTGGCATAATATTATTTATAAAAAAGTATAGCTTAGAACACGAATCTAATCTGTTCAGTTATATTGTAAGCTGCCGACATTAATTATATTCTAAATACGACATGAAAAATCAGCAAAGCAGAACTATAAGTAATAACAATTTTAAAGATTAAGATAACATTAAGATCAATCTGTACTTTACAAAAGTCAGGCAGGATTTAGAGGTGTGGAGGCCTCGGCAACAAAGGAGTTCCCATGGCACCAAATTATTTTCCAAATAAAATTAACAAAGTAGCTTCTAAATAAAGAAAGAAGAAAAAAAAGCAACGACTGCACATCAGCAAAAATTATGATTTCCTTCCACAAGATTTTTGACAACGCAGTGCCAGCCTGAGGGCCATTGGCATCCCGGGCAGAAATGTTGTGGAAGGAAATAATTTTTGCTGATGTGCAGTGGTTGAGCTATTGTTTTGGTATCCCCCCCACTCAGCATCTCAGGCATTGAGCCATTGGGTTAAGGGAAAGTTGTTTACTAATCGGAATTTTAAAGATTTTTTTTCCGAAGTCTCTGTTGTGGGGGCCCCTCTTTTGTGGAGGCCCCGGGGCTGTAGCCCCGGGGCCCTCCCCTAAACCCGGCCCTGAATATCGTCAAAAAAAAATCCAGTCTTCTTATGATTTCGATGAAATACATAAAAAAAACCTTCGTTATTCGGTATTCAGTCGAATAAGCTATTAGATTTAAACATTTACATATATTATCACAGACCAAAGTGTTTGTAAGAAATTCTATTTTTCAATATAATATTGCGCGAATATATCACCTTACTATAGCTATTTGATATGTTCGACGAAGGTTACGTTCCCACAAGAGGCAGAAAATATTGTTACTATGGCGGAAGTTACTTCATCTGTTCATTACGTTAGGTAACAAATGATTGTTATATTAACTAACCGACTCGTTGGTCTCGTCTTATAAGGCTGTAGATAGCTAGATCATGGGTTGAAAACCCGGGACGGATCGATAAATGTTATTGGGTTTTTAGTAAGAAATTGATTAACTCTGTGCTAGCGAGCTGAGTGGCTTCTTATTGATTGTGAGCTTAAGCTCGGTCATTTCGGGAAAGCATCGTGAGAAAACCTGCACGAGTTGTATGAAAATCTGTCACATGTATTTCTTCATTGGAGAAGCGTGGTGGAATAAACTTTTAAACTTCTCCTCAAAGGTAGTGAATGTCTTAGCCCAGCAGTGGGATATTTACAGGCTTTGCTTCACTCCGGTGTGTAGTCGTTAGCAGCGTTCTTGTGCCTTAGAAAGTGCCTGGCGGATTACTGATCTGTCGTGCAATTATTGTGAATTGATCTGTGTTTCTTCTTACATTTGTGCACTAAATTATCAACACGACTAGCAAAGACGTAGTTAAAATAGAGTCAGGAGGAAATTATTATTTATTATTTTTGTGATTTCATCAAAATATCCGTTCTCTATATCTAGTTGACAATATTACAGCGACCATTAGACCCTTAAAGGATTGACAAATGATAAAACACGATCAGTCAGATACGCGTAATACGTCTTAGTCAATTAAAGTATACTTTTTTTTTTGCAAACTTCGCATCTGATTCATTACGGAAATATTAAATGGTGAAGAAATTATTTAAAATACATATCATATTAATTAATAATAACATAAACATAATAATAACGAAACTGTTCCTAAAAGTAAACGTCTTATTGATTGTAGCAATTTGTTTTAATTGCAGCTGTTTAAACAAATCCCATTTTTATACTAATCGTTTCATCAATTAATTAATCCTAATAATTAACGATTAATCTAACATATGATATAATTGAAACCAAATCGATCGTTTGATTATCTTCGTTTCATAATTATTTTCTATTTCACTGATAATATGTCTCAGGATGTTCTTTGCGAGATTAATTGCTCGGTACAAGTACACGGTCAATGAACTATCCTAATATAAAGCCCCTTTCACATTTGTATACTTATATACATAGTAATTATAATTAAAATTATATAGTTTTTCTTCGATTTAAATAAAATATATTTATAGTATTGTAAGATCTGCGCAACTTTTAATTAAATGTTTGTTTTAAATACAATGACGAATGCTAATTTAGGTTAGTATAGATTTGATTACTCATGAGTATACTATAAATATTAAATAGCTGTTTAATAATATATGTTATCTTAGCGCAAGTGTGGACGAAGGTTTATAATTGGTATAACGAACGTGGAATGCGAATTTAGTTGTCGTCTTTTTTTTAATAAACTAGTTCCTACCTGTTCGTTATGGGATAAATAAAATAAATTCATTCTTTGAGTAACGAATTAAGACAAATAGATGATTTGGATAATATAGATAGAAATATACTTTTTATTTTTTAAATTATAACCTCTAAACTCAGAAATAAAATAAGTTAAACTTAAATTACGATCTTTTCCGCATTATGATTTATCAATTGTTTCTTAATACTAATAAAATTTTAAATCACCTCATTAGTTATTTATATTCGTCTCTTTCTGTCATCAGCAATGTCACATTCGAAAGAAGATAAATCATTGAGTATAACCGTTACTATGAAGGAACCATCGTAATAATAGAAATTATTAATTACGTGTAATAAATTCGTTTTTAAGATAACCGGTTCCGTGAAGTCGAATATTGAATGTTATGCCAATGAACGTTGAGATACGCGTCAATGCATTTATAATTTAAGTGTAGTCGTATTAAATTGGTTGTTTCATTATTTGATTTCTTTTATGAATGCTTAAGAGGCAGTAAGTAGCGAGTCACGAGAGCCCTGCACTTGGAAACATTTTTATTGATTATAAAACATTGCAGGTGCTGATTGAGGTAAATCTTTACTAATAATAATATAAAAGCGAAAGTAAGTTTATTTGTTTGCTACGCTTGTAAGTCTTAAATATTCAACAAATGATCATTAAATTTTGCATACACGTTGTTAGGGGTACTGAAAAAGACATATTGTTTGAACCCGCGGCCGGAAACTAGAAGAAAATAAACCCGAAAATGTATATTGACTATATTAGAGTGACTATCCACTTTTCTCGTGAACCTATTGTAGTACTAGTACTACTAGTACTACTAGTGGTAGTACTAGTAGTGGTAGTACTAGTAGTACTAGTACTAGTAGTACTAGTACTAGTAGTACTAGTAGTACTAGTAGTACTAGTAGTACTAGTAGTACTAGTAGTACTAGTAGTACTAGTAGTACTAGTAGTACTAATAGTAGTAGTAGTAGTAGTAGTATTGCCGTACAGCGCGGAACTGTGTTGTGGGCAGTTTTGCGTCGAGTGAGTATCGGGAGGGAATATTTTAAAATTCGAAATAATGCAAAAAAAAAAAATTACTATCTTAGTTTTTATATTTCTATCTTTATATATTTAGCTTCTTGATGTACTTAATAATCTATATAATAGATATTTTTGAATTTACTTATAGTATTAAATTCTTCTGTAACTGTTTCTTTGTGGATACGTTCCTGCTGTAGGAGTGTCCGATATTGCACTCTCCTCGAAGCGTTCCAGTTGTATGGAGTTTATTTGTAAATATTATAAAGTGAAGCGTGTTTTGCTTTTTTATTTATAATCGGTAAGCAGACGCTAATGGCTCACCTAATGTCACCATCGCCCATAGACAAATGCTGAATTAATATTAAGCATCCGTTACATCGTCAAAATGCCACTTATCTAAGCTAACTATTACATTTATGCCTTTAAATTGGCTCGTTCAACCTTCAAACCAGAACAAAACAATTTTAAGCACCTACTGCTCCTGTTTATAACATTTTCTGGAGACAATATACATCATATTATCTCCATCTTGACCAATGCTTAAGAGGACTTGGTGAGCAAATAGTGTATAAGCAGCCTTACAATTACAAATCTTTTTACCAATCGATTCCTAAGCCAATATATGTACCTATATGTGTCACCTAAGGCCTATTATTTCACAAACTTTATTTAAAAATGTAAAGTGAGAAGTGTGATACAGTTACAGGTAATAGGCAATAATTAGGTTAAGCCGACTAAAACAGTTAAATGAATAATCTACTTAGGAGCTGGTAAGGTCGAATTCACTAATCTTATTTTGGCTTCTTATGGTAATTTTGTATTTACTTTATTATAACTTAATTTAGCCGAGATTGCCCAGTGCTAGAACACGTGTCTGAAACACACCGCAGATTGCAACCCGGAAAGCAATTATAAATTTACATGCTTCAAAAAGTTTGTCGTAGGATGAAATATATAATTTAAACTAACCATTTGTGGCTTACATGTGCTTTTGACAATAAAGGATGGGACTTTTTATTTTTGATAATTAATTCATCCACAATACGTCTAATTAATAACAAATAGGAATTAATAAAGCAACGTGAAAAATTAATTAATTATTTTTTCTGTATGAAAAATGAATAACGCCTCCAGGGCAATAAGTCTGAGCATTTTTGCTCTATCACAGTAACACAAATAATGGTTGGAGACCTTTTGATTGTATAATTTCTGGTTGTAAATTAATGTACGGGGAGTTAATCCACGCGCGGGTCGCACTGGCGACTCCATTTACGAACATTATACAATGTCTAGAGTCTTGTTGTCTTAGCTGTTGTCATAGGTTATTTAATTTTATTTTACACGTATGGAGAATCCAAAAAATATATATTGTAATATTTGTTTGTGCCCAATATCTTCTTCATTAGATAAGTTTCCGCGTTATGGCTTTTCTTAACTCAGCTCGTCGTGTTCTGTTATCATGAAATTTACGACACGAATGTATTACGACACAACAGCTATGTAGTGTTTTTGAGTAATTAGAAACGTATATTTTACGAATTCGCTATGAACTAGGTTTTTGCTAATAAGCGTTTTAAAATCGTGAGTACTTGGAGTGCATATTGTACAAAGTTAGCAGTTCAGCATTGGCTGATGCAGCACCATATCATACACGATGCCTAACGGTTCGAATAACGTCACAAAAAATAAAATAAAGTAACAATATATTACGAAACCGTCTAATAATACAAATAATTACGCATTATTAAAATGAAATATTATTAACGTATTATATATCCATTATTTTGTATTTACCTTTAACTATGTGATTAAATATTATAATAAGTTCCGCGTTTTTTTGTTTTTCTTCGTAATATGTAATGCTCAGGCGACTTAAGACATTAATTAATGGCTGTACCTAATAAGCCATTCGTCAAAAACTCATTTGATAAGCTATGTATAATGAAAGAATTATTTAAATAACAAAAATATAATAATATTGATCTTCATAATTTGTCGTGTTTAAATTTTATACGCACTTTTAACTTGATTGTATAAAATTAAAGAAATAATACTTTAAGATTTGTCAACCATTTCGGGTTCCTGATATATAGTTTCATGCGCCGTTGTAATAAATTCACTATTTTCTGTTAATGCTTAGGAATTCAGCCTAGCGGTCACCTTCGCACATGGTGACTGACACTGGCAACAATTACAAGTTATGGTAATTTTGCACGCCATCATGCGATGTGCCGCCTGCTATGGCATATAATATATCATGTCCCTTATGCCTGTCATTACACTTCACATGAGAAAATAACAGTACACAATATTGATAGATTGCGGTGGAATAATGAGCAGGTGGTACCAATTCAGATAAAGCACTTGGAAAATATGGTACAAATATGCTGTAAATGGCGCATTGCTTTGAGAGGGTTTGGAGATTATTCCACCACGCTGTTTTAGAACGGGTACACGAGTAATTTTATCCAACGCATGGAAGTTTCTTCCCTATATTGAACATATTATAAATATAATTAGTGTGGTATATAAATAAGAAGTATATACGACTCATCACATAATCATTTGATTCGTTATCTAAAATCTTATACGACACATAATAACACTAACTTAGTTAACTGATTTATTATTTTAAATCGTAACTAATGTTATAATGCGATTGTTACGATTTTACATTATTTATTTTATCACCTCGGAAAATAATAATCATAAATTTGTTTGTATGTATGTACATTTAAAATTTAGGTTAATAAGTTAATACCTTAATAGACTGGACTGGACTGGTTAATAACTTAATAGACTGGAAAAAAATTCTCATCTTTTTGACACTTTTCAAGTGATGCGTGCACAGACAAACGGACAGATAATCTTTAACTACTGGTTCTAAGGTTCGTCCATCCCGAATACCTGAATCAAATATTTAGAATATTGCCAAGAAATGAAATGTTGATTTGTGTAACTTTGACAAGAAATTCGATGCAGAAATTGAATTCGATGCAGAATTAGTAAGCCGGTAGTATTATAATCCCATGCCTCGGAGAGCACGTAGAGACTGGTTCTTTGGCATAATCTTTATCGGTCGCATCGGATTGCAGCCCTGTCAGTATAATGAGGGTGAAGAAATAAAGTATATCATTATATACTGTGCCTACATTTGTGTACTATATCTGCTGCGTATTTGACTCGAGAAATCTAGTCCTTTGAAATGGGCCGTGGTGGCCGAAAGTAGCGCAGCAGATTATTTGTCAGTAATTCGAAGTTTCCATTTATACTTGTTGCTAATAGCTTCATAGACGTTTTAGTCTCTTAATTATAATCTTGTATAAATATTTATTTGCTCATTTGCATTCTTAAGCAAATAAATAATCTTGCTAAGGAGATTATACACAGATAAAACGAGATTGTGACTTTATATAATAGGAATATGTATATTTGTTAACTCATCTAAGCAAATAAAAAAAAAATCATGTGATTTCAAAATAACTGTCTCTTTTACAATTAATATGGCTAATTGCGAGTTACGAAAACAATATTATCTGTCTGTCTGTTTGTCCGGGATAATCTTTCAAATGGTTAAAAATTACTTTTTTTAAGAAGTATTCCAAGGTTCCATTTAACCTTTATGTCATTAAAATCGGTTGAGTCAGTCAAAGCTTATAGAAACGTACGTATTTTTGTTGTTAGTGTTATAATATATGTTGCGGCCACTAGCCCATAGATGGCGGTGTGCTATATACGTCAATTTCTGAATCATCCAGATTTTCCGAAGTAGTGTGACCTTCTGCCATATATTGGCCTTTGCATTTCGTTTAAATTTGCGACGACATTCTGTCGTCGTTTCGTCTGATTGTATTGAGTTTCTTTTTAATTTCATTATTACATTGATAATATTAAATACTTTTTGACCTTAAGTTGCAATTATTAACTCTGTTGTAATTTTGTTGTATTAGTCTTAACTTCTTAAGTTCATATTTTTGTATTAAATTTTATAGAAAATTAACTTTTTTCTTTTAATGTTACCTATTCTTTAGTTGAATAAGTTTTGCATTAAATTGTTTAGTTTTATCCTTATTTTAGTTTAATTGGATTAGAAGGGTTGTAGTATTTTGTCTATAACTTTTAAGTCCTTTTTCATTTTTATCTTTTTTATATATTAGTTATAAAGTTATTTTACTTTTAGTTTTGAGTTTTTATTAATAGTTAGTTTACATAAATTAAAGAATAAATTGCTTAGTTCTAACCTTATATATAATATAATTTAATTACATTAGAATAGTTGTTTTTTTTTCTATCACTTGTGCTGGGCAATTCTTTGTAGCATAATCAAGTGTAAGTCATGTAAAGTCCAAAGATAACGTTGTCCTTTTTCTTTTCTCTGGCGCGTTTCCCTTTATCGTTCTAAGGGGGTTCACTCACAGGGAACCTACTTAGTTCCGGCGGCTGTTAAGGCGGGGGGAAGAGGTGCGCATAGCACCGACGTCTCCTCCCCGGTCTTCTTCGGCGGATCGAAACAGTGGAGGCACTTTCCTCACGCGGCCGCTCCGCGGCCTCCTTCTGCGCCATAACACTCTTGCAGAAGGAGACCATTTCCAACCAGCACCTCTCGCTGTCGATCATTGGGTTAATAACCGCCAAGGTATGCCTCTGAGGCCCCCACGCAGCACACTCCGGCAGTGTGTGGTGCGCCGTGTCCAGTGGCGCCCTACACTCGTGGCAGGAGGGTGATACCTCCAAAGATATCGTTGTCCTAGCAAATGGCAATAGAATAATGCTAAACTCTTTAATTACTAGAATATTTATAATCGCACTAATATCATAAATATGAAAGGTTGTGTGTATTGTGTATATTTCTTATTTCCTCACGTCTTATCACAGCTAAAATATAACATAATTAGCATATTTTGGCCTTTTTATCCCGTTTAACTGGATTTTCGATTATGACGCGGGCGACGCCGCCTGCGAACCGCTAGTATGCAAATATATTAGTATCTTCCCTATTTCCATAATTTTTATACATAGTTACGTAACGGAAGCGTGACTTTGCCGTGACATTGACACTGACTTTTGAAGTATACAATTGAGTTTCTATTGAATGCTATAAGATTTATCAAAACTAGTTTTCATATCTTTATTGAATTACATATTTCTTAAAGTTCAGTTTAATGTATATCCTGTTGAGATACTTTGCAAATATTAACAAACAGTTCTCGAAACAGGTTTATACGATAAAAAAGTCAAACTTTTTTTGAACGTAAATTTATAGTCATTTTTTTAACGCTAGAAAAACGCATTACGCCTTTCTTCCACGGGAACAGTTGGGTATGTGGGGCTCGCCGGTGTCCAAGGCACCAAGTGCGCTCTGAACATCGGAATACCCACTAAAAAATATGCGGTACCCTTCCCGTCTTAACGAGCAGTGCCACGGGATCGCTCGCGTCTACCGTGACGCTCCGACACGAAAATTTATAGTTATTGATGAATATATATTTTTTAATTTAACTTATAAAGAAAGTAAAAGCTATCCGTAAAAAAACAATTGTTTAACTTCGTATAATAACTTGATCAGTACACAAGGTTAAATTGTACATTTAATAACATTTTGCATTATTTATGTGCACTACTATATAAAGTGACCTCAATTATTCTTGAATAATAATTTATTTAAATAAATACTATAATCGAAAAACATTAAGTGATAAATATTAATTTTAAAGAATTACATTTTATGATTAATTAAATCATTTAACTAATAAGGTTAAACGGCTTATTTGTTTCGCCTTAACAATAAGAAAAATTACTCCATTTATTTAATGACGCTAGTTAAAAGCGGAGATTAATTAATTTCATTCATTCATCATTAAAAAAAATAGTAATTGTTAATCAATTCAATTCAATTATGTTTTTCTTAGATTACCGGAAAATAATGGAAAAAATTGAGTCAGTACTGTTAAAGATAAAATACTTTGTCCACGTGAGGCATAGCGTGACAAATTGTTTTTTTTTTGTATTATATCTAGTCATTAAGTATATCTCGTTTTTAGTTGGAACAAGTTTTACTCAACATCCGTATATTATTCACAGATGCTCGGTTTTGGATCGTCTAACGCGTTTGGTATTTTGTTCAACAATTTCTTCCTCGAGCAGGACGGTGCCAGCGGTCTTCCGCTTGTCATAGGTGTTTATAATGGAGCGTTATCAATTGCAGGTAATTTTATAAATATATATAATAATAAATATATTTTTAATTTATCTCTGCCAAAAATGGACCTTATCTATCTTTATGTATGTAATATATGAAAAGGCGTTCTTTTAGTGACGCCTGACTAAAATAATAAAGCAATATACATAAAACTGATACCAGAAGATGCAACGTGTTTCGGCGAAGGTTTTAAGTTCACATTAGTAGGTATATAAATAGTTGCGCTTCGCAATTTACTCCGGCTTATAATTAAAACTATTGACGTGACAATAGATAATTTCATGTTCTTGTACTATTTCATTAATTATAAATTCTACTCAAATACTCTCAATCAAAATAATAGAAAGATACAAAAAAGGACCGTAAATAATTATTTCTGTTGACATTTTTTAAATGAAAAAAAAAAGTTTTTTTTTTACTGTTTTGTTAGATAAATGTAGACAAGTGAATTCTATTATCAATCTGATGGTTTTAATTATTGAAGCGAAGAGTTAATTCCAAGAAATTAATAAAATCAGGTCAAATTTCAAGTTTCAAGGCTCGTGTTACCAATTTCAATTAATAGACGAAGACTACACATTTCATTTTAAGCCGTTAATCTAAACGTAAAGTCTTATTTATGATTGTCAATGACGTTTCCATTCAGCTGTCCCATTTATTGATTTGACCGATATTCAAATGGAAACAGAGGCAAGTCCAATTTCCAAATAAGGTGAAATGTCATCGCTCTTTTATGTGAATTATTATCTATAAGTAAGTAAGTTTTGATAGGTTATTATTGAAAAACTTTATTAATTATGAAAATATGAATTGCAAATTCTTGATTGTCATAAAGTGACGACGTTTATAATGCGAATAATACATAAATAATCGTATGACTAGTTACCCTGGTCTTCTTCGGCGGAGATGGTCAGTGGGGGCACGCTCACGCTCCGCGGCCTTCTTTCTTCTTGTTTTGCAGTTATCCAACATGCTTAACACTTGTAACAGGATGTCCCAACGCAATAATTGTGAATATAAATATATACATATGAATGTAATATAATAATATAATAATAATGATATACCTGTTTTCGGAGAGGGTTAAGAGAAAACTTATTATAGAGGAGATATTGTGAGGCACGAGAATGTATATAGTGCCAACTTCTATGAAAAAAATAAATAGCTTTTTATTTACCTCGGGTTGGGATTTGAGCCCAAGATCTCGGGCTCTCTCTCTATATAAGTGAGCTTAGTAATAGTGTGAAACAAATGTCTACGTGTCTAGACTACATAGTTACATTAATTTAGAACCTGTTATTATAGTATCATAACGACATAAATTTAATTTTTTTACTTTTAATTTGTTCCACAAAAACTTGAAATATGACATAAAATTAAACACATTTTCAATTTATTTTTAGGATTTCTCAGCGGAATAGCCTTGAAGAAATATTCATTCCGTCAAGTTGGCTTAGTTGGAGCTGGCCTGTTCGTTTTAGGGGATATATTAACTATATTTGTCCAAAGAACTTACCAACTTGTGTTCACGTTTGGAGTTATACGAGGTATCTATTTTATAATCTATCTATTTATTCTATTTAATAAATAACAAAATTTATTTAATGACAGGTGGATATTTAAGTAACCTGAGATCGGTAGGCTTTGCTTCCATTGAAAATATCTAAAAGTAAAATAGCTTTATTTATTTTAATTGATTTCCTTGTCTCTGAATGAAAAAAAAAAAACAAATTATTTGTTATGTTACTTTTATGTTTCGAATGTGTTAACTTACGTTCATTCAAGTTGACAAGAAAATCACGTTACGCTAGTGTATTGCGAACTGAAGGATTGACTTCTAGCAATATCATTGACTTAAGACTTAAATTTTCTTACGATAACTTCCTTAACCGATAAAAGAGATACAAAAATTACGCATCTAAGATTTTAAATGTTTTCATGTCAATATATGGTTTGCTTTCGTTTATCTTTATTGCACTTTATGTCTGTACTAAAAGTAAACATATGATTTATTTTCAGGTGCAGGCTTTGGCGTGATGATACCAGTCAGTTTTACAGCATTCAATTGCTATTTTACGAAAAAACGCACAACAATGATGAGTGCCAATCAAACCATGAGTAGTATGGCGTCTATAACCTTTCCCATTCTTGTGACCTACCTTCTAGCAGAGTACGGGTTCAGATGGACTCTAGCTCTGGTCATGGCTGTCGATTTACATTTAATCTTTGCCATGATTGTAATGCATCCCGTGGAATGGCATATGATCAAAACGACTGATTGTCCTGAAATAGGTAGGCATCGATTTTATGTATCATAAATTACAGTACAGTACAATAACAGCTTGTGAATGTCCCACTGCTGGGCTAAGGTCTCAATGCAGGTTGGTGGAATACAAATGTGACAGAATTTCAGTGAAATTTGACACATTCAGGTTTCCTCGAGATGTTTTCCTTCACCGTCAAGCACGAGAAGAATTATAATCACAAATTAAGCACATGAAATTCACTGGTGCTTGCCCGGGATTGAACCCATGATTTTCGGTTAAGATTCACGCGTTCTTACCACTGGGCCCTCCGGCTTATATATATGTATCATATCATCGCTTATTGTTGCGTCCAGTGTCTTTATGTACCGCTTGTTTATAATGAGTACCTACTCTTCAATTACAATTATATACACTACTATTTGAGGGTACTGTTTTCCGGTTTGGAGGGTATGCTAGTGAGTACAGGCTCGAGAGATATATCTTACCCCGTAAATAATAGTGTCTTTTATCTCGTGCCCACCTACTATTAGGAGGCTTATTCTTTCGCCTGCCGCTTAAATTAAATTGAGAAAACTCTTTCATTTACGGAATGAAGAGTATCCCATAGACTTGAGGTTGACCCGGGTTATAATTATAAAAGCAGTGTATCGAAAAACGTAAACATGGATCTAACAGCAATTATAAATATTAATAATATAATTATCCCGTTACAATTTATTTGTATGTTTTTTATTTGTGCTTAATTATTAATACTGTTCCGTCTGCTCTTCATTTTTAACATTTCACATTTCTAGAACTATCAGCGACTTCCGATGCTAAAATTTCTTCTAAAATAAAATGCAACAAATCGGAGGCTTTTGATGAATCTATTGTAAAAATGTTACCAGGTGAAGACAATGTCGTCGAAACTAAAACGCCTTGTCGACACGAGTCCATACAAAAAAGTATAATGTAAGTGTGTCTGTGTTATACACAAAAACCTTTTATCTTAATTATTTATATTGAATTCGACATTCAACTAATATTTAGGTTCCGTTTTTACACTCCATTAAGTTATCAAGTTTTAAAAGTTTTAATATGATTATAACATTTAATTCAATACCAAAATTGAACTAGAATAATTTACATTATTTAGGAAAGGTTACATAAAAGGTAAGGTTACATACATAACATTGAGGTAAACTTACATAGATCTGAATCTGCTTAAAACGAATCGTTTCTTAGATAAAATAACCGAATTTCAAATTTCTGTGTACAGTTGTACACTAATATTTCAATTATTTCCATGTTAAATATTAATTTATTGATATTGTGAATATTTTAGCAAAGTAATATATGAAAACGTCGAATTGGACTTACTGAAGGATCCTCGTTTTGTAAGCACTCTGATCGGACTGGGATTCGCCTTCGTTTCTGATGTGACATACTTGGCTATGGAGCCAATGTTGCTATTTTCATACGGATATTCGCAGGTTAGCAGATTTTCATTTTAAATTATGTTTCTTAAAAAATAAAACGGATATCTGATCTGATCATGGCTGGCGACGCAATAACGGTTAAACTCTTGGTTTATAGTTCTTACTATGCTAAACTCTAAGGGTATGAGTGACCGATTTGTCTCGTCGATATCATTATCCAGCTGTTGTGGATGTGCTGTATTTTAATGTGAATGTTACCTTTACAGATGCAAGTCGCTACGTGCGTCATGATTGGGGCAATAGCTGATCTAGCGGCAAGATTCTGTCTCGCGGTCTTTACTTATTTTTATAACGTAAATAGTAAAAAACTCTTCTTCATTGGTACTTGTGTGACTATGATTCTACGAGTAGGTACGTCTCATTCTAATTTATATAAAACAATATGTTTTTGAAATATGTTACTTAACTTATTCTCTTCTAAGACGCAAATGATGTAATCATCATATTTATAATATCGATAATAATATGATGTCTTTTTGAATGATTTCGACCGCGGTGACTATTCTCAACGTGTGTGTGTGTGTGTGAATCTGTATGTCTATAAGTTAGCTAAAGCAGTCACATCACTTGCAATACAGACTATACTATTCTGTAGTTGAATGGTGTAATTCATTTAATTCAAAAAATAAGTTGATTATATTATATATACTATATACTAACGCAACCAGTACAGTACAACAACAAACAATTGATTTATTTATATATGCCTATGACGGTGCATATTCACATTGGTCAACAAAATAATGAACATTAAATCATTTTTATGTAATATTTATATATTGATGTATTGGTCGGTTTTAAATTGATTAAAATGATATGGATTTATGTAAAGAGGTGAATGTCATACTTGAAGTGTTAGGTGTGAATAAGACAAGGGAAATATCGAGAAAATTATGGGAGAACTATTCGAGAGACGATATAGGCAAGGAAGGAGTTACTAAGGATAGGACTAGAGATAGAGATTAATAGAAGACAAAGCGCTAAGTAACGATTATCGGAAGAGCTAGCGAATGATGACGAAAAATAATTTAATAGCGACATCTCTTTCTATTTCAGCTCTCGTATCGTCTGATAATCTGACCTTTGTGATTGCGATCACGGCTGTATCTGGTCTGGTCAGGTGTTCAGTACAGGTCCTGTTTCCTCTGGTCTTGGTGAATGCGGCGCCAGACCGTTTTCCAGCTGCTTTGGCGCTGCACATACTGTTTTCAGGATTCTTGATGTTGATGGCTGACCCGTTAATAGGTAAAAATATTTTTATATTATCGTCTAAGCTGGTTAAAAAGAGAAATGCATTTAATTAGTGTGCTTGTACGTTCGTTATTATATCATAAACATCTTAGTTAACCTTGACATTTGATGTTGTTATATTTTAACTAATAAAATTTATTTCTATTTAGTGATGGCATTTATTAGCAATACCGATATTATTGTATATTATAATTAAAGGGTCAAAGAAGCGCGCAGCAAACTGCGAAACCCAGGGTTGCCAACCAGGAATCAAATTAACTTATTGTCGCCGCTTTCTTTTTGATAAATATATTTTATATCTTAAAATAACTGAAGTTATTCTCATAAATACTGTATTTGTTGCAATTAGTTGCAGGTAGTGACGAAAATTCTCGATCAGGCTCAAGTGTGATGCGTAACGTCCACTGTGGTGTCCACCTAAGCTACGTAATTTAATAATTTCGTGATAAAACTCTTTTTTTCGTTTGTTCCAGGCGTAATATACGAAGCAACGGGCAGTTACGTCAATTGTTTCCTGGCTATGAGTTTCTGTTGTCTAGTTTGTATAGTGCTTTGGACGGTAGAATATTTTGTTAGCCGTAAGCATAGTTCTTAAGCTTATTTTAATTGTAATAGACTAAGTCTGAGGGATGTTCAAATATCGAAATATGTAATTGTATTAACACTAAAGTCAATAGTCTCAAACATATCAACATCGTTGACGACGTGAATAACCGGTATTTATGATTGATATAATCATTGTCTTAAAATTACGTTACAGATTAATTGGAATTATAAACAAGATGAAAACATCATAGAGCATAATATGAATATGTACGATAAAAACATATGTTCCTTTGTTGAATGCTTTGACATACTACGTTTTGTAATTAAGGTGATATTCCAAATGAAAAATAGTTTTTACGAGAACACTATAATTTAGTCGAAAGTATAGCGATCGTTTGGAAATCAAAGTATTTGTAAATGGCATATCTTATAGATTCACCATTGTATTATATTTAATATGTGTAATGTGGCCACTTTACTTCACAACTATCGTTTGTAATGATTATTAGATATTATTTAATTTCGTTTAGAAATATTTATGTTTTAAACATTTTTAGCCAAGTTAATAGCATAAATGTTAGCATAATTTTTTATTTTTGTTGTTGATAGAATTTATTATTTACTTAAAATAGATCGAAGCTTTAATGATAAATATACACCTTAAGTTATCAGACTGTCACTTAATCTTGTTTTCTTATGTTAAGGGACAATAACTAAATAAGTCAAATTTACTTACATTTCTCAAATAATCTTTAGTTCTTATGTACTAACGTGAAAATACAAAAAATATTATATTTTTTTTTTGTTTTTCTACACCTTTTCTTGTCTTCAAAAGGCACATTGTTTTTCTACAATGAGAAATAAATTTAGGTTTTAATTTAAATGGCGTTTTTATTTAAATAATTTTGTTTTAATTTTATTGATACTATATATTATTAATATTAGAAATGCGAACTTTTATTTATGTATGTTTGTTACACAGTTATACACGAACAACAGCATCCAATTAAAATATGTCAGATCTGTTGAATACGACAATATAATAGAAATATTCTTGTAATTATTAATGATAAATAAAAAAAAAATAGTTGTAATCAATTCAGAAAATGGAGCCTTATTAAAGAAGAACATGTGATGATGAACGATGAATAACGAATTATGACATAAAACAAAAATGTTTCGTGGAACATGTGTTTTGTAGTTTATTTCATAAATGTATCAAAATAATTACAGTAAAATACAATATAATAACTACATCACTAATAATAATGTTCAAAACAACATTTTATTGGATGTGTAAAAATGAAAAAGCAGAGAGCAATTAATTTAATTCTGAGCATCTTAATTGATAGTCTGATCAAAATCTACTTTTACTATCATAGATATATTTTATAATGCACTGTAATTTTATTAAATAAATTATTATTATTTTATTTGAACTTTGTATTTTTAACTTTTTTTAAATGCTAACGTTGATGATACTATTTTGATTATTTACTGATACATTAATAACTAAAAAGATATTACATAATATGTATCTCTTCGATCAAACATTAAAAAAACAATATGTTAATAAGACATGCGCTATGTTAACAGAAACGAGTTTGACCGTTTGTTATACTTAATATAAAAACTACTTAATTATTTAGTATTTTGAAAAACTCGACCGATAGATTTTAATTTTACTTGTACAAAAAACCGTTTGTAAGTGATTGAATCAAATGTATTTTATTTAAACTATATAATTTTATATTTTTGTTTTAATCTTAAAAAATGTAGTTAAAAATGTCAGGCTGTAATCAGATCTAGAAAGTAGATTATAACCTATATATTTCTTACGTTGTGTCGTATCGACTTGAAAGTTACAAGTATATGTTGAGCATATGTTTGAGTCGTACGTATCTGGCCCTGTGGTTAGATAAAGATAATTTTAACCGAAGGTTCCCCCCTCGGTCAGTAGTGCCTGAATTTCTGCACCTGTGTATCCAAATTTCTCAAGGAGAAAGCAGGCATTAGCCAAGCAGTGGGCCATTAGCAGTAGCTGCATGGCTGAGTTTCCAAGGGTTACTGATAAACGCTTCAAGTTTTGGCTTATTTGGTTCGTTTAGCCTTTATTTAACTTGGTAATATTATGTATAGTTTTATTTTAAATATAACATTATTTATTTAAAAAGACGCTGTTTTTACAATAAAAAGATCCGTTTTATAATTTTACATATTTTTTTATTTAGTAATTTAACACTTTACATTTAGTTATAGTATATTATAGTAAATATATTTTATGCATATGCTTCTTATAAGTAATAAATGTAATATAAAATAATTTGTTAAGGCAACACTTATTAGACTGTATAACAATAATTATATAAAAACAAATTAAATAAATATATGAAGAGTTATTTATCATCAGTGGTTTACGTTCTCACCAATATATAATTAATATTAAAATAAAAGTTATAAAATAATATTAAGCAGTTGATGGAACCCTCTTCCTCGGTTCGATTTGAACCCTGAACCCGTCGCTCCTCTTGAGGATAATGTCAGCTTGAAGCACGAACTGGTCCTCGGTTATATCAGACACCATTTTGTAGTTACGGAGAATTGTTGACAGCAAAATTTTCAGCTTCAAGATGGCGTACTTACGACCTAAATAAAGAACATAAATTATAAAACGATATAATCAATTAAAGATTGTGTATAGATTAATAAATAAGTGTAACATACATATTTATACTATATATTTACATAATTATGTTACATAAATGAAGTATTTATATTCAAGGATACTTTAAAAATAGTTGATTATGGTAATATTTGAATATCAAAATTACTTAAAATTTTACTATAATTATAATTTAATACAATCTAATTAAACATCACACTAAGAGGCACGTGCCAAAAGTCAACTTTAAAAGCTATTAATATTTCATGTGATGGTTTTATTTATTAAACTCGTTTCTCTATCGTCGCTTACCGTATAAAAAGGCAGATATTCCATTTTGAAAATTAATGGCATTATTATAATATACATGGACGCATGTTAAAGGATTTATATATAATATATTTACATTATAGATATAGGTTTATGCTTATGAGAATATTTATTTTTTGCTTCTCGGAATTTTTATTCTATTTTTCGACATAATGTAAACTCAAAATGTTATTCTACATATATGGCCATGAACAATATTCCACGGTCCTATTGAAATGTTCAAAAACAGGAACTATTACATTTTTATTACGTGATTACAACAAAAATGTATTTATAAAAAAAACATCTTTAAAATTTTGAACAAAAAATTGTTTACATTATTTTTTTTAAGATATCGACTCACCCACACAACTCCTGGGACCAGCGCTGAATGGAATATAGCTGTAATAATGCCTGTTCTGTGTATTTTCTGGTAAGAAATTGTCAGGATTAAACACAGTAGGATTTGTGTAGTATTTCGGGTTCCTATGTATTTGGAATTGTCCAATAACGACGGTCGCTCCGGCCGGAAGAACATAGTTTTTGGTTGCTGTAAAGATAACAAATTGACATTAGAATTTAATGTTTTATTGATGACACATGGTTTTATTTTTAATAGTTCAACTAAAATACGAAATAAATAGTGTTTCTCAATTTAATATTACGATTATTGTTAAATTATTCATATGTATAAAACGTACCAATTTTGACATCGCGGTTTAACTTCCTAGCGATGATTGGAACAGGTGGGTACATTCTGAGAGATTCGAAAATGACTCTTTCCAAGTACTTCATATGGAGGGTGTCTTCGAAAGTGGCGGGGCGGTCAGAATCACCAAATATACTATACAGCTCGTCGTAAACTCTAGCCTGGATGTCTTGGTGTATACCGAGGAGACACAAAACGAAGCTTGAACCAGCTGCAGTTGTGTCGTGACCCTATAAATGAATCAAAATATATTTTATTCAAGTGAACAAGCTACCTCTAGGGAATTGTAATCATGCCAAGCAAAACTAGTAAAAACGACGGTATTACTCATTAATCAAATTTAATTACTCCACTGCGGGATGTTGGGATACATATTGACATACACAAGTGCTGCAGAATATATGACTTATTGGTAGAGTTATTTTTAAGATTTTCTGGGTACCACCCACTAATCTCTTATTCTAACATAATCGAAGTTTTGTTATCTTCAGTAGATCCACGTGTTTTATGTATGAGCCATCGTGAAATATATGATATGATATACATAAATGTTAAAACTTTATATTCACCTCAAACATGATCGTATCGACCTCTTCTTTGATCTCGTGGTCTGTTATTTTATTTGTTCCATTCTGAGCGGATTCGATCATAAGGTCCAAGAAAGCGAGACGTTTCTTTACACCTTAAATAAAATAAAATATTAATATTATTTGTGTTTGATTAATTAGAAAGGTACAATACCTTGCTGAAGTATACATAACAAGTTGTTCGATTAATTTGTAGTAATTACCAAAAACTAAATAATTATCGAATTAATAACATCGTTCTCTTTGAGATCGATTTTTAGATAGTAGGGATGATATAAGTAAAATAGGAGATTGTAAAATCAAATATTTTTCTAACATATTTTTTTTAAACATTTCAAACGGAAAAGATGAATGAGTATATAATAACTATTGTTTGCATTACATACCAACATCGTTTTCATCATTGAAGTCCAAATCGTCACGGTAGCCCTTGAAAACTGTATCAGCAAGAGTTTTGACATTAGCGAGCCCAGTTTCGTTTTCGGGTGTTTCTCGAATCACTTCTTCAATAGTCGGTGGAATGATTCCCTTCGCTTTGTTTTGAATGTATATTTCTTTTTTATTCTTAATAACCTTGACCGAAAAATAAACAACATTAATTATATATTAATTACTTCTGACAAATATTTTTCGTCTCTTATTCCAAAATATATTTTTGTACCGTTTGCAGTTGAAACGGTACGGAAATGGAAAGGTCCACGCCTTGGAATAATAGTGCAAAAACTTTCATCCAAAATATTACACCCCGTCTTATTGCATCTACTGGTGACAGCAGTGCTGGTTCATTTTTCTCCCAGAGAATCGGAATTGCGATTCAAAGGGGAAATGTTGCTTGCGTTCTTGCCACCATTACACGCGGTCACGATTTGTTCAGTAATAATTTTTAATTTTTATTTGTATTTATTTAAGGTTTTTATGTAAATTCATTACTTGTATAATAATAAATAAAATATGAGATATAAAAATATTTTATAATCATTCTTAGTAAATGGCTTACCTTGTTAGTCAGCCCGTGAATAATACTAAGAAGTTTTTTCTGTTTCTCGAAGAACGATGTGAACTTGAATATGGAATCAAAGCGCAACCAGAACTTGTAATGTCTCTGATGAATAATGTCACACATCCTGCAAAACACGAACAAATTAAATAAAGTTCTCTTATAAATGTAGTATTTCCTATATTGTTTGGTTCGTACGTCAAATATGTCTAAATATTTATTTTATATGAATTAATTTATATATTTAAGATGATGGCCTAACACCAGAACAATTTATATAAAACCAATCGTATAATATACATAAACAAGCACTGTTTCAGACATATGTACAAATATTTATTATGTAGGCTATTTACATAATAATACAGAATAGTAGATTAACGGCTAGTCATTTCACCGCCAGGCTATGACCTCCTCTACTATTAAGCAGAATATTTGGAGCTCATTCCATTACGCTGCTTCACTGCGGATTGGTGGTCGTGATGTTTTTATTCCAAAACATACCGCAAAGTTGCTGTACTACATATCTTCCGCCCTACTGAAAGGACTTATAAGCCATACATCAAGTATAAAGAACTTACTTCATTACTGCCATAGCGTAGTCAAACCCGGCATCGTCTTGTGTGTCCTTCGTTATTCCCATAGCAGTTTCTATAAAAAAATGTTAGCTTAAATTAAACAATTTTTTAATACAACGATATTAACATTAAATATTATTACTTATGACGTAGTACTTATATTCAAATTTTAGATTTACTGTAATTACATTAACGAAAGATATTAAATAAATTTAAATGCTTACAATATTTTTTATTCATTAATTAAATTTGAATCGACCCCAAATTTTAACGCAATTTATAAAAATGTAATCAGTTTACAAACAGCAAGTCATATCGAGGAACCTCATATATTTTTGTCTATATTATTTTTCTCCTTCGATGTGCCTCTCGAGGGATACCTTTCTATACATTTCTTATAACTATCTTTTTTTATACTTTAAGATAACTTCTGAAGGGTATCGATCTTCATTAAACCTTTTCCTTACTTGTTATGTACTTATAAAATAAATGTCAATGAATATTCACATTACAAATTAACGCAATCATCAAAAAACAAAGGAAATTGTGTAATATTATTAAAATGACATGTAAATGCTCTCATTGAGAATTAATTATGGAATTGTTAATGTTTCCTTACGTTTAGTCAAAGTTATTTACTTAATACGAGTTACCACATAATTAAATCTGTTTAACATGTATTTGTTCGTATAGTAATTATGTTAATATAATATAATTATATGACAGAGGCCAAAGTTTGCTCGTTATTTTTTGTACTTTACATATTTATTGCGATCAAGTGGTATCAGGTAAACAAAATTCATGCGTAAATGTAACACGCGATGGAAAGTTTGAGTGACATATTGTTTGTTATAATAAATTATTTCAATGATATAATGTTACGAACGCTACTGGATGTACACACAGTCTTATATGTATGCATGCATGCATTCCGTTCAGTTGAAATTACTCGAAGTTATTTGTACACCGTAATGTCGACATATCGTGGAATTATTTGACATTTCTGTAAATGTCACTAAATTAGTCAAATGACTCAATAAAATACTAACAGAGAAATTAAATATTACGTAACAATTTATACTGTTATATATAATTAAATATTACATAATAATTTTAATATAATGACGTCAGTGTTGTTCGAAGTAAGCAACTTTTTAAATTCAACATGGCACCCGTAGAAAAAATGTTTACGCAAGTTATTTCGGTTATAAGGGGTCGGTCCAGTATATAAGCTGTATCCAAGGCGGTAGAATGATTCTATAGAAAGTCTTTGAGACTTTAACAGACCATTTATCTTATGGTTACTTTTGTTGGTGGATTACTTTCCTTCCACCATATAATATGATGTAACGCATTGCGATGGGGGTACTTTTTTCTGCTGTGTGGTAAGCGCAGATGGTAACACTTACCTAAAAGAATGTCAACGGTAACACCGCTCATGTAGTCGTGGACGTCGAATACTTTTCCCGTTTCGCTCCTCATTTTATCGACGACGTTCTTGCTGTTTTGGTTGAAGATACCAACGAAGGATTTCAGGATGTTTATGTGGAAGGTTGGAGCGATCATTTTGCGATGTGATCTCCATTTTTCGCCTAAAAATTGAACATTAATTATAATATTTCACGCAATTTCCTGAAGTTTTAATGCTGTAGTTTTCCATAAAGGCAAGTTGATAAATTGAGCGTTTTCAAAATGTGTAGTTACAAAATTTTCTGTAATACAACCTAAGGTACGCTGCCAAATATTGACAAAATATTACATACTAGGTTGTTGAACAAAGATACAATTTGCTAACTTTTACGGTGGTAATGCACGATAAGATTGTATAACACCTAATCGACTCATATGTTTATTTTTATAGACGATTCCTCACAAAAATCTTATTTAAATCATTATGTCATTTTTATTTTATTTAAACAATCTACTAAGAAGCAAAACATCCTTGATGAAATCACTTATTTCAAAATTTCGATTTACCAAATTCCATTACTATCACGGTATCTTAAGTAATTAATTAGTAATTAAAGTACCTGAGCTGATTAATAGACCTTCACCAAGCCATGGCTTGAAAAATCTGTATTCTGAGGCTTTATCGATGTGAACTTGGCTGTTCAAAATTACTTCAACATCATCGGGGTCTGACAAAAATATTAGTAGCTTTGTTCCAAGCCATCCTCTAACAACGGTTCCGTATTGATCTGCATACTGTAACGCCATCGTTATTAGCTCTGTTATAAAGGAAAAAAGTTGAACATTAGCCAAAATATTAAAACATTTTATTTATAATAGGTAAGCTAGCACCTGATGGTCAGTGGTCATCACTGACCGATAAATATTAACAATCCCTTACATTGCCAACACGCCACAACCCATGGACGTAAGAAGTCCTTGTGGCTGTAGGTATACTCGCACACCCTTCAAACGTGACGCGTAGGTTTAGAAGTATTGGATTGTTACTTAAAAATAGTATAAAATTAAGCAATAATCAATGTTAAACTCATGATCACCATAATTTAACTATAATCAATATATTAAATGAAATCACATCTCATTAATTATAAGATCTAATATTTGTTGAGTGAAAATATTACCTTCTGGTTTTTTGCCATAAGCTAGGAGAGCGTTTCCGAATACAGGTACCGGTAGTGGACCGGGCAGTTTGTTTCCTAGTTTGTGAAGTCTCGACTGTTGCTGCCATCTGTACAACAGCCACAGGCCAGTTGCGAGTAGGACTAGAGGATAGAAGATCAATCTCGTCGAATCCAGCGTGTATGGACTAACGTCTTCGACGACCGACATTTTGCTGAATAAAATCAAACATAAATATCAACTTTTCGTCAGCCTTTATCAATCACAATAATGGATTGAAAATGGATTGCATTGTTGTCCATTCGGAAATATAAAAAAAAACTATCTTTTATTTATAATTTTTATAAATTCATGTTTAATCCGGCCAAATAATAATTTATTTTATTGGTGTTCGATATTTTTCGGGTGAGTTAAGAAAAATATTGTTCCGATTTCGAAAATTTCCTTCTATTTGTATAATTTACTTATTTGAAATAGCAGTAGATTAATATTATATACTGCGAACATCTGCGATAAACTCTTAGGTCTATTAGTGTCATTATTTACTTTAGATACTACATATTTTTATTTTTAGTTGGTCACTCAGATTTGTTTTATTATTTTATACTTTAAGTTATGTACATATTAATATTTTGCACATATTTTTTAGAATGTTTTTTTTTTTAAATCATATGTTGCCTTAGGTAACTCTTGGGGTTATTCTTTGTATTTAGGTTTGGAATGGCCATATGCCCCCTACCAGGCTTATTTATTATTTACTGGATATTTAATAATAAATGTAAAATAAACCAAAGATAACTTATTAAAAGTAAAATAAAATATAATTCAGCAAAAATAACTTTTCGCAAAACAGAGATTTCCAAAAATCGTTATTTTATTTGCAATATTCTGTGGAATATTAGTGTATAAGATTTCAATAAATTTATTCTCAATAAGACATATTACAATCACTTACTTGAGAACAGAGTTTACATGTGTAAAATTTAATTCGCCATTCCATCTTAAGTGCTATGTTTTAAGTAGTTGGGAGGGGTAATAATTTTTTATAAGAGGGGTTAATTTTAAATATGGCCCTACGAAATTTACACAAATTAAAATTTGTTTACAATAATAAAAATAAAAAATAAAGACAATATGCTGATCAACTAAAGTTAAATTAAATAATAATAATAAAAAAATTCCACCAATAGTTCATGTATATACATATTTTTTACCCACCTAACTCATAGTATTGTTAAAAGGTATTCATAATATAATTAGATAGTTTGCTTCTGAATGAGGTAAGTGAGTTTACATTTTTTATATTTGACGGTATCTTATTATACAATTGCGCACCTTCAAAAGTTATCATTTTTTGCCGTGATTTGTTTTAGTTTTGGGTAAAACTAGAAGACTCGCGCGACGGCTACGAATGGTGCGGCTAGTTATTTCTTTTAATTTTGTAAAGGATATGTATAACTTTGTTTAAAGTTTTTTTTAAATAAATACATATATTATAAATGTATAATTGTTTGATCGTCATAATTTTTGTTTCTTTATAAAGTTTATTTGTAGGTGTTAAGAAGTGTTTCCATACATTTTGAGTAAAAATATATATGAACTTTTTATTTGTAAAACTGCGTCTTATTTATATATTAATTAGTATTTTTAGCGATAAAATTAGTTGAATAAATTTATATACCAATAACTTTTTCATCACAACCGACTTATGAGATATTTGCAGAGCCCCAACCTACTTTATCTTTCCCAAACTGAAATAAAGTTTTAGTAAATTTGATAAGCACTCATAACTAGAACCAAAATATATGTTGAATGATATAGGCCAGGAAAGAAAACCATTTGACCTCCTCAATTGGTTCATAAAATCTTAAATTAATGTACCTGTTATTTTATTTCCTTACTATGTATATCAAAATGTCTCTTTCGCACTCCACAGACCACCACAAAATTTAACATAAGACACTTACCCTGTATGCGCACTTTTTATATTACAGTCTGCTCAGAACTTTTGTATGCAATAAATAAGCGTTATTAAGGCGAACATTGTTCATTTATTTTAAATAAATTTTTTTATTGTCCTATTTTTTTTTAAACTCTATTAAAAATTATATTTAATGCCAGGATTAAACTGGGATAGTTTAGATCTAGGTATATTGGGGTGCAGGTCAGTCAATTCTTCTTTCGGATGCTGGCTATGGCGAATAAAAGACTTTAAGCATATCATATGAATTTAACGAAATTAAAGAAAGTGTTTGACTATGCGTAAATTCTCAACTGCGTCGGGCCTCTTTATTTATGTTTTTTAAAACCCTCACGCTCAGGATGAAAAGTTAATAAAAATCGCAAAAAAGTATATCGTGTTTTCTTTTTTTCTATAAAATATTGATTCTGTTCCTTAATGGAATACTTTAATTTGTTGTCATAAAGAGTAACCTTTGACCAGATATTTTACATTGTTTGTTAATCGGTCTTCGTCACAAAATAATTGCCAATAGAATGACTAGCAGTATGCCTGCGCTTGCTATCGGCGGCGAAAAAATATATTTCTTTATACATAGGCTTAAGTTACTTGTATTACTAACAATATATGATCCATATTGGTCGAAATAAAGTATTATTATTATTATTATTTATATATCTCATATTTAATTTTTACACTCTCTGTTATATATTCAGGATAATGCATATGCAAGCCATTCGATCTGACTGATTACCGACTCAACAAGTTTGAGTGACTTAGAAAAATGATCTCAATTTCGTTATAAACTCAAGTTCTCCTTCCTATTTAAAGGAAACATTTGAATTGTTCAGAGATCATAAAACGATATTTTTAAAACCTTCTTCATTGTACAGGCCATAGGGCTTCAGAGCTGTGGATGTTCTTCGAGGAAAAATTAAAAAAAACCAATGTCAATTTATATATTCAACAAAAATGATTAAAAACTATTACTTAGACGATGATATTTTTTTACTTTTTAGTATCTTAAAATGTTTTTTATTGAATAATAGTAATATATATATGACGAGCTGGTTGGTGTTGTTGGTAGATACGTGGCGCGGCGCAGGTCGTGGGTACGATTCCCATCCAGGACAGACATTTGTGTGCATGAACATATATGTTTGTCCTGAGTCTGGGTGTAATTATCTATATAAATATGGATTTACAAAAGAAAACTAGTATATGTAGTATATCAGTTGTCTGGTTTTCATAGTACAAGCTCTGCTTAGTTTGGGATCAGATGGCCTTGTGAATAATGTCCCAGGATATTATTATTTTATTATATATACATTACTTTTTAAGTATATGTAAAGTGTGTTATGTATTAGTGTCTAAATATTTGTATATAAGCTTATATACCTATATTAGGTTTTTAAAATCTCTCTTAGTTCATGTTATTTGTAAGAGATGGCTATTTAGCCATAAGTCCGCCCGTTGTACAACACATAATCTATTTTTTTTGACTGCCTCGTTGGTCTAGTTGCTAGATATAAGGCCGCAGACCCGGTGGTCCTGGGTGGTCAAATTCCAGGTCGGGCCAATAAATAGTTATTGGGTTTTTCTGTCAGAAATTTCTCGGTAGCAGCCCGGAGTCTGGAAGTTGGAAGTGTGTACACTTCCGTGCCTCGGAAAGCTCGTGAAGCTGTTGCTGGTCCTGCGCCTGAACTCTTTCCGGTCGTGTCGGACTGCCGTCCCATCGGATTATGAGAGCTAGGGAATAGTGAGTGCATCTGTGTTTGCGCACACACTTGTGCACTATAATATCTTGTTGGCTAATCTCTGTTGAAATTGGCCGCCGTGACCGAAATCGGTCTGGAGGACATTATTATTATTATAATCTATTTTTGTCTCTTTTAGTCCTAAGCATTGTCAGCATTATATGTTTGTGATGTACAGTAAATAAACTAAATTGATTTTATTTATTTTTTGAATAATCCTTTATCTTACGTTGTAAATAATAATTTTTTTTTATCTTTATTTCATAAAAATGTTACACATATATTATTGAGTACACGTTACACATACCTATTGAGGGTCAAAACAATCTATATACCTAACTACTATAACAATAACAAATTAATGATTAAAACATTAGGTTATCAACTAATAACTTTGGTTTATATGTTAGAAAATACATACATATTTATATTGTGTTTTGCAATTTAGGTCAATTTCAACGATGAATCTCAAAATATTTGGTGCTTGTAATTATATTAGAATATTAAATAATTATATTCGTTACTGTAAATATATATAAACGCTTGCATTTAAAAATGTTTAGTTTTTACTTTAAAATTATATATTAGGTTAGGTTAGGTTAGGTTTATTTTCACGGCCCGTGTGGAGTTGCTGGCCTACCATCGGGCGCGTCCCCAGGTGGTGGATAGGGGATCGTCATCTATATAGGATGGCACCGGAATAATACGGCGCGAACCAAAACTAGTAGGCATGGGCGAGCCTTTAGTCTTTTTTAGACACGGCCAACCCGTAATCCATCCCATTGAGCGGAACCGGGGGTCTCTCTCACTGAGAGTGTGACCGCGAGGAAGACAACCTCTCCAAATATCACCCACAATCCTAAGTGGCTTCGCAGCGCGATGGGATGCATGGCCGATGGGTTGTTCGGTCCCGACTGCGTTTTCTCGCCTAATCCCACCCTACCTTATCCTTTTTCCTTCCTTAACCTTCCATTCCATTTTCCGCCGGCAGCCCCGGCAAAAATTAAAATATGAGTGCAACTAACGGAAATATTACCCCAGGAGGGTGTCAATCCCTCCTCGACCCGCTTCACGGGTCGTGCTGTCCCATATCGAATTCAGGGGGGGACAAAGCTGCACAATTGATTTTATCCGACGAACATAGCGAATGTTTAAAGTAAACCGAGATGGAGAGAGATAGAGAAGAAAGTGAAGAGGGAATGAAGAAGGTACAGGCCAGCAGGGGTGCCAAAAAGAAAATAGACGACAGGACTGTGACACGATCTCACAGTTTGGAGGCTGTACGGAGCTACACACAGATGGGGCCGGAAGGCCGCAAACGTCTATGTGTCAGCAAACAAGGTGAAGATATGAGGAATATGCTGCCACCGTCCAAAGTGTCGAAGGCGCGGCCTGGAAGAGGCAGAACTAAAAAGGCAAAGGACGTGGACTCGGATATGAGCCTGTCGAGTCGCTCATCAATTAGGGGCCTCGGGCCCTATTGTTGGACATCTGATGGGGACTCTGGGGACGAGCTCTTCGACCCTACTGTGGCACCATTAGTTACAAGAGCTAAGAAAAGTCTCCCTAGACCTGTGGAACTGAGTGCAGAAATGCAGATGCGCACAACAGACGATCTTGCGGCCTGCATTTCAACCAATTTGAGGGCAATTGAGAAGGTCGCGGACCGATCCCGCAATATAAAAGGGAGCCTAGTCCGCGGTCTGTGTATCGCAACGAACACCGCTGACGCTGCTCTCGCGGAGATAACGTGACGATGGATTGTAGGCGAGGACGTGTTGAGGCTGGGGCGTGAGATTGCTAATCTCCGTGCTCAAAATGCCAGGCTCAGCGAGCGGGTCGAGGCTCTGACGCAGGAGCGCGGATCGAACCAGGCCAAGGAGAGTCCGCTCGCGTCTGTGACTTCGCCTCAAATCACAGATACATCAACGAACTCTATGAATCCAGTGGGTCAGAAGTCAAGTGCCTCTGCTGCTCCATCAAAGTACGCTAACGCTTCAAAAGCAAAGCGTGGCACAGCGGCATTCGCGTCGAAAGCCCCACTCACTCCCCCCGCTCCTATCTCTTCGAATGCACTGGGGGTCAGTGACGTTGGACTTTTTGAGCAGATGACGAGATGGAACAAGGCACCGATCCACTTACCTATTGTGGATTTACCCGCGGTGACAAATATAATACCGCAGGCTACGACATCTACAGCGCCTCCTGAGACTTGGGCAACAGTGACAAAGAGAAAGGCGCCACCCAAGTCTCATTCGAAAGCGGCTCCTCGCCAGCTTCAGAAGGAAGCGAGGAAGCCACAAAAAAAGAGACGGCGGACAGTCCCGACGACCGCAGCAGTTGCGGTGACTGTCCAGCAAGGTGAAGCGACGACTTATGCCGAGGTCATGGCAGCTGCCAAAAGCAAAATTAAGCTGACTGACCTTGGAATCGAGTCGGTTGGAAGGGCCTTGACAGGCGGGATGCTGCTGAATATCAGCGGCCCCGAGTGTAATGAGAAAGTCGACCGTCTCGCTACGCGGATGCGTGAAGTCCTCACGAACCTTAATGTGAGGATAACTCGCCCAATCAAAACGGGCGAGCTTAGGGTCTTGGACCTAGACGATGCCACGACACCGACCGAAGTCGCGTCGGCTGTCGCAGATGTGGGTGGATGTTCGGCGGAGAACGTGAAGGTTGGTGAAATCCGACGAACACCCATATCATTAGGCGTCATCTGGGTCCGATGTCCTCTCGCCGCCGTGCGCAAAGTGACGGCGGCGGGACGCATCCATGTTGGATGGGGTTCCGCAAGAGCCAGGGCACTGGAAAACAGGCCTTTGCATTGCTACCGGTGCCTCGAGAAGGGTCACGTTGGGCAGAGGTGCTTAAGCACCGTCGACCGGAGTGAAAGGTGCTTCGCCTGTGGTGAGATTGGCCACAAGTCGAAGGATTGCACCTCTAGGTCGACGAAGTACCCTTTGTGTGCCGACTTGGGTCGCCCTTAAGCTCACCGACTTGGAGCCAAAGGGTGCTGCCCGAGGAAGGGAAGGAAGAAGAATAAGGCTCCTCCTGCTACCTCAATCCAGACGACAGCCGAGGCTCCCGCTTCGGCACCGGGCCTCAGCCCGTAGGAGGCAATGGAGCTTCCCAATTCGCAGGTGTAGGGGTGCTACAGGCGAACCTGAACCACTGCCGCAGCGCTCAGCAATTGCTGATGCAGACCGTTGCGGAGCGGTCCAAAGGTCTCGCAATTATGACGGAGCCCTATAACGTCCCTGACCACCCTCGCTGGCTTGGGGACGTCACTGGAACCGTCGCCACCTATTGGGCGGGTGGTAATGGAGTCCCACCATGTTCCCTGCTTGAAAGTGGGCAGGGATTCGTGGCCGTTCGGTGGTTCTCCTAACAGGTCCCTCGCCGATTATGAGGTGTACTTAGACGGGTTGGCAAGCTGCATACCTAGATGCCTACCCGGGCCCTTGATCGTCTTAGGGGACTTCAATGCTCACGCTAGAGCTTGGGGCAACCACAGAGACGATCCTAGGGGAGAGACGTTACTCGAGTGGGTGGCAGTTCCGGACCTCCGACTATTGAACCGGGGTTCGGAGAGCAAGTGCGTGCGATGGCAGGGTGAGTCAGTCATCGATCTCACATGGGCGACTCCCGCTGCCATTCGCATGGTGTCGGGATGGCGTGTCGCGGAAGAGGTGGTCACACTATCTGACCACCGCTACATCGTATTAGATGTAGTTTGCCGCCTTCCCAAACGCTCTAGCCACCACCGAGAAAGCAGCCCGCTGCGTCGATGGTCCCTTAAGCAGCTAAACCGAGACTTTCTCGAAGCTGCTGCCATTGTCACGGCTTGGCCAGAAAGCGCCGAAGAGGTCTTGTCCGATCCAGAGGGTGAGTCGGTCCGTCTCCGGGATACGAAGACGTCAATCTGCGATGTCTCTATGCCCCGAGTGGGCCGCCCCGAGCGCCGGGCGGTGTACTGGTGGTCTGCGCAGATCGCACAACTGTAAGTACACCCGAACTAGAAGAAGAAGGCGAGCAACTCCAGACCAGAAAGCTGGCTGGGCAAATTGCGCCCGTGGATGCCCAGTCTGACGGAGCTCTTAGATCCGGATTTACTGAGGAGAGTGATAGAAGTGCTTTCCCGGTGATCACTCCCCATTTTTCGTTTGTCGCTGTCGACTTGTTCGGCGGTCTTGTGGGGCCTTCTGCCCTGCATTTTTTGACATATCAAACTCTCGGATCGGCTTCTCCGTTCCGGAGATATTTACAGAAAACCGGTAAAAATAGAATGCCCAACCCGCCCTTTATGTATACATACAGACTAGGGGAAGAATTTTTAATCAAACATTTTTATTTATATAACAGATAGCCCCGGCTCTGAGGATCAGAAATGATGCCTTAGAGCCACTTTCCGACAAGTACTCCTGGAGGAAATCTGATTTAAGCTAACCGTATATTCACGGATACGGAGATGGAGACGGCGTCGGATGCTTCTGTGAAGCTCGTGCTCACAGAGTTCGACGAGAGCGAGTATGATACGACGGCGAGACCCACTGCCGACCGCCGCGGCAAGAGAGTGACGAGCGGGCTCGCTAAGGCGAAGGCCCAGACCCAGATGGCTGGCCGCAGCGTAGCCACCGTGCTCGAAGTGGCTACGAAATCCTCCAATCTGAAGGGAGGCTTCATAAAGAAGCTGAAGGAATCAGCGGCCTCCCTTCTGGGCATCGTCGAGGTGCTGACGTCTCGGTCGGAAGCCGAGGAGACGCGCCGGCTCCGCACTGACAACGCCCGTCTGCGGAAGGAGGCAGAAGGGCTGAAAGAAGCGATCAAGGCCCACCGCCGTGAGTTCGCGGAGCGAACCACAGTGGCGGCGGCAAACGAGGCGTCACCGGCTAGCGCGGCGGTCGAACCGCGGGCCCTAGAGGGGCTCCAAGCCTCCCTCGAAACGGTGGTCACGATGTTCAACACGCGGCTATCGAACATCGAGGGGCGCTTTCCGCCTGCGACTCCTCGCGGGCGATCCGCCCTGGGAGCTCCAGGCGAAAGTGCTCGCGGAGGTGTACCGCTTCCGGGCCGAGGCGAGGGAACGCGGTGACCTTCCAGGGTCAGCGGAGGTCGGGCGGATAAGGGCTCTAGCCCAGCAAGCTCTGATCACCCGATGGGAGGAGGACCTCGGGTCCCCCAAGGCGGGCCTGGTGACGGTGGAGGCGGTACGTCCCCACTTGAGTCGCTGGGTCAAAAGGAAACGAGGCACGCTCTCCTTCAGGCTGACGCAGGTGCTTACCGGACACGGATATTTCGGTAAGTACCTGCACGAGATAGCGCGGCGGGAGGTGTCACCCTCCTGCCACGAGTGTGGTGCACCATTCGACACGGCGCATCACACCCTGACGGAGTGTGCCGCTTGGGGGCCCCAGAGGCATTCCCTGGCGGCGGTTGGAGACCTCTCCTTGTCGAGCATCATCAACGCGATGCTCGGAAGCGAGGGGTGCTGGTCGGTGATGGTCTCCTTTTGCGAAAGCGTTATGTCGCAGAAGGAGGCCGCGGAGCGGGAGTGGGAGGACGATGCCGCCACAGATGCGCTCCGCCGTAGAAGACTGGGGAGAAGAAAGCGGTGCTTTGCGCACCTTCTCCCCCCGCCACAATTTGCGCTGCCGGGACTAGGGGGGTTCCCAGTACCCTAGGATTCCTCCCTAGTGAATGGAGGCCCGCATAGGCGCGCCGGCCCTTGGACCGTCACGGTAGCATGCGCAAGCGATCCCGTGGCGCTACCGCTAAGACCGGAAGGGTACCACTGGGTTTTTAGTGGGTATTCTGATGACCGGGGCACACTCGGTGCCTTGGACATATGGCGAGCTCCACATATCCCCCCCACTGTTCCCGGGGGAAACGCATAACGCGTTTCCCAGCGTAAAAAAAAGATTTGGTTTATTTATTAGGTTATAATAGGGTTGATCTAGTGGAAAGTGAGAACATGGGGTGCAGGTCAGTCACCTCCACGTGGTGCACCCTGGGCAACGGGGTTGACAAGCATTCCGATGTTTTCTCGGAGAGTCTGTCGACTACGGCTAACGCCTGACGCGGCGGTTATGCCACGGGTCGCTCCTGGTACTTCTCTGATTAGCAGAGTGTACTGTGAGAGCGGCTTCGTGGTAAATGGGAGGTTTTTGTTTTTTGTTTTGTTGTTACGTTTTTGTTGTCGTTATTGTTGTTTGTTGTTCAATTTGTTGTGTAGGTAATTTTTTTTTAATTTGTACATTTGTTATAAATAGCCTATTATTAGTCTGGGTCTTTGGGGTCTTTTTGGGCTACCGGAGGCCAGTGGTGGGATAGGCGGGTTTGCTCAGTTTCGGTGTCGACTCTGAGTAAACAAGACTATTGTCTCCGCCTCTCAAACTCGTTTCCCCATTCAGACCGTGGGACCGAGGGCCTTGCCTTACCGGCCGGGCCAAGAGGAGCCAACCTCAATAAAAAACATTAACTTAGAGATCCCGTGGTACCGCTCGACCTCACGGTGTAATAGGGTTACCAGGGTACAGGGGGCACTGCCTTGGTGGACTTTTTTTTTCTCCCACACTCGTGGGACTTAATATGAAATTAAATTTAAATAAAAACGGAAAAGGATTTGAGAAAGCAAAACGATCGGTAACCGACGATATGGCGGTGGAGGTTGTCGCCCCGATGGCGCGCGCTGAAACCGATGACTCTGGCGTACGAAAAGGACCTGCTGTTCGGCTTGAACGACTCTCGCTCTCGGCGGCATGCTGCAAATTCAGCGATGTTGTGATGTCGCAGAAGGAGGCGGCAGAATGGCAGCAGGAGGACGACACCAACTCCCTCCCGCTGCGCCGAAGGCGGCCTGGTCGGCGGCGACGTGCGTTCGCAGGTCGAGCGTTGCCGCAGTGACATGGCCTGCAGAGTGTTTGGTGGCGGAGCCAGTTAACTGATCTGCCACGGTACGTCGGCTCCTGACGCCCGGCCTCTAGTAGCGGACTCGGGGGAGTCCGTCACAGTACAGACGGAGGCGGAGTAGGAAGGCGCGCCCTAACACCCTGGCGCGCCTTTGAGGTGGGTCGCCTTTTAAGCGCCTGCCGCTGGCGAGGTCGTGGTTGTAAGCCATCGCGTTCCCGTGGCCCTGCCGCCTTGCGGCGAGGCGGAATTTAGAGGAGGTTTTAGTGGGTAGGACGGGGTCTACTGCCCCGGGAGTCCCACATACCCGTCCCGGTCTCCCTTGACCCGGCTTGACTATTAATACAATTTCTAGTACAAGTTGTTCAATATACATTCTTTTGGCAATATTATTTATTTATTTATTTATACTTTATTGTACACCACAGCATTTTTTTCTTTACAATAACTTAGACAGCCTATATAAACGTAGCATACAATTTTGGCGACCTTATCGCTACATAGCGATCTCTTCCAGGCAACCAACGGTGTAAGGAATAACCCATAGGTTATGAGGTAGGTGGTGCAGTAATAACAAAATAAAATAACATTATAATAATAATCTATACCAAAAACAAACTAATAAATACATGTCAATATAAATAAAAAATACACATATAATATATCTAAATATAAATTATATTATCAATAATAATAATCAATATTATTTTGTACTGAGGGATGAACTGAAAAGCAGGAAATGATCTTATAATTTTGCTATTTTGCCTTAAAATGAGTCTTAGATAAGCTCTTCGGTTTCTACGGTTGATAAAAGAAATAAGAATTCGATGGTAAATCTTTGAATATAGCAGATGGTTTATCGGAGAAGCATTCCATTGTCGTATATTCGCATGTGTATTACACGACATTGATTGAATTTGCTGTGGGTTATATTATGATTTCTTGGGTTCTTGATGTATTTATAAGACTGCAGATCCCGAAGTCCAGCGATCATACCCCGGGTCGGGTAAAAACAAACTTTTCATTTTATCCGTTAGGAAATTTTTAGTAGCAGCCAGGAATTGCAGAAATCTTTCCAAGCGCATCAGATTATGAGGATAAGGGATAAGTGAGTCCATTTGTGTTTACGCTTTCCTCCATTGATAATGGCTGTCATCAATGAAATCGGTAAAAAGGGCATCAAAATGAAAGTTGTGAGCAACCAAATAAAATTACAGGCACAAGGGACATAACATCTTAGCTCTCAAGGTGGGTGGCGCATTAGCAATGTAAACGATGGTTAACATTTTTTACAATGCCAATGTCTATGGACGGTGGTGATCACTTACCATCAGAGGGCCCATATGCTCGTCCCTCTATAAAAAAATACAAGTGTTGCTATTAAGTTATGCAAGAAACGGTGACATCATAAAAATATACCTATTGATTATTTATTAGTAATTCCTGTTATTTCGTATTGCATTACAAATAGGTTACACTAACCGTATTAATAATTGCAACGTTCTAAATCTAAATTGTAAAATAACATTTGTTATGTATGCTATTTACTAATGTAAGTCTAGTTCCAGAGATGAACATTACTCGCAAATAATTTGAGTGATTACTTTATTTTGATAATTAACATACTAACTTTGCGTTCCTGCAAAATTGCTCTAAAACTTATTCAGGCGTTTTCACTCAATATTAACTACAAATATTATATAAACTTTATTTAGTATATTTAATAAGTAAGTATTTTTAGTCATTAAATAATAATTATTATTAATTGCACTTACTATTTTAATAAGTTTATTTTGCAAAATGAATGAAAGTACGCAAAAGGCGAATTAATTTAATAAAAATTTTACTCGGTGGTAGGGCTTTGTGCAAGCTCGTCTGGGTAGGTACCAGCCACTCATCAGATATTCTACCGCAAAACAGCAGTAATTGTTATTGTTGTGTTCCGGTTTGAAGGGTGAGTGAGCCAGTGTAATTACAGGCACAAGGGACATAACATCTTAGTTCCCAAGGTTGGTGGCGCATTGGCGATGTAAGCGATGGTTAACATTTCTTACAATGCCATTGTCTATGGGCATTGATGACCACTTACCATCAGGTGGACCATATGCTCGTCCGCCTACCTACACAATAAAAAAAAAAAATGTTTCTCTTATAATCATGTTTCCAAATGGTTTGTTCCAATAAGGGATACGATTTTTTTTTTAAGCAGATATCACTCCGACTCCACCGATTAAATATAATGTAATTTCTATACCTAGAAAACGATGCTATACACTGGCACTTAGTAGATTGTAGGTACTATACGAATAATAAAAGGAGCCCATTTCATTAGAAACATCAAGGAATAATAATTGGTGGGGAATAAACTGCATAGTCTTTTGTTTACTTCGTATATCTCTAGTTGAGGAATAGGTTTATATATATGGTAAATTGTTGGCCTTGTTAGATTGTAGGGATTTTGTAAAATAAATATTATATATTTATATTCTACATGTACGTATTATGTTGTAATTTCTGCTGTATAAAAATACTATTCTAATTATATAAATAATTAACAATTTAGAGTCAATAAACTAGAACAATACTGAACTAAAAAACTAACAATGTTTTTTGGTATAACATTACATAATTATAAGTCTTTTTATTTTCAACGGATTAATTGAATAATGCTAACACAATATTCAAGATAGGTACATAAAACTTCTTTTAAAGTAATTAATAATATTTCGTTTAATGTTATAACCAACAGCTGGGAGTTAAGCAGCTAAAAAGTCCGTTGTAACGAACAGTGTCCTTTGTTTTACTTACCCGAGTGCAATTTTACTAACTCTTACGATACATAGAATCGGAACCGAAACAAATACGAAGTACGATTTTTATATGTATTACATAACTGTCTGAAGTGCTTTTTTTGATTAAAACATAGTATTGGGCGGTTTTATAGCATAATTGATTGTTTGTATTTGATTGTATAAATCTAAATATACAGGGTTATTTGTAACGAACCAGCAGCCTCGCAGGACTAGCGGGAAATTAAATTAATACTTATTTTTGTATGAAAATAAAATCTAACAAATTATCAAAAGTCGTAGAACAAAAGTTGTTGCTTATGGTGTTAGCTATCTGGTCCTGCGAGGTTGCTGGGTCGTTACAAATACCCCATATATATCTAAAGCTGTCCAATGCTATGTCGATGTTGGACATACGATGAGTATATAAATACAGTGCATTATTTACAATATTGTATGCGCTTTAAGATAGACTTTCGAAAAAAAGGTTCATTGTAGCTTCTTTGTCAATAATAAAACTTGTAAAGGGTTCTTAAAAACAGTTTATAAGTCTACTTGTAACAATATTATGTTACCGAACGTGGCACTACACGTGATAAGCTAGTTTATTTAATTATATCCTTCAGCCTTTTTATAATAAGGTTAAAGTCCTCTCTGGTGAGTCCCGGTAAACAACTCGCTCGTGGTCATTTAATGATATCCTTTTTTTAATCTGAGTTCTTTGACCTTTTACTCTTGTCCGAACTTTATTAGAATGGCACGGATATATATTTCCTCTCATCACTCTCCCTTTGTTTATTTTTTTCTAGTACACAAAACAATAACAGCGTGTTAATTTTGTTATATATAATTATTGAATTATGGGTATATTAAGAGTCATAATTTTGATGTGGAACATCTATCACCTCCTTGGGGTACAGACTCGTACGCCATGACGGCAAGCGGCATGATGCTCTCTTATGCCGTGGTGCCTCCGCTACCACTGTCTACTGACTTGTGTGTGTGTGGTGCGTATTCTTATATAATATAATATAGCACTTCACCCGCGACTTCATCCGCGAAAATTAAAAATCTATTATTTAACGTAGGCTTAACTTAGGACGGTTACAGTTTTTTCCATTTTGTATACCCGTCATAACTTCTAAGCAAAAAGTCCGATCTGAATAATTTAAAGTGGAATTTAAATGTACATAGTCAACCTTAATTATGAAACCATTTGAATGGATAAGGATTAATAATATCATGATACAAATATCACCACTATTCGATTCCACCCGTAACTTAATAATTTAAACCAATAGTTGGGCATATACCATTGCGGACTTTTTTGTAAGCAATCATGAGTACTATTAATATATAGAACACTATTTTATATATCGTCACTTTTACAGGCAACATTTTTATGACTTGGGTTACATTGTTCCATTTTATTTAAGGATCTCAAAGTTTTTTGGAAATATAATATAGCCTATGTTACTCGGTAAAAATGTAGCTTTCTAATGGTGAAAGAATTTTTAAAATCGGTCGAGTAGTTTTTGAGTTCAATCGTAACAAACAAACAAAAAATCAAATCTTTGTAATATTAGTATAGATAAACGACAATAATGTAAATGACGGCCATATTTTTTATTAATTTTTGTGAACGTCTAAATATCTCATCTACCCAATTTTGGATAAGAAGCCCCTTTAAGCCGCACTTTGTAAGCAATTTAAAAGCAGCAAAAGTATGTAAAGCTTAGTTTTATATTATCCAGTCTGTAGCTTACTCATTTCACTGACTCTAATTAAAAGCGAAGATCAAAGGTATTTAATATACAAATACATATAAACAAATCTAAGAATAATTTGTAGTTGTCAGTGAAACCTGTCCAAAAATAAATGAAGTAGGTAGTTACAATTTTTTTATATATTATTTGCATAATGTAAGTACTCGTACATTACAATCGCACAAGAGTACAAGAGTACAAGAGTAACAGAGAAAACAAAAAAAAAAATCGAAGGAATCCATGTTGTTAAATGTATTTTGGCATCATCGACTATTTTCGTTTTAGCACGCTTTCGATATGCTTATTATATTTATTTTATTTTATAAGTATGGAAGCTGATCGATGTTACGTTCTCAGCTCTGCCCATAGATATTATAAAAAATATTAACACCACAAATCGCCAATGCGTCACCAATTTTGGGTGCTAAGATGCTATATCCCTTGTGCCTGTAGTTACACTGGCTCACTCACCTTTCAAACTGGAACACGACAATACGAAGTATGTACTGTTTGACAGTAGAATGATTAGCGGGGAACCTAAACAGATGGGCTTGCACAAAAATCTACCACTAAGTTAAAAGTGTAAAACAAGTTAATTATGCCGCGGCAGCTTAATCTAGTTTTTGAACACATGAAGATTTATCTGAAATATTTATAAATAACGATTAAAAAAAAGTTAATATAACATTATATTATAACCTGTGTGTCAATAACCTCATTACTGTAAGTAGTTCACATGTACTTATAATGTTTAATTATTTGCTTGTTATCAATAAGATTAAGAGAATTTTAAATAAATTACTCATAATTTGTGTGTTATTATTAGCTTAATTAATATGCATAATGCATATATGCAAAAATACATTAAAGACTCATGATGTTAACTAATAAACTATATGTAAAAAATAATAATGTACTTTCCTATGAAACTTTGCATAAAATATGTATAGTAAATACGAGTATAATTTGCTATTATACGAAAAATTAACGATCTTTATTATGTAAACAACGTACCCCCTTTGTCAAATTAAATGTTATAATATTGATGGCTATAAACATAACAATAGAAATATGTACATTTATTCTTTTTAAGTTGGTATTTTATTTGTTTATGTTGAATTAATATACAATCTTTTTTGACTTTCAAATATGATTATAGAAAGTCAAAAAAAGAAAACATAGGTACACATAACTAAGCCGAAAGCAATACTACTAGAAGAACAAGAAGTAGTACCACTACTAGAACAAGTTGCAACAAATAAAAATTAATGACCCGACTATGGAGGGCATATTATATAGCCAGTATGTATGTATGTATATATATGACTGCCTCGTTGGTCCAGTGGCTATATGTAAGGCCGCGGACACGGTGGTCCTGGGTTCAAAGCCCAGGTCGGGCCAGTAAAATGTTATTGAGATTTTCTGTCGAAAATTCTGAGTAGCAGCCCGGAGTCTGAAACTTGGAAGTGTGTACACTCCCGTGCCTCGGAAAGCACGTTAAGCCGTTGGTCCTGCGCCTGAACTCCTTCCGGTCGTGTCGGATTACCATCACATCGGGTTAAAAGAGTTAGGGAATAGAGAGTGCACCTGTGTTTACGCACACACTTGTTCACTATAATATGTCCTGCGAAGTTGGCTAATCTTTCTTGAGATTGGTCGCCGTGACCGAAATCGGTCTGGAGGACCATTATTATTATTATTTACTTTTAACTTTTAAAGTTTCTCTTCTTTCGAAGGGGTTTAAACCTGAGACGCGGGCCGTAGCCAAGCGTTAAGGAGTGTTGCTTATATTAAATACGTGGACGATAAAGTGGATGATGACATAAACTTTCGGGTGATACGGCAGGTGTTAAGGATTATGGCTTTCTGGAGTATGTGGAGGACATATGTTGGTATTTGTAAGGTATTCAGGCTTTGTGTCAAGGATTTTGGCACGATACCTGTGGATGATAGGACTATTGGGACTATGTGTACTGTTTGTGCTTTCCGTTGAGTTTTAATTTCTATGGCAAGATCTTGATATTTATTATTATTATTATGTGTATATATTTATGTGTTCCGATATAATTTTATTTTAAAAATGAATGCCTTAATTTTTTCATCTGTGGTATGTTATATATAAAATGGGATGTTACTGTAAATGTTTGTATAGTATGACGATGGTTTTTGCTGAAGAAATTAAATAATACACTTAAAATACAATAAAATAAATGATAAGAACGCAGAGATAACGAAGATTCAGATGATAACATTTTAAATAAAAGTAATAATATCGTTTACATAATTTGTAAAATCTATAAATCATAAACGAGTTCCTCCGACTCTGCGTTTTGGTCGTAAAGACGAGACTTGGTGGTCATTTTTCATATTAGAATATTTTACCGAGCTTAGAATACGGACTTTCATATTCTGGTTCCGTTACTCGTGAGCTTATGTGGATGAAACACGTTTTAGTATGACGGAAGGATCCAGTGGTTCGGTACTTTAAAAGTGTTCCTTGGAATTTATTGATCTTGACAATGACAGTTGAGTTGAAACGTGAAATGATCTTTTGTGCGAGTATTTACGAGTCAGTGATAAGATAGTGAGCATCAAACATGCGATTGGTTTCATAAAACCCTCTTTCGGACTTACGACACAGTATCACCTCTGAGTCGAAACGCGATGGACCGCGCGACTGCGTCTGAGTTAGAAAAAATTAATTTGAGTGAATACGAAAATGGTAATGTTAAGAGAGACTCTGAACAAAGGACTTCAAAGACGTACGATGAAGTGCAGTCTAGCCATTCGCCGTTTTGGAGACAGGTTTGTTACGTAATATTTTGGATAATAGTTTAAGTGATGCGATAGTTTTTATTCGTTCTTAAACCTTTAATTGAATTTTCTAACTCACAGATAATGAAATTAATTCTTCCCCATTTAAAAAACATAAATATAAACACAAATAATGTATGAATTAGAGATATTGGTGTCAATTTCAACCGCTCGTGCTGATTATGTTCTTTTTGTTGAATAAAATTAAATTGATTTATTTTAATTATTCGTGTATTTTAATGAATTATATAAATTTATAACGGCTTCTATAAAAACATACAACATGTATGATTAAGATAATTGTTTAAAGGATCTATTTGGACCTTGATTTAATGTTTAATACAAAAATAATCGACATACTCGTTTTAACTAAGTTTGCAAGTCGTTCACAACTACCTGTGGAAGCTGGTTTCTACTAAGAGTCAATATACAGCGAAAGGTTATAAACCAGCTACTTTTAATATTCTTTGTTCTCGACATATACTCTATTAATAAAGTTTAATTATTGTATACTTTATTAATTGCACGTTAAATTTAAATTTAAGTTAAGATAAATCAACGTACAATAATAAATTAAAAAACTATAAAATAGTCGTTTTTTATTTTAACATTTTTTGGTACTGGTATTAAACCAGTAATGCATCGTCACTTATATCGATATTAATTATTGTTCTACATTTTAGCGGAAGTACTATGGTGCGTCATTGTATGAACTTTAACCATATATGTATTCTTTAATGCAAATTATTACAATGAATTAGAAAATTAAATAATTTAATAAATTACGAATATTTTTTCACGAAGTTACGTCATTTGCCTTTTGGCCTTATTTATTTAGAAATGTAAAGTAAGATACACAATACAAGATTTGTAATTACTGTGAATATATATAAAACATATAAACATTTTGATAAACTCGACAACGTCTAATACTCCCTAATATAATTGTTTATCTTATCAAATTTCTGTATGGAATTTTTTTCATAACTATCCTTATTTTAGCTTACAGCGTTTTATTGTGTCATAATTATGAAAAATAATAATATCAACATATTTATATAACCCGACCTTTGTGACAGCGCTGTTCTTTTGTCGTATGGGTCAGATAAGTGTTCGGAAAAAAATACATGTAATATTTTGCAATAATAACCAATACAAAGATAAACCTTTGTATATTTATTGAGAAGACTTCCTAGATTTACTCTCCTGGTGATTAATGTACAAGATGGTCTCCGGACTAGTATGATGTTCATTTCTATAATTCTGTAAGCACGACAAATTTAAACTATGAATGAATAATAATAATCAATAATGTTCTAACCTTATGTTCGACTTTCTCATAAATTAATATGAGTTCTATAAATAAGTTTAGAAAAATAAACTGATGTCAAATTTGTTCATCTTTATTCTTTATTATTAATAATAATTTATTGATTTGAAACCCGTTCTTCGCACGTCCCGTTGAACTCATGAGAGTTGTCAGTATATTCTTTCAGAAATGCCCTCGTTGGTTTAGTAACTACTTTATAGTTGAAGTTTCCGACGTCTACATGTCAAATATCAAATCGCGCGTAATAAGTTCAATAGGAGCTACACAAATTGTTTGTAGTCTCGAGACATGGCCAAAACTCTCTTGTTTTGTGGTATCGCTATCCTATCGGACTATGAGAATGACGGAATAGTGACTGCTTCTGAGTTTGCGTACACTCTTGTGTGTCTACTACAAAATCTTTCTTGCGTGGTTGAGTTGCAGAAGTTGAGATTGACAATTTCCATCATTATTATATAGTTATTGTCGATTATTTAAAATCAAAAAGTCAGGTTGAAAAATTTATTTCCTACCCAACTATGATAATGATAATTGCAACGCGTCGCATTGTGCTTACTAGATACGAGTGAGTTTAATTAAATCATCTTTTTGTAATACATCTGCAAAATGTCTCAAAACAATCAGAAATCTGTTATATCATTAGATAAAAATTACGCTTTGACCCAAGTACTTCATTGTCTCTTTATCTTTAAATTCTAACTAATATTAGAAATGGGAAAGTGAGTTTCTTTATTTCTTTATCTGTTTGTTACGCGATTTCACGATTTAACAACTAAGGAGATCATAAAGGTATGTTGCATACACATTGTAAGGAGTAGTAAAAAGAACATAGGGTGCCTAACAGATGGCTCTCTCACCCCCCACACTTATATTATAAATACTAATATTAAATTCATATTGATAATTGTAAATTTAGTGTCAATGAACTTAACAAGGCATATATTAACGAATAATTTCCGCTCGCGGATTCGCTGCGTTTTATGGAGGAGTAGGTGTTAACTACCCTATGTCTTTTTTGTACCCCTGACAAGGCGTATGCAAAATTTCATGACCATCGGTTGAATAGTTATGACATGAAAGCGTAATACATAAACAAACATTACGTATGCTTGTAATGTGAGTAGGGATTTTCGTCACAAGTTTCATTTGATTTAAATAACACTACATATCAGATTTTATTTATTAAATGTGCAATAAATAACTCAATTATCGCTAACATTTCAAAATTATATTTTTATTTAATTTATTATAGAAAGTAATGAAGTCTCAGGCCGTGGGAAAGCTTACATTATTTACAATTAATATTCCTCTTATTAAAATTGAATATGTTTATTCAAATTTTATGATAGATGTAAAACTGACATATTATATTATTCAAATTTCATACAATAGACTCGCAGTTTTAACTGGAAAATTATATTATATATTCATCGATTTCTTCTATATATAATAAACAAGTTATATAATACAAAAGTGAACGACTGTCATTTTATTATCATGATAATTGTTTGATTTGAAGTTAACTATATAAAGATGATACTAGTTTTACGTAGATATTTCTTAATTCTTTAATAAACGAATGCTTTTTTCAGGCTTTCATAGCTCTGGGCTCGTTTATGCTGTCCTTCAGTGCAGGGGCAACGGCGGGATTTTCAGCTATCCTCATACCTCAGTTACAACATGCTAAGGGGAGACATAAATATTCAACGGAAATGGTCTCGTGGGTGGGTAGGTATTCTTGGCACACATTTATAACTTTATTTGCACTAAGATATCTAGTCTTATCACTTTGGATTTCCAATGACATTGTATTCATGATGACTCAGTTGCTAGAACACGATAATCTCTATCGAAGATTCTGAGTTCAAACCCAGACAGGCTGACAGACTTTCATGGGTTTGTGGAAGGTGGGGCGGTGAAAGACACCATCGTGAGAATAACCTTCATATTCGATAAGTTACAAACCTTCTCCTCAAGGGGAGAGGAGGATTTTGCCAAGCTGTGCAACATTTACTGATTGTCACATTTTTATGGTAGCTTAGATTAACTTAATCTTGTTAATTATTGATACCACAGTGCTCGTATAAGCGTTTTGCATAAAGCTTATTTTCCTTTTTAAATTATTACATAAAAACTTTGCGACTATTTACTGACGTTGTTCTATTATTTCTTGCAGCGGCCATGGCGTCATTTGCTTTGTTATTTGGAAACATGATATCTGGATATTTAATGGAAAAAATGGGAAGAAGAGCGTCGCAAATATTGTTATCAGTGTTTTACATTGGTGGTTGGACAATAATTGGATTTGCCGGAAACATACATTTCATATTACTCGGAAGATTCATTACAGGATTCTGTCAAGGTTGGCTCGGTCCACTGGGGCCAGTTTTTGTTGGAGAAATTAGTTCACCCGCTTACAGAGGGCTATTTTTAGCCGGTCTCTCCCTAAGCATAGCGTCAGGTGTCTTTATGTCCCACTTGTTTGGGACGTTTTTACATTGGAGTCACGCTTCGCTGCTTTGCGGATCATTCCCTCTTCTTGGATGCATTATACTTTATTTTGCACCAGAATCACCAGCCTGGCTGGCATCTAAGAACCAAATCGACAGATGTAGGCAGTCCTTCCAATGGTACAGAGGTACGAGTCCAGAGATGAAATCGGAGCTGGATAAGATGATAGCTGATCAGACTCAGAAGAAAGAAGAGAAGAGCAAATTGGCGACATTAACGGAAAATATTAAAAAACCTGAATTTTGGAAACCCCTGTGTATAATGATAGTATTTTTCATAATTACACAGCTGTCGGGGATAAATGTAATCTGCGCTTACACAACCGACATTATGGAAGTGCTGATTGGTGATAGTTCAAATACTTATGCGGCTATGTTGGCAACGGATATTTTACGTGTGATAGCCTTGGTAATAGCTTGCATTTTACTCAGGAAAAAAGGACGACGACCTCTAGCTATATTCAGTGGTATCTTCACTACCTTGTCTCTGATATCACTGGCAGTCTACTTGTATCTAGTAGAAAAGCGTGTTATAAGACATATATCCCCTTTCATATCGTTAGGTTTAATGGCGATCTATATTTTTGTATCCAATTTGGGAATATCATTGTTACCTTGGAACATGGTAGGAGAATTATTTGCAACTGAAACAAAAGGCTTAGGATCTGGTATAAGCGTTATGATGACGTCGGTTGCATTCTTTGGAACGATAAAAACTGCACCCGCCATGTTCCAAGGGATAGGATATGAGGGTACTTATTTATTTTATGGATTATCGACGTTATTTGGAACGATATTCTTATACTTTTGCCTTCCTGAAACAAAGGGTAAAACATTATTGCAAATAGCAGAAGAATTCCGATACGGAGACAGAAGAAAAAGAAAAGATAGAGATAGTGTGAACGTATGATTATAACGTTTAGAGGTCATGAGTTCAAGAGATATACATATTGAAGATTATTTAAAACGTCAGTGTGATATAAGAAAATGCTATATAGAAAATACCTTTATTGTATTTGATTTAAATGGTAATTATTTAAGTACGTTTATATGTAATTTGGTCATATTGTAATAATTAAGTGACATTGAGATTGTTAATAGAGGTAACTACTTAACCTAGTAAGATAATGTTTTCAAATCGATAGAGGACATTGTTATAGTTCGTGCTAAGTATCGTTTAGTATTACGAAATATATACATGGACTTAATAGCGTAGTAATAATGTTCATATAATCTCTTTGTGATACGTCTTATCGCTTACAAAATGTTATGATTTAAACAATCAATTAATAAATTGAAATAATTGTGCTATAATTTAAATTAATGTCTCGATATAATCATTTAATATATGAATATAACACGATGTTAATAATCTATTTAAAATATTTCGTTTATTATACCAGCAGTACATTGTTGTTAGACAAAGTGGATTCGTGTCGCATCGATGCACCCTAGCTAATAAAAACTTGAGGTCTATTTCACAGTACGTTAGAGACGGACAAGTGGCACGCGTCGTCGCTAAATTACATACATCTTCCTGTTTTGACACGTGTATATGACCTTTCTAAGTGTAGGCGTCTCAATGATTCGCTAACATCTGCGAGACACTTTCGGAGACCAGATATTCCCACGTCGGAACGCGACATGTTTCTGAATGAGGCAAAAAATCAGGAAAACATCTGGGACATGGAAACGGCTATATTTAGATAACCACATAATTGTGAAAGATGTTATTTATATTTTATATACAAAGTAAATTGGAGCGATATAGTGTACCTGTGTTCGCCCGTGTGTTCGTGTTTTGAAAACTTATATGAATTTGCAAAAAATCTAATTCGTTTTTCTGCTTTTATTTTGAAATTTTCTTTTTATTTATAACAGTAAAGGTCGTAAATAGCTAACAAAAAAAAGGAAAATCGTTAAAAACAGAGGGAAAGATACTTGAAGTATTTGTCTTTTAATATATAGATAAATATATTTTATCTTTGACTAAGCAAATTATGAATTAAGTCTTTATATCAAAGTCTCGAGTTTTATGACTACTAGCGTCATTTATGCTCGATTTCATGTTGTAATAAATAATGTATTTTGTGATCTCCTTAGCGAACTTGCCATATTACCATACTGTGATATAGCTTCTGACTTAAATTTGCATTTTCTATTATATGTATAATTAAGAAAACTTCTATCTTCGTTCATTTAAATGAAATACCAAGGACTTAACTGAACAAGGAAAGGAGGCTAATAACATCGACATACGGAACTCAAGGCTAAGCGGAGGATGAATCTTGGGGAGCGCGTCAAAATTGCCTTTTATTTCCACGTCAAGTAGTTCCTGTGTTTTCATTTGTTTATTCCATTATGCACCACTTGCATATCATGCCGTCGTCAGTGCGAGCGATGGTTCGCTCGGAGCGGAACGAATATTTAATAACTTACAATAAGACACGTGGCAGAGCGGAAGTGGCACACGTGCTATCAATTAGAGTTCTATAAAAAATACTAGAATAATTCAAAGGCTCACCCCTAGTGGGAGGAGTTTTTAGTATAAAGCAAGAGAATATTATACAAATTTGTATTGATCTATGAAGGTTAAATAGCAACATATCGTAGACGTAATGCTCAAATGCTTAAATTTAGTACATTATTGTTAATTTAGGAAGATATACTATAAATTATTATTTTATAAAGACCACTGGAAATTATATTATAATTAAAATTATTATTATGTAATTGTACGTCTGATGTTATGGGTCGAGATCGGTCGGTGGTAAAAAAACTTAAATATTAATTGAAGAACGCGGGTTCAAGCCCGAAGAAGCTAAAATGAGTTTATAAAATGTGCATACATTTTGTTTGTAATCTTTTCATGTGTAGCAATGAGGTAAAATATGTGTAATTAGTAAGTTGCATTAGAACAGCGTGGTGCATTAAACTTCAAAACCTCTCCACAATAGGAGAGCAAGGCCGTAGCCCAGCTGTGGGACATTTGAGGCAAATGTATAATATAAATTATTTTAGTAACGTTTCTTATGTTCGATTCAGTAGTATCGCGATAATTCTTTCGAACCTTTATAATAATATAATTATAAGTAATAATGAAAGTATAAAAACAAATAAATTTAATATTTGTAATAGTATAATAGACAATTATTAATAAATGTAATAAGAAAAACTTTATTAATAGTTTTATTTCCAAGCTTTTGACTCGGGGATATGTAATCGTCACAATAATAAAAAACCACAGATGTTTTTAACTTTGCATATTAATAATTTAAATCTTACGTTAAAAAATCATGAATAGTTTTTGCCACAATAAAAGAACGAGTAGATGAAAACATAAAAGCATGGCTATCGTATGTTTTATTTTTCATGCGAGACGTAAATTCGATTCTACGATGATCAGAATTATTTCATTTGATAGAACAAGTAGCTACAGGATGCTTCGCTTGTTTTTTTTTTCGGTAAATACTCTACATCTTCTTTCCGAACCAGTGGTAGCTTTACATTTACGTTCATTATGTAATTGGACTCAAAATTGCTTATATTATGAACTTACGTAAATATAATATGAATTGATTTTCAATTCTGAACATTGATTCAAATTAAACAAATAAAGAATTATTTATATTTTTTTATAATCGATTTCAATGGAATAGTGTTTTAAGTTTTGAAATGTTTTAATAGAATTTACATTAATGCTTCGTGCATTGACCCTACGTCCAGTTTTTTATAAAAGTGAAATAATTAATGACTTGATAGACAATCACGAATGCCGTTCGGGTATGTTTCGAATAATTTAAAGTCTGTGACATGTGTCTGACGTGCGGAATCATAGTTGAATTGTGCACGTAAATCTGCGTGCACGTGTAACGTAGTTCCGTGATTCCGGTTTCGATAATGGGGTAGTTTTTATTATTTAAAAGTATTTTTTACGGAAATAGCTAGTTATGAAAAAGTTACGCTACAAGTAAAACAAGGCTTTAGATCTTTACATGTTAAAATGAAAATATATTACAAAACTTTTTGTTACTTTTATGGCTTGGATCATGGGAGAAATCCTACAAAGTGACTTCTCCCATTTCTCCTTTCAAAGTTGAAATTTCCAAGAAATCATTCAAGTATCACGATATATCAAGTAAGTTGATGCTTAAAAATATAATTTCCTAATTTTTAACTTTCTAGACTCAGTATTTTTGTAGAGAGTTGATAGTGAGTTAGAACTATATGTGTAAGGTACACTATGGTAGGACTTTTTGCTAGTAATTACAATTCATCAGTATTATCAAGATCATATTAATTGAAACTTTTAATGTTAGATAATAGAACGCAGAAAAAATTACCTATTGCTGAATGGTATTCGTTTTTTAATAAAAACAAATGAATTAATATTCTTTTAATATGTAAATAACTTACGAGACGTCTTCAAAAGAGACGGAAAGAAAAAAAAGCTTATATCGTAGGGTAAGCCGTGAGCCGTTCTTAACATTGTCATAACTGCAACGCTCTTTTATCTCGCGTTTCCTGGTTGAATCACACATGACTCTCAATTCTATTTTTGTATCTCTTAATTGTGGGTTATGCAATACATGTGTTCAACTTGTTCTTACCGTAACTGCGTAGAATTTAAAGTTCTTGAGATAAACATACGCCTTATCGTCAACTAGCAATTTACTTTTGCTTCACTCATCTTTCTGTATTTATCTGTTGTTTGGTTATGAAGAAAAAATACTTTATTTACTCTTGGAATAGTTTAGTGTGTACAGCTTAAGTGTTTAATTACAATCTATTACATTGAAATGTAGAAAGAGTACATACAAGTACGAGAATGAAAGAGTAGGGCTTATAATTTTTTATCTTTAATAATTCTATTAGGTACATTCCTATTAACTGTTATATTAGATCAAATCAAATCAAAATTTTATACTTAGTTCAAGTAGGCTTCTACACACTTTTTAAAAAGATCAATTATTGTTAAATTAATCACCGTCGTTATTCATATTATGATTCGACGAGCCGGTTGGCATGGTTGGTAGATATCTGCTTTTCGCGCCGCAGGTCGTGGGTTCGATTCCCACCCAGGACAGACATTTGTGTGCATGAACATGTCTGTTTGTCCTGAGTCTGGGTGTAATTATCTATATAAGTATGTATTTACGAAAGAAAAGTAGTATATCAGTTGTCTGGTTTTCTTAGTACAAGCTCTGCTTAGTTTGGGATCAGATAGTCGTATGTGAATAATGCCCCACGATATTATTATATTATTATTATTATATTGTTCATGGAAAATAGTAACTACTTAGTTTCTTGATCTTTCGGTAGAATTTACATTCCGAACCGGTGGTAGTTTTTAAATTTAAGTTATGTTATAAAATAGGATTGGAAGGTTGATTTTCTAAGAGTGATATCACAAACATAGTACGATATTTAATACTTCATATCCCGTGGTTGACGGTATAAGATGTGAATTATACTTCTTTTAGTACCATTCTATAGGTGATAAATACCAATAAATAATGGTCCATTAGCCGATCTAACTTCCTGTTTTAAATAAAATCAATAAATATCTCATACGAGTTTAATGGTTAGTCGATGACACATTTCATTTTTCACATTTATAGTAATATTAAATATTCGTGACGTTAGCTAGAACACGTTTTGTAACGTATTCGTTAAAGTTATTGTAGGTGCATTGGCGAACAATTATATCCATATTATACAATATGCGTTACATTGGCAAAGTTAATGGATGTTACACAATCATTATTTTAATTATGCATTTTGTTAACACGACATCCCTGAATACATGTTAATGTATTGTTCATTTTTGAAATATAAACACATTATTATCTATGAATACTTATATGAGAGACGAAATGTACTAAGGGGCAAAATCAATTACGATAACTCACGGTAATCTTAAATAAAGATAGCGGATTCAAATACGATTGAATAAAAATGCTCATCACATGTTCGGTGGTATATGTCGGATGAAAATGTGCCCCATGTGTCTCCACCAAACCGCATTAGAAAAGTGCGGCGGAATAAGATCAAAATATTCTTCTCTGGCTGGATCTTTACTACTTTATCTTTTATATGCTGTATACTTGTTCATATCTTGCCGTCATATTTTTTTTTAAATGTACATGAACTGCTAAAAGTATTAACTCATATTGAGCGAGTAACGTCATAGCTTAAATATTAATATATTTAAATCTATGACGTCAAATATTTTTGTATATAATGTAACAAGATCCCAAGTAATGAATTAATTATGCAAAAATTATTATTTTGCAATAAAACGGTCATGATCGTATACTAAGTGGAACTTATCATGGCTTAGTTTATTTTAACTTGGTGTTTGTAATATTTTCATAAATCGAAAGATAATAAACATTTACTACATGCCCATTAGTCTATATACAAACTTCAACAACAACTTAGAATGTTATATCTTAAGAATTTATTAAAAATATTTATTTGTTAATATTTGTCAGTCAATATTTATACTATAAACATATTTTGTATATAGTATAAATTACTAATGAGATTGATAAATGATTAATATCAATAATAATTTTGATTTAATTTTGGGCTGCAGCGGCCATTGCCTTGCAGATATTATAATACACAAGCGTATGTGCAAACTCAGGTGCACTTTCTACTTCCTCACTAACGTGGTTTGTAATACGAGATGGAATAACACCATCAACTTTTCAATTTAGGAACGAAGGTAACTTTTACTGAAAATACGTTGACATCAAACACACCAGAGAATCTAACTGGTTCAATGAGGTGCACACGAGGACTATATAACTAGTTATTGTACATATTATATGTAAATAAATTGAAGGAACAATAGTTTAGTATGTATTATAACAATATTTTCCAGGGCATTATATATGATTTCAGATTGTTTTGACAATTGGCTTATATTTCGTGCGTAAAGTTTGAGTTAAATGAGCAATAACTGATAGTTGCTTAGACATTTGGCAGCCTTAGTGTTATCTCATTGGAATATTTTCAACGTTAGTACATGTGATAAACAAAGACAGTCGGTAATGACGCGTTGACTGTTTATTGTAACATTCATATACTCGTAACATTCGCGTTCGTTTGAATAATGAAAACTGCAATCTCGCTTTTGTCAAACGATGAGTTAAATGAATTTATTCATTACGCTATAAAACAACTACTATAAATTTTTCATAAATGTCGTATTGTGTTAGTTTATTTGATAAGGAGATCAGTAAAAAAATCTTGAATAACTTTTTTAGATTTGTATTTCACCCTGGAATGTTTATTACATATTATCGATCAACTCCACCTTGGTAATCATAGGTATTTTTTCATTTTAAGCATTTCATTATTTAACATAAACATTTGAATAATTTATTTTTTAGTAAGTTTACGGACTAGTGTGGGTTTTGTTAAGCTTAATAATGCTACAACCTTTAAAAAACTAGTCATACGATTGATTAATTTATTCACTTTTGCAAATAAACATTATCAGTAAAAGGTATTAGGTGATAACTTAAAACTGCAAATGTGTTGCCGGGCTGACAAATTCACATAATGATTATTTAGGAGAATGTCAAAATGATGATAGGTTAGTAGTATCACTACTAAGGTGTCTGTTACGGGAATGATTTCTTTTTTTAAGATTTTTTCTCGTATTGAATTTAACATTTAATGGGTAAGTGAATTAAAGTGTTTAAAAAAGAACTAGTAAGTGCATCTAACAAAATGATCAGTGTTTAAGATATTTGTTTATTTCTATTATTATTATTATCGGTAGACTTGTTACATTTACATTGCAGATCGTTCAAGTTGATTCCAGGTGCAGATTCAACCTGCTAATGAGCGCGCTATCCTCGGGGTATCTTTTAAGATAAAATCAGCAACGCTATTATTTATAGAAGTTTCGGAATTACAACAACATGCAAAATTAGTAGATTGAAATGAGCTTGTCACGTATTTCAAGATACAAATGGCTTTGAAACAGTCGAGTCCTCTATCTAGGTAGACCGATGACCTGAAGAAGATCTGGATATAGTGTAGACGGGGGAGTTTTGACATGCTCTAGGAGAGCTCTATGTCTAGTAGACTGTAACAAGTTGAATGATGAAAACAATATCGTCATGCTGATGTGAAAATTACCAATAGTGAAAATAATGAAACCGTTATGATACAATTTATTTCAGGAAATCATGACACAGATTTCCATATCGCTAAGTACACGTCGCTAATTATTTTGTGCCATGAATCATTAATAATGAATTGTTTACGCGCTGTATTTCAAATCAGCTGTTTGTTATCTTGCCATTTATGTAAACGAGCTCGCTCACTTTGAACTTTATACGTTCTATATATACGTGTTTTGTATAAAATATTCTATTTAATAGCATTCATTACTTTTAAAATACAAAATTCAATTATTAGCTGTTGAATAGCCCTGAATTCAAGTGTTTATTTAAACGACAATTGGGTCGCGCACTAGTATATCTCTTGTTTCTCTAGATATTCTTAATTAATATGGTCGCCTTGAACGAAATCGTTAAGGACGACATCATCATAAGTTTTGAACATTTAATATTTCAATTGTATTTATTTTAGATCCGAGTAGGACTATATATTAATGCAGCTTATTAATCTTACCCAATTAAATAGCGAGTCCTGCATTGTGAAGTGCATAGTACATGCTTTTAACATACTATTTATTGCGTGCTATATATAATAAACACGATGGTGAAAGTGTTTTTTAACATAGATAAAAAGAGAATAATAAGAAAGAGAATAATAAGAAATACAATAAAGTTAGCGTCTGGTATGTACTTGTTATTTTTGTTAAGTGAGGAAATAAATGATATAGGGTGGTCTACATATTGAATAAAATTTTTAAATTAGAGTCAAATAAAAGCATATGTTACCGTGACTTTTTGCGTTGACTGTAGTTAATTTAGTGTTGGTTTTTGTAACATACCGAGTCAGCCAGATGGTTGTTGCCTTGCGTCGGTCGCATGCCGTATGGCGGCACCATGATTTTGAGTCTGGCAATTTCTCTGTCTACGATCTCAGATAATCTTATTTACGTCTGTTGCAAGAACTTTTAAATCTACACTCAAGTATGGATACAACAGAACATTCAAACAAGATTTCTGATGAATATATATTTGAGCAGCGTAGCGTAGTATTACGGTAACTTAGTGTATACTTTTGAAATAGTACCTAATATCGTACGTAACAAAAATCGAATCGAGTTTCTGAGATTACCGCGTTCAAACGCACAAATCTCCAGCTTATATTGAAGTACAGTTTACAATGCGACTCTAATACAAAGAATAATGCTTCTGTTTTTCAAACTATATTTATAATTTTATAAATATATTTCTATTATTGAGAGCATTTTGCTTATATATTGTATATACTTACTTTTTTTATAAGTTTTTATCGTAAATTAGATCATTTCTTTATGTAAATGAAGATAATATTCGTTTTGCGTGTAAAAAGTTTTAGCTCACCTTAGTATAAAAGTTATATAATATGATTTTTAATACTGTGAAGTCCTACTGTTGTATTTAATGTCCTTTTTATATAATATATTTGAGGGTTATATTTAGATGTTCTTTTTGTCTAGCATTATTTGATTTATGCGTATTTCTGTTGCGTAGTGCCTTGTTTGTAATAAATAAACCTATAAATAAGAAATTACGTTTTATGTTTACGTCTAAGAACCCAAAGGTCTTCGCATAGAACGCAGAGATTATACACGTCATTCTAATCTCTGAACACGTGGATCTGTGCAAGCAATGCGTTGAAAAACTGCTTATTCAGTTTTGAGCGTTGTACGTCTCAAAGCAAAGTCCGTTTTTTGCCCGTTCCCATGAACCCTGCGACAATGGAGGCGACCTCGATGAAAGACTCGCATAGAGATCCACGCAAGAATAAATATTACAACAATAGGGTAGCTTCTTTGACTTAACTTCGCGTGTGGAGTTAGCCTACGATGATTTGATACTTGCACTGATTTTTTTGTTTTACTGTTAATATTATAGATAAATTTTAAGCTATGAATGTTTTGATATTTGATCTTAAATCAGATCGAAACAGTTGGATGGATACAAAACTTTGTGATTTCAGTAAACCAAAGCTTGCAAGTAACTTAAATATTAACTTAAGTAAAATATGTGCTGTTTTAATTTAACACGGCTATGTATACTATTTATGTTTTCTGAAATGTGAATGTTACATGTATACATACATATGTTAATATTACATAAAGTTGTTATTATTGTATTTATCGAGTATAATATGTAACTTGTATTTATATTTTTATTTTACCGATAAGATATAAAAAAAAAACACAAGAATATTGAAATTCTTTCAAAATTATAGTAACAATCGATTGATTATGTTTTAAATATTTTTTAAAGTATCAAGAATATGTGTTCTCTCTACAATCCCCGAAATAACAAAAGATAGCGGCTTCTAACGGACTTTTTGATGCATCGATCAATATTTTTTCGTCGTGTAATGTATATAGACAATAAATGCATTTTATAATGCAAAGACGAATTCCATATTCCCACGCTTTTAATTTTTAATATTTATTTACTTACTTATATTTAATTAACAACATAATTATTAATATTATCGTAAAATACTTACTGTAGTTACGATAATTTGTTTAAAGGAAGCTATCGAAAGTAATTAACTAACACTTTATTTGAAGAGCCTGTACTTAAAGCTAAAACGCTCGATATTTAAAACGAGTGCAGTAAAGACACTTAAGTTTTCTCGATCGTCACTAAGATTCTAGAGATGTAGTGATGAATCCTGTTACCCAGCAGTGGGCTATTCAAATATTTGTTACTCTTCCTAATAGTATTATTTATACTTATAAATTTATAGCTTTATGCTATTTGCCCTTATATTAAATTAAGGAAAAATATCTTCAAATAAATTACTCATCCGTTTTAGTAACGTCTGACTATCGTTCCATTATAGTATATTTTCTGTATTATATTTCTACTGTTATATAATTATCAGGTAAGTGAACTTTGTGTGTGCGAGGTGAGCGTCGAACCGGAGACTTTAGCGTAGCTTGAGAGAAAATAGCCACCAGTATTTTATAAAGTTGCATATCCCGAGAATTTGTTTTTTTTTTTTTTTTTAATTTACTACGGCGTAATTTTTATCAAATATATTTGAATCGTTTTACTTTAGATGATAATTATATGATGAATATCTTATCTATCACAATAAGAGATCACTACTTCAGTGATAAGACTGCCTTTGCATGTCTTTATTTTGTACTAGCTTCCGTCCGCGGCTTCGCACGTGAGAGCGAGTAGGTATTGGGTAGTCTATTTGTTATGACAGGGGATAAGCTATCTCTATTCCTAATTTTATCTTAATTTAGTTTTAATCATACATACAATCTTTAACATAAAATAATTTCGTTATTTTATTTATAGTTGCCGAGATGGCCCAGTGTTAAGAAAAAACCGATGACCGTGGGTTGAAACCTGGGCATGCACCACTGAAATTCATGTGCTTAATTTGTGATTATATTTTATCTCGTGCTTGACAGTGAAGGAAAACATCGTTAGGAAACCTGCATGTGTCAAATTTCATTGAAATTCTGTCACATGTGTATTCCACCAACCCGTATTGGAGCAGCGTGGTGGAATAAGCTCCAAACCTTCTCCTCAAAAGAGGAGAAGAGGCCTTAGCCCAGCAGTGGGACATACACAGGCTGTTACTATATTTACAGTTAGGTAGTTCCGTTTTTATTCCTCAGTTTAAGTGTGCAATAAAGATTATTATTATTATCATATTATATATATTTAACGCTACCTGGATGTGTTTAATGGGTTCGAAAATGCATTTATTTCGCTGCTCCCTCACGTGTATCTAAAACACTAATCATAGGGAATAGTGCCTGACGAATGGAGCGGAAAATATTTAAATAGAAGCTAAAATAGCGTGCAACGTTGAACCCGTAAAATATGACGATGTTTGATGAAAAAAAAATAAAAGAAATTAAAATTCTTAACGCTCCCGGAAACCGGACGCACGCGCAACAAAGTCGTGTTATTAAACACGGTAAATGTTTCACATATTTCGCAACTTTCGTGAGCTTTGATGAGGAGACCTAATTACATACTTATGTGTCATGTTTATATTTCGTAAAACTATTGACTTTTTAATAATTGAGACATTTTTGCTATTATTTCGACGTTTGTTTATTAATTTTTCTCCTCAATCTCCACGGACGGATCTTTATATATTATTTGATCGACTTTGGTTGTTTAATTTAATCAAATTATTTTGATTATAATTTAAATCTGCTTTGTTGTTAATTTTTTTATTACAATTAACATGTAAAGTTATTCACAATGTAGAGCTTGTATTTGCACAACACAAAGATCAAAATAATTTCAAGGATGTTGGACCCGACTACCCGATATTTACGCAAAAGGCTTAGATCGATGTACCAAATATTAATGCACCCAGCAAATCAATGTGATATTAATTAATAATTAAACTCAGTACAAAATACGTAAAATTTTACATAATGTAACAAAAATAATACAAGTATTCGGAAATAAATATCTTTTATATATTTAAAAGTACTAGCAAGTAAGTTATTCCTTTTAAACAATAAAAAAACGGTTAATTTGCATTAAAAGTACGTTCGAATACCCGTTCCAAAAATGCTCCTATTCTTTTCGTCTCCCTTGAAATCTGGTATTTTTTAGACGAGCAGTAACGGCGGCGCATTACAATCATAATGGCGATACAGCCTAACCGTTACTGGCCCAATCTATGGGACCAGTCTCACCTTCGGCTAATCTACTAAAACGACTTTCCCTTCAAATACTAGAGATAAATTGTTAAATATTATATAATAAAATATCAGAATAAATAAACGTTAAGATACTAAGCACTAATAATTAAATCTTATATAAACTAAATATATATACCCTAAATATAAATATATATACTATTTTCATATTAAGTTTTAGAGTAAGGTGAACAAATTAAACTACCAGTTAAATTGATTATTAACCGGAGTTTAGTGTGCGTAGTTGAACTGGCTCGGCGGCTTTTTGAAACACAAAGCATTTTAAGTAGGTCATTTAACGTTCAGCAATTTGGCTGCATTACCATAGGGGTTTGTTTCAAGGGGTTGCTATTCAGAAGATGTGGCATTAAAAGTGTGATTAAGATTATCGAATGTCGAAAATTAGATGAAAATGTAGATGGGCTGTTATTTAGAGGTCGTACTATAAATTAAATCACGAGGTGTCGATAAACCTTTTTATTTATTATCCTTAAACCTATTATCTAACATCACATAAGTTTTAGTTGAAGGCACAGTGTTAAGTTATTATCATAATTTGTATTTTTATTAGGTGCCCTATTTGACATTTATGTACATACTTATATTAACCTTTGATTTAGTATATTATGACATAATCGTTAGCGTAAGATCAAATTACAATTATACATTATACCCCAGCAAAGTTCTAAATAAAATAGATAAAGTTATATAGGCATATAATATTATTAATAATATTGTTTAAATAAGTTATTCCATATTTAAATGTTAAATATCTAAGTCTACAGTATTTTAATCAACGTTACGTCGAGTGACCGTTACAGAACACCTTGCGCCCGCGTCGAGTACACTCTTTGGCAACGACAGCTGTATGTGTTTTTTTGTTTAAATAATTGCAATATATTTACATTGGAATTAATTTCTTTAAGGAATATTTTCTAAACATTAAATACTAATACATTAATTGCTATTTTTAGACAGTAAGCGAGCCTGTCTGGTCTTTTCTTGCCACCATTTAAGCGTTTCTTCGAATTGCTCGCGGTCTTCAGGGGTCACGTGGATGTCGGGCAGTTCTTTTTTTAGTTCAACATCGTTGTACTGCTGAATATCGAGAAACTCATTTGTCTCCTCTTTAAATTTGTACTGATTATTGGATATCATCAAGTCGGGATTTATTGCATCCAAATGCATTTCAGATTCCTCTTCGAAGTTGGCATTGAGCTGGTGGTGAATAGTTTCCGCGTATTTCACTTCAAAGTCTCCATCTGTTTCGCTGCAGTAGGCCTGTTCAGGAATCACGGTGAACTGTTCAGCTGAATTTGGGAAAGGGAAATGACTATCCAGAACATGTGCATTCATTTCATCTTGTCCTATGAGATCTGACGAAGGTGTTAGTGGTTGTCCAGCACCGTCTTCCTCCTCATACAAATGAGGAGTCGAAACTAGCTGAAATGTTTCAGAACTTTGTAGATCAATGTATTGCTGACGTGGCAACTTATGAAGGGATCCATCCAATTCGTCTTCATCTCCGTCTTCGTCGTCTAAAGCAGGTGAGTTTATCGAATAGTAGCTTCTCTCCTGGCTGTTGTCTCTAGGAGATGACGATGCCGGTGAAGGAAACGATTCCATTGAAGGGCGGGAAAAATTTTCTTTATCGGCGTGGCCAATGTTGAGAAGACTCTCGAGATTCCGAATGTACTCCACAGCCATACGAAGCGTTTCCACTTTGCTAAGTTTTTTATTTGGCCCTTTATTAGAATTAGCGTTTTCAAATGCAGAAGCGACTTCTTCGGGGATGTGACGACGTAAAGCAGCAAAGCCGTCATTGACTTGACGTACTCTGTTCCGTTCCCGCGCATTTCGTCGCGCTACCGCTAGAGGAGTTGGGGTGCGGGAAGCTTCTTCGAGAGAATTTTCACGAGGACGAGGTCTTTTCACTAGTATATTTGAATTCACGGGTTCGTTAGCACGCACTAATGATGTCACTGAAACTGTATTTTGTGGAGATTGAAGTTTTTGTTTCTTTCTCACTATAATGATTTCACGTTTCACATTGTTCACGTCGTTGTTGCTTATATTTATGGAATTATTCATGGACTCCTGCAACACCTGCGCCTTTAGCGGTGAGTTGCGGAACACTACGACGCCGATCGAACTCATTATGAAAGAATGATTTGCTTTTTTAACATATTATAACTGTTTACTTTGCATTCGTTCCAGCACGGATAGCTGATGGAATATGGTAGCTAGTTAGGCTAGTCTACCAGGATATGTGTGGCCTTAGGTGGCGTCAGAGCGCCGGTCGCGACAGGAATGGCGCGTGCCATGCGGCTGCACCTGGGGTGGCTCGCGGCTCGCGGGGGGATCAACAGGGGTTGTACTTACGTGTACTAGTTGCACACATGTCCTTAAATTCAAAGGGCGCAACGGAGTAGCGTCGTTGTCCATCCTACTATTATTTTTTTCAAAAAAATTAATATTTTTACGCTGCGGGTATATTTTATTATTATATAAGTATAATTTTTTGCTCGCTATAATAAAACAATTATAATTAAAATTTTCCTTTAGTTTTATAAATTTATTTATTTTTAATTTTCAATAATATTAACGAATTAAGGATTTTACAGGTCATTTTAGATAAAGAAAAACTTATACATATACATATATTTTCGTCAGCTTTTGAATGAAGTCTACCATATTGTTAATACGTACTATTATTTTATATTTCATTCTACATCATATTTAATTTTACAAATAAAATATTAAACAAGTACGATGGTCCACTCCGCGAACAGCGAAGCACAATAATTTCATGGGGTGTCGCACCCGACTACGATTGATGTTAATGTGTGAGTGTAGCACGCACACATCCGTTATTTAGATGAAATGTGTATAGATACATATGTGAAATAACGGGCTTAGCGTGTAGCAAAGGAATTCGGAATGCGCTGGCGCAAGGGATGCTTACGTTATACTATTGGGATAAATTATTACATTTTGAGCTAAGATTTTGTTTACTGCGAACTACAATTTCAAATTTTAAGGATATTTTGGATAACTTATTGTTAATTCTAATGATTTAAATTTTCATAACTCTTAATAAAAGCTTAAAAACGATGAGCAAATGTTTATTTTCATAGAAGACGTCTCGCGTCAATTAAACTAATGAAGTGATAAGTGTTGATATTTTTAACGGAAGCACCTTGTTAGCTGTTTACTTGAGCGAATCAAGAGAAAGATATTATTAATTACTGTAAGTTTTGCTATTAGCTGTCAGTGTAGGCGGACTGTCGGAAACACACACTAACAAGCTATGTCTATATACATACGAGCTCGCCCAAGCCAGCTGCCTGTCTGCCTGTATGCTTTGTATTATGGCACGCGCCACTTTTCTATGACCATTCTTCACTATCGCAGTCATCTATAAAACTAGATATCATATGCTGTTTATTCGAATATCACTTCTATGTATAAGGCGTTACGGCTTACTTTTATTATATTATGATGAAATTTGTTAACATGATCAGATTTAATGGTTTGCGTGTGTAATAACAATAATTATGATTTGTAATACATTAAGCACACGTAGATCGTTGCCGAAGATCCCGGGTTCAAATCCAGCCAACAACCAACAACCACTGACCTACAACAACTTATGTTTATAATTAATCTCGTGTTACTTAGTAAAGAAAAATTGGGAAGGTCCCCGAGTGAGCCGGATTAATTCTGCCCCATGTGTATCCACCGACCCGCTCAGAAGCAGTGTGTTGGAATAAGCTCTAAGTCTATTTGTAAATAAGAGCTAAATTTCAAGGCTCCTATGTCATTACTGTACGTTTATTTAAAAGAAATAATTAGTCTCTGTGTCTCGTGACACAAACGCCTGTGTTACTCACGCAGCAATGATAGAAACAGCGAAATGATATGATAAAGACTTTAAGGCGTATAAATATATAATGAATCATTTTCAACTGGTAGGGACTAGACACAATTTAAAATTACGCGATGTATATTAATCATTTTATATATTATATTCGGATTTGGATCTTATTAGCACGTGACCATGTATGAACTAACTGACTATGTAAAAAAATAAACAGTGCTAAAGTTACCTTTTTATTGTTATAAATTATTAGTAAGATAACTGGATTTATGTCTAATGTAATAATTAAATTTACGTCAGTATACTTTTTTATAATTCTAAAATTATCTTGTAAATAAATAAAATATTGTTAGTCGTTCAATATTTCGTTGATAAATTTTCAGGTATATATTGAGTTTTATTTATCACGTTTATAAATTAAATAATATTTATTACGAGCAAAAATTTTAAATAATTTGCAAACTATTTATCAATACATGTAAGTATCTAGATTTAAAGTAAACTTATTATGTACAAATAATGCTGGTATTGCATATTGATAGTTTGCAAGAATACCGACTATATACAGCACTCGAATAATTATGTTCTTATACAATTCAACAAGTAAATATTTTACTTATTAGATTATAAAAATAAAATTTATAATACATGAACTCATTTTTATCGAATCGAATGATTGTTTTGAACATAATATATCTTTTTTTTTTTTTTTTATAGCATAGGTTGGCGGACGAGCATATGGGCCACCTGATGGTAAGTGGTCACCAACGCCCATAGACATTGGCAGTGTAAGAAATGTTAACGATCGCTTACATTGCCAATGCGCCATCAACCTTGGGAACTAAGATGTTATGTCCCTTGTGCCTGTAATTACACTGGCTCACTCACCCTTCAAACCGGAATACAACAGTACCAAGTACTGCTGTTTTGCGGTAGAATATCTGATGAGTGGGTGGTACCTACCCAGACGAGCTTGCACAAAGCTCTACCACCAAGTAAACTATTTATACTTTACTAATAATTATAAATCATGTAGACTTGGAACATTTTTTTTGCACTTAATAAGTCGTTTATTGATTAAAGTACAATTTATAATATTATATAATTACACAATACAAGCTTAAGGATAACAATTATGGTCAGGCAATTAAAATAATGTAGGCTACTTACCTGTGTCCCTCAAGAACTATAACAATAATAACGTGGTTAAATCCGCGAGGCGAAGTAAGTTCTAAATAAGATTCTTATCGTAAGTCCTAATACTGTAAAAGTGCATCCTGTAACTCAAGAAGTACTTTTTTCGCTCACAATCCGCTCAGTAAGGTGAGTCCCACCATCTTGCGAACATGTGGGTCCCGTACAAATGTACACCATGGGGATTAGTGCTATATTTAGTTTAACCATATGTTAATAGTTCTCTAAGGAAGGTGTAGCAAATCAGTTTTTGAATTGCACGTGAGTTCCAAGTGCTGTCTAAATATTTTAACCCTTTCCAATTTTTTTGCTCACTGTTGAAATATATTTATGAATCTATTTAAGGATCTACAAAATAAGCAATTATTACGTAGAATGGAACTTAAATGTATTGACTAACATTTATAATCAAATACAACACACGTGATCGTACACAGAATTCTAAAAACCACATCTAACCTGCTCACTTCTAAAACAGCTGTGTTTGTAGCCCCTTGGGTCCTGTCGACCTTCAATGCATTAACCTATCTCAATACAGGTCGCCTTGAAATAGTTTAGCTATTCAGACTTCAGCCAGACGGGGTATTATTTCTTATTAGAATATAAATAAAAGGAAACCTTCAACTTGAGAATGAAATAAGCTAAGGTCAGTAGAACAAAGCAGGTATAATGTGTACTGCATCTACAGGACTAGACCGTAATAAGCGTTCGTTCGGTTGCTATAAGGGGGACTTCTAAGGGCTTTTATATCCCACTTCCTATATTGTTAAAGGGCTTAAAGTTATGATTTGAATTGCGAATTTGTTATTTAATAGTTCGAATATTATTTAATAATATTATAATAGAAAGGTAATCTTGTTGATATTATTTATATATAATAACATATATTTAAGTAATATAATGAAACTTCACATAATTTCTACGATCCATATTATATAAAGTTACCTTAATCTACCTTCAAGCTTTTGGTATGTCAAATGTGTATTAACTTAGAATTAACAAGCAAATTTTTATCAACGCAACGAATATTTATCTCAATCTATACTAATATTATAAAGAGGAAACATTTGTATTTTTGTATGTATGTTTGTAATGTTTTCACACAAAAACTACTGGACCGATTTTAAAAATCCTAACCATTAGAAAGCTACATCTTTACCGAGTAACATAAGTTATATTTTCCAAAAAATTAGAGATCCCTACCTAAAATGGAACAATATACCCCAAGGTATCAAAATGTTGCCTATAAAAGTCATTATTTGGCGTGCGCTGCGAAAACTATTGACGATATATAAAATAATGTTCTATATATTAATAGTACTTATGATTGCTCACAAAGACCGCGATAGTATTTGCCTAACTTTTATAGTTAAGCCACAATAAAAGTTTTCGTGTAAATTATTAAGCTCAAATGCGGGTGGAATCGAATAGTCTTGATATTGGTATGATGATATTAATCCTGATCCATTTAAATGGTTTGATAATTAAGGTTGATTATGTACGTGTAAATACTAATTTACTCATTTACATTATATAACAGTTTTTAAATTTTCGCGGACGAAGTCGCAGGCGATGTGCTAGTAAGTAATATAAAGGTGTTTATATAATATGTACCATAAAGTAAATATTAGATGTCAAGAATAATTGATAGTGATATTATTATAGCTATATTCTGTATAATAATTATAAATATTATAATAATCTATTAAATTATTTAATTCTCATTATATTTATTCTAAATAAGTAAGGCTAATTCTTGTAAGGCTTTTTATTATATTATTTATTATATAATAAAAAGCCTTACAAGAATTGGCAACGTTTGTAGAACAAATTTCTCTTTCGTTTCATCAGAAAGAGTAAAACTCTTTGTTACCAGGTCGAAGGTAGAATCTCACCGAATGACTTCCCATGCTTAGCTTCACGTTCCCTTTCAATATATATAGAGCAAAAATAACAATAATAACATCCAACGCGCTTTCAACTTGTGGTCCAGACACAAAACGCTTTTCAAATTCATTGTTTCTCTCCAGACGAACATTCAGAAACTTGCCCCTTGCTTGGGGACCTTCTTACTGCAATTGAATGAACTCCTTACATCCTACAAACTTATATTATACGTAAGAAATTTTGTCGGTTGTTCGATTTTGTTTTTAAAGTTTTAATCCGTAAGATTGCCTAGCAGATTCCGTGGTGTCTTTGGCGAAGGAACGAGATTGCGTCTGGTAGTTGTTCCGTTCAATTATTTAGCACTTTTCAATGGCAGAAACCGTTACATGCTGAGTGCCTCGTTCATACCAGGAGAATTATAATTTGCGGACTGGACAACTTTATATACCTCTTTCTTAAATAACTTCCACATCCATGTCTTAATTTAGCTTTAACAATTCTGTAGTATTTAATAAAATGAATTATAACCAAATCTCTTTCAAAATATTCCAAAGTAATAGAAATGATTTTATACTAGACATTAATCAACGAAAAAATATCAAACTGGCAGATGTTTGAGCCCGCGCCATCTTACACACACAATAAACTGCATGATATATTTTGTCTTTATCAACGTAAGGGATTTTGTGTTACGAAGAAAGAGAGAAAATATCGATTAGGGGATGTGACGAGGGTTTTGCCACGTGACCTCAGTTTCGTTCACACACACACGCGTAGAGAACCCTCGATTATTTTATTGATTTGAAGAAAAAAATCTCTACGATTAATGTTATTATTAATGCTGTTATGCGTTATTGAAGAGTATTACATCTACTAATATATAATAAATACGAATATTTTTTTATTATGTACAGGACTTGCCACTATGTACATTATGTAAAATTAAAGGAAAGTATTTATTTTAAATGACATTAGCTGTATTGATTGTTTAAAAAAATAAAGTATAAGCCTGTAAATATAACACTTTTGGGCCCAGGAGTTCCCTTGATGAAGGTCAATCATGATGCTATGACACGTCTTGCCCAGGTTTGAAGCCGCAATCTTCGATTTTGATTCACAAGAGGCAATATCGGCAATTAGCATAAAAATAAGCATGAAATTATTCAGAAGGTTCATACATTTATAGACGTAATTAGAATTTTAATAAAGCTTGCAACGACACGTGATAACAGTAGCGGCTTTTATAAACAGTCTCCTATTAGTTCATATTGATCATGAGTATATCATCCACTCATTGGCTTCCGACAATTTGGAGCGTGTAAGAAAAACAAACTACTGGACTCGCGTATTAAGTTACACTACTTAAACTGTCATCAGCCGCCACCCACACGCTCGATTTTGTTTTTTATTCATATTTTTTGGACAACTAAATAGATTTCCTGTTAGAAAAACAAACAGACACGTCGATCGTCTCCGAAATTTTTGATTTTAGTACGTCTCTTTGCGGGTGAATGATGGACTTCGGATGACTTTAGTATTGACGGATGGCGCTTCCGATGTTACAAAATTATAGTCATTTCATACAACAGGAGTTATGAGAATTATTTTTATAATGTTGTTTGCTATTATTGTGAAGGAATGCGAATTTTAAAATAATTATTGTGGGTGGTCTTATTTGTTACAAAACTAGAGCTTCCTGTTCGAAAGAGTAAGATTGAAATGTTAAATTTATCTGTTCATCGCCGCCGTTTAAGGGAAATATATCAAGTTTTATAAAATTTTGGAATCAACATCGGATTTGACGGAGCGTGTTCAGTGATAATAATCGTCTTGTGTGAGGATTACCTTCATAATTCAGTAGCCAATAATGAGAGTTGAACTAAAACGCGTATTTGATATTTTGTTTGATCATATTTAGGAAAAACGAGTACAAATATTATAAAGTAATTTAGTTTATTTTCAATGTTCGATTTATTGTAATTTTTATGTGGAATATCGAGTGCCTATCTGTCACAACTTTTAAGACATACTTCACTTCAGTATATGCTAAAAACTTCATTATACAAGAATAACATTGTCATATTGGAGTATTACCTAGCTCCAATGTGGGTTAGAAACCTATGACAAAATTTCATCTGACACATGCAGGTAACCCCACTACACGGATCACTAGATAACATGTAAAAAATGTACAAATGAACATTTAAAAAATAGAGTGTTACACAAACTTTAGTTAAATTATATCATGTTAGATGGCCACTTAATGGCCATATCGCTTTCCTTTACATTGAATATAGTACGAGATATCTTCGGGAGAAAAAGTCAGAGTTCGCGAGAGAATTAGAAGTATTCATTCATCAATTAAAAAGTAATATATTATTTCGATCCGTTTGCTTAATCCCGAAAATGTATAAGTCTTTCTATTGGGTGATTGGTTAAACTTAAAGATAGAGACTGAAGTAAGCAAATGGATGTTGCGTGAGTATATTTACTATATTAAACATTTAAAAAAAAGACTTCGAATTTAGAAATAATAGGACATTAAACATAATATATTGTAAATATAATATAATTTAAAACTAAATGAATCTAAAAACTTTTACAACTAGAAGTTCCAATTATAACGCCGCTAAGGAAGGTGTATTACGATCCGTGTTTTTTGCCGCATTGATGCGATCGGACAGCGAAAAGAGATATCAATCTTTCACTGTGGAATATTCGATCGAAAAATGCACAGGGACAGCGAGGGCACTACCGGGGACACCACTTTGATTTACAGGGAATAAAAATTTGGGACGATTTAGCGGCGCAATTAAAATATTTAAAGAGCCACCCTCAGTGGGTGGTGGGCGACAGTTCTCACGAGCCTATTAAATATAATTTTATTTTGTTTTGTTCTTGTTTTTGTGGGCGGAGACTGTCCCCGGATTTATTGATGTGGACATTTCGGCGCACTTTTACGTGTTTATGACATGCGCATTCGGCACGGTGGCGTTCGGCAATTTTTTTGTATTTTACTTCCTATGTGGAAATGATATAAATTATTCATCGGGTATTTTTTGGTGCAAGATAAAAACACGTTATTTTATCATTTCTGTTTTTTACGTATTCTATAGGATAAATTTTGGTTCGATGTATTATGTCTTTAAGAAACTAAATATATTCTTACTTATAAGCTGATCCAAAACCACAGTTACTTTGTATATGCTTCCTATTATATATATCGATAGTATATATCGAGGCACAGCGGGCATTCTGCAATTATGTACTGGTTTATAAATTGGAAACCGACAAGTTATAATATCATGACAATTAATTGCCCGTTATTCAAAGAAGCAACCCTTTGGAGTCGAGTGGGCCGTTTGTCCAAATGTCAACATTCATAACCGCGCGATGTTATCAACGGAGCGCATACGTGTATTGTCGGCATTAAAATAAATTCTATTATAAACGATTTGTGAAATGCGTTGTCAGCATGACGCGAACCGCGCTTAGTGAAATCAAACTTTTTATTCAACAATAGGCATAATAGTTTTGTCCTCTGACAACGCTGATGAAATGTCTTAGTGATTTCACAGCATGTGGCTGGCGGACCGTTCACTGTTTGGAAGCTGCCACCCGCTTTGAAATGTGGGTGAAATTAACATATAACATTCATTTTTAACTCTTTGCATTAAGTGGATGTCGGGGCGAGGTAGTAAAAGATGAAATTAAAATAGTTTATCTTTATGGCTCGACTGGGAGCGGAGCATGTCATCGGTTAGGTTGGGTCGTTAGTATAAATCTGCGCACCAGATAGTCGGACATCAGCGGTACTGGGGCCTTTAAATCACGGAGCCCTGAACATGGAGCGTGTGGTACTAATCTATTGCAATAATTTCTGAGGCGTTAAAATGAGCCCGGCCGGTGTCGGCTCGCAACAGAACAATTTAATTGAATAAAATTAGCCAATAAACTTCGCTTGTCGAAGCCTACAATGGAATACCGCCTACTGAACTCGTAAACTTGCTTTATTTACTGGAGTCTCCTTCGGGAATCCACATTACGAAGTCTTAATACACCCTTGGAATCATTTACATATGTTCATACCTTGAAAAGTAAGTTAGAGGATTGTGTGCATTTTAACGCTTCTAAAACTTAGAAAATATATTTTGTTCGGCTTAACTCAATTTTTACGTCTAAACGAATTTACTCTTTATGTGTTCCCGTTTAGAGTCTTAACTTGCTTGGACATTTTGGTGATCCTTAAAGGTATAGCTTTTTTGACGTCATAAATTCAGTTGTGTAGGCGTTTTTGGGGTACTTACAAAATTTGCATTACATATTTGTCCTACCTTATTATTACTTAATCAATAATCACGGTAAAGTTAATTAAAGATAATTTAAAATCTCATAAAAATCAAATATTCCAATATCGAATTATTACATTTTTAAATTTTAGAGTTCAATTCTGAGTCTGACTTTATCTACTGTAATCCTCACTTGTGATTCAAACTGTATAATCGTAAACGGGAATATTTAAATATTAGAATTTGCTTGAATTGTAGATACGTTATTGGGATATAGTTATTTAAAAAAATGATTTTTATAATGAGGTGATTGCAGTTACCGAATCAACTGTTACAGGTGCTCGGGACACGCACGGCCGCGGGGGTGCCATCAAGACGAGCAGAAGTCTTAATCAGAGGACCTGTTTATATCATTATTAAATTTAGTGATGAGCAATATGTAGAATTCAATCTATCGATATTCATTTCAAATTGATTTCCATATACCGCTGGATATGAAGCGAACCGAGATGATCCATCGAGTATAACTATGAATCTTAACTGAAGATTGTAATTTCTAACCCGGACAAGTAAGGACCACTGAAATATCATATACTTATTAATGTACATAATTCATTTTGTTTTATTCAAAAGGAGAGGCGGATATAGCCCAGCAGTGGGACATTTACCGTAGTGGGACCGGTCGCATGTGCGATCTTGAGACAAAAGGATTGTCTATTCGGTATCAGTAGCTACAATGCTATTTATTGAGTGGCAACATTATTGTTATAAAATTTATCATTGCTTCTAAAGATAATCGAAAAGAAAATCGAGCCAAACGAAACGACCTAGCCATATTATATATTATATTTCCATTAATAATGTATTTATAATAATAAGAATATAACCATATCCTGGGATATTATTCACACACGGCCATCTGATCCCAAACTAAGCAGAGCTTGTAATATGGAAACCAGACAAGTGATATACTACATATACTAGTTTTCTTTTGTAAATACATACTTATATTGATAATTATACTCAGGACAAACATACATGTTCATGCACATAAATGTCTGTCCTGGGCGGGAACCGAACCCACGACCTGCGGCGTGAAAGGCAAGCATCCACCAATCACGCCAACTGGCTCTACGTATTTATTTATCCTACACAAGTAAATTAAGTGACAAGGACGTTTAGTAATTTACAGCCTTATATAAACGTTGCTTAGCGACTGTATCTCTGTAGCTCAACACTGATTTATCTCTGTCTGTCATTATCAATTCGACATTCAAAAGAAGAAGACAGGATTGTTTAACTAATCACCACAGTCATATTTTATAAGTAAGACCGTTAAGTTTGATACTGCCTAAACTCCTTGTGGTATGTATTATAACTTTTAAATTATGTGACAAAAACAAAATGTAAAACGTATTTTATTTAAATGACGCTTTGAATCGTCATATTTCAGTATTATACTAAACTTAAAGCTACTACTGCTTCAGAATGTAATATACCGAGAAGTAGTACCACCACTTGGTGGTAGAGCTTTGTGCAAGCTCGTCTGGGTAGGTACCACCCACTCATCAGATATTCTACTGCAAAACAGCAGTACTTGGTATTGTTGTGTTCCGGTTTGAAGGGTGAGTGAGCCAGTGTAATTACAGGCACAAGGGACATAACATCTTCGTTCCCAAGGTTGGTGGCGCAGTAGCGATGTTGTTTTTTTTTTTAATGTACAAGCCACTGTCTATGGTCGTTGGTGACCACTTACCATCAGGTGGCCCATATGCTCGTCCACTAAACTATACTATAAAAAAAAAACTTCAAATATCCGTTTTATTAAAATAATAAGAATAGTAAAAACTTTAACAAATGTGGTATAGAAAAGGTTTGTGACATAATCGTTATTGTAATATTAGTTTTAGTGTCCAACACTAAATATCGAGCGTTGAAGAAGCAAGGTGCGACCGCCTACTGATTGTGAAACAATGCGTGCCACCTCTTGCTCGCTGAATTAAGAGATTAACTTATCCCAAAAATAAAACTTGTTGATTAACACTTTTGTATCTCTCAAGTATTTGTAAACAAAGTTTTTATACTGTTCTCATGATTTTTGTTTTCGTTTTGATATGATAATTTCTTTAAATCTTTGAGTGATCCTGGTGTGCTTGAGTAAAACGCTCACGTTAACCTGCTTCTCTCCATAGCAGACTTTAATTATTTTTCAATAAACTTACAATAATATATGTAATGCAAAAATATATTTTTTAAATTGGTCTGATAGATTCCGCGATAGACGCGTTCGAACAAACAAACAAGTTCCTACGTTCTATTATACTATTTTATTGAGTTCGACCAACACTGTAACATACAGTTCAGTTATTATTTTACGATTTAAAAATGTAAATGATGAAAAGGTCTACTTCTGGTATAATATTTAAATAAATCCATGTAAAAATATCGGACATGCCATAAGATACACAGAACAAGCTGACATATTCTGATTATAATAATATAATTATAACAGCATTATTATAATATACATGGGATTACCCGTGCGAAGAAACAGCTAGATCTAGTTCTAAATATAACAAAATTAAGATACCAGCTAATTAATGTATATATGATTACGTATTCATAATTATTAAACTCCTAAATGAATACGGTACGAAGTCGGGACGATTAGCTATAATGTATAATAGAAATAGTATAAGCGAAACGGAGCTGTACAAGAAATTTCGCTATTAGCGATACTACCGACCGTGTGACAAATGTTGGCCGGCTCTTTGTCGGCGGCCTAATGAGACGCCGCGTGAGCCGGGGACAAATTTATCTCATAAATAATCCGATACATCGATCTACAGCTTTAATTTACTTTCGATATCGATATCGTAAGTCATTCATGTATTTATAACGTCATTTATATTATGATTCCTCATATATCCTTTGAGAACTAGCTTAATATGGTTTAAATTTGAATATCGAATTTGTTTTTTTTTATCTTTATTATTTATGCTATAACGACAAAATGATTGTCAGTCATAAATTATTTATTTACTAGATTAAATAATAGTGATTACGATTACATTTTTGCATATTTAAATTTATAAAAAAAGTGAATATTTTATATTAAAATTATTCATTACAATAATATGAACTCTTTGACTACTTTTTAATATATTATTTTTATTGTAAGTTTAAATCTTACTCTCGTTCGTGTATAAGTTACTTCGTTTTTTTGCCGGCTGCCCGTTAAATGATCAGATAAATTACGCCTCATTTCTCAATACAACGCGCTATAAATTAAAAGTGCAGCGTCTATTTCATTAAATCCGATAATCGTAATGATGCCCTGACCTTAATCACTGTTCGTATTGCAGATTGCAATGATAACATAACTCTGCATGAATTTAACTAATAAATTCGCGTCACAGTTACTCGGTCCCTTTCAGGTGTATGATTAATAAGCGAGAGCGAAATTGCTATCAAATATTTGGTCAGCCATGAGGAACGATCGCTTAGAGGCACGGACGAACGGAACTTATATCCTTAACGAGTGCTCTCGAAGCCTTAATAAAACGTATATAATATGCAGTCGTAAAACCACACGCCGTGCTTTCGACCGCCGATTTTTATGCAAATAGGATCAATATGTTGATATAACCATTATGCTAAGTGGACTTTTACGTATGTCACACTTTATTTATTAGTTATTAATGTATTTAGTTTGTTATTGCATGTAACAGGGGCAGGATTTAGAGGTGTGGGGGCCTCGGAGCAACAAAGGAGTGGAGGCAGGGGGCCTAAATTATTTTTCAAATAAAATTAACAATTTTTGTCAGCCGAGTTTTTCAAATAATGTATTGTGTAACCAAATCGATTCTAAAGAAAAAAAAGAAAAAAGACTCAACGACTGCACATCAGCAAAAATTATGATTTCCTTCCAGTTCCTTATGTGCCAGTAGACCTCAGGCCAGCTGAGCTTTTTTTTTTCACCCCACTCAGTCATTGAGCCATTGGGATAAGGAAAAGTTGTGTACTAATCGGAATTTTAAATTTTTTTTTCCGAAGTCTCTATTGTCGGGTCCCCTTTTTGGTGAAGGCCCCGGGGTTGTAGCCCCGATTGCCCTCCCTTAAATCCGGCCCTGGTTGCATAACTTTTTCATTGTTCACGTAACTTATTGAGTTCTATAAGATTTTACTGGTCCCATTAAAAGGCAAGATTAGTGCTTATGATATTTTTTAATAAATGAGTAAGATTTTACAATATATGGTCCTCCTGACCGATTTCGGCCACGGCGGCCAATCTCAAGAGATTAGTCAACTTCGCGGGAGATATTATAATGCACAATTGTGTGCGCAAACATAGGTGCACTCTCTATTCCCTAACTCTCATAACCCAATGGGACGGCTATCCGACACGACCGGAAAGAGTTTAGGCGCAGGACCAACGGCTTTACGTGCTTTAAGAACGAGATTTTACAATATATAAGGTCCTCCAGACCGATTTCGGCCACGGCGGCCAATCTCAAGAGAGATTAGCCAACTGCGCAGGAGATATTATAGTGCACAAGTGTGTGCGCAAACACAGGTGCACTCTCTTTTGCTTAGCTCTCATAATCCGATAGGACGGCAATCCGACACGACCGGAAAGAGTTCAGGCGCAGGACCAACGGCTTAACGTGCTTTCCGAGGCACGGGAGTGTACACACTTCCAACTTCCAGACTCCGGGCTGCTACTGAGAATTTTCGACAGAAAAACCCAATAACTATTTATTGGCCCGACCTGGGAATTGAACCCAGGACCACCGGGTCTGCGGCCTTATATCTAGCCACTAGACCAACGAGGCAGTCATTCGCTAAAATAGATTGTGTGACATCACATCTCGCGCTCTATGTATTTTTTTTCAGTCATTTATTAGATTATCATTGAATATAATACTGGTACTGGTAATAAAAATAATAAATGGTATTTATTTATATTTACTTAAATTTGTTTGTATCATTTCTAAACCATTAACACTACGTGACAAATACGGTTAAACTAAAGTGTATCGTTTTATAATTTAATTTTTTTTGCTTAATATTAAAATAGGTTTTGTAATCTATCTCTAAAGATAGGTATAAAATATATTGTTTTCCAATTTTAAACCATTCTAGGGATTTATATTTATCATACACAATATTTTCTGATATTTATTACTATATTTATTAATAGTATAGCTTTTAATTTTACTCTCATTCGTTCGGAAGCGCCCGGATCGGCAGTTATCTCACCGATTACATTGATGCAATAAGCTATTAAAAAGATACGAGGTCATAATAAAAATTACTTTTATAGCCTATGAACCCAGCGTATTGTGCCATTTCCATGTCAATCCGGTTAATGGAGTTTACGTTAATCCGGAAAAATACAAACATACATTACGTCATTATAATATAATGTTTATGTTTTAAATGCATGAAATGTTTACGCCATTTGTTTTTCTTATACAAAGTCTTAACTTAACTTAAATTAGTCTTAACTTTAGGAGTACGGGCAAATAAGCCACCATGGCAAGTGGTCCCCAATGCTCATAGATATTGGTGCTGTAAGAGATTTTACCCATCCCTTATATCGCCATGCACATAATGCCCCACCAATGTGGGAACTAAGATATTCTGTCCAGTGTGTCTGTAGTTACACTGGCTCACTCACCATTCAAACCATAGCACCACAATATTAATAAATAAACGTCCAACTCAGGTCTTAATTAAAGTTCAGCAATAAAAAATTCGTTATTGTATCATCAGATAGATGCAAGGATTGATGATGATATTTAAATCATAAAAATTATAATAAAATAATTGTATAAAAAAACCTTGGTGGTAGGTGTAAGCTTTTCTGGGATGGTACCACCCACTCGACACTTATCGTTTGAAGGGTTAGCGGGATAGTAAAATTCTTAAGGGACATTTTAGTTCCCATGCTTGGTTCCTTACTAGGCCAATTATTATGGGCGCTGGTATTGCCATGAAGTAAAAAAAAAAAAATCAAAATAAAGGAATCTACACTCAAAGTAAATTCTAAACTCCTGTTACGGTTCTATCTTTCTGTTAGCGAGTTGTTAACAATATCGCGACCGATCATTATTTACCGAACTAACAGCGATAACAAGCTTGAAGATTTTCGGTCCACTTTTTGAGATTTGGCAAAAACATAACGTTTTTTTTCGTTCACATGTTTTGTTCACGTCTTCAAAGTTTCTACCACCCGTGTTCTAATAAACACTTATCGGAATGCGATCTTAAGGAGCGAAGAATTATGGCATATTTAAACAATTTATTGCCGCCGAAAAACAAGGGAAACACTGATAAGCCTCTTGTTCAGCGATAACGTTCTTTAGAGTCACCGAAAACATGATATTATTACCGCGTAAAGATCACCGCTGTCATATCTTATATTTTTTTACAATGATCACTTTTGTTGTTTTATACTATTAAAGAATAACATTCTACAATAATAATGTAATTATATAAATGGAGACATGGCGATATTGCTGTTTTAAATATTTAACGAGACATAATGAATAATATTTTAAAGATAATAGCTAACGATATTAGTTGCATACGAATTGTTTGATTCGCGTTGTTTTGTTTTTAGTTTATTATGTATTGGCATACCAATCTATATAACGATGTAACATTTATGAATGAATATTTCTTATTTATACAGTTAGCAACTAAAAAAATTTGTAATAGTTTAATTAAATTGTAGTTGAGAAGTATTCTATATATTGTATAATCATGAAAGTCGGAGATAAACTTGTTACATTCTAACTGGAGATATCTATTCTTTTATGTTAAAAAATATTGTTATTTTATACAAGAATGTGGCTTAATAGTTTATATCTCAAAAGAGCAAAGTTCACTTACGTGAGGTAAATATATAAATAGTTAAAATACAAAGTTGAAGTATACATACCAAAAAACGTTGGTTTAGTAATTGTTAATTTTCAAGTGGGATATAGAAAATTAATGGTATATAATTATTACGTACGTATTGTTGTATTATTGATAAAAAGGATTTACTGAATCAATTAACCTAATTATTAATCTAATTATTACATATTATATACATTGGTTGGTCTAGCGGCTACATGTAAGGCCGCAGACACGGTGGTCCTGGGTTCAATTCCCAGGTCGGGCCAATAAAATGTTATTGAGATTTTCTGAGAAAAATTTTCAGTAGCATCCCAGAGTCTGAAAGTTGGAAGTGGGTACACTCCCGTGCCTCGGAGAGCACGTAAAGCCCTGCGTCTGAATTCTTTCCAGTCGTGTCGGACTGCCGTCCCATTGGGTTATAAGAGTTTGGGAATAGTGAGTGCACTTGTGTTTGCGCACACACTTGTGCACTATAATATCTCCTGCGCAGTTGGCTAATCTCCCTTGAGATAGGCCGCCGTGGCCGAAATCGGTCTGGAAGACTATTATTATTATACGTTCCGAATCGGTGGTACTTTGAAAATTTATAATGTAAAATAACTGTTCTAATGTGTTTAAATGATATTTCTTTTTGATTTTTTTTATTGTATAAGTAGGCGGACGAGCATATGGGCCACCTGATGGTAAGTGATCACCAACGCCCTTAGACAATGGCATTGTAAGAAATGTTAACCATCACTTACATCGCCAATGCGCCACCAACCTTGGGAACTAAGTTGTTATGTCCCTTGTGCCTATAATTACACTGGCTCACTCACCCTTCAAACCGGAACACAACAATACAAAGTACTGCTGTTTTGCGGTAGAATATCTGATGAGAGGGTGGTACCCAGACGAGGTTGCACAAAGCTCTACCACCAAGTATGATATTCATTGAATAAAGTATGTTATTTAATTTTTTTATACTCCTATGGTTCAATATAAAATATTGATGGTTAAAGACAAATAGAACGTTTTTTCATAGGATCCTATAGAGTATTGATTTCAAATATTCGTTTGTAATATAATATTTTTGCTGACCGTGACTACTGAGCGCGCTTTGACGTCTTAATATAATCACCGAAATCTTATTAAGTTACATTGATCGTTTTGTACCAAATTATTTACAAATCAATGATCCCTGAACGCGTGCCTTAACCATTAACATTCGATGAGTTAAGGTAGGTCAATAGTAATTTGATGTAATTTACAATTTCATTTTCTTAATTATTTATGTAAATTGGTATTTAATGCGTTAATTTATATATTCGACGAGTTTTAAGGATGTTCGGTTAGATATTTTTTTATATCATTAGAACGACAATGTTGCGAATAAAAAAATAACGATATAAAAAAGTTTTAAAATGTGACAATTAACGATATTATGTTGTTTAGTTAAAATATCAACAACGTTTTTAAAGTCGCGATCGTGTGTAAAACCCACTCCGTAAAAATCATTTTCGTAAGAAATTATGTTTATTAATGCATTCATTTTAAGTACGTAGGTATATTAATCAATTGTACAGAGTTAGTATCAGACTAAATATTGTGGGTTCAAATCTAGGCAAGATAGAACGAAAAATGAGAAGAGATCTTTGTCCAGTTTGATATATACAGGGTAGTCGTTTATAATTCAGATACACAGTCACAGTAAAACAATATATTAACACGTGCATAGGCGGCCTTGCAAAGGTAAGCCCTTCCCAACACGCACCTTAGTGACAAAAACTTAACTATAGCCATTAAAATGGGTGCAAATTAAAATACTTAAAAAAATATCAGAGAATTAAATGAAGATAGCTTTATATATAATGATAGTTTCTAAATGTAACAAATGTGAAATACCGCGGTTCGTTTTGGAAACGATAGCGCCGCGTAAGTGATGACCAGCGATTCGATAAGAAATTGCTATGAAGCTATTATTAATACATACTTTTTTCTAGCCGCCTCGTTATCTGACGCGAGAATCCTTTCAATCTATCCATCCTATTGTTTTTGAATCACTTTTTTATAGTGATATCAATATTTTTTCCGATGGGAGTAACGATAAAATAGTGATTTGTTCGGAACAGATATCGAATGAACGAGATGCCTTTAGGCCTCTTATGATGCGTATATCATTCGGCGGCAACCTTCCTTTTGTATGTAAATGTTTTATTGTTACATTAAAACTAGTTTATTTCGAATATCTTTGGTGTAAGATAAATATATTACTTCATAGTTATTTAAATTATTGATTGAATTTTCATTTTCGTTACTGGGAAGGTTCGATAACTAATTTGTTTGGCTTAGGTCTTAATCTGACAGTGGTTTTTACTTTAATGGGTTCTTATGAGGTCTTAAAACTCGATTCCTTTATTCCACAGTCGTTTACAGAAACGACTCCGGGTTTCTAACAATACGGGACGTTCCTAAGTAGACTATAAAATATCATCGATTTTTATGGCGGCCGCTTTTGCTGTTGATAATGACATTGCAATATTTTTCTCTTATACGGAGATATCGATATAATCTCGCGGTCACATTTTAGGTATTTAACGATTCTTATATTTAATATCTAGCTCTGGGACATTTTTATTGAGACATTATTGAATGAAGTAGCAAGTTCACTTTACGAGGCGACGTTTCAGACTTTCAACTCAAAATGTATTGGTGGTATTTTGATTTTATATATTTTATTTTATTTTTTTAATATGTTTTTCAAAAATAAATAAATAAAAAAGCATTCATTGAAATCTTTTAGTAATAATTATTAACATATACATATATTATTGTTATAGTTATATTACTAAAATTGATTATAATGGCTTTACTTATTACTGACTGACAAGCCGGTTGGCGTGGTTGGTAAGATACTTGCCTTTCAGGTCGTGAGTTCGATTCCCACCCAGGACAGACATTTGTGTGCATGAACATGTCCGTTTGTCTTGAGTTTGGGTGTAATTATCTATATAAGTATTTATTTACAGTTGTCTGGTTTCCATAGTACGAGCTCTGCTTAGTTTGAGATCAGATGGCCCTGTGTAAATAATATCCCAGGATATTATTATATTATTTGTTAGTTAGTGATTAGTTAAACAATGCTGTCTTCTTCTTTCGAATGTCAAATCAATAATGACAGAAAGAGGAAACCAATTTTTAACTGAACAGTCGCTACGTTGATATGTAAGGAATTAGATTTTTATATTAATATGAATAATTGTATAAGGTGTTATTGATTTTTGTTTTCTTATATTCATTAGTTAATGTTTAATTTCCTTTTATTATGGTTTTTATTATAAAGATTTTTTCATAGATTTATTTTCACTTTAAGTCGGCAATGTTTGTTTTATTATTCTTGATATTTTGGAAACTTATCCAACTCTGTGACATATTCGAGTACTAGAAATTTCTAAAAGACAATAACTTACTCAATCTTTGCCTGTTGTGCTTATACGAATAACTGACCTACAGTTGTGATACGATTTTTATGTCCGTAAAATTACCCTGTGCTTTTTCAACTTCAAAAAAATCAAAACATTAAAATATAATTGACATACAAATATCGATTAAGATGCTTTCAAATTGAGTTTAAATATTTCTGTATTTGTTTCTCTCTAAGGTCCTTTGATATATTACTTTTGGATCTAAATCGTATTTGATTATAAGTTTGGACAATCTATGATTAATATTGCTCCCGATGTTTAACTCAATATGTTCAAAGGTTCAGGAGAAATTAATAGTTATGTTTGTTTTAGTGCTACGAAGTCCATCGCCGCGGGCGTCTAACGTATTCAAATCTTTAATGAGGTGTTGGTTGTTGATTGTTACTAAGAAAATGTTTACATATAAATAAATTTTACATTAAAATATTTAATATAGCCTTGTACGACATTAAGGTTCTATTTTAAAAAAAATTATAGTCAACACGACAGTGTTTGTCTGTTTATAATAAATTTATTTATAAATTTTATCGTAAAAAATAATAAAGAAATCTCCAATAAATGTTACGTTTCAGGTTTATTTTGAGAGTTGGTGGATTCAATTATGATTGATTGATGATATGATTATAATTGTAAGCAAATGGTAATAATCTGTAATATTATCTTTTAGAAATAATAATTTCTTATTACATTATCATTCGACCAATACTTATTTATATCTATATTAACCGAATGTTAATTTTGTTATTCGACTAATGAATTTGTTATCTGTGGAAAAATGTAGTGTGTTTATGGTGGAATTTTAAATAACAAGTTAAATGGACGGCAAGTGAAATCATTTCGAAGGTCGCTATTTCTAATATAATTTGCTAAATAATAGAAAATTGAGGATCAAATTCGGGAAAGCACTACATAATTTTTTCGTAATTAATTTATTTATAAAATTCACCAAACGATCGACCGTAAAAAAAAACTTAGATATGAAAATATGCCATGTATACCAGCATGTGGTGGATCAGGATTGAAACCATTTCCTGCTGAGGAGAATAAGGGTTTCTAAGCAACGGGACATTTACTGGCTGCTAATGATAATTAAAGAATGCGTGTCAATTAAAATGATAAATATCACGTTAAGATATTTGATAGTAGTCGCTAACATTGCTTCTGAATTTAGTTACTGGTCATGAATAACCGAACGTTAGTATCGCGTTAATGACAATGAGTGTAGTCGACTGAGATCTAAAACACGATAAGGCGAGCACCCCGCGGCCCATCCATACATTTACAGCCGAGATACAGTAGCCGACAAATACCTTAATAAAAATGAATTTATATACGACAATATTTAATTTTATGTCACCATGGTCAGAGTAATTGGCGCTGTAAGAAATGTTAACCATATACCGTCCTTATACCGTCATGCCCATCAATCAATCGATGGCTGTCTTGGCCGCTTTAGCCAAAATCGGTAAGTAGACATGTAGTGAAAATACGATGGTTAACATTTAAATGAACTAATATTATTAATAACTTACTAATTCCTTTTAAGTAGCAAATGAAATAATTTTAAATGCTCGCAATTTTTTTAATTTCCATAACTATGTAAAATAATCAGGCTACTTATTATATCATCGATGTATGGAGAGTGACCGCATTTGTTCGTATTTATATATTTTGATTATATGGCAGAATTACATTGCAAAATGAAATTAATACCAAATATAATGCTATATAATATTACTATAATGCGATATTTATTAACATGAAACAATATAACCATTTCTAATGTGTCCGACTGTATATTAAACGTTGACCAGTTCATAATAATGAATTTGTTTCGTTCTTTCACAGTTAGACGTATCTCGTTAATTTTAATAGAATAAATATGTAGATAATTTGAATATTATCGTTTGTGAAAAGGGTCATGAAAGTCACACATCGATCGGATATTATTTATTAAGTGAATGATAAGCCATTCACTTTATATACCTACATGTGGAATCGTTGACGGGAATAGTTATAATAAGACGTGACGTAAATGTAGTAATTGTAATAAATAATTTCGTATTCTGGTTATTCTCACGATTAAAACTTTTGATATCAACGTTTGATTATTTATTAGCAATAAATATATTTTTTTATAATTTCATCTCAAAGCATGTCATTTCTTAATATTCATGGCGTTTATGTTTGTGTATATCTTATTTTGTAACGTTTTGATATTATGGTAAATTATTTTATACTTTCCGATTAAGATTTGAATATCAATGACTGTTTTTTTTTAATAAGCTCGTGCCCTCGTCTTTTCTCGCTTTGACTCTGTATGTGGATGTACTTGACAACGGGCCACTTAACTCTCATTTATTTATCGACAATAATAAAATTGTCCTAAGGATACGCAGTTGAAACACTTGTGGAGTAATAGTGCAAAAATATTTAATCTCATCTTATTGTTTCCACCGGTGACAGGGCTGGTTCACTTTTCGTCCAGATAATTGGAATAGCGATTCCACGGAAAAAATCTCCTAACATTCTTGCCACCGTTCCACGCGGTCATGATTTGTAGTGCAGCTATATTTTATTTACATTTGTATGTGGATTGTCTTGTCAACTTCTGCTATAGCGCGCGGTGGTGGGATTGATAACTCTCTCTCTCTCTCTCTCTCTGAGGCGAAATCCAACGAGCCACGTGCGGAGCACAGCATCGGATGTGTACATGAAAACGATCCCACCGACTCTCCGATACAAGTCAATAATTTTTGGTGGATAGAAATCACACAAATCCCCAGAGTTGGGTAATATTTGAAGATTAAACCTGCGAGAAAAAAAGTCGAAAAATGATTTTATGCGGCGTGCTCTGGTTAGTCTGATTCATACTCGGTTATTCCGCTTTCTTTTTTCACTTAGAGATGTGAGTAAGCCAATGTTCTTACATACACAAGGAACAGAATAACTTCATTCTAATACTTTTGGCTTAAACAACACGCGGACAAACAGTAATATACATATCTCCATTTTAATAGAATAGATTTTTTTGAATATATTTTACATGTGGACGAAAATATCATAAATTATCTTTCATGAGAAATGTACACGTTATATTTTTAAATTGGCTAATTTACAAGGGACATAACACCTTAGTTGCCAAGGCTCTTGTAAGGAATGTCTATGGGGGTTAAGACAATTTACCGTATTTTATGTACGAAAAAATTGAATTAATTAATAATTACTGTCGATCGTGTCTATTAAAATTGTTTCAATTAAAATGTGTAGGTGTTAATATTTAAAACAGCCAAATAAAAAAGAAAATCGGTATTCCAGTAATTAGTAGGTATAATTAAACAAGGTATGTATTTGCTTAAGATATAATTACCGCAGCTGGTGGAATACTTTATTTTTATTCAGCATTAAAAATTGGAAACTTGACTCAATAAAATTTCCATAACACGCTCTTTCGCTATAAATTAATTTAAAAGCACTCTCGAAGCCACCTCCGCGCTTCACCAGCTAAAACTCATACCGTGAAAAAAGACTAATAATTCCAATTAACCCTAATAATAGGCTCCGGGCACAGTGGAGGCAGCGCGATTAAAAAGACAAATTCCTTAACCACTTGACTACAATAGCAGGTTGGAAGCATTCCCTTCGAGTCTCGCCTTTATTAATAGACGGCGACCGGTAGCCGCGGTCGATACTAGCGAAATATATGATTAACACAAAGGCACATGCGACCAGTTTAGGAACTATGGGTAATATGCAACCGCAGCAGGTTCCCATCATATTCATTACAAGCTAATATTGCCCGTGCGACATGCACGCGAGTGTAAGAAATAGGCCTTAAGCACATTGGGGTGGCTATTTTGTGAAATTATTGTATCATTATATATAAATTATTATCATATGAGCGTTTGATTGTCGTACTTTTATAAAATATAAATGATTAATGTTTATTTCTTGAAGGTTTAGATATAAATAAACCCTTTTTGTGATATATTGCAAATTTAACTTTAAAATCTTCAATACTAATATGAAATGCTTTCGTATGCTAAGTTTTATTTATATGAGCTAACTTTTTAAAGACGGTTAAGGGCCGCGTTCTCGTTACCGGAGTTTCTCATCGCGGATATACTCAAAAACATACGTATTCGATGTCGCGTCCTTAATGTGTACATACAGCCTTTAATTAACGAAGGCGCAGATGTCGATCTGGCACGTGACCATAGTATCAGACGAGAATCATTTAACGTGTGCTCTACGGCCCTGGTGTGGTATTCATTTAAATTCATTTCGCACTGCGCTATAATTCAACTCATTTACTATTCTGTGTCGAAGATTTTTGTGATTGCCATCGCCCAATTATCGCTAACCTGCCTCGCCGCTCGCTGCGTAGATTCGATATTCATACATGCATCATTTATCTTTATCTATATTCATATATGTATTTGCATACGATTTTGGTTTAAGCGAAACCGCTTTCATGATCGGTAAAACATTCGTTTCTATGCCCTTTGTAGGATGGCGTATTTTTTGTTTTTTTTTTAACAATTTTTATTTTTAACCAGTTCGCGAGGCAACCTTTACGATTAAGGCGATGAAAAGATATTAATTAAGTTAACGACAAAGCCGTTCATCTCCCGTTTACTATGACGTTTATTTGAGTGTAAGACATTGTAAGACGGCTGAACGAGCCATAATAAGTCGACTAGTACGACCGTCTTAGGAGGGCGTTTTTGTACGTCTGTGACGCAAGTAGGCGTTAATCGTGGCTGCCTCCGTATCGCTTTTTCAAATGTATATAACAATAATTCAGTTTTATCTCGTGATAAATACACAGGGACGATTGTAAATAACTTTCCAATGACAAGGGATGTAATTGGTTGAGCTTCGACATCGATCAGACGGGTTCGAAGTTATTGCTAAACGAAACGCGAGTGAAACGGGGGACGCGTGTATTTATTTTGTTGACTTATTAAAGGCTCGAGGCGTGTTCTATTTGAAGTTCAACTAAAAAACAAGCGACCGTTTATTATTTAGTTTAGTTATAGTCTGACGAGAGTATTCAATAAATATTAATGAAATCTCAATATATATGTATACATATATGTATGTACTCGTATCTCTTACTCAATTAGCAAGTATAGAATTTTAACAAACGCTGCATTGCATTTCTAAATAATTATAATGAGCAAATAATTTACTTTTACAATGCAGAAAAATCGATCTAACCTTGCAATACCTAATGACGAGTATCCGCCAATTAAGGTGCGTAAGCGCTGAACAACCGCGACAAAAAACTTGCCCATGAGCTTTAAGAGGCGCTACCGAACTTAATTGGACTCAGTTATTGACTGGTCCGCTATTGTACTAATATGCCATCGCTATTCGAAGGTCACTTGACATATCTACTATATAGCATTTCTTTAGTAAGACTCCTCGACTATTTCTGGATGATCGGTTTAAAAAAGGCGAGTAAATAGTCAAAGAATTCGAACTGTCGCTATGAATACTCCTTGAACGTTATCACGTAATGTTATTCTATTTATATTATACTAACTCGTTGAAGTTTTGTTGTTAGTAAAAAAAAAACTATTTTCTGTTAGGAATTCCAAAATGTTGTTCAATAAAACCTGTTATGATAAATTTAAATACAATAAACATATATACTGAAACGTAGGCTGACTCGAGGTTGTTATGTGTTTCAAAATGATATTTGAAAACAATTAGCTGAATCGATTTTGATGAAATTTGGTATGAAGCAAGTTTGAAATCCAAGGAAGGACACGCTTTACTTTTAAGTACGTAACATCTGACTCCTCCCCAATACGGGGGCGAATCCGCGGCAGAAAACTGGTTGGACATATAAAGTCGTTTTCAGAATTGAATGGCGTGTGACCCAGTGTCATTACAGTTAGAAGGCCGTAACACCTTAGTACAGTAACAGCCTGTGAATGAAAGGTTCGGAGCTTATTCCACCACTCTGCTCCAATGCGGGTAAGTGGAATACACATGTAGCAGAATTTCAGTGAAATTAGACACATGCAGGTTTCCTCGTTAACTAAAATTAATTGATTATTTAATTTATTTACTTTCATTGGGTTATAACTACTAGACATTCGAATTACACATAATACGTTTCCATCTATCAATACAAGTATCTGTAACTTATTAAAGTAGGCACAAAATTCATAAAATATTTTTGTTTGTTTTTTATTAAACTTAAATATAAGAGATCCAGGAACAATGTATTTAATGTTCAAAAAGGAATTTTCGAGCATTTACGATATTTTTTAAAGAGCAGTACTATTCTGTAAGAACTCACTTCGTATCTTTCCCCTGACATTATTTGTGCGACAGTGACATTACTTTCTACACCTCATACAGTTTACCAGACCAACGCAACATTCAACACTAATTATTATTATTATATAAAATGACAAATAATAGCTAGAAAAGCAATATGTGTATGTATGTGTTTGTATGTGTGTATGTACGACTCATGTTTTTAATTTATAATTTTTGTTTTCGTTCAACACAAAATATATATTATGATAATATATTTAGCTTAGTGTCCGATGAGCCTTTGAATCATCTTTGATCCTCTTAATTGTCAACACATAGATTATTATATTATATATTGTATTAGATTAAGACTTAAGTATTAATAATTGCCATTAACATTTAATGCTATTGTAAGGCTAGAAGTTTCAGTATCTACCAGTTCAATAGAAAAAAAATAGTTTTGCGTTAGACAGCTAATTTGTTTAGAAAGGTTAACATATAAAAATATGATACGACTTGGGCGGAGTTGTAATGTTTTACGCAAAATCGTGGAACAGCTAGTTTATATTACAAAGTTGATAGTAAATGGAATAAATACGTTATGATATCCTCCTGACAGGTTTCGAGCCACGGCGGCCGATCCCAAGAGAGATTAAACAACTGCACAGGACACTCTAACTCACTAAGGTGCACTCTCTATTCCTTTACTTTCATCGACCGAAAAGAGTTCAAGCACAGGATCAACGGCTTTACGTGCTTTCTGAGGGACGGGAGTTCACGTCCAAGTTCCAGATTCCGTCTTATTCTGAGGATTTCCGACATAGAACACTATTATATTATATTGGCCCGACCTGGGGTTTGAACCCCAGGTGAGGCCTCGGGATCTGCAGCCTTATATATAGCCATGCAATCGACCAGACGAGGCAGTCAAATATATAATATAGAGATTGTTATCGATATTAAGATGTTAAGGAAATACAGGATCTTCGGACACGGTTATTTCCATAAAGAATAAAGAATTCAGTACATTTAAGGTGAGCATTTAAATACTTCGTTAATATTTATACACAAGAAAATAATTTGACTGTTTTTGTTAAATGCCTCAGTGAGCTTTGATGCAATCGGTTCGGTATACATCAGTGTACTTAATTTCCGTTCGTGTTTTTTCGTGCTATTAATGATAATTGTATAAAAAATATTAAAAAAACGTTAACATTTATTCTATAACTAGTAAGAATACATAGTAGCGTTACGCACTGAGAATTTAGTATTGTTGCACCAAGTCTCCTGCTAAAACTGATCAAGTGCAGTTTAGCGAATTTATTAAAATAATGCATCCTTATTGAGTGTAACATTAATTGTATCAACGGAACATCTCTGCTTCAATATGCTGATAATAAATTAGATCTTTTCCGTTGCAGATAGAGTATATATTTCGATGGTAGCTTTACATTACAATTATAGAATAATGTTGTAAATAAATTTTGCCTAAATTAATATTTAGATTTGAATTTCCCTTTCTTTACTTTAGCATTATTATATAACCTAGATACGCTCGGTCTTTTCAAGAGCCGAAGCCGCAAATTGTGATGTTGCCAAAAGAAAAAAACAATTGCTATCTGAACATTATAAAAAACTGTGACTTGACTCAACTTACCTACCAGTCGTATATTATTTAAAACCTGGATATTATACCATACGACTTTAGTTAGTCTTCAAGAGAGTGACAGTGAGTACGATTTATTTCAAACAGGTTGTAGCGATGGCGCGTGGCACTTATTTATATACAAATACATGCTGCGCAGGATTTAGTATATATAGAAAACCTATGCATGTGTGCGTAGCTTAAAAACCTTTATATACAGCTGAATAAGCTTTATCTCTTCGTATATGGCTTCTGTAGGTTACAGTAATTATATGCTATGTAAGAACTTGAAGGCATTGCAAGTTATCAGCTAATTAACATACGTGCGTGTGAGATAAAAACTATATCAGCAAGTTTCATTATTATTATTTTATAAAAACTATTAAAGTAAGCGTAGATCGATAGAACTAATTTTATAATTAATGAAATAGATTTTTTTTCAGCGTAATTTTGATAAACCCATAGGTATAATAAGGGTATATAAATCTATACTATTATATAAATCTATTGGTTCTGTCTGTACATTTTTGAGATAAATAGTCATTTTATGATGCAGTGATTCACATTATACTATTTTTTTTTCATTTTTGTCTGTCTGTCAATCTGTATGTCTTCTTATAACTCAAGAACGGCTTGACAAATCTTGATGAAAATTGGTACACACAAAGAATATGTGATGGCGAAAATGTTAGACCATATATGTATAAGATCGGTAAACCCTACGGTATCTTATGAAAATTAATTTCAAATCCTTAATTACGTATTTCTTTACCAGTAGCCATACGTGTGTGTGTGTCTGTGTGCGCGCGCGTGTGTTGTTATAGTAATAAAATAATTTATTATATTTTTATTAATTATACGCGGGAGAAGCCGCGGGGCACAGCTAGTATAATATAACTTTATTGTTTTACGCGACATACTCCAGGAAAACGCAGCTCACGTCATATTTCGGCCAATTTTCACAAAACCGTAAATGTCTCTGTTGTAATAAAAAAATAAAGTTCCTTAAACCGAAATCTGATGATAAGAAATTATCTTGTTAGTATATAGATATGTTTTACATGGAAATCAAGTAAGACATATCTTAATTTTATTTAATGTGATTTATTTTAATTTTATTAACTTCCCTTGGTTTCTAAACTTCTTCGTTAGTCACTACAGTCCGTCCTGGTCGCTTTTTATTAAATATAGTCTCGAGAAAAAAATGAAATCTAAAATATACTTAAATATAACCTACATTTGATTTTGTATACTAATCTCTATTACCTCTTTCATTTAAAATGTTATAATTACTGATATTGAAATAACGTACGAGGTTGATTCTTAATTCTAGTTCTTTTTATTTTAAACAAGGCGAGCGTTTCATTTATTTCTTAATAAGCGAAGCAAGTGTCCTTTGGGTTTGCGGTTTAATTACAAACTAGCGAAACATTCGTATTGGAGCGGATCTGCATAAGTATATGTATTTTAATCACGATTATTTATAGCCGCGATTTAATTTTGTCAGGTAATTTAACGGTGATTAATTTGTTACTTAAAGTGATGAATGCGCCCGTTTAACGTTTCTTATTTTCGTTAAAGTGATATTAAAGGATCTAAAAGAACGAAACGCTCATAAAGATATGGGCGGCGAAAATAATTACAAGAAAGCGAGAGAAAAGCCTCAAAGTTACTGCGAAAGGGGATACTAAAAAAAATATATAGGAGGTCGTCGCACCGAGTCAATACTCGCATTATTCTCGCAAAATATCGAATTTATTATACATATAATTGGTAAGAAAACATAACACGTGACAACGAAAAATATGTTACAACTTTGTCGAATTCATTCGACCTGTAACATTGTGGGTGCACATTTCCTTTTCGGTAAACTTTATGCTTTGAAACGGTTCTATAAATGACGGCTTGTTTATCGAGTTTTACGGGTAGGTAAAAAATGGAATCTTGTGTGTCCAGAAGGAGTCCATTCAAGAATTTGTTGACAAGCAATTAAGGGTTGAGTATTCGCAGTCGATCAAATGAGTGAGAGGCGACTTCGGGCGTGACAGTTTTTCTTACCTCGAATAAATCTCGAATCGAATAAAGATATAAATTTAAGGGCTAGATAAAAACGATAATGGACTGTCATTTAAAACAAGAAGAAGCAAGCATAGCATGCATATATGTAAGTAAAAACAATAACAGAATGCGCGGCATCAATTCCAACTCACCACAAACTTAATCTTGTAAATGAAAGCTATGTGAACACATCAAAGCTACTTAGTAAAATTTATTTATATACATAATATACATATATATCATCTCCTTTATGAGTGTAATTTGAGGCAAAGTGCTTCACTTATGTCTAAAGCTTACCTTTAGTGTCAATAAACCAAAATTAAGGGTATTTACGCCTGCGTACGTATTATGAAATACGTTTCAGCATCGTAAGAAACAATTTTCTGGTTATAAAAAAAGTTAGTATGCTGTTAACTAAATTCAATTAACCAACCAATTAGCTAACAAGTAAAAGACCAGCGTTTCTTAAACTAACTAACTTCATAAGAATATTAAAAATGTATTTCGAAATGAAAGTGAAAATATTTTTAAATGTATTTGAATCAACGATTAAATTGTACCAGTGGAGGATTAATCTGATTACAATTCCCGTTTCATTTCATTTCATATTAATACCCTATCCTATTCGCGTGACAATATTGACGTTTCCGAGAAACCCAATATTAACCGAATGTGGGTTCAAACCCGAGGAAGCTCCGCTGAAATTTCTTAATATGCGTTAATAATTCATCTCACGACAGAAGATAACGTCGCGAGGAAATCTGCTTTTGTCAGATGAACTCATGTGTATAAATCAAATCGCATTGGAGCAGAATGGTGGAATGAGCTCTTAACCTTCCCCACCAAACGAGAGAAGGCCTTAGCCCAGCTATGGGACATTTACACTAATTCGACTACTACTACTAACTATGCATCACTTACATTGTCGATTTAAATTATATAATATTATAGTCGTTAAGATAAGTTGTTATTTTATTGCTTAGTAAAAAAAAACCGTCTTCATCGTTAGCTAAATTAAAATTAGTATTCGAATTAATTGCATTCGTATCTTTTTATACAAAAATAAAATACCGACCGAGCACCGAAGCTGTTACCCGCGCTATTATTAATAATTAAAACGATTATTTACACGAGACAGTTCAGCAGCAGAAAATAATTAATATTGTTAATAGCTCGCTAGAGGCACGCGTATCCATATCATAGTGCCGTGTAATGGACGCGATAGTGGACACGAAAACATACGGCGATAAAAACTTACGATGACAAAAACAAACGCGCTACAATTTATTACCTATATTAAAATTATACCTCATTTCTCGAATTGATGTCTGTCCTTTTGGCTACATAAGGACATATACGGACTATCTCTGTGTTAAACTTTATTACCGATTATTTCAGTTAGGCGTTCACATTAACATTGTTATAGATTATTTCATACAGTTTTCTAGATTATTAAATGTTCATAGTGACTTCTTCGGTTAGGTAAGTTACATCGCTTATAACGTTCTTTAATAAACGGGTAATCTTATACAAATTATTTTATCAAATTGGTCTTTATATGTAATATTTTATAAACAAATTTTTCCTTGTCTTTTGTGAAAAATAGTTAATCCATTAATTTGTTCCTATTTTAAATGATAATTTTTCAGTATATAACACTCAGGTGCACCATTTGTAAATGGTTGCACTAAATTCGATTATGTCGCGTGCTTACCAGAAAACATTGACGGTTAATGCAATCGTGTGAATAGTTTAGCAACGTATTGTACTTAGCTAATCGTAAAAACTTTTCGAGTAACCTAATTGTACGTTAATAAGGTATGACAAACTTTTGACACGTATCATAAACTATAAAAAAATCAGCTCAGCGGATAAATAATACAGAAATGGAGACAACTAAACAAAAAAAATAAAGAATTTTGAATAAATATACCTAAAAAATCCGATTCCTTATTACATGTTGCGATACCTGTAATATATTTTAACGATTATTCGTATCTATGTTTTTTTAATAGTCGCAACTAATAAGGAAGAGTCCCGTATTTTTTCAGGCTCAGACAACGACGTGGGCGAATATCGTCATCAGGTCGGAGCCATTATCGTCAACCTGTTTACACTTTACTGAATAACAATGTAACTCGCAACATCTTGTACTCCTCCATACATGGCCATGTTATGAGAGTGTACAAGTTCACTAGCTAGCTTTAATGGGCTATTTTGTATCAAATTTGAATATTATATTTCAATTAAGATATTTTAACGATACGGATATTGAATAAAATGTTCTTTGGTGCTACAAGTCCGAGATGATAGGTTTGCGATAAGCTTTTAGTTACATATATAATAAATATTCAGTTTTCTGTCTGGCTTACCGATGTGTACAATAAAGGTTTTGTTCGTGTTGATTTTTATTTATATGTATACGAATTGATGTGTCCAAAAGAAAAAACGTGTCCATCTAGCTGATGCGTTATACGCCTTTTTGCTAATGCTTTGTTTCAAACAGATTTTAATATCTTAGATACTGCAATAAGTTTAAGCAAATAGATTTTGAATGGTCATATTATTTATTTATTTTAATATGTATTATGTATAATATGTTAAAAATTATTTGAACATTATTTTTATATTCTGTCTGTCTTATATACTATGTATACATGTTAAAAGCATAACTATTGTAATGAAAAATTCACATTTCAATCGGATTAGTAGTGACAAGTTTGTTAAAAACAAACAAACTAAACTATTTATAGCAGTATAAGTATGACGGTGATGGGTATATTATTAATAAGGACGGAGGATCGTTGAATGATGTTGAATGAAAATAAAATATCAATGTCGTGTCATTCACGTAAGCTGTTAAGTATTTTTTAATATGCAAATAATTTTCTATATTTTCTTTCACGACGTATACAACTTAAAAAAGTAGATCTTAAATGTTCCAATCTTTAGACGACCATGCGTATTCGACCTGTTTAACTTATCGGCTACATTTCAAGTAATTATTATTAAATGTGATTAAGTAATTTAAAATGTTCTTAAAGCTTATATTTAGCAAAAATGAATACTAGCAAGTTTTAAATCAGCGATCTTTTCGAAGCCAGTAGAATCCTGGCATTTTCTGACGTCTTTTGATTTATAAGCGATTCATAGCAGGATAAACTCAGAGCCTTATAATCGTTAAGATAATTGTTGGTTTAACAAACGCAATCAGCGGCATTTAGACTTGTCTCCGATGCAGACTTCAGACATTTATGTATTACGCACGAGACACATTTATAACGATTAATTATTACTTAAAATTTAATAAAAAAGACAATAATAATCATTTTTATTAATACCTTATTCTTTAAATTTCATTAATGATTGTTGATTAGCTTCTAATTTAATTAATGAGTTCGTTGATACAGATGCGATTGACTTACGTCTGTACTGCCCTCGACTAACGCACGGCAGCTAAAATTAATGGACACCTGAATTAAACCTGCGGTCCGGAGTCGTAATGAAGATAACGTCAGTGTAGACGCGGCTCGATAAACAACCGACGACGTTCCTGCTCCCAAGATAAACCTTTAATTATTAAGATAATGCCCTTTTCAAACTAGACTGAAGTCGACTTCGGTGGATTGGACCTGGCCTTGTCTAGTGTCTGTCATCCGCTAGGCTGGACGCTACGTTAATTTCTTAGGTATTTTAAATACTTTAATGATATGATGTTTGAGTAGATACTTCATACGATCTTCTAGAATGTTCGGCTCAAAGAAAACACCTAATATATACAACAATATAATTTAACTTGCGAATCTTAATGCGTTCATATTTCGTGTATAAACACACGTGCTTAAATTACTTACTGATATTAAATAAAACTCGATCGTATCATTTCATATTCGAGCCTTAATCCGTTGAGATATTCGAGTAATAAATTTATGCGAAAGTGCTAGCTGGGCTGTGTTAATATTGATTGACGAGCCAGCCGTATTGCTGCTTGGAAGAAAGCGCGCCTTGTTAACGCTGAGCTTCTACAGCAAAGAATTATTTCGGTATCTTTAAGCCATCAATCTTGAATTCATTACTGCGGCAAGTATTGATTGCTAAGAAATCTTTCGGCTGCTCCGCCTACATTTCGCACTAACGAAATGTGTTTATAACGATGCGTTCGACACCCCCTCAAGTCGTCGGACTGGTCATTTCCTTTTTAGCTAATAGACAATGATAAATGAAACATTAGCGAATTAAATATAAAATGACTAGAACTGCATTAATATTGACGTGATTAATGAGATGAATGATATAAAACCTGGGATTGTTGTTCCTTGTATAGTAATGCGGAATTATCTTTCAATATTTCGGACGGAAATGACAAATAAAACAAGTTGGATGGGAGATATCGAGTTTCCGCTATCAATCTTGGCGAAAAACAATAAGTTGGCATCGAGGAGGCGATTTCCCACGGCCGTCGGCCAATCACGACGTCCGCAGCGAGGCTGAGTAATAAGTCACGAGATCCTGAACACAGGTCCATGTCTCCGTATGATATTAATTTAAAATAAAGTTTTTATACGTTTTTATATTAAGTAGTAGAATTATATATTAACTGCAATACATTATTCATTTCATTCTTCTTAAATATATATATAATTATGTGTAAAAATTTTAAAAAAACACACTTTGTCAGTGCAATGCCACTTGATCTCAAGTTCGACGGATTCAAACTACAGTTTCTTGCCGGTTATTCTCGGTAGAATCTACATTTCGTCATGATTACTTCAATAAAGTATAAGACATACTAGATATAGGTAGATTGATTGATTGAAAACGATTCAATTGGCTCATTTCATTAATGTTTTATTTTTAGATCATTTTAGTGTAACAAATTATACAAGTGTTATGTAGGCGGACGGGCCACTTGATGGTGAGTGGTCACTTTCACTCATAGATATCGTCAATCTGGTAATTCCCAGATGTTATATTATTAGATGATGATTTTTTTTATAACTACTGGGAAGCCGTATGAATACTCCACCTGATGTTAAGTGATAGTAGAGTCCAAACGGGACGCCGGCTAGTACAGTCGGGAAGAATGATCTGCACTATTCGTCCCTGCCTTGCCGGCCCGCAAGATGCCTCTTCACGCCTCGTTTGAATGAACCCAGGTCATAAGAGGATGATGATGTTATATATTGCTGTTTGGCGGCAGAGTAGTTGATGAGTTAGTAGTACCTACCCAGGAGAACTTGCATAAAGCCCTACCATGAAGGAGTACCACCAAGCAATTTCATTATAAAAATTTGCTTATATATTAATTTCGTTAGTAACATGAGAAGATAAGCGAATTAAAAGTAAATAATATTTAAATTTATTGAAGAAATAAGCAATTAAATTTTACAAGTCATTAATATTACAGGTAGTCACGACCTCTGGCCTTAAGAAGGCTCGGAAGATATTCCATCACCCCGTTCCGATGCGGGGAGGTGGATACATATATGACAGAATTACATCCGACACGTGGATACCTCAAGGTTGTTAATTATGACCTTTTCTTTTTAAAGTACCCTAACCATTGGGTTATCACGGTCGTAAGACTCAAGTACTCCTTTTAAAGGGGATCGATTTCGTGTCATAATTCAAATTTAATTAAAACGTGGCTCGAACATCGTTTACAGCATGTTGATAACATATTCGGAAACTAAATTAGCAATAATTACAAATTATTTCACGGACAATTAGTGATGATTTATTTTTATTAATTCGGAAACTTGGTTGTACGTAATAAATTATTTTATATAATTATGCGTTCACGTTTGTGATATAGTTGTAATTTGTGATCTCGTGATGAAATAAAACAGTAAGTAAGTAGTAACAGCCTCTGTATGTCACACTGATGGGCTAAGGCCTCCTCCATTTTTTTGAGGGGAAGGTTTGGAGCTTATATCACCACGCTGCTCCAATTCGGGTTGGTGGAATACACTGTAATAATGTGGCAGAATAGCAGTGTAATAAGACACAGGCAGGTTTCCTCGTGATGTTTTCCATTACCGCCAAGCACGAGATGAGATAAACACAAATTAAGCACAGAAAATTCAGTTGTGCGTTCTCGAGATTGAACTCACGATTATCGGTTAAGAGTCACATGTTTAAGAGTGTCATGTAACCACTGCGCCATCTCGGATTTTTCGAAACAAATAGCAGTCGAGAGGGTTAATTTTTGATTCACGTTTTTATAAATAATTATTTTCTTTCGTTTATTACAAAGGTGCCAATGCTGCACCAAACACACCGTAAGGCAGTTACGGCTTAAGAAGTTGTTTTATTCTATATACAAATGAATGTGATTTTTCTCAATCTCTCATTTACTTATTATGTATTAAGAATAATGTTAGAAGGGGAATAACTATTAACAAATATTTAACTTTGCTAAAACCGATTTTTAATTGCAAATTATAAAAAAGATGTCCTAAGCAAATTGTGCCACGGCGATCAATTTAGAGTCTGGAACCAGATTTAAGCTAACCTTTAGATTGACATGGCAGCAAGCTAGTAGACCAAGCGGCAGCTTCTTGTAATCTGCAATTAAAAATCGTTTTTAGCAAAGTTAAATATTTGTTAATGAATAACCATTAAGCTGGTTCCATACATTTGTTGGGCTTGTCCACTTAATAATTGTAAACTATAATACTGTGCAAATATCTAGACTCTAAGTGGATCACCGTGGAAAAATTGGCTTAGGACGTCTTTTTTATAATGATTATAGGAGAAAGTAAAACCCATTATAAAATGGTAAATCAGTATTCATTCATACTTAAATGACTACTGAATACCTAAAGTGGTAATATCGTGCATACAATTATGCTAAACACTATAAACGGTTAAAGGAGTACATTCTAAAGAACATACTCGTATACTCGTACTTGCACTGCCCACGTCGAAAACGACTTGTGGGACGCGAGCCCGCGGCGGCAGACCAATTTTACAGTTAATATATTTGCAATGATTACCGGGACAACGCTACGCGTATTTATTTACAGCTGTACTTCAAACACGACTTGAGAAGTTTATTATTAAAGTTAATATAGTTCAAAATTTATTATGTCCATTGGCAACTCCTGTAATTGCACGCGGCCTCTAACAATATCATTTTAAAGTACTATCCATCATGTGTTGCGTATCTTTTATTATCTACTTTAAATTTTACTACGACAAATCGGTGGCAAAATGATATGGACGTGATAAATTTAACTTTATTTATAACAAGCGTTTTAATACTCAATGGTGCTTTTTGTCGTCAGAAGAAATTTTTTAACAGAGCTTCTAATGTATAAGAAAATTATAATAATAATATCCTGAGACAGACACACTTGAGACAGACAGACTTTGAACACCTTCTGTAAATAAAGGTAACATCAAAATTAAGTTATGTTGACTATTTTGCTATAAAAAAAATATTAAGAAAAATTTTAAAAAATCATTGGTTTCTTCTCGATAGCAGCCATCAGAAAATAAGTACCAAAACATAGCATCCCATCTAGAAAAACAAAGTTGACCTTCAAATCTCCGATGCGACTCCACATAGTAACAAAAAACTAACTTCATATGATAGCCCTCATTGTCCCATGCAAGTTTTGTTTCACGAAATTTTCATAGAAATAGTTATTCTACGTGGGAAAAGTTAGTGCCTCATCTTGTATATAACTACACCCAGACTTAGGACAAACAGACATGTTCATGCACACAAATATCAGTCGTGGGTGGGAATCGAACCCACGACCTGCGACGCGAATGGCAAGCATCTACCAATCACGCCAACCGGATTATGCATCTAATTTTACTATCTACCTACTAACTATGTCTAATGAACGAATGCCTGAAGACCGTCGTAAGAAAGTGAAAACCATTTGTTAAGCCATTGACGGAACTGCAGACTAATGTAATGTCAACCTTGAGATTTAAGATCTAATGTTCATTGTGTAACACAGCTTGATTGCCTCTTAACCCGGAATGTTACCGTACACAGTAATTGATTAACAAAATAATATGATATATAAAAGTAGCAGTAATGAGTAATAAGTTCTTAACCCAAAAAGCTTGATAGCCCTACCTACCACAAGCATTATATATTAATATATATGTACATTGAAATGTCATTATTTATCGTTGAAAGGATATATTCATACCAGTTTTTTGTATATAAATTTAAGCATAATAAATGAGACACAAAGACATTAATCTTATTTCACAAATTAAAATGTATATTTAAACTATCTACATAAAAAAAAAGAACTTTACAAGGAAACATTTTTCAAAACACGCAAAGAATTAAAGAATTATTTAAGACACCATATACAGCAAGTTACAAAACGGAGCCTCCGTCATGTCCTGCATCCAAATAAAGTAAAGTAATAATAATAATATGATCTCAGTATGCATAGTACAATTGTACCGCTTGGTATTCCGGTGTCTACAATGAGGGCGGAAAAGTAAACAGCTTTTTGTTCTGTCGGTAAGTCACAGACGGCTTTCGGCTAATGAGCGGATAGAAAGGCGATTACGCTGTAGACCTACTTGGGATAACTGTTACGAAATATTCGTTTTTGATTTCAAATCATTTCACCTTGGTTCATTTTTTTCACGAAAATTGCAAATGATACTTTGTTAAGTCATCAAAACTACAATATAGTTTGATTTTTTTTGTTACTTAAACAAATGTTAGTCATTGGTCTGTAAGAAATATTGTTCTTATAAGAAAAAATATGCCGTCTATGCGTTGAATACAATACATTTACACTGGATCACACACACTTCAAGTGAAACTACAGCAAAAATCTTGATTTTTTGCGGTTAAAAAGTCACGACCTATCCCATAAAATTAAATCTCAGTTAAAAAATATTTTTATTTAAATTACTTTCTATTGACGTGGTACGGTAAACATACTCTACCCGGGTGAGCTTTCACGAATCCCTACCGCGAGTAAAATAGTTTCAACTATTCAATATCGTCGATAAATCTAATAAGATTAATTTAATTAATCAATAACGTTTTAATTTAAAAAAATGTACAAGAGAAGATATTAATAATAGAATTATATAAGATTTTTTTTGGTATATATAATTAAAATAAAGTAATTTAAGCATATATAGATTGAACTTTATTGAATTAAATTTATACAAGGATTATTTTATTCAATGGGAAAATGCATTCGCCAATTATATACTCGGTAATTTTAATTTCTATTAAAAATATGCTGTACTTGTGCTAATGCACTTTACAAACGTTTTAAAGAATTTTACAAGATTATGTTAAATTGAAAGCTACCGCCGATAGTGTATTCTAATTAAAGTATTGTAGAGGTATTGAATAAGCCAACTTTATACCCGAATTGGGTTTTTTTTATTGTATCGGTAGCCACCTGATGGTAAGTGGTCACCAACGCCCATAGACAATGGCAATGAAGGAAATGTTAACCATCGCCAATGCGCCACCAACCTTGGGAACTAAGATGTTATGTCCCTTGTGCTTGTAGTTACACTGGCTCACTCACCCTTATAATAATACCATGTACTGCTTTTTTGCGGTAAAATATCTGATGAGTGGGTGGTACCGGACGAGCTTGCACAAAGCTCTACCACCAAGTAAATTATTTATTACTTATTACCAATGTTCTGTTATATAATGAAGCATAAACAGTTCTTGGTTAATATATCTCTATTTACTTACCTAATTACTTATGTATCCAGTTTAATTTTACTTCCAAAGTTCACCTATATGCAAAACGTCATATTTTTGCGAATCCATAATGAATACTATAGTTTATTCAAGATATCACATCAATTAAATGCTCTTTAGTTGTCTTTACTCTCCTGTGAGTTGTCTGATTTGAATATAAAGTTGTTGCACATAAATATACAATATGCACTCTCTATGCCAGAGAGAAATCAGATGCAGAAGCAAAAGTCTATGCGCTCTTCTTAGCATCTATAACTACTGGTTTTACACTAATCTTTAACACAAGTTACCTACAAGATTACGAGACCACATCATCATCATCATCATCATCATCATTAGCCTTTCGTCGTCCACTGTTGGACAGAGGCCTCTCCAATGGCACGCCACTGAGCTCAGTGGCACGAGACCACGAGGTGGTTAAAATATTACACCTCGTACTTTTTGAATGGAATCATACTCATTATTCATTATAGTGGTAATTAATAAGGGCTTGTAATAAGAAACGCAGTAATCATACTTTAAAATCCGTTAGTTCGTGCTAATGTTGACCCCGTTAAGTTTTACGTTTGTTATTATTCGTAGACCCTTAAAATTAAACTAACAGTTCAGTCAGTCTCGAATTTTCTTAATTATTATTATTATGAGGGATGAATAGAGGGCGCGTGGCCTGAACGATGCGTGGGTCAAATCCTCTGACTCCGATGTTTGGAGGGTCAAAGTGTACCAAACCAATAATTTAAGATGTATTTTGGCTTAAGTATTATTCAATAATATTGTAAAATAATAATAAATATGAAAATGATTTAGTATATGGTTAGAAGTAATTTATATATATTTTTTTAAATCATCAAGCTTTGGGTAAGCATATTGGAGTAAGTTTTACATTACGAGGAGACTTTGTCCAGCATTGGGACATTTATGGCCTTAAAGTTACGTTACTTCAACTAAAACAAAATCAAAACTATACCAATTCGGTCATATGCAATCGAATAATAATAAGTACGAGGTATATTAATAATGCACCCTGCGCCAACAAGAACAATAAAAATCCAGTCACTGTAATATCAATTACAGTGCGCATTTCTATACAAGTTCAGATTTGAGAACACGTTGGCCACCGGCACCCTAACCTTACAACCAAATAATGTAGAGCCGTGAACGATTTACTATCTAGTGGGATTGTATAGAAAACAAGAGGTCCTCTGACTAGTGGTTGGTCTTATGCAACATGCGTTAGCGTCGCGTGTCGCGAGGGCGCGGGACAGGTGTGTTCCACCCCTTATTTGAGGGAATTTGAGGCCATAACGCATAACTATACTTGTGCGGACTATAATAATGAAGGGCAACCACAAATTGTAGCTACCAAAAAGTAGCTCAAATATAAAAAAATGATTATTTGAAAATTGTTTTTTTTTTGTTAGGTTCTTTTGTCAAACTTTTTATCTAACTCCATGTTAACTCCATGTTTAAGTTACAATATTTATTTTTATATATTTAAAATATTGAAAGATGGCTTGATAAAACGTCATAGTGTAGTGTGTAGTATTTTTGTGGTGTTCTATAATTTTTCCTATTTAATCATTAGTTATTTATCCCATACCGGTTTGGTGTAATGGTCACCCTACAATCGGTACTCATCCAGTAAAAGCACGTTACACTTATCGAATGCAAATAAACGAGTTATGTTTGAATAAAGCCAACCCTTCGGTTGAATTAAAATTTATAAGTGGATATGTAAGTAGGTATACTGTACTGGGTGTTTACTTATTATTATAACAACAACCCGCAATTGTCCCACTGCTGGGCGAAGTATTGCAGCTTATTTATATTTTAAGATAGGCAGAATCTCATCTAACAAATGCATGTTTTTCTTCAAAGATCGAAACCGAGATTGCCCGCGTTTAAACATTTTATAAGTCATACAGTAACAGCCTGTGAATGTTGCCACTGCTGGGCTAAGGCCCTTCTCTTTTGAGCAGGTTTGGAGCATATTCCACCACGCTGCTCCAATGTGGGTTGGTGGAATACACATGTGACAGAATTTCAGTATAATTTGACACATGCAGGTTTCCTCAAGATGTTTTCCTTCATCGTCAAGCACGAGATGAATTATAATCACAAATTAAATTTGGGTTTGAACCCACGATCATCGGTTAAGATTCACGCGTTCTTACCACTGGGCCATCTCGGCTATAAGCCATAATCACTACATAATATTGTAAAACAATGTCCCCGCGCCTTACGTCTGTTTGAACGCGAAAAACTCAATAACTACTGAATAGATTTTCATAAGGTTTTCATCGATGGACAGATTGACTCATAAAGAAAGTTTTTGTGCACAATTCATTAGGACTTGTATAAATTGGGTGAAATATGACGACGATTGTTGGAGTTGTCGGTAAAAATTATGCTGAGTGGGAAATTCACTGTATTATATGTGTGACATGTAGCTAGTTAAACATAAAAAAATTTTTGTTCTTTGCATTCACTACTATTCTATTTTTATCAAAATTTGCGATAGCAAGATAAGAATCGAGCCAACTATTCTGCCGTCATATGAAAGAAGGCCGTAACTACCTCCAACTTGATTCCGAGATAATTGAAGTTTTATCTTAAATGAAAGCCCGCGATTTACTGAATGGTTTAAGTTAGTGATTCTTGTTTTATAAAACGTAAAAAAATATTGGCTTTATTTTGCACCATAATTTATTTAAATTCATATATGCGTATTCATTTTATTTTGTTATTTCCCTTTTGTTTTAGGAAAAAATTATTATAAATTGTGAAATACTTATTTGAAAGGGCGTAATTGCGTAGAATGTAATTACGGCTTTTCATAGAAGGAATTTAATCTTCCTTAAGCTGAAATACTTGCATGTAAAGCCTTAAATGTGCAGTTGCGCCTATTTTTGATAGTAAATTAAGTTACGAATAAATTAATTTAAATAATAATAATTGTATTGCAGCATAGGTTTTTTGCTTATAGGAAATAAACAAACTTATAGGAAGGAACAAATAGGTAGACACATAACTAACTCCAGTTACCTTATCACTATGAAGCGTTTTTATGCAACCAAATCTTGATTGTATACTAATTAAATAGTAGGTATAAAATAATATTTTAAAGGAACATCCAATCCATCAAATCCAATCAAACATTATTGATCGAAGGGAACATATTTTTTAATTAATCATATTTTTCTTATAATCTATCTAAAAAATCAACAAAACATAATATTTATACTTCTAAAACAAAAATATATCGTTTGACAATAAAATAACACACAAAACAACAAATAATCATCTTAAACAGTTTAGTTATAGGAACTTTTACAGACACAGAATCATAACTTTCATTTCACAAACTAAAATAAAAACATATTATCTTCTAACACAATGTCAATATAGACACAAAACAACCAATAATATTATTTTAGAACATCAGCATATATAATTATAGGAACTTCAAATATGATTAAGCCTAATAAGGCACTGAGATTCACATATTTTAATTAACAAGCTTAAAAACATTCCTAACATAAAAAATAATCTCCTTAACGCAACTATCAATTAAGTTTCGTACCTAGTCAGTCTTCTTGGTCTACCATCAGGTCCGCAGCAGCGTTGTTAGTATATAAACTTTGCCAGAACAACATTCTATTTGCTGGCATTAATGGTCCTAATCTTTGTATTATATTATTTTTGCTTTCACTCGTTATTCCTCTAGGTTCTGTACTTTGCACATGCGCTGTAAAACCTTTCTTTGTGACATTTTTTTTTAAATATTCTAATTGAATGTAATCGGTGTTAGTGCTGAAATCAGTTTTGTAAAACAAACACAAGCTTCCTTTTTGAAAGCGTATCTCACTCATATAGCAGTAGAGGTATCGTCGGCAATTTTGAAAAAATCAGATACAGCCATCTTCTTCACAACAGTTTTCCTATTATTTGTTGTTGCAACAGCGTTTGCAAAATCGTCAAAGTCATATACTTTTTTCTTTTTCGTCAAGGCATGTTCTACTTGGTGCTGAAATTCATCAGCGGACATAAAAGTATGGCCCGTTTCAAAATACTTCAAAAAAATATTGTTGATAGACATCTCGTGAGAATTTATAAAGTTGACCATAAATGAAAACAATGTCCAATTTTTGTTTTGCGCAGCGCAATTATCGAGCCACAAAGTTATCTTATCTAAGTCTCTATAGTGCATCAAAAAGGCTCTAAATGCACATATGATATCCTCTTTCTTCCTGCCTGAAATGGCTTCATGCCATATATGCTCATCAGACATTATATCTGATGTCTTATACCCTAACGGTACAAAACTTTAATTGAACACCACCAGGCGAGGGCAAAAGAAGACCAACTTAAACATATCAATTCTAGGTAACATTATTACCTTTTGCAGGTCCACGGAGAAATAACCTTCACTTGCTGCACCAGATTTTGCATTTTGGCGATCAACATCATAAGCTTGCCTTGCTAAGATATAACGTTCGTGATGCTTGTCATAGGTTTTACAAGTATCACAGTTTCTGTGACGCAATTCTTTTGCGTTCGGATTGTGAATCTCAAACTGCTCACAAATTTCACACTCTTCATGACCTAGCTTCGCAAAGGAAATATTCATTTTTTGTAATGTTTTTCTGTACATATCATATGAAATAGATTCCTCAGGATGATTTTGAATGTAGTCATTATACATGAATTGTATTGATATTTCAGAAGAGAGGTACCTTTTATTTGGCGCATGCTCTCTTCTCTGTAGTGAAAAATAGTTGGTTTAAAAGACTCAATATGAGCTTTGATGAGATCATGATTATATCTTTGTTTCTGGTTATGACCTCTTCCATCACTCATCATAATAGGTACATTATCTCGTTTGTTCACAGCATTTCTTACAGCCTTATCGTTGGTCTTGCAGTAGCCAAGAGTTGTCAAGAAAAATACTTTGCAAATTTGTATTTTCTCCCCTATTTCATTGCTAAGAAAATAGGACAGAGATTTTGTTCCGTTTTTTTTAACTCACTCATTATTATAATGTAAGCAAACAAACAAACATCACTTACCAAGATATCAATAATATATCATAAGAAAAAAGGGTTCCCGCGTGGTTTTCCCGTCACCGCACACTAACACAGCACCATGCTGACACCCCGCGTGGCCTATTAACTTGCAAATTAGCAACGAAGATTTAAAATTCAAAATAATACAGTTATTTTACTCTCCCTGCGCCCACCGCGTACGCACGCGTCTTCCTTCAAAATACTTATAAGAAAAACCTTTATTGCGAAGTTAGGGCCTTTTATTGTAGTAAATTTGACGGTTTTGCTTGGTTAAAAAGCCCTGATTGGTAATTGCGGCCTTCCAGACTAGAAATACGGAAATACTAACACAAAAGGCCGTTATTGTGTAATAAAGGCTTTTCAGAATAAAAAACCAGAATTTATGTCGTAGTTAAGGCTAAAATCCTTGTGATAACTCTAATCTCATACGAGTTACAGCTTTGTGTGTAAGCACATTAGATAGCATTTTCTTTGCTCATTCCGAATATGTTAATAACTCATTTTTGAAAAAATTGTCAGTTACGGCCTTCTTTCTTATGACGGCAGTATTAAGAATAGAATTTTATCTCAAAGTCCAACCAATGTTTGGATATTTTGACCACGAGATAAATCAAATCACCATACTTATATAGAATGATTTTTTGTAACACCTTGATACCTTTTGTTAAGCGTCGGTATATTAAAAGTGCGTCTGTCTATATGATCTGATCACGTGATACTATTCATATATTTCGTCACCATTGTGTCATTGCTTCGAAGCGATCTTTGCGTTTCTATTGAAATGTATACAGCATTGATGGGAACTTTATCTCTATCATCACATCACTATTTTATAGAAAATTTAACGGGTGAACATTTATTTACTCTTAAATTTATTGATTTAAATCAGAATTGAAATGAAAAATAGTTTATTTAAACTTTTGAATAGTAATTTTACAATATATAATTAAATGTTATATACCAGAATGTAAATTCTATCGATAAGAGCTGCCAAGAAATTCAGTAGTTACGTTTTTTTTTGTTGGAACGAAGTTCTTTTACGCGGCTTACAGTAGAGTGAAATAGCAGTGGCCCAAGGTCACGTCATTTATAACGAAATATCGTTCATACTGTGCCTACCGAATGCCACAAAATATAATGCGGATTTAGGACGTCTATATAAAGGAGGTTGAGTTGCTTTTTGGTGTGACAAAAATACAGTAATATAATCAATTAAAATCCACATTTTAAAACATGGTTTGAGTTGAAAAAATATCGCACAGAATGTCGTTCCTGACGGGGGATCGCACAATATTTTTTTTTTATAATTAGTTTTAAATCAATATCAACGTACTATTCACAATTAAAATCTTTGTTTCAGATTGAAAAACAAATTTTTAATGACAATAATAAGCGTTTATCTATTTCATTGCTCACAATAACATATGCACTATACACACTACAACACTTATGGCTTGAGTAAGACTGTGAAAACGGATAAGTTTTTATAAACGAATGAAATTATTTGTTGATAATAATTGATACAATAATTATTTATTAAATCAATTATTATTAAAATAATAAGTAAAATAAATCTGATAAAAAAATATATTTTTTACAACCGTGTTGCTCCAGCGGTGAATTATAAACATAAATAAAGCACACGAAAGCTCAGTCGTGCTTGCTCGGATTTGTTTTTCGATTAAGATCCACTTTTTATAATCCGTCGGTTTTGGGATTTAGTTAAACCATCAATATGGCCTTTAAAATATACAAAATTAAATTAACTTTGATTCTAAATTTAACACCATATTATTTAACAACACGGGGAAGTTATGAAAATTGCGATAATGACGTTATTTCAATTATCGACTTCACCTGAAATTCAATTTATCGAAGACATGTTTAGATTAATTGAGTTTTCGAGCTTACGAAATAAGTATAAAAAATGTTCGAATATAAGGCAGACATAAATTCAATCTTATTATCGGCGTCATTAAATTTTATAGACGCGGAGGAGTATTCGATGTGATTATATAGATTTAATTTCACACGATCGCGATATTGATTCTTCATACATTTAATATTTCATACCCACCCAATGAATAATAGATACTTGTATTTTTGCCTTGTAATTGACACGGCGCAGTTCTTGTGCGAATTAACTTATGATATAGTTAAAACGATTAATCTGGCGCGGTAGGTGGTAAAATTTACGAATAATGAGACGAAACTCCTCCAGAGCACTTCGCGTGCCAATTATTGACGTAATTATTTTAAAAATATGACCGTCCTTCTGTTATATTAAACACTTTAAAGTGGTAATATTTTTTAATCACCCATCGCGGTCTGTGTATACACTATGCCGTCCGGATCGTTAATTGACTCTTTATTCGACTCTCATTTTCTACACATCCACGAAGTCTTAATGATGAAGTGTCGTTTCATACTTCGCCGGTGACGAGCGCTTTATAAAGTCCGCGAGTCGTTTATTATCTGTGATACGTTCATTGAAATTAAGTACATACGTTCAGCTTGTTACATGATTGAAACTGGCATCCCGAAAATAATGTAAGCGTCGTAATGGTCGAGTGAATCACATGCGATGCCATTAATGGACGAAACAAGTAAATCCAGGCGTGGATTGATGGCATAATCTGTGGTACTTAAGCTCGTAATTAGCACTTATTGGATGTTTTCCTGAGACGATGCGCTTAAACGTCAAAAGGATTATGTAAAAATAGTTGGTATCACTAAATTATGAATTGACTTTTATGCTTAAACTATTACAGATCGTTTTTTCCAATTTATTTTAGGAATGTAAAGTGCTTTAAGTCTAGCTGATTGTAAGTGTTCACTTTCGCTCATAGACAGGACTGTCAGAAGAATGAATCCGGTAATTACACTGTCTCACTCACACATTTAAAATGGTTAGCTGGTTCACTCAGACGAGACGCACAAAGCTCCATAGATAAACGTGTTTTACTTTTATAAACTTTATCATTGTATAAATCATATATTTAATTTTTATTATTTGTAATTTTAATTATCAATTTATTTGTATTTTTATTTATATATATTATAAATTATTTTTAGTTTGTCGCCCGAAATGTTACGTTTAGCGTTCACGGGCGCCTAATGAGATTGCGAAGTAATCTCCGGTGCGTTGCCTCTCGACTCGTTAAAGAGTGAGACTTATCATCTAAGGAGACATCTGAAAAGTGAGTTGTGATTATCCAGCGTTCACACCACTCCTTGCTATTAGTAGCACAGAGAAATACATTTATTTCGATTATCAATTAATTAGTCCTTAACACTCAGATGGTAGATAAAGGTACATTTTTCAACAGAACGACTAACTTTTAATTAACAGCAAATTAAAATGAAATATACGCCCGTAGTCAGGGTTAATAGAGCGAATAAAATGTACGGATGGCAGATTTTTCTGCGTAAGAATTTGCCACCTGAATCTAAATGTTTTATTCCTCTTCTTGGTACATAAATTGTTTTAAAAAAACCGCTTTAAAAGGCAGTGACAAAACTCATTACAACTATTTATTGGTTATTATCACATAAATAAAAGTGTGCGATGGGTTTTAATTGGGTTTATTATTTATTGTAAGCATTCATGTCGGCAAATTCCTATATATTTTTTATTTATGTACCTATACCTCAACTCATACTGCTAACATGGTTTTATTGTGACAGATATTTGAAATAATCTCCCGCATTACCAAAGACGTTTTCGCACAACAATGAATATCTAATTAATTATATATCGAGCGTCCCGTAAGTAATACTATACGTATATATTTTTAATAAGATAAATCTTTAATATGACAAAGTCAAAATAGATTTAAGTTGTATTACATTTTTTTAAATCAACAAAATATTTTCCAGGCAAAGATAAGGCGTTTTTAATGTTTAATTTATCGCTATGAAAGATATTTTAATTAGTGAAAATCGAGGTTCTCATAAATTATTATTTAAACTTTATATAGTAAGACATGCATGCATTATTATATTTAATTTACATAGTTTCTTCTCGAGAAATTTAAGGGCTTCGAGTAAAGCCCCTTAATAATGCATCCATCTTTTATTTTCACTTGTAATTGCTTTAAAACTTCGTACGAACAACTCATTGTAGACACGAGCTATGTTGGGAATACAAGGATTTCGCACTGAAGTCGTTCTATTGCAGTGTCGTGCATTAAGCTGTCCTGCGAGTAATGGATAGGGAATTTCATGCTTCAAAGGTCGATTTAAATTAATTTACACATTAAAAAGACAAGTGGAGTGGTCGTGGAGCTTCGAGTAAATAGCCTTAATCCGATCCGCAACGAGCGGCCGGCGCTAGGGGATATGACGTGTGTGATCATATTCATTTTAAACGATAATCAGTTGTATGTTGCTTATGTCTTGGGATATATTATTGCGTGGAACAGGTATTGATAACTATGTGTTGTTTTTAAATGATTAAAAAATGTATTCTATTCATAACATGATGGCTGCGCCTCCGTGTGGGTATGTCCCTGACGGGAGGTGTTAGGTGGGTATGTCCCTTTATGTGTATGTAAAATTTCATCCTGATTGATTGGAGTAGTTGAGACATGAAAACGTAACGAATCAATAAACTTTTTTTAATAAACACTTTAATTTTCTAAAATCAAAATACTATTAATTCATAAGGAAAAATCAATATAAAATTGTCATCTTAAATTAAATGTAAATCTAATCCCGTTTATATTATTATGTAGATTCTACCGTGTAAAGCCGTCAAGGAAAATTTGACGGCTTTTCTTTTCAAGGCTATTTTATTCTCATACGAGATTCGAGTACATCGAGAGAGTCAATTATATACAATTAAATGTTATATTTTATATGACTTGAACGCTTTTATATACACACTATATTCTTATACTATGTGATAAGCCTAAATATTTATCTATTATTGTTCTTAGTATATTATATTTGAATACTAAAAAAAACCATGTAACGACATGATTCATATAAAAATCTTTGTAATCAAGCAAATATAGGTAGTCTATCGTATTGATTAGAAACTTATAGAAAATATGACGGACAACACAATTATTTGGTACCATCGAGCTGATCTGATAACGGAGCCAGGACCTTTCAATGGTTACTAGTTAATCCCTTAAGTTAGTCTTCATTTGGTCTGTTTCAACAAGTCCCATACACTATACTGACAAAAGCTTGTTTTTTATTTTTTAAACAACAAATTATTTTTTATATAAAACACAAAAGACTGCACATTCATTTAGTTCACAATTCGAATGCAAAAGGGTTATAATTGATTTATGGATTATAAATAGGCCGCTACCGGATAGTAGAGGGTTAGTTTTTGTTCATTTCTGCAAATGCAAATCCTTTATGATCGAAGGCGGATACTTAAGATGTTTACAGACAAAATAAGAAATAAACCGAATATCGAACGGAAGCAATTGTGGATATTGACCCTTTGAGACCCTCGACCAAATACAATGAAGGATCAACAAAAATAGAGAGTATGGAGCGCGCGCCGACACATCTGCCGGTCACTATCGAATAAATCTACTAAAATAATATTTTTATTTTGATTACGCTTACGGGTTAGGCAGATGTTAAGAGCATTTTACACTCACGGCCACGTCGTCGAGCAACACGTTGTGACGCTCTGTCTGGCGATTAAGTATCTATTTAAATTCAATATGTAACAGTTTAAAACGTCAATTCATTTAAATATATTATTTTTATTTAAATATAAATCTAATATAACAACAACAATATAAAATATAAAATAATATCGTGTCGTGAAAAAAATTGGATATATCTTTCTTATGTATTAAAATATAGTCTTATTAACTTGTCAAACGATTTATAAGCTTGGTATGGCATTGTCATCAAAATATTTCAGTTAGTACATGGTTCGTTAAACTTATGAGCCGTGTGTCGTCAGTCCTAAGGGCTGTTTAAGTCGCCAGTCACTGACCAACGTCGGCATTAATAGGGTTCGAACATTATCTATTTATTGACCCAGTACAAGGTGTGATACATTTTCACGGTGTTTTGAAGATCGTTACAATACAAGATAATACACCACGACGGTGGGGGAAGACAAAGTTATTATCGTTTTAACCAAACACGAGGCGCCTTGAACCGTTAATATTCATCAGATTAACACAACTGAAATTTGAGTATTTAGAATTGGTAAACTTTCCTTGACAAATTTTAGTGCAACTATTCCATATGTAACGTTTCTGTCGAAAATAAAAAAGGCGATTAGGTTTTAATATCGCATCTTTGCGTTGTTAATGATTAGAATTTTACGAATAAAATTTCAATAATATAAAAGCTCAGAATTATATCAAGAACCGAGATATTTGAGATGGTGGATCTTAACTTCAGTTAATTTTATTTATAACTTAACTAGCGATGAAGAAAATTAATCGTTATGAGTCCTACATTTTCTATCAAACACAATTCCTTTTTCATAATCATCTACGATCAAACTCACCTCAGTTCAATAGTTAAAGCACAAATAGATACAATACTATATTTTAATCAAAATTTCAATTGTACACCAAAATTTTTATGTTGTACATTAAGTAGCACCTAAGGAGGTGTCTCGAAAAATAATAATCAATTTCACGCGTCGGTGACGTGTGTACCGCCTTCATTGACAAAAATATCGCAATTTTACAGACAACAAAAGAGACTAATAAATTAAATTAACATTGTTGCGTCTAACAACAATGAGCGGCTTCCTCCGCGTGGATCCAAAGTTAGTACCGCCTTAACTATTTCTGACCATTAGAGTCCTTTTCAGCGGCTGTAGATAAATTAACATTTTGTTCGAAAATAGAAAACCACAGAGTAAAACAATGGGTGTGTGTGAAAGTTGCTACTCTGTAAGATTGAGTACAATTTTTTTAATACCATGTAGATAACTAAAGTGTTCTAGATTACTTTTAATAATATTCATCAGTTATTACAAGTCGATAGCCGATATAGCCGAGATGGCCCAGTGGTTTGAATGCGTGAATCTTAACCGATGATCGTGGGTTTAAACCCGGGCACCACTGAATTTTCATGTGCTTAATTTGTGTTTATAATTCATCTCGTGCTTGGGGGTGAAGGAAAACATCGTGAGGAAACCTGCATGTGTCTTATTTCACTGAAATTGAGCCATAAGAAATGCGTGGTGGAATAACCTTCTCCTCAAAGAAGGGGAGGAGGCCTTAGCCCAGCAGTGGGACATCACAGGCTGTTACTTACATAAAAAGAAAACTGTTTTTATGTATGTGTTTTGATTATAAATATCTATATAGTTATGTTAAAATGTCACTTAACCAAGGGGATGTTAAAAAGCAAATTAAGTGAACACAATATTCTTGTGACAGATTGATATCCGACACGAGATGAATTATAAGCACAACTTAGTGGAGCTTGATTGGGTTTGAACCCACAATCTTCGGTTAACGCGGTCGAGTGACACACTGAGTCATCTCGACTCTTCATATTCATAATAAATATGAACGGTAATAAATTAAATTGCAATCTATCATGTTCTAAACGCAATTAAAATTATATAAGAAAAAATAAATAAAAGGATATATAACTTTTCCTTTTATAAGACACATTCCTGAATGAATGTGTCTTATAAGATGAATAGAATTACAAAAAACACATGACCCAGTAACTCCTGCATCGAAATAAATCTTCAACGCTTCGACACATTTTGACCACACGTCAAGTTATGATCGGTATAAAATACTTCGCTTTGTTGTTCACCTTTTACGCGGATCATACAATGGACAGACGTCTAACTTATAAATTTTAGTACGAACAAAGGCGCCATATCGACAATGTCTCTGAATATAATATCGATAAATGGACGGCCGGACGGCGATATTAAAATATATCGGCCGTGAGATCGGAGTAAATCAATATTGATGATAGCTTAAATCATATGCAGTCCAGTTGTTTACAGCGCTGCATCGCTGCAATAAAGCTGCTACTGAATGCCCGTGTAAATCTCTTACAAAATGCGTCTAAGTCTAGACTTATTTCACATCTATAGTAATTTATTTAAATTTTGCAGGAAGGGTTTGTTGGTGGTTCGCTCTCGTGCATGTTAGTGTCAGTTGTGTATCGACGCACTGTTCCGACGTTCATTCGAAATAATTCAACAAAAAACCATCCGCTCGATTTCCCTCGAAACGTCAAATGTTTGCTTTCGAAAAGGATTTTAAAATGCAACAAGTTTTTGTGTGTAGTATCCTTGCCGTATGCAAAGTGAATACAACGGATTCTGTTACTGTGCCTAACTGAAACGTAAACATTTAAGTCTATAGATTAAACGGCGAAGGAGCCAGCACTTATACCCTATTGTAGCTAAACGTGCTCTTATAAAATGAACGCGAAAGTTTACGTTCGATTCGATGTGCGGATATCGGCCGAGCTACAATGGATACTATTTGATTGGTTCATTATGCGAAATCGGAGTCGGTTCATTGTATATCATTTTGCATGTTATATTAGTTCGTATCCTAATTTAATCATCCTGAAGATTGGACCACCGGGGAAAGCTGTGTATCGGGTGGCCTTTATAACGTTACGAAGGAATTACTTCTTTAGTACCCTTTTGTTAGTAAAACACTTACGTATTTTCCGTAGAGTGATAGATTTCACCGTTGCATAAATTTCGGATTGGTGTGTGATGTCATATTTTATCGCATTTAATATATTATCGTATGATAAATAATTAATGAGGTTCATACGAAACGATTAACCTTAATGTATTATTTAGATTGTGGTTTATGGACTTTTATATTTCTTTAAAACATATTATTAACATTGCCTAATTAATACTTTTATGATACTGCTTTGAAAGTGACAGTCAATTAACGACTCGCCCTCCCATATAGTTCGAAACGTGTTTTTTATATTGTGATATATGTGTAGTTATAAAATCTATGTTTATTGGAACATACTGTATAGTAGATAGATATTTAAGGTCTCGTCATTGTGATATTGAGATACGAAGTCGTATTTGAATTTATTTACAGAAACGGACGAATCTAATGCCTTCACGAGCATTCGTTCGATTTGATTTGTTTCAATTTATCTGACGTCTTATTTCAGACATGGTGGTCGTTCTTTTTTTAAATATACATTAGAATACAAGATTTGAAGCTTGTAATAAACGAGTTACTGGAAATTTATAGAAAATTTGTAAGCTTTCATGTCACTAATATTACGCCCCTTCTTTAATTATTGGAAGTGTCCCAAATTTTAGCATCCAATAGACTATTGACCTGATTGTAATAAAATGTTACATATATATGTAGTCTGCATTTAGAGCTATATATACAAGTTCGTAATCAAACTATAACATATTTCTTAATTCAAAATATAAGCATTAGATTTACTTATTAATTGTTAAATAAACACGTCAAACCTGAGAAGAGCCGAGTCAACTGTTTTTTTTTAAATCAAAATTTATAATAGGTTTTATACAATAATAAAATTATATTATATAATTTGAAAGACCTGGAGGCGATCGTTTCAATCCCAAGCTTTGCAATCATCTAAACCGTCATTGGTTTTGTCAGTAGCAAATAGTCCCAATTTCACGGGATTTATATGCAAAATGTAGAAAGGCACTCGAGTTCCAAAAAAATATTGTACAAAGCAAACATTAGTAATGTGCCATGGAGAAGTGTAAAATATGTGTAACTGTACACGCGGTAACATGCATAACAATGGAGTATAGGTTCCCCGAAGTCACGAGTCAGGGAAGCAAAGCCGCCATTATACCGTCCGATGTTAAATTTAGCGTTAGTGATCCAATCTACATGATATACTAACCTTTTGAAACTTAAAAGTAAAAGTTAGCTCAATAGCGAACAGTTACAACAGCGGATAACTTTTAGTCGGATTGCAATTTTGTAAGCTTTTGTAAGTTTTCAAAGTTATATACTTAATGGATGTATTTCTTTTTTTATTTAAGTAAAGCATTGGATTCGCCTTCGTTATTGTCGTGCAAGGTAAGCATATAGATTTCATAGTGTGTAATGATAAAATTTGTATTCGTATTCATCTAATAATAATATCCAAACCGGCTTAAGCTTTAATTTAATCCTGTAAAATGACAATTTGGAAGTGCTTTTAAAAGTCAATTTCAAACCGGATTTGTAATTGAAAGATAACAGCTATCATTTGTTATTAATTAATTCATATATATGAATATGTAATTGAATAAGATTTCTATTTGCCACTAAATAAGAAAGAAAAAAATCAATCATGATAACTCCATTAAATTCTCAATTACGAAACGAGAGTTAAGGTGTTTAAGTCTGTTTGACGAATAAAAATATGAAATGTGTTTTGAATATATTATCGTAATAAAGATAACACCTAATAGAAAATATTACAAAGTATAATATTTATATAATTATAATCATAGGCAGATGTTAAGCATCGAAATTATTTCTTATTGAATGAATTTATAATTAACGAAAACTAATAAATAAATATGGAGTAAAATAAATTAAAGACAACAAGAGTTTCGTTGGTAAAAGAAAGATTTTTATAATAATCAGTTTTATAACTCAAAATGAATTGGAATGCCACGAATGTGATGTGCGGTTCCACGTTTATTAAAATGCGGCACCATTGACTATTCCAATCATAAATAACTGTCTTTAGTAAAATATATCTGTAATATTTCATTCATTATACCCAGCAGAGGTCTGACTTCGACGAAATTGTCCTCCTCCTATTATCACAAGCTTGAAAATAGCAAAAACAAGCGAAAGCTTGTCAAATCAAAACAAAACGTCAAAAAAAACTGATAAAAATATAAAATATATTTATTATACAGTATTAGAAATTAGATAAATAACCATATAAACAATTTTCGATTCATTGAGATGATTATGTATTGTCTCAATGAATGTATCATAGATCTAATGATTACCATATACAGCCTCTATGTCCGCGATACCGGGTCGAACCAATAAATAGTTATTGAATTTTTCTGTTAAGAATTTCTCAGTTATCTCTCCGCTCGCCTCTGTAATCGACCAACAAAGTTATTGTTAATATACAAATAGACAAGCATTACTTTTATAAGTATTTTTATCATATTACTAATATTCTCGGTATGCGGATACCATTAACTTTTGACTTTTAAATAAATTCCCATCTAATCATATTTTTAATTAACATATCTTTATTAAAACTGTAACGGGACCGCGTTTATTTATACGTAAAAAATTCAAGCCTACTCACTGTTAATTAACAATGTTATTTCTTTAAAACGAATACTGACTGAAAATTAAATATGTCACCGTCGCTACTCAGAATTACAAAACGCAAATAAATATTTATTGAGTAGCCACATACAATGTTAATACATTGATAACTGGAAATTTGGTGATTAATTGTGTGCCTCCCGTTATAGTCAATTATTTTTTTCGATAACTGAAGAGCGATACAAGTTACTCTTTAATGTGTCTTAATTACGATATAATATCTTGCATCGACTGTACAATAAATATTCCACATATTATTGTACCGTTGTTATTGATCTTGGGTGAGACATCATACCACAATATAATTAACCATTATTGGGCAAAAACCGAGTCTACCAACCCGAAAGGAAGCACCAAGCTGCTTACTTTTGGATTGGTAGACTTACACGAAGAGGCAGAATACAATTATTTCTATAACCATCGATTATAAGATGAAATATAAACACAAATTAAAAGTTAGATTTGAAACAAATTGGTTAAAATCGTCATGTTCTATTTGGATCAATTGGTCTATTTGGATTTAATTTACGTTATCGAGCAAATCTGGTAATTAAGATAAACGGTCACCATCTTTTGGGAAAGATCTCTTCAGTTATCGAAAAAAATAATTGACTTTAAAGCAATTAAAGCGATCTAGCGAGGTCCCAGACTATACTTATACTTTGGGCTCTTTGAGTACAGTCAAATAATGTGAAAAAAGAAATTGACCTCGCTAGATCGCTTTAATTGAAATATGGTATAAATCTTTTAGTTTTTAAACTTACCACAAGCATGGCGCTTTATTACAATTAATTTTATAATACTGTAATTGTAATGTTTGGTAAATAAACGGCATTGTATGAGTCTTTAAGTAACTTAGAATGAAAAAATATATATATATTAATAGACGTTTATAACTTAATATAATTTTTCGTTTCGGTCGAATCTCTATTTGATCGAGACGATTGAAACATTACTTTCTTTAAACAGATCGTATTGTTAATACAAGTATAATTTATATATTAACTTCTTCACTAATGTGTGTTTGTTGTTTTTAAGCAATTACTAGGTGAAAGGCGATTGTTGTTAATAATAAAAATAAAATACATATTGTTTCGAAAGGACACGTGCATTCTCATTCACACCGGCCGGTGCAAAACGAAAATACGTTAATGTGAAAGTATCGTAATTGTTTCAATGGTTTATGAGAGTAATATCGGCGATCGTTTACATTTTATGATGGAGCGGTATGTAGCAGCAGACCGCGGCGTGCCTATACTCGTCAACCAGGAACAAATTATTATTTATATGAAAAAAAAAAACTCGGAAAATCTTTGAATGACGCGACGATATGACGTGTTTTCATCAACAGTATTACGAATGTAATAGAGGTTCCTTGTTCTTAAAATTAATTTTGTTAGTATTATGAAATATAAAAATAAACATACAAAAGGTTAGAATTAATTATTTAGATACTTCTCGTGAATTTCTCAATATTGAGGAAAGGCCTCTTGCTTTCCTATTATAAGGTTTGTATATTTTGTCACGCTGCTACACTGTATTTTTTTTTCTTTTTTTTTATTGTATTGGTAGCCGGACGAGCATATGGGCCAGCTGATGGTAAGTGGTCACCAACGCCCATAGACAATGGCATTGTAAGAAATGTTAACCATGGCTTACATCGCCAATGCGCCACCAACCTTGGGAACTAAAATGTTATGTCCCTTCTGCCTGTAATTGCACTGGCTCACTGTATTTTGATGGTTACGTGCAGGATTCCTCACAATGATTACCTACGCCATCGAGCCCAAGTTAAATTATCAATGTAAATACGTAAATAAATTAAGCACGCGAAAATTCATCTTTCTCGCCTTGTGTAAACATTAAAATACAATGATACATAATCAAGATCATAGATGTGTTTCTTAATTTTATTAATAAAATATAATTCTTTTAACATATATTGGTAAAAAAATTAAATAAAAATAGAAAAATTAGTATTAGTATAGATTCTTTACCATAAGTATACTATACCAGCTCGAACGTCCGATTTGCTTGACCATCGAAAAATAAGAGTAAGGGATAGAGAGCGTGTCCACTTGTGTGTCGTGAACACACTTGCACCTCCGTTGAAAATGGGTGTTGCTACCGAAACCGGTCTAAAGTATAATAAATAAATAATCATTGCCGTATCTGTCATTGTATTAACTCTTTAATCATCTATAACAGCATTTCTACTGTCGTATATGCAACATTACATCATAAAAATGATGTACAAGTGAGCGTGTGGCATACACGATGACTCCGAAGCGATCACAAAAAGTTGTAAGTCGCCTAGCCAACGCTGGCCCGTCGCCTTAATCAGATAGTGCTCTCACGCACTACCCCATTCATCTTGAGCATTTATCGCCGAAGAGCGGATGCTGTCTACAACTTTTATATAAAAATCTTGATCCGTGGAAAACTGCCGTTCCCTGGGTTCTCTTAATAGTTCGGATTCCTCGTGTTTTGTTGCAATGAAGAGCGGTTTACTGAATGAGCTTTAATAGTTCAATCGTTCGTAATGAATGGAATTGTTTTTTTTTTCTTTTAATGAAACATAATCTGTTTTCACACTGCATTTTTTCTTTTCTTAATATAGGGTTGTAATATGTACATTGATACAAGCACTTTACCATTTCAATGGTATAGCAATATATAATTTGTTACTTTATTAGTCTATAAGTAAAGTAAGTAAGAAATGATACGGCTATGTTTTTAACTTGATATTGACGAAGAAAAATAAAAGTTTTATTTTAAAAGTAAAGATAATATGAGAGCAACAATTTAGTTCTATTTTGATTGGAACAACATCTTTTGTAATAGATAATATATTTATGTATGCCTAAACCAATTCAAATGATTGAAACTTTAGATTTAATTTATTTTTATAAGATAAATTTTAAATAACTAATTGACTTAAGATTATATATATAATCTTATCTTATAAAAATTGCTTCACCTTGATAACTATTTATATAAAATAGATACTTAACCCGTATCCGATAGATAAAAATCCCTCAAGCTAATCAAGAGCATCGTGTCTCTTCATAGATAGTGTATCTATATACAACCATACTTAAGATAAAATTTAAATTTTAGATTATGAGGTAATAATATACCATAATAAAAACATTATTTTATTATGCCATCAATCTTGCAGGTCGCTTTAGATATATTCTCATCAAGTGTGATGTTAACTATGTCCTTATAATTTTTTATATGCAGCGATAATGAAGAAACGATGGAAAAAATGTTGAAAGCTTTTTCTCTATACTCATATTATAATCAAACAGTTTGCTGTGAGTACGTGGTAATAATAATCACTTGGTGGTAGGACTATGTGCAAACCCGTCTGAGTACCATACTCATTACATAGTCTACCAACGATTTTTTTTTATGGTATAGGTAGGCGGACGTGCATTTGGGCCACCTGATGGTACCTGGTCACCAACGAACATAGACAATGGTATTGTAAGAAATGTTATCTATCGCTTACATCGCCAATGCGCCACCAACCATGGGAACTAAGATGTTATGTCCCTTGTGCCTTTAATTACACTAGCTCACTCACCCTTCAAACCGGAACACAACTATACAAAGTACTGCTATTTTGCGGTAGAATATCTGATGAGTGGCACAAGATATATTATTATATCTTATTTTCCAAGTACATATATAATTTCTTATGACGGTAATGTCTAAAGGCGGTGGTGACCTCTTACCATCCGTTGGTCCATTTTCCGTGCAACTACCTGTGATAAATAATAATAATAAAAAAAGGGATTAGAAGTTCAGATACTTTGCTTTGAAACTATTATTGGGTTGGTTACATTATCTTATTTTTTATTAAAATACAGAAACAAAACCTCGTTAATAATCTACAAAGTCGCTAAATTAACTCTGGTAGAGATACTAGTTGGTTCTTCGTTGAAGCAGTAGTTCGTAGTAACAAACAATAAGATTTTACTTACCAAGTCGTTATATGTTATTAAAATTTAAATAACAAACGATTAGACTTTACTTACCAAGTCGTTATATGTTATTAAAATTGAAGATTACCTTAATTACTTATTAAAATAGAATGTAAAGGAGATGTCTTAAGAGCAGAAGGCTTAAAGCTTATTCCGCAATGTTGCTTCAGTGTCGGTTGTTGGATATACATGTGGTAGATTTTCATCCAACACATTTCACGCCAAGCTTGAAAATTCAGTTCGTATTATTCACGTGTTCTATACTTGACAAAAAATAATACCGCATCTCGGTTCTAAGCGTATTTTTTTACTTTATCATTTAGTATCATCAGATAATTATAATATTTTTTTAATCTTTATTCCCGTACTCATATCTGTAAAAAGTATATTAATTTATCGAATGAATAATAAATATTTTGACACGTCCTAGTTGGTCCTTTATCGGCATTTTAAAGATAGATAACTGTCAACTGTATCTCGTATCGCTGAGGTCGATCGCTTAATCTTATCTTCCTCGGTTTTTATCCTGTAGGTATTGTGTCGGCTGGACTCTTTGAGAACTTTATCGATGAAGATTAATATAAGTTAGTTCAGAAATAATTTTTGTCCCAAATTTAATTAACTTTTCCTTGGTGGTAGAGCTTTGTGCAAGCTCGTCTGGGTAGGTACCACCCACTCATCAGATATTCTACCGCAAAACAGCAGTACTTGCTATTGTTGTGTTCCGGTTTGAAGGGTGAGTGAGCTAGTGTAATTACAGGCACAAGGGACGTAACATCTTAGTTCCCATGGTTGGTGGCGCATTGGCGATGTAAGCGATAGTTAACATCTCTTGCAATGCCAATGTCTATGGGCGTTAGTGACCACTTACCATCAGGTGGCCCATATGCTCGTCCGCCTACCTACGCAATAAAAAAAAACCTTTCAAATTTATTGTCTCTTCTTATTAGTAGAGCCATATAAAAAAATAATTAAATACACTAATAAGAACATGTCGACGTCATGCAATAAATTATATTCCAAACTTTAATTACCTTAATTCAATTGAATCATCTGTGAAGGTTTTATATAAAGTTAAACAAAAGTAAAAAAAAATATATTAAAGTTATATTACTGTTGCTTATTGTAAAAAAATACGACCGGCTCGTAAGACTTGAAGTCTGAGAATAAACGGCGAAAGAAATTCAGTGGGATTACATTCTTCTTAAAACAATTGTTGATTTATATCAATGTAATTACTCGTTTATATTTTGTAATTTTATATGATATGGAAGTGAGATATTATCACTTATAAAGCCGTTGATTTCCTTGTAACTTAAAATACAAAAAGAAATGGCTCACTCATCTTTACCGGAACAACAATACTACTTTTTGAAGAATATCTAATGGGCTTTGTGCAAGTCCACCTGGGTAGGTACCACCCACTTATCAGATATATCGCTAAACAGATTGATATTTAGCGATATATCCTTCAAACCGGAACGCAACAAACCTAAGTTATAGGTAGGCGGGCGAGTATATGGGCCACCTGATGGTAAGTGGTCACCAACGCCCATAGATATTGGCATTGTAAGAGATGTTAACCATCGTTTACATCGACGTGCGCCACCAACCTTGGGAACTGAGCTGTTATGTCCTTGGTGCCTGTAATTACACTGGCTCACCCACCCTTCATACCGGAATACAACAATACCAAGTACTGCTGTTTTGCGGTAGAACATCTGGTGGTACCTACGCAGACGACCTTGCACAAAGATCTACCACAAAGTGAAGTGAATGGTTAATATTTGTTCGCCAATGTCCATGGGCGGTGGTGAACACTTACAATCAGGTGGCCCATTTGTCCGTCCGCCTTTTTAAAACAGAAAAATAATACACCTTTTACTAGTTACAAGCGAAGTCAAAGTCTAAATAAACGGCTAATTAGTACATAAGGTACGTAGTTGTTGTTCTCCAGAATTTTCAACAAAATTTAATCACTTAAATATCTACATTTATTATATTTGTTTCTCGATACTGCGATTTCTGTGTGAAATAATACCGCCAAGGTATATTTAATTACTTTAGAACTCAGTTACTTTCTCTTACATCGTTGAAAGTAAAATGACACTATTTGACATTAAAATATTTGTTTCCTTAGAAAAGGGTACAATTCCTTCGTGTAATTCAAAACTCTTTTTCCGGTAGTTTTGACGAGGGGTCGAAAGTCAGGTACTGTTGACATCCTGAATATTGTTTGGCTTAAACGTTTAGTGGCTACCGATTTTTGACTCCCCATTGTCATTGAGAGGACAAACTTCCCCCACTGTTTAACCGTGACCTTTTATCAACATCCGATACATTAAAAACGTAAGTCTATTAGTGGAATTGATGTTTTGTAAGGAATACGTTTACATTTAATAACAAACTTGTGTAGTGGCCACTATGGTCATAGCTTTCTAAACGGTAGTAAGAACAATGATAGGTAATGAGGCGAATTGTTCGTATCACTTACAATTATTTTTTATCTGAGTAACGTAAGCATAGGAACCCTAATACCCAGAGTGGTGGGAAACGTAAATATGAACTGTTACTAGTTTTATTCAACATATAACATTAAACGAAATAAAAATCTGCTTTAGAATGTTTTTAACTTATTTTTAAATAACATATTATTGAAGATTTCATATAGTCCATTCCAATGGTAGGACGAATGAAGATAACCATACCTTTGTTCTTTTACCCACCTTTGTTAATTTTCTGCTGTATTATGACCTGCAGATGAGTAACTGAGTATTATACATTTATTTATACACAGAACAGTATCACTTGAGCAGATAAATGTAATGTATTTTGCAAAGCTAATAATAGCGCATCTACTGTTCATTTTTATTTACATAATAAAGAAAACAAGATTAACGGTTGCCTTTAAATATAAACGTAGTACACTCGGTGATACAAAACAAGCATGTTTGAAGAAGACAATTTTGAAACAATCAGAACGAAGCGTTGATGTATAGAAGCCGTCAGATTCCTCGGCTAACGTCACACAGCTACAAGGCAAATAAAAACTGAAATGTCATTGCGCAATCTTATAATAAGGCCCATTCACACTCACCCCGGTAGATGTTTTTTCAATGTCAAGCCGGGACAGGCATGCAATTTTGTACAAAAAACGGCAAAATCAATAATGGCCGCGTGCACGTGTTGCCGATAGATTATAGATTACGTTCCAGAAGATTTTCTCAGCGTTTCGTGCGTCTTCGCGTCAGGTATGAGGACTTGGACAGAAATCTATTGACTAGTCAAATGTCACTTATGCATAGATTGTTTAAAGTTTCGTTTCAAGAATTACTGAAAGTAATTGAAATAAATAGTAATTATTATATTTATTTAGTAGTAATGCAAGTAACATTTAATTTGACATTTTATAGACGAACTATGAAATATTGTGGCACTGAAATGAAATAGCACTTCATATTTTTATTTTTAATGATTTGTATATTTTTATTTTTGATTGAATGATCTAAAGTTTAAAAATAATTAATGTATTATAAATATATATTGCGACTCTAAAGATTTCTGTGACCTTTTCTTGATTCTTGAGCTTTACAAAGCAATTCTATACAATTATAACGGCCGAAATTGTAACTGTCTCTTAACAAAACTCCGATGTTATATTTAAAGAAAATGCTACAAAAGCAGGTAATTTTATACGAAGACGGTGTCTTTTTCGTTTATAAAAAATCGTATCTATACAGTTATTCTATCGAGATACAGCGAAGATAGGTCTAATAAATAGGTCAGCAGAAATACGAACTAATTCATGTTATTAAGCTTTCGGCGAAAAGTACTTACAAGTTATTTATAGTTTTATAATCAATAGATATACATTTAAAATATATGAGTTGTGTTTTTCGTAAATACCATAATTTAATGTACGAATTAGATACAATCTTCGCTATTTTCGTTGTCTTCGCTTACAACGAAATAGCCTCATTTTCTTACTTTAAACATTTATATTATGCCTTAGTGGTGTATTCATGCATTTTTACAATAAATTAATTAAATTATTTTAATAAAGTAAACGAAGTGACTTTATTAAAATAATTTGCAGTTAAAAATTATGAAGTTATAATATAAGTACGAGTGTGTTGACCTTACTTGTGATTAGAACTTCAAACGGGAGGGAACGACTCATTCTATAATTTAACCTCATAAAATTTTACGATCTACAATTTTGACCCTTATCTTTATCATCGTTATTTAATGTGTTATTAAATATTCTCATAAGCTCACGTCAGTAGTACAAAAGTATCTCCCATATGATTATTGATTGTTTGTAGAAATTTCGATTTAAAATAACAAGTGTTTCTGAATATGATTGTAAAATTAAATAATGTGTTTGTTGTATTGCTTTTACATGATATGAGAAATAGATTTAACTTCATTGTTTATTTTTAAATAGTCTTTAATAAATAAGGATTATAATACCGTACAGGATTATATAAATGATAGATAGCTTTGATTAAGTATTCGTTGATGTTCATACATCATATATAAATATAACTATATGATTATTACAAGAAATTTTCTGATTGTAAAAAGATAACCTACTGAGTTTCTTGCCGGTTGGTATTTTATGTTAAAATTAAAATTGTAAAATGACAATTCAAAAGTTCTCGTGATAGCCTACTTGGATAAAGTATGTTTTGACTTCACTTACGTGTTTCCAAATTAATCACATTAACGTTCAATTTATAGTATATATTTATGTCCTGAATGTAATGTTTACTGTAATTAAGGGAATATCTTAAATGTCTACCAGTTCAAGGATACAGTTCTACAATCCACGCCTACATCTGTAATGCCGCAGGACGACGTTTCCTGTCGCATTAATTCTTAATCACCTATCTACTTTTGCTCCAATTAATAAAATAATAAATTGTCGTAACTTTGGTCGGTTTTCGTACAATGAATTGAAACATTTCTTAATGAAATGTGATGAGCGAAATAAATCATTTAGAAAATAAACGCGGTTTAAAATTATAAAAGAATTTAACTTTTTGCATCCACCGTCTCCCGATCGAATGAAGGCGCTCAGTGTGCCAACGGGTTATTGAAATATCTCAAGTGAACAGGATGAGGTCATTGACATAAAAGTAGCAAAAAAATTTCTGAAAACGTCAAAGAGAACGAGTCATGTCAGTTCGCGTGTGTCGCAGCAATGTCAGCGGCGGCGCGGGCGCATCTCCGAATAACAATAATCGTGAATGAATTGTAATGGCCGCTGGTTTAATTGATTCGGCGACCTGCCGGACCTGTCTCTGCGGTAGAGCGGAGAGGATTATTTTAACGATATCGATATTTCATATGGGACTTATTTATATTTATAGTGATTACTGAGCTGAGAAATTATTTTGACATACGTAAGCTTATAGAATATTACTGAACAAACATATAAAATAATTTCGTGAGAGGAATAAATAAAATAAGATGAATTTTATACGGTAATAAAATTTATTATTGAGATATTATAAAGCGATAGGTTTATTATTTTAGCGGAGTTTTTTATTTTAATTGATTCGTCTCTCTAGCGTGTGGTACCTAATATTTGACTTTTTTTAATAATGTTCAACTGCGCTTACTAACCCATAAGACATTTGTGATTTATATCCAAATTGATAACAAAATCGTGAAGGACGTGAGATCTCGGTTTACGCGGTATGAATTCATCAAACAATCTTGAATGAACCGGGCCGCTCCTGTATCGCGAATTGTATTTCTTATAAAAACGAAGCGTCATACGACGGGTGAGTCTCGTCTATTTAACTCTATTGACATTAGCATTAAGAGCCTTGACACCTAATCGGAAGTTGTATCAATTGAAGGCGGAATTCAGTGCACAATAGTTTCAGGAGACAATTGCATCATCGCGAGATGCGTCGAGTCATCGGCCGGCCACTTACGGAGCGGATGTTGTTAACCGTGCCTTGATTAGCCGAGACGATCTTAAACGGCAGCCCGGGCAAGTTCAAACAATTAACTGTATAGAAGTGTCCGACTCTAATGAATGATACAGACTTGCTCCATTTCATTATACAAACACCGTGACAAGACATTGCTTACAAATTGAGATTAATTTCAGTCTAGGTACTGCTTAATTCGTTTAATTCATTTTATGTTGTATGCGCGATGGAATTCGCAAACGATTGTGATCTTTGTGTTGTCTTTCGAAGAAATGATATTTGAATGGCACGTGTTAAGCGGAATTGTTGACGAACAAGCTATGTCATAATAGACCGATCCGCTAAATAAAACAATTCCACTTAAGTATTTCTACGCCCCATGGCTATTTATATACACAGAACGTTTAAGAATTCTTATTTTAGATTGAAGACTATTACGATAAAGGAAATGCTAATGTTTGTGACAGTCACGCATTGTGTTCACTTTCATTGTAGCGATTCGTTGGTTCGTTGATTTTGTAGTATGTAAACATTACGCAAGATAGGATCGCTTTTATTCGCCGCTGGAAAGGTTCTTAAGGTAATGCACTTTTCTATTGTAAAGCCTATCCACGTACGTTGACGTTTCGTCGTTTTTGTTCACGGCAATGACATTTTCGATTGTACATTTATTTACTTTAATTATTAGATTGTTTGCACATACATGAGTCCCAGGTTATAATAAGCTTAACTTATACTCGATCCTCGTAAGTTGATATATTAGCATTAAACAATAACGGTAGAAAGATAATAGACGAGCATCGTCTGTGAACTCGAGTAAAATTTTTGTGCACAGTAATACATATAAAAAAACACATAATGTTTTGATATTCTTATATTAATGACATGTAGATACCACACAAGCCGCTGTTATTGATACTTAAATATTTTCGTAATCGTGCTTGTAATAAATTATACAATTTGTCATAAGATCGGAATATAAGCACTTAACTGTCGTGAAGACGGCCTTTAGTTGATAATGATTGTGGCAGATCGACACTAACGCCCACGCTCTGTAAATATTAGTCGAAGATATCATACATATCGAGGAAGTTCTACTAAGAATGTTACGATAAAACTAGCGTTTTATTACATGGAACTAATGCTACACGTTTATTCATAGTTTATGTAACATATAGTTACTGAGAAATAAATAATACGAGCCTTTGTTCTGTAATATTGTTGTTTAACTATTGTCAGGAAATACCTTTGTTATATATGAAAAGTTAAATTAAGTATTTACGATTAAATTAATATTTATATTTTTTTTTTAAAACTCAGATTCGAGATTATTAAATAATTAGAGGCGTAAAAAGTAACAAAAAATTCTCAAAATATACATAAATGATATTTTTCCTTTGAGCCCAAAATGTTATTCACATTTATTACCACGTTATTCATATTTTAGAATCAAGGAACTTTCTTTATTATTATTTCTAATTATTATTGAATTCGCTTCCATATTTTCGTAACAGTATTATCTTATAAAAGGTTGTTATTTTTGAATGACTCGAAAGGTAGCGAAGTCATTTGTATATAATAAATTTATCCTCAAATGTTCACTTGTCACGCGACAAAACCTATTCATTCATAATTTAGAATCACAGGAGCAATTGCAAGGTGCTAACGATAGAAACACATCACGAGCCAGGATGAACCTTATGTCGTTATACGAAAGATCGGAATTAGAATCAATTAAATATTCATAAGGGCAATATCATACAAACATTACGCCTCAAGTGGAGCGCCCAAAGGAGACAATAATAGGAAATAAATGGCCAACTTTGCGGCAGAACTTTATGAAAAGATAAAGAAAGAATTACACGGAAATTTCGAGGCGTGAACCATTGTTAAGCATTCACTAGATAACAATTTGCACTTGAAGTGTCATTCATTGTGTTACCGACATTATAAATAAACATTACAATGACTACCAGATGTGTTAAGGAGTCTTTACACGTGCTCTGGCGCATGCGCAAGCCTTTGAATACATCTGAAAGAGCCAATCCGATATTAGACTCTTGGGACCAGCTGATATATTTTTTTGATTGCTAGATAGTCACTAGTATCGCAATTTTCAAATATAGTTTTACATATTATTGCTAAGGCTTGTGATTATACATACGATGTTGTTACTATAACTAAGTTACTAAGATATAACATAGTTAAGTTAGTAAATGATAAGTAATTGTACTTGAAAGACCCTGTGTGTCTTAAGATGTAGGTATTATAATATTTGTGTCATTAATTGTAACAATTACTTGTGACTTGTGTGATATTATGCGAGGTTGTGGAGTTTATTTGCAACGCGAAGACATTGTTTTTTTCAGGATAAAATTACAATGAACTGTTCGATATGATTAAAAAACAAATGTACCATAATTCTAACTTTAATATGTATAGAATCCGTACACGATATTTCTTTTATAATGTATGTTGTTATAAAAAAAAACACCGGAAGTAACACTGTCATAACAATCGTAAGCTCGTATTCTTTATCATCTACATGTGAAATAATCACCAAGGCAAGTGAAAAAAATACATATATTGCCGAGATGGTCCGAGAGAGAATGCGTGAATGTTAGCCAATGTTCGCGGGTTCAACCCCAAGCACCATTGATCATGTGCTACTAAGCACTGTTTATAATACATCTCTTATTCGGATATGAAGGAAAACGTCGAAAAGACACCTGCATGTGTCTAATTTCACCGAAATTCTGCCACACGTATTGTAGCAGCGTGTTGGAATAAGTTCCAAACTATCTTCTCAAAGGAGGGCACAGGAGGCTTTAGCTCAGCAGTGGGCTATTCACAGGTTGTCACTTTGTTTGCAAATTCGCAGCTAACTTTATATAAGGTATTTGCATCTATTAACTTATTATTATTAAGTTCATAGCTTATATAAACATAATATAATATTATAATTTGAATAAAATATTACACTCACATAAAAAACTACAATCGTTTATGTAAGTATGTTAGTACTTTTGTTATCGACTCTATCAAAATCGATATATTTTCATTGTAACATATTCATGATAACTCAGAAGTTACAAGATGATTAAAAAAATAACAACAGAATCAAACTCGATAATGGCTCGCATGAATCTGTTGAACGGAGATGAAGTGGTTCCTCATTAACATCGACCAATCATAGAAGCTATAAGGCTTGTCGTTATTAATTTATAGAAAGTCATCGCGAGCCCATTAGTCGAGATAACCATATTGATCTCACCGATGATATTTCGGACCGAGCACTGCTCATTGCCTCCTGATTCGTATGTGATTGCCCTAATGATCACGTGCTTCTTGTTAGTGATGATCAGCGCTCATTATTACGATTGATTTTCTATAACAGCCGCCGTCCGCTGTTAGATTTATGGTGTTCACAAGTTTTAATAGTGCAATTATGGGTACAATTGGTACCGCTTCCGACTGGGTTTATCTAGTTAAGATACCACGAATTTGAAAAGGATTGTTATAAAAATATATAAAAAAAATGTTCAAGATATTAAGTTGTTATTATTGTTAATGACTAATTATTGTATTTATTATCACTACGGAGGTGAAAACGGAAGTCACTCGTTAATGTCACATAAATGCATCTAAAGGAGTCCGGATCGGTCTTATCTTCAATATCTCTACAATCGGTACGGTGATCTCACGAATTAATTCTTTACACCTCATTAACGTCCAATAAGATTCATTAACAATAGAAATGCAAATCCAAATGATACTCAGACGAGCATTCTGGTTATAAGCGTTTCACCTCGTCCAATTAACATCTAGTATAACGTTGTATTTATTGTAATTTCAATGGGTTTCCAACGAAATAAATTGAGAAGTCGACTATTAGTGTGACCGCTTTGTGTTAGCGGCTGAGAGGTCGTATATCTCGGTTCTAGTTTTCGACCGAGTAACGTTTCTCCGGATACACAAACGTCTTAATTAAGGTTTAAATGTTCCACGGAATAAAATATTGCATCGTATCTTTTACCTTGAAAATTGGACATCGAACATTAATTCGACAGCGTTTTTAGATAGAGGCATCATTTCCATTTCGACGTGTGTTGTGTTTTGTTGTAAAAAATTATAGCGCTCTCATGCAGTGAAAATAAAATATTCAAATTATTCTGTAGCGGCGTACTTAACATGAGCACTTAGTTTTGCTCGCGTCCTGGATCATGTACGATGATAAGTAAGGGTTTACAGTTTGAATAAAAATTAACGAGACTATTAACAAATCAATGACGAGATTCCAATTAAGTAGCGCGCGTTATTAACCGCTGGTTAGCAATTCTCGCCCCCTTGGCGATTATCACAAAATGAAATCTTAAAATTGCTTCGTTCGAATTCCACATATTCGCGTATTTTTTTAAACTTGCTTTAAAAAGTCTATAAAACAAGTAATATATGCTATATCGCTAGTTAAATGATGTATAAAAATACATCTAAAGCTGTAATAAAACGATGTTTTAAGCGTCATTCGTTGGCGTGATAGAGCCCCGTGAAGCCGTACAATTTAAAAAAAGACAAAATCACCAGATGTTGTACTCCTGTTGCGAAATGTTTATTGGTAGAAAACAATGCTTAGCTGTATATTTTACGTATCTTAATAATAGTAGAACGCTTTTATGCCGTAAAGTAATCAGCATCTCGCTTAACTCGCGTACGAGTATGTCTAATTCGTAATTCAATAAAACGCTGTTGGATACGTAAATTGCAATTTAATTGTTTATTCAACGTTTACTATGACTCGCTTTGACTTTTATTGAGTTATTTTTATAGTCATTCGTAAATCGTTTAACAATTAAGCCATTATTACACTAGGATAAAGAAGGTTTTATAATTTCTATAGTTATAATATTAATTGTAATTTCAACACGAAACAGTCCTGAACAACTTTTGCCATAGCAGACATTCTCGAACGAGCTAACATGATGACAATCTAGCTCTACAAGAGAGATACTACCGCGTACCACGATATCGTTGTTATTGTTATTGAAAGTGAAAGCAGTTATAGTACAGGTGTGTACAGTGTGTCTGTGAACTATATACATATATCTTATAAAACTTTAATTCAGCTATAAGGTTCTGAATATATGTGACGATAACAAATAATTATTGTAACGTCGTAACTAAAAAACAATTAACTAAATAAAAAAACTTTCTAACATCCAAGAAATACACATCGTTGTGTCATTAACACATAATTAACACAAATATTTATTTATAAATAAATTTAAGTATTATAATTTCGTGACTGAAATAATAATATTCAAGCTGACGACAGCGGACGACTTAAGACGATAATTGTCATGAATAACTATCAACCTTTCGACCTTAAGGCTGGACACGACATTAGCGGCTCATTTCATCGAAACGTTTAACATACTATGTTTTATATGTAACCTTGAGTATCTTTTAGTATTTGCTAATGAGGTTCTTTTTCATTGCGGTTTTTAAATCCATTTTTTTTAAATAGGTAGCGATCGTTCCATGGACTCGAACAACATCGTATTCATTACACGTAAAATAATATAAATTATACTCATTCGACACAAAGTTTTATTTACGTTAATTTAAAAGTGAGTTATTTTTTTCTTGACGTGCATCAGTTAAAGCGAAAATCTGAAAAATTATTGAAAGCTGACGTGACTGACTTGAGTTGTGATAAAAATCTCGAAGTTTTAAATGACTCTTTTTACATGTAAATAAAGAGATTTAAATCGCTTCTAACTGTCCGAAAATTAATCCACTTACGATCCTTGTGATGACTGGCGCAAATATTTTTTTATCTTATATGGATTCAAAGTCATAAATTCAACATTGTTTTCGAGGTATACTTAAAACCGTTAAATTTAAAACTAACTTTTTTAATAGCGGCGTTTCAAAAGGCACCTGTACACCCCTAGCTGTTAAACAAATAAGTAAAAAATAAGCGTTTAACGTTGTCATAAATATTAATAACGCTATTTCAAAGCGTTTAATGAAATTTAGGGTGACCATCACTGACATAGATACGCCTGGAATTATTTAGATATTACTACGATTTAGAGCTGGAATGTATACGTTTATAGACCAGTAATACTATAAAATCCATTATTATTATTATTATTGTTACCATTCGAGGAATGTTAACCTACTAACTTCTACTACTACTACTAAACTAACTACTTTTTTTTTTATTAACTAAAATTTTTAATAAAAATAATACTTTTATTCCCAAGATTCCCAAGATACTTTTATGTTAAGCTAAGTTTTTTTATATTTTTTAGAGTAAGTGATTGTTAGTAAACGAAATAAATAAATTATTTACTTTAAACAATACATGTATCTGAATGAAATAAGTATACATTATTTTCAAACTTGTTCTGGTTTATTAGGAATTAAATTTATATCAACTCAGAAAACAAGCCATGGTCTCTCTAAGGATGCGAGATATTTGCGTCAACTTTGACGATGTGCAGCCTCAAATTCGATTTCACAAGCTTCAAGCGCATCGGACTCGCCCACAAAATTAATCAAAACGCCTCGTTTTTGTACCTGTTTGTTTTTAATCGAAGTATTTGCTCTTCTTTCCTTTTGTGTTTGACCGCTGATTAAGATTTTATTCATGGAGTTATTATTTTACGTCAGTATTTTAACTTAAATGCTTAACACATTTTGGGAAACAATAAATTATTACTTTTTAACGCTCGCGTTTTGTTTCTTTTGTTAAATTCTGCGGATCGTTTATGAGCGAAATATTTCTCATTTTCAACTTTTTTTTTAATTTGCTTAAAATTTTATAAATTTGAAACATCGTTGAGGTATTTTATAAAATCTGTTTGAAGTAGATTGATTATGAAATGATGTAAATTAGTATGTACAGCCTACAAAGATATTAGTTTTCGTAAAGTAATTTATTCAGTGTGCCATACGTAAACAGTGGATTCAATGTCCGTTGTAAATAAAACAAAATTCAAATTCAGGTCAGTGGCGTATTATTAATCCTTGTAAACAATTCGCTTTATAGGCCAAAACGTGGCCAGCTGCGTTTGACCGCAAGTACAAAAAATGTCCTGATACAATCAGGTCGAATTACATCGCCCACGGGCCCTCGACAGTGGAAGAAAAACTTATAAAAGCAGTGTAAATAAGTTATAACGAACCTGCGATTCTTACTTGAGGCAGTGTTTCTTTTTACTATAGATCATATTTATATTTTTAAAGTATCGGGATGTCCTTGGAAAACAGATAATATATTATATAGGGCATATAGTGTAGAAACAACTGTTTAGGTTGAGTGATATATATTTCCGAACGAAAGCCATTTTTACAAATAAGGATACATTTAGAGTAATTAATAAAAATATAACTGCAGCTATAAAGGTAGTTTGTGGGCGCGTGGTCAAATATATGATATTGAAAGTAGCTTTGCGTTAAAACATAATATATAAAACGCAAATTCTTTGAATGTGCTATTTAAAATAGTAATTATTGTTATACGAAAGACAGTTTCTTCAGGAGGTAAGGTTCATGAAATATATCTGTGACTAAGGTTCATCGATTTTAACGGATCCCTTTATTCGGAGATGTTTAAATTCGCTTAGAATACGAATCTAATATCGCCACCGCATCTTTCGAACAAAATAAATTTCGCTACGGCTTTTAAACATGAATAGGAATGTATTTAGATGATATTTTTTGCGAAGTACGTGTGCACTGTTCTCTTATTTGCCTTTTGTCGAGTTGTGGGCGCGACAAAGCCACAAACATAGCCCGCTGTGCGACCGACAGATTTTTTGTCGAAATTCCGTATTTTATTTCATTTATTGACGCTCAATACGCCGAAAAAATGCGTTTCATACATCTAAGTGTATGAAGAAAAAAATTGATAGAAGATGCACATGATATATCGTCCTGTGTGTAGGTTGTCTATTATTTATGAAAGCATTGTGGTGAGCTTCACGCACCGTACTGGTCAACCACGAATTATGCGCAGATGGACATAATGATATATAATTTGTTTGAAAAAAAAATCGTTACTTCGATGAAAAATATATATAGTGATCGAGTATTATTATGCAGAATCTCGTGTAGGAATTTTATGTATGTAATTTATACCAAAAACATTTTTTTTAAATGTAGTAGACATTTCTTTGTTGTCCGTTTCGGTACTTCTCGGTAGAATCCACATTCCGAGGTGGTGGCTATTGAAGATTCACAAGTAAAAGTCTTGGACTAAAAATATTTTGATTTGATTTGATGTCAAATTCATAGACAAACAAACTGCTGAGGAGATGTTATACTGCGCAAGTGTCTGCACAAACATAGGCGTATGTTTATTATTAAATCTCATTAGATAAGTAGGTGCAGGACTCTCTATGTATATTTCGAAGCATATATGTAAACACATCTATTGCATTGAACCTAGGACTCTGGATCTGCACCCTTATAATCTTGGTCTAATACCAAGTCAGTGCGGCAGCTTAATATTGAAAGGTACAAGTAGAATATGTAAATAAAACAGTTTAATGGTCAATAATAAGAGGTAAATAATAATGGTAAATAATTATATATATATGACAGTCATGTATTATTATTATTAGACATGTAGATATTATTAAGTACCTAGAGTGTCGGTGTAAATTTCATTCATAATTTTTGTGGTTCATTCGTGTTTTTCGTTGTAAAAGGGATGTTAATTATTTAATAATGATGCCTCTAAATAGTACACCTGGTAGCTCAATTTTAAGGGTTTGGTATGCGAAGTAAAATCTGAAAATCGGAACACTTTCATTGAGTTAGGCTTTCATGGCCTTTTAGGTGAACGTTGATTGCAGGGGCGCGGGCGTGCACAAAACGTTCCGGAACACGTGCAAGTTCGCACAATAAGAGTTTGCATTTCCGCCCGCCATGCACTTCCTTTACTCCGATTTTACTTTTTATTGAGATGGCTTTTATATCGCGGTCTGGACGCCTTTGTGAGCCTTCATTGTGCGCAGAACATTCAGTCACATAACGCATCGTAGGTTTCGATTTCGTTTATGATATCGGAACATTATTATCGTTAATGAAATTGAAAGGAAGGGAAATATAACGAGCGAAATTATTTGATTCGTCGCGAGGAGAGTCGTCCGTTAGAAACATTAGACCTCGCTTCGGATCGAAAGGGAATTTATATCTGGTAACGAGGGAAACGTGTTCGAAGTCAATTTAACACGTTTAATCTCTCTGATCGGCTACACGTCAAGATAAAAGTCCACCAGCATATCTTTTATCTGAAAAGAAAAAAAAATATTTGCACTTCTATCTCGGGATTTTAAAACAAAAAGTCAAATACCATTATTCACCAGAAACAATACGGGCAAAAAAATCACAACTAAGTAGATCAGATATTACAAAAGATTGTTTGGGTTTGGGATGAAAACAGTTTTTGTTGCAAACAGAAGTGCGCTAATGTTGATACTCTTTGGTGTCACGTTGCTACGAAATAAGGGTTACAATCCTCTGGCAAAATATTGTAAGTTCAAATGATGCGTAGGGTTTTTGTTGTGGTCAAGGTCTGATTATTCTTATCTGTGCCGTATCAGTAATGGCGTCAAAACTCATGTCCGGCGCTCTGCGTGGTACAGGAAGGTGTGTTAGCAGGAGGTCGTTACCACACAGGATGACATCTTATTTTTGCGAAATAAGGTAATAAGGGTTGATATAATTTTGACAAATTATCTCATAAAATGAATTCTAAACGCGGGAGGTCGGTATGGCCTCAATGCGATTCATAGAAGTGGAGTTGACATTAATCGTTCAAGATGACTCAATCAGCATCGACATTGTACTCCTCGAACAAATTCTATTTTGCTTCTATTATTACTTTTTGTATATTCAAACTTGTATTGATATTGTTTACATTATGAATTCTCAATTAATTAAGAGACTCAAATATAAAAATACGAAATACGCCATCTCTAAATTCCAATTGCGATGCATCGGTTGAGTTAATTTTAAACGGTTGTCAATTTTAACGGTTTCTCATAACGGGCAGACAGGTGGACTCGGAAAAATTTAAATGCGATCAAATCTGGTCAGTCTACTTCAAGCCACTATTCGTTTTAATTAAATCGAATATTAGACTGTATATTACTTACTTCGGTGACGAGAAAACTAATTAAAATTACATTTCACGCAACTTTAGTTGGTACTTATTTCATATTACATACATATAATATAGGCTTCGTGGGTCTGCAGTAACAGCCTGTGAATGTCCCTCTGCTGGGCTAAGGCCTCTTCTCTTCTTATGAGGAAGAAGGTTTGGAGCTTATTCCATCACGCTGCTCCAATGCGGGTTGGTGGAATACACATGTGATAGAATTTTAGTGAAACTTGACACATGCAGGTTTCCTCATGATGTTTTCCTTCACCGTAAAGCACGAGATAAATTATAACCACAAATTAAGCACATGAAATTCAGTGGTGCTTGCCTGGGTTGAACCCACGATTATCGGTTAAGATTCTCGCGTTCTTACCACTGGGCCATCTAGGATTTTCTTCGTTGGTTTAGTGGCTAATAAATAAGGCCGAGATACTCAGTACCACTGGACCAAATCCCAGGTCGAGCCAATAAAAAAATATTGAGTTTTTCTGTCGAGAAATTCTTAGTAGCAACCTGGATATTACACTCCTGTGCCTCGGGAAGCACGTAATGCCGTTTTTGGTGCGATTGAACTTTTCCATTCGTGTTGGATTTTTAACGAGAGGCAATAGAAACTGCACTTTGCTTACGAATACACTTGTGCCAGTGCAAAGCCGTCGGCTCAGTTGGCTAGTTTTCCATGAAGATGACCTTAGCCTAAACCTGTCAGGAGCATAATTAGCAGGATAATCATAATCAATTATTATAGTATGTATAATAAATTAGTATCACGTTTGGGCTACAGTAACTTATAAATTATATTATCTTTTATCTCATTATTAACATATTAATGGATTAATGGTTGTGCTGTAATTTCGAAAAAGAAAACAAAATATTTTGAATATTGCATCATACATGTATATTTTCAGATACTTAGAAATATTATTAACACTATTTTTCTGAAGCGTACAATCTTATTTTTGAATATAGGATTTATAAATTGTTTAAATGAAAAAAGAAAGAATAGTAAATCAATAACACTATTTTGTAATAATATACAAAAATACATCTGTGATTAAGTAGCGAAGTACTCATACGATTTAGTTATTGATGATAAAGCGAAACGTACAACGAACGGAGGATGATTTATCTGAAAATATTAGAAATAATTAAACGCAATAAAATAAATATATAAAGTTAGTCATAATGTAACTCATATTTTTAAAACATCTATAGCTTCTACAGATGATACTTAGTAAAGAGAGATTTATACCAACTCCCTCAGATATTGCCGCGGGATAATACTTACATACATCGTTAGGTGTACTGCAGATACAGTGACATTGCATGATATCTGCTATCAACCCGTGCAATAGCCGTGAGATAGCGTCGAATCACTCAATAATAGTCATTATACCGTTCAAATTAAGGACCATAATAACAGCATCTGTTACTTTGTCTTCACGTAATGCGTGTAATCAGCTCCTGATTGGCTTGAATTAATCGTGAGCATGCGTGACCGCTACCAGCCGAGATGCGCTTCATGAGGCTGCCTTTATGAGAAATTGTCCAAGACTCGAGTCTAAATTAAAAATAATGGCATAATTAAAACTTACATCCTTCTTTGAGCGTATGGCGTATGAAAAGCTTTCGTTGTGTTGCTTTGTTTTAATTACACCTATGAGTGGTTAGTATATTATAAAATCATCAGCCTGTTAATGCGTATGTTTGATCACTGTCGTCGAGTTAAAAAAAAGTAATTCACACTGTTCGGTATAACGGTGTTTATTTTGTTCCAGTCACTTCGGTGCGTTCATATTTGTTTTAATCATTACCATGCCAATCTTATAAAACCAATGTGACATAAATTATCATGAATTAATGAACTCCTCACCTACACTGTCAGATAAGCAAATAGCTAACACGACGATAACATTAGATATTAAATTAAATTTTAACTAAAAGTCGCAACGCCAGATCTCCAAAACGCCGAATCGAGTTTTACTTAAGGAATTAATAACATGTCATTTATCTCGCTAAGACGCTGCATTAACTGATAAATGCCCCAAATACTTTAAATGTACCATTAAATCATGTGATCGGATATCGATTAATCTTGCTATTAGAGACACTTCGTGAAATTAACGTCGTATCATAGTACGTTAGCGCCCATTAATGGACGTTGTTAATTCAAATTTTTCTCATATGTTTAATAATAAAACCATTAAACTAATAGCGGTGGGCGGGTGAGTGTCCAATTCGTCACAATCATTACACCGAACCGAATGTGGTAAACGAAGACCACCGCGGAGCCACCGACTTTTCTATCGAAGATATTATTCTGAACGAAATAATGAAATTGAATATTAATGGTAAAATTATTTTCTGTAGTAATTTGTGTTTTACACGGGAAAAAGGAGATCTAATATTGTGGTGTTAGTTCGTTTGAGTTTTTATTATTGAGTATTTATTAAGGCTTCTAGAAATGTTTTTGTTACGATATCTTAAGATCAAATATTACAGTTTCTTGAGATATCACAAAAGGATAGTTTATGACACACTTTTATTCTATTAAAGTACTATTCAATAGTACATGCATCGAGGATATATTTCGTATCCTTAAAGTCAAATTTCCATATCGCTTGATATCTTAAGATACTAAAATATAAAGATAAATATATGGTCCAATCAATCTATATCTCAAGGTACATAAAAGGATGTATGTATCTTTGTAAAATCAACAGCTTTTTTTTCGCGCAGAGAATCGGAATTGCAATTCAAGGGGGAAATGCTGCTAGGATTCTTGCCACCATTCCACGCGATTACGATTTGGACAGTAACTATTATTATTTTTTATTTGTATTTATTTAAGGCTTTAATGTAAATAAATAACATAATAATATCTTAAGGTATATCATTATTATATAGAACATTAAAACGTCATCAAAAATAAAATTGCAATAATTCGAACTTTTGAAAGTGTTCAGTGTACATATAATTAAAATTAGACCCGTAACACGTTCCTGCATAACCGAACACTAATTACTGACCGCCATGACAATTGGTTCCGTATCTTAGATCGAAACTTTGATAGTTTAATTCGTTCTGCAACTACCGCCCATTAGCTACCGGCTCTGATTACCCACTCTACACTTAATTCTCTATGGTTACCTCAGTCTTACCTTAACGACAATTACAACACTTATTTTGATACGCCGCATTTTAATTGAGACATTCGTCTTACATTTTTTTATCAATGAAAGTAAATAAAAATAATTTTATATTTAAGTAAAATTATTTCAAATTATGAGCTGAGATGGTATAGTGATTAGAATACGTGAATGCTATCCGAAGATTGCGGGCTTAAAACCTGGGTTAGCACCACTAATTTTTAATGTGCTTAATTTGTAGGTGTCGCATGAAAATCTAACACGTATTTATGTGGTATCCACCAACCCGCATCGGAACAGCATGATAGAAAAACTTCGACCCTTCTTAAAAGGAGAGAAGGCACTTATATTTAAATTGTAATTTAGAATCTCAAACAAATAAAAATACGGGCAAAATATAAAGAACAAGCTAACTTGTCAATAATATGGCAAATTTAAATAATAGTTACATGTATCGCGCTACCAATTCCGAAGCGAGAGACAAATTTATGGGATTCTAAAGTTACTTTTAATGAATTTCAAACAATTCAAATCAATATCGGTGTGTCGGAGTGGCACTACTGTTTCATTGGTCGCGTGTTAAGAACTCGTAAACTATGAAGAGCGTTGTGAGTTTATCGCAAACGAAGTATAATGCCAGCAAATTTACCGGAACCGCACGGTAACTCCTTGATATGATATTAAACTTTATTAAACTACTGTTTGTAATTCACTTTATTAATTTATAACCGTTATATTACTATAAATAATCATTGGCTTAAGTACGACAGTGTTCTTAACATCGGCTCGTAATTGCGGTTTGTCTGATGAAATGATTTGTAATTGACGAGCCGGTTGGCGTGGTTGGTAGATACCTGCCTTTCGCGCCGCAGGTCGTGGGTTCGATTCCCACCCAGGACAGACATTTGTGTGCGTGAAGATGTCTGTTTGTCCTGAGTCTGGGTGTAATTATCTATATAAGTATGTATTTACAAAAGAAAAGTAGTATATTTAGTATATCAGTTGTCTGGTTTTCATAGTACAAGCTCTGCTTAGTTTGGCATCAGATGGCCGTGTGTGAATGTCCCAGGATATTATTATTATTATTATTAATTCTTGTGTATTAATTAACATTTAAGTATTATATTTTCGTTGATAGCAATTCTTAGGTCATCTTCATCACTTTCCAACCATGTCGGTTAATATTATAAGTAATTTTTCGTTTCATTTAATGATTTATCAAAACAGAGGCAGATGATTAAGCAGGAAACCCTTGTATTTTCTATATATTTTTCCTTTTATTGCTGAAAGAGTACTGTTTATATACCAACATTAGAATATGAAATAGACCGAGAAATCATAACATGAAAATGGCCCTAAATAGTTGAAGATTTACCGAGAAGCTGACCAAAATTGATGGATGTTTACTTCGGTCTTACTTTAATGTAAATTCCAAATTATATACATAATGTAAATAGTAGCTGTGAATAAAAAAAATAAAACATTTAATTTAGGTTATTTGGTTTTAATAAAAACGTACGAAGTCGAAGACAGTTGAATTTCATAAAAACGTCTATTCAAATATATAAAAGCCCAACGTTCTACATTCATTCAAACAATTCAAATCAATATCGGTAATCTTATAATATTAAATGAGCAATTGTTTATATAAATTTATATCGTGATATCTAAAATTAAAGAAAAACATCTTTTTAAAAACCGAGATAATCTTGGTTGCCCAGAAACTTACGCCTATACTATATATATACTTACAGACCTTATAAGCAATTTTTTTTTTAAATTTATTTGTTGGTTTTTTTTTTGTTTTTGTCTTTCGTAAATTGAGCAACGAATTATGTTTGAATTTTTAAGTTAGCCTTTAATTGGTATATACTTTGCCACACTAATGTTATATAAGTATTCATTAAAAAAAAAATATTTCCTATGATATAACAACGTTTTTTCCTAATAAATAAATAAATAAAATAAATAAGCGCAAGAGCTGATGAATCATCATTCGTTTGTCAATTTATATTCGTAAAATATATTGTATCATTTCATTATCAATGTAATTTTGAATACGATGAACTTTTCAGTTCAGTAACTTTGTCCCGTGCCTTACCTCGTTTTAAGCAGTGAAACAGAAAATTGGTAAGAAGATTGATGCGGTTTGCATTACATCTAAGACGATGACCTGTTACTTAGAAGTGTATCAATTTAAATGTCACGAACGCGTCTCATGATCCGAGATGAAGTAAAAACTAGATTATTGCTGTGGTCGGGAATACCCGAAGGAACACAATTATTTGATAAATATTAGCATCATTATTACCATGAGTAATTTTAGTTACAAATACGTTTTGTACTGATAAAAAAAAAATAGAATACAGATAATTAGACAAATGCTTGTCTTATTGTCATCTTCACCATCTTATACTATTAATGTGCAATTACACTGGCTCGATTACCATTCTCACTACCGAAAACAGCTGTGTAAAACATTGCTATCTCACGATGGACTAATTGATAAGTAGATAAGTAGATAGTATGTGTCAGTATGTTTATTTACTCATAACCATTTTACGCGGTGGCAGAGCGTGGCCTGCGTAGAGCAGCACCTGTAAATAAGTTATATTTTTATTTCCCCATAAAGAAATATAAATTAGTTGTTTTTGGGTTGGTTATAATTTTATTGCAAGCCGTTTTATCTTTTTTACAACGAGAAAGAAACGCGATACGAGAATAAAATTAGTAAATCTTATCCTGTATCTCGGCATAGTTGAACGGCATCTCGTTATAAATTGAAGTTCACAGCCATTTATAAATAAAGTAAAGTATAGTGCGCTACGCGGTGCTACCTTTTAAAAGGATACATTAACAAATTGCTCTCGGTCAGAAATTGTGATGTTCTTCATTTAAAAATAGTTTATCGACTCGTTAGCCGTTGACAAATGCGTCTTGATTCTGTGATTATGACTTACTTTGTCGTTGTCATCGTTCTGATTAGCAATGTGGGAGTATTTTACGTTTACGTTTTCATTTTATACAGTACGGACACACTAAATTTAAATTTAAACACCTTACGTAATGATTCATTGAAGACTAATTTTTCATACAACATATACATACATATTACAGTTACACTTAAAATACAATGAAGTAAGTAGCAGCTTGTAAAATTTCTTCGCCTTCTCTTTTTTATTGTAAGTAGGCAGGTAAACTGGCAAATGGACCACCTGATGGTAAGTACTACTGCCCATAGAATATTTAAAATTATTTGCATCGCCAATCCGCCACAAGTCTTGGAAACTAAGATGTTAGGATATCAGATGTTCTTACACAATCTAATTGGTAGGAAGTACTGTCTTCTTGAAGTTAAAGGTTAGAGCTGTTTTCCACCACGCTGTTACAATGCAGATTGATGGATACATATGTGGCAGCAAATCATCCCACACATGCAGTTATGTTTACGATGGTGTCCTTCACTACATGAATTATTAACATAAATAAAGTATATGGTAACTCAGTGGGGCTTGCCTGAGTTTGAACCGGTATAATTCGGTTCGAATTGAAGTATACTAACCACTCAACCATCTTGGCTATAACGACGAAGTAAATGTTTCGTAAAATTGCATGTTTATGGAAAAATACTTCCTGTTCGGTTAGCGTTGTATCTGATTTAGCTCCATAATCGATCATTTGATCGCGAAAGGCACATCGGTACTCGCCGTAATGAGTGCCCACGAGAGCGCCATCGTCCGATACACCATTAAACATTGAGTTTGTTTCTGGTGAAACGCATTTACTGAATTTTGGTTTGCACTCGAAATGATTACCGTGAAACAATTGAGCGGAACTAATGTTCAGGGCTGCTAATACTGCTCAATTGTTGGTTATTATTCGGAAGCGTGTATGACGCGATACACTTCAGTAGCTACTTGAAGCACTTGAATTTTTGTAATTTAATACTTAGTTTCTCCTTACTGCTGGTTTCTGAAATATTTATTTGAAAAAAATAAAATATTATTCTTAAAAAAAGCACATAAATAGTAACTGAAATATAATAACAAAATCTTCATAAAATATATACAGTCCGCTTTATTGCCTCCCCATGTAAAGGAAGACAGTTCATATTTTGTCCAGAAGATCAGAATTGCGATTCAACGGAGAAGTACTGCTAGCATACCAACCACCGTTCCACACGGTCATGTTTTCTAAAATACCTTCTTATTTTTTATTTTATTTTTGATTTGTATATACTTATTTCATTTCATGTACAAAAAAATGGATTCATTTTCTTACTGAAATATTTTCAATTATTAGCTCATAAACAATTATCCTTGTTCCTCGATCATGTGTGGTCTTAAATATTCTACAAATTAAATATTAACCTTTGGTCTTTCGTAACCAAAAAATACAATATGCAATGCTATCAGTTATTACCATGGAAGTAATTCACATGCATATAGCCTGCGTAATGGCGGGTCGGTGACAGAGGACCACCGGCTGCGCGTGGTTTTTTCCTTACCTTAACTTCATTAGAGCGAAACATTGAGTGACGTGAGATCCTATGGTATCGTTTGCGTAGCGAAGAAGAATAGATTAACCTTTTCAGTTTGTACTATATAAAGTGTAATTGTTTAAATTTATTCTTTCTACATTTTAACAACTCCAAGAAACTACTAAAACTAACTTTACTATGATCATCATGTACTTCAATCTACAATTAAATAAATAATATGAGAAGTCATATCAGATATTAATCAGAATCACATTTTTGTAACGGTAAGCCTTTAAAGATTTTTAAATCGCTTTCTATTAGCTCATTCTCAATAGCGTTAATAGATTTTACAGGTTAATACAGTTGTCAATCAACTTGACAGGTATTATGGTGAACGATAGAATCAATGTATTGATATATCAATGTAATGTAATCTAGAGCGTTATTATGTAAGGTCAGTTTCATAGAGGTATTGTTATCCCTATCTCCGATTGTACATAATTTCTTCCGTTTATTGATAAGTTAAATATTTACAGTCGCCTCACCTGGTTCGGTCAACGAACTTAGCTGTCCCGTTGGACGTATTTTATTATTGACTTTAAAGAAACCCTTGCTTGAAAATCATCAAGAAAAAGTTTGTTAAATGAAAAAAAGAAAATAACATTTCGCCAATTAAATGTTAAAATCAATAAATATTTGTTAAAAAGTTATAGTCACTTTTCAAGATTTACCTTAATAAGACTTAGCTACACCGAAGATGTGCAACAAACTATGGCCAAACTTTCAATAATCGCCGGTGATTATGTTTGTAAAGGCTTTATGTGAAAGATAAATGTTGTCGTTTGCTTGCTCGATAATACACGTTTTTGTTAGTTGACCGAACGATTTTTATGTAGTTTAATTCGATGCCAATTGCGAGATCGACAGTAATTATTTGAATAGCTCGTCTTTGAAGTGAGCCGATAAATTGAACGTCTGAAAATCTTGAGTGGATGTAATAATAATCTTGTATTTGTGTTGATTAAGATATTAAACTATGAGATAATTATATGTCTTATTTTAATATGTGTAATTTATATAAATAATTTCCAATACAGTTTTACCAACAATTCAATATGAATGTAGTGTCCCTTAAAAAATATCGCTTGACAACACAAACTTTTTGGGTAAATAATTAAATTGATGTTTAAAGGGTCGCGTATAGATCGATTTGAATGTTGGGTGACATAATAGTTTAGAATTAGTTTGAAGGTATTTTAACCGAAATATTTGGAGTATTTCACAAAAACCGCTACCTGCTACAGATCCTCAATTCATTAAGGAACATTAATGAAGTTTATTGCGAGCTGAATGATAATTTACGATGCACCGGCTACTAATAAATTGAGCAGGCGGCAAATGAAGGAATATGACGATGTGATGTACGCTGATTATATTTATCAACAAAATATTACATCGTAATTGTTAAGATTTAAGTGATCCGATCAGTAATGTTTCTTCAAAAGCAAAGATAAAAAGAAGTGTTCACTTCAGCCAATGTTTATAAAGGCACTTGAACTTGTTCGATATTCGAAAATAGCTTTGTGCATGCACAAGGGAATTAGGTCACACGCTCCTTGGCGGCTACACTCTTTGCCAAGGACAACACTTAAACAAAAACGGCGAAAAGGTTTGTTGTAATGGCTTCGGACATTTTTTTAAAGGTTTATTTTCTATTAGTAAATACTGTCGGTAAATCACAAGCGTGACTGTTTTAGGTTTGTTTTTTTATGAAGTAATGTAAAATAAAATTATTATTACAATTTATTGCAAAATATTAATAGTAAAAGTCGTCTTAATTTGAAATCTTTACTTATACTTTATAAATGTAGTGTTGGTGTACATTTAAAAAAAGATAAAATATGTAAATTGTTAGCTATCAATATCGTACTCATTCAATACCTTGAATCTGAAGTTCAAATTTAATTTCACTTTAGGTAAATTTCAAGTATCGCCTAAACTTAATTAGTATGCATTTTTTGCTCTCGAAAGGCAATCGGCGCAAGCGGTCGGCAGCTGTCGCGCGTCCGACGCGTGCGCAACGCGCGCGTCGAGCCGAGTACGCTCGAATGAGAACGAACTTGCGCCGAGTAACCTTACTAGCTTACGATGATTATTATTAATATATATTTTCAAAACATCAATTAAAATATATCCGTATAAGTTATCGTATAACAACCAATCCAATTGGAAAATCAAAATATCATTTTCTAATTTTATTGTTTAGTAAATTGTTTTTTATTGTTTATTCTAGAGCCACGGAAATGCAGTTTATAGTTTCAGAGCGAAAATTAGTCACAAAAACTATTTAACTCTTTAACTGGTGAGATTTAACTGCTTAAAATATGTTATTTTGTCATAATTCCTTATAAAAATTAATATTATATATATTTTTAAATTTTAGGGTTTGTAAAAAACACCATTTACACTATGTTTGTCCAAAACAGTTATAAGGTCCTCCAGACCGATTTCGGCCACGGCGGCCATTCTCAAGAGAGATTAGCACAAGTGTGTGCGCAAACACAGGTGCACTCTCTTTTCCTTAGCTCTCATAATCCGATGGGACGGCAATCCGACACGACCGGAAAGACTTCAGGCGCAGGACCAACGGCTTAACGTGCTTTCCGAGGCACGGGAGTGTACACACTTCCAATTTCCAGACTCCGGGCTGCTACTGAGAATTTTCTGACAGAAAAACCCAATAACTATTTAATGGCCCGACCTGGGAATTGAACCCAGGATCACCGGGTCTGCGGCCTTATATCTAGCCACTAGACCAACGAGGCAGTCAAAAACAGTTATAGATAGTATTTGTACAAATATATGATAAATTGATTTGATGGTCTGATATTTTAATGCTATCGTAGATCATTTGGGCATAAATACCTTTAATTGTATTATAATGTTTGAATATAAATGTATATCATCGGATAAAACAATGACTTAACCCGTGTATAGTAGGGTCGGATGTCTAGTATTGCATGGGTATGAAGTTATTAAACGTCGACGATGTGATTGTTTCAACACATTCCATTTAAACTTATAATAAAAACAAGACCTTGCTTATGTCTGGAGCGATTAAGTTATGTATGATAAAATAGCATATATATATATAACAAGACATGTCAAATAATCACCCTTCGCAATTGTTCGTTTCCATGAACTAGTTATCTTACAAGACGAACGACATAAAAAAAGTTTCGTTACAAACGGATGCAACGTGGGGTAGCGCCTAATAATTAACGTAAAGAGAATCAACGAAGTATCAACGAAACTACGCCAATACCTACAGGTGTGCTCGACGCGCTTCCGTCGCATCTAGTCTGTCCCGTTTCTTAAAGAGCAACAAGTTCAAACAATTAATACCACCGACGGAAATATCCACCCATAATCGGCCGAGCTTCCCTTCCATTATCAAAAATTACTATTGCAATTTGAATTCGCTGGGCGGGCATGCGACGTGATCGCGTTGCAACCCACATTGTCTTTTTCAAATTAAATGCTATATCGAGATGTTTAGGGCCCCTGTTTGGGTATTTCGCGTGTGTTATTACGTATTTCTCTTTTGCAAATTGTAATCTGAGCTAAGACACGTGTAGGTAGAGCTTTTGTTACGTGAATTTAAAACAGAGCTGTACAAATAGGACGTCCGCATGTTACAAGTTAATCTATATTTCTGTTAATGCGACTAGTAACATTCAAGTTAAGTCATTAATCTATAAATTTTATTTACGGATTTATAGCGACATAATTACAGTAAGTGCTATGATTTTATTTCGTGGTTGAATCACATGATTGATTGGATAGTTAATGTAGTTCAGAAATTTCAACCGGAAATTAAAGTCGAAAACCTTGAAACTGACGACGCGAGACGACTCGATTATAGCAAGTGTATTGAGCAGCGAGGAAGGTTTCAGATGACTTAAATAATCCAAGTTATCTAAAAATAAGATAAAATGTTAAATATTACTTATTATTGTTAATGGACGATATGGATCAGTGGTCAGAATATGTGCATCTTAAAATCAGGGGTTCATATATTTATTTCAGGCATAACTGTTTTCATGTGCTTAATTTGTAATTATAATTCATTTCGAGATCTGTCGTTAAAAAATATCGTGAAGAAGTCAGCAGAGTCATATAAAAGTCTGTCACATAAATATTCACTAACTGTAAATGGATCAGCGTAAAATAAGGCCAAAATGATTCCCAGCTGACTTTGCCCATTAGGACATTAACAGTTTGTTACAAATTTTAATTATTTACATATAGTATTCACGTACTAATATAATATAATTTTAACACCGTGAATCAATTTATGTTAAAAATAAATTTATAAATCTTAATCAAAGACAGGCAAGTGTTTTAGATTTAATCATAATATAATAGTTTAATAGCTACCCGCCCCGGTTTCGCACTTGTGGTATAAGTCTACATAAACGTTTATATAGTAATATTATAAATATAAATCTATTGGTATATGTGACGCATGCGAGTAAAGCTCCTAGCCGGCAAGGTCGACATCAACTATCATCAATTCATTTTTCGCCAATTTACACACAACGTTAATAAATTGCACTCCTATACCTTCCTCATGAATCATTCCGTCTAACGAAAATCAATGAAAACGGTATTAAAATTAGTTCGGTAGTCTTTGAGTTGATCGCGTTCAGACAGACAGACATGGCGGAGGCGCTTTATTTTATAATATGTAGTGACGTATGTATTTGTTACCTAATAATAATAAGTATACATATACTAGTATGAAACTTAATAAGTTGATATTCATTTTTATGCTTAAGCGTTGAGATATACTTATTTGAAAGTAGAAATAATGAAAATAATATGTTATGACTATGCATTACTTATTTCTTCATCTGTGTTTACTTGGTAGTGAAAAAAATATCCAAAAACAGGATTATAACATTATTATTAGTCTAGCAGCGAGATTTGTAGCGGCGAAAACAAAGAAAGGTTTTTTACAAGAATGATATATGCCTGCCCGATTTAGAAAATCACTAGTAATAACCTCAGTGACTAAAGCACGTAAAGCTTCTTCGCCTTGCGCCTCATCTCACTCTGGTTGTGTCGGGTTGCCAATCGGACCGTGTCATTAAGGGAAAGCAGAGTTTATCTGATGTTTCTTTGCACATATTGTTGTTATATAAATTTATTATTATATGTGTTTCTCTGTATTTTAATACACTTGTTAACAGACTCAGAGCTCGAAGGTTCCTTTGTTTTCTGTTTCTGTTTAATGTCGAAGTATTAGCATCCCAGTCTATTATTTATATGTATTCATATATAAACATCATAATACTTATTTATTCTTATTATTATTTTGATATAATAGTTTAGAAGTAAAAGCAAACTTGTGACACAGGTTTCCATTTCGGTAATTCTTCCTTCTCGCAAATACTTTCGGTTTTGACAATTTATAAATAAAATTCTAATATTGAAGCCATTACTCACAAATAACTCAAATAAAGTACGTATAGATGATGAAGTATTCGTTGATTTTCATTCAAAACATAATATCATAATTTTCTTGTTTTTAATTAAGATATCTGTGTATGTAATTTAATTGGTAGAAAATTATTCCGAACCAGTGATAGTTCGAAATGTAGATTCTACTGAGAATTTTTTTTTCGTTAAATTCTTACTTAAAGTTTCTTGTGAGATCAGATTAACAAAGAACCCAATCGAAAAACAATATTTTGATTCATCGATTCGTTATGTGTTTATTTTTAAAAATCGTAATATTGTAAAAGTGTTGCAATAATCATTTTAAGTAGGTATAAAGTAAACCACTATGTTTTTATAAAATATTTCATATATTTATTTACAGTCACAACCGAATCGGTTGTTTTGAGGATTTCTTCCTTAGTATTAACAACGACATAAAATCTTAAATTATTAGGAATCTGTCTTAGGGTGCTATAACTTAAGTATATACATTAAAAGTCTTTGTCTCGGTATAGTTCATATTTTCAAATTAGATAAAAATATCATTTAGTGTTTGTCGATTTGTAAATGTATAATCAAATGTACGGAACCGCCGCAATCTTAGCTCTCTCTCAATATATCTGTACACTATAAACTATATTAAAACTAATGACTAGATAAAATATTAAAACTTAACCTTAAATATAAATCGTATTGGAAGCTAAGACAAGGCTATATTAAGGCACAGCGTGTTTCGAGTCTTCTGCTAAATATCTAAATGCTTATACGGAACAAATTATTATCGTTTCAGTCTTAGTACTACTATCTCATCCACGTATGAAATGTAAGCAGTGTTCGGTTCCTCAGTCGCTCGGCGGAATGCATCGATGGGGTCGTTATAGTCCACCATTATCCCCTCTCATTAGGAATATACTGATTGCGCTTAATTAGAGGTTCTCTCAGAGTCCCTCGCGCTCCAACGTCCGAGGCCTTCTTCAAGCGAATGCTTGATTTTTTCACAATCAACAAGCCGCTCAATAGCCGCACTTTGATCACCGTAAATCACGATGCCTGGAAAAAAATATATTTTATTAAATAAAACTTGTTAAAGAAGTCACTAGAAACCGAAACTTGACTTTGTAAATTAATATAAAATTCCCATGAAAACCCAGCTGATATCACCAGATGTTTGCTCAGTGCTTAGCAAATATTGTAACACGTGTGCTTCCCTCATCGCCCTTCTATTTCCTCTTGAGATTTTGTCTTCCGGCACAATAAATTAATGGGCGGCGAAGTGGGCTAATATTTTTTGCGAGTTTTAATTTAAAGTTTTTCAATGGCGCTACCAGATTTAACGTGATCTTCGAAGTTGGACCATGTGACGATATGTGTCAGCCTAACTGACCGGATATCCCGTGTCGATTGGACATAAATAAACAAAAGTTGAAATTGAAACCTGTTCCCACTTGTTACAAATCAGGACGATCTCTGAGGGACCTGTTTGTATTAGAATACATTTCTTTTTATGTGCAATTTTCTCACATGCGGGAGGAACCACAATAGTTAGAAGTAATTGCTAGTTGACTAGAGAAGTGTAACATGCGGGCCCAATAGGAATTATTAAACCTGATTTTGTTACGTTTGGTTATTCAAAATTGTTAGCTATAAAAAAATCTACCTAGCTATAAAAGTTTTTATAAAAGACATATTTCAAGATTCACTTTTGTCAAAGACATTATTTTTTGCTAACGCTATCTAACAATGAATAGATATAATAAAGCCTAAGCGACGGTTCAATGCGCAGCTATAATAGAATATGTGTTTACCTTTTGGCTCTAAGGCAAAGGGTCCTAAATCTCCTTTCAAATTGTGCAACATAAAAGCATAGACCTGACCCGCTAGGTAACCGTGACTGACGAATAGGACAAAGAGCTTAGCATATTTTAATATTTACCTGAGCTTTTTATACGAGATCAGACTCCGCAAATAATTATAACTAAAAATATTAAAGCCTTATTCCATAAAATACGAAGGTACACTGATAACGACAGAGTCAACAAAGTCGCGACAAAAATGCAAACTAAATGATAAGAACTTATAACTATCAAAGAATTGGTGCCTTATACCAACAAACTTAAAGGTTCATTCAAAAATATGATAATACTAATATTTTATCAGTTTTTGTAACCTTGCTCTCTTATCTTACACTGTATAAGTTAAGGATGATATGGATTTTCACGGTCATTTGAACTTTTACATGAACGTTTAATATAATTCAGTTTAGTAACTTTGTGGTTACAGTAAAAAATGTCTCATAATAAAATAAAACCCACCTTAAGTCATTGTTGCTGCCACCAAGAAATAACATCAAGTAATTCTTCATCTTCTGGACTCATCGGCTCATAAGAATCATAGGCGTCTTGACAATTAGGCCCTACTGAACCTTCTGATATAAGCGAGGGCGCAGGAGAATGAGATTCCTCTGAAGACGGGGGTGTTTGCGGTCCATTGGCATTCAAACCTAAGCTCATTTGGGTTTCTGAGCACCCCTCTTCACTTTCTTCTAATAAACGTTTTAAGCTTTTTATGTATTCAACAGCAAGTCTCAAAGTATCAACCTTGCTCAACTTTCTCGAGGACCCTCTCCCACCTGCCAAGGCAGCGGTGACACCGGAGGGGATGTGCTGACGAAGTGCTGCAAATCCATTGTTAACTTGTTTCACTCTATTTCTTTCCCTTGCATTTCTTCGAGCCACAGATGCAGGTTGAATCGGAAAAGATTGATGAATATAAGATTTCTTTTTACAGCGCGCCGTATCAACTGGAGCTGGCGCCAGACGTCTGGGCGCAGGACTCTGTAATTGCGTTAGCTTTTGATTAACGCCGAGATTTTGGTATGCGTGTATCGCCGCCATGGGCATCGCGAACGTAAAACTGTCGATAGTAGGTCAAGTCGAGCACGTGTGCGTGCCGCGGAGGTTGCCGGTGGATTGGCGGAGGTGGCGCGCACCCCCGACACTAAGTAGCGCGCGCGGCGCGCGGCGGCGGTGGGGCGCGTGCCGGGCGCGCGCGCACGCACGGGCCGCGGCCGACCCTCCCCGCCCGCCGCGCTGCTACTTGTTGCACGTTGATCAAAATACGCCGGCTCTTATTATGCCATAGAGCTAGCACAACTCGCGCCGCTATTGTTGCACGTTGTTACGCATAATTATCCTGTCGATTACCATGTTCGGTGGACGAGATTCGCCGGTATGATCTATTTAGACGTCGTTAGCCAGAATGGACGCTGTAAATGTTCTCGAAACTTATATTGCATTAATGATTTTAGAGCGCATGTTTTTTTTAATGTAATAAGCTAGTTGCTGCTTATTAGAAAAATACTGCCAATGAATATATGTACATCGTACACGTTATTAAGTACCTAGTTGTTAGTTATAAAGTAAAACTCTTAGGGGTATTAAGTGAACACCTGATAGATTTTATAATCGGCTCTATCATAATCAAGCAACGCTAGCTAAAATTATCCTTTCCTGTCAAGGAGACTGATGGCAACTATGCGCCTACGCACCATAGAACAGGTGCATGTGTGAACTTACAAATCATACCAAATTCGTTCTTAGTTCTTAACGAATATGATATCTGATAGGTATTTATTATTACAAACAAAAATTTCTGTAAAATATACTTAATGTTATATTTCAACTTTCGCTTAATGTAGAAAATGCAATTTACCACTTAGTACAATTTTATTTACTACGTATAGGTTTCACACAAATCCTAATAATAATGTAAGTAGGTACAATGGCACGTGTAATAATTAGTGAAATTATTTTCCGATCTTAATAAAACGTTGACTATAAATATTGTTATTTAATTACTACGGCATAAGATGCACTTGACTATCCCGACGTAGTTGAATATATTGGCATAATTGGAGCGCGGCGTCAGGTCGCAGGCAGGTGCTCGGCGTGTGCGTAACTATTACAGAATACGTCAATACTCAATATCTTTCTAACTTAGATGTTTAAAATCATAACTTAAGCATATTGCATAATGTATTTTGATGGATGGTTTAGAAAACAGTTTTTTTTCAATTGTTAGTATTTGTCTCGTTGGTCTAGTGGTTCGCTTACTGAGGCAATACGAGTAGATCCGATGGATACGCGTTCGAAGTCCAGTTGGATCTATATTAGTTATTATAAAGTCGCGATATTCTTTGTTACTTGGTATGACATCGGTTGCCTTGGAACCGCTTAAAGCTTTAAGTCTTGCGCCTGATCGATTGTCGTTATTTTGGGCTATGAATTTGAGGGAATAGACAATGCACTGTTAGCTAGTCTTTGAAATTAGCCAAAAGTAGCCGAAGTATTCTATTATTTTTATTACAAGTATCGCGTGGAGATGATTTTTTTTTGTATTCCTAATCTATATCACAGTTTTGAAACGATATAACTTTTATACGTAAACGATGGATAACATCTCTTACAACGCCAATGTCTATGGGCATTGGTGACCACATAGCATCAGGTGGCCCATAAGCTCGTCCGCCTACCTATGTAATAAGCTAAGCTAAATATTATACAAATAAATAGTAATTATCTTCCAAAGCACTATTTAATCTATTAATAAAAATGTATCATGTTTTACTTCTACGTTAATATAGACGAAGAAAAATCTGATTAAATTTAAGCTTGATTACCTCTCTTAACGAAGAATGTTTGTGATTTTGATAAAAATATAAAAATAGAAACAATAATAATAAATATCATAATCCATTTGCATTTTTAAAAAGCTATATAACATGTGACAATATATATATATCTTATAATAATTCTTATATATATTATCTATTAAATAGATCAATATATTTTGATTAATATACATATTTTAATCAATCAATATTACAATTACTATTTCTAATTTATTAATATAGTCACTGAACATACTTTTGTATTAATGATAATGTTTGGCGCACTCAAAATATGAGTGGACCTTGAGTGGTCTTGAAATGGTCTACGAATTGATGTCACGGAACCACGGCTCGTTTCGAACAGGTGTTTGGAGTGTGCCGACATTCTACGAAACGTCAATACTCAATCTCTCCTAATTACCCTGAGGTCATACCTTTAAAGAGATCGACAGCTTTTATTTATAACTAATTGATATATATTTTTCTCTCTCTTGTTGCAGACCTAAATATATATTTATTATTACTGTGGAGTCAGGTTATAGGCAGGTGTGTGGCGTGTGCGACAAATCTCAGGCTGCGTTTCACGCCGTCGCAGGTAAATAAGATATTTTCTCAGTTTTTAATATGAAACGAAATTAATATGACAGTTTATATACAAAATAATAAAATATAAAAATTATTAAATTTTTAGGTTTTTTAGTTAACATACAAATTGCCTATATAAGTTATCGTGCCAAAATTAAAAAATAAGCTCACTTAAATAATTAATTGTGTTACGTAAAATATGTAGATCGCACTTATAGGGATGGTAGTGTTTTGTACATAACATTATTTTTTTTTTATAACTGAGTTAGTAATTCGTCTACTGAATACTGTCATTGATCATTCGATTGATACGTTTACGTTCGATCGACTATCAATAGCCCGTAGCTTATTTTTTTCCGCTTTATATAATATGCACATATATAATTTAAAATATTGGTGTAGGCTTTTCTTTTAAATAACTAAACGAATAAAAATCTACCACTAACTTTCGCCTACCTTTATTATAAATAGGTTTACTCTGCCAATTTGCAAACTCCGGGCTTCAACTGAGAATCTTTGACAGAAAAACCCAATAACTTTATTATTGGTCCGACCTGGGATTTGAGCCCAGGACCTCGGGATCTTATAGCCACTAAACTATATATAACTTAAATGACATTAATAATTAGTACGTTCCTGTAGTTCTATATTGTTGCTATAATTAATTGTAAGTAATTAATTGTTCATAAAACTTTACAAGAGAAATTAAATAAATAGCATAAATTACGAATATTTTAAACTAAATTAACATATGATATTATTTGTGCAATACATATAACGAAGTTAAAAAAATTTATAATCATACAAAATCAACTTTCAGAATACAATTGATTTTCAACCCCTAGAACTGCACCCTACTGCCATCTATATTTCACCCTTAACAAGCTGTTACTAAAATCGTTGAAACAGTTTCAACCCCGTTATTAATCCCCAGCATTGTCTGAAGATGGCGCTGGATATAACCTTTTTTGTAATAACAAACTTTGACAAACAGTGTTCATTATGTAGATGTACTTTTATAATTTAGTCATAACGATAATATAAGAGTCATTTTCTTTGTGGTGCGGCTGATTATTAAACGCCCATTTAGAATTAACCGTCACGGGTTCGATTTTTGAATGACCAAATATTAAATAATCTTCTCGTTTTGAGGATTCCAGGTATTATGGATTTTATAGAAGTATCTTTGTGTGAGAGTTGACTGATTGCGCGCGTGTGTGCTCGCGTGGATGTGCATTTTTATTATGTGTACGATTGTGTGTGTTTATGAGTGTATGTATTATCGTTATGGGTGTAGTTCTCTAGAATCAAATAAAATGAAGTTACCAAACTAATCACAATTATGATAGACGGGTTTGGACTTTACAGGGATTGGCATTGCTTCCGCTTTTCTCGAAAAAAAAATGGGGATAGACAAAAAATATATAGAATATAAAATACGATATATGTATAATCTACAACTTTTATACGAAACATTTTTCTCTAAAGTCAATAGTTATTGAGATAACATAGAAAAACCTGTAAAAAACAGATTTTTGTTAATTTTATCGAATTTTGAAATTAAATTTTGCCTGTTTTAATTATCATATTCGTGATCAGCGAGTCCAAATACGTGAGTATACGAAATTTCAAGAAAAAAAGCAGTATGACCTTTTCGGAACTTTATCCATCGTTATTTTTTTAATAGATTTATATGCTCGTTTTTAAAGAATCATTACTTTTACCTACATACCCCTCTAATTATGCATGTTGATTGGGTCAGGATCGAACATCTTTTACATAGCTCATATAGCACTTACCAACATAATGATGATATCACCGACGTGTAAATCGTAATGGCCACGTGATTATGTTTTCGTTCCAGAAGCATCTTATAATATAGTACGCGTGTAGCATTTAAATAATAAAAACACATAAATGTCGGTGATTACTACCTCTATAGGCGTCGAATCGCAAGTTAATAGTGTTTTACCAGAACAAACCGCCAAGCCAATTTTTTATAAATTAAATTTCATATCCACACATAAACGTGATTATACGTTATGGTAATAACTTAATCAAAGTAATTTAAAAAAAATACTTTAAACACTTTCTATGCGTCAATATATGTATTCGATTAGAAATGCCCATTAAATCGATATGATAAGCTATCGAGTGTAAGAATCGATCAAGATAGTTTCTACAACGCGAGAGCCGATATATTTTATAATACGGTAGCTTACGATTAATTAGCGAGAAAACGCCCGCGGGATTAATTCAACGCTTCAAATTAACGATTAAATATGCAATATTTTTAACACAAATATCTCGATCTGATTCTCGGACCAAATATAACCGTTCAACGAATGAATTATAACGCTAAACTGTCAAAATGATATAAACTAAAACCCATTAATATTTTTAATAACCATAAGAGAAATTGCCTGCACGTGTCTTGGAATATTTGAATTTCATTAATCTGTAATTATCAGAGATATATCTATCGTTACCGAGCCTATTAAATACTATACAAGGACGTCAATCGCTTGCGTAATCTATACATTATTTATTACCATATTACTCGACCACTGAACATCGTCGAAGATATGACGTTCTTAAGACAATGTGTAATTTCATTCTTAAATTATAATTTAATTGGATTACAAAGAGTCTTACTTAATGCACGGAGGCGACCGGCCACCGTTATCGGGGCTCTTTGATTATGCAGACGTTTTCAGTGAGCCTTCATTATAATTACGATGTCATTCGCTGAATTTATTGATATCTTTAATAACCGTGTCGGTTGCGCGTGTTCATTCGTCACAGCTTTGAAGGAGTATGATTCTGATAAAAATTATCGTCAACTTTAAGAGGTACTTGTACATTTTTTTTACCAATAATTAGACTGTAAAAAAATGTTTTTCTTTCTTTTGTTAAGGATATGAAAAATTATTAAAAGATTATAGTCTCTGCAGTTCCACATTCCACGCTTGGGTCGTAAACTTATTATTTTATAAAAAAAAAAACAGTTAAAAGAACGAACCAATGTTTATGGTATTTATTCAACATTTATTGTATATTAAGTACGAAGCTCAAAAACTGCTAGTTGCTGTCAGCTGTGATATATTAGCAACAACATACAAGCCAAATAAATGACAATGCGTCGACAGCAGACACAGACAGATTCCGATTGTCATCGAAACAAACTGTGTACTGCGCTCGCGCACTCTAAATTATGCTTAGTTACTGCAATAATTTCTGAAGTCTTCTAGAGGCCTATCATTTACCGAATAACAATCAAAAATAAAAAGCGGCATTTATCTATACGGGTATTAGAGTTGTTGCGCGCGAACGTCGTAGGCGAGTGTATAATTTTGCGCACGCTGACACCGAGGCTCTCTAGTGTTGCTATTCAATAATATATCACACGCGCGCGTACCTCCATAGTGTATAATTCGTATAATTTATAGCATATCTACTAGGAGTAGTAGCCAGACGCCGTTAATAGCTGGTAACCACGCGACATGCGCATTCGTGTACAGTCAGGACCAAAGCGCCCGAAGCGATTGCTTCTAAGAGTAATTTGCGATTCACTCAAATAATCTGTAAATGCTTGCTTCTATCCTTGATTGTTGGTAATTCTGATTGAGCTAAGTATCCACAACTATGTATGAGATGATAGTCTATGTTTATCGATTTCATTTGTGGATCTCGACAAGTGTTGCTCGTTGTGAATGTAAATATTTAATTCCCAATAATCTTTAAATAAAAAATAAATAAGCAAAAAACAAAATTCAATAAAAAATTAAACAAAAATGTAAGAAATAAATATCTTAGTAAATATATTTTACGTCGAGGTGCAGCTGAACAGCGCGTGGCAATTTTATTTATTTTCATCATAAAAGTTGGCGCTTCGCGGCAACGTACATAGATACTTTATAGCGCTCTCGTCGAAGCTAGTTAATCATTTAATGTTAATAATACCACATATTATTGTGATAGCTTATTTGTGAATGTGAATAGACAAGTTATTAATACATTATCATCATTATCATTTGCTTTCCCTTTATCTCGTTTGTTCGAGGGCGGCGCAGTGTGTTTTATATTAGCCTACGAAAAATACCTTGGCATACTTTTGTGCTGGCCGCCTGCTTGTCAAGCCTATTTGTGAATGCTTCTGATGGTGCTTCAGCTGGATGGACGAACCTATTTCTACGGATTACTCCGCGGAGACAAGCAAGATGCGCAGACGATAAGTAAATTGTGAGTGTACCTTAGTGTATTATTCACCATTAGTTGACTCACGTAGTCCAATAAAACGGTAATCCAAGATGACCAAAGGTACTTTTCGAGGTATGTGCGTAACTAAACTCCGGGTTGCTATTTCGATTTATTCAATACAATAACCTGGTATTCAAACCTGGGATTGTATGAGTCAACGGTATAAACTAGCCACTAGACCCATCAAGGCAGTTAAAAGGTGCTGCAAAACGATAAACCAAAATAAAATCTTTCCATCACGAGCTATAGCTTGTAAGCTTATTATCTCAAATCAGAATAAAGACGTTGAATATATCTCATCCCCTTAAAGCTTCACGTATCTCCCAATGTACTCGATGATTAATTGAACCTGTCATTACAATTAAGAATTAATTATTTTACGACATCCTTATTTTAAAGGTTCAATTTTATTTCTTGCACGAAGCATTGAGTCTGATTTATGTTAACAATTTCAATTTAGACGACGACGTAACGATTATCGGTGTTTAAGGTGTTATTCCAATTAACTCGAGCTCATCAGAATTCGCCATAAAACCATAGCTATGTAGAAATTCAAGAGACTTTAATTCGTAAATTGGTAAGCAAAACTTTCATCGAGTCATTTTAAGGAAACTGGAATCTCTTATGATGACTCATTAACAAAAATCAAAAAATACTTTATCCGAGTACGCTTTTACTTTTGAATCGTAATTTTATATTTCATTGTAAAGCTACCACCGGTTCGGAATGTAGATTCCGAACCGAGAAGAACAGGCAAGCAACTCAGTAGTTACCAATTCCTTTCCAATTTTCATTTAGGAAGTTATGCCTCAAAGTTAACAAGTACTAGTTGCACGCTATTTTATCACCTATATAATCGTCTTATTTATTAATGTTTTTTATCAATGATTTAAATGTATTCATTGACAATACAAATATCCGCTGAATTTTATTATAGTAACGGATACCGTGCTCCAGGAAGGATATTTTAACTGAGAAACTTAATATATTGGAATCTTATTAGCACTAATATGTTCGTCTGTTGTTTTTATTGAACAGGTGTGTTTCAGTTACACTTCTTACGACGGTCCCGTTAGCGGGTGTCACCGGTTTTGGTCAAAGCGGCTACCGATCGTAACGATGTTATAAATTAAAACGTTTTCCTTTATCGATACCACAAAGTTTTCTTAAACGAAAATGTTATGAAACAACACGAATAACTTTGTATAACATACTAATTAATATGATAATCGAATATGTCGTTTGCTTACGAAGGGTCTCGTATTATGGTGCATTATGAGCTTGATAAATATTTATACGTCTGATATACTATATTTTTTTTTAAGGTCAAATATTTTGATGAAAGTTGGTTTACGAAATTTAAATGTTGTTCTTGTATTTGTCTCTGCTTAAAGCTTAAAAGGTATTTAGTATACATTTAGATTCTAAGCAGTGTGAGATCGTTTCGCTACAGGCGTAGACCAGCCTATTGTTGCGCCACTGCCTGCTATTGGCGGTCGTATGCGTAGTGTTCGCAGCGCTCCTCCAATCACGGCAGCAGGTTCTATTTAGGCATAGATATTTGCAAGCGTTTATAGACCAACTTCGCACATGCGCGTAGTAGCTGTTTTAATCGGTACCTAAGTTTTCTAATAAGCTGTATTATGATTTTTATATGGAAAGAATAATACTGTCTTATTGGATGATGTGGAGAGTATGATCATATTAGATTGTAATGGAAATTTAGGAATTAATCTTCTAAGAAGCGTTTCTAATACCTGACACAGTATTTCCTCTTCAGAATATGTACTTATTAGAATATTATTAATAAAATATTCCATTTCTCCTATTAGTCTTTAATGAGAAGAAACCCTCTTCCAATAAGAGATCGTACACAAAGGTAACCATTATTATTTTTATGAAGATTTAACGTCCAAATAGAGTATTTAATTCTCACACTTAACGTACAATTTGAATATATCTCCACAGCGAGCCTGTTCGTATGCATATTCTAAGCTATCTACTACCACGTCAAAAATAAATACACAAACTTGAAATAAAATTAGCGTATTAAATTTGCAACTTGATACCCGCTATGTAACGCTGCACCCCAGCTTTGTCCTATAAATACTTGTTGGAGTTCTCGTCTCATTAATTCATTCTCACCTTATATTTCTTGCTGGTTCTATGGTGGTTTATTTGTCAAAGCAAGTGATAGCCATCTCGAGATTCGTATCTGAATTTACATTGCATCAACGACGCGGCTTACGAAATTACCAAGATTAGTAACATTTTTTTAAATGTTTTTCGTATTTTTTCTTCTTCTTTATAAAATTAAATGTTATATGTTGTATTTAATTCATAGATAAAATTAATTTAAATATATTAAATTGTGCGATAAGCTCACAAACTGATCTTATGAAATCATTCAAAAAATATCATTCTTAAAAACAAAATCGTTAGATATTTGTAGTATTCAATTTTCAATTCAGCAAAAATTAACGTAAAACGATCCTGATGATATGATAAACACTAAATACGTTAATCTTTTGGTGTAATTGACACTATGTTTACACTATAATTGAAAAAAATATCATTACGCCATTAGGATACATCAAACTGGATATACGAAAGCTTTATTTAGCGTATAATTTAAAATAACTTTTTAGACCTAATCTAAGAAACAGTCGACATTATTCATAAATTCTAATTGTATGACGAAACATTATTGTATCGCGCAGATAATTTGACGACGTGACGTAACCGTACCTTGGCCTATTGCTTAATTTATACAGCTGCAGATATTTCCGATGAAATCTCAAGTCTGGCCTTTTTATGAAATAGGTAGGCGAGTTGGCCACCTGATGGTAAATGGTCACCACGGCCCATAAACGTTGGCGCTGTAAGAAGTATGAATTCTTATAACCTTCGGACCTAAGATGTCATGTCTCCGACGTCACTTACACTTCAAAACAAAACGCAACAATACTAAATATCGCTCTTCAGTGGTAGAATATCTGATGAGTGTCTAAGTATCCAGTGGGGATTGTACAAAGTCTTATCACTTACAAGTAAAATTGTAAAGGCTTGAAAATTTATGTAAATTTTCCTTCAATAAATTACTAGTTTGGATTTAGCAATAAAGGTTGTAAAGAAATTGGTCCTACGTCTGATCATTCTTCAGTCTTATTGGATCACCGCTCCGTAGTACTATGTGTTGGTCTGAGTAGAAAGAGCACTAGTCTGTGCTTGAGAACATTCGGTACTGTAATAATATATTTTGCACAATTAGCTAGAACAAGAGATTTTGAGTAGTGGCTGTAAAAAAAATTAAACATATAAAATATTGAATAAAATATCTGGAAGACGTATTTATAAACATACAAAAAACTTAGATTTTCGTCATTATTTTTATAGTTTTTTTATCATTATTTTTATAGCATAAGCTACATTTTAAAATATAGCTGTCAACTAATTATAAATTCACTTACAAACTTTTGCACATACCGCTGTATACATATTATTTGGAAACAATTATACTTTTTATCAAACCATTCATTGTTTAAACAAAAAGGAGTTAACAACATAAAGTTCAAAACTATTCCGATTTTATTTTCGAAAATGTGGAAGTATTTAAAAAGACCCGCACGAGAATCTAAAGCACCACGAAATTAAAGTTTCAAGAGAATACAAAACGGCTGGCGGAGTCCACGTTACACATAACGCATTTAATCAAAAACAATTACGAGTTCTCGGAACTGGATCCATTCATAAAATATGAAATTTAATTCAGCTCACGACAAAATTTGTCTTCCGAATACGCGTCACTATGGAATAGGTTGAAACTTTTACTTTTTTCCATAAAAACCTCATTGATTCGTCACGTATTTACAATTTCACGTCATTACTCCGAACGTGTGATAATTCGTTACAAGTTGGCGCCAGAACTGTATTGTTCTCGACCGCGGAGGTTGCTTGATCCTTCCGATTTCTACGTGCTTCGTTTTGTTACAGACGCACGAATAAAGCATTTTAAATAACTCGCTGACAAAAAAACTTATAATCGTTTACATTTTTCGTGTTAAAAGCGGGTTCAGACAAGGCGATTTTAGTAGATCAATTGCTAATGCGAAAGAAATTTGAAGCTCATGTACGGACTTTTAATGAAATTGAAGCAAAAATTGAAACTGATTCAATGTTACCATACTTCGACTTTTATTACGCCAATTTAAAAATTGACTTTGTTTCTAAAAAATGCACAAACGATCATGCAAAGCAATAAACTGAACTTTATAAGGAAACTAAAGGCTCACTCACCCCAATAAGACTATAAATTATTGATTTTATTAGTCCTATTACAAGCATTGCCAGTTCCCTACTCAGTAAGCGAATATAATCGCGTCTATATGGATTTTATTAATTTCATATAACAAGAAATATGTATTGTTTGAATTCGAATAATAATTTATCTCACACTGACATTATAAAGGTATTTTCAATGTCTCGCGTACTAACAATTATCAAAATTCATAAATTACATAATGACAGCAATCAAAACGAAAATAAAATTGGCCAACATAAACATTTGAAAGTACAATTGAGACAAAGATACAATGACTGCGACTGTAGATGTAATTATTATTATCAAATGTTTTTGTGTAGTAGAGAATTACTCACTACTTATACTTAATATTTGTATTTCTTTACACTGTACTGTATTTATAAGTGATTAAGTAAGATTTGAATACCTATGTATTGGTACCACTATAGTTTTTACTTATTCAAATGAAGCGTTAAAAACTCTAGACTATAGTATATAGTGTTACAAACCTCTAGCCTATTTGTGTATTATACGCACTGTTTTTTACTATTTAAATAAGGTGGCACCACGTCCTGGTGGCAAATGGACACCGCCGCTCATAGAACTCTAATGTATATTACCCATCCCTTAGATCTCTAATGCGCCACCAGTCTTGTGAATTAAGATGACATGTCCCTCAGGTAAACTTGAGCACGATAATACTAAGTATTTATGTTTGCCGGTAGAATAAATAAGTATTATATCGTCTTTAAGGTCAAGAGTTTAATACTAATTAAAGTACAAAATGTAGTATTCATTGAATAATTAATATTTATAATGAATCGCTCTAATAGTAAATTTAAAAAAAATACACGAACAGACAAAACTTTATGAACACTCGGGCTTAAATCTTTAAACTTGAAAATCTTCCACCCCTTAATAAAATGTTTATAAACCTAATTAGTAATCTAAGGTTTATGATGCTGTAAATAAATAAAATGGATCCAAATTTTTAACTTCACATGAGTTTTATTGGCCCTTTTTGTCTTAAGTCCATGAAGACATTACGACTAATTAAAACTCCGTGATCCTTTGTAGCATTCATGCACTCAGTTCTAGAAGCAAAGTCTTGTTTTAAAATGAAACATTTTGTAAATAAAAATATAATTATTCGTGAAAAATTAAGATAAAAACAATAGTTAAGAAGTATAGCGGTATACTGTCGTAATAATATTCTTTTGTTAAAGTTATTTTGTAGAATTCAACACCATTAACATGACGAAACCACGGGATGCCCATTTGTGGGTGATGCATAAATAAGCTATCTCCTTTAATCATTATTCGCTAAGAAAGGGATAAGAAATGATTATTCGCTCCTTAGGTTCACTGCTTGAGATCGGTTGATCAGCGGGAAGTAACTCAAAAGATTTTTCTAATATAATTGATAATTACTATGAAAGTTAAGGTAGTCATTATATATCAATGTTGCATCTATGTATTTTTTTCATGGAGACATGCGGTAATTATTAATAATATTAATAGATTACAATTTATACCAATCAATTAAATAAATGGTAATAAAACAATATTTCCTCGATAACATATTTTAATATACAACTTTAATTATTTAACAATAATTATACTTAGATATAAAAAAATACATAAAAGTTGCTAAATTCATGACATCGTTATGGATATCCGGTTAATACGATGAGAGAACAAATCTGACAAGTCCGGAAAGAGTTAAGGTCGCTAACGCCTGTACGTGCTTTCCAAGACGAGACTCCGGGCCCCGGGGTGCAGAATTATATATAGTCCAATAACTTTTTTATTGAACTGCCCTGGATCGAACTCAGATTCTCTTCAGAACATAATGCAAACCAGAGAGGCTTATTATGTAAATATTAGTTTAAATAGTTTTAATTATACGTAATATGAGTTTAATGCATAGGTACATGTATTTCTGGAAAAGCAGATAATATAAAAAGTTATTCCACTAAATTAAACTATAAAAAATATAATTTTTACCTCATATCACTTAAAGTTTTATACCTTTTGCTACAAGCAGAGATACGCACTTAAACAAGATTACGAATTTATATTCATTCGCAAAAGAAGCCGAGTCATTTAATACTGCCACTGTATAAAGTCTTCATGAAATTACCCGACCGCTTAGCGAAGTTCCATACCGTGCGCGAGTATAAAAATTCTTCACATAATAAAGAAGTACTTTAATATTCAAAAGGAGTATCTACTGGTTTTGCTTCAAAAATGGCCAGAGAGAATTTAAATAAGGTGCCAATTACATAGGAACATTCATAGCGCATTTATGAAGACTCACGGTAGCTTTATCTTAGCTATACATAAAGGTGGCGTCTTACTGTATTACTTTTATTATTGTTAATCATTTTTACGCAGACTTGTGTCTGAGCCAATTTTCATGATAAGAGTTTAGGTCTATTTGTTTCGTATTAATAATTAAATACCATTATTATAAGGATTTTGCGTATTTGTTTTAACAATCATCTACACCGCGCCGCGTCGTATTCGTAGCTTTAAATTAAGCCGAATAAGAATGCATGACGAATATAATAATATGTATCCACCTTTACTCCAAGACCTTTATTAAGAAATAATAATGTCTTGATGCTGATTACACTCTTTGTCGTATTGACATTTACACAAACCAAAACGAGAGCCTAAACTAAATTTAAAAAACAATCTTGCGCTCGAAGTGATCATTTAATTTCATATTTCCCTTTAGTTATGGATTGTTGTAATAGTTAATTAAAATCATAGAACGATTTTATTTTAAATAACAAATCGCCTGATATAAAACATAATTAATGTAATAAAAATATGAAGAAAGAGGCGGCATCACGTTGGAGAGAGTAAGCGGATTCTTATCCGAATATGCGACTTCTAATCTTCGGAAACGCCGTTTAATATTATGTAATTGTTATTAGAGTAAGAATCGTGATTAAATTTACATATTAGGTTGGATGAAATTGTGCCTCATATATTATTTACAAGCTCGCGAATGGTAGAATGAGTTCTTAATCTTCCAACCTCTCCCTAACTCCCGATATTGGCGGTCTGATACTATGATATTCAAAAAAGATTGAATTTAAATTTTAATTCAATTTAAAAAGAAATAACATGTATGCTATTATTATTACACGTCACGATATTTATTACAGATTAAGAACATGAATAGACAACATCAGCGGTCCATCGAGTCAATTATGAAATATTTCGACAAAGGTAAAAGGTAAGGGTTTAATGACTTTATATCAATCGCGCGAAGGCTGTGTGTGGCGCGACGTAAAAACAAATTTGAAACATGAAACAATAAATCAATGTACAAAAAATACGCGTTACTGCGGTCCGTTGTTTACACGTGGACCGACATTGTCGCATGAGCTAAAAACGTGGACTTTAAACTTCGCCCTTAAGGCGAATATACTTTTGCATAATATTTTTTATTTTTTTATTATTATATCTATTAATAAAGCAATTATCAGCTTTTAAAGCTGCGAGTTCTAAGGTTCATGGTTCAAATCTCGGGTCCAACCAATAAAATGTATTGGTTTGTAGAGAAAGTTACAGTAGCAGCAAGGAGTTTGTTTCACTCCCGTGCCTTGGAAAACACGTATAACAGTTGGTTCTGCCACTGATCTACTGATCACAGACTCACAGGAGTCAGGGAATAGAAAATACTTTTGTGTTAGCGCACCTAGTTATTCACTAAAATATATCGTCGTACAGTTGGCTCAATCTGACTTCAGTATGGCCGCCGTGACCGATTAATTAGAACATCAAAATCATCACATTTATCACACGCTAAACCAATCAGTAAACTGTCATATTATCATAATCACATCATCCCCTTTACAAGTTGAAATTATAATAACATTTATCTATTAATTAATTATACATACTTCATGTTTCTTGTGAAATTTTAAAGCTTATTTACGTTCGTACTTAAAGAAAAGTTATAATAAAAATGTACCCTGTAATAATGTGGGATGGTAGAAAATGATACAATTGTTAAAACAAGCATTTAACAAAGTCTAAGTGGACGTTTACATGCCTCAACCAAAAGTCGTATAATTCAACTATTTTTAGCTCGAAACATGTACATGTTTTAACCTGGTTGAATCAATAATATGAATTACACTTAGGTAAAGCATGGTCAACGGCTTAATACACAATTGTATCGAAATCGAGTATTGGTAAATCTATTGATGAGCTTTGGTCTTGTCAATAAAAAAAGCTTTGGAAATAAGAGTACATAAAAAAATCAAAACATAGTAATCCAAGTGATTTTTTTTTAATTTTTAAATTATTACTCTTGGATCACTGTGCGAAAACTAAAATTAATAGTTTCATACAATAAGGAATTTGATTAAAAAATATGTTTATTTTATATATATTAAAAAATGGAACCTTAAATATTTTGAAATGAACACATCGCTTTCTTCATTACCCTACCGCCCAAACCGACCCAAAGCAAAAACAGTAAATGACATACGCCAATACACGAACGAATTCACTTAGTAAATTGAGAAATGAAAGTCATTTTTTTTCATTCAGAAACTGCTCTAATTGATATTACATTCATCACTCTCGGTCGCTGGGTGGCGCGGGATAAAAATATTGAATATGACACCAGAATGCAATCAATTTGGTGGACCACCGCTGTTTATGTAATAATACACATGTTGAATAATGTATTATTATTTTTAAAATTACACAAAATAATATTATAGTCAGATTTTAAGCTATCTTGTAAATACAACAGCGAGTATATGTCCCACTGTTGGGCACACGTAGGTTAAATCAGGTCTCACTGAAATCTCGAAATTAATTAGAAATAAAATTACAAAAAAAAACACTTGAAAACGCAGTGGTGCATTGCCGGGCTTGAACCCGCTAACTACAGTTACAATTCACGTAAACTAGCCACTGGTCCATTTCGGCTGCAGCACGTGTATAATTTCAAAATTTAGCAACACGACAGATACATATAAACCATATAATAATAATACACATAACGAAAGTTTAAATTGTACATAAAAATTAAATATGAAGATGACTTGATTCTGTACAAATAAAATTTACCAATTTACTTGTCTATAAAACACATCGACCGAAAGCCAGACCTTCTATTACACGCTCAATTAAAAATAACGATATAATTTATTCATAAAAAAAACCCCTTTGAAAAACAATTGGTATAATGTCTTATTTTGAATCTAAAATTACATGTTTCTATTGGCTTCATTACGTTTGTGTGTATTTATTTTGTGTTCATTTTGTAATATCGACTTCGGTCAGTAGAAATAGACCGCTAATTACAGTTACTTTTTATTAAATCAGAGAACCTTTCGTGACATTCTTCATTAATGTATCGTGCGGTAGCCGGATGGTAGAAGTAAGAAGTCAGTTTGTTGTCCTTATTAGATTTTTTATCGGGCCAAGATAATCGCATGCCTTTAATAAAAATTTGTTTCAACCCTTTCGGATGTCGGTGCAACGTTTTTATAGATATTTCTTGCCTAAGCAACTGATTGGATCAGTTTAACAGTGACAAAATACTTGGGGCAGTGTTCCTTTGTCGTCGGTTCGGGTTCAGCGTGTACGTCGAGCGGTCGAGATGTATCTCGTGATATTTTAACCTTATGTCATTATTAAGACATCACTTACCCGGTGGCGAAGGAGATCTTTTTGCTGATAACATTTCGATCATTTATTCTGTACTCCGGCTGAGCGCTTGGGAAGCTTTATTGTTATAACGAATTTCAATGTATTCCTGATGATAAGCGACATTCGAACTATCTTTCTCACATTTGATTTTATTTCGTAATAATATTTCTCATCCAAAATCAATAAAAGTTACTCACGTTTTTGTAGATCGAATTCGTTTTTACACATTGTTAAACCGATTTGTATTGAATTTGTTGATAGGTTTGCGTCCCAGTCAAAACAAACCGATGTTCAATCACACGTTAAGCGCCACAGAGCGGTAAGGGAAGCATTAATTAGAGGTCCGCTCTTAATTAAATTGTAACGTCTCAGCGAATTTCCCTGGGATCCTATGTCGGTGGTCTTGCAGGTAATCGATGACTGCACGTGATCTTTATGTTATAGCCAATAAAAGTAACATTTTAATGATATCAATTTAAATGGCTATTATTTCCTTTGCTTGATCGTAATTAAAAGATGCTTTAAAGTTTTGAAATTTATGTGTGAGGGAGTTTTATGCGAATTTTTGACGGTTATTAAATTAAATATAGGAATTCGGCACATTTATGAGAAGACTATTATTAAGTTACATATTATATATATTTATATTGCTACTTCGTTATCGTTTTACAAACATAACCTCTGCGGTTAAGGCTAATAAAGGTAATAGTCATTGATTTTGGAATAAATAATGGTTCAACTTAGCACGACTACAATTACTGCAAAAAGTTGAAGTGAGATAAGGCTTTAAATTTAAGCTGTTCGGTGATAGTCAGATCGGAGTCAAATCGATCGGATCGGAGATAAATTTAGTTTTTGACCTGTTGAATAAAAATATTTATACTCTACAGTTTTAACGCAAAATGTCGTTGTCCTTATAAGAGTGTAAATTGTAATGATTTTCGTTTACCGGTGGGTTTTTTTACATCACTGTATTTTATTGCAGGTAACATCAACGTACGATATTTCGAGAGACATGTTTGGATTTGTTATCAATAGTTTTCTGTAATGAATTTAAAATCGTTTTATTTATTAATTTAGTAAAAAGCTTGCGTAGTGATGTATTGCATTCATTATTTTGTTCATTGCTGATAATGAGAACTGAGATATTATACGATGAGTACGAGATAGTCATTGTCAGTTTCAAATTGTCGCTTAATGATGGCAGACAAATAATCGTGTGCCCAATATGGGCATGTCTAGAACAGCTCCCGAACATGTTGATGGCTCTAGTTTAAACATGGTTATAGACTGCAGGGTTGGAACGTTCGCAACGAGAATACTAATGAGAGATAAAAACTACTTTAGACTATATCATTATAAAACAGGTCACATAAGTAACATGCAGTGGCTCTGATCTGGGTATCGTGCTTGCGTACACTTTGTTGGAATTAAAAGTTCGTGTTAAAAGAAAGAGACACATATATATTTTTACGGTAAGTGTGAAAGGGAACAAATAGCTTTAGGACAGGTGTCGCGATACATCTGCGCATGCGCACTGACCGGCACGTGCGTCCCCAAAGCCTTAAGTCGAAACATTCTTGCCAAACATGTCACAGATTTCTAATGTCAAAATGTGAACCTAACGATAAAATTATTGGATATGCATATGTAACACGTGCAGCGAACGTAACCGGCGAACTAGTGAACCGGTTAGCCGAAACCTTTCTGCTTAATTTCTACTAATCAATAATAAGGGCACATATCTGATGTCGTAGTCGAAGTGGATTAGATTAGAGAGAGACAACATGATCAAGATTGTAGGTTCAACCTCGGACAAGCACCAATGAATTTTCATACACTACATTATGTTTATAATTCATCTCATGCGAAGGAAGACATCGTGAAGAAACCTTCGTCTTTTGAATGAATATCTTCCACATGTTTGTCCACCCACCCGCCTCTAACTAATAAGCCCTAAAACTTCTCATTCATAGGAGAGGAGGCCTTAGCGTAGCAGTGGGACATTTACAAGCTGTAACTTTATTACTTCATATGATGTCGATGGAATCTCCAGTTTTATTTGTAAATATTTGTTTAAAAACTCGTTTAGAAAATAAGTGTAATGTTTACCTAAATATTTATTAATGGTCTTTCCATTTTTCTCGATTCGGGTTCCGTTAGGATAAACGCTACACGTGTTCCATGATCGAGCGAACTCACCAAGCGAGAAGACGTGAGAAAAAAGCTTAAATTGGATATAATAAAATACCTAATTGATTACTCGATGGGTTGTATATTAATCACTAAGCAGTTATGATGAAGAAGCGAATTGAAATATTTTTTACCGTTACGTGTCATACGAGGATTCTTTAGGCCTGCGTCCAGATTAGTATGCAAGAAAAATTGCTTTCTATCCAATAATCTCGGGACATAATTGAAAAATAAAGTCACATCCACTTTTTTGTTATCATTAACAACATCGGACCGGCACGAGCGCTCGCCAATTTTATAAGCAATTTGGAAACAGGAAGCTGTGCGCGTGCGACAGCCTAATTTTAATAATAAATCGATAGCTTCGTACGTCCAGCGCTCCGTTTATCGCGACTCTGAAATTATCGACGTCAGCGTCGCTTCGAATATTCGAGGCGGAGAACAACGGTTTCGTCGATTCCCGTTTTTAGCGATTACAGGAATCGTCGATTAAAGACTTTTAAAAATAATTGACATTCGATCATTGGCCATTATACTTAATTGTGTCTCACTGTCAAGTTGTCTGAGTCTATATAATCAAGCGGTGAGCACCGTATCGGAGTCCGTAAGATCGAGATATCGAAACACTTATTCGATAATTATTAATATTTTAAAATGCAGTGATTAATAAATACGACTAGGACACCATTTTCATGTGTTAAGACAATCCGTAAATTCTTACATTCGTTTTATGAAACTAATTTTTATAGATAGCAGAAAATGTAAATTTTTCACTTTACATTTATGCTGTGCTTAATCTTAAATTGACTGCAATAAAGTCTCGCCAATCCGGGTATCTGGTAAAACGAATTCATATTTATTAAGCATTTACAAACATGTTCTGTTAAACATTCATTTACACTAAAGCTCTGACGTCAGACACCAATATTTATGTTATGTGGTATTTGGAATAAAATTAACCTAAAGGGAAATATGAACATAATTATAGGAGATAAAAGTCCGATGAAATCTTTATTATGTTTGTTTATCAGATCCGACACAATCTAGTTTTATATGCGGGACTCAACATAAGCTGCGCATATTTTTAACATTATCATTACTACGTATCGTTATATATATACGTTATATATGTCGTATCTAGTTGCCTGCCTGCCACTGCCTGCGACTGCCTCTTTGGTCTAGTGGCTAGATATTAGGCTGCAGACCCGGTGGTCCTGGGTTCAATTCCCAGGTCGGGCCAATAAAAAGCTATTGGGATTTTCTGTCAGAAAATTCTCAGCAGCAGCCCGGAGTTTGGAAGGTACACTCCCGTGCCTCGGAAATCACGTTATGGCGTTGGTCCTGCGCCTAAACTCTTTCCGGTCATGTCGGATTGCCGTCCCATCGGATTATGAGAGCTAGGGAAGAGAGAGTGCACCCGTGTTTGCGCACACACTTGTGCACTATAATATCTCCTGCGCAGTTGGCTAATCTCTCTTAAGATTTGCCGCCGTGGCCGAAATCAGTCTGGAGGACGTATATTATATACTTCATAAAATTATTTGCCAACAATATTTTGCTTTATATATACTTACCTAAGCTTTAATTATACTTAAGCTTTACTTTTCTGAAAAGCACTTTAATATTATTCTTTTTTATAAAAAATATTTTCACCACAGTTTTATATGCACCAATAAATAAATAGCTGTGGTTCATTATTTTGTTCTTAATACACGATCAAATAGTCCAATTTATCTTTTATTTTCCTATTCACATCCATATTAGATAATTAAATACGATATAAAGAGTTTGTTTTTTTGCTAACGACAATTTATTTCTTCTTTAAAAATTACATGTAGGTTACCTATAATTTAGTAATTGTGAGGCTTTAAAGAATTTTCAAAACGTTTAAAATATCTTGAGCGAACGGCCATCGGCTTGTTAAAAAGCTATCAATACAATTTTGATGTATTTCAATAAACGTTTTAACACCTTTTCCCTAAAGGTATCATTAGACTTATTATTATATTCCGACAAGACTGATTGAAGATACGATTTCGACGACCAAGTACCAAGCGACTTGTTAGAGCGGATAGCATTGACTTAGATGTGCTTAAACAGTAGATAATCTATTTTGGACTTTCAAATGTTTTCAAATAAAAAAAATATGTAATTTATGAATTATTATATACATAATAATTAAAAGCGTGATTTAGATTTTTGTTGTAGTTAATTCTTGAGAAATAATGATCGTATATAATGGGTAAAACCGATTAACCGGGTTAAAGCACAATAGTTAGTTGGATTAAAGAAGTTTTTGAACTCACTGTACGACGCTGTTCCAATGACATACTCAAAATGAATTACAAACACAATTTATAACTTGTAGTTTTAGAGGTGCTAGAGGTGTTTAGAGGTGCGGACTTGTCCCGCAATCTGTGTGACAAGCCGGTGGCGTGGTTGGTAGATACTTGCCTTTCGCGCCGCAGGTCGTGGGTTCGATTCGCACCCAGGACAGACATTTGTGTGCATGAACATGTCTGTATGTCCTGAGTCTGGGTGTAATTATCTATATTAGTATGTAATTAAAAAAGAAAAGTAGTGTATCAGCTATCTGGTTTTCATAGTACAAGCTCTGCTTAGTTTGGGATCAGATGGCCATGTGTGAATAATGTCCCAAGATATTATTATTATTTTCGATTAATACTCTATATTGTATTCTTACGACTGTGCCACCTCGAATGAAAGGATAACAATGCCTTATATAATGAGTTATCTTTCGACATCACATTTTTCGTTGGTATTTATTAAAAATATCACTCAGCGATGTTTTTAAATAAAACTTTGCGATGCTTGCCCGGAAACCGGATCTGGTAAATATATATAAGGGCATAATTTTATCATATAGATCGATATGCTAATAAATATATTAAATACACATAACGAAGCATTCAATGTAATTTAAAAAACAAATTTCAAACTCCAATACACGAACTTATATTAAGATACATCTAAAATATCAGAGAATATATTTTATGGTCCAAAGTGTTCATTAGGCATCTTTAATTTTATCGCCGCGTTTAATGTTAGTCCATGCGCGGTCCATCTGATGCCAAATCGTATTAATTGGGACCTCTTACCAACTAATTGGAACGAATTGTGACTGCTTAACGTATTTAACAATCCTACTCTTTATAATTTAATCTCCATCTAAACTATAGTACATCATATAATATATTGTAACGTCGTGCCACATATTGCCACGCTACATAAAGCCAAGCTAAGCCAAGCCAAGCCAAGCCAAGCCAAGCCAAGCCAAGCCAAGCCAAGCCAAGCCAAGCCAAGCCATGCCATGCCATACCACGATAGTTAAAGCTGGAAATGTCCATCAAGCCCGCTCGTAACATTCGAGTGACAACGGAATTTAATACCCATCATTCTCGCCGTCATGTCGCTATGGCAACTATAATAACGAACGGGAGGATGTGTCCATGCCAACGGAAAAATAAGAGTGGTTGTATAATTGACAAATTATTAAGATAATATAGATTGGATTATTTATATATTGCTTTTATTATTAACTCCCGTTTCACTCAGAAGTGGGATATGAAGCGTAATTGCCCTAATGAATCTGTTGGTGATAAAGTCCGCCCGCCTGGATGGTGTGAGCAAGAACAAAACCATTCCAGCGAAGATGAAGAGTATCCGCCACCGCCCGCTAGAAAACTACTCAAAGGTTTGCTTGAAAACGAAGTTAATAGGGCGATACGTGAACTCGAACAGGAAACCTTGCCGCTCAGTCATTTTAAAGGCCATCGTGCAGCGTCTCTTATCCCGGAATTTGACCCTGAAGGAGATGATTGTACAGTAAGTGGTATAACCGACTCGATGAATATAATTATACTTGGGACCAATGGAAACACATGTTGAAAAGAGCTTTTCCCAAACATCGTGATTTTAGTGCATTACTAGACGAAATGATTACTAGAAAGAAGCTACCGAATGAAACAATGACTAAATATTATCAAGATAAAATCGCCATGTATTTTCGTTGTAACTTATCTGATACCGCTAGTGTTTCTTGCATAATCAGAGGCTTACCATCTTCATTACAACCAAACGCGCGTGCATTTCAATGCCAACGTCCAGACGAATTGTACGAGAGCTTCCTCTGTACTCTAGATGATTATCGTTCACCATCATTAGAAATACGTGACAAACCGAACAAGGACGCTAAACAGCTGCCATACATGGACAAGAAGATAAACCCTGAAACCGATCCCTGTCCGCGTTGCAAGAAAACTGGCCATGTCTTACGAAATTGCTCATTACCTGATCAACGGGTTTGTTTTAAGTGTGGTTTACAAGGTCATATTGCTACTCGCTGTTCTAACTCTTTATCTACTCATACCAAGCCATCTGCCGGTTCGAATAGCAATATAAAAGAAATAAAATTAGTGCAAAATTACAACGAAATTTACAAAAAGCTCGTGAAGGTAAACGGAATTTTTCTTAAATCTTATATCGATACGGGGAGTCAAGTGAATGTTATAAATACTCAAATTGTCAATCTATTGGCCCTTAACGTTATATCTACAAGCACTATTCTAAAAGGCTTTTCTGGTGGCTTACTAACAAGCCATGGTAAAGTAGATTTTGATCTGGAAATCGATAACATTGAAATAAAATGTACCGCACATGTAGCAGAGATTGATATGCAGGATATTCATCTACTAATCGGCCAGCCAGTTATCAACGCAGATCGCATGTCACTTGTGGTGACTAATAGGACGGTCTCATTACGATTGGATCATGACCCTTTTGCAGAACTTCAAGCTGTCGAAGATGTCCAAAAATATAGGGTGGTGACATTAAGCAAAGAATCCTTACCACCTGGTGCTTCAATTATCAGGGTTCAAGTGGTAGGCAACGCCGACGGAAATAATGTCATCATGTGCACAGCACCACGTCATTATGAGTTGCAAGGAGTTTCCTACTCGTTACCAGCTACATTGTTTCAAGGTGGTGAGGGCTACATGAAGGTTTTTAACACTGGAAACAAAAATGTCAACTGGAAAATCGGCGAGATTCTAGCGCGAGCAGACAGCTGTGACGAATCAGCCAACCAGCCAAGCCAGGTGAATCCAGCCAAGCCATTTTTACCTTTCTTGCCTAAAATTTTGCCAAACCGTAAGCCAAACAATTTAATAACTAGAGTTTCAAATTCATGTGGTCCTATAATTCCGTCTGCCTCTATCTTAGTCACGAATGACATAACTAATAATAGTATAGGCGGAGTAGCTATATCCGAAATCAGTATAGGAAGCTTAAATGAAAACGAACGTAATTGCTTAATAAATTTATTATTACAATATAAACACATCTTGCAAATAACACGAAAGATCTCGGTTGCACCAACTCGTTGCACATGAAAATAAAACTCACTACGCAGCAACCAATATATCGTCAACCTTATAGATTATCGCATGCTGAGCAACAAATAGTTAATTCCAAAGTTCGCGAGTTATTAGATGCTGGTATTATTAAAGAATCCGAGTCAGATTATGCCTCTCCGATTATTCTAGTAAAGAAAAAGAACGGTGATAGTCGGTTATGTGTTGATTATCGTGCTCTTAACTCTATTACTATAAAAGAAAGATATCCTTTACCAAATATTGACGATCAGATATCAAAGTTAGCTGGTAAAAGATATTTTACAAGTCTTGATATGGCGCAAAGTTATCATCAATTGTTAATTGCACCCGAAGACACTCATAAGACAGCTTTTATTACACCTCAGGGTCATTATGAATATCTGCGCGTTCCATTTGGTTTAGCGAATGCACCCTCAGTTTTTATGCGAATGATCAGCAAAATAATTGATTCAATCCATTATACACAAACTTCTCAAAGTAACAGTGCAACAAATGAGATTCTTGCCTTCTTAGATGATTTATTATTACCTTCGTTTGATTTTGATTCCGGTATAAAAATGTTAGCATCTGTGTTGCAAAAATTTAAATCAGAAAATTTAAAATTAAATATGAAGAAGTGCTCTTTTTTGCAAGACAAAGTGATCTATTTAGGCCATGAAATTTCTTATGACGGTGTACAGCCATCAGAGTCAAAGTTAATTGCAGTTTCACAGTTTCCTGTACCTAGGAATGTACATGAAGTACGTCAGTTTATAGGTCTTTGTAGTTACTTTCGAAAATTTATGTATAAATTCGCCGTTATTGCTCGCCCTTTAACGGAATTAACTAAGAAAAATGTGCCGTGGGAGTGGAATGATAAGCAGGTCGATAGTTTCGATGAGTTAAAGAAACGTTTGTGCTCTAAACCAGTGTTAGCTTTGTATGATCCTAAATTAGATATTGAAATACATACCGATGCATGCAAATTAGGAGTAGCCGGTATATTATTACAACATCAGTCTGATAGTACCCTGCGTCCTGTTATGTATTTTAGCCGAGTGACGTCTAGGGAGGAAACTATGTATCATAGCTATGAGCTTGAAACACTAGCAGTTGTTGAATCTTTGCGTAAGTTTCGGGTATATGTTGTAGGTAAACACGTAAAAGTAGTCACCGACTGTACCGCCGTCCGCGCCACTCTTACAAAACGTGATATCATTCCCCGTATTGCAAGATGGTGGTTGTTAATACAGGAATATGATATTAGTGTAGAGTATAGACCCGGCGAACGCATGCAACATGTAGACGCCTTAAGTAGAAATCCAATTGACGCTGTAAATATTAATCGTTTAGAAGTCACTGATTGGTTTTATACCGTTCAATATCAGGATGATAAATTGAAAAATATTATTGACCAACTAAAAACTGGGTCGGCAGGACCCGATATAGTTAATAATTATGTGATATTAAACGATAGGTTATATCGTAAGACGCTTAATGGTAATCGACTCGTAGTGCCTGGGGTTGCTAGATGGAAAATTGTTCAAATGCATCATGATGAGATAGGACACGTAGGGTTAAAACGTTGCACTGATCTGATTAAAAACAGTTTTTGGTTTCCTAAAATGACACGATTTATTCGAAAGTACGTTACATCTTGTTTAAATTGTGCTTATGGAAAGGGGGAATATGGTAAAAAGCAAGGCAAGTTACATCCGATACCAAAGCCAAATGAACCTTTTAGAATGATTCATGTTGACCATTTAGGCCCGTTTTGTAGGACAAGAAACGGTTATGGATATATGTTGGTTATAATTGATGCATTCTCGAAATTTGTAATCGCGGAGTGTACTCGGACAGTTAATTCGGTAGAAACCATTAGAATACTCAAAAGAATATTTGCATTGTTTGGTTACCCAGATAGAATAGTAACTGATCATGGTAAAGCTTTTACGAGCAGGTATTTCAAAAAATTTACTTCGGATAAGCAAGTTAAACACACATTAAATGCAATTGCATGTCCGCGTGCCAACGGACAAGTTGAACGCACTAATCGTACGATACTTAATGCCCTACGCGCAACTGACCCTAGTGAAGCAGCTAATAACTGGTCTAACTGTCTACCTGATGTCATTTGGGGAATAAACAATACTTTTAATGATACTACCGGATTTAAGCCGTATGATTTGATGTTTGCACGTAATGGAAGGTCAGTGTGCGATGTTACCATCCCGGATCGCGTATATGAAGCGACCCAGTCCAAGCGTAATAAAGCTAGCGATCGTATTAATAAAGCCAGCGCCAAGATGAAAAATAATTTTGACAAAAGACGCAAAAATTGTCATATTTATAAAAAAGGAGATTTGGTTCTCTGGAGGCAGGCGCCTACAAGTAGTGGTGCTAAGGTTAACACAAAGTTAGATGACTTATATTCAGGCCCCTATATAGTAACTAAAGTAGTCGGTAATGATAGATACAGAATCAAGAGCATAAAGGGTTTAAGGGGTTATAAAAACTTTATGGGGCTAGTGTCTGCAGACTCTCTGCGACCTTATCGTAGTATAGCTCCTGTATCTGACAGTGCCAGCAGCTCTGACGACCATTTGGAGACCGAAGATCTTATTGATTTACTAGAAAGCTAATAAATATTGTGTGCTCCATTGCGGGAGCAATTGTTACAGGATGGCCGATTGTAACGTCGTGCCACATATTGCCACGCTACATAAAGCCAAGCTAAGCCAAGCCAAGCCAAGCCAAGCCAAGCCAAGCCAAGCCAAGCCAAGCCATGCCATGCCATACCACGATAGTTAAAGCTGGAAATGTCCATCAAGCCCGCTCGTAACATTCGAGTGACAACGGAATTTAATACCCATCATTCTCGCCGTCATGTCGCTATGGCAACTATAATAACGAACGGGAGGATGTGTCCATGGCAACGGAAAAATAAGAGTGGTTGTATAATTGACAAATTATTAAGATAATATAGATTGGATTATTTATATATTGCTTTTATTATTAACTCCCGTTTCAATATATAAAACTATTTATGATCTTATGTATATGTATATATGGGACAATTGTAAGGGCAGCAATATCTAATAAATATATTCAGAAAGTTTTCTAAAACATTGTGTTCAAATTGCAAAACGACGTCGACGTTTTTCAGATTATATGTAGTATAGAAGACTGGTTCATTCAGACAATCGGAATATTGTGATTAGACGCGGGAAGGTTGTTAGTGTTTTAGATTGCATGCTTGGCATTATTCCATGCGGTGATGATTAGCTATTTTTAATGTTAATTGAAATGTACTTATTTAAGTCCTCAATGTTAATAATTTCTTTGTAAATAAATGTATTTGGTATGTCTACGTACTATTCTATATTATAGTAAAGGTTTGGTTGTGTAGTGTAGTTTTTTCGTGGGAGGCTAACTAATTACATAGCTATGTTCATTAAATACAATAAAATAAAATAATTTATTATGCCACAGGTTCATCCATCTATACCCATCTATTCAATATAACTTTGTCGTACCTATTTGGGCTTTTTCTTCGCCTTAGGATATGGCTCACTCACAAGCTTAATTTTTTTTTAAATATAATTAATTCTGGTCTTCTTATTATCGTTTTTTTTTACTATAATTGTTTGTTGTAGTATTTTAAAGATAGCATGTATTAAAGCAATATAATTATGTCAACTGTCACCGCACAATGATAAGAATAATTGAGATAAATGTTGATAGCCGTCAATTTTTTATTACCGTAAGTATCATATTGATAATGTGCTTTTTAAATTGAATTTATTTGATTGTGAACCAAATGTCCCATTCAGAACATTTTGGTAATTCGAATTTTCCTATAAAGTATGCAAAACTGTCCAATGGAATGTATCCGGAACGAAACCTTAACGTCATTACCATTACTATTATTATTATTTCGGGTCAGCTCAAATGGCTCTTATCAGACAGTAAACGTCTTGGTAAAGCTGTGAAAATCAATATCGCACGCTACGACGAAAAAGGTTATGCCACTTTAATTCATTCACCTGGATAGGCATTTGTGGATGCTCGTCTTCGTAGCTACCACTGACATTACTACAACATTGCTGTGTTTTGGTATGAAGAGTGAGTGAGACAGTGGAATTACAGGCATTTTCTGTTCATTCATTATTTGTCGTGTATAAGTTAATATTTTTACAGTGCTAATCTAATAGTGGTGATCCTACCCTCTGGAGATACATTTAGGGTCTGCCTTCGTATTATATAATAGTAAGAATCCGCAACGACCATCGTTAAGTATCCCTTATCCATCATTCAATAATGAATGGTTCACACGATCACAAATAGCTATCATTAAATCACAATTCTGTTTGACCCAGACGTGACAAATGATCTGAGGTCAGCACCGGACACACGGTCCCTGTGCACATTTATCGAACCAGCCTTTATATGTACATTAAAAATTACCGTTATTAGAAATTATAATTTATTATCCTTTCCTTAAATATATTGTATAATTATATTTTTCTTTACCAAAATATGATACCGTTAGGGTAATATATGTTGATGACATTTTAAAACGTTCGTATATTTTCACGTAATGAAATATTTTGTTGTTCTCTTAATATTTTTTGTGATTGATACACAAGACACTGAAGCAATAAAAAGGAAAAACCAACAAGTTAATAGAATCGTCAGACTGGTAGAATTTACCAATCTGTTTATTATCGTATCGTAAAGTAAATAAAAAGTAACAGCCTGTGAATGTGCCACTGCTGGGCTAAGGGTGCCTCTCCCGTTGCGGAGAATGTTCTTAACTTATTCCACCACGGCGCTTCAATTCGAAGCATGCAGATACATATTTAGCAGCAGATTTCCTCATGAGATGAATTATAACAAGTACTAACGGACATGTAAATTCAGTGGTGCTGTGTAACCACTGTGCCATCTCGGCTATATAGTAACTTATTATAGTTACTTATCGAGTTATTACAAAATACGGGTGACTGAGCCATCGTAGATACTGGTACTAGAGACGTACAACTTAGATCCAGTGGCTAGATTTGTGTCTTGCGGATTGGCTGTGCGTGTAAATATCAATGTAAAAGTAATTTAAAATAGATGTCACCAAATAACATTAAAATGAGTAATAAAACTGTATTAATTATTTATTGTTATCATATGTTATGTATTAATGATTATAAAATGTAATTAATGTTATATATTGGTCTCCCAGTTGATACAAAATTAATAATAAGCATGCTGTAATTACCTATAATTGTCATGGGTAACACATATGGCAAATTTATATTGTTTTGCATTTAAAAATAATAATATGCAAATCATAGAAACTGAAAGTTTAGAATATCAAGGGTTTTTAATCAACCACGATCATTTTAATTCAACAGCAGTAATCGATAAGCTCCAATCACCACTAACCACTACATACCATTTGAAGTGTTAATAATCGAATGTCTAATTCCATCTGTCAAATATGTTATTTACATAACCAAATGGACAGAGTATAACAAAACACGACTATGTCTATGTTCCTAGTTAGTATGTTTATACATATGTGTTAGTATGTATATGTTTATTGTTCATACACAGTTTTTTATAGCATTCTCAATAATTAATCATATCATATAATTGAATTTCTGTTTTAACCTTAAGTTACTAATTAATTTATTGGTAATTAAGATAAAAGGGCTAAACGAATTAAACGTCAATGTCAAAGATAACCAGCATATTATGACCCTTAAGTACAAGTAATATGACATATGATATCTATATGAATTCAACTAATTTTATTGCTAATTGCTTTCACAATCAAAATTATATGAGGTTTATTACACTTGTAACGAAATTTTTTATATCAAAGACACCTTGCGTCACGATTCGGGCGAAAATTTTAGTCATTACCACGTAATAAACTATTAACGGAAGCTCGTATAATTTTCTTCATACCATTTGACTGACTATACCTACATGGAATTGTCACCGTTACTTCAATGTAATAAAGTTAAAAATTAAATAATGCGCCGATGTAAATACACCCCTAATTATAGTTCAAAGGGTAAACAGTGTGGTCTTTTGCCATAAATTCCCACGCACGATACGCTTTACACTGATTACACTACATTGGCAGGTATAAATTGTGTCCACTTCCTATATCCGTTTCTACTTTTTGTCACCTTTCTCACACATGTGACAATTCATTCCTAATTGCATAAATCCTGATTGCATACGACGATACGAAAAAGTTATTTGATAACTGAATTTAAAAAAAAGTGCGGTCGAGGGCACCCATCAGGAACGAAGTTCTCTCGAACCGTGTTTTAAAATGTAGATTTGAATTGATTATATTATTGTATTTTTGTCACACCAAAAAGCACTTCTATCTCCTTTATATCGATTTTGTAGCATTCGGTAGGCACAATATGAACGCTATTTCATTATATGACGTGACCTTGGGCCACTGCCATTTCACTCTACTGTAAGCTGCGTAAAAAAAACTTCGTTCCAAAAACAGTATACATTTATTGAATGTAATCTTAATAAATTAAAAACTAGCTAAAGTATGCTGCTTGCACTCCAACTTTGGAAACTAAGATGCTATGTCCCGTTATGGTGTTAGTTAGTTAGTGAGATGGTAGTTACACCATCTCACTAACCCTATACTACACCCGAAACACGACAATACTAATTATTGCTGTTTGGCGACAGAATATGTGATGAGCGGGTCTCACCTACCCAGACGGGCTTACACAAAGCCCTACCACCGAGTAAAGAAGACTAACCTCTTAGTTGTTTTTTTTTTTGTAAAATCAACATTGTAATAAACCGGGAGAAACCCTAGTTATATAGCGATTAGTTAAAATATAATAACCTATTTACTTCTCGGTCTAGTGCCAGGCTTATATAGAGCTATATCCCGCAATTCAAACCCCGAGTCAAGGCAGGCCAAGTTTTTATGTCGAATGATTTTCACCGTATTTGTTGGCACCGTAAGCTCTTACCTCGGAAATGATGTAAAGCCAATGATTCTGTGCGTGAAATGTTGCCTATTTTGTCGGTTGTACTATCACATCGGAATGTGAGAGTGTGTTTCCGTTTGCGCATCGCACACACTTTTACAAAATTATATTTTCCACAGTTGGCTAGTCTTCGGCTCGGGCTAGCGTTCGGTCAAATGGGTATCACTTTAAAATACTATAAAATGAATAAATATTAGGAACAGAAATTAGATTGTATGCATATTAATTGTCTGCGTCGATAGCATTTCATCTGATTACAATAGATTGTTAATGAGTCGTTGTTTTATTAATTCTTATGTATCTGTTAAGATAAAGACTAATTACCGATACTTAACTGTCGTGTATTTTTTTGTCGTGCGGTATGTATCAGTGGCGGACATTTACCGGCGAGGACCACCGTATTGCACTATCAACAATCCCGTCCGCAATTTGCCTTTGAAGCTGCCGGCAATCAAACTCTTATCAGCACATAGAAATGATAAAATCTCTGTCGGCTTACGGTTTTATTATTGTCCCGCCCATTAACGCCCATTAAAATTGCGATCAATACCCACTTATTCATCTGTCGAAAACGAAAAGACGCAACAATCTAAACCCGAGTGTCGCATCTCTATCGCTGTTTAATTACTCCAGTCCATCGTGTCACCATCGGAGTTCTGCCGATGTGTCGCCGCTCGCTACCGAAGCCTAATTAAACATGAAATTACTTTTCGATAGTTTCCGTCCGGATCACCGCGATCCAATAAACCCCCGGTGATATTATGACTGCGACTAATTCTGTTAGTTTTTAGTTTCGGCGCCGTCTCTGATAAAAAACTGAACAAACATTCCGTAGAACTAATGAGTGTGTAATTTTGTTAGGGAGGCTCCGCGTGGGCGTCCATTGGTCAATAATTAGCTTTGAGATCATAGTAATACAAAGATTCGTATATCTAATGTACTATTAATAGTTTATTAATGTAAATTATGTTGGCAATAGAATAATTTACTTTCGATTATAAATGGGGTCACCATTTAGATAATTATCGTGAAAATAAAGTTCCGAGTCAGCGTAAAGCAGATCAAATGTAGATCATTTAATTTAGAGTACCAGAACGTAATTCTCTGAAGATGGCCAATAAAACTGAGCGATTAACTCGGCTCGTAAAATGTTATACTATCCCGTGGCCGGCACTATTTATCTGGTGAAATTGATTTCTTTTAGCGACTCGATAATAAAATACCGAAGAATTAATTTTGTGACATTCGACAAATAAATTAAAACGAAAACATTTTTTAATCGGGAATTTAGTTCTGTTGTTTTTGTTTTAATGAATAACATAACCACAAATAAAAAATGTTTGCATTAAACTTGATACGTACAAGTATGGACAATATGTAAATAATATACTGTTTGCTAATTTATTAAGTTTGCGGTTTGATGCATATTTTGTACGCTACGATAAATCCTCACGTTTTTTTAATAACGACACTCTCTTTATACATATATTTTTCCACCGACTTTTACCAGGGTTGGTGGCGCATTGGCGGTTATGCGGCGGCGGGTAAGAGATTGTTAATGTTTTTTACAATGGCAATGTATATAGGCGCTGGTGATCATTTATTATCAGGTGACCCATTGGCCGTTCGTCTACCTATTCTTTAAAAAAAGACTTTTACGTCTGTGACTTTTTGAGTATCTTTTTTGTATATTTGTATTGATATTTTTTGGTACTTTAACATTTTTTTATATATAAACATGTAATTGCATGGTTGTAATACCATTTAACATATACAAGCTTACGAGCGGCTTAGTGAATTCGAAAGGGTGCAATCTTAACAGACGCCCGTACAAAGACGATCCGTGTTGGCAATGAAAGGTTTATTGGCTGCCGATACGAGGGCGCTCATTCGACGTTCACGCCTCGAGCGAGGTTAACGAGTCGTAAATGACATTACAGACGTTCAATCAAATCTGTGATTGCTCGATTAATAGGCTCAACGATACTGCCTGAACGAATTCGAATTGCATTCGATACGCCCTCAAAATCAGTCGAGCTATGGCGATTAAATCTTGTTTTACTGCAAAACTACCGCTTCCACATTTCATTGATTTATTTAATGTTTGATTTAACGATCAACGAACAGCTGTTTTTTAATTTGTAATTAGTTCATAGAAATCAATTTTATGTTAAGGAAAATCGATAGATTATCATCATAACTTTGTCTTATGTTGATTAAGAGTCATTAAAACTCTTTAATGCGTACATTACCAAAGCGATCCTAATTAATACGAAACTGTAGCAAGATTCAAGTAATAACTGGTTATATATTTAAAGTGTTTATAAGTTCTAATATGTAGTGAATTACAAACAAACAGTTGAGAATATGTATATGTAATATCATGACTACCTGTCCTATCAACGTATCGTATCTTGAAGATTTTCGTCTCGTAATCTAGAGATGCATTAAGAAATACTTTTGCCTAATTTTGATTTTAAGGAATGGCTTTAATTACATTCGACTGTTCTTACACTTGCATTCTTATGAGTACACACTTCATATATGTTTATAGAATAACCCAAACGCACTGCTATATTTGTTTTTATTGTCTACGCAATGCTCGCGATACTATTCTTATATTCAGTTTAATTTATCCTGAATGTAAATCATAATTTTATTCCACGAGCGGCGTGTTCCAATTCATTATACATTACAACTGAGAAGTGTTATCCTTCTTAATAAAGTGATGTCTCTCTAGTTGCCACTTATCTTGTGAACTCGGCAATTATTCCTTAAAAAACACTAACAATAACATTGGCACGCGCTAACAATGTTTTGGTATAAGTAAGTGGTCACGTCGAACATTCACAGCGAACAATCAGACGGACGGACACCCGTCCATCACGTAGCGGAGCGTTAACGAGCACATGCAAATAGCTGATACTAACGATATTTCTGTAAAACTAGGTGTAGTGGCGTGTAACGAGAGCCGGGCCTGTAAGTGATTGTAGCTGTCGTCGACTGTTATCTACTGGAGCTACTGTTGTGTATACGTGTGGTAGTTAATATTAAATGGAATTACATGTTATGTGCAGACATCGAAACGATTATTATTGTCTTATTAATACCTAATCGAATATTTTCATTTATAGTTAAAAATATATATGACAAAGCAATACTGCATAATGTTATATGCTTATAGAGTCAATCAACCAAGGGTAGTCTATCGTTTTTGAAAAAAAAAGTCTGATTGAGGCTAAATACACACGAGATCCAACCCAATACGATAATCAGATGAATACTACACATTATCAAAGAAAAGTCAGCAATGCTTGTCCAGATTTTAGCCCGCGAATTTCGGTCGAGGCTTGTCCAGTACGGCAAAAGCTCCTCTTATTTATTCGATATTTATTAATTTATTTGCACAAATTATGCAAATATAGACATACCGCCAAGTCTCTCAACAATCAGCCAGTTCAACAGATAAAATATGGCTCAATCAAATAACGATATATACTACGATACGAATAACTTATAATAATGAATGTCACAAAAGTGAATACAAATATTTATCACATCGAAACCGATAATCAAAAGAAACAAACTCAAATCAAGAGTGACCAAAGTATAAATTTATGTCACCGCATTTAAAAAAAAACTTACAATTCAAACTATTATTTAACTTTATAGTATAAATATATATTTTAAGATATATAGACAATGTTCTTTGTTCTTTTTAATAGTTAAAGTAGTTTATACGGAATCGCTTGCAATTTGTTCTCGCTTCGACGTCCGTTCGCTTAACAAGGTTCCTGTCAAGATTAGGTGCGACACAACTAACCTGAAACCTATTTGAGATCCTTTATTCTTTGAATATCAATCACACCTGGGAACGAGCAGCATTAACTTTGTTCGAGCAACTGTACATGATAGTGTATTAGTAATGACACCATAAAACAATTCAAATAAACATTTTGCTTATTGGCTTTATTTGTGGCTACGGCCTCTTCTCTTTATTGAGGAGAAGGTTTGAAGCTTAGTTAGAATTTCAGTGCAATTTGATACGATCTCACGATATTTTCCTTCACCGTCAAGCACGAGATGAAGAAACACAAATGAAGCACGTGATATTCAGTGGTGCTATCCCGGGTTTGAACCCACGATCACGGTTAAGATTTACGCGTTCTTACCACCAGGCCATCTCGGCTTTTCTCGGCAAACGAAGAGTATGTATAGTTTATTTATGTTTTAAATATAAACGAGTGCATACAATACTTTGTTATTTCCTTACTTTTACTGTACTTCAACGTTATTCACCAAACTTATTTTGACAAAGGCTGTTTCTTTGAATAATTGGACCATCTTTGGACACACTATTGCGTTTACACATATTTTTCTTCTGTTACTTTAATGTGATCTGTACTCTAAATAATACACTGAAGTATAATAATGAGACAAGAAATACATAATAGACAGCAATCTCTTTCAGATAACTTTTTGGTTCTTCTGAAACTCGACAATTTACACACTTCACACATCTAAATTAACAACATGAAGTTAACACTAGCTTAATATCATCCACTTACCAATTATTCTACCGCGATTCTTTGACGTGTGCGTGCTTTGATCATTTGCTCGTGTCCCTTCCTAAAATAAACAAAAAAGAAAACATACTCCGTAATACGTCCTTCTACGACACCTGTCTCACATTAATTTCTAAACTACCTTTAACATTTGTGATGTTTCAAAAAAGTGAATTAATTATAAATAAACATAAACACATAAGTTTAGTTATTTGATACTCCACGTTTCGGAGTCGAGCTATCCCACGATCACCTCTAATCATATAGCAATGATTTTATATAACATTACTGAGCTCTGTAATTAGGTTAAGATAATCGCATGTATCATATTTATGACAAATATATTCATCTATGGAAATATGATTTCAACACAAATTTCCTTTATGGATCATATTTTGATGAGTTGTATAATACATTGGGTGTATCTTGTTTTGAATCAAATAACCAAATTTGGAATCTATTCCTTGTGGTGGATGGTCGTTGTATTTCGATTGAGAAAATAACGATTCTGGGTTAGTTATAATTCGATTTCGTTGGAGACGTCCACACCTCTGGGTGGGCGCCGACCGCCCGCTATCAACAGATTTAAAATCTAAACGCATTGCGTGGCTTGTAAACATATATTAATCGGCATTTGTTTCAACATCGTTCTCTTAAAAAACTGCGTGAGTAAATTCGATTTAGCTTGTTAACATGCGATATTGTGGGAACCTCAAAGTTGAACTCGATGAAGACGTGTAATTCAACTGCTTGAACATTTCGAACGTTAGAAATAAAACGTGTTGACTATAAATATATTTGAAACATTTGTTTGAATCGATGAAATTGTATACAATAATTTTGATATTATAAATAAAAATAATAATTATTGTTATTCGAGTACTATAGAACTAATCATTTAACTTTTGGATATGATAAAATTTTAAAGTTATTGCTTAATGGTTTTAAATGCAGATTCTACAGAGAATAAACGACGAGAAAGTCAGTTACTGTCTTTTTCACACATCAAAATACATACATAAACAAATCTTTCATGAATATCAATTTTAATTATTTTTTAATGTAAACTTAAATATTATACGTATTAAATATTATATTACATTTATTATAAAATCCCTAGACATAAATTTGTAATAAATATTATTACTACAAAAAATAATTCTACAAAAATTATCGACGTCAAAATTAACACTAAATTTGTCCGTATAATTAATCCAGAATTATTAAGAGCTACACGAAATCATAATACATAGAATAAAGAGAAATAGCACAAGTTAATTAAATATTTTTATATTTCAAACTAAATATTTATAACCCGGGTTGTTATCTACGACTGTACTTCGACGTGTATTTAACAGACAACTCATAAAGTAGTTAGTTGAAATGCCATATCAAATTTATTGTACGGCGAGCGAGTATGTCGATGATGGATGCGTTTCGTTCCTTAAGAGTTTACAGCATTAGCGATTCGCTATTGTAACCTGCGATACTTTCGCGGCCTCCTGTATAATTTCACAAAGGACTATAAGCAACAATAAATATTTATTGAGGCACTTTTCCATCCCGAGTAAATTGCGGCGTAATCGAGTCAACTTTTATCACGTGAATGTTTTTATATCGATTGCTTTGAATCATGTTCGACGAGACGACTTACAAAGTACGGCGTTTAAAACAATGTCCGTGACGGATAAAGGGCCAATCAAGTTAAAATAAATTGTTTTATTGTTGCACTTCTCGACTCTCATAAACTTTTAAGAACAGAAGCTTCGGTACTTCTTTCATTAGGTCTGGGAAGGGCTCCCATACATAATACATCAAATAATAAATACAATTAAGAAAGTCTTATTAAGTTTTAAGTTGATTGAATAAGAACGATTTTTATGTGAGCTTGAGTCGCTTATGTGTGTGCGTATGTATCCTGTATCTGTAAAAATTGGCGAAGAGAGATTTGATATAAACATCGTATCAGTTTCTTTTATAACATAAATCTTGTAACAGAATTGTAATTGAAGTTATATTAATTGCATTGAACGATTTAGCAAAATGCAACAACCTGTGACTGCTGGGCAATGGTCTTTTTATTTCTTTTGGAGAGAGTTTCGAACTCTTATATGGTAGAATTTCATTCGACAACTACAAGTTTCCTCATGCTTATTTTCGACCGTCGAACATGAAATTAAATTCAGTGTCGCTTATCCGGTTTGAACCCACGACGTTCCATTAACATTCACGTGTTCTGGCCACTGGGCCATCTCATCCTTGAGTAATTATTTATTCAACATCACATCAGCACGTAGAGAAGCAAATGAGTTATGTTCATTAACGAACTAGTTTTAATTTACGATCGCATGAAGATAAGCGAGTTCATGAAGGTATGAAATAATAAATACCTTGATGTACTTTTTTAAATGTTTTTATTTTAATACGTTTAACGAAACATGTTGTTTCCAATATAGTTTTGTGCCGAAATGGCACGTTTACACGTATTTTTAATTGGATGATTTTTTTTGCGCTATTTCTCCAAGGTCCAAGCGTTTCAACTGCAAACGGAACAAAAATATAATTTGGAATAAGAAACGAATATTTGTCATGTTTGTGCGCTACAGCTTTTTCCGCGGCAGCTCCGGTTTTTAACATTGTTTTTCTGATATGAGACGGGGCCAGTGTGTCAACACATTTTGCGTCAGACACTAGGGCCCGTCCTCGTTCTCATGGAATCAATAATTCTTAATAATTCAGGAATACTTCGATAACATTGTTAAATTAATATGTTAATATTCATTCAAATATAATTATAATCATTAGATACATAGAAGCTTTTTCTCCATATTGCGGATAAGCAATATGATGTTAACAATTTTTTTGCAATAAACATAAATAAAGGTTATCAATAAAATTAGTAATGACTTACTAATTAACCGAGTGACCACTAAGACGAGCCTACTGTGCAGGACATATTGTAATGAAATGTATACATGTCCACTTACGCGTTAGCTTGCGTATATTACTTCCAAGCACAGTTGCACTCTATTCCCCTACACACATAATGTGACGAACAGCAAATGGACACGACACGAAGATTTAACGGCTAAACGTGCTTTACGAGGCACTACCTGACTGCGAGCTGTTACACAGAAAGCGAGAACATTTGAGCCTAAAACCACAAGATATGCAGCCTTATAATAGCTTATAAGGCTGCTTGTGGTGAGGTTAGTACCTAGATAAACAAGGCAGTTGAGCGAACTATATATAACAACAGCCTAAACTACCCATTACCGGTTATATACAATAATGTGCTTTAAAATTATGTAATTATATGATGTAATAACTCTTTGATGTATACAATGTCATAATCACTATCCATCTTAGTTGAACATTATATTGTATATAACCAAAAGCATATAAACAACTTAATCAGTCAAAAACGTATTCAGACAATTTGTCAGAGTGACGTTAAATTCTTCGATAACATTGTTAAATTAACATAATATAGGATGAGACGATTTGTCAAATCGTATCGATGGCATGTCGTTACTCCGTCTTAGTGAGACGTTGACGCAGATGACATAGATATAGATGAGATGCATTGTTATCGCCCGACCCGCTTATGAATACATAATAAATAACATTTACGACCAATTTATTCAAATTTTACAGTAAAACGAGTTTAATATATGTATATATTTACTGATAATTATCAGCGCACAAATTAAATTAAACATACTTTGACGGTATGAAAAATTATATCGGATTTAAGATTTCAATTATGGTGTTACCATTCCCAAATTTTCAACTCTATCCAATAAATACAAGTGTGATTTTATTTGCTACACCAATAAAGAATATATAATGCTTATACATATTTTAGGGCTAAAAAAATTTGTGTGTGTATGCTTAACTACTTCTTCTACTGTAGAAGTATTCCAATATACATAACTTATTGAACAAACTTCCTTAAAATCTGAATGTTAAGTTTATTTTTAATATCGCTTTTTCAATTTTATAAAGTAAAACATAATCTATACTAACATTATAGTATATTATATATTTATATAACATCGAACTACCAACAAAGGTTACAATAGTACATCAAACAATATAAAATGCATGACAAACAAGATTAATTGCAGTTGTAATTATAGGTAATTACAGCATGCTTATTGTTAATTTTGTATCAACTGAGTGACCAGTATATAACATTAATTTCATTTTCTAATCATTAATAAATAACATAATATGATTACAAAAACTAACAATGTATGATAATTAAATTAATTAAATTTGAATTATTTTGTACTTAGTTTTGATTGTAGTATTAATTGAAATTAAAATTGAAATTAATCAATATATAATATCATAATTAATTAATTTATTATATAATATAATAATTAATTAATATATAATATCTTTATTATTAAAGATTAATATATACGTAAAAGAATAACTGACTGACATATCAACGCACAGCCAAAACTACTGTGTGCTAGACACAAACTGAAAATTTGAATATGGGTTCCTTTTACACGGTAGGATAACACTAAGGAAGATTTTTTGAAAATTTAACTTGTTATGTAGTGGAAAAGGAGATGAAGTCCTCCATATTTGAAAAATGATCTATATAAATTGTTATTTAGCAATTCAAAGCTATGACGCGAGCGAAGCCGCGGGTAAGCGCTAGTCACTTATAAATAAATCCAAGTATACATTTTCATAATTTAATTAAACTCGGATCAGATATGAATTTATCTAACATAGATCGTGTAAGAGTTGCGCATTTAATTATTCATACAAGACGGTCTCCGCTGAAAGTTCCCACGAGGGGTAATGGATCGACCAATACAGAGAGCGAGATCTCATCGCGAAATCACCATGTCCTGCGCCGTGGAGCATACACGCCGATGTGACAGGGTAGCTGGTTAATTTAAACGAACGTAATCAATAAACACTTTTATCGCAGCCATCAGACATTGAGGCATTACGACCTCTTAGCATTCTCTCGTATACCTCTTCAAAAGTATTGTTTGGATAACTATGTAAGAGAAAGTGGTCAATATTTAATTTACATTGCAAGACGTACTGCACATATTTTAACTAAAAATTTACCAATAAATTATATATACGTTTACTAATAATTGCTGCTAAGCGGGGGATTGGTTAAACAATTTACTGTCTTCTTCAAATTAATGATGATAGAAAGAGAGAAATGAGTGTTGAACTAAACGGTTGCTTAGCAACGTTATAAATAACAAGTCATTATATATGTATAGATAACTCACTCATCACATAATCTACCGCCAAACAGCAATTGTTGTGTTCTGGTTTGATGGGTGAGTGAGCCAGTGAAGTACAGGCAACATATAGTTCACTGGCTCTTACATCTTAACATCTTAATTCCGAAAATCACACTCTTTTACTCTTATTTTAATACGAAACTATAGATATATTTCGACACAAGTCGCCAATAATCTTATTTCGTAAATTTCAATACTTTTATAAATATTATTGTCTATGATCTAGTTATATAACACACTTATATGTGTTGCTTATTTTATTTATGCTAAAACAGTCAGTCTTTAGCCATTGCTCCATTTCAACGGGTCATAAATAAAGTGTTTGTTATACCACGCGCTAAAAGAATCAAAAGTGCGCCCGGCGAAAGTAAAAAAATACACTTTATTTTTTCGAATGGAAACGAGCGGTTAGTATTAATATTAAGCCTAGTTAATTTATGAAAAAATAAAACATAACGAAAGGCATTTTGAGATCCCGAAATTTATCCTTCATTCATCAAGAAACGAAGCCGCATCTCATTTCAAAGGATTGCATTCAAATCAAACACGTAATAAAAACCAACTTTACTAACGACATCATCACGTCAACGAGCGTCACAAATTATATTTAAATCGCGGTATTGGATTCGGAGCATACGAAATCAATAATTGCACTGACACAAAGAGCCACGGCTTAGTTGGCCATGGTGATAATATTTTGACTAAATTTTTGACACCTGCAAACAAATTCGTGTTTAAAATCAAAACCGGTCAAGTAGGATGCCGTGACCGAAATAACGTTATTATTTTTCATCATTTTTGATATTCAGATTTCAGGCTAATTAACACATCTACTTAAAACACTCGCATATTTTAAATAATTAATATAGATTTTAATTCAAAGATCGATGCTTTAAGTACGTCGCTTAGAGGTTTGATGATGTCACACGTTACACTTTATTGGATAATTTAAAGCCGATTTACATTTATAATATTTCGAATAGCATACGGTTCCCACTGTATTTATATAAATAAGTTGACTATCGTATCTCGAAACGGCATTAAAAGTAGCGATCTTCGTTAGATATGTACGTACTGAGTTAACTCAGTAATAAACTGAATGATTCATACTCGAGCCGTAACGTTCAGTTTTAATTGAGTTACTTCAAATTTGTAAGCTGGAAAGTTAACTACGAATTCGAGGCCATTGAGCAATTGTCGAGTGACTTTTATTTATTTCTAACATCGCTAAACTTTATAACAGTTTACTACACGCAGAGTATTACGATAATGAAGCCTCGATAAATATTTATGAAATATTTCTTTCGTTCCTCTTATATTATAGCATTAACTATTAACTTATCTTATATATTCGAATATTATCTTATCTGGACTTTATTTACTTTTTAAACCACTTAAGATTGCTTAATTTTTTACAATACATAATTTATTCAACGTAGTTTTCGATTTCAAGTTTTCAATATAAAACTATTAATTCTTATGATCCAGAGTTTTAAGTAAAACTTTACAAAATTTTTAACGTAATATTTTAAATGAAAATAATTTAAAGGCTTCTAAACGTTGTAAAACTTACACTGAAATTGTTCATGAATATTCATTATATAAAATGAGTTTAAGTACAATTCGCAGAGTCATTTAATAACATAATAATATAGAGTATTTAATCTACATCAATCCAACCCCTCCTATAATTTACCGTCGGAGCCGTCCGCTGCTGAGCACTTATATCTCAACATGAACGATTACTTAAAAGACAACTGCAATTATTTTAAAATATCACTTTAGTTCACTCCAATCACGTCCGAACACATCAAATCGACCGAAATTCGAGTAAGACGAAATATTTAGTTTATGAGCTTATGTCGATTCGATTTCGTTATGAGGACCGTGAAATACAAGTAATTAAAAAATCACTCTCTTATGAATATCTGATCTATATAAATAATAGTTTTATATTTAATGAGTCTATTGATACACTTCTACAGCTATCATACGGTTATCGAGTATTGATGCACACTATACATATCTTTTATCTCATAACATTAACATGTTACAATACCTCGCTGTCAGTATGATCGAATATAATGCAAAAATTACATTTACGATTCTCGAATAAAAGTCGACATTTGTCAGGAATCGAACGCGATGGCGATTAACGGAGGGGGTGAACAGGAGGTGTTCCTGCAGACGCCGACAGCATCAAAGCGCCGCGGCGGAGAGGGGCCTCACACAACACTCGCTCGCTGCATGCTTACGCTCATATCTTTAATTGATGTCGGTTTTTGAGTGTACCAATAAGCCGCCTGCGCACATCGTTACCGCACCTCTGTTTAAGTGCAATGTATGGAATTTGTATTCAATAATTTAAACAGCCGGCCGGTGTTTTGGGAATGCGAAGATGTTTATTTTCAATGTAATTTATTGCTCTTATAAAACTAAATATTTTTCTTAATAGAGACTTCAGATCAAAGGTATTCAGTTGTGCGCGCGTTGATAATATTTTTATGTGCATATCGTTGGTGTATTTGACGGCTATTGAATTCCTGTTAGTAGGTAATCTAACAAGAAAAAACAACTACGTAATCACAAACGGCCTGACCACTTTCGGTCTTATTAACGCATTGTTATTATACACAGTGTTTATTTTTTGTATAATAAGTTTCGCTCCTAAAGGCTTCGTACAAAATCTGGCAGAGTAGAACTGTCAGCGGATACAGGTGTACTTTGAAAACAATCAAAGTTCTCCCTCTGAATTAAATGCCTGTAGTGACCAAACGTACATTTCAAAACTAAATTATATCAAAATGTACTTGATTGAAATATGTTACAAGCGCATTTTTAATATCCATTTAACAAATTAAACTGAAATTGTGAATGTATTTTTTTCTGAAGATATAAGTAGTAGTGCATAATATATATATTTAATAACATACAGCGTATAACATTTATTAATGTTTTGGACAATATTATACATCATTTACGTACGTACGTACCATCGCAAAAGTTATACTGCCTTTGAGCTAAGTTTCCACATTTATTGTTATAGGTTCCCAATTATGTCTCACTGTTTCTGAAAAAAAAGTACGCCCAAGAATATACATGAATATTCTTATTGTGTTTTTTTCTCTAAAACTTCGTTTCAGGCATGTATATTCGAGCTAATCTCAGAATTAATTGTAACCAATAAACAGATAAGCTCACCAATGGTTTAGGTATATAATTTATGAAATTTTGTGCGATTTCGCAATTATGGTTAAATTGTACCTTTCAAACAATTTCTATGATACATACATATTATATAGGTACACATGAGAAGCCCAGTCATGATAACTTTATACCCATTTACCGATATTATCGTTCTCTTGTACACTAACACACGAAGGGTTAGCAAAAGTGAAATAATGAGCTTAATCGTTATTTCCTCGTTAATCTCTCTCACTTATCCAAAATCGACATTTGCTAACATTGCTTTAATTGCACGCTATCGTAATGTTGGAAGAAATAAATGATATGGCAATCTGTGTTTTATTTATTATTCCGTAGTGTGGCCCAAAGACCGCCGGACGCAGGTGTACTGTAAATACGGATGTTACACACCCCATCTTATATCCAAAACGTGAAAAAAATATCTCCCCGTTAACGAAAATTCAATTTGGTTACGAAAATTTAATTAGGCTGTCCGGCGACAAACAACCTGGAATAATAAGGCGACCTATGCAACCTAGGTGACTCTATTTATTTGCAAACTTGTAACATTATTTCATATGTATATGACTCTATATTACATTTTAATTTGATATATTTTAATAACAATTGTAAAAAATTATCTTTCTCAATACTTTGAATGCTAAGAAAGAATATAATGTAACACATTGACGTCAAAGATGTAAGTAAAACTCCTCCAATATAAGATTAAGAGATTAATAATTTATGTTAATAAAATTTAGCAATAAAATTCAAAATTTTGCTAAATAACAATAAAGAATAATTTAGTAATTGCTTCATTCAAGTATCACTAACAAAATATGGAATTTATCTATACTACTATAGGGTTTTCCATTAAGGGCGCTTGATCTTTGAAATGCAAAAAAAAAATACATGTAGGAGAGATATTTGCGAATTTTTTTTTTTATTTGGAAGGTCTATCGACCCCATTATTTATGGAATATGACATCATTCAAATGACCGCCACGGCTTCGGTTGGTGGCGCGCACACGAAAGGTCCAATTTTCGATGACTCTGGCGCACAAATCGGGCTGTATTTGATCGATGGCGTGGCGTATGTTGACTTTGAGGGCATCGGTGGTTTGCGGCTTGTTGGCATAGACCTGCGACTTAAGAAAACCCCACAAGAAAAAGTCCAGCGGGGTCAAATCGCACGATCTCGGTGGCCAGTTCACGTCGCCTCCGCGCGAGATGACCATGTCCAGAAATTGCTCGTGCAGAACTTCCATCGTAGCGTGTGCTGTGTGGCACGTAGCGCCGTCCTGTTGAAACCACATGTTGTCCAGATCCATATTCTCGATTTCAGGCCAAAAGAAGTTGGTTATCATCGACCGGTATCGCTCACCATTGACGGTGACGGCCACACCATTATCGTTTTCGAAAAAATACGGACCAATCACGCCTCCGGCCCAAAATCCGCACCAAACAGTCACTTTCTGCGGGTGCATTGCCACTTAGTGAACCTCGTGTGGATTGGACTCGTCCCAAATACGGCAATTTTGCTTGTTGACATAGCCATTCATCCAAAAATGCGCCTCGTCGCTGAAGATGATTTTTTTGCCAAAATCGGCGTCAACTTCCAACTGCTCTAATGCCCAGTCAGCGAACACACGGCGCTGTCTATGGTCATTAACCTTGAGCTCTTGGGTCAGCTGGATCTTGTACGGGTGCAGGCTCAAGTCACAACGCAAAATTCGCCAAGTTGTCGTCTGCGAAAGGCCGAGTTCCTGTGCGCGACGCGGAATTGACTGCCGCGGGTTTTCGAGGACACTGTCGCGCACAGCGGCGATATTCTCGGCAGATCTCGCGTCACGTTGACGCACGGGAACCGGCTGATTGTTAACTGACCCGGTTGACTCGAATTTGTCCACCAATCGACGGATAGTCGACTCGGCAGGACGATCATCGCGACCGTAGAACGGGCGAAGTGCGCGGAACGTTGCTCGAACTGAAGACCCATTTTCATAAAACAATTTTATGATTTGCACGTGCTGCTCGACACTGTCACCTGCCATAGTGGTTTGAGAGGACGGAATGAATATAACACACTGCATTTGACAGCTGTCACTCAAACAACATGGCCGCGATCAGCTGTCAAAGTTCAAGTGTCCCTATTGGAAAACCCCTTATATAAATCTATTGGCTCTGTCTGTACATTTTTTTTCACCTAATTTTGTGATAAATAATTCGGATGCAGTGATTCACATTATACTATTTTTTTCATTCTTGTCTGTCTGTCTGTCTGTCTTTATGTCTTCTTATAACTCAAGAACGGCTTGACCAATCTTGATGAAAATTAGTACACACAAAGAACATGTGATGGCGCAAATGATAGGCCATATATAAAATATATATATCCTACGGTATCTTATGAAAATTAATTTCAAATCATTAATTACGTATTTCTTTACCAGTAGCCATTCACGCGGGTGAAGCCGCGTGGCTCAGCTACTAGCTGATATATAAAATAATGTGGTTTTTTTTTAATACATATAGAATAAATATTATATACATATAAAAAACCTTATTAAGGTTAAAGTCAAAATATTAATTCGATACTATAGACCTAATCCTTACACTTGACTGACACTAAAAAATGTACCACCAGTTCGATAAGAAATACTTTAGACCTTTGAAAAAACGCCTATACAAACTCTACGGAATTTTATATTCATAACTTTTGTTTCATAATTTGGTAGGGCCTTGTGCAAGCCCGTCACGGAAGATACCACCCATTCATCAAACATTCTACAGCCAAATAGCAATACTTAATATTGTTGTGTTCCAGTTTGAATCGTGAGTGAGCCAGTGTAACTACAGGTCCAAGGAATATAACATCTTAATTCTCAAGGTTGGTTGCACATTTGAAATATAAGGAATATTTAATAATTTATAGGCGACAATGTCTAAGGACGTTGATGACCATTTACCATCAATGGCCTATTTGCCCGGCTGCCTAACTATTTCATAAAAAATAAAATCAATTTGCTGCTCATATAGTTTCTATATAATTAGACGAAAAGAGGCTTATAAGGAATAACGTCCCTATTATCCACACACGTGATTAAAACTAAATTAATTAATTAAAAAATAAGTACCATCAGTCTTTAATAATATAATATAATAAGCAACTTAATGATATTCATTCAAATAACTTTTATCGCATGCATACTCCTCAACTTATTGCATTCCAAAAGTAAGTAAATTATATTTTTATCATTTTATCTTTGAAGCAAAGTTTTTATTTTTAATTACCTAATTGGAATCTTTTATTTATTAAGCTTTAAACTTACAGAAATGTTTTCGATTAACATATAATATATAATTATTGCCACGAAAAAAAGGTTTCGCTTTTGTCATATCTTATCGAGGACTGCTGCTCGTAATGTCGAACATAAATAGCGCAAATAAAGCTATCTAATATAATAATAATAATTGAAACAATAACGGTTAATTTAGTAATAAAATTTTAAATGTAATAATGATAAATATCAAAATCTCTGTTGTATACAAAATAAGTACTTCAAAACATTTTATCGCAGCTTAATAAGTAATAAAATACATATTTGAATTCCTTCACAGCCGAGCAAAATGATAAACCCAAAAAGTCATTATGGATAATCAGATTAGGGTGAAGTGATTTTATATTAAAATGAAATGTGAGACTTTTTTATAAAAACATGTCCCAAACCCAAAAAAAAATTGGGAACAGAATCTAATCCGAAACTAATAACAGCAATTTCTTACGGTTATATTAAATTTTTAGAGCAACGAATTTACCCTTAATTATACCTACTATAAATAATATATTATATAGGCTTAAATTTACATTAAATAATTCAGTGTAGTGAATTTATACTAACGTTAAATAAGTTATAAAAATAAAAAAGGAAAAAATTCTGTTTTTTTTTTTTAATATTTTTGTAATGTTTAATAAGGTAATAAAAATTTTCTGAAAATAATTAAGTTTTGTAATAGCATTAATTATAGTTTCATTTAAAAAAAATAAAACGCGGCAGTTTAGCCAATAAATATACCAACTGTAGTGGTGAAAAGTTGGACGCTATTGATGTTGATGTGCAGCGTTGCCGAGCTTCAAACATAATCTACTGCTTTTGTATATTCCATTATGAATTAGAAAGAAAAAAAATCTGATCAATGGGATTACTAAAAATAAATATAAAATTGAGCTGGATAGTAGAAATTTGAGTAGGTAAGTAATTAATAACTTACACACTGTAACAAGAGAATTTTAGAAAATCGGGGCGTAATACGAGCTCATGAAACATACTTTCATATACGTAGTATAAATGTAGACATGATAACATTACAGTATACCAAGATTCGATTATAAAATGTCCTTCAACTTCTGTCCTTCGTTCATGGTGGTCCATGAGGGTTCAGAAACAAGGTTTCACAGCCGGGTCACTCCAATTAGAAAGTAACTGAATTTTTCTATCAAGAAAATTTTATTAATATTCTCGTCTTAGAATGCGTCTGAACTCTCGCCGATCGTATTTGTTTGCCATTATAAATTGAGTGTTAAGAGTTGAGGTGGAGGTCTACTCGGTGGTAGAGCTTTGTGCAAGCTCGTCTGGGTAGGTACCACCCACTCATCAGATATTCTACCGCAAAACAGCAGTACTTTGTATTGTTGTGTTCCGGTTTGAAGGGTGAGTGAGCCAGTGTAATTACAGGCACAAGGGACATAACATCTTAGTTCTCAAGGTTGGTGGCGCATTGGCAATGTAAGTGATGGTTAACATTTCTTACAATGCCATTGTCTATGGTTGTTGGTGACCACTTACCATCAGGTGGCCCATATGCTCGTCCGCCAACCTATTAAATAAAAAAAATAAAAAAAATTGATGAATTACCGTGGATAATGAGTTTTTATTTAAAATTTAAATATTAAGTAATAATCAGTCTGAAAATGCTGGGTATTAGTCACCTATTTAAGAGAAAAATGGGCGTAGCTTGTTTCACGAGGCTGCTATTATGTAGACGTTATATACATGTGGCAAAATTCAATTCGACGGATGTCAGTTTCCCACGATATTTTACATCACAACCGAATTCCAAAACTCGAGTTGTTCGGTTAGAGTTAGATTTTCTTATCCTCTGATCCACCTCTAGACATATTTCAATAAATACTGTAAATTAACAATTCAATGCTAAATTCATTCTTGATGAGCTGTCGACTACTTTGAGCTAGAAGCCGTAAGGTGAATTTATAGCAATCGCATGATACTAGTCTTCATTAAAAGGTAATGAAAACTTGCAAGGAATATTAAATGACTGAGCTATTACAGTCGTGGCATGAAACACATCGTGTGTTAAACCTGTTTTCATAATAAAATTCCTTAGAAACAATTATTTTAAGGATCCCTTAATTATTTATTTATGTTTTATACGTGATATTAAATTAATACGAGTGAATAACTAATTTGTTTTATAGTCATTTAAAAACGAATAATAATATCTTGCACATTTTTTTAGAACAGGGCTGTTCCTATAGATATCTCGATGTTACAAAACGTATAAATGAATATATTTTTTTACTTTATTATGTCTCTCAGACATTTACATTCTATTTTATTAAAAAATATATATAAATCAATATAAACTTTATTCCAGTAGTTCGATTTGTAGATTCTACCGATAAGAACTAGGAAGAATATTCAATAGCCATTCTAATCATCAATTCAAACATAAAGTTATAAATAATTACAAACGTAAAAGTAGGATAAAACGGAAATATAAACAATAGAAGCTCGTAAGTTTCTTATCGTATGTCGCGGTTTCCTCTTGTTTATATAATTCATATGACAACAATTTAGAATAAAATCTCGATGTCTGATGAAAATCTATTGTAATCATCTTCCTGTGTACGTTCGTAATTACAGGGACCGAATATAGGCAATAACAGTATGTGAGAAGTAAGATTTCAATCGTAGACATAATTATATTCAAAATAATGTTAGGAATAATGTTAAAAGCGTCAACGACCAAACCACAGATCACACAAAAAACCTAATATTGTGATATTGTTTTTTTTTCAACCTAATGAAAGCATTTAGGAGAAATGTTATTAATCAATTTCGTCAAACAGACTCTCAAAAATATTGTGTATTTTTTTCTTTTTAATATTTGCTTATATATAAATTATTTGCTCTATTATCACTGAATCGAACGTTATACTTAAGTGTTATACTTTTCATTTAAATTCATATATGTAGATAATTGTAACTAAATAAAACTAAGCCAAAATGTTATATAAAAAATAGTATAAATGTAATATGTGGGTTGGTATTCAACAACATAGTTTTCGTTGATACGTAGTTTTGTCTCAGATTTTTTTATTTCAGTGTTTCGATCCATTCGTTCCTTGCCACCCAATGTTATGAAGGATTGCTTTAAAAAAAATAAAAAATGATGTATATGGACTCCTGCTATTCTTGTTTACGAAGATATTGCCGAACAAAGCGGTTAGATCGATATCGCCTCCCATAAATGCGTTCAGCATGATGCGAGAATTTTGACACCATACACTATTGATAAAATCTTAAAACATCTAATGTTTTAAACAAACTCCTTTATGTGGGCTAACTTAATTTCATGAGAATAAAAGATATCAATTTTTTAATAAATTTTTTGTCTTCATTGTATCTTCCTTCTCTAAATAGAAGCACTTAGTAGCAAACATGAGTTAACAGAAACAAAATATTCATAAGAAAAAACTAATAGAGCCATGTGACGCCGCAAATAGTTAATTATTTAATACAGCGATTTTTGTTGGCAAAAAGACTATCACTTAATGCTTAAAAATAAAATGTGAATCCAATTAGTCATGCGTACTTACTATGATCGAAGTATTTTATTTGGTATGCGAGTTATGCAAATGTTCGCGATAAACAGCCCACTACGAACGGCTCGCGATGTTCGTCAGGTGTTCGATTTTTTTCAGTTATAAAACGTTTGAAATGTTCCTAAATAGGTATTCCATTCGTATATTTTTAGATATATATCTCTTTTAAAAACACATACATACCTTCACATAAAGTTAGAATCTCATACGCATCTTCACATAAGCTTAATTACTTTGTGAACTACTAAAATATAACTATATAATTTAATGGTTAAATTCTCTTAGTTGGAAGGAACGATTAAAAATATTTTGCATATTTTAATCTATCAGTATGTTCCATTTGTTGAATTTTATCATTTATTGTAATTAGCATAAGTGCTTATTTCCATTTTGAAGAATATATCGCGAACAGGCTGGATTGTATCGCAAGATATTCATAGAAATCAAACTATAAAGTTATTTATATTGAAATGGACACGAATCTGTCAAAATTAGATTATCGGTATGCATCATAATTTAGAAAATAAAACTTTCCGTTACTTTACATTTAGAGGTGTGGCCGCGCGTATCAAAGCTATTAATTGGACCGTTTTCCAAACCAGTTAAGATGCCCTGTTTATGCAAATTAGTGTTGAAGGGCGCTGTTGCAATCATTAACGTCACGTGCTTTCGATGACTTTTGTTAAATCAGCCTTCGGTATCAGAAATCTACGTTAGATTTTACTAACTATGCAATACAATGAATATACATAATTAATTGTTCATCAAAATTATTTTACAAAATATTTTGCCACAACAGCCATCTCTCGCAAACATGAATAATGAGCTTGAGATGGAACCCGACGTAGAACAGTAAATCTGAGCCGGAAATTGCGGATGCAAGCGAGAGACAGCAACAATTGTGTTTAAAATTAATATCCTGTTCGCCAGTGAAGAAAATGCTTCATGTACCTAAAGAAAATCTGCATCTATCGAACCTCATGGTGATGAGGAATTATGATACCAATATGAATCCATGAACCCACATTAGAACAGCGTGGTGGATATTCAATATTATTAATAAGCTCCAAACTCTTTAAACAAAAGTATAAGCACGGCAATGAGACGCGTAGAGGCTGACACTTTTTATTTACGTAATTATGTATCTGGTCACAATTTTTTAATAAACGTATGATTATCTATTATTTTGTTTAAATTAAGTATTGACTAATTTAAATAAACCGAAATAGAAATAATAACAAAACTGTTTCAATTAACCTCTTATTACAAATGATATTCGTTTCGTTTTATAATTGAAAATATATCAGGCCTGGACTTTGAATCGTCTAGTAGATGCAATTATAATTTAAAACGAGTAGAAGAATGCGGGTTCCCTTTGGACAGCTACCTGCATGTATTAGGATTCTGCACGGCACTTAGCTTGCCTCACCTACAAACCCGTTGCCCGTATTCCCATCCAAGCTATAAAAAAGAAGCTGGTTAGGATCTAGTTGTGACTAGAAAAACGACTAGAATTGTCTCGATTTTAATAATACACTCCAGTTTAGTTACTTGAACATTATTAGTCTTCGATTTACGATATTTTGTGACTAATTTCAACATGGTGATTCTATCAAAATTGATAAAAAAATCTATGAAAAATACGTGATTTCAAATGTCATATTTTCAAGAGAAAATGAAGTATTATAAACCTGATTTATTGTATGACACATGGACATATAAACATAACTAGTATCGTTTACATAAAACGTTCGTTTTAGTATAACTTTTGTTGTGGCATCTTAAATTAATTCAATTTCGTTGCGTCGTTAGTTTCTATAAGATTTTTAATTATAGATCATGTAACGTTTGAAGGCGTTATTTGTGGTCGATGTGGTTAAACACGGCAAAACCTGTCGGATGCAGGTGACACTTAGATATGTATTAGGCGAGGCGCTATATTAATGTCGTAAAAATATAACAAACTTTATAAGTTGTGGTATTAGGCTCGGGCGATACTCACTTAATTCTTTATAATCTAATAATAACCTCGCATATTGAAACACGACTTGCATATTCATATAATTCTGTCCACTCTTCGTCCTATTAAATATAATTAAAATATGTCTTAAGCAGCGACTATAATCTGTTAATAACTTGCCTGACATATACGTGTAAATATTTTCAACTGTTTGACGTAGGTATTCTTTTTTTTTTAATCCTCCCGTCAGAACGCGTATTCTATCATTACGTCCTTATAATGATGTGACGTTTTTCTCTGGACCATTTTAATACATGGGTACTAACTACGAGTAAATTCTGTAGTCGGTATCGCTACAACACTACAATTATTACTCGCTAAGGGATGTGCAGCTGCTAAAAGTCAATAATTATAACTCTTATACAATTGTCTATGACTAGTTTGCATTGGCAGTTGTACAAAAGATTATAAACCTATCGTAAACTCAAATTATTGTATACTTTTTAATAAATATTTATCGAATAGAATATAAAACGTAAATGAACATGCACTTACTAATATCAGCATAATTTGATACAAATTGAAGCGACTGTCGTTCTTATTTAAAAAAAAGTTAAGACAATGATGAGGACAACTTAACGTTTTAATTATGAAAATAGGATATTATAAAGTGCAACGTATTGAAGAACCGTCCTTCGCGAAGGCCGCGTGTTCAGTGAAGAGTGTGAGTGACCTGTCAACCGGCTGAGCGCGCGCGCCTCGTGCTGCGCCCGCGCCGCCATGCGCCATGTTAATTACTACGACCAGTAAGGCGCCCCGTCAACATATTTATTTTTTTAATTTATGACTTGTGCAGAAACCCACTTCATTAAGTAAGTGTATCGCAACTTTTTTTCAGGGGCCAGTACGAAACGTGACGACCTTGATCAAAATGCCAAGATTAATTCCTTACATTTTATAGCACGGACGTGCCACAGCGCGACTTCTGCTTTGGACAACCATTTTCGGAATGATTCAAGTATTCTTGAAGCATTTTAATAAAAATCCTAGAGCAGTCATTAAATTCTCGGCCATATATTGCAAGACAACATTTTAGTATCGAGTATTGAAAATGTTTTTAATCGTCGATAAACTAGTTGGAGGTTCTTATGAAGGTTCAACTTCAGGATTATTTGTTTGTTGAATGATATTTATTTTTTCCCCGACAGTATTTATGTATATAGATACTTTTATTTACGAACTATAAATATGCACTGCGAGGACAATGCCGACGAAACGGTAAACGATCCAAAAGTTCTCGTGAAAAAATGTACCCGCCAATATTTTGAATGGTCGTCGAACTCTGACGACCATACACGAGATCAAAGCTGACCGCTCGACACAGCCTATCGAGGCTTGAATCTTTGTCATTCGCGCTCGAGCTGACTGCGCGTCGTCGAAACACAAGCGCCGCCGTTGGCAATTAATGTAACCGAAGATCATCAATAAACATCTTTATCACTTCATCGCCTCTGACACCAGGAGTACTTAAACATCTAGGGACTTATAAGCTTCGAATACATATTCAGTCACGCATGGCTCTCGACGAGCCTTAGCGAAGAGAATTACTTTTATTTTGCTTCTGAATTCGAAATATTTGAATGTGAATCGAAGTTAATGATAATGAAAGAACAAGACGGATATTAAAATGTAACATCAATAAACGAAAGCATCTTACGAGTCACGATTGAATTGGTTAAAAGCTATGTTCTAATGATCGACTGCCGTTTTTAAGGCCCGCTTGACCAATTATGACCATTTAAACGAATGGCCGAGGCGTATGATGAACCGGCCTACCCGTCATACCATGTAAGGTAATCCAATGTTCGATCTACGCCGGCCCTTTGATATTGTTTTCCTTGGTAATTTAGACGCTACTAGATACCACCGAGCGGAGAGGCTACCTTATGCAGTAGTGGAGGAAAATGCTTAGCGTCACCTTCACGATAAAAATCTCCTTGTATAATTGAGTTGAGACTTTCAAATTAGTAAACCTACAGAATAATTGTACTTTTATATTTAATTTTTATATTTAGTCATATAGTAAGCGTTATTATTGAAATTTATTTGAAATAGCTTAATCGGTGGTACATTCTATGAATATTTCATGTTTATACGTACCCGTAAAAAGTGTTCATAAATATCCCACGGCTTATCTAAGTTTTCATCCTCATAGCCTCATACACCACGCTGTTCCTGCTCTGCGCTGCGTTTTGATGGATTCATATGTGGCTGATTTTCATCCGACACATGCAGCATGAATGCATTTCTCTTTATCACCGAGCACAAGATGTATTGATCAGAAACTAAGCTCAGTTTCCCACATCGGTTATTCAAACCACTATGATTTAACGGCACTATACTATGCATTAAATAAATACCGTAATATAACCATCGTTAAATTACAATTACCAGACAGTATATATAGTTTCACCCTCTCTCAATAATTAAGAAAAAATAATAGCTTCAAAAGAAACATCGGTGTACTAAAGGTTTTGCGGTGAGAAGCAAAGATCGACATCTCGCGTGATCAGACAAGTATAGAGATACCAGATGCAGATCATGCGCAATGATAAACTAATCAAATGTATTCGTATCGCTTACTCGCCGAGTGTGGGAGTCTGCGTGATGCTACTAAAAATAAAAGGACCTTTATTTACTGCGGCTCCCTTTAAATAACTGTACCAACCGTGTGGAGGATTTATTAATGTTAAAATATGTTAAAATAAAGTTTCTGTCCACTTAACATTTTCGTAGTAATTTAACGTGTTCTTTATATAAAAAAATAGCAAACACAGAATACATAAATAAAATTGGAGCTTTATTACATATGTATCTTGGGTATCGGAAAATATTCGTAACAGGCCTGAAAAATATCTTCGGCTATTGGCAGACATTGTATCATCTTACGGTTGGCCACGAGGGCGCCGCGAGCGAGCACTCCTCCCTCCATTGTATTTTACAATACGTTGTAACTCCTTACTAACGAGACCTACGAGAGACACAGGTTACAACCGAAACGCGATTATAATAAAACAAAATTTAAATTTCATTTGTGAACACATTCCATGATAATACGCTAGACATATATTAATTGCTATATCATATTATAATATACGTTTGTCCTAGAAAGTATTAAATATGACGGTTTATTACTTAATTGTCATGTTGCATTCTCTCGTATTTGATTGAGTAGCGATATAAATCCCTGGATTATTTTATTAATTAGATAAAGAGTTTTATATATTATGTTGAGTTGTGAATCAGTTAAAATTATTGAGGTGTGAATCAAGTTATTAAAAGTTATTGCACCGCTTTTGTGGGTCGAGCGTGATGTTATATACTCTGCATTCTTTCTCGATAAATGGGCTAACGAACACAAATGATTAATTGTAATCAGACCAGCAAATCCTGACATTGAAGTGAGTGAACAAGCTCTTCAAATTTATAGTATTTACATTGATTCAATATATTAGTTTTTAATATAGTTTAATCTTGGTCAAGTCTTTTCGTCATGCATACCGCAATGCTTGAAGACAAAAGTCTTCAACGAGTGCGTCCTACCAGTTATGATCTACGGAACCGAGACGTGGACACTGACAGTGCGTTTGGTCCACCATTTCAAAGTCGCTCAGCAAGCTATGGAGAGGGCTATGCTTGGAGTTTCTCTGAAGGATCGAATCCAAACAGATACCAAACCAGACAGAGAACCAAAGTTATCGACATAGTCCAAAGGATTAGTAAGCTGAAGTGGCAGTGGGTTGGTCACACATGTCACAGAACCGACAATCGCTGGAGTAGACGTGTTCTGGAGTGGAGACCACGCCTTGGCAAACGCAGCGTAGGGCGCCCTCTTGCTAGGTGGAGTGACGATATACGCAAAGTGGCTGGCAGCGGTTGGAAATCGAGAGCTGAAGATCGAGCTCAGTGGCGTGCCATTGGAGAGACCTATGTTCAACAGTGGACAAAAAATGGTTGATAACGATGATGATGATAGTTTAATCTTATCTCAATAATTTTATTTATCTGTGTGTTTATTCTCTCTTTTTTTAGGTTATCGCCACTGCTGGACGAAACCCTCCCGTAGAACGCCAACCATTCCGATCTTGGGTAGCATCCATCCCGTACCTGCCACCTAAGTTGTGCCGGCCCAGTTGTATAGTTTAGCCTAGGTAGATGCCTGCACAACTTCGAGTGGAGAGCCATTTACGACCACCGGACTCGCTGATATATGTTATATTCTCTATTTTTTCCTAATTCATTGTCCGTCCATCCGAATGTGATGAAACTTTAAAAACTAAAACATAGATTTCACTCAGGTCTGCCGTTTAAATTATTACAAATTAATCACAAAAGCCTAAAATATGAATGCTTAAGGATGTATTTTGTTTTAGACACACATTTTTAGTGTACTATACACTAAAGTTGTTAAAAATGTAATGAAAATCATTAGGAAAATAATATAACTCAATGTGAGTTGATTGATTGACTCATGAATTTTTTAAATAATTTATTCCTTAACTCAATTATTGCTTGTCTTATTTCAAAATGTTAATATACTTTATTTCGATCTTAAAACGTATTTCGTGTTTGTTTAGCAACTCATTAGCGAAGACATATTTTATTAATAAGGCCTTGACGTCGTATCGTCCTACATGTAGGGATTACTAGTTACCGATAAATATCTTTAAAACGTAGTTTGACAGAATGAGAACTTAGGTCTCGGATCATGGATTGAAATCTTAACTCGTTAAAATTTTAAATATACAATAATAATTGTTTAAAACTTATAATTATAATTGTACTCATGACGAGGTCAAACGACATATCAAAGATAAGTCCGCTTATATTTTTAAGTAACAAAATAATATTTAAACTTTATTTCAGAATTTGTCTTTCAACTAATTAATTTTTATTATTAATTTCTTTGGTCTAGTGGCTAGATATAAGGCCGCAGATCCGGTGGTCCTGGGTTCAATCCCCAGGTCGGGCCAATAAAAAGTTATTGGGTTTTTCTATCAGAAAATTCTCAGTAGCAGCCCGGAGTCTGGAAGTTGGAACTGTGTACACACCCGTGCCTCGGAAAGCATGCAAAGCCATTGGTCCTGCGCTTGAACTCTTTCCGGTCGTGTCGGATTGCCGTCCCATCGGATTATGAGAGCTAAGGAAGAGAGAGTGCACACACTTGCGTTTGCGCACACACTTGTGCACTATAATATCTCCTGCGCAGTTGGCTAACCTCTCTTGAGATTGGCCGCCGTGACCGAAATCGGTCAGGAGGACATTATTGGTATGAGTATGGGTAGATACCCCGACGTGATATATTCTACTGCCGAGCAACATTACTTATTAGTTATTACTATTGTTATGTTTCGGTATGAAGAATCAGCGATCTAGTGAAACTATCGGCACAAGGGACATATCATTTTAGTTACCAAGGTTGGCGTGGTGGCGATGTAAGGGATTGTTAATATTTCTTTCTTACTGTGCCAATGTCTACCGCGGCGGTGACCGCTTACCATTAAATAAGCCATTTTTCAATCTGCCTATTTATTTAATATATATATTAGTTATGCCTATCAAGTTAAGATTACTCTTTAAATAAATCTATTTGATTGATCAGAGCGTTTTTAATAAATTATATAATCCTTGATTGTATTTAACTAATAAAAGGAGAATATTAACAAATGTAGAAAGATGATTTTCATTTTGAACTTGAATTATGTAGCATCTAACCGAATTGATGAGTGCCTGGATGCGAAAAATATATTTACTTATTTGAATAGATTTATTTCTTCCTCTACAGAACTTTGCATCCGTGCCGTGTTTTATATAAAATTATATTGATTTGAACTCTATGATACCGTTACACTCTTATGACTAAATTAATTATATTGAAATAATTACATGACTGTAATTACTGATTTAATTAGCTTTGCTTCTGGTTGTTTTGATGTATTAGATTATAATGAATACATTGCATTGAATGTATCTATTCTTTATTCTAAGGTTTATTTTTAAAACTCACTATCGATGCAATATTAAATTCCTTGTGTCTATATAAAGGAGATATCGACGTGTATAATTTTTTCACTCAGGGAAAGCCCTTCGGCTCCTTTGGGCACTACTTCGAGTTTTGTGAGATTCTTACACTTAAATTTCAGCTCCATTTTAATTAAACGCTTCCGCCGCTCTTGGCCTCCCCTCTGTAGTCGAAACTCGCTCTTGACATGCACCATACGCTGAGCAACCATACTCACATTTATAAAAACCATAATAAGCGTTCCCTTTTGGCATATTGTATTGACACGCGATAAATATTTTCCAGATTACTTCGAGTTCCGATTACGCTTCAAATGGGCACTGGCTGCAGGACATGTGTAAAGTTCCTTAGAAGTATTATTGAATCTTAATTGCATGACATACAGTCTATATCGGACACTACTCACAGAAGGGTTAGGTATTTTCGTTGAGCTATCAGTCGCGCTATCATTTTACAAATAATAATTTGTTGATATCTACTACTATATAAATCTATTGGCTCTGTCTGTACATTTCTTTCCACTTATTTTTGTGATAAATAATCGTTTTATGATGCAGTGATTCACATTATACTACTTTTTCATTATTGTCTGTCTGTTTGTCTGTCTGCATGTCTTCTTATAACTCAAGAACGGCTTGACCAATCTTGATGAAAATTACACACAAAGAACATGGGATGGCGCAAATGTTAGGCCATATATAAGATATATATATCCTACGGTATCTTATGAAAATTAATTTCAAATCGTTAATTACGTATTTTTTACCAGTACCAGTATATGTGTGTGTGTGCGCACGCGCGTGTGTTATTATAGTAATAAAATAATTTATTATATTTTTATTAATTATACGCGGGTGAAGCCGCGTGGCACAGCTAGTATATTATAGAAGAGAGCGTACTCTTTCAAGGCGTTCAAAGGCCGGCAACGCACCTGCAAGTCCTCGGATCTGCAACATCCGAGGACTGTCCATGGGCGGTGGTAGTCACTTTCCATCAGGTGAGCCTCCTGCCCGATTGCCCCTCTAACATAAAAAAAATTGACTATCGCTAATCGCTGTCGGTGGAAATGGCCTTATATACAATTTATTTGATTACATCGTCTCCATGGCAACATTTACGACGTTTGGCAGCTTAAATTGTAACTTAATTTTTATTTACGACCTCTGTATTAACGATACCGGTATGTAAGCATATGTACACGATACGATCAACCAAATCTTAATATACATATGTATGCAATAAAATTTAACAAAATCTTGGACTAATACCTTTCGCCTTACATATAAAGGCTCTGTAACGGGTGATTTGTTAAACAATGCAGTATCTTCTTCTTTCGAATGACAAATCAATAATGACAGAAAGAGACAAACCAGTGTTTAAGTCATCAGCTACTAAGCAACGTTTATAAGTAAGGCAGTTTATTTCTTATATCCGGTTCTTAAATATTTACATATATATATTGTAGTATCTATATTGTATAGTATGGTTTTTAATAATTATTCTTAATTTAAACTAAAATTATTTTATATTTTCTAAAGTTTTGAAAAGATAGATACTAGCTTTTCGAATAGATAATGAAGACGTTGTGTTTCGAAGTATCTGTATGTGTTTATAAGTACTTTAAACGATAAACAGACTTATTTTGCAAATAAAAACCTGAAACAGAATTACTTTTCTCGTTTTGTAATCTATATTTGAATTATCAAGGATGCTGTATAAATACACAGCGACACGCCTCCTTAAAAGATACTAATTTTAATGAATCTTACGTACAGAAAAAGAAGCAATCTTAAAATCCATTAACACGTGTGCGTTTTAATAGCGACGAGTTCGTATATTAATGCTTTTTTATTCATTTTTTTTTTAATTCAAGACTGAATATCGGAATGTAGCGAGCGCCACCCTTAAAAAGCCTAATTTAATTTAACAGGTAGGCATCGTTTCTTTAATAATAGGCTTACTCTAAATTATATGGTACAGTAATAGCTCCCGAGCAATCAGCAATTTCTCATATTTGCTACCGCTTTTTTATATAAATAAAAAATACGCGTCCTAGTCGAGCTATTACCAGAAAAATCATGTTAAGCCTATTGCGGGCTAGATGAGCAATTTGTTGTTTCGTAGATTTTTTTTGATAATAACCCTCGAAGTATATTTCTTAAATATTTTAACATTTGCAGTAAAGTATATTTTTTGTCAACTTTGTTAATTAAATATTATATTACTTACCAGATAATATCGTAAATGTTAAATATTGAAATGGCTGTTTTTTGTCATAAACAAGTATGTTTGCCCCTTTCTTATTTAAGAGATCAAATCTCTATAAAATACACTTTTTTATAAATTACAGAGCGCTAGATCCGTGGAATCTAAAATACAATTTCCTCATTAAAATCGAATGACGCTGCAAAAAAACGTATGACTATTATAAATCATGAGTTATGATCAGAACGTAGTTCCGAGGGTCATGTAATGTGGAATAGAACACACAAACTGGTGTCCGCCGTCAGCACACGTCGACATGATTACAGGGGGAAACACAAAACTTAGCACTCCTTAGGTGTTAAAATTGCCGTAATTTTCAGAAGCGGTGTCCACCACACCTCCTTAAAGTAAGCCGCCTTTTTGCCCATTTCAAAAAAATTCAAAGTCGATTTTTTTAATGATTTGTAGCCACAACCGATACTTTAAAATTGGATCGGAAACAAAACCCTCGTCGATCGTGTGAAAATTATTTCGGTTCGGACGCTTTTTTTCATAAATGATAACCCTAATCAAAATTTCTCCGAATATCCGCGAGTCTTTCATATCGAAAACCACATTATTGCATTCGAAGTACTCAAAAATATTATACTATAAGGAAAGAATGAAAAAAGACAAATGATGATACAAATTTATGATAGATGATCGGATGATTGTAACTTGTTAAATATTCATATTAATAAGTATTATAAATAAAATGAAATAGTTAGTTATCTCTGTTATTGATAGAGTCATTTAGTATCATTGTGATCGGATTAGACTCGCTTTCATAGCGTATAAGCGCCTTTGATTTCAGACAATCGACCTACATTAGAGCATCTCACAAAAAACATCACGTAATATAGTTTTGAAGATTTAATATTATTTTATAATTAAGTAAAACATTTGATTTGGATATCCAATATAAGCAAATAATTCTTTTTATTTAAGTTCTAAAATGTCTATACATAAATGCATTATTTTCGTGAAATTTGATAAGCCCTACAGTCCTTCTGTCGTTAAATCGGCTATTTTACGGCAAGTTACGCTCTCTTTTATAAACAGCACAATATTTTATCTATGTACAGTGCGGTGAGACAATATTAATTGAATGTTTTCAACAGCAAACCGATCGTGAAATTGAACATGTTTGAAGTGTGTCGGCGAGACAAGTGTGGCGACAATAACCGAATGTACTTCTGTTGTCGGGTATGAATTGTGCAAAAGGGTTTTACCTGCAACTCGAACGGTCAGCAAAACAGCTCCTGATATAAACGCCTAGTAGTTTCTACCAATTCGTGTCGACACTATTGGGTTAGGTATACGGCCGTCTCGCTACATTACACAATATTCACAATAGAACTCGTCGCTCAATCTTCTTAAGGACCTTTCGATTTTTTTCGCATGTTTAATTTTGTTGAGCGTCGAAGTCAACAAGGTGGACTTAGGGTTCTATCGGCAAACTGCTAAACAATTGTTGCGTCACGGTCAATAGAGCACGGTTGGTTTTTGTTGATTTTTTTTACCACCGTTCAAATTATAACAACCGTTATTAGTTAACTAGTCCAAAATCCTGCGGTGAAGCATTTAAAAAGGATTAAAGATAAGCAGGATTACCTAATTCGAACCATTGCCATTACGTGGACGAGGAAATTAAATTAACAAAAGCCACGCCATACACTTACCAAATGTAAGACTTCCCAGATAAAAAAAAAACGATCTTCTAACAATGCAAGGTAAAGTTATAATAGACTAATATGGAACATGTACTCGCTATGCAGTTCAACAAAAAACATAAGCTAGTTAAATTTATTGTATTTTTTTTGTTTAATAATTTATCTTTTTGCAAAATCGCTTTCTACAATAGATCAATATCACGCATGGCGTTTAATTAAAGCAACTTGGCAAAATAGCGTAAAAAATGTTGCTACGTCATGCAGAAATTTAAAAAAAAAACACATTTTCTTCATAAAAGTGGGCAGTTCTTTCGAGGCAAATATTGTTCGATAATATGTCACTTCAAAGTCGCAATAACTCTTGACTGTCAAGAATAGCCACTCATCGGAAGAATTGGTGACATATGCCATTTCCTACACCGAGGCCACAATTTAGTATCACGCCTTCGCTTCATTCGATAAAGCTCGTGCCATTACGGAGATTTATACGTTGACACAATGTAGCTCGTAAATTCGTATCGCACCTTAGAATTTCAAACAATAATACTAGATTCCCGGAGAAGGAAATAAATGGCGTACCAATTATTTACAAAGCATGTAAGCATTCGTCCGGAAGTTATCGAGTATTTTAGCGGTGTGCCTATTCAACGGTCTGCTGATTTTAAACAAATGTGAAACGTACGTAACATTTTCGGTGATATTTAAGCCGAGAAGAATGGAAGATTACGGCGAAATCCTGTTATTGTTTGTTTTCTTTGCGATAATTCCATTGTATCAAAACCAATAGCACTGCCGTACCTTTACTCACGTACCTATTAGTTTAAAATTATTTTTTTACGCTTGAGCATATATTAATGGTTGGATCAAATAAAAAATGAAATACGACCACGAACATGTTTCCGTGTGAAATATAACGGACCTCTTTTGTTTTTTACTGCCGTCGAGCAATTTAGATGTCTAAATTGGACATAAGGTTTCATGTTTTGGCCGTGATTCTTATCAGTTTAAACATGAAAAACAAAAAATATATACATATTGCCCGCCACCAGTATTATTTAGAAGGTATATAAAAACGTATTGTCCTCAGTTCTATCAACGATAACTTAAGCTTTAAGATATAGAGACCTCAACTTTGGACAAGAGCTTCGATGTGGCTACTTTTAATCTCGGACCTGAGTACTCCCTTCGGGGTGTTATAACAAAGTAAAATTACCATTAAAAAAATATATTGATAGAAACATTTACTAGTATTTTTTTAAACACAAGAAGTAACGATAAACTTGTAACACCAAATTATCGACTTTGCAAAGTCAAAACATCCATCCCGCCGCGGGATCGATTCTTTAATAAAATCCCGCAGGAAATTTTTATTTACCAACCAGATAGCCTATGTTTTAAGTTTTTTCGCATTCAATTCTGTGCAGTAGTTTTTGCGTGATGCGGGTACTAAGGTACAGACAGACAGACAAAAATTCTAAAAATTGTTGTTTTGGCTTTTGTTGCTTTAATAAATATAAGTATTTTTTCCAATATCTTTAATGTACAGACATCGACCTGTTACAATTTTATTATATGTATAGATGAGTTTAAAGCTCAATTAAAAAGTAAAGGAAAATATGGATACAAGAGTATTTCTTGATTTTCATACGGGATATATAAATTTAATTGTAATAATGATTGAATCTTTCCTTATTTCTTTCTTTAAATGTACTTCTATATGATTGATGAAAAAGATTAACTAGTGTTTTTTGCATTCAGAACAGGTAGTCGCTTTAAATTAAATTGATATTGAAACACTATTATATACTGACTAAGAAAGGATTTAGCAAAATTACGACTATAATGAGGATTTAAAAAAATATTTAAGTCACGAAGACATAGATAAGGTTGTATACGTTTTTTAGATAAAACAAAATATGTGTGAATTTAAGCGCTCTAATATATTTTTCAAATTCCCCGGTAGTACTAGTAGCGCAACTAACTCGTCGTTTCTTAATTAAATCTAAACTTTTGTCCTTTTTATACATGTTCTCAATGCAGCCGAGATATCAAATAAAGTAATGAAAAGGAAACGATATCAAAATCATTCGTACGTAAGTAACTTGATTCATTTTTCATCGCATTCTAAGGCCCAAGTAAATTAAACTATGCGATAGGAGCTAAAAGCATCGGCTTCTGTATCTGAGAAAAGGCGTCATATTTATCAAAATTAATTATATGAACGATCGTACTAGAAGGAGTAAGGAGATAACTCGGTCTGAGTAGTTCGTTCTTTCTTCTTTATGTCTCAGTTTTTATGAGCAAAGTTATTATTACCATTATTTATAACAGCATTTGAATACCGTTCCCATCTAAAGTATCATTTTTGTCCTCAATTTAATCGATACATTATTACATATTTTTGTTTATATAACTTTCTCATCAGGCTGTGACGTTTTCAAGAAGTGTCGACGAAATGTCGGCATTAATTTAACGGCGGTTTATCAGTACGTGTTAAGTAACATAAGACACGTTAATCGGACAAACTTACTTAATTGGTGTCTTCTTTAAAATAATATCAATTTCAATAAAAAAATAGAATGTAATTAATGGACGCCAAACAGTTAGGTTGTCAATAACAATGTCTCTTGTCTCTTTATTTTTATTATTTTGAACTATATAATTTATAGAAGAGTTAAAGTCCTACCATCCAGTCATGAATTCATTTCCTGCAATCTGTAGCGTTTTTAAAGTATACGTTTATCGGTGCGATATATAATTATGCGAATTCTCAACAAATAATTAACGCACTTCGGAGTAGCGGATTTACACCTGATTTAAGTTCATACCCTTCGGACCTATTGTCCACTTGTCGTCTTTTCCAGCCACATCAAAGGAGCACTGACAATGCCCGTACCGTTCCTAACGCGTGCCTCTAATCTCTATTGATATAACGGATCTCAAGGAACCTTATGTACACCTTATACATTTTTTTACACATGCCGTTCTTTAGAATTAAAATCCTTATAAAACGGTACACTTTTTGTATCCCTTTTAATATTAGGGAGCCAGTAATGCACTGTGCCGTTATGACAAACAAAGAATCGTTCCCAGTGTTACAGTTTCTCAATATAACTGTATCACCTACCCGCTTCCGAGGCTCTCAAGGGTCACGGATTGCTTCAAGGTGGAAGGAAGCAATACATTTTGCTCACTGATCAACATTATGTTATTGAATTACTTTTAAATATGAAATTTAGGACTGTTTGCAGTACGTACGCATCTGCTGGGTTCAGCGTGTTTTTTGCTCCGCAGATATTGTGGAGGTCCTTTTAGATGTGGGCGCTTAATTATGGTGCACTTTTACAAAGATAATGTAATATAATACTCTTTGTAAACAATTGTGATGCAGCAAGGTGATATAGTCTTTAGATTTAACCTATAAAATGTGCACGTAGGGGCTTCTTATAGAAAATATGAGTCCAGGTGAAATATTTTGGCACGCTCCTTAAATACTTGTATGGTTTACCACCTTGTGCTATGTGGAGATGACAAGTCGGGACCTACGAACGTCTCTCGTATTAAATACATAGATAGTTTGATTCGTAACGCAGATGTAAAGGGGTTTTTGTGAATTGTTATGATTTCAATAGATCCCGTCCGCAAGGTGTACTTGAGTTTCTATAGCGGCGTGCGCCAAATGCTTCTACTGTACGACAATGTTGTCCAACTTGAAACAATCTCGACATTCTGGTTTCATTTGAAATGATACTGATTGAACTGCTCGATAGTACGAGCGGTAGTTGGAACACTCGAATAATTAATTTCGATGTAATTAAAACTTGCGTCCGTTAATGACTTTTATGTCACCAATAAAACTTGTCTGTTGAGCAGCGTCTTACCATTTCGAGATATTTTTTACAATATGTAACACAGTCGGTTACGTATTAATGAATTTTATTGAACCGAAAGATGCACGCATTTAAATGAATACTTGACTCGTTATATCGGTGTCGGATCGTGTATTTCGTAAGCGATCTTCTCGAAAGAGCTTTAAGTTACTGGGTTTTTGAAAAGCAGAAAAAAGCCTTTTGTTATTCTCATACACTACCGAATGCAAATTAACATTTAAAATCAATAAACTACTGGTTTCATTCTCAACTCGAGCCAAAGTAGGCAAATCGAGGATTTTATTATCTGACTTTTATGAACGTACTTTATTATTAATACCTACTGTTAATTAAGATTTCTTTAGTTTTTATTGAAATGAAATCGTTAAGGTAGCTCTCAGTGCTATACACAATGTAGCAGATACATTATCTTCGCTAACGACAATTTGTACTTCGTAAACTTACTAATTCGGTAATATATTCATTATTATTTAAACAACATGTTTATACTTAGTATCTTACTAGTGGTAGAGGTAATTCTACCGCTGAATACGAAACTGCCTTGTATTGTTAGATCTTGTTTGAAGGGTCTCATTGGTGAGTGAAACTATAAGGACAAGGAATAAGACATTTTAGATCCGTTATTACTGCGCATTGGTCGTACTTATACTACTTATAGAACCAGTGTTTATAATAATCGAAGGTGACCGGGTACCATCACGCATTTGCTTCTCTACAAAAAAATAATAAATTAGTTTATTTAAGCTCGCACACTATGCCTGCATCCTTTTGACTTCGATTTCAATGAATTGGCAGATATCGATTCGTCGGCGAATACTCAAAGGGCCGGCAGATGACATATCCGTTGCACAATACGATGACATAAAGGGGTTGAGTGCATACCAATGCAATTCATAAGGGCACTTCACGGCCAATGTGGAACTTAACACTCGCTAAAACCCATCTCGATTACAGCACGTGTTCAAGATCATCATCAATAATGTACTTTCAAAGTCAAAATTAACTAAGAAAAAACAAAATGTAAGAAATAGTTTTTTTGTTCAAATTTAAATTATTTAACTTTATAAAGACGATATTTTGATTATAAATTAATCGTAGAAATATAATCGCGGTACATACGGAACATGTGTTTCTTTCATTTATCAGAAAAGCAATTTTAAGCAACGTACCGTGAAATATTTAAAATAATGGTCAATGTAAAACAGGCCTAAACAAACATCGCAGTTTGCCCACCGGCGCCTGTAACTTGATAAGTATTTGACCAACATTGGCGAGGGTATTACGCACGTACCAAGTGCAAAAAATATTAAAATCACACAATACGAGAACGTTAGACAAAAATATACGTTTTATAAAAATATATGTACATATATTTTTATATATATATGTATATTTATGTTATAAATATCTAATGTTACATACGTATATAGTACATACATACTATTGCTTAGAACTACCACCGAATTTATTCGTGTAATATGAATCAAGATATTTTACTTTTATTTATTTTTGCGAACAGTTAATTTTGATATTACGTACGAAAAGTTCTCTTATAACTAAATAAATTACAATAACTTTCGTCTTAGATGTTTTAATATTAGTTCTATTTTTGAATGTCTTATTGTGAGAATATTTAATACTGTTATTATTAAAACGAAACATGTAATCATTCGTCAATAAAGTAAGTTCAAACGAAAGATTAAATAATATCAATATCAGTATAAGGTTCAAAAGTTATTTGTACATGTACATGTGCAAGCAGTTATTAAACGACTTTATTACACGTCCGAGTGTGTATTGGAAATATCGTATTTTAAACGAAACGAAAATACTGAGTGTTCATTCAAAGTTTATATTAAAAAATTCTTCAAGATAACTTAATCGTAAAAGAATATTAAAAATATATTTTATTATTACTGCATTTATATTATAATTGAGTTTTGAAATAATCTCCATTATACGAACGATTTCGTTTATCTCGTGCCTCTTTAATGTCTTGGCATCAAAACGTATATTTTCTTAAATATAACCATTAAATGTTTATTATTACAGAACTAGTAGCTGATACAATTACGATAAGATATCGTTTGTATTGGTAACTGGCACAACTGCAATTACCTCGTTTGCTTCTACTATACCTACACGACAATTAAAATAGTATGAAAAAAACGCCAATTTTACTAAGAAACACTTAAAACATTTTCGTAAAATAAATAAAAAAAAATACTATTAAAATTTTATAAGTTCGATTTTTAAAAAGAAACTAAATTAATCGTCCCCCGACATCCCAATCGATGAATGTATTAAACTGTGCTGCTCGACGTTGCAACTCTGGTTGTATATTAGTCTTATCCTTGTAACATGTATTCGGAATAAGGCAGGTACAAATTACTGAGACGGGACTCGATCACTCGAGATGGTGGTCGGCGATATGGCGACACCGTCACGATAAAGACATAATTTAGTCAGGGAACAAAAAGTATGTGACTGAACTAGACGAACGATGTTGCCTCCGCGTTTTAATTAATGACACTAACCGTCGATTGAAATGTCCTGCCGTGGAGTATAGTTACGATTAGTTTGATTCAACTGACGTTGCGATTTAAATTTGGAAAACAGATAACTCGACGGGTCGGCCTCTTTTAAAAATGTTTGATTAAAATTACTACATCATTAAATTAGCGTCAGTTATTATTTAGAATAAATATTACTAAATAATATCAATTATTGTCTAGATTAAAAATTATATTTTATTATACTTCGTAGATTTTGACGAGCGATTGTCGGCACAGTGAAAGGGTTTAAACACTCTCCAAATATTATACACAGCTAACGAGCCATGCTAACTTCCTGTGTGCTCGGATTGAGATGTATTTGCAACCCGGAAATGTCATTGTTACGATTCGATCCGAAAAAATATGCACGAAACCGTGACAAAGTATCCAGGTATAATTGATATGCATGTAATTAAATGCATCGCTCATTCGCGCAATTACAATTAATAAGGGACACATCGACACTAATTGTCATACTTGACACATACATAATTTACCGAATATTTCATTTATTATCTTTAATTTAATCCTTCTATTATATTAAATAAAATCTTTTAACCGTTTACAAGATGATTTTATCATTCAGTCGAGTTTTAAAGTTGTTTAAGTTTTCGAGTTTTTGTTAATTGGAGTCGAATGGCTTTGGACAATATAACTGTTATTATAATAATGCGAAAATATATTTGTAAGTTCGTCAATCTAAAATGCAACTATGGAGGAGTCGATTGACGTAGTATTTTCATAGAGATGAACTTATGTCTACTTTTCTATAACAATCATCGAAGCTAAAACGTACCAAACATACAGAACCCAACAAATATAGTTATGTTGTTTATTACACCTGAAATAAGGTACATGACTATATTTTACTATATAATCAGGTCCTGATTAGAGCCGACCTCAATGATTTAAAGCAAAATAAAAAAAACATAACATCTCTGGATAATTTTGTCTTTAATTTTATTGATTAAATCCATTTACGATTAGAATTATCACAGTCTTAGGGACATAAACTAGTTTCTGATCCAAATCTTAGCGGGGTACGGCGCCCACCCATAGGTGTGGACAGTGAGGAGATTAAATATACTTCACCGTGATTAATTCTACCAAATGTGTTATTTGTTTAGTCTCCTTTAGACGCCACGCCGCCGCGCTTTTTATAGACATATTTTTGTACCATTTTAGTGACTCTTTAAATTATCGCGGTTATAGCTGAACAATGTTCGCTATTATTTATGACGTCACTTTTTTGTTACTTATATTATACTGGAACATTTATTTGTTAAAACAAAATCGACACTAATATGTTAGCTAAGAATCTCAAAAAACTATTTGTAAAACATAAAACTCGTATTCCGATTGAACATTAGTTTCAAAGCTATAAAATTCAAATAAACATATTGTCAGTGTCGTATGTATGCAAAGTACGGCTATCAAACTAGCGATAACAACTAAAACCATTCATAAAACAATTGAAATAAACAAATAACTCGTTTACATCAATTCGAAGGGGAATGGAAGACAGTTCTTGTAAATCTATCTTTGATAGCAATCTTGATGTACGAACGGATGCAAAACGGGATCCTCTCCGACCCACTGTTTGATTTAAGGAATTGTAAGATGTCCGATCGATTCGAGAAAGGCTAAATGCACACTAATCATCCTATTGAACAAGAACTTTAATTTTGTACCTTTTCGCAATGTTTATCTTTAAATTTAATATGTATTTTTAATAACGGTATATAGTTTTTTAATTTAAAATGTTGCCTAAAAATATAACTTTTTTTTGATTCATTCATTGATCCACACATGGTACATATTGCCAAAGGTTTGAGTTGCTTCAACTCATTCAGCAGTCTCAACCAAAACAGATTCATGTGAACGCGGTTCCAGTTTTGTATAAAATCTAACGTTTAGTCAATTTGCTTACAATTTAGCTCAGTGAAGCGAACATAATATTCAATATAATTTGGATAACAATGAGCTACATATTTACAAATCTAAATAATTTCAATAAATCTCTCTTATCTACGATTTCGATCTATTAATCCTTTTATACATCAAACTTATCAAGAGATCGATAGTTTTGAACGAAACGAAAAATATTCGTTTTAGTTTTAACCGTTTTAATATTTTTTATTTCTGTTTGAATTGTAAATTACCGTAGCTAATCTAATTTCGGCTAAGAGACCCGTGGCGTATATTCATCATATTAGTTGTTCAGTTCTCGCCTCATAAATAAATAGAGTCATGGGGAGTCCAAACGTAACAGGCGAAATTTATAGAGGTCTAATACAAACAAGGGCAATGTCCCACTGCGATGCTCGGTGAGATCTGAGTAGCGATACAACACGTAAGCTCTTATCTAGTCAGAATCGAACAAAAGCAGTTCTATTTGAAGTTATTTGCATGAAGTAATAATAAAGTATAATTTGCGTTGACATATATTATTAAAATTCAAATTACATACTTCGCCTTGTTTTTATTTGGTCGCGGCAAGTGTATTGGGTTTATTTATCATGATCAGAATAAAGTATCGTCCGAGACCAAGGTGTAGCGGCACGGCACGTGTTGCATGCAATCTCTCGTCTCCTACAAAAATGTAACAACCCTAAAAACAATATTTTGGCACGTCCGCTAACGACCGCCTCTGTTTTGGCAGATGTTATTTTTGATCATTAGAAGTAAAAAATCAATTAATAACCGCCGTTTGTACATAAAATTGATTACTGCCTCTAAAGTCGGCGGTCCGCCGCACCCGGGGCATCCGTGTGAACCCTGAAAATTGTGTACTGCCTAATCAAAATACTATCGCCCCTTTCATTCTCACTGATGAGTGAAAGTATGCGAATGAAAGAGATAACGGATAGGAAGTAAATGGCGCTTCCACTCTTTGCGACTACATTTTGATTGATGAACAGAGAAAACGCCTCAAGTGAGTTAATCACGCCCAAATTTAATTTAAAAGGAATATGAAAATGCGAAGGCTATTAATTATATTTTGTTTGTTTTGGAGCGCTTTTTTCGTAACCCGTATTCAATAACACACTCCATAATTTTGAGACCAGAATAAAAACATAATGTAATATTACATCGACACTTCTCAAGACTATATCGAACTAAAACCGGCCATTTGAAGACAGCAACTCCACGACTCATCTAAATATTTATAGCATTAAATAAATTTTACAAGTTATATTATATATACACACACAGACATATTATATTATATACAAGCAATATTTACTTGATTGGTAGATATTTTTTTTTTTTATTATTTCGAAAATGTACTTGAACAAATCATTAGACATAGATTACTATGTTTATTTGGAAGATTAATCACGTTTCATTTTAAAAAAAAAGTACTTCTCCAGCTGTACCAACATAAGGATATATTTCACAACTTTTTGTTTTACGTCATAATGGCTGCGTCAAACGTTTTGTGGAATCTAAAATTAAGATAAACGTCTCCTATTACGTCCACTTAATGCTAGAGCAATTCAGGGCTATAAACATAATACTTCTAATCATGGGACCACTCACTTTGTCTCTATGGAGTCGATATTATTGAAATACTGTCTCCTCGTCCCGGCTTCGCACGGGTTGAATTTGGGTCTACATAATATGTCCATTGGTGAAAACCGTACGAAAATCCGGTAAGTATATTTTAATTTATCGCGTTTAGAAAGCAAGCGCTCAGACAGAATATGTATTGATATTTAATAAACGATATTTCTCAATAACCTATAACCTTACAAAATTAATTATATTAATTAGGTCAATAGTAGCACGAAAATTATTATACATAATTTATACATATTTGTTAGTCTAATTATGTGTGCATAATTGCAATTTATTCTTTTGTTTGAACGACGCTCTATTCAGATTTGTTGCCTAATATTGTTTTGTGTAAAATATTATAATTTATATAACATTTGGCCTCCATTCATTCCCTGTTCCAAATACAAGTCATCGGTCATCATTTTAAAATTACGCATAAATAAATAGATAATAAAGTAAATTGAATATCTTCCCAAAAGTGGTTCAAGATCTGTAATGACAACGGACCCTTTGAATTAGTGTTGGGGAAAAAAATGTTTGTTAACATAACAACGCGATGTAGGCGCAATCACTTATGGCGCCTCAAATTATATACTGAGTCATAATATTGTTACTTTTGTTAGTATGAAATAATAAGAGTTAAGTTAGTATTCGTTGACTTCGATATCGAAGGATAAATAGTAATTAATAACAATATTTTTAGGTTATTTAATTAGGTAATTAAATACACTAAATATATTGTTGGTGTGTAAGTTAAAAGTATTTGTAGGGATAAAGTAACTTCTGAGCTTCTTGTCAGTTCTTCTCGGTAGAATCTACATTCAGAACCGGTGCTAGCTTTAAATTTAATTGAATTTTAAAAAGTCAGGGGCCTACTGATTGGATTTGATTTGATTACATTTTTACTTTAATGCAATTTATTGTAAAATAATGTTTAAAGCTTAAATTTTTTGTTTATAATTGATTTAGAGATCTATTTAGAGTACTATATATATTTTGTTAAAAACGCAATTTCGAATAAAAAAACATTGCACACTGTCAATATTTTTACAGCAGCTGTATTTTTTATCAGTTATAATATTTAGTAAGTCCAGATCATTAAATGAGTCCATAAACATTTGGTATTACTTTTCTCAACCCTAATCCGACATCAGTCACCGTCACAGCCGTATCTGAAACGACGCGACATAATATTCGGTGTTAAAATGTATGCGGTGATGTTATCTCAAATATTCGATCAAACTTGCTACTTAACTATATCAAACAGGCAGATGTATTCAACTTGTTATCTCGGCTTGCGTGGGTGGACGGCACGCGACATGTTGCCAATGAACCGATCTCAATGCGGCCCATTGTTGGTCACCCCTGCGACGATTAGTGGCACTCGCCGCTACTACTTCCTTGTTTATATTTGCACAACTACTAAGGTGTTCAGTGACGTACATCTTGTCGAGTTTCACATATTTATTAATAACTATTCGATTTTATTTTACTTATATATAATCCACTAATAATTTACTATAAAAATGTGTGACTTTAATTTAATTAAAACAATCTGTATATCCGTAAGAGTATACTTTAATTGTTTTACGTTTTAATAAAAAAGGATATTATTGGAAAGAGCTGTGTCCGAAAAAAATAGACATTATAGTCCTTTATACACACACATAAGCTTAATGTCTACTAATCAATCTTAAATGGTAGCTTAACTTTTGTTTAAACATTTGACTATTCAAGTAAAATCAACAAACGTAACCACTTCGGACTAAATCAATTTTTTTTTTTAATTATTTTATTTCATAATAAATGCATTGAAATGAATGTCTTAAATATTACTAACATTCTATGAAAATAGTATGGAAACATTTCTAATAACTTAACCTACTGAAAACTTTCTTGAATTACAAGATAAGCTATTGAAGTTATTAAATATATACAGTGGTGGTCATATAATTAGAAACACTTCTTATGAATAAAGAAAGTATAACTTCAACGTACAAATGTTCGTAAAAAATATACACATTCAATAATAATTAATCGTGCAATAATATAGCCACTCAAATAAAAAACTCACTAAATACATAAAATATAAAACATATCTTACTTTTAATTACAAAATGAGTCTTACACATGTAGGAGTTTATTTTCTGTTACTGGCCGCTTGGACGCCTAATTAGAAACATTTAAAAAAAGCATCCATAGCTCGTTCTGTTTTTGAAATTGGAGAATAACATTTCTTTTTCTATTATTTTGGCGGCAATTCAAAATTTAATCTGAATTTTATTTTGTTCAAAATGTGCAAAAATAAAAGTTGTGACGCGTCAACTAGACAAATCATTGTTAATTTACATATAGATCATAAGTAGGCGTACAGAAGAATAGCTGAGCATTTAAATTGTTCTGTTAAGAAAGTTTTTAATGCAATTGATCATTATAAAACACATGGAACTGTTGAAAATATTCTTAGAAAGGCTCGGCTAAGAAAATCCTCTCCCAGAAAAGATACGCTAATCGTTCGTGTTGCTAAAAAAGACCCAAGTAAAGGCTCCAACCAAATTAAAAATAAAAAATTTTCGCCTGATGACCCGAGAAACCTCTCGTCAAGACTGATACGCCGAAGATTAGTGGAAGCTAAATCGTTTGGAAGAATGTCTCGAAAGGTACCGCTTCTTACCAAGCAACTAAAAATATGTTAATTGGACGGTACGAGAATGGAAAAAAGTGTTATTTTCAGATGAAACAAAAATAAATATGGTAAATTCCGATGGAAAGCGCTATGTTAGACGCCCTGTAAACAATGCTTTTAATTATAAATACACAAGGAGTATATCACATACACAGGAGGAGTCAAGCACGGTGGCGGTAACATTGGACCCGTTCGGAAGATGGAAGGTACAATGGATCAATGGCAAAACAAAAATATCTTAGAGCACACAATGATTCCCTATTCGGACGATCATTTGCCTATAACCTGGACCAGCATGACAATGACTAAAACGGACAATAGCGTCAAATGTTTCCTTAGCGAACAGCGTATATCCGTTTTAGACTGCCCAGCAAATAGTCCGGATTCAAACCCGATAGAAAATCTCTGATATATTATTAAAAATAAAGTCTCAAACAAACGTAACACCAGTCAAAACGAACTATATGAAGCATTTGTTGAAGTATGGAATTCAATCCCCCTAGAAAAATGTATGAAATTGATTGAATCAATGCCACGTCGTTGCAGTGCTGTTATTGAAAATAAGGGATACGCCACTAAATATTAATTATAACTATTGGTAGGCTGTGGATAGCAGCTATTTCATAAATAACAATACCAATTACTAATACATAAAAAAAATTTTTTTTTTTAATTTTTTGTTGTTGTTTCTAATTAGTTGACCATTATTGTTCATAGCTTAAAACTGATTTAAATGTTTGTCCGTAATGTAATATTGAAACTGCACTTGTGTAATGGGATTTATATTGTTTTTCTAATAAATGATAAATCGTTGAACATATTGTTGTCCTATTTATTGTTTAATTTCAAAATAAAAACGATTGCGGTGAAGTATCTTACATAATGTCAAGGACCGTTGGTAGTGTTTCTAATTATACGACCACCGCTGTATATGTTCCTAGTTAATTTATTTATTCTTTATTGCACTTCAAAAACTCCAGCTAAATAATACATATGGTTTTACAAAAGTTACATGAAAAGAAACAGCTCACCACTATAATAGCAATCTCTTCCAGGATATCAATAAGCAGAGGACTGATTATAAAAAACCTGGCTTGTACTAATTGTTCATTACAGTTAAATAGAGCATCAAATTTTATATATATAAATAAAAGTTTCTGCTTGAAATACAATAAATTATAATGATGACAATTCAAAATTAAATCAAATATAATATATATTTTTACGATATTTTTACACAAAACAGCAACAAACGCGTACTTTAAGATCGGTTGTGCGCGGACGGCCGTAGCCTCATTTTTGTCGTCTAAATCGTAGATATGATACAACCCATATCAACCTGTAATAGATGTGTTTCGCCATCGAGAGCAGACAGCTTGTCGCATGATAGTTCGATGATTATCTCTCGGTTGTACACGATAAAAGAATGACAGTGCGTCTCATTAACATAATTATGCACCCAAATTTTATTATGATGGACGAGCTGCCAATCTCCTGAACTCAATTGACCAACCGAGCGAACTATAATTCTTGTATTTAGAAACATGCGTACAAGTATGCGGATATATTTCATTACAAATAAAACAGCTGTTAAACTTAACAATATGTAAAATTGAATATTCTTTTGTTTAAAAAAATTGCAATACCTTCTATAGAAAAATATTCTTTGTTATTCCGAATTTTCTATCTAGATATGGGCATACAATTGATCCACATCTAATCGTCCCAATCTAGGATACGAAACGTGCTTACCCAGAAGATGTTCATCCATTATTGTCCTAAGGTGTATATTGATCGGGGAACACCAGCACTAGTGGAACATTCCACGGTTAGGTTAGTGAATGTGAAAGTAAAGCACTTAGTGCGAATAAATATTTCCAACGGAATGTTTCTGACGCCTTAAATCGTAAAAGGATGATATCGTGTATTATCATCATCACACTCTCTGAAGAATAAACGTAGAATACCGATCTGTTCTTAGAACTTGTCTTTTATGTCAGATATTTAAAAATTGTAGAAAGGTGTTTTTTTATGAGCTTATTTTAGATATTCATTATAACGCATGTAACGGGAATATGAAAGGGCTATCGATGAATCATAGGTAACGATGAACCACAACCCTATCTATTTATTAGAAAATATTTAACCAAATCACATTGGGGTTGGAAGTATCGAATTCTTGATCATACGTTTAATCATTATTACTGAGGGTAACGTACCAAAAATAAAAATAAAACCCTGTAATCCATGACTGTTCTGTCGAATTATTTTTTTAAATACCAACATTCAAATATTGCCAAAAATAGTTTTACTATTTTGTATTATTGCAATACCTATTTATCCGATAAAATACAATATTATATAATATCATGTTATAATTATTTATTATTATTTTTAATTATTATTATTAAAAGCGAAAAATTTGATTCTTTTTTATCCTACAATAACAACTCATAAGGATAGCTTGAATGAATTAACTTAAGATATACATTTTATAATGTGCGCAGTCGAAAGAAAAAATCTTAGTCAGATTAAACTTAACAAAAATTGCAACAAAAAATATAAAAAAAAATCGCTTTGGGACATGAAAATACATTTTAGCTACAGAGTAAAAAACTTTCGACGCTAGTAACTTACCGCCCTTGTCACCAAAACTATATTTAAGATATGTTGTAACATTGTATACGTAATAAAATAATTAAAGAGTTTCTAAAAGGAGTGACGTCTAGAATTATTATTTTTTTTAATTTAGAAGTTTTCTCACAGTCAATAAACCAAATCATGTTTTAATAAAGACAAATATATCTCGTCGAATCAGTGCGATCAAACTACATTAATACTCGCTTAATGATTTCATGATGCCCTTCCAGGTAAGGGAAGACCGAACCACCCTCCGCGTCCAACAAAATTACACACTCATTAACTTTTAATATAACAATGAATTGTTTTATAACCCTTTTTTTACGAATCAGAACACCCCTGGCGCCGCCGCTTAGGGTTACATGTCTTAGAAATAAGATTTGCCGTATGATGGTAGTTAATGTTGTTCATGCATGCGCTTTGAATATACTATAGATGGCCCATAACAACCCTTCCAGTACACCATATCTGGGTCAATAAGTTTACAAGCAGTTTTAGACTTAGATTAATTAAAAATGAGTAGAATGTTAAGTGACTAAGTACTATCGCGTTGATTTTTTAAGTAATAATATCGAAAGGATATCTAACAAAATAATAAGCCAAATATCACTTATCCAGCGAATTTATTGCATCCGAGCCCAAAGCGAGCCTTTCCAGTATTTAATTTTGGCGGATCGAGACCTTTAGCCCCGTGCGTGTGAGCTGCCGCATTCATAGTACGCGACGTCATATCTACAAATATATGGTTTATTAGTTACTAGTTTTATATATTTATTTTATAATATTATTTATTTATGAATCTTATAATTAATTAACATAGTGAGATATTGTGTTACATAGGAAAGTTCATCTCTAAAAGAGATCTTTCAGTCTAAAATGTGAGTAATTTGGTTACTTAAATAAGATATAAACGATTCACGGAAACACTCAGCCATACACAAATAATGTTATCAAAATCAGTCCAGCCAGGAAGATTTCAGTGACGTACGTACATATATATATTTAAAATTATTATAAAAGTTTTTTATCTTTAATTTGAATATATGAACAAATATGCAGTCTAAAACTACTACTAGGAAGAGAATTCCAAAGCCGCGCTGCAGCAATCATAAAGGATTTTATATAGTGAGAAGTATTGTATGTTTGAAAAACATTATTCGGAGACAAGCTCGTAAAGGTAAGATGAACTCTCTCTCGGGGCGACGCTACCTTAAAACGGTCATAAAGATAGGACGAAAAATAATTATTTTGAATATTACAAAGTACAGTTAGTTTACAAACATTTTGGCGGTGACGAATCGGGAGCCAATTTAATTGACGTCGAAAATGAAAAGTGGTCAAATTTGCGCACCATAAATGAAACGAATGCGAACATTTTTGAGACGTTCTGGCCGATCAAGTAGTTTTATTTATATGGTAACATTATTTACGTGGTGATATTAAATTCAGAATTACTTGTGAGAGCACTTGAATAAATTTTATTCCCATTTTTTACACAAACAGTTGTTATTTAAAACAATTTTAAGCCTATCTTTATTAATAAATGCGTAGACGTTATTTTTGTAACGCTAAATACTAAACCAATATATATATGTAACTTCTACCAGAAATGCAGCACGTTTCAGAGATAGTATATGATATTATTATATAAGTAGATGTGCTGCGTGAATTTCATGTTATTTTATGCATACATTACAGATTGTTTTAATGATACTTACAGGCATCTAATGTATACGTATATTATTTTATTGTAGAATAATTTTTAGTTGTCGTAAAGTAATCTATGATGTGCCCAGAGTCTTCTCCCGCGTATAATTAATAAAAATATAATAAATTAGTTTATTACTATAATAACACACACGTGCACACACGCACACACACACACACACACTCACACACATACACACACATATGGCTACTGGTAAAGAAATATGTAATTAACGATTTGAAATTAATTTTCATAAGATACCGTAGGGTTTACCGATCTTATATATAACCTAACTAACATTTGCGCCATCACATGTTCTTTGTATGTACCAATTTTCATCAAGATTGGTCAAGCCGTTCTTGAGTTATAAGAAAACATACAACAGGCAAAAATGAAAAAAATAGTATAATGTGAATCACTACATCATAAAACGATTATTTATCACAAAATTAGGTGAAAAAAAAAAGTACAGACAGAACCAATAGATTTATATAGTATAGTATAGTAGTGGTATAGTATAGATAAAAAAGTAATTTCATTTAATCTATGGCGTTCGTAATTTGAAAAATATAGCCCCTTAAAAACCTTTCGTCGACTTCGACTCCAATTAGATCTTTATTTTGTCGTTTTAAAAACGTCACACAATATTTGTGTGATAATGTGTAGCACTTCTAAGTACATTACAGTAATTGATACAGATTAAATTCACAGAAAACTAGGAAATTTATTGCCTAACCGAAGTAGTTCATAAAAGCTGTCGTTATACAGCTCGCTTCGAGTTCCAGCGTTTAGAGTTTGATAGCGTTTATGATTGTGGACATAATAAAATAAGCCGCTTTATCGCTGTTTGATTTTCAGTTTTGTTCGCCCTTTTTTATTCATTTTTATCGGTTAATACTTCAGTAGTTGCTGAGAAGATATTTTATTATATTTAAATTTTATTAAATTTTATCGTGAAAGGAGGACATGCCACTGGTATCCGTTCGATTATAAATTTTATTACCATCGGTAGCACATAAGATTATTGTCTATAAATAATGTGAAAATTTTGAAAATCAAACCTTTTTTATAAATGTTTTTAATTTACCTCCATTTAAGGAGGCAATGGTAGTCCAACTGGCTTGGGCCAACACCGTACTAGCCTGTGACACTTTTTAGTCAGGGCTAGAGAGTTCTCAGTACCCAAAGACGCACGTATAAGGTGAAGGACGCCTGTTAAGGTAGACCAGCTGTCTGGACAGCATTTTAGTATATTACGGCAGCAATCTCATAGTACAATGTAAAACTCTTTACGTAAAGCATAAGTCTTACATTTTACTCACAAAATTATATGAGACTAGCTGTGCCCCGCGGCTTCAACCGCGTATAATTAATAAAAATATAATAAATTTGGTTTATTACTATAACAACATACACGCGCGCGCACACACGCACACACATATATATATAGTAGTTATATGAGATGTGAATTCTTGAAATAAAATAAACTATTATTATTATTATAGCATTCTACAATGGCGGAGAATATATATATTATTTAGTTTTAGGAGTGAGCCTAAAACACAGCCAAGATTTTTCAGTCATAAAATAAAATATTATATTTGAACTTTCGCCTTTCTCGTCGCTAGGCAGCCCATAAGTCGTGGAGCTATTGAAACTCCAAAATATACAAATTTATAACTCCGGATTACTCATTCAGGTCTATAGCTTTATGCATTTAACATCCTTATAGTGCGGATAATTCGTTCCGCTGATAATAATTAACAATCTCTCGCTCGTGACCACCGAAGGGTGTCGTGACCGCGGCGTCTCTGACCCCGCAAGATTGAGATATCAAAATTCGCATATCAATTCAACAATACGCGTTTGTTTTATAGTAATCGTTTAGGCCCGCGGCGAACTCTGTATGGTAGTATACATTAGATTGTAATACATCCTATAATGAACGTCGAACATTTAATGAGGCCAAATCATTAAACAATGTACTTTACAATGCATCTATTATATAAAAATATATTATGTCAAATAATTAAAAAAATATATTATTAAATTTTTCGGTTACTTACGTAATTTATCGTGGAAAACTCGACTCATAATCGTTATTATGTAGATACTTTAGAACATATTCCCATGCATATAGATTTCCTCACGATGCTCTCTTTTTACACCGCGATGTATTTGAGCACATGGTATCGATAGTTCAACCGTTTAAGGGCCGCTTAACGTTTGAGAATAACAGGTTCAATTCTCACTCTTTAAAGTAGTATCGGACACGTCGCAAAACAAGCTCAACGCTTAATCATATTCTATTTAAATAAATAAAAAAGAAAATATTGATTTATAACGCAGTGACGCCCATATTAGAACCCGGGACATTCGATCAAGATGCGTATTATCTACTAGGACATCTCAACTGAGCGATAAGAATACTTACGACTATATTTTATGTAAATTTACAAACCTTAGAAAGTAGCCGTCGGCTCAACATTAGATGCGACTACTGCAGTAGTGTTAGTACTTTTAAATATGATCAGATATACATGAAGTAAGTTTGTAAATGTTTATAGGATACACTTCAATCCATTACACAATTACAGATAGCTGAGATTCCCAGCGCTGCGCCCGCGCCGTAGTCGTAAACACTGGAGCGCATTGATGTTCTATAATTTAATTCCGTCGTAACTACTTGGTAGAATTTCCACTCGTACGCGAACCCCCCAGACACAACATTTACATATTTTTGATACTATCTCGGGACATGTCACGGAACCTGTATCGTTACGAATGCTGCTAACATCGAAATGCTTGCATAAATTTTACGTTAATAAAAATTTACGCAATAAATTGTATCTCATATATCTCAGAATAATTGATTGTATTGAATCGCGCGGAGGTACAAGTCGGATCTATTTGCACTCTCCCGATCGTCCCTATCTGCGATCGCTGCAGTAAACGCAACTAAATAGTAAATGTTTTTATTGGGTTCGTACAAATTACAGTATCCGTTGCATAAAGCTCAGGCGCCTTCATCGATAGAGCCTGCTCTGATTTATATTTCATCGAGCTTCGAGATACGTCCGATCTTAACATTATTGCGTTCGGATACGTTGTCCGTGTATTTATTAAGTAATAAGTAACTATGGGAGTAACATTTTATATAAAATATAGATAATGAAATATATGAATTGACAACAATATAAAAAAAAATTAATGTATTACAAAATTTTATTTCCAAATATTCACAATATAAATATACAATTCATTTTAAGCATACGATACAAATAACAAAAAAATATCTAATAACAATATGCATATGAAATAAATAGAAATAATGTGTACTAATTATAATATATGAGTATAATCGAATTTATATAATGTGTTCGTAGTAAACTTTTTCTAATATTTACTCATTGTAAAACAAATTCTCAATCAGGTAAGTATAGTTTCCGATCATGTGGGAGTTTGTTTCGCCGAGAGATAATCCAATATTTATATTAGCCCGCAGCTCGAATTGAGCCATTTAATTTTACAAACGAATCTAGATAAAGCGGCTCACCTCGCCGCCCGCCAGTGCCTTATGGGCTCACCCTTGCTTTTTAATGTTATGTTTCACACGACATCTCTACTGCTCCGTACGAGTGCTGCGCATCTCTCTATTTACTTTATTTGTTAGCCATTAAACCCGAACCACCCATTTATATGCAAACAACGATTCCAACTAAGCAATACTGGTTATTTTTATTTGTCGCCTTCACACCGTTTATGCGAAGAATAATATATGTATCAATCAATCAAAACGTAAACAAAAAGGAAACCTTGGCAGTCGGCAGCTGCATTTAGTTAAGCGATTACATTTGTGGTTTACTAATATATGCTTAAAATTCACGCGTTCATCGGCATGTCGCTTGAGAGGTGCCGCACGCGCATGATCTCCTGTACCTGCGTTTAATAAAATAGTAGCAGACGTGTTTATGTTTTAAAAAACATAAGAATGTACAAATTTAAAGGATAAATAAAACAAAACTCTGTAAAATACCTCCATTGCTACTGCGAACTCTGTATCTACGAGTACATGCATACAAGCCATATACTAAGAGATTAAACAAATACCAACAGTGCCATTCTGTAAGAATCTCTTCGTATGACATTCTTGAATTATTAAAAACCGATTCCACGATCGTGAGCTGAGGTGAGTTACGAGTTTGTACTTATAGAATAACTGTAATTGACATCAATTTAAAATGATGTCTGCATTGACCACTGATTTGATTATTTTATAAAAACAGCTTCTAACTCACTAATATTATTCTTTTTCTCATAACTACTTAAATTTTGTCATAGTCAGACAACGGGAAGAATCTTATAAACAAAATATTTCAAATTTTATTTAATCGGTATTCATCAGAGCTTCAAATTATATAAAAATAGACATAAAATATACTAGATATATATTTATACAACACAGATATTTTATAAATAACTTAACATGGCAATATTTTACGCTAAGCATTTGTTTTATTCATTCATGTTATAGTCACAATTAATTATTACAGTTAGTAGTGAATTACTACATCTGTAAAATACTATAATGGGAGGCTTGTATTAGAAAATAGATATGGTAAACCTGTTTTTAAATTGAAATCGGTTCCATTATGTTAATTAATTAACCATTAGTGATCGATTCGTTCTTACATTAATCAGCTTTCCGAATAACGACGTCAATGTAATCATTCGAAAAAGGCAAAAGATACATCTAAGTTTTGTAATTAACAACACAATATTTATAAGATGTTTAACGGAAAACTTTGACAAAAATAAAGAAAGAAATTCATGCAGTAGTTAGCCATGTTTAGTTATGTTACAGTATAACCACGTGAGGTGAGATCTGTATCGGACTCACTGTTTCACTTTAAACAATAATACTTGTGCGGATAATATATATCGTACGAGCTGACTAGCACCTTATTATAAGAGTACAAGATTCAAATTGAGGTACTTCAGCAATCTGATGCGTTAGATTGTTTTTGTATCAGCGCTTGTTGAAACTTTTGTCGCATTATCTGGATTGGATCTGCCCCTAAGTTTTACGGTAATCGTACTCAGTGCTTTAACACTCAGAGGCATTTATGTTTATTGTTATTTTTAGTAGCTGGATGTTATTTTTTTTTGACGTGAGGGCTGATTACAATTACAATAATTATTCTTCGCAGCTAGGGCTAAGGTCCGCTTTATCCTTTTATGAATTGTTAGGAATCCAGTGTAAGATTATCATCTTCGTAGCTGTGTTTTAATGATTTTGAATATTATGAAACATTTTAGGGCCTAAACGCATATTAATATAATTCAAACTACTAACTAACTACTACTAAACCTGTATTCCACCGCGAATACAAATGTAACAGATCCATTCGAACTGCAGTTTTCGTCAATATGTTTTCCGCCAAGCACAAAATGAATTTTAAACACAAGCTAAGCAAAAGAAACCTCAGTGCGGCTTGTCCGGGCTTGAACCAACAATTCTTGACTACTGAGACATCTCGGCTAAAATAAATATATTAATATATTATAAACGATGTACTTAAATCAATCAAAATATACACATACAACAGAGCAAACAATTGATTACAATACCATTATGTTTTCTCAAACAAAGTCGTGGAATATTAAACCTCAAACAATAATTAGAGCCATTATTTATGGCCGCTACATAAACATTTTCGGGGCAATTTTCACATAATTAAGAAAATGAATAATAAAAGGAAAAATTATCATCAATAATTGACATCGTATCAAAAATTGCATTGGTTTAAATATAATAAGCGCTAAAAATTCAAGTGCGCATACGTAAACCGTTTTCCCCGCCCAGAGGCAGCTGTGTCCTCACAGGACCGCTAAACCTCTATTATGGTTCTCTCTCGCATAAACACGACGTCCCATAAAAGCCGACTGAGGCAAGCGTCAATTTATTTTTGAAATTAACCTGTCGCATGCACTTACGGCGCCTCGGCGTAGGTATGTCTTAAATGAATCGCAGCAATTTTCAGATGTCAATGGTAATTTTTATGTATTAATTATGCACGCCTGTTTGCTATGTTTATGTATAAATACTTGAAGACGTGTTTGTGCTCATATTTGGAATTTTTTTGTAAGAATAATTTCGAATTGCTTCAGAAACTAATTCAATCTTCTTCTGGTTCTTGCGGCGCTAATGTCTTTGGGCGTAGGTGACCAATTATCATGAGAAGACCCATTGGTCTATTATCGTTGTTGTCTGAAACAAAAGGCCGAAAACTAAATGATTCTAAGGAAATGTTTGGAAACTGTAGGTTGATAAGATTCAAACGTCCGCACGGCTGCTGCCGCGAGTACGTCATAATATTATGTATCGTTACTAATACGATTGCTTATATTTTTGGCTTACAGTTATTTTTATCACCTGTCAAAATTTTGTATGGCATCTTATTATTTTTTTTCTGGAAATAAATAATAAATGTTTAAGCACTGCATAAATAATTGATATACTTTATTCGATATTCGATCGATATAAAGATTTAGTAACAAGTATTATATATTGATGTTGGCGATCAGTGTCGAGGACTGACATTTACAGTTTCCAAACTTGGAAGTGTATAATTGTAGCCTAAAGTAAATAAAATAAATATAATTCGCTCATTACAAATGCTTTGCGACATCTGTAGAACGAGTAAAGTAAAAAGAAACAGCCCGTTAACGGCCCAACGCTGGGCAAAGGCCTCTCTCTTTTTGAGACAAACGTTTGTAGTTTACGCTGTAAGATAAGGTATGGATTACTTATAGAATCTTAGCTGGACATAATATTATGTGAACATCTTAGTTTTGTTTTCCTAGGTTTGAACCCGCAATATTGTGTAAGAATTCACGTACCCTGGCCACTAGGCCATCTCGGTTCTATTGGGACAAGTTGAATAAAATTACTGAGGTAAGAAGTGGAATGGCGGGTCATATACAAATCATTGATAGTATCTTAAGCTGTTAAAGAATCACGCAACTAACACATTTTATAATCAAATCTATTTTTTAAACTAATATTATATAAAAGACAAGGTAAGGGGGCTTCAAGGAGGGGGCATAGACAGCTCATTGCAAGGGCAGATGTATACTGACACCTGCCCTCCGACAGTGTCCGTCTCACTCTACCCTCCTATGTTTTTTACTCACCTCCCTCTCTAGTAGCTAATTTTATGCATAATTAATTAAGCTTATAACTAATCAAGCAAATAAATTTGATACTTGTGAAATTCTATCGTCTTTTGAATCAAAACTGCTATATCGTCGTATAAGTTTCATATACTCGTATTTACTATATATTTATATCTGTGTATTAAGATCTTTTGACTTAATTTCCTTCATTAACAAAACGATGTTGCCATCCGATCAGCTGTGAGTTCGAAGCATTGACATCGACTACGCAGGTGTCTTTTCTACTATAATTACAAAATATGAAGCGATAAACGTAAATATCAGACAAGCTTGGGTCGCGCATGCGTATGTCAAATAACGAAATTAAAATATTCGTATCTTTATATCAACGGACTCCTGAACATGTATATTTGATTTATTAAACTTTTATTCTAAGGACTGTCTTATATCGAGTGCGAAATAAATGCAATTTTAATAAAAAAAATCTAACCAAACCAAACTAGAAACCTCTTCTAATCACGATGTTACTGAAGATGATCATTTGAACGACAACAAACGCATGCGAATTGAAAGAAATAATACCTTCTGTAATCGACACGTTTTAAGTAAACATCATACGCGTCCGTGCAATAAATAAACGCAAACATTTATGATAAACACTACTGGTCAGCGTAGTTTTCAGCCAACGTCTCGGGCAGGTGCTTGCCGGGCGCACACTTCTTTCATTAAAATTAATACCAATGTCGCGTGTGCACATTCTTACTCGATAACGCCTCACCGTAATTAAGGTATGGTTTAAAACGAGCAAACCCGTCTGACGATGCGCCCGCGCCGTCGCGCGCCCGCCACGCGCCTCTCTCTACCGAGTGCTAAGCCCGATGTACACTGGGCGAGAAAATTTATTCGCGCACTACGAATTATTACGCATGATATCACGTGAAAATTATATCGATACCATTTTAAATTAAAATGTCAACTGGATGTTTATTTAGGCAATTCTTCTTGTAAGATATTGTATTATTATTATTTTTTATTGTTATTTAAAATTATAGTCATGTATGACATACATATCTGTAACGTTGAACAATGTTTATTCATAAGCGAGATAAAACGTAGGAACAATTCATCCAGCCGCACTGTCTTAAGGATGAATAAAATGACTCTCGTGTAAGTCGACCATTATCAAAAGTTTTTCTCCGAACTTTATATCTCGCATATCGTATCAAGATTATATGACACAAAATATCGACTTAGTTTATTGGCAATCAGCGTTCGACATTTTATTTATGCTCGTCGTTTTTCACCTGCTAACAGTGTAACCAATTTTTAACAGACGCAATTAAACCTAACTTATTTGAAAAAAATCGTGACAACTATATGAGACAAACAAAGCTAATTATCTATTTAAGTTCATCTTATCGCCGCAACTAACGAGGCGCACTAAAACTATAAACAGTCGTGCTTGTTTGTCGGCGAAAAAAAAATCGTTTTTATTAACTAGCTTTATTTATTGATCATACGATGTTACCGCGCTCTTTCCAAAATACAACCAAAATTTACAATATACTCATTCATGAACTGTTGAATACGAGAGAACATATTTCAAATGTTTTATTTTGTAAGTCGACGCCTAACCGGCCATATATCTAGAAGGGTCAAAATTCGCTCGTCACGTCGACATTCGATTCAATAGCTACGAAACCACGACGTATCTGTCAGGATCGGTGTCGAGGTGTCGATGTGTCTCCTAGTGTGACTTCCCGTCGACGTCACAACATCCGACACAAACGTAGTGCTTGAAACGCTTCCAAACCGATGCGAGGCAAAGATAGGCTCTACTGTTTTACAAGCCATCCTGACAGCAGATTTGCATTTCGGATATTGAATACGGAGCGTGAGAATTGTCCCAGTTCGACAGATATTCGTTATTTTCGGTCACGCAAACTGGATGTGTTTTTATTATTCTGGGATAATGATATTGGTCACCTTAGTTTTCATTTAACAAAACAGTTTATTTTAATTTACATGTAATTTCGATTAAACACAGGATACGTAAAAATAACAACAGTTTCAATGACACCCGATGTACCAACGCTATGTACTCGCCGCCGAACAAAACTTTATTATATTGATGTTTGCACGTTATTACAGGTTAAGATCCACACTGTATCCTGTAGTACATCTCCTCTCATTTAGAGGTCATGTAGAAATAAGCAACATCAAAGGAATTCAAATTCAGGAACAAATATATCACGATAGCGAACACGATTTATAAAGGCTTTGATCAATCAATTAAAACCGCGTCTTATGTTAAGGAACCGCAACTCACGCAGACCGCTTCGTCGAATGTTTAACTAGACTGCGCTTCGTAACGAAACTAATGAAATGTATAACATTCTCTTTATTAATGCTTAATATCACCCTTTGATGTTGCGATGAATAGGAGTCACTCAACAAATCGTTAATCAAACGATATTGGATACGAATCAGGTAGTTTTATTGTGTGACCGACCCCGACATGTATTATGAGTATGATTTATAGATGAGCATAATTCTTAAATATGTAGCTAATGTGAGATTCATTCTTTGGTAAAGCTTGCGACGGGAGCGTAATGGGCTACCGAACTCATTGGAATAACAACTTTTGAACACGCACTTGGAATATTTATGTTATTTGCTTTAAGCATTATTCAAATATTCTCAGAAATTCTGAATTTTTATAAATTATCATATTTTCGGTTACGAAGATAATATTTTTTTCTCAATATTTTATAAACGCCCTCTTTAACATGAACATGAAAATTCATAGATGCGGTATACTTGTACCAAATTCTTAAAAATCACATCGGACGACTAACTAAATACTCATGCTTATTCACAAACACAATGTCGATTGTTTTTATTTCTATCGACGCATCTTATCTTAATTATCTTTATTCATATCTTAAAGTAAAGTAACAGCCTGTGAATGTCCCACTGCTGGGCTAAGGCCTCTTCTCCTCTTTTGTGAAGAAGGGTTTGGAGCTTATTCCCCCCTTGCTGCTCCAATGCGGTTTGGTGGAATACACATGTGACAGAATTTCAGTGAAATTTGACACATGCAACCTGCATGCCTCACGATGTTTTCCTTCACCGTCAAGCACAAGATGAATTATAATCACAAATTAAGCACATGAAATTCAGTGGTGCTTGCCCGGGTTTGAACCCACGATCATCGGTTAAGATTCACGCGTTCTTACCACTGGGCCATCTCGGCTTTCTTCTTTAATTTTTCTATTAATATCTTAATTCTTATTAATAGCTTAAGTGCATTTCGATAATTCTAAACTTCACGATAACATTGTTAAAAAACGCAATTTATTGTTGAACTAAACGTTTCGTTTGCATATCAAAGTTTTCAAATAAAAAATAATGGATTATTTGTTTTATGTCCCACACCGGTGAAGCGTGTCCTCGCACCACAGATGACACTTTTCCCATAACCATCATTCCCTCCCTAAAATCCCACGTTGTTGTACATCTCTGTAATTTGTCAGACATAATTGTTTTATTTGTAGCGAGTAATTGTTAAATTACTGATAGATGTCACTATAACGTGACCACTTGAAAATGAAAAGAACGCGATACGCATATTAAATATTAAATAAAATTAATATTATTAACGACAACAAACAATTTCATTCAAAATTATCAAATAAAAAGTTTATCAAATATTACACATCTATGTCACACGTTACACTTTCCTTTGTAATCACTTTCCTTCCTTTGTAATTCCTTCAATTTACAAATGTTTATCAACAAAAATAAAATGAAGATAAAAATAAACTCATGAAATAATAAATTTTATCCAAATAATAATTCGCTTAACGACCACTACGCCTATAGTTTTGTAGTATATTTAAGTAGTGATCGCAATGATGTGGTCAAGTTATGTTTTGTGGAGGGAAATTTATTTTATCTTATTAAGCAACGGGAGGTAAATAGCTGTCATGTGTTATGACATTATAGAATTGGTCAACATACGCAGCGAATTGAAAAAATACCATAATATGAAACAACAAATTGATATATTATCGATATTTTATGCAAACGATTAATGAAAGTTATTGCCGCCGAAATGATCAAAGTTATGATAAATTGCACATGAATAAAATTCATGATAAAAACATTTTCGTATCAAATGATAATTAACCGACATGACACTTAAAACATGCGATACCCGAGCCGGTATAGTTAACATAAATGATGAACACAAATAAATATTTTGTTGTGATTACTTTACAACTATAGAAACTGGACATTATAAATAGGTCCTCCTATGAGCGTATTATTATGATATTAGTTGATTATATATTTGGGTTATGTTTGAGACATAAGCTACAGGTTCTAACTTGGTAAAAGCATATTAGCGAAGGTTTAGGTAGGGTTAACCTATCAAACTCCTCAACTGAGAGTTGGTAAATTAACATGGAAATCAACAAACATTTTTAAATACAGTTTACAAAACTTCCTTTTTTATTTTAGTTTAAATATACAGACAGTAAAATATGTCCGTCTCTTTTTGGCATGATACATTATGAGCTCGTAAAGTGAGCCCGACTAAAGCAGGAAAAACCCGCTACTAACAAAATATAATTACGTTAAAACCGTACGTATTTATACCGTCGTCATTATTAAAAAGTTTTATTATTTTAATTAAAAATAAACAATATTAATGTTTATTAATAGCGAATTATATAACTTTTGTAATAACAATAATAATTAATTTGCTTCCGAATTACAAAAACATCCATAATGTAGAAAATATTAAAGTTTTAATATCTGCGGTGATCGTATCAAAAGTGTCTAAAAATATATACAAAAATTAAACACAATATCTCTTTGTAACTTTCTTGATCTCTATTATCTTAAAGGGAATCAGGCGCCTTTTAAATATGAGGTGCCTAATAGGCTTGCAGCCGTAACTTCAAGCACCTACTAAGTAAAAATCTTTGTATGCAATTACTTTAACTATACATAAAAAGCATCGTAGCATCGTTTTAAAATGAAATTTACGTTTATGTCGTTTGGAAAAATGTTAGAAACTTTGAAACATAAAACAGATATATTAAAATACTCTTATACATTTCTGAATATATTTAACATTTTTAAGCTAGGTAATATACTTATTTTTATAAGGTTACAATATATGTTATCAATTTGTTCTTTGTTCAAACGGAATTCAAAATAAAAACATCAGATAAATTTGAATAATTATATTTTAATTAATAATAATAATTTTGACCCATGTTTTATTTCTCTCAATATATAACTCAGCTCATTATTTTGTATCATACTTCATTCCTTTATTTGACTCGCGATTCGAACAGTTATAATTATGTAATGATCCTAATTATTCTTTTATTCAAACAAGTGACGATGTTAACATGAAATCATTACACATGAACATAAATTGAAGACAACTCCAATTATATCTATACACAAATCTTCCAACATATCGTAAATCCGAGATAAATACTTTCCTTGAATCTAACAAATATTTCAAAAATATTTCAACGAGTGTCAAACAAGCAACACTGAACGCGCATGCGCATGGACGCTTAGAATTTTTTAATAAAACAGCTATCACATTTCATTAATTAGAATTCAGTAACTATAAATTAATAGTCCACTTTAAATTAACGAATTGGTATTTGAATAATTTAAGAGAGCCAATGCAACAAGGCCTGAACGTTCCCGGCTAATCGATATTTTAACATTCCAGATATGTGGAAAATGCAGGGAAGTACGTGTAAGAGGTACATTATGTATACGATTGGGACGGAGCGCAGGATAACTGTTATTATGTTTTTTAAAACATTGTTAACGTATTCAGCCAAATTACGGATATAAAAAAAAACTTTATGTTTAAGCTTTACAAATAAATCGACATCACAATTAGGTAAAGCCACAGCCTCTGAATGTCCCACTGCTGGGCTAAGGCCTCCTCTCCTTTTTTTTAGGAGAAGGTTTGGAGCTTATTCCACCACGCTCCAATGCGGGTTGGTGGATTACACCACATGCAGGTTTCCTCACGATGTTTTCCTTGATGAATTATAAACACAAATTGAGCACACGAAAAATTAGGCGAACTTGCCCGGTTTGACGCCACGATCATCGGTTAAGATTCACGCGTTCTAACCACTGGGCCATATCGGCATTATCACAATTATATTAGGAATATTTACAAAATTCCTTGTATAAAATACAATGTATTTTTCACAATCAAAACCATATTTTCTCCAGCAGACTAATGTAAATTAAGTTATATATTTTGTATTTAAGCGATAATCCTATTATTTTTAATAATACAAAGGTAGGTGAAGAGTAATACTAATAGTCTGTATTTTGAGATGCTTATTTTTTGTGAACGTGAAAATACTTTTAATTCATTGCCTATAATTGGCACAATGACCATTTACTACGTCTGGACATATTGGCAACGAGCAATTTGCAACTGAAATAAGCTAGACTAATTGATGCGACTGCTAAAATACATGGCCGCATAAATATCCAGGAGCGGCTAATCCTTTTATAGTAAAAAGCCCTAAAATACCTTAACAAGAATGACAACGACAACGTCGATAAAGCTCCGATTAAAGCAAAGTGACTTTTATCCGCAACTCAAAATATATTAATACGAGAAAACATTTTATGTCTCACATATCGAGAGCCATCTGATAAAATAATAAATGCGACTTGTTTATTTTATCATTAACAAACATTCTTATTTGATAAAATTTAATTCAGTGTTAGAGTGTATCTTTACGGTTTGATTTTCATTATTATTGTCTTTCGTAAACGCAATATTTCCAGCAATATATAGTAATATATTTATATGTTATACACCACTATTTAGTGGTCATCAGAAAAAACCCGGGCACGCGTTAGCCGCTCGCTGCCCGCTCCCCTAACCGATCGCCAGGTACGAACCCGTACGTATAAAGGGGAAGGGATGATGGAAAATAATAGGGGAAGAGAATTTTAAAATTTATATTTTTTGCAGCCGGCGCAGGTGATATAACGCGTGCGCGTGCGCCGGTGGCTCACTTGTGCGTGAAGCTCCGGTGCCGTCACTCGCGCTCGCCTAAACCGAAAGCTCCCACAAAGCCTTTCTTTACGCGCCGGCTAGTGCTTTCCCGAACGCCGCGCGGATCAGTTGTGTGCTCTTATCTCTCGCGACCGCTCGCGCAAACACGTAAAATGTTACAAGAAATACAATTAGTTCAAGGTCAAACCAACTACGTCGTCGTATCCTCCGGCTACCCGTCCGCGACTGTAACTAAACCATCACTGGAAAAAAGGATTGTACCGATCGCACCAGCTCCAGAAAAGAATTATGTCACTCACGACACGCCGCCCAACCAACAATACAGAAAGAAGGTGCATTTTAAAACGAACCCGTACACCGGACCCCAGGCTGTGTCGATTGCGAGACGTAACGCACGTGAACGGAATCGCGTGAAACAAGTAAACGATGGATTCAATGCACTCCGTCGTCACTTGCCAGCCTCCGTCGTGGCCGCCTTGTCTGGTGGGGCCAGGCGAGGATCTGGAAAGAAACTCAGTAAAGTTGATACATTACGAATGGTCGTTGAGTACATCAGATATTTGCAACAATTACTCGACGAAAGCGATGCTGCGTTAGGAATCACACGTGATCAAGAAAATAGAGAAAATATTCCGAGTAGCAATACGCAAAGTATGAATTCACTATCGGATATGGACGATGGTTTCTTCTACGGCAGCAGTTCCCCTTGCTCGGAGAAAGCTAACTCCCCCGCGCCTTCAGAGTGCTCGTCTGGAGTGTCGTCTGCGTATTCACCTGTCGACCGATACGAGGTGTCAACGCAACAAACTCTCGGACCCATGGACGAGGATGAGCTGCTCGACGTCATATCCTGGTGGCAACAGAAATAGCAATAACGTAAGATTTATTATATTATATAAATTATATTTTTGAAATCTTTTTTTTCCAATAACGTTAAAAAAATATAATAAATTATTTTAGGTGAGTGTACTCAGCACAGCAAAAATAATAGTGCTAATATATTGTTTTTTTTATCTGCAGGCATCTGAACTGAACGAGCTGAACGAAGTTTTGTTGAATCCCTCCGAGTATTACTCTTTATAGTGAAGACGAAAAGACTCTTTATATTTCTAGTCAAATTTTAGTGCCTTAAAATATTAAATGTTAAGTTGTTAAATAAATAGTGTGGTTAGTAAAACGCTTAGTGTTCGAAAAACATTTTGGAGAAGTGAATCGAAATAATTTCATTGAAATTTTGGGATTTTATCGACTAAGCCCTTAAACCATAAGAGAACATTTGAGGTTTTATTACAGGTTTGTAAGAGAGCCGACTACAATATGTAAATACATAGTTTAAGATATCGAATAAATTATTTATTGAACAATGTCTCACCCTTTTTTATTTAACTTGAATCCTATTTATTGTATGTTATCATCCATGTTACGTTGGTACATTATAAAAAAGTAACTTTCATACTACTTTAACGTTAAATTAAATCGTATTAGAATTTTATAAGTACATTAACGTATATTCTACTTTATATATTGAAAAATAATCACAACACCCTAACTTAAGAGAAGTAATAATAAGGAAAATAAAGTTTAGAAAAAAATATAATTATTTCCGACGTTTTATTTGAAATGTTTTATAAATTATATGTATATTATAAAAAAAACTCGTATTTTATAATACATTAAAAAAAATTTTAAGCTTGCAGTTCTTAAAATTTATAATAAATTGATTTGAATCCAAAACAATTAAATTCTTGACAAGTCGTCAGGACTTTTTTAATTGCAAAACTTGTATATTTATACAGAATAGTATTTATTAATAATTTTACACATTACATAATATGTTTTCTATATTTAGATTTGAAATCTAAAAATACGGCACACGGATTTATTGCTGTCGACCATACTCACACCAGCCGATTTGATATTGAGAGGTTTCAATTAAAATACTTCTAAAATTCTGTGTTCCTTATTTCTGTAAAAATTTCCATCGTAATATATGCCTATGGATGCTTTTGTTGAAGTATTTACATTTTTTCATAACTTATACAGTTTTGTAAAACTCAACCTTGATATTATGTGCTTTAAAAGTATTCGATAAAAGGCTCACTCTCACTTTCAAAGTCTTTGCATTTATAAAGCCTTATTTACTTCTTTGTCGAAATAGAAGAAGCCCTCATTGCCTGTGAGGCTTAGAGCATATTCCATCGATCATACATGGTGAATTTATATTGGTTATAACTTCTAATAACTCTTTATCAATTAAACGATCTAGTATTTGTGTAGTTATAACTTTATATCGATTGCTTTAGAGATGTTTTGGAGTGGAAAATTTAATACTTCAAAGTTACGCTCGGCAGGTGCATGAGATCTGACAGGTTTTTATTTTACTATATAAACACGTGTCTAGTGAAACCCAACATTATGTCAAAATTTCAAATCGATTATTTTTCGAGTTTTGCGGCAGTAATCATGCGGGGACTGACTTTTTATATATGTATATACTAGCTACCCGTTCTGAAGTCGCACGGGTGGACTAAGTATTTTTTTGTTCTAAATAATATCCTGAAACCAGTACGCCACCTTCCGGGTCCAATCTAAAACCCACACACACCCACACACACACACACACAATTTTGTATCAAAATAAGTTCAGCCCTTTAGAAGGAGGTGACATACACATGTACAGAAAAATTATATACATAAATACATAGCTGTCTGTTATATTCATAAAATCAATCAATTTATCATTTATATACACATTTTTTTACAGATGATTTATACTTTATAACAACTTTGAACACATAATACTAAAAGCTGAAATGGGGAACACGATGGTGTTAACCAAAAGTTGGTTTTCGCCAGATGAATTTCAACCACATTAGTATTCACCAACCTGCAGTGGATCAGTGTAGAATAAGTCTTTATAAATCTTACATGTTGGTCATGAATTCAATAGTATTGTACCCAAAACCTTCCGTTAAGATTCACATACTATAACCACAGGTTTATCTTGGCTCAGAGCATAACGTAGCCAATAACAGGCAATTGAAATTTTTCATTTATTAAATTATTGACTAAAAACTTGTACTCTACAATATATACATATAAATAAAATTGGTGTGTCTGTCTATGATTTCAAAAAACTACCTCTTTTTAAGGTAATTTGGCTATTTGCCAATCATTAAAACCAAAACAATCATTTTGTTTATTTTGTCTGTCTGTCTGTCTTTCTGTTTGGCCAGGCTAATCTTGGAATCGGCTAAAATAGGCGGAAATAGGAATTACAAATTGAAATAATTAAATTATTATTAGAAGTATATCGAGGTTCCGTTTAGTCTTTGTTTCATCAAAATCTGTTTAGTCTATCAAAAGTCATAAAAACGTGCGTATTTTTGTTGTTATACTATATGTCGCGGCCATTAGCCCATAGATGGCGTTGTGCTAAACACGTTAATTTCTGAATCACTCTGTCTTTTCGGAGTTGAGTGACCTTCTACATCCAACGGCGTGAATAGATGACCGGGGTATTTAAGCAACAGAATCGTACATCGGAACACAAGTATAAAATAAAAAATTATTTAATCCATTTAAGTCACTCTAAAATATATTAATCAAACTACAGGAATTCACAGTAAATTCACTGATGATTATTAAAAGTATGAATTAATTAAGAATAATTAAAGAAAACATCCTTAATATACTTTTTTCTAACTAGAATGACATTTTATGCTTTGCTGACTTATGCTGACTTTAAAACCATACATTTCAAATCCAACCAATTCAAACTCCAAACAATCATTTATCCTTTACTTATACTTAAGCGGATCGAAGCCGCGGGCAACTGCTGGTATACAATATCTTGTCAATGAGATCATATTACATGAGTTATTAAGGCTCACATATATTGTACCTCCGTTTACAACGTACGATGTACATAACAAAACCTAGACAATCGAAATTGCGCCTTATACAACAAATTCAAGACTCAAAACTGAAAGGCAGGAAGAACATTATTTTATCAAATTCGTAGGTTATACTACTTATTAAACGTTACAATTTTTTATTATGTACTTATATATTCCATATATGTATACAGGACGTAGGTACATGATACTAAAATGAAACGAAAAGTTTAAAAATACTTATCAATTGAAATTCAATGTTGGAACTATTTTTAATAATACTTTGAAACGTAAAGATATTAAAATATATTTATTAATTATTATGTACCATCGTTTCTGACATTTATTACATAATAACGATTCGATGTGTTCGATATATGACCTGTGGCGCTATTCTGTAAGAACAACCGCGAAAGTAGATGAAGAATTCCATCGTTACGTACCAAAAACTTCTGTGCGACATTGTCTACATCTATTACAATAATAATTTAAGCGCACAACAAAATAATACATCAAGGAAGCTTGATGTATATAACGGAACCGTTATATCAATTACTTTTCAATATATTTACATTATAGGCACTTGTAATTTAATTTTACAAGATTATGCCAAGCTATCTTAGCAGCTAAATTTTTATGTCCTTAACTTTTGTTTATTATTCGTCTCATGATACCAATCCACATTGGACCTGAGTGGAGGAATAAGCTTCTAACCTTCATCCCAGCCATCCCAGGGACATCAATTGTATTTTTTTTCTTTTTCTTTTTTTTTATTGTATAGGTAGGCGGACGAGCATATTATGGGCCACCTGATGGTAAGTGGTCACCAACGGTCATAGACAGTGGCATTGTACATTTCTTAAAAAAAAAACATCACCAATGCGCCACCAACCCTGGGAACTAAGATGTTACTTCCCTTGTGCCTGTAATTACACTGGCTTACTCACCCTTCAAACCAGAACACAACAATACGAAGTACTGCTGTTTTGCGGAAGAATATCTGATGAGTGGGTGGTACCTACCCAGACAAGCTTGAACAAAGCGCTACCACCAAGCAATTTTTATATGTTTAGCGGCAACTCCATGCTATTTTATCAACAATAATCAATTTTTATTTTTAAGAATAGACAAATGATAAATATTTCTTATAAAATAGTTATAACAATTTCACTTTAACTGAACCAAACCGATTAGCGTCTCGTTGTGATGTAAAGTAGACTTAAGACTTAAATATGACTTTAAAGGACTTGCTTACTTATTTTATAGTATTTTACGTCTAGTATAAACATAGCGATTATTATAACTTGGTCTGACATTAAATTAATTATATGTCTACGCGGAACCAGTTACTATGAAACTGTGAATATCATTTTCAATCTCCTTCTACTAATGATAAACGAAACAGCGATTAATAAATAAAACTGTCATATGTCTTCAGATGAATGGTCATCTGTTAATTTTTATTACAAAATTTTTATTTTTGAGTGCGTTAATCTCAGAAACTAGGAGTCCAGTTTAAAAATACATTAAAGTAGTTAATCCGTAATTAAATAAGTTTTTATGTTATGTACATAACATATGTGAGAAACCATAAACCGTAAACATTATGGCAAATTGTAAAATAAGTATTTAAACTGTAAAATGAAAGTGGATACAACCGTCGGCACGGTATAAAATCAAATGTGATCAAATGAAACTAGATACTAGATATTAAAGACTTGCATTATCTTCCAACATCAACATACCAACTTAAGTAACCCTAAAATCGATAGCATCCTATTTGACATCGCTCCTCGATTTATTTTTAAACTTCGTTACATACGAGTGAGTAATATAAAATGATATCGGTATACATTTAACAATAAAAAGAAAAAACTCTATATTAAAGGTTAACAAGTTACTATAACAGAATTTTTAATTATTGTCAACAGTCATTTTGATTAAAAAAAAAACTTTAAGTACAAGATTTAAAATTACAGGCAATCCGAGCCGACCGCAGAGAGATCGGGTTCAAGACAATCTGTTTTACATGCTTTTGCGGCACGTGAGTCTTTCTTCCTAATTCTGACAGCTAAAAAAAATGTCTTAGCCCGATAAGAGACGCAAACCCGCATTTCGAAATATATCATAATATGATTTAAGAATCCTAAAGTATCGCAAACTAAAAATTTTATTTTATAAAAAAAACAATTTGCTATTTATTATATAAATAACTTTGTATAGATGATTACAGAGATAATACAAATCGTTGCTATGACCCCTTGTTTGTCATAAATCATGGTTATTTTTAGTCATGTGGGCACATGACAGAATTAGCGAGATAGATGCCATCGCGAAGACATACCCTTAAAAACATAAAAAATACCTCACACGAAACCAATCAAACATTATTATACAGCTATGAGGGTAGATTCTATTAATTTATAACCAATGTGGGTGGATATACTGACATTATTTTTTATATGGGTTATGAAATAACTGTAATTTGATGGCATTTTTATTAAGGCATCTATATTTAGACGTATTATATTCGTAGACTAATATTATAATATAATAAAGTTTACAAACAACGATTTTAAAATCACATTTGTCTCATCCAATGTCTAAACTCGAAAAGTGTACGTTTTAATAGATATACTCTGGCTATTATTTAAAAGAAACATGAAAAAATTGATACACATTTCCTCTTTAATTTATACACAAACGTAAATTATGTTTTGATTCGATTGTTAACTTTTGACAAATTCACTTATAGTTGGAAGCGTGTGACCCGCGTGTATCTACAAAAAATGTTATTGTTTTGATAAAAAATGACGTGCCACGAAGGTATCTGATAATAAGCGTAGGCGGGGTCACAACAAAAGAGAAATTGGTTAGCACCGCGCTACACAATACGGGTTGATGTTTTGATTCGGGTGTAAAATTAAGTTTTCTAACCGCCACCTATTGTTTGTGTCTCAGTTTTTTGACACACTTCCTGGAGACTCCGTGTAACATTCATTGTTCGGTATACAAACAAATTGACAGTAATAGTTCATATTACCTGAAGTCAATTAAGAAATCGCAAATTCACGTATAAAAATGAATTCACTTTTGTATTACAATCCAATGATATAACGAGAATGGATTGTTCCTTGACATTAATCAAGATCTGTAGGTACGTATCTCAGCCTTCTGCGTGGTTCGGTGGAAGCTTTTATGAAGTTTATCTTGCTAATGATGTTTAACGACGTAGCTCCACTCCACGTTATCACTAGCTGTCGCCTACGGTAGCCAATGCATATTTATTGGAGTCGATAGGAAAAACCAGACTTTATATCCTGAAATTTAAGATTTAATTTAAATTGAAGATTGAACGATAGCGAAATAGTGGTAGCATTTTCTCGTCGGCCGTCCCTTTGTCGCCTTTCATATCTCAAAAGTAAATTAATTGACGGATTGCGGTAGCCGTATTGATTGCCTTCCTTTTTGTGTGACATCCTCTTTTGTCACGAAATTTATCTCATAGATATGGAAGGGCTGCATCTTATTTTAAGTGAGGATAATAAATGAAACATGATAGTAGAAGTACTTTTTAGTTTAAACACATGGAACACGAATTCAACTTCTAAATCACTTCATTCAAAACAGGGTAATAAAGTATCGCAATTAAAACCAGGTTTTAATAAAATCACAATTGAATCGTTACTTTTTTATTTTTTCATTGGTTCTATGTCACCGCTAGTAGAGGAATATTTAATTTAACACTTTTGAACATAAATTACGTTCAAAAGAGTTAAATTATAATATATTATGTTTTAATAAATAAAATCACTATGTACGTAATCTGTTTTGTATTTAAAAACTCTCTGTATTCAATTTAAAATAATTTCGTAAGCCACGTATATTTTATTGTTAATTTCAGTAAAATTTAGTACTTATGACAAGTTTGGGGACACATTCGTGGACATACAGCATAAATAAAAATATTTTATTTTAATGCTTAATTTCAGGGAATCCAGAAAATTAAAAATACCTCAATAACGTAATTAACGTAAAATGGCCGAACGATACTTTGAACATACTTTGAACAATATTAATTAATTAACAATATTTATTGAGCAATATCAGATACTTGGCGTTAACAGTATCTTAACTACTTTAGATTTAACAGTATATTTTTCGAACTTTTTGACGATTAATGTATGTGGATGTACAAAAATAATTATTGTAATTATGCTGTAAACGATCGCGCAAATATATATCGCGCAAGAGTATCGTTCTCTTGCAGAAATATATTAGCGCTTTTCACAGTTTAGGCTATTAACAGATTATAGTTGTCGTCATTATCGTAGGATCCAATACAAGTTTTAACATTGTGAGCATATGTATAAGTGCTAATTCCATTGCAACCCTAGAACTTAGATTTTGGTTTGGTTTACTTGGTGGTAGAGCTTTGTGCAAGCTCGTCTGGGTTGGTACCACCCACTCATCAGATATTCTTCCGCAAAACAGCAGTACTTGGTACTGTTGTGTTCCGGTTTGAAGGGTGAGTGAGCCAGTGTAATTACAGGCACAAGGGACATAACATCTTAGTTCCCAAGGTTGGTGGCGCATTGGCAATGTAAGCGATGGTAAACATTTCTTACACTGCCATTGTCTGTGGGCGTTGGTGACCACTTACCATCAGGTGGCCCACATTCTCGTCCGCCAACCTATACAATAATAAAAAAAAAAAGATTGTGATGTTACCTGGCAAAAAAACATGTAAACCATAATATTATACTTGTAAAAAGAAGCAGACACGTCACTAGTGCGCGCGATCTGTAGATGTTTTGATATTAGTCTTTATCGGTGACAGTGAAAACTAAAATGTCGTCGTCTGAATACAGAAATCAATTGTGACGTTAAAATATATATAAAACATAAAACATCTCGTTTAACCACTCTAGAACATAAATTATTTGTGTATTCTTATTTAAAGTATGTTTATAACAGCATAAAATTTAATAGCGTCACCCGGCTCTGACAGGAACATAAGGAAATATCACAACAATTCGATAACTACGAGAACATGGAAATATTTCTTTAGGTTTGACTAATTCAACAGTTTAATTTAATTGTCAAAATCGATCAAGTTCCTAATCTCTAACAGATTACATTGTTCTTATTGGCTCGCTTTATATAATTATTTAAATATAATTATCGAATGTCAAGAGTTTAGATTAGATTGAAAATTAATTTCGGAGGTGAGTAAATTACTATATTTCGGCAGATACCGGACAAGGTCGTGTTATTATTAATTACATTTATTAATTATTTAAAGTTTAATCCTATTATTAAAAACAGTAATCCTAATTATAAGCAATTGATAAATTATGTTTTAATTAATGTAACAACATTTAAAAATTAGAAATCTTAGAGGCCAGATGTTTGATGAAAGTTGAGCATTGAATAGTTACGGTATAGGAATTTCAAAATGTGAATCATTATCAACTCCGTTTAATTTAGAAGGTCTGAACGCAATGAGCACGCTTATAACCTCTTGACTATAAACATTTTGAAGTGTTATAGGAATGTTCAGTTCCGATAAATCTCCTACGAATTGAAATTGAACGAGGCGAACTACCCGGTGAGTTGAACGCTAATTGAGTGAAGGAAAGACTCGGCAATATTCCAATTGAATATTTCGGGCACGGAGAACAAAGGCCGGCAACACGGCTGTCGGCTGCATTAACGCCCTACTACAATAAATCCCGGGGGTCCGTCGCCACGGGGCTAATTACTCTGGATAGCGGGTGATATACTGTCTACTTAGGGCTTGTGATGTATGGCTGCACTCAAAGGTATGGACGCCGCGCGCCCGCGGCACGGATCCGAAGCTACGATTATAATTATGCATGTTTAGGATAACTATCGATGGTGTATCGGGTAACGTACCCGCTACGGAAGCACTTAGAAAAATCACGGACGCGATAAGAAATATTAACACAATTATCTTGCTCATTCTAACATACACATTTCGATATTTAAAAAATCTTGTAAGAATCAAAGGTACTTGTTAAAGTTATTTGAATAAAAAACCTTTGATTAAATATACTTACTCCTAAAAGACTCTGCTACATTTTTACATTCGATAAGTACAGTCAACCAAATCAAAACATTTGCATGCATTTATATTTTATTTTAATTATACTAATTATTAATGAAACGATACTTTCCACTAACACATTATATACAAGTTGTAAATATTCTTATTAGGTGAAAATATAATTTCTTTTTATTAAATAACTAATCTTCAACCACATATAAAAAATCATCCCTAACGTCAATAAGTTTTGTATATAATATGTACATATTCATTTTATTATTATATATGTATATTATATAGTAACTGTAATGTGCGTAATGGTTGATAATGTGAAAATGACAAAAATTATTACGATCATATCATAAGAGCCCAAATATTGTATAAACACTTAATACTATGCATTATACCAAACCATAAAAGCACAGATTTAAATAAGTTATTTCCGTATTAATTAATTGTATATTTTTATCAAGGTACAAATAATTATCATACCTGTATATCACACATTTAAAGATATAGTTTAAAAAAAGTGTATCCCATGCGTAAAACATTACGTAGTCAATTGACAGAAATCTTAATAACTTTTAAAATAAATATTTGTAAAGTAATTGAAATAAAACATTATTTGTAAATATTGAAATATTTAACAAAAGAAAAAGCAACTGATTTCCAATAGCGAACAAATTTATAATCAATTGCATCCCCTAAGACTTTGATGCGCTTGGAGATAAACATATTTAATAGATTTTTTCATTATATGTGATGCTTCATATATATAACTATTGATATTGAACGGATATATTATAAACAGGACTACATATATTTTTAATAAATAAAACAATTGAGACTAGACAAGAATTATTTAAGAGTATATATAATGTAACTTTTACGTTCAACTCTTATAAGTACTTTTGAATCGTTGGTCTACAAGATTCAATTTAATGTAAACCTACAAGCAAATAAACAAACTCATATTATGTATCATCATATACAATTAAAATGTTTCATATATTAAGATCAATTAATAGTAAATCTAAGCTTTTTATCAATTATATATTCTTGTACAGTACCTATATAATACCTAATTTATGGATAATGTTAAAAAAAACATAATAAGAAAATATTATAAAAAGGACGAAGGTATTCCTTTTTATCTCTTCTATTACATCCAACAGACAATTAAATATTGAAGCTTAATATGAAATCGGTAGAACACCAAATATAATCTGTAACCGAACATAACCACAAAAGCACAGATAAGATCAAAACTCAAGCTCCAGCAGACAAATTGTGTCCATTCAAAGACGAAACGTGTTTACAAAACATGTCATTCTGAGAGAATTATTTTAAATAGTGCTTTGTACTGTGAAATTGATTCTTAGATTTTCTTTGCGAATGGTGTAAGAAATTACACGGTGGCTGGATCTTATCTTGCGATCTCGATTCACGCTAAACTGAAGACGGTTGGTGGTCAATTCCTCAAATTAAAATCTATTTCGTTTTTGTGGAACCATTTAATGTATATTATATACATTATGCGTAATTATACATTACGCATAATTACTTTACTTTTAATGCCTTTTGGTTTAGCGGTTATCTTAAAGGGCAGCAGTTCTCGAGGTTCCGGAATTCTCAATAGTTCGTCCTAAGTTTGAAAAATGGCATTGTTAACATTCCGGTGCTAGTCCGGCGCCTGAACTCTCACTGTGGTTTCGAATTGTCGTTCCATCGGATTGCGAGTGATGGAATAGAGCACACTTTAGCACTATAATTCTTCACGTGGATTAGACTGTTTTCTTCGTAAAAAATTGGTGCCGGAACCAAAAACGGTCAGGAAAACATCATCATATTCAATTTTATATACTTACCACGATTCATTTGCATTTGCACGTTAGCTTCATTTACATAATAAGTAAATGAAATCCGCTGCCTAGAATCGTGATAAACTGAGTGACACTTAAATATAATTTCAAATCAGACCGGTAGTTACTGAAACAAACAAACTCGTCAGTTTCGTTTTAGATGAGAAAAACAAAATGTTCAATAAGATACATTTCTATATTTAAATAAAAAAGAACCGAAATTTTGTTTTAATTCATTTTTAATGTGGCCCACATCTACGTGCTACAACGTATCGATATTTGTGAGTGTAATGCTGTCCCGAGGCAGATGTCAAAGGATTGTGTGGATGGCAAGGTGGCTCACTCAGGTGCTGAGTCGGCGGCACAAGCCACAAAACTGTCATTGTACTTTAAACAACTCAGATTATTCTACGATTTTATCTTATTTCTTTATATGGTGACGTTTTTATATGAGGTCCATTCAACATCAATACATGAATTATATACTTATTTATTTACAGTCTTTAATTTATTATATTGACTGTAATTGAACAAATATCAATGCTTGATCTTAATCTGGAGTATAATTTATAAAAAGAGTAATTAATGTAAGTTAATAATAATAAATAACTTTTTAAAGTTATATTTAAAGCCTCCAAATATAAATTTCCACCAAAAATTATGCAATAGTTACCAAAAACAAAAGTATGTGCAAAATTTTAATTTATAATAAAAAAAATTTAATTGCATGATTTCATACTAGCAGGTGAAGTTAAATAAAAGATCGTTAATCGATACGAAATTGTGTCCTAAATTTATACAAGGATATAAAAATTTGATTGTATTTTATTAACAAACCAGCGGTTTGCCGCTTCTTCCCTATGGAATCCAAGTATGTATATTGTGACAATAACGATGTCTTCTAAGAAATTATACTACGCATATACGAAACGAATACAATGTATATGAGATTGTATCGATATTGGCAGTAAAAATTCTATACTTCAGCTAGATTACTTAAAATATTTAACTCGCACACAAAAAACTGAAGTTAAAAATATAAATTTTATACACTAAACTATCTCGTCTCCTTAAAAATCTAAAATCTTAATGCAAAATTATCTCTATCAAAAAATATCCAACGTACTTTTTACAAATTCACCATCAGCATTTCGTCGTCCACTGTTGGACAAAAGCCTCTCCAATGGCACGCCACTGAGCTCGATCTTCAGCTCTCAATATCCATCCGCTGCCAGCCACTTTGCGTATATCGTCACTCCACCCAGCCGGAGGGCGTCCTACGCTACGTTTGCCGAAACGTGGTCTGCACTCCAGAACACGTCTACACCAACGGTTGTCGGTTCTGCGACGTATGTGTCCAGCCCACTGCCATTTCAGCTTGCTAATCCTTTGGGCTATGTCGATAACTTTGGTTCTCTGTCGGATCACCGCATTTGGGATTCGATCCTTCAGAGAAACTCCGAGCATAGCCCACTCCATAGCTCGCTGAGCGACCTTAAAATGGTGGACCAAACGCACACACAAATTCTTATAGTTATATTTTAAACCTAATAGTATAAGCTAATTAACGAAGATACAAACCAACAATACAATCAATAATATAAGTCCCAGACAATTTAATCATCATAGCTAATTTCCTTTTCAAAACGGAAGAAATATTTAAAACGCATGAGCAGATGATCCTTATCCCGTGCCTTTGCACAATGTGCAGACGAAAGCTGCAAATCAAAAGATCTTCAAGCGAGTGTTCAAATATACCGCGTCAGTTTGCGCAAAAACTTCTATACACTTTCTATTTGTAATGCCTTTACATTTTGCATAACCCTTACGTATTTACTTTGATACATTTTAAAGAAAAAAATAGCGCATGCGCACAACCAGATGTCGATTGTCGGTACAGTTAAGTTCACTTACTGATAAAATCAATAATGATACAGAAATACAAAATAATAATTATTCAAATACTACCATCGAGTTTTTAAATAATTTCAATATATTTCGCTAGGAATGCTACAATTGGTAAAGGTAATTAAGGTTTATATCAATACATGGTGGTATGTCTTTGCCCTTCTCGGTAGGTACCACTTAGCCATCACTTATTCTACCTCCAAACAACGTTGTATTGTTGGATTCCGATTTGAAAGTTAAGTGAGCAATAACTGCAGACAAGGGACAACAGGTGACGCATATTTCTTACACTATCAATTGTGGTGACCACTTACCATCGGGTGGCCGACTTTTTTAAATTAAAATAAAATACCAAAGATAACGATCGTAGATGTAAGACAAGTAACAACACTAAAAATAAAACCAGTTATCGTATACAATTTCAATAAACTTTTGGTACAGGATTTCACACCAACGCATACTGGTTTCCTCGCGACATAATCCCTTTAATACTTGAACCCGTGAACTTCCGTTAAGGTCCAGACGATCTATCCAATGGACCCTAAGCACTTTAACGATATTATAACCCGAGCTGAGGTCTCATATATAATAATTTAGACGTATATATAAAATATAAGCCTCGTTTTAATTCCTAAAATTTAAATGACAATGCGAGCGACGTAAAGCAAACAAGCGGCCACCGTCCAAATATTTTACGGCAAGAAGTTTACACTGGTGTTAACGACGCTACCCTCAATAAACGTTTTGTAAACGGACATAAATCTTCTCCTCTTGATTCGGAATGAAACGTTTCAATGCCCACAAATGTGTGATAATATTTAAGACGCACTAAGATGATATATGTGTTAGAGATTTCCATTTAACTACATATTTTAAAGATAAGTTACTAACGGTTCAAAAAGAACATCACATTAAAGAGTTTTGAATTCCCTTGCAAAATTTATCTTTTGCGGTCGGGACTAATGACTTTTTCTTGTCTCATGTGTGACCCACTTTAATAATAGTTTAGATAAATAGATTCAAAAATAGAATGTTTAGATAACCTTTTTTTTATTAATATAATATCTGCGGTATTTTTTTTGCATTTAAATAATACCTTTATACCTAATAATAACAGTTTATATAAGTTTCAAAAATGTTTTTTTGCGTTTGTTGTAAATTAACTGCAGTTTTAAAAACTTCTATCTCTTTATCGAGTCCCGTTTAATAAGCCGATATATTCCCTTAAGTGCGTGTAAAGGGTTTATATATCTAAAAATTTAAAATTTTAATGATTTCAGAGTGTAAAAATTGCGATAAAAGCTAGGTATCGTCTCAGCTTAAGTGGCCGATAAGGTCCGTAAGGAAGAAAAGTTGTTTTTTTAATTAACACATAAAGGCAAGATATCTTAATCTCTTTGGCGCCAATTCCTGAGAGAGCTTACCCCTTGATAACAGTCTCGACGACTTTATCAAATACAACCGTAGGGCATTCCTATAGAACGGGATACGTTATGCAAAAAATCCATCGGTTCCTTCGTTAATTAATGGTTTGAGGATGTATTTTTTAATATAGACCACCCTTGGTTATCCTAACTCAGTACCTATATTATGGTTTTTAGTAATAGAAACACATTTATCACGATCACTCAGCAATTAATACAACAATACAAACAAGCCTGCAACTATTCAATCAGTCAAAACACCTTACGCCTACGTTCTTGGTATTCTAAAACACACATAATTCCAATAATAAAACACATTTCATTTGACTAAAACTAAAAAACCCATCACCGAAAAAAAATCAACTATAATGTGTAGTTAAACACATAATTCAACAAACATGATAAAAAACGACTATTCTGTTGACATATCTCAAAACATGGACTGAAATGAATCATACGATATAGTTTAGGATAATTGAAAATGTCTAGATTCGCCTCAAAGATTAAAGTCGTATAATGATTACGATGCAACGTGGGAATCTGAACTGGCAGCGATCGCCACACGTTCAACAATAAATCACGAGAATTACAGCAGGAGATTTATACCACGAGTAATTATGTATCACTGAATATAGAGAGGTGCAGTAAAAATTATCAACCTTATATTTATGTAAGATTAAATTACACTTCATTTATTATCTTTATTATTATTTAATTTACATAACGTTATGACAATTATATCACTTATTACAAAATATATATTTCGTAGAAGTGATTTTCTCGTATATCTGACTTAAAAGTAAAGTCTATGAGTAATCGTGTTATCTCTGATAGTATTAACCGTAGACAATAAGCTATTTCTCAGTACCTACAATATTGCATGATTTGTACTATTATTATTTAAAAGATAGGATTCATATTTTACAGAGTTCATAAGCTTTTGAAATATTACGGCAATTATAGAAATGAAATAAGAAAATCATGAAGACAAAATCGCTAGCCAGCGGCTACGGTGCGGAGGGCCACTGTTTATTCCACATTTGGATATTTTTTGCTATAATTTATGAGAAATGTGCGCTATCACAGACATCTCGTTCTCGTGATTTATCGCTTGAAACGGTTTAATCTGTGCCCCGAACACTTGTTAGTATTCAAGGTGGATTTGCATCTAATTAGGCGCATTAGAATTTTGTATTTTGTGATATACCGTACCGTATCATATCACATCACCTGTGCCGAGTACGTTTATCTTTTTAATCATTTCTTACAATATCCATAAATTTGTTAATACGGTTCTTGTACCTTTAATCACTCGTTGAATGAATGATCTCATGCCTGCATGCTTAAAATATCATTATTTATTCAAAGTAGCTGTTTCTTCTATAAATTATTACACGAATACGTATATTTAATTAGTAGAGGAAATTAACAACGTTAAATATTTATTTTAACATATCACAGGAGCAAAAGGTTTAACTATATTTTTATTTTAATGGCTTCTCTGACTTAGTTCAATTGTACTTATAGTTTGAGCGGCTATCGAGTACTTCAACAAAGATATTTATAAAGAAAATATGCATAATGCATCCACCATTATGTCTTACAAATAAATTTAAAGTAATTAAGAGACTGGTTGAAAAGTACAAAAACGTGTTAATTCTTGCTAAAACGAATTTAAATACGACTTATGAAAGCTCTCACGTGTGTAGGAGGGTTTTCGCTAAAGGTACGTTCCCACCTGTGTCGTGACATTCTTTCTTAGTTTTTATCGATACGACTGCCATTTCTGTTTCCATTTTCTTCAGAATCTCTCGTCACTAATCGTCTCGTCTTTGTAGTTAGTTTATCGTCCCATATGAACAGAATCGTTCATTGGACTGCATTCGGCTCTACGATATTTTGGAATTCAGTAGTGTTTCTTCGTCCCCGTATACAATGGATTAAAATTAAATTTGAGTAATGTACTTGTGTTATGGCGTTGGTGTAATATCACGTGAAAAACACGACAGCTCGACATTAAATGTATCACTTTAATTAATTTTTTAATACAGATACTCGTTTATTAGGCTAAGTATTTTTCAATACAGAAACTCCGTAAATGTCCGTAAAGCCGATGGTCCTGTATTTGCACACACGCTTACATTGTACGGGTTCATTTACTAATTTATTTAAATGAAACACACCACTTCGTAAAACTGAAAAATATTTACCAATAATTAAAGACCTATATGAAAAAATGTTCTAACCCATACTTTGGAACAATTATTCATATGTAGGCTATATACTTTTGCCTTTTAGTCCAGATGTGTTATTGTCATGCGTATTTTTTTTTAATGTGACGCCAGAAATAACACTTATGTCAACTAATGTCAATCAAGTATAAAACTTGTCAAATTCTTTATACATAATTTATTACCAGTCTCGTTGGCCTAGTAACAGTGGTTAACATATACGGCTGCAGATCCGGAATGCAGAATAACTACAATGTAAATTGGTGTATTTTATTCAATTACACAAAAACTCATAATTGTTTTAACAACTCCTAATAGATACCATACACTAACAGTCTAGTGTTTTCTGCGACAGAGATAACGCCATGGCGAAATTAGTCGATTGTCTCTTTTCAAAGGTCGATGTGAAATATTTATTGACGGGCACTATTTAATATATCATCCATAGATCGATGTCCCATAGACATTCCTCTTTTTATGATATGCAATCATATCCTATTAATGATAAATATTATATTAGCTTTCAACTCCTTGGTTACGTTTCTCCTCTGATCTTGTAATCTAATTATAATTAGTAGTGATGTTGTACAAAATTATTTTTATTTAACTAAAGTGTGATTTTATTAATCTCGTTACCAACAAATCGTGCTCTTAACTCGCTGTCAGTGTGTCGCAGCTCCACGCCGTCGGCTACCACCAACCGCCCAGGAAGCGCAACTCAACGTGCGAATAAGAAATAAATTCCCTGGCAAGCGTAACAAAGGTAAAAAAAGGAAGCTTTCTACCTTAAGGGCAATGCGTTCTTACTTTACGAAAATACCTTACACAGTATCGCACTGAGCTCAGCTTGCAGTATTAGCGAGGAAAGACAATACCTGTAAAACAGATCTTCATAATATGTAGTATTCGATAATTCCGTCTTTAAAACAATTTACCTTAAAATAAAACACACTCAAACAAGCTCATACCTATATCCAGCACATTGAATCCACTATAAAGACGCCCCGGCGCGATTTTACATACACAATAATATAGTTCATGTTATCGAAAACAATAGCACTATTACTATTCGCATTATAATTAGTTGGTAAAGTTTTCTTTTTTTTAATTTGTATATACATCACAAAGATGAGGCACGTATGTCCGTTTGTGTAGTCAACAAGGTATATCACATCTTATTTCCTGTTGTAGGCGATTAGATAAACGCTTTGACGGCGTATATAATAATTCATATTCATAGTCACTCAATGGTGATGAGATGGTCCGTCTGGGTAGGTAGCTCGCACTCATTACTTTTTCTACTGCTAAACAACACAACTTATTCCAACATTACTCGGTGGTAGAGCTTTGTGCAAGCTCGTCTGCGTAGGTACCACCCACTCATCAGATATTCTACCGCAAAACAGCATTACTTGGTATTGTTGTGTTCCGATTTGAAATGTGCGAGAGCCAGTCTAATTACAGGCACAAGGGACATAACATCTTAGTTCTCAAGGTTGATGGCGCAGTGGCGATGTTGTTTTTTTTTTAAGAAATGTACGAACCATGCATTACCATCAGGTGGCCCATATGTTCGTCCTACCTATATTATAAAAATAAAAATAAAACTTAGTATTGTTGTGTTCCCGTTCGATTATCAATGTCATTACAGGCAGAATCAACATGACATCTTAGTTCCTAAGGTCGGTGGCGCTATAAGAAATGTTAAATATTTCTTACAGTGCCAATGTCTATCAACTTCAGGCGTCAGCTATCAAGTGTAATTTCATTTGCCAGTCCACCAACATACGTGTTGTATCGGTAAGTGCGAGTAGGAGCCTGGTAATCTGTAAAACAGTTAAACAAGTATGGATACCACTCTCACAGAAAGGAATGTGGACTTTATTAAACGGTTTTATATTGATTAATTAACTTACCTGTAAGTTTTACCTTTGTGTTGAGAGAAATAAATGTTATTTCATTGTATGTAATTTCCAACATATTATAAATAAATAATTTTGTATTGATGCCGAACCAACAATTATGACTGTTGGTGACGATATATCATCAGGCTCATCCAGTCGTCAGGCTTCCAATTATAAATTGAAAATAAAACGTCTCCCTGTGAACTGCTATTACAATTTACAATGCAACTGAAACCTGACACATATTGTAACCTTCAATAAAATGGTAATTAAGTTCACAAAACAAAATTACAATTTTTAAAACTATAACAAGGCTACGTGTACATAATTTTAAAAAACATTTTAAACGATAACATAATATATAGTGCTTACGAGCAATGTCAAAAAGATTTATATACTATACGCATCGTCCACTTTTTTTATGGTTCTAGCGGGACAACTCGTCTCACACTTTATCAATATTGATATGCTCATTTCCGCCACGGCGGCCGTTCACGACTAAACAAGTGAAGTTGAAGACTGACCGGGGAGACTTCAGGCGACCAACAGCTTTACGTACTTCTCTAGACAAGGGATCGAAACATTAAAAACTCGGAAACACCAGGCCGCTACTAAGAAATTCTAGCCAGAAAAACTTTTATACTATCCGGGGGTTGGACCCAAATGTATGTATGTAGTAGTATGTAGATATAAAGTTCTTATTATTTAAAATAATTTCTTGATTTTAGATAATTTCTTTGAACTGTATAACAAAAGTTACTTTACATGTGATACCAATTAACAAAACTAGTTAACTAATAAATCAGTGGAGACTGAACGCTGACCAATGTTCAGTGACACAGGTTTAGGTGGAAGCAATTTGTCTTACATCGGTAGATAGTGATCGGTAACATTCCTTCACACAAGCCCACATCTATTGACCCCCAATCGAAAACCACAAACACGAACAACGTTTTGAACATCGTAAAATTAACGAGTGCAATATTTAAATCAACAGTCAGGTGGAACTTTTAGAAACACCTATTTACCGTAATTTCTATTAATAACGGATAAATGTTATCTAAGTAACGAAAATATATGTATAAGTTGTAATTAAGGCAAAAATATATTTCAAGTTGCGTGTTCCTGTCGATACCTCCTCTAATTTTCTTAAATCGAAGCATTTCTCAGTAACTTTGATTATCCCTAACAATATTAGAAATGTGTTTATTTTTTTATTTATTTACGTAGCAAAAGAACAACTGAGCGTGATTTTCATAGGATTAGTTCATGGTCCAGAATAAAATGACTAGTAGTGAGTAAAATTTCTAGTAAAATTATTAATAATTGTTAATTGACTTTACATTTGTTTCGTGTTTAATACATTTTAAATTTTATATATATACAAAATATTCTAAAATAGTAAGCTATCACAACATATTCAACTAGCGGCTCATTGATTTAGGAACTATACAAACATTCATTTTCAATTATTAAGTAATAATTTTTTTTATTTTTGTTAATACATTTTAAAATTTTATAAAGGCAAAAGAAAAAATAAGAGCTCATATCCATCGCAAATGACCTTAAACGAGCAACCAGCGGCCCTGAAATATGTAATCTTTTTGCAACACATTTTTCTTCAATTTACAATATAAAGACAAATTACATGGAAGATTCACCTTCTCATAAAATAGGACTAACGAGTAATTTTCTGAATATTATCAAGATATCGCCTGATGATGTTCTAAAGGTTTTAAAAAGAATGGACCCTTATAAAGGTGCTGGGGCAGACGGAATACCTTCTATTTTTATTGTCAAATGCGCTTCTGCACTAGCCTATCCCCTTTCTGCCATATACAATAAATCTCTATCATCAGGTGTTTTCCCGTCTGCCTGGAAGACAGCTTTAATTGTCCCTTTATTTAAAAGTGGCAATGCTGAATTAATTGGTAATTATAGGCCGATTTCTATTCTAGCAACTTTTGCAAAAGTTTTTGAGAAAATGTTATGTCCTATAATAGAATGGCACTTCAAACAAATAATTTCACCATACCAACATGGTTTTTTCAAATGTAGGTCTACGTCAACGAATCTAGTATCCTTCATTGACGCATTATCGACTGCTATTGATTCTCGTCAGGTAGTCGACGTCATTTACACCGACTTCAGTAAAGCGTTCGACAAGGTTCCCCATGTTATCCTTCTTAGAAAGTTGTCTGAATATGGCATCTCGGGATGCTTATTGGATTGGTTTCAATCATATCTAAACAATAAAGACTCGCTGGTGGTAGTCAATGGTTATAAATCTAGATCATTTCAGGCTATTTCTGGAGTACCGCAAGGCTCGCATTTAGGACCAATTCTTTTCAACATATTCATTAACGACATAAATGTTTGCTTCACGAATTCCAGTTACATGCTATTTGCGGATGATCTTAAATTCTATCGTTATATTATTAACTATTTCCTCACCCAGTGACGTGGCTTTACTTCAGGAAGATTTAGATTGCTTAAATACTTGGTGTGAAGATAACGGCATGAGTCTTAATAAGTGTCGCTTGGTATGCTTCAATAGACTCAAAACCATTACACACAGAACATATAAATTAAAAAATTCAATGCTTCGGGAACATAGTGAGGTTCGGGATCTTGGAGTCATTCTTGATCATAAATTACGGTTCCATTTCCATGTCGTTACAATCTGTAGGAAGGCTTTTAAAAATTTAGGTTTTATATTGCGTAACTGTAAGGACTTAAAACACCCAAACACCCTAATTATTTTATACAATGCTTTTGTTCGCAGCGGTCTGGAATACTGCAGCGTTGTTTGGAATCCCTTTTATGATGTTTATTCCAAGAGATTAGAAAGTGTTCAGAAACGTTTTTTGTGGCATCTATGCTATAAAAACGGTTTGGCTGAAAAAGTACCTAACTATGGAGATAGGTTAACGCATTTTAAAATGAAATCGCTCGCTGATCGAAGATGCTTGCTGGATAGCCTCTTTATGTATAAACTTATTAACGGCATCTTGGACTGTCCACAACTGCTGTCACTTGTGTGCATTTCCGCCCCCACAAGATGCTTACGCTTGAAGAGGCGTAAAATGTTTAACACTAAAGCTTCAAATTCGAATCTAGGATATAGTTCACCCATAAACAGAATTATAAGGACCTATAATTGCTTGGATATGGATAAAGACGTTGACATTTTTACCAACAGTATAAATAAATTTAGAAGGTCCATAGTGCCATTAATATTTAGGTAACATTTGATTAATTATTTAATTATTCATATCTGTAAACAAACAAACTCACCTTCGCATCTATAATATTGTTTGGGATGTAATTATACACCAATGGTTTTTATTTGAATTTATTAATGTTATGAAAAAGTTGTCATTCCACTTCTTTTTTTTATTTTAATTACAAAGCTGTTATAACTTCGCTTTGAAAAATTTAAGTAGAGGAGTTTATATAAGTCTTTATATGTGTATTTTTCTTGTCTGTATTTTGTGATGTATGGTTTATAGTTGTTTATTAGTTGGTTGATTGTTCATTGTTAATGTTGAGTACGTCTGTAATTGTCACGCATATCATTTCTCTAAAATATTGTCCAGTATTATCTATCTGTAAGTGTTTAATATGTGTGATGTTGATGTACCTTTTTAAATAAATAAATAAAATAAAAAAATAAATAAATAAATAAAATATATTATTAATAGTAATTGTCATATAACTTTATTTTTTATTTTTATTACGTATAAAATTGTAATAAAGTTAACTGTTTTTGTTTTATTTATGTATAATTTATCTGAAGTTTATTTTATTTGTTACACAAATCGCTAACTTCAATGTATCAACTGATACTTTACAATAACTCGTTAGCAGCCTAACTCTAAAAGTGTTTCTCATGCCGATAAAACGAGATAACGAGCGAACAAACATCGTGAGTACAATGAATGCGACATACTCCTTCATGTTCATTCAGCTTTTGTAATCGAGGTGTTAAATTTATCTCAAGATAACATCTTGGCCACAGTAAGAAGCTCTTACTGTACTTTTTTTTACTTCTTTTATACTTTGACGGTATTGTCGGGGACGAATTTGTTTTTGACATATAATATCGATATTATAAATATGTAAAAGAACTTACTGTATCGACATTTTTATTTCTCTCTGTAAATGTGACAAGTATTCAAACTTAATTAATATATTTTTAGAAATATATATATTATTATAAAATCATTCAAATATTGTAATTTACTTGGTGGTAGGACTTTGGGCAAGCCCGTCTTGATAGGTGTGGTACCCGCTCATCAGATATTTTATCGTGAAACAGCAAAACTTGATACTGACGTGTTCCGGTTTGAAGAGTGATTTAGCCACTGTACTCTTAACTACAGGCACATGGGACGTAACATCTTAGTTCCCAAGGATGGAGGCGCATTGCATGTGTAAGAAACAGATAATATTTCCTACACGCCAATGTATCTAGGCGGTGGTAACTACTTACAATCAATTTGGGGGCCTATTAATTATTTTTATAGGACCATCCGCTTACTAATTTTATTTAAAAAAACATAATAAGGTTTTTTTTTCGGATTTACATGAAACTTATCATACTATCATTATAATTTTTACTGCTCTCCTTTTGAGTAGAAGGCACATTAAATATAATTTACTAAATAAAATAAATGATTATAAAAAATAGCATACAGCTTTATATATTAGATAGTAAAAAGGACATATTGAGAGTCGTTAAATAGTAGAAATTGATTGCCCTCAGTATTATTTATATAATATTTGTACAACTATAAAATAAGTGTAATAAAACAGACTAATATATAAATATATTTATAAAAAAATATATTTGCCAAATTAAATTATATTACTTATGTATTAAAAACTATTTATTTCATCCACACACTAATAAATACATCAACAATTAATATTGATTTCAAACTCGTCTCATTTATAAATATTGATGTGGTACTCATATATATTTATTCCACACATTATATAATGTAGGTCATCACACGAAACATCGTTCTTCAAAGTAAAACGAACAGAAACGTTGTAATTGTATCCAACAAACTTGTTACACAAGCGATAAAAACAATTTGAATCTTTTTGGAATAAATACGTCAAATAAAAGTTCGCTGGTTAAGTCGGTCTCTCCCGCGCGCTGACGCCCGCGGACACGAAGTAATGAGCACTTGAACACACATGAAATGACTTCCAATATTTCTACATAATGGTTAACGAAATTGTTACATTGACTTAATGATTGAGCCGACGGACGTCGACGGGGACGCAATAATCATTTTCAATTGTAATAAACGTCATTTAAGACAAAGTTGAAATATTCGGAGATGTTTATAAACGAAACATTCCATTAAATCACGAGCTGGCCTCGCGGTGGCAGGCGATGTCAATACGTACTCGCAGTAGCGTTAGGAAGTGCAGAAATAATATTTTCATTTCCTGTTTGGTAAGCAAGTAAATTTTTGGAGAGTAGTTTTTGCATTGTTCGCATACATCCGTGGGAGCGGCTACCTGGCCCCCGCGGCGCAGTAATTCCTTATAAATCGACATCGAGTGAGATATCCAGAGACGCGGCTCTTTTCCTGCTGCGAGGGGCGCGGAGCGCGGGTGCCGGCGGGCCAGTAACAATGACGCACAATAGTGCACTGATCTAGATTAGTAACGCGTATTGTGTCGCCAAAGGGTTGCGTCTTTTGTGCGCTACACAAATGCGAATAACCCGCAAACATCTCGATACTAAATTCGCACGGATTCTATGAATTTCTAAAGAAAATAAATATAACTTTTGACAGCGGACCACGCATCGATGCTATCTTTATTTGTCATTTGTAAATTCAAAATAGAGATACGAGACAACAATAACCCTTTGATTGCAATGTACATTATATTTTCAATAGAACTGCTCGCCTTTGAATACTGTTTCGACAACCACAAGACGCAGCGACACTAATAATTAATTATCATTTGGAACACAACCGGTAATCATACTTTTAACTTAATTAGAGGCTAAGACGTGATGTGTAAAGCGTAAAACAGAAAGGGTTGAAATATTCTAATAGTTTCTAATGACTTGATTCTTATTAACACAAGACAACCAACAATTAAGAAAATTTCGTGTAGTCAAAATATGTTATAATTATCATGCACTTGGAGAACTCTTAGGGGTTTATATTTTTTATACGAACCCTTCGTTTTAAATAAGGGTAGAGATGAAATAAGTACGATTACATTATTTCTATACTGAAATTCACAATATACAAATATAACATTTGAATGTAAGCCGATGATAATGATCATATCATAGAATCCAAATGGCTTAGGACTCTATGATATGATCATCACTGTCGAAATCAAGAACTCTAAAATGTATTAAAAAATATAAATGACCTGTCTTCTTTAAATTCACTAAAAGAGTAGTCAAAATATTTTATGGACGTGAATGTTAACACTTTTGTCAAACTAGATCTCCCACACGATTCACAAAGGGCACCGATGTAAATCTTTGCTTTTATGCGCCGCTAAAACCGCTCGATTCGTCCTCATAAAATATATATATGAACAAAACGCTAAATGCAATAAATTTCTTCAACTTCTTCCCAACCATTCACGGTTACAGCGGATTAAAAAAAATCTGTGTTACGTTTCGTAAAAATCCAAGTCTATCGAAAGTTTTTATATGCAACCTGACCGCTGTCATAGTTAATTGTAAGACGTAAACTAAAAAATGGATGAATGTTCCCAGTCGCTGTCTTTTGAGCACCCAAGGGTTGACAAAAATTGGAGCGATTTGTCTTACAAGCTTAGATTTCATCTCAATTTTGAGGAACATTTTTTCGCACCCCCTAATTGACACACCTTTTTTCGTTTTATTTTTGTAATAAATTTTTTGTCATACATTTAAAATCATGGTCATCAGATCATTCTGTCGTTTTATTGTAATCGAGTTGAAAAGATATATGTTTGTATAGATACACAAACTGACCCCTCCTAAATCAAAGCAATGCCATTCATCACCGCCGTGACGACTGTTTATTAATGCGTCCAGGGTGTTGCTCACAAATCAGAACGATCGCTTATACATGGAAATCGAATGACTTCAAACATTTTTTTGGTTAATTTTTTGAAAATTTAAACAGCTCTGCGAGCTTTATGGTGTAGTCTATATCTAATTAGATAATACAATTAAATTAAAAACCCATTCTCACCTTTGGTGGTATTCATTTGAGATACGCTTATCACGAACGAATACTTTGTCTTTGATATATCCTCAATCCTTAAGAATACATTAACGAATTGATAACATGTTATAAAAAGTAAAAACAGTTTAAATAAAGTGACTTTATCGAAAATGTACGGAGTGCAATGACGAGCAAAAAACTAGCGGAAGAGGATGGGACCTTCCAATATTAGTTTTATATCTGTCAGAAAAAAGCTGACACATGAGAGCGATTGTCGATCGAAATAAGAATAATGGGAACCCTTTAGAATGGAGAATTATTTACGAACCCTTTCGGTAAGTAGAGCACCTGATACGGAAGCCTTTCGCGCATTCCGTGGGAAGTTATATTTTCAGAAATTTAGTCACGTTTCGATTAGTTGGCGCTATTGAAATAATCGGCGGTATTTTTTTATAACAATGTATATAACTTTTTTTATTATTTAACAATATCAATGTCTTGCTTGTCGGGTAATTGCTAATATTAAGTTACTCGTGTGGTACAAGTGAGCACTAAGTTAACCCAACCAATGACCTTTACAGCGCACAGACGCTTCTATACCATTCAAATAATAAGATACTATTATTTTTTTGATTAGTATTTCTTTTACCAATAATTTTATCAAATTAAAATGAACAAATCTTGTTCATAAAATAAATATGTATGTATATATATTTTATATTGACTAAGCAAAAATATTTATAATACGTAGTTATTATAAATGTTAAAGACTGAACGTCAGATGGTCACGACCTGAATAGCTCTAGTAACGTTTAAAATATGGTTAAATATATTCAAAAATAAACTCTATTCACAAGAAATAATGATTAATTTTAATTGTATTTCATACATGGTATCAGATACGCCCGCATAGTAGCATACAGAGCAGACACGCGTCAACGCATTTTGATAGTACTATCTTTACACTTGACTCCTTATGTAACAAACTTACTTAGTTTTCTTAATATATTTTTAAATTATTTTAATACTCAAAGTAGATTAAGAACAAAAATAAATCGGAAACGACGTATTATGTTAAATTGTAGCGATTATAATCATCACAGACTTCACCTTCGCCGAGCAAAATTCAACGCAATAAAAAAAATCAATCGGAAATGTATAAGTCCAAGCAAATTGAATACAATATATGCATATATACATGCACGCACAGCATTATACAAACAAGCAACAAAAGATGCGGTTTAATTTCCTTACTAAATATTTTTATTTTTACGAATAAATAGGTTACTTCGAGTGAACTCTACGAGTCTACCCCAGGTAGAGCTTTAAGGAAGTGGTGTGTAACCACTAACTCATTAATTATTCTATGAAACAGCAACTCATATGTACTGAGTTGAAAGGTGAGTGAGCTATTCCAGGTAATTAAATAGGAATACACATGAGATAGATACATTGTGCCTCCCGCGGTTGGTGACTATACTGGTGTTAGAAATGGTAAACCCATCTTACAATATCAATGTCTGCGAGTAATAGTGATCACTTGCTGTCAGGTGACCATAGGTAGCCCGTTTGCTCGACTGTCGTCCTAAGACAGACAATAAAAAAGTTTCAATTGTGTAAAAAAATCTTATAAGCCATGAAAACAAATGTAGAATATTTTTTGTATATAATAAAAAGTAGATATATTTCCATTTAACTACAGTATTAAATGAACTAATCATTTGATATAAAATATATTTAAAGAAATGTGTTGAGAATCATACATACATCATACAGTTGACGTTATCATATTAACATATATCTCCACGTAACTATATTACAAAAGAAACGGTAAATAGACAGCTATACATAATACTTACATTCCATCAAACATCCATATCATTAAGACACGAATCTAAATAATGGTTTTGTCACCTCCATAAGTGCCTAATATGACGGAAGCTATCCAGGGCTTAATAATTTGATCGCTGTCATAACAACGGATACAGCCCATTTAAGCTTATTTCACCTAATTGAATCCTAGAGCATTAAGCCTTCCCTACTTATAATCTCTTTTATGGGAGTCACGCCGACGACTTAAGGACCACGATCAACTGTCTCTTTAAGCATTATATTTTTTATCAAATGATTCAGGATCAGGATATAAGGGGTGTAAATTTTAAGTAGTTTTTTATTTATCTGCTATAGCATGTCAAGTGTTTTTTTTTGTATCAGTAATCGTAATCGGTAATCAAAATTGATTTTAAATTAAAAGTAAAATTACAGCCTGAAAATATCTTAACGCTCCGCTAAGGCGTTTTTTCCTTTTGAGAAGGCTACTCCACAATACCTCTCCAATACGATATATCCTATAGGTGGCAGATTTTAATACCGACATATGCAGGTTACCACACAATGTTTCCTTCACCGGTAACCACCAGAAGAATTAAGCACATGTAAATTTTTGATTGCCTTGGTTTAAACCCGCAATCAACCGGCCCACAATGATCCAGTGTGGAGAATCAACCATAGGATCTTCTTATTTCGCACTCAGAAGTATTTTCTGTTAATACTGTATAGCAAATTTTACTAACGATATCGTTTGATATACAAAAAAGAGTAAAGTAACGACCTGTGAATGTCCCACTGCTGGGCTAACGCCCGTCTCCCTTGAAGAGAAGGTTTGGAGCTTGTTCAACCACGCTTATTCCAGTGCGGGTACATTTGGGGCAGAATTTTAGTTAAATGCAGGTTTTAGCACTATGTTTTTATATATTTTAACTTACTTATAGATTATGTTTAACGTTTCAAAACGATGATTTCTTTTAGTCATCATTGATTTGAGATTCGAAAGAAGATCACTGTTTAATTAATCAACCTCTTAAAGACGTTAATGGTAATTATGGTTTCTAATTGATGCTTAATTATATTTTAGATCAATTTTTCATCACCCCACAACCACACCACAACTGGTTATCTCTACGGCGTCCCATGACAGATCACCGCACCGCTTGATACTGCGAAGTACATACAGTAAATAATTTTAATACCAACATGTAATATGAAATATTGCAATGTAAGATTTTTTTTTATACACGTTCTGTTTTAATGTTACCTGTGAAATATATGAAAAAGACAATAATTTTTGTGAAATATGTTCAGGAACGGATGTTTTAACAGCAACGTTTATACCGTTTATGATTTATAGAATTTAACGAGTTCCAAAAAAACATTGCAAAAAATAATTATATTTAATCGCTTATCTTGCATAGAAAATTTATAATATCGAAAATGCCGGTACATCAAAGCATCTTAGTCGTTTTATAAAAATGTAACATCCCACAGAATGGGATGCCCTCATGTGGTTGAAATTACTTTTACTTTAATAATTTCTAATTTAAAATCTGCTCAAGAGCCTCAACGCATTATATTCTTTAGAAATATGACTCAAAACCTCAAGTATCTAAAAAGTAGACGAGGAAGTTGAAAAAAAATGTTGCAAACAGCAATAAGTGTTAGTTATTTGACGTTGGTCGTGCGGAAACGATTCTCAAATTGCACATCACAGGGGATATTCCGATTACCCAACTTGAGAGTCGGAGGGAGCGGTTTTTGCTTTTTACCGAATAGTTTTTTTTTTTTAAAGTCTATGTTAATATTTCATATGGTTTTTAAATATCGAATATCACGAACCATTCATAATGATGATCGGTGTAATATAAAACTATGAATTTGCGGTCAAGTGGCCACGCTTACGGTTATACGTCTAATTACAACTTGTTATTGGGTTTCGCATCAGCTCCCAGTCTTCGACAGATGTATAACATCTATTCTCATATATTCCCACTTTCTTCGTAATGCATTGTTATACGGCTATACTCGTTACATTTTTTTAATAATCGCTCATCTTTTATATTTTTTGTAATGATAAGATCGAAGGGCAATACATGGACACATAATTAATAATTAAAAATACATAAAATAATAATTTATACATTTTTGTACACTAATATTATATATATTAAAATATGAATTATTGGACACATTTAAAATTAACGTATGATATGTAATGTGACGAACAATTATTTAATAATAAGCATGTCTATAAAAAATTACAATTCAATTATGCAAATGGCTCAAAAAATATTGTTGATTATGTAGAGAATAAAAACGTATTAATCTTTGTTTCTTAAATCGTGGTAACTTTTTGCAGTTTGACCTCACGCACTATCACACGGGTCCCGCCGGCGGAGGAAGCCGGTATCCGACAATTATTTATCCTCCGCTCGCTGTGGCTCTACTTCGACTGCTTTACACTAGCCCACGGCTGTAGGTAACGATTTCGCACAACGTATTACGATTAATAAAACCCAACAATTGAAAGTTACAAATATGAAAATAAAAATCATCTGATATTTCAATTTTAAAGTAAAGTAAAGCATTTAATGTTTTATTATGTCAAAAATCAATTGAATAAAACATTCTAGTTTATATATAATTTATATATAATTATGTCTTTTCATACTTTATTTTTGATCATTTTATATATTTTAATAAAAAGATGGAAATAAAATTGAAATAATTCAATAACGTCAATTAATTCACAAAATAAAAAAAATCACATATTTTATTATACGGAGTAATTTTATTCAATCACAAACGGATCACACACAATTACACGATACTAGCCGGTATCGTTGACACATATATATGTACATAACATGTATGTTATTCTATATAATTATTTATGGTTCAACAAACCAGAAAACACTTTTACAAATATTCAATCGCTAAGACGATATAATATGCAACAAACGTTACTAACCGCAGATAATGCTATAAATCTCGCTGGGAGACGAGACGGAGGCCATAAAACATTTGCATAAACGGCGGTGCTTGTCTCGGATTGTCGTTTAATTATATTTATGCGGAACTACCGCGGACATATCAATTTGAAATTGGAACAACGTTAGTTGTATAAACAATATATAAAAAAATAGCTTTTTTAATTTGTCTAGGCCAATTTATTAAAATAAGGCTATACATAATTAACTTTGTATAATATTAGTTTCACTAATAATATCCGTAAGCGTTTTAGTTTAATTTAGATATAATCCAGAGCGAGGAGAAATATTAATTAAAATTTCATAGATGAAAGGGTCCATTGAACAGTCGAGGACAAGTCAAGTGAAATCGACAAACAATAGCTAACTACAGATATTATCTCAATAAGTAGCTGATGGCCTCTCAGTTGCCTTTTATTTAATTTTAACTTGATTTATTTTTAAAGTATTTCAAATTATATTGATACTGCAATGAAAGAATATTTATATAAAATGCTTATTAAGCAAAAAATACAATGACGACAACAACTGATTTTGTATCTTATTGCGAAAACAAACTATAAAAAAAATGTTTACTTAAAAAATACAAAAGCGAGTTATCAAATACAACAAACAGTGGTTTTAAGTGCAGAATTAATCCGTCTGTAGTCAAAGTTTATCGTTAACATTTCGCAAAACTCACGAACATAACAAAGCTCACGTGCGCCGTGTAATAAGATTACTGACATAAAGCGAAGGGAATTTGATTCAGTTTAACAATTTCCGGAAATCACCTAAACGATCCGTGCTGCCTTCATACGTTTTTGTTCGATAACCGACAAACGGGAAGTCGAAGTCGAAGTCGAATGGCAAATAAATCTAAATTCCATTTCACTCGCAGAAACTAATCTCTAGAACTTTATTGAATATCACGATTTATTTCATCGGTCTGCTTTAAAACGTTAACTTATACTAAATACAAAAACTCGTATTCGATTTCGTTTTTAATTACGATCATTAGTTTGGTTTTCTATCACAATATTTACCATTATCGTAAACTTCAATCTGCGATACCGAACAATCTACATACAATACACACAGTTTTGAAAAATGACAAACTTCGCATTGGTGTGAAATAATAATGTCATTAATTAAAACTTTCAAGTTAATATTGTATACTTGATATTATATGTTTATTAATGCCTGTAAACAAAATAACCCAATTATTATATATTATTTAATTCAGGGTTGAATTCAAATAAGGTGAAGAACGTTTTTGGAGATTTTATCTAGTTCTCGGCGACAAAGTAAAACGTCTTGAAAAAAAGTGCAAGTTAAAACAAAACTCATTTGTTAATATATTCCAAAACATAACCATAAGAGGGGGTCTTTGCCCTTGACACTATAATGTAACGTTAGTCAAACGAATAAAATAAAGAAAAACGATATGATGCATCGTGCAGCGCCACACGTTAACGCAATATGTCGCGAGCATGAGAAGAAAGGATGCTTGCAGATATAATTCGATGCGAACTTCTTTGTCGCTTTATCTGGTTCGTTTTATTCGCACATGTAAATGCATTTAGCTCCCACCTCCTTATCTCGTCGAACACCATTAATCTTGTATAACAATGTCCCGCGGTGTAACCTCGACGACTTAATCAACGATTCTTTGGTGTAATTTCAGCACAATTTCGGCGTCTGCGCTGATAATGCTCGATATCGGTGCAAAACTATAAAGACAAAGAGATTGTTATCTCGTTTTAATCGAGCCGCTGTTGAGGTTCATTTAAAATATCAACAGCGTACTATTTCTTTATTTGGAAACTTATCTTTTTCACGCGAAAAAGATAAACGCAATGCGTTTATCTTTTTGTGTGTTTTCGACATTCTCAGAAATCAGTTGTTTCGATAAATTGTTAATGTTACCAATAGTTTTATTCTCATCAATTTTTGACCCTTTAACTGACAGCGACTTCATAAACATGAAATGCTTTTTTGTAATGACACATAAATCTGTTTCATAATGTTATTAAACGAATGTTACATTTGAAACACATCGGTCGAAAGCAATGTCGTAATCAAAATAAATGATTTATTATAAGTAGAAAATTTTCATTAAAAAGCTTCCGGCGAATTAATATTATATCAATAAACCTTGAGCTTACATTTCATCTGTTTTAATTACCAAAAGGTACCTCAAACCAAACGTGAGGTACACGAAACTAATTAGAACATGTCCGCAACAAACGTAACTTGTTACAGTTGCGGTTAGATGTAAACATCAGTTTTAACCGCAGTTTATCTTTACATTTTATCTTTTCAACTTAAATACACTTTCACTTTTATATATTAACACATAACTCGTTTTCACCTACGGTTCCACTCCTGTATATTTTATCGGGATAAAATGCCTATAAAATCTACTACATACAAAATAAGTGTTTGCGGTAGAATATCTGATGAGTGGGTGGTACCTACCCCGACAAGCTTGCGCACTCTACCACCGAGTGAGTTCATATTGCTACCAGGATAAAAGCGTGAGCAAAATTTTAGCTCAATATGTCGAATGAAGAAGCTAGATTTGATGCACACAGGGTCAACCGACATACTAAACGGTGAAATTGAATAATTTTTCTTTAAAATCAAGTCGGTCCCTCTATTGTTGTGTAATTGACAAACCAATAAAGCAACCACACACAACTTCATATTTATATGGAAATCAAAGTTACTAAACAGTACTTTAATTAAAAATTATGAACCGAATATTATTTTTACTTACACTTATTTTACAACATAATAAAATGAAGATAGTTTACCTTTTTTATTATATATGTTACGTGTTGTTTCTATTTGTATATGATTTAAATAAACAAAAACCAATATGAATAATCATTTATAGATTTCGGGATAAATTAATGCTTAAATAAAAATTATTATATTAATTTTAAAAATATTTTATTTGTCACTTAAATATTTAGAACATTACAATTGTCTATTAATATATTATTATTTCACAGCCATATTTACATATTATTTACAAATACTCGAGCTCTCGTATAACTTAACGCGCAATGACTAGAAGTACACAATTATACTACAATATTTTCCCTACTTCTGCTGCCACCACGTAATTGCATCTAGTAACTCATTATCGTCCACAGTAGCTACTTCGGTATAGCGGGTGCCTTGATAGTAATCGTCGTTTGTGGAACAACTCGTAGATACACCCGATGAGCACTCTGAGTTGGTGGGAGATGGCACTGAGTCGGAGTACGGTGAGTTTCTTCCGCCAAAAATTCCTTCATCGACTTCACTGTGTAGAGACGTATCCATCACAACCTGACTTTCTTGATTGATACCCAAAGTCGCGTCGCTATCTTCGATAATATTTTCCAGATATCTTATGTACTCGACGACCATACGTAAAGTGTCTACTTTACTTAACTTCTTACCGGAGCCTCGGCGAGCTCCGCCGGACAGCGCATTAACGATCGCTGCGGGCAATCTTTTTCTTAAAACATTGAATCCGTCGTTTACTTGCTTCACGCGATTCCTCTCGCGAGCGTTTCTCCTCGCGATGGAAGCCGCCTGTGCTCCCGAGTAGTTATTCTTATAAGTGTATTTCTTGGTCAACGTACAATCCATATTTGAACTGTCCTCAGGGCTCGGAGCTATAGGAACAAATTTCGGTAACTCGTTCCTGTACTGCGACAAGTAGGATGTGTTATAGTTATTACTTTGAAGCATGTCGTAATTATGATCACAATAATGGTGGGAGCTTTAACGTTCTCGACGACGAGGTAATGAATGAGGGCGATGGGCTCTTGCGGCTCTTTATAAGGCCCACCTTGACAAAAAAATGAATAGGGAACACTCCCACCCCTATCCTTTTTTTGGGTCGGTACCTGGATTATAATTTTTTCGAAAAGTGAGCGAGTATCTCGAACTTCGTACACGTGCCGATGTATGCCCGATATATGCTCGCTGTCTGTATATAAATATACACTTACAATTAGACATAATTCTATCCATTCAATTACATAAACACGTTTTAATTAACTTATAATTAATTATTACCGCGCCAACTCATTTATCTACTGTAAAAATGTGATAACATGTTAAGGTAAGTTATAAACATATAAGGTAAGGTATAAATGGAATGAACTGGAAACCGTTCTGTCGAATTATGAACATCGAGTTAAATTTTTATTGAATTTTTAAAGAATTCGAACCGCGACTTGTCAAATTAATTACGTTTATAATCTACAGCCAATTATAATTTCTGTTTTTAGTTAATTAGTTTATTATTAATTAATTTATCTTCAACGTATTAATATGATTTTTAAACAATATTTTTTAACGATATAACAATATTGTTTTATGTCAATTCCGTCGTGTTTCAAATGAGTATTGAAGATTTCACTATAAACTTACATCTTCATCAGTATGACATATTTATATGTTGGTATATATCTGTTTGAGATCAATATACTTCGACAGCCTGCCCGATCACCGTGATTTGTGCATATATGTATATTTTCATTAAGATGATAATTATACCATCTTTCAGTTTATTGTAAATCACCAACACCGACGAGATAGCCTGTTGGGCTTACCTAGTTATGTATTTATATATAAAAAAGATTGGTAAATATAATACTAGTATATAATATTTGCAATTCATTTTAATCACAACAATGTATACAAAATAAAATATAACCTTTTCGTAGTAATGTTCCCTTTGATTGAAGTCTGAAATTTGAAATAAATTAAAAAAAATAATTCGCTCCTCATTCAAACCTCTTTAAGTCAAGTGTAATGGTTACAATGGTGTACATATAAGAATGGTAAATTTATTACGGTCGCTCAATTCGAAAACGAAACAACATACGTTTTATGGTATTTGTGCGAACGACAACAACCACGACCAATACCTACTTCACGTTAATATGCTACAAAACGATTTCGACTCTGAACAGATACAATTAAGATGGTTTATGTTCAGTGTCGACCTCATCAGTCGTTAGTGCGAGCGCCTTGGGCGGCATGCCTTCAGTGAATTTTCTAAAATGGTTACGTTAATTTAGAACTAAGGGCGCCAGTATTTTATATTCTCTTCAATGGTTAAGAGACTGCTATTGTCGCTTTCATTGTGCTGTAAAGAGGAATGTGGGCCAGCCATTGATACAAGGGAGAATGAATTGTTTAGAAGCCTTCAATCATCCCCATTGACGGAGGCGCTAAACTTGAGTTTAATAGACTTCGTGTCGCCTCAACAAGTAATTCATATTTAATTTTGTTCCATTGATTCTCTTTGGTCTACCTGCTCTCTCCGTGAGTATTGAAAAACGTTGTTTTTTTATTCATGTACGATTATGTAGCTTATTGAATATACATATTATATTCAAATATGTTTAACTCATTACTTGTAATTTACAAGGAATTTTTGTTAATGAATGTTCTTATTAATCATACATATAAGACAATAAACTATCATAAAGAATGCATGGGAACAGATTTTTTTTACTTAATTGCAAGTAATAAGGTACATATTTGGATAGTTAAAATGTATCCATCAATTTAATTTTCAATTCACATTAAGCTGCCTCGTTGGTCTGTTGACAAAACTATACAACTACAGATCATTAAGTCCCACGCTTGAATTTGAACAAATTTAAACGAAATCATTAAAATTTTCAAAACATTTACAATAATAGAAGCCGAGATGGCCCAGTGGTAAGAACGCGTGAATCTTAACCGATGATCGTGGGTTCAAACCTGAGCCAGCACCACTGAATTTCATGTGCTTATTTGTGATTATAATATATCTCGTGCTTAACGTTGAAGGAAAACATCTTGAGGAAACCTGCATGTGTCTGATTTTACTGAAGTTCTATCACATGTGTATTTCATCAATCCGCATTCGAGCAGCGTGGTGGAATAAGCTCCAAGCCTTCTCCTCAAAAAGAAGCGAAGAGGCCTTAGCCCAGCAGTGGGACATTCACAGGACGTTACTGTTTGTTACAATAATAGCCCGCATGATCAAGTTGGCAATGTTACGTTATGTTACAGTAAAGAATAGATAATGTTTATTGTCACTTATGATCAGCACAGTTGCCTAGTCCTTGAGTTCGGACGGCAGGACGCCGCAAATGAAAGCTTAATTCATGAAGTCAATAACAAATAGTTCGATATAATAAAGTTATATTATGTCAAAGAATAATTTTAAACTTTGACGAAAATTTGAATCTAACAAAAATAATGTCTCCCTTGAGTCATATAACTCCGCGCATCGTACTCGTACGAACGCTAGTCGCTACGCCCATCCATCATTTATAGAGTCTCCTTCCTGCAAGTGATTTCGCAAAATATAATAAAATTGTGGGAGTGATACAGTCAAGTACAGAATGTGAACAAAAGCGCAACGGGCGTGCGCACAATGCCATCGTCAAATAACATTTAGCCAGCCCACATAGAAAATCGCAAAATAGAGACATCTCTACACAAAGACGTATAAAGGAGCAAACGGGACCATCGCCGATAATTACAACCTTTGTAACTTATACACTTAAATGCGATCGTATGACGTTCACAACAATGACCTCAAAAAAGCTCAAGCTGGATTGGTAACGCTATGATTGAGCACCATAAATAGTTTTAGTAAAAATCTAAAGTTTTATATCTCTTTTAGCAAAAATATTTCAAGCTATAAAATGCGCCTCTTTTGTTCCTCTTTCAATCGTATTTTAGAACTCCCGCGTCTATAAAGACGCTAAAGACATCTACAATACTATTCTTACCTATCAATATTGTCACTTTTAAAGGGAAAAAAATTCTCGAAGTCTATCTTGGGCGTACTTACAATTGCCTCGTTAATAAATGCAAGAGAAACGTGGACACATTCCACTTTAGCGTTGAAATTTAGTGCATTTAACCGAATACATATCGAGTATCGTTTCGAATCTACATATAAGTGGGCAGCGCTCTCGTAATAAACTCATTCGGCGGATTATAGACAAGTACCGATACCTTGACAGTTCCATTACGCAGCCAATGCGTAGCTAATATTTATACACAGCACATACAATCCTTGCAAATATGCAGCTCGGTGGTCTCCGCGTATTGGATACGGCTTTGATCGATAAAGTTGTAGTTTAATTACTGAACTGGAACTCGAACAGCTTTCAAAGATACCGCACTGTATCGTCGCGAGTGTCCTTAGTAAAGGATTATTGATCTAGGAACTAACAACGTTATTAACGTATGATAATCTGTATCGATCGTAAATCTAGTTTATATTCATTGGAAAAAACTTACTGATCTGATAAAGTTGTAAACGAGTCTTAACTGGTTGATTTTTGAAATAAATACATCTTTTTGTTTATAAAGTTGATCAAAAAGTATGACAAAGATATTTTAGTAAAACTATTAATAAAATATAAATACAAAAGTAAAAAGTTTAAAGGACTAGATATTATGTATAGTTTAATTACTTTGTCTCGTATCTCGCATCTCGCATTCATATATCATATACCTACATACTATTGTAATGTAAAAATAAATAAACCAACAACAGGGCAAGCTAAATTAAACCATTTAAAAACAACTTAATGTTTATGATTATATTTATTATCATATCAAAAAGACATACAACACATATATATTGTACATCAATTTTTGCATTGTCAAGACAATTATAATTATTTTCATCTGGTTACATTTAATTTATTCGATTTACTCTATATAAAAAGTGATCGATATCATCTCAGTAACGGACAGACAGATGAAATCTCTAATATTATTTAGGGCCGTTTGCATAGTTTGGCACAAGCCACATGAGTAGATCGAAGATGAACACCTTGCCGGCATGTGTGCAATCCTTTCGCATCTGCGGGTGTTGCACTGATTTTTATTTATGAATAATATGACGAATTATGGCTCGGCTTTTATTTGCGCTGCCACCTTTCCGGATGTGCTTCGGCGGCGGATGTTTCTATCCAACAATGTTGCGAAGTTCTGCTGAGTAATGTTCAAAAATTGAAATGTCCTTGTTTAATAAAAATATTATTTTTATTTGGAACTTGTTAATGTGATCGAACTCAGTCGAATAGTTTTGATCAAGCTTATAATTTAATATTAATATATGGTTAACTAAAATTAAATACTACAATTTGAAAATAAAAATAACATATGATATCATATCAATCTTGCCTCTTAGAAAGGTAGGCACCAGAATGCATTCAATAAACAAATCCAAACTCGACTTCATCTGCCTACAGTTCTCGCTCACTTTGCAAAAAACTGGCCACGATTAAATTACGAGTACCATTGAAATACCTATCAATCCTCTACGCTTCTATTTAATAGAATTATCCGCATGACAGTGCCCTAAGAATCGCATTGTTGCGCAACATCGGCCCCCTATTGACATATAAGCTTTTTAGTGGGTTCATCCCATTGTAGTCGGCTCCTTGAATTAATGCTTTTTCAACAATGTCGTGTGGTCGCACGCGACATGATTTTGATGCATGGCTTAAAATGTCACTAATGAAAAAACATTTTGAAAGGGGATAGAAGTGATTGTTACTGCCTGTAGCTATTAAACATCTTAAGAACATTAGGGGTGACATTAATTAAGTATATACAGTAGAACTTCGATAATCCGAACCCTCAATTATCCGAACGGTGACTAAGTTTATCCGAACGCTCAATTATCCGAACATTGGTGCAAAAGATACATTGTTTGTTGAGATTTGGCCGCTCAAAAACGAGTCACAGCCGTTCGTCAATTATAAATTAACGATTTTATAAAAAAAATAACAAAAAGTATTCGACTTTTTTCAGGAGTTGAAAATACACTTATATATATTTCAACGGTAACATGCATGTCAAATTTTAATATATATATGTATGTACTGTTTTTATGTAAATAGGTGTTGATTATGATCTCGTCCCAAAAAAACCCACGTTTCGATTATCAGAACTTTTGATTATACGAACTAGTCTCAGTCCCAATTGGTTCGGATAATCGAGGTTCTACTGTAATTGCAATTGGCGCAATCCGTTGGCGCAGTCATCTATACAGTGCACAAATGCAAGTGCACAGTGTATTACTTTTTTAATTCGATGGGATTACACATCCGACACGACCGCAAAGAGTTCAAACGCAGAATCAATGTTTTTAAGTGCTTTATAGAAATTTTTCGAGAAAAAAACCCAAGATGGCCTGACCCGGGATTGAACCTGTATTCTTTTAACATAATCAATGGACCAAAGAGACAGTCAGCATCATCATTATGCTTATAATATATTGTTATTATGAGGCTATAAATATAGACGCTATCAACATTAAACGTATATAACGTTCATTAAAGAACATTCACATTAAAAGTCATTAAAACTTAAAAATGTATTTATTATGCACAGCCTCACAGATTAAATAACACATATTGATCATCTAATATTATTTAAATGCTGTAATTTTAACAGTAAGTCACAGTTGCGGCTTATCATATTTTCACCATCCGCGGCGCGCCCTGCAGCGAAACGCAAACCCAAATACGATTAAAGAAGCCTATAAAATTAAAGGTAAGAACAGGAAATAGACACGAGTCTGATAACGTGACTTCTGTGAGTGTAACGTTACATTATACATTCCGTGAGAACTATTCTCTTTTATGGTACGATACTGAATTAAGCCACACATTTACCATGATTCATAGCGTAGGGTTCATTAAATAGATATTCGATTTACGAGCGTTGTTATATAATAATAAAAAGTGAAAAAATTAAGTAACAAACTGTATAACTGTCCCACTGATTCGCAAAATAAACATCACCGAGCACAAGATGAATTGTAAATAAAAAGGCGAATGTAAGCTGAGTCGTTTTTGCTCGGAATAAATCGACGACCGTTTAATTTAATTGTTTTATCCACTAGGACATCTCGGTTTCTTAATGTTCTATCGTTGCTTCTAACACAACCTACACTGAGCTGAAACATGATTTTAAAAGAAGTATCGTGTTAATATTTTAGATCATATCGACTACGTTTGCCTTAATATTATATTAGAATCTGTACAAGCCGTTACGTGCTGACCTTACGCGTATAGTATCCACAGCTTAATTAATATTTTAATGAAATATAAAACGTCGTTTAAGTAACTAATTAGTGAACGATTCTTATTTAAGAAGCAACGATCATGTTACAACGTTCCCGACAATAATAGTCTCTAAAGGGATTATTACTTCATTTTTATTGAATTAAATTAATATAAAATGCTTCTATTAGCGTATGTTTAACAATTTATATGCATTGCGCTTATAATTTTTATATGATAAGTAATATTAACCCATAAAAATGTTAATTACATTTTATATTTACATAATCCTAATTTATACGACGAACAACTATGTTTACTTAGTAAAAACCTCAACCTTACTAACTGTACTTGAAAAAACGGATGTTATAAAAATATTTAGAAGAGCTCCTATCCCGTTGAAATCTTTTCGAAAGTACGATTGACGAAACAGGTAAAGTAACAATATTAAGATATTTTAACAATTACGTTCGCATGTTTTAGTAATTTATTCGTTTTACATATTTAACATATTATAATTAACAGGTAGGACTGTGGGGTAGGGCTGGATGCAGGGTTGTCTAGAAGATAACCCGCTCACCAATTTGTCTATCGTCTCGTTCAAACTTTAACTCCTGTTTACCGGTTCGACGAAGTGAGTGAGCCTTTATAATTACCGTACCGAGGATCATATTAAACCAGATGGTCGGCAGCTCATCGGTATAAGGTTTATAATTCGAGCAGTCGCGAAGATCACAACTTACTAATAAAGGCTACTTCCATGTCTACTTTCCAAAAAATTAATCAGTTTCTCTCATTTGTTTCAAGTTTCTACTTTAATTGAAAAACAAATACTAAGAGATATGTCATACAGGCAAACTGACAGGCAAACAGACCTACACAGATGCACATATTATGTTGACATTTATTACTTGAAAGCATTCAAAAACCAAACTATACTTGATAAAATATATATCCTATGGTATCTGGTGACTGCAATCAAGCAAAGATAATAATTATATTACTTTATTATGATGCAACTGATTCGGTATCTAACAAGTTTAATTTTACAGATCAGCTACTTGCCCGGTGGCCTTAAAATTTATAAATAACATTAATACGAATTAGATACACTAATGATAATTAAAGAAATCTTTATAAGAGTCAACAATAAAAAAGGTAAATTAAATGGAGCTAGTGATTTACCGTGACAATTTATTACCTACCAGAATTCTCTGAGTCGTATAAGTCTCTTTAGGGCAACCACAGACTCATGACTCAACTCAGCTCTCGGTGTTTAATTATATAAATATAATAATTAAGTAATATTTATTTTAGTTGTTTTCTTTCAAGATAGTTGAGTAAATTAACCACATTATGGTAAGTGGTCAATTTCATACATATACAGTGCACAAATGATTACACTATAAATGTACAGTCAACCATGACATCCAAGATATTATGTCCGTCAAGTTTACTTACACTTAATATTATAATTAATACATGACTAATCCACCCTGAAATTCACAATACAGCAAAACAACATAGTATATTATATAGTATATACGACTAATCAGTAGAATCATTATTGATTGTTTTTTCAGATAAATGATACTATCATAGAATAGGTTTACAGAAACATACAGTAATAAAAACTAATTATCAATTAAATCTATAGTAATCTGTTCGAACAGCTAGAAACCAAATGACAATATTATCTTAAAATAAACTGAAGAAGAAATGTTACTCGTTAATTTAAAACATGAAACATCAATTTTTTCTATTCGTGTTCTCTTAGAAGCAATCTTAAATATTCATTTTATAAGATAAATTAAATTTAATGCGCACGATAATATTATGATATTATTTAAAATAAAGCTGAATACATTGAGAACATTTTATTTCTTCTCATGTCGACGGCCTATAGGCTTAAACGGCGTAGAAGCGCAGGCGGCTCTGCTTGTGACGGTTAAATAACTGATACAAGTAAAATACTGACGCGTTTAAGATATCGCTGACTCTTATATCTTTAATCCGCGTGTACTTAATGTATTTTTAATAGTTTACGTGCGCACTGATTAATAAAATTTACTTTTATACTCTCAATTACCCTTTTAACTCAACAGTTTGGCTTCTAACAGAAAACCGAGTTAAAAGATAGAGATAGAATATTAATTCGAACATTAATTTACTGTTAATTTCGACGCTTATGTAGAATGGAGTTTATATTGCTATAGAAATAAAAAAGTATTTAGTACTAGTATATTATTCGTAATATATTTATAATGTAGCTTTAGAGTAACGTTCGCTTCTGTAACACATATTTAATTTAATGTATTAAATTTATCATCAAATAATTATGTCCTTTCCATTATTAAAAACAATCCAATAAACAGGATGTAAGCTTGCGTGAGCGAAATATTTTTTTGTTTTTTTTTAATAACTATGCAATTATACAACCCCTTTTTTTCTGTAATACAGTTCACTCGTAATTTAGCGGTGTGAAAAAACAATACATAAATTTACGTTTTGCATCCGAATTCGTTTGCTCTTACGTGTAAATCAATATGCAATTAACACGTCATAAGTTATGGAAGTTCTTGTTAACCACTTAATCTGCAAAACGCATGATCAATGCACTTGAAATCGATAACCATTTATTATTTGGGATTCAATTTTAAATTATGATATTGTTAGTGTGGATTTAATTTATCGACTCTGAACTGTGCCTACACATTAAAAACTCTACACTCTGGTTGGTAACTATAGTTCGAGGTCTCCTAGATTCAAATCTCGTTTCAGATTATGAGAATGATAGAGTATACTTACTCGGTTGTAGAGCTTTGTGCAAGCTCGTCTGGGTAGGTACCACCCACTCATCAGATATTCTACCGCAAAACAACAGTACTTGGTATTGTTGTGTTCCGCTTTAAAGGGTTAGTGTGCCAGTGTGCCTCGTTGGTCTAGTGGCTAGATATAAGGCCACAGACCCAATGGTCCTGGGTTCAATTCCCAGGTCGGGCCAATAAATTGTTATTAGGTTTTTCTGTCAGAAAATTCTTAGTAGCAGCCCGGAGTCTGGAAGTTGGAAGTATGTACACTCCCGTGCCTCGGAAAGCACGATAAGCCGTTGGTCCTGCGCCTGAACTCTTTCCGGTCGTGTCGGATTGCCGTCCCATCGGATTATAAGAGCTAGGGAAAAGAGAGTGCACCTGTGTTTGCGCACACACTTGTGCACTATAATATCTCCTGCGCAGTTGGCTTATCTCTCTTGAGATTGACCGCCGTGGCCGAAATCGGCCTGGAGGGAGGAGGACCTTATTACAGGTACAAGGGACAAAACATCTTAGTTCCCAAGGTTGGTGGCGCAGTGACGATGTTGTTTTTTTTTAAGAAATGTACAAACCACTGTCATTGGTCGTTGGTGACCACTTACCATCAGGTGGCCCATATGTTCGTCCACTAACCTATACTATAAACAAAAGTAAAGGTGCGCTTGGCTTTGCGCACACAGTTGTGTTTTATAATATCTTCTGTGCATTTCGTTAGTATCTCTTGATAATGTTAAAATTAGCAACGTGATATTTTTAAATGGAAATAATAGGATATAATTAAAATAATAGTCATGAGCCATCTCTCAAAGTAATAATAATTTAGATAGGCAAACAATCGAGTGTAGCAGGAGTAACAGTATGAAACATAATTACACTCAAGCCTTATTCCTTATACAATGTAGATTGCTAAGTTCACATAATAAATAAAATGAATTAATGAGTCATACATAATATTAAATTAATTATTATGAAACGTGTGTGGTTCTTAGTATTACATTGATACTTTATTGCTATACATTATGTATTTGCTCATAATATTACTATTTTTAACGGTTCCAGTTTCGTTTACGTTAGATCAACGATCAATTCGACGTGTTTTAAGAAAACGGTTCTCTGAAATAGCAACGCTGTTTCGACATAACTTAGATAAAACCGGAATAGTAATAATAATAGCACTACATTTTTTATTCTTAAATTCTTTAATATTCGATAACTTTTACAACTCCCATGAAAATCGTCATAAATTATTCAAAGCTAGCATCTCAATTAGAGAGGTATATTCTGACAGCTATGAGAACTAATTACTAAGTAAATTTGCAATAAATAATAAATAACCATTTTCAGCTATTTTTATCACCGGAAGACTTGATTTGGTATATTTATGTACGGGCTTAAAATACCGCTTACTTGAAAACGCATACTTTGTAGGGATTCATCATGTGAAGACTACATAAATAGTAGGAGGTATGAAAACACTCTTAAGATATTCGGTTTGAAAGTTAGGTGGACAAGTGTGATTGCAGACATAAGACATAAAGCATATAAGATTCTATGGTTAATTGTACATTGATGGCTTCACCAGTATCTATGGGCGAAGGTGAACACTTAAGGTTTGTGCTAATAATAAAGAAAGAAAGGGGAACTTCCTAAAATAAATATAATAAATATAACATAATAGACGACATTTTTTTATTTCATTGATAAATATATTACATAATAATTTCGTTTAACTAACACATAGTTTACGTGTTTATATATTGTGTGTATATAAGACACGCACCTACTAACCACCAGCCGTAGAGCTATAATATATATCAGTAAATGTTCTTAATTCCGCCTGAGGCTATATGGATAGCAAATGATGCATCCATTTCAACTCAGATTATCTCCGAGATAATTTCCGAAACTAAATTAATACTCTCACTTTGATAAACAAACAGATATTTGCATATCTGGATCAAACTTAGTAGATTTGACGGTTATCAATTTTGATCATTTTATTAAAATAAATTTCTCAAATAAAATACGTGAGTCTGAAAGTTTTCAATAAATTATTTACAAATACATTCAAGATCTTTTTATTGTTTGAAAGGTATCTCTTTATAATATAATTAATTATTGCCAAATAGTGTAAATAATATTTTTACTATAGCTTACATCGTATTTAATCTATATAAACTTCTTATACGTATTAAAAAATTAAAAAGGATCAAAATGTCTGAAGCGCACTACATCAAAAATGATTCGCTAAAACAAGCAACCTGTTGGGATAAGTAATAGCTTAATTCTATGTTGCATTCGCTAAGGTGCTTGGTTTCTCGGCTTCTCATTGTGTCGAAACGAGATTCCCTTAACAAATATATGGTATTAACTTCGGACGTTCACAAATAACAACATATAACAATAGCGTTCTTCAACTTTGTTTGATATTCAAATTTTGTGATTATGCATAGTCATGCTATATTTTCATTTTTAAATCGTATTCAAACGAACAAAACTTTAGAGTTCTATATATACATATATGTAGTTCACTGAACCGATAAACGAGATGAAGGAAAAGCGATAAATGTTCTTTCGCTTCCATAATGATCTCCTTATTACTTACCAACTAATTAAACATGGAATGCAATAAAATATGGAGTATGTGAAAAATGTTCGAGCTTTATTTTTTTTTCAATTTAACTGATTTTGTTAACCTATTTTGTTTTCTGAAGAAGTTCTTAGTTTTAAAACAATTCATCGTAAAGAAACACACGTGAATGTGAAAGAGTACTTAAGTGCGTCATAATGTTTATGTGTCTCGCGTATTATATTTCATAATATATTGAGCTAACGCCCTGTTTATTCAGTTCGAATTTTCGTTAGTATATTAAAACCAGTCAAACGATTAAGAATTCCTGTTTAATTTTTTACAGCAGGCTTCTGAACTATTTTCTATCATCACCTCATATATTATGTCGAGTTCTTTATCCGTATATGATGCTTCCTAAGTAAGATCATTTAAGGTTAATATGCGTTTGGCCACCCATCTAGCGCCCCACGCGGCGTCCTTGGCCACTGTGACGGATCCCGGGCACGCCCCTCATTTGTTATACAAATTTTATACTACCCTCCGAGCTAAAGCTCAAACAGCGAAAACCTGACGAAGAAACAATGGACCGAAATCGTTCGATTATGCAAGAACTTTGCGATTTTGTTAGTGCGCGAACAAAATCTAAATATAACCTTCAAATAATATTTTTTTTGAGCAATATAGAGGATTTTTTTATTGAATTTCAGTACTCATGATAAACTTCAGGTTATAAAACATTCTTAGTTATAAAAATGCCTTTGCCACTTTTAAATTTTTCTTATATTTTTTCTGTAAAATTATTTTGTTGTTTTTACAAATGTCTGTTATTTCTATTTGTACCCGATTATTTTATTAAACGTTCACAATACAAACACGTTAACGTATGCAATGCAAATGCAATGTTGCTCTCGATCCGAAACTGATTTTGCGATTCGTTCAATAAAACAACTACTGACGGTTTCCAAATGCAATCTGATGTGAGAGTGAAGAAATTCCATTTAATTCACCATAACCCGAGGATGCAATTGTACGGAGGCAGTCGAGATTGAGACGGCAGGAATGGATTACTCGGCGGCCGCGGGGTTTTGGGCACTACCTTGATTAAATAAACCTTCAAGTCAACGTCGCGCCGCCGGCAGCCAACGTCAGTCTTCGGCATATAGCACGCCGTCCAAACCGATTCTTTTAATTTGAATTCCAAATAACATTACGCTTTCATTCGTCACTGAAGACCGCAACACCTTTTTATTTATTGTTTTATAAACCACTTACATTCGCGATGTAAACATGTGCTTAAGAGGTTCATTGTAAATAATATACTTATGATAATAGTTTATACTTTTTGGTTTGGTTACTTATGATATAGGTTTTAACCAAGATCAGAAATATTGTCTCATTAACTTTGTGTGAGTGGATGCTGTTCGTTAATATTCATGTTCATTTCACGAAGCAAACTATTGATATTTTACCTTATGGCCAAGGAATAGTTCAGCCGTCGTCCTCGGGAAATACGTTTCTTTACGATAATATGTCTGAGCACCGAACGATTTGTCATCACGCAGCCACATCTTTTATAAAGAAGCCATTTGAGTATTTCTACATCAACAATTTTTATCATCAAATTGATTTAAAATTTAAAAATATTTAGTAACTATTATAACTAGTATTTTAAATTATACGTTTAACCAATCACAGGAAGCCATGGAAAAATAACGCGGGAAATAATCGTATAAATTAAAGTTATTGAGAAGATAATAATTTTACTGAGTAAAAAAAAACCCAAGGAAGTTAAAAGAAGTTAGTAGTAATAAAAGACAAGGCATACCAAATATTATATGAAACACAGAGTCGTATATTAAATTACGAATATTTCATTTCGTTACGGTCCACATTATGACTTTATAAAAACCATCGAGTCTCATTTCTCATAGCGTGATAAAGGAAGATACTGCGCATGCGGCTACCCATTAGAATTTAAATCAGTGAATCTATTAACCGGCCCAGCGTTCGACGTGTGATATCGAAACAGAATTAAATCAATTACCACACCATTTCCCTAATCAACATTTAATTTCTATTAGTCGAGATAAAACTCCATTGGATATGCGCTGGGAGTGGTACGCGGAGTGTTATTGGTAGCCACCTGTGAATCGCTTCTACGCTTTCGAACCGCCAATTAGGGTGACATAATATCTCGACGTGAATGAAATGCATAAAGAAACGGTTAATGTTCTGTATTAAAATCAAATCAAAACCATTATCTATGGCATTTCGTGACGCCGTGATGGTAATAAAATAAGAAACGCTTGCGATGCTTTCACTGTCCCAATCATAATCTCAAAATGACAACCCGAGTTGGCATAACAATATCAATGACGTGTGTATCTGCGTATATAGCTGCTAACTACTCAGACAACGCCTAATAACATTCTAAACGATTTATTTTCACAGTTAAAAGTTAAAATCAATCATATTTTCTTTACACTTCTACTTATAATTTTTTCGCAAGAGCTCTGAATCATAAATCACTCATCCAACAAATCTGGTACAATGGGCAGCGAGCCGCGTCTCCCCTACGTAATAAATTCAAAGGATTGACTTGCGGAGTAGTGAGAACTTGTATATTTGCAGAAGCCGCCATATTACAAGAGTATAAATCTAACCGGAGTGTCGTTGGACAACGCCGAACATGAATGGAACCGCAATATGAGCGATGACCGCGCTTGAAGCGAACCAACCTATACGCATGTCAAGTGCCGACCCATACAGGACATTTTGACAATCAACAATATGAGAATTGAAATATGGAACTCCCTGACCGGCACGACTTTGAACAAGATGAATAAGACAATTAACTAATAAAATTCAGATTCCGATCTTGAGTTATAGTAACCTACCTGTATATAGTTAAGATTACATACGACGTGTTTCATCGTTCGTTATGTAATGATAATTTATTATTAGTGATTTGGAAAACTATGATGTTAGAAATTATTTAAGATGTTAAATTATTTACTTTAAAAAAGATAAGGAAAATTGATACGAATTTATAATATTAAGAACTGACCAAAAACTAGTAATTCATCAGTACGCAGAAAATGTAGGAACAAATTACAATAACAACCATTTTCAATCATAAAGTACGATTCTGATTGAGTTAAGAAATGGTTATTCAATTAATTACGTATATGTTATTCTTAAATATTTTAAGCAATAATAAATATATCAACAAGGTACTATATAAACCTAGGTATATTTTTAATATGGCAATAACCCTACAATACGTGGCTAGGAGCGAGGAACGTTAAAATATAAATTACCATATTTTTAGCGCAACGTGTTTGTCTAATTCAATAAGATTTATATATCTTGGTATTCTTGAAACAATGACATATTGAAAAGTTTAATCAAGCGAGATAAAGATTGCGGGCAGTAACGCCCCTTTTACATTACTTCACATAATATTATCTAAGCTAATAAATCTACATAATGTAGAGGTTATATAAAATATAGATTTTCTCCAAATTTAAAGTTTATATGTTTCAAAGTTAGGCATTGCATTGATAGTCAGTTAGTCCGGACGTTGTCGTTCATACCTCCTACACATATCTCAGTCGATGTTTTGACTTCTGCTAAGGACGTCCATCAACTTAAGGGGTCTCAAGAACCAACTGTATATTTTCTTACTTTGATGAAGATTAATTTCAAATGCCCGTGAATTTATTAAAAGTGAATTTATCATTTTTTGTCGTTTCTTACGGCGAGCTGACGTCAATTTAGCGGCTATAGCGACGGAGTCAAAGCCAAAGAAAAAACACAATAGGATTATGCGGCCTTAATGGTCCTCCGAACATGGGCATTAATCCCGTCATACAATATTGATGTTTTCAAAATTTATAGCCGAAGAACGATGCCTTAGAGAACTCTCAGAGCCAGTATGACTTATTAATGTGTGAAGAGTCACCTTCTCAGCAATTCTCGGATGACATATTTTTATAAATCCACCGGAGATCATTAGAGAAATATTTTGGTTTTCGTTCGCGGAATACAATTGAATGTGTCCGTCAAAAACGTGCCTCATAAGTTTGTTATTAAACGAAGCCGGACGACTCCGTCCCTGATAACGCATTATAGGTAATTGATTAAAAGTTTTTAGTTTGCGATTTTTAAAATACATTTTTAATTTGCAGCCGACATCTTGTACACGATGCAAGAATTAAGTTTCGAATATCTATATATAAATAAAAATTAATTTTTGTATTTGCATTGCGGTTCCAAAGTATTCATCTGACTGATTCATGAAGCATTCATCATCACTGATTTTGCGTACGCCCGTGAAGGTAGACCAAAAAAAAATAATACTTTGAATGTTTTTTCTTCAATATAAAGTTTCTATGTAGACACTTATTGTACCTAGCTTGTACTGTAAATAATTGAATGTACACAGTGTGTGAGATTATAAAGTGTTGTTTCATTTATTCTAGCTGTGCCCTTCGGCTTCACATACGATACTTTACGATTACACAAACATGGTAGCCGGTTTTATACACTTTGTCATTGAACGTTTATAGTTATTGCTCGACTCCATAACACGAACTATGGATGGTAGCACAATGTCAAACAGCATTCAACGATCTCAAAATAACTTCAAAAGATCTACGTAACACGAAAATACAAGTCCGGTTGTTCCTGACATAAGGGCGTTTCGCGAAGCAGACTTTTCATAATATGTTATTTATGTTATACGGTTGTTGGCACACTGACGATGAAAGAAATGGTTTCTCAGAGCGCCTGTTCCATGATCGAAGGTGACCACTTACCATCGGGAGGTCCTTTTTTCGTCTGATTTCTTTGAAATAAATATTAAATCAATATCTTATTATCTACTTCATATTCGGTCAAGTTTTTTGCAATAAAACTTTTTTAGCTCAAAATGCCTATAACGCGTGTTTAATCCTTTTTAAAGTAAATACAATGGTATTTACTTTAAAAAGGAGTACTAGTCTTTAACTGTAAATTTATTCATTTATTATTATTTACACATTTAATAAAATCGAAGAGAGTAAACAATATACATAATAATATATATATATATATGTCTATATATGTATATATTTCGGACTTCAATACTATTGACATAATAGACAACAGAACATATTTATTAATCGCTAGATCAACGGTTGCTATGATCAAAGTGAACCTGAAGTAAAAAATATATTTAAAATGAGTTTTTTTAGTCTTCTATAGAAGTCATCATACGGACTCTAATCTTAGTTTCTGCGGACATTTGTTTCCGAGGCACGTACTCCGACTGAGGGGGGCTTAATCTGATCCTCTTACGAATAGAAACCTCCTCCAAAGGGTCTTTAATCGTTCAATAATACAGTGTTGCATGTTTATTGTTATTACATTTGCATGTTGCGCATGCACACGGGCCCCCCGCTGGGATCTGTAAATTGTAATTTGTCTAAATAAAATAAGCTAATAAAATCCAACTGATTTGCGATTCGAAATAGATGTAACATTATGAATAGGTCGCAGCCGTGCTCTACATACAAGCGACTGTGTTTACATTTTGTCATTATATTTTATTAATTTATAAAAGTTATTTGCAATTTAAATCAGTTCGCTCATTTCAATATAGGCACATTATAATAAAATAATTAATTGTTTTGTTTCACTAAACCAATAAAAGTAATAGTTTGATATCATTTTTTGCTTTCATTATTGTTTTTAATTCATTTTTATTTAAGGTAATCATGCATACAATTCTTACAAGCTATAAACTTAACATTTTAACAAAACATGACCTATGGCAGTTTCAGATCTGGGTGTTTCATTATCATCGTCTTTGTTACAATTTAAATCAGTGTTTTGCCTTTAATAAGCGTATTTAGATGATAAGACGTGATGACAGGCCTCGCGGGCGCAGCTCGAGACGCAAATTATGGCAATCTTGACACCTACGAGGTGCTAACTGGGTGCACCCTGCAATTTGCCGAACGTGAAGTGTTACAAGTAACATGCGCTGCCGGCTAACAATCGCCCCCTGATTCCATACACACTGTATTCGAGTAAATCAAATAACATACTATTTTATAATTTAGCATTGTATACGTACATGACCAAAGATAGCCGCCAAAGATTCGAGCGAAGCTAAATTTTAGAATATAAAATTAAATACTGCTGGGAGCTATATCCAAAGTTTTGAGTGGCAAATAAAGATGTTATCAGAGTGATAAGCCGTAAAGCCAGCTGGTCCAGGGGCGCGACGAGCGCAACCGTGTGTAATACAGTCCGGACGTAGCGACCGTCTACCGCTCCGCGAAACAATGGCGGCGACTAAAGGATACGTGCTATCGATTTTGAATTCAGCTCCGTAATCTCGGTGCGGTGTAATCTTGCAAATATTTATTATATGTCAAAACAATATGCCAAAATGGAACGCTTATTGTGGTTTTTACAAATGTGTCTGGCTCGCTTGGAGCGCTCGTTAGCGTGAAGTACGATGCATTGTGGGGGTACAATGGGGGGCGGAGCGGCCTGGGGCGACTGCAGCGCGGGAAAACATGAGCATCACTGCTTCACGGTTAACCAATGACAAGCCGGAAACTTTCTGTGCGAAACAATAGCGACTGTTACTAGTACGGGATTATTAGCGTTCAGATAATGAATTGATTTTAAAGTTATAAATACTGGTTAATGTCACCTTCCGATTTAAAATTGCAATTTCACATATCGCATGTTAAAAATGTTTATTGCAACGAAAACTGCTTCGACTTAAACGTTTAATACGCTTCATAAATATCGCAATTATTATTCAAAGATGCATCGGAGCTGGATAAAGAAATAATCGTAATCGAAATGTTCCGTTAGCTGAACTGCGAGTATGGCGCGCGTACGATACGCTCGCAATATTGCCAAAATTTTACGACAAAATAACGTACTTTAATTATAATGGAGCGTCGCGAAGTAAAAAGGCGGCGGCGACGCACGCGACATCTGTATTAAAATTTTATGGTGTATCAGTTGCACCTGCGGCGAACAGAAGTCGATCACGCGGTATTCGGCGTTTCGGTATCCGCAAAGAATTTAATTAAATAAAAATTGCGCCATCTCTAAACACAGCCGAGAATCTCGTTTAAATGCTCACGACATTTCGAAATGACATAAAGCGCAATGTTCGTATGAATATTTTAACTTTATATTTTAAGTTTATTATATTTCTGGATGTTTGTAACGTATGAGTTGTAAGGATTGCTTAAGAAAATCTAACTTAGACGACTTCTTAGGTGTCTCCTAATGTAATTGTTGTTCGAGTCTTTTTTTCAAACAGTGGAACCCTTCAAAACGTACCCGGCTCCCTGAGGAAGGGAGGACCCGATTATGTGAGGTTCTTACCCACTAAAACAACTGCGATGGCCGTCTTTAGCATGGATCGGATCATGTTAATATAACGCATCCGCGGCCCCTCCCGTGTTGTGCTCTACTCGTGGCTCATCGGGGCTCTCCTCGAGGAAAGGTAATCTCACCCTCCCGCACTCCTTGCTAGTATACACGGCAGCACGAGGCCAACCCGGCTGCTGTCCTCCTCAGGATGTAGTTCAAGTCTGCTTCATACGAAACGTCATCAAAATCAAACCAGAAATGTTGGCGTAAAATAGTAACAGAGAGACAGACAGAGAGACAGAGTCGTTTAGGTCGTGCATGGGATTCTATTCTATTCATTCGACTGAATTAAAACTTTCTACTGTTTACGTTGACATTTGCGTGACGTTTTCTGTCCTGTTACCATCAAAGTACATTAAATGTCGCGTAAGACATTATGCTAGGCTTGAGCTGATGTATTGGCTGCTTATTATGTTTAGAACAACGGCCTCCTTGGTATAGCGGGTAACTAATAATACTGCAGTTTTAACACTCGCGTGCATCGGATACCGTGACTTTACAAAACGTATTCATCAATGCAATTGAGCGGTTAGATATATTTATACTCTATATTTTAGTCCGTATTCCCTTATAAGTATTTCCGTCTTGTATGTTACTTATACAAGAGTTTTCAGGAAAATATAAAAACTAGAAATAAGAAATTAAAGTAAATAGTAAAACGTTTTATATATATGATAATCTAAATAAACACTGATTAAGTTGATGACAATTTAGTTTCGTATTATTTTTAACAATAGGACACAGTCTCCACGAGTACGTTGGAGTACCATCGCCTATTCACTCTCGAGTTTGTTACGCAGTTACAGGTAGCTTCGACTTGCGCAATTAATACAATATTTAGCTTTGGCCATTATGACCGCTCCAAGGTCCATACTAGTTACCGTCACTTGTATAAATTATATAAAAATAAGCACATCTAGATAGAGACAAATATATATTATCGATATATAATAGAAAGTGATGGCTATAGTGGCAAAAGCAGGTGTCACGAGACATCTGCTGGCGAGGCACGTGGCTCAACCCTCTAAACCGACCTACGTGAACATAACTACGTGAAAAAGAGAAATCTTTCGAGATCCTTCAATAACGTTCCGTTAAACGTTGAAATTATCTTTAATTGTATTTATCTCACTAACTTAATTGACATTGATAGTATTATGTTGTTTATAGAGCAGAGAGAAAAGTCGATGAAAGAAATGTTCTGTAAAATAGATCTGTAATCGCGTGCACACACACACACGCAATATGTACACACGCGCGTAAATTATATTTTAGAATACAATTAATACTATTATATTGTGTATGAATAGATTCATAATGTAAAAGAGTTCAATGTACATAGTATCGTACCTACTAATATAGTTATGTATGTATATTGAATAAATATGTACGAATATTATAAATATAAAAGTGATTTTGGATTTTTTCCGAATTTTCGCAGAAACTACTAATACCTACTATATGGAACTTTCATATCATAGTAAGTTATTGTTACAGGACGAACGTGTGTAGTTGGGTGTGGTACACGTAGCTTATTACTTAACGTCGCAGACAAAGTTCTCGGTTCGCCATTTACGTTTTTTGCCAGTCATTTGAGAGATAGCGCATGTTATAAAGACGTGTGGTCCGCGGTTGTTGCGGTAACACTACGCGCGGGTAGATCACTTGCTTCGATTCTTATTGTAATATAAGACTTGTTTCTATCTATACTAATATATAAAGCTGAAGAGTTTGTTTGTTTGATCCGGCTAATCTCAAGAACTACTGGTTCGAATTTAAAAATTATATTTGTGTTGGATAGTCCTTTTATCGAGGAAGGCTTGTTGATATTTATTATATTATTATTAATTATACGCGGGTGAAACCGCGGGAACAGCTAGTCTTATATATTTCACTATTAAAAACTTATCAAGACGCGAATCTGTATAATCACCTGATGGTATGTCACCACCGCCCATAGACGTTCGCAATGTAAAAAATATTAACCATGCTTTACCACTAACCTTCGCCAAGTCGCCACCAACCTGGAGTACTAAGATGTTATGTCTCCTGTGCTTTTGCCTGTTAACTACCCTGACTCACTCACCCTTCAATACAACAATAGTAAGTAGGTATTGCTGCTCAGCGATAGATAATATGATGAGTGGGTGGTACCTACCTAGATGGGCTTTTACAAAGCTGTTCCACCAAGAAAAGTTCTAAGAAGATACGCGTATCTGATGATATATTAACATAAATACAGCATTGACCACACACAATCTATACATATAATAAATCTGTAACTGGTCGATGTCTGTACATGGAAGATATATGAGTAAAACTTTTATCGGGGGTCTTTATAAACCCAATAGAACCCAAAACAATGATTAATAAATTTTTTGTCTGTTTGTCTGTTTGTCTGTTTGTCTGTGCGTTTGTGCACGCTAATCTTAAAAACGGCTTAACGGATTTGAGTGCGGTTTTCACTAATGTATTGTGGCTAACTTCACTTAACATTTAGTGTTTATTTTATTTCAATCGGTTCATAAATAATAAAGTTATGTCAATTTAAAGATACACGTAGAACATTTATTAAAAAATGGTTATGGTCAAACTGAAAAGAGATTAAATATAACATGTAATATACACTTTTGCTTATGATTTATCCTATATTTTGTCCTATAATTTTTAATCTCTTTATTTATTTATTAAAAGTTTAGTATCACTACCAAAAATTAATAAATTATTATCTGTAGGAAAAGTACGCGCACCTGTTAGTTGTCAAAATCAAAAAGTTTTGTTAACAATTTCGTCTTTTCAGTAGCTTCGTGTGTTGTTTTTGCATAAAAACTAATATTGCATATTATATATTGTGTGTATCTTTATGATCTCATCTTATATCTTTCATAACAGTACGCTTTAAGTCTGCGTGTGAGCAAGTCAGTTAACTCAGCGATAATAATTAATACGTAAATAGTATATAAGTGTATAAACAAAGCCTAAAAAACAACTATAACAATAATACATGGTTTTAGAAGTGCTTGCTTTAAACATAAACCTGGTATATCACTTCTTAAAACTTTAAATAGGTAAAAATTTTTCGTAAATTCGTGTTTCCTGTCAAAATTTTTAAAACGGCAGATAAAAATTCAAACGTTTTACCTACCGAAGGTTTTTCTAAACAACGAAATAAATAACAATTTAACGCGGAAAAAATGGCAACCATATTTTGAACTATATTTATTAGCCTCTTGGATATATATAAGGAGTATTAGCCACTGGTTATGTATAAGAAGTGTAAATAGAGAAAAATAGCAATTTTGTTCAACATTAAAATAACAGAAATTACTTTAGAAGACCTCATTAATAAATGTAACAAGTATTTCGAACCGAGGAAAAATTTAACTATGGTCTGACATGTATTTTTTATGAGAAAACAAAGCAAACACGAAAATATAACCAACTTTATTACGAGTCTAGAAAATTACAGTTTAAAATGCGATTTCGTGGAATTAATAGTCATTGGTCAGTGATAAATTTACAGCGAATATGGGTTAGAGTAGCTCGCCAAACATCAAAGATTATTACAACGGTCTGATCTGTCACTAAAGAAAGCTATAGAGATAGCTAAAATAGTAGTGATCGAACAACAAAATATGGAGCACATAAATAAAAGCACTGAGACGTCGTCATCACCGTCATCATCTAATGAATATCAAGTGATGAAGGGGGAGTAAAAGGGTTAAACAACACACAGTACAGAATAGAGAAGATGTGCATATTCCTACGAAGTCAGACGGGCAACTAATTAAGAAGAGAACAAAATTGTGAAACGTGATTATATTTGCCTTATCCCAATATAAACCGAATAAAAGTATTCTGTAATCTCTCAGCTTAATTCAATTGGTCTTTGGCTACATCAAGCTTGCGACAGCATAATCATGAATAGGAAGAAGTAGATCTGTGCGAGCATATAATATATAATTAAGTGTACTCAGATATTAATATTATATATTTTAAAAAAAATCACTGCAAAAATAACATAAATAAGTTAAAAATAATAATGTATTAAATGTATTAATTTATATAAAATGAATGTACCAACCCATCTTAATATTCAATATTTTAGTTTGTTATAAATTTTGTACTGTAGTCATATTCTTGCTTGCCTTTTAATTGTTATTTGGTTAAAAAATATATAAATAATATATATATCATTTATTTACTGCATTTTATTGTCCTCACTTAATGTAATAATGCTTAAGCTATGTGATTTCATTTATATTTTGTTTTTGTTAAATTTGTGTTTTCATTAAGTAATTAATTATATTTGATTATAAAAAAATATATATCTTACTACACCTTTACTGATTATGATGGTTTAGCTGTTTGATTTTATATATGTTTTGATTATTTTAATGATTGTGTAATTATTGTTGGTGGAAACTTAGCTAATGTATGTATATATTTATATATATATATGCTATATATAAGTGTCATCTCATTTTTAACACTTAACCTACCAGAGCGGTAAAATAACTGCTTTTGAAACTTTAATTAAAATTGTTATATAGCTGCTTTTGTTTGTATATTATATACTTTTTCTACATAAAATGGCCGCTTAAGCAGCTTATTCAGAAGTGTGTCAAGTTCAATGGACAACATTTGTTTTAATTCCCTTTTTTTGTTTAATTAAATTAGTAGCCTTGGTTATGTCTGATTTTATTTAGTCTCTGACAGAAGAAACTTTTCCTTTACTTTATACTTTATATTGTACACATAAAATAACATAAATCTAGAACAAAAATGAATTAATTAATAAATTATCCCTACATATAAATAAAATTGAAGTTTCTGTCTGTTATTTCAAAATAACTGCCTGTTTTAAAGGTTATATGGCTATTTACGATTTACCAAAACCAAAGCAATCATTTTTTTAATTTTTTTACTGTCTGCATGTCTGTATGTCCAGTCTAATCTTTCAATCGTCTAAAAATTGAAATAACCGAATTATTATAAGAACTATTTCAAGATTCCGTCACTTTTGGTGTAAGAAGAATGATATTTAGTATTAAAGCTATGCATACGTATTTCGTCGTTTTTAGAAATTTAACTCCAAACGGGAGAAACGGGGTAAAAGTATTAGTATAAAAATTTTAAAAAATAGAAATATACTATTTGAGTTTTTTGATTGAATTAATAAACATGAATTTCAAAGTTTTTAGAAACTTTTATTTTTGTTTGGAAGAGTTGGGTGCAAATAATGACATTCAAAATATGCAATATCTTATATCAATATCTCTTAGGGAGAAATATACGAACTTCACTATGTTGGTGATGTTTGGATAAAAAAAACATATTCCATTATTGCCATATGTACCACTTAATTGGTATTCCCTAAGCTTATATTATTGTAAAGTTTCATTAAAATCCATTCAGTAGTTTAGTATTGAACATACATACACTATACTGGATGGGCGAATAAATCGATTGGTAAATGTTTATATCTTATTGATTAAAAATCCTTATTTTACCCGTACGAAGTCGGGACGGGCAGCTAATTACTCGCTGATAACGTATCTTTCTGTAGGTAAAAAAGGTTTTTAAAAACAGTACAGCAGTTTTTTAGTTTATTCGCTACAAACAAACATACAAAAAATCTATTTTTACTTATTTATAATATTAGTATAGATAAAGACCACGCGCGAGCGAAGCTGCGGGCAACAGCTAGTTACACATATATTTGATCTGGATCTTTTTAAATTATAAGAAAGATGTGCATATAACCTATTGGTAATTAAGATGACCACCGACCACAGACAAAGAAATATTGACAACTCCTTACGGGTACAGTGCCAACATGGGAACTAACCCTTGAACTAACACTCACCCTTCAGACCGAAACACAACAACGCTATTCGACGGTAAAATATGTCGAATGTGTGGTACCTCTGTATACTCTTATATAGATTTCGTTTTAACAAAGAGTAACCAGAAATTTGTATTCACGTATTAAGTTGTTTGTCGCGCACGATGCACAATATTTAATTTTTATGGGAACATAATTGATGGTGTAATTCAACATAATTTCACAATCAATCCAGTGAAGTACACCTCGTTTGCGGGGAGGCTGAAGTCGAGATGTCGAGTTCGTCGTTTTATACATTTCAAGAAAACCTAAAGCAAAATACTTATTGTATCATGTTATTGAATGGTATACCTACGTACAGGTATGTCGCATAAATCAATATTATGCGAACCTGGCCCAAAGCCCGAGGGCCCTGTCAGAAGGACCTTTATGCTAGAAAAAACCTAATAGGAACTAAGCAGTGGTTTATTCTCCCGATCCTCGAAAAGTACTTCTCCAACAGTCAGTATTAAAATAAGTTTAATTGAATTAGAATCTTATAATATATAAGTAAAAGTCACTTGACGCACATACCTACACACTATCCACATTTATGATGTAGATATCTATCAAAATATGGTATTTCCAACATCGAATCGATCACAATAAAACAGTCGATACGAAAGTTGAAAAAAAATCAAAGACTAACATTGCGATTTGTTTCACGAAATATGATTAACGAGGAGGCAATAAAATCTGGTAGCTAAATGATTGTTACAATACTACACAGCCACGCATCGCTGGGATAAGAGCAATTATGGTAATTTAAAAATAATTAAAACACAATATAAAGTTTCCAATTATAGTTTTAAACGACCACCCTATCCCTGTATGTATTAATTTTCAATTTAATTTATCGTTACGCTTAACTGTCACTAAATAATACAAAAAATAATTTAAATAAATAATACACTTATAAAGTTATCAGTGGCTTTTATTTCTGATGAAGGGAATTAATATAAGCATTAACAATTCATATAATATTACTAAATTATATGAATTATATTACAAAAAACTTTAACAATTCATATAATATTACTTATAAATAATTTGTAAAAGAAACGACACAAGGAATTATACTGAAAATTAAGAAAATTTAATGATGTCGTATGTATAATGACGACTCTCTAGATAAGTAATTTAAATAAATTAACCATGTTCTTAATTACTTGAACTCTAATGAAGATGACATAGGCGGAGATAGTTGTATTAAAAGTTTAAATTAGTATAGATAGCATTTGATTATCTCGATTGAATTTTATCAAAATGCATCGCGTGTGAAAATCCTCTCAATAACCCGTCCAAGACGACTACTAGTTAATTGAATAAATAAATTCCATGTTCAACAGCTTAGCATTCATAAGGACTGAATACCATTCAATATAGCGACAAATACGAGTACATCGACAAGTAATTTTTATATGTAACCTTATTTTACAAGTCTGGTTATCATTTGATTTTAAATAAAGTATTAGAACCCGTTGCTCACGTATTATGACACAACAAGAAAATGAACGGCTATTTTTGAAAAAAAATTACCGGCACCTTTAACATTTGATTGCAGTGTTGCAAAAATTAGAATTTACGTGATTGTTTTTGTTTTTTCATTCAGGCGCAAAAGACAAACTGAGGGACGGACAACAACTTATAAATCATTCCTGTTTGGTTGATGACTTTAACTTTGATATTTACGTGCTTATTATTTTTATTTTATCTGATGTAAATAAGCACTTACATCAGGTAAAATAAAAATAAGTAATTTAGTAAGTACTAAAATAAAAATGTACTTAACGCCTGGTTATATTATCAAAGCAAATTTATTTTAAGATAGGAGTGCATAATAAATTATATAGGCGTAAAATATGAATAAAATAAACAGAATAATCAATATACATTTAAACAGAGATGAAGATAAAGGTTTAAAGATAAAAATAAGATACTCACCTACATATACGATCAGTCAGGAGTAATCAAAACCAGTTTTCACTTTTGTTCCTATTCCCCACATCATGTTTAAAGTAAGCAGGCAATATATCTATCAAGTTTTGTTACCACAACTCTTCTGTCTATTTTGAGAAGGTGTTTATAACGAATTCCTCTTTAGGGAATACCATAAATCCAAGATTAGCAAGGAAATAAATTCCAAATAGTTATTAAAAACAATTGAATATTGATTTCTATAATATATATAATTTAAATACTTTATTTATGCTTTACTTAATGTGTAGATAGTACAATTTATTTAAATGTTTAAAAACAAAATTAATATGTATATTTTAATTTGCAATTGTTTTTTAAAATGACGTAATCACAAACTAATAGAAAGTAACAAATTCATAGTACGCCAATGACTCTTAAAATTTCGAATTTAAAATGCGCGTTGAATATAGAGCGCAAAGAAAAAGTGCCAACATTCCAAATAGTCAAATGTCTTCTTTGAACTCAGCCTAAATCTAAATTTGTAATCCACTCGCCATGTTGTAATATCACGGTGAAATTTTCATATTGAGAATTGAGGTCTTTCCGGTAGGCCTTTACGCATTAAGAAATAATAACGTTTGCTTTAATAACATTGAAAATTCTACACACATAAACATTAAATAATGTATGTAATATATTGTCAAGGCTAATATTTATATTTATTGATTTATTTACTTTGTAATACTAAATAATTCGATGAATAAAAATTAACTTTATTTATGTGTTTATCGTAATATATATTTTTTCTCAGGAACCAATAAGCATTAGAATGTCAAATACAGACATTAAAAATTCAATTCAACCAATGACAAATAACCAGAAACAATTATAATGCCTGGAGGCTTAAATTTTGTATACAGTAATTTAGCCTTCGTTTTAATTTTTTTGGCAATTCATATGAATATTAATGTAATATTATATTTTCAAATAATTACAAATATCAAATAACCGATCCGGTGTGGACACATCGCGTGGTTTCTCTACACCTGGGCACGCGACAGATAGGTTCAAGACTGGATGCATCGACAGGTTTCCTATAGCGGACTGGGTTTAAAGTAAGAATGCGTTGAAAACTAAAAATAAGAATTCTTTAGGTCGACGTTCATCACCATAGTACATGTTCATGTTTTGTCTTATAGGAATTGCTAATAGCGTAATGATTTTTTTCCATTTATTATTGGCATGCATTAGTTTTTGCTTATTTGTGTAAGAGTATTATGACCATAACAGTTTCGTCGTAAAGATATGAAACAGACAATAAACAGATCATGAACTCAAACAAGAATGAACAACGAATTGCGATCGATACCTAATTTGTCCATAAAACTGTATCGTTACGTCCGACATAGATCTGTATGTTATCTGAAACATGGAACAGAAACATGTTTTCAGGATACAGGGAACCAGACGAAATCAGACATAGTGTTTGCCTAATTAATCGATACAGAGATGTCATTTACATTCCGCGTTAAGTGAGTTAATACATATTATATAGATAGTCGAAGTGGTCCCCTGCCTGAACCAGAGTTGAAGAATCGTTACGGAGTAAGGTCAAACCTTCTCCTCGAGATGAGAGGAAGCCTTAGCCAAGCAGTAGGACATATATAGAAATATATATGCTCAAAATTATTTAATAACTCTTCCTATTGATTCAGTAATAAGTTTTTTTTTTTATAGCGTAGGTTGGCGGACGAGCATATGGGCCACCTGATGGTAAGTGGTCACCAACGCCCATAGACATTGGCATTGTAAGAGATGTTAACCATCGCCTACATCGCCAATGTGCCACCAAACTTGGGAACTAAGATGTTATGTCCCCTGTGCCTGTAATTACACTGGCTCACTCACCCTTCAAACTGGAACACAACGGTACCAAGTACTGCTGTTTTGCGGTATAATATCTGATGAGTGGGTGGTAACTACCCAGACGAGCTAGCACAAAGCTCTACCACCAAGTATAGTATGAACATAAGCTGGTCAACGTGTCAGATGGCTACAGGCCGCACATGGGTACGAAATCAGTGTATAAAATACTCGCAATAACTTCACAACCAAATAAATAATACGAATAAATCATTTGGTAAATCGTTTTCTATTTGCATCGTACACATACCAATATTTGTTTTAAAGAATACTAGAGTCATAATTATGCAATACGTTACAAAAAAATAGTCATAAGAGTGTATAAATAATACAAAGAGACAAAGCAATGAGTTAGACAGTAATGCAGATGATCAGAATTGGCCATGTATCATTCTATCAAGCAAATATTATAAAACAATCAGTATGGAATCAAGCAATCTATCGGCCCTTTACTCTATTAATACTTTTTATCGTACTCCCAAGACTTTTTCAATAACGCTTTTTCATTAACTCACTCACTTGTATGTTTGTGTCTGATGCAACAAATGCACTAAATATGAGAAAGGAACAGCTATACCGTATAAACCTTTATTATACAATATCTTCTACATATATTAGCCGTAAACTATATAAAAAATTAAGATTGTTTTAAAAAAATAAACATTGAAATGATAAGTTTGTCATCCCCTTAAATGTTCAAAATATACCTTCGAGTATATATTTAGAAGATAAAAATATCTCAAGGAATACAGAATTATGCCTGTAATGGAACATTATTATTACGAAGTGTTTTACAAAAACTAAAGCAATTTCAGGTCTTGGAATTCAATTTACCATTTTAAAGGATCAGACATTTAAAGGCTGTTTTATTATCACATTTTATTGAGCAAGTCATTCACTACCATTAAAGAATTTGCTCGTGTTTGTACTTCCATATGTATTAACACTGTTTTATTAACTCCGTTAACAATGGTTAGGATTGTGAAGCGCCGTAAATGGCGAAAGTGAATACAGAAATCGATTTTTATTGGACATTCTCGCTACATCAGTCGGTCGGGACGGCCTCGGCACAGGGACTGGTACCTAGATCCGTGGCGAAGTTACGATCGACACTGTTGCTTGCCTTTGACATTGATCGATGTCATTTTTAAAGTTTAAACCAATCTGTAGCGTATATTTTGACACTGAGATATAGCTTGAAAATTGTATAAAAATATTTTTAACGGTATCGTTTTTATTATTTATAATAGACACGCGGACTGTCGCCACCCATGGACTAGCGTAGTAAGAAATATAAACCCGTTGCCAATGCGCTTTGAACTTTGGGAACTAATATGTCCCTTGTGACTGTACACTGGCTCACTCACCCTTCAAACCGGATCACGACAGTACTTTGCTACTTGGCGGTAGAATATTTTATGAGTCAGACCGACTTGAACAAAACTTTACCACCAAGTCAACTAAATTTTTACTCCAAAGATAAGTTAATAATAATAAATGCGATTTTCTATATTTGTTTACATACTTGTCACTATTTTTAGTTTCATAGTTACTAGTGGGACTAATATAATGAGAATACGTCAAAACTTACAAATAAAAACTACTTTCGAAGTAAGCAAGTAAGAAAATATCCACAAAGTAAGAGGTTTCTGGAAAATTTATTTCGTTACGTCAAAAACATAATTTTTGAAAATAGAACCAGAATAAAATTGTTATTCAAAACTTGATTCAATCTTGATTCATCATTTTACAAGATAAATTAAATGTTAATACTAAGTAATACAGTTTATACAGATATCATACATAACTATCGTACTAACGGATGGTCGCTTAATTTGTGTTTACTTCACTTCGCATTCGGTGGTGAAAAACGTCGTGGGAAAACTTGCATTGTCAAACAAAACCCAATGACCAGCACTGTAGCGACGTCGATGAATAAGCTACTAATCTGTGGTAGACAATTGGGAGAGACCTTTTTTAGGCTTTTGCTAATTAAAATATTTCGCAAATATTTAATGTAACATGAACTCCTACGAAGGAACGGCAAGAGGCAAGAGCTATTGTGATGTTTTTCTGCAGTCGTAAAATGATCCTAAACGAAGAACGTTATAAAATTTATTATACGGCCATAATTACATAGTGTATGAAAACAATTAGTATGTAGTAGTATGCAACTGAAATCAATTAAAGAAACAAGATTAAGGTGGAGCGTCTGATTGCTTGCGAATTAAGAATAAAATCAAAGTATTTATTTAATTATTGAAAATAATAACGGTATGTATGTCGTAAACATTACAGGGCTTAATTGAATGGTCCTTGACTTCTAAAGTAAAAATATTTTAACAGTTCCCAAAACAAGCTGAACTTGTTTACGAACTTTTCGGAATAAACCACGAAATTGCATGATCGCTATTTTTAAACCTTACTTTTACTTTTTTAAGAAAAAATATGCGGCACGTGCACTGGACCAGTTAATAAGGATCCGAAGAAAAAAATGTTATCAATGAACGTTCGAAAATTCATTCTGGAAATGTCATTGAATTTTAAAAGGCGATCTCACAAGATACTCTTTTTACTCGAACGCATGGCCTTTGAACATGATATTCGATTTCCCTAATTAGATCTTTGGTTCTTATATTAAAACATTTAACAATGCGATACATCAGGATTGGCACCATATCTTCGTCATTCACCCATTGTCACTCAGGGGAATATTTTTTACCGGTCATAGCGGTTATTTCAATTTCAAATAAGCGTCAACATTGTTCTTGAGCGATGGTATGTTTATGTTCTCAGGTGAGGACGAAAACCATATAGGTTGCAGTCGACAGCCAGCTAATTGGGCCGCGGTCATTTCAAGACTTCGTCGTTCGTGGATCTTTAGCTTCTAGGGTTCCTTAAAATAGTTTTTAAGTGTACGGAACTTTAATGAAATATTATTATGAAATGCGATCATCGTTGAAAAAAGAACATTTACAAATACATAACGACTGAAATAGCAGAATAGTATAGTAGACATAATAGAGAAAAATATCAGTTAAATCCATTATTTTGAGAATATTATAACTTATTTTGAATTATACAATGGTATACGCAAAACGATTGATAATGATTTCTTTCTATAATGATATAAGATAATATAATAACTTAGGAAAAACGTCATTTCTTAATATTTGTTTTGTAGTGAACTCATTATTCTTTGTGTTGCGTTCCGTAATCGAGTATTAAATCAGCGATCGCAAAACACGAAGTGATGCTTAGAAAGCAGATGTTGTTCCTAATGAGCGGCCAATGTTAGAAATGTCTGAATAACAGATGGCATCTGGCGTCATATTACATTTTTATGAAATTTCAGGTGCCCCGAACAAGTGCTGTAAAAACAGATAACGGTGACAGGTATAATGATCTTTTGCGGACAATATCAACATTGTATCATGCTAAGACTATAATAAAGGAATTATTTCATTTCATAATAAGGACTTTGAATCAGTTAACTAAAGTACTTACACCGAAGACGGAAAAACTGTTGATCGGCAAATAATAGAACATGGAAAATTAATGAGACAGTCAAATAATATATTATGTGTTATATTATACAATAAATAATACAGTCTGGTTTGAATTTTCTCTAAAGATTTTTTACAACCACCGCCTTACGCCTAACCGAAAAGAAAAATAGAAGTATTCCTTCCAAACTAATATACCCTACTTCATAAAGAAAAATAATCAAAGATAAAGGATGATATAAAGTTAAGCAATTCTAAAAAGTTAAGCAGATTTAACACAAATTAAGTACTTAAAACTCATTATTGAGTACCTACCTACCTTTAAGCCTACTATCTTCATTCAGATTCACGTATTCGAACCACTGGCCCACCTCGGCTCAAGAAGATATAATTACTACGTATATACATAACTAAATTGTTATTCAACATAACTTATCATGTTATAATCATAATCTCTGCGCCATTTAATTAACATGTAAACACTATAATCATGCGAATTTAGTTATCAACCGCAATCCTTGATGTAACTTCCATTATCAACGTTTAGAAGTAAATACCTCGGTGTGAATTAGTTTAATCAGTTTCTGTATCATGTGAGATTATCTCGGTGTAATTCTGTTTCTCAAACCACTAAAATTACTTCCTCGCTAGAACGTATCAAGGAGAAACATGTACACAGGATAATTTTGCTTTCTCTGGTACGTTTTGTATATAAATCACTCGTAGATTAGCGTGAGGTACATTATTGATTTAAGTGTTTTCAGTTGATGAAATACTTCGGTATTTAAGACCCACGCTGTTTTATATAGATATCAAATATGGCCACATTGCAAATTTATTATCATTCTCAGTTTGATAAGGATTACAAGAATCAAATTAATAATTTGTCTATTTAAACACACCATAAAGTTTTTGTATGCTTATTAAGTAATCAACCTTAACCTTTGCTCACACTTCTTGAAGTCAGCGCGATATGTCTTCTTCTTCTTCCATTCATCCCGGTCAGCATCACTCCTCATTCATATCTTACATATCGAAATTGTATTTCGTTCATCCCGTAGTCCTAGGTTAAAATCGGTTCAAGCCAAGCCAGATCTCACGCTGTGGTCGTGTCGGGTTACTATATTTCTCACACACTTGTGCACAATTTTATCTTTTGTGCAATTGACCTAAATCCGGCCCCGACTTCATTTCATTCATTAAAATTACACAAATTAAAACAGCAAAAACTTTATGTGTGTTACGTTATTTATGTTCATCATCTAAGATTCCCGCAAAAAGTACCTTAATGTATCTCCCCAGTAATAATGTTTTCGCAAAATCGGATGCGATATATCACTTGTTCGATGAGTCCGCGGTCGAATCGATAAAAAATTCGTGTTAGTGTATCTATTTTGTGAATAATGCTTGTGACATTAAATCAGCAGTCAGCTATCTTTACGAAACCCTAACAGAGGTTGCTTAGCATGGCTATCGCTTTTAAATAACTATTTATTACAATTGATTTTCGATTTAAATAATATCGAAATTTTAATGAGTTGTAATATACTCATTAAAATTTCGATATTATTTAAATCGAAAATCAACAAACAATAAGGCCTTTTTATTAACCAAAACCTGTAATCGTGTCGGAGACTGTAAAACGCGCTCACCCGCAATGGATCAACTTTAACAAATTATTTAAATCAATATGGTTAAATTATGAGTCGATATGTGAATTATGATCGACAGCTCAGTAAAAGCAATCTTTTGAATACTTGCCGTCTCTTTCTCACTTGAATATCAGTTAGATATGCCTGAAAGTGAGGGATTATAATTTGAATGGCAATTCACTCTCATAAACAAAGGTAGCATTGACAGTTTTAAAGACCACTATATACACACACAAAATGCTATAACCGGACCGTTTCTATACATAATTCATGGGCGCTATCGTGGAGGAAATTTTCGACGTGGAAAAAATACTGTCCGTCATACGCATAACGTGAAAAAGAATAATCATATTTACACTTTAAATATACCGTACATAATATAACTAATAATTTATGTAATCATTCACGCAAGTCTAAACAAATCATTTGCATACAGTTAAATATCTATTTATTATATATTTTAGAGTGAAAATATGTAACGCTTATTATAGAATGAAAATTAATTAAAATAACTTATTTTTATTTATAATGGGTATAGTGGGGATTTTTTTATATCTGGATAGGAACTATCCCCTTATCGTTTATTCTAACGCCAATCAAGAATACTTTGCATTGCAGACTTACTATTATTTCTTATGCCGTCAATGCGCCGATAACCAATATACATCGGCTTTACAGCATATTGAGGTATTTCTACGTTTATGCTTTATTTCGTCACAGTCAGAATGACAGGCCTGTATATTAATATCGCTGCTATATATTATAATTATGTTCAACCAAGCGTGAAGAACGTTATGATTTCAGTGAACATAAAAAAGAACTCATTCCTCATTGGAACAACATGATACTTTTCCAATTTTGACGTTAAAACTGGTAATACGGCTTTTAATTCGTTTAATTACTTTAGCTGACGCCTACAAGGCTATGTTCACATCAATTTATTTTATTATAATAGTAATAAGTAGGGTTTTTTTAAACGTTTTACTTTTCTCTCTTTCTGTATATATATATGTTTATTGTTATTTGATTATCGTTATTATATTATTATTGTTAGCAAATGATAGAATTATAAAAAACAACACTTATGATCTATGCTTCTCAAAGAAGTGTTTTTTTTAATCAGACAGTTTATTTATTGGGCGACTTAGATTAGTTACTCGGCGAATGAAAATGATTGTCGAAGTTAGGTTTTATTATATTGACCTCAGTCATAATTAAGCAGTTCTTATCTTATGGTGCAATAATAAATTATATTGAGGTGATGTAATTTATTATGAATGTATTACAACTGACGAACAATTTATGTTAATTAAATAGAACGATTTCAATGACAAACGTAATTAAATGTACAATTTTGACATAAAAATTCAGTAGTGCTTGCCCGGGTTTGAATCCAATATCATCGATTAAGATTCACGAGGTCTAATCACTGGGCCATCTCGGCTTATATATTATAGGAATATAATAAACTTGGTTTGTAGCTCTAGTAAGGCTGAACAATGCGCAGTTCTGGGTTCGAATTACGGGTCAAGTCATTTAAAAGGAATTTAATTTTTCTATCAAGAAATTCTGCTAAGCTAACCAGTTACGAATTTGAAGTAGAAGTAGAGTAAGTAGTAGAAGATCTTTCTATTGTCGTATCGTAATCGAGAAATAGAGAATCTACCTTTGTGTGGTTATGCGTTATAATATATTGTATACAAATCATTATAAGCGCATGGGCTTAGCCACCGTAGTCGAATTCACACAATTAGGTAATGCTTAAAAATTACATCGACGTAATATTGCGCGTGTCAGTTCTCAGTTAATGAATTAACAAAACAACTTTGTTTGATTCATACATGCACATTTAACAAGTCCATGGTGATGATACCTCCATCTTGACACAGATGTGAATAAGAAATCACATGCAGCATGCTGCGAGTAATCCTGTTCATTAAAACTCACCGCAAGGTTTGTTGAAACGTACAACCTTGTATGAAATACTGATTAATATAAATTGTATAAAATTCACACCTGCATTGGGTAATAAGCATATCTATACGCGATTTCTCGTCGGCTTTGCATTATTGCGTTTTAGAAAAGTCTGCTTGCGGAAAAAGTAAATAATTCACTTTCTACAATATATTAAAATAATAAAGTGGACTGTACTTGCAGTGAACTGTTCAACAGATGGAATCGTAAGCTATATTCTTAACATGAGAGGAACCTTTTTCTAAAAGGATATAAAAGGTGTGTTAATTAATAAAATTATTAACCTGTTCAAATGCAAGATATAAATCTCATATAGTTCGTCCAGCAGAAATATTATCCAGTCTTTTTTCTATTAAAAACGATCATGTCGTAATTAATGAAGATAGTGATGATGATTAATAAAAGTTATCATTTATAAATATGAGTTTAATTATTATTTAAAAAATATCAATTCATTTTCTTTCAAACTTTTCATACCCAATATTAAAAAAGTAAAAACTTAATACAATTTAAAAGCGTTAACATAGTAGTCGTAAGGTGGTCCAGTTACTTTAAATTTTTTTTCGATATGTTGTACCTCTCGGATTTTAATGAAACTTGGCACGCTGTAAGACAAGATATATACAATTATTATATATTTTTTTCAAAGTGGTAACTCAATTAGATCTAATAGGAATCAATTGACAAAATATTAATTTGTATTTTTTTAATACTTTTATTCAGGCTTAGATTATAGGAAACTAGTATGGAATAAACTGTAAAGTATACCATAAACACTGGAATTGGTTTTATCTTCCTAGCTTTAAAACCAACAAAGATATATCATTTTGAAAAAAAGTCATTTCCGGACACATTTTTTTAAATAGCTCCTCAAATAACTAAGATATAGAGCGAATATCTACTGGATCAACTACTATTAGCACCCTCTACAATAGAGCATAGGTTACGATATAGGTTCCTATTGGGGGCAGTTTTGCTATGGAAGTACGGCTAGACCCTTTGTCTAACACCTAATAAAGTGCCCTATTGTAGCAACAGTATGGTTTCATAATCTGTAACGAACTTTTAATTTCCAAACTATTAGTATTTATATCTTACTGTTCCAAACATTTAGCTTAAATATATACATTGCATTATAATAATAATAATAAGTCTTAATTTGCATGAATTGTGTACAAGAGATATAATAATAACACCACAATATAGCCAACATAGTAACATGCAAATGGTAAATTAGTCCAATTCCAATTTCATTGGTATTTATTAACTAATGATCCCAATTTTACAAAAAAACATTTATTAATTCAATTTTACATATTGGAATTATAATTTGAAGATAATTGTAAACAACAACAAAGTACTTCGTCGTATTGATATAAAGATTTAGAGCGTTACATAAATGTTAAAACTTAACCACAGAAAGCGTTTGCGACGGTCACAAAACTTAACAAAATTCTTTATTTCAACTTTCGAAAACATACCAGTTTTAAGACATAACATAAGTTATAAATCATAACACCGCTTTAACTTGACCTTGAACTCAAAAACCATTCATACTTCCAACTTGAGACACAATTGTAACATTCGTAGCTAAGTTAAGTGCGATAAACACATAATCTAAGTTATGAAACTAGTATAAATGATTGTTTACTTTATTAAATAACTGTTGCACTCCTCAAATTGCTATTAATTGTTTGTAATTATTGTTGAAATTGTATAGAACATATTATTTAGGTATTGTTGATTATGTTAAGCTTAAAACACAAAGTTGCTATCGTAATATAACGTCATATATTGTATAACAGTAACATTTTTTATTTTTTATTTAATCATAATCAGAATGTGGATCGGGGAACTATGCCAGCGGATGCTAAGAGTTCAGCACCACTCAGAGACATTGGTATCTAAGAAATGTTACCACCATGGCATTGGTTCTCACACCAAGATGTTATATATTATGCCTATAATACTAGATAAGGATGAAGGTAAATACACTCGTAGTTCACGTATAAAGTATATAATACATTGCCTCGTCGGTATTGTGGCTAGATATAAGGTCTCAGACACAAAGGGCCTGGGTTGACGTCCCAAGTACGGCCAGTAAAAATTTTAGTTCGCCGAATACTAGCCGTTGGTAAGGCGGTAAAATGTAGTTCTATCAACAAAGTTACTTTTCTAATTACGTAAAGCTATGATCCTAAACGTGATCTCTCTCTGGTCCTGTCTGGTCGTCGTCCGAGAGGGCTATGAGAGGTATGTGAGGGCGATAGGAGCACACTCTTCTGTACTTTAATACCCTAAATACTCATGGCAAACATGCGTTGACGTAGATCCCTTCGGCCGAAGTAAGTCGTTGTATTCATTTTATTTTAAAGCGATTAAATGTTATTTAAAGTTCTTTAATTTTGAATAGTACTGTGACAAGATCGTCACCAATTTTACCACCTTCATATCTGGTTTGTTTTCTCTGCACGTTCATGATTTCATAAAATATCAATCTAATAATAATAAGAATTAAAAAAAAGGTATTATCACCGAGAGTCTGTATAAAATACAATTTTTATTTTAAAAAAAATAGCAAGAGTATTTTATTTTTTTCTCATAATTAACATTAATGCTCTTTATTATAACTACTGATATTTTGAAACATTCATTCATTCATTTCTTATAATTGTATAAGAATATAATGTTCCTAATACAGTGTGAAACGAAATATACTTTTTGTAAAATATTTAAAACATTATCTATTTATTTATTTAAAAAATAAAAAACAATATAACCTACTTATTGCAATAACATGTTCAAACGTAACACGATCCAAAAATTTATTCAAATTTGATTTCCTGCTTTCTTACGACACCATTATTTGAAAATAATGAATCGAAATTCAAAATCAAAAAATATGTTATGCCGATATCGAAATATTTTTTAACGGCGCGGCGCGCGGAAATAAATTAGATGTAACAAAATTTATTAGAGCCAAGAAATAATATTGCGTAATTGATCGATTAAGTTTTTATTTTTTTAAGCGTGATTTGTAAGTCAGTAGGACAAGTATATCTGTGGCCAGGTCAGAAGAAGGGTCAATATCAATAATCCTTAATTTGAATGTAAGTAAGTGATTTCCTGGTCCAAATTATGTAAAGGTGGACTTTGCTCAGTCGTCCCTCGACATTTATGGAAAATTACTGAGATAATTACTATAAACATTGAATAGATTACTAATAAAAAAAGTCTCGTATAATTATTTAAATTACCAACTTATTTCATAATGCGACACATTCATGTCAACATCAAATGAATTTTTAATACAAATAAGGATTGTTAAAACGACCAAAATTATAAATTCTTTTCAACTTTAAATTATTCTGAAAGACTATTAAAACAAAATCTTCTCTTAACTTATTTTCTTAAAACATGTTAATTGATATACAAATTTTTGAGAACATTACATACTATACATTTGTTAAATCCATTTAATTTACTTTGAGTAGGCTGTACGTAAAATAATATATGTACATTCGAAAAATGAAAAATGAATAAAGTATGAAACAGGATGTAAATATGACCATAAATAATTATCAATCACGAGATAAGGAACAATGCTATAATTCGTCAAATTAAACGTATAACAGATCGCACGTGGAAGTAACCTTGCCTCAATTTTAACATAAGCTGAAATATACTATACCTTATGACCCATTTCCTCATGTTTATTACATTCATACTCGTGCCTCGGAAAGCACGTAAAGCCGTTGGTCCTGCGCCTGAACTCTTTCCGGTCGTGTCGGATTGCCGTCCCATCGGATTATGAGAGCTAAGGAAAAGAGAGTGCACCTGTGTATGCGCACACACATGTGCACTATAATATCTCCTACGCAGTTGGCTAATCTCTCTTGAGATTGGCCGCCGTGGCCGAAATCGGTCTGGAGGACCTTACATTCATATGTAGTGTGCCCGATTTGGTCTCTCTCTTCTAAGTGGTTGCCTGGAAGAATTGATACGGCTGCCTTTACATGATTTATATTAACACTAATATTTACTGTTGTTCATGACGTTTATATACTGTGGGCAATAATGAATAAAAAAGCCCAAATACCCTTTATAGTTTAAAATTATCCATCCTCACATCGATTTCTTCGTAAGCGAGGGTCGAAAATTCCTATCTAGATCTTCAACCGAAAGATGGAGTGACAGCTGATATATCTTGGGCTACGTGCATAGCATCCTAGACGGATGTGTTGAGTGTGCACGGTTCTGATTAAACCAACGCATTGAGTTGCGGCCTCGTGATGTTTTTGCTTCCAATAAGCAACAGCTTCTCTAGATTAGTGTCATCCTCTGCAATGTGACCAAAGTCGTACATGATCTGCGTGAGGCAAGTATGTTATAATTATGCAATAATAGTACAATTCAAATTATGAACTGAATAAATTGTAAACAACCTGAAAATCTAAATTTTAAATTATATAATTGTTCGATAAAACAACATTAGTTTCTTTAATCGATTAATCACGATTGATCGATGTTTTTGATAATAGATTCATAATAGATTGTTCTGGTACACAAAGGCAAAATACAAGGCAAACGGGGTTTTACTAGTACACCGATGTTGGTGAACATTTTGATAATTTTTTGAGTATTTATTTTTCGATATGATCATTTTATACGTAGACTAAAATTTTAAGTAGTAGTAGACTTTTTTGCTTTTCTGGGTAGCTACCACCCTCATATCAATTATACTTGGTGGTATACTCGGTGGTAGAGCTTTGTGCAAGCTCGTCTGGGTAGGTACCACCCACTCATCAGATATTCTACCGCAAAATAGCAGTACTTTGTGTTGTTGTGTTCCGGTTTGAAGGGTGAGTGAGCCAGTGTAATTACAGGCACAAGGGACATAACATCTTAGTTCCCAAGGTTGGTGGCGCATTGGTGATGTAATTGGCGATGGTTAACATTTCTTACAATGCCATTGTCTATGGGCGTTGGTGACCACTTACCATCAGGTGGCCCATAAGCTCGTCCGCCTACCTATGCTATAAAAGAAAAATCTAACGCCAAGCAGCAATACTTAGTACTGTTGAGTTCCCCATTTACATTACGGGTGGTTGTGGTTGTATTACTTACCATCATATATCCCATTTACCAGTCTGCCAACCTATATGAATTAAATAAAAGTTTTTAGAAATAAGCCTTCATTTGAACTGTACCTCAAAGTAAAAAAACCTTGCTAACACATTACAAAAAATAATTATTTAGAACGTAGAAGGCAACTTATGCCGTGGTATGTGAAGCCTATGAAGGTTACAGACAGCATATTATATCCTTCGTTGACTGCCTCGTTGGTCTAGTGGCTAGATATAAGGCCGCAGACCCGGTGGTCCTGGGTTCAATTCCCAGGTCGGGCCAATAAATAGTTATTGGGTTTTTCTGTCAGAAAATTCTCAGTAGTAGCCCGGTGTCTGGAAATTGGAAGTGTGTATACTCCCGTGCCTCGGAAACCACATTGAGCCGTTGGTCCTGCGCCTGAACTCTTTTCCTTAGCTCTCATCGGATTATGAGAGCTAAGGAAAAGAGAGTACACCTGTGTTTGCGCACACATTTGTGCACTATAATATCTCCTGCGCAATTGGCTAATCTCTCTTGGGATTGGCCGCCGTGGCCGAAATCGGTCTAAAGGACCTTACTTATATCCTTCATTATCTGTTTCGTGAAATCTAGTATAATAAATGACTAAATGTCCAGGGGCTAGTTTGTAAGGCTGCAAATTTACGGTCTTAAAATCACATCTCGAGTCGGGAATATTGGCTGGTATATCGATAATGCTGTAATTTCCTAAATTTTGACAAGGAGTTCTGAGGAAGAACTGAAATGACAGTTCACGTTGATTTTCAATCCCACAAACCGAATCATATAAATCCTACATAAATTAGGCATGATATTCAAAGTGATTAGGTTATTACATAGATGACTAAGTATCCGTCGCAACTTCGTTCTTTACAATACGAAATACATAAGAATACCTAACACATTACGTATCGAGCTAAGCGCCCTGTCCGCATGTACAGTGCTAATGCATTTATACGTTTTTTGTCTCAGATGAGATATCAGTCATCTCGTAAGCTTTTTTAACGTATGTTTTTATGGTAGCTTAATATTTAAATTACATTAATACCTATTGAGTAACGACGGGAGTATAATATTGATTTTGTTTTATTTTAATTTCAAGCTTTAAGTCAATATAAAGGCTTATATTATTTTAAAAGGAGTAAATATATATACAACTTACAAAATATTTATATTAATTACAATTAACAAATTACTTACGGGATATAAATGCTGTTAACATTAATTGAACTTTAAGGCAGACTGAGGACCTAGGACCTGAGGACAATGTTTGGATCTAATATTAGTAATATTATCGAATTCATTATTACAAGCTTTGTGTAATCATTACAATAAAGTTGAAGTTGGTTATATAAGTAAACAGCATAACTAACCATACATTGAGCTGAGTACTACTTGCATGTTTTATCGATATACTTTCGCTCTAATTTTTAACTTGAGGTCGGAAGAGTTGTACAACTTTGAAGTTTGGAGGTCAAACACCACGCAAAAAGTCTTGAGTCCGTTCGCCTAATAGAGAAAGCAATTAAATCTTTTTATTTCACTATTTGAACACGGACTGTCACAATTTGTAAAAATAATATATTAGTATTTCGTTTTATCATTAGTTCTGCCTTATAATTCACCAAATATTAATAAAATCATTAAATATATATATTTGTAATAAAGTTATCAAGTGCGTAATGAAACAAGCGTAATATTGCAAGCGTTAAATTGCAGGATGCATAAATGTTATTGTATATGATTAATGTATGTAGTAGGATTCATTAATGAAACTCTTTTTCAACTACTGAGTTTCTTGGAGTTTTCTTTTGGTAGAACCTACATTCAAAACAGAGGTTATCTTTACGAATTTATATCAAAATATATTAAATAAACTAAATTAATACCAAACTTCAAAAATATTTACTCGATATAAATACATACATATTTCAGTCCAAAAATGTTATTCATCGATGTTAATTAAGAAAATACAAAGAAAAGTTTGGGTCAAAACGTACGATATACTCGCGTGTGTACATCGCGTCCGCACGTGATACATTACCACAGACCTACGAACGATATTTAAATTCCAAATTACATAATTACATAATATACAATAAACTAAAATAATGTAACGACCACACCATACACAAAAACCCATTCGAGTAGGTACATGCACCTTCATGTTATCCGATTACGTCTTAATTTTTAAAATGATTTGCCATATTAATAAAAATTTATTTTACAAAATTTGTTTTTTAAAAAAATACAATAATCACAAAAAAAGTTAATTTCGATTGCTTAATACAACTTAATACAACAATATTTAATGTTTTCAAATATGTGTACTCAAAATGTCAAATTTCAAATTACAAATGAGGCGAAATTGCCCATTAAAAATAAGACTTGAATAATAAATTTTTTGAAATATTCAAAATATATCCGCTGTGACTACTAGTTTTTGAATGCTAATAGTCGGCGGGTGTTGCGTAACTTTTAAGTCTGCGCTCGTTCCCTCGACGGTTTAATCGTTGGAAGGAGAAGATGGAGGCACGTTTTAAATAGTTGGGGTGAGTTGATACATTTCAGTGTGTATCCAACAGCCAAGACAATTGGCTTGTCCGGCACCAACGCGAATTGTACGTACACACGCAAACCTTACTATACCCAATGTTTGCTTCATAAGTATTCATTATAAGACGGAAACACTTGATTTCACATCATATTTATAGCTTCGATCAAATAATTGCAGGTTTTTTTCAAATAATTACCATTTTGATGTATGTACTAAAAAGAAAAGAAACGCGAATAATTAAATATCCTTGCTATGTTCTATATAGTATAAGGATCGCAGTATCTGTTAAGGTTACTTCGCTATTACGATAACTTTGGATGTTAGTTATCAATTCGAAGATTTTTCAGTGTTTCAATTTAAATTTACTTATATTATAAAAAGCTGACTAATCATCTTTTGTATTTCAGACTATTCAAGATGGTAGTAAGGATCCTATTAATTTCTGGCCTCATAGCCGTCGCTTCGGCGGCGGTGAAGCTCCAAGAAATGTACTCTTGGAATGTGTTGGATTGGAATTATCCCGACCAGTACTTAAAGCAGCAAGCTCTTCAAACTGGTGCGCTCATCCCGCAAAATGCTCTCCCCGTGGGTATCGAGCGCTGGAGGAACAAGCTGTTCGTCAGCGTGCCCAGATGGCAACCTGGTGAGTTTTGATAAGTTCATTGCTCCTAAGGACTACGGTGGTGGCGATAATAGGTTCCAAGAAAATAATCAAAATTCACTTTATATGTGTTATGCATATGTTAAAAAACATAATAATTAAATGTACTATTTTAACGCGAATTCATTGTTTAAAGTGTAATTTAATAATAAAATCACATTAAATACTTTTTGATGAATTTTTTGCTATATCTAAGAAAGGTCTATTAAGTCTACATAATTAATATTCGTCGTGGATTATACCAATACAAAATCATAGTAATTTTCTTGCAAGCGGACTTAGTGTTTGAATTTCAAATTTGATCGATCGAACATGATTACAATTTTGTTATATATTATTATGGTAGTTTATTTCATTATGGCCAGTGACGCCACCAACACATCATCGATCAACACACATATAATATGTAACCGATATATTTCAACATACATTTATGTTCTAAAAAACTTTCAGACTTTTTTTTGTACTTTCAACTTGTCAATTTAGTTTTACAAAAAAACGAATCAAATCGTTGTCTCGTATATTAATTTTAGGGAAATGTATTTTATTAACGATAAAATGAAAATGGTTTCTATGGTAAAATGGGTTTTGTTATTTCAATGTCATTAGAACACTCACTGTACAAATATTTCAATGAAAACAACGCCTGTCCCGATCAGAATTATAATATTCAAATAAGTGTATATTAATAGAACAATATAAACCTGTTGTTTGTTGTAACGATAGCAAATATAGTATCTATAGTAGGGCTATTTATGAAACTATTTCAAAAATAAGCGAAACATGTCTGACAAGTCGTTACTTGTCAAATTTAAATCTAGTATCATTGCCTGAGTGAGTGTGATATAGAAATGAATTTATGCTAAATCCTTAATAGTACGACCGTTACAACACTAACTGCGAAACTGCCTTAAGTATATACATACAACTTAAACGCGCTCTAGGTAATTTAAATATTTAAATTATTATATTACGTATCTTAAATTGACAGTTATATAAAAGAAATAAAACGTCGAATTTTTAACGTTAGGTTACGTAAATAAATAAAACACTAAAATTTTATTTTCGGAGTTCGAAACTATACCTCGATGTTTCTAGTAATGTGTCTTATTATGTATCGTGGTTAAAACAAGACAAAAGATAAAATAATAAAATATTTATAATATGACGCCTGCATCGATTTACTTAACAAGTATTTAAATTATCAAATTACATTACATAATACGAATATATTGTAGAACTTGTTTTTGTTAAATTAGTTTACATTAAACCAGGCCCTCGGTGAAATTACTAAGCAGACTTAAATTTTGGAAAACAGCAAGGTATTCGTGGGATTGCAATAGACTCAATAGATACAATATTATATCGATCAATGAAGGGCATTGATTTATATACATATGTATGCATGTATTTAATGGTAAATATGAGTTTTTGTTATTATAATGTATATTTAAAAGAGCCTGCACTTAAGTGGATAGCGTATTTAATTTAAAATGTATTTTGACCGCGAAACATTTTACTTAAAGATACATATTCAAGCTTAATACCCGTTAGTTGCAAATAGAGGTTGCAAGCACATCTCCTTCTCGGCCGTTTACTTCATTGCTGAAGGTCGTGTCCACTCTGGTCCAGGGTCTGAATCACGTTCTTAATGATTTTTCTCCAGTCCTTAGCTTTTCTCAGGGCTGTGGTCACTTGGAGACCTGTGAGGTTGGTAACTTGGTCCGGCCAGGCACAAGGTCCGTGCAAGCACATAAGACAGATTTTAATGATATGAAGAAAGGGCGTGTTTCCTTTTTCTGTCCAAAAACGATTGGAACGTCAGTGACTGTGTGCCGAGTCCAAGAGCTACATAGCGTGCCACGCTATCTCGCTTTTGGACTTCGCATCATTTGTATGTTTTACTAACCGCATATTAGCTTTCACAGTAATTGTACAAACTAATTCGGTACGCTGCGAGTTGTCGTTCTTAATTATTATACTTGTAATCTTAGTAATATTTTATACATTGATCTCTCTATTAATTATCTATTACTTTTTTTTAATTATGAATAAGTAATTGACCTCGTGACCATATGTTTGCAACCGATCCTTCTAAGTAGAATAGTTTACTCTTAATTTAATCTTGTAAAATCGCGATACACATGTGCACGTAAGACCTTATTTAAGCAAAACGTATTTTCGTATTGAAAATATTCCTAAGATTAGAAAAATACTTTTGGTCACTTTAAAATTAATGTTTATGTACACACATAAGTAATCAAAGTAATACTTATGGAACACAAGACGAATATTTTAATTATAATTATTATAGGCATCTTAATTACGAAATTGCGTGTTACCTGGTTGCGCCCTGTTGATTTCATAATCAGTGTTGAAATAGATCCGCGTTTTAATGTACATACACGCCGTTTAACAATACTTATTGGTCAAACATTTTTCAAGTATAATGGGAAAATCATCAAACGTAAAACCAACAAAACAAAATATATTTTTTTAATAATATAAGCGTCAATAACGCTGCGTTAACGGGGCTGCAGTGCAATTTAGTCAATAATAAATAGTTGCATGTTCCAGTCTGGTTATATTGTCCACTCCTAGAAGCGTACATAAACTTAAGTTTGAAGATAAAATTACTTAAAAAGAAGGTTTTGTTAATTCCATGAAAAGTCGAAGTTAAATAAAACCAAGAGTAAAGTAATCGGAAGTAATTTAAAACATATAGAACCGTTTGTTATAAAACAAATTGTATGCTTGTAGCGTTCAGTTACTTGGAACATAAACAATCCGACATACCTTAAGTTCATATTCATGCACGCAAGGTTTAAAGCGTACGCATGTATGAAATCAATTTTGAAAATGATTTCTGACGCAACCTCGCCACAAATTGAATTAATTGACTAACTTACCGAAATTACTTCACCATCCTTAAAATATTATAAGCAGTTATGTTTTGTGTGATTTTAACATTCACTATAAATCCAATTATTTTACGCAGAACTGTAGATGATAGCCTCTACGCAATTAATTTATATAAAGGACATAATATAGAACTCTAAATAAGGTCTTGGGTTAAAATCGCTAAAATGTTAGTCTTTTTTTTCTGGTAAGGAATTCTTAGTAGCAGCCAGGAGTTATAAAGTTCGCAGTGTCACAATTCTTTGCCTGATGAGGCATAAAATTGATTGACGGTTGTGCGCCTAATCTCTGGTTGTGTCGGATAACCGTCCCACCAGACCACGGGAGTAGATTGTCTTTATGACTGGCCACTGTTACCGAAACTCGGTCAACATAACATTATCATTACCAAATTGTGAAGCGGTAGTTAGGTCTAAACGAATTTCTGGATATTTTTGAAGCGATAACTTCTTATTCCCATAGCGGGTAAGCCGCTTGGTAACGTAACGCGTTACGGCGCCACTCTGTCTAGCAGTAGGCAGGGTCCTCCTCTCTCACTTTATTATTTATTTATACTATTTTATTACCGACGCGGACTGCTTTACCTGAGAGCTACCAACCTAACGCCATCTAGCGTATACAGATAGTACTTATAATAATTTAGCAACTCTCAAGTATTAATTTAAATTATATTTAATATATTATAATTAATAATAAATGTTATCACTTCTGTCGAGCGTCCGGAGAAGCAAACGTTTTTGTTTTTTTTTTTTTTACTATTTAAGATTTAGACATTTATTTTGGCATTCTAGTAAACGAGAAATATATTTAAGCACTTACTTATCTTCATATAAGTATGGACAATAAAAGTGAAGGTTGATTGTAATCCGGCGTTACTTTAAGTATTTACTATGTTTATTGCTACGAGTAGATCGTGTTAAACATTACAATTTATTTTAACTAGTGAGCGATGAGGTTATTTATGTGTTGTTTTAGGTAATGCTTAAATGAAAGTTAGAATTGGACTGGCGACTAGTTACGTATTCATCTCACAGCATCTTCAGAAATCTTGTCACGTCATTTTGCACAATTTTACCAAAAACAGTTTAACTTAGAACAGGCTATGAAAAATTCTAACACTTTTATAATCGCTTTAGTAAATATAATAATTTATAATGCGAATTTTAGTTCCAGTAAATAATATAAATATGATACCATATTTTTTAATAAATTTCGCAACACCAACGAACGTTAAAGGTTTCTTGATAACGGAACCTTCGTGTGAAGACGATAATATTGTGATATATCGCTGTAACTAATTGTAGTCATTATGCAACTAATACTTCAAGTAAAAACATGAAACCACGCCCGCAAAAAAGTTGATTTACAGCATTTTCAACTAAGTTACTCAAATACAATTACAAAGGCGATATAACCTAAATACTTCATTGATTATTGACTTACACTATTATAAATATACTTTAATTTATTCGAATCACGAATTGTTAAACTTGAAATGGAACGTGTCGATGGTTATATCGAAATGTAAACATATATTTTTCAGTTAAATATTTTGGCTTTCGATAAAGTATTTTTGACTAAGGTCAGACAGGAGCTTTTATTGTCGCATAAAATTCAGAAATACAAAAATAAACTCGTCTGATATTGTGGTTCAAGTACGTAAATATAATATCAAAATTGTTAATTTTTTTTAAGCAGTCAACGATTAAATTGTAAGTTCTATATAAAGACTTGTATTGCATTCCGCGGTTTCGTGTTCTTAATTCCAAGTAAGGGAAACAACAATTTAACAAGTATTTAAATTATGTAAATAATCCTTCGATATATTATTAAACTTTTATGTATCAAAAATATTTTGATACATAGTCCGTTTATATAATTCTCAGTAGCAGCCAAGAGTCTGGAAGTTGGAAGTGTGTACACTCCCGGGCCTCGGAAAGCACGTTAAGCCGTTGGTCCTGCGCCTGAACTCTTTCCGGTCGTGTCGGATTACCGTCCCATCGGATTATGAGACCTAGGGAAGAGAGTGTACCTGTGTTTGCGCACACACTTGAGCACTTTAATATCTCCTGCGCAGTTGGCTAATCTCCCTTGAGATAGGCCGCCATGGCCGAAATCGGTCTGGAGGACATTGTTATTATTATTATTATATTTTTATTGAGACGATCATTCAGAATCGTAGTTTTCGTTTTGTTGGGGACCTATTCGGATTATGTCTTATATTAGAGATTTTATACATAGAATTACTTCCGGTCAATCAGTTAATTATAAACCAACGCAATTATAATGGATATCTATCCCTAACTATCATAGTCAGATTGGATAGCATTGCAAAATGAACCTCATGCTCAAAAACCAAAGTATTTTTTTTCCGAAGAACACTGCTAATTTCCTACTTCTTCAGAGTTGACTCAGAATTGTTTACAGAAAAACCCGAAGACTTTTATTATTAGCACGAACCGGGTCTCGAAACTGGAATCGCAAGACTTACAGTGGTCAACTTGTAAATAATTATAAATTGATTAAATATATCAATATACAACGCCACATCAACGCCTTTCTTTAAAACACTTCAATGTTCAAATCGTCCCACGCTCTGACGTTACCTGTCCGAACTAAGATTACCGTCGCTCGACCGTGTTACAAATATTACACAAGCCTCGCGATAACGCCTTATATGTAAACCTGATCAATTAACTGCGCCAAAATAAGACAAAAGTAAAGTATGGTAATTCAATAATTAGAGTGTTGACTAGCAATGTGCAAGGCCAACATTCTGTCGATCATGAGAATCTAAGTAGTTCGCTCATTCTACATACTTAAATTCAGCAATTCTTTTTTTTTATTGTATAAGTAGGCGGACGAGCATATGGGCCACCTGATGGTAAGTGGTTACCAACGCCCATAGACAATGGCATTGTAAGAAATGTTAACCATCGCCAATTACATCACCAATGCGCCACCAACCTTGGGAACTAATATGTTATGTCCCTTGTGCCTGTAATTATACTGGCTCCCCTTCAAACCGGAACACAACAACACTAAGTACTGCTGTTTTGCGGTAGAATATCTGATGAGTGGGTGGTACCTACCCAGACGAGCTTGCACAAAGCTCTACCACCGAGTAAATTCCAAAATAAATCCAAATTATGATAGAAGGTAGTAGCATAACAAAAGTAGTGATAGCCGTCTTCGTGGCTAAATTAAAAAAAAATGTAAATTGTTACTAGTAAGTTTACAAATAACCACCTTGAGCATGACATAATCGCTTTCAGGTTATTTATTTTATTATAATTTGTACACGGCTACGAATAAAAACAAGGTAAGTTTCTTTCTCTGGTTCTTACTTCATTTATCGAAACTTGGAATCCGCACAACTTATAATACTTATAATATTCGCCATTAAGTTATGATATCTTAAAGTAGTTTGAAACATTTACACATTATAGAGCCCATTACACGGTTGCGGAATTCAATGGTTATTATATCGTCAACTGTACTTTTTTTTTAATAAAAAGATAACACCTGTACCTTTATAATAACAAACAGATGTTCAAATTATATTTGCAGAAAACAATTGTCTCGCGACTAAATAACTAATTATTCTCATTTTTTAATTTATTATTTGTATAAAAATGGTAGGTTATACTATAGTATTCAAGTATTTACCGCGATAAGTACCATCCCATAATGATCCCACTGCTGAGCAAGGTAGTTTTTTTTTCGTAGCTTTTCCACTACGCTGGCGCTGCTCCGCTGTAAGTTGGAAACTAAAATATGCAATTCCTTATGATGTTTCCACTCACTGTGCTCACGAAAAGGCAGTGGTGCCTGAATTTGAGCCCGTTGTCTTGGATTAAGATTCACATATTCTAACCACTGAGCCATCTCGCCACTTATACTTACAAGTTATTGTATTTAAATTAAACATGAACCCAGTAACATACTTAATAGTGGTCTTGAATAAATCGATGTTTGGCCTTAAGCCCAACGTTACATATTTACTGAACCCAGTAACATACTTAATAGTGGTCTGGAATAAATCGATGTTTGGCCTTAAGCCCAACGTTACATATTTACTGCGGGTAGAACAATACATAAAAATCATAAATACGTTGCATAAGTTAATATTATATTATGAAAACAAGGTGCACTAGTTTGTACTGCTTACAGAATCATCTTCCAATAGTGAAAGTCAATAATGCAGACTATACGTCACGTAAAAGCGAACGTAGTGTTAAAGACTTTTCTCATCGTATTCCTAGAAAATATTTTGCCACGGCCGAACCGAGAAATAAAAAAGATTGTAGACAGATAATTTCGAACGCGTACAGACATGCAAAATCTAAATTACAATGTATGAAGAACATCAGATATAATTACCTGAAATAATAACTTAAACTTCCGCACGTGGATACATAATTGTAGTCTCCGCTATTTTATTAAAAATTAGTGCATTGTTGGTCTAACGGCTATCTCGAGGATCAGAGCCCTGGTCAGACCAATAAAAAATATAATATAAGTTATTTAGTTCTGTCGTCAACAAAGTCCACAAGTAGCACGGAGTTAGTTTTGTTAGTCAGTTGACGGTGTAATACTCGCGTGCATCGGAGTCATGAAAGATCTTCCGGTCGAGTCGAATTGACTTCCTGTTTTGGTATTTGAAATGTTGGAAAAGAGTAAATACTGCGTTTCAAGCTGGTTTTTCTCTGTAGAATCTACATTAGGAACCGGTGGTAGCTTTACTTTAATACAATTCTGTAAAGTGACAAATCAAAAGTGCTCATTATATTTGCCTATTAGTATAAAGTATATTTTGATTTTATTTAATCGTATTATTAGAGTGAGCGAGTAGAAAATCCACCTGTAACTGTCTGTAATATATTCTACACAATTGACTTATCTCAGTTAAAAATAGTCATGTGGGTAAAATCACTCAGGACCAACATTTAAAAAAAATAAGTTGCTCTTTTTTATATACACTTCAAATTTTAATAATTTTTTAATCAATCGAACTCGTAACAAGTATTATACTTGTAATAAACCATTATAAACAACCGTAATTTATAATGAAAAGTATACTTGAAGGTCTATTCTAAATATTTAATGAGTGGATTTTTTTTTAATTATAATAATGCATAAATTAATTTAAGTAGACCCTTGAGCAATTATCTTACGCGGGCACCGTTATGTAATAACTCATTACGATATTATGGAATTTATACAATTATTACTATTTATGTGAATTTATTAAATATTTATTATGTTATATAATTTTCCGAAATATTGTAACGCTTACGAACATCACACACCACGTCGGACACATCTATAATATTATGACATTTCTTATAATTTGTTGAATTAGAAATAGAATATGATGGAAATATATCATGGAAACGGCTCCAAGGATTTGGCTAAAATTTTGTATTTAGATAAAATTTTGCTTTTTTTCTTTGTCTGTATAGGTGTATTTCCAGAAAAAATAACTCAATTTTTCACAACCATTCCAGCCAGTTTATATTATTTTTAATACACGCTTTTATTTTATGTATTACATAAAATGTATAATAGCAGATCAGGTCGTTTGTGTACATAATGCTTGCAACAAGCTTGTAACTGAACTTAAATATTTTTTAAAATTATAATTGTATTGTTATATTTTTGTTTTTGAACTTTGACCAATGTTCCATACATAAGATATGTATGGAACATTGGTCAAAGTTCAAAATTTGTATAAATGGAATAACCATTAAGAAAGTTAAAATGGCAATGTTGAAAGGCACAGGATACAAGGCACAAATTTTCGTCACAAATTGAATTCCAAGCTTGGGAAGCCGCGGGTTTTGCTTAAAATAAACTTGACACTTGATTTTCGTGACTAAAGAATGTGAACGACGCCGCGGACACGGCTCATTAAAAATAAAGTTGGTCCACTTTATGAACAATTACTGACATGTTCAATGTCAATTAATGAAGTCACGAACGAAATCAAGTTCATTTATAAATTTATTAAATATTTATTATGTTATATAATTTTCCGAAATATTGTAACGCTTACGAACATCACACACCACGTCGGACACATCTATAATATTATGACATTTCTTATAATTTGTTGAATTAGAAATAGAATATGATGGAAATATATCATGGAAACGGCTCCAAGGATTTGGCTAAAATTTTGTATTTAGATAAAATTTTGCTTTTTTTCTTTGTCTGTATAGGTGTATTTCCAGAAAAAATAACTCAATTTTTCACAACCATTCCAGCCAGTTTATATTATTTTTAATACACGCTTTTATTTTATGTATTACATAAAATGTATAATAGCAGATCAGGTCGTTTGTGTACATAATGCTTGCAACAAGCTTGTAACTGAACTTAAATATTTTTTAAAATTATAATTGTATTGTTATATTTTTGTTTTTGAACTTTGACCAATGTTCCATACATAAGATATGTATGGAACATTGGTCAAAGTTCAAAATTTGTATAAATGGAATAACCATTAAGAAAGTTAAAATGGCAATGTTGAAAGGCACAGGATACAAGGCACAAATTTTCGTCACAAATTGAATTCCAAGCTTGGGAAGCCGCGGGTTTTGCTTAAAATAAACTTGACACTTGATTTTCGTGACTAAAGAATGTGAACGACGCCGCGGACACGGCTCATTAAAAATAAAGTTGGTCCACTTTATGAACAATTACTGACATGTTCAATGTCAATTAATGAAGTCACGAACGAAATCAAGTTCATTTATAAATTTATTATTATGAGAGAAAATAATACATTTATAAAGTACTACTTTAAAAGTTTTGTACACAAATGATGTAATATTTCTTAAATAAGGACCATAATATATGTATAATGGAAAATAAGTTCTTAGTTTCTATTTTGAATTGATTTAATAAAATAATAAGTGTACTTTATATAACTACACTTTGTCAATTATTTCGAATCATCAATTTAATAAATTAACGCCAAATGATATACATGTAATAAATAATAATATACGAATTAATTAAGTATGATCATTTACAGAATTATATTCATTATACATTATGTAATTGATGGGTTGTCAGTTGTATCACTATTACACAATCACGATAATATGTCTTGGATAACTCACATGTCAACAACATGTACCAATCTGTGCATGTTGTATAATAGCTGTTGTATGTTGTAAATGCATGATTCCATAGGTTCGTTAAATGTTCACGAAAATTAATTGCTAGTTTGTTTAATATGATGCTCGTGTTTCAAAAAATTAAGTTTGATTAATTCAAAACCATTTAGATAAGTCGATTAAATCAGACATCGTTTTTTAATAAATATTCAAAAAGACAAGAGATGCAGGTTATTTAAAAAAAAAACATCGGTATGTCTATACAGGATAAACGGTTACTTGGAAATAATTTAACTTGATCATTAACGTAGTACCTAATCACTAAAATGGTTTAGTAAAATTTTTTTAGAATTTAAACCTAATTCTCTCACAAAACTGGTTTTCAGTTTACGGTTCCACTCATGGAATTAGTTATGCTTACTAATGACGTCAGTATTGGCTACTGTTTAACAGTATTAAGACTTGCGTCCAAATTATACTTGATTTGTAAAAACTAGAAAAGGACAAAAAATTAACAGAATTCTTAGTCGGTCTAACCCATTGGTCGGAATACGTGTATTCGTATTGAATGATGACGATGAAGAAAGATATTGTAAACCAGCCTATAGATCTACATACGTACGTCTGCGTTGAAATCAAAAAGTGATTATATCCTATAAAGAACAAGTGGTTAGAACGCGTTTGTTTGTAATTCATCTCGCATTTGAACAGCGTGGTGGAATAAGCTCCAAACCTTCTTCTGAAAAGGAGAGGAGGCCTTAGCCCAGCAGTGGGACACTAGCAGGCTGTTTTTTTTTTCAAATTAAATTAGTAGTATGATTTACCATTGTGTATTTTTTGTTTTAGGTATCCCCGCTACCTTGAACTACATTCCCTTAGATGCACCCTATGAACCCTCACCTAAGTTGACTCCCTACCCAAGTTTCAAAGGGAACGAACTCGGCAACTGTGAGACCGGTCTGACTACAGTTTACAGGGTCAAAGCTGATAAATGCGACCGACTTTGGGTTTTGGATGTTGGCACTTACGGATACGGTAAATACAACTTTTTTGTTTGTCATAAATACCTAACAGTTGTAGATGAATTAATTAGATAGCGATATATATAAAAGATTAATTTGGTAAATTTTCATGTAAAACAAACTACAACAACATTAGACAGTAATTTAGAGTTTTAACCTTATAACGTTTTGTTTTTTATTTCAGATCCTAACGTGACAAATGTTTGCCCTTATTCTTTAAACGTATACGACTTGAACACCGACCAGCGTATCAGGCGATACGTTTTCAGACCTGAGGACATAGTTTCTACAACTTTCATCGCAAACATAGCTTTAGACGAAGGACTCACGTGCGATGATACTTTTGCCTATTTCTCGGACGAACTCGGCTATGGCCTCATCGCTTATTCTTGGGAACAAAACAAATCATGGAGATTCAGCCACAGCTACTTTATGCCTGATCCTCTCGTCGGGGACTTCAACATTGCCGGCCTTAACTTCCAATGGGGCGCTGAAGGTATATTTGGTATAACAACATCTCCTATGGGTGCTGACGGTTTCAGAACACTTTACTTCAGCCCTCTGTCCAGTTATACGGAGTTCGCCGTTTCGACTCGAATTTTAAGAGACGAATCTAAAGTAACCGGCTCATACCGCGACTTTAAGGTCGTCGGATCCCGCGGGCCTGACACACATACCACTGCTAAAGTAATGGACAGCACTGGTGTCCAACTATACAGCTTAATCGATCAAAATGCCATCGGTTGCTGGAACTCTGCCTTCACTTTGAAACCACAAAATACTGCTGTAGCTGATAAGGATGATGTCGGCCTCGTGTTCCCTAGTGATGTGAAAATCGACGAGGAAAGAAATGTTTGGGTAATTTCCGACAGGATGCCCGTATTTTTAGAATCGGAATTAAATTATGGTGACATCAACTTCAGAATTTACGTTGCACCATTAGATAAACTTATTCAAGGAACTGTTTGTGAAACCCAAGCTCCGACAATTCAAGCGCCAAAAGTATTTCCAAACTTCGCTCCACAGACACCTTTATACAATCCACGCCTAGAAACAATTTCTCAAATTCCACCAAAAATCTTCCTGCCAGCCACTTCTCAAATGGCCTCAAAGGCTCCTTTCAACACTTTAACTTCCCAAAACGTAATCCCTAAAGTATCGAATTCATTGATATTTTCTAAGCAACCTTCCCAACCATATTTCATCTCTTCATCGCATTCAGGTTTTGCTAATAAAAACCCATGGTGGCTGAAAGATTACCAACTATAAAATTTAGGTATTTCTCAATGTAAGAGAAAATCTCCTGAATTAAAATAAATAACATCAAATATCGTCTTGTAAAATGTAATATTTTTTATCAAAGAAAGACATTGTTTAAGGTGTGGTACATACGCTATAATCGTCGATAGTTTTTATGTATCATTTTTATGTTTACTATAGTTTTATATAAGTGTTGTAAATCGAACTTACCTTATTTATATTTAGCGCGATGCTTGTCAGTTTTGTATCGAAGTTCGTTGTTGTATGTGTTGATGTTTTAAATAAAACTGAGTGTCCAAATGTATATAATAAATGAGTTAAATGTGTTTTGTGGTGCCTTATTTATTAACTATACACCTCTTTTAACTACTAGAAAACATACAAAATCTGTAATATTATTTTAAATGAATCCTTTTACAATAATGGCTTCAACTGTGTAAGGGATTGTACGCATAATTTTAAAAAAAGATAAAAGGTATTACATTATACTTAGTCTGGCCATAAACACTGTTACAATTAAAACGAAACAAAATATTACATTTGAATTTGGAATCTGTCATTTTTATATGATTGTTCATTGTCATTTTTTCGGGGAGAACTCCAAAGTCATGGAGCAAGAGTGTTGTCGTAATGTTCTTCAAAAAAGGAGACAAAACCTTGTTGAAGAACTACCGACCTATTTCTCTCTTGAGCCATGTCTATAAGCTGTTTTCAAGGGTCATTACGAATCCTCTCGCGCGTAGACTTGACGAGTTTCAGCCACCGGAACAGGCTGGGTTTCGAAGAGGTTACGGAACCATAGACCACATTCACACAGTACGGCAGATTATACAGAAGACCGAGGAGTATAATCAGCCTCTGTGCTTAGCATTTGTGGACTATGAGAAGGCTTTTGACTCTATTGAGACCTGGTCTGTTTTAGAGTCCTTACAACGGTGCCAAATCGATTGGCGATACATCCAAGTGCTGAAAGGTCTGCATGACGCTGCTGTTATGACCGTCAAAGTACAGAATCAGCAGTCTGACCATATCCTCTTGCATCGAGGAGTGAGACAAGGGGATGTCATTTCCCCGAAATTGTTCACTTATGCATTAGAGGATATGTTCAAGACGCTGCACTGGGAAGGGCGGGACATAAACGTAAACGGCGAGTACCTTTCACACTTGAGATTTGCAGACGATATTGTCATCATATGCAGTATATGCTGAGCAGCTTGGCTGATTCTTCTGCTCGAATTGGTCTCCGGATGAACTTGGAAAAAACCAAGATAATGTTCAATGAACACATCAAGCGGATAGCTCTCAACGGAGTTCCTCTTGAAGTTGTTCAGGAATATGTGTACCTTGGGCAAACTTTGCAGTTGGGTCGAAACAACTTCGAGAAGGAGGCACGCAGAAGAGTACAGCTGGGCTGGGAGTATAGGAAATTTGGTCAAGTCTTTTCGTCACGCATACCGCAATGCTTGAAGCCAAAAGTCTTCAACGAGTGCATCCTACCAGTTATGACCTACGGAGCCGAGACGTGGACACTGACAGTGCGTTTGGTCCACCATTTCAAAGTTGCTCAGCGAGCTATGGAGAGGGCTATGCTTGGAGTTTCTCTGAAGGATCGAATCCCAAATGTGGTGATCCGACAGAGAACCAAAGTTATCGACATAGTCCAAAGGATTAGTAAGCTGAAGTGGCAGTGGGCTGGTCACACATGTCGCAGAACCGACAATCGCTGGAGTAGACGTGTTCTGGAGTGGAGACCACGCCTTGGCAAACGTAGCGTAGGGCGCCCTCCTGCTAGGTGGAGTGACGATATACGCAAAGTGGCTGGCAGCGGATGGAAATCGAGAGCTGAAGATCGAGCTCAGTGGCGTGCCATTGGAGAGACCTATGTTCAACAGTGGACAAAAAATGGTTGATAATGATGAAAAAATTTGATGTTTATTGAGTTTTCTCATTTTGGCGCCATTACATTGTACAATATTTTGCGATATTAAAATGGAGTGGGGTGATAAAGAGAACCGAATCGCTGTGATTGCATTACACAAAGTAGGTATGGAGCCAAATGCAATTTTGAAAACTCTCCATACGCTTGGTATTAGTAAAATGTTTGTGTACCGGCCTATTAATAGGTACAATGAAATCTCCTCTGTTTGTAACAGAAAAAGACCTGGCCGTCCACGTAGTGTTCGTACGAAACAGGTAGTCAAAGCAGTAAGGGAAAAAATTCGAAGAAATCTTGCCCGAAAGCAAAAGATTTTATCTCGGGAGATGAAGATAGCACCTAGAACCATGTCGCGTATTTTAAAAGATGACTTAGGACTTGCAGCCTATAAGAGAGATACTGGTCATTTCTTAACTGATAATTTAAAAAAGAATAGGGTGGAAAAATCGAAACAACTACTGAAGCGGTACGCAAAAGGAGGTCACAGAAAAATTTTGTTTACGGATGACAAAATTTTTACAATTGAGCAACATTTTAACAAACAAAATGACCGTATTTTTGCTCAAGGCTCTAAGGAAGACTTCAGTGATGGTTTGGTGGGGTATTAGCTATGAAGGAGTGACTGAGCCATACTTTTGTGAAAAAGTTATCAAAACATCGGCACATGTGTATCAAGATACCATTCTTGAGAAGGTAGTGAAGCCCCTTAACAACACCATGTTCAATAACCAAGAATGGTCTTTCTAGCAAGACTCAGTGCCGGGTCATAAGGCTCGGTCTACGCAGTCTTGGTTGGAAACGAACGTTTCGAACTTCATCAGAGCTGAAGACTGGCCGTCGTCTAGTCCCGATCTTAATCCGCTGGATTATGATTTATGGTCAGTTTTAGAGAGTACAGCTTGCTCTAAACGCCATGATAATTTGAAGTCCCTAAAACAATCCGTACGATTGGCAGTGAAGAATTTTCCCATGGAAAGAGTGCGTGCTTCTATTGATAACAGCTGGCCTCAACGTTTAAAGGACTGTATTGCAGCCAATGGAGACCACTTCGAATAAGCTTTATATATTTTAAATTGTTTTATATTTATGTATTAAATTAACACACTGTAAAATTAATAAATGTTATTTGCAATAGATTTTTTTTTTCTTTGTTTCAGTATTTATGGCATTTATTTATTTGGTTTTGGCTTTTATTTTCATAATATTAAATAACATGTCGTTTATAATAAATACGAATAATAGATTCACTTAATATTCGAGATCGCTTACTGATTATATCTTATGGTATTTTATTCATATTCTTTAAAAAAGAAATGTCGATTAGGTATATTTAATCGTAAATTGTTGCGATATAGGGGACCTTTAAATTTATACCTTTCTTTAATGAAGTTCATCCTCCAGTTTTAGACGTATGGATACATTAACACTGGAGGAGAAACAAGTCCGTAGAAGCTCATGTAGAAGTAATCAATTTTACCATTAATAATGGCTTAGCCTTAGGATCTGTTAATATTTTTCTTAAATAAAATATAATAATTTTAAAAATAACGATCTATGCTTTATGTTTTTTTCTTTGTCTCGTTATAAAAATAAATTGTACTGAGATTAATATTTGTGTGATTATAGTAGCGTTTATCTAGATAGAGCTTCATATAAGCGTTTAAAAATAAAATTGCTATATTTTCAATTTGTTTACCAACTTACATCAGAAACAGGCAGACAGGCAGTCATATAAACTTTAATCAAATTTTAAGTGCTTATAGTAAAATCATGAACTCTCTTAGAATATATTAAAGATGATATACGTTCCTAAAAAAAGTAGAACAAAAATATCAATTCCCTTTCCCAGAACTCTTATAACAAAAGCATTAATATCATCATGTCAGCCAAAAGACGTCCACTGCTGGACAAAGGCCTCCCCCAAGGATTTCAGTCGGTCTTACGCTGGCCGCATCCAACGGCTTCCCGCGACTCGGGTTATATCGTCGGCCCACCTTGTAGGGGGCCTGTCCACGCTGCGTCTTTCCCGATGTACCCCGAGCACAGTCATTTCAACTTAGCAATTCTTCGGGCTAAGCCGGTTACTTCGGTTCGCCTGCGGATTTCATCATTTTTGATTCGATCTCGCAGGGAAACTCCGAGCGTAGCCCTCTCCATTGCTCTTTGAGTGACCTTGAGCCTTCTTATGAGGCCCATAATGAGCGACCAAGTCTCAGATCCATAAGTCATCACTGGCAACACACACTGGTCTTCGACCACGGTATTTGGGATGAGAAGATATCACGTAGTTTCCCGAACGCTGCCCAGCCGAGTTGGATTCGACGATTGACCTTTTTCTCGAGCCTAGTCCTACCTAGTTGGATGGTCTGACCTATGTAAACATAATCGTTCACAACTTCGAGTGCAGAATTTCTAACCTTTACTTGAGTGGGTGCAACAAGGATGTTCGACATGATTTTCGTCTTGTCCATGTACTTTTCAGGTCTTTTTGAGAGACCCTGCTGAGATCATCGAGCATAGTGCCGAGGTCTTTCAAGGTCTCAGCCATATTCACGATGTCGTCGGCAAATCAAAGATGAGTGATGTATTCGCCATTAATATTGATACCAAATCCCTTCCAGTCCAAAAGCTTGAAAACATCTTCCAATGCAGCGGTAAATAGTTTGGAAGCTATCACGTCTCCCTGTCTAACACCTCTCTGCAGTTCGATAGGTTCTCAGTTCTGATCTTAAAGTCGGATCCTGGAGCGTTCTCGTACAAGCACTTTAACACCTTGGTATACCAGTAACCGATAAGCACCTTCAAAGAGACTTCAGCACGGTCCAGGTTTCGATCGAATCAAAGGCTTTCTCATAGTCCACAAACGCTAAGCAAGGTGGCCGGTTATACACCTCAGTCGTCTGTATAACTTGCCGCAGCGTATGTGTGTAGTCTATGGTGCTAAAGCCTTTTCGGAAGCCGGCTTAAGGCATTAATAGCTTACCATAAATTCTTAGAAAGGATGTATGAGATAACATGCAGGAACACGAAAAGAATGTACGGACGTAAAGCAAATAAAATATCATATCATAAGAAATGTGTTAAGGTTCAATGTAGCCATAAAAAAATGACAAAAAAATGAATAAATGGTATAAGGGATAATAAGAAATATAGATTAATGAGCAATAGAACTCACTACGCCGGTAAGGAAGGCTATGTCGATTCGCAATGAGTTTAAGCAACGGCAATACAAGCGGCATCGGCATGTCAATAAAAAATCTAGAAACACTCGATACCAATATTATAATCGAAGAAATTGTAACCTTCAAATAAATACACTATACAATGTTTACACATAAGAATAATGCTAAGATGCGTGCTATGCAACCAAGTACATATATGCAATCAAATACCGCAAGCAAATTACTTACCAAAACATTTTTAAACGAGATATTATTATATTATTGATTTTGCAATTGACACCTGAGCACACAATTAAAAGTCATTACTAAATATATATTTTAATATCATATCAGGAAGGTCAGACGGCCTGTCCTTAGTACTTATGTTAAAATTATTACGTAAAATGATTTCAATACCTTAACTGTTTCTTAAGATTGGAACTACATTACTGTTAAGATTGTGTCAGTGGGACAATATGCGTTATTCCATTTTAATCCGATTCATTATTTATATTTTAACTTTAGTTAATAAATCGAATCAACGGTTACTTTTTTAGTGATGAAGAATGATAAAAAACATTAAGTTGGAACATTGCATTGACTTCTTCGAGGATACTGACACAGTATAGATGTTAAAGCGGCGTCATGTTATACTCATGGTGTGAAATTTCATTTCATTATTTCATTTATTTTAAGGCGGAATGCTTGTAGTTGAAATTAGTGACGGTATGAAACGTCACCGTCATCGTCTATTGTACAATATGTATAATACCATACGTGTCCAAAATATGGAAATACAAATAACCTCTAAAAAAATTCTGTATTTTCAGATGTTTGTTATTCACATTCGGCGAAGAAAGGCTCCGCACGCCTTGATTCGCTTATCAGTTTATCAAATAAAGTCTTCGATATTAACTTAAGGCTTACCCACAATTGTGATTACAACAATTGGCCTCGAGCGCGTGGACTGAACGTCATTTATTTTCAAGTATACAATAAAGCAGAATAATTTACTGCTTATCGTTTTCTTGTGGCATAAGTTTATATTCAAAAAATCATAATTAAATAGGGTTTGTTTGTTTACATTCAGTTTTTTTGGAGTGTGGAGTTCATAAACACGAAACAAAAATGAGCAAAGAAATTAAAAAACAGGAAGAATACAATCCATTTGAACACAGGACTGTTGAAAAACCGAGTTCGTGAGTATTTTTGTGAAATGTTAATTAATCTACAACCATATACAATTTTATAATTAATACATAAATTATATAAAATCCGTGATTTTTAATTTTAAGTTTTGTTTTGTACGCGAGCAATTTGAACAACACTTATATTTTAAAAATATTTATATTTCAGAGACCTCAGAGCAACGGCAAATATAATAAAAGCTTCTTTGGGATCAGGACTTCTAGCCGGCCCGCTAGCGTTTTCTAACTCTGGATGGGGATTAGGACTTGTTGGAACTCTTTTAATCGGGATAATATGTGGACACTGCGTCCACATACTAGTAAATACAAAATCAAATATTTATCCTTCATACCAATTTTAAAAACAGGAATGGTCTGCTGGTTTATGTTTATTTTCAATAACCTTTCCTTTATATTTAAGAAAATATACTCATGAGACCGATAGAATGTACAGATTTACTATAATAATAATTTAATCAACAATCATTATATACTTTTAGGTTAAAACATCCCGCGGTTGCTGTAAGATTGAACGCAAACCACTTCTTGGGTATGCGGAAACGTGCAAGTCAGCGTTTCAGAATGGCCCAAAGTGTGTCCGACCCTATGCTACAGCTGCCAGGTAAGCTGTTCGTCTAATATGTCATAATATAGGAAAATATATTAATTTTGATTTTTATCGATAATTTGCAGCCCTTTAATTCATCATAAGGATATTCTCGTTAACGCTATAAACGCCGAAATATCAAAATGTCATTCACCTTAGCAAAGATGTTAAATGCAATATTAAAAAGTACTCGTGTTAAAGATGGTTTAACGCCATCATTATTCGTAAAAATCGTAATATTATAAGGTCCCCTTGACCGATTCCGGCCACGGCGGCCAATCTCAAGAGAGATTGGCCAACTGCGCAGGAGATATTATAGTGCACAAGTGTGTGTGCAAATACAGGTGCACTCTCTTTTCCTTAGCTCTCATAATCCGATGGGAGGGCAATCCGACACGACCGGAAAGAGTTCAGACGCAGAACCAACGGCTTAACGTGCTTTCCGAGGCACGGGAGTGTACACACTTCCAACTTCCAGACTCCGGGCTGCTACTGAGAATTTTCTGACAGAAAAACCCAATAACTATTTATTGGCCCGACCTGGGAATTGAGCCCAGGACCACCGGGTCAGCGGCCTTATATCTAGCCACTAGACCAACGGGGCAGTCATTGCGGGGCATTGCGGGATTAATAAATCCCTCAATAGTACGATTTTTTTATTTAAGCGGTAGATTTACAAGATCCTTTGATTGAATTGTGGTCGTGTTATTCCATTATTGTAACTGTAACACGTATAAAACAAATATTTTATTAAAGTGGGTTTATTCAGAGTTATTTTAGAGTTCGATTAATAAATAGCTTTCATATTCTCGTTGCAGTATCTTCGCGGAGTTCGCGCTGGTCTGCACTTATGTGGGCGTTTGCTGTATCTATACTGTTCTAATATCTGACTCCATAAAACAGGTATGAACTTTAATATACTTTTCTACAATATTATAAAAATATAATATCATCAAGAATGCTTAGTCATGTAATTGACTTATTTTATATTTTTTTTACTTTTAAATACACTATTTAGGATGTTGTGGAATTTGTCATTGGAACTTATTTGTTTACAAACATATTGATTTATATTTACATAATATATTAATGATAAAAAAAACATCCTAAATACAACCTGCCATCATAACACGGAGCCATGATATTTTTGTACTGATGCTATTTTTAATTTTGATCTTCTTATATATTTATTTCCTAATTATTATGTAGCTTAGAATATACTAATGTAATAAACTTTTTTTCCAGCTTATTGATAGATATGTCCCAAGCGTCAATCTGTCCGTGGAATATTATTGTTTGATAATATTAGTTCCTTTGTGCTTGCTCAGTCAAGTGAAATATTTGAAATGGCTAGCAATTTTCTCGTTACTGGCCAACTTGTTTCTAATTCTTACGTATTTCATTTGCCTGTATTATATATTTGGAAGTGAGATAGACATATCTGACAAGAGAGTGGTCGGCGACCCTTCAAGAATCCCTGCATTTATATCGTAAGTAGCAATTACACTGTCAATCATATTTAATCAATTTTGATACTTTTAAATTAAAGCGCATAAAAATATTTATACAAAAAAAAATACAAATAAACACGTGAAGTTGTCGTTCGCGTGAAGTTTTAGCGTTATACCAACAAAGTCTTTTTCCACTTTCAAGACTAAAATCATAAAAATACTAAGAATAGTTCGCTCCATTAATTCGTGTTTTTGCACATTTTTCTTTATTGTTGAATTATTAATTACCTTGATATTTTAATTTATTAATTACCTTGATTTTGTAATTAATTTAATTTTATTAATTATTATAAGCAACTGACTGTATCATTTTTATAAGCATGCCGTGCACGTTTTGAAGCGTAATTTTGTTAAAAATTGTATAGTTTCCGAATTCTCTGTCTGTCCTGATTACATTCTGTTTTGTGTACCTAAATAAATAAATGAATAAATTTACACTCATTTGTTCAAATATATATAATACTCATGTTATATATGATTATATCTTCCTTGTTTTGAGTTGTGTTGTTATTATAATTGCTATGGGGCCATTCATTTATTACGTACGACGATTTAGGGGGAGGGGGGTCGACCATGTCTTAATTTTCTTACAAGGGGGAGGGAGGGAGTCTTTATAGTTCTTACGTAAGATCACAAATACGTAAAGCCTCCTGCTCGTTTGCAGGAGATAAAATAAAACTCATCTTCACATTTTTTGTCGAGTTTTGGGAATATGGTAGAAATTTCTACGAGAAAAAGGACACTCGTAACAGTAAAACCAACCAAGCGTATATTATTTTTTTCTTTAGATTCTTACGTAATAAATGAATGAATGAATATCAAGAAAACTATATAATTATACTTATAATCCGATGGGATTCCAGTAATCTGACACGGCAGGAAAAAATGCAGGCGCAGAAACAACTGCATTACGTACTTTCCGAACCACGGGAATGTACTCACTTCCAACAATTTTCAACAGTAAAACACGATATTTATATGCCAACTTTAATAGTGATCAGCCAAACGGTATCGAAGTCTAATCATATTTATACTTATTATAGATTAGTAATGGGTATATAAACTTCATTATACTCCAATACTTAACCCTCGTATTTCTCAAACAGAACAGTCATCTTCGCAATGGAGGGCATCGGAGTAGTGATGCCGGTCGAAAACGCAATGAAGAAGCCCCAGCACTTCCTCGGTTGTCCGAGCGTGCTCGTCGTGGCGATGTCAGCGATCGTCTTCTTTTACAGCACTCTCGGTGTGTTCGGATACTTACGATACGGAGCGGTGTTGCGAGGGTCGATCACTTTGAACCTTCCTATAGATGATGTGTGAGTTAGAGAGAAAAATGTAACACATAATCTAGTACACAATATTACACTCACACATACACACACGGACTATCATCCAGGCTCCCACACAGGAAGACATTGTGTTGATATGAATAAAACATGACCGAAAATTTTAATTGGCAATTCTTAGGTTTTATGTTTTTATGATGTACACGTGACCAATGACTTATAGTTATATGTAACTTTATACTTATGAGTTATATGTAACTATATACTTCTTTTTTGTAATATCGGTAGGCAGGCGGGCAACCTGATAGTAAGTGGTCACCAACGCCCATAAATATTATCGCTATACGAAATATTATCATTCCCTTCATAACTACTGGGAACTAAGACCCCAAGTATCCCATGTGCCTGTAGTTACACTGGCTCACTCACCTTTCCAACCGGAACAAAAATACTAAGTAATTCAATCCTACTCGATTGATTGGACTAAAATTTTCCATAAGCTTGGTGCTGTTGTACAATCTAGTTATAGAATAACAAATTTGCTAAGTGAAATGCTTTTAATCTCGTCTTCAAAAGCCTTTAAACCTCATTAACAATAGTACTTATGTATATTAAGAAACAAAACCGGTTTATACAAGGAAGTAATCACTTGTTTACATTGTAAAAGTATAGTGTCGTCATATTGTAAGTGTTTATAACGATATGAGTGATTGACACTAATCACTTCAGGTTAATAAAGAATCCTTAAGAATATAATATCAATCGACCTACTGCAACAAACGGATACATACTACTAGTCAGATAAGACAACACTTGACATCTGAAGAATTCGATAGATTTTATTGAAAATAACAACTTACAAATAACGTTATGAAATTAACAGCTTGTACACATTTAAACTGTGCGAAACCATCAATCATTCCCGTAAAGAGTGGGAACGAATGAAAAAGTAGTAAAACCGTAAACATATATTTAACATGGCTGTATCTTAATAACATATTTTTAACAAATTTAAACCGCTCGTCAATCGATCATTAATTAGACTTTACAGATGCCACATTTTCTGCAATACTACTTGTATAACATAACATAACATAACATAACATTTGTTAAACTGCATACCACTCTAAAGAGCATTAAATACAGACAACAGCAGGAATCATACCGACTTAATAAATATTTACTTTGTTATTGTTTCAAACTAAACGTAATTCTAAATTTTGTTTTCAGGCCAGCGATATGCGCTAAAGTTTTTATAGCGCTATCAATTTTCTTCACGTACCCTCTGCAGTTTTTCGTAGTATTTGATATAGTTAAGAAATACACAGATGGTTATATTAAGGACCAGTATCGCACTGTAACTGAGTTCACGGCGAGAACCGTAGGGGTTTGTTTCTGTGGTGAGTCACAAATATATTTTTTCTGTTTAAGTACTTATTAATGGAATTCTTGTTGAGTTGGTAGTAACCAAATTACTTGATAAATATTTCTTTTAGTCGGTATTGGTGTGGCTTTGCCTCTTTTGGAACAAATTATAAACATCGTCGGCGCTTGCTTCTATTCCATCCTCGGGCTAATAATCCCCGGGGTCATAGAGACGGTATTCAGGTGGGAAAACCTGGGAAAGTATAAATGGGTACTTTGGAAAAACATACTTATAGTACTCTTCGGTTTGGGAAGTCTCGTGTCTGGTTGCACGGTTACGATAATGGACATTATAAAAATATTGCATCAAAAGACCGGCTGAGGCTGCCGGAAGAATCTCGACATGCTTATGGTTAATTCTGTATTTAATTCTTTATATTTTCATAAGTTATTAAATTTTTTATTAACAGTTTAAAATCTTTTAATTCGAAATTATTACATGTGTACTTTCATAAGAAAATCCTTTTATAAATTAAGCCCTATGTTAATAAATAATAATTCGGATGTGTTTGTAACAGAAATAATATTTATTTTTTATTTAAATAATTAAAAATCATATCAACCTTGAGCCCTAGGCCAGCTGCACGTAACTGATTGAATTGACATTTTCCACAGCGATTTAACGCTGGTGACAATAAATACTAATATTTTATTCGTTTTAGCATCTGTAATTTTTCCCTGTGTTCAAAACTAACCGCAAATCGCAAAAAACAAACATATTTGCACTTCTTTCGTCAACAGTACTGCTTTAACGAAAACATTTTATATCGCAGAATGTCGCATCGAAGTAATAAAGCGCGTTATTTGGCTAGCAATAAAATTAAAAGAAACCGAGTCATTCTGTGATTTTGTTTATTATGCGTTTTAGTACTTATCTATGTCTTATCTATGAGTTAAATACTAAGATTATGTTCATAAAACATTTACATTCAGATAAAGCTCGTCACGATCAAGCAACGGTATTCCTCCTTCAGATAAAAGAATAAATGTGAAAATATTTTATTTACCATGTTACATTTTCTGAGGGTGACGCGACTCGAGTTATTTGAATTATGAACTAACTACCTTAAATAAACGCATAGATAAAACCGTAGTTTCCTTTATTTATAATGGAGGCAAATACCAAGGAATCTGAAGCAGAGGAATACAATCCGTTTGAACATCGGCAAGTTAAGAAACCGAATTCGTAAGTACTTTTTTACCAAATATATACAATGTATCTATGTACCTACCGGTGCTTGTAACTGTTTAGGTTTTAATTATATCACCCTTAAATTTATTTTAATTATCTTATTGATGTCATTAACAATTTACAAACTTTAATATTTTTTGTTTCCAAATCATTTCGAAACTAACATGAATTTACACTTCAAATAAGAACATAACAATGTCCGCTACCAGTAAAATTGAAGTAAAAAAAATCTATTCATAAATATAAATTTTATACTTACCCGAACCTACATACCTATAATTGAGCACATCCAACATTTTGACGTTGATTTATTACATACAATGCGAGTATTACTCATTACTAATGCATACAAAATATTTTGAAAAACTTTTTCAGCTTTGTCAGATCGTTAGCTAATTTACTAAAAGCCTCCCTCGGTTCTGGCATCCTCGCTATACCGCTGGCATTTAAAAACTCAGGATGGGCAGTAGGAATAGTTGGGACCGTTATAATAGCATTCATTTGTGGACACTGTGTTTATATTTTTGTAAGTGTATAAGTTATATTATTATAGGTCTTTCAACTCTTGTACTTTTAGGATATAATGGTTATTTTTTTTTATAGGAAGGCGGACGTGCGTATTGGCCACCTGATGGTAAGTGGTCACCAACGCCCATTGACATTGGCATTGTAAGAGATGTTATCATCGCTTACATCGCCAATGCGCCACCAACCTTGGGAACTAAGATGTTATGTCCCTTGTGGCTGTAATTACACTGGCTCACTCACCCTTCAAACCGGAACACAACAATAGCAAGTACTGCTGTTTTGCAGTAGAATATCTAATGAGTGGGTGGTACCTACCCAGACGAGCTTGCACAAAGCCCTACCAGCGAGTAATACAGTAATCATCAACAATCAATAGTGACCACAATCAAATAATATACCTATCTAATTTATTATTAGTATTCATCTCAGATGTGTAATTACTATTTATTTATATTTAGTTAAAAGTAATATAATATCAATTGATTTGGTAGCATTACATTTAGCTGTACCAATTTTTTTAGCTTATTTTTTTTTAGTTTCATTATAATTATCTTACAAGATATATTATCTTACAGGTTTCGGTATCTAGAAACTGTTGTAAAGCTGTTCGAAAACCCTTACTGACGTACGCAGAAACATGCGAAGTAGCCTTTGCCATCGGACCCAAGAAGCTTAGGCCTCTGTCTTCCGCTGCTGGGTGAGTTTCCAATTAAACTCCGACTCCAACATATTTAAATTTCTTCTTGAGCCTTTTGTTCATTTCCTTATAGAGCGTTCGCGGAATTTTCTTTAGTTTTCACTTATGTTGGAGTGTGCTGCATATTCACAGTATTGATAGCTGACTCAATAAAACAGGTTTGTATGAATGTTTTTTTTTTATATTTCTTACAAGGTTCCACGTGATTTTGCAGTAGTTGATTATTTAATATTGTACTTTTTTCCGTTACAAGTTATGTTAAAAATATTGTTTTAAATATATATCATTAATAAATAATAATATTTATTTTGACTACAGCATAAAGTAATTAAAAATGTCTTCGGGTCTAATCATTTTTTTATATGTGACTGTTTCAAATAATATAATTTGAGAATGTAAATTTTATGTTTGCAATTACTTTGTCTTCATGTGCCTATATTCCAGCTGTTCGACCAGTACGTGCCGGGGTACATATTGTCGGTGCAGTACTACTGCCTGATACTGATAGTCCCTCTCTGTCTAATAGTTCAGATACGGTATTTGAAGTGGTTGGCTCCTCTTTCTTTGATGGCCAACGTTTTACTTGTAGCAACGTTTGGAATTTGCATTTATTACATATTCAAAGATGAAATTACGATATCAGACAAACAAGTGGTTGGATACGCGTCCAGATTCCCCGCATTTCTTTCGTGAGTATCTTTAGACAAAAACGTAACGTGGAAAATTAACGAAACAAAATTAATTAACAACAATATTTTCATTTATAAAATACCAGCTTGTCCAGCGTGTTAAGGGAGTAGGTAGTTATGTCCTTTTCTGTGTCCCTGAAAAAGTGTATACTAAATTTCATCTTCGGTTATTCATTTGTTCATGAATCATCATGAATAAATACGAACAAATAAATAAACGAAGTCGCGTTCACATTTATAATATCACATATTTCATTTTTTTGCTATACTTTTTTTTGTTTCGCTATGTTTTTTTTAAATAACTCTGCATTATTGTAATAATCATAATATTTACACAAACACATGGGGCAGAACTTCATTATATACATGCAGGTTTCGTCACGACAGTTTGCTTTATGAATTACGAAAAGTTAAAGCATTATACACAATGTAAGTCCATGAAAACTCAAACGTGCTTGCCAGAGCTTGAAACCGCAGTCTTCGATTAAGATTCACTCGTTCTAGCCATGCTGGCCCATCTCAGCTCACAACAACGTGAAACATTGCTTTCAATTTAATTTACTTTATCTCTACTTAAGTATTTCTTTATGGTGTTTATATATAAAAAAAACTTAATGCCACTTTATAATATGAGTTTACTAGGTGGAAATAAAACAAAAGTGATCGGCAGGTAATCTTAAAATACTAGTAATAATGATTTAAAGTTATTAATATATATGAAAATCGATTAATAACATGTAAAAACCAAATCATATTAAATGATTATGTCTGCCTAACCGATTTCTGTCATGGCGACCGACAGAAACTAGCCAATTACCATGAAGTTTGTAAAGTGCACGACTGCAATCTGACACAACTAGTAAAGGAAAGGCACCGGACACTTCCAATCTCTTGGCATTTATTTAAAGAAAAGCTCAATAACTGAATATCCTACTAGTCCTTCCCAACATTTGAACCCGGAACCTTGATATCTGGTCTTACAACGTAGCTAGGCCAACGAGCTAGTCAATTTATTGATTATTTTACCTCTATTCTTGCACAATTTGGTACGAGAGTACCTCAAGACTTGTGCAAATTGTATGTTTTAAAACCAATTTGACTATAAAACTTTATTTTAGATGATTGAAAACTTGAAGAAACATTTGAGCAAAACAATTACTTATCGTATTTGCTTAAACAAAACTTAAGGCGCCTTATCCTATTATTCGACTACCTCTTCGTTTTATTTAACGTAATTAAGGCGATTATTTAAAACATTTGTAACACCAGATTACTCCTATTGATTCAAAATATACTGGTACCTTATGAAATCTACAAAATACATATATAATTTGTATACCAAAAAAATAATAATAAGCATGTGCCCAAAATGCCTAGTACGGCTACGGTCCTTATGAAATGATATAATTAACGACTTGATTAAGCATACACTTCCGATCAACGTTTCTGTACTGAACACAGCGTCAGCGATCAATACATCTGTATCTCATCAGTGAACGATGCCTTGAGCACAACAACAGTCGATAAACAGTACCTACTAGCGTGTAATATACACAGACTAATAACTTGTCTGTGAATCATTTTTAATAATTCATTCTGAGTGAGCATTAGTTAGGGAAACACTTAAATACTATGTCTAATAGGAAAATGCTAGGTTTTAATAACGATCTCATCTCATGGTAACTGATGATGTCATCGCGGATAGTGAGCACGTTGTTCCTAGCATGACCATGACCAACTCTCGAGGATAACTCAAATCTTCGAATTTTGAACTAACGCTACATTACATTAACTTCATTCGTCAATATGACATCGGCCTTTAAAATAGGTCGTCTCTTTCAGATCATTTTCGATGGCTTTTATAGGAGACCACATCATTAGATCTATATCGGCGTTATTTATTTCGCTTATCGTATATATTTGGGATGGTAGTTGTATAAATTAAATGAAAAAAAAAATAAACCGTTTTTGGATTTAGACTGAAGGATGTATTCACAAATACAATAAATTAATCATTCAAAGTTTTCAGAACTGTAATATTTGCTATGGAAGGAATCGGAGTGGTAATGCCGGTGGAAAATAATATGAAAAAACCAGAACGATTCCTCGGGAGTCGAGGTGTCCTGGTGATAGCCATGACTTTCATAATGCTACTGTATACTATTCTGGGGTTGTTTGGATACTTCAGATACGGTAATGAATTGCAGGGATCTATCACCTTGAACTTGCCATTGAATGACTGGTACGTAGTAACTGTGTTTTATTACAACAGCTAATAGACTTCCAAATAGGACGTAAAATTGAATTTTATTTCATTAGAGAACAAGAGTAACTTATGAGTTCTTTGGTGGAATTATCGGTGCAATCTATCTTCTGAACGGTGCGATGGTAGCTTACATTCAATTCAATCCTGCACTTCAATAAAGAATATTTTGGTTTTTAATCCGATTAGTGGATTCATATTATAGAAAATCTGATAAAGGTTTATACATTGTATTACTGCATCATTAAGAACATTATCTGATTATGTATCCATATCAAAAATAGAAAGAGTGCCCCTTGTGAATACAATGTAGGTACACATGTCACACAGACAAACGCATCAGTGTGTTCAAGTGGTTCTCACCAGTGGCTTCTATTGTTATACCGTATTTATGCGATAGTGTTGATAAACTTACTCTTATAAATACTGTGATTAATTAAAGAACGTACGTGCTTAATATATTCAATTAAGGCCTATAATTTAACCACCCGCAAACGACTCACATTGGAGCATCGTGGTGGAATAAGCACCACACCTTCAAATGTTCCGTCACTTCAAAAGCGGGACACATGTTATCAAAGACACCTAAATATTATCTAATACATTATATAACACTAGTATTTTCTATCATTGTCGGCAAAAGTCGGAAGAATTGAGCTCCTATAATAAAGTTTACTTTTAATTTAATAAAAAAATATTATTTTTGTTTATTCACAGGCCTGCGATCTGTGGAAAGATTTTCATAGCCGTATCGATTTTCTTCACATATCCTTTACACTTCTACGTTGTAGTAGATGTACTCACTAAATATGCAGAACCAATTATTAAAGAAAAATATAAAAATTTAGCGCAAATTATTGGGAGGATAGCAATTGTATGTGTGTGCGGTAAGTTATAGCATTAGGTGCACATTTATGTTAAAGTAAAACGTACTTACTAATTTGTCAGTGTGAGCTTTTCATAGATTATATTTTATTTCTCAAAAACTCGACAACCGTTTTGAATAATTTTAACTGCATTATATCAGTAGAGTTTTGGATATAATAACATATTTAAGTTATCAATAACCATTCCGTACCCTTAAATATATTTAGATAATCAATTGTTACATTACACACACATATTTTCAGGTGGTATTGGCATAGCATTACCGATGTTGGAACAAATCATCAACATAGTCGGCGCTCTCTTTTACTCAATATTGGGTCTTATTATTCCTGGAATTATTGAGACTGTCAATCGATGGGAAAACCTTGGCAAATATAATTGGGTCCTGTGGAAGAACATTCTCATTATATTATTTGGTTTTTGCAGTCTCATATCTGGTCTTACAGTTACAGTTTTTGATATAATTGAAAATCTCAATAAAAAAGTTGAATAAAACAATTATTGTAAGCTTATTTGTTTATGTATTTAAAAAAAAACACATATTAATCATCAGTGAAGCTGTACATAAGCCTTAAACTGTATTAGATTTTCACAAAAAAGCTGAACCCTTTGAAAAGTTCCAAAAAAAGGATATTTTAAATTAATAAAAGTCAGTAAGGGAAAAAAGCAGTAAAATATAATTAAAATGTAATTGGAATATATCGTAATATCATAGTATATAATTTATACGAGCAAGTGTCGCGGACATCGACGAACGTAAATCACTCAACAATATTTATGAAATAAGGCGTCAAAACGACAAATAATATCTTCACAGAATAGAAGTAGTGATAATGAACTGAGCGCATTTTATTTCGATTATTAAAGTCGCTTCACGACTAGCGATATATTTACCATTTCTTATACCTATAACCTATTAAATATTAATACGCCCTTTGTTTACAAAGAAAATATTAAAATATAAACTTTCAAAGCGTTGCATGGACATTTTAACTAAACGCAATTCGATTTTATTATTATTTGAAAAAAATAACAAAAAATCTTATTCTTCATGTTTTAATGAAACAGTAATTGTCATAGACAAGATTAAATATAAAGTTACCGGACATTAGGAATGTTCGAGTAAATTCTAGTGAGAATAAATATCAAGAAACCCATTTGCTAGTATTTTTATAATAGTTGGGATTATTTATTTATAAAAGTTGGGATTTATAATTAGGACAAATCACCTGTAAGTAATCACTACCGCCTAAAAACATTGTCACTGTATGAAATATTAAGCACCCCTTACATCGCCAATGCGCCACCAAATTAAATGTAATTTAGGCAGCAATACATCAAGTCAAAAATAATCTTGATAAAAATAAAGCTCTGAAATATTTTTGAATATATACCTACACCGTGTTCACGTGAACGCGGTGACCGGCGTACGTATGTACGGCCATTCATAGACGGTTCTCACAATATCAATTATAGTGAGTGAGTGAGCCAAGTGCGCAGTACCGTATTGATAGATATTATATAATTGGCATTGTTATCGTCAGATTTGGCCACTGAACAATAAGTATTCAGAATTACGGAGTTTCTTAATAAAATTATTCGCTGTTTAACATAATCTATACATAAATATAATAAAGCAGTAGAAATCGTGTACATTGGATGTATTTATCCAGTTTATTTTTTTATTTTTATTATAGGATAGGTAGGCGGACGAGCATGTGGGCCACCTGATGGTAAGTGGTCACCAACGCCCTTAGACATTGGCAGTGTAAGAAATATTAACCATCGCTTACATCTCCAATGCACCACTGACCTTGGGAACTAAGATGTTTTGTCCCTTGTGCCTGTAATTACACTGGCTCACTCACCCTTCAAACCAGAACACAACAATACAAAGTACTGCTGTATTGCGGTAGAATATATGACGAGCTTGCACATAGCTCTACCACTGAGCAAGATCCAGTTTATATGAATGTGGTCAATAAGAAAGAGTACTTACCTAACAAAAAGCGAAAATTTAAATATATCTTAATAAAACCGATTTCCACTCGAACGAAATCGCGAGCACCAGCTATGTAGTAAAATAAATTGTCATTCAATAAATCGACTCTTTATAAATAAACATAAACATCATTATGAATATACACTGTGATACTATACAAATGAATAAAGCATATTAATTTTTTTTCTTATAAGTTGATACAGGGAGATGATTTCCGACGAAACATGTCACAGGTCGCTAGTTTAGTAACAAGACGTTGCTGCAATTTTACATTTATAAAATGTATATCTGACTATTGACGAATAAAGCTCATGTCATGACAGTGTTGTACTCGTATTTATGAATGCGTGATTGAGGGACACATGAGTGAAGTGAGTGAAATCACAAATCGGTAAAAGTTTGATGTTTGATATTAGTTGACCCTGAAATGTGATGTGACCGAGTGCCCCGTAGCTAGCCCTGAGTGATAAAGGTATGCCAAGGAAGTATGTGGAGTTAATTCGCGCGAAGTACATATGACTTAGTACACATGTTCGCTAGCAACAGAATCCCTGATAGCTTTATGGCCTCAAACCTGGAACCTCATTTTCAGCAGTCGTTTAAGCTACTATACCAACGAGGCAAATGAAATAATTATACTAGACAGATTAATAGTACTTAATAAGAAAACGTTCGTCACGCGATGTCCCTAACCTAAATATGGAGATATAATAAGCATAGTATGAAAGAGTTAATAATAAAATATCATAAGATGTTAATCGTAGAAAGAATAGAAACGCGTCAACAACTCGAGCTCTCCTTGACCCGTTTAACAATGTAACGTCTTACTGAAAATTTTCGAGTCGGTCACATCACACGTGTACAACGTGTATTTATAAAGTAGATATATCATATCCGGCGCCAGCTAATTATTGAAATTAAATTCAATTCAACTACACAGTAACTTTCTAGTCTTAATTACAACATTTTATTTGAAGTATGTAATGTAATATACCTTACGATACACCACATACCTTGCGTTTATTATTTTTCTTAAAAATATAATATACACATTGATTAATATATGTATATAGGAATTCATAATAAAAATAATAAATTATCTATATTAATATTTTTTAATTAAAATCCAATTAATCATTTATATACTTAATTAAAATGTTGTAAGTACATCTAGTTACGTAAAAGCACAATAGCCTCATTCCAACAAGACTAAATTGACGAAAACGCTTGATAGTTCTGTAATCAACACAAGTACGCATCGATGGGACAGATTGCCAAAAACCGTATCTATAATCAGTGCGTATCATATATTTATAAACGTTATTGCAACCTAGCCCGCCTAGCCGCTTGCCTGACTCGTGGGACCATCACAAGCGCCGGCACAGTGCGCACACTCGGAAACATGTCGTACGCGTGAACGGTTGTAGTAAATAGAACTGACGTAAACAAATAACACATACGTGAGTTTGATAGAAAATCTTGGACAATTTGGCGGATATGGCGAACAGCTATAACATGAAGGAGTTCAGCTCCACGTGAGTACCAACGTTATATCTCTCACCCTACCAGTATTTATATAAAACATCTTTTTTATCAAGCCATTGAAATATTTATTTGAAAAGTGATTTTTCTATACAGTGAATAAGATAACACAGATTTACTATGAATACGAATGGACTTGCTTAAACCGGTTTCTTTATAGGTTTTCCTCATAGATCTTGGATATAAAAATAATAATATCTAATCCCCTTCCTAACTATAAAACAAATTATAAATTTGTGCAAAATTTAAATCAAAATTCTACATGTAACTTGTACAATGTTTCTACATCTACAAAAATAAGTATTCTACTAAAACTTAATATTCTACTTCCTGTGCATAATACATTCAAAAATTATAAATTATTATTATGTAATATATTTAAGAAAAAAAGAACTAAAAGTTATAATCAAATACAATATTAGTACCTACCTAATATTATATTTAACTTCATATATGAGCTGCTTGTCCTTCGCTGATGGTTCTCAGGAACCGGAGATGGTTTTTTTTTTTACCATATTTAAGTAAGTATAATTCTACAATACTTAATAAAGGAAATTTAGAAAAAATCCAATCTTCTTGCTTGGTAAAACTTTTCCTTGGGAATACTTTTGTCTGTAGATTAGTTTCCTCCACCCCCTCCACCCAGGTACTTAAAAAGACATCGCTCAATTGACTCTTATTACACTGGTTGCGATAAGATGACTCTATTCTATTTTGCCGGAACCAAACACTTTACATCTTACATATCAATATTGAATAATATACAATATAAAAGTATGTACACAAAAGACTTCTCATGTTCTCATAGCGTGATATTACAGTATATAGGTATCATGTATATACTGGGCTGTGCCATGTGTTTAACTTCGCCTCCCCTTGTGTAGTCGCTAAATAATTATTGTATCGACATCATTGCAACGAAAACCGCATATTTACTCTGCCAAATTTTCAAGCAATATACTGTGGTGGTCTGAGATAATCGACCGTGACGGAGTTTCTCGTAAAGAAACAAACAATGTAAGCGTTATATGTATCTTGTAATACAAATTAAATCATGTACAGATTATGGCATTACTCCAAACGAATGGCGTGCCCATTTAGATAATTACGATATATATTAGAAAAGTTATTATGACTTCCTCAATATACTTATAAAATCATTTATAATATAAAGAGCATACAACAAATATAAATATCGATCTGGTTCACTTTCACTCTTGTTAGCAAATGAAATATATTTTAAAATGTATCATCTTTTTTACTCTCCTCTCTCACTCTACCTCAAACAGGAAACTTGATCTTTATTTTTATTCCTAAAAAAATATGTACATAAAAATATATTTATCTCATTAACATCATTAAGGCATACTAAAACTATAATTAAATTCATCACTGCATAAATTTTTCAATTCCTGTAAAAATTACAAATATTGTAATCAGTACAATAAATACAATAATACAACTTGTTGAATGAGATTTGTAGTTTATTTCAACACATTGTACCGCAGAATGTTGGCGGATGCATCTCCATCTGATCGTCGACGTTCCTATTGCGTCGACCACAATGACAATAGTAAACACAAAACTAACTAACAATAAAAAAATGTATGACGCTTACTAAAATTTAAATCTTTATGATTTGATTAACATGCACGTATTTTTAACTATGTCGGCTGTACTTTAATTATTTTTGGGATGCATTGGTATTATTGGAAAATAACCCGGGTTAGGAAATGTTGTGTGAGATTTTTACCTAATAAAACCGATCAAAAGAAAAACCGATCAGTTTAATAAACGCATCTGCCATGCCGTGCGCCACTGGTGCTTAGGCTGAGTATACTCAGGAAGAAAGGGCGCGTTCTTGAGCACTCTTTTCTAATGTTACAGCAGCTCAAGGATATCAATCGTTCTCTTAAGGCACGTCAGAAGCAAGAAACGAACTGAAAGCGTGGCCTTTGTTTTTATTAACGGTATCGGTCCTTTTTTGATCCGTTTCCTTCTGAGTCAAGACGGACACTGAACAAAAGGGCCGCCGTAATTCAATCAATGCACCCTCACTCGTGCACTAATCTCGGACCAGGGGAGAGCCTTGTCTCTAGCTCGCAAGAAATCAGTAGAGCTGTGTACATATGTGTGGGTATACCTACCACCTGGAAGGATTTAGAAAAATTTATTTTTTATTTTATTTTATTGTATAGGTAGGTGACACAACAATACAAAGTATTTTGCGGTAGAATATCTGTTAAGTGGGTAGGTACCCAGACGAGCTTGCACAAAGCTCTATCCCCAAGTAAAATGTATGTATGTACTGTATTAATAAAATGGTCTTAATACTATGAAATTCTCAATGGCTCTACTTTTGATAACAATGCGTGAACATTTGCGTTACGTCACACAAATAGAATTTACCGCGCTATCAATGCAAAATTGCACATATCATATAATAAGCTTCTTCACATTAATTTAACTATCGAAAACAGAAATTTTATTTTTAATACTACAACAGAAACAACTCATAACGAGTGGGTCGTTGAGCAGAGGTCTCTGCATACATTTGTTTTTACCTCTGCTGTCTGCACTGTGCACATGATCAGTTAATGTTTTATAACAATGTGTATTGTTGTAACAACAAAAACATTATCTGTTTATGTTTTTAGTAAAATACCTACAATAACAAATTCGAGGATTGTTTTTACATTTCGACTATTTATCCCGAGAATATTTCTAAAGTCAGAGACGAAGCTTTACTAACGTCCGAATTATTTAATTATACATATGATAGGCTGAGAGTTGCTTGTGTAAAAACTTGTATATCACCTGCTCACCTTCAAAGAGTGAATCAACACAAAAAGATCCATAACCTCGATTGAACTGTAGGTATTTCTAAGTGATACCGCTTACTCGCGAAAGACTGATTATTATTATTATTATTATAGTAGATCCTAAGCATGGCATGGCATTGTCCATTCAATGGCAGTTAAAGTTAAATTATAACTTTCTACAATCAAATGTCAATATGATACCAAACAAAAGTATTGTACCATAAAGTCATCATATGACTTAGCACAATAGTAATCTTTATAATCCCTGTGAAGAGTCGTTTAATAGCCTTTACTATGTTTAGTCTAAATAAAACAATGGCTTTTATCTCAAAAGTACTTGGGATTTATTTTAAATACGACATAGCTTACAAGTAGTAGAATAATTAATATTTGATATTGCATTTCTCTTCGGGGAAAGACTATTTTTTGTATTCGACAAGCTGGATCTAGAAACGGGTTCATTTTACTCCTCCGGCTCATTCTAATATTATTACTTTTATATCAAATATTTTTTTAACAAAAAAATAATAGAGCTCTTATAAGGACTTTTGAATTGTCATAATACAGGAATCGATTAAACGTAAAGCTACCACCTCGGAATGTAGATTCCACCGAGAAAAACCCTTACGAATCTCAGTAGTTAATATTTTCCATGAATTTAAAACGGCATGTTAATTAAATACAATTAAATTATTATTTATCCAGCGAGAGAATCAAAGAACACTAACTTTTAACGAGTAATAAGTAGGTATGTTTATATAATATAAATTACGTTTTCCGCTGTCTGCAAAATAATATGTAGAATATCTTGCCTAAATGTTCTAAATACACATCCGTGACCGTGAGCATCATTTCAATCAACCTATATCTAATTTGTTGATTATTATATATGAAATGTTATTATTTGTTTAATTACAGATTTTCATTTTTTTTAACTCCCACAGTTCCACTTACATTCATTACAAAATAAACCTTTAATCGTCCAATCGACAGATAATAAATATAACCAGTATCAGTTGGAAATGATTAATTTCATTTGGACCAAATACGATCAAATTATAGGTCACGTGTATTCATTTCACATTATATAGACGCCGTTAATATTTTGATGTAAATAGAATATATGATGTAGCCTTACATAAACTTAATTCAGAGCGTTAAATAGCAGCTGCTATTTATTTAAAATATTGTGGTTACATAACCTTAAACAAGACTTATCTCACGGTTAATGTACTCATTGATGTTTACGTTATGTAAGTCGCTACGTTGTTTCTACATACTAGTTTTTTCGATGGCTTAGCCGGATTTCACGCGTCTATACCTTAATGAGAATAAAAAATTTGCTACTCACTTAGCTAGGTGAAGGACACAACAGTCTTTTGCATCACATGTAAATATTTCGGCTACAAGTGGGCGATGTGGGTACCCAATGTCATCCCAGACAAACACGGGTCATCCTATAGTTAGCTGCGCATTAGCAGTGAATGGATGGTGATGATCGCATATCATTTGGTGATATTTGGGCCAGTCTGCTTTCCTATATAAAATTAAAAACTATTCGAAGTAAATGAATTTGATTGCGCAAATGAATTTGATGCGACATGCGCACATTTCGTCGAATGTAACGCTTATGTAGCTTACCGGCACTATACTAAATATTAAATATACTTCAGATGATTTCATTGCAAAGTATTTAATCTGTGTTTCCATTTTTATTATGTAAAATTATTGCTAAAATCTGATTTGTTTATCCATCTTGCTTTCTTGACTTATTAAACTAAAATTATCCTGACTAATTATAAACGCAAGTGAGTCTGCTTGTTACGCTTTCAAATCTCAACTACCCAATCGATCATCATGAAATTATGCATACACTTTGTGTACAGAAAATGACACAGGGTTCCCCCTACCACCCTACATGCGGACAAAGCCGCGGCTGGTAACTAGCAAATTGTAGCTATATTGTCTAACTTATAACGATGTAAATAGTGTTTTTCTGTGTTACAATCTCGGTTCGGGACAGTAAAAAGTTATTGACTTTTTCTCTTAAGAAAGTTCGGCTCAGTTCAGTTTTATCATCAGCCGGCATCAAAATCTGTACCCAATCGAGACTGTTTGCTGTCCTATTGGATTGTGAGTGAGATTGTTGAATAGCGACAATCTGTAAACGACATACTCGTACGATGAAAATATTTACAAGCACCGCATAATCACTATTCATGTTATAACTTATATTTATATTCTTAAATATTATACCAACTTTTTTATTACTAACATTAATTTTTATCTGTACATTATTGCCTTCTATTTATAAAGGAAAAGTTATCCCGCTAACATTCTGACGATTATAATCTTAATATGACGCACACTGGTCGCAGATTTACTAGAAAATAATCAACCTTTATTCATTTCATTCGAGCACGTACGCCGTAATAGGATATAAACGTGTAATGGTATACGACAATCAGTACATCATATTGTATTTATATATTTGATTGGTATAAAAGCGTAAGTATAAGCCTTTTTTTTCGCTATAGACTACATTCCTGACCGACGCGGACATATGGAAGCTTTAATCTTTCAAAACAGAGTGTAGCCTCTCATTTCACTATATTTTAACGTATTATAATATGTTATACGGTATAGTTTTAAATAAATACAAAAAAACACATATATTTTTATAAATATGTATGTATATTTTTGATTTAGATAATATTTAACATGAACGACTTACCAACACAATAGTCAATATATTTTATCATGTGTGGTAAAATGAAATAAGCTCATAAATACGTCACGATATTAGTATTATTATTTCAAATTGAAATTATATATATATTAAGTCAAAATTAAGTTAAAATGGTTAATGCAGCTGATAATAATTAACTACCATAAAGCAAAAAATGGGGATTATAATAAAAATAGTAGTGTATTTATATTATATTTTTTAAATATGCTACTAAGAATAGCTTTGGCTAAAGCAAATGTGAGACAAGCACACATGCATTACAAAACTTTTGAAATTAAATATATATATTTTTTGTAAGGTACCTATGCCTTTTTCAGGTGTGTTTTAAATAAGCGTGTATTTGTAATAATCTGTGAAGTGTGTAAGTAAACCTATTTGTAATATATTTCTTCTGGTGTACCGCAAGGCTCTCACCTCGGTCCGTTACTGTTTAATATTTTTGTAAATGACATTCATAACATTTTTGATTTTGCATCTATACTGTTATATGCTGTTGATATGAAAATATTCAGAGCTATTGCTAAATCTTCGGATTGCAGCTTTTTGCAAAATGATCTTTATAAGTTGTGTAGTTATTGTAACGAAAACTCACTGAATATGAATTATTTCTTTTACACGAAAGCCAAATCCAATAATTTTTAATTATAAATTGAATAATGACAACATTACACGAGTGACGGAGGTGAGAGACTTGGGGATATATCTAGACAGCAAATTAACATTCAAATTCCATATAGATTATATAGTTGCAAAGGCATATCGAATGCTTGGTTTTATACTCAGGGTTAGTAAAGATTTTAAAAATGACCCAACCCTTATCCTTTTATACAATTGCTTTGTCCGTTCATTGTTGGAATATGGTTCTGTAGCCTGGAATCCGCAATATAAAATTTATATTGATACAATAGAAAAAAATCAACATAAATTTATTAAATATCTTAATTCTAAATGTTTTACATTGAATCTAAATCCGCCTACAATGACTTCTCTATTGGATCGCCGAATACTGCGAGATCAAAGTTTTTTTATATAAAGTAATACATAACTTAAATGACAGTCCTTTTCTTTTGAGCAAAATTTATTTTAGATGTACAAAACTGAACACATGTTATAATGCCTTATTTCATTTACCTTCTACTCGAACAAAGTATGCTCGAAATGAATTTATTTATCGCTCTTGAAAGAATTACAATAGGAAGTTTAATGACTTGGACATGTTTTCTTGTTCGCTCAATACATTTAAAAGAAAAGTTAGTATGCGTTTGTGAATTTAGTCATTGTGTTATATAAAAATTCATATATATATATATATTCTTCTTTTTTTGCTGTTTTTCAACTTTTTGAATCTTGATAATAATGTTTAATAATGATTAATAATTTACTGAATGCTATACATGAATTAGTTTTAGGTGGAAACTTGATTGGTGTGTGTACGGGCTAATTGTTGTATAATATATGTGGTGTTTACTGTATGTTTCCCAAATAAAATAAAAATAAAAATATGTTACAGAGCAGTCATAACAGAAAATGGCGTGTTTCCTTCTACAATATCAATCAGCACAATTAACACAAAATGTAAAGAAGATGAATTAGAAAAAGAATACGACCCCTTCCAGAACCGGGAACTGGAACATCCTAATTCGTAAGTTCCAACTGATTATTGACTAAAACCAACATTTGATCAAATTGTTTAATCTTTAACCCACATTTCAACTAAGTAGCTATATTGGTATTTGCAATTTTGACGCCATCATGATTACCATTAACCAAATTTGATCGATCACTTTCAGAGATGTCCGGTCTTTTGCAAATCTTTTGAAATCATCCCTGGGATCAGGTATTCTTGCGATGCCGGCTGCATTTAAAAACGCTGGAACGATCGTCGGCATATTCGGCACCATTATCCTGGGGTATATCTGCACTCACTGCGTATATTTGTTGGTAATATATTTACTTCATTTTCATTTCTTTAAAACAATCGTGTGACATATTTTATTGCATTTTCATGGTTATGCAATTTTATTTGTAGACTTTCCGATCCAATGTTAGCTTTGTACTCTATTTAACCTTTTGAAACTGTTTATAAGAGCCTACTAGTATATTTCGGTTTAAGCCAACATTTATTATATTATAATGTAAAAATTATAGTTATGTACACAGAGCGTAATAACAGTTTTGCATTCCAGGTTAAGACTTCACAAGACGTGTGCAGAGTAGCAAAGGTCCCGTCACTCGGTTACGCTGAAACCGTTGAGGCAGTGTTCGCCACCGGCCCACGATCCTTAAGGAAATTTTCTAGATTTATGAGGTGAGAAAAATATTTGTTTTTACCGATAGTAGTATTTTATGTATGCAGGATACCGTAAGAGTAAGTAGCTGGGCATCATTTACTCTATCAAACTACTTTTAACGGCGCTTTCAAGGTGTGTGGTGGTGTATATGTAAGTACTACTTACAATGCCATCGTCTATGGACAAATAGATTAAAACAAAATTTTTCATCTTTTTGTAAAAAAATATAAAAGCATACATCATTGTTTCGCTTTATTTTCAAGTATATTTAGGCTAATCACTAAAATGAAAAAATAGTTAAACGCATAATATAACCCTTTTACTTTTTTTTGCGAGTCTTTTAAATCTGAATACTCAATAAAGGACTCGAGGCGCGTACTACATTTTTGAATATTAATTGTTCCTTTTAACTTGAAGAATCTTAAACTGATATTTATTGATTGGAGTCAACGTCTCCTTGAAAAAATGATTCATCGAGAAACAAAAAGAATTAGCGGACATCAATGCGATAGAAAATTGTGTGTCAATGTCGTAGTAATTGAAATTAATAATCGTTTCGGGGTTCCGTCATAAGCAAATGACATATTATTTATATTATAATAGACCTTATGATAGTTTACTTACTGTGTTGTAGGGGGCCATTCATTTATTACGTAAGACGATTTAGGGTGGTATGGGGGTCAACCATATCTTATTTTTCACAAAATATATAAGTACGCAAAGTTAAGGTCTAAAAAAGCGCGGGCAACCGCGCGAGTGCCGCCGAGGTGCACTCGGATGCGTATAGATAAACTATTTCCATAGCAACGTTACCCGCGCTACCCGCACTGCGCCTCCCAGGAACTCCCCGGTTGGGAACTAGACTGTCACTTGTTTGCGTAAACGACATTACGACACTCGTAACATCAAAACCAACCAAGCGTATATTCATTTTTACCTTTAGAATCTTACGTAATAAATATTAAACAGGGGGGAGGGGTCGGCCTATTCTTATTTTTTCATATTTAGGAGGGGGAAGGGGTCAAAAACTAGTAAAAATCGTCTTACGCAATAAATGAATGGCCCCTAGTACCTATAGCAGCCAATAGATAAGAAATGATCTCTCTTTCTTTATATTTCTATTAATCCAACATATACATCTTGTTTTTCTTGCGTATTCACGCCTAAGCCACAAAACCGATTTTTATGAAATTTAGTATGAAGCAAACTTGAAACCCAAGGGACATCGACTACTTCATTATACTTAACACCTCTCCCTAACATGTGAGTAAAGCCGTTGGCGAAAACTAGAATTAAATAAATAAAAATTATTAGAAACGGCTCACAATCGGCGAAGATGACGACTAACATAAGATAACGAAGACGAGAAAAATTAAGTTTGTTGCAGTTGGTTAAAAGCACTAAGATTAAGACCAACACAATGTTATACAATAAAATTAATGAATGATTGAAACAAAAAATAACATAAATCTTGTAAATACGTTTCAGGATATTTATAGATTGGGCAATGGCCCTCACGATTCTTGGCGCATGCGCAGTGTATGTCATCCTGCTCGTGGAATCCGTACAGCAGGTATTTTGGACAGCTGTCAACAACTCTATCAAATTGTTTAGTAATGTTTTAGCGTTATGACGATGTAATTTTCTTAACACCAACATAAAGCAATATACTAACTATTTAAGTTTAATTGCATCGGTTTGGTCTATATTTATTTTGTACTGCTGAAGAGTACAAGTATGCAGTAATCTAATATCAGGAACCGACTAGACAAAAATATCGTTTAAGCTTCACGCTAATAAATATTTTTATAAATTCACAATATTGCCGGCATGGAGTGGTGGAGACCGGGCAAACACCCCTAAATGTTTATTCGTATTTATCCGTTCGACGGTAGAGGAAAACATCGTGAGGAAGCCTGCATGTATTAGGACCCTTAAACGTCAACCAATCTGAGAAATTGTAGGCCATTACTTATTACGAGACGATTCACACACGATATGATACACACACACACACACACATGATATGGTTTGAGGTAATTAGGTCGAGGATCTTACTTAACAAACATATTTTTGTCTGTTTACAGATAGTCGATTACTTTTATGAAGACAACAAACTCAATACGACTTTGTACTGCTTAATGTTCCTGGTTCCAATACTTGTATTTACCCAAATTAAGAATTTAAAATATATTGCTCCGTTTTCTGGATTCGCCAACATCTTGCTCGTGCTAACGTTCCTCATTTGCTTGTACTATATTTGCAATGAGTTTCCTAGTTTCGATTCACGGCCAATGGCAGTACCGGTTGGCAGGTTACCACTATTTATCGGGTAAGGGAATTTTTATTAATATAGGGTTTTCCAATAGGGACGCTTGAACTTTGACAGCTGATTGCGGCCATGTTGTTTGAGTGACAGCTGTCAAATGCAGTGCGTTATATTCATTCCGTCCTCCCAAACCACCATGGCAGGTTACAGTGTCGAGCAGCACGTGCAAATCATAAAATTGTTTTATGAAAATGGGTCTTCAGTTCGAGCAACGTTCCGCGCACTTCGCCCGTTTTACGGTCGCGATGATCGTCCTGCCGAGTCGACTATCCGTCGATTGGTGGACAAATTCGAGTCAACCGGGTCAGTTAACAATCAGCCGGTTCCCGTGCGTCAACGTAACGCGAGATCTGCCGAGAATATCGCCGCTGTGCGCGACAGTGTCCTCGAAAACCCGCGGCAGTCAATTCCGCGTCGCGCACAGGAACTCGGCCTTTCGCAGACGACAACTTGGCGAATTTTGCGTTGTGACTTGAGCCTGCACCCGTACAAGATCCAGCTGACCCAAGAGCTCAAGGTTAATGACCATAGACAGCGCCGTGTGTTCGCTGACTGGGCATTAGAGCAGTTGGAAGTTGACGCCGATTTTGGCAAAAAAATCATCTTCAGCGACGAGGCGCATTTTTGGATGAATGGCTATGTCAACAAGCAAAATTGCCGTATTTGGGACGAGACCAATCCACACGAGGTTCACCAAGTGGCAATGCACCCGCAGAAAGTGACTGTTTGGTGCGGATTTTGGGCCGGAGGCGTGATTGGTCCGTATTTTTTCGAAAACGATAATGGTGTGGCCGTCACCGTCAATGGTGAGCGATACCGGTCGATGATAACCAACTTCTTTTGGCCTGAAATCGAGAATATGGATCTGGACAACATGTGGTTTCAACAGGGCGGCGCTACGTGCCACACAGCACACGCTACGATGGAAGTTCTGCACGAGCAATTTCTGGACATGGTCATCTCGCGCGGAGGCGACGTGAACTGGCCTCCGAGATCGTGCGATTTGACCCCGCTGGACTTTTTCTTGTGGGGTTTTCTTAAGTCGCAGGTCTATGCCAACAAGCCGCAAACCACCGATGCCCCTTAAAGTCAACATACGCCACGCCATCGATCAAATACAGCCCGATTTGTGCGCCAGAGTCATCGAAAATTGGACCTTTCGTGTGCGCGCCACCAACCGAAGCCGTGGCGGTCATTTGAATGATGTCATATTCTGGGGTCGATAGACCTTCCAAATAAAAAAAAATTTCGCAAATATCTCTCCTACATGTATTTTTTTTTGCATTTCAAAGATCAAGCGCCCTTAATGGAAAACCCTATATAATAATCCGTTTTCTCTGATTCCACTTATTTGAAATTGGTTCAGTGTGGTTTATAACACTACAAGGAAATGTATTTGGCACACTTTTGACTGTTTATATAAAATACTGTCAATAAGATATAAAACCATGATACCTTACTGCCAGCATTCATTCGGAAACATCTGCAGTTTTTCGCATGATAATTTTCTTCGCTGCTGACTTAAGCTAAACTACAAAATTTAACTTATTGCAAACCCCGTGATACTAGTATGGACCAGTGATCCTCAATTCAACGTTTTATCTATAAAAATGATACTGATTTTAAATTGTTTCAGTACAGTTATATTCGCAATGGAAGGAATTGGCGTCGTCCTACCCGTGGAGAACACCATGGCTAAGCCGCAACATTTCCTGGGTTGTCCCGGAGTATTGAATATTACAATGACCATCGTAGTCCTTTTATACATGATCATGGGTATTTTGGGATACATGAAGTACGGTGACATTGCTGAAGGAAGTATCACCTTAAACTTACCTACTGAAGAAATGCAAGTATTCATAAACAATAAGAGTATATAGTTAGTTACATACTATAATGATAACCTAACACAAAAAAAAAACATAATACAAAGAACGATTTGCAGCACAAAAGACAATCTTGTCGATTACTAATAATGTCTCCTCAACAATCTTCGGTTCGGGACATGCAAATATTTATATTAGATACTTATCTACCTCTTACTTTAGCGCATTTGTTCTTACTAACATATACATACGTATTGCATACATATTACAGGAAATAAGTTAATAAATACTATATATAGTATATACAATTAATATTTAGCATACAATAGAATTGAATTGAAAAACGCGAATGTATAACATTCAAAATATTTGCTGAGAAACCAATGACGAGTGAACAAATGTTTGGGGAAGGTCGCTACTATTGGACCACTTAATTTTAAATAGCTGTATATTTCAAACCACACCACGTAGGAATAAAAATAGGTCGTCAGTAAAAAGGCCTTACATTCAAGTACTTGCAATCATAGTTTCATTTTCTTGTTATTAAGCAATCTGTTACAAAACAAAAAATGCAAAGATGATGGTTTCCTTGTTTGGACCACCGTCACTTTCATTGGACCAGTCAATTGCTATCATTGGACTTAGGAAACTTTGCCCATCGGTTCATTCAAGTAGCCTCTCAGTTTAACGAAAATAAAAGCTAATTTTAAGCAGTTTTAAGTCAGTCTTTATTCTTTAGTCTTATTTTCACAAATCTTAACAAACAAAAGAAAAACTATAATTAAATAAATTATTTCTTTTATTTTATTTAATCTATGCTTTACTTTCATCTTTATTATTTTCATCTATTTTAAAAGCCAAACTTCTAACATCGTTTGAAATCATCATCGTTTCTTGTAATGCTTATTTCATGCTGATTTTATTCCAAGTGTAACATTGTCCTTTTTTCGCCATGCACCAACAAGTAAAATGTAAATTAAAACTAGATTTCAGAGGGACCATGTTTGGGCCGGTCCAATCGACGAACCTAACACTGGTTCATTGATGGCAACACGGTACTTTCTGACTACAATGTTAATCACACAAATTTAAGAAATTTCTAACCAAATATTATTCAAAGATCATCAGTATATATATATATATATATATATATATATATATATATATATGATGTTATTCCTAACAATGTTATTGCAAGAAAAACATAAAAAAAACTTAAAGTATTGTACTTAAATGACATAACTTGACTTGTGAATTTAATAAGGGGAGAGCGCGAAACACGATGACACAGATCATTCCTTTATTAAGTCCAAAGACGGACTGGCAGAGGGGGCAAACGGGGAGCGATATTGGCATCGGGTCAAAACTACGTTAAGTTTTAAAAATGACTAGTTCCCGAGATTTTTAAGTAGTTCAAACAAAGCGGCAATCAAATGATCGCAACCTTAACCTACATAGTTTGATCACTTGTATTCCAGATTGAGGAATGGATGAGCCAATATAACCACATGATTTAATTTATCATGTAACGATGGGGCCGACATATAAGCTGCCTCTATAAAGACCCCTTAAAAATAGTAGATTAAAAAAAATTGCCGCGGAGAATGTTGGTAGGGCTTCCTACAGCACCCGTGTCTTTTGTCAAATTGTATATTATCAAATCATTTACCACAAGAGGACGCATTTTACTCATCTGCTTTAAAATAAATGGGCCCGATTTTTTTAAAGTATTATTTTAGATAAATACCAAATAATAATCCTAATAACAAATGAAAGTGAGTTTTAACTACTTTCCAGACCAGCACTGATGGCTAAAGTTTTCATCGTCCTCGCGATATTCTTCACATATATCCTGCAGTTTTACGTGCCGATGGAAATAGTTTGGCGCAACACAAAAGAACGTGTTCCGCGCAAATACCACAACATTGCGCAGTCCGTCATGAGAGCCTTCTTCGCAATACTCACTGGTAATCAATACGATTCTGAATTTTATTATTGTATTTATTATCAGCGTCGGTTCTAGGTCTTAATAGGCCTTAATATAGCCAGGGTCGGCTGAGACTGAATTCTCGCCCACTTAATTACCTTCGATAACCTTCCATAGCTAGGAGCTGGTCAAACGTCCATCTGCCAAGGGCAGACTTTACAAATCCATTATCTGTAGACTCTCCAGACCGATTTTGGCTGAGGCGGCCAATCTCAAGAGAGATTAGCCAACTGCGTAGGAGATATTATAGTGCACAAGTGTGTGCGCAAACACTGGTGCACTCTCTTTTCCTTAGCTCTCATAATCCGATGGGACGGCAATCTGACACGACCGGAAAGAGTTCAGGCGCAGGATCAACAGCTTAACGTGCTTTCCGAGGCACGGGAGTGTACACACTTCCAACTTCCAGAACCCGGGCTGTTACTGAGAAATTTCACGTCACATTAAGGGCCATTTCGACTCATTCTTCTTTTTCAATTTCAGTGATAGCAGCAGCCTCATTACCAAAGCTAGAGCAAGTGATCGGTCTAGAAGGAGCTTTCTTCTACTCCTTCCTTGGACTAATCGCTCCTTCTGTAATGGACCTAATCTTCCGCTGGGACAGAGGTTTAGGCAGGTTTAAATATATCCTAATTAAGGACACCATACTTATCACTTTTGGTACGTTTGTCCTCGTGACTGGAGTAATGCAAAGTATTAGAGAAATTATCAGGACTAACTAGTGATGGCGGAAGTGTTTACAATTAGTAGTGCCTTGTAGCGTACTTTATTTATACAATGTTTGTACATAATTGGTCAATAAATCGTTTTTTTTACATGTTTTGTGTATTCATTGTCAGTGTTGATTTCTACTTAATACAATTTTAAAATGACTGACTGGGATACAGCACTGTCTAAGCCGGTGGGTCTTGCAGGACGAATTTTTTCATAGAAATTCCTTATGGAGCGAGCACAAAGAAATAATTTTTCAAAATTAATCTCTTAAAAGGGTTAAATGGGGCATGAAAACTTGTAATTTACTAAATAATAAATTATTAGCGTTTGAAAACTATATGGTGATGATAAGTTCCACCTGAGGGTGGAGTGGACCATTTATATACACTTGTAACACATGGAATATACGGCAGACCTCAATTACTTTATAATAATGCCGCCGCGGCTTTTTCATTTATGAATTATTATGTTTTTAAAAGTATCTAGGAATCTCTTACAAAACATTTGATACACTAGCTCATAGTTGCCTCTTGTCTGTTCAGAATTATTATAAATATGAAGTAATCTATAAAGTATTTTTTTCTTATATAACGAACACGCTAAAAACGATTCGCAACTGCAACAGCACTCCGAAGTCCCGAATTCTTGAAAGACTGCTTTGGTGCATCCGATCCCTAAAAGGGGCAAATGCTCAGACCCAGCTAACTATAGGCCTATTGCCATCACCTCCTTATTCTCTAAGATAATGGAGTCCATTATAAACTGTCAGCTCCTGCGTTACCTAAAGGAGCACCAGCTTTTTTTTTATTTTTCAAATATTCTTCGTAGTTTGTAATTCAAACATTTTTTTTATTCCTTTTTGAATTTAATGCACATTTCATATTTTTAATGACTTTTAATTTTGATTGAACATTTTGTTGATATTTGAATAATTTTTTGAAATTGTTTTGTACATGCTTTTGTTCAGTAAAATTTTACTTTTCGGGCCTTTTTGTTTTGACCTCGGCTCCAGACCTCAGCGCCCCCGCACATTTGGCGCCGCGGGCCGACGCCCCATCGCCCAATAACGCCGGCTCTCTATGTAACTGGATCACTGGCTTTTTAGCCGATCGGAACATCAAGGTTCCGGTTGACGGTGCTCCGACTTAAAATTCGTCAATTCTGGTGTTCCACAAGGCTGCGTTCTATTACTTACTCTGTTTTTTCTGCATATCAATGACATGTTGCAAATCAGTAACATTCACTGCTATGCAGATGACCACTGTAAACGCCCTATATACCGGCCGTGCTAATATTTCTCGGGAACACATTGTCGAGTATCGGAACAAACTTGTGTCTGAACTCGAGTTTTTATTAATCAAAGCTTGGTGTGCTATACAAAGTCAGGCAGTACTTCACGTCGTCTCATCACCTAAAACTTTACAAGGCGCAAATATGGCCTCACATGAAGTACTGCTCCTTCAAAAAAAAAGAGTACTTATTCCTTAAAGGACGGTGACGCACCTGCTAACCCTTGAATGTTGCAGATGTTCATGAGCAGTGGTAGTCACTTTCCTTCACGTGAACCTCTTCCTCGTTTGCCCCCTCTTCTACAAAAACTAATAATAGTAATAAATAATAATGCCCCTGCTAATAATAAGGACATCAAAGTGGTCCAAAAAAGGATGGGAACTTCTGGTCTAGTGGCTAGGATAAAGGCCGCTGACCCGGAGGTCCTGGATTCAATTTCCAGGTCGGGTTAATAATTGCAACCTTAGTTCACAAACTCCCGAAGTTTTTAATATTATCAATGGAAACTCTAATAATGAAATTAATGAAAAAAAAAAATCAAAACAATCGAACGAAATGACGACAGAATCATGACATTGCGGTCCAGAAATAGACTTATTTAACACACCGCCATCTATGGGCTAATGGGAGATAAAATCTTAGTTCCCAAGGTTGGTGGCGCATTGGCAATGTAAGCGATGGTTAACATTTCTTACAATGCCATTGTCTATGGGCGTTGGTGAGCACTTACTATCAGGCGGCCAATAAGCTCCGTCTATACAATAAAAAAAAAAGTTATAACAATTCAGTTTCAATTTGAACTTTTTAGTAATTTTAAAGATTAGACTGGACAATTACACATATATGCGGAAAAAAAACGATAGGATTTGCATTTTTTTTATTTATCAATATAACCTAAGAAAATTCTCAGAAAATGCATGTTTTTTTCATCATTATGTATAATTTCGATCTATTTATTAAAATTTACACTTTAGTTACACAAAAAATGTAAGATTCCATGTAACATTGATAAATAAAAAAATTTCAAATGTATAGTTAACAACCAAATAAGTTAATAAAGTTAATATTTAATAAGATATCTACAATATTTTGAGAAAGAGAATCATCTTTAAATTATATGCGTATATGCCTATTTATTGCTATTTGAAGATAACTTATATACCTGAGTGACCACGGAAAATATTAAGTCCTTACATATGCAATTGGCGTTTTGTACGCCTGTTGTTTTGTACGTATAAAGTCAATTTTTTTTTTTTGTAAATTAAATTTAATTAATCAAAGTATGCACCGTGGTTATCTATGCACTTTTGCCATCTCATAGGTAGTTCATTGATCCCTTTACTAAAAAAAACCATGGGGGCGAGAATCAATAAACTCTTTGAAGGCGGCTTGGACTGCCGCATCGAAGTTGATTTTTTTTCCTTGCTGCCGGTAATAACGCTAACGAGAATGCGAAAACGCTCGGCAGCGAGCGTTATTAACGCCATGCTCGATAGCGAGAGATGCTGGTTGGAAATGGTCACTCTCGCGGCCTCCTTCTGCGACATGACACTCTCGCAGAAGGAGGCCGCGGAGCGGCAGCGCGAGGAAAATGCCTCCGCTGATTCAATCCGTCAAAGAAGAGGAGGCGTAGGCGCTATGCGCACCTTCTCCCCACGCCTTAATAGCCGCCCGGGCAAAGGGGGCTCCCTGTATCCGGGAACCCCCTTAGAAATGGAGGCCCGCATAGGCGGGCCGACCATCGGGTCGTCACGGTAGCATGCGCAAGCGATCCCGTGGCGCCGACCAGACGGAGAGGATACGGCTGGTTTTTTAGTAGGTATTTCGGCGCCTTCAGTGCTGATGAGTTCCACATACCCCCTCACTTATAGGGGAAACGCGTCAAGGCGTTTCTACAGTGATAAAAAAAAGACATTCCAATTGTAGCTCATCTAACTTAGTGGTTGTTTGTTATGGAGTGTGTGGTCTTGCGTTGTCGTGAAGCAGCAGTAGCCTAGAGCGATTGGCCAGCTAGTTCTTCCTTCATGGTTTGCAGTTGCTGACAATAGATATCTGACGTAATCGTTTGGCCAGATTTTAGAAAGCTGGAGCTGGAACGACACCGGCGCTAGTCCACCAAACACTCACAAGTAACTATTTCTGAGTCAATTTTCGTTTAGGGCAGGATTTGGCTGGGTCTCCAGGGTTCAGCCATTGCGACGAGCGCTTCCGATTATCGTACAGTATCCACTTTCATCACAAGTAATGATTCGATTTAAAATCCCTTCATTATTGTGTCGGTTGAGCAAAGTAACACAGCAGTCGACGCGTGTTTACAAGTTCGATTCACGGTTCAGTTTTTTTAGTTTCCCGATTTGCTTCAAGTGGATTAATACAGTTTTATCACTCACCCCGAAGCCTGCAGTTATCTCTGAAGTGCTTTGTGATGGATCCGCTTCCTCAATAGCCTTTAATTCTTCATTTTCCACTTTGGTCTCCGGCCGTCCACGGGGTTGGTTCTGAAGGTCGACATTTCCAGAACGAAAACGTTGAAACCAAAAATGTACCGTGCTTTCTTTTGCGACATCAACGCCGTACACATAATTAATCCTTCGAGCTGTTTCTGCAGCACTGGTGCCACGGTAGAACTCGTACTCGTGAATATACCGATATTTCATGTTTTCCATTGAGCGGTAATAAGCGACGCCAAAGAAAAAAATAATGAGGAAAAAACAAATGAATGACTGTTTTCAAAACTCAAATGTACCAGCTAAATGAATTTATAAATTTAAATTTGGAATTCTTAACCAAAGAGGAGATATTTCAGATCAAAGTGGTCAGTACGACAAAACGCTAATTTCATATGTAAGGACCTAATATTAGCCCATCAAAACCTCCTCCCTCTGTAGCGCTACGCTAGAGATACAAAGCAAAGTCCATTCGTGCGAACGCACTGCTTCAGCGAGGACGCTTTCTCAGTAATTGAGTAAAGTTTTTTTTTGCTTACCCTCAAAAATTATAAAATGTAAACATGTCTGTAATAAGTAAGGAATCGGAGTATGAAAGTAATAATTTGTGTTACAATGAATTTGATGAAACTTTAAGACGTGAAAAAAGGCAGCGAGAGGAAAGTTCGCACAACAGCAGTGGTGCGAGTGTTGATGACGAAGGGCTTACGATGGTGACGCAGCGGCGTGGTAAACGTCTAGCTATACGTAAATCGAGCTGTAGTGATACTGAAATGATGAAAGAACCAGAAGAATTAGAGAAGATTGAGGTTAGTGTTACGTCAAAAGTAATTTTGCCTAAACAAATGGCATTAGCCAAACTATTGCGAGATGAAAATATACAAAAAATATTAAATGTTAAATATAAAAGTCCTTATAAAGTGATAATAGAGTTTGATGACAAAGAAAATGCTCATAAGCTTTTGACTAATAAAAAGTTTGCTGATTTAGATTATAGTTGTCAGTTAACTCAAGGGCTACTATCAATTTTCGGCTTAGTAAGGAATATTGATTTAGATATTAAAGAGGAAGAAATAAAGGAAAGTTTTGAAAGCGAATTAGAAATTTTATCAATAAAAAGGTTAAAGAGATGTCTGGACAACGGTGACTGGGTTGACAGTGAATCAGTAAGAGTGTGTTTTAAGGGTTCCACCTTACCCTCGTATATACTAGTGGTGTAGATTTAAGGTGGAACGATTCACATTTCCTGTCACGCAGTGTTCTTCTTGTTGGCGCTACGGTCACTCAAAAAAATTTTGTCCGCTGAAAAAGGAATATTGTCCAAAATGCGGTAAAACACATCCTAATTGTGAAACAAAGATATATTCATGCATTAATTGTAAAGGAGATCATATGGCCCTTGATAAGATGTCTTGTCCTGTGTTTCACAAAGAGAAGGAGATTAGGAAAATTATGTCTGAGGAGAATTGTAAATATAGAAAAGCTTTGGCTACATACTACAACAAACTGAGATTAAGTCAAGTTAATAATAATGCGAACAAGGTTAATGATGAAATCAATTATCGACGCTCAAATTATAATGAGAGCTTAGATAAGACATATAGAGACGCTTTAGTTTCTGAAGCTGAGATTCATAAAGACAATGTAGAAGAATTATTAAATAGTGAAAAAGAAAATGAAAACATAAAAACGACTGTATCCGGGGCACAAAAAGTTAGAAGAAGGAAGAAAAAAGGGAACAATGTCAGAGGCGCAGTTTCTGATGTAGAATGTGTCACTGAAAATTTTGGAAGAGAGCAATGTCAAGAAGGAAATGAGGATGAAAAAAGGAGACGTAAGGGGTTTGACTTTATCCGACTTCTTAATAAAATTAAGGAAATATTCTTTTCGCCAGCTAGTTGTGAGGATAAAATGAATCTGTTTTTTAAAGTTTTTATTGAAGAAATTAAAATGCTAGTGATTGGTTTAATTAAGGATAGCGATATTTTGAACAACTTTTTTAATTTTCATAATGGCTAGTAATGACAAACGACGGACTTTGAACATAATTCAATGGAATTGCAGAAGTTTTAAACCGAAACTAACGATTTTTAAAGCATTTTTAGATCAAGAAAAGATCCATATTGCAATTTTGAGTGAAACGTGGCTTTGTAGGGATGATGACCTTAATATTAGCGGATATAATATATTTAGGAAAGACCGAAACGATGGTTATGGTGGTGTAGCATTGATAGTCCATAAAAGCATAAAAACCAGCCTTTCTGATTTTAAGGTCAATAATATAGGAATAGAAATAATCTATGTTAAAGTTCTTAACTGTAGTAATTTAAAGAACATTGTATCTGTCTATTGCCCGTCATCTGTTCATACTACTCAGGCCGATTGGGATGGAATTTTCGCAAATTTCCGTAGATATAGTTTAATTGCCGGGGATTTTAACGGTCACCACACCAATTGGGGAAGTAAATGTGATGTTAGAGGTAGTCAGTTACAAGATGCGTGTTATGAATTTGGCTTGGTTTCAATTAATAACGGTGAAGCCACAAGAATTAAGTTAAATCAGAACGTTTTGCAAGAATCTTCACCAGATATCACTTTCGTGTCTTCGGATATTGCAATTAATTTTAAATGGCAAGTAACTAATGAAAATTTTAGTAGTGATCATTTAGTAATTAAGTATTCTATAAACTATACAGACGAAACGTTTCAATGGATTAAAAAACGTAATTATAAAAAGGCCGATTGGGATTCCTACCATGATACTCTTCATGAATCATTCCTTTCTCCTATAAATATCCAAAATTTACAACAAAGATATGATCATTTTATAGACAAAATTAACGATGCTGCTAATAAACATATACCTGATTTAAAATTATGTTCTAACTCAACATTTAAATTTAAACCAAAATCTTACTGGTGCACTTCCATATCTGAGGCTGTTGCTCAGCGTAGGTTAGCATTAAAGATTTTTCGCCATAACCCAACACCGGACAATCTTAGTAAGTTAGAAGAAAAAATTCAAGACAGTATACGTATCATATCTCGTTGCAAGTCACTCGATTGGCAAAACAGGTGTAACAGTATTTGCGAGGAGACGTCAACTCCTGCCATGTGGGATAGATTGAGATGGATTAAAGGATTTAAAAAACGTCAATTTCAGGCATTTAAAATACAAAAAACAGAGTTATTGCATAAGCTAGCACCTGATTATGTTTTATCATCAATGCCAGAATTAAAGTCTAAAAATACTATTTTGGAATCAAATTTTACCATACAAGAGTTTACAGTTTGCTTAAAAAAGAAAGAAACGGCACCTGGGGAAGATGCAGTGACATTTTCAATGATTTATAACTTACCTCTAAACGCTAAATTAGAGTTACTTGAACTTTATAACCGTATCATTGTTACCGGTCGAATACCGAAGCAGTGGCGAGATGTTAAAATCGTTCCGATCCCAAAGCCAGGCTCTAATAACTCAATATGTAATAGTTTAAGACCTATTGCACTCATTTCATGCATTTGCAAAATATTACATTCAATGCTAACTAAACGCATTGAATGGTTTGTCGAAAAAAATCAGTTATTGTCTCAAAATGTTACTGGCTTTAGAAGAGGAAAATCTTGTTTAGACTGTCTCACACACTTAACCACGTATATTCAAGAAGGATTTTCTAATAACGTATCTACTCTGGGTTGTTTTTTGGATATAAAAGGAGCGTATAATAATGTTGTTGTTTCTGAAGCTATCCTAAAACTTGATAATATCGGCGTTGGTTCTTCTATCTGTAGGTACTTATGGTGCTATCTCAGTGAAAGGCATCTAAGAATTATAGGTGATAATAAGCAAGGTTCAGATATAGTAAGATGGACTAATATGGGCTTAGCACAAGGAGATCCAATTTCTCCACTAATATTCAATATCGTAACTCAAGAAATAACAGAAAACAGTATACCAGATATAGTTATTAGTCAATATGCAGACGATTTCGTGTTGTATGTACAGATAGCTAATCAACAAGAACGAAATTTCAAAATGCAAAGTGCTATCGATATAGTAGTGGACAAATTAAGGCTAATTGGCTTAGAATTATCTCCTAGTAAAACTAAAATATGTTTGTTTACAAGACGGCGGAAAATCAAACAAGTAAACATTAACATTCATGGTCAAATTTTAGAAGTTGTAAATTTCATAAGATATTTGGGCATCTGGATGGACAGATCTTTAAGGTGGACGAAACACTTAAGTGAGATTAGCGAGAGATCTATCAAATCTCTTAATATTCTTAAAATTTTAGCTGGATCAGGCTGGGGTGTCCATCCTAAGCATTTGCGTAAAATATACATGGCGTTAATACGTAGCAGAATGGATTTTGGCTGTTATCTGTATGATAACTCTGCTAAAACAAACCTGTTAAGACTGGATAAAATTCAAAACCAAGCGCTCAGGATTATAGGTGGTTTTATTCGTAGCACTCCAATACACGTAATGGAGACTGAAATAGGTGTGCCACCATTGTTTATTAGAAGAAAATATTTAGCATACAAGTATTGCGTTAAATCACTGTCACGGCATAACTCCGTTATTATGCCGTGGCTGTGCTTTGATGCAATGCTTGATTCAACATATTGGCACAATAAAAAGAAACCCTTACTTGCAACGATATATAATGAAACCAAATCAGAAGTTATTAACACCTCCACAGTGTTGGAATCGTTTTCATTGAATACTTGGATAAGTAATATTAAAATCGATGATATAATTATAACTAACTTAAATTGTATTAAAAATGCTAAGAGGTCGTATGAAATTGACAGTTTAAAAAATGAAATTATTCGGGAAATTAATAACGATTACAGAGGGTTTTACAAGGTCTATACTGACGGATCGAAAAGTGAATCCTGTGCAGGTGCTGCTTTATATGATCCGAAACATAAGTATTACAAAATATTTAAGGTTAATGAGTCTGTCTCCATATTAACGGCTGAATTGTTAGCTATCTATAAAGCGCTTAGGTATGTTTCCGCGACTGACGTGCGAAAGGTGGTTATACTCACTGATAGCAAAAGTGCACTGCAACATATTGTTAGGTGTATTAAAGGCTTTAATGGAGTATCGATAGCATACGAAATCCTTAGATCGACAGAAGAATTTCGAGATAAGGGCATTATTTTAAAGTTTCAGTGGATTCCATCCCACATTGGTCTGACTGGTAACGAGGAGGCGGATCGATTGGCAAACTTAGCTCTTACTATTGGAGATGTTTATCATATAAAACCACACTATACCGAAGTTTTTGCAAAATTCAAATTAATTTGTTTTAAAATTTGGAATGAATACTTTAATGAGAGATCGCTTGATAAGGGGATATGGTATAGGACGATTCAATCCGAACCTCCTCGTATACCTTGGTTTGTAAATAGTAACATTAATAGAAGTAAGTTAGTTATAGCATTTAGACTTAGATCTGGACATATGCCACTGGGCAAGTTTAAACATCTAATGAGAAAAAGTGACACTCCCAATTGTGAAGTATGTGGTGTATTAGAAGATGTTTCTCACTTGTTATTGACATGTGTTCGTAACCTCAGCTTGAGAGAATCACTAAAATATGAATTAAATTAAAATTTTATGAATATTGGTGCTTTTAATTCTTTTCTTAGTAAACCTTCGAGTATTTCGGCTATTAAAATATATGAATTTGTTAATGATTCTCTCAAACTGAATTAGTCAAGCATATTTGTCTATTTTTGATTTAATGTAGCGTGTAACGATGGGGCCGACATATAGGTCGCCTATAAAGGCCCCTTAAAAATACAAGAATAAAAAAAAAAAAAAAAAGCAAAGTCGCCATACTGAGAATTGACGTTCAGTGCGACCTCAATCCAAGGGATCACATCGAGGCTGTTATAAAAACAGCCTCAAGGAAACTCGGAGTCCTGAACAAAGTGCGGCGTTTTTTCACGTCACAACAACTGCTCCTGTTGTATAAAACACAGATGCGGTCTTGCGTCGAATATTGCTCGCACCTCTGGGATGGCTCCGCTAAGTCGGCCTTGGATCGGTTGCAGCGACGTGCGGTTCGCATTATTGGCGATGTAAAGGAGAGCGAGCCTTTACAATTGCGTCGAGTTGCTATTAACTGTATCACGGCGAGTGATCAGAGGATTATTCTCCCTAATTCCTGCTTCCCCATTCCTTCACAAGTCTACGCGTGCTGGCTCTCGATGTCACCGCCTAACTGTGACATCAATTCCATCGCGCACGAAGAAATTTGGCAACTCTTTTCTTTGTCGCACCTCCAAGAGATGGAATTCTTTATCAGCACACGTGTTTCCCTCCTCTTATGACCTGGGTTCCTTCAAACGAGGAGTAAAGAGGCATCTTGCGAACCGGCAAGGCGGGGGCGGCTAGTGCAAATCATTCTTCCTGACTGCATTAGCCGTCGTCGCGTTTGGAATCTACTACCACTTACCATCAGATGGAGTAAAGACATTTGCCCTCACGGGTATTATATAAAAAAAGATATTTCATAGAGAAGTGGGGAAGGGGCTAGGAGGATCTGGGCCACGGTCGTATACACAGGTCTATCAACAACGGTAGTGGGAGTATGTCGGCTTTATGAAGCTGTTCAGTTCAATTTACAGCCGCCAGAGGCATGACAATTCGCGTAATAATTATCCCGAACACTTTTTCAAATCCAAACAAAACAATTAAATAACAAAACAAAAATAACAACAAATGCGCTAAACGATATAACTATGATTAAACAAGACAGTACTTGGGAGAGAAAAATATACGCCGCGTGTCACTCAACCACGACCAATAGCAACGACGAATAGCGGGCGTTATTGCGAAATAAAAATTGTAACACAATCGCACCTATCTCTAACCACTGAAATTGAGCTCCATTGATAGACCTGTATACAAGACCGTGATCTGGGCCTTACTATCTATTATTTCGTAGCAGTTGTAAAAAATCCGATATGTCAAAAAAGTGCAAACACAAAAGTTGTAGATCTTTTTATTATCTACAACTTTGCCATTTAACTTTTTTCCATAGGACTTGTAGTTTTGCCGGAAATCGAGATAAACCGTTTTTTACCCTTAAAGACCCCACTTCTCGACCTCAGATCGCCCGTAAATTATTTTTCTTTTTATTTTTGTTATATTCTCTTCCTTTTCCAGTGAGTTTCATCCTGCTATGATTTTTTTCACTTTATACCATTTTCTAAGCTATCGGCACTGGTTTCGGCAATTATGATAACTCGCAAATAGCTCTATTTTTTATAGGTAAAAGTTTAAATTCTAACATCTTGTTAGATAATATACCATGTATATAATTATGATTTAATTAAATCAATGTAATAAAGATTAATGGAGATATCATTATTTTGTATTTGATAAGTTCCTCTTTACCGTTGTTTTTGGTCGACCTTGATGATTGTTGTATTCTTTAATCTTTTATACAATTTTGTCGAATTGTCTCCTCTATATTACACACACAACAAAAAACATGTTGAAGTGTAGCTGTTGTACACTGTACCGTGTATTTTCAAATTGTTTGAGAAATTTATATCATTAATTAATACTTAATATGCTATTATTACTAGTTGAACATTAAATGCAATTTAAATATTAGCTATAGTTTATCTAATGCAATAATATACTATAAGGTATACAAGAACAAAATTTTAAAGATAAATTTATCTAGCTCCTCTGTAATCTGTATCGTAAATCGTAATATTCTATTCTGTGAACGATTGAAGCTTTTTCTCATTTCAGAAAGATAAACTCTCCCAACTCAGTAACTATTCAATTTAGACGCCAATTCTAAAATAAATTACACTCAGTAATCTTATGCAATACAAACGCGTAAAATATGTAAGTTTTTCCGTATGTTATGCACTACTTAATCCAGAACTTGTTATAGTTTAGAATTTAATATTACAAACCGGATTATTATTATTATATTATAAATAAACGTAAATATGAGTGATAGAGTGAATTCAAAAATCGTAAGTCCTTTTCATTTTTTACCATTTAATATTAGAGGTTATCTTATAGTAAGATTATAGTTTGATTACTATATAGATACTATATATCGTGATACCTTATCCTTATCGTGTCATTTTCGTATCTGATAAATTAAGTATTTACTAAAGTAAGTATTATAATATTTTATTCAATAGTTACTAGTTTAATCAACAATATGAGTTTGGTTAGTTGAGATAATTTTAAAGTTTATTTTTTTCTGTAAAGGTATTATAATATTTTATTGAATACATTTTGACGTAATATGAGACCTGAGACCTCTATTTGCCTGTCCTCGTAGAGATAACCGAGTTCAAGGAGCAATTTAATTTCCACAAAGTGGAAATGCTAAGTAGCATAATTTACGACTTGTGTAATGAAACGCTAGTGTACTGACGTGTTTTTTGATTGTAATTGTATTGTAAAAACATGAATAACTTAGAAGCAGCAATTTCACAATCCTTCGAGAAAGTACCTGTATGTAATTGTGTGTTTTATTAAAAGTGCAATAAAGTTTTAGTGATGGGGTTTACGTGGTTTATAAAACAAGTATCAAACTTAAAATAAGCTTAAGTATCGGTATACTATAGACACAAGTGTTGTAATGTATTGTTAAATTGCATCAGTACAGTGTTCTACATATTCAGCTACTTAAATTACATTAAAATATCTGCTTCTGATAAATAACCTCAATTTTTTAAGAGTATTTATCAAAGTATATAACTTAGAAACACATTAAAGTCTATAACATTTATCTTTCAGGTATTTCCAATCATAGTTGGAGTCGGTTCTGTTGTTATAATAGCATCAGTTGTAGCACATTGTGTTTGGGGTAAAAAATCCAAGCCTGCCAAGAGTAAAAAACTTGTGGCTTTAGTGGACCCTAATGTCAAGTACCCGTTACCTCTTATTGAACGGGAAGTGATCAGTCATGATACAAGACGGTTTCGGTTCGGGTTGCCTACTCCTGAACATGTCCTAGGTAAGTATTTTTATATAAAATTTGTAAATCAGTTTACCATGCTTAATAACCACTGATAATGATGATGGCAATTTATATTAATTAAAATTGTTAGTAATAAATTTGTAAATTACTAATGTATGTAAATAGCTAATTCAATCTTTGGTAAGTTGGTTTTTAAAAGAAAATTGATATTATGTATTCTTAGAACAATTATCTGAGGTTAGCCTTGAAAGCTAAGCTTGTCACCGATAATCACTGATATATCTGCCAAAACAATTTGTAAACAAAAATTGTTGCGTTTAATCTTCTCATTGAAAACTTAAGAAAGTATTGCTGTATTACAATCACCAACATGTTTTATAACATACTTCAATAATGGCAAACTGTCCCATTTGAATTTAAGAAAACTAAAAGAGGTATTTACTTTATCTGGGTTCTATTCAATTGTTTTTCAACTTCCAATCTCGATTGCAGGATTACCGATAGGCCAACACATTCATTTGTCGGTTCAGATAGAAGGTGACCTTATTATCAGAGCGTACACTCCAGTATCCAGCGATGAAGAGAAAGGTTATGTTGATTTGGTTATCAAGGTAAATATCATGTTGATTACTTTTAACATATTAAATCAATGTATTTAGTTAATTATTATTATTTAGTTAATTCACTCTTTGGGAGGCTTTCGTCCAGCAGAGGATGGCGAAAAGCTGAAAAAAAAACAGAAAAATTTAGTTAATAATTACATTTTCCTTTTTAATATTATAAAAAGTGTTCTCATTATGCATTTAGTATGTAAATTTTAGTTTGTGTAAAGTAAAAGGCAAAATTTGCATAATATATTTAAATTGAACTCCAATTATACATTACATAGATACAGTATGGTCCATAAAACTTTTATTTACAAATTCCTTTTATAAAACTAAATTTTATTTCATTTATAACAACAATTATTGAATGTGTTTGTTTCTGTGCCTATATATATGTGTATATGTTATGTATTATACAAAATGTTCTACCTTAAAAGATTTTGTTATCAAAATCATATTTAATTTATATATATTATTTATTTTATACACTTTATTCAAGTATACTCTTTTAAATATACTTTTTACAAGAATAAATGAATTGTGTAGCTATCATCTGTTTAGAATGCAAATTGTAGCGAGAGGAACTTACAAGAAACTCAGTAATTACTCCATTTCATCGATCGATAGATATAGTTATAGAATAGTACTAAATCTAAGGTTGTAAATTTTCATTTACTATTTATATATTTTACATAGAAATCGTCTTGTTCCAGGTATACTTCAAAAATGTCCACCCCAAATTCCCCGATGGTGGTAAAATGTCTCAATATCTGGAGAACATGAAGATCGGTGACACGATAGATGTTAGAGGACCGTCTGGACGGCTCCAGTATGCCGGCAATGGAACCTTCCTGATCAAAAAGCTGAGGAAAGATCCCCCCGTCAGAATAATCACAAAGAAACTTAACATGATTGCTGGTATGTTCTTACACATATACATATGAACACAAAACCAATAACTCATTTCCAAACATAACAATAACAACATAATTATAATAATCATGTTTTTTTAATTTTGTCTGTATAGTATAGCTGCCTAATATTAAATAATATAAGGTTATGTATATAGTTAGTGGCTACTTAATGTAAGTAGTTTTAAGAAGTTTATATACAGACGTCAGGGTTGCGTCATTGATTTAGTCTAGTTCGCTATCTCATAAGGCTCTAGGGGTCCTAGATTCAAATCGCGGGTAGGACCTATAAAGTTATTGAGTTTCCTGTCAAGAAATACTCAGTAGAAACTTGTAATTAGAAAGCTTGCAGTGTTTAGTTTAACTGTGCACTACCTCGCTTACTACTACTAATACTGTTTTGCTGTATCTCCTGCGCGGTGATTATAATATAACGGTATTTTTATATTTACAACTAAAACTTGACGATAACTTCCGATCTGCCTGTTTACTGCCATGAGCATTGTCTCGTTAACGTTTAACCCTTGATGTTATTAGAACTGATTAATAATATTCACTTATAACTACATTACAATGTACATGATATTATAAAAACTTCATCTTTTTATGTACACATGTACATAAGTAACGAGTTGCACGATAGTTATTTAAATGGTCTCAATCCATGCTACAATTATTAACTAAATACTGCTCGTTGTATTGACATCTCTCGCTTGAAAAGCTCTGAGACAAACTACTCTCCAACTATATAAACGTACTTCATAATCAGGCCCGGACTCGGAGATCCAACGCCCCTAGGCATTTCGACAATTGAGGCCCCCATTCCGAAGCATTTTTTATAGGATAGGTAGATGGACGAGCATATGGGCATCCTGATGGTAAGTGGTCACCAACGCCCATAGCATTGTAACCATCGCTTACATCGCCAATGCGCCACCAACCTTGGGAACTAAGATGTTATATCCCTTGTGCCTGTAATTACACTGGCTCACTCACTCACTGTTTTGCGGTAGAATATCTGATGAGTGGATTGTACCTATCCAGACGAACTCGCACAAAGCTCTACCACCAAGTTAGAGTTATATTACTTTTGGCCCCTCGCCTGGGGGGGCCCCTAGGCCGGTGCCTTGTGGGCATAGGCTAAAATCTGGAGTTTCTAAAGCAGAAAAAGCTCAAAGTATATATCCCTATAACTGGGAACAATACGACACAGCGGGGCGTCACGCGCATTGAGATCTAAAATTAAAAGCTCTAACTTTATAGTCGATAGACAATACCAATAAGGGATATTAGTGGAAGAATTCTCAGTAGTTTCAGAGACTTCACGTGCCGATCTATTTTCCTATACGCAAAAACAACCAATTTTATTGGATACTTTTAGCCGTTGCTGACCCGTGAACGTCCGGCTGAGAGCTCGTTTAAAGCGTGCTCCTTGTATCACAGTACGCACGATGTACGTCACAGTGACTCCTATAATTTTTTAGGTTTCGATCGATGAACGCAATTCACGCAATCACACTCACAACCTAATTAATTAGAAATAATTTAATTGTAATCGTGTATTTGCATACTGAGTATCTAGTCATTCAGTTTATGTAATAAGTCATTAATAAGTAATTATCTACGTACTAATCTTTATTAACCAAGTTCACATTCCCCGATAGCTGTCTCACACAGTTATCGTAAAATGATAATTATTCGCCTGCGTCATGTAACTGTGACGGCTTATCCGACCGATTGAGATGAAATTTTACATGTTTTTCTCGTCTGTTCGTCACGGTATTATTTTGTGGCGTTTAGTACAGATATATTGAATTAAAGTTTAATCTTAAAACGGTTTTCGATAATAATTTATATATTTTTTGATTTATATAAGTTTGTATTAACCCAAATATATTGTATTTTTTTTTATAAAATTTTATTTCGTCTTAACTCTTAAGCTATAAGTTTCTGGAATCCCAAAGACACGGCCTGATCCTTTTCGGTTACTACGGTTCAAAACATAAATATTAACACGGTCGAATTCATCTCTTGAATGTTTCACACATCGACTTAATACGATCCCGATTGCGATTTTCCGATATGCCCGTTTCCGATTTTCAAGCAAGCGTCGTTTTAGTACTGGTGTTTATTCTTTTCCGAATATCCGAATCAAAATGCTTCCCGTCGCCGGAACAGAACTATTTTTGAAAGCGGTATTATTGAATAAAGGAGAATTAAGGCGAATCGAAAATAGATGATTGCGTACTGCACATACGGACAGCCAATCTTTTTCTCACTCATGTACGCGTTTCAATGGTAAAATAGATCTTTTTTTCTATTACTGATAATATTAAGCGAACTTATTGTGGCTGTCTTTTCAAGTTCTCTCTCAATATAAATTAATTATGAATCTGTTACCGGCTCAGTAGAATAGGCTCATTAAAACTCGTGTTAATCAATTGACACCGGCAGGACGCCTCAATCCCGTATGGTGGCAGAAGCCAACGTACAAGCAGAATCTAAAGGAGTGCTTATCAGACAGGCTTTTACACATTCGGCCGACCACAAATAAATGAGATACTGGCAAGCGAATGATGATGATCTCATAGATAAAAATCGCGTGGTAGCCGAAAAAAGTTTACTCGTACAGGTTTCCTATTCTGTATACTAGGGTACTGTAGCCGATAGCAGGTTTCCGCAAGAACTTCACAAAAAATATAACGATTAAATTGGTAATTCTGTAATCACAATGCTTAAAAATGTAGTACAGCTGTAGATATTCAAAAAAGTTATAAGTACATATCTTAAAATAATTTGTCATTTCAAAATATTTGTCTAGGTAGCCATAAAATGACTTACATTGTAGACTCATCGTTGTTTAATTTCAGCAGCTATTTGTGTATGATATTTTATGATGTACAATTATTAATGTTGCACGTCTGTGTGAGACTGCTCGCTCAGTCACACGTAATTGTATTATGTATTAATAGACGCAACGCCCAAGGCGATAGTTCCTCGCAACAATGAGATAAATAAAGCTCAGCGATTACTCCGTTGCGCGACACTAGACTTGTTGCAAATAGACGCGTCAGGTGTTAATAACCTTTGTCGCAGGCGGGACGGGCATCACGCCGATGTTGCAGCTCATCAGGCACATATGTTCGGACGCGAACGACCGCACCGAGCTGCGGCTGATATTCGCGAACCAAACCGAGCAGGACATACTGCTGAGAGACGAGCTCGAGAAATACCAGAACGAGCATCCCGAACAGTTCAAGCTGTGGTACACGATCGACAGAGCCGACGAAGGTGATATAACGTACTCGATTACGTGTCACAGATACGTGTCAGAGATTACTAACGATAAGCATTTTATTTTATTTATATATTTTGAGATAATAGGGAATATGCATAAATTTTTTTATGATTTAAATTGATTATTTGGATCCTTATAACGTAGAAAAATATAAAGATATGCTTGAAAATATTCAAATTATTTTGTAAAATGAAATTTAAAACATTGAAAAAATTTGAGCCGCTCAAACGCCACCATTTTGCGCGCGCTTTGGATGACGTCACATATCAAGTCCCGTGTTTACTCAAATCGTTTCAGTTATTTCATACATATTTTCAGTTTTAATTGCTATACATATCATGGAAGAAACTAAAAAAACCTTCTTACAAGTGTTGTATGGTACCGAAGTGCAAAAACGCTATTAAGATATACCCGATAAAATGTTTTTTCGTAACCCAAGCGATGCGAAAGTACGAAAACAAAGGTCAGATGAAAACGATGATCAGAAGGGATAACGTATCTTAATTATCGTTTTTATCTTGTTGTGAAGAACATTTTAATATATACAGCGTGTAACAAAATTCGTGTCCGACCCGGGAAGTGGTTATTAGGTATCGTGTGTCGGTTCTATTTATGTAATAATTTTTAAAATACTAAGCAAAACATTTATCCCGGATTTTTTTTTTTAAATTAAATGACGAAAATTATGGGAACAGAGGTGCGGGCAATAGCGCTCGATAGCTCTTACCTATCGGATAGCTAAGACACGAGGTCATGACCTCAGTAGTCCACGTTTTTACCACCAACAGTGTCGTTAAACACAATTATTATATTTTTTTAAGTAATTTTTTTGCTTAGTATTTTAAAAATTATTGCATAAATAGAACCGACACACGATACTTAATAACCACTTCACGGGTCGGACACGAATTTTGTTACATCCTGTATAGGTATTTATATACAGCTTAGTGTAAAGTTCAAATCTGAATCAAACAAGTACTTAAGTACTTACTCAAAGAAAATTATACATGTAAATCGGAAATCTGATAATTTATAATATACATCAAATTATTACACATTTATCTAATATTTACAAAAAGTAAATTTTAATGACAAATGATTATGTATAGGTTATGTTTTCGTATATTATAAACATTTCTACGACATCTGACGTCACATTTCGTTTCGACCAATGGTGGCGCGTTTTGTAAGTTTGAATTTCTCTCCCCTATTTTTCACTTTTTAAACAATTATTTTATGGGTTTAAATAATATCTAAATAAAAAAATACCTTTTAGTTATAATGTGACAATAACAAAGATTCGAAAAAAATATCTTTGAGACAAGTTTAATTTTTATGCATATTCCCTATTAATTGGATGCGAAAAACTAAATAAATAAAATATCGCTTTACGAATGTGTGGGACGTCATAATTTGAACGTGCCACAGTAATGAGTATAATTATATTTATATTAAATAAGATATTCTTAATTTTATATTTCTATTTTTAATAATTTATATATATAATTTATATTTTTAATTTTATCGAAAAAAACAATTGATTTACACACAATTTAACTAATTGTACTCATGACGCAAAAGAGTTTATATGCATGTTTTATAAATTAATGAAATATACCAATGTGTAACGGTCAGGTTGGAAGTACAGCACCGGCTTCATCAACGATGAAATGATCAGGAGCCAGCTGTTCCCCCCCGGCGATGACGTCATCGTGCTGATGTGCGGCCCCCCTCCCATGATCAACTTCGCGTGCAACCCCGCGCTGGAGAAACTCGGCTACGCGGAGAACCTGCGCTTCGCTTACTAGTTTACAGACAATCTTATTTGTTACACAGTAATTACATTAAACTCCTTAAACCGACGTAGAAGCTGTTAAAGCGGTAGTTTTATTACAATAAATATTGTATAACTTTATTGAAGACGAGTGTTTTATTGAACTTCGTATATCGATTCCCCGTCGTTAAGGGTCTTCTTTGACGTTCCGCCGCACGAAGTTTTACGTTTTTAGCGCTACTGTCGCAACTATCGAGGCTCGGGCACGGCACGCACACATATACGTATGCAGAGTGGGGTCGTCGCACTTTTTTTTCCTAAACTAAATTTTAACTTTATTGTCACTGATTTTGAAATGTTGTCAAATACATTTCTATAGCGTTGAGGTGAGTAGTTTGGTATAAATAAACTTCTTGATGTCGTAATGTGGAATAATAAAAAAAAATTGACGAAAGACGAATGTGGAATGCTTTATTAAAAAACGGAACAAGTATATATACAAAAAGTGAAATAAAAATAGATCAATAGGAATACAAGAAATGTTTTTCTTGTATTCCTATTGATCTATTTTTATATAATGTTTTATATAAACATTATTGAAACAAACATTTTATGCTAAAATAATAAAAACAATATTATTATTACTGTAAAAATAAATGTTTTATTTTTTTAATTACTCAATATAAAAAAATATGTGAATAAATACATAAAATAATTAAACTTCTAAAGAAAAATATATAATTCCTGAATCGAAATATATATTTTACAACATTTATTCTACTATGAAATTCACTTTCTCTCTTTCTAACCAATTGGAATAAAGCGGAATAAAAAGGATAGCGGGAATTTTGCAGTTTGACTTTCGGTTTCTTGGTTCTGCTACGGAAATCTATTACACAATAATCGACCTTACTGATAAAGTACCTAAAGACTATATTTGCCTGAGCACGTTAGCTAATAAAATAAAAGGATAGCTAAGTTCTCAGGCGATTTGATAAGGCTAGGCATTACCGAATTCAGATATCTAAAATCGGATTTTGAAATCGATTTGAAAGTCTGAAATCGGATAAATATCAATTTGCAAAAACAATGATGACGATGAGGCATGAAAACGTTTCGTATATCCTCACTAGATAGCGCTTTGACGTAACAAAAAACTAAAAGAAACATTTTATGCTAAAATAATAAGAACAATATTATTATTACTGTAATAATAAATGTTTTATTTCTTTAATTACTCAATATAAAAAAAAAAATGTGAATAAATACATAAAATAATTAAACTTCTAAAGAAAAATGTTATAAAAATGTATAATCCCTGAATCGCGGTATTAAAGTTTTTAACGCAGCTTATTATATATACAAGCGTGGCGGTCTTCCAATTGGAATTGTGTTCTTTAGTGTGATGCCACTACTGTTCTTAGATCACAGTTACAAGGATTATGTACTTCGTTCTACTCATTTCCACTTGAGTACTAATTGCCCGCTGAGTTGAGAGTCAGTAATTTACTGACTAATGAGGGTTTGTTAGGTGGGCCATCACGCGTGTTTCGTTTTATGCATAAATGGGATTTGGTCATTTTTATTATTTAGTGTTCAAAACACTATTTATAAATACTTTGTTTAGTTTTACGTTATCAATGAAAATAAGAATAATTTGAATTTTTACGACAATAAATTTATTGCCTCAGTTGTTGTTTTACTGGCCAATATAACTAGGAAATGGACGAAATAAGTAATTATATATATAAATATTTCAAAAAATTATATTAATTTATAAAAAAATTGCAATGTATCATTATATATGAGAGTGTTATAATTATGTAACTAGTTAGAATTTCAACTCGAGTTATTTTTTGTTTTTTTATCAAACTACAAAATATACAAAATATTATCAGTAAAAATATCGTATCAAATGATAAAACACTAAAAATACCAAAAAAAAAACAGAATACATAAGCCGGTGCGCGCCCTAAAATTTATGATGAACAGTCTCGGTGACAACTAAAACGTTCAAATAAATACTAAATACGCTATTTACGCACACATTGACTTTGTGTAAGTACACGGTTCGATCGCGATCTATCAATGCGGCGCAAACCGACGTGCTCTCACTTCGGAGGCGCGTGGCCGACTGGTCTGCGAGGATTATCGGCGGCTCGCATAAGAAAACGCGTACAATTTCATTGTAATTTATTATAACAAAAAATAAGAAAATGTTTATTAAAAAATGAAGACTCCAGACGTTTCTTTATAGTTTTAACTTTATTATTTGATAAAATTCATTTCTAAATTCTCGACGATTACGATAATTTCATCTCAATAAGGAAGTGCGATTTTACACGTTTTAGTGATTTTTCTGATTTTTTTTACACTTATCCATAAACATTATCTTAAATTCGAATGCTCTACACGTAAGTTAAATTCATTGGCTAACTGTGTGATTTATTTCAAGGTTGTGGAGCATCGCTTTCTATATAATTCTATCGAAATCCCGACCTTCGAATTTCAACAAACGTCAAAGAAGACCCTTAAGGGTCTTCTTTGACGTTACGCCGCACGAAGTTTTACGTTTTTAGCGCTACTGTCGCAACTATCGAGGCTCGGGCACGGCACGCACACATATACGAATGCAGAGTGGGGTCGTCGCACTTTTTTTTCCTAAACTAAATTTTAACTTTATTGTCACTGATTTTGAAATGTTGTCAAATACATATCTATAGCGTTGAGGTGAGTAGTTTGGTATAAATAAACTTCTTGATGTCGTAATGTGGAATAATAAAAAAAAAATTGACGAAAGACGAATGTGGAATGCTTTATTAAAAAACGGAACATGTATATATAAAAAAAGTGAAATAAAAATAGATCAATAGGAATACAAGAAAAACATTATATAAACATTATTGAAACAAACATTTTATGCTAAAATAATAAAAACAATATTATTATTACTGTAAAAATAAATGTTTTATTTTTTTAATTACTCAATATAAAAAAATATGTGAATAAATACATAAAATAATTAAACTTCTAAAGAAAAATATATAATTCCTGAATCGAAATATATATTTTACAACATTTATTCTACTATGAAATTCACTTTCTCTCTTTCTAACCAATTGGAATAAAGCGGAATAAAAAGGATAGCGGGAATTTTGCGATTCGACTTTCGGTTTCTTGGTTCTGCTACGGAAATCTATTACACAATAATCGACCTTACTGATGAAGTACTTAAGACTATATTTGCCTGAGTACGTTAGCTAATAAAATAAAAGGATAGCTAAGTTCTCAGGCGATTTGATGAGGCTAGGCGTTACCGAATTCAGATATCTATAATCGGATTTTGAAATCGATTTGTAAGTCTGAAATCGGATAAATATCAATTTGCAAAACCAATGATGACGATGAGGCATGAAAACGTTTCGTATATCCTCACTAGATAGCGCTTTGACGTAACAAAAAACTAAAAGAAATATTTTATGCTAAAATAATAAGAACAATATTATTATTACTGTAATAATAAATGTTTTATTTCTTTAATTACTCAATATAAAAAAATATGTGAATAAATACATAAAATAATTAAACTTCTAAAGAAAAATGTTATAAAAATGTATAATCCCTGAATCGCGGTATTGAAGTTTTTAACGCAGCTTATTATATATACAAGCGTGGCGGTCTACCAATTGGAAGTGTGTTCTTTAGTGTGATGCCACTACTGTTCTTAGATCACAATTACAAGGATTATGTACTTCGTTCTACGCATTTCCACTTGAGTACTATATTGCCCGTTGAGTTGAGAGTCAGTAATTTTCTGACTAATGAGGGTTTGTTAGGTGGGCCATCACGCGTGTTTCGTTTTATGCATAAATGGGAGTTGGTCATTTTTATTATTTAGTGTTCAAAACACTATTTATAAATACTTTGTTTAGTTTTACGTTATCAATGAAAATAAGAATAATTTGAATTTTTACGACAATAAATTTATTGCCTCAGTTGTGTTTTACTGACCAATATAACTAGGAAATGGACGAAATAAGTAATTATATACATAAATATTTCAAAAAATTATATTTATTTATAAAAAAATTGCAATGTATCATTATATATGAGTGTGTTATAATTATGTAACTAGTTAGAATTTCAACTCGAGTTATTTTTTGTTTTTTTATCAAACTACAAAATATTATCAGTAAAAATATCGTATCAAATGATAAAACACTAAAAATACCAAAAAAAAAACAGAATACATCAGCCGGTTCGCTTCCTAAAATTTATGATGAACAGTCGGTGACAACTAAAACGTTCAAATACATACTAAATACGCTATTTACGCACACATTGATTTTGTGTAAGTACACGGTTCGATCGCGATCTATCAATGCGGCGCAAACCGACGTGCTCTCACTTCGAAGGCGCGTGGCCGACTGGTCTGCGAGGGTTATCGGCAGCTCGCATAAGAAAACGCGTACAATTTCATTGTAATTTATTATAACAGAAAATAAGAAAATGTTTATTAAAAAATGAAGACTCCAGACGTTTCTTTATAGTTTTAACTTTATTATTTGATAAAATTCATTTCTAAATTCTCGACGATTACGATAATTTCGTCTCAATAAAGAAGTGCGATTTTACTCGTTTTAGTGATTTTTCCGATTTTTTTTACACTTATCCATAAACATTATCTTAAATTCGAATGCTCTACACGTAAGTTAAATTCATTGGCTAACTGTGTGATTTATTTCAAGGTTGTGGAGCATCGCTTTCTATATAATTCTATCGAAATCCCGACCTTCGAATTTCCACAAACGTCAAAGAAGACCCTTAAGGACTTAAAAGCATCAATGTAGACGGATACTGCGATGGTTTGGCACGCAAAAAATACCGAAGCAAAGTGATGAATACTTTAAATGATATTATATATGTGCACATAAAGCCGTTGGTCCTGCGCACAGGCGCAAGAGTTCGCTAGAGAGCGCTAAGAGTTCAGACTCTTTCCGGTCGCGTCGGATCGCCGTCCCATCGGCTTATGAGAGTTCGGGAATATAGAGTTCACTTGTGCACTATGTGCTATATGTTCTGCGCAGTTGGCTAATCTCTCGTGAGATTGTCCGCCGAGGGCGAAATCGGTTCGATCAATATTATTATATATGTATATCGATGTGTTAGGAATATATCAAAACTAAAAAATAATTTAAATTCTCCATGATCTCATCTATATATGTGACAATATTGTCAGTCCGCTTCAAGGCTGCGTGTGAACGTGGTCTATGTAAGTTAACTCGGTGACAATTCATACGTTAATGATATATTGTTGATTAATCAAAAACTAAAGATTATAAAGATTTTTCGATAACAATAACCACGAAATTAGGTTTGAATACAATCCCAATGAGCCCACTTTACGCACATTAGTAGAGTCCAAATGCCTCTTCACGCCTCGTTTGAAGGAACCCAAGTTGTAAGAGGGAACACGTGTGCTGGTAACTAATTCCGTTTTTAGTGGTGTGACAAAGAAAAGAGTTGCCAAATTTCTTTGTGCGCGATGGAATTGATGTCACAGTTATTCGGTCACATCGGGAAAGAAAGGGGAAGCCGGAATGAGGGAGAATAATTCCTCATATATCCACGCGTAACTAAAATCCATGTCTCGTTACGTATAACCGCGATAATGTGCGTACAAAGGAGTCCACCCCACTTGTTAAACTGTATTATAATCAAAGCAGCAATTATATCATTTTACTAAATTGAACTATTATTATACGATTACAATTTAAAACGCCTTATCTTAAATTATTCAATTTAATAGGCGCTTAATTTGTTGAGCTATAGTTATAATGACAACTTTGGGATACGAGAGATACCTTATGATGAATATTATATATATATGTATATATACTTAGCATACAGCAGTGAAATGGATTAAAAGAAAATCAATAATTTATCTATCAAAAAAAAAATGTACAAATCAACTAAAAAAATTTTTAACTTCGATTTATCTTAACATGAAATAAAACACCAAAATTAAACAAATTAAATTGCATACTCAGTTAATATTAACAATTCAAATAAAATAAACACTTATAACAAATTACAAATTGCGCCAATAACGACTATACTACCGTGCACCCAAAAAAACAGAACAAAATGGCGGTTCAATTGAAATTAGCGCGCCTTCTTATTTTTTTTTATATCTAGCCATTTATATGACAAATGAATCCTCCAAATATATATTTTCAAGGGTTTTAGGGTTACACAGTTAGATATATGTCATTTGTATATTTTTGTAAATACTTTCAATATTTAACAAAACCAGACGGTTTGTTAAATATATAAATAATATCTAACTATAAGTCTATTTTTTTGTTTTGTTTAAACCGTAACACAACAGTCAAGAACAATAGGTATCGCTGTTTAGCGTTTAGTAGTAGTATAGATTCTGAATAAATGACTCACATGCAACATACGAGGGAAACATCCTTCTATTTTTTAAATAATTCCATGTATAGACAACTTCCTTATTTATTATGTATACAATTTAATTGTAGGTAATAGTTCACCCTTGTGATCTATATCGCATTCGTACCCTAGAGAATTAATTTTCTGCTGAATATATAGGCTGTGTTTGTTGATCGATGGTATTTCGTTAACAACCAACTGAAGCGGATACTTCACTCCAATATATAAATAATACAAGTCATGGCTGAGAACTTGGAGAAACTGTCCGCTGATATACTGGACGAAGATTTTACGAGTATATTTAGACCCATCCATCATCTACAAGCGGTTATCGGTAACCTTAATGTGAAAATTGAACACGGATTCGTCACGCCGCCCTCGAGAGCGTACACTTTGTATTCAATATTTATTTTAACGGTAAATGTATCATCTCAATTCTTACTAACCACAGAATGTGAGTCTACAAAATACTTATTTATCAACGATTTATATTTAAAATCGTTTAACGTTTTCATCCACGTTTGTGATTACTTATTGTTCTTATATCAAAGACTTTGCGTCGAAGGTACTGCGCACTGTGAGTTCTATGTGAAGCTGCAGAAAATAGATCGTGATCTCTTTATGACGGGATATAACAAAGGAGTGAACCACCGTTTGTCGAGGCTCAGTATCATTAGTTCAGTAGTCATTACAATAATTTTTATTTCTTGGACCGCCTTTCATAATACTTACCTTATCAAAGGATTCTGTCCATTTGCTGTTTTTATTGGCTTTTCAAGTCTCATGACTATTGTTGATGTAGTATTGAGTTTGTTCATATTATATTATATACAAATTCGAGTAGAGTTTATTCGAAAAGAATTAGAGAACATTAAACGCTTAGTTGAAATAAATTCCAAATCACACAAACACGCAAACTTCCAACAAGGCCAACTAAACGAAACAGTCGACGATCTAGAAAAGAAATTGAATGGCATGGTGCTGGGAACGCATGACATTTTGACAGCTATGGCAGATTTTACTGACTTGTTTCAAATGAAGGTAACTTACTAGATAACTTACTATCTGGTGGCCATAAATATCACGTAAATAAATTGTAAACTAGAATTTGTTTTTACAGATATCGTACTTCACGTTTTTGATGTTATTGTGGGCGCTCATGGTAATTGAATTATCAATTATTTTAGTTAAACACCAAGCAGTCTTTTCATACATGGTAATTATACCTGTAATATATTACATGTATGGGTTTATTCTTTGTATAAAAATACATATATTTTTGTAAAATCAGTTTTATAAAGTACTTAACGCCTTTGTTTGAATAATTTAAAAACTACGAACTATTTCAATTATATAAATTTGTTTTGTGTACACATTACAGCTGATAACGAACACTGAGACGTATTTCGTGCTCATACAACTGTGTTTATTTTATTCGTTCTTATATGTCTGTCTGTGTATAATAACCGGAATTATTACATCAAAATTAGAAAAGTCAAGAAAACTGTGCACCGACATCGTGTATTCGTCTGAAGGTTCGTATTTTATGTCTACTTTGTAATAATTTTAAAACAATTGGTAAGTGATAATGGTTTTACCTGTCACATATTAATCATCCTTATCTATCATATTTGTCATATATTTATTTATCGTATATTTTACAGAATTTTAAATATATATTATATTCCGGCATAATACTTTTGAACGTCATCAATTAATAGAGATTTCGCCGGTTCCAACGGCAGGATTAGGTAATGGTGAATAAACAACTATCTATTAGGTCTAGGGTACACCGCTTTATAGAAGTGTCGTGTTGTTATTTAGGTAAGTAGTCCGAACTACCGACCATGCCCAAAGTCCACTACGAAAAGGTGTCTTCATATTTCATAAACTAGCTACTAGACCGACGGCGGTTTGCATGAAGGTTTATATAAAGATTGATGCTATCTATCTACTAATGATAATAAGCGTGAAGTCACGTTTTTGAACGTTAAATTAATTGACTCGATGTGGCTCACGTATTATTCAATTTTAATCAAGTTGATGGAACCTTTTTAAACGTTATTTATTGCCTTTAATATTTTATAGCGTAGGCTGTGTAATTAAAACACCATTACGTACGTATCACTATAGAAACAAACCTCGTGTAAATACTCGCATATCTTTTAAATTTAGTATTGGTATAACCCACTAACCCCACTCTTTCTTTGAGCTCTAAATAGGCCCAGTCTTTAAACAAAAATAATAATTGTTTTGTTTTAGGTGTAGTCAAGCGAAACGCCAAACGTTTGTTGTTGTTACTGGATGTGAAAAATGTCGTTTCTATATACGATATCTATACGCTAGACGCACGCTTACTCGCACGTACACTCGGTATCATAACTACTTACACCGTTATAATTTTGCAGTTTTATGTATAGTAACATAAAGAGTAAGTATTCGTATTTTTTTTATAACAAACTTCACTGTAAAACCTTGTACCCGAGCTTAGCATTCTTGGCTGCTTCATACGAAGACGGTTTTCGACTGTTACACCATAACTTATGTAAATAAAACGCATTATACTTCTGTAATTGGCTTGTTAATTTCAGAATCTTCACTACATATAGATATAAGGAACTAGCACAAACTACAAATAAACCAATATTATTTTTATGAAAGAATGAATTTGAAATATTAACCATGAAATCATCGGAATATCTCTCCGGCGACATGCTGGACGAGAGTCATCTGAAGTCGTTTGCGCCGTTTCGTTTCATACAAATGTTATTGGGATCGTGCAGAGTAGACGCGAGATACAGATTCGTAACTTCCCCAACGAAACCACAAAAAGCCTACTCAGTTATTTGTTTATTAATAGTATTATTTTTCTATATAATAATTATTGCTTATTATTTTCCAAGATACGTGTCGTTCCCTTATATACACTATATTAATATTGTCGCACTGTTCGTTCATTTCGCAACGTACGCATGTAACATTATTCACGTCCGTTTCATAAACAATGAATTGAATGTTAAATTCTACATTAAAATGCAAGAAATCGATCGCAAATTAAAAATCGATAAAAATAAAATAATTAACGATATCTTATTCCAAAACAACGTCATATCCGTCACTGTTATTACGCTTATATCGGTTCTGCTGTTCACTTCTGCCTTATCTGAAGATGTGATCGTTACGGTGAGCTTCGTGGGACCACTTGTCGCGCAGGTGACGAGCACATTCGAATGGTTCAACTGCGCAAATCTTATCATATATTTCTTCCTACGTGTGCGTTACGTCAACGCTATCATAACAAACCATTTGAAAGGCACAGCGGATTTACAAGTTGAAAAAAATAGAAATAAAATATTTCCTACTAGGAAAGAATTGCGTCGTCTAGCGTCACAGACGCATGATTTCGAGTTTAGCGATACTGATGTATATTTGAACGACATCTTTGAGGAGTTGCTCAGGTTCCAATCCCTTTACCGGTTCCAGGTAAGAATTATACTGAGCATTATTGGTACTTAGCTGGTCATATATTTTCAGTACAATTATTACGTTTTTCAGATTTTCTTATTTTGCTTGAAATTTTTTACTATAACACTTTTGGGATTCGAATTTTTGCTACTGGGATTACAACACAACGTAAGTAAAATAAAAACAAATAAAATCGTAAACGTTATGTTATTTGCATGTAACTAAAAACCCGGAAAATTCGTAAACCCGTAAAATATTTTTGTGTCGGTCTCTTCGTTTTAACCTGTCTCAATACTGAATCGAAAGTAACGGTTGAAATAACTGAACCTATTTTAACGGAATTTTTCAAGGTTGAGGATTCGCAAGAAATGATCTATCCTTATTCATGAATATATTTAAATTTCACGTGAACATTAAAAACGGTTAAATTGTGAATTTCCACCAATCGCGTGGTAATAGCTCATCTAATAGGTGATCAATTGACTCGACGAATTAGAAATCGGTGTGTCGATACATTTCTCTGTTACCAGTCCAGAGTCCGTAGAAGTTTGACGGAAGCTTTTATACACCTCATGATAATTATTAAATTATTTAATATCTTGGAAATACAGTACCTACTATGAAAATATAAATAAATTAAAATTAGCTTAACCTTAAATAAGAAAATTAGTAAATATAATATTAAAATTTTAAATATTTACATATATTTTTACTCAAAACTATGCAGATACAATAAACTTTCTGAAAAGTTGAAGTTACATTCGCTTTTCATATGACAGGGATATTTTGGTTTAAATCTACAGCTTAATTCCATGTGCTATTCCTGTAATATTTTTTTCAGATTATAAAGCGGTTTGAGTTCATAGTGTTACCTACGGTGACCGCAATTGACTTAATTATAATCGGTGTCATATGCGCACGCTGTGAAGCATTCTACAGGGAAATTAAGACCACGAAATATCTCTGCATCACAGTTCTGTCTCTAACCTATAGTGGTAAGTATTGTACACATTTAAATTAAATACAAAAATAAATAAGTCGAAGCTCGTAGTAAATTGTTTTTGGGTTGTCTGAATATAATTCATAAAAAGTGAATAAGGATACGACAGTAATAATATAATATATATGTTAAATATGTATGTTGTGCAAATCTTATCTGTCTCCTATAGCGTGCATTATGTTAGAACTGTAATCTTATTTTTTTTAAATAATCTGATTATTGTAATCAAGTTTGGACGAAATGTTTATATAAATCAGTGTTAAAAATTTTATTTAATTACAATTCAAAAACCTTCATGGAAAGTGCACGAATAAACAGCAAGGCTTGCCCTTAAAATCCATAAGTTTATTTCACTATATTAAAATAAATCTTTATCATTTAAATACATATCTCCAGGGCCACTGAGACGAAAGGCTATTAAAATGCTGAAGATGATCAAAGAGAAGCCACCGCAAGTTTCAGTTTACGACATGTGGCAAATGAACGCGTCCACTATGATTAAAATGATTAATTTGGTGACTACACTTATGGTTACACTGTTACAATTTGCGCTTCTGTAAAGTCAAATGTACCTCAGAAACTAAATACACAATTATGTCACTAATAATAAAGAAAATATTAAACAAACAATATTACAATAGAAGCACTATTATTTGAAGGCACTCAGTAGATGAAGAAAAAAATAAAAGATAATTAAAATAAACGTTTATTATTCTTAAATTTCAGTCATTTATATCTTATTATGAAATAAAAGACGAAGGGAAACTATTCGTGTAAAGAAAGTATCTAAAGTTGAGTTACTGAAGTTTTTTTTTCGAATGTACAAATGAAGTTAAGAGTAGAACAGCATTAAACACGGGTAAGATCCACCCTCCATGCTAGTCAAAAAAATATCATGTTACAACATTATGTTTGATTTGATTTATACAAAATTATTACTATGCAAAACATTCATATATGTATATTAAAAGTTTAAATGAACTACATAGAGGTATGGTTTGGTTGATTTGTGTTCATTTTGAATGTAACATATCATATTGAATAGATCATTTATGTAATTTTTAGTGTTGCTATGTAAGGAGGCAGGTAAATAAAAACTCCAAATAAAATAATATCAGTGTGTATAAAAAACTACCGACTTATCTATAAATATATGTATAAACAAACATTGATATTTACTAAATTATTAAAATGGACGGAATATTATTTCTATCACTCACTTAAAACTTAATTTAGACAAGAATGTAAAAGTGTTTTACATCATGTCAATATAGCAGAATATTCTTATAATACATTACATTAATGTTATATTGGTCATAAATCTGATAAAACAAAAAAATGTTTTTAAAAATAGTTATATCTAATGTGAAAAACATTACAATTTAATGATATTACATGAACTACCCAACTAATTAACAATCTGTATTATTGTGATAACGGGTACTACAAAGTACAATCAAATATTTTCAGTCAAATATCCTACAATGTCCACGATTTAAAGCATTTAATAATCAGATCCTATATAGCATTAGTCCATTACTGTTCCAGTCTAATAACTACAAGTAGTAGTTTTGTATAGCATGAATCAATATCAAAACAATGCTCTTTTTAACAACACAAATACACTTGTCAAGGCTAACAGAGCCGTAGAATGGGATTTTATCGAAGCATTGTTACATCGATGATCAAGGAAACAGAAACACCATATTGTCTCATCATACCAATCTCTGAAAAGGAAAAATATTACATTTATTAATAATTTCATGGATAAGCTGAGGAAGCATTGTAGAGGGATGAATGTCATGTTATTTGAAGCACTTTAAGTATTGTCGTAAGAGTAATAAATAGGAATAATAAATGCTACAAGGACGAACAGATGACGGCAATCAGATTAATACACACTAGTGTAACTACCAGCAGGTGGCCCATTTGCCAGCCTGCTAATCTAATAAAACTTAAGAAAATATAATTTTGTAAATGTGCGGTGAGAAAGGATCCCCTTTTTGTTTGTTTATTACATTATAGTGTCATATTACCTTTTTATGTCTAACTCCTTTACAGTATTATTGACAAAGTTTGCTAAATTGACATCTTTAGCTGCTTTTCGGCATCCTTCATATGTGTCGGCCGGTATGTCGGTCCTAAAGGCTTTGAAATTACTCAAGCAGTCTCTTGTAATTACCTCCTTAGCTGAGGAAAATTATATATTATTAAAATTATATTATTGTTGCAATTAAAGCTTATAGTTCAGAGTCCCATAACAAATTCACTCATGACTTAGAACAAATACAAAATAATTTAATTGAATTTATTTCATACAATTGAATACCAAGACATACCTCCCTTCCTTTCAATAAGTTTTACACAAACATCTTCAGCATCAGGACAAGGATTGCCCAAATAACCAACCCCACGCCAATCAAATGGTTCGGTACAACCTGGCGTCGCTGTAGTGCATTGATAACACCAAATTGCAAGACCTAAAAAAATAAGCATGAAATACAGTTGAACTTTTAAAACCTCTTTTTAAGTTATTTTGGTGATGTCTTATTGTATATATTTGTAGAATAAAATTTTATATTGCAACTATCAAATTATTATTATTTTAATTAAGTCCTTGGCAAAGCCACACCCTCTTACAACAAATGCGAGCTTAGTAACAATCAGTCACTTACTTGCACTAAAACTTGATATAAAAGCTAGAACAGTAAATATAACTCGCATCTTTGAAAAACCTTTACAACATGTATCGTAACACTGTTTAATAAAATTATACGTTTATTTGTATATAAACACCGCTCAGAAATTGATCACTTATTGAATTTTGTCATACAAGTTCATTTCATACAACAACGTTAGATCAACATGAAATGTCAATTTGAATAATTGTCATTTTCAAATTCGGACATAACTGTCAAAAGGCATAATGTTCACGGTCGGATACACAGGACTTGCAACAGAGTCCAATTTCAGTGGTGAGAGATAGGTACGATTGTGTTACAACTGCTAATTCGCAATACCATTCGCTTGAGGTACTACGTCGCTGCTATCGAAGCTGATATTTTTCTCTCCCAAGTATTGTGTTATTTAACCATTGTTATATCGTTTTGTTGAGTTTTGCAGATTTTTTGTTATTTTCATTTTATTATTTAACTGTTTTGTTTGGATTTAAAAAAATGTTCGGGATTATTATTACGCGAATTGTCATGCCTCTGGCGGCCGTAAATTGAACTTAACAACGTCAATATGTTAACGTACCCCCGCTACTGAAGTAGCAAGACCTGTGTATACGACCGTGATAATGTTCACGGTCGTATACACAGGTCTTGCAACTTCTCAGGTCTTTGAGTATATGTACTCAAAGACTTGAATTGAATTTTTTCGCACTAAAGCAAAATTCTTTATGGACAATTTTAGAAGATGAATATGAAAAACTATTAAAATTATTAAACTATATATAAATCATTCGCGTAATAATTATCCCAAACACTTTTTAAAACCAAACAAAACAATTAAATAACAAAACAAAAATAACAATAAATCTGCAAAACTCAACAAAACGATATAACAATAACACAATACTTGGGAGAGAAAAATATACGCCGCATGTCACTCAACGAGGCGATAGCAGCGACGTACAGCGGGCGAAAATGCGAAATAGAAGTTGTAACACGCTCGCTCCTAGCTCTCACCACTGAAATTGGACTAGGTTGCAAGACCTGCGACCGTGATAATGTTTAGTCTACGCTTTCATCCAGGAATAAATATTTAAATATGAAATTTCATTTCAAAATATTTATGACATTTGTAAAATATAAATATCTTAAGTGGACGTAAACGTATGTTATTGCCTTAAACTGGAGATTTATGCTAAGTTCAAATATACTGATACAATGGTAGCTATACTGTGAGTGATTTATTTTGTTCGGGGTTCAAATGCTGTTAGCCCTAATGGCCTCCACAGCGTCACCGGGTCGTACAGCAAATCATAGATATCCGGATGTTGGGAGCCTATTTAAGGGCTCAGAATACGCGGGTATACCTAAGTATACTCGGTGGTAGAGCTTTGTGCAAGTTCATCAGGATAGGTACCACCCACTTATCAGATATTCTACCGCAAATTACTTTGTATTGTTGTGTTCCGGTTTGAAGGGCGAGTGAGCCAGTACACTGGCTTTTTATTACAGGCTTATTACAGGCACAAGAGACATAACATCTTAGAGCCAAGATTGGTGGCGCACTGGCGATGTAAGCAATTTTTAAGATTTCTTACAATGCCATTGTCTATGGGCGTTGGTGACCACTTACCATCAGGTGGCTCATATGCGGGTCCGCCTACTTATATATACAATAAAAAAAAGTATTACCCATCGTAGATGTGGGAAAACTATCTCACGATAGTAACATCTTGATTACCTATGAAACAGATCCTCAACAATATTGAATTATTTAATAGGAACAGTGATAAGAATTGTATAAATACGCAGAAGTGAGGTTAAGCTTGTGTAACCGAGTTATTGACTTAGTCAATAATATCCCTCTTTAAGTTACAAACTAATTCTATAATAAAATCCCGTAGGTAATGATTTTTACGTTTACCAGTTAAAATATTATTATTTTAAACTATACATACAGAATACACACTAAATACAAGATTAAAAAGATGATAAAAAAGTTAAAATTAATAGGTGATTATTGATTTTCATGTATATAGGTTTAATTGTTGTTTTTTGTAAAAATTGCGTTTGTTCAAGAAAGACACCAATGCAAGTAAAACTAAAAACCAATACCTTATATTAATAACAAATTTGAGCCAAATTATTGGAGCCGTTTCTGAGATACATGAAATAAACTTATATAGAATATTTACAGGAATTGCTCATTTCATACGTATACGATAAGCTAATTATATATTTTGTAATGAAAAGTTTCTTGGCAATTCTACTCAATAGATTCAAATGGATGGTTGCTTTACTTTATTAAAAATCTATGACATATTAACTTAACGATAACCCTACAGAACCTGGATTCCGTAAGCTCTGAATATATTATTTCGCTGTTTGTCGTGTTAATATTCATATTACACAGAAATAACCAGGAGAGTTATTAGGGTTACAACACTATCAAATTGTACTGGCTCGGCTGATTTGCTATTTTTCATTATATTAAAACAATAACATGTTATTTTTTGGTTTAATAATATTTAATACTGATACGAAAACTAAACGTAGATAGAAACACCGAAAGTGTAAAAAAAATCGAATTATCAAAACATTTGATACACTTTTTTTAAGACTACGATTCTTCTTTGTTGGCGTTTTCCTCGGGTGGATTTAAAGAGGCCATAAGCATCAACAAGTCGTCTTTATTGAGATCTATGCACATGGTACCAACGACATCCTCGATTCCAATAGTGCCGTCATTGCTTATGTCTACTTCTTTTATAAGATTATCCAACTGTTTTTGTGGCATTTTGTGACCCTGTTTCGCTAACACTTCCTTTAAATATTCCCTGTCTATTGAACCTGTTCTACCTGGATCAAGTACTTGCAAAGAAGTACGTAGTTCGTCTTCAACAGGAAAATCTCTTTGTCTCAGAGTAACCATTTTCAAAAATTGATCATAATTTATATGACCCTGTGGATGCGAGGGTCTCACACAAAATGTAATTAGTTCTTGCAATTGCTCAGGGGTGTATGTCATGAGCAAAAGAGATTTTAACATATAAACAAGTTCTTTTTCTGTTATATATCCATCGATATCAGTATATGCAGGTGTGTAGTTCTGAAATACTTCCCAAAGTTGTTCTACTTCTGCTATTTGGTCCGGTCTTAAGTCAAATTGAGGCTTAAGTAATTCTTTAGATTCACTAAAGTCAAGTGGGGCCGCTGGATCGGGTGGTGGCTCTTCAACATACTCTTCCTCCTCTTCTTCGACTTGTTCTGTAGTTTCTTCAGGTTTTTGCACCTCTGGTTTCTCTTCTTCATCTAGTTGTTCCTCTTCATTTTTCTCTTCTTCTATTTCCTCCACTCCTAACTCTTCACCGTCCTGCAAAGTTTTGTCTTTCTTTTTCTGTTCTTCATCATCAAGTTCTTCTTCGTCGAGATGCTCACCTGGTGCTTCTTCTAAATTATCTTCAGCTTTGCTTGTAATATTATCTTGACTGTGTGTTTCCTCTACTGAAACTTTTGCTTCATTGTTTTCGTTCAGTTCATCGTTGTTTACAATTTTGGAGCTAGTTACAACATCTTCATCCATGATTGTTGAAGCTACACTTGCGTAATTTTATAAAATAGATATTACAACTATCTTTACTTCATACCAAAAATGTATCTTCACATCTAGTCTTACAAAGATTTGCTCTGATTATTACAATTAGATTTTCCGTAATTTTATCATACAGGTTAAGGCTACTCAGAGATATTATATCAAGTATTTCTATAAATTCTTGTAAAAGTTCATTGCGAACGTTATCTATAAAATCAAACATTGAAATAAATAAAAAGAAACTGACAAAAAAATATTGACAGGTCTATTCAAACTCGCGATTATAATAATTCATATTGCTTCAATATTTTTTTAAATGTTGCATATTTCATAAATCCTTCAATCAGGTTATTAACATCTTTCTCTAAAATAATATAAGATGTATTAAAAAATATAGTCAATTAAAAAATACATCAGATAATTATATATCAGGACTCATTTAAGCTTTAAATCTTATTTAATGAAATTTGAATGCAAGTATAAAAAAATATATTGAAATTGTTGAGATGTTATTATTGTTCGATTTGGTTGATTGAATGACCAATCCCTTGGAATCCCGTGGAAATATGATTGATCCCAAATGACCACGTGATACTTATAGGCTAGAGACTAGATTATAACAATTATTATTTGGAAAGTATTTTTTTTGTATTTATCTAACTATATTTATAGAGAAATTCAATACCAAGAGCTATTTTATTATTCTACATTCATTGTAGCTACAAAAAAAAATCTTCAATATATAACTATATTGTTTAAAAGTCAAACTTTAAACTTCAATTATATAGTTACATGAGTATCACACATATACTGTGCTAACATTCCACTAAAAACAATAATATCGAACTCGGAATATCTCTAAAACTTTTTTCGATAATATTCAGCCCTTATTTATCTATAATAAATATAAAATATTTCAAACTAGGTATCTGAACGTTGTCTTAGTGCCTAATGCCTATATACAATATACATAATATGTACCTACCATATACATACAATAACTGCTAATTGCTTCAAAATGTAATTGCTCGAGAATGTTTGGTTCAATATATAATTGAAAAATATTTATCTTTATATGCTGAACGAATTTAATGAAAATTCAACTCGATCAAATGTGCATTATGTAAGTAGGTATGCGTCGGTTTGAATTGGCTTGTCGATATCCCATCCACAACTACTCGAGAAGAACGGAACATTCACAAGTAAACAGCACGTACACAGACACACTAATACGTTTATATTATATACGCACACACCTGAAAACACATAAACATAATATAGATATCTCAATACAGTGTTGAAAAGTATAATAATTAACGTATATAACAATTATATATTCGAGGTTCTATTAAAAATTATTTACTGAACTGAATACAAAGTAAACTGCTTTCGTTACCTATTGGCTTTAAAATACCTCACTAAGTAAGCTTGAAACTGTTAGAACATTGAAACACGGTACAAATAAGCAACAAGCTTTGATTACCGAAAAACCGCAGCTCATAATTAGTAGCATGCAGTTTCTTGATATCCGACCAACTAAATTTGTTGCAATGCAGTAAGTCAAATTTTGTAATAACACACACAGCACCTTAGGATTTAAAATTGACCAGTTTATAATATTCAAAGCGCAATATATAAAAGTTCTATCGTTCCACGGCCAATGCTTTCAAAAGGCGCATCACGTGCTTTGGAGAAAGAAGCAGTTACGATGGTGAGCGGTGGTGCGCGTGGGCTGTGGGAAGTACGAAATAGTACGAACACAGGCAGAAGGCAAATCGCGCGGGAACATCGCGCATGCGCACACATTCAAATTAAATTCTCCGCGAGAATTTGGCGGGCAACAATACGGTTGAATAATCGATTCGGTTCATCTGATTTGAATAAAAACTTTACATCGTGCCATAAGTGTGGGTCATTTAATTACAATTTTTACTGTATTGGGAAAATGGTGAGTAAACAATAATTTTTTGTTAGCTTTTACGTTAAGAACTGTATCAATTTTTAATCTTCTAGATTTTATACTAAATGTAATGTTTTATTTGATTGATAACCATCGATTTAATAAGAAACAATTAGAGGTATCAATGTAAATATCAGTGATCAGTTTTTTAATTCCTAATTCTTGTTAATTTCTAATGCGATATAATGAACTCAAAATATTTTTGGTACACGTACTTTGAATTATAAAGATTACATAAAGGAATTGATTTCATTTCAGGTGTTTTTTAAATAGTTTATATGTATATTAAAAAGAACTAAATCTTATGTATCTACGTCCTGAAAGGAGTATAACGTTAAATCCATAATTTAATAAAATAGTTAATGTTAGATATTCTCATTATCATAAAATATTAATATAAAAATCCCAACCCATGGAGTAATGTTCAGCTCGTTGTCGTTACTGGATACAAAAAACTAGTTCCGGTATAAAAATTGTATATAGGTAGAGGTATGTATGTATAATATGTAATTTATAGTGCTTAGTAGACCTGACATCGCTTGATGATACAAATCCTAAGCTTTTTTGTTGAAAAGCGTTTTTTTTCCTATTTATTTTTTGTTGTGATGATTGCTTGATTTAATTCCAAAATGTTAGTCATATTAAAATACCAGTTTCTCTTGATTTGTATAAACATTTTTTATATAATCCTGAGAAATAGGTAGCACCTACTCGGATTAACAATATTGATGAAACTGGTTTTTTTAATCGTGGGATCCAAGTTTGTCTAGAGATACTGTCATCACCGTAAATCTGTAACAATAAAACAACAACTTATTCAGCTATGATAAATCACTTATCGAGTTAAGTATTGTTACTAAAAACATAAATTATTATTTTAAAAAAACCTGTAAAATTGTCTAGATTGAATAATTAAGTTGACATCTCGCCGCGGCAGCGCACTACAAAAACAATAACCTTACCTTTTTTAAATATTGTCTAAACTCTAAACGCACACAATTTAAAATTAAATAAATTGTAGATATTTTTGTATATGCCGCGGCACATATTATTATTTGACTTCAAGTTACAATGGTTAGTCGTTTTTATTTCAATTTTCAGCAACTTTATTAGCTGGTCCTACATCCGGTGCATTCCCACTTGATATGCAACTGACATTATTCTTGTACCAAACAGTAATTCTATTGTTGTATTCCAGTATAACAAAAAATAAGAAAAAGCCAGTGTTATTTTGGCACAAGGGACATTTGCTCATCAATCATTAAAAAAAATGTAATATAATCCCAACAGAGGGCCAAGGTTTCCTTTACCTCTTATCCACAAATCGGTATCATAAGCCACAAGGCTATTTAGCGGTTTGAAGTATCTGCTGTACAATTACATCATTAATATTAGACGAATTAAATGACGATGACGTGCGGTTCAAAAGCAAATACCATTTGACGAATCGTTGTCAATGTCTCGATACAATGAAATTAATTATGAAGCATCACCTTATGTCCATACCATTTACACGTCACTGATAGTAGCGGTCTCTCGTTAGCTTGGTGTCATTAAAATTTTTCTAAAATCACTAACATATTCTAATATCTCGGTACTGACGTAAAATTCCGATTTATTGTTCTAACGAACCGCGGGTCGTCCGGCTCCGTCGGTTCCTTGGCATTTTATAAGCAATTTATGATATCAGTATCCACATTATTAAACCCTATAAAACCCTTAAATGTTCTATGGTAAAAAAAATCAATCATCATCATTATGTACTTTTGTTAAGTTAATTATATTTGGTTTTTTTTATAGCATTGGTAGGCGGACGGGCATATAGGCCACATGATTGTAAGATATGTTAACCATCGCTTACAACCTTGGGAACAAAGATGTTCTGGTCAGGAAATTAAATCACGATGGAATCAGAGAAATTTGAATCAGCGCTCGAACTTTTGACTTCTTATCTTAATAATAGAATTCAGAAGGTCGACGTTAATGGGAAAAGATCTCTTGGGGTCTCAGTTGGTATGGGGGTCCCTCAATTCTCGGTCCTTTTCTTTTCCTTATATACATAAGCGACCTGCCCTTTCTTGTAGGGAACAAACATGACATAGTATAGTTTGTTGATGATACCTCTTCAGTTTTTAAAATTAATAGAAAACAAGTGCAGTATGACGATGTAAACAATGCTATCTCTGATTTAGTACATTGGTTTAGTGTCAATAATCTTATGTTAAATAATAAAAAATCAAAAGTTGTAAAATTTAGCGCGCCTAATGTTAAAAATGTAAAAGATGATGTACATATCAATGGGGAGTCGATGGATACAGTTGAGTCTACTGTATTTCTTGGCCTTACTGTTGATGTCAAGTTGCAGTGGGCCCCCCATATGGACGGATTGGCGAGAAGACTAAGCTCAGCGGCTTTTGCGGTTAAGAAAATAAGATTATTTCCCGATGTTGATACGGCCCACCATGTATATTTTAGTTATTTTCACAGTATAATGTCTTATGGCATTATGCTGTGGGGTAATGCGGCCTCTATCAATACGATATTTGTACTGCAAAAGAGGACTATTCGCGCAATCTATAACCTAGAAGCTAAAGAATCCCTAAGACATAAATTTAAATAAATTAAAATATTAACTGCTGCTTCTCAATACATATTGGGACAAGGAACAAACACAAATTAATATCTCCCGTTACTCGACTGCATAGAGTCAGTAACTCTTTTGTGGGGCAATGTATACGGTTCTACTACAGGGCCCCAGAAAGCGTTTAAAATGCCTCAGTTGCTAAATTTAAAAAAATTGTAAAGGAATGCTTGTGTGCTAAAGGTTATTATACAATTAATAATTTTATGAATGATAGCACACCTTGGGAATGAGACGATCGCCGCATGGCTATTTCTATTGTTTTTTGTGTGTAAACAACATATGGTACATAAAAAAATCAACCCGCTAAGTTACTTTCGCCGGTTCTTCTCAAAACTGGGTGTTTCTTTTTGGAACCGGTGGCAGTTTCTAGTTTGACGATCAATAAGAAAATGTAATACTTCAATATTGAATAAAGTAATTTGATATGTACCTTTTGCCTATAATTACACTGGCTCACTCACCCTTCAAATCGGGACACAACAATACCAAGTACCGCTGTTTTGCGGTAGAATAGCTGAGGAGTGGGTGGTACCTACCCAGACGAGCTTGCACGTAAACAAGTAAATAATTATTTTATTACAAAATGACTTAAATACTTTTATTCACAGCATGGGTAGCATACTACTCTGCATATTATGGTAACATTTAAATGAGAATATATAACCAAACAAATATATTACGTAACTGAAATATTTGTGTAATACTCAGGTATTAAATAAAAGTAGTGCTCCTTTATTATAGGTATTGTACTAAACGTATTACTTATTATAAAACTAATTTCATAATAACACGTAAACAACGCACGGTAGTAATACAACTTATAGAATATACACACGTCCTCATCTCAATCATGTTACAAAACATTGTAAACGAGCTACAATCCTACGAGTATATTTAGCTAAATAATCAACATGAAACGCATCCTTACACTTTGCTTAAGCGATTCAACAAAAAATTCGGTTAGTATTCTGTGATTGTCAAAGGTTTGTCTGATCTTAATTTATAGTCACTTTGAAACCAAATTTATGTCGGTCGACTTTAGTGATCAAGCATTTATTCTGTTTCATTTTTTTTAAATTGCTAGTTTGGTCTTGTGGCTTCACTCTTACGGCTTCGTGAGCGGCGACTCTCACATTGCAATGCTCCATAGTTTAAAAAATAGCATAATTAGAGTTTGTTATCATTTTTCAAGGTTAAATATAATAAAGCTGTTGTTTATTAAAGTTGGCCAATGATGCGTCCGAGTTCTTTCGGCTACAGTGAATGTTTTTTTATAGAACGTGACAAATAATTGATTGTACATTTTTTTTTACCAAGTAACACTCTTACGAACTATTTTGTAAAAACAAACACAAAACTTACCGCAGAACACACGGCAGCAATCGTGACGTGTCGGAATGTGTATAGGACTTTTACTATATACTATCATAATTATTATAACGTTAAAATTTAAAACGATACGCATCCAATTAGCTTGTCATAAAGTTTTCTCCGTTTTACGAGTGAGAAACGAAGCGAGTTCTTACAGACAGCACCGCTAAGCCAAGTTCCGTTTACTTAACTTTAAATTTAATTTTATCTAATTCAATGAAGACTCAAAAAAGAGAGTTTTTTATTAAAATTACAGAAACTCAAAACTTTTTTATTAAGAATATAATGTTCATTAAATTATATAAACATAATATTATAATGTTCATTTTAATATAGAGATGTATATACTTACATATGTATATTCGTCTACATATTCTCTATCGTCTTATTTCACATAGATAAAAGGATTACCTTGATCAATAATTAGGCTCGTCAAACAATGACCACATCTTACAAACAAATCAGTTAATTGGAACGCAAATTACACATAATATAATGAGAAATGGATATGTTTTGCCTAAAGTCCTTATGTCATTGTATGACATAAATAAAAATTGCGTTTATGTAAACAGTCTTAACAAATATAAAAAAGAAAAAAAAACATATCCATCTATTAATCGGTCTATCAAAATTGATTGAAATAATTGTATTTTCTTAGATTAGATTCTTTATTGTTTTAAGGTTATTGTTCAAACTTCAAACAAGCCCTTAATTAATATGATTTGTTTAATGAAACGATAATTTGACGGAACGATAACCAAATTTCTATATCACGCACTACGTGATGATCCTTGAGTGTTAAACCTGGTCTTAAGATTTACCTCGTCGTTTTACTTTATAGACGTATGTGTATGTGTTTACTTCGTAATTTATAATGATTTCGATAAATTCCTGTATAACTTCAATAAAATTGAAACTATTACAGGTTTTTCTTGTATTATTATTTGTGTGAAGTCTTTTTTTAAAAATGTGTAGTAGGTAATAGGAGAATGCAAAATGTTTTGTAATAATTTAGGCAGTGGCAATTTACGTTTATGGGATGCACGCGATTGGTTAGCTGTCACTTCAAGTACTTAGCCAAAGCTATGGCGCTTTTGGTTCGTAATTACGTATTACGTAAGAATATAGTGAGACTAAATAATTAATAAATCGACTTAACTCGAAAATGAACAACATATACAACCTCTGTAACAACCGACAGAAAATAATAAAGCTACACATTTATTGTAACGCAGGGAAAACACCTGCTACGCGCAGACTTAAGGATCTGGACCAATTAACGTATAAGTTAAGCTACTAATAAACATAGTGCAAACGTACAATAACTAGCGAACTTGCTAAAGTAATAATTGTATTTTCCCCCCTTCCCTCACATCGAGGCGGTTGTGAGACCTGGCTCAGTGATTTTGGTTAAGCGCATCTATCAATCGAACGCGAAAATCTACAATCACATCCAAAGGGAGCTGACGTCAGACGGGCAGGTCAGTTCAAAAGTCAGTATTTTAAATTTTGCATTGTAAGCGCCGACCAATATTGCGTAATGATTCGTACCCAAGTCCGCGGTCATCAATGAAATCTGCTGCATTATGTTTCTGCTTCAGTTAGAACCGGTTGTAGGTGTACCGCACACTGCATCAGTGCATACATACACGAATAGAATTCGATCGGAGGTGTATCACGATCACGTCGCTCCAGTTATTTTACATTTAACTTATATTCAGAGTACCAACCACACCCACTTTAGGACCGAAGATACCAATGTTGCTTAATCAACTCTGCATTATAATATTAATAATACTAATATAATATTGACAGCCTCAATAAAATTTGAATACAACGTAAATTATCCTTATAATCATCTCGATGATGTTCGATCTCGGCCCCAGCGATCTCTCTCGAGTACTAGTCAAGTGCACAAGAATGTGAGCAGCTGCAGATGGTCTCCCTATTTCCATAATGTCATAGTCCGACAGACGATCACACAGCGGGTTGATAATGAGAATAAAAAAAAAAACAATAACTCGTATTGCTCCGAATGCGTATGCAAATCATCGCTCGCATGATCTGCTGTCGCGCGAGTTAGATAAACGAGGCAGTCCCTATAAAAGTAAACAGATAATAATTGTTGTGTGGGAACGAAACTATGATGATCTCTAAAAACAAAAAAATAAAAAACTGTTTCTCCTTGAAATCTTTGAAATATATATAGGACATAGGCACAAGTATAACTTCGACTCCCATTCATTTAACTTTATTATATTTTTGTTCCTTCGTCTCAACTCTCAACATTCAGACCTAGAGATTTAAATAATACCCAGATAATCAATTATAAAATAAATATTGACTATAGTTCAATAATCAATCACATTGCGCAATCGCTATTGGTGAACTATATTCAATTACTGAAAGGTAAATATGACCTTCGAGCTTCAAATATCAAAGACTATGAAAATTGTCGGATCGTTTTCCTTTCAAGTTTTAGCTCGTTTTGATTATTTTTATATTTTGATATGAAATGTGAGATATACCAAACGAGCTACCGTAAGATATCGATACACGGTAATAAAATACCTCGACGGACATCGATAATAGCGATTTTCGAAGTTATTAATAAAAATCTTAACCGCGGGTGAAACCGCGGACACAGCTAGTTGTATTATATTATTTAAAAATATATCATATTGTAAAACAATACATTTATTCAAGCGGATTAATTAGTCGGGCCAAGGAGCGGCTCGTTGTTAAATATGTAACACGACGATCACGATCACGACTTCCTATACTTTAATTTGAAATTTATAATCAACTATTTGTTCGGGGTTAACATTAAAAAGTTTCAAGAAACATGTTATAGCCTACGGTGCACAGTACAAGCAATAGTAAGAAATATATACTAGTATGTTTATACGTAGGTTCGGAGGAGTCACTTCCAATCTTCCACCGACGGGTTAAATTCCGAAGTTCTTAAGACATAGCCATAATTTAACATTGCCTAAGTCGGCACTTATTGATTTATGATTATCACTCAGACTCATATGAAACATCATCTATAGCATTAAGATACTTCCTCGCTAGTAATATTACAAATAGGAAACTAAGTGTATTGATCTGTTATTTTTTTCACACAGCAACGAATTGACCTGTTTTACGCTTGGAAATAGTCTATGACCTGGGGAGTGACATATTATGCTTGGTGACGTAGGCTAGGTTACATAGGCTACGTGACACAGGCTAGGTGACATATGACGTAGGCGTGATGACATAGGTATCTAACTTATTCTATAATAATAATCTCTCTAACTTATTTTATAATAATAATCATTTTTAAAAAAAATTGGAATATCATGTTACCAAAACTTTGCCTCACGATGACACTGCTTCATATTTTATTCATACGACCACAATATATTTCACAAAACGTTCGCGTCCCCCAGGGAAACGAACCTGCCCTTTATAATCATACATAATAACTATGTCGTATCAGAAACACATAACGAGTCGGTACCTCATTGAGAAAGTTATTAAGATTACATCACAAGATTATTGTTATATTATCACATATATTCACACTACGTATTGAACTGATATTAATTGTTAATTGAGTCGTTGATAAAAACATCTCGAGTACAATTCCCGAGTCAAGCTAATAACGAGTTCTTTTCTATTACAATATTCTCACTAGCAAACAGACAGCGGTTATCAGGTTCGCAGTTACAATAAGTCATCATCATTATTATAAATTTGTTCTCAAAATAATAATAAAAAGCAATATTATTGTTCACAATATAATTACTTGTAAAGCTATAAAGAAAGGGCGATGGTTCTGCTCAGTCTCTCGGAACAGACTAAGTTTCATCTATTAAGATACAAATGAGTCTTACTCGATTGAGTTACATCTCCCCTGTCTACGGTGTACTATAACTAAACGATTGGTCCCGACTGAACGCAACCAGTGGAAAGTTCGAAACAAACACCGTTATAGATCACATGACCAGTATCTATCAATATATCTATCAATATCAATGAATATCGTATACTTATATCTCAAACAAACCTTAAATAATAACTTTAAATTCTTATTCAATTAATTGTCAGCTACTAAGATATATCTACATTCTACATATAATGTACATATATCATGATGATATTGATTGAGATGTTTCCTGGGATTATTTCTTACATCACATGTAATTACAAAAGCGAAATACATAAAATAATTCTTATGTACATATAACGTATTTATTCTTTGCTTATACAATATTTTGCTTGTGAAAAAAGTGGATCATATAAATGTTTTTATTTTTATATTTTTATTTATGTTTTTTTTTTTTTTTTTGTTTAAAATTACATAACTGCTTGTTTACAAATTTTATATTAAATTATAATAATAAAATATTAAATATAATGTTAAAAAACTATTTAAATTAAATTAAATTTTAAAATTGTTATTGATAAATATTATATGTAATTATTTTTATTATTGTATTGTATTTTTAAAATTTGTAAAGTTAAAAAATATGTTTTACTAACACTATATGGGCTAGTCCTGAAATAAAAAGTTTTATTATTATTATTATATTATAAACATGCAAAATGAGTTCTAAACTTATACTTAGTTTTAGTACAAAATGCTGACAAGCCCTTCCTGCCGTTCACTATTTTATAAACCGCAATATTTTTATGTTAACATATGAGAAACAATACATAAGTCTTCTAGTCGCAAGAGGAGTAACGGCAAAAAAACAACTCTGACAATGAATAAATACGCGATATCATTGGTCGAGATCAAGTCGAGATCTCAAATATTCTATTATTATGGAAGGTCGGCGAAGTTGTTATCGGAACTGTAGAAATAAAATTTAAAAATCAGAAAGTAGTTTAGTGGTATATTATAATAAAGATACAATCATCAAAAACTGTTTGTGGTGCATAACTATTATTGCAAAGTTATTTGCAAATCGCATGGAATATGTAAATCTAAAGTTTGTTTATGTTTACTCCTTCTTGATACGAGTACGCAAGAGTCAAGTTTGTAATGTTGGTGGCTCCTTATGAAAATGTATTTAAACTAAATGAGTTGGTACGATTAACGTAGGCAAGTAATTATTTCAACTTCACCCTCCTCCGATGAACGCTTGAAGACGTTCCACGGTTGTTGCCTCTGCTGATGTTTGTTGTTAACAATAGATTTCCAAGTGAATCTCACTTTCGAATGTTTTGAGTCACCTTCAATTTGTATGAATGACTTTGAATATTTTTTCTATCTCGTCTGTGATTATTTATTATTAGCACACTCTTATTAAACCAGCAGTCATTTCCAATTGTACTGACGAACGAATACTTACCACTAATCAACGAATCAATAAAAACCAAACAATTATCGCGTTACGTGAGTCATTTCATCTAAAAAATATAAATATGTAGTTCTATTCAATTATATAAAAGAATGAACGTAAATCGCATCACAGTCTTATAGGCACGTCATATTTTAATTTCTTAATTGGCGTATAATATATAATTGTGTACCGATTTTGTTTCTTTTACACCGTGAAAGAGATTCCAAATAATTAAAATAATATATTCACCCCTACGCACGAGTAGAATAAGGACGGAAAACTGAAAGATTCATCACTTTTTTATGTTGACGGCGTTCGCACACTTACGCGTACACGTGTGTTTAATTTGTTCAAAAAAGACTAGAAGTAAAGCTTATAAGTAAAATATAATATAAAATGTATCGAATCATCTAAGTGAAGGTGGCGTCAACTAAATAATAAAGCAAGGCGAGGCAAACCATTTAGATATGAACAGTTGAACACCAAGTACTTAATATTAAAAGGCAGGTGAATAAATAGACACCACCGCCCATGCCTATATATTGCCACTGTATGAAATATTTACATTTAATACACAGCCCGTCCATGGGAACTAACATGTTTTCTCGCTTGTGGCTGTAATTACTGGCGCACTCACACTTTAAGCCGGAACACAGAAATACAAAGTGTAAAATGAACACTGAGGCATCGCTCCAACCCTGCTTTAAAATCTATTCTATCTATTATGTCGTTTATATCATATGTACATACAGGTCAAAAACAATATAATGTTGAAACGTTCAAACCTTTCTGTGTTTGTTTTAAGGAGTCTAGTCAGACTGCAGTGCTATTGTCACGCCTGTTTGCCCACGTCCTTGCCCGTTTTTGTTCCTTTTTTAATACCTTAGGCAGCTTTGAATAAAGGTAAGTTATTCTTATCTCTTGGACTATCTGTTCTTCCTTACTTGTTTAAAGTAATTCATATATTTAATGTCAATTTTCGGCTATGAAATATTATGTAGGTATTACAGTTAATTGGATTACAGGATATATTTTTTAGAACAACCTATTGACATATTTAGGGTAGGCATTAAGTTGAGGTGTGACACAACATTTCTCTTGTTGCGCCAATTCTTTCGATGAACACAACACACAATGCTGCGAACGCGATAGGAAACTGTAACGACATTTAGATTTTCCGGGTGAAAGTATAGGAGCGGTCTCGAGGGAGCATGGACACTACAGATGCTTTCGCTCATACAATCCACGAATCATGTCGGACATTCTCAACAAATAGTGAAGACTTAGAGGCACTTTACGTGTACGTACTTAAAGAGAAAGGTAAACTCTTTTGATTTATACCTGAAGGTACGAAAAAATGTGAACATAAGATATGTTTAGCTGTTAAATAATTAAATTACAAAAAAATAAACACTTAAGAGTATAAATTATTGCTGAAAGCTAAGTACGAATAATAATAAATTATGATATAAAACAAAACCCGCCTAAGAAAAAAGCTGAAAAGCAAACTTTACACACTGTTTATAGCATTGGAAAGTTCTCCCGCTCCCCCGTCGGTTACTGGAGATGTTACTCCTCTCCTGGTCGTGTAGCAGTAGGGTAACTGAAAACAGTATAACACAATGTGTTTTAACACATAGCAGACAATATCATGATGAAATATTAAGTGATATAATATAACTACTCGTTAAATTGCCCATCATTTTGCGTTGTGTGCCTCTACAATTATATCAATAATTTAATAATATACACTGATAGAATGATAGATAGATAGAAGTGATAATATTTAATACCAATAAGTACATGTAGGTACCTACTCGTACATAACATATACGAACTGGGGTCAATTCTACTAATTTATAACGGTTATGATACGTTCCCGATTCTATTCCGATCCAAATGCGAGCAAACCGCAACTGGATCGTTGTGTTAGTAGGAGTAACACTAATAACTTGCTAAAAGTCACATCAATTTAAAGTATTAACTTTACAACGACTGTAAAGAATAACTGGAATTTATAACGATTATTTCTTCACTGTAAGCTTTTCATGTAAGGATTTTATATTCGTCTTCATGATACGTTTTAACTTTTCCATATAAATTTATCTTCATTGAACAAACGGTCTTATTATTTGTTTACGGATATTTAAATACAGAAAACTCTAATTCAAATTTATGGTCACCCTACAGTTACCTTGAGTAAACATAGGATGCTAAAAGATTTCCAAATATTAAGCAATTTATCTGCGCTAATAAACGCAAAAAATATTTTCTAAATTCTCAAATGGTCATTGTCTAAACATAAAGCACTTTCTTATGATATTATATTACGCAAGTTTTAAGTGTGGCTGTAGTATTTATTTGTATTAAAACAGTTTTTGATGTTTTATACAGTTTACACAAATCCAGTAAAGTGTTCACTTGCAAATGTTGCTATTGAAACTTAAAGTAAAAGTAAATTAACAGGCTGTCAATGTCCCGCTGCTGGACTAAGGTTCCCTCTCCTTTCAGAAGAAGCAGAGCATATTCCCCTCCACACATGAGGGTTATATCTTCCCTATTACCTAATAATTCTATTCCCCTTCACCGCCGAACACGAGATGAATGGCATAGGCACACAAATTAAGCACATAAAACTTTAGTACTAGTCAATAATTCAACACGACCTCGGTTTTTTATGATGTCGATAAAAGTCGACTGACTAGATTTGTTTAGTCGTTTGTTACATACTTTCTTTATTAAAAATAAGTGAAGCTTTCCAGACATCCGTATATACGGATTCACATCGTGTTACCTCCGCATAAAGTATTTCGTGAAACAAACATCGATACGGCTTCAATCAAAGTAGTAAATCGTCGAATGATGCAACACACGTATGTATAAAAGATAAAAAAGCGTTAAATTATTATTCTAACGATTCATCGCCATGTGTCTTTACATATCATGTGAAAGGAAATTTAAAATTGCTTATTCATTGCTTTTTTTAATAAGTTGACGGTGTAGGATCGTCTTAATGCCTCTTATCAAAATTGTACTCCGGTAGACCTGACCTTACGGGTAATAACGTCTAAACTCTAAACCTAAGGTGTATGAGCACGACTTCAATTATAAAATCAAGTTAAAGAAATAAAACTCACTAATACTTCACCGGGTTTCTGTTAAGATTAAGTTAAACTCAAACTATACAACCCATATTACGACATCATCATTTTAATCAAAGACATTTATTTTGTTATTTAAAATTAGTTAAGCAAATAAATGTAATTTCATAAATAGTTGAGTAATTTAGTAAATTACTGTTCATATATTTACATAGAATCTCAATAACGAACTACCTCGATAACATCATAAACTCGACTACAATTTGTTTCACCGCATGAATCAACAAAAATATTTTGTTTTTAATTATCAAGTATTTGATTAGAACACGGAATATCTATGTACTTAACGTTGAACTAAAACATACAAAAATATAAGTTTGACACAAGGCATGTATGGTCTGTGATAGGAGACTATATTAACCTTCACATTAATTTCTTTAATTTACTGCCTTGTTGGTCTAGTGGCTAGATATAAGGCCGCAGACCCGGTGGTCCTGGGTTCAATTCCCAGGTCGGGCCAATAACTAGTTATTGGGTTTTTCTGACAGAAAATTCTCAGTAGCAGCATGGAGTCTGGAAGTTGGAAGTGTGTACACTCCCGTGCCTCGGAAAACACGTAAAGCCGTTGGTCCTGTGCCTGAACTCTTTCCGGTCGTGTCGGATTGTCCCATCGGATTATGAGAGCTAAGGAAAAGAGAGTGCAGCTGTGTTTGCGCACACACTTGTGCATTATAATATCTCCTGCGCAGTTGGCTCTCTCTCTTGAGATTGGCCGCCGTGGCTGAAATTCGGTCTGAAATAAAAATATGTGCTGCGTTCGTCTTTCGGTGTGAAAGTACATATATGTAAATCTATGTGTGATACCTTTATTTATGTGTATGTATATCAATGAATATCTGTTTAAGAAGTGTCTCAATATCACAATCAGTGTTTTTATTCATTTTTTTGTAGTCACAGGTTGTTTTATGGTAAATAAGAAAAACATTTATAAATATTTTTTATATTTATATAAAAACATTTGTTTCATTTTTTACTCCTTTACTAAAAATGCAATCAGGTTATTACATTATTACAGAGGTGAACATGTTTTGGGAAATATGCAACATATATATTTTAAAGAATACTTAATTTGTGAGTCGAGGTGGCCAAGAGCATAGAACACAAGTACCTTAACCAAAAATCCTAAATTTAAATCCGGTTTGCTCAGTTTTTAATGTACCTACTCGTAAATTTTATATTAATATCTGGAGCTGGGTCGGGTCACGGGTGATAGCCTCAAGCCGCACTGAAAGGGACAAGCTGGTGTTGACTTATCGTTAGTATAATATTGACGATAATGATGATGCCTCTTGTTAAACGACTTTTAAAGCAATATATTCAACGATCACGATTTTCTTAAAAGCTACTTGTGCGGTTTTTTATGATGCCTTCCCTGATGTAATCTATATACTTGATTAAATGTTTTTGATCGTGCCGTTGAATGTACCGGATCCTCTTGATACTGTAAAATTTTATTATAATACATGGCTTTTGTTAATAAAAAAACTTTAATATACGAGTTATCTAAACAGCAGTTACATCTCACAGCAGTCAGCAACAAAGCGGCTCTCGATCGTGCACTTGACCGATTTGTCAATGTTGTTGCATATGCACTTGCAACACTCTTGACACTGCAGCTATCAAACAAATTGGATAGTCTGCTTAAATAGAAGTCTTTGTCCTTGTTGGATTCCGTGATGGCTCGTGACACGCTCGAGTCGAAATGACAAAAGATCGTGATATATTCTTGTCGCCTACAGCTTCAGTTATCACTGCGCACTGCACTGCACATCCGTTATGGTTAGGGAACCGAAGAGCATTTTACTGTATGGTTTGCTCATATTTCATATCGATTGCTATTCAGCTTCATATCGAATACAAATCGATTTGGTCCAGTTAATTAATTGCTATTTCCTATGTCCAAATCAATTATTTGCTTACTATCTACGTCTGAGGTTGATGTTCAAAATCATCCACAAAACGCTACAAGACACACATCCGGGAGCTCGTATCATCGCGGGACGTAGTTATTAACATGTCAAAAATAAGCATTAACATTTATGATTTCCATTTATATTTTTAGACATAGACTTCTTTACGTAAAGCTTTAAAAATACGTTCAAGAAGCAAACAGGAACATATTATATAGGACACATTTTATTCTTATAACGTTTGAGCGCTTCAAATTAACGATATCATATTAGATGTCGGAGGTAACTTCTTCCCAACAGAAGACATATTACCACCTTCGCATCCCTAAAATAAAAGTATATTTAGAAATTATACAAACAATTAAACATATATAATCCTAAACATTTTTCGCGCGTTTTGTTAAGATAAATTTAAGATCGTCTCTGCAATTATTTTCATCTGTTGCGGTCTTGCCTTAATTGCTCAATTTATTGAACAGAATTTACTCAGAGTACCATAATCAAAGTTTCGTTTCGCGATCCTAGCTTGAGAACTAAGTGGTGTAATACTTAATATTCGTAACAACAAGTAGATCGGTAATTAGGAGTCGCTTTGTTTTCAGTCACGTTTACGAGACACAACACAACGAACACCTCACATCAGTGATCGTTGCGATTGATTTATGGCACGCTATCTGTACTATACCCGTACTATACGAGCGAGCGGTGCAATCGCCACAGTCTGAGCTACATTATTAATTGATTGTCCTTTGTAAGTGATCTATTGTAAAAGGTAAGTAGGCGTTTTAATTAACTATACTCATTGGATTAGTCAGATTATTGTAATTTATTTTCAAAGCAATGAACTAACTCTTTCTAAATATCAAGATAACGGAAATAAAAAATGTTTTCCCATAAATGTTTACGTTAGATTAAATCGATTAATGATGTTTAAAACAACTTGTGTCTGTGTAAATTAACTTGCTCTTACTATCCTTATATAGCTATATATTTCATATATTTAAATTAAATATGCAGGGGCAATAAATAGTAAAACCGTCTATCTAAACATTAGGCGGTACAAAATTTATTTATAACATTTTTTCGGAAAATTAAACCAAGATTGTAAGCTCTGTTATTCTTCAACAACAAACTGCGACGAAGGTAGCGCAATATTGCACTATATATTTTAGTCGACAGTGTATTTAAAGTAGAACAAATTCACGATTTGGACATTTGCCGTGACTCCCTGTCCCTTTAGTCGTACGTACTTACAATATACCTGCTAACTCCATATTAGACAAATTAATTGCTCATACAAAAATCTTGATATATGTAATACGTATCGTTTAAAAACAAGAAGTTCACAACAAGTTCATTTTTTTTTTCTATTATTTTCTATAAAAAACCTCTAAAAGAAACGTATATCAATATATACCTATTTTTACAAGCACTATTTTATGAAACTATTTCCATAATTTAAATAAAACTAGGCTCTCGAGAATATACAAAAATATGTAAATTAGTAATTTTCCATTCGTCAGTTAATCGTAAGCTTTCAAGTAAGAATGGCAGTTACTATTATCTTTTGAATTAGCTTAAAAACATACTTAGTTCTGCATAATTTGAATACCCACCGCTTTGAATTGTACCAGTGTAAGGTACTTCTAGATTCCGTTGTGTCTACCGTTCGTGTTATTCCTCGTGGTGCGGTACTTAATAGATTATATCGAAGCAGTACTTTTATGTGCAGAGTACGTCGTTTTCGTCGCTTACCCAGTGGGACAGAAAAAACACACATAAATTATTGATTTTACAAATCCCGCTAACTTACAATGAAGAAATGTTGTTTATACCGAAATATTATAAAAGTGCTCTTAGATACACGCGGGTGAACCGCACAGTGCACGCGGGCACAGCTACTTCAAAATTATAATGCTGTAAATTGACGATTCAAGACTACTTGTAAAAACCTACTCGAATCTATACTAATATTATAAAGAGGAAAGATTTGATTTTTTTATTGTTTGTTTTTTATTTGTTACGATTTAACTTAAAAACTATAGAAGCGATTTTAAAAATTCAAAATTCAAAAATATTAGAGGTCCCTACCGGAACAATGTAACCAAAGGTATCAAAAAGTTACCTATAAAAGTCATTATTTTGCGTGCGCTGCGAAAACTGTTGACGATATATAAAATCTTATTAATAGTACTTATAATTGCTCACAAAAAAGTCCACGATGGTATATGCAATATATATAGTTATATATCTATTATAGTTAAGCCGCAATAACAGTCTTTGTTTAAAATATTAAATTGAAATACGGGTGGAATCGAATAGTGGTGATATATGTATCATGATATTATTAATCCTTATCCATTGAAATGGTTTGATAATTAAGGATGATTATTTAAATGTAAATTCCACTTTAAATGATCCGGATCAGACTTTTAGAAGTTATGACGGATATAAAATTCTCTGTAAGAAAAATGTCACAGTCTGAACAAACTGTAACTGACTACGTTTAGTCTATTACCAAATACTAATTTACGTTAAATAATAGTTTTTAAATTTTCGCGAACGAAGTCGCAGTCAAAGTGCTTGTAATGTATATTTTGACATAGATTTTTTTTTTTAATTTTTACTATCGTGCAAATTACACGTTCCGCTAGTTTTAATTTTAAAGAAAACCTTTGTAAAAATCTCACAACGTCCCTATAATAATGTAGCCAATTCACCACCTCTAAGACTATGGGGCCAGTTGATAAATGAAATTATTTAAGAAATCTTATAAATGACAATTGATGATCTAATTCTGCACTTTTATATCTTGCGTCAGAACACAGCAGCGTTAGTCGCGGACACAAAGATGATTCCGTTGTTACGGATCATAATGTCTGCCTCACCTTGAGCTAAAGTGAAGCTTGCTTCCATGAGAGCTGTTCGATCGTTAAGAGACCTATTTATTACATCTTCGAGAAGGTTACATTTTGGGTTTATTTCATCATGTTGCCATTGAGAGCAAGGAGTCATATACGTACCTATACATGTATACGTACCTACATACATACATTGATATCTATTGCTTACGAGCGGGATAACCATTTTGTGAGAAATATTTATATTATTTAATGTTTTGCTTAATCATCAACACGAATGTTATATATGTATCCAAATAAGTATATGTTTTAAGTCTGTATAGGACTCATTAGTCAGACTTTATTAGTCAGAGTAACTATAATATATCAATATGTTTAGGCAGGTAAAGGCCAATGGCCCAGCGCCCATAGGCATAATATAATATATAACATGGCAAAAAAAAATTACAAAATAATAATATTTATTCCTTACATCATCAATAACTAATGAGCGCCTGGTATCTAGCCAGATGACAATATCGACCAAAAGCAAAACATGATATGATGATGATACCTGTATTATAGATATATATTACACAGGTATTATCATCACACTAAGCCTCTCACACATACAGCAAGGTAAGCCCATACACAATAACTTCGTAAGTAACGTAATAAATACGTTTGTCAATTAATTGTGCATATGCATATCGCTAACACTTAAACTTTATAACAAGAAGGTAGGGGCTAGGGTATGTTTGTTAATATAGTGGAATTGTTTACTAATTCACAATAAATAATAGATTGCGATACACAGTACGTATGCATCAAAATATCGCATGAGTATTCTTCCCACGCGTGTCGAACTTATTTAAGCATTTATACAAGAAAAGGTTTACTATGTGAATTAAAGTAAACGGTGATAAATAGCGACGTTTTTATGTGAATGGCTTGAGTTGTGTACAAAAGACATTTTGCAAAATGTTCAATTACAATGGGGTTCCTTTAACATACCACAAGTTATATCAATTTCAATATGTCTCGGAGATATTATGGTTCATGAAATAATTAATTTCGTGGTATTGTCGTTATAACTGGCATAAATTTAATTTGAAGAAACTTTATATTTACTGCGTAAGACAAATCCTTATTTAGTGTTATTTCTGATTGGATCGTAACAGAATTCCTTTTTCAAGGATGAAAATCAAAATGGTCAAATTCTAGAGAACAACAATTAAGATTTTATAGCTCATCATTTCGCCATTCATGCCCAATTCAAACGACGCCGACGTAGACCGTAGTCGTCATTGTGTCGCAACCGCTGCGTGAGAGTATGCACTCGCACCCTTGCTAGGGACTGTTCACATGCAAAAAACTTACAACAAAGAAGCCAGAAGTAGTGCCCTGCATCAGCGCACCTTGACGTTACTCTGAAGTGTTAACTCATTGCTTGTTGTAATTCAATATTCATTATATAATATACATATATGATTTCATATATCTTCATCTTCATATAATATACATATATGTATTCATTGTTTTACAGTTATTTATAATTTATTTCTTATTTTAAAATACATATATGTAACAAAAGTGATTATATATTTGCACGAGCGCAGTTCGGTACCGGAGTGGCAGAAGATGCTTATCTCAAAATGATTCCGCAGCATATTAACATGATTTTTTTGTATCAAAAATAAAAATAGCTAGGTTATAAAGCTGCAGAACCTAAGTCCAAGATGTAATATCAAGATAGTAGCGTAAAATAGGCGAAAGTGGGGGAATTAGGAACACTTAACTTCAAACGCTCAAAAATAATAGAAAAAAGTCACAAATATAATCAACTTTTATTACAACATAAACTATGCTCATCTATCTACTTATTAGTGACAAAATATTCTGAAAAACCAACATTTCATATGACAGATATAAGATAAGGTCCTCCAGACCACGGCGGCCAATCTCAAGAGAGATTAGCCAACTGCGCAGGAGATATTATAGTGCACAAATATGTGCGCAAACACAGGTGCACTCTCTTTTCCTTAGCTCTCATAATCCGATGGGACGGCAATCCGACACGACTGGAAAGAGTTCAGGCGCAGGACCAACGGCTTAACGTGCTTTCCGAGGCACGGGAGTGTACACACTTCTAACTTCCAGACTTCGGGCTGCTACTGAGAATTTTCTGACAGAAAAACCCAATAACTATTTATTGGCCTGACCTGGGAATTGAACCCAGGACCACCGGGTATACGACCTTATATCTAGCCACTAGACCAACGAGACAGATATAAACAAAAACCAAAAACATTGTCATTCCTTTTTACCCGATACTCTATGGGGTAATTGAGATCAGCCCACGGGGGAAATGGGAGCGGTATGGGGTAATTAGGAACGACATACTTAAATCTATCTGTGAAAAAATCGACAGTTGATAGTGTTACACTACAGTCCCAAGTACGGTTTATTAATCAATTAATTAATTGCATATTGTGTATAACTTCTAACAACAAACAGACAAAAGGCAAAAATTCTATTAACAAGGCTTTTTGACGTTGTAAAAATATTTGATATACCTACAGTTCACTCGTTTTAATATTGCATGGAGTTTGTACTCGCACAAATTATTCGATTGACATCATCAAGAACTTAACAAATAATTTTATGTCATGAGAACCATTATAATAATCATAATAACACTGATTAAAATAAGGTCGTGGGAAGTGAACATTTCAGCGACTCGTCACGTACACTTATTACGTACGTATTTTCGAACAAGTACGTTTTCGGTTTCAAGTTCAAACTACTTCTAGGTTCGAAACTATTACACCATAAAAAGTTAAATAATTTGATGTGAATGTTAAATATAAGTCTTTCCTTTTTATTCCAGAATCCACAGAGTCGTTTATGTAAAAGCGCGTACGTCGTAATATTATACGGTCTCATTCACGCTACCCATGGCGTGCCGGGGACGCAGTTTGCGTCCCACGTCAGTTTTAACTCGCCAGCACGTAGCTTCGCTCATGGGGTCGGCGACCCTCTACCAGTGTTGGAACGCCGGGCCCACCAGCGGCACACACAAAACCCGCCGATAAAGAGGTTGCGAAGTAAGTATTTGTTCGTTACGTTTCGTACGCCTTGTGACATTCAACGTGTATACGTTAATCTTCAGACGTAGCATTAGGACATCCAAGTTTTAGGTTTATCATCCAATTGTATAAAAAACACCTAATTAATTATTTATTTTCAAAACCTAATCGTCTTTAAATGCAGATTATGGTATAATACACAATATTAAAATTGAAATTCAATAATAAATACTGTCTGTATAAAATAATCTGCAATGTTCATTCTTGACCCTCCCACACCCACTGCATGGGTCCAGGTAAGGTTATGCAAACTATACCATACATATTATACTTATGAAATGAACGTTAAACATATAACACTATGCTAACAAATACGTCTTCCAATATTGTCTTTTTTTATTGTTTAGGTAGACGGACGAGCATATGGGCCACCTGATGGTAATTAGTCACCAACGCCCATATACATTGGCATTGTAAGAGATGTTAACCATCGCATACATCGCCAATGCGCCACCAACCTTGGGAACTAAGATGTTATGTCCGTGGTGCCTGTAATTACACTGGCTCACTTACCGTTCAAACTGGAACAGAACAATACCAAGTACTGTTGTTTTGCGGTAGAATATCTGATGAGTGGGTGGTACCTACCCAGACGAGCTTGCACAAAGCTCTACCACCGAGTGACTAACACTAACAAATACGTCTTCTAATATAGTTGGTTTATCTTGGTTCCAGGGCCGGCGACGCAAACGCCTGCTGGGTACCCGCGACAGAAACCTACGATACCCTTCCAGGCCGAGGAGGTCCCGCACGGGCTGACGATCGGGACGCCTTGGCAATATAATAACTACATGAGTATGATTTGAAACATACTTTTAACATTATCTTCTGGTCTACCTTTATTAGTAAACACATAATGCAGTTATTAATATTTTTATAGATTTATAAGATATTCGGATAGAGTATCATTTTAAAAATAACATCGTAGACAGAACTAGATTTGAATAAAAAAACGTACCTACAAAGGTTTTATGTCAGATTCCAAGCCGAGAGGTACCAGTAGTAAGATCTCTTGGATTGTGCTTCATTTGTAATTTCTATATTTCTATTTTCTGTAAGTTATAAATAAATTCTGTCGTGCTGGGCGGTGAAGGAAAACATCGCGAAGAAACTAGCGCGCGTCGGATGTTACTGGCAAAGCACTAAATAATATCATGACTTCTTCTACATACTATTATTATATTAACCGAACTATAATTAGCTTTATAATGTGTTCGTGAAGGTGTCCCGATACAAGTGCTGCCTCCGTCGCCGTACAAAGTGGACTCGCCCGACCCGGAATCTCTGTGGCCGGTCGGACTGTTCTTGCCGCCTCTCGTCCCTCTGCGCTTCGGGTCCCTCCGCCGGTCTGATTCTGACAGCGGCGACGGTACTAAATCCTTTCATAATATACTAGCTGTGCCCCGGTTTCACCCGCGTATAATTAATAAAAACATAATAAATAAAAATCAGCCTAGAACCTTATTCGATAAAAGCACTTTACAACACAAAAATATTTTTTAAATTCGAACCAGTAGTTCCTGAGATTAGCCGGATCAAACAAACTCTTCAGCTTTATATATTACTATAGATATAGATTTACTTCTTCGATATATTTATTTTGTATAATGCGAAAAGTCGCTTTTTATTTCAAACCAAATTAGGAACATTTTTACTTTCGGATTTCTGAACCTTTAAATTCGTCGATGAACCAATGTCAAAGACGCGGGATCAAGCTCTGTCAAGTACTGATGTGTTGCCATATTCTTCATATAATTATGTTTATAATAATTACTCATCTCGTACGTGGCCGGAATTAACCACGGTCGTATACACAGGTCTTGCAACTTCAGTATGGGGTACGTTAACATACTGATGCCGTTAAGTTCAATTTACGGCCGCCAGAGGCATGACAATTCGCGTAATAATTATCCCGAACATTTTTTCAAATCCAAACAAAACAGTTAAATAACAAAACAAAAATAACAAAAAATCCGCAAAACTCAACAAAACGATATGACAATGATTAAATAACACAATACTTGGGAGAGAAAAATATCAGCATCGATAGCAGCGACGTAGTACCTCAAGCGGATGGTATTGCGAATTAGCAGTTGTTACACACTCGCACCTCATCTCTCACCACTCAAATTGGACTTAGTTGCAAGACCTGTGTATACGACCGTGGAATTAACCACCTGTGACGGATGCACTTCCTCTGACAATATTAATCATTCAGTCAACGTTTCAACTTGTAACAACAAGGTTTTATTTTCCACGAGTTAATCCAGTTCAAAGTTAAAAATAAAATATTGTTTGTATACCACATTATAATTTCAAGGGTTAACTTTGTGCCAAGAAATAATGATCGTAATGCTATAGGTAATTGAGACAACAAATTGGTAATTAATTATATTTACACGCAGTCAAGGACGTTAGCGATTACTACGTTTACGAAATATCACATTTCCTTTGGCATGTCACGGGTAGATATTTCAAACACACGTGAACAAAAATTGCAACAGCGCCTTATTATTATCCACTTGCATAATTGAACTGAAAAAAACCATTTTAAAGCAAAATTAGTCGAGCATAGGCAACAATTTCTTTTTGCTATCATCATTTAAATGCAAAACTAGTGTACCTAGTTAGGAACAACAGACATTAGATCGCGTATTCGTTATCCATGGGGGAGGGGAGGGGCACCAACATTTTTTACGGATGAATTTTATTTGTGCAGATAAAGCGTTATTTGAAATGTAATCGAGTACATGTAATGAAGAAATATATTTATGTTGTTTTTTAAAATTAAATTGTAACATTACTTTTTTCCAGATAAGAATTCCGGAGACCCCTACCTGCTGGAAGGCTCCGAAGCCATAGCAGCTGTTATAAAATCGACTCGTCACGGCCTTCTGTACTTCCATGATATTCCCCATATTAATTCGCTGCTTGCAAATCAAGAATTAAGAATTCAAAACAACCTCAAACCTCACCGAATCGCAAGCATACGACAGACTTGGCCGTACAACAGACCTTAGCATAGAAATAAAAGAAAAAAAATTGTGTATATTTGTAATCATTTATACATACATAACCATTCTTATATCTAATACGTATGTAATTGTATTTATAAAAATTATATAAAAAATACCTCATCTTATGTTATTTTACTTTTCTTCCATTTGAGCATTTGTTTGACTCAAGAGATTACTAAACCCAAGAGCGATAAGATCATTAAGTACTTAATAAATACATTTTTTACAATATTACAATCTAAATAAGTAATATTATACAAAACATTGTATAAAACCTAACTTGAGTACATTTATATATTTAATTGTGCTATTAAAATCACATAAATAGGACGGAATAAATTGCTAGTACTGTCCGACTTTAAGATTCTTAAAATGGTGTTGTTATACAACATTATGTATATACAGTTAGTCTAAAATATGTAATTTTAATTAAATCTTTATAGTATATAGCCAAAATGTTTACTTAAATTTTTTGCATGCACAAGCACTGGTTTCAGAGAACACTGTAAGCATTTAAAACACATAGAAATACTTTGATATCACGAGTGTTAATACATAGATCAAAAGATAAACAGATCTTAAAATTATTTATATATTAAAAATACTTATACATTACTATGAACAACTCCTACGTTTACTTGTCATAGTGATCATTTGTTTTAAAATAGTTATCAAAGAAATCAGAAGGAGTTGCAGGTGCTTAAAAGATTTAACCTGTACCAACCACCATGATACTTGTTAACCAGGAAAACTTTTGGCACATTCTGCTATCAAATCAAAATGTCATGAGGTTCATGAGGCATTGATAGCAAGATCGCATGACACAATAACAGTGAGTAGAGAGCTTATAGCCCAGTAAGACCATCACACAGAAGAGTGTATATGATGAAGAATAGAATGGTCACAAGAGGAATATAAACTATTGCTACCAGCATGCAGGCTACTAGCTTGCATGGTGGCTTAGCTTCAGAAGAAATGAGGAAAATATAAGAGAACTAAGAATTGCATAGGAATAGTATCAAATAAACAATGTTGCACCTAAGACCAAATAGTCAGATGACTAGAGGCATTCTGCCTCAAAAGACCCAATTTTAAGATAAAAGAGAAAATCTTGTGTCAGAAGATGGATTCAAATTTTAGTTTTGTTAAAATAAAAATTTGAAAAGGACTAAAATAGAGCATAAGAAAAGTGGTGGTTTCGATATTTTCACAGCTGAATTGCAGAGATCACCGTTACAAAAACACATATATACTTTCCTATAATTCCACATTGTGTAGGCACATCGCTCTTCATCGTCACTGGGTGATCTTTGAAGACACATTCGTTGGGTTGCTGCACCATAATCTGTAATTATAAAAAACCAAATTGAAATAACTCTTTACTTCAATTAAAATCAAAACATTAAATATTTATGTCAGAATACAATGGTTTTATTAAAGATATAAGTAGCTAAAATTAATAGTTTCTAACAATCTATACTGTTAATTGGTAACAAAGCATATACATATATTTAATCTGTGGTGGAGCTTCTTGCAAGTCTTGGTGGGTACCACCCACTCATCAGATAGCAATACTTAGTGTTATTGCATTATCTTAGTTCTCAAGGTTAGTGGTGCATTCGTTATATATGGAATGGTCATTTCTTGAATGGCTAATGTTTATGTCCACTGGTGGTGGTGACCACTTTTGATCAGGTGGCACATTTGCCCGTAAGCTTGCTTATAACTTGATTCATTTATTACTTTGATAAACACATCACCTGCATTGTTGCACTTTTTCTTTATGTTCATTTCTAAATTTTTAATGATTGTTAAAACTAATGTTATATTAGTTTAAAAAAAAAACAGTTGACAAATGAGGAGAAAAAGAACCTGTTTTGTCTTTGCCTATTTACATACAGATAAATAAGTTTTTTATAAATAAATTATATAACTATAACTAAATTAAAATCTACATCCAAAGCTCAAAAGATTGTAGATATTGTATAAATTTTTTTTCTCCTTTTTGGAAACTATATTTTGAAGCTGTGTTTTAAATTCAAAACAATTTTTAAGATCCTCTTCAAATGAGTATATTTTCATGATATCTCTTTCTAGTACCTACCATCAGTTCTAAAGGCTCCAGTAGTTCCTTCAATCATTTTTCCACACCACCCTGAAGGGCAAGCAACCACATGAATTCCTTCCTCCACCTCTGGCTCTGTGGCATTAAATGGAAAAGGATCTCCACAAGTGCCTAGCTCGCCCCTTGATCTACATTTCATACAACGTTTATGTAAGCCTGAAATAAATAAATTGCTTTTCTAATTATCAAGTTTAATATAAAACAGTAAATAATAAAATATATTACAATTTATTAATAAGTTTATATTCATTAAACTGTGATAAAACCCTTTATTGTGACAAATATAATCTATAGCTTATACACGAACACTAATAATCATTTTGAATATTCATTTAAAGGTAATGTGAGTTAAGCGAATAGGAAGTTTCATTTTCAAGCCATTTAAACTCTCACTTTACCTTGAAAACATATCCGTGTCAAAGAACTAGTGGAAACTTACAATTTATATCCTTAATCAAAAGAACTCCTACTAATGAACAAACGAATAAGGTTTTGTAATTCATTTTCACACTCTATACACTTTTTAAAGTTTATAACATTAAACTAACTTCGAAAACTTTTCATTTTGATGCATCATAAATGTCATACGAAAACGACTGTCGAGTGGCGACTGTTGTCATTCTGCTTTCGGATTCGCAATTCGCTGTTCACGTTCACAATTTCACACTACGTTACTCGCTAGGTAGTTCTGCCGTGCAGCTCTGTCACTTGCCATCGCCATTACCCGTCAACGTCATCTGTCAGTTGTCATCTACAGCACGGTCGTATACACAGGTCTTGCAACTTCAATATGGAGTACGTTGATATACTGATGCTGTTAAGTTCAATTTACGGCCGCCAGAGGTATGACAATTCGCGTAATAATTATCCCGAACACTTTTTAAAATCCAAACAAAACAGTTAAATAACAAAACAAAAATAACAAAAATCCGCAATATTCAACAAAACTATATAACAATGATTAAATAACACAATACTTGGGAGAGAAATATATCAGGTTTGATAGCAGCGACGTAGTACCTCAAGCGGATGATATTGCGAATTAACAGTTGTAACACATTCGCACTCTCGGTCGCGATATTATTTCTGTCAACTTCAAAAATATAATGATGTATCGTCAGCAAACAATACTATATCATAATACTTGTAACTATGTTAAATTCTCAAATAAAAATCTTTACAATATTAACCAATTATTTTTTAAAGTATAACTTTTAGATAATAATTAAATATTATTTAAATATTGTACAAATAATTATGAGTATTAAATTAAATCTAGGGTTAAAGAATACATTTTCAAACGAGTTGGCAATTATAAATAGTGTTTGTCTTTGGTACTATTTTGAAATGTCAATTTGTTGGCCTGGCATATGAGTTATGACAATATTTTGTTATTTTTTATTAAAGGTTTTTGTAATAAAAGTGTTTTATAAATATGATTTAAAACATTGATATGTCGATTCTACGCGACGCAGTAAACAAATCATGCTTCCACGGGACGAAAACAGTGATTGTTTGGAGGAGAAAGTGTCATATGAAATCGGAGAGTCGCCTTCAATGATGTGGAAGAGGTCGATTGTGCAAGCGAAGGCTGGACATACGGGCGCCGCAGCTATCCTGACACTTGCGCTCGTCGTTGTTATTGTGAGCCATGTTACTATTTCTTTATCACCGAGTTCGAGTCGTTCCGCCTTCATCTTCAACTCGCTATTGTTTAGGAACCTGTTTACATATTAGTACGAAAAACTTTCAATTTATATGATTATTGACATTCAATCACAAACTAAAATTGCGATAGACCTTGAAATATATGCATAATGCTAGTTTAAGCCTTTTTTATAGCCTGATCATAGAACATTCCAATAATATAAACTTACCAAATATGGCCAACGTTTTCATGATTAACTACTAAAAGACATTTTAAAAGTATAGGTAAGATTTGGTAGATTTATGAGATCATCAAAAGTGAAATCAACAAATATATTGAAAATGGCTAAAGCTCAACATGATGATGTCAGTGGTTGCTATTGCTTATATAAGTACAATAGAATGGCTGTAATTGAAAAAGAAAACATATAAAATAGTTAATAGTTGTATTTACATTATTCAGGCTATCCTGTCATTTAGACAGGATAGCCTGAATAATGTTGCAAATGTTTTTTATATTGTATGAATTTTTATTATAAATCTGTTTTATTTCACCAAAATCTTATAATATATTTGTTATTTTTATTAATGTATAAAATCTATATAATTTTATATTTAAAGAGCTTATGTTGTATGTATATTTCACCTGTATAGATTTTTGTCTGTATGATTTGTTTTTTTTAATGGTAAACTTATATATTATAGTGTGTAGAAAACTTGGTACCCGTTTTTAAGCATACTACGAGCACGGAGCAGTGTGAGATTTGCCATCGTTCAAGTTTATTTGGAGTGCAGAAAGCCAAAACCCATACAGAATATGTGTAACAAATACATTATATTCAATAAAATAAAGAAGTCTTAGTTTATGTTCATACTGCCAATGTCAAGATGTTGTCAAACTTGAGTATTATTAATGCATTTTTTGATAATGATTTCTTGGATTGTTTTATTGTTAAAACATCCACATTTTTGGATTTTGTCAGTCGTGTTTAATGTTTGCCCTTTACTTATACTTCATTCTTGATACAAAATTTATCAACATAACACCAAATTGTGTTATGTTGATAAATGTTGTATCAAGAATGAAGTATAATTCCAATTGTAATTTAAAACAATCAGTCTTATGCTTTTATGAATGAATTATGGGTAAAAGTTTGACCATCATTGGACAATACCCAATAAAGATTTAATTTAATTTATTTATATATGTATTGATATTTTGTACTTTATATAAATGTATGTATGTATTATGTATATTTATATATATGTATGTATATATAATGCACTCACCTGTTATGTCCTGCTAGCATCTTAATACAGGGTTGTCTGGAAGAGACTCACTACTTGAGTGATAAGACCGCCCCTTGCATGCATCATCCTTCCTTAGCTTCTATCCTTTTCATTATTTTTTTTTCCTTATTATTTGTATCTGACTTGTTTTGTTTTGTTTTTTTACTTGTGAGTGCAATAAAGTTATTTATTATTATTATTAGATAATGTTTATAAAATTGCAAGTCTATAAAAACATTTACTACAATTTCTTAAAACAAGAAACAGGTGCTATTTCAGTTTCATATGTATTTTAATATAATTAAAAGAATTGTTTAATAAAAGAAGTATAGGCCCTATGCATTTTATAATTCATCAACATTAAATATCTGCACTGCACTTAATAAAAATATTGAACTATCCAAGGACAATTGGTCTAAAACAATAAAGCACGTATATCAGTAGAGTAGAGATGTGCGGTAGTGTATCGACTGCACTCTCATCGATCGGCGGTCGCAGGCGCTGTGCGGCGCGCGCGCGGTCGCGGCGGCCGACCTGGTGATCGAGATCCCGGGCTGGGGCGCGGCGGGCGCGGAGGGCGCGCACTACCGCCTGGACTACCGCCCGCCGCAGGGCTCGCCCGCGCCCAACTACACCGTGCCCGCGCGCGCCTCCACCATCAACTTCCAGGGCCTGCCCGGCACCAAGTACCACTTCATGCTCTACTACTCCAACGCGACCTTCGCGGACCTGCTCACGTGGAACCAGACCATCATAACCGGTTCGTACGTTTTTACTATCTACGTACCGTTCTTTTGCGACCGATTCGAATATAAATTTTCTTCTTTACAAAAAAACGAGGCACAACGGCGTCGTCGCCCTACAATGTAATGCGCCGCGTGTATCTCGGTTGCAGCGCCGGAGCCGCCGACGAACCTGACGGTGACGCTGGGCCGCAACAAGCAGGCCGCCATCTCGTGGTCGCCGCCCGCGCACGGCGACTACTCGGGCTTCCGCTTCAAGGTGATCCCGCTGTGGGAGCGCGCGGAGGGCGGCGCGCGCAACATCTCGGTGGAGGGCGCCGGCAACTGGTCGCACGTGCTGCGCGACCTGTCGCCCGGCGCCACCTACCAGCTGCACGCCTTCACGCTGCTGCACGACAAGGAGAGCGCCGCCTACGCCTCCTTCAACTTCACCACCAGTGAGTCCGCCCCGTATGACGTTCGTTCAAATATGTTAGTTTAAATATGTTCATCTTTTACCGATGACGTGTCAGAATTTAAATGATCCGTGAGTAATGAGCGCTTCGAGAAGGTCACGGCGCCGGCAGTGGACGGCTTAATATTTTTATCTTTAATGCTATTCGACCCCTCGAGTCTAGTCTAAATAGTCGTTCGGAATTTAAAGAATGGGATTTTTCACGTATGACATCAGCGCGCGAAGGTCGACGAGATGCCTGACTTCTTAGAGATCGCGCCGGATATATTTTCGTCAATTAGCCGTCACACTGACAATTTCAGCTAAGTACACTTCACGCCGTATCACGCTGGACGACCTGATTGGTCTCAGAAGACAAAAACTCGGAAACTAACAATGTTTTGATTACTAATATTGCTTGTTTAGTTTTCTCGAGTTAGTTTTTAGACATCATGGATACAAGACTGCTTGATATTGATACATATAATATTAATACATAACAGCTAAGAGAATAATTTTACGGATACTAATAGCGGCGCCCTTCCCGGCCAGCAGCGGAGCCCCCCCGGAGCCGCGGGTCCGTAGCGAGAGTCGCGGAACTTCGCCAGCGCTGGTACAAACTAACCCGTTCCCTCCGCCCGCACCTGTGTCGTAGTGTCCGCCGTAACGCCCGCGCGGGCCGCAGTCTATACGCTGGTTTTCGTTTTGTTTGCGGCACGATATTATTTATTGCTATTTCCGTTTGTTGCATGACTTCTGTTTCGTCGCTATCTTATTGTTTATGATTGATTTTTGTTAGCGTTTACTGTAATATTGCATCTGTGTACCGTGGATTATCAATACATTACTTCGATAAATCATATTATATCAACTTAAACTCGAATTCATGTATTCAATGTAGAAGCTTCACATAATGAGTAATTGATGGTCAAGTTTAAATACAACCGGTCCGGAATAGAAAATACTCTACTCTCTGACCGGAGAGATTCGGCGAATGAAACACAGCTGGATTTTTATGTCAAAATTAATTTTCTTGTAACAAAGAGATAACCGGGAGGCGATCGTTTAGTTTCCAAGTTGTTTCATCATAAATGAGCTCACTAATTACCGTTTGTCACACAAATGATTCTTTCGTTTAGCCACACAAGCACTAAGTACCGTCGTACAACCGTACAAATTGCCCTCACAAAATAGTTACTTCCCGCATCTATCACCTATCTGACAACATACTCACAACGTCCGTTCAACGTTCAACCAGCTTGTGGATTTTTGTAAATTAATTGAATTGAAATAAGATTATACTTATATTTATGAACATTAAATATAGCACCAGCAAAAAATTAAAATACACACGTAATTAGTTCTAAAGTTGTCTTCCTGCATAGTAATAATAATTAAAGACAAGTACATACATATCGTGTAGGCAGCTATTAAAGTGATACGCTATTGACCCAAACAATAAGCACGTGCACCGAGTTGCCTGTTCTATTGATCGGGCTGTCCATTGTTTCATTATTATTGTAATGTTCTGTTCCAATGTCAGCGCTTACGTTGTTGTGGTGTACTCGTAGCGTCATAGTGTGTTCTGTTCTGCAATATTATCGCTGTCACAAGATTAGCTATGGATATTATCAATACTAGCAAAAGTGGAAAATAAATAAAAGTAGCTACTCTCGATATCATGAATTGTTATATTAAATGTCATCACTCGTATGAAATTTCGTCGAGGTTAATTACATAATAATTTAATTTAATTACTTTTGTTTCCAATTGGTTATTCACTTTTAGACAGTTGTCTCAGAACATATCTGTCCCGGGTTGCGTGAAATTTCATTTTAAAATACGTTGTAAAATATACATGTAAACTGCCTAATCTTATTTATGACTTAAATGTATTTCTAAAAACATGATAATTGACAAGCGCCATAAATAAAGTCACATTTTATGGGACTACGTCTATAATAGTATAGAAAAATCTTTCGCATCCACTGAAATACCAAGCGTATTCTAATCGATCAGTCAAAAAGTGAATCACCAAAAAATGGGCAGACTGTAAATGATTTAAATACCATACCAAACGTATTTGATAGGACGATTAGGTGAGTATTTCGTCGATTTAGTGAATCCAGTTTTACTTTTTGTACGATGTCATTTCAAAAACTTTTGAATCAGTAGCGCATACAATATTCGCTTCTAATATTTACTGCTTCATAGAGAACAATCCACGGGAATAGAGAGTTTATAACGAAACTCGCACGTTCCAGAGCCGAACACGCCGGGCAAGTTCATAGTGTGGTTCCGCAACGAGACGACGCTGCTGGTGCTCTGGCAGCCGCCCTACCCGCCCGGCGCCTACACGCACTACAAGGTGAGCGGTGAGCAGCGCGCGCGACCGCGCCCGCCGCCGCCCGCGACCTAACGCCGGCTCTGCGCAGGTGTCCATCGAGCCCCGCGACGCGCGCGAGTCCGAGCTGTACGTCGAGAAGGAGGGCGAGCCGCCCGGGCCCGCGCAGGCCGCCTTCAAGGGGCTGGTGCCCGGCCGCGCCTACGACATCTCCGTGCAGACCGTGTCGGACGACCAGCTGTCGGCGCCCACCACGGCGCAGTACCGCACCGTGCCGCTGCGCCCGCGCAACGTCACCGTGCCCGCGCGCTCGCTGGCCGAGACCGCCTTCCGCGTCACGTGGCTGCCGCCCGCCGAGCTCAGCGAGTTCGAGAAGTACCAGGTGTCCGTGTCGGCGGGCGGCGCGGGGGGCGCGGGGGGGCGCCGCCTGCCGCCGCAGCTGCGCGCGCGCGAGGAGCCGCCCGCCTGCGCCTTCGACGGGCTGGAGCCCGGCGCGCACTACACCGTCACCGTCAAGACCATGTCCGGCAAGGTCACGTCGTGGCCCGCCACCGCCGACCTCACGCTCAGTGAGTAGCCGCCCGCGCGCCGCCCGCCTCGCCGGCCTGAACGCCCCGCCCCACCCTCACCTCGCCCTCTCGTTGCAGAGCCGCTCCCGGTTCGAGATCTGCAGGGCCGCTCCGTGGAGACGGACGAGGGAGGCGGCGTGTTCCTGTGGTGGAAGCCGGCCGACGGTAGCACTCAGGACGAGTATAAGGTGCGGCGACGATTCGCGAGCGACGTCGTCGGCGACCCACTCGCGGAACTTTAACGGCTCTCTCGTGTCGCAGGTGTCGTACCACGAGACGGGCCCCTCGCGAGACGACAGCAACACGCTGACGACGACGAACACCAACGTGACGCTGGAAGCGCTGCTGCCCGGCCGCAACTACACCGTCACCGTGAGAGCGCCGTCCGCGTCCGCCCGAACCGGTCGCGAGGCTCGCTCTGACCGCGCCGTCCGTTGCAGGTGGCGGCCGTGTCGCGCGGGGTGGAGTCCAACGACAGCGTGTTCCAGGCCGCCACCCGGCCGCTGGCGCCCGCACTACGCTCCGCCACCGCCGAGCGCCGGGCGCTGCTGCTCGCCTGGAGCTCCGACGTCAACTCGCGTCAGGACCGCTACGAGCTGCGCTACCGCCGCCGCGACGGGGACGCGCCCTACGCCACGCTGCTCACCGCCGACACGAACGCGACGCTCGAGGACCTATACCCGGGCGCCGTGTACGAGATCCAGCTGGTCGCCATCAGCCACGGCCTGCGCAGCGAGCGGCACACCGTGCTGAAGCCAGTCCGTGAGTAGCGCGCCGCCCGGCCGCGGTGCACGCCGGGCCCCCCTGACCGTCCGCGCGCGCAGGTCCGCTGCCGGCCGAGTGGCTGTCCGTGGAGCGCGCCACGTCCAACTCCGTGGCCGTGCGCTGGCGCGGGCCGCGCGCGGGCGCCGTGGGCGCCTTCGTGCTGCGCTACCGCACCGCCGCCGCCGCCTGGCGCCGCCTCGAGCCGCTGCCGCCCTCCGCCGACGTCGCCGAGGTGCGCCCCGCCCCCACCCACCTCGCCCACCTCGCTCGCGACGCCGCTGACGCCCCTCCTGTCCGCAGATCGCCAACATGACGCACGGCGAGCGCTACGAGATCCAGCTGGACACGGCCAGCGAGGACGCCGCCGGCGAGACCGTGGAGAGCGGGCAGCCGCTGGCCGCCGAGCACACCGTCCGTGAGTAGCGCGGCCCCGCCGGCGCGCGAGGCCGGGGAGCCGCTCACCGCCCGGCCGCCCGCAGGTCCCAACCCGGTGTCCAACGTGGCGCAGCTGGCCGACACGCGCAACGTGACGCTGGAGTGGCCGCGGCCGGCGGGTCGCGTGGAGTGGTACGAGGTGCGCTGGTGGGCCAGCGAGCGCGCGGGCGGCGCGGCGGCGGGCGCGGCGGGCGGCGCTCGCAACGTGAGCGCGGACGGCGGGTCGCGCACCGTGCGCGCGCTGCTGGGCGAGCTGGCGCCGGGCCGCGGGTACTCTGTGTCCATCGCGGCGCACTCGCACGAGCTGGCCAGCGACATCTTCACCATGCACACGCGCACACGTGCGTAGCCCGACGGATGGTCTGTCTCCTGCTCGTTGTGAAGCGCTCTTTGTGACTCGTGTTTTCTCCTCGACCAGGACCTCTGATCCAGTCCGAGATGACGATCGTGAACGAGTCCGGCGACGGAGACGACAACGACACGTCGCCGGCTATCTTGGTACGTTGGTATTCTTGACTTGTACAGGACACATGCCACTCCCGTGCGCTCCCTGCTAGCTGTCTCCCAAACCTAAATCTCAACCGATCGGACGTCACGCCACAAGCTCGTCTGGGTAGGTACCACCCACTCATCAGATATTCTACCGCAAAACAGCAGTACTTGGTACTGTTGTGTTCCGGTTTGAAGGGTGAGTGAGCCAGTGTAATTACAGGTACAAGGGACATAGCATCTTAGTTCCCAAGGTTGATGGCGCATTGGCAATGTGAGCGATGGTTAACATTTCTTACACTGCCAATGTCTATGGGCGTTGGTGACCACTTACCATCAGGTGGCCCATATGCTAGCCCGCAAACCTATAAAAAAAAAAAAAAAAGAAAATGTATTATATGAGATCGCTGGCGTTTTGGATCAATACCTACAAACGAAGTAAACTTAGTAGAACTCTGTTTCTATTATAATCCGATTTGTTCTAGGAAGTAACAAGGTTCAGTAAAGAACAAGGAAATAACAAATTATATCGTAAAATGTACAAACAAGGTGTACAGGAAGAGGAGCCGGCGACCAGCCGCACTCTTATGAGAACATAGTGTCGCCGACACTCGATTTAAACGAACATCGTAGTATTTTTCAAATGATCATCTACTGTTGGATATGTATTATTCACGGCCCAGTTTATATGTCACGGGAAATGTAAATATTTATAATAATCAATCATTACTCATACTTACCTCATGATGTGACAATAATGTTCTGACAATCCGAACACCGCTGTTCAGGACTTGACGTATTCGCCTTACCGTCATCTACGGGCTACTGACCGCAGTATATATTATAAATAAAATACGTTTTTATAACTTGTGATAGACTCGACCGATTCTGATGAAACAGAGACTAAACGGCACCTTAAAGTATTATCTAATAAGTCAGTAATATCAATTTGTCGTTTCAAAGATTAGCCTCGACAAACAGATAGACAGACAGACAGACAAAAATAAAAATAAAATGATTGTTTCGGTGGCCGCCAATAGCCACATTAACTTTAAAAGAGGCCGTTATTTTGAAAGTACAGACAGACACTTTTTTATTTTTATAGATTTATAGATCACCGATAAAGTAATTAATTATTTACTTTCACCTTGAATATTGACCGTTAACCCTAATACAATAAATGCGTAAGTGAATCCGTTTGTTAAACTTGTACGTCTCAAATACTCGATCGATAATCATGAAATTCGCACACAAGTTATCAGGGGTACCGAAAAGAGCAATGGGTCCCTAACCATTGTCCCTCCAGTAACTAGTTATTAAAAGAATGTAATGAATCATAGCTGCCGTAACATATATATATATCTATATATATATATATCCTTTATACAGTGGCGTAACTATACCAACTAGGCCCGTGGCAAATCCATTGCAAGAGGCCCCTCAAGTGCGTAGCTACCAAAGATACGGGGCCCTCAATCTGAGTAAGCAAAAATTCGTAAAATGTTATTGAAAATGACAATACAAAAAAATCATCAAAATGTTAAGACACTTCTGAGCTCAGGACCTCTCGGACCGCGTCGGGGGCCCGTGGCGTTTTGCCAGCCCTGCCACCCTATAGTTACGCCACTGCCTTTACACATACATTATTTAGCGACTTCTTCGCGTCAATGTCTTGTCCACGGTACACGGCTGTATGTACGTGTATACATTGGTACTGTTAGGAACCATTCTAATTACCTATGGTAGGTACCTAGGTATGTTCATATGTTACTGCTTACAATGCAAACTTTTTATAATTAATCTTTATTTCGTTTATTTTTTCAGTAAATGTTATATTGTTATTTTACAAGTTTACACAGTTTTAGTCGGTATATATTATAATATAATTAACATAAATTATGAATTCGTAACGTAAGCCAACAATCACGTTATAATCCTAAACGGAGCAAAGGAATATCGACACAAAGTTTGCCCCGCGAGTCAGATAGAATACACGAAAACGTTTGTGATTGTGTGACGCATTGTTGTGATTACATTCCCAATAAATAACAAATGCTTCAACAGTTGTTTTATTCGTCCTCCTATCATTTGTCACTGTCATTTAAATTACTCTTTCATCGTGTAGAAGAGAAGACGGCTACACCTGAGGTGATGACGCGCCGTACTTTTCTTAGTTCACGTCAGATTACATGAACAAATATCGCGAAACGAATACATTTCGATTTTAAAATGAAGTCGTATGTACCATATGTGACACAACAAGGCGTCGTCGTTTGTGTTTTATTTTACGTCAAATTCAAGCGTCTCAATGATTCGTACACAAATCGTACAAAGGTTTATTTATATTTGGCAATATTACAGGTACTTTTACGTTTCCTTTTAATCGATCGTGTGTTCACGGCGGCGGTCGCCCGCAGGTCATCTACACGCCCACGCCCTCCTCCGCCAGCAAGTTCGACGCCTACCGCTTCCGCCTCGAGGGGGGGGACGCGCCCGCGCGCTGGCAGGAGCGCCCCGCCACCCCCCCCGACACCGATCACGACGCCGCAGGCCAGCAGCAGGTCGCTTTCCGCTCGCTCACGCCGGGCCGCCTCTACAACCTCACCATGTGGACCGTCTCCCGCAACGTCACCTCGCACCCGGTGCAGCGCCAGGCGCGACTCTGTAACTATGCCCCCTCCCGCGACCCGCATCCCCCCGCGCCCGTCGCGCCCGGCCCGCACTGACGCGCCGTCCGTCCGCAGACCCGCGCCCCATCACGGAGCTCAACGCCACGTCCGTGGGCGCGCGGGAGATCTCGCTCGCGTGGGCGCGGCCCGCCGGGGACTTCACCGACTTCGAGGTGCAGTACCTGGTCGACGAGGACCGCCTCGAGACGCGCACCACCGACCGCCTGGCGCTCACGCTGACCGACCTGCGCCCCTACACGCTCTACGTGTTCACCGTTGTGGTGAGTGCGCCGCTCCCTCCCCGGCCCCCGCGCCGCTCGCCGCCCGCGCTGACGCCCGCGACCCACAGGTGCAGGCGGGCACGCCGGCCACCATCCTGACGCGCTCGCGCGCGCGCTCGGGCAGCTTCCGCACGCTGGAGGCGCCGCCCGCCGCGCCGACGCGCTTCCAGCTGATCGACGCCACGCCCACCGAGCTGGCGTTCGAGTGGGCGCTGCCGGCGCGCGACGCGCACGGCGTGCTGACGCGGTTCCGCATCTACGTGGCGCCGGCGGGCGCGGCGGGCGAGGCGGCGCGCTGGGTGGAGTTCCCGGGCTCGGCGCGCGCGGGCCGCGTGGGCGGGCTGGCGGCGGGCGGCGAGTACGAGCTGTGGCTGCGCGCCGCCACGGGCGCCGGCGAGGGCGAGGCGGCGCGCGTGCGCCAGCGCATGGCCATCGCCGCGCCGCCGCGCCCCACGGCGCAGCCGGCCGAGGTGCGCCGCTCGTCCACCACGGTGGCCGTGAGCTTCGGCGCCGACTACTTCTCGCCCGCCAACGGCAACGTCACGGCCTACACGCTGGTGCTGGCCGAGGAGCCGCGCGCGGACACGCCGGCGCGCCTGCCCTCGTGGCGCGACGTGCACCGGCTGCCCGTGTGGCCGCCCTACCAGGTCACGGAGCCGTACTACCCGTTCCGCTCGGCGGCCGTGGAGGAGTTCACGATCGGCTCGGAGCGCTGCGAGGGCGGCGGCCGCTCGTACTGCAACGGGCCGCTGAAGCCCGGCTCGCGCTACTACGTCAAGCTGCGCGCCTTCACGGCGCCCGACAAGTTCACGGACACGGCCTACACCGTCGTGTACACGGGTCGGTGCCGAATCTTATTGTATATTTAAATGATGTAGCCGCACGGAACGGACGTTAATTTGTATAGTAGCAGTACTTGACGTGAGGAGCGCCGCGGGTCTAGATTAGTGATTTTATAAAATGAATAAAATATTATTGCTCGTTTCATTAGAGCCTTATCTCAGTACATTACACTCGACACATTCCTCGAGTGTCGCCTTGTTGTGAAAGGACATAGCTTCAATTAGTCGATAGTTTGTCGCGATAAGTGATCGATATCGCTCCCGGCGCGAGTGCTGATAGCCGTTATCGAAGGTGTCGGCAGTCGCGGGACCGCCGCCGAGCGGTTGGTCGGCGCGCCGGGTGCGTTGTGAGCCGACATGACGATGAAGTCCTCGTGACGCTTGCGCTCGTTTTACGCGATGGCTAATTATACAGTGAAATTTAAAGAAGAGGGTATATATTGGCTTCTTCGTTATCTATGTTTATTCATCTACCTCCACCTCACTCGATCCGACCCGGTATTGGATCGTCGAGTTAAACGGATTATTAAGATTAAATTACACCCTACCTACGACGATTTATTCATACTCATTAAGTCAGAAGTGCTCTGGAGCCAGTGTATAAATACGAAAATATATGAATGTATATTGTATATGTATATTGTACTCGATTAGTACTACTTATGGCGGTCATTCTCCAGGGAGACTACCCGACTGACAGATCCGATGGGCTGGAAAATTCGACGGAAAAATTCAATAACCTCGAGATTTGCTATCTCGTTTCGAGTCACTCGTGCCCTATCATATCCTACGCGGTCGGCTAATCTCTCCCGGGATAGGTCGCCGTGACCGAAATCGGACCAGTTCGGTTCCCAAAAGTATTTTTACCGGAAGTCGGCGAGAGGAGTGCGTCGGTCACTCGTCCCGCCGACTCCGACACGACCGGCCGTCGTCCGCAGAGGCCGACAACACGGGCTGGATCGCGGGCGGCGCCGTATGCGGCGCGCTGGCGGCGGCGCTGCTGGCGGGCGCGCTGCTGCTGCGGCGCCGCCGCGCGCGCGCGCCGCCCGCCGCGCCCGCGCCGCAGCCCGCCGCGCGCCCCGTGCGCGTCGCCGACTTCGCCGACCACTACCGCCTCATGTCGGCCGACTCCGACTTCAGGTGCGTCCCGCCCGCCCCGCCGCCCGCGCGCCCCGCCCCGCTCACCGCCGCGCCCGCCCGCAGGTTCAGCGAGGAGTTCGAGGAGCTGAAGCACGTCGGCCGCGAGCAGCCGTGCACGGCGGCCGACCTGCCCTGCAACCGCCCCAAGAACCGCTTCACCAACATCCTGCCGTACGACCACTCGCGCTACAAGCTGCAGCCGGTGGACGACGAGGAGGGCTCCGACTACATCAACGCCAACTACGTGCCCGGGCACAACTCCCCGCGCGAGTTCATCGTGACGCAGGGCCCGCTGCACTGCACGCGCGACGACTTCTGGCGCATGTGCTGGGAGTCGGGCTCGCGCGCCATCGTGATGTTGACGCGCTGCGTGGAGAAGGGCCGCGAGAAGTGCGACCGCTACTGGCCCTACGACACGCGGCCCGTGTACTACGGCGACATCGCCGTGACGGCGCTCAACGAGAGCCGCTACCCCGACTGGACCGTGACGGAGCTGGCCGTCTGCCGCGGCGCCGAGCAGCGCGTGCTGCGCCACTTCCACTTCACCACGTGGCCCGACTTCGGCGTGCCCGACCCGCCCACGGCGCTGGCGCGCTTCGTGCGCGCCTTCCGCGAGCGCTGCCCGCCCGACACGCGGCCCGTCATCGTGCACTGCAGCGCCGGCGTGGGCCGCTCGGGCACCTTTATCACGCTGGACCGCGCGCTGCAGCAGCTGGACGCGCACGCCGAGTGCCTGGACATCTTCGGCATGGTGCACGCCATGCGGCGCGAACGCGTGTGGATGGTGCAGACGGAGCAGCAGTACATCTGCATCCACCAGTGCGTGGTGGCGGCGCTGGAGGGCGCGGACCTGGCGCCGCCGCCGCCCAACAACCACCACCACAACGCCGCCTTCGAAGGTAAGTCGCCCGCCGAGCGCCCCCGCCGTAGCGCCCTCGGGACCGACTAATGTGTGTCGTTGTCTCGCGACAGGTGGCCGCTAGCGACACGACGCGGACTGTCGTGGCGTAAAGCAAAGAGTGAGCTAGCATGCCGTCTGTTTGACCGTAGTCGTTTCTCTCGCATACGTCGGCGCAGCTCGTCCGACGAGACTAACCGCACTAACGTTTCCGCACTAACTCGTGCGCGCGGAGCACGTGCGCGCCGGAGTACAGCTGCCGTGTGTTTCAGACGACGAGGGCATCGCCGAGTCGGGCATGTGACGCCAGCCGTAGTCTGCGCGCTGCCGTTCGGGCGCTGCCGTTCGGGCGCCGGCCGCCATCCCGCCGCCGTCCCGCAACCGTCCCGCAGCCGTGTCCCGCGGCCGAAGTCCCGCACGAGCATTGCATTCACCGACCGTGCTTCTTATTTGTACTTAAAGCTGTTCTCGGACAGCTGTGAGTTTTTCTGTACTATAGTGTTAAGTTTTTTTTATGAATACGCTTTTTGTAAAAATGTACATTGAGAAAAGTGGACCAATCGTGTATATAGATTGAGTTAGATGTAATTTTGTATATAGGACGGCTTACGGCGGTCGCCGAGCGGTACCATAACCCGCCTACAGCGCCGGGGTAAACGACCGTCGTACGTTGTAAAAGTAGACACTGTATAATTACAAAAAGCTTTATTTATGTATACACCGATAATATTTTAAAATACGAGTACTTACTGCAAACTGACTGCTCGGAATAGTTCCCTTATTAGTAAGCGCCTCCAGCCGCCCGACCACCGGAAGGGCTTCCCTATGTTCGCGCACTTTACGCGCGTAACTTGGGAGGAGGAATATACATTAGTAGTCTTGAAGGATCCCGCTGGACGCCCGCCGTATTGCCTACATTTTATTTACCATATATTTATGGCGGTATATACTTATTTTGATGAAGATATGATTTTAAGCAATGACTACTTGAATCTCAAATTGTACTTAATTAAATATGAGATTGCGGATTCGCATCCGAAGTATAATCGTTTCAAGAGATGCTTAAAAACGTCCTAAAAATTGTATTACACACTCACCAATCAGAACAATAGAAAAAGGGAGACACGTGCAGGAGAGCAAGTAAAGTGTCTTTTTACGAAAAATAATTATTCTAAAATGCTTCATAATCCTAATATTAATTTAAATACAACCCGCTTTCGAGGTATTTTTAATATCGAAATGCTGGCCACTACGCTGCGTAAAGTACGGTTTTGAGTTTTATAATGCATTCGAAACTTTTTTTATTTGAAATTAAGCAATATTATAGATGACCTCGTGTTCGGCTTCCTTTACCCGACTTCAGGCTTTTCCCTTTTACTGTTGATCTGGGAAATACTACTCGTTTATATTTTTCATTGTACACAGGTTATATAACAGTCGTCCTGTCACTCGACACTACAGCCACGGTCGTATACGCAGGTCCATCAACAAGTAGTGGGGGTACGTCGGCTTAATGGTTGCTGTTCAGTTCAATTTACGGCCGCCAGAGGCATGACGATAGATAATTATCCCGAACACTTTAAAATCCAAACAAAACAGTGAAATAATAACAACAAATCCACAAAACTCAACAAAACGATATAACAATGATTAAATAACACAATACTTGGGAGAGAAAAATGTACGCCGCGTGTCACTCAACCGGCACGTGATCGCATATACCGATAGCAACGACGTACAGTACACTGAAATTGAACTCGGTCGATAGACCTGTATATAAGACCGTGACTATAGCTTAACTTGCATAGTGTTACTATATATATGTAAATTGCAGCTTATGATTACCATAATATAAGAAAAATGGCTACATATATGATATCATTTATATACAAGTAGCATTTTTAAGCATTCGCATCTCTAAGCTAAAAAATGTTTATGTAAAAAATTAGAAAGTTTTGTTTAACATCTAAGCTCATAATCATAAGAAACTAAAAACTTGCAATTATTATTATTAATATTTTATACAATTGACTTACTTTTATTTTCTAACAATGTACTAATTTTTATTAAATGTTTTACAAGTATATGTATCATAAGCATTACTTATGTCGTCTCTCGTATATATTCTAAATGCAAAATATTAGTTTAAATGAAAATATACAAAATGTAAACGTGCACTTTGAAATGCGACTCGTTGACACTAGTTTCTGTGTGTGGACTCGCATTTCGTGCATTATTTTTCATTATTTACATATGTGTATGAATTAATTTATATTAACCCTTAAATGTATTGTATATTGAAATTAATGCAACACAAATCCGAAATTGAAAGACAAGGTAAATCCAATTAAAAATTGGAAAATATTTCGCATTGAAAATGCTGTAAGTGTGATAACACTGACATGGTATCTACTTAGAATTATTAAAATATACACTATTTTCACAATTGGAGTTTTATTTATTCTAAAAACATTGCCAAATTTGTCATATTTTTATTTGGAGATGAATAAAAAAAATAAAACATCACTAAGAACGCAGTGTTTGTTGTAAGTAATTCAGTCAGTTACCTTACCTACCTAATTGTGTGTTTTTTTTAAGGTAAGTTTTGGTAATTATTCGGTAACCAGCGATTTTGGGGCAGATAATTTTTTTACAGGCGAGTTATGCCCTCTAATCATCATAACTAGTATCATTGTGATGGCGCATGACCTTTTTAATAAAAACATCATAAAAAATACGAAACTCAGTGGCCTTCGGCGCTACGGGATATGCAGCAATTCTAGGGGTAAGACCGACAAGACCACATAGATTCGGAGTGAAAAGAGTCGGTTTTGTGTTAATTTTCGATAATAAAAAAATATATAATTCTTAAATTCCTCGTTCAACTACTTAAGATAAAAATGCAACAATTACATCAGTTTTACATTTAGAGAAACAGTACAGTATAGTAACAGTTACTATCGGTGAGCAATGTAAATTCGACGAAGAAGAACCGGCAAGAAACTCAGTATGTATAGTGCCCGTCAAACTACTGCTCATCGATCTGTGAAAAGAGACAATCGACTAATTACGGCATGGTAGAGCGTTATCTCTGTCGCACAAAACACTAAGGGCGCATGGGTGGCTTGCACGTTCGTATACACAGGTCTTGCAACTTCAGTAGCGAGGGAACGTAACATATTGACGTTGTTAAGTTCAATTTACGGCCGCCAGAGGTAACGAAGTGTGGGTCGAAGAAGAACATCTTGGCTAAAAAACCTACGCCAATGGTTTAGAAAAAGCACTCGTTCGTTATTCAGAGTCGCGGCATCAAAGATAAAAGTTGCCTTAATGATCGCCGACCTTCGAAAGAAGGTAAAAGGGAGAGCATCGGCCACATAAACGTCCAACGTGATATAATTTTGAACAAATAGTATAATTTTAATCTTCCATGTACAATATTTTTTTGAGTACCTGTTTCCAGCACGAACCTTTCGTCATGCCTCTGGCGGCCGTAAATTGAACTGAACATCGTCATTAAGTCGACGTACCCCCACTACTGTTGTTGCAAGACCTATGTATACGACCTTGCTTTTATGTCACTGTGACATAAGTCACCCTTGCTGCTGGCCACCTTGTGCTCGCCCTTAGGAGTTTCCAAAAAAATTCTAAGTAATTGAATAAAATACATATTTTTTTTATATAAATGCTGTATTTAGGTTGTGAAAAATAAAATAAAAAGATCATGTTTATATAATCGGTTTAGAGCACAGATAGTGAAATGGAAGGAATTGGGAATTTAAGTGGTTAAAAACTTACTAAAATTTTTAGACGCCGCTAAATTATTGACCAGTCAGTGCCGGCCTTAGAGCCACTGACACCCCGGGCAAAAAAATTGTGGCGCCCACTTTAGGAAATCATAAGAGTGTTAATTTTTTGCTGATCCAAAGAATTTCACCGGAACCGATGAAATTCTTTGCAGCTACATTTCTACCATATTCCCAAAACTCGAAAAAAGATTAGATAGTGATTCCATCCGATTTTTGTTCAAGTAACAGCCGCTGATTTTTTTTTTTTCTCCTAGAGCTAACGAAGTGCTTTTGTTCAGAACAATTTTACTATTTCGACCTTTTTGTTTTGACCTCGTCTCCAGACCTCGGCGTCCCCGCAAATTTGGCGCCCTGGGCCGCCGCCACATCGCGCCCCTCCCTAACGCTGGCACCACGCACTAACGCCGGTAACCAGCAATATTTGGCAACATAGTAAATTGTATAATAAGATTTAATTATTCAAACCGTGTATAACCCTCGTAAATTAAACTTAAAATAATTTCTAAGAATAATAATATAAACAATCAAAAAAATAGTAAAGTCGAAGTTAAATTATTTCTTAAAGAATGTTAATGTAAGTAAACTTTGTTATCTGTGTTGACTATTGTATATTCTGTCTTCTGTGTAGGATAAAATATAATTTAATCTATGGTAAAACTTTCACTGTCACGATGTTAGTGTTAGTAAAATTTTCGAATGTGTGAAACATTTAACCGTACTGTCACAAATTTTGGCAGTTGTGTGCGTTCAAAAGAACTCGCTTGTCGCGTTGCGGTGCGTGTGCTTTCCACAATTGACTTTCATCGCCTCGTAAGTTTGTGATTTTTATATATTATAGTGTATTTAGTGGCTTCCGAACGTTTCCTATGAGCTTAAATGTAATGAAAGAAGAGCATATTATGCGGGGGATGCTCAGGATCCGCCAAGAATATTCGATCGGTTCGTGTCGATGCGTCACCTTTGTGAGCCATTTTACAAGTTCCTGTTATTTTAGAATCTGTATGAATCTCGTGCATTGTTTATTTCTCACGTCGATTTGAACTCATGACTTGACTGAAACAAGGGAGATTCGATAAGTTAACGAGGGTAAAGTGCATTCTAACCTATCACAGTACGGACAAGGAAGTCTTACTTTGCGAGTGGCGCTAGCTGGCCGCTTGTTCCTCTGTGTATGTTTTTGCTACATTTTGTTTCTTTATTGTCCTTAATCGCGATTCTCACCTTAATTAATATAACAAGTGAATAACATCAAGGTAATTTTTGTGGACGAAATAGCTTTCACAATAATTGTAACTAATAGGTTAACTTGTATTAATCCTCTTATATAGTGACCATTTCATTTAAATCCATTTTTAGAAATATTACAAAGATATAAACCCGACCCGGGCTGTTGAACAAAGAATTAAATATACGAAATAATTATAATTTAAAGTAAAATCTTTGAGCAATATTTATTCACACATAATTAGGTAATTAACTATATTCATGAGGTAATAAAACAAAGGTTTTTTCTGTAATAATATACTAAATCCATAAGTGTGTATGTGTTTTGCATTGATGGACTTACAAAGAGCAATACATTTCATAATGTTTTCAAATAGATAATATGACTAATACACTAAAGTCTAGGAACAAGTCCTTAAAGATAAATATATAGATAGCATATTAGCATTGTTGTTGGAGCTCACTGCACATGTTTGACTTTTGCCTCGTTACACTTCAATTATAACATTTCAAGTGTTGTTTCAAAATAATGTTTCAATGTCATTATTAATGCAACACAATATAAATTCCATGAATCATATGAATTATTCATGGAATTAGAAGTGCATTATTTACTTTATTATTCAATTTGTTTCATTCAGCAATTAATTATCAATAATTGAATGTTAAGTAACTTTAAGAATACAACATGATCAAGTGATATCTTCCCTCTGTGGTATCACAATCATTACTTTTCAGACATTCGCTCAACAATAATCTAGTGTGATATTGTAATGAAATTATACATTTTAAGCATTTATAAAAAAAAAAAATCTTTAAAAGTAGGTTTCTAGAGCAATATTTGTAGTTAAAAAAGTGGTAAATGGCTATATCATGCATATTGAATTAGGCTGGTCTGGTTAGTAGGTCAGGCAGGCTATATGGCAGGTCGCGGCAAGGCCTTCGCGCGGCTCGTACTGTGCATAGGAAGCGAGGGAGGCGCAGCGGCAGCGGGCGCGGGCGCGGACGCTCGGATCTGGGTCAATGGTAGCGGAGCGGGCCGCGGCACAGCACGCCACGGCCGCTGCAACTGGGTCGCCCGCCCGCCCCGCGCCGCGCCCTTCCCCTGCGACCCTTGTCTATTGCGCTTTTATTGCTAAGCGATTATTATGGATCCGTTCTACCTGCTACCTCCGGTCCGAGCCACTAGCGCCTAACGCAGTCGAATGAGTTGTCCAAAAAACCGAATGGGTATTACGTAACATATTATTCAATATAATCGGTGATTGTATCTAAAACTGCTTATCCATCTCATAGAATAGCATTAACACGATCGCATAGCGTATGTCGACGTGCGGATCGAAGCGACGACGAGACGGTCGGCCGGACTACGTAGATCTTGACCTTGGCTAGGTTAGGTACGTACGGTTAATGACCTCGCCCACGATGACAAATTAAATTGAAATCAAGATTAACTGAGCAAATAAGACTTGTACGGAGTTTACATTGCTATAAACAATATTATATTTTAGACAAAAATGAGACAAAATGTAAAAACGCATTAAATGAGCCATCCCTGTGATTTCGTGATCACGCAACTCCTAGCTCGGCGTCGGCGTCGGCAGCCGCGGCCACGGCCGGTACTAACTTCGGATTTATATTTTATTATTAGTAATTCTTGTCTATACCGATCACCGAAAGATCATGCTCACGGAGAGAACATTATCGATTACCCGTTAAAGTAATATATTTATAGACTCATCATAAGTTTTAAGGTGAATTATTTTCGGTTTAAACGAAGCTATTATTTTACTGGATGACAAGGTCACCAATTATTAGGTTTCGGCAACAACGCCAAATAACATTCTGCCGAATGTTTTTCCATTACACAGTTGACTCCGGCCTGTCGAAAGCTGAACGATACAAACTAATTGTTTGGACTTGCGATGTGAGAATATCTAGATAATCTAGCGGTGGTGGTTGTTCGAAGCCCTCCGCCATGACCACCTCGCGCTAATATCCCTACACCTAAATCACTTTTAATTCGATTAATGATCTACCTCCTCGTGCCTCTCTCTTACTCATCGTCTTTCGGATATTACTCGCACAACACAGGTCCGACACCTCAATGTGCTCTACGTAACTTATAATTAACAAAATTCTAGAAAAATTGTGCCAACAACTCGCCATTCGATAAATCCATACTCGTATCGGGTCTATATTTTAACGGTATTACGATGACTTGCAGATATAAATAAGTAGAATAGTGTATTACTAAGTAGACTAGTGTACAACTAGTCTAATATCTTAAAAGTCGGAGAACTCGAACTCTTTAACAGAAAACTATCGTTATTCAACTGGTTGCTCCTGTACTATCTTAATGTACGGAAATATACCGATAACTTGCATCCCTTGCGTCAAACGTGCAGCCACCTTAAAGCTATTACCGGTCATTCCAGTCTTCGCATTTAAATCAACGTTTATAGGTAACATCAACATATTATATTGTAACATACTTATTAGTATCACTGCAAGCGATATCTCTCCTGTAGAAGACGTCGGTCGGTTCGCTCACTCGATTTATAACTCTGATTCCTGTCAATCATTACATTTGATTCTATAATGCAACGTATAATGTATACTTCTAGTGATCACACGACGAAATAATCAAATACATCTGTCGTTATATTAGACGGTAGGCCATCCGAAAGTCTTAGCGGTACCGGCCGAATCTGACAACAAATCCTATCACGTTTGAGAAGCCCTACTTCCACTCAATAGGGTCAGTAGCTCTTGTGGGGCAATGTATATGGTTTCATAACACAAATCCAAAAATGATTTAAACTCGTTTGTGTCCTTGGGTTATGGTTTTTATAGATGACAGCCCTCGGCGGAAACTAAACTATCGTCTCCAGGCAGTTTTATGTTAATTTTTTTTCAAAAGATACTGCGATACATTTTGCAGTGGGTGCAATGGGTGCGACAAAAAGTAACCACACAAAGAAAACTTCTCTTTAATTGTATCTGTATAACGCGCAGTATTTAACCAATTGTGTGAACTCTGGCCATTACGCGCAATATTTTATCGGGAGACAACAATTTGTACAAACACTTAAAGAAAACTAAACTTATTTTCCGGATCCGAACCATTTATCAGCTTAAGATGCTTATGTAATACTTTAAGCCCGAAGTGTATATAATATTTTATAATAGTATAATTACTGCATTTTAACTTTATACCGCTCTATTAAGTAAATTACATTAACAAAGATTATCGAGAAAATGTCCATTTTAAAATCAAATATTCAAATATTGTCTTGTCCGTGTGTGTTTCACGTATGCGCCTCGGTTCGGTCTCGTATAATAAAATGTACTAAAATCAAGGTATGCCAAGTTCACGGTTTCGACGCCTATTTTTGTAAATTTTGCATCAGTCCGCTCTCGCGTCGTTTCACCAAAATGTTTAGGTGTGTGTGATGGGGAGGGGAGTGCGGGCGGCGCGGCCGGGTCGTCGACCGCGCGGGAGGCGCGCGTGGAGTGCGCCGCGCGCCCAGCTCGCCGCCCGCGCGCCGAGCCGCACCTGGGGGATGCAGCGCGCTCGGGTCACTGACACCGCGCCGCGCAACGACCCTCCGCACGGTGCACCGGTGTCGTTTGCCCTCTCTCCTCTAAACGCTCGCCGGAAAGTCGATTCTTATATCCTTCGTGTCTAATGTGCACGTTAGAAGTTTCTATTCGATGAACGTGCCGTTGACTGTCTGTTCACGTCGTTCGCTCTAACTATAGCGATCGGGATCATTCGTTAGCGTACGATGTTGCAAATGGCGATCTCTGGATCTCGGAGTGAAACGTACGTCACGGCGACCTTGCCGCGGCAGCCCAAGGCCCCGAGTAGAGGGCGAGCGGCGAGTGCGGCGACCTCGCGCTATCGAGCGTCGAGCGAGTGATGAGCCACGTCGCGCTCGGCCCTGCTCTACCCCCTCGACTTATCGCATTAGCAAGCGACGTTTTATACGTCGAGTTCGAACACATATTGTATCGAAGCTGTCGCGACGGCTAGCGGCTGCTGCGAGCGACCGTCGACCGCGTAGTAATGCGCCTCGCACCTGCCGCAAACAGCTGATGCTAACCATTACATAGGTACCTAGTTCAGGAGACGAAATCTCATACTAATAATCATATGTAAAGTAGTTAAACTTATATTAATAAAATATTAATATCACTTTACTCAGGTTTCTTTCTAGCCGAGCATGAATTCGACTGATTCGCTTGTGTTACGCAGTATTTTCGCCGATTATGAATGTTGACTCACATGATGATGTTTAATGCAATAGACTTACCTGGAAAGTATTCTCGTTTTTTGACTAAAAGATACAGCATTAATAGTGGAGTATGTGTAGAAAACTACTGGGACAAAAACTTGATTTTGATATAAAATTTTAATATTTACAACAGGTAATCAGTATGGGAGTCAGTCACACAATAGCAAGGCTTAGCAATGCTATTTATTGTATGAGCACCAATTTTTATAGTGGATGATATTGATTTTTTAGTCAGCTTTTAATGTGTCAGTGTAATTTTAATTTTTTTTTATAATTGTATTCTCATTCAAATTCTTCGGAAAGTTGTAGCGCTAGTGTAGTCAATAAATCTAATGACAGAAACAACGACCGTGCAAAGTGACGAACAAAAACATTTTTATTTGCTTAGGTCGGGCACCAGCGGGTTTCAATCGCAAATTAATTAAATGGTTGATCGTAAAATATGTAACAAATTTTGAATAACTACAAGTACATTAGACTATTATTATTGGGATTTTACTTCCTACACTTTAGAATAAAATTTATGAATTAATTTTATTATGATTTTTATTTTATTAAGCTTAAAAGTAGTGTTAGTATTTCGACGTAGGGGCAACGACGATCCAAGGGTATCGAACCTTCGGCATTCACAACACTAGGCTGCCTGTTTAACGTTCATCTAATGACGCTTGTCGAAACTATACAATGTAAAAGAATAATAACTAAAATTTATTGTTTTTTTGACAATTTGTATTATTAGTTGAGAGCTTGTATGTTCCAGTCAAATTTCAGTAATTGTATTAGCGTTAGGTGATCAGTTTTAGGTTTAACTTCACGCTGCGATGCCGAGGAGTAATGCAGTGACTACAAACTAATATGGTAAACTGTACCTATTGTCGAGCTACTATTTACGTCTAATTAATTAATCACCTACCTTATGGCATTTTGCTTCAATATTGAGATATACAAAAACATCATTCAATAGGTATTGAGGCAAACTCTCAGTGATCCTTTCGCCCATGCGAATATTATATTATGCATAAGATATATACATATCACATACACATTTAATACATTAACTGTGACATTTGTTTAGAGCTTATTTTTTGTTAGGTTGCAAAACGACTTATAATTCAACTCATTAATTTGAGTTCGATAATTCCATTTAATACGCGTTATGTTGAACATAAAATAACACTTTAGTACAACTGAATATCGTACACCCCACTATTGTTAACGTAAGGTGTTTTCCAATAGGGACGTTTGAACTTTGACAGCTGATTGCGGCCATGTTGTTTGAGTGACAGCTGTCAAATGGAGTGTGTTATATTCATTCCGTCCTCCCAAACCACCATGGTTACAGTGTCGAGCAGCACGTGCAAATCATAAAATTGTTTTATGAAAATGGGTCTTCAGTTCGAGCAACGTTCCGCGCACTTCGCCCGTTTTACGGTCGCGATGATCGTCCTGCCGAGTCGACTATCCGTCGATTGGTGGACAAATTCGAGTCAACCGGGTCAGTTAACAATCAGCCGGTTCCCGTGCGTCAACGTAACGCGAGATCTGCCGAGAATATCGCCGCTGTGCGCGACAGTGTCCTCGAAAACCCGCGGCAGTCAATTCCGCGTCGCGCACAGGAACTCGGCCTTTCGCAGACGACAACTTGGCGAATTTTGCGTTGTGACTTGAGCCTGCACCCGTACAAGATCCAGCTGACCCAAGAGCTCAAGGTTAATGACCATAGACAGCGCCGTGTGTTCGCTGACTGGGCATTAGAGCAGTTGGAAGTTGACGCCGATTTTGGCAAAAAAATCATCTTCAGCGACGAGGCGCATTTTTGGATGAATGGCTATGTCAACAAGCAAAATTGCCGTATTTGAGACGAGACCAATCCACACGAGGTTCACCAAGTGGCAATGCACCCGCAGAAAGTGACTGTTTGGTGCGGATTTTGGGCCGGAGGCGTGATTGGTCCGTATTTTTTCGAAAACGATAATGGTGTGGCCGTCACCGTCAATGGTGAGCGATACCGGTCGATGATAACCAACTTCTTTTGGCCTGAAATCGAGAATATGGATCTGGACAACATGTGGTTTCAACAGGACGGCGCTACGTGCCACACAGCACACGCTACGATGGAAGTTCTGCACGAGCAATTTCTGGACATGGTCATCTCGCGCGGAGGCGACGTGAACTGGCCACCGAGATCGTGCGATTTGACCCCGCTGGACTTTTTCTTGTGGGGTTTTCTTAAGTCGCAGATCTATGCCAACAAGCCGCAAACCACCGATGCCCTCAAAGTCAACATACGCCACGCCATCGATCAAATACAGCCCGATTTGTGCGCCAGAGTCATCGAAAATTGGACCTTTGGTGTGCGCGCCACCAACCGAAGCCGTGGCGGTCATTTGAATGATGTCATATTCGATACATAATGGGGTCGATAGACCTTCCAAATAAAAAAAAAATTTCGCAAATATCTCTCCTACATGTATTTTTTTTTGCATTTCAAAGATCAAGCGCCCTTAATGGAAAACCCTATAGCTTACTATTTTTTATGGACCATTTGTGGTCCACCTGCCGCCTGCGGTAGTTCCACCGGTCATATACATTGGTGCTGAAGGAATGTGACACATTCCTTACATCGCTAATGCGCTAACAACCTACTATACCTTATACTGCACTCGCACTGGTCGCACATTCTTGTTCACACCGGAACACAACAATACTAAGTGTAACTTACCCCGAAGGGCTTGCAAAAAGCCCTATCACCAAGTGATTTACACATGTGTGTGATGAACTTTTAATTTGAGAGCTTATATTGTAATTGTTTGAAAACATTAAAAATGATATCAGTTTAATTATTAGTTCTCAATGAGTCCACTCGGAGCGCTGCTGTTCATTCTTGTTCGTCCATGGCTAATGTTAAAATCCCGTTGACTTTTTGTCTCTCTAATCCTTTTCAAGTATGAGGGGTTTCTTTTCGGACAGGGTTTATATTTTACACTGTAAAGCAAGGGTTTCTGTAATGAATCAACATTGTTCGGAAGTTAATGGATTATACGTCGGGGATTTGCTCAGAACAAGGCCACGAGTTCCATATTTATAGAATTCCAATAATCATGTACAATAACAATTAATCTGTATAATATACTACCAAGAAGAAACCTCCGGCTGCTGAATTTGCCGCTAATTTAAATATGACCCGACGAAAGGAACATTTCTGTCTACTATAGCCTTATATGTCACGAAGTGTAAAAAAATACGAATGTCTATGTTTTAATTTGTTTAAATGCGGCAAGGTATCGGATTTTTAATTTTCATCTCGCGATAAAGACAGCTGCCTCAAACAGTATTAGAGTCGGGCAAAACCATCGACTATCGCATCTCACCCGTCTCCTTTTCAGCTTAGAACATTTTTGTAAAGTGCTAGCATCGAAGACGATGTTATTGAGATGGAATTAGTTTATTTATTTTCAATGTGGAACTTTTTATAAATTTCGCTTCTAAGATTACGCAGTTCGTGTCAACAGGAACGAGCAATAATATCATCGTGAGCACAGTAACAACGAGCGTTCACGTCGACAGAGTTCAAACGGAGGCGATCGGTGAGCGCGTCGCGAAGAGAGGCGGAGGCGAGGCGAGTGTGCGTAAGGCGGCGACACCGGCCGCAAGACGGAGAGCGCGCGGCAGTCGGGGCCCGTGCTGCGCGCCGCGGGGCGGACGCCGGTCCCCCCGAGGCGGCGCTGGGTCCCGCCCTCCTCGCTGCGGCACCACGATGTGCCCGACGGCGACGCCAAACACGACATCATCCACAGAAAGGTGACGCGCGTCTCGTCTGTGCGTCCGTGCCGTGCACGACGCCCGACGACCGGCCGCTGACCGGGTCCGATTGCTGTTACAGGTGCGCGGCATACTGAACAAACTTACCCCGGAGAAGTTCCAAAAACTGAGTGATGATCTACTCGGACTGGAATTGAATTCGGATAAGGTGCTGAAGGGAGTGATACTTCTCATCTTCGAGAAGGCGCTGGATGAGCCCAAGTACTCGTCCATGTACGCGCAGCTCTGCAAGCGGCTCAGCGAGGAAGCACCGAATTTTGAGCCGCACGGACAACCCTGCACCTTCAAGTTACTCCTGCTTAACAAATGTCGGACCGAGTTCGAGAACCGCGCTCAGGTATAGCATTCTCATCCTATCGTACATAGGATTTGTTAAATTAGGTAAACGATCACTATCACTAACTAAACCGCATTTAAAATCGTTCATTCCAAAGGCGTTCGCGGCCTTCGACGACAAGGCGCTCACACCAGAAGAAGAAGAAAAACGACATCTAGCCAAATGCAAAATGCTCGGCAACATCAAATTCATCGGCGAGCTCGGCAAGCTCGAGATCCTGGCCGAGTCGATTCTGCACCGCTGCATCCAGAACCTGCTCGCCCGGCGCGCGGCCGCCGAGCACCACGAGGACCTGGAGTGCCTCGCGCAGCTCGTGCGCACCTGCGGCCGGGTGCTGGACTCGGAGCGCGGCCGCGGCCTCATGGACCAGTACTTCGCGCGCATCGAGACGCTGTCCGCGTCGCGCGAGCTGGCGCCGCGCATCCGCTTCATGCTGCGCGACGTGGTGGAGCTGCGGCGCAGCGGCTGGGTGCCGCGCACCGCCGTGTCGGCCGAGGGGCCCGTGCCCATCCACCAGCTGCGCGCCGACGACGAGCCGCCGTCGCGCCGCGAGCGCGAGCGCGACCGCGACCGCGAGCGCGACTCGCTGTTCCGCGGCGGCCTGCGCGCGCGCCCGCTGGACGACGTGCTGGCCGGCCTCAGCCTGCAGCCCGCCACGGCGCTCGTGCCGCCGCCCGACAAGCTCTTCGGCAACGGCTTCGCGCCGCGCGACGCCTTCCGCCAGCGCTCGGCGCCCGGCTACTACCCGCGCTCGCACTACAAGCAGCACCAGCAGCACCAGCAGCACTCGCCGCACTCGCCGCACTCGGCGCACGCGGCGCAGGGCAACGGCTCCAAGGAGTCCTCGCGCGCGAGCAAGTCTCGCGTCACCATGACGTCGGGCGGGCTGCAAGACGTGCAGATGCGCCCGGCGGCCAACTCGCTCATGTTCACCGCCAACCGCCTGTCCCGCCCGCAGCCCGCGCCGCTACCGCTCGCGCCGCAGAGTGAGTCGCCGTCGCCGTCGCCATCGGCACCGACGCCCGCATCTCCGACTCCAGTCGATCCCCGAGTAATACCGTGATCGTTTTGCAGACGTTCTCACCCCCGCGTTCGCCAGTGCGCCGCCGCTGATGAAGGAGCCCGCCATCGCTATCAAACCGGCTCCCGACAAGAAGGATAAACCGAAGAAGGACAAGGTGAGACAAATAGACCGCGCACGGTCGTGCACGACGATCCGACCGCACGAATGACGCTCTCCGAATGACCCCGCTCGATCCGACCCGCAGGCGCTCAACAAGGAGGAGGCCTGTCGGCTGGCCGTCGAGGCGGTGACGGCGCTGGCGGAGGTCTCGCCGGAGCCGGCGGACGAGCCCGACGGCTCGCCCGAGCGCGACCCGGCCGCGCTGCGCCGCCTGCGCGAGCTGCAGCTGCCCGACAAGGTGCTGCGGCGCGTCATCGCCGGCGCGCTGGAGCACGCGCTGGCGGGCGGCGCGGCGGGCGGGCCGGGCGCGCTGGCGCCGCCCGAGCGCGCGCTGGCGGCGGCCGCGTGCGCCGTCGTGCGCGCCGTGAAGCGCGCGCCGCAGGGCGAGTCGCTGCGCGCGCTGCTGCTGGCGCACCACCCGCACCGCCGCCTGCCCGCGCTGCTGGCGCACGCCGTCCGCCAGGTGAACGACCGGATTCACACCTCTTTAGGAATAGAATTGAATAAGCTCTATTGTAAACCGAAGTAGTTCCGGAAACGTGCAGTTGAGTACTTCGTAAACTCGAGACGAAGCCCGGTGCGCATTTCACGGTAACATTTAATATTTTAAATGTTACCGTGAAATGCGCACGGGCACGTCCGGTCCGCCCACCGAAGCCGCGATTTCCGCTCGGACGACTATATGACTACATCATAAAATCGAAACATCTACAGAAACTAGTGACGCTGTCGGAGGTGGGCGCCTGGTGCGAGGGCGGCCAGCACCACCCGCTGCTGCTGGAGGTGCTGCAGGAGCTGGGCGAGGCGGTGGGCGCGGAGCGGCTGCAGGCGCTGTACGGCGAGAGCAAGGTCAACCTGTGCGCCTACGTGTCGGAGCGCGAGGGCGGCAGCGCGGCGCGCGCGCTGGACGCGCTGGAGGCGCGCGGGCTGGGCGCGCTCGTGCCGCAGCTGCGCGTGCAGGCCGCGTTGGCGCGCCAGCTGGCGGCCGAGCCGGCGCCCACGGCGCTGTACCGCTGGATCAAAGCCAACGTGGAGCCCGCCGTGCGCCACAACGGCGCCTTCGTGTCGGCGCTCGTGGCGCTCGTGGCCGAGCACGTGACGGCGGCGGCGGGCGCGGCGGGGCAGGCTCCGCCCGACAAGGCGGCGCTGGAGCGCGAGAAGACGTTGGCGGAGGCCTACGCGCCGCTGCTCACGGCGCTGCTGGAAGGCCGCCCCGACCTGCAGCTGGCCGCCGTCTACGCCGTACAGCTGCACGCGCACCACCATCGCTACCCAAAAGGTGACCTTGACACGCACACTAGTCCTCGATGCCACCGGGGTCATATTTGGTTTCAACACGATGGATTATATAACATTTTAAACGTGTAAAGCCGTCGTTTCTGCGGCTGCACTCTTTCCGGTCGTAAATTAACTGTAGACGTGCCTGACGAGTAACGCTATCCGTGCAGGGATGCTGCTGCGCTGGTTCATGTATCTGTACAACCTGGAGGTGTGCGAGGAGGACGCGTTCCTGCGCTGGCGCGAGGACGTGACGGACGCCTACCCGGGAAAGGGGGAGGCGCTCTTCCAGGTGAAGCAGCGACTATTTTGTTTAAATATATAATAAACATTAGATAACTTGAGTCCCGATGCATTTTACACAAAATCGATCGTAGTCTTTCTGATCTTTGTCTTATATTTATTGAAAAGTATTCATAGTTGTTTAAGTAAACGAGTGCGATACATTGTCTCTGTCATGTGGTCTGGTGGGACGGGTCGGGAGTACATAATAATTGCCCGCGCAGGTGAACACTTGGCTGACGTGGCTGCAGCAGCAGGAGTCCGAGGACGAGGAGGCGGAGGACTAGACGACTGGCCACCAGCGACACCCAACACTGCACCGCTTTTATTTGCGCTCATCTCATATAAATATAATTAAGCCAAATAGTTTAAATACCTACCCTCGATACCCTTTAACGCTAGACTCGCCGCGGCCGACGACTCCAGTGTTAAATAGGTCAATTTTTAGGTTATACTACGTAAACGAATGTTAGTGTCTCGAGATAATTTTTTGTAGTCTTTTACTCGATTTTGATACTTTTACAAATGTATACAATGTGTAGTGTTCGTTTGAACGTATGATTGCACTTCGACCTGCCCTCTCTTGACAATGAGCGTATTTTAGTTGAAATTGTAAAATATATCTATCGAGAAGTTAAATCAATTTTTATTATTATTATCATGATCATTTATTTTCAATACTAAATGAATGTAGTGGATAAACTGTAAGAATGCTTAAATTTCATTGTATTATCAGATTTTAGAATTTTGTAACGAAATATATAGAAAAGTAAAAAAAAATGTTTCCTCAGACATAAGAAATGTATGTTGATTGAGTGATTTGTAATAAAAAGTTGTGAAGTGATGCAAAGGTAAACATAAACATAAGTAACATTGGTCAATATGTATCCAAGGTGAGAAATAAACTTCAGTGTAATTTATTACAAAGGTTGCTTTTCATTTATGGCCTTCTCGCAACAGGACCCCGCTCTCGAGAGGTACATATACGTACAGACAAACCTACTCACGGATATTGAGGAATATATTGATTAACACCAGTTAGTAATCAATAACATTGGTAACGCTCTAATGACGTTGTGATTTCTCGTTAGAAATCTCATCACTTCATTGTATACTCCTAATATCGATTCTTAGTGTCATTACTTATCCGGTGCATTTGTCATGAACCGTAAAATCTATTGATTTCTATCAATTTGATCAAAACCCATTGAATAATCATTTATGATTCAATTAACAAAATATGTTTTGGAGAAATAAATTGCTATGAGAATGTATTTTTTGCGCCAAGCATTATCAAAATATTTACTGTTCAATAAATATTAAAAAAAAAATTGTAATTATAAACAAAATATTAAGAAAACAACTCGTATATTGATTGATATTCAATTATGTGTAAAATATTTATATATGTGTTTTGTAAGAAAATGTATTTGTGTTATTACTTTTCCTTAGAATAATAAGACTCAGAAGGTGAGTAGGCCCAAGCGGATTGGAGACATTTCAATTCCGCCTTAATAGGTGAAATACGTTTCCCGTCATTACAGTAAAAATGTTGCCAGGTATGGAAAAAACATTTACCACGAGTGCTAAATAATAAAAATCTAATTATTTTTTTAAATTAATTATAAAACATTAGCTGTTCATATAATTTTTTTTTTTTTATTTTCTTTATAATTATACATAAAATAAAAGCAACACAAAAATGAGATAATTATAATAATAACAGCTAAAACTAAATAAGTAATATAACAATTAAATAAATTACTTGCAAATAAATGGTGGTAGGACTTTGTACTCGGTGGTAGGGCTTTGTACTCGGTGGTTGGGCTTTGTACTCGGTGGTAGGGCTTTGTACTCGGTGGTAGGGCTTTGTTACTCGGTGGTAGGGCTTTGTTACTCGGTGGTAGGGCTTTGTTTACTCGGTGGTAGGGCTTTGTTTACTCGGTGGTAGGGCTTTGTTTACTCGGTGGTAGGGCTTTGTGCAAGCTCGTCTGGGTAGGTACCACCCACTCATCAGTTATTCTACCGCAAAACAGCAGTACTTGTTATTGTTGTGTTCTGGTTTGAAGGGTGAGTGAGCCACTGTAATTACAGGCACAAGGGACATAACATCTTAGTTCCCAAGGTTGGTGGTGCATTGGCGATGTAAGCGATGGTTAACATCTCTTACATTGCCATTGTCTATGGGCGTTGGTGACCACTTACCATCAGGTGGCCCATTTGCTCGTCCACCTACCTACACAATAAAATGTCTATTCACTTGTAACAATTCGGCGGTATGTGTGCGTGTCGGTGAATGTAATTACGTGACACTTACGCACACATTAATTCTAAAGTTGCTTCAAATTTGAGCGGAACTATAAATTAAACTATCGTTCTAAGCATTATTTATTATTCTATGCTTTTTTCAATGTACACAGAGATTTTCAAGGAAGTATCGTTCGTTTTTTTATATTTGTTTTAATATTTCATTCTTAAAATTCCTTCCACATCTGGCATCTGACCATTTCAAGTTTTTTTGTTAATTGATCTGTACACATTTTCAGCACAACCATAAAAATGGGAAATTATTCCTCAAAAACTTGCTAATACATAGAATGCATTTAATATATACAGTGCAACCTCGATATAACATATCGGAAGTGAACAAATAAATATTCGTTATATCAAGTGATTCGTTTAACTGAGGTTTGTTATATTGAGGTTAGGTTGGTCTAAAATTTGTTATAAAGAGGTAAATGATGTCCTCGGAATCGTATCCGGCGGTCAGCTCTGCCAGTTTGTAATTCCACTCATCACATACTTTTTCATCAACACTACCTCTTTAACCACAAATTTTTCAAAATCTTCCTTCCAATTTCCTTCGTTTGCGACCTTTTTGTCTCGGCATTGCTTTAACCACTTCAACATACATTCCTCAACATCTTTGTACTCGCATGATTTTAATCTACTGTTTCAGGCAAACCACTATCTTCCAAAAACTTTTTACTTTTCGTCGTAGGATTTTCGTCAACATAATTGATGATGTTTCGCTTTTCTGCGACTGAAAAGGAACACCTTTTACGTTTCTGAGCCATTGCAACTTCAACCAATCGTCCTAAAAATTGGGAACAACATTTTCTGTCGTCTGCTGCATAAATGCTTATTTGAAGGATGAGTGAGCCAATGTACAGGCAAAAGGGACATAACATCTTAGTTCCCAAGGTTGGTGGCGCATTGGCGATGTTAACGACGGATTAACAACTCTTACAATGCCAATTTCTATGGGCGTTGGTGACCAGGTATCATACGATAGTCCGCCTCCCTATGCTATAAAAAAAAAATACTATAACTCATGTAATATTTATTTCTAGTTTTATGCCAACAGCAGTTGCCAGTCACTAAACTACAATTTACGATTTAGTTGTAAATCATCTGTGCCAAGTGGGGGTTTATATAGTTATACACATTAGTGTTGCATGTCGATAGTCCACTATCGATATACAATACGGTCTTGCAACTACAGTAGTGGGGATACGTAGACTAAATGTGATTCGAATTGTTTTCATATATGGCTGCCATAAATAATTACTCTCATATACTTCATGAGAGTAATTATTTGACTGTATAAACATCATGATATATATTTCGTCTTTTAGAAATAAATAAGCATATGTCTTCTTAAGAGCCCAGAACGCTTGAATCTTAACCGATGATCGCTGCTAGCGCCACTGTGGTTAATTTGTGTTTATAATGTATCTCGCGCTCGGCTGTGAAGGAAAACATCGTAGGAAATCGGCATGTGCCTAATTTCGTTGAAATTCCTCCACATATGTATCTACGAACCTGCAATGAAGAAGCTTCAAACCTTCTCGAAGTGAGAGAAGGCCTTAGCCCTGCATTGAGACTTTCTAAGGCTGTTATTTTACTATGCTATTGTTATTTTACATTTCTCTCCTAGTAAATCTGTTCAAAACAAGAGGTTCTGCTGAATAGCACCTAATTATGCCACTCTCTTTTAAAGAATAAATAGTGCTGAAAAAGTTTTTGCGTATGCTTTGTTTTTGCTATCACCATGGGCGTAAATTCGAATCTTACAATGATAAGCATAATTACTTTAAAATGCCAACAAGAATCTCGTCGATAGTATATTGACCTGACATATTTACGTATAATAATTCCCTACAACCCTAGGTTTAAACAATATCCCAGAATCTCTGTACAGACAGCTTCGTATATAAAGTAACAGTCAATATTATCAAATACATAGAAACATCTAAAGTGATCAATAACATCAATACAACCAAAATCGTCAAATTAATTGAACCATCCATTTTGTCCAAATATATCGGAGCGCCAACATCGTCAAATATATAAGTTTATTTATTTATTTAAGATTCACCAGTGGTAAATACATCAACACGTACAAAGGTATACAATTTTAATACAACTTAAAACTAAATGCATTACCTATTAAGGTGAATACCACTTGCAAAGATAAAGTTGGAGATGACAAACTTACAAATAATTGTTAGTAAATCAAGGTTAAAAATGACAAGAATTAACAATAATAGTAAAATAATAACATACAAATACAAACAAAATAAATTAGTTAGCTGACAATTTTGACAATTTTTTTTTTGTGAAACTTGTTTGATGAGTCTCCAAAAGGGTCTAAAACAGCACTGCTCATTCAAAATTTTACATAAGCGAGATACAGGTGAATTGCTTCCTAAAACAGTTTTTCGGAAAGGTCCTACTAATGGTGTTATTGGTTTACGTGGAAATCTAATGGGAACATTCAATATAATTTTTGATATAAAAAACGAGTTATCATAGTTGTTGTTAAGTGTTTTATATAGAAATTTTAAATCCAACAAATCCCTCCGATCACTTAGTGAAAGAATTTTGAAAAATTCCAATCTTTTTTGTAAGAAGGAAGTATTTTCCCTTTACCTAACGAGAAAGTAAGATGATAAAGAAAACGTTTCTGTATCCTCTCAAGTCTTAGGCAGTGTGTTGCATAATGTGGCCTCCAAACAACGCTTCCGTATTCCAGTATACTCCTGACTAAGCTATTAAATAAAATATTTTTTGTTCTAGGATTTCGAAATAATCTTCCATTTCTAATTACAAAACCCAACATTTTCGAGGCACGGCTAATTACACCATCAATATGAGGTATGAAAGTTAGTTTTTTGTCGAAGATTACTCCCAGGTCTGAAATTCTGTCCACAGATTTAATAGGGGCACCAGCTATGTAATAATTCGTTTGAAATTCTTTTAAACTCCTGGTGAATGATATCCATGAACATTTTACTGAATTAAGTCTCATGCCGTTATCATTACACCAATGGTATAATCTTGTCAGATCATCTTGTAAAAGAATAATGTCATTTGGTTCTTCAATTATTTTAAGAAGTTTGACATCGTCAGCATACAGAAATGGTGTAGAATATTTAAAACAATTAGGCAGATCGTTTATGAATATATTGAAGAGCAGTGGACCCAGGTGTGACCCTTGTGGGACTCCAGATTTTACATCGCATTCAACCGATTCATAACCGCCGGCAACAACATAAAAATGTCTTTCTGTGAGATATGATGCTAGAAATCTCAGTAAAGATCCGACAATACCATAATTGGACAACTTCAAGACTAGTACTGAACATGGAACCAGGTCAAATGCTTTACTTAAGTCTGTGTAGATAACATCCACTCTCTTGTTCCTATCAACAGATTCAAATAAGATTTCGGAGTAATTTACTAGATTTGTGCATGTAGATCTACCGGCTATGAAGCCATACTGGTGGGTACTAAGAAAACATTTAACATGACTGTAAATATATGGATATATTAGAGACTCCAACACCTTACCAAAGATAGAAAGGATTGAAATTGGCCTATAGTTTTTTACATAATTTTTTTCTCCACTTTTGAAAATAGGGACTACTTTCGCAGTTTTCCACTTAGAAGGAAATATTCCGGTGACTAATGCTTTGTTAAAAATAATTGTTAGTGGTACAGCAAGACTTTGGGCACAGTTTATAATAAAATTAGGCGGAATATTGTCAGATCCAGCACCCTTATTCATATCTAAATTCTTTAATTTATTAATGACTTCGGATTCATCAAGCTGGATCAAAGGTAGGCTATTATTGCAACTGACTGTAGCATCCATGGTTCGCAGTATTTTGTCAATATCGTACTTGCTCTCGTTTTCTTCATACAGCGAAGAGAACTGTGACGCAAATAGGTTACAAATTGCTAAGCCATCAGACGCTACAGTTTCATCATTTTTCATTAATGTTGGATAGGTGTTAACATTTTTATCGCGTTTGCTTTTCATATATGACCAGAAAAATTTACTGTTGGATGTAATCTTTTCTTCTGCAAAGTTAAGATAAGAATTATAACACTCAATAGATAGTCTATCGCATCGTTTTTCTAAGAGCGTAAGTGACAAACCATCCATAGCTTTTTTGTATTTGTTAAATTCAATGTTAGTTTTTCCTTTTCTCTTATTCTCTTTTAGAGTTTTGTTGAAGCAAGGTGGATATTTTAATGATTTTGTTCTTTTGAAATTCGGCGTGTAAAGTTCTATAGAATTATATATCTTCGTATATAGGTAATCAACCATTGTGTTAATATCATGAAGCTCTGCAAATTTTTCACTCCAGTCTATACTTTTAAGAAATTCATTTATAGCTACAAAATTGGCCTTAGCGAAATTACAATTACGTTTTATCGATGCATAGAACGATGGAACACCGAGGGTATTCTCCGAAACTATGTTACGATCGGTCGTCCGCGTCGTACAAATATATCGACCAAGATAGGAGAATAGTGCAGCGAGCTATCATATGAGTGACCGCTTTTTAAACACCCGTAATTTAGTTTCTGAATTCCACTTATCAAAGTCCACAATAAGGCGACGATTGCAGATAGAAAACTTGTGAGGGACAATGGTTCAAGTTTAGGATAACAATATAAGAAGTACTGAAAATTTAAAAAAACACGTCGAAGCTACATTGGAGTCTTTATAAGGAGACAGTTTTTGCTTGAACGCGGTGTGATCCATGCGTCAGCGATTTAGCGATGTTATTGTTGCTGAGGGTGAATATACACGTTATTGATTTTTTGTTGAATATTTTGTTTTGTTTAATTAATTAAAAAATATATTTTTTAGAATTTGTTTTATTCATGGAAATTACCTGATTTGTACTTATTATTACGAAGTTGTAACTATTTATTTACTGATGCTAAAAGTCACCGGTTGGTGAGCTGTGGGGAGACTTTAATTGTATTCGTATGATATTGAAATCATCAGTGGTGCTTGCTTGGGTTTGAACCTACGATCATCGGTTAAGATTCACGCATTCTAACCACTGGGCCATCACGACATTTTTAGTTATCTGTATACAAAGTAAACTGTATACCCATTTTTAAAATAACTCGAATTTTCGCTGTCAAAAATATTACAATAGGTCTTAAATATCTAACTAGGTGAATGTACTTAAATTGTATTATAATAAGGTTTATTTTCATATTGTGTTCCATATTTTTGAATACTTAGATACCAGTGGCGCTTTGATTGTTACTATTTTAATGACGATTTGAGTGAACTTATATATTTGACGATGTTGGCGCTCCGATATATTTGGACAAAATGGATATTTTGATTAATTTTACGACTTTGGTTGTATTGATGTTATTGATCACTTTAGATGTTTCTATGTATTTGATAATGTTGACTGTTACTTAGGTTACTTTATATATGTATATTTTATTTTATTTTTTTATTTTATTTATTAGTAGTACAGATAAAAATACAAAGGATACAAGCTTATACACAACGTTTAAATGTACCCCCAATTACTGGAGAACACAACATGCACTAGAATAGTGTTGATAACAATTTTAAAATTAATTAAAACATTAAACTTAACAATGATAAAACTAATATATACAATATAGAAACTGATTATAACGTCGAATAGAAGGCATAACATTTTTTTTTTAAAAGACTTAAATTTCTCGAAAGCCATGTCCACTGTTGGTATTCCATTGTATGATCGTGTCATTCGAGCTATTGGTAAATGTTTTCCAAGATGTGTTCTACTCTTACTAGTTTTAAAAAGTGGACATGGATTTCGATTCGATGGAGCTGACTGTACTAAGCGTCTATAAAAACGACACCTAATATTATAATTTATAAACCTATTGTTCGTAACAGTTCGTATGTGTCATGCGTATAAAGCAATTGGTATTTTTAATGGTATGGTTTAATTAAATTTAAACTCTTCAAAATTTGTCACAATATTTATTTCATGCAATTAATCTTTTTTTTTTGTAAATATTTTTTTCTAATAATTATGTTGTGAATGCCGAATTAATTGTCACTATTATTAAATAAAATACATAATCCCAAGAGCCAACTATGCAGGACATATTTTAGTGCACAAGTGTGTGCGCGAACACACATGCACTCTCATTTCTATAACACTCATAATCCGATGGGTCGACATCCGACACAACCGGAAAGAGTTCAGGTGCAGGACCAACGGCTTTGCGTGCTTTCCAACTTTCCGACTCTGGCCTGCTAGTGAGAATTTTCGACGGAAAAACCCAAAACTCCAACACATACAAAAAAGTTAGTAACAGCATATAATTATAGCTACTACTATCTTTTGCAATTTACAGTAGCAGATACAACAATTAATATTTAAATTATCTATTAAATTAAATGTGATACTTCAGTATGGACAAATGAATATTTCTCATTGTGTATAAAATAGGATGAAATATAATGATTTGGAAGTAAACAATACTCACTTTATTTATTTACCAAAATCAAGAAAAATACACACAAATTAAAGATGTAGGTACGCAAAATTGTTGATGAAGATTTTTTAAAAGGGAAGTTTCATTCTTTTTTGGTAAGTAAAAATATACACTGTACTGTTGAAATAATGTATTTATAGTCATTTTATGCTTACTACCGTTACAGAAGCATTACATTATACTATTATTTTCTGTGATTTGTGCACACTTACTAATCAGATTAAACTATGAAACAGAAACATAAATTTATTACTAAAATCCATTTATTAAAGTTAAAATCCACTGTGCTCGACGATTATTGGAGCTGGAATTGAAAAAAAAAAAATTATTATAACAGCTATTATAAATAATTATTATTAAAGAATATGATTTCGGGCAATGCATTTCGTGATAAAAGTATTGATCAATACAGTTAGGACTAGGACCTCAACAATCAGCATGTTCGCACAAAACAACACATCACTTTTATTTGATAGACAACATGAAGGCAGCTAGCCGTGATTGTAAAATAACCTATAATGTTCTACACTATTAAATAAATGAAGGAACAAGGGCTGGCGAAAAAGATCATGATATCATGAATATAAATGTTATGTAACGTTCAGCTTAATGCAATTTATCATTTAACACGTTCTATTTTGACTTAATTCTGTAAAATGTATTAATTGACGATTTTATATTAGTAACATCAATTAAATCTTACACGCCAGAAAAGAAAAGAAAAAAATATCTTCTCATATTATTGAAGTAGGTAATTTCGGCGTAGAATATATTTATCACGTGTTTGTGTATATTTATATAACCTACTAACACTATATTTAACTTTAAGCTTACCAATTCTTATAGCAGCACAAAGTACACAAAATGTAAGGAAGCTGTTAATAGTATTTTCTCTTGCTTGACGTTTTTCCTCTAACGGATCAACTCTTTCGCCAAACGGTAATCGAAACATGTTTGAATTGCGATTATTTAAATACTTTATTTTGTTATTACAAAATAACCTATATTTTAATTTCCGTAATAATGACGTTCTTCAAACTTCGTTGTATTATTAATTGTCAAAAGTCAAAACCACGGTCGTATACACAGGTCTTGCAACAGTAGTGGGGGTACGTTGACATAATGACGCTGTTCAGTTCAATTTACGGCCGCCAGCGGCCAGAGTCATGACGATAGGTTCGTGCTGGATACAGATCCTCAATAAATTATTGTACGATACGATATGGAAGATAAAATTATACTATTTGTTCAAAATTATATCACGTTTGACGTTTACGTGGCCGATGCTCTCGCTTTACACACTTTTCCAGTGAAGGGTAATACGGTTGAAGCCTTTCACTCAATAACACTGTAATTCAAAATATTATTGTTTTCAAAATGTTATATTCAACCATGTGTTTATTATATAATGAGCATATTAGATGTAATATACATATATAATAAGCACAACACGAATTGTTTTATTGTGCGCTAAAGTAAAATTATTTGATAGGCGATAGCAGCGACGTACAGCGGGCGAAAATGCGAAATAGAAGTTGTAACACACTCGCACCTATCTCTCACCACTGAAATTGGGCTCAGTTGCAAGACCTGTGTAAACGACCGTGCAGTACTGTGATACAGACAACCATACAACAGATAACAGTGTAACATTATTTAGTTACTTTGTTTTAAATTTAAAAAATAAAGATACGAATCCATTTATCCTAGTGCGACATTTACTACTATTAAAATTAAAAAAAATAAAATAATATATGGCTACTATGGCGATTAAATTTGAATACTTGAAATTCAACATTTACCTAAATACATATGACAATCCAGCATAGTTCATAACTATGTTTGGGTTTATAATCGCTAGTGCAATGCAGCCAATATCGTCTATTCTTTACCGCTGACTAATACTACATGCAAAGTCCATAGTGTTCGAAATAATCCATTCTGGTTCCCCACTTCCTCGGGGACCTTAGCTTAATTAAATACATTTGATTTGAAAATTCTTTATTAAATATTTCCAAGGTCACTCAATGATATATCACTTTTCTTTAATATGCTCTCAAGCGATCTTTCAACTCTGTCCGTCCTGTAACTGACCATGTTTTTCTATGTATTTGCGGATGATCTTAAAATCATTAATGTGTTGTTAAATGTGATTGGATTAATAATATGTCAACTCCATTAACTGTTCTATATTTAATTTACCAAAAATATATATTAAGTAAATATATATAAAGGTGGATGTTATTTCTTAAATTACCTTATAAATATATTATTTACCGATTGTATTACATTAAAACATTGTGTATATGGGATCATCCTATCATTTAATATTTTTTTTATAGTATACAAGCATATGGGCCACCTGATAGTAAGTGGTCATCAACGCCCATAGAAAGTGGGATTGTTCTTTACTTTAAAAAAAAATCGCCAATGCGCTACCAACCTTGGAAACTAAGATGTTTTGCTTATGTCCCTTGTACCTGTAATTACATTGGCTCACTCACCCTTTAAACCGAAACACAACAATATTAATGTTTTTTAATTTTTTTTATCTGTATGAAAAGATCGAAGTATAGTACTATACAGCTTAGAAACTACAACACCAACAATGACCTGATTTAATAACATAATAAGTTCATTTCAAAATAAATAATATAAATATAAAATAGTAACTTATATGTAGCAGTATTGAAATTAAATTGGTTCTTTGAATTTTAATTTTGACAGATAATATGAAGTACATGCCAGCTGAGATGATGAGTGCTACCAACATAGAATTTATATTTCGTTCTGGTTACCTCTTACGACATAAGTTATTATTATTCTTTAGCTTTTATACAAAGATATCAAGTTATGTTTTTTAATCATATTTATAATGTACCTTAGTTGTACGCTTTGTTTCACTAATACTATAAAATTAGCCCTTAATTTAAAAACAATTTAAGCCTAAAGTTGCGCAACATGGCGAGTTTGCCTCAGCTGCTCCTATAAATTTTCGTCTTCGGTGACTGTGACACGCTCTAGTTAACAATATTTTAAGTGAACAGTTACAGTTAACTTATAACTCGCCTCTCATAACTAGATAAAGTGATGGGACAGTCTGTGTTTTCGTGTGGCTAAATTGCTATCGGTGCAGACCCGATTGCGGTGCAATATTCCATTCTATTCATTTGTGAGCTATAAGGAATCCGTCAAACTGGAGCGACTCCCGGAGTACCTGCGCGACACCGTCGACTGGTTCATGGGGTAAGTTACATAGCGTGCTAAAATCTCTGTTCGTTGTTCATCGCCGATCACGTAACAATAGATTCAAACAACGTCAACTACAGAATCATTAACTTGCCAAAAATGTAGTTATTGTCATACAACAATTAATATTTCAGAGATATCACATAAATAAACAATGATAATGTGTACATATTTATAATTGTCATTACATTTATTATATTAAACTAAAATCCTTACTTATTAAAAAGTCTTCTATAAATTACTTATGTTGTTATTTCTGTTTAATAATATTAATAATAATTCTCATTGCATTCTTATAAATAGTGAAAATAAGTAATGAAAATTACCAATGTCTACAATTTTCAAATTGTTTCAAATCATGCATCTGATACCATCATACATCTGAATGGACAAATGTTCAAAACAAGTCATTTATAGAATGTTTTTTCCCATACAAGCATTCGCAAGCATTCATGGAAATAATTATTCTTTATATCACTCACCTTATGGAATAAATATATGAAGTACCAATTACAATAATATGATATATCTTAATAGTGAAACCATGTAAGCAACTATTTATTTTTTGACTCGTGCCATACATTCAATAAATGTAGTTATAAATATATATAATTTTTAAAAGGTATCTTTTATTACTTAGCTTAGCAAATATTTTTTGTGGGATGAAATAGTTATGCTTATCACACAAAGTTGAGTGACGGAATTAAGATTTTTTAGCGTTTACCTTTTTCTATTAAAAAAATGTTTTGGAATGAAGTATGTTACAATTCAGATACTCGGTGAATGACAGATCGGCCGAAATAAGTGTAAGACTTAGACTGTCACTAAACTTTTCTTATATTGTGTTTTTGTGTATTTACAAGTGTCTTTGCATGGGTATGTACATTACTGCAGTGTGCATGGCAGCTGTGTTTGTATTAATATGATTTGTTTATTTTCATAACTATGATAAAAAATAATTTCAATATAATTACTATTTCTTAATTTTTAATTCTCTAAGGTTGTTAATCTATTTTATTGCCTGTTATTTAATATAAAATATATAGCGATAAGAAATTGTTTCAAATATTTAGCGGATTTTTAACTGGATTCAAATATTGGCATTGGCTTTTGTTGTCTGAAATATGTCGCATGCAATGTTTTACAACGTAAGTAAATTGCATCTCCTCCGAGGCCGTGTGCGTTACTGCCCTCTCAGCTCCGCTCACGGCTCAGGTGCGCGCCGCGTAGATAACGCGTGATGTCAGAGAGGCGGGCTGTGCGGCGGCGCCGGCGCGTGCTCCCGCCGCAGTCGCCGCCGTCAGTCGCTCGCGGCGCGCATCCGCGAGCGCTGTATTTCGCGACGCGAGCCGTCCCGCGCCCCCCGGCCCCGCCGCTCGCCGCTCATGGCGGAGGAGACGAGCCCGCGCCGCTGGCCCGTGGGTATCCTGCGGCGCAGCGGCGCGCGCGCGGCTCGCCACGTGCTCCACGTTAAATACCGTAGTGTTCCACCCTCGCCCACGCCGCCTCCCTCCGTGCTGCCTCTCGACATCGACGACACAGTGTCATGCTTCTGCAGGTGTGCAACTTGTTGATGGTCTCTAACTGTAGTCTGTACACTCGATTTGATTACGGTTAAGGCATACTTGTGTCTCTGTCTATTTGTTTGTTCTAAGTGTAAAATATATTAATATTAGGTAAATAAACTAATAATACAAAAACTGACGTCTGCGTTCAAATTGAAGACAAGTTGCGAGCTGTGACAAATAATGAATCATGTCTATTTCGCGGCAGCTAAAGCTAACGCAAACATAACCTGATGTTGTGTTGCAATCGTTGAGCCGCGGGGCCGCAGCTCGTCGTTATCGTCGTCGTGCTATCGCACGTTATCACTGCTTAGTACTCCCACCTGAGTGACGTCACGCGCTTCGCATCGCGGCACTCTATTGTTTTCACTATGTATCGTAGCACTACGTTTGTTTCAAAAGATATTAAATTACTGACTGGGTTAGGTTTCAATAAATAATGTTGCCAAGTTCGGCACATCAACGCTTGCGATTTGCTCTACGTGAAAGATAATTCATTCATAATTTATTTTCATTTATTGTTACGACGATATTTACAGTTCAGACTTTTCTACTATTTTTTTAAAATCTACTTTTTACTATAATGAAAAAAAAATATACTTTTAAATTTAACAGACATGTATATATAGTAGCTTATATTATATATAGTAGTATATATTATAGCTATATAGAGTAGTTCATCCAAAGACAACAACTTGCCGTGATATAAAAGCATTACATTTATCGGTTTAGTAGGTTTTGAATGAAAATATATCACATCTAGTAATGTAAGCCACATTTATATAACACTTACCTATAATATGCAGATAAGTTAGTTGTTTGTTGGTAGGTTTCCGTGACTAAGTTGATGTTTACCGTGTTGCGTGTTAACAGTACACGTACACGGTAGCACATCGGCTAGAGAGGGTTTCTACAGAGCGGTGGAGATGTGTTTATCAGTTCAGTACGGGCTCGTGTCAAAAGATTCGCTTCAATTGATTGCCTCCACTTGACTCCGCCGGACCCATAATTACGATACTTGCTCGTCACACTCGCACACGATCTCTCACATTCACGTCGCACGTCGCACGCGCAATAAGCGCCTCTCGTTCTTCAATGTACTGCGAAACTCGTTAACGACTCTTCTGAACAATGAGTGTTGTTTACGACAGACCCGTTATTTTATCATCACAATTAAACCAAAAAGTTCAAAAGTTTTTAGTTCTGATGGATCATAGATTATGTTGTCTACTCGCCGCTATTAGCACATAGTGTACATGTAGAGGGCCGATTGGAATGTAGCAAAGAAACTTGAGACTTGAAGCACATTCGAGATTCCTTTTGAAAACCTTCAGGTTCAACGCATGATTTGTATTGATCACATTGTCTGGACGTTTTGACCATTCTTGGCCAGGACAATGTCCATTCTTTTACGATTACTAGTGTTTATATAGATGGCGTTGTTTACTTATTTTGTGTACGTGCATTGGACGATGAGAGGCTAGACTTAAACCAAAATACAATACATACATACAGGCAAGAATAGTTTAATCAAGCCAATAAAAGCCATCGTAACCGATACTCGCCACAACGTCGTACAGCACTAGTAGTCTTTTGTTCTGTTTGTTTAACTATACACCATTTATATGTTAATTGTCACTGACTTAACTTTAATAAACCTTACCTGTGACCTTACAGCCTACTGCGGACTGTCAGCACTGACAGCGTCTTATTAAAGATAATAATAATAATAATGTCCTCCGGATCGATTTCGGCCACGGCGGCCAATCTCAAGATATATTAGTTAATTGTGCAGGACATGTTATAGTGCACAGGTGTGTGCGCGAAACAGGTGCACTCTCTATTCCCTAACTCTTATAACCCGATGGGACGGCAATCCGACACGACCGGAAAGAGTTCAGGCGCAGGACCAACGGCTTAACGTGCTTTCTGAGGCATGGGAGTGTACACACTTCCAGACTCCGGGCTGCTACTGAGAATTTTCGACAGAAAATCAATAACATTTTATTGGCCCGACCTGGGATTTTAACCCAAGACCACCGTGTCCGCGGCCTTACATGTAGCCACTGGACCAACGAGGAAATCAGTATTTAAGTATATGATTATAATAAACAAAATTATTTAAAAATATATACAGTGGTGGTTGAATAATTAGACTACCTTTCCTAACCTTGGTCCTTGACATTATGTAAGATACTTCACCGCAATCGTTTTTATTTTGAAATTAAACAATAAAGGACAGCAATATGTTCAACGATTTATTATTTATCAGAATAACAATATAAATCCCATTACACAAGTGCAATTTCAATTTTACATTACGGACAAACATTTAAACCAGTTTTAAGGTATAAACAATAATGGTCAACTAATTAGAAACAACAACAAAAAATACAAAAAACAATATTTTTTAAAGTAAAAACTAATTACTAATATTGTTATTTACGAAATAGCTACTATCCACAGCCTACCAATAGCTATAATTAATATTTAGTGGCGTATACCTTATTTTCAATAACAGCACTACAACGACGTGGCATTGATTCAATCAATTTCATACATATTTCTAGGAGGATTGAATTCCATGCTTCAACAAATGCTTCATATAGTTCGTTTTGACTGGTGTTACGTTTGTTTGAGACTTTCTTTTTAACAATATACTAGAGATTTTCTATCTGGTTTAAATCCGGACTATTTGCTGGCCAGTCTAAAACGGATATACTGTTCGCTAAGGAAACATTTGACGCTATTGACCGTGTGTTTAGGGTCATTGTCATGCTGAAAGATCCAGGTTATAGGCAAATGATCATTTGAGTAGGGAATCATTGTGTGCTCTAAGATATTTTTGTATTGCCATTGATCCATTGTACCGCCATCGTGCTTGACTATACTCCTTGTATATTTATAATTAAAAGCATTGTTTACAGGGCGTCTAACAGCGCTTTCCATCGGAATTTACCATATTTATTTTTGTTTCATCTGAAAATAACACTTTTTTCCATTCTCGTTGGACGGTACGAGAATGGAAAAAAGTGAAAAAATTAACATATTTTTTAGCGAATTATAATCACTTATCTCGGTGTTGCTTGGTAAGAAGCGGTACCTTTCGAGAGATTCTTCCAAACAATTTAGCTTCCATTAATCTTCGGCGTATCAGTCTTGACGAGATGTTTCTTTGGTTGGAGCCTTTACTTGGGTAGATTTTAACAATACGAACGATTGGCGTAACTTCTCTGGAGAGGATTTTCTTGGCCGAGCCTTTCTAAGAACATTTTCAACAGTTCCATTTGTTTTATAATGATCAACTGCATTAAAAACTTTCTTAACAGAACAATTTAAATGATGAGCTTTTCTTCTGTACGCCCACTTATGATCTATATGTAATTTAACAATGATTTGCCTAGTTGACGCGTCACTACTTTTATTTTTGCCCATTTTGAAAAAAATAAAATTCTTATTTTGGTGTTGACCATTGAAAAGAGAGGATCCTCCGACCAGACGGGTGTTGGTCTGGTGGGCTACCGCCCGACGGTTGTTGTCGGGTTCTTGTATATATCTTCAATCGCTCGGATAACTTTAATATCGCGATGTAGGGTACGTCAGTTTTTTTTAGTTTTCGTATGTGGCGAGATAGATGTCGCTACAAGATTAAATTTTGAATTGCCCCAAAAAAATAGAAACCGACGTGTTATTCTCCAATTTCAAAAAAAGAACGAGCTATGGATGCTCTTTTAAAATGTTTCTAGTTAGGTGTCCAAGCGGCCAGTAACAGAAAATAAACTCCTACGTGTGTAAGACTCATTTTGTACTTAAAAGTAAGATATGTTTTATATTTTATGCATTTAATGAGTTTTTTATTTGAGTGGCTATATTATTGCATGATTATTAATTATTGAATGTGTATATTTTTTACGAACATTTGTACGTTGAAGTTATACTTTCTTTATTCATAAGAATTGTTTCTAATTATATGACCACCACTGTACATATTTCACAACTCGTTTCGAAATACCTAGTAGACTTATGTCAATCAATAAGATAGTGTCACGCTTGTAAATTAAGTAAACACTTTGTATATACTATATTTCGTTAACTGTAAAATTGCTGATGTTTAAACCTATCTAGGTAGGCGAGTGACTGAGTGAACACCTATGGCCAGAGTGATTTACCTTTGAATGAACACGCCAAGCTAGACAGATTCGTAATAAGTAAATCCTTAAACTCTACCGGGATAGTTTCGTTTTGTGTGCAATCTGCGTAACGTCGACCTCCTGATATTGACTTATTACAGAAGTACGTATATTTGTCTTATGAAACAGTTTGCACACAACGTGTGAAGAACGCGCGCTACTAAAAACAAATTGCTTCCAATATAACGTTTCAAGGTCTTCCACTTCTCTATACGTACAATATAAATTTAAATACGTATTAGTATTGGCGATCATTATATCCGTATCTTAAAATATACTCAAAGTTATAAAAATTTAACTGTTTCTGCATACTGCAGCATATCCAAAAATTATTGGACTTTCTCATTATCCTCGATCGTAACAGATACCAACCCACCTCGGCTATTAGCCACACTTTGCAATAGATTTGACAACCTGGCTCATACTACATTGTCAGTTATTCACAACGTGTTGCAGTAAGCTGTTCGGGTACTCCAGACGTGTGTGTCACGGGCACGTCCGACCGTTGAGGATATAATTTATTATATGACAGGATCTCAAGATGAGAAATGAATATACTTAATGTAACAACAAGCTCGCGTGAACAGATGCTTGATTTTCACACTTCAAATATCTCAGTCGCTTATTGTCTATTTAAACATACGTTGTATTATAATTTACTTTTGTAAAAATGAGTTCATTCTTATGTTTCGCCTTTCTTAGATACCAAAGGTAACGTAACGCATGTGGCATATAATATTATCTATACTCATGTACGTAACTTTGCATTGAGACATCGTTCGATAAGCGGCTCGACACTAAATCTTTTTGTATTGTTGCAGGTGAGTCGCATGCTCGCTCGCCGCGCCCTGTAAGTTGCAATATTTCGCAGTATTCCACCTCCGCTCACCACTCACCATCTCCCCTTCGTTCCGCTTGCATGTGTCATGTAGCATGCCTGTACCGTGTAACATGTGCATGCAACGAATCGGCATGTTGTGGTATAATATGGTATTATATATGTATGTCTGTATTATAGTCGTTACACAGGTGTCGTATAGACGAGCACTTCTACTTGCACTTGCGGTGATGATATATTATGTGACTCACAAACTTAACGATTGCTTTCTTACTCATGCTTTGGTTACCTACACTTAATCACCATCGTTACGTTCCCCCGCGACGACGCCACGACACCGATACGATACGATAACACATTTCGCAATCACTGAGCTGGAATTCTATGCTTTACGAATGAAACACATCCAGCTTGAATTGTAACCGTCCATTATGACCAACATGACGTCTGTGGCCAGCTCAGTAATAGCTGACAAACAATATCATGAGTTTATGACACTTTGACTTTTCTATATTACCATAGTTGTTAGTTGCATGTCAATTGCATTTATAAATATTATGAAATTTACCCGATTTCAATAAATCTGATAACTATTTTAAATTACGACTTGTTCTTTTAGTTAACTGTGTTGAAAGCGTTTTACAGGGTAAATGAATAAATGGACGTGTTAAGATAGATACATACGTGTATTTATCGCATTGTCACCGCGCCCACCGTTGAATATTTCCATGGAAAACTCTTGACGACTCTCGAGGTGCTAATTGTATGAGAGTACATCGTAAAACGAATACGCCAACACGAACGACCGAAAATATATCGCTTACAGGGAAACATTTCAATAATTCAATTCAGTTGATGGACCATCGCGTTGATCATCTATGTATATATAAGACATACATACATATATATAAGAACGTGTTAATGGTTTTGTCAATTTGGTGCAGACTGAGTACTCGTCAATGCCCAGATCTAAACAATGAACCCAAAAAGCTCAAAACTCAATATCGTATTCCTGCAATGACACAGATATAGATATCCACCAACAATTTTGTTTTATATACCTTCCCCAAGTGGCGAAAATTAGTATAAAATTACCGTTATTTTTTACATTAATCTCTGCTAATAGTGTAACTTATTACATGTTTTTTTATTTAAGTTTAAAATAGGCTTAAAAGGGCTTAAAACTTTGTATACAAATCGGTGCATCGTCAAATATTAGGTCCTTACATATGAAATTGGCCTTTTGTACGGGAGAAATATAAAGTCATTTTTTTTTTTTGTAAAATATATTTAATTAATCAAAGTATGCACCGTTGTTATCTATGTACTTTTGTCATCTCATAGGTAGTTCATTGATCCCTTTACTAAAAAAACCATGGGGGCGAGAATCAATAAACTCTTTGAAGGCGGTTTGGACTGCCGCATCGGAGTTGAATTTTTTTTCTTGTAAGAAGTTGTCCGAATTCCGGAAAAAATTGTAATCTGTTGGAGCAAGGTCCGGGGAGTAAGGTGGATGTTGCAGACATTCCAATTGTAGCTCATCTAACTTAGTGGTTTTTGAGCAGTGTGTGGTCTTGCGTTGTCGTGAAGCAGCAGTGGCCTAGAGCGATTGACCAGTCTCGGTTGTTTAGCAGCTAGTTCTTCCTTCATGGTTTGCAGTTGCTGACAATAGATATCTGCCGTAATCGTTTGGCCAGATTTTAGAAAGCTGTAGTTAACGACGCCGGCGCTAGTCCACCAAACACTCACAAGTAACTTTTTCTGAGTTAATTTTCGTTTAGGACAGGATTTGGCTGGGTCTCCAGGGTTCAGCCATTGCGACGAGCGCTGTCGATTATCGTACAGTATCCACTTTTCATCACAAGTAATGATTCGATTTAAAATCTCTTCATTATTGTGTCGGTTGAGCAAAGTAACACAGCAGTCGACGCGTGTTTACAAGTTCGATTCACTCAATTCATGAGGTACCCATCGTTCAAGTTCTTTTACTTCCCGATTTGCTTCAAGTGGATTAATACAGTTTTATCACTTACCCCGAAGCCTGCAGCTGACTCTGAAGTGCTTTGTGATGGATCCGCTTCCACAATAGCTTTTAATTCTTCATTTTCCACTTTGGTCTCTGGCCGTCCACGGGGCTGGTTCTGAAGGTCGCAATTTCCAGAACGAAAACGTTGAAACCAAAAACTCGTACTCGTAAATATACCGATATTTGTTTTCCATTGTGCGGTAATAAGCGACGCCAAAGAAAAAAATAATGAGGCAAAAACAAATGAATAATTGTTTTTAAAACTCAAATGTACCAGCTAAATGAATTTATAAATTTGAATTTGGAATTCTTAACCAAAGAGGAGATATTTCAAATCAAAGTGGTCAGTACGACAAAACGCTAATTTCATATGTAAGGACCTAATAGTATGATATTTTATTATATGTAAACATTTTGACAAATGATTAAACAACATGATGATGATATATATGTATGTATACGGATAACGCAACGCTTCGCATCGCTAGGTCGTGTGTTTTATCTAAAACCATTATTAACTTCTACAATTAGTAGTGTTTATTTAATTTCAACGTATGGTTGAAGCGATTCCACACGAGGGAGAGTCTTGCGGACTGCGAACACCTATTCAATTAGTGCTCGTGTTCGTGTTCGTGTTTCTGCACAGTGCACACCTCGCTCTGTGCCCGTTGTCCGAGCCCGAGTCGTTTTACGTTGCAATGACCTTACTTTTAGTGTATTTAGCACAGCACGCGGGGTGTCAGCAAGTGATGTTACAGGAATTCCCTATAACATCCGATAGAGCACGCTTAGGGCAATGATAATGAGGTATATTTTCCTTAAATACAGTATAAGTTACACGACCTTGACCCGATTAGCGCGCTCCACGGCCAGAACCGCCGACGCCGGACGGCCACAGCGCGACGCGAGTCGCTGTAGTTGAGCGCACTGCGCCATTTGTTTTACCACCTGTCTGCTAGGCCTCCGACCATATCGACAGTAAAGGGTGAAGTGCGACGACACGCTACTATAGTACAATTATTAGTATTATTTACTATTATAAAAATAGAAATTATTCGTTTTGATTAAATATACACTGACATAAATGAAGTGAAAGTAAAATTTCGGAGAAGTGTATTTTATTTTTATTTAAGTGTTTGCAGTGACGCGCTCACCATGAGCTGAATGCATACTGAACAAGTGATAAGTTACGAATCTATTGCATTTTTTATTCTTATAAGTGATTTTAAAATTATTTCGCAAGTAACAGCTAGTATCTAATGTATCACATAATCATTGTGTTTACTTGTGCGCGAACCGGCTGGGTTTTTTCGGTCGAAGTTTCGTCCGTCACGTAGTAGCCGTGACGTAAGGTCCTTCATTCGTATCCTTGATGGGCGCGTATAGGTAGCAACCTTTTACGTTAATAACATATAAGTACTTCATATTATTGGCTTACTCGCAGTAATCTGTTTGTACTTCCCCGCAGCGGCCATGCCTCCACTCCCATGCCCGCGCCCACGTCTTTTACTCATCGCTCCGACCTACAGCTCGCATATTGTCGCTATAAAACGACGTTCGTAAGTTTAAAGTTCGAACCCGCTTGAGAACGCGCGGTTCCTATATTTATTAAACGATTCGTTTTACTTACATATTTGATATTGAATTTTCTACATAAATGAAAACTGTGTCTATAAAAAAGTTTCGTATGCGACGCAACTATTGGCTTGCTACTAACTGACGACTACGAATAACGGATAGTAGGTTAAATGGACGACGTAGACAGGTTGTTGTGATTTTATATAAATGTATATACGTCAAAACAGCTATCACTGGGCTGTGCATGATTTAATATTAATTCTCACCCTAAATCAGTTTAGTTGTCTGAGTCGTGGGCCCAAAATCGGACATGCAAACTTTACTCCCAACTTATTTGACGTTATTGATGAGCTGATTTCGTGCACGATTCGAAAAAGTTGGCGCAAACAGCAAGAGTTAAGACTAAGTTGTTCTTCTTATCTCGAAATGACCAGAGACAGTTCAGGTACAGGACCTTGTTTAAGTGTTAACCGATCTGCAGCCTCAGAGGCTAGCCCCTAGACCAGAGGTTCCCAGACATTTTTTGTCATAGACCACTTTCAAAATTTAGCTGGTTCCGGTAGACCCCTTGCAGCTACATTTCACCCATATTCCCAAAACTCGACAACAAATGTGAAGATTAAATCTAACTATGGAAATTTGCGTTGCGGCTGAGTTCCAACCACGAATTAATAGTTCTCGAAAAAAAAGTGAAAATTGTTTGTGCTGTGAGTGGATGTCAAAAAAGTATCTCGGCTTATTATTATCCATATGAATGTCTTCCACGATTCGACTCATAAACGAGTAACTCAAGAACGAGCCGATATAATTGAGTCTCAAATGTATCCTCGACCGTTGTCGGTAGCTCTGCGGGTGACGCCATGACGCCATACACTCGGTAATGATAGAGCCTCGTTGGTCTGGTGGCTAGATATAAGGCCGCAGACCCGGTGGTCCTGGGTTCAATTCCCAGGTCGGGCCAATAAATAGTTATTGGGTTTTTCTGTCAGAAAATTCTCAGTAGCAGCCTGGAGTCTGGAAGTATGTACACTCCCGTGCCTCGGAAAGCACGTATAGCCGTTGGTCCTGCGCCTGAACTATTTCCGGTCGTGTCGGATTACCGTCCCATCGGATTATGAGAGCTAGGTAATAGTGACTGCACCTGTGTTTGCGGACACACTTGTGCACTATAATATCTCCTGCGCAGTTGGCTAATCTCTCTTGAGATTGGCCGCCGTGACCGTAATCGGTCTGGAGGACATTATTATTATTAATATTAATGATAGAGCACGTTTAAAGAGTTTTATGCAACAAACACCGAACAATAGTGCGTTGTACCGTTAATGTGATGTATGGGACCAACAATAGACATCCGACACCTGAGTCCCGACGCCCGCCGAGTCTTCTACTACTCATACGGTCACGTGAACCGTACCACATGCTCGTTGTCGTTTAACTTCGAAATATCTTATGTCCGCTATGTAAACCACTCATTATATACTTATTACGTACAGTATTACGAGCACTTATTAGAATATTGAGGAGTCAATCGATATGGATCGAGTAAAAGTTCAGTAAACAGTGTTTTTTATTAATCAAATTATTCTATATTTTAATAATAAACAATTAAATAAACTCACTTTCCCATTTTGTAATATTAGTAAGGATTTCTTACGTAGCATCTCCAAGCTTATCTATCTGTAGGCGATGCGCTGATTTCCATTCAGTTCAATTAGTTTTTGCCTTTAGTTGCAACACATCAAATTGTTGATATAATTTTGTTTGCGAGAAACGATGAGTACGGAGCTCTTTCTGGTGCCTTTTGGTAGAATGTGCATCCGAGCTGGCGGTAGATCTATATTTACTTTTATTGCGCTACATAAGCATTCAAAAGTTCTTGTAAGAATTGGGAACTTTGTAAGGAATTTTGGATTCAAAAAGGCGCGCCCTTTTTGAATCGACTTCATACGACTATTAATAATTAGCAAAATTTTACATTGCATCCGCGCGTCCCATAACACGACCGTCGGTATTGTATTTTTTTTCATTTTACACAAATTTTACAAATTATTTTCAAGACACAGTTCTTTTACTATAATATGATAGTGAATACAAAACGCTGTCACATTATGGTTTTACAAAAATCGTATGCAATTTGTCTATGCTAAAGTATTGTGCGTAGCCAGATTGACATTACACATGTTTGAGATTCGATAAATATAACTATTTATATACAAATCTTGCAACGCTTTGTGGGTAATGGGACGAAGTAAAAAACTATTCTCTGAATGTAAGAAGAGGTGCGTACTATTAGTGCTACGAGCTTGCTATTGATTTTATAAAATATTAGTAGTATTAATAAATCGCTGAGCCGGCCTCTGACGCATACGTCGTACGTGCGCGGCGTTGCTGTAGACTGTAAACTGCAACACGGCGACTTACACGATAAAAACTATATTTTTGTATTGAAAAAGATATTTAATATTTAATTTCTACTTGTTGTGTAACGTGTCACATTGCATCTCTCATGATCACGTGCGATAAAAATGTTGTCTGTCGCTTGAAATTGTTAAGCAACTCATTCTAAGAACTGTACGCAACGGAAATACTTAACGATGATGTATCAGGATTTGATATTTTCGTCATTAAAAAATTTAAGTAATATTATTTTAACCCTATTTATGATTCATTCTTATACATATCACTGGGTCTTTCTTAGTTAGTGTTTTTTTACTGTTTTTTTCAAATTAACCTGTTATCGACTAAAACACTTAAAGCCTATCAATAACTTTGAAATGTATTATGGTTTTAAAAAAAGTGATTGCTTAAGAAGTTAAATATAGTAAATGTATATGAAAGCCCACGTCCGCCGATCGCAGTATACAATATTTCCAGTAGGTATTTACTTGTAACAAACCAATAACACAATTTCATATGTAACAGTATTCCAAAGCAATTGGATAATTTAACTTATCATTATCTCGGAGGCCCAAACATTTTATATCTGCTTTTTATATTTTAATTCCCCAACTACTATGATCTGGTGTTGATGTTGGCTGGTTTGGAATACGACGTCGATGAGAGCAGCGTGTTACGTCCGCCTCCGAGTCACGTCGCCATCTCAATGTGAGGCACGCAGCGCTTCGTTATACATATATTATATCATTTATTCTGAAAGCTGTATGTTATTTTATAATTTGCAGGCTAAATTTATGTTAAAGTACTTTTAAGTGTTAAAACATTTTGTACTGCATTGCTTGTATGGTAATAGACGAATTTCGTAATTGTGTAGTTTTAATTTGATATTCTTAGGCTATAAGTCGGTTGACTTTCTATAAACATAACATAGGAACGTTCAATGTGTTTTAGTCCTGACACTTCTATCATAAGAAGCTGAAGGCGTTCTGTCAATAGCACACGCATTGCTGTACACTACGCTCTCGATTCTTGTGTGGATTATTATCACATTCATCTTGTGAAATTTTGGTAATTGTATTAAATAGTAGGTAGCCAATGGGTGAAGGTTTAATAAATAAACTGGAATTGAGAACTAACAATGCAGAGCTACATAATATTATCGGCTAGTAGATAACGTACGTCATTAAAAAACCCTTTAGAGTATATGTATAGAAAATGTGAATTAAAGTGCTATTAGTATTTGTGCTAAAGACGAATTGATGCTCTCGCCGTCACCGTTTGACCATGTCGTTGCTTGTTGCAGGTGAGTGCGGCCCGCGGGCGCCACGTGCATGTCCGAACATGCTGGACTGCCTTTGGTAAGTCCCATCACAACGGCATAAAGCACCCGCAGTTATGGTCATTACTTTTTTTGTTCTATTATATCTTACGATCTTGTGATGGCGACTGTCATTTTTGACTTAAATCAACTGTTGAATATCATTTGTACCTTAGCCAGTCGTCGCCATCAGAAGATGTCGTCATCTCAATTAATAGTTTGCTCAGCGCTTATGGCCGTTGATGCGATCATTTTCCTAAATGATTAGGTATTACGCTAACGGGTAACCTCGCTCTACGCAAATAGCAAGCGCAAGTCACAAATTCGCAATACACCACGCCACGATCTAGTAGTATGCGCTTTTAAACAGCAACTTTTCTTTTTTTTTAATTAGTCATTATTGTATCAAAATTAAATCGTTGATTTTCATAAAGCTATTGTGTGAGATGTTAATTTGACGTGGATATCGTTCTATTGTATGTATAACGCACAGTCACATAGATTACAACGCTTATACATAAGTTGTATCCGAATATTGATTCGCTTAAAATAATTTCTAATTGACGCGATGACAATATAAACAAATTGATTATACATAATGTAAGATTAGTTGCTATTCGGACATTCGGTACAGCTGACTTTCCACGAGCCGCCAAAGCTTACCGCTCGCTGTTTTCCTGTGTCCCTGCTCCGATCAAACTGCAACTTATTGCGACGGTTATGAGCTTGTCATATTCCCCTTAGTCTCACTTCCAAAAAATAGCTTAGCAAACAATATATTTTTCTTAAAACTCCAGCAGTAATCTAGTAGTAGAACTACTGGTAGTCTCAACGTTCCTTTTCTGGTTCGAAAACTCTTGGAAAAGTATATAAATCATTATGGAATTAGTATAATATACTTTACTAAATACTTCATTTGTCACCTCAACAGTAAAAAAGAAGCTAAAACTTTTATTATTTTATTTGTGTCATCGCAATGCTATTGAAAGTTACCCATGTTTATAAATTGATCAATAGACAATTGATAAATGCATGAACATAAAGGGCTGACTGCATACTGTGCGCGTCACCGGAAACGGACGAAACCTGCTTGAATAGTTCCAAGAAGCTGCCCTGTAGGACTGTTGGGTATGGACATGGGCAGGTTCGGAGACTTCCAACCAGGCACGGTTGGAAGTCTTGCCTTTTGAGGTTTATTTATTTATTACTAGGAAGACAAACAGTTACAAATTACACATTAAACCAAGTATTCACATATTAATAAAACATACATAGTTGGTTTTAGGAACAAACATATATAACAAAGAATTATTTCATGTTTGCATGCGAGGACATTACTAAGGGAGCGGACCCAATGTAGTAACTCAATATTTTATAAAGAAAGATTCATTCATCTTGGCCATACGACGCGCGACGGTCATAACACGTTCCAATACTGACATGTCGAGGATTGTCATGAGTTTAATCGGCATTGAGTAAATAATGCTTACGATTAATTTCTATAACAAGACACAATTTTTTGTTATAGAAATGAATGTCTATTCTCTTAGGAAAGATGTCAATACATTTTTCCGAAGATTTCGCAAGTTAATCCGCTTCGCGGGTTTAGGTAATGTATTAGATATATTTCGTCCTCTACTTGTGCTTAACAATTTTTGTATCAAAATGAATAACGATCGATATTATACATAATACAATTGTAAGCATATTTAAACATTTAACAGATCACAGTGCTTTGTACAAATATTAATGGGAGTTAACGCTACTAATCGTTAATTATCATACTTGGTACTTAAAAAGACCTGCCCGTAATGAGTTTCAACGATAATTCAATTAATTAATATTTTTTTGGTTAAACTATTATTTGAAGAGTAACCTTGCAATGAATTTCTATAAACTCGAATATGCTCGAGGTTAGTCATTTTATAATTTCTAGTAATTCATCAGTTGTGGACAATAAAATGTGTCCATTACATTATAATTACACTTGTACCGTCCCCCAATGGCAAATGGACGCGGAGCATTGTTGGTCACTGATATAATAATTTTCTGATTACAATAACAATAAATGTTTTAAATAGTTCGTACGTATAAGAGTTTTAATTTTATTTCTTAATTTAAACTTCAATGAGGAATAGTGTGGTGGATATATAATTATCACTATTTTAATATTTTCACAAGTTATGTAAAGTTAATCAATATGACTCTTTTTCAAAGTCACGTCGTTCTGATTGTCGCGACTCGCGAGTGAAGTTGAGGGGGTCGGTGCGGAGAGTGGCGTGCACGACGCACGGCCGACAGTCCGCTGTCCGACAGACGGCATCACGGCACTTGACGGCACAGTCCCGCGCAGACCGCGGCCCGAGTCGAACGCGTTGCGATGCTCGGTGAGCCGGACTCGCCATCACTTCTCATACGTCGCGCTCTAGCGCCAGGGTAGTGTAGTGTGTTCAAGGTTTGTGGCTTGTTTGGCATGTGACGAAATGTTACGTTCGGCTGTTACCGGCGGAATGGTAGGCTTACCACCGCCACCACACGCGCGTCTGTCCCTGTTCGACTCCTGCCATCGCAAGATCAGACTCATCAGCGGTGGTCCTGTTGCATTTCTTGGCGGGCTAGTTGCGTGAGTTTTAAGTTTGAATATTTGTTGTACAGCTGCTCTATTTGAACTAGTTCTAGTTAAAGAAGATAAACGTAGTGCGCACATTGTCAGGCCAAAATGTTATAAAAACAACATAGTCAACTTACTACTATGCAATAAAGTATGACAATATAATAGTCGACGTATGAAACACGCGACTCAGGCAGTTTACATCGTACAGAGCGAATTTCTCTAACGGTATGAAACTACCTGCGGCGGCGACCATTAATCTGTTCTCTAATATAATATTACCTCGACTCCAATTCTTCCCTCAGTTTGGAATAAAGTAATCGAGTACAAGTCGATCGTATTGATTGTTTGCATGGAATGCCCCGTATATTTAAAAAATTGTCGCTTGTGCGATTTTTTCAGACACACTATTAATTTCCCATTTGGTGACCGCGAAGCATTAAAGTATTAAATGCTAAACAGCGCTTGTCATAGGAACTGTCTTGATTCTTTAGAGTAAAGGTATAAACAATGTATAAGTATTTCCTTCTATTAGTATTCATTCAATTCAAAATTCTTTATTCAATATAGAATCTTTACACTTATTGATTGATCAAATTAAAAACAATAAAATATAATAAAAACTGGCTCATAAAGTGCCATACGAAATAATAAAATTTTTTGTTCTAAAATCCTCCAATGCATTAGTTGGCTTACAAATAAATAAGGTCACTTTCCTGCAAAGTGAATGTACATATAGCGTTTGTGAAGTCGATCATCTTACCGTAATTGTAATTGCAAAACAATAGAATGCACTTGAAAAGGTAAACTCTTCAACCAGTTTTGAACAAGTGAAATCAGATGTTAGTGACGGATGCGAGACAGAACCAGTTGTTGTTGGATGTAATCGCAGCACGCGTGGAGTCATGAATAGCAATCACTGCGCGGAGGCGAGGCCCGGAACCGGTTCGGCGCCTCGGCGGTGCGATCCCATACAATGTGCCGATGAGTGACGCCGGCTGCCCGGCACTGACATACATATTAGTGTTACGGTCACTTTCATCAGCGACGCGGTCACAAGTCGCAACAGGCTGCGCTCCCATTTATCGCATCGAGTACTTATTGTGCGGGAACTTTTTGTTATTGACACACTCAGAAATCATACATAACAGAAAACTAACCACGACACGATACCGTAGTTTGATATTAGTCCCAATAACCCTTCAGGTCAAGTATTTATGAAGTCTGTGTGATCGGAAGTCGCTGTCCCGAATATAGTTGGATGGTGGACAAATGTCATCCAGACTAATTATGATCTCTTTCTGTTCAGATTAGAATATGGATATTATTATTATTTTAATCATCTACAAACGAAATAATTATAAATTAATAAAAAACTTTTGTATATTACTAATGGTATACTGCATTTAGTATTTTATTTTTGTTTTCATACGTCATACTCATTAACGTAAACCGTAAACGTGTATCTCAAAGTTTTTCTCAATATTGCATAAACAAGCTTCACAAGGTTCAGTCGCTGCAATTACCATACGCGAGCGGCGAGCGGCGGCGGCGACGGCTACTCTCGTAACGACTGGTTTCGACACCAAATACATTCATGCAGATAGATAGAGATTGATTGAATAGTAATTTGCGAACATTTCTCTGAAGAGTATTGAAATGAATCATTCGCTGAACAGAAGGTCCCTTTAAATAATGAACATCATAAAGACAAAACTAATCACTTGAGCAATAAACCCTATGACGCGAATTGCGACATAAGGGCTCGTTATTGCACAAGCTATTTGCACATTACATAGAATATGATTGGTTCATTGTAAGAATTGAGCTCGTGTCTTTGTGTGGAGAACGCTAAGAATCGCGAGTTGCGAATCATAATCACAAGTAGGGCACGGAGCGGAACACGCGAACCGGTCGTTATGCGGCAGCTACTGCTATCGGATCGATCACAGCGCCGGTGGCTTGGCAGTTGGCACGGCCGCGAAGGCAATACGTTAATCTGCTGTGCTTCTCGTCTAGAATCTACTCGTATGTGATGATGCTAATGAATCTTCCTCCGGCGTCAGCGGCGTGCAAGTTAATAACAGCTCGGTATTATACGTTTTATTTTCTTAAACACATTTTTTTAATTCCTAAGGGTTTAAATTCTTTATTACGTTTTAATTCCGTCGTTTATATCTCAAAACAAACATAGTCGTCTGTTTCGAACGCAGGCCAAATTGCACAAACTTCTGTTTTGATGTTGTTCCTACACAAATTTCTATTTTATTTTTTAAGCAAACATTATGTTTGTTTAATTCGGCGAAAATTTGTTTGTTTTTTACGCTAAATGGTACGAACTCGTGTAGCTGATTAGATTCATTACATGTTGCAAAGCGGGAGGAGCTCATTACGATCTCAATTAGCGACTCGCTCATTGCCTTGAGCAAGCCTCTGGTGCAATTAGACAGCGGTCACGGCGCGCGCCGCCGCCGGCAGTCCTCGCGCCGGCCACTCGCGACGCCCGCGCCGCCGTTCAATACTCTAAACCTAACTCGCACTTATTTTAATTATCGGTGACGATGTTTTACGTCTATGTGTCTTGACTTAGTGATAACGTATATGTAAGTTGATAAGCAAACCAATAATATGTGAATATTTAAAAAAAAATTATCTTTAATTTTTATAGCGGCAAATACAAATTACTAGATAAAGCATATAAATATGTTTATTTCAATTTAGCGAATCTAATAAAATGTTGGCAATAATTTCTTCCTCACATTCGGAGCATATGATATAAATTGTATTTACCGGAATCGTGCAGGAGTCTCAGTTCGCGTCCCCCGGTACAGTTGTAACGGGACCGCGCGGCCCCGATACGCGCGCCGCCCGCACCGCTGCCGCGCGCCCGCGAGCTATTAGCGACCACTGCGACTAGTTAACTTTTGTAAACTTTTGTCTTTTATCAACCGTTTTGTTAATCGTTAACATTAAAGCCTAATGCTATTAATGCATTTCCTGAAACAAACATAACCTTTATGTATTAATATACATATATGTTATATTAATACATTTAATCAGTGACATATTTTCTTGCGACATAATGATTTGCATCGTGATTGAAGTTTAATACTGTTCCGAAGCGCACAGTGCAGGTCGGAAACGAGATGCGAGAGCGGTCGTTGTGACGTTATCGCGTCGCAGCGGGTTATCATCCATCCGTTATCGATAACTACGAAATGTTTCATATCGTTTTGCTGCACTCGCGGTTTAAACACAAACATACGCATTTAATTAATGTTCTGTGTTGAGCGCTATGCGCTGTGCTCATGCTCTACACGTAACTACTTGTTAGCAGTTTCGTCAAGCTTTACGTAATGCCATTCGAATGTGGGCCGATTAGAGAAACTAGTTTATAGAGCTTGCAACTTGCGCGCATACACGTCAGTTAATACTCTCGCGTTCGATCAAATTCGATTCATATAATCATTTTTATTAATGACCAGGGGTTACTGTGTCCTAGTTTATAAAACTTACGCCTTTGGCGACCTGTAATACATGTTCCATTATTGAGTAGACGCTGACAGTTCCAAGGTCGCCCCCGGCCGCACCGTTCCCATCCCCCACAGTGATCGCCGACTCTAGCGCCGCGCCGGGTGCAGATGTAAGCTTTGTATTTTATCGTGCCTCAAAATGACCTCGACATCTTTTTTTTTTTTTTTTTTTTTATTGTATAGGTTAGTGGACGAGCATGTGGGCCACCTGATGGTAAGTGGTCACCAACGCCCATAGACAGTGGCATTTCTTTAAGAAAAAACATCGCCAATGCGCTACCAACCTTGGGAACTAAGATGTTATGTCCCTTGGGCCTGTAATTACACTGGCTCACTCACCCTTCAACCCGGAACACAACAATACCAAGTACTGCTGTTTTGCGGTAGAATATCGAAATAAATAGGCTTACTCGACAAAGCTGTACTTGAAGACACGTAAGCCGGCCTACTCTAGCGAGTTATTGTATACGTCCACGTCCAGAATGCGGACTAAACTGTTTGAATATTGTGTTTGCCATCCGAATATCCTCTTCTTTTCTCAATCTCATCAAAGAGAATGCTAACTAACATCGTAAATAGTTGGTCGCATTTGGATTTATCGATAATAAATATATATGATTCAATGAGTGTCCATTCTAAAAAAAATGCGCGATTCAATGTAGATTTAGTGCATTTACCTTGAGAAACGAGACGACGCTTGCTTGAAGCTTTGAACACACAAAGAGAACTAACGTGCTTTATTGCAGGCGTCGCGTAACGTGTGAGGCGAATGACCATGGATTGTAGAATCGAGACATATGATGAAAAGTGAGGCGAACAAGCAACAACTAACGGTGGCCAACTTGGCGAACGTGGCTTAAATTCTTACGAGTAACTCTTCTATGAACACTATTATTTGTAAATTATTTAAGTAACACAAAAGTTCTTAGCAAAAGTCTATTGATAACTAACTACTTCTGACACCATTGCTGACTTGCTCTTTACCTTTAAGTAATACTTACTTGCAGACGTCGCAGTGTGTTGCACGATTCAGTTTGATTCATTTTTAAGGGTCTTCTTTGACGTTCCGCCGCACGAAGTTTTACGTTTTTAGCGCTACTGTCGCAACTATCGAGGCTCGGGCACGGCACGCACACATATACGTATGCAGAGTGGGGTCGTCGCACTTTTTTTTCCTAAATTTTAACTTTATTGTCACTGATTTTGAAATGTTGTCAAATACATATCTATAGCGTTGAGGTGAGTAGTTTGGTATAAATAAACTTCTTGATGTCGTAATGTGGAATAATAAAAAAAAATTGACGAAAGACGAATGTGGAATGCTTTATTAAAAAACGGAACAAGTATATATACAAAAAGTGAAATAAAAATAGATCAATAGGAATACAAGAAAAACATTATATAAACATTATTGAAACAAACATTTTATGCCAAAATAATAAAAACAATATTATTATTACTGTAAAAATAAATGTTTTATTTTTTTAATTACTCAATATAAAAAAATATGTGAATAAATACATAAAATAATTAAACTTCTAAAGAAAAATATATAATTCCTGAATCGAAATATATATTTTACAACATTTATTCTACTATGAAATTCACTTTCTCTCTTTCTAACCAATTGGAATAAAGCGGAATAAAAAGGATAGCGGGAATTTTGCAGTTTGACTTTCGGTTTCTTGGTTCTGCTACGGAAATCTATTACACAATAATCGACCTTACTGATGAAGTACTTAAAGACTATATTTGCCTGAGCACGTTAGCTAATAAAATAAAAGGATAGCTAAGTTCTCAGGCGATTTGATGAGGCTAGGCATTACCGAATTCAGATATCTAAAATCGGATTTTGAAATCGATTTGTAAGTCTGAAATCGGATAAATATCAATTTGCAAAACCAATGATGACGATGAGGCATGAAAACGTTTCGTATATCCTCACTAGATAGCGCTTTGACGTAACAAAAAACTAAAAGAAACATTTTATGCTCAAATAATAAGAACAATATTATTATTACTGTAATAATAAATGTTTTATTTCTTTAATTACTCAATATAAAAAAAAAAATATGAATAAATACATAAAATAATTAAACTTCTAAAGAAAAATGTTATAAAAATATATAATCCCTGAATCGCGGTATTGAAGTTTTTAACGCAGCTTATTATATATACAAGCGTGGCGGTCTACCAATTGGAAGTGTGTTCTTTAGTGTGATGCCACTACTGTTCTTAGATCACAATAACAAGTACTATATTTCCCGTTGAGTTGAGGGTCAGTAATTTACTGACTAATGAGGGTTTGTTAGGTGGGCCATCACGCGTGTTTCGTTTTATGCATAAATGGGATTTGGTCATTTTTATTATTTAGTGTTCTAAACACTATTTATAAATACCTTGTTTAGTTTTACGTTATCAATGAAAATAAGAATAATTTGAATTTTTACGACAATAAATTTATTGCCTCAGTTGTTGTTTTACTGACCAATATAACTAGGAAATGGACGAAATAAGTAATTATATACATAAATATTTCAAAAAATTATATTTATTTATAAAAAAATTGCAATGTATCATTATATATGAGTGTGTTATAATTATGTAACTAGTTAGAATTTCAACTCGAGTTATTTTTTGTTTTTTTATCAAACTACAAAATATACAAAATATTATCAGTAAAATATCATATCAAATGATAAAACACTAAAAATACCAAAAAAAAAACAGAATACATAAGCCGGTGCGCGTCCTAAAATTTATGATGAACAGTCTCGGTGACAACTAAAACGTTCAAATACATACTAAATACGCTATTTACGCACACATTGATTTTGTGTAAGTACACGGTTCGATCGCGATCTATCAATGCGGCGCAAACCGACGTGCTCTCACTTCGGAGGCGCGTGGCCGACTGGTCTGCGAGGGTTATCGGCGGCTCGCATAAGAAAACGCGTACAATTTCATTGTAATTTATTATAACAAAAAATAAGAAAATGTTTATTAAAAAATGAAGACTCCAGACGTTTCTTTATAGTTTTAACTTTATTATTTGATAAAATTCATTTCTAAATTCTCGACGATTACGATAATTTCGTCTCAATAAGGAAGTGCGATTTTACACGTTTAAGTGATTTTTCTGATTTTTTTTACACTTATCCATAAACATTATCTTAAATTCGAATGCTCTACACGTAAGTTAAATTCATTGGCTAACTGTGTGATTTATTTCAAGGTTGTGGAGCATCGCTTTCTATATAATTCTATCAAAATCCCGACCTTCGAATTTCCACAAACGTCAAAGAAGACCCTTAAGTGTTTTGTCTAAAATAACAAAAACAACTTATATTATTAATTAATTAAAAATAAAAACAATATTTGTTTCGGCGATTATTTTCTTAAATTTATGTTTAATCGGTACAGTACACGAGTTACATTATTATAGTATAAAGACATACGACTGTTAGACATACGAGAACCGGTGGACCTTGACCGATATGGGTGTAATAGTGCGCGGTTCCGCAAAAAGTATTAACTTATTTATTATTTTATTTATTTAATTATGTTACAGTTATTTTGAATTTAGATTTGCGAATGGCCTCCAAGACGAGTATAGTTAAAGAGACGTTGCGTGGTCTCTGTTCAAATCAAATTAAATTGAATCAAATCAAAATCGTTTATTTAATATAGAAGAATTACTATTTTTTTACAACATTTTCATTCCGCGATTTTTTGCATTTCCTCTCGTAACTAGGGGCTACAATATTGCTTTATAATAATATTTACTTTTAATACTTGTAACATTATAAGTACCTCTAGAAATTTTTCACTAAAACTAACTGTCAAACGATCACTGATGCCGCGACAATGACAAGCAATAATACGATACAGAAGTTGCGAGCTATTTACGAGTAACTGTTCAGTGCTCTCTGCGTGTGAGTGGAGTCGCCGTTGTTCTTATCGGTCACTTTTAGTGTCTTTGACTTGGACTAGACTCGAGAACATTTTTGCTTACAAGTCCTTTATAAGTAGTCCTTAAATATTATAAATTGTTTAAGATATATGATCTTAAACAATTTATAATATTTAAGTTGGTTTGGTTTTTTTGAGTAAAAGCAAATAATTATTATATTTGGTCAGCGATTAAATACCTGCAATGTGTCTTTAACACCACTGTATAAGTAATGGTGTACACTGCGACCGCCTTAGTTAGAAATACTCAAATATTTTCTACATAATTCAAAATACGCTCTAGTTCAGTGCTAATAAAGGTTGCCGTACATATATTTTGTAAATCATATATTTACGTCGAAGGTTTGCTTACCGTTATTTCGCTGTCTGTATATAATATACTAGCTGTGCTGTATAATTGATAAAAATCACCAAGAGCAGACTTATAATATTACAATACATACAATATTTTTAGTTTTATTTTCGCCGAACCCGGATCTAGATAGGGCAACATACAGTTGGTCATAAGAGAAACAGGATTCCCTTAAGGGTCTTCTTTGACGTTCCGCCGCACGAAGTTTTACGTTTTTAGCGCTACTGTCGCAACTATCGAGGCTCGGGCACGGCACGCACACATATATACGTATGCAGAGTGGGGTCGTCGCACTTTTTTTTCCTAAACTAAATTTTAACTTTATTGTCACTGATTTTGAAATGTTGTCAAATACATATCTATAGCGTTGAGGTGAGTAGTTTGGTATAAATAAACTTCTTGATGTCGTAATGTGGAATAATAAAAAAAAATTGACGAAAGACGAATGTGGAATGCTTTATTAAAAAACGGAACAAGTATATATACAAAAAGTGAAATAAAAATAGATCAATAGGAATACAAGAAAAACATTATATAAACATTATTGAAACAAACATTTTATGCTAAAATAATAAAAACAATATTATTATTACTGTAAAAATAAATGTTTTATTTTTTTAATTACTCAATATAAAAAAATATGTGAATAAATACATAAAATAATTAAACTTCTAAAGAAAAATATATAATTCCTGAATCGAAATATATATTTTACAACATTTATTCTACTATGAAATTCACTTTCTCTCTTTCTAACCAATTGGAATAAAGCGGAATAAAAAGGATAGCGGGAATTTTGCAGTTTGACTTTCGGTTTCTTGGTTCTGCTACGGAAATCTATTACACAATAATCGACCTTACTGATAAAGTACCTAAAGCCTATATTTGCCTGAGCATGTTAGCTAATAAAATAAAAGGATAGCTAAGTTCTCAGGCGATTTGATGAGGCTAGGCATTACCGAATTCAGATATCTAAAATCGGATTTTGAAATCGATTTGTAAGTCTGAAATCGGATAAATATCAATTTGCAAAACCAATGATGACGATGAGGCATGAAAACGTTTCGTATATCCTCACTAGATAGCGCTTTGACGTAACAAAAAACTAAAAGAAACATTTTATGCTAAAATAATAAGAACAATATTATTATTACTGTAATAATAAATGTTTTATTTCTTTAATTACTCAATATAAAAAAAAAATATGTGAATAAATACATAAAATAATTAAACTTCTAAAGAAAAATGTTATAAAAATGTATAATCCCTGAATCGCGGTATTAAAGTTTTTAACGCAGCTTATTATATATACAAGCGTGGCGGTCTTCCAATTGGAAGTGTGTTCTTTAGTGTGATGCCACTACTGTTCTTAGATCACAGTTACAAGGATTATGTACTTCGTTCTACTCATTTCCACTTGAGTACTAGATTGCCCGCTGAGTTGAGAGTCAGTAATTTACTGACTAATGAGGGTTTGTTAGGTGGGCCATCACGCGTTTCGTTTTATGCATAAATGGGATTTGGTCATTTTTATTATTTAGTGTTCAAAACACTATTTATAAATACTTTGTTTAGTTTTACGTTATCAATGAAAATAAGAATAATTTGAATTTTTACGACAATAAATTTATTGCCTCAGTTGTTGTTTTACTGGCCAATATAACTAGGAAATGGACGAAATAAGTAATTATATATATAAATATTTCAAAAAATTATATTTATTTATAAAAAAATTGCAATGTATCATTATATATGAGAGTGTTATAATTATGTAACTAGTTAGAATTTCAACTCGAGTTATTTTTTGTTTTTTTATCAAACTACAAAATATACAAAATATTATCAGTAAAAATATCGTATCAAATGATAAAACACTAAAAATACCAAAAAAAAAACAGAATACATAAGCCGGTGCGCGCCCTAAAATTTATGATGAACAGTCGGTGACAACTAAAACGTTCAAATAAATACTAAATACGCTATTTACGCACACATTGATTTTGTGTAAGTACACGGTTCGATCGCGATCTATCAATGCGGCGCAAACCGACGTGCTCTCACTTCGGAGGCGCGTGGCCGACTGGTCTGCGAGGATTATCGGCGGCTCGCATAAGAAAACGCGTACAATTTCATTGTAATTTATTATAACAAAAAATAAGAAAATGTTTATTAAAAAATGAGGACTCCAGACGTTTCTTTATAGTTTTAACTTTATTATTTGATAAAATTCATTTCTAAATTCTCGACGATTACGATAATTTCGTCTCAATAAGGAAGTGCGATTTTACACGTTTTAGTGATTTTTCTGATTTTTTTTACACTTATCCATAAACATTATCTTAAATTCGAATGCTCTACACGTAAGTTAAATTCATTGGCTAACTGTGTGATTTATTTCAAGGTTGTGGAGCATCGCTTTCTATATAATTCTATCGAAATCCCGACCTTCGAATTTCAACAAACGTCAAAGAAGACCCTTAATGAGTTCCGACAAACTTGATTGTCTTTCCCTGTGCTTTATTATTGTGACTGCAAACGGTACCTTCGCAGGAAATTGTGTTCTTTTAAAACTGAAAGTACATCTATGTATTTAAAAAAAAGACTAAATATTAACTAACCGACTAAGTATCAATTAATAAAACAATAAGAAAAAAATATACGCGGCGACGAAACGGAATACGTAGTACCTAACCTTTTTTCATCGCTTTAAGTTTCCCGATGAAAAAAATGACGTAATATACTTTTTTCTAACCAGAATAACATTTCATGCTTTTGCCTTTAGTCACAGATTTCCATATATTAATTTATCCTTAACGTATACTTACCTATTAACTACAGCCAAAGCCGCGGGCAATAGCTAGTTAAATATTAGGTCCTTACATATGAAATTGGCGTTTTGTACGGGAGGAATATAAATTATTTTTTTTGTAAAATATACTAATCAAAGTATGCACCGTTGTTATCTATGCACTTTAGCCATCTCAAAGGTAGTTCATTGATCCCTTTACTAAAAAAAACCATGGGGGCGAGAATAAATAAACTCTTTGAAGGCGGTTTGGACTGCCGCATCGGAAATGATTTTTTTTCTTTGTAAGAAATTGTCCAAATTCCGAAAAAAATGGTAATGGTTTTTAGTAGCTCTAAAAAAAAATTAGACGTCATCGAAAAAAACTCATACCCCGGTTTTGTCGGCACTCAAAATGAATAGTTGATTCTTAAACATAATCGTTTGTAGTTGATTGTAGTGGAAAAAAATCGTTTGTAGTTGAAGCAATAAAATAAAAATATACTTTAAATCAAGTTTTTATTCCTTCAAAAAACAAAACGAAGGTACTACTATCGAAAATGTACTACAAACGAAATTAACGCTACTATAGGGTTTTCCATTAAGGGCGCTTGATCGTGCAGAACTTCCATCGTAGCGTGTGCTGTGTGGCACGTAGCGCCGTCCTGTTGAAACCACATGTTGTCCAGATCCATATTCTCGATTTCAGGCCAAAAGAAGTTGGTTATCATCGACCGGTATCGCTCACCATTGACGGTGACGGCCACACCATTATCGTTTTCGAAAAAATACGGACCAATCACGCCTCCGGCCCAAAATCCGCACCAAACAGTCACTTTCTGCGGGTGCATTGCCACTTGGTGAATCTCGTGTGGATTGGTCTCGTCTCAAATACGGTAATTTTGCTTGTTGACATAGCCATTCATCCAAAAATGCGCCTCGTCGCTGAAGATGATTTTTTTGCCAAAATCGGCGTCAACTTCCAACTGCTCTAATGCCCAGTCAGCGAACACACGGCGCTGTCTATGGTCATTAACCTTGAGCTCTTGGGTCAGCTGGATCTTGTACGGGTGCAGGCTCAAGTCACAACGCAAAATTCGCCAAGTTGTCGTCTGCGAAAGGCCGAGTTCCTGTGCGCGACGCGGAATTGACTGCCGCGGGTTTTCGAGGACACTGTCGCGCACAGCGGCGATATTCTCGGCAGATCTCGCGTTACGTTGACGCACGGGAACCGGCTGATTGTTAACTGACCCGGTTGACTCGAATTTGTCCACCAATCGACGGATAGTCGACTCGGCAGGACGATCATCGTGACCGTAAAACGGGCGAAGTGCGCGGAACGTTGCTCGAACTGAAGACCCATTTTCATAAAACAATTTTATGATTTGCACGTGCTGCTCGACACTGTAACCTGCCATGGTGGTTTGGGAGGACGGAATGAATATAACACACTGCATTTGACAGCTGTCACTCAAACAACATGGCCGCAATCAGCTGTCAAAGTTCAAGCGTCCCTATTGGAAAACCCTATACAAACAAAAACAAGTTACTACACAAAATTTCGTTTGTAGTAGCGTTAATATTTATTTTATTTTATTATATAGAAAGCCAACGCTGCATACAATTTAGTTTCTTATTTTAGAGTACAATCATAAATAACATAAATATAAAAATTGCATACCTCACTTATAGGCTAATTTAACATGCATAGGAAAAACAAAACAGTACATACACAAAAAAATAGTACATTCTTTGTAAGTTAACTTAAAAATAAATAAATAAATAAACGCTATTTTAAAACATTGATAAAATTAAATTAAACAATGTAAATAAACAAAATGATGGGCTTACTTTGACATTAGTACGGTCAGGCATCTTCGATTAAAAAATGAGACGCAGCGTTAATTGGTTAGATACTTTTTAATCTGTCTTTTAAAGCGTAAAGTAGACTGTTAAAAGATATCTAGGCCAGCTTTTTTGAAAATATTATTATATGTGATGACCATTCTGTTTATGGGGGCAGCCCTGCCCAGGTTACTTTTCGCGAATCGTTGACTAAAAGTTTGCTTATTTTTAATGAGACTCCTAGCGTTATACCTTGGTACTGCCAATTTTATTCTACTCAACAAATTGGGACAGTCAATATTTCCATTTACAATACTGTGCAAAAAACCATTAAGTCTCTACGATTAGATAGTGAAAGAGTTTTATATAATTTTAGCTGATCTTTATAACGTTCGTTCTGTTTGAAAACATTGTCTTTATAAACCAAATGACGTAAAAATTTCTTATGTATTCTTTCAATTCTATCTTTATGTACTTGATAGTGAGGACTTCATGCGACCGAACAATATTCAAGTCGGCTTCTTATCATATTGTTAAATAATGTTAATTTGGTTGACGACCTTTTAAAGTCTTTTGAAGGTCTTAATCTCAAATAGATTTCCAAAGTCGGGTGCCAAGTTCACATAGCCGCCTAGAGCGATTGACCACGAAGAATCTAATCTCTGAAACTGTCAATTTTTTTAACGTTTTTTTGTTCATATTAACTTTCGACACTGAAAAAGTAAATGTCAAGGAAATTACTTGTTAAATATAGTTCGCGCTCCGATATATTTGAACAACATGGATGGTTCAATTAATTTGACGACTTTGGTTGTATTGGTGTTATTGATCACTTTAGACGTTTCTATGTATTTGATAATGTTGACTGTTACTTTACTTATGAAGCTGACTGTACCTACCATTTTTACGCCTACCATAAATGTAATAATATTACATATTTAGTTTCACCTGTTTCGTTATTTTCAAAATATTGAAGTAGCCACATTTGTTAGAAAAATAAAACATTATAACGCAGTGCGGTTTGGACTCGCGGCTTTGTGGTAGATAAGCGTGGCCTTCGCGGCGATCACACCATTTGACGTCACGTTACACCCGCGCCCGTCTCCCGCCTTTCCCCTTCGGCTCACTCAACATGCGCCCCACAAAATTCTCAACATATCGGATCACGAATTTGAAATGTAAATAGTCTTAACTGAAATATAATTTTACGTTCAATCGAAGGAGTCCATTCTAGTAGCTAAATATGACAGAACATCCTATTCTAGTATGTAATATCTACTAGAATATGATGTAGTTGACTCAAAGACCGTTTTCTAATTCCCACACTAACAATGCACACTACAAATATGTATATAGATGCTTACTTGACGTGAATATACCTTTAATTCTGTCATTGTGCAGGCAGTGACCGGGTTCTCTCGAACTGCTTTACTTGTAGCGCTCGTGCCTCGTCGAGTGCCTTGGGTCGGGTCGTACCTGCACGGGCACACAGGTCGTCGCAGCGGAGCAGGCACCGCGACGGCGACGACGAGCTCGGACAAGTTTGTTGCAGTGCTTTTATCGCGTCAGGGTTTTGATCGATGTCTTCACGTAACAACGAATTCCATTTTGTTATATATACATTTACTGCAATGCTGATAACGTGACTTGGTTCATCAACTGGTACAGCTAAGACGGTCTTACACATAGATATCTCAGTACGCATATGTTGTGTTGTAGTAAACGATTCACGGAGAACTGAAGGATTCCGCTTTCCTATTTCTCGAATCATTAAATATACTGACATTATCATTTAAATATTCGCGCTATCCTGTAATAGTAGGTACCTTATAAATGTAATTTCCATTGTAACATCTGCACTATTCTATTCTACTTAAAGGTTCTCTGTTCTTTTACAGGTAAGTAAACGGATACGACTCGTACACTTCCGGCACTATTGTATTGTAAGTTACTAGCAATCTTTTGTAACACTCGTGTTTGTTTCATGAACGGCTATTAGCCGCTGTCGACATATCGTTCGATAATGGTACAATGTTACCGTGGAAAATAACTTGTCGCTTTTGGATGACGCCGATGATACAGAACTGAGCTGATTAGTTCAAGAATTTAGCGAATTCGTTTCAAATATTTTTTGATATGCACCTGACTAGAAATGGACACCTCCCGCTCTTCGTACCGTTTACACATCGGCTCTGAGGCACACGTTGGCGAGACTTCGACATCGATATTGACAAACGGATTGGGTAAATAAAGTTAATCGTCGGTAAAGTAAAGTAATATAAAGTATCGCTTCCACTTACGCCTTTAAGTAGTTGATAAATACATTTGTAGCGGTAACCGTTACTTCATTGGTATTCTATTGAGTGCGCTCTTAGTTGCTACGATGTGACGGTTTGTGGTTTTGTGGACGCATGTGATCGTGTGACAGTACACGGAGAACTACTGTACTATCACATTTTGTAAGCAGCACGACTGTAGCATTACGAGCACTACTCGTTGTCGTCGCCGTTAACGCTGACCCGTCGTCGTCGTCGTCGTCAATCGTCTCGAATCGACGATTGCGAGTATTGTTTATGGTAATATTGACATTAGCGTTACAAACGATTTGAAGGTGGCAAAGGCGCATTACTTGCATTTCACTGAGGTTGCAAAATACTGTAATTGCGTTGTTACGACCGGCTTCTTGGTGTCATTAGGGCCACGATAACTGCTACGTGTCGACATTATCACGCTGCGCTTAGGCCAACGAGCCACACTCGTTATAGGCGGTATACAATCATCCCAAAACGAAGTTATTTGTTTGTCGCACGAGATCGTACGTCGAACGATACGTATAACTATACCATTAGGCTAAAACATATGCTCATAAAATGTGAAGTGTAGCGCAACCGGTGAGGGACAGGATTTGGCCTCGCGCCTCGCAGTGTGGTGCGCAGTGTGCTTACGCAACGTGACTGGAGACGTTCAATTGTTTCAGTGCGAACGTATCAATTTATTATGATACAGTTATTGCAGAAGATTTTTTGACATCGACATTGTTGCTTTTGTATTACATGTACTGACTACTGATATTGAAATAAGTGTAATGTGTTTTCAAACTAAACATGTCAGTGTAAATCCAAGTTATATTTACATACATATGTGAAAATAATTATTTTGTGTTGTACTGAGTTACAACATAGTGGGGTTGAGTTTAGTCAGATATCGCTACAGGCATATTTTAGACTTAATTGTTGGGATATATTCGATTAATTAGCGTGGTCTGTTTAAGATATGAGCGCGGCCATAAAGAATTACTTTTGCTCGACTAGGTCTCTTGACCCGCTTCGCCCACGACGTCGATGCTCTGAGCCCACGTGGAACGGCGGCGGCAATTGCATCCCGACTTGCGAGGCAGATTTAAATGTCTGATATATGAATGGTAACGACTCGGGCCGCGATTAATGACTAAACTTAATGGCTACTCCCTCGTTAAAGGCACCTTCTGCTTTCGAACATTTCGAACATTAGTAATTACCCCTGTTTTTAAATAGGCATAAGAACATTAAATATTTGTGATGATTAATTGGTGAGTGTTAAATCAGAATAAAATGCGATATTTTATATTAAAACAAACGTAAGATGTCTGAATTAAACAATTCAGTGTTTAGAAAAGAAACAGCTCTGCTCTGCCCCTGCTCGAAGTAACGTCACAGCCTGCAATTTGTTTTGCTGGCGCTCGACCACTTAGAATCCATACAAGGTTATAATGACATCATGCATTACGCTAAAGGGATTTGGAACAGCTGTTGTTCAATATTCATACGGTATTCAGCCATGCATGATCGCAGCACAGCGCGGTGCTAGTCGCCGGGCCTCAGCAAATTATTGATTCTGTTTCAATTCAATCCTGTTTCTATCTCTTTTTGCTTATATTATTTTTATGATGAGTATCACAAAATAATCAGTACACGCAATGTAGATGTCACGTGAGTCGTCCCACGCGCCGCGCGCCTTAAGCAAATTGAAAAGTATCTATCACGCTATCTTCAGTGTCCAAACGACGTCGGATAAAAAAAGTAAGACTGTAAATAAGTGGCCATGTGTTTTGTTGTTTTTGATAGATACAAGCTGAAGTTATAATAACGTATGTTATTTACAGTATAAAGCCGATATCGGAACGATCGTGTTTTGCAGAAGAGCAAATTTGTGCAATATATATAGACCGTCGCTTCTCGATTTAAACTTACTCGGTAGTACAGGAAATAAATATAAACTACTACATACTTTTGTTGCGTTAGTAATTATTTTGTGGTCATATAACTTGAAGTATGTATAATCGTCAGCAATAGATTTCCTGAAAACGCTCTAAATTGTAAAATACAATTTTTAAAAATCCAAATCAACTTTATTTACGCACTTTTAAATCCTCGTTTACCGTTAGTAAACTTTTATTTTCACTCCCAAGTCCCCAAGAAGGATGAATTAATTTTTCGGAAAGCGAAACTTGGTCTTACAGTTAATCCTTCTCGTGTTTATGAAATGTTTGTTATTATTATTATTTATTTATTTATTCAAGTAACAGAACTCATTTATAAAATTACAAAAAGAAAACAGTTTTAAAAAGACTGCTCCAGCTGAAACTTTACAGCAGCGGTTTATGATGACACAGGTCAGACAATATTTTAATATTCTAGTAACCTCTGGTGGTATTTGTGTCTGTTCCAGCTTTGTCCAAAGAATATCATAATCAACCAAATCAAATGCTTACGATAGATCGAGAAAACATGCGTAAATAGGTGTTTTTCGGTCCGTATAGTATTTTACAATTTGCTTTAAACTTTAAATTGCAGTTTCGGTCGAGAGACCAGATCGAAAACCAAACTGATTATCATGTGGCTTAAAATATTTATTAAGTTGATTGTTAAGTACACTGTCAAAAACTTTCGAAATTATTGTAGCAAGTGATATGGGCCTATAGTTATTCTTATCTGAACCATCACCTCTTTTTATTTTTTATAACAGGTATCACTATCGTGACACAGACAAGAGGAAAATAACATTGCCAATATTCTGGGCAAATGAGGACCAGCGTGTTGTAGATCTTCAACGCTGAGACCATCATGACCAGTAGATCATCATTACCTCTAGCTAAATTATTTATTGTCTGTGCAATGTCAAAGGTTGTAATGCTTGTTTTAATTTTATCTCCAGACTGAAAATTAAGCGTAGACTTTGCCGACCCTAAAGGCGATTAAACAGAAAAATTATCTACAAATAAATTTGCTATCTCAATAGAATCACTAACGCCTTCAACACTCACTGTAGTCAATACTGTAGTCCGGTGCTGTTGTGTGCATTTTTGGTGCCACTAAAGCTGATACGTATAGAAACATTAGCTGTATGCTCTAAACAGCGTTAGTCTTACTTCAAGACTAAAACTCGCGAAACACCTTTCACCGAAATCCCCAAAATCATGCACTCCATGGCATGGACTTCTCCTCAAGTAATCTTGATCCCCGCACTCCTCGTTAGTGCGTACGGCAGCGTGGAGCCTCAACCACACGTGTCGGAAGGTTACTCGTCGCTTTCGTCTGATCCAGGCTTCGAAGTCTCGCCACGTCGCCAGAGCCCTCCAATGTTTCTGCCGCTTCAATGTCTTGAGCGCACTCGGAGGGAGTGGTCCAACGTACTATGTCAACAGGATACAACTGATGGTGCAAATATAGTCGCCTTCTGTGAGATCGTCTTGGACCAGCAGGAGACGGCGGAGCAGTAACGGGAATGGGCCGATCCTGGTCCTGGCTAATAAACATTATATTGCACAATAAAATGTTATGTTCTGATTAGATTATTTTGTATTCGATTATTTCGGATTTGATATTCAATTGTTAAAAAATAAAACCGCTCACATGTCAATATGGCACCAAATACGAGATGTGGTACATTTTAGTATGGAGAGTGTATGTGGCTGACGTCACGCCCTCACGCCGCCGGCAACAGGTGGCTATCATTGCCCCCTTCCGTCTGTCCTGTGACGTCACGACTTGCGGGCTATGCCCCACTAAATCCCTATTCATTTCGCCTGCTGCTGACATATTTTTATAAATGTATTAGTTCATTTTAGTAGCTTTTAATGGAATCTGTTAATAAAAAACATGAGTTATAAATTCCATTGCTAAAAGTCTACCAATTGAAAGAATGGCCAAGACGTTCTTCGCCATGAATAAGCTAAACATTAACGAGCGACGTGAAAACGCGTCTACTTCATATACATTATCATTTATTTTCCTTTTTATTGTACACCATTTTTACGACAAAACATATAACTCTGATTATTGATTGGTGAATTAAATCAATATTATAGACAAACTCATTCATACTGTGGTCCGTCCCGCACTGACACATTACTTATACATCGCACAATGCTCTAATAATATCTGACCTCCCTGTCAGTGATTGAGTCGACAAAAGAATTGTTATGTTGCGAACAACATAACCCAAATGTCTATAATGAGTTCCGTGTGGAAAGCGCCGCGCGGCGTGCAGGCGAGGCGGCGCGCGGCGTGTGCGCCACGCACCTGCTCTCTATTGTGCATTCCTCGCGACCGCCAGCTCGCATAATCAATCATCAAAAATATATTCATAAAATCATCAAACTGTGGATTATATAAAAGTGCTTGCAAACCCTAATTTATAGTATGTATATTTTGCAACATATTTATGTCGCACTAACTTAACAAAATATAATCATTATTTAAATGCTCAGTGTGTAGAAACTTCTTTTCGTACTTTTTAACATACATAACTGTCTCGTTGTTTATGTTTTTTATTAACATATACATATATAACGCGGGAACGCCAAGTCCTCGATGGGAAAGTAAAATCTGGTAAACACAATGATCGTTAGGTCTCGGAGCGGAGCGCACAGCTACAAGCTGCGACCTGGCACGCCGCCCGACCCAGCAGGGCGAGCGAGGTTAATGCTCGCCAGAGCACTTTTACTCTTCCCATCGGCCCGGAGACCGCGTCACCTAAATTATGAAGAAATGAACACAGTTAATTATAAAGTTTATGTCACTAGTTAGGTCATAAAGGCCATTATAATGGATTTACTGAATTACTGTAATAACGACACTGCTAAAAGATCGTTAAGTATACTCGTTGCACATTCATTTTCAACAATCCTAATTTACACTATCACAAACAGATAATATATAAGTTAAGTATCGTGGGCGATAAGCGCCTGCGCGGGTGTGTGTAATAGAGACAAGTTTAATAGTGGACAGCGAGGGGGAAGAGCGGGGCGAGGCGTGGCGCGCTCGGTCGACGGTCAGCCGGTCAGTTTTGAGTCTTCGGCGATCAGTAGTTCCCGTGATGTGTCACGCAGTGGTTCTGGGCGTGCTCTTTTCGCTTCCGTCGTACCTCTACTCGGCCGTGCCTTTCAGGTGAGCCCGACCACTAAGCACGATACCACATCGCAATCGGGGCGTTATAAGTTTAGTTTAATCTAAATATATAAAAATGCGCGGGATTGTCGAGTCTCGAGTCGCGTATTGTGAATTTCTTTGTCGAAAAAATTTACTCTTATAATATGCGTCGAATGATATTTAGATATTTTTGTATTCGTGGTAATGTGTTCGGAGTGAGCTCGGTGCAGCTGTGGAGCATCGTCGATGACGTATCGACTGTAGATGGATCAATGATTGCGGTCACGACCGTATAGTCTTACGACATGTAATCGACTCCGTGTTGCCCTATCTTGGTGTAGGTTCCGCATGTCCACCGTTACGAATACGACTCGTGAGTTGTGACGTTTTGTGAGCTAAGTGACCTTCATCGAACAAGTTGTCAAGTTTTGTTGATTTCCTGCTAGCGAAGGGCACGGTGTGAGAAGTGTTCATGGCCCACGCTTTGGGTTATGGCTCGCTGCTTTGAGATTTTCGTGTTTTGGCTTTCCGTTTTTATCAACGCTGTACTATGGCCGTTAGTATATATATTTATATAACGTTAAAAGTACATTTGGTATACAGTTATATGTAATTACATTTTCGAATATAATAACAAATATATTATGCAATTCCTGATGCGATAAATAAAATGTAATAGTGATATCTACCGTCGAACTTATCTTGAGTGCTTCTCCTTACTTATGTATGTCGCATGAAACTAAGAATTTTAAAATTATAATATGCTTGAACGATGCAATAAGTCAGTGATGACAATTGTTGTTATCTATCGACCAACCATTTATACAGACACAGTATAGACGTTCCAGACATTAATATTATATTATAATGTTGGTATGAATAAGCGTGACGTTAGAATGACACCTCGTTGTGCTGTGTGCAGTTGGTGTTGCTGTACAGGTTCGATGACAATCTGGAAATCGTTTAGAGCAGCTGTACTCAACCAGCGGCCCGCCAGACTTTTCCTCCTGATATTACATTAACTATTTAAAATTTCAAAGGAGTTTTTAATGTGACCACGGACACTGCAAGGTCCGCGACAAACATCAGGAAATTATAAAAAAAAATGTTAAAATATACGCAATATCTATTCTATTATAATCTATTCGTTGTTTGATCCAATTTTTAACAATCCTGAAATCTAAGGAATCAATTCCCTTTTTTTGCGGGCCGTGACACTCTGACTAACATGTGTTTGTGGTCCTTATAAAGAGTATGAGTATGGCTGGCTTAGAGTATTTCGTCCTGGAATAATCTTAAATGTTAATTATTATATTAACAACGCTCGTTCCAACAACACAGACAATAATTTAATCCTGATAGACTAAATCAGACCTTCCCCGAATTGTGAGTAACCGAAAACTGCTGCATACAATTTATTATACTTGTGTGTGTATGTCTTTTGAACCAGACGTTTTTGTCAATTAAATAAACTAACTAAAACATATAAATGATTTTTTTTTTAATTAAAATTTGAAATACCATAAAAATAAAATAATGTAATTTTTAACATAAAAATACCAATGAAAAATTTGGGTAATTGTGGTAGCTACTGATATGTGTCATGTTGCGGCCGTGCTTTAGTCTAAAACATCGAATGGTTACTGATTGAAAATATTAACTAAAATGATCATCATTATTAGTATTTTGCATTTCATTAAATATATGATATGAAATACACAATTAAATATTTGGGTGTATTTATTTTCAGGAAGGCGCGGCGCAAAGAGCGCGAAGGCGAGGGTGCTGGCGACCCCAAGCTCTACCTGCAGGAAGCGCTGCTGGAGCGGAAGCTACCCGAGCTAGACATGCGCCAGCTCGTCGACCTGCCCGACGGCCTCGACTACAACGAATGGCTCGCGTCGCACAGTTAGTATTCATCATCTCATGAACGGGCTCGGCTTTCATATCGAACTACTAGTACATGAGGCGGACACTATGATGGGACGCAAATCCGAAATGACTAGAACAAGTTGGGGCGCACGACCCACGGCTCGACTTCCTTTCCAAGGCACGAGGTCCAACTTGTAAACTATGGCATGACTCGGGATCTGCAGCCTTTTAGAATAGGTAATGGACCCGAGAGACAGTTGACGGACTTCATGTTACGACTACATACTTTGACGCTCTGTTTCGTATTCTTGTATTATTATATACGTTAGAATATTTACGTTTACGAAATATAATACATTAATAAATGGTTTACGTTTTTATAATACAAATACTTGCTTAGATATAAAAATAGTTATTCTCAATAACAATATCTAGGTAATTACTCGCTTGGGAACAGTTTTACATAGTTTTTAATTTACATACATAGTCATATAACAATGATTTTTGAATGCGTTCATTGAATGCATTTTTAGTGACTTTTTAAGTTTTTTTGGTTTTTTACTTGTGGTCTCATTTGGACATAATATTGTAAGGCTGTTTTGATTTAGATTCAAAAATAATAAATACATGAAAATAAATATAGCGCTTATGTAAACATTGTATCGGACGAGTGTGAGCGGTGACGCGGGCCGGGGGACCGGCGGGCGAGTAGGCGGGGCAGCAGTCTGTGCGCATTATCGCGGCTAAAATAAGTTGTGCAAACAACGTCCAATTGCGAACATTACAATAATTTACATTCAATTATTCTGATATATTAGATAAGGTCTTCAGTTTTGGTCTTTAGAGCTATTCAATTGCGGTATAAAGTTTGTTGTTTAAAAAATATTATAAATATTGATAAAACTGCATATACAGATATACTACCGTCCAAAAGCTTGGAAGCAGCCAGGTTAAATCAAATAAAAGACAAAAAAGCCGTAATTTTTTTTATATTGATTTTAAATTAATAATCAAACAAAAACTAATATAAACAAAGTAAGAATTAAACATACAATATGTAAATTAATTTAAATTTTAGTTTCATCGAAGTGTTTACTTTTTTCTTTTATTATATTCTCACATATTCCAGGCATTTTATTAATTAATTTCTTAAAACAATACCATCAAACTTTTACTATTTGTTCTTCAATAGTTGTCACAAACATGAGCTTGTTGGATCAATTTTTTACCTTTCTGTCGAGTTCTTCCCATAATTTCAATGGGAGAAAGGTCAGGTGGCCATTACGGCCACGGTTTTTAAAAAATATTTTAATTTTTTTTTTGTTCGAAACTTCTGACATAGTTTCGACGATTCTTCTATATTTGAGGCTGTCTAAGTTTTTGTAAAAAAAAAATCCGTTGTGGTGTACAATAAAGTATAAATAAATAAAGATCATTATCCTGTTGAAAAGCGAATCTAGAACTAATTATATTCAGACCACTAGGTATGGTGGAATTTTTAAGAATTTTCAAATAGCCTTTCTTGTTTAGTTTTCCGGTTATCTTCACAAGATTTAAAGGTTTACTGTAGCCAAAACACCCGAGACATGACATTACCACGACCATATTTCATTTCTTTTGAGCGCCGTACAAACACACGTCTATTGGATCCTTAAATATGAAAGTTTGATTTGTCACCCCAAAGGACATTTTTCCATTGATTTTGTCCAGTTTTTATACACTTTGCACATTCAAGTCTAATTTTCTTATGTTGAATTACTAACTTTGGTTTTGTTTTTCATCAGCAACACATCCTCTTACTCCCCCTAATCAATAGACATTTTTAACCTTGTTATTAAAAATGGTCGTTGCTCGAGTATCATTACGGCTTCGGTTTATTGTGGTGTAGTTAAGCGTCGATTTCGTTTAGAGAGAACTCTGGTGAAGTTATCCTCTTGATTTGTTGTGGATTTGGACCTACCAGATCTTTTTCTATCTTAATTTTTCCCAGTTTTTTGGTTTCTGGCAAGCGTATCGTGGACACCTTTACAAAAACTTCCGAGTCTTTCTGCAATTTGACGGTCACTGTATCCTTCCTCACGTACAGTGCAAATAGCGCTTCACTGTTAAAGTGTGATTTGCTAACGTTTTGCCATTATCAGAAGAAAAAGTACGGTCAAAGAATCAGTCGAAATCTTTCGATTGAATGATAGAGAATGTTAATATCACAACTTTCGCGTCTCAATGCTCACGTGGGACTAAACTGGATCGTAAAAAGTTTAAATTAGCAAAAATGTACAATAAAACCACACCACTGCATAAAAGAAAGCACTCGACGGATTACGTCATAAAACACGTGTTTCGTTAAAATCAAGGAATTTGTTAAAACTTGATGATTATGGTATGATAATCCTCTTGATTTTGTGTGAACAATCGTAAAAGATCGTAAAACAAAATTTTATTACTAATTTTTATCGCATATTGTCGGCGTGGCTTTGTTTTGCGCGAAAACAAATGTGCTTCCAAACTTTTGATGTTGTATGAGAGATTTGAAGATCTCAGAGAGTGTCTGTAGACAAGCCCATGGCCATATGGTGGTCGTATAATTAGAAACACTACCAACGGTTCTTGACATTATGTAAAATACTTCACCGCAATCGTTTTTATTATGAAATTAAACAACAAATAGGGCAACAATATATAATTTATGAGAAAAACAATATAAATCCCAATACACAAGTGCAGTTTCAATATTACATTACGGACAAACATTTAAATCAGTTTTAAGGTATGAACAATAAATGGTCAACTAATTAGAAACAACAACAAAAAATATAAAAAACAATATTTTTTTAAGTATTAGTAATTAGTATTGTTATTTACAAAATAGCTACTATCCACAGCCTACCAATAGTTATAATTAATATTTAGTGGCGTATCCCTTATTTTTGTAGCGACATCTATCTCGCCACATACGAAAACTAAAAATTGACGTACCCTACATCGCGATATTAAAGTTATCCGAGCGATTGAACATATATACAAGAACCCGACAACAACCGTCGGGCGGTAGCCCACCAGACTAACACCCGTCTAGTCGGAGGATCCTCCCTTTTCAAAGGTGGATGAGGAACTTTACACCCTGTTCCTCCCTATCTCCAAACTGGTGACCCCGAGCATGAGCGTCAGCGCAGCCTTCGCAAACACTACGTCATCGTGACGTCATCATCACTTCCTTAAGCTTTCGAGCAGCGCATCATACAGCCAGCCAGCATCCACGACTACTACGGGTATCCTGACCACCAGCATGCAGCGGACGCGCATTCCTGGTCATCACCCACAGTCTTCTCAGCGACCTTGGCACAGCACACTGCACTTCGGCCGGTCAGCAAGCAGAGATGCACTACTCTCCTGGTCGATGCAGCAGCCAGCCACTACGCAGCACTGCACCACTCCGACTCACTGGAGCATTTGCAGCATCACCCCGACTCACTGGGGCATCACCGCAGACAGTTCCGACTCACCGTGAACTATGCGGCATCTGGTTCCGACTCACTGGAACATTCCACTGGCCCGGCAAACATCACAAGATATATGGACGACTCAACCTGCTATCGACCTCCGGTCTCGGAGGGCAGTGATGTAGCGACATATATCTCGCCACATACGAAAACTAAAAACTGACGTACCCTACATCGCGATATTAAAGTTATCCGAGCGATTGAACATATATACAAGAACCCGACAACAACCGCCGGGCGGGGTAGCCCACCAGACTAACACCCGTCTGGTCGGAGGATCCTCCCTTTTCAATGTTGGATGAGGAACTTTATACCCGGTTTCTCCCCAACTCCAAATTTTCAATAACAGCACTGCAATGACGAGGCATTGATTCAATCAAGTTCATACATTTTTCTAGGGGGATTGAATTCCATGCTTCAACAAATGCTTCATATAGTTTGTTTTGACTGGTGTTACGTTTGTTTGAGACTTTCTTTTTAACAATATACCAGAGATTTTCTATCTGGTTTAAATCCGGACTATTTGCTGGCCAGTCTAAAACGGATATACGCTGTTCGCTAAGGAAACATTTGACGCTATTGGCCGTGTGCTTAGGGTCATTGTCATGCTGAAAGATCCAGGTTATAGGCAAATGATCGTCCGAGTAGGGAATCATTGTGTGCTCTAAGATATTTTTGTATTGCCATTGATCCATTGTACCGCCACCGTGCTTGACTATACTCCTTGTGTATTTATAATTAAAAGCATTGTTTACAGGGCGTATAACATAGCGCTTTCCATCGGAATTTACCATATTTATTTTTGTTTCTTCTGAAAATAACACTTTTTTTCCATTCTCGTTGGACGGTACGAGAATGGAAAAAAGTGAAAAAATTAACATATTTTTTAGCGAATTATAATCACTTATCTCGGTGTTGCTTGGTAAGAAGCGGTACCTTTCGAGAGATTCTTCCAAACAATTTAGCTTCCATTAATCTTCGGCGTATCAGTCTTGACGAGATGTTTCTCGGGTCATCAGGTGAAAATACTTTATTTGTAATCTGGTTGGATAGTTTTTAACAACACGAACGATTGGCGTAACTTCTCTGGAGAGGATTTTCTTGGCCGAGCCTTTCTAAGAACATTTTCAACAGTTCCATGTGTTTTATAATGATCAACTGCATTAAAAACTTTCTTAACAGAACAATTTAAATGATCAGCTTTTCTTCTGTACGCCCACTTATGATCTATATGTAAATTAACAATGATTTGTCTAGTTGACGCGTCACTACTTTTATTTTTGCACATTTTGAACAAAATAAAATTCAGATAAAATTTTGAATTGCCGCCAAAAAAATAGAAAACGACGTGTTATTCTCCAATTTCAAAAAAAGAACGAGCTATGTATGCTTTTTTAAAATGTTTCTAATTAGGCGTCCAAGCGGCCAGTAACAGAAAATAAACTCCTACATGTGTAAGACTCATTTTGTACTTAAAAGTAAGATATGTTTTATATTTTATGCATTTAATGAGTTTTTTATTTGAGTGGCTATATTATTGCATGATTATTAATTATTGAATGTGTATATTTTTTACGAACATTTGTACGTTGAAGTTATACTTTCTTTATTCACAAGAAGTATTTCATGAAGATAATAATTTACCTTTGCGTGCTGTGAGGTATTTGGATTTTATTAAAACCATTTTTTTTCGGTAATCGTTATCAAAAAAACTTTAGAAGTCCTGAATTACATATATAATTTATATTCGTATTAAAAAAATAGAAATGACAAGGATAAATATGCCAAGACCCTGTGTTTGTAATTATTCGCGTCTACGCTGACGCCGACTTCTGTAATAACAGCATTTTCGTAAAAAGTAGCGATTATTATTTGCTGTTGAATAAAACATAGCTCGATTTATATACTTTGTGTTTATTATTAAACACAAAATAATATAATTTATCGCTTTAAATTCATTTTTTATAGCAAATATAAGCTTAAAAATAAAGTGTCAATTGTTTTATCATTTCAATGTAATATCAATGCAATGTTCGAGCGTAACGTTGTAGACGTTCTAAGACCAATTCTTATAAAAACGCCCATGATGCATTAGGCAAACACAGGAAGACTGCATAGCGAAATGGCGTGTTGCGGCAATGAAGTAAACCCATAATGCGTTCTGAGCTCTCGTTGATGCAACCGCATCACGGCCGACAAGCTAGAACTTGTCGGAGGAGAAAAATGCGATATTGGTTTCAAGATGTGTATCATCGATCTATCAATATATACATAAAATCTTCATTTTACAAGATTATATTAAGCTTAAAGTTACCACATGCACACCATTGAAATGTATATTCTACCGAGACGAGCGCGATACCATTCAGAATTGAATTAGTATTTGTCCTACACGGTAATAAACGAATACTAACTCATCAAACTAGTTAACTAATCAAAGTATTCTTAATGTGTGATTTAAATTTATCAATTGGTACAGATTAAGTATAATGTCCCACCGCCGGGTTAGGGCCGCCTCTCTTTTGAGGAGAAGGTTTGAAGCTTATTCCACGACAATCCCTCAACGCGGTTTGGTGGACTACACATGTGGCAGAATTTCAGTGAAATCGGTTAAGATTCATCGGTTAAGCTATCGAAATAATCAATATTATTATGGACATATATAATAGTCTCTCGGAATCTCAAATGCCATGGTTGTCAATAACAGCTCTTTTCTGATGAATTAATATATATCTGTCTGCAGCGACCTCCAAAGTAATATAAGTACATATATACAGGACATGATAATATCAAAATATCGAAAGTATACCAATCGAGATATATCTGTCATTTAGTCGCGCATGGTGCGGAACTGAGCCTACCTGCAAAGGATGACAAATGAGAATTCCATTGGAGCTTTAAATCATCAGTAATGCCTAAAAACTGTCTCGTTGGTCTAGTGGCTAGATATTGACCCGGTGGTCCTGGATTCAATTCCCAGGTCGGGCCAATAAATAGTTATTGGGTTTTTCTGTCAGAAATTTCTCAGTAGCAGCACGGAGTCTGGAAGTTGGAAGTATGTACACTCCCGTGCCTCGGAAAGCACGTTAAGCCGTTGGTCCTGCGCCTAAACTTTTTCCGGTCGTGTCGGATTGCCATCCCATCGGATAATGAGAGCTAAGGAAAAGAGAGTACACCTGTGATTGCGCACACACTTGTGCACTATAATATGTCCTGCGCAGTTGGCTAATCTCTCTTGAGATTGGCCGCCGTGGCCGAAATTGGTCTGGAGGACCTTAATGCCTAAAAACATATTTTATATACACTAAGATATCTATTGTTCAAATTGTTGTGCGCTGTTGTTTACATTAAGTACGGTAAATACTACACACTTTCTTTTATTAGCCCTTAAAACCAAGAGATTTGTTTAAAGTCAATTTGTATCATGACCATGTGAAATTAGTTTTTTTTCCTATCAACCTTAAAAAGCTATGAAAGATTCAACAGCACACAACCCATTATCACAAATAAATAGGGTATTCTGCAGTTTTTCCATGCGTCGTAAATGTACGAGATGAGCCTGAGCAGTGCGGTTCCCGCGTCTGTCGTGGAGCCTTAGTGAAACCATATTTTTATATTTTCCTAAACGTGTAGTAGTTCCATAAGATTCCGACTCTATTAACTCCAGACTCAATGTATGTTTGTATGAAGCCGTAGCTGCGACGCTGCGAATGGTGTGATAATAAACTGTATTCGTTCGTGTTTTTTTAAATCTACAGGTTCGATTCCTGGCTATAAATGATGAATTTTCCAACATCCATTGATGCAGTTTTAGTTTTCATTAAAATCGGACCCAAGATTCCTTTGAATATTTATCGCTAATCCTAATAATAGTTTCAATCATGACAAACGTATCCTGTATATCTAACCGGTCACTGACTATTTATATATTTTTTTTATATTATTTGACAACGTGAACTTATATATAATAAATATGACAATTTATTTTTGTAAATTGATACATTTATGGTATGGAAATTTCTATAAGAAGTCAAGTAAAATCACGCAATTTACTAATGTAACGTTATATGTTAAAAAGTGATGAACCCGTTGGTCAGAATATAAATGATGTACTAAATGCATTTGCAGCACTGGCGTTGTTCGACCACGTGAACCTGCTGTACGGCACGGTGTCGGAGTTCTGCACGGCGGCCACGTGCGCCGACATGACGGGCCCCGGCGGGCGCACGTACGCGTGGTACGACGAGCGCGGCAAGAAGTCGCGAGTCGCCGCGCCGCAGTACGTCGACTACGTCATGACGTATACACAGAAGACGGTCAACGATGAGACCATATTTCCTACTAAATATGGTGAGTACCGGCGACGTGGAATCCATCGGAAGCATATTATAGTATAGCCGACCATCCTTCGGGTTGACTGGTTGAGGGATAAACAATTGAGACATATATGTACATACTAGTTGTGCACCGCGGTTTCACCCGCGTATAATTAATAAAAATAAGCCAAGCCTTCCTCGCTAAAAGGATTATCCATCACAAAAATATTTTTTTAAATTCGAACCAGTAGTTCCTGAGATTAGCCGAATCAAACAAACAAACTCTTCAGCTTTATATATATTAGTATAGATATATAATGGCCAAGACTGGCCAATTATTATTCTTTCAACAAGATTCACGACCAAATGTTGGAACAATCTGCCGCCCCCACTTCGTAACCTAAAATCATTGCATACGTTTAGACTAAGATATAAGTTATATTTATTTAACCTACAGACTGAACTTTAACTTTCTCATTCACATATTCGTGTATATTGATAATAAATAATTCATAGTATACAAAATTGAAAGAAACATGTTTGACGATATAATTATTTAATTAAAAATGTACCTATAATTGCATGGCCAATTTGTTTCATGCAGATTGTTCATGTCATATTGGTTGCGGAGTGTCTGCCTCCACTGTAGGTTTTAGGAATACCATTATCGCCGTCTCTAAAAGAACAGAAATTTGGGCATAAATATATTTTATTATTGATATTATCTATGTAAATTACACGGTTAATCTGTAAACACAAATAACGTAATATATTTATGTAAAGCAAAAACAAAGATTAGGTCTTAAGTACTTACCTATTCTCGCTTCTCAGAATGCACATTCGCCGTGTTGTTTCTTAATAGCTTTGGCCGCCATTACTTCCCATGGCGTTGATCGCTGAGTTTGAGTCGGAGTCATATTAATTTTCAACAATACCGCCTAAATGTCAGCTTTTTTATTTGTATATCGGATTTAATCTCCTATTTTTTTATAATCGTATATGTATTTCAGATAACGACTTTAGTTTTAAGTTTTATTAACTTGTAATTTAATAACTTGTTTATACGTAACAATCTACCACTTTAATATTTGATATTACTCTTTGTCACGTTTACATGGCCGTCCGTCACTGTCACATGGAGGCCTCTGAAAATCAGTGCTGGGTTAATATTATGCCAGCTTCAACTGAGAGGTTGTCATTTTGGATGCCGCACCACTTTACAGTTAATTTTTGTTAATTTTTATTTTTGTATAAATTATCTTAAACTCTGTGTTACTTTTGTCATTTCTTTTTTATCTTCTTATTTTTACTCATGTGGTGTGATCCAAATAAAGACTTTATCTATCTATCTATCTATCTATCCATAGATTTCACCCCCTTAGATCATTATCTTCTGTTGTAAAAATATGAATTGAAACGATCTTTGTAGAATATTCTAAACATAATTAAAATCCGGCTATGTATTGAGAGCCATAATTTTGAACAAATAATCAGATATTGTTTAATAGGTTACAAATTAGCTCTTTTTCCTTTAGTGTGTCGGTATATTTATATATGCAATTTTAGTTCCTTATAGTTTCATATTTGGTCAGCTGAGCGTAGTTGGCTTGGCCTGTGCTTATATATACTAAATGAGATAATCAGATCTTCGTAATCACCAAATGACCCAACAACGCGATAGAGTTGTCTATCGAAAATGCAACACATCGGCAGCGCTATTCGGCAAAAACACCTCGTAGTGTATATACGTCAACTATCTCTATTATCGTTTCAATGTTATAATTAATAAAATTATAGGCAGTACATATCCAATATCTTCGACATCCAACGGTCGTGTCACAGGTCGTGTTCTGCGGCGAATGTCGTGGTTGTGCTTTTTATGGCAACAAGGTGGTGACGTATGGCGATATTGTGATTGCAGCGAACGAGTTCCCGGCGCAGTTCGAGAGCGTGGTGCGGCGCGTGGTGCGGCTGCTGTTCCACGTGGTGGCGCACATGTACGCCGCGCACTTCCGCGAGCTGGCCATGCTTCGGCTGCACGCGCACCTGCACCTCACGTTCGCGCACCTAACGGCGCTCGACCGGCGCTTCGCGCTGCTGGAGCACAAGGAGACGGAGGTGCTGCGCGACCTGGAGGTGGCGCTGCGGCTGTCGGAGGCGGCGGGCGAGGCGGGCGACGACGCGTCCCCGCGGCGCCGCTCGCCCGTCGTCACGCAGCCGCTGGCGTCGGCGTGACGCCCGCCCGGTACTTAACGACTGCCAGATGCCTTCCGCGTACCGCTCGAGACGCGACGCGAATTGACGCGTGTACGATTCGAAAGTTGAAGATTGTTAACTCTATTGTAAATATTTCAATCTGTTAAGTAGTTTTAGGAGATTACGATTAGTTTATAAATTTGTGATTGCTTTGGTTGTAAATAAAAGTGATATTTGTTTAACTAATAAACTGAAAGCTTTAAACATTTCTTTGATTTGACCGTGTCCGTGCCGACGTTCCTAACGTAGCGATGCAGAATGAACGACAGACGACTTGAAGCGAGTACCCTAATAGTAGGACATTCGGACTAGGGCTGACTTGCACACATCTGCTTACCGGATGAAAATCTATTTTCAATTAATTATTATTTTCCTAATTTTGTTTTTTTAATTCTTCATCCACGTGCGTGACACACGAGTATCACACCAATCGAAAATATAAAATATAAGGAATTTAATATACTTAGGTTCCTTTTTCCTGTCACCACTACCTGGTTGACACGTTTTGCATTCATCTGCTTACCGATTGATTTTTATATCAAAATAAAGATAATTTTATGACGAATATAATGGTGTAAGGTCGCCTGCAAAAAAGTAGTCACGAACACAACAAAACACAACAGTTGCCATGGCTTAAAAATTATAAAAAAATTTTCGTCTTTTCAATGTTATAGACGAGGATGTGACCAGCGAGCCCCACTGGTCTCGTAGAGGAAATGCGTAAAACAATTTAGCAATCCCCATTTTAAAGAATTTACTAATGTTCTTATATTCTTTTAGTAATTTACCCCTAAAATTAAATAAAATTTATGATGGGAATTGTGATAATAGCCCAAGGTTCGAAGCTGGGACTTGCGTGCAACAGGAAAACCAATCTTTGCAATCTACTGTTTTGAATCTTACAAACAATAAATCAGATTGAACAAAAATCACGAGCCTACAACGTCAAAATCGAGTGTGTAACCTTAGTTGAAAAACGAAAACTTAATCCCATGGGCCGACGTGAAGAACTGTCACGCCTTGTTGAGCAAGCTTTTCAGAAGTCAATTTGGCTTTAACTTCCAATTGACCGCGGAACTGTACAACGTTCGAAATCTCAACGCCAAGTATCCCGATACTGGCTGTGGCAGCGAGGGGAGTATTCTCGAAATGAGGAGATATGCCAAAAGGTGACTTTTTAGCGGTTATTGCGCAAACTTGAGTCTTATTGGGGTTGAATTGGACTAAGTTTAGTCGGCCCCGAATCCCACATAACCCGGTTCTTCCCCCAAGAGAGTCGGGTACCTTTCTGAAGGTTTCCACTGCGTGAAAAAAAAAAAAAAAAAAAAAAAAGTTTAGTCGGCCCCAGTCCGAGACTTTGGTTAATACAGTCTCGACTACAGACAAAAAAAAATCCGATACTCGTCAACTGATTTAATAAATATTTATCGGTGTTCCCGAGAAATATTTATTAAATATGTTGCTGATTTGAAATATGTCATTGATATTCAGAAGAAACAGAGTAGGTGATAGAACGCAGCCTTGTGGAACACCAGCATTGACGAATTTTGAGTGAGAGCACGCACTGTCGACAACAACCTTGATACTCTGATTTGCCAAAAAGCTGGTGATCCAGTTGCATAATTTCCCAGGAAGCCCGTAGGAAGGAAGCTTCGAAAGAAGCGCTTTGCGCCATACCCTATCAAAGGCTTTCGCTATGTCCAGACTGACTGTTAATGCCTCCCCTTTGGACTCAACTGCCTCAGCCCATCTGTGAGTCAGGTAAACTAGATCACCGGCTGAGTGACCCCGATGGAAACCGTACTGGCGGTCGCTAATCAGCTGGTGCTCCTCTAGGTACCGTAGGAGCTGGCAGTTTATAATGGATTCCATTATCTTGGAGAACAAGGAGATGATGGCAATAGGCCTATAATTAGCTGGGTCTGAGTGGTTGCCCTTTTAGGGATCGGATGCACCAAAGCAGTCTTCCAAGATTTCGGGACTACGCCTAATGTGTAGGAGTGGCGGAAAAGATGCGTTAAGACCGATGCCAACTCAGGAGCACAAGTACGTAGCACGATCGGACGAACGCCATCGGGTCCACTCAACTTATGGATGTCCAAAGAAAGAAGTGCTTTACGGCATCGTGGTATGACACCGCAAGATTGTCGAGGGTGTCTTTCCTTGGTCTTCAAGAGTCGAGTTGGACGCGAAGAGAGCCCAAAAGCCGCCCATGGGTATTGCAGAGTACGGAATGAAAAGTTCCATACCCTGAAGCATCACATCTGCGACCGAGTCAGCAACGACTCGTGATCATCCGGTAGAAACTTATGTATGTAAACAAGTACAAAGTTTTTATAAAGAAAATTATATACTAGCAACACAACAATTTGGTTTTCAGCCTAAAAAAAGTACTACACAACTCCTAGTTAAGTTAGCGGATGACGTCAACACGCCTTGATGGTAAAGAGCATGTATTGATGGTATTCATTGACTATACTTTACTAGATTACACAGGGTTAGTAAGTCTTTTATGGGACAATGTATACGCTTTTACAACCGGATCCCAGAAAGCGTTCAAAAATATTCAATTGTGAAATTTAAAAGAATTGTTAAGGAACGCTTATGTGCTAAAGGATATTACGCAATCAATGACTTCTTAGATGATTGCACACCTTGGAAATGAAACGACCGCATCGAGGCTATTTCAAATAAATAAGAATATTATAATGAAAATCAACTATAATTGTAAAGAATAAGCTAAAAAAAAAACAACGGGTTGAACTCCGGGAGTGCCGGTGCATTTTTGATATTTTGGAATGATTAGAATTTTTTCTCGAATTGCTTTAATTATCATTATAAAAGTGCTATCATTTATGTGATAAAATACAATATTCATTTATTGCGCTATCGTACATAAACATGACAATTTATATTACATTAAAAATTTAACACTTCCTAATCCGTCTTACGCATTTTTAATCAGGGTCACGTGATCTGACGCGAGTTTAACATTTTTACCCATCACAAAAAAGTGCACAACGCCGCTAAAGAAGTTTTTACTTCAAAAAATATCCCGATGAGTTTCTTCTCAGGTCTGAGGTGCTTATTTCCGAACCGGTGGTAAATTTATGACAATCAATAAGCAAGTGAAACGCTTCTATATTGAATAAACAAATTTGAATATAGTAGAGCATTTGACACACTTCAACACAACATATTGTTCAAAATAAACTAGACTCGACTAGAAACCTGCTAAAATGGTTTGAAAATTACCTAAATGGGTACAGGTTGACACTGAACTCAGTGAAAAGAGGACAGCCACTGGGGGAATAGCACAAGGATCCGTACTTGGTCCACTGCACTATCTGGCATACGTAAATTATATGAAGAACGTAATTACCAAATGTAAACTTTTACAGTATGCGGACGATACTTGTACCTAGCTGCTAATCGAAATCTCGATGTAGCTGTTTCTGAACTTCAACAGGTAAATAATGCTTTGTGGTCTCACAATGTAGGACTAGTGCTTAACGATGTGAAAACAAAATTACTACATATTAGTTGAAGCCATAAAAGAAATACTGAGAAACCTTACCTTGTTTCACATTCGCACAACTGCTTACACTTAAAGCCCTCGAATTGTAGCTGCAAGGCCGTTGAATAAGTTACAGAGCACACTTATCTCGGACTAGTGTTAGACCACAGATTTGATTGGGAAAAACATATTGAAAACATATGTAACAAGCTAAGGACAATTGTGACCAAGACAAAATGATCGGGAATAAGTCCGTACTCTTCATATAGATACTAGTACTTTCCGCTTTCGATAGAAGATAATATCGATATTGAATATGATAAACATTTCATACATTTTAATATTACATATATGATATATAATTACATTAATTCAAAATTTACTGATGACTTTTTGTTACTTTAGATTTGAATTTGATTAGAATGACTCTGGAAGTGCTATGTACATTGTGCATATTAGATATACTATGCTTTATAATATGTATATTGTAAGTGTACTTATATTACTTACTGTAAGTTTACAAATAAATAAATACAGAGCCACGGCACATTATTGTACATTTGCTTGTGAAGAAAGCGCAAATAAAATTTACAATCTTGAATATGAAGGATGCAATCATACTGTGGCATTGGTCACATAGCGATGTGAGGAGCCTACTAGTAGCAGGAGGCTCACCTGATGGAAAGTGATTACCACTGTCCAAGGACACCTGCAAGCACTCCGGTGTGCCGGCCTTTAAGGGATGAGTAGGCTCTTTTCTCGAAGGTTTCTATGTCATAACGGTTAGGAAAAGTCGCCGGGAAATATGGTTTCGCAAAGTGGTCGTGCGAGGCAGTAAATTCTTTAAGCGCTGTAGTGGATTTCCAGACATCGAGATGGTATGGATGGAATTAAGACGCGATGTCCGGTGGTGAAATTCAGCGGCTGGGATTATTCGAGACAGTTCCTCAGAGCATTCTCGATATAAGATGCGATAGAAGATGCAGAGTGATCCAACATCTCTCCCGCCCAGGGATGAGAGCAATACTCCATGCGGGACTGAATTTTCGCCTTGTAGAATTTTAGGCGATGAGCTGACGTGAAGTAATGTCTTGTCTTGTTGAGCGCACAAAGCTTTTAGAGCTATTTTGGCTTCACCTTCCGATTCCGCGGAACTCCACGTCGCGATACTGGATACGGCAGCGAGGCGGTATTCTCAAAATGAGGGGATGTGTCAAAAGGTGACTAACAGTCATCGCGCAAACTAGAGACGTATTTGGGTTGAGTTGTACCAAGTTTGTTTAAACACTCGAAATCGAAATTTTCTACTAAGGTACTCACATTAAAATGCTCATCACGCCAATATTTACTTGTTTTTGTTGAAAATATACATTTATCATTATAAATTTTATCGTCCGTAAATCGACTTTACTAACGACCATTTACTGTTTTTTTTCTTAGTTCTTTTTGTTGAATTAGTATACAATGGTACTGTTTAATAAATATATGAAAGTTATTTTTATATTAACAGAAATATAAAAAAAAAAATCAAGAACAACGCGCAAGTACTGGCGAATTTGTATGGGCCAGCGAGCGACATTGAGCGACGTGACGTCACGCGTTGATCGATCCAGAAAACAATTTAAGAACTCTTAACTTTAAAAATTCGTAAAAAAATATATGCCACGACGGAACAAAATACCTAACTAACCAATAAACTTAACTTAGAAAGTAATTTACAAACCGAAAATAAACACTTTCAAACTATGAGTTTTTTCAAACAACCTACTCAACTACTTGTTGAAAAATAAAATTACTGTAACTGTCTATTATTATTAATGTCATGCTTATAAAAACGTAAGTACGGCTTTTTTGGAACGAACTTCTTTTACGCGGCTTAAAGTAGAGTGAAATAACAGAAAATGTTGATTTAGCGTTATGCTTATATTACTGGCGGCAATAATGGATACTACTTTGAAATGGCACGTTGTATTAAGTAAACTGAAACTGGGCAAAACTAGTTAAACTTAAAGTACCGAAAAACAGCGTTTGTTGAACCCTCTAATATGATTGATTATATTGATCTGAGCTCAACTTACATTAGAAGAATCTAAATCTCCGAAACTGACCATATTTTAACGTTGTTTTGTTCCATCATCATCATTTTACAGACTATCAGTTTATATCAGACTATCAGACTATAATTTAACTGAATTTTGTGCAAGCTCGTATGGGTAGGTACCACCCACTCATCAGATGTTCTACCGCAAAACAGCAGGACGTGGTATTGTTGTGTTCCGGTTTGAAGGGTGAGTGAGCCAGTGTCATTACAGGCACAAGGGACATAACATCTTAGTTCCCAAGGTTGGTGGCGCATTGGAGATGTAAGCGATGGTTAACATGTCTTACAATACCAATGTCTATGGGCGTTGGTTACCACTTACCATCAGGTGGCCCATAAGCACGTCCGCATACCAATACTATAAAAATAAAAAAATAGCATTTTTATGGAATAAATATTCGACGTGATTCTTTAAATTGACATAACTTTATTATAAAAAACCGATTGAAATAAAACAACCGTTTCATTTTAATTATAGTTTACCACAATACATTAGTGAAAACCACACCCAAATAATATAAGCCGTTTCAAAAATTAGCGTGCACAAACGCAGAGACAAACAGACTGCCTATATTTCAAGTTAGACCTCTAGCAATACATCGGTGAAAACCGCAATCAATTCTGTCCAGTAGTTTTGATTTGAAGCGGCTACAAAGTTACAAACATACAGACAGACAGATTTTTTTTCTAAAAACTGTTATTTTTGTCTTCTGTTGCTTTAATAAAGACCCGTCATATTAGTTTTTTTTCCAATATCATTAATGTGTAGATATCAGCCTATTACAATTATAAGTATAGATATTATTCAAGTCAGGTTTTAAATACGTTAAAAAATTATGTACTTTTAAAAGAGTTGTTTTTGAACGTAACCAAATGAGAAATGTCAATAATATTAGTTTGACAGCAGTTTCTTTTCGTTATCAATAATTATCAGATTTATCAGTCTGATTGTGTAGTATCGTGAAAAGTAGTCCTCGTAAATAAAATTAAAGTAATAATGTTAACATCGTTGAGTAAACGGTAAACAGCATGTACGATAGCACGTGTGGCGCCGCCGCTACGGGACAATGTGGGCCGTCGCAGCGCGAGGGCGATGGGCCTCCGCCGCGCGAGCCCCCACCGGCACCTCTGGAACGCGATTACAGCGGCTTCGATATAGTAAAGGCTACACAATACGGGGCTTTTGCTCGTGTCAAGGAACTCGTTGAGGCCGGTTGGGATGTAAATCAACCAGACCATGAAACAGTAACTCTCTTACACTGGGCCTCTATCAACAATAGGTACGTTGGAAAAGAAGTAATGTCAAATTATTATATATTTTAAGGTTATATTTACGTTGTGATTTACAAACAATTAAACTAGTGTAAAATCTGATCCAATTTTTACTAAACAGAAGTGAAAAAAATAGTAAAGTATTGTATTATATGACTAATATATTACATCGCATTATAAACGTCAATAAGTCACCAGTATCTTGTGTGTGTGGTGTGCATTCAAGTTGTATATTTTATTCATAACTTGCATCAATTGAATTCACTTATTAAAGTTAAGCTGAAGAAGTCTTGAAACTGTATTACTACTTTTTGTGAATGTGATCTTCAGAATACATTGTGAACTTCTTCTATTTGTTTTTACTCTGTTTTATTCAACCAGATGTTTCAGTTGTCTATAGTAGAAGTTAAACATAGTAATTTAATGGAAACATCAATTTGTGTTTCTTCATCAGGCTTGATTAAACTGATATGTGTGTCAGGATGATGATAGGCATAAATCACTCCTATGAATCATTAAGTCAACTGATTAGTATATATTTATGTTATGTACTATCTGAGGTCTCTTGGGTTTCCTGATGTACCATGGTGCAAGGTGTGGCTTATACAATTTGTAGTACAAATCCATGGGTGTAGGCAATTAAACACCAATAGGCCTCCTATTCGTGCTAGTCTATTGTCCTTTCGTAGTATCAAACCAAAAACTATATTGAACTTGAAGTCTTGTGTATACTAATAAATGAATATTTATTTTATATCAGTATTTTATTATTTATCTTAAATTATTATTTTAATAATTAATTTGCATTAAATTACATATAAGAGTAATCTTATGATGATGGTTGATGTTTTTAACAGCAGATCTCATCATATAAATGTTGAGAGGGAACCTCCACTCAGGGGCATCTATTAATGTATTCAGAATAACCAATCTTAATTTTTCAAATTAATTGCTTCATATGTCACAGCTAAAATAATTGTAAAATTGTTTGTATGAATAAATAAACTTTTAATATGTATATAAACTTATAGATTAATAAGGTGGTGCAATTGTAATTCAAAACTAGGCAGATTGCTTAGTTTCAACGTTTAAAGAAGTCATATTGTCATGTCTGCTCTCAAAAACTTTTAGTTAAGGAAAGATTATTTATCTTGCTCCTACATTTTGTAACTTGATAATATGTGTGTAATAATGTTATCTGAATTTTTTTAAGAAATGTTTGACTGTTCTTTGATGTTAAAGAAGTAAGTGTACTGCTTTAAATAGAAGTTTATTTTTATTCTGATTTTCCTGAAGGTGGCCTTATCGCTTACAGTGATCTCTTCCAGGCAACCTGTATGTAAAGAAACATGTTTTTGTTTTTAGCCAGGAACAGGATCATTAGTTGGGCGTAGTGTGCATGTCATTTATTGAATGTTTATAAACTTCAATAAAAATATGTAACATACCAACATACTTACATAAAACAAATATACACTTATATAAGACAAATATAATAATGTTACATGCTATAGTTGCACTATGCAAATGACTTAAAAATGTGTATGGATTCAGCTTGACGAATTTCTAAGATATGGAATTCCATAGTTTGACTGTAAATTTTAGTTATTATAACTACCAAAATATTTAATATTCTAAAATACAAATGATAAACACCAATTAAATTATTTAAGAATATTGAGTTCCACCTTGTGGTCAACACCTCTTGGCTAAGCATGAACATAAAGAATCCGACACAAGCTCAAGACGTTATTCTCGGCACCCACTTGTAGCGTTTCTATTGGTTAAAAACTGACCAATAGTGATGCACTTCTTTGGTTGCTTACAATTTGTTTATTCACTGTTTAGAAACGAGTTAATAGTCAATAATAATTATTATTAAATAAACTCTAAGAAATCATAACAATATTTATAATTTTCTTTACAACAGCTATTAAGAAGCGAGCGAGCTATTAAGAAGTTATTATTGAAATCCATAACTAGTAACTTCATTACTATTGTCAAATTAGCAGCGACAATAATAATAAAATAATCGCAAAACCAGTACATTATATGATTTAAAACAAAATAATGAAAATGCACATACTTTGTTTTTTTATAAAATTATAGGTAATTGAACCTGAAGTATCGATGTAAACGTAAGCATTCATATGATAAATAGTTAAACGGAGGATAATTCGTAGGCGGGAGATCATCGAGTACCTGCTGTCGAAGGGCGCGACGGTGGACGCGATCGGCGGCGAGCTGCAGTCGACGCCGCTGCACTGGGCCACGCGCCAGGGCCACCTGGAGGCCACGGTGCTGCTGGTGCGCGCGGGCGCCGACGCCTCGCTGCGCGACGCGGAGGGCTGCGCGTGCCTGCACCTGGCGGCGCAGTTCGGCCACACGGCGGTCGTGGCCTACCTGGTGGCGCGTGGCGTGGCCGCCGACGGCCCCGACGCGGGCGGCATGACGCCGCTCATGTGGGCCTGCTGGAAGGTGTCGGCTGTGGACCCGGCGCGCCTGCTGCTCACCCTGGGCGCCTCCACCAACCCCACCGACCGCTCCCACGGCAACACTGCGCTGCACTGGGCCATTCTCGCTCGCAATACTACGGCTATCACCACACTGATCCTCTATGTGAGTCTCGTCTTCGGTACTGGATCGCCTTCGGAGGGACCGGTTCGGATCGGTTCGGACGCAGGACTCCATCGATTGATTCGATGATGTGATACTTTGCAGGGTAACGCCAGCCTAGACGTACCCAACCTTCGCGGAGTGACGCCTCTCGCGATGTTGCAGAGTAACGCGGACTCGTTGTGGGTCGGATCCAAGGTGGCCGACAAAATAAAAGAACATGCTGTGATATCTTCAAAGAAGAATATGTTTCGTCGACTAGCGTACGACAAGGTAAGGGCGTAACTTTTTTTTTTTTTTTTTTTTTTTTTATTTTATAGGTTGGCGGGCGAGCATATGGGCCACCTGATGGTAAGTGGTCACCAACGCCCAAAGACATTGGCAGTGTAAGAAATGTTAACCATCGCTCACATTGCCAATGCGCCACCAACCTTAGGAACTAAGATGTTATGTCCCTTGTGCCTGTAATTACACTGGCTCACTCACCCTTCAAACTGGAACACAACAGTACCAAGTACTGCTGTTTTGCGGTAGAATATCTGATGAGTGGGTGGTACCTACCCAGACGAGCTTGCACAAAGCTCTACCACCAAGTAAAACGGCAAGTGGTGGCGGTTAAAATTAGCGCACTTCTTTTTTTTTAAATAATTCTGTTGTATGGACCAAGGAGTCTCCTAACTATATACATACAAAATTTCAGATAACATGTTTAAGTTATGTGCATTGCAGAAGTTCCGGTGGTGGTGTGTAGTGAGCATCCCCTTCCTAGCGTTCTACATGACGGGGCTGGTTCTGGAGATGGACGCCATGTATCCCATCAAGGCCTTCGTTCTCGTCTGCTTCTACGCGCTTCTTCACTTTCTGACCAACGCGCTCTTCGACGACGACCTCAAGAATATATTCCCTCTGAGCGTGTATCTAGCGACTAAGGTACACCTTTCGACTAAGAAATACACCTTTGAAGCGAAACAAGTAATCCTCGCGGAAGCGTTCACGCTCATCATAAGGAGGTACTACGCTCGAGTTACACGAAAATACCTCCCCCACGTCAGAATAGCCTCCGCGACACTCTTCCTTCCCCTCTCGACACATTCCCCTCTCGACCCCGACGTGAAATCGTGTAAAATGTAGCCGCTCAAAAAATTGAAACGCCGACAACTTCATTTCAGTAATAAAGAAAAAGCGGAACATCCTAATAACGTTCTCCCGATTGAACGCCACTCTTTCGAATAGTTTTCTCGAAGCGGCACGATTCAGAGCCCCTCGCCCCGCAGGTGTGGTTCTACATCACGTGGCTGGCGTTCGTGGCGCCCGCCGTGAGCGGCGCGGCCACGGCCGGCTTCCTGCTGTGCTCGCTGGCGCTGTGGTACACGTTCCTGCGCTCGTGGCGCAGCGACCCCGGCGTCATCAGCGCCAGCCGCGCCGACAAGTTCCGCGTGAGTGTGCCCCCTCCCCGACACCCGACACACCCGCCCCCGCAGCCCGTTCACGGCCCGCTGCCCGCAGACCATCATCGAGCTGTCGGAGCGCGGCGGCGCGGGCGGCGGCTTCGAGCCGGCGCGCTTCTGCTCGGCGTGCCTGCTGCGGCGCCCGCTGCGCTCCAAGCACTGCTCCGTGTGCAACCGCTGCGTGGCCAAGTTCGACCACCACTGCCCCTGGGTCGCCAACTGCATCGGTAGGGATCGGTCTCGACGACGGCCTCCGGACCTTAGTCGCGCGGGACGGCTCCGGCCGCCTCGCGCGGCGATCCGACGCTCCGATCCTCACCGGTCGTTACCCTCGCAGGAGCGAAGAACCACCGCTACTTCGTGGGATTCCTGGTGAGCCTGGTGGCGATGTGCGCGTGGATGCTGTGGGGAGCGGCGCGCTCGTTCGCGGAGCGCTGCGGGCCCGCGACCGGCCTCGCCGCGCCGCTGGCCTGGGCCTCGTGCGACGCGTGGCTGGCCTGGGTGTCGCTCAACGCCGCCTTCCACCTGTTCTGGGTGACAGTGCTTGCGTGCTGCCAGCTGTACCTCGTGGTGTGCCTGGGCATGACGACCAACGAGCAGCTGAACCGGGGGCGCTACCGGCACTTCCAAGAGCGCGGGGGGCGCTCCCCCTTCAGCCGCGGGCCGCTAAACAACTTGGCCGACTTCCTGGGCTGCGGGCTGTGCTGCGCCTCCGTGCGCGCGCGCGACTGGTCCGCGGCCGGCCTGGACGAGCCGGACGGGCCGGACGGGCCGGACGGACCGGACGGACCGGACGCTGACGAGCGGCCCATGCTGTCGCCGCGCCACTTCGTGTGAGCGCCTCGGGCCCGCCGCGGGGGGGCTGTCGCTATGCTGAGTCACTATTGCGTCGTGTCGTTTGTAAATTATATTTTTGTAAGTGTGTCCGAGGCGATTGTTGACGAGAAGATTACTCTTATTTAAATCAAATTAGTACAAAACATTAATATTAAGTAGACAGTTCCGTCTGTTGACGCTTTTGGTTTTGTCTCCTGAAATGTCGACTGTAACTATGACAAATTTCATACTCGAAGTCAAACTCGAAGTCTCAAATAATAATGACGTCTACTTATACTGTTATATTTAATATTTTTTACAATTTTGACGCTTTGATATTATTTTAAGATGCGAGAGGACGTCGTGTGTCTACTTAATTATTATTATACTCAACAACAAATAACATAGTACAGACAGTTATAATTATACGTTTCACAAGTACCTGTGTGTGCGTGCGTGTGTGCGTGCGTGTGTGCGAGTGTTGACGCGTCAGTATTAGCACGACTGTTGCACTAAGATTGTTCGATGTAAATACTTTGAAGATGTAATAATATTTTATCATAAATATTTAACTACTTAACTATATACTAGGTATGCTTCATATCAGGTTGAAATACGAACAAACAAAATATTCTAAATGCATATTCCTGTTTTATTAAATTTATACTTCGTAAGCTTAAAGCGAGTGTTCTGGAGTTTCATTTATTCGACACGTGTCGATGTAACTTTGTAAAGATTGATAATATTGTGTAACGATATAATACCAAATGCATTTGAATTTAATAAAGAAAACAAAAACTGATAATTGTTTTCTTTTTTACTGTAATGTTTTTAGTTTTTTTATAGTATAGTTTAGTGGACGAGCATGTGGGCCACCTGATGGTAAGTGGTCACAAACGCTTATAGACAGTGGTTTGTATATTTCTTTAAAAAAAAAAAACAACGTCACCACTGCGCCACCAACCTTGGGAACTTTGACGTCCCTTGTGCCTGTAATTACACTGGCTCACTCACCCTTCAAACCGGAACACAACAACACAAAGTGCTGCTGTTTTGCGGTAGAACATCTGATGAGTGGGTGGTACCTACCCAGACGAGCTTGCACAAAGCTCTATCACCGAGTAATTATTAATAATAACAAAGTAGAATAATAATTTCCACGTGTTCGCATTAATATCACACATCAAATGAATAACAAATCACATATGAAGACTATTTTACATTAAGGATTTTTAAATTGCAAGTCATGTAGATTAAGAAGTTGGTACGGAGACGCCACTTTGTGGTCAGGGCTGGGAGAATTTTTTTTTCTTTATAATTCCCGGGAGCGCAAATGACTACTCAACCTGATGATAAGTAGTAGTAAAGTCCAAACGCGACGACGGCTACTGCAGCCGGGAAGAATGATTTGCACTAGCCGCCCCCGCCTTGCCGGCCCGCAAGATGCTTCTTCACGCCTCGTTTGAAGGAACCCAAGTTGTAAGGGGAGGGGAACAGGTGTGCTGGTAAAGAATTCCGCGATGGAATTAATGTCACAGTTAGGCGGTGACATCGTGAGCCAGCACGCGTAGACTTGTGAAGGAAAGGGGAAGCAGGAATGAGGGAAAATAATTCCTCTGAGCACTCGCCGTGATACAGACGATAGAAAGCGCTCCGTGCCGCTATCCCTCGACGCAATTGTAAAGGTTCGAGGTGTTGGTGATCTTTACGTCGCCAATAATGCGCACCGCACGTCGCTGCAACCGATCCAAGGCCTCCAGTAAGTACTTAGAGGAGCGAAAAAACGCCGCACCTTGTTCAGGACTCCGAGTTTCCGTGAGGCCGTTTTTATAACAGCCTCGATGTGATCCCTTGGATTGAGGTCGCACCGAACGTCAATATACTTTGCTTTGTATCTCCAGCGTATTGCCACAGAGGGAAGGAGGAGGGGAAAATTGTGACTTTTTCGCTGTGAGAGCGCATACCTGTGTTTTCTTGGCATTAAACTCAACAAGATTATCAGAGCCCCATTTGGTTCAAGTGAGATACGTACGTAATCGTTTACGTCGATACGTAAATCTTAAGTTTATTGTTAATCTTAAAGATGATTTGGGAAAAAACGCTGTATTGCCAATGGTATAAGTTGAAAAATCCTAATGACTGTGGCCTATTGAAATTGATTTGTACCATATTATATTTCTTGGAAAGTCAAATACGCAGTCCTAGTCTAATATAGGACGTATGATACAAATGAAATCATATAATATTAACCGGTGATCTTGTTTACCTAACCGATGGACTGAAGCAGTTGAGTCCAAGGAGCCCCCCTTGAACTCAAAAATTAGCAGTTAGTCTGGACATAGAAAGGGCTTCACAGAAAATAATGCAACTAGATTACTAGTTTTCATCAAGGTCGTTGTCGACGTTGCATGCTCTGACTTAAAATTCGTCAATTCTAGTGTTCTAAAAGTGTTGGAGCGCCTGATGATTTTAAAGAGCAACTCAGCGCTCCTGTATAACGTACAACTTAATGTTTAAGTTAAATATTATGTGCATCGTTTGACGGTGATTAGCGTTCTTACCGGCGTTCAGTTAATACACGTTTCTAGTTCTCTAATTCGCCTGTTTTATTTCGTCAAGCCAGTAAGTCTAATACATGGTCGATTATCGAGCCTGATTATATCTACTTCAAGGATTAAAGAAGATAATTAATGAATCAGAAATATTAATTAACAACAGAATTAAAAATAGCTGCAATTTGAGGAGTTACACGTGGGTAGAGTGAATTCGGAGTCAGTACACATATTTCAACGGTGTTAAGCTTTCTTGTGGATAATATCGTCACCCAACACTCGTGCAGATTGTATTTACTTGAATATATAAGAAATATAAAAGGTTAGTACGTTTTATACCTGTATTAATTATTTTAATTAAGTACCGACGTGCATTTTGAATGGTTGTCATTTTTGATATTACCTATATAGATATGATTAGCAGAAATATTATTATACAATACTTAAAATATTATTGTATAAGTAATTACTTCGATTTATAATTGTATTAATGCGTTTAAGAGACATACAATCAATTATATACAATCAATAATATATTACAGTTGATGCTTAGGTACTTGTTAAATACAATGCATTAATTAGTGTTAGATATTATTACAATTTATTTACTATATATATATAGTTAATTAAGCCGAAGTGTACTTAAAATAATAATTTTTTACTTAAATATAAAGGCATGTGGGATGCCGTTTTAAAATTAATAATTATATTTTAACATTTACAATAAAGATTACTTATTTACATTATTAAATAAAATAATTCTACAACATAGTAACTAAAGTTTGTTATTAAAATAGTATATAATCTATACTATTTTGCCTTTAATGTCTAGTGGATGATGTAATGAAAGGCAATTGAGTATAGATATATGTATTGTAATATAATTTACAATATTTAATTGCTATGACGATATTACAGTGCGATGTTAGAATGGCGACTAGCGACAGAACATATATTAATGTATTAATTGACAATGTAGCATATCGAATATCGACTTGTTTCTAGGTGCCATTATGGACAGTGATTTTTGCTTACATTAATAAAAGATAATACGTAGGCACAACACTTCCCTTCCTTTAAAAAAATAAAATAATAATAACATATTATGACATATTATTATAAAAGTAAACAAATTAACAAAATATAATGCAAAATTTAATTGCCTACTACACTTATATAAAACAAAAATATTTTTCAATCGTCAAAAATAAAATTTGTAAATTTTAATGTATATCGTGTAAACAAGAAATATAATGTCCTATAATTTAAATATAATAAACCCTTAAAAATATTTAAAAAAAAAAATTATATATAAATGGGTATATTCTTAAATTTAAAGATACAAGACACGACACAATATACCTACGATTACAACAGTTATATTGTAACTTCACTATTTTTAGCACATTTATTTATTCATATTTATTAATTGCACAACACGAGTTCACTTTTTACGCCACGGAGTATGTTGGCACTGAGTGAGGTGGATGAGGCGGGTCGCGATCTCTACGGCTAGCGCGCAACCCCTGGATTTCTCTTCTCAGGTACTTAGTGTACTTTTGTTTGCAGTATCTCCAACATATTAAACAGGTGACAGTGATGACAGCCGTGATGATTAGCATGACTATAAGGTTTAATTTATCATGCGTAATCTCATGCTAGTGTTCGCCTGATTTGCCTGCCCGTTTTGGGCAATGATAATTTCTTCTTTGCTTTGTGTTTTTCCCATCTTGATGTTACACGAAATCGTAGCGAATTAGTTGTCGTCAGATGAAAGTATGAATAATTATAAGAAGTTTTTTACGCAGACATAAATCGCACTGTAGGTTTGATGAGTCGCCCGTATCGGGTTCGCATCTGGTTGTTATTGTTATCGTGGCCCTCTCTGCTGCCGCTATGCACTTTGGAATTTGTTATGAATTTTTCGGCCTTATTTGATGGAGCGTATTGAATTTCTGAGTTATTGTGCATTAGAAATGCAGGTTTTAATCGATCGATTGAAATTGTTTTTATATTATCGGAGATCATAATTTTAAAATATTTATCGTCTCTCTCAATGACTTTATGAGGCCCAAAATATGGGGTTGTTAGGGGTTTCGTGACATGGTCGCAGCGTACAAATAAATGCGTACATGATGATAAGGCTGGGTGTAGAAATATATTTCCTTGTCTGTGCGGTCGCTTCGGTACGGCGGCGAGGTTACGAATATGCATACGCAGATCTTGCAATAATGTTTCGTCATTCGGAGATGCTTGCTTTGACGGCTCAAAAAAATCTCCTGGTAATTTTAGAGTAGTGCCGTAAACCATTTCCGCGGCAGAAATGCCTGTATCGTCTCGTAAGCTTGCTCTGAGGCCTAATAAAAAGGTTGGTAGCTCCTTTACCCAATTTTCGGTATTTCCACGTGACATCAGTGCTGTCTTTAGCGTTCTATGCCACCTTTCTATCATACCGTTGGCTTGTGGATGGTAAGCTGTAGTGCGAATTTTTGATATACCCATATATTTTGCCAATTTACAGAAAATATTTGATTCAAATTGGCGGCCTTGGTCTGTGGTAATTTTGGAGGGACAACCGAATCTCGTAATCCATTGAGTATATAATGCGCGTGCGACGCTTTCTGCGGTGATGTCCTTTAAACATTTTACCTCAGGCCACCCAGTCGCTCTGTCTATCATAGTCAGTATGTATCTATATCCTTGACAATACGTTAATGGACCGATAATGTCCATGTGTAGATGTTCAAAACGGCTACAAGATGGAAAAGAGCTGAGTGGAGATATTGTATGGCGTTGAATTTTCGATTTTTGGCAATTAACGCAAGCTCTTGTCCACTCGTTAATGTCCGAATTCATAGATTTCCAAAAATATCTATTTGTTATCATTTTTCTAGTGGCGCGCGTACCACTGTGACTAATTCCGTGAATCGCTTTAAAGGCTGTAATACGATAGTCATGCGGTAGGTAAGGGCGCGCGGACTCTTTTGATATTTCGCAATATATCGGTTCATTGCAATTTGGATATACGATGGCTTTAAAATTTAAATTTTTTGATTTCAGCAAGTATTTTAATTCTTCGTCGTTTTGTTGAGCCTTGAATATTTCTGTATAGTCGATTGGCGAAGGCATGTCTATCTGTTCGATTCTTGATAAGGTATCCGCCACGATATTTTGCGAGCCTTGAATGTACTCTATTGATTTACAAAACTGACTTATAAAATCCAGGTGTCGTAGGCGTCTAGGTGTATCGGTGCCACTCGTAGCTTTTTTGTGTAAGGCGTACACGAGCGGCTTATGATCCGTAAATACGGTCACTTGTTGACCTTCAATCATGTACTTAAAATGTTTTACAGCCATGTATATAGATAGTAGCTCCCGGTCGTAAGCACTATAACGTTGCTGAGCTTCGCTAAATTTGCAGGAAAAGAAGGATAGCGGTTTCCATTTTTGGCCAATTTTTGAATGTCTTGAATTTCTCCTTAATAAATAATTATTATTCAGAAAAAAAATATACCAAAATTAACATTATTTCATAAAGAATTAAAATTTCTTAATTATTTAAAAAAAATAACGAATTAAAAGACTTTAAAAAAACATTATTACAACTCCGAAATTGCTACAAAATGTGATGTGTTGAGCATTCGAATTCAGTACTGCGCGAGCGCTTATAGAGGAAGGACCTATGCCGATTTTGTGAGCGCCGCACGATACTTACGTAAAGAGTATAGTGCGACGACTACCTATTGTAAATCATGTAAGTATTTTTCTAGTTTTTTATATAGCTTTTTTTTATGTATTTTAACGATACTGACTTATTGTTTTATTATCCGATTTAGCTAGAATGTGGGTTGTGTATTTCAAGAGAATGTATGAATGTATATCTTTTTTACGAAACTGACTAATTGTTTTGTTATCCGACTTAGCTAGAATGTAGGTTGTGTATTTCAAGAGTATGTATGTATGTATGTATGTATTTTTTACGAAACTGACTAATTGTTTTATTATCCGACTTAGCTAGAATGTGGGTTGTGTATTTCAAGAGTATGTATATATCTTTTTTACGAAACTGACTAATTGTTTTGTTACACGACTTACCTAGAATGTGGGTTGTGTGTTTCAAGAGAATGTATTAATGTATGTATATTTTACGTAACTGCCTATTTGTTTTATTATCCGACTTAGCTAGAATGTGGGTTGTGTATTTCAAGAGTGTGTATACATGTATGTATGTATGTGTGTGTGCTTGTATGTATATATGTATGCATGTATATGATATGTCGTTAAATTCTTCTTAATTTAACTTAAGATTTTTTTTCTGGTGTCCTTAAATAACATAGGAGGGTGAAAAAAATTACATGGTATCGTATCCTATCGTATCGTAAGAGTCTTGTTTGTTTCTAGTATGGGTCGAAAAAGGCTCCGTGTACAGATGTGTTAGAAAGCGAAGATATACACCTGATCTAAGAATAGCAAATGAAGCAAGGTTTTTTTTTTTTTTTATGTAAGAGGGGGCAAACGAGCAGGAGGCTCACCTGATGTAAAGTGACTACCACCGCCCATGGACATCCGCAACATCTGAGGACTTGCAGGTGCGTTGCCGGCCTCTGAGGAAAGAGTACGCTCTCTTCTTGAAGGTTTTTATGTCATATCGGTTCGGAAAAGTCGCCGGCGAAAGCTGGTTCCACAGAGTGATTGTGCGAGGCAGAAAATGCCTTAGGAAACGCGCTGTTGTGGATTTCCAGACATCGAGGTGGTGAGGATGGAATTTTGAGTTCTGGCGTGATGTCCGGTGGTGAAATTCAGCAGCCGGGACTAAACCAAACAACTCCTCAGAACACTCCCCGTGATATATGCGATAGAGTATGCAGAGTGACCCAACATCTCTACGCAAATCCAAAGTATCAAGCCGGTCGGTAATAGCTTGATCGTCGACAATTCGAACTGCTCTACGTTGTATGCGGTCAAAAGGAAGAAGCTGGTACTGGGGAGCACCCGCCCAGAGGTGAGAGCAGTACTCCATGTGGGGCCGAATTTGCGCCTTGTAAAGTTTTAGGCGATGGGCCGACGTGAAGTACTGTCTCGCCTTGTTGAGCACTCCAAGCTTTTTGGAAGCCAGTTTGGCTTTAACTTCCAATTGACCGCGGAACTGAACAACGTTCGAAACCTCAACGCCAAGTATCCCGATACTGGCTGTGGGATGGAGGGGAGTATTCTCGAAATGAGGGGATATGACAAAAGGAGACTTTTTAGCGGTTAACGCGTAAACTTGAGTCTTATTGGGGTTGAATTGGACCAAGTTTAGTCGGCCCCAGTCCGAGACTTTGGCTAACAAGGTCTCGACTTCAGACACAAGTTTATTCCGACACTCGTCGACGTGTTCCCGAGAAATATTAGCACGGCCGGTGTAAAGGACGTCTACAGTGCTGTCATCCGCATAGCAGTGAATGTTACTGATTTGTAACATATCATTGATATGCAGAAGAAACAGAGTAGGTGAAACAACGCAGCCTTGTGGAACACCAGAATTGACGAATTTTAAGTCAGAGCATGCACCGTCGACAACGACCTTGATGCTCCGATCTGCCAAAAAGCTGGTGATCCACTTGCATAATTTCTCGGGAAGCCCGTAGGAAGGAAGCTTCGTGAGAAGCGCTTTATGCCATACCCGATCGAAGGCTTTCGCTATGTCCAGACTGACTGCTAATGCCTCCCCCTTGGACTCAACCGCTGTAGCCAATCTGTGAGTAAGGTAAACTAGAAGATCACCAGCTGAGCGACCCCGACGGAAGCCGTACTGGCGGTCACTAATCAGCTGGTGCTCCTCTAGGTACCGCAGGAGCTGGCGGTTAATAATGGACTCCATTATCTTGGAGAACAAGGAGGTGATAGCAATAGGCCTATAATTTGTTGGATCAGAGCGATTGCCCTTTTTAGGGATCGGATGCACCAAAGCAGTCTTCCAAGAATTCGGGACTACGCCTAATGTGTAAGAGTGGCGGAAAAGACGCGTTAAGACCGGTGCCAACTCTGGAGCACAAGTACGCAGCACGATCGGAGGAATGCCATCGGGCCCACTCGACTTATGGATGTCCAAGGAAAGAAGTGTTTTACGAACTGCACTCTGCCGGAATTTAATTTCCGGCATCATGGTATCACACCGCAAGATTGTCGGTGGTGTCTTTCCTTGATCATCAAGAGTCGAGTTGGACGCGAAGAGAGATCCCAAAAGGTCGGCTTTCTCCTTCGCAGTATGGGCCAACGAGTCATCGCTCCTGTGAAGAGATGGAAGGGAGGGCTGACAGAAATTCCCTAAGACAGCCTTAGCGAGAGACCAAAATGCGCGTGTTCCCGAAGGAAGACGCACCAATCTCTCGCCAATCCTGCCAATGTGCTCCGATTTCGCCTTGGCAATAACGCTTTTGAAAGATCTGGAGGCAGAGTTGTATTCCTTTTTAAGTGCGCTGGTATTTACATCACGAGATGCCGATGCTTCAGCCCAGGCTTGATAGCATTCTACCTTTCGGCGTGATGCCGTTTTGCAGAAGCGACCAAACCAGGGCCGGGATCTGCCGCCGATGGGTATTGCAGAGTACGGAATGAAGAGTTCCATACCCTGAAACACCACATCGGCGACCGAGTCAGCAACGACATCTGGATCATCCGGCGAGAAACAAATCCGCCCCCATGGGTAGGATGCAAAGAAGGACCGCATCCCATCCCAGTTCGCTAACCTATAGTGCCACACACGGCGACATCCCACGAACCGAGGCCGTGAGGTGCGTGTAATCGGTACTATACTCCGGACAAGACAGTGGTCCGACGAGCCAAGAGGAGGCTCTACGGAAACATGGTACCCGTCCGGATGAGAGGTCAGCAGAAGATCTAACAGGGAAGGTGTATGATCCTCCACATCTGGGATTCGCGTTGGCGAGGTAACCAATTGTGTCAGATCATACGCCAAGGCAAAATCGACCACAGATCTCCCCGCATGATCGGTGGTATGTGATCCTAGCCATTCGGCATGGTGGGCGTTGAAATCGCCAAGAATCACGATCTCTGCGGATGGGATCTGCTGCAGCACGGAATCTGTAGCCCGTTAGATGTGCTCAACGAGCCGGTCAGTTTCGGCATTACCGCTATGGGACCTATAGAGGCACGCATAGATTCGCGGATGATCATCGCAGTCTACGCGCAGCCAGAGAATGGATAGGTCCCTCCCTTTAAGATAGGCGAGGCGACGAGAGCAGATACTCTCTCTGACGTAAACACACACCCCAGCCCGTGGTACAAAGGAATGTTCCAACTTGTACCCCGGGTAGGAGAGGAATGAGGTGTCCGCCGGAGATGATATCTGGGTCTCGGTGAGAAAGAGCAAGGCCGGCTTCGCCGTCTCGAGATGGTAGTGGACGGCGTTTAAGTTGGAATTCAGTCCCCTAATGTTGCAGAAGTCCACAGCGAAGGTGGAAGGGGTTGCCTTAAGATGCCTGCTCCGTTTGCCTCGTCTATCCTTGAGCGCAAAATTGCCCCCCCAGAATTCGAAGGGCAGCCTGGGCATCCCTGCCCAGGTGGTGTATGTCCTGAGCATGGATGTCCAGAGAGGGATTGTCCACCGCGGTCACAGATGGTACCCTCCTGGGGTAGTTTTGTTATATTCTGCGCACTCATTTAGTTGGGGGGGGGGGGAATTGGGCCTCCGGGACTCTCACATACCGAACGAAACGCGGTAGCATGGCTACCACTTTACGCCGATTTTAAGTGAGAGAGTGGTACTTCCCCGGGCGTGCCGGCCCATTCAGCTACAACCTGAAGGTATGCAGCGTGGCACTACCACTAGTAAAAAGGTACAATTGTCCTCAATAAAATTATACAAAATATGTTTTTTTTTTTACGATTTTGCCATTATTTATATACTTAGTAATTTATAATAATGTTTCAGGAAAAACCGGAATATTGCCATTAATTCAGGTTCTGTTACGGTAGATATGGAAAACGTCGATACACAGGCTACGGTAATAAACCTCGTCTGATATGTATTGTTAGGTATATACCTAACATAGATTTAATATAATGTTATTTATAATTATTTTAGATAACAATCGCCGAAGTTCCTTCGTCAGACGAACCTTTAATGCAAACACTTAACGAGATAGATACGACAATGACCGTAGAAAAAGAATCGGAGAATAGTATTGTAAGCCTATAATATTATTTAACTTATTCATAACAAATTTGGCAAAGTCGATATTATCGATAGTAATTCATTCAATAGTATTGATGGTATCGATAGTATTGCAAAACTTATCTTGAAGTTGTGGCTACAGTAGTGTAAGAAAGAACCTATTGATTTTTACTGTTACTGCTTGAATTATTATTCTTCCCTTTTAAATAAAATTAAAATTATTGCTTCAGGAAGCAAATTACATAGTTGAGGGACGGAGAATAATTGATTTCCAGTTCTTTTTAAATCAATTATTTGAGATTGACAAACATAACGAGAAATTTGATTGCAAACTGAGTAACATAAAATTGGTGAAAGAAAAACAAAATGGACTTGTTTCAGTATTTCATTTAAAGTGTTGCATGTGCGGTTCTAATTTGAAATTAAAAACATGCAACGATGCTGAGCCAAAGTTTGATGTTAATGCTGGAGCTGTGTCGGGAGCAATTCTAACAGGAATTGGATTATCAAATCTCAACGAACTTAATGCTTCCATGCATTTGCCATCTATGCCGTGTCGTTTATTTAGCACTAAGCATGATGATGTTGCTGAAATATGGCGAATAACTGCTGAAAAGTCAATGCAAGAAGCGGCTAAACAAGAAGAAGAAGATGCAATAGCTCGAGGTGATATCAATAGTGCTGGAATAGCAATGATACCAATAGAGGCAGATGCGTGTTGGAGCAGACGATCGTATAAAACTAATTACTCGGCTTTGTCTGGCTGTGCAGCAATAATTGGGGAACATACCGGAAAGGTTGGAGTCCGTAACAAATATTGTGTTATCTGCGCTCGCGCCTTTTCTAAGGGCATGTCACCACGAGCTCACGAGTGTACAAAAAACCATTTTGGATCATCTACTAGCATGGAACAAGCAATTCTGGTTGAAGGTTTTAAGCGCTCGATAGAAGAAAAAAATCTTATATATAATGTTTTAATAGCTGACGGCGACTCAAGTACTTACAAAAGCATACTTGAAAGCAGACCATATCCAGACGTACCAGTACAAAAAATAGAGTGTACGAACCATTTGTTGCGAAACTACAACAGTAAAAATATGCAATTGCAAAAAGATACCACAATCCCTCTCAGTGAACGTAAACTTTTAAGCGCAGATCGCCTTACCAGGCTACGTACTGCCATCCGCTCTGCAAGTAACTTTAGAAATGGCGAAAATGTTTCAACAGATACAAAAATACTCAATTTGCAGAAAGATATTGTTAACAGTATACGTCACATTTTTGGTGACCACGCGAAATGTGATAACTATTACTGCACACAAGAAAGGAAAACAGAACAAAATCTAGTTCCAAAATTACCGACTTTAATGCTTAAATTACAGAAAAACGCGTCTCAGTTGGCATTTCATTCCAGAAGCTTGCTAAAAAATTTCAATAATAACCGCGCTGAACAGTTTAATAGTATCATTGCCAAAGCAGTGGGTGGTAAAAGAATAAATTATTCATGAAAAGGTTCATATAAAGCACGATGTTACGCTGCTGTAGTCGCTTTTAACAGCGGCAAACCACAATATTCCTTATATAAAACGCTATGGGGCAAGAGCCCAGGAAATTCTATTAAGGAACTAGAACGCAAAAGACGTGCTCAAAATACTTATTATATAACTCGTGCAAAGCGCTGTAAAATAAAACTAAATTTTTGTAACACTGACAAACATTACGGCAATGAATGTCAACGTCCAGATATGGACCAAAATGATTATGAGATCGCAAAGAACCTGTTTTTTAAACAACATTAAGCAACAGGCGGCAAACCGCTTTGAGATCGAGCGCAATACTATTCTGCAAGCAGAAAGCACTCTATGGGTAGAGCTTCGAAGATGCATTTTAACAGCATCTAAATTCTCAAAAATCTGCAAGAGACGTGCCAAACAAAATTCTGCTCCGCTTGTTAAAGCTATTTTGTATAGTTACAATTTGAATAATGTACCTTCCATAAGACATGGAAAAGAAAATGAATCCATGGCCTTGGATCAACTGAGCAACCAAGAAGATGTTATTATTGAAAAATGTGGCCTTTTCATCGATAAACATCACTGCTTTCTCGGAGCTTCTCCTGATGGTATTTGTGAAGAAGGACTAGTGGAGATTAAATGTCCCTCTTCAGCATTTGGCATCGACCCAGAAGAAGCAATTGAATGTAAAAAAATCAAATGCTTTAAAAAAAACCATTTAGGTGAAATAACTATGAACGAAAAGCACGATTGGTTTTACCAAGTCCAGAGGCAGCTTCAGATAGCAGATAAGAATATATGCTTATTTGCGGTGTGGACCGGCTCGGATTATCCTATAAAAGTAGTGAGGGTTCATAAAGACAATAATTTTTGGAAAACTGAAATGTTACCTAAATTAACGCGTTTTTATAATGAGTGTATGCTTCCTGAAATAATTGTCTCTCGGAAAGCCAGATCTATGCCATTAAGAGATGTATGCTTTTAATTTTTTTAAGTTTATTTTTTAATTTCAAATATAAATAAATGTATAATATCAATCAAAAAATATTTTTGTTTAAAATACTTTATTACCTAATGTTAAAGCTAAGCCATTATCATTCAAAAAATATACATTAAGGTACACGAGCGAAGCCGCGGTCGAATAGCTAGCGGCATCAACATGAATGCATAACAACTCAATAACACAACACACTCAAATTACAAAATGAAAAAAAAGTCATTCTCAAACACTGAAATAAAATAAAAATGTGGATTTTCAGATTTCCCTAATAGCTTATCAAAATTAACAATATTACAAAAGAAAGTAAAAATAAAATAATAATTAAAAAAGTATCAAGTTTGCTTAGTCACAGCGACACTACAGTGTCGTAAACTCATGAGCCCGATCGAATCGTCGTCGTGCGTAAATACCTAATTTTGAAGAACGGAATTTTGTGATAGGCCTCTTAATAACAAATGACATTGTGAAGTTGATTTGTCTAACCTTAATATTCCAACTAGTATCTATTTAGCCGACCCTATTTTCTACCAGCCGTCTGAAGTAGATATTTTAATTGGTGCTGATCTCTTCTGGGACTTACTTAGGAAAATTTTAGGTTAGGTGTTGGAAAGCCTGTGTTTTGTGAAATCAAGCTAGGCTGGATCGTTTCTGGCCCCGCTACCAATTATGATAGTAAATTGTAATTTTACTCAAGCTAGTTCTCATGAGGACACTGATTTAGATTTAATTCGTAAGGATTTAATGCAATATCACGGAGATTCACTTTTTGACAGTTGATGCATTTTATAATGAAAACATTTTAGAATGAAGTAAGCGATGAACAGTTGTATGGAAACCCGTCATTTTCAAAGTTAAAAGCATGATATTTCACACACAAGCTTCTGATTAGAAATAAATAAGTACGCAAATCAGCTTTCCAAAATTCACCACCTAAGAGGGTGAAATAGGGGTTGAAAGTTTGTATGGCGCGTCCGTCATTTTTGATGAAAGAAGCATGAAATTTTATATATTTTTTTTTTATTGTAGGTGGACGAGCATGTGGGCCACCAGATGGAAAGTGGTCACCAACGCCCATAGACAATGACATTGTAAGAAATGTTAACCATCGCTTACATCACCAATGCGCCACCAACCTTGGGAACTAAGATGTATGTCCCTTGTGCCTGTAATTACACTGGCTCACTCATCCTTCAAACCGGAACACAACAATACAAAGTACTGCTGTTTTGCGGTAGAATATCTGATGCTTTTTTGAGTAGTACAAAGCTGTACCACTGAGTATACTGATATAGAGTGCTGGCTTCTGGTTAGTCATAAAAAAAATATGTATTTCACTGTTATCGGAAATCTACCCCCGAAGAAGGTGAAATAGGGGTTGAAGGTTTTATTTATTTATTTATTTATTCTTTATTGCACACAATTTACAAATACATTACAGATGCAAAGGTGCCTTATCACTAACAGTGATCTCTTCCAGGCAACCTCTATAATAAAAACATATTTTGATGTTAGCCAGGAGAATTGAGCGGGCATAGTGTGCGAACAATTTATACATAAAATTTAGTATTATAAAATTCATTAAATGTTTATAAACTAAATAAAATATATAACATACATACTCTTATATATATACAAACTACGTATTCTATAGCCGTAGGAATAAAAAAAGTCCATAGTTTTTATAACTACTTTAATTAAAATATTACTGTTACATTAAATTTATAATTAATGAGACAATACTGAACAATATTAGTATCAGCTATTGAATGAATAATATTAATTTATAATTAATAACGAAAACTATAATTTGCTGATGAGGACTCGTCGTTCTGGGTCGCACGTGGAAGTGGCACCTGTAGGTGAATCTCTGACGCTGCGATGGCGATACGTGGCGCCTCACGTAACACCTCCACCCCCAGAGCAGCAACTATTTGTGAACCTTTAGCGAAAATGTTGCTGGTACTGGTTCCTGGACATTGAAGCCTCCGGGCACAGCATAAATATGATCCTTATCTCATCTTGATTCTTCCTTTGGTATTGTAGCCTGGGCTCTGGTTCGTTTTATGTGACGTCGAATAATGATGATCATGGCAGCTGCACCTACTGTAATCGCGTATAGAGGCACCGTAGTGTGAGACAGTGTTGAATCTATACTCCAACTTTTAGGGATTCTGGACAAGAATTCTGTCTTCTAGTTGGTGCAAGTTTTTAAGGTTAACGGTGTAGAGAGTTATGTGAGGAATCTTATTGTCTTCAATTGCATCTTAAGTGTTTGGAATCACAGTAATTTTCAATGGCTGACCTTCAATCTCGTCGTTGATGTTTACTAAGGTGATGGTTTTGGTTCGGAGAGAGCATTCAAGTGGGATGGTGGCGAGATAGTTCCCGAGAAGTGACAAATACTACTGACGAGCGCACTGCAGTAACACTTTCATTGGCTGTGGGTATATAAGCGTGTAGTGGATTATCCAGTTGTTCCATTGCCTCTCTAATAAAGCTTATCTTCGTCGGACGGCACGACTTGTCCAATGGTTGGTTAACAATGATGCCTTGGATGCAATCGCTTTGTTCCCGTAGGTGATGGTTGATGGTTGTTTCACAGAGAAGGTAATGTCCAAACTTCGGGCATTCTGCCTCTATGTACATGAATGATTTTCCGTCGGTTACCATAAAGGGATACGGAAGTATAAAGGTTTGATGGAATTTGTTGGGAACAATGGAAAGACAGTATTGAGAGATATAACTGGGAATTTGAAGATTATTACAATGCGTTTATCAATGAATTAACTGCCAGGTTTAATTATATTATAGTAATCTCTTATCAGCATCTAATTATTCGTTATTATTATAAATTTTCTTAAGTTTAATTATGATACGCTCTACATTTTTTATACTTAATATACTATGATGAGTGCTCGATGCACGGATAATGCTAGGATGTTCTCTATTCTAATGAATTCTAAGTATAGATCGTCAGCGTTTTCGCTAATGATAGTTAGAAGCTGCGCGAACTTGGCGAATGTAATTTCAGAAAAACTAATCTTATTTAAGATTAACGTTAGGGTGTCATTCATCTTTTGTTGGTTTTCTATTATATTAGTTATAATTTGAGTACACTGAGATGTCCACTCCTTTTTAAGGCTAATATGATCGTTAAACTCGGATAACAACTTTTCCTCATAACTCTCTAGGATTTTAATAGCTTTATTGTATTTTACAGCATCAGAATGGTCCAGGTTGCCAGTGATTCCTTTAATAAAAGATCCTAGTCCAACAACCAATCCTCTTTTAACACGGATAGGTTCTAAACTATTTAGTTGGGAGGTTATCTTGGAAATTTTAGAATTTAAGTAGTCTTATTTGAAGCTCGAATATAGGTAATGTATTATTGTCTAGTTTTGTTCTGAAATAAACTAGTTGTTCATTGATAGACTTAACTTAGTGTTCTAAGGTGGAGAGTTCTATGTATTGTATAAAGGAAAGATAATGAGTAATAGGTTTGGTCTGTCCAAGTGTAATTGACCTATGTGAAGTTGGCAACTAAGTATATAATAATTAATTTTTAGGACTTCCATACGTTTGTGTTTTTATGTACCATTTCTACCGTCGAGTTCTAAGTTAGTATTGTTTGTACCTCTGAGTTTTTTACTTGTATCGTTTTTACCGGCGTCTGTTTACCTTGTATCGTCGTGACCTGGAGAGAAAAAGACATTGGGAATGATTTGTCAGGGTAATTCGTCTTTTAAATACGTACTTTTGGTTTACTCGTTTTCCTCGGTTTTTTATTGATTGTTCCCGGCTCTATGGCTGAGTACTTCATGAGTACTACTAGTATCATTACGTACAATGTCGAAACAGTCGACTGCGTCGTATGTACCGTCTGTACCGCCGAGTAAATCGCGTGTATCCTAGGTACCGTTGAGAAGTTTTTATGTACCGTTTCTACCGTCGAGTTCTAAGTTAGTATCGTTTGTACCTCTGAGTTTTTTACTTGTATCGTTTTTACCGGCGTCTGTTTACCTTGTGTCGTCGTGAACTGGAGAGAAAAAGACATTGGGAATGATTTTTCAGGGTAATTCGTCTTTTAAATACGTTTTTTGGTTTACTCGTCTTCCTCGGTGTTTCATCATTTGTACCCGAATTTATTGTTAAGTACTTCATGAGTACTGCTAGTACCATTACATACAATGTCTAATCAGTCGACTTCGTCATATGTACCGTCTGTACCGCCGAGTAAATCGCGTGTATCCTAGGTACCGTTGAGAACTTTTTATGTACCGTTTATACCGTCGATTTCTAAGTAAGTATCGTTTGTAACTCTGAGCTTTTTACTTGTATCGTTTGTACCGGCATCTGTTTACCTTGTGTCGTCGTGAACTGGAGAGAAAAAGACATTGGGAATGATTTTTCAGGGTAATTCGTCTTTTAAATACGTTTTTTGGTTTACTCGTTTTCCTCTGTTTTTTATCATTTGTACCCGAATTTATTGTTAAGTACTTCATGAGTACTGCTAGTACCATTACATACAATGTCTAATCAGTCGACTGCGTCATATGTACCGTCTGTACCGCCGAGTAAATCGCGTGTATCCTAGGTACCGTTGAAAACTTTTTATGTACCGTTTATACCGTCGATTTCTAAGTAAGTATCGTTTGTAACTCTGAGCTTTTTACTTGTATCGTTTGTACCGGCGTCTGTTTACCTTGTGTCGTCGTGAACTGGAGAGAAAAAGACATTGGGAATGATTTTTCAGGGTAATTCGTCTTTTAAATACGTTTTTTGGTTTACTCGTTTTCCTCTGTTTTTTATCATTTGTACCCGAATTTATTGTTAAGTACTTCATGAGTACTGCTAGTACCATTACATACAATGTCTAATCAGTCGACTGCGTCATATGTACCGTCTGTACCGCCGAGTAAATCGCGTGTATCCTAGGTACCGTTGAAAACTTTTTATGTACCGTTTATACCGTCGATTTCTAAGTAAGTATCGTTTGTAACTCTGAGCTTTTTACTTGTATCGTTTGTACCGGCGTCTGTTTACCTTGTGTCGTCGTGAACTGGAGAGAAAAAGACATTGGGAATGATTTTTCAGGGTAATTCGTCTTTTAAATACGTACTTTTGGTTTACTCGTTTTCTTCGGTTTTTTTCGATTGTACCCGGTTCTATCTTCGTTGGTATCGTTTGTACCTCTGAGTTTTGTACTTGTGTCGTTTGCACCGTTGTCTGTTTACCTTGTATCGTCGTGAACTGGAGAGAAAAAGACATTGTGAATGATTTTTCAGGGTAATTCGTCTTTTAAATACGTACTTTTGGTTTACTCGTTTTTCTCGGTTTTTTATCGATTGTTCCCGGCTCTATGGCTGAGTACTTCATGAGTACTACTAGTACCATTACGTACAATGTCGAAACAGTCGATTGCGTCATATATACCGTCTGTACCGCCGAGTAAATCGCGTGTATCCTAGGTACCGTTGAGAACTTTTTATGTACCATTTATACCGTCGAGTTCTAAATTGGTATCGTTTGTACCTGAGTTTTTTTACTTGTATCGTTTGTACCGGCGTCTGTTTACCTTGTATCGTCGTGATCTGGAGAGAAAAAGACATTGGGAATGATTTTTCAGGGTAGTTCGTCTTTTAAATACGTACTTTTGGTTTACTCGTTTTCCTCGGTTTTTTATCGTTTGTACCCGGCTTTTTTGCTAATTACTTCATGAGTACTGCTAGTTCCATTACGTACAATGCCTAAACAGTCGACTGCGTCGTTTATTACCGTTTGTACCGTTGAGTAAATCGCGTGTACCCTAGGTACCGTTCAGTACCTCGATTATACCGCTTATACCGTCGAGTTCTTCGTTGGTAGCGTTTGTACCTCTGAGTTTTGTATTTGTATCGTTTGTACCTACGTCTATTTACTTGATATCACAGTGAATTAGAGAAAAATAGTGATTGAAAATATGTTTTCAAAGGTACAAACGGTTTAAAATGCGGTACAATATGGTACAAACCTAGTTTAATCGAATGGAAGTCAAAAAAAATTAATTATATAATTAAGTGATTTTTTAATCACTTTTTTACACCTTGATATCTTACCCAATTTAAAATGCAGAACAATTCGGTACAAATTTAGTGCCATCGAATGAAAGTCGTAAAAATTTATTATAATTATAATGAAGTGAATTTTTGATTATATTTTCACACCCCTATATCTTTTATCCCGTTGAGGTACAAACGATTCAAAATGCAGTACAATCCGGTACAAACCTAGTACAATCGAATGGAAATCATTAAAAATTATAATATTAATAAGTGAGTTTTTGCCCATATTTTCACACCCCTATAACTTTTACCCCCTCGAGGTACAAACGATTTAACATGCAGTACAATCCGGTACAAACCTAGTACAAACGTATGGAAGTCCTATAAATTAATTATTATATACTTAGTTGCCAACTTCTACTACTACTAAGTTGCTCGAGTCTTATGTCAAACGCTGAAATGGTGAACCAGAAGTGTTAGTCGATACCTGAAACAATATCTCAGTCTTAGGTAAACGCTTGAGTCGAGACTTGGCTTTTTTGGGGCCTTCCTTTTTAGAAGTGTATATGTGTATAGGGAGATCGGCAAGAACTGTATCTTACAATTTTAATAAACACATACATATATATAAAATTAAATATAGATAATTATAAGCTATATATATATGGAATAGTAATTATGTATATATAAGGGGTTTTCCAATAGGGACGCTTAAACTTTGACAGCTGATTGCGGCCATGTTGTTTGAGTGACAGCTGTCAAATGCAGTGTGTTATATTCATTCCGTCCTCCCAAACCACCATGGCAGGTTACAGTGTCGAGCAGCACGTGCAAATCATAAAATTGTTTTATGAAAATGGGTCTTCAGTTCGAGCAACGTTCCGCGCACTTCGCCCGTTGTACGGTCGCGATGATCGTCCTGCCGAGTCGACTATCCGTCGATTGGTGGACAAATTCGAGTCAACCGGGTCAGTTAACAATCAGCCGGTTCCCGTGCGTCAACGTAACGCGAGATCTGCCGAGAATATCGCCGCTGTGCGCGACAGTGTCCTCGAAAACCCGCGGCAGTCAATTCCGCGTCGCGCACAGGAACTCGGCCTTTCGCAGACGACAACTTGGCGAATTTTGCGTTGTGACTTGAGCCTGCACCCGTACAAGATCCAGCTGACCCAAGAGCTCAAGGTTAATGACCATAGACAGCGCCGTGTGTTCGCTGACTGGGCATTAGAGCAGTTGGAAGTTGACGCCGATTTTGGCAAAAAAATCATCTTCAGCGACGAGGCGCATTTTTGGATGAATGGCTATGTCAACAAGCAAAATTGCCGTATTTGGGACGAGACCAATCCACACGAGGTTCACCAAGTGGCAATGCACCCGCAGAAAGTAACTGTTTGGTGCGGATTTTGGGCCGGAGGCGTGATTGGTCCGTATTTTTTCGAAAACGATAATGGTGTGGCCGTCACCGTCAATGGTGAGCGATACCGGTCGATGATAACCAACTTCTTTTGGCCTGAAATCGAGAATATGGATCTGGACAACATGTGGTTTCAACAGGACGGCGCTACGTGCCACACAGCACACGCTACGATGGAAGTTCTGCACGAGCAAGCGCCCTTAATGGAAAACCCTATATATATACATAATTTATTTAGACAGTGACAAATAATAGTTTTTCAAACGATGTTTAAATATGTTCAGTGAATTCGACTGCCGAACATCTGTAGTAGTGCATTCATAGCTTAATAGTTTTTATAGTAAAATAATTACTGTAGCTTTGTGCTGGCAGCTACTTTAGCTGAGACCGATACTGAGAATCATAATCAAATTTTCGTAGACCGAAGATAAACCTTATGGCTATACTTTGAAGCCTTTCTAATTTATTCAGTAGTTCTTCAGTTAAATCCATGCAGCAGACATCAGCATAATCCAATATGGGCAAAAGGAAAGAATTGGCTAAGCTGATCTTAGCCTTGATAGGCAGCAGGTTTTTCCATCGCCTTAAGAAACCAATGATAGCAAAAATCTTACGGCTCATTTTTGCAACCTGAGGTACCCAGGAAAAGGTGCTTCGTTTTCCTGGGTACCTCAGGAGAATACACTTAAGGAGTAGTTCAAGATATCTAGCAGTTTCTTGCAAATGTAGTGTTTGGCCTTTGAATAAGATTGGAGGTAGATGTTTACTTTGAACCCTCGACAGAATCTTAGGACTGCCAAACATAACCACTTGCGACTTCCTAGGATTTACTAGGAGACTTTAAGACTTACACCATTCAGATATCTTAGCCAAATCATGATTCAAAGTTGCAACAGCCTCATCGATACCGTCTAAGGGAGCGGTAACGTAAATCTGTAGATCATCAGCATATAGATGATAAGAGGAAGAAATAAGAGAAGAGAGAGTATTAATGAATATAGAGAAAAGGAGAGGAGAGAGTACACCACCTTGTGGGACACCGGAAGGGACATCTAAATAAGATGAATATTCACTATTAACCATTATGCATTGCTGTCTATAAAACAGATACGAGCGAAACCAGTCAATGGCTGTATTATCTATGTTTAAAGAGCTTAAGATTGCTAAGCATATGTCATAGTCGATGTTATTAAAGGCATTTGAGAAGTCAAGGAGAGCTAGTATAGTTACAAACTTCTTTCTTATGTGTAGCGCGGTGCTTATTTCTGTCGGCTGGCTACTGGATTTTTAATCAAACTTGTTGGTCTGGTTGGTATTCTACTTCAGATTCACGGTTTTTATTCCTGTCATTAAGTTTGTACGAGCTACTGTAGTGGCTTGATTAATGACCTCACACACAGTCTTCATTTGGTCACGATGGGTAAGGATATACTTTTGCATTAAGTGTTCAGTTAAGTTGATGTGTAGAGGGTCTCTCGGGTCAAAACGTCCTCTTATAATGTCGTGTGGTCTACACTTGGTAAAACTATGAACTGAGCTATTGTATGCTAGTATCGCATAAGGCATTTGATTAATAGTTGGTTCGTCTCTATGTTTCAGTCGAAGTATGCGCAGATGTTCTAATAACGCGGAATGGAATCTTTCTACGATGCCATTATCGTTAGAGGAATTAATTATATTCAAGGCATGACTGAGAGACACAAAAGCGATATGTAAGATATTTCGAGAATTTTCTTTGTATCCTTTCTATCCTATCTATATGTACCTGGTATTGCGGTGACCATATGATGGAACAGTACTCAAGTTTGCTTCTGACGTAGCAATTGTAGGGCGTCATTATCGTTGATGCTCTATTGAATTCCATGGCGTTTCTGAGAATGAACCTTAATGATTTAAAGGCAGCCTTGAGAGTGCTTTCCATATGAGCTGTCAATTGCATTTTGGAGTCCAGGATCACCCCTAAATCGCGGATTGTCTCAACTTTGTTGATGTTCACGTTGGATATGTTATACTCACAATTTACTTTTTTCTTTTTACGGGTGAACTGTATATTATCGCCTACCTCGTTGGTCTAGTGGCTAGATATAAGGCCGCAGACTCGGGGGTCCTGGGTTCAATTTCCAGGTCGGGCCAATAAGGTGTTATTGAGTTTTTCTGTCAGAAAATTCTCAATAGCAGCCCGGAGTCTGGAAGTTGGAAGTGTGTACACTCCCGTGCCTCGGAAAGCACGTAAAGCCGTTGGTCCTGCGCCTGAACTCTTTCCGGTCGTGTCGGATTGCCGTCCCATCGGATTATGAGAGGTAGGGAATAGTGAGTGCACCTGTGTTTGCGCACACACTTGTGCACTATAATATCTCCTGCGCAGTTGGCTAATCTCTCTTCAGATTGGCTGCCGTGGCCGAAATCGGTCTAGAGGACGTTTTATTCGTTTTTTGTTATTTTTTTTTACCTATTTACAATTACTTACTCTAACTATTGGCTATCAACATCTAACTATATTTACAGCGTTATATGGAGTTTTCCAATAGGGACGCTTGAACTTTGACAGCTGATTGCGGCCATGTTGTTTGAGTGACAGCTGTCAAATGCAGTGTGTTATATTCATTCCGTCCTCCCAAACCACCATGGCAGGTTACAGTGTCGAGCAGCACGTGCAAATCATAAAATGTTTTTATGAAAATGGGTCTTCAGTTCGAGCAACGTTCCACGCACTTCGCCCGTTTTACGGTCGCGATATATATATATATATATATATATATATATATATATATATATATATATATATGTATACAGTGTTACATGTTCCGCAGTAGGGCATCCAGTGATTTTAATTTATAAAATTAATATATAGTTTTTCTTACATTTATCTTATAAGATACTCTTACAATTCGTTTAGTTCATATAGTTGTCTTATAGTAGTGTAATAACAATTTAATGTTGGATAGCTATTTATTCTTTTTTTTTCCTTTTCTTTCTCCTACCACTTATTTACTATTTGCTTATAATTGGGTTATGCTAATGCTTAATCTAGGTGCCTAAAGTTAACCTGGATGCCAACAACTGGTCAAAACAAGCTAGACACACGACCTTCGTACGTATTCTTGTATGTATGTAATATATTTATATATTAATTCGTGGGTGGTCTCACGATCTCGGTCCGAACCAAGGTCGTGGTTCTTAGTTAACAGTGAGGACGTTTTAGGGTCGATTCGCATCCCCTGATTCAGTCAGTGACTTAATTATCGAGTAACGTATGTCATCGTCGCCGTTCCAAATCGCCATCTTGAGGTTATAGTCAAGGATGTCTGAGTCCGTAGCTCTCTCTGCACGTGATATCAGACGAGCTATTGCGTCGTCTTGTGTGCTGTCGGTGTAGCAGACACAGGTCTTGGTGTGTCTTGAGAGAGCTACCACTGCGTGTGGGACACTCTGAATTAAGCCGGATCTTCTGCCTGTTGTACGCACTATGAGAACCCTTTCGTAGGTGCGCCCTTGTGCTTCGTGGATGGTTAGAGCACAGAATCCCGGTTCTGAACCATAGCCCTGGCCGATCAGTTCCTTTTCGGCCTGGGTGTGGGTCAGGTATAGGGTGTTAGCTGTTTTTGGGATGTTTATTCCCCTGAAGTGCTTACGGGATAAGGAGCGCACCAGATGGTTGGCTGAATATATGCCATTGTATACTTCCATCCATGTGGTTTTACCGCACCCGGGCACTCCGTTCACCCATGTGATGGTGGGGGTCGCCAGATCCAGGTTCCTGTTGTCCTGCAGATCTCCGAAGATGGCTCTCGCCATTTCGAGGATTCTGCTTTCCAGCATTACTCTGGTGCATTTGGCAACCACCACCGTAGAGTCACTGAGTGGGACGGCTGACCGGATGTGTACTTCCTCTCCCGGCTCGCCGAAAGAGTTCGATGAAGCCTGTGGAAGCGCTTTAGGCCGCCATGTACTGCCCCGTCGCTCTGCCTTGTAGCACGGCTTGCGCTTCGAGGTCATAGGCCGCGGCCTCCGCCTCCTTCAGCTGCACCTCTAGCAGTTTTAGGTTGCCTCGCTTGTAAGTCTGCAGTATCGTGCTGCATAGGTCTTCGTTGACTTTTTGCGTGGCAGCCGTGATCGCCAGGAACTCTCTCAGAGCGTTTTCCTCGTGTTCCTGCTGGTTTTCTGGAGGTTTCAGCCGGGGGGGCTTCACTATTCCCATAACCGCCTTGGTGCGCGCGGTGGTTTGCTGTACCTCATTGCGGGATGTTGAAGGTGCGGTGAACCTCTCTATGGCACGTTCTTGCTCCTTGTTCCCGCTGGTTTTTGTGGATTTACGTGTCTTTATTGGGCTCAATATTGCTTGTACTGTCCTGTTTATTAGTGGGTAGACCGCGGACTTGATCTTATTTTCACCGCGGTTTGTGGCTCTCTGTCTCGACTGGTGACCTGCCTCCTTGAGTACCTGCTGTAGTTTCTCCGACCCACTGGCGTTTTGAGTTTGGACCGGGTTCCCTACAGCTGAGCTGGTTGTCGCTTGGTCGCGCCTTCTGAGAAATCCGAGGTTCTGTCCCCGGTTCTCATATACCACTACCTCATGATGTTTCGAGGCTTGTAAAGTTCCCAGGTGGTCTTGGGTTTCGCCCTTGTGGTAGGCTACGACCATTGCGTCTACGCTGATTACTCTTGGAGCAGTGCCTCCCTCTAGGTCCCGTCCTCCCAGCGACGCCAGCACCTTATTCGCCTTCTGGAAAGCCGTGGTTTCGTCGTCCGTGGCGAACAGCGCGATGGTTTTGTTATTCCTTCGCACTATTCGACATCGTTGACCCTCCACGGCTACTGTGGGCAATGCGTCATATATTTTACGGCGCATAGATGTTTTGCTAGTGCTGCCGTTCAGTAGGAGTCCGAGTCCCGGCGAGATATAGACATTTGTCTTCGCCCTGTCGTTACAGAAAGCCACCCCCACTCTCTCCGAGTTATTGTCCATGAACAGGGCAACCCCTCGGATCCGGAGGTCAAGCTTCCCAATTTCGCCATTTTCGATGATATTGTATTGTTTAATGCTGTATTTTCTTTGTTGGTTGGGGTCCATGTTGATTGGTTCCTTGTTTTCATGGGTGGTAGAGGATGGTGTCGTTGTAGGGGTCTTATTTCTGGATACGGCTACTTCCGCTACTTTTGCTATGCAGTTAAGGAAGTAGCCTCTGGTGGCTTTGGCCTGAAGCAGCTCGGCCATGTTCTCTTCTTCCATGGTTCGGTCGAAGACACTCTCCAGGTCGTGGCGGATGGTCTGGAATCTGGGACAGTCTAGCAACAGGTGCCACACCGTTTCGCTGATGGTCGGGTCGCACTCGCAACCGGGGCTGTCTTTCAGCCTAAACCGGTGTAGGTACTCACCGAACCCCTCGTGTCCCGTAAGGATCTGTATATGGGCGTGGTTTAGTTTCGTTCCCCGTACTAGGCTATAAGCCTTCCTAACATCGGGGAGGAACGCCCTTGTGACCGCGCCCTGAGAGGCAGTGTCATATCTATCTTGCCATCTGGCAATAGATTCCTCTCTGATCTTATTCCTTACGTCGGACAGCGGAACCTCAGCGTTTCCGGTGATGTCGTAACCTTAAAGGCACCTTCTTTGGCTAGTTCATCTGCCCTTTCATTCCCTCTGGTTCCCACATGGGCTCTGAGCCAGAAAAGGCGCACTCCTCTTCCTCGTGACAGCATCTCCGCTATGCACTCTTTGATGGATTTTATTAGCGGATGACTAAGCCTAGTGCTGCACAGCAATTCCAGAGACGATCTAGAGTCGCTCAGGATATTGATGTTGGCTTTGTGCTGTTCATAGCCTTAGTCACTGCTCTGTGGAGTTCATATAGTTCCGACTGGAACACTGTACACGTGGGATCCAGGCTGAAGACTTCATTAAGTTTCTCCTTTCCGTCTTCCCACTACGTTAGCGCCGCGCCCACTTTTCCTTCGATCTTACTTCAATCTATGTAGGTGTGTGGGCCCGTCTTGTTGAGTGCCACCTGGGTGGCATCCGTCATGTCCTCGAGGAGGCTGTACTCTTGTTGAAGTCGAGTTGCTGGGTGTGGTAGTTCGCCAGCTTTGACTACCTCCTCGAGTTTGCGGTTTGGTGGTAGGTATACGGTGGAGATCCCCTTCTTCGCCTCATAGAGGGACGCCACTTCCCGGATTCTCAGATCCAGCGGGAGGATGCCGGCAAGGATCAGTACTGCATTCAGGGATGTTGTTCTGTATGCCTTACTGATCCTTTGTGCGAATCCCCTCTGGAGTGCATCTAATGTCCTTCTGTTCGTTGCTAATTCGGACGCCTTCGCCCATGCAGGTGCACCGTAAGTGATGATTGGTTCTACCGCGGCGACGTATATGGTTCTAGTTATCTCCCCATTTAGTCCCCAGGAGACTTTCGCTGCGCATGCCAGCTGTTTGTAAATGCTGGCTGCTTTCGTACAGATGTTTCGTACGTGTGCGTTGAAGTTAAGTCTCCTGTCGATTGTGAGTCCGAGAATTTTGACCTCATCGACCAGCGCAAGTGAGGTACCAGACATGGTTAAGTGTGGACCCCTCCACTATTTTAATTTCTTCGTAAGCAGCATTGCCTGAGTTTTGTGTGCTGCGAAATTTAACTTGTTCTCCTCCCCCCATTTGACTGTCACCTCCAGCACCCTGGCGATGCGGACCTCCATCTCTTCAATAGACTTTCCGGAGAACACTAGAACCCCGTCATCTGCGAACGCCTGATAGTATACCTCTTCGACCGATAGTCTCTGCAGGAGGGGATCCAGAATGATGTTCCAGAATGTGGGACCCCCTATGGAGCCCTGTACACATCCCTTCGTGGTATCCCTTTCGCTCTTTTCTCCTGCGTAATTAACTATTATTTTCCGGTCTTGGAGGTACGAATTCACCATCAGGTACAAGTTTTTGGGGCAACGTCTTAGCCTGAGTTGGTTTTTAAGAGCTGGCCACCACGCGTTGTCGAAGGCCCCCTCTATGTCCAATGATATCAAGATAACGGAATTACCTTTCTCTCTTTCCGCCTCTATATGTCTCATTAGGTCATAGAGGGCGTCCTCGGTACCACGCTGTGGCAGGAATCCGTACTGTTTTGAGTTGAGAGTCGGGAGTAAATGCCATTGTAGTCTTCTCACGAAAAGTTTCTCTACCGTTTTCCCTAGCACTGATAGCAGGCCTATAGGGCGGTAGGACTTTGGGCTGGTATAGTCGGCTTTGCCCGGTTTCCTGAGTATGACTACGTGGGCGACTTTCCACTGTTTCGGGAAGTAAGAGATGGCTAAGCACTTATTTGCCATCTTTAGGAATACTTCCCAAGCACAGCGGATTGCCATGGCGCAGATGTCCGAAGTGAACCCGTCCGGCCCCGGAGCTTTTTTGGGGTTTTGCTCTTTTAATACTGTTTCCAGTTCAGCTCCTGTGAACGGCGGGTCATCCTCTCCAAGATCTCCCATTGACTCTGTAGGTACGTCCTCCACCAGACGGCGTAGTTGGGTGTGGTATGGGGTGTCGGTTTCCACCGCGTTTACGGGGTAGAATGTGTTTGCTAGGAGGTCGGCAGACTGCTACGGATTCAGTGTGTTGCCGTCGGGTCCTCCTAGGAGCAGATCTTCTTATCTACCTGCTGTCTTTCTGAGGACACGGTAGATTCCGTCCCACATACTCTCTTTGCCCTGTCTGGTGCAGAAGTCCTTCCAACTCTGAGTTTGTGCCTCCAAGGATTGCTTTATATAGTACTCCTTGGCCTCATTATAGTCTTTTAGTACGGATTCTTTCCGGTGGGGTGCAGCGTTCTTTATCCTCCGTTTTTTTCGGAGTAACTCCTTTTTAAGATCGGTGATTTCTTCGGACCACCAAGGAAGAACGGTGCCCTTACGCCTTCTGCATATCTTCGGGATTGCGGTTTCGCATGCTTCCCGAATGGATGTTACGTATGCTTCTATTAGGGACTCCATTTCCTCCCCGGACCTAATCGCTTCGATCGTATCGGGTGTGATGTTCTTATTTGCAAGGGACGACAGGAATGTTTCCTTGAACGCTGACCAGTTGGCCTTCTTAGTATTGTACACTCTGGTCGTCGGGGCCGCCACTGGTTCTGGCCTTGCTCCCAGTTCCAAAGAGTATGTGACGGTATTGTGGTCTGATGTGATCAGCGTTCTATCCACTGCCCAGTCCTTTTCCTCCCTAGCAGCGGGGAGCTGCACGCTGTGACATCCACTATACTGGAACACAGTTTGTTCCCCCGCCACACCTCGAAGGTAGGTATATTCCCGGTGTTGAGGACGTGGTAGTCCATTTCATTTAAGAAGGCGTAGTATTCCGCTCCTCTGTGGTCCTCGGAGGCGCTACCCCACCAGTGGCTCCAGGCATTAACGTCCCCAGCCAATATGACGTTCGGCGTATTTAGCAATTCAGATATTGCTTTTACTCTGTCTATGTAGGGTCTTATGTCGACTTCCCCGTCGAAGTACACCGAGATTACTCCAAGTCTAAAGCTTCCGATCTCCAGTATGACTGCCGATTCGGTTTCGGTCACCAGTTGAGGATCATGTATTACTCTAAACTGGTCACCGAAGACAATTATCGCTGCTTTTACTGGGTTGCGGCTGTGGATGTTGCGAGTGCACTGGATTACTCTAGTGCCAGGGTATTGCTTGACACTGCCGCTGGTGCCCGTATAAGGTTCCTGCACCAGTGCCACAGACAAACCCTGATCCTCGTTAAGCTTTATAAGCTCAGCCATAGCTTGCTTGGAGCGCTGGAGGTTACATTGAATGAACCCCAGCCTCGTTTTACTCCTTGAGTCGACTGCTGTTGGGACCCTCGTATCTTGGCTGCCTTTAGCAATATCTGATTTTCGATCGAGCTAGTCGGTCCCACATCTGACGCTGAGGGCATTCCTCGCTATATGCCATGTGCGGGAAGGTGTCTTTTGCTTTGGCGTCCCTACAGTTTTTACACTTAGGCGGCCTGTCCTCCTGCCTGGTTCGGCATTCCTGCCAGGAGTGTGCCCCACCACAGTAATTGCAGTACTGGGTCGACTCCGTACATATGGTTTTCGTGTGGCCGAACCCCAGGCACTTGGCGCACTGAATGAGATGGACCTCCTCATCTCTCTTTTGGATCGATATGTGGACCGACCCCGCCTCTAACATGCGCTTGTGGAGCGCAGGTGTTGCCTCTAGAATGACGTGGCACTGTAGGGTGTTCCTTATACGCTTCCTGTACTTGATTCTTAGCGCCCCCTCGTCTCCAGGCAGATCTTGGAACAGTTTCCTGATCTGTGCCCTTATGTGATCGACTATCTCGTCGTCTTTCAGATAGGACATGATATTGTTTATTTTAACCAATGGATTTTGAGGTTTTGGTTCGTGTGCTTTAAGGTTGGTCTTGTTTAGTTGTTCTTTTATTTTATATATCTCCTCCTTATCATCGTAGCTCATTAAAATGTTGCTGTTCCTGGCCTTCCTGACCCTATCCACTTTGACTCCGGTGTTTCTGAAGTCCAAAGCTTTCGTGACCACCTCCAGCACATTGTCCCCCGTGTTGTTGGGGTCAGTGCTGGAGATTATTAAGGTGTGGTTAGGGTGTTTTGGGGGTGCCGTCTTGAGCGCCTTGGCATACGTCTTTCCGTGTTCTAAGGAGGGTTTGGTAACCGTTGGTATGCTGCCCTTTTTATAAGAGGAGTTATACCACTCCATGGTTTTGTTTAATTCTCGAGATGCTGAGGCCATTTCCGCCACGTCCGCCCGTATCGGGTTCAAAAATCCGTCTATTTGGGCCGCCGTGTCTGCCATTGCCATCTCCGTCCCGAGTCCCGGAGCGGTAGTAACATTTGTGGCTAGGCTGGTTGTTGCCACATCCCGTACCTCCTCTACTTCCGCGAGAATTTTTTTGGTCTTATTCATAATGGAAGCCGTAGCCTCTCTGATTTCCTCCCCTATCTCTTTCTTGGAGACGGGTTTGGCTTTGAGGATGTCTTTAAGCATCTTTTCTGTTTCCACCCTCATAGCCCTGAGCTCCTTCTTAATGTCTTCGTAGCTGGGCTCTTCCCGTCTCCTTGGCTCTCCTTCGGGAGTCTGGGGTGGCGACGTCAGCTTTGTACGGACTCCCGTTCCCATGAGGTCCTGTTTGATGTAGTGAATCTCCGTCGCCAGAGATCCAACTGTGCTCGTTAGATTCTTAATGGCGTTTTCTACTCTATGTGTTGTAGCCCTTGTTTTGCTAGGCGGGGGTGGCCGAGATGTTTTAGTGGTCCTTTTTTTGGGATTTTTCCCCTCAACTTCCAACTGGACGGTTTTCACGGACTTTTTCACTATACCGTCCAGCTCGTAGTTGAGCCAGCTCTGTACCTGTGTTATGGAGCTGTGCGACCCCCTGAGGGTTTCCGTGATTTCCCCCATGCGCTCGTTTTGTCTCTGTTTGAGCTCCAAGAGTACTTTCGAGTGCGCTCTCTCAACACGGACTAGCTCCCTGGCCGCTCTTGTCCGTTCCAACTCCAGGTTGAGACGATGCCTATTCCTAGATTCGGCTTGGGAGAGGACCAACTCGTATAGATTGCTGAGGCATTCCACTGCTGTGGTTCTCAGCTCTCTTTTAAGGGTCTTAGAGCTCTCCAGAGCGTCCTTCCCTGTCTGGAGGTATTCCCGGGCTCTTTCGGTCGCAAGGTCTTTGCATACTCCCGTGTGCGACCCCAATGGTGGGCGCGGGGACCGCGTACGTTGACACAGTTGATTGGACGAACTCGCTGCGTTACCAACTGAATTGTCCTCCATCTTGTTATCGTATTGTAATATTTTAAAGTTATTAGGGGAAGAAATTTGGGAAGGTCGTGTGTTCCCGAGTCAGACTAGTCCAAACTTGGATGTTCTACGACCCTTGGTTGGGGAGTTCCCTCGGTCGTCTCTCACCGGTCTTATGGTGGGCTGGTCTGCTAGGGCGCAGTCTTGGGGCCGGCTCCGAAGTTTTCACTGAAGGCAATTTCGTATCCGCTGGCGGGCAGTGAATTTCGAGTGACGTCGTCTCGAGCCTAGACGCGAGTTTGCCGCGACGTCACAGTGACATGCTGTCCGCCTTTAGTATGAGAGATATGGTGGTATTTGCTTACTTGTATCTCTCCTGTTCCGCGTCCGATTTTCTTGCTCTTGGTGTTGATTTGTAGAGCTGGACGACGGCTTCAAGATGATATCAGTAGCGTTATTGAGTCCCTTGCCTTCCGAGTGGTATTCTTGGTGTAACGCTCACTTATTCCGGTTATTTAGGCAACAGCGAACACAACCTACACACTTTTTATCACTACAAAAACCTTTTTTTATTTTATTTTTCGTTCTACGAAAATATCAAAATTAACGCTATCAGTCAATAGCTTTAGCAATTTATCGCTGTGTAGTGAAAACCGCACTGCTCCACGGCTCTCCGTTCCTGAGATATCAGCAGTTGAAACTTTCCAAGATGGCGGCCAATATGGCCGGAACCGGATGTACCAGGTATACGGAGTTTGGTATAGGTATAGGGTTTTTCACGCCCTATCCAATTGCCCTATTAACGGATTTTTAAAATTAACTTATAAAAAATTTTTTTCAAAAAAACACAAAAATTTTAATAACTAAATAAAAAAATTATATTTTTTAAAATGTAAACTGATTCTAGCTTCTTTAAATAAAATTTATTTTTTAATACTACTAGGATTAATGCCAGGCCCCCAGAAGGGGGACCACGTGCCACGTGATTAAACTTATAAAATTAATATCTCGAAAACTACACGTTAAAAAATTTTGAAACTTTGAATTTATATAGATTAAAATATTATCTATTAAAATTAATAAATTAAAAAGGGGGTCACCGATCGTCCCGATTTTTAAAATGAGTTTTTAGTTTTTGGTTTTAGCCCCTTTTCAGTTTTCTGGGGATAACTCCCCCAAAAATTATCTCATCCGGGAACTAAAACCACCAAAATACTCGGCTCGTCGGGGCCGATCGATTGATCTATACCACTCCTATGTACCTGGCCCGGTTCCGAAATTTGAGCCACGTGCTCAAAACGGTTTTTGGGCCCTAACTTCCAGAATTCTCGCGTGAAAAATCTGGAAGTGGGCTCAAAAGACGCGGGCTTACGAGACCTTTAATTAAGTGTAATAAAAGTGGTAGGTCACCGATCTCGTTAAGGCGGCGTTCTCAATTAAGTGAAGTGAATTTACCTTGTTTCCGGTTTATCCCGATTTTTCCCTCTTTTCAGAGGGAATCAGTGATCCCTAAGGCACACACTGTGTAGCACTCACTGAGACGCAACTTTTGGTACCACTTTGAACAAAATCGGTGCACTTTTTATATTTTTCGTAATTTTAAAATTGTAAAACTTAGTGCGGAGCAACACGGGTAGCGTGCGTTCACCACAGCGGACGGAAGGGGACTGGGTTAGGTTAGGTTAGGTTTTTTTTTTTTTATGATGCTTCACTATATGTGAAACACCGGCCGCTGTCTCCTCCGATAAGATGGTCGGAGATCTTTTTTACTTTAGTATGTCCTTCTTTTTCTTTATTTTTATTTATATATATAGGATTTTCCATTAAGGGCGCTTGATCTTTGAAATGCAAAAAAAAATACATGTAGGAGAGATATTTGCGAATTTTTTTTTTTATTTGGAACCTCTATCGACCCCATTATGTATGGAATATGACATCATTCAAATGACCGCCACAGCTTCGGTTGGTGGCGCGCACACGAAAGGTCCAATTTTCGATGACTCTGGCGCACAAATCGGGCTGTATTTGATCGATGGCGTGGCGTATGTTGACTTTGAGGGCATCGGTGGTTTGCGGCTTGTTGGCATAGACCTGCGACTTAAGAAAACCCCACAAGAAAAAGTCCAGCGGGGTCAAATCGCACGATCTCGGTGGCCAGTTCACGTCGCCTCCGCGCGAGATGACCATGTCCAGAAATTGCTCGTGCAGAACTTCCATCGTAGCGTGTGCTGTGTGGCACGTAGCGCCGTCCTGTTGAAACCACATGTTGTCCAGATCCATATTCTCGATTTCAGGCTAAAAGAAGTTGGTTATCATCGACCGGTATCGCTCACCACTGACGGTGACGGCCACACCATTATCGTTTTCGAAAAAATACGGACCAATCACGCCTCCGGCCCAAAATCCGCACCAAACAGTCACTTTCTGCGGGTGCATTGCCACTTGGTGAACCTCGTCCCAAATACGGCAATTTTGCTTGTTGACATAGCCATTCATCCAAAAATGCGCCTCGTCGCTGAAGATGATTTTTTTGCCAAAATCGGCGTCAACTTCCAACTGCTCTAATGCCCAGTCAGCGAACACACGGCGCTGTCTATGGTCATTAACCTTGAGCTCTTGGGTCAGCTGGATCTTGTACGGGTGCAGGCTCATGTCACAACGCAAAATTCGCCAAGTTGTCGTCTGCGAAAGGCCGAGTTCCTGTGCGCGACGCGGAATTGACTGCCGCGGGTTTTCGAGGACACTGTCGTGCACAGCGGCGATATTCTCGGCAGATCTCGCGTTACGTTGACGCACGGGAACCGGCTGATTGTTAACTGACCCGGTTGACTCGAATTTGTCCACCAATCGATGGATAGTCGACTCGGCAGGACGATCATCGTGACCGTAAAACGGGCGAAGTGCGCGGAACGTTGCTCGAACTGAAGACCTATTTTCATAAAACAATTTTATGATTTGCACGTGCTGCTCGACACTGTAACCTGCCATGGTGGTTTGGGAGGACGGAATGAATATAACACACTGCATTTGACAGCTATCACTCAAACAACATGGCCGCAATCAGCTGTCAAAGTTCAAGCGTCCCTATTGGAAAACCCCATATATAATAACTTTTTTTTTTTTTTAAATCTTAAATATACAATCTTCTGTCGGCTTCAATGCATTATACAGTCTTGTTCCTTTCAATGCTCTGTTTTGTCACATATTCGCAGAATTCGAGAAATTTATGCCGTTTGTCTTTATCTTCCATTATATTGCTGATTTCTTCCGGAGTAATATCATGATTCATTTGGGCTTCCACGTCAAATCTCGCCATAAGATGTCTGGGGCATTCCGTTAGCAGGTGCATTATGGTCTCTTCGCTAGTGTCGTCGCATGCACATGCTAGGTTGTCCTTACATTTGAACCTGCAGAGGTATTGCCCAAATCCCCCGTGTCCCGTCAGTGTTTGTGCCAAAATGGGTGTAATTTTGATTTTTTTAATTGTACTAAAGGCTTTTTCTACACTTGGGAAGAAGACCTTCGTCGTGGATACTGTCTCTTCTTTCTGGTATCTATCTTCCCACGCCTTTACTGTTCTGCTTCTTATTATTCTTTTTACTGTCGACACGGGGCATTTGTCATACGCTGCTGCAGTCTTTGTCTTCAGCGCGGCTTCCTTCGCTAATTCGTCAGCTCGCTCATTTCCCCAGACACCCACATGGGCCTTTACCCAATGGAATATTTTTTGCTTTCCTGCCCTCGTTTGGTCGCTTATCCTTTTTCTTATGTCCATGGCTATCTTGTTTTGGGTGTCTGGGTCCACCAGCGTCTGCAATGCTAATTCAGAGTCGCTGATGATCCTCGCCTGACGGTTTGCAAGTTTATCTACGATTTCTACAGCTTTCTTGAGGGCGAGCATTTCCGCCTAGTAGACCGAGCAGAAGGGGGCCAGACTGTATTTCCTTGTGACAATCTCCGTCCCGTCTCGCCAGCACGTCAATGCCGCTCCTACGTGTTCGTCGATATTGCTTCCGTCAGTGAAGACCATCAGCTCTTCTGCCTTCATGTCTTCAGGGCTCAGGCATATACCGTTAAAACAAGTGTATGTTATCGAAGCCTCTTTTGCAGGATGACTGAGTTCGTGGATGTTATTCCTCCTTTCCACCTCTCTGCCCTTCAGTTCATCCTGTGGCTTCCCCCTTTTCGCCTCAAAGATAGCTGCTCCCTCTTTGATCCTCATGTCTAGAGGGAGGAGCCCTGTAACAATCAGTGCCGCGTTAAGCGACACTGTCCGGAATGTCTTGCCTATTTTTTGAGCGAACCCCCTCTGTATACTGCCCAGATGCTGCTTCGCAGTTATTTTTTCGGCGGCCGGTGCCCATACACTGGCCGCGTACATAATGATAGGCTCGATGACTGCCACATACATCGTTCGTATGATCCCAGGACTTAGCCCCCAGTTTAATTTAGCTGTTCTAGCCAGGGGCTTGTATAATTGTGCTGCTTTTCTACATATATATTTAATATGACTGTTAAATGTTAGTTTGTTGTCTAAAATGAGGCCTAATATTTTGATTTCCTCGACTAGGTCGATTGCGGCGCCCGTCATGCGTATCCGCGGGGCGTCGTATTTCAGTTTTCTGGTTAAAACCATAGCCGAGGTCTTATGCGGCGCAAACTTCAATTTGTTTTCGACACCCCACTCGTACACACGGCTCAACACCGCATTCGCCCTGTCCTGCAGCTTCTCTCCCGTGTTTTCTGAGAACACCAAAACGATGTCGTCAGCGAACGCCTGAATTTGTACTTCTCCGCTCTCCACCTCTTCCAACAGCGGATTGAGCAGCACATTCCACAGAGTGGGTCCGCTTATTGACCCCTGTATGCACCCCTTCGTCGTCGGAATTTGGGTCTCTGCTCCAGCATATCTCACTTTTACTCTTCTGTTTTCCAGGTAGCTGGCCATTATTCTCTGGAGGTTTTTCGGACAGCCATAGTCCGCCAATCTTCCTAGTATGGCCGGCCACCAGGCGCTGTCCAGTGATACCAATAAACCGATCTTCTTTTGTCTTATGATGGTCCTGACATGCTGCACTAGATCATAGAGGGCGTCCTCCGTACTCCGCCTCGGCACAAATCCTTACTGTCTGGGGCTGCTCTTAGGTAATAGGTGCCATCTTAGTCTCCTGACTATCATCTTTTCCAGTATCTTCCCGAGTACTGACAGTAGCCCGATCGGTCTGTACGATTTTGGCGTCGAGTAACTCTCCTTGCCTGGTTTCCGTAAGACTACTATTGTCGCCTCTTTCCATAGTACCGGAAAATATGACAGGCTGAGGCACCTATTAAACAGTCCCAGAAATTCTTCTTTGGCCGTTTGGATTGCCGCCACACAAATGTCGGCTGTAAGGCCATCCTCACCAGGAGCCTTTTTGTGGCTGAACGAACTCGCGACGTGAGTGAGCTCTTGGTCAGTGAACGGGGGGTCCCTGTCGCATTGCGTGCTTTTCTCGAGTTTTATCGCCTCTGCTCTTTTCCTGGTTATTTTGTGGATACTCATATCGGTTCCTGTGTCGTCTTTTGGGAAGAAGGTTTGGGCCAAGAGTTCGACCGAACCTTCGGGGCTCAGCACTGTTTCTTCCTTAATTAAGAGCTGGTCATCTTTCCTGTTTTCGGTCTTCCGAATGACCCTATAAACCCCTTCGCAGAAGTTCTCACGGTCTTGAGTTCCACAAAATTTCCTCCAACTCTTGTTCTGTGCATTTTCAGCTTCATTCTCATATACTATTTTTGCTTTCAGGTACTCCCCGACCACGTGGGCTCGTCGAGTCTGCGCCCCACAGGGGATTCTTCTCTTCAGCGTTGTCATCGTGTTCTTCAGCATCTCCAGTTGTTCGGACCACCAAGGTATGTATACTTTTGAATTAATTTTAATTTTCGGGATTGATTCCTGACATGCGTAATTTATTAAAGTTGTTATTAAGGTTACTGTTTCTTCTAATATTTCATTATTTGTTTTAATTTTGATTAGTCCCTATTCTTAACGTCCTCAACCACGAGGCCCGTTCCTTTTTTACCTAACTTTTCTTTTACCTTTTTTTTCCTCGGCAGTCCCGAAACCCATAATTACCTTTCTGTCTCTTGCTTTCCGGACCCGGTCCACCTTCACCCATCCCTCCTTTGCGTCGATGGTCCTCCTTACTTTGCCGAGGACCTCTTCTGCCGTTTCCTGGTCGTCTACGGACGTGACGACCACCGAGTGAAGAGCCGCAGGCCTCGGAGACTGCTGCGGTCTCGAGGCGGCAACGCTGGCGTAACTCCGCCGCTGCTCATCCATTGCTTGGCTACATTTCGCCATTTCCTGTTGGAGAGCAGTCATGGCCTCTTTATGTTCGAGGAGCATTCGGGAATGCTCCTCGAGGCATCTGGTCATTTCGGGGTCCGGAGGGACCGTGAATGTTGTGTCCGTGCTTTTGTTCACCGGCACACGCTCCACGGAACCCCCGTTTCCCTTTCCGGTTACGCCAGCGTCGCGTTCCGCCTCGGACTCGGCCACCATCTTCTTCAGTCTGCTCAGGACGTTGAAGAGGGTCTCTTTTATCTCGCCCTTTAGGTTCTTCGACTGTCCTAGAGCGACTTTGGCCCTTGCCACTTGCGCTGCAGCCTCCTGTGCTCTGCCCCTCTTCACCCTTGTGGTCGCCACGGGCGCATGTGCCCGCGCTGCCTCCCCTTCTTTGGGGGCGTCCGTCGGTCTCCGAGTTAGTTCGGAGGCGGTTGGGGCGCCCTGTGACACCGTAATGGCAGTGCCACAGGTAGCCGGCTCCCACTTCTCCAAACTGCGTCGGGCTAGCTTTTTCGGCTCTTTTTTGGGGATGGGGGTGATCCGTCACCTCCTGTCGTTTAGTAGGGGTCCGGCATGTAGCCATTATTAAATGGAGGTCGCGTTAATAGTTAAAAATAAAATAAAATGTCAATTGTCAAATTTAAATAAATATAAATATTACGTCAATAAATTTTAAAATCCCGCAATAGCGGTTTGTAAAAATAGAGACTTGCTCCTGGGCAATACGCCCGGTCTAAAATACTATATCTAACTTAAAACTATAAAAAGGTAGAGAATACTCTACCTTTTTAGTAAATGACTCTACGTAGAGTCGCCCGAGTGTTCTTAAATTGTAGTCCCGGGCGGGGGTTTCCTAACGCCGAAAACCGCACGGCTCTCCGACCAGCGGTTGCCGAGATATCGCAGCCCAAAGTTTTCCAAGATGGCGTCTGCGCAGATGGTTAATTTTTTAATAATTTATATCTCGGGAACCGCTGATCCCAGAGCAACGTGCGAAGGCTCCTCGTACTGGCCCCACCGAGTTCTACCCGGTTCCGCCACTCAAATTGCAACTTTGGGGTCGACTCTACGTAGAGTCTTAGACCCCACCAAGGGATGGTCCTAATTGTGGCTTCAACGGTAGAGAAAACCGCAACTTTCTGCGGCCAATAGGGCCGGAGTTATGACTAGTTAAATTTTTTAAAGATGGCCGCCAATATGGCCACCACCTGTCAAAATTTCTCCCGTTTCCTCCACCGTTGACCTAAAATACCCGTGTTTGGGCTCGTTAGATTGGTCTTGGTGAGGTCTATCTAATTATAAGCTATTTATAATTTTAAATGCAACCCCCGATTTTTGGGGTGCTAAAAACTTAAATTTTACACTAATAACTTAATTTAAAAATACAGAATTTAACTTAAAATTACGGAAAAAATTTATACCAACTAAGCCGATAGCGTACTATTTTATAATCAGGGTTCCGGAGAGATTCGTACAAGGGTTGCAATAAAATTGTGGGGAGGTCGTCGCTTTACTTTTTTTGATATTGAATTTTGATCGAAATTTAAAATTCGAATATCTCCGGAACCACTGAACACAAAATTGTAATAAGAGTACCGTTGAATTCGTCTCGATCTGCAGCATCTGGTGGAACGGTCAGCTTCCCCCGCACCCCGCTGGATCCAAAACCACGTGGCCACGTGGTCGGGGTTTTTCCTTTATAACTCCGCGAGTTTTTGTCGGAAAATTCCGACTCACGCGTCGATTTATAGGGCTTGGAAAGCCCCGTCCGAAGATATAATAAAATCGATGGGTTACCGAATTTTCAAATATTAAAAATCTGCGGAACGGCACTTTGCAACTGAATATACGTCTGCTTAGTCTTGCGTTTGGAGACGGAAGGGGTTAGCTTAGGTTTTTTTTTTTATTTTTATTAAAGACTGCCCACTGTTGCTATTTATATTGCAACAACCTTATTCACTTTAGTTTTGTTTATTTGTTCTTTTATTCCTTATTGTATAATTTTCCTTGTTTTAAGTACTATCTTACGTACTTTTTTTTTTTTTTGTTTTTTTTCCCTAGCGAACATTTGGCTTACAATATTTATTTCCATTTGCGCTAGCAGCTTATTTAGCAATTTCAAGCAAGCAGTTGTTCTAAGCCTTAGCCTAAATAAGTAGTACAATTGGGATAGTTCGAGCTTAAGCCTATTTGAGCAAAATTCCAGGCAAGCAATATTTGCAAGCGTTAGCCTAATTAGCGGTACAATTTTTGTTAGTAAGCAGTATACATTATTTAATCTACTCTAGTTTACATTGAAAAGCAAGCGTATTAGTAAGCAGTGGGTAATAATGTACAATTCTTTTAATTAAATGCCTATTCAGCTGTTCGCTACAGCTATTCAGTTTCCTCCGCCATTGTGATCCTTCCCTATATTCTTTACTCTAGTTCAACTTATTTTACTTATCACTATTTATTTGCTATAGCTGTGGACAGCCTGTTTCTTTCTTTGTCCGTGGAGCAAGTGATGACCACCCTCTGGTTTTAAGCCCTGCGCACGCTACTGATGCCAATGCCGAGCTCCACAACATCGACCTTCTCCTTGATACTCTTCACTATATCTTCGCTACAGTGTCGAGGATCAGCCGACTCTACCACCACCGCATAACGAGGCTTGGCAAGTGCTTCGGCATAGGTGAGGCCAGTGTTGTGTCGCTGCGGAATGGCATTATTCGGTTTGTGCTCAGGGCCTTTACCAGCAGTAGAGCCATCCATTACTCCCGTGACAGGGTGCGTGTCCACAGCTTTAGCGTTCTGTAATTTCAATTGTTTCAGTTCTTCAAGTATGGCTTTCATGTCGTCCCGGACCTCCTGAGGCTCCACAGGTGTTGTGGGCACTTTGGTCACAACTTTGTTTAACGCTGTGTGTAGGTCCTCGAGAGCCTTCTGTTGGTCTTTGAATTTAGCCTCGAGCTCGTAGACCAGCCATCGTGCCGCTTCGGATTCCTTGTACGTCTCTACGACGTTATCTAGGATCTCCTTGTTGTTCGCTTCATGATGGCTTTTGATTTCCACCATCGTCTTTCCGTGGGTAGCCTCTATCCTGGCTACCAGGTGTTCATAGTGTGCCTTTGTTCTTTCCTTCTCCGCAATGTGTCGGTTTCGAGAATCTGCGAGTCGAAGAACCATCTCGTACAGACCATTTAGGCCGTCGCAGACCTCGTCCCTGATCTCCCTATTGAGGTTTCGGGACTCCTCCAGCCGTCCTTTCGATTTTTGGTAGACCGCGGCGGCCAGTTGTGGTATCTCGTGGAGAGCGCCCCCACAGCCGATGAACACATCGGAGGTTCCTGTGAAGGAGCCCTCGAGGTCCCGCGGCTCCGTGACTGACTGGGCGCTCTCACTCAGCCTGGCCTGCGTTGCTGCTCTAATTACTGTCGCCTTCCGTAGAAGGGCCGAGTCGGACTTAGGGCGTTCGGTTCTGTCCAACCCCGGGGTAGATGTTATTGGGGTTGGATTCCCTTCGCTGTTAGCCCTCTGGATTCCGTCCTTGGCGACCTCCTCAATCAGGATGGACGGGACAGCTTTTTTAGGTTCCGTGCTCAATACTTGGAACTCTTTGGCTCGGTTCCCTTCGAGAAGCTTCTTGGTTCTCGCTGACTCCTTGGCACCAAGCCTACTTGGATTGGTGCCAGTGGACGTCACACAGGGTTTCCGAGAGCTTTTTCTCGAAGGCGCCGTGCCGAAGCTGTCGCTCCTGTCGGTCGACATAGTGAGTGCTGATGGAATCACGCGGTCTTAGTTTATAAATTTTTTCCCGGTTTCGGGTTTGGCTTTTGGCCGATGTTCTCCCAACTAAGCTATTCCCGAAAACCCCGTCTCGATACGATGATCCGTTCCGGAGATATTGGCGTTTGAAAATTTTCAATATGGCGGCCAAAATGGCCGACCAAACTTAAATTGGCTATATCTCCGCGGTTCTTCGTCCCACGAGGGTGTGCGAGGGGTCAAAGTTCTTGCCCCGACAAGCTCTACCTTATTCCTATGGAATTTGGAGTCGCTTTTTTGGGCAAACTTTGACTGTTCGAGCAGCTGGGCAAGGCTACCAGGCTCCGTAAGTTCGAAACCCGAAGTCTCTAGGACGCCAATTGACGGAGATATCTTGATGTGAAATTTTCCAATATGGCGGCCGTTTGCGCCTTAAATGGAAATTTAGTGATAGCTCCGGAACTAAGAGGCCTAAATATACCAAGTTTGGTATCGTTGGAACCGTCTTTACAAGATCCGTCTGTTGGAACTCGTTCCAGATTTCTAAAATTTTCCTGGAAAAAGTTTTCCCCAAAAAACACAAAAAACTCTATAATTTTCTTACTACACGCTATTTTAAAAAACTAAAAACGGCTTATTTTTACTTCAAATATGACCTAACTTTTGTGCTAACTGAAATTAATGCCAGGCCCCCAGAAGGGGGACCACGTGGCACGTGCGAAAATTTAAAACACTTATAACTAGCAAACTATCTATGAGAAAAATCTGAAACTTAGAATATACTTAAAGCTAATTACTATCTACGAAAATAAATAAAAATTTCAGTTTGAAATTTTCGGTTTTTAAGGTTTTCCGGTTTTTTGCCAATATCTCGGGCAAAAATTATGCTACGCGAAAACCAAAACCACCAAAACAATTGGCTCGTCAATACCTATCGATTGGTATGTCGTGCCTTAACCTGGGTGCGCTTGCAATGCGCACATGCATTTCCCCACGTTAAAAAAAAAAAAAAAAAGGTTGGTGCACGTGGTGCACCCTGGGCAACAGGGTCGATAAGCATTCCGATGTTTTCTCGGACCGACCACGGCTAACGACTGACGCGACGGTTATGCCACGGGTCGCTCCTGGTACTTCTCTGGTTAGCAGAGTGGACTGTGTGAGCGGCTTCGTGGCAAATGGAGCAGTTTTCGTTGTTCGTTTTGTGGTGTTTTGTTATGTACAATTTGTTGTCTGTTTTACAATGTGATGTGTATATAAAATTTTATTTTATTTGTTATGTTGTGTTAATAGCCTAGCTATTGCTGGGTCTTCGGGGTCTTTTAGGCTACCGGAGACGACCCGCGTTTTGGGTCACGTGACGCACACGGCGACTTTATTGGTTGCTGGGTCTTCGGGGTCCTTTTGGGCTGCCGTAGACAATAGGTAGGGAGAGGCGGGTTTGCTCAGTTTCGGCGTCGACTCTGAGTAAACAAGACTATTGTCACCGCCTCTCAAACTCGTTTCCCCATCCGGGTGTTGTGGATCATGTCTCGCAGCCTGTGGTGGGACCGAGGGCCTCGCCTTAACCGGCCGGGCCAAGAGGAGCCAACCTCATCCTCCTGCAAAGGAGTCCAAAAAGGCGGCCAGCAAATCGGCCGCTGCGGCGAAAAAACAGACTCCTAAGGAATCTAAAAAGTCCAAGAGCGGGAAAAACTCCGACCTCCTCGCACTGAGGTTATAACTCTGAAGTTAAAGCCCGATGCTGAGGAGAGGGGCGTAAAGTACGAGCAGGTTTTGGCTCAAGCTAAGAGCCAAATAAACCTGAGAGAGGTAGGCTTAACTACGGTGCGATTCCGTATGGCAGCCACGGGGGCCCGGATCCTCGAGATACCGCCGGGCACTAAGGAGGCAGATAAGGCGGCAGATGCCCTAGCGGGCAGGCTCCGCGAGGTCCTCAGCCCGGACGTCGTCCAGGTCAATCGACCGACTAAGTGCGCGGAGCTTAGGGTGATGGACTTGGACGACTCGGTCACGGCGGAGGAAGTCGTCGCAGCGGTCGCCGCAGACGGAGGCTGCTCTGTCGGAGCGATCAGACCGGGAGCTATTGCTCGGGGCTCGAGCGGCTCTGGCTCGCTCTGGTTGAGCTGCCCAGTAGCGGCAGCCAAAAAGATAGTGGAGGCTGGTCGGATTAGGGTCGGGTGGGTCTCGGCACGAGTGTTACTGCTCGAGCCCACGACCAATGTTACCGCTCCGCTGCTTCCGGTGTCTCGAGGGGGGCCACATGGGGGTCAAATGTGGCAGGGGCGTGGACCGCAGCCGGCTGTGTTTCCGTTGCGATCAGCCCGATCACAAGGCTCGCGAGTGCTCCGCCGCCGACGCAAAGTGCGTCGCCTGCGCAGCGGCTGGTAAGCCAGCGGCTCATGCCGTTGGCAGCAAAGGGTGCCAGAGCGGGAAAGCTCGCGTTGCACCGAAGTAAGGCAAAGTGAGGACGAACGGCCCCGCAGCCGCGTCCTCACGGGCACATGTGGAGACAATGGAGACCGCATAGCGATGGCCTTGAATTGTCTCCAAGCCAACGTTAACCACTCTGCTAGGGCTCAGGACCTTCTAGTCCAAAGCATGGCAAAGTGGCAAATTAACGTGGCGGTAGTGTCGGAGCCCAACTTCGTTCCCTTGCGGGACGACTGGGTCTCCGATCACGACCGAGTGGTGGCCATCGTCGCCCCCGCTGTGGCCGGCTCCCCGGCCATCGAGGGTGATGTAAGGGGTAGAGGGTGTTGTAAGGGGTAGAGGGTGTGTTCTGGCCATCGTCGGCGGTTCATAAGGTCGTTGTTATTAGAAGCCCACTTTTGAAGCACAAAGCCACCTCTGTCTAAAATATGTGTGAGTTGTTGATATAATTCTATAGCCTCTTCTAATGTAAAACAACCACTCATGCAATCGTCGACGTAAAAATCTTCCATGATAACTTTGGCTGCCTTAGGGAACTCGGTTCCTTCATCTTTGGCTACTTGTAATAAAGTTCTTACAGCTAAATAAGGAGCTGAAGCTGTTCCAAATGTAACCCGTAAGATGCGATATTCCTGAACATCTTCATTTGTATCTCCTCTCCAAAGAATTATTTGATAATCCGCATCTTTATCAGTAACCAGGATCATACGATACATTTTTTGAATATCTGCAATAAAACAAATAGGTTTCGTACGCCATCTCATGACCAGACTTCTAAGATCCTCTTGTAGACGTGGGCCGACTAATAGTAAATCGTTTAAGGATGTACCATTTGAACTTTTACATGAAGCATCAAACACTATCCGAATTTTCGTAGTCTCGCTATCATCCTTTATCACTGCATAGTGTGGTAAATATATTGCGTGTTTTCTATCTTTATCTTCTTGTGGTACCTTTTCCATATGATGTAGCTTAATATACTCTTCTATAACTCTTTTGTATTCTTCTTTAAATTCGCCTTTACCTTCTAACCTTTTTTCCAACTGTAAAAATCTTCGATATGCTATGCCCCTTGTTTCTCCTATTTCTTCCGGTGTTTTCTTAAAAGGTAATTTGACAATGTATTTTCCTTCTGGTGTTCTTCTTTGATTAGCTGTATAAATATCTTCACACATTTTCTCTTCAGCTGTTAAGTTTCGTTTTTCTGATTCATCAATATCCCACAATTTTTTTAACATGTTGTCTATATCTAATTCTAGACTATGGTGTAGAACTACGATGTCCTCTTCTGGCCTATCTTCATCGATGTTTCCAAACAAAATCCAACCTAGACTGGTTTCTTGTGCAGTTGGTGCACCTGGTGGACCTTTCACTAAATTATTTTTAATAATCTCCGTGTATACATCGATCCCTAATAAAATATCTAATTTACTGGACCTGAAGTATTGTGGATCAGCCAGAGTGAGTCCTTCTAAGTGGCTCCACCCCCTTTCAGGTTTAATAGTCCTACACGGTAACTTTGGCGTCACATGTGATTGTAAGACAAAGGCTTTCACTTGAAGGCTGAATTCCTTTTCATATCTTGATAATACCTCCAATTGTACCACGTGACTGACATTTGTCTTGGTGGAACCAACTCCTATCACTGTGCCTTTTAGAATCGATTTCTTGAGTCGCATTGATTGTACTGCTCTTTCGCTAATAAAAGATGCCTGTGAACCCGAATCTATTAATGCTCTTAAAATTGTCCTTTCTCCCGATTGGTTTTTGACCAGTATGACCGCAGTAGCTAATAATGCTCTTTTATGGTTTGATGCAAAGTGTGAAGCTATAGACACTTCTTGAATCTTTTCCTTTTCTTCTTCTACCTGCGTGTGTAGCGAAGACAGTCCGGTTGTATTATTGTTCTTCTCTGTCTCCGAACTCTCCTCACTTCTCTTCCCGGTAGCAGTGTAAAAGTGAGTGATGACGTCTACTACAAATTCTACACGAAGTCTTCTGTTTACAATTATAACCTGCATGACTCGGTGCTAAGCAGTTGAAGCATAAGCGATGTTCCTTAACATAATCCTTTCTCCTTACCGGATTAAATTTACAAAATTCTTTACAATTAAATAAATGGTGATTAGCTTTACATAAACTACAAGTAATTTGTGTGGCGGTGACGTAGAACGATCGCTCTTTTATTATTCTCGAAGAACCTGGTGATTGTGTAATTAATACTACAGTCTGTATAGTAGATTCTAAAAACTGAAATAAACTTTCTAATGTGGGTATCTCTTTTTGGTATTCTTTACTTACAAACCTTTCCCATTCCTTATGAGTCTCTTGGTCTAATTTTTGAACAATCATAAAAACAATAATAGGATCCCACGAATCAGTTGTAATGTTCACGGAATGTAGACTACTTAGGCATTCATTGGTGTTATCAATTAAAGCTTTTAATTGACCTGCCGATTGAGATGTTATTTTTTTCAATGAGAATAACCTCTTAAGGATGGCATCAACGATTAATCTTTTGTGACAATACCTATTTTTTAAAGTATCCCACGCTTCACTATAATTCTTCTCCGTGACCTGGTAATTCTTAATAGTACTTCTTGCTTCGCCCACCACGCACGATTTTAAGTAATGTAATTTTTGCACTTGAGTTAGTTTTTTATTATGGTGAATTAATGATAAAAAAATATCCTCAAATGTCTGCCATTCTTCGTAAGCCCCCGTAAACATTGGCAAATTAATTTTTGGTAAATTAACTTCACTTTCATTTGTCCTTGCACTTTCTGGAATAATACTCGAACTAGAGTCACCTTTTGATGTAATATTTTCGAGAGCGTCTGTCATATTGGACTTTAAGTCTAGATAAATCTCCTCGAACTGGGTGTGCATATCTTCTTTAAAATATTGTAATCGTCCCCTTTGTTCTTTAGACGTCGATTTAATTAACGACTTATGCGCATCACGAAATGACCGCCAATATTCGTCAACGCAATTTATTTTAGCTTGTAAATATCCACTGCTTAATCTTGTTTTCGGACTCTTTTTGTAATTAATTCTAGCCTTTTCTATAAATCCTAATAAATCTTCCGACACTTCTAATATTTGTTCTACCGTAGACATTGTTAAATGCAGTTAAATTTAATCCGTAAGTGTTCTTAATAAAATCGTTTTACTTCGCCTTCTTTGTATTGAATGAACTTCATAGAAAAAAAGTTGTTTACTCAAACTGCAATTCCTTATCGCTCGACGATCTTGACCGGTGTATTTTTTATTCTATGTAATCCGACTCGAATATGGACCACTATGTTCAAGTAATAAGGTCGATTTTATACTGTACTTTAATTGTTAAACTCAAATAAGACACCCTTCTTGTATGAATGCTTTATTGCGACTGACTGAACAGTAGTTACACGAATGTATGCATAAGAAAAAAACAAGTTACGTTCCTCAACAGATGATTTTTACTGCAAAATCTTCTTTTGCCCTCTATTCTATTTCTATATTGTGATGTTAAATTTGTTTTGTATTGATCCTTCGCTAATATCTCCTAGTTGTCCTTTAATAAAATAATATCCCTAATACAATAGTTTAAAAATTTAAAATATAAAATATTTTATCTTAAAATTTAAACCTGGGTTTGTATAGAAACCTCAGTCGTTAATGCTTTATAAAAAGTTTCTTAAGTCTTATTTGACTTACTTACAACTAACAACTATAAATACAAAATGATATTCTTTCAAAACAATAGTTTATAATAAATTCTTCAGTCCTATTCAACTTACATACAACTAACTTAACTATAGGGTTTTCCATTAAGGGCGCTTGATCTTTGAAATGCAAAAAAAAATACATGTAGGAGAGATATTTGCGAATTTTTTTTTTTATTTGGAAGGACCCCATTATGTATGGAATATGACATCATTCAAATGACCGCCACGGCTTCGGTTGGTGGCGCGCACACGAAAGGTCCAATTTTCGATGACTGGCGCACAAATCGGGCTGTATTTGATCGATGGCGTGGCGTATGTTGACTTTGAGGGCATCGGTGGTTTGCGGCTTGTTGGCATAGACCTGCGACTTAAGAAAACCCCACGAGAAAAAGTCCAACGGGGTCAAATCGCACGATCTCGGTGGCCAGTTCACGTCGCCTCCGCGCGAGATGACCATGTCCAGAAATTGCTCGTGCAGAACTTCCATCGTAGCGTGTGCTGTGTGGCACGTAGCACCGTCCTGTTGAAACCACATGTTGTTCAGATCCATATTCTCGATTTCAGGCCAAAAGAAGTTGGTTATCATCGACCGGTATCGCTCACCATTGACGGTGACGGCCACACCATTATCGTTTTCGAAAAAATACGGACCAATCACGCCTCCGGCCCAAAATCCGCACCAAACAGTCACTTTCTGCGGGTGCATTGCCACTTGGTGAACCTCGTGTGGATTGGTCTCGTCCCAAATACGGCAATTTTGCTTGTTGACATAGCCATTCATCCAAAAATGCGCCTCGTCGCTGAAGATGATTTTTTTGCCAAAATCGGCGTCAACTTCCAACTGCTCTAATGCCCAGTCAGCGAACACACGGCGCTGTCTATGGTCATTAACCTTGAGCTCTTGGGTCAGCTGGATCTTGTACGGGTGCAGGCTCAAGTCACAACGCAAAATTCGCCAAGTTGTCGTCTGCGAAAGGCCGAGTTCCTGTGCGCGACGCGGAATTGACTGCCGCGGGTTTTCGAGGACACTGTCGCGCACAGCGGCGATATTCTCGGCAGATCTCGCGTTACGTTGACGCACGGGAACCGGCTGATTGTTAACTGACCCGGTTGATTCGAATTTGTCCACCAATCGACGGATAGTCGACTCGGCAGGACGATCATCGCGACCGTAAAACGGGCGAAGTGCGCGGAACGTTGCTCGAACTGAAGACCCATTTTCATAAAACAATTTTATGATTTGCACGTGCTGCTCGACACTGTAACCTGCCATGGTGGTTTGGGAGGACGGAATGAATATAACACACTGCATTTGACAGCTGTCACTCAAACAACATGGCCGCAATCAGCTGTCAAAGTTCAAGCGTCCCTATTGGAAAACTCCATATGAATACAAAATGATGTTCTTTCAAAGGAACAATTTATAATAATAAATTTCTTTAGTCTTATTTGACTTACTTACAATTGACTTAACTATAATACAAAATTATATTCTTCAAAACAATAATTTATAGTAAATTCTTCAGTCTTATTTGACTTACTTACAATTGAATTAACTATAAAATATACTAATGATGTTCTTTACTTTTACTAACTCAGTTAAAATGCAATATGCTAAAACAATACAAAATTAATAAGTTAAGTTATGTAGTATATAGTTTTAAATATATATATAGTTTTTTATTTTTTTGTTTATAAAAAGATATTTCAGTGTCAATATGATATTCTTTTAAAATTATAGTTTGTTACAATTTAATAATAATAGAAAATTCTCTTCAGTCTTATTTTAACTTAATAATAATTTATTCCAAGCGCAACTTAAGTTAAAAACAATAATATTATGTTGTAATTAAAAGGACTAGAATTTATTTTGGGTAATGTACCCAGTCTCAATAAATGGTTCCAATATAAAATTTTAAAATACAAATTTTTTGTAGTTTTACAAGTTTTAATATTTTTAATAGACTAATGTCTTAAGTAGATATTAATTAAATGTTAATTCAAAGTCTCCAATATAATAATGTCAATATTGTTTGTCTTATAATTTAATAAAAAGAATCTGGGTATGTAAAACCACAGTCAATGAACTATACCTACTTCAGGGTATGTATAGGTACCCCAAGTCTAATAATTAATATAATATGATTAGTGAATAGTTTTAAAAACTGGGTGTGTATAAACACCACAGTCAATAATCTATATCTAATTCGGGGTATGTAAAGGTACCCCAAGTCTCTAGTCTTTAGTTTTAAACAATATAATTTAGTCAAAAATTGGAAATTTCAAAATCTCAAAATCTATAAAACTAGCTTTCCTTAATTACCTACAAGTCCCCTTCCTTAATATAACCAAAATCAATATAGTAATTCTACCAAATAATACTAATTTTTTGTTGTTTTACAATGTTAAATGAACTGATATTTCTATTAAATATACTTTCTTGTTTCAACAAAATTTTATCAAAGTTGTTAACCTTTAAAACTTGTTAATGATTTTAAAAGCTGGGTATACAGAATCCCACGGTCAATAGTATATTTCTAATTCTATTATTTAATTGAAAAAAAATTATATTACAATCTTAATTGAACTGATGTTTCTATTAAATATACTTTCTTGTTTCAACAACTATTGTATCAAACTTATTAATCTTTAAAACTTGTTAATAATTTTAAAAGCTGGGTATAGAGAATCCCACTGTCAATGGTATATTTCTAATTCCAATATTTAATTGAAAAATTTATATGTTGATTAATTAATTAAGAGAATACTAAGTTAAGATTGATTGAATAATATTTTGGATTTCTAAGGAACCAGTTGACCCAGATACACTAAGTTTGGTATTGTTAGAAAGGTATTTTCCTTCTACATGTGATACTATATGTTTCAATTTTCTAAAATTTTCCCGGAAAAAGATTTTCGGGAAAAACCAAAAAAATTTAAAAAATTTAATAACTCCTAAAATAATTAATATTTTTATAAACTGAAAACTGTTTATTGATAAACTTTTTAATGTCTAACTTATGTTATATCTAAATTTAGTGCCAGGCCCCCGGAAGGGGGACCACGTGCCACGTGCAAAAACTTAATTTGCTTATATCTTTAAAACTAGTTGTCAAAAAAAATCTAAAATTTTAAATATAATTTAAGGGAACTATTCTTTATTAGTTAAAATTTTAAAAAAGAGGGGTCATCGATCTTCTCGAATTTTAAATTAAGTTTGAAGTTTAGATGTTTACAACTTTTTGGTTTTTCGGGGATAACTCCCACAAAAAACGTCTGATTGGAATGGTGAAACCACCGAAATTCTCTACTCGAGAAGATCTATTTATTGACGTGTATATTTTTTCTCTAGGTCAACTGGTTCAGGTTGTCTTACCGCGTGCTCAAATCAGTTTTTTAGCCCTAAAATCCAGAATTTTGGAGATAAAAATCTGGAACAGGGCTCAAAATGTGCGGGCTTGCAAGGCCTATAGAATGAGTTAATAAAAAGTGGGGGTCGTCGATCTAGATTCAGCAGCGTTCACGAAAAAGTGTTGCAAAATTACCTTTTTTTTTTTTTTATAAATGAAAGTCACTTCTACAGGCTCGTAGCCCGTACCTTTTTTACATTTTTAATTTTAATTTTTATTTTCAAAACATTTTGAAGCTTAACGTCTACTGTCCGCAAAAAAGAACACAAGTCTAGGCTCTTCCCGACAGATGGTACAGTCCTTAAATATATGTTTATATATATATGTATACATTATTCTAGGTTCCACAGTAGGGCATCCAGTGATTTTTAACAAAAATTGTTCCAATACAGAAATTTACAATTGGTATGTACTTACAATGTTACAATTATTTTAGTTAATAGTGCAATATTAGTGCATTAACAGTAGCATAACAGCAGTCTTATTATTACCATATAAGGAGTATCTTTTTTTTTTTTTTTTAATTTATTTATTTTGTTTTGTGACGGATTTTTAAGCGTGAGCAGTGCCGACGAGGAGTCGGAATAAATCCCGACTGACCCGGCCAAGTAGTCCGCGGCCATCCGCGCCGCCCGGCATATCGCCAGGAGTTCCGCCTGGTAGACCGTACAGTATGACACCGCACACTCTCGAGGACGGCATTGGCCCGACGTTCGATCTCGAGGGCCGTCTCACCCTTGAACACCAACACTACATCATCGGCGAAAGCCTGCACGTAGTTGCCTTCGGCCTCCAACCCCCGAAGCAGTGGATCCAGGAGCAGGTTCCACAGAATCGGCCCACCTATAGATCCCTGCACGCAGCCCTTCCCGGTATCTCTTATGTGCTCCTCTCCCAAGTACCTCACCCTCGCTCGCCTGCCGCTCAGGTAGTTGCCCAAGAGCCGTCGGATGTTGTCTGGGCACTTTTCCTCAGCCAGCCTGACCTTGATCATAGGCCACCAAGCGTTGTCGAAGGCGCCCTCTATATCCAGTGAGACCAGAACAACAATCCTCTTCATCTGAAGATTGTGTCTGATGTGTCCCACCAGGGTATAGGTATGTGCTACAGGCATACAGTATTATTGGCTCCACCACTGTAGTGTATATGGTCCTAATTATTTCCGGGTTCAGACCCCAGGTAGCCCTGGCCGCACTAGCCACCCTTTTATACAACCCTATAGCTCTTGTCGTTACATTGTCTATGTGCTTGTTAAAATTTAGAGAGGGGTCAAGTGTGATGCCAAGAATCTTGAGGTATTGATTTGGTTGGAGATCGTTGTTATAGAGTCTAAAATTGGGTTGGTCATATTTTATTTTCTTGGTGATTAATAGGACCTGGGTCTTTTGGGGAGCAAACTTAAGTCTGTTATCGTTGCCCCTATCTGCTATTTTCGCCAGAGTGTTGTTTATTTTATGGTTTAGTTCGGTCATGTTGTTGGCCTCACCGATCACCAGAATATCGTCTGCGAAGGCTTGCACGTGGGCTTCGAAATTCTCGGCGTCATGTAGTAGTGGGTCCATTAACAGGTTCCACAATATGGGGCCCCCGGTAGAGCCCTGAATGCATCCCCTGTTCGTAGCCTTATCGACCGTGGCTCCTGCGTATCTAAGGTGAACGCTTCTCTGCTCCAGGTAGCTCTCGAATAAGTGGAGAAGATGCAGGTTACATTTTTTCTCCATGAGCTGTTGCAGTATCTTGGGCCACCAAGCATTATCGAAAGCTCCCTGGATGTCTAGAGATACGAGCGCAACTATCTTCTTGCCACGAATTCCCTGCCTGACCATCTCAATTGCATCGTATAGGGCGTCCTCGGTGCTTCTCTGTGGTGTAAAGCCGTATTGACGCGGACTCATTTTATTACTGCTTCCCAAGTCCCAGGTAAGGCGACCTTGACATGACCTTTTCCAGTACTTTCCCGTTAATTGGTAGGAGGTCTATGGGTCGGTAGGATTTCGGGACTCCATAGTCCTCCTTACCGGGTTTCCTGAGGATCCTAATGTGGGCCTTCTTCCACTTTACTGGGAAATACCCCAGCGCTAAACACCTATTCAGGATAGCTAAAAATGCCTCCGGCAGGGTGCAGTATGCCTTCTCGCATATATCCGACGTTAGGCCATCTGCACCTGGGGCCTTTTTCGGGCTCATCCTGGCAAACACGCTACGGACTTCCTCGTGGGTTATTTCCTGGATCTGCAACTGATGTTTTTTCGCTATTTGGTTCCTTAGATCGTCATTTACGTCCTGCCTGAATTTACTCTGTGTTGAGTCGTCCTCCTCCGGGTTATCGCTCGGGAAGAAGGTATTAGCCAGTAACTCAGCTGATTCCCTGGGGGTCAATTCTGTTGAATCTAGTCCCTTCAGATTTGGCTCTTCGTAGTTTTTTTCAGAGTATCTTATAATCCTGTAAGCACAGTCCCAAAGAGACTCCTTCTCCTGCTTAGTACAAAAGTCGACCCAGCTTTTGGTAATAGACTTCTCGATGGCGCATTTGTAGTCCTGTAAGGTATCCAGGTAGGTCCGTATAACATACGGTTTCTTCTTCGGGTTAGCTTTGCGTATTTTGTGACGTAGACGAATTGTTTCGGTTTTAAGCTGGTCCAGTTCCGCGGTCCACCAGCGTATCTGTTTCCGCGCCATTGGGCCAAGTCTCGGCATCGACGCCTCGCAAGTGCGACGCACACATTCCTCGTATTCGTTAACCGTGTCTTCTAGCGTTTTTGTGGCGTTAATATTGTTTGTTATCAGTGGGTCGAGCTTTTGTTGGTCTGCTAGGCTTCTTAGAGTGGTTCCGAACTTCTCCCAGTTTGCTTTAGTTGACTTGTAAATTCTTGTGGAGTTCCGTCGGTATAGCTCCTGGCCCTTCCTCAGATTGACGCTAAACTTTATCGCTCTGTGGTCAGACGTGGTGACCATGTCCGTGTCAACCCTCCACCGGCACACCCTGTGCAGCATGTTCTGCGTACACAGGGTTACGTCCATTATACTCTGGCACAGAGTGTTCCTTCGGTACACTGAGAAGGTAGGCGTGTTGCCCTCGTTCAGAATCTCTAGGTTCCATTCCGCTAGAAACGCGGCAAACGACGCACCCCTCTCATCATCGGCGTTATGGCCCCACCAGTGGCTTTTCGCGTTGATGTCACCACCAATTAAGATGTTGTCCACCTTTAGTTTATCTATGGCGTTTTCAATTTCCAGGATTTGCGTGCCTATGTCCGCTTCCTCCTCCAAATATACAGAAATTACTCCTAGCTTAAAATCTATTACATCTTTAACTAACGCTACAATATTTTCTGATATTGAGTTTACACTCGGAGTTATCTTAAGATTTGGGTCGAGAACCACAATGGCGGATTTGACTGGTTTAGTGCGGTTTGTTAACTTTTGGTACGTTGGGAACGCTGTTGTTAACGTCCCCAGTGCACCAACGTATACTTTTTAACATTTGCCGCTTGGAGGAATTCGTTAGTTGCTGCGAATCCTCTCCCCAGGTTGTATTGTGCCAACTTCAAGGAGGGCTGTGCTCCATGGGCCACGATGCTGTCGACAGGTTTACCTACGGTGTTCGATTTTATAAGTATAGGGTCCCTTGTCTAGCTATCTTGTCCCACTTCCTCCACTCGGGACAGTCCGAGGAGTACGCCGGGTGGGCTCGGTCGCCCTCCCTACAGTTGGCACAACACGGCGGCTCTTGTTTGGCGTCGCACTTCCTGGAATCATGAGTTCCAGCGCAGTGCCCGCACTTGTTTTGATTCTGACATTCCACTGCCCTGTGTCCGTAACCCATGCATCTGAAGCACTGCAAGACCGGGGACTGGTCGACCACCAGAATCATCTGGTAGCCCAGCCGAATCTTCCGGTCTTTCAGGCATTTCCAGATGCATGGGCTAACTTCTATAATTATGTTGTTTAGTTCTTGAATTCGCCCTTTCTGTCTTCGTATTACTCGTACGATTTTATCCTCGGGCTTCAGGCCTTCCGGAAGGGCGTGCATATTTTGCCTGATTACCGCTTCTGAGTCTTTCTCGTTATCCAGGTCATGAGCGACCCCGAGGAGTCTCAGAAGCGGCCTTCTCGCCTTTGGGGTCGCCACCGTAAGTTTCTCTCCCGCGTTGGCAATGGCTGTGGACCTAGCCACGTGAGCCTATTTCCCTCGCTTTCGGTGGAACATGTCATGACGACCTTTTGGTTCTTTATCTTTCGCACACTGTTCACACCAATGCCGAGCTCTACCACATCTACTTTCTGCTTAATTCTCCTCACTATGTCGTCGCTGCAGTGTCGAGGATCCACCGACTCTACAACCACGGCATAGCGAGGCTTGGTCAGCGCTTCGGCATAGCTGGGGCCGGCATTGTGTCGCTGTGTCATGGCATTATTAGGTTTGCGCTCGGGGCCCTTTCCAGTATTCGAGCCATCCGTTGCTCCCGTGATAGGGTTTATGTCCATCGCTTTTGCGTTCTGTGATTTAAGTTGTTGCAATTCTTCAAGTATCGCTCTCATGTCGTCGCGGACCTCCAGCGGCTCCGCTGGCATTGTGGTCGCAATTTTTTCTATCGCGCTGTTTAGTTCCTCAAAAGCCTTTTGCTGGTCTTTAAATTTGGCCTCGAGCTCGTAGACTAGCCATCGTGCAGCTTCAGATTCCTTATATGTCTTTAAGACATTGTCTAGGATCTCTTTGTTATTCGCTTCATGGTGGCTTTTGATTTCCACGAGCGTCTTCCCATGTGCAGCCTCAATCCTGGCTACCAGATGTTCATAATGCGCCTTGGTCCTTTCCTTTTCGGCGATATGTCGGTTTCGAGAGTCTGCGAGTCGTAGAATCATCTCAAAATCAAATTTTCCAATATGGCGGCCGTTTGCGCCTTAAAATGAAATTTGGGGATATCTCGGGAAGTAAGAGGCCCAACTATACCAAGTTTGGTATCGTTGGAACCGTCTTTCCAAGCTCCACCCGATGGAACTGGTTCCAGATTTTTAAACATTTCCTGGAAAAAGTTTTCCCCAAAAAATACAAAAAACTCTATATTTTTTTAACTACACGCTATTTTAAAAATCTAAAAACGGCTTATTACTACTTAAACTATGACCTAACTTATGTGCTAACTGAATTTAATGCCAGGCCCCCGGAAGGGGGACCACGTGGCACGTGCGAAAATTTAAAATGCTTATATCTAAAAAACTATCAGTGAGAAAAATCTGAAATTCTGAAAAACTACGAAAATAAATAAAATTTTTGGGGGGTTACCGATCGTTTTGATTTTTAAATTCACTTTGAAATTTTCGGTTTTTGAGGTTTTCCGGTTTTTTGCCGATATCTCGGGCAAAAATTGAGCTACGTGAAAACCAAAACCACCAGCCGCCTTTGGCACGTAAAAACCTATCGATTGGTGTATCGCACTTCACCCTAGGTGTGCCGGATAAAATTATCCCACCACGTGCTCAAACTGGTTTTTTTTTTTTTTTTTGTTCTATCTTCCTGAATTTTCGGCAGAAAAATCAGGAAGTAGGCTCAAAAGATAGAGCCTTGTCCGGCCCACACAATAAGTAAATAAAAAAGTGGGGTTGCCGATCTCCTTTCGGCAGCGTTTTCGAAAAAGTGTTAAAAGTTTACCTTTTTTTCGAGCAAATTCCCGGTTTTTTCCCCTTTTTTCGGGGGACTCAGCAATCATTTGTGCACAAAACCTTTACCACTTTCACGAGCACACTGAGACGAAACTTTTGATGCTAGATTCGTCAAAATCGGACGACTCTTGACCACTTTTTTTTTTTTTTCGATTTTTTAAATGTTTTAACGGCACGGAGCTACTTGAAAAACGATGTTTACGCGACGGCGGACGGGGGGATTATTATTTGGTTAGGTTAGGTTTTTTTTTTTTTTTTTTTAAATAAAATTCACTTCTACAGGCTCGTAGCCCGTACCTTTTTTATTTTTTATTTTTATTTTCAAAACATTTTAAAAGCTCAACATCTACAGTCCGCAAAAAAGAACACAAATTCCAGGCTCTTCCCGACAGACGGTACAGTCCATAAATATATGTTTATATATATATATATGGGGTTTTCCAATAGGGACGCTTGAACTTTGACAGCTGATTGCGGCCATGTTGTTTGAGTGACAGCTGTCAAATGCAGTGTGTTATATTCATTCCGTCCTCCCAAACCACCATGGCAGGTTACAGTGTCGAGCAGCACGTGCAAATCATAAAATTGTTTTATGAAAATGGGTCTTCAGTTCGAGCAACGTTCCGCGCACTTCGCCCGTTCTACGGTCGCGATGATCGTCCTGCCGAGTCGACTATCCGTCGATTGGTGGACAAATTCGAGTCAACCGGGTCAGTTAACAATCAGCCGGTTCCCGTGCGTCAACGTAACGCGAGATCTGCCGAGAATATCGCCGCTGTGCGCGACAGTGTCCTCGAAAACCCGCGGCAGTCAGTTCCGCGTCGCGCACAAGAACTCGACCTTTCGCAGACGACAACTTGGCGAATTTTGCGTTGTGACTTGAGCCTGCACCCGTACAAGATCCAGCTGACCCAAGAGCTCAAGGTTAATGACCATAGACAGCGCCGTGTGTTCGCTGACTGGGCATTAGAGCAGTTGGAAGTTGACGCCGATTTTGGCAAAAAAATCATCTTCAGCGACGAGGCGCATTTTTGGATGAATGGCTATGTCAACAAGCAAAATTGCCGTATTTGGGACGAGACCAATCCACACGAGGTTCACCAAGTGGCAATGCACCCGCAGAAAGTGACTGTTTGGTGCGGATTTTGGGCCGGAGGCGTGATTGGTCCGTATTTTTTCGAAAACGATAATGGTGTGGCCGTCACCGTCAATGGTGAGCGATACCGGTCGATGATAACCAACTTCTTTTGGCCTGAAATCGAGAATATGGATCTGGACAACATGTGGTTTCAACAGGACGGCGCTACGTGCCACACAGCACACGCTACGATGGAAGTTCTGCACGAGCAATTTCTGACTCGAATTTGTCCACCAATCGACGGATAGTCGACTCGGCAGGACGATCATCGCGACCGTAAAACGGGCGAAGTGCGCGGAACGTTGCTCGAACTGAAGACCCATTTTCATAAAACAATTTTATGATTTGCACGTGCTGCTCGACACTGTAACCTGCCATGGTGGTTTGGGAGGACGGAATGAATATAACACACTGCATTTGACAGCTGTCACTCAAACAACATGGCCGCAATCAGCTGTCAAAGTTCAAGCGTCCCTATTGGAAAACCCCTTATATTTGTATACAATATTGTAGGTTCCACAGTAGGGCATCCAGTGGTTTTTAACAAAAAAATTGTCCATGGTTTTTAACAAAAAAATACAAAATTTTCAGTAGTACTTACAATACAATGTGTACAATGTTACGATTTATATAGATATGTATATAGATATGAATTTTTTTTTTTTTTTTTTTTTTTTTTTTTTTTTTTTATTTTTTTATTATACTTAATTTAACTTACATGCTATTTGCTTAGTCTAGGTAATTAGGTTTACCTGGATGCCAACTACTGGTCAGAGCAGGCTAGACACACTGCCTTCGTATTCTCATATGTATATATATATTTTTTTATTATGTATATGTTAAAATTATAATAAAATGTGTAATTTATAATTTGGTGGTGGTCTCATGATCTCGGCCCGAACCAAGGTCGTGGTTCTTAGCCGTTAGTCACGGGTTCAAAGGTCTATTTGCCTCCCCCGATTCAGTCAGTGACTTGATGATTGTGTCACGTATTACATCATCGCCATTCCATATCGCCATTCTCAGGTTGTAGTCAAGAATGGCAGAGTCCGTAGCTCTCTCTGCACGTGATATAAGACGAGCTATTGCGTCGTCTTGTGTGCTGTCGGTGTAATAGACACAGGTCTTAGTGTGTCTTGAGAGAGCTACCACTGCGTGAGGGACACTCTGAATTAAATCGGATCTTCTATCTGTTGTACGCACTATTAGAACCCTTTCGTAGGTGCGCCCTTGTGCTTCGTGTATTGTTAGAGCACAGGATCCCGGTTGTGAACCATAGCCCTGGCCGATCAGGAGTTCCTTCTCGGCCTGGGTGTGGGTCAGGTATAGGGTGTTAGCTATTTTTGGGATATTTATTCCCCTGAAGTGCTTTCGGGATAAGGAGCGCACCAGATGGCTGGCTGAATATATGCCATTGTATACTTCATTCAGCGCATATGCTACGTCCTGAGGGTTCCTGTACGTACACAGTAGATCCCTGCTTACAGTTGTTATGCAGTTTGGTTTGCTGTAATCCAGCGAGAATAAGTTGTGCCTGTCGATGTAGGGAACCTGGTTGGTGTCTCCGATCAGGGTTACCTCTTTAGCACCTGCGATTTCCATGGCCATCACTATCGCTCCTAGGTGGTTCATTAGAGCTTCGTCCACTATTAGGCGTGTGCAAGTAACTTCTCCTGCAACTCCGTTTACCAATAGTGAGGCCATTGTTCGGATTTTCTGCTTGGCTCTTTCGTTGCCAAAGCGCGGGGCTAGTTTTTCCCTAAGATCTTTGACTGATTCCTTAGTGGAGGTTACAATGAGGTCAGTTTCGATGTTCGAGTTTTTAACCACCCATGTAGTTTTACCGCACCCAGGCACTCCGTTCACACATGTGATGGTGGGGGTTGCCAGATCCAGATTCCGGCTGTCTTGCAGGTCCCCGAAGATGGCTCTCGCCATCTCGAGGATTCTGCCTTCCAGCATTACTCTGGTACATTTGGCAACCACCACCGTAGAATCACTGAGCGGAACGGCCGGCCGGATGCGTACTACTTCCTCTCCCGGCTCGCTCTTTTCTAGTTCGATGAAGCCTGTGGAAGCGCTGTAGGCCGCCATGTACTGCCCCGTCGCTCTGCCGTGTAGCACGGCTTGCGCTTCAAGGTCATAGACCGCGGCCTCCGCCTCCTTCAGCTGCACCTCTAGCAGTTTCAGGTTGCCTCGCTTATAAGTCTGCAGTATCGTGCTGCATAGGTCTTCATTGACTTTTTGCGTGGCAGCCGTGATCGCCAGGAACTCTCTCAGAGCGTTTTCCACGTGTTTCTGCTGTTTTTCTGCAGGTTTCATCCGGGGAGGCTTCACTATTCCCATAGCCGCCTTGGTGCGCGCAGTGGTTTGCTGTACCTCATTGCGGGATGTTGAAGGTGCGGTGAACCTCTCTATGGCACGTTCTTGCTCCTTATTCCCGCTGGATTTTGTAGGTTTATGTGTCTTCATATGGCTCAATATTGCCCGTACCGTCCTGTTTATTATTGGGTAGACCGCGGACTTGATCTTATTTTCACCGCGGTTTGTGGCTCTCCGTCTCGACTGGTGGCCCGCCTCCTTGAGTGCCTGCTGTAGTTTCTCCGACCCGCTGGCACCTTGAGATTGGGCCGGGTTCCCTACAGCTGAGCTAGTTGTCGCTTGGTCGCGCCTTCTGAGAAATCCGAGGTTCTGTCCCCGGTTCTCATATACCACTACCTCATGATGTTTCGAGGCTTGTATAGCTCCCAGGTGGTCTTGGGTTTCGCCCTTGTGGTAGGCTACGACCATTGCGTCTACGCTGATTACTCTTGGGGCAGTGCCTCCCTCTGGGCCCCGTCCTCCCAGCGACGCCAGCACCTTATTCGCCTTTTGGAAAGCCGTAGTTTCGTCGTCCGTGGCGAACAGCGCGATGGTTTTGTTATTCCTTCGCACTATTCGACACTGTTGACCCTCCACGGCTACTGTGGGCAATGCGTCATATATTTTACGGCGCATAGATGTTTTGCTAGTGCTGCCGTTCAGTAGGAGTCCGAGTCCCGGCGAGATATAAACATTTGTCTTCGCCCTGTCGTTACAGAAAGCCACCCCCACCCTTTCCGAGTTATTGTCCATAAACAGGGCAACCCCTCGGATCCGGAGGTCAGGCTTCCCAATTTCGCCATTCTCAGTTATGTGGTATTGTTTGATGCTGCGTTTTATTTGTTGGTTGGGGTCCATGTTAGTTGGTTGCTCGCTTTCATGGATGGTAGTGGATGGTGTCGTTTTAGGGGTCTTATTTCTGGATATGGCTACTTCCGCTACTTTTGCTATGTAGTTAAGGAAGCGGCCTCTAGTGACTTTGTCCTGAAGCAGCTCGGCCATGTTCTCTTTTTCCATGGTTCGTTCAAAGACACTCTCCAGGTCGTGGCGGATGGTCTGGAATCTAGGGCAGTCTAGCAACAGGTGCCACACCGTTTCGCTGATGGTCAGGTCGCACTCGCAACCGGGGCTGACTTTCAGCCTAAACCGGTGTAGGTACTCACCGAACCCCCCGTGTCCCGTAAGGATCTGTGTATGGGCGTGGTTTAGTTTCGTTCCCCGTACTAGGCTATAAGCCTTCCTAACGTCGGGGAGGAACGTCCTTGTAACCGCGCCCTGAGAGGCAGTGTCGTATCTATCTTGCCATCTGGCAATAGATTCCTCTCTGATCTTATTCCTTACGTAGGACAGCGGGACCTCAGCGTAGTCCGGTGATGTTGTAACCTTATTGGCACCTTCTTTGGCCAGTTCATCTGCCCTTTCATTCCCTATGGTTCCCACATGGGCTCTGAGCCAGAAAAGGCGCACTCCTCTTCCTCGCGACAGCATCTCCGCTATGCACTCTTTGATGGATTTTATTAGCGGATGACTGAGCCTAGTGCTGCACAGCAATTCAAGTGACGATCTAGAGTCGCTCAGTATGTTGATGTTTGCTTCTGCGCTGTGCAGAGCCCTAGTCACCGCTCTGTGGAGTGCATATAGTTCCGACTGGAACACTGTACACGTGGGATCAAGGCTGAAGACTTCATTAAGTTTCTCCTTTCCGTCTTCCCACCACGTTAGCGCCGCGCCCACTTTTCCTTCGATCTTACTTCCATCTGTGTAGATCTGTGGGCCCGTCTTGTTGAGTGCCACCTGGGTGGCATCCGTCATGTCCTCGAGGAGGCTGTACTCCAGTTGAAGTCGAGTTGCTGGGTGTGGTAGTTCGCCAGCTTTGACTACCTCCTCGAGTTTGCGGTTTGGTGGTAGGTAGACGGTGGAGATCCCCTTCTTCGCCTCATAGAGGGACGCCACTTCCCGGATTCTCAGATCCAGCGGGAGGATGCCGGCAAGGATCAGTACTGCATTCAGGGATGTTGTTCTGTATGCCTTACTGATCCTTTGTGCGAATCCCCTCTGGAGTGCATCTAATGTCCTTCTGTTCGTTGCTAATTCGGACGCCTTCGCCCATGCAGGTGCACCGTAAGTGATGATTGGTTCTACCGCGGCGACGTATATGGTTCTAGTTATCTCCCCATTTAGTCCCCAGGAGACTTTCGCTGCGCATGCCAGCTGTTTGTAAATGCTGGCTGCTTTCGTACAGATGTTTCGTACGTGTGCGTTGAAGTTAAGTCTCCTGTCGATTGTGAGTCCGAGAATTTTGACCTCATCGACCAGCGCAAGTGAGGTACCAGACATGGTTAAGTGTGGGGGGGTATATTTTAATTTCTTCGTAAGCAGCATTGCCTGAGTTTTGTGTGCTGCGAAATTTAACTTGTTCTCTTCCCCCCATTTGACTGTCACCTCCAGCACCCTGGCGATGCGGACCTCCATCTCTTCAATAGACTTTCCGGAGAACACTAGAACCCCGTCATCTGCGAACGCCTGATAGTATACCTCTTCGACCGATAGTCTCTGCAGGAGGGGATCCAGAATGATGTTCCAGAATGTGGGACCCCCTATGGAGCCCTGTACACATCCCTTCGTGGTATCCCTTTCGCTCTTTTCTCCTGCGTAATTAACTATTATTTTCCGGTCTTGGAGGTACGAATTCACCATCAGGTACAAGCTTTTGGGGCAACGTCTTAGCCTGAGTTGGTTTTTAAGAGCTGGCCACCACGCGTTGTCGAAGGCCCCCTCTATGTCCAATGATATCAAGATAACGGAATTACCTTTCTCTCTTTCCGCCTCTATATGTCTCATTAGGTCATAGAGGGCGTCCTCGGTACCACGCTGTGGCAGGAATCCGTACTGTTTTGAGTTGAGAGTCGGGAGTAAATGCCATTGTAGTCTTCTCACGAAAAGTTTCTCTACCGTTTTCCCTAGCACTGATAGCAGGCCTATAGGGCGGTAGGACTTTGGGCTGGTATAGTCGGTTTTGCCCGGTTTCCTGAGTATGACTACGTGGGCTACTTTCCACTGTTTCGGGAAGTAAGAGATGGCTAAGCACTTATTTGACATCTTTAGGAATACTTCCCAAGCACAGCGGATTGCCATGGCGCAGATGTCCGAAGTGAACCCGTCCGGCCCCGGAGCTTTTTTGGGGTTTTGCTCTTTTAATACTGTTTCCAGTTCAGCTCCTGTGAACGGCGGGTCATCCTCTCCAAGATCTCCCATTGACTCTGTAGGTACGTCCTCCACCAGACGGCGTAGTTGGGTGTGGTATGGGGTGTCGGTTTCCACCGCGTCTACGGGGTAGAAAGTATTCGCTAGGAGGTCGGCAGACTGCTTCGGATTTAGTGTGTTGCCGTCGGGTCCTCCTAGGAGCAGATCTTCTTTTCTACCTGCTGTCCTTCTGAGGACACGATAGATTCCGTCCCACATACTCTCTCTGTCCTGTCTGGTGCAGAAGTCCTTCCAACTCTGAGTTTGTGCCTCCAAGGATTGCTTTATATAGTACTCCTTGGCCTCATTATAGTCTTTTAGTACGGATTCTTTCCGGTGGGGTGCAGCGTTCTTTATCCTCCGTTTTTTTCGGAGTAACTCCTTTTTAAGATCGGTGATTTCTTCGGACCACCAAGGAAGAACGGTGCCCTTACGCCTTCTGCATATCTTCGGGATTGCGGTTTCGCATGCTTCCCGAATGGATGTTACGTATGCTTCTATTAGGGACTCCATTTCCTCCCCGGACCTAATCGCTTCGATCGTATCGGGTGTGATGTTCTTATTTGCAAGGGACGACAGGAATGTTTCCTTGAACGCTGACCAGTTGGCCTTCTTAGTATTGTACACTCTGGTCGTCGGGGCCGCCACTGGTTCTGGCCTTGCTCCCAGTTCCAAAGAGTATGTGATGGTATTGTGGTCTGATGTGATCAGCGTTCTATCCACTGCCCAGTCCTTTATCCTCCCTAGCAGCGGGGAGCTGCACGCTGTGACATCCACTATACTGGAACACAGTTTGTTCCCCCGCCACACCTCGAAGGTAGGTATATTCCCGGTGTTGAGGACGTGGTAGTCCATTTCATTTAAGAAGGCGTAGTATTCCGCTCCTCTGTGGTCCTCGGAGGCGCTACCCCACCAGTGGCTCCAGGCATTAACGTCCCCAGCCAATATGAAGTTCGGCGTATTTAGCAATTCAGATATTGCTTTTACTCTGTCTATGTAGGGTCTTATGTCGACTTCCCCGTCGAAGTACACCGAGATTACTCCAAGTCTAAAGCTTCCGATCTCCAGTATGACTGCCGATTCGGTTTCGGTCACCAGTTGAGGATCATGTATTACTCTAAACTGGTCACCGAAGACAATTATCGCTGCTTTTACTGGGTTGCGGCTGTGGATGTTGCGAGTGCACTGGATTACTCTAGTGCCAGGGTATTGCTTGACACTGCCGCTGGTGCCCGTATAAGGTTCCTGCACCAGTGCCACAGACAAACCCTGATCCTCGTTAAGCTTTATAAGCTCAGCCATAGCTTGCTTGGAGCGCTGGAGGTTACATTGAATGAACCCCAGCCTCGTTTTACTCCTTGAGTCGACTGCTGTTGGGACCCTCGTATCTTGGCTGCCTTTAGCAATATCTGATTTTCGATCGAGCTAGTCGGTCCCACATCTGACGCTGAGGGCATTCCTCGCTATATGCCATGTGCGGGAAGGTGTCTTTTGCTTTGGCGTCCCTACAGTTTTAACACTTAGGCGGCCTGTCCTCCTGCCTGGTTCGGCATTCCTGCCAGGAGTGTGCCCCACCACAGTAATTGCAGTACTGGGTCGACTCCGTACATATGGTTTTCGTGTGGCCGAACCCCAGGCACTTGGCGCACTGAATGAGATGGACCTCCTCATCTCTCTTTTGGATCGATATGTGGACCGACCCCGCCTCTAACATGCGCTTGTGGAGCGCAGGTGTTGCCTCTAAAATAACGTGGCACTGTAGGGTGTTCCTTGTGCGCTTCCTGTACTTGACTCTTAGCGCCCCCTCGTTTCCAGGCAGATCTTGGAACAGTTTCCTGTTCTGCGCCCTTATGTGGTCGACTATGTCGTCGTCTTTTAGATAGGACATGATGTTGTTTATTTTGACCAATGGGTTCTGAGGTTTTTGTTCATGTGCTTTTAGGTTGTTTGTCTTATTTATTTGTTTTTTTATTTTGTATATCTCCTCCTTATCATCGCAGCTCAGCAAGATTTTGCTATTTCTGGCTTTCCTAACCCTATCCACTTTGACTCCGGTGTTCCTAAAGTCCAGTGCTTTCGTAACCACCTCCAGCACATTGTCCCCTGTGTTGTTGGGGTCAGTGCTGGTGATTATTAAGGTGTGGTTAGGGTGTTTTGGGGGTGCCGTCTTGAGCGCCTTGGCATACGTCTTGCCGTGTTCTACGGAGGATTTGGTTACAGTTGGTATACTGCCCTTCTTATAGGAGGAGTTATACCACTCCATGGTTTTGTTCAATTCTCGAGACGCTGAGGCCATTTCAGCCACGTCGGCCCGTATCGGGTTCAAAAATCCCTCTATTTGGGCCGCCGTGTCTGCCATCGCCATCTCCGTCCCGAGTCCCGGAGCGGTAGTAACATTTGTGGCTAGGCTGGTTGTTGCCACATCGCGTACCTCCTCTACTTCCGCGAGAATTTTTTTGGCCTTGTTCATGATTGGAGCCGTAGCCTCTCTGATTTCTTCCCCCAACTCTTCCTTGGAGACGGGTTTGGCTTTGAGGATGTCTTTAAGCATTTTCTCTGTTTCCACCCTCATCGCCCTGAGCTCTTTCTTGATATCTTCGTAGCTCGGCTCTTCCCGTGTACTTGGCTCTCCTTCGGGAGTCTGGGGTCTCGATGTCAGCTTTGTAGAGGCTCCCGTTCCCATGAGGTCCTGTTTAATGTAGTGAATCTCCGTCGCCAGAGATCCAACTGTAGTCGTTAAGTTTTTGATGGCGGTTTCTATTCTATTTGATGCAGCCCTTGTTTTACTCGGCGGGGGGGGACGCCGAGATGTTCTAGTGGTCCTCTTTTTAGGATTTTTCCCCTCAACTTCCAGCTGAACGGTTTTCACGGACTTTTTCACTATACCGTCCAGCTCGTAGTTGAGCCAGCTCTGTACTTGTGTTATGGAGCTGTGCGACCCCCTGAGGGTTTCCGTGATTTCCCCCATTCACTCGTTTTGGCTCTGTTTGAGCTCCAAGAGTGCTCTCGAGTGCGCACTCTCCACACGGACTAGCTCCCTCGCCGCTCTTGTCCGTTCCAGCTCCAGGTTGAGGCGATGCCTATTCCTGGAGTCGGCTAAGGAGAGGACCAGCTCGTATAGATTGCTGAGACATTCCACTGCTGTGGTTCTCAGCTCTCTTTTTAGGGTCTTAGAGCTCTCCAGAGCGTCCTTCCCTGTCTGGAGGTATTCCCGGGCTCTTTCGGTCGCAAGATCTTTGCATACTCCCGTGTGCGACCCCATTGGTGGGAGTATGCTCAACCGCCTTTCTGATGCCTGGCTTTCGACATCTGTCCAATTTGCCTCGGTTCCCTCGGTATCCTCTTCCATAGGTGAGAGTATTCCCACAGGGGAGATTTTCTCCTTCGCCATGGTTGCAGGTCCCGGGGATGTTTCCCTTCTCGGTGTGTTCGAGATCACTATTGAGTAGTGGTACTTTAGGGAAGGTGCGGGTGGGTGGCGAAATTGGTTTCTGCTCAGCCAGGTTCTTTGTCTGTTCGGGAGGTGGGGGTAGGGTGGTATCCATGGTGGTGTCCAGCATGGAGACTTCTGCTAGACGTCTCGCATCATCCATTTCTACCTTCCTTGCTGCGGATTGGGCCGTCCTAGTTATGGCTTGCCTCCGCAGTCCCCCCGTTTTGGTCTTCTTTTGGGCCGACATCGCCTGTGCCCATGTCCTCCCTAGTTCCATTGGGCCCCTGGGTGGGCTTGATTTTCTGGTGGTTTTCCTTTTTTTTATGAGGACTGAAACTTTGCTCAGTCCCTGTCCCGTTCGTGTATGTTCCGGTTCCGATTCTATGTTTGAGTCTCCCGTATCCGGCCTCAACGGGAGGCCTTGTCCTGACTCCTCATCAGGCGTGAGTTTTGGGATTGGCGAAGTCTCTGATGTAACTTGAGATCCACCGGGGGCCGCGTCGAGACCCTGTGTTCCCTGTGTTATTGGTTCTATGGTCTGGACTGTGGTCGAAGGTGATGACTCGCTAGCAGTGCGGTCCATTTCGACCTCTTTGTTTTTTTTTTTTTTTTTATAATTTATATATACTTTAAGTTATACTGAGCAGTGTGTCCAGTCGTGTCTTTCTTAAAATTAAGTAATAATATATTGGACTGTACCGTTTTGCAGCGGCGCTGTAGGTCGTGGGGCGCGATGTTCAGCTGCTGTCGTGGTCTTCCCAGTGATCCTGTGCTTCCCTGGTCGTCTTGTGTTGATTTATTCGCAGATTCCGCTGGGGCCAATTTACAGGACTTTTGAAGGCGAATCGAACTTGCTGTTCCTCAGCCTTGTAGGTCCAAGATTATGGAAGATGGCCCCAGGGGGGGTGAGGCGCGATGAACAGGGGGGTGGGCGTTATCTGAATTGTAAGAAAAGAAAGAAAAGAAGAAAGAAAGAAAATAACATTTATTGACATACACACATATAAAGAAAAAAAAAAAAAAAATATACAAAAATGGATATAAAAACAACATAAACAAAGAAATATATAATAATATAAAACTTGTGTGCAGTCAAAAGGAGACAGCTCAGGCTATGAGGGATTTTTATCCCTCTGCTGATTTTCAGCTGTCTCCCTTGTAGCCACGCAATGACAGTATCAACTTAAACATAAACATTTGAGGGGTACGGGACGCGAGGCGCAGGTTGCGACCGATCACACCACCGCGTCATCTCGGGAGTGTTTATGAAAATGTTCCCCGCGGGGCGGGGGGTGCGCGGCCGCAACGTGGATGTGGACTTAACGGAACACCGTCGACGTCAGTGTAATCGTCACCGCACGCCCGTGTAGATTGCGTCACGTTGCGTCTAAACCTATTATGTTACTTATTCTGTGACGTGTTATTGCTACCTTAAAGTGATTTTATTTGCTTACATGAATTGTAAAAACAATGCAAAGTGAACAACAAACATAGTAAAAGCATCATAAAAGAACTACCATAGGTTAATTGAGAATTTTTTTCCATTTTTATGCACTAAACGATATTCAGCAACACATAAATTGACATAATGCAAATGTCCTGTGCTACTGTAAGGTATGTTAGGTATTATTTTATTTATTTAGTATATCTGTTAATTATATATAAAATTTAATTATCAACTTATTTTTAGTCATGGAATCTGTTTGTATTATATATTATTTACTTTGAAATATGCATATTAATAATGTAATCGTATTTTTGTATGTATTTTAAGGGAGCGAAATATCATAGGCGAGTCAAGGCAATCCGGTATCCGTGTTCAAGTACCTAAGGAGCAACTTCCATATTGCAAGATGGCCATAGCCGATAGCAATTATGTATACACAAGATCTATGTCTGCTTTTGTAAATTTAGCAGATGGGTCTTGAATTTTGTTTTAAAATTATTAATGTTTTGCAGGCTACGGATAGGCGGTGGCAGGTTGTTCCAGATTTTGCTCGCGGAGTACCGGAAACTGCCTCGAAAACTAGCGGAGCTGTGCTTATGCTGTTTGAGCATGTATGTGGTCGTCCTGGTACCATACGAGGTATTTTCGTCTCTCGCCCATCGCAGTTTTTTGTAAAGGTACAAGGGTTCCTTATTTTTCATTATGCCAAATAAAAGTGTTGCTAAATGTAATTTTCTACGGCTTTCCATCTTTAAACAACCAGAATTATTCAAAAATGGCGTGACGTGAGTGCGAGGGGGTATGTGAAAACAATATCGAGCACAAGCATTTTGAACACGTTGTGTTACGTTTTTAGTTCTTGCAAGTAGTCTTGGTCCTGTAAGTGCATCAGCGTAATTCAGCTTAGACAAAACCAAAGTCTCACACAATGTAATACGCAAATCAGTACTCAGTGAGTCACGGATACGATACAGAATCTTTAAACGGTAATAGCAATTGCGGACAATTTCAGAATAGTAGTTTTCAAAGCGTAGGTTCTCGTCCATTAAGACACCCAAATTTTTTGCTTCAGAAACTCTCTGAATATTTTCACCCTTAATTTGTATGTTGAGGGTTTTAACAGATATTTTTTTAATTTGTTTAGGAGTACCCAGTAACATATATTTAGTTTTACTTGGATTCAGCACTAATGTATTGGACTCAGACCAGTTTGAGATATTACTAAGATCTTCATTAAGCTTTTCTAGCGCGTTATCTGTCTCTGAAGGTTTAAAGGAAATATACAGCTGAACATCATCGGCATATATGTGATAATTGCAATGTTTAATACACTTCGTAATGTCCGAGCTGTATAATATAAAAAGAAGTGGGCCTAGAATTGAGCCTTGTGGTACTCCTCTTTTAACTGAGGAACAGCCTGAGATTAAAGGCCTCCCAACTTCACACTTCAATTCAACTCTCTGTTTTCTATCATTAAGGTAACTGGAAAACCAATTTAGAGATGATATAACCATAATATTTTAACTTGGACAATAGCAGAGGAATATTAAGGGTCTTCTTTGACGTTCCGCCGCACGAAGTTTTACGTTTTTAGCGCTACTGTCGCAACTATCGAGGCTCGGGCACGGCACGCACACATATACGTATGCAGAGTGGGGTCGTCGCACTTTTTTTTCCTAAACTAAATTTTAACTTTATTGTCACTGATTTTGAAATGTTGTCAAATACATATCTATAGCGTTGAGGTGAGTAGTTTGGTATAAATAAACTTCTTGATGTCGTAATGTAGAATAATAAAAAAAAATTGACGAAAGACGAATGTGGAATGCTTTATTAAAAAACGGAACAAGTATATATACAAAAAGTGAAATAAAAATAGATCAATAGGAATACAAGAAAAACATTATATAAACATTATTGAAACAAACATTTTATGCTAAAATAATAAAAACAATATTATTATTACTGTAAAAATAAATGTTTTATTTTTTTAATTACTCAATATAAAAAAAATATGTGAATAAATACATAAAATAATTAAACTTCTAAAGAAAAATATATAATTCCTGAATCGAAATATATATTTTACAACATTTATTCTACTATGAAATTCACTTTCTCTCTTTCTAACCAATTGGAATAAAGCGGAATAAAAAGGATAGCGGGAATTTTGCAGTTTGACTTTCGGTTTCTTGGTTCTGCTACGGAAATCTATTACACAATAATCGACCTTACTGATAAAGAACCTAAAGACTATATTTGCCTGAGCACGTTAGCTAATAAAATAAAAGGATAGCTAAGTTCTCAGGCGATTTGATGAGGCTAGGCATTACCGAATTCAGATATCTAAAATCGGATTTTGAAATCGATTTGTAAGTCTGAAATCGGATAAATATCAATTTGCAAAACCAATGATGACGATGAGGCATGAAAACGTTTCGTATATCCTCACTAGATAGCGCTTTGACGTAACAAAAAACTAAAAGAAACATTTTATGCTAAAATAATAAGAACAATATTATTATTACTGTAATAATAAATGTTTTATTTCTTTAATTACTCAATATAAAAAAAAAATGTGAATAAATACATAAAATAATTAAACTTCTAAAGAAAAATGTTATAAAAATGTATAATCCCTGAATCGCGGTATTAAAGTTTTTAACGCAGCTTATTATATATACAAGCGTGGCGGTCTTCCAATTGGAAGTGTGTTCTTTAGTGTGATGCCACTACTGTTCTTAGATCACAGTTACAAGGATTATGTACTTCGTTCTACTCATTTCCACTTGAGTACTATATTGCCCGCTGAGTTGAGAGTCAGTAATTTACTGACTAATGAGGGTTTGTTAGGTGGGCCATCACGCGTGTTTCGTTTTATGCATAAATGGGATTTGGTCATTTTTATTATTTAGTGTTCAAAACACTATTTATAAATACTTTGTTTAGTTTTACGTTATCAATGAAAATAAGAATAATTTGAATTTTTACGACAATAAATTTATTGCCTCAGTTGTTGTTTTACTGGCCAATATAACTAGGAAATGGACGAAATAAGTAATTATATATATAAATATTTCAAAAAATTATATTTATTTATAAAAAAATTGCAACGTATCATTATATGAGAGTGTTATAATTATGTAACTAGTTAGAATTTCAACTCGAGTTATTTTTTGTTTTTTTATCAAACTACAAAATATACAAAATATTATCAGTAAAAATATCGTATCAAATGATAAAACACTAAAAATACCAAAAAAAAAACAGAATACATAAGCCGGTGCGCGCCCTAAAATTTATGATGAACAGTCGGTGACAACTAAAACGTTCAAATAAATACTAAATACGCTATTTACGCACACATTGATTTTGTGTAAGTACACGGTTCGATCGCGATCTATCAATGCGGCGCAAACCGACGTGCTCTCACTTCGGAGGCGCGTGGCCGACTGGTCTGCGAGGATTATCGGCGGCTCGCATAAGAAAACGCGTACAATTTCATTGTAATTTATTATAACAAAAAATAAGAAAATGTTTATTAAAAAATGAAGACTCCAGACGTTTCTTTATAGTTTTAACTTTATTATTTGATAAAATTCATTTCTAAATTCTCGACGATTACGATAATTTCGTCTCAATAAGGAAGTGCGATTTTACACGTTTTAGTGATTTTTCTGATTTTTTTTACACTTATCCATAAACATTATCTTAAATTCGAATGCTCTACACGTAAGTTAAATTCATTGGCTAACTGTGTGATTTATTTCAAGGTTGTGGAGCATCGCTTTCTATATAATTCTATCGAAATCCCGACCTTCGAATTTCAACAAACGTCAAAGAAGACCCTTAATACAGTCAAATGCGCGGGAGTAATCTAGCATAACGAGAATAGTGCCTTTACCTTCGTCCTGAGCTGTAAGTATGTCGTCAACAACACAGGCCAGAGCGGTAGTTGTGCTGCGACCTTTTCTAAACCCAGACTGCTCTTCAGGTAGTATTCGATTTAATTCTAGATATTCTGTTAATTGACGACATACTACTTTTTCAAGAACCTTAGAAAGACATGGTAGAATGCTTATAGGTCGAAGATCTTTTTACTTGGTGGTAGAGCTTTGTGCAAGCTCGTCTGGGTAGGTACCACCCACTCATCAGATATTCTACCGCAAAACAGCAGTACTTTGTATTGTTGTGTTCCGGTTTGAAGGGTGAGTGAGCCAGTGTAATTACAGGCACAAGGGACATGACATCTTAGTTCCCAAGGTTGGTGGCGCATTGGCAATGTAAGTGATAGTTAACATTTCTTACAATGCCATTGTCTATGGGCGTTGGTGACCACTTACCATCAGGTGGCCCATATGCTCGTCCGCCAACCTATACAATAAAAAAAAAAAAAAAAAAAGCTAACAGGGTTATTATTTTTGGGGATAGGTCGAATTACTGACTCTTTCCACATGTCAGGAAATATATGAGTCATTATGGATTTATTTATTATACACGTTATAATTCTGAGTGTATAGGGAAGAGTCAATAATATCATATCCAGAGATATGCCGTCCCTCCCTATGGCATTTGACTTTAAACTATGCAGCTCCTTCAAGACCATTACTAGCACTTACTAGCTTTAATTTAAAATTCAAGTCTTCATTAAATGAATGTAAATCAAAATATGATATGGCAGATAATGGTGCATTTTGTGACCCGGGAATATTCAGAAAGAACGAATTAATTGACTCCGGATCATTAAATTTTTCCGGCAATTGTAAAGTTTTTTTACCTTTAATTCTAACATGTTTTTTCAAATTTTTCCACATGATGGGGGAATTTTTCGCGTAATTGTTAATAAATATTTTTATGTAAACTTTCTTTTCATTTTGCATCGTTTCCTCGACTAATTTTTTTTACATTTTATAATATTCCCTATGTACCTCATTATTCGAGAGCTTAGCCTGTGTATGAGCTTCGTTACGTAAATTCATCATTAGTTTTATATTATCTGTTATCCAAGGATAATGTTGCTCATTTACGTTCTTCATCTTTATGGGAGCTATTAGATCAAAGACCTCAATAACAACACCTGTAAACTCAGCAACTAAGTCATTTACGTTTTCTAGCCCAGCTAGAAAATCCCAATCTATATTTTCTAGGTATGCACTAAGTAATTCTCTGTTGATGGTTTTTAAGCTCCTAGTAGTTATTTTAAGTGGTCGAGATTTTTCTACTTTAATGTTAAGAATACCGGTTATGAATGCATGGTGACTAAGGTCGGATATGTGGTCTACATTAGTCTGAATGTTAAGTGTGTCGGTACAAAATAAATCGAGCAAGGTATTTGCGCCCGCCGTAGAATGAGTAGGTTCGGTTATATGTTGAGTTAGACCAGAAAACGAAAGAAAATTAACCAACGCTGTAAACCCTATTGAATTTTTGTTGAGATAATCTATATTAAAATCACCAACCAATATAATACTATCATAATATTTAAGTGAGCCAAACGTTTCGGTTAAGGCGTCAATAAAAGTTTGCGGGTTTAGCCACTGGGGTCTATACGCTGTGCCTATTATGATGACCTTACTGTTAATTTTTACACTAAGCCACATTTGCTCCACATTTGTAGTAGCCGGGTGATTGAGAAAGTGTGCTGAGATACCACGCTTAATGTAAAACCCGACTCCTCCTCCACGTTCGCGCTTAGTGGATGCAGGTCGCGGTATATGATGCAAGCTATAGCCAGGCACAACCGGGGCGCAGCCCTCTTCGTCTGGTCTCAACCAAGTCTCATTAACTGCCATTATGTCAACTTCATGTTTTAGTACAGCTACGATAAACTCCTCATGCCTAGTTCTTAATGAACCCTTATTTAGGAAGCCAATTTTTAATTTCTTATTATTCAACATTGCTACATTTAAGAGATTTTTTTTTTTTAAAAATTTTAATATACAACCAATTATACTTTTTAGTTTGTATATATATTGTAAAGATAGGGTAGATGTCATATAATTTGCATGTTCTAAAATAAGAGTATACTATACTTATAAACATTAGTAAAATTGTAAGTTTTAGTAGAATTGTAATATTTTTATATAATGAGTATTTATGTATATATGTATATTTATAAATTGTAGTTGTATAAGTTATTAAGAATATATGAGTTAAAAACAGATATATAGCAACAAAACAATACCTTATCATTATACCATAGTTGCACACTCCTATTCGACACAGTATTGAGATATAAAAATAACAAAAGAATATAATATAATTTTCTAAAATAATAACAAATATTATTATAACGTTTCTACAGATTTTTGCAAGATGTTGACTAAGTTGTACATACTTGCTAAGAAAGACGAAATATGAAGTATAACATTTAGCTAATGTGAAAATTAAAATTAAGAATACATTATGAGTGCCAGTATTCATGAGTTTCCAATTTAATCGACTCCAAAAAATTTCATAATATCATTTTCAAACCGTATGCGATGAGACATGGAGTTGGCATCTTTTCGGACAAAGATACGACCTGCATTTGTCCAGATGAACTTCCACGCCTTGCGTCGACCTTCTTCGCGAGCCTTAAAGAATAGCTGGGCGTTCGTTCTTGTCAGACGTTCATTAATATAAAAACGTCGCGGCTGTCCTTCAATAATACCCGTCGAGTCCACAGTACGACGCACTCGTGCCGCCCGTAGTAGCTGATCGCGCACCGCACGTCTAGTGAGGCGCACAATGAGCGGCCGGGGGTGCGGTCGCTCCTCGCCTTCATTGAGACCGCGGCGGGGCCCCGCTCGCTCAGCTGAGACTATATCCCTGTCATCCAGCGTGATACCGATTCTGGACGCCACCAAGCTGACAATCTGAACTGTATTTTCTGCTGGCTTTTCTGCTAGGCCCTGTATAACAACGTCATTTAAAAGATTTTCTTGCTCTTTTTCGTTTAGATCTTGTCGTAGTTGCGTTATTATATCTTGGTCCGCGGAAACCACAGAGGCATTCGGACAATCGGCAATACGTAATTCTAGCGTTGAAAGTCTCTCCTCTATCTTATCAACCCGTGTGTTGAAGTCATTTATTGCGGTATTGATGTGCGTAAGCTCTTGCCTACATTGCGCCATCTCTCGCCCAAACGTTGAAAGTTCGGTTCGCAGCAATCTAATTTCATTGACGAGAGTCCGTGAGCCGTCCGTCGTCATGCTAGCGTCAACAAAAGTATCCTCACTCATTTCTGGTACGGGGGGGTCTGGGGAGTTATTAAGAGGTTTAGTCTTCCCCTTGCAGTCACGACATTGCCATTTTGTCGGCGCCAAACCTTTCGGGCTTATGTTAACGCAGGCTGCGCGCTAACCGCGAGCAGTTCAGCGTAATGCTGAACGCTCGCTTCGAGGGTATAGAAGGCCGCCTCCTTCCAGAACCTCGTCTACGACCTGCGCTGGCCGCCGACAAGAGAGCAGCGAAAGCCAAAGACGCTCCAGCCGTCGCTCGACCGTCGGCACCTGAAAAGGTGTCCTCGGTAGAGGTGGCCAAGCCAAAGCGCATGCACGAGGTGAGGTTTCGGTGGAGTGGGCCACATAACTGGGACTCGTAGTCCTCAACAGTGGGTCGGAGAGCACGTGCGTGCGGTGGCAGGGCGAATCGATCGTGGACATCACGTTCGCGTCCAACGCCCTGGCCCGCCGTGCTCGCGATTGGAGAGTGGAGACGCGCGTGGAGACCCTGTCGGACCACCGGTATATCCGGTTCGGTGTCTCTGCGTTTCCCGTCTCTCCTACTGGGGACGCTCCGCCCGCTGCTGGACGGCTGGACGGACCGCGTTGGTGCCTGGGCCGTCTCGACAGCCAGCTGGCGAAAGAGGCGGCCATCGTAGAAGCCTGGGGGGCCGGTTCCGACCCTGCAGTCCGAGTCGACCGAGAGGCCGACGAAATCGGCGCCGCTCTGTCTCGCATTTGCGATGCGGCGATGCCGCGGGCAAAACCGTACACGCCGCGCCGACGGTTGTACTGGTGGCGCCCAGAACTCCGCCAGCTGCGCAAAGCTTGCGTGGCAGCGTGCCGACGGTACAGTCGGTGCAGGAGGAGAAGGGTCCGCGACCATGACGCGGAAGGCGTCTTTTACGCCGCCTACAGGGCCGCCTGCCAAACGCTGCAAAAGGCCATAGCCCAGGCCAAAGAGGCGGCGTGGGGGGAATGGCTGGCGACGCTCGAGAGAGACCCGTGGGGGAGACCGTACCGTGTCGTACGGCAAAAGCTCCGACCCTGGGCTCCGCCGCTAACCAGCAGTCTCCAGCCGCTACTCCTGGAGACTGTAGTGGACACACTCTTTCCCGAAAGGGGAGAATTCACGCCGCCGGCCATGGCGCCCATCGTCGGACCTCGCGAGTACGAGGATCAGGTGATTCCGGTCACTGAGACAGAGTTACAGGCGGCCGCCCTGAAACTCCGGTCGAAGAGGACAGCCCCGGGGCCCGATGGCATCCCGGGGCGCGCCTTGGCGATCGCGTTGGACAAGATGAGCGACAGCATTCGGCACCTATTCACTGCGTGCTTCGCTCAGGGTAGGTTTCCGCAACGGTGGAAAACGGGCAGACTCGTTCTGATCCGAAAAGAAGGGCGCCCGCCCGATCAGCCTTCGGCCTACCGCCCGATAGTGTTGCTCGACGAGACGAGCAAGCTATTCGAGCGTGTGCTCGCTACCCGTCTCGTGGGTACCATGGAGCCGGGCCTTAACGAGCGGCAGTATGGTTTTCGACCTGGCCGTTCTACACTAGACGCGATCGCCAGGGTACGGGACCTGGCAGAGGAGGAGGTCTCTCGGGGTGGGGTCGTGATTGCAGTGTCATTGGATATATCCAATGCCTTCAACACCCTACCCTGGGAAGTAGTTTTGGAGGCATTGCGCTTTCACAATGTCCCGAGCTACTTGAGGCGTACCGTGGCCGATTATTTTTCGGGCAGAGCGGTGGCCTACCCGACGAGGGAGGGCTGGGGTAGGAAGACGTTGTCGTGCGGTGTTCCGCAGGGGTCGGTCCTAGGGCCGCTCTTGTGGAACATAGGGTACGACTGGGTGCTGCGCGGGGCCACTTTGCGGGGGGTCAGCGTAACATGCTACGCTGACGACACCCTCGTGTCGGCCCGTGGCCGCTCCTATCGAGAGGCGGCCTATCTCGCTACGGCTGTGTGGCACACGTTGTGCACCGCATCCGCGCTTTGGGTCTAGAGGTTGCCCTGCACAAGTCCGAGGCACTTGTATTTCACGGGCCACGGAACGGGCCACCACCGGGGGCAACCATCACAGTGGGCGGAATTTCCATCACCGTCGGGTCGACGATGAGGTATTGAATAAAATTCCGGCAGGCTACTTATGCCAAAAAAAATAAAACACTTAACAAGTATTATTTAAGTGTCTATTTACTCGTGAAACGATTCACACAAAAAAATAATTTTTACATGCCTTATACTTACAACTTAACCAAACCATAGCGCGATTCAAAAAGTCGCATAAATCTAACAACGCCATCTAGGCGTCACTGAGGAACTAAATATAATCAACTTATCTAAGGCAAACCATTTACATTTTACAAATAGGTTTATTGGTGTGTATGTTTAATCCGGACATACCGCCCACCAAGGACATAGTGAGAAATGTCCTTCAAACCGCCCACCATGCAACAGTCCGACTGTAACGAATCACTCAACTAATAATTTACTTAGTTACAGGTAAAATTGCTATCTTAGAAATAGGTCTTTTAATTAAAGAACTTTTGGTACGTATGGTGACGACTCGCGTGATTTTATCGGGTCCCGGATGTTTTTGTTCGACCTTGCCTAGCAACCATCGTGCCGGGGGTAGATCGTCCTCCTTGACTAAAACTACATCCCCCACTGATGATTCTGGGTTCTGATATTCCCATTTATGCCTTTGAAGGAACTGATGAAGGTAATCCTGGGACCATCGACGCCAAAAATCCTGCATCATTCGCTTGTGGAGTTGCCATCTTCGCAAGGTATACATATTTGCCGACTCATAATTTACTTCAGGAACTACTACGAGTGGTTCCCCCACCAAGAAATGACCAGGAGTCAAAACTACGGCCTCGGTTGGATCCCCTACACGAGACAATGGCCTCGAATTAAGACATGCCTCTATTTGTGCTAATACGGTAGCCATCTCCTCATACGTCAACGTAGAGTTTCCAACTACTCGTTTGAGGTGGAACTTGGTGGACTTTATTCCTGCCTCCCATAGTCCACCGAAATTCGGAGCGCGAGGAGGAATGAAATGCCACTGTGTTCCATTGGTCGCGAGATACTGTGCCAGTTCAGGTTTAAATTTTGTTTTTTCTTCGCTGAACAGACACAGTAACTCTCGAGCAGCGCCCACAAAATTGGAACCGTTGTCGCTGTATAATTCAGCACACCTACCTCGTCTTGCGACGAACCTTTTAAAAGCGGCTATAAATCCTAGGGTAGACAGCTCGCTCACAACTTCAAGATGTACAGCTCTGGTCGACATGCAAATGAACAGAGCAATATATCCCTTGTAAGACTTGTTACCCCTACCTTTTGAAATTCTTATATTAATAGGTCCTGCGTAATCGACTCCGCTGACAAGAAAGGGCTTATTCGGTGTCACACGCGCGGAAGGTAACTGCCCCATGAGTTGAGATGTAGACCTGCTCGAGTAACGCGTACATATTACACAACCACGATAATATTTCCTAATAAGAGACTTCGCACCCACAATCCAATACTTCGACCTCAAATAGGTAATCATGAGTTGCGGGCCTCCATGCAGGGTTTTTTGGTGAGCATCAGCAATTAAGAGTCCGCTTAAGAAAGATTCTTTAGGTATGAGAATCGGATGTTTCCCGTTAAATGACAGCGAAGACATTTCCAGCCGACCACCTACTCTAATTACACCTTCCGAATCTAAAAATATATTTAATGTCCTTAACCTTTTCTTTTTCTTATCTATTATGCCGTGTTTTTGCAATTCTTCCAACTCTTCCCGGAATCCTTCTTCTTGACATTTTTTAATACAGACCGTTATCGAATCCTCAATTTCCTGTAGCTCCAATGCTTCTGAACTTGGCCTACTATTTAAACCTTTCTTTATCCGTAACCAACGTCGACAATAAGCAACCACACGAACAAGCTTCGAAAATGAAGAAAACCTTTCCCACAATTCTGTGTTAACGACCGCTGTATGAACTTTAACCTGCTCAAGATTTGTAACCAGGTGTTTTGGTTTTGTACAAATAATTACCTTATTTTTTAGAAACTCTGGCCCTTCAAACCATATAACCATTTCTGATAGTTCCACTGGAGAAATACCTCGTGATGCTAAATCCGCCGGATTCTTCTTAGTGGCTACATGGGACCAGTGATGTGTATCCAAAATCTGTAGGATTTCCGAAACTCGGTTAGCGACGAACGTCTTCCACCGGCTTGGGTGATTGTTAAGCCAGGCTAAAACCACCTCACTGTCAGTGAATGCATGTAACTGACTCCTTTCAACCTTCATAACTTCAGCTACTTCAACCATCAACTTCGCCAAAAGTACAGCCCCACAAAGCTCCAGTCTAGGGATAGACACTTGCTTTATGGGAGCTACCTTTGTTTTAGCTGTAACTAATGAGACGTAAACATTTCCCACATCATCTACCACTCGTAGATACACGACAGCCGCATAAGCCACCTTCGAAGCGTCGGAAAATCCGTACAACTCGCGCTGATATTTATTACTAGTGTGTATCCAGCGTGGAATTTTAATATTCTGTAAGGCAGTTAAATTTTTACGGTAAGTAATCCATTCATTTATTAAATTAGTAGGAACTTGCTCATCCCACCCAATACCAGCTAACCAAAGCTTTTGATGAGTATTTTTGCTGCTATAATGCAAGGAGCTAACCATCCGAGTGGGTCAAATAATCGGGATATATCAGATATAATTCTCCTTTTTGTTACAGGTTCTTCTTGCGGTGCAAGATCTACAGAGTACCGGAAGAAGTCACCACGCGGATCCCAGGTAAGTCCTAAAATCTTAGTTGTACCTTAATCTTTAATTCCTCATCCGTATTACCCTTTGCTTTCCATATTTTAGCTAATATTTCCTTAGAATTGCTTTTCCATTTTTGCAAAGGAAACCCTCCTTTCGCTAACACTTCGGTTAACTCTTTATATATTTTATAAGCATCTTCTAGGTTTTCCGCCCCGGTCATCACATCATCCATGTAAAAATCATTCAAAATAATTTTAGCAATTCCAGGCTTATTCTGACACTCCTTATAGACTAATTCTTGCATTGACCGCACAGCTAAATATGGAGCACATGCTGTGCCAAAGGTTACGGTAAGTAATTCAAACTCTTGAAGCTCTTTTTCAGGACTGTCTCTCCAAAGAATCCTCTGAAATGGGGTATCTTCCCGATTTACCAGCACTTGGAGGTACATTTTCACCACATCCGCCACCAAACATATTTTATATTGTCTCCAGCGCATAATTGTATGACGTAGTTCGGCTTGCAGTGGCGGCCCAATCAATAAATCATCATTTAATGACTTCCCATGGCTTCCCTTACAGGAGGCATCAAACACTACTCGGACTTTAGTATGGGGTTTTCCAATAGGGACGCTTGAACTTTGACAGCTGATTGCGGCCATGTTGTTTGAGTGACAGCTGTCAAATGCAGTGTGTTATATTCATTCCGTCCTCCCAAACCACCATGGCAGGATACAGTGTCGAGCAGCACGTGCAAATCATAAAATTGTTTTATGAAAATGGGTCTTCAGTTCGAGCAACGTTCCGCGCACTTCGCCCGTTTTACGGTCGCGATGATCGTCCTGCCGAGTCGACTATCCGTCGATTGGTGGACAAATTCGAGTCAACCGGGTCAGTTAACAATCAGCCGGTTCCCGTGCGTCAACGTAACGCGAGATCTGCCGAGAATATCGCCGCTGTGCGCGACAGTGTCCTCGAAAACCCGCGGCAGTCAATTCCGCGTCGCGCACAGGAACTCGGCCTTTCGCAGACGACAACTTGGCGAATTTTGCGTTGTGACTTGAGCCTGCACCCTTACAAGATCCAGCTGACCCAAGAGCTCAAGGTTAATGACCATAGACAGTGCCGTGTGTTCGCTGACTGGGCATTAGAGCAGTTGGAAGTTGACGCCGATTTTGGCAAAAAAATCATCTTCAGCGACGAGGCGCATTTTTGGATGAATGGCTATGTCAACAAGCAAAATTGCCGTATTTGGGACGAGACCAATCCACACGAGGTTCACCAAGTGGCAATGCACCCGCAGAAAGTGACTGTTTGGTGCGGATTTTGGGCCGGAGGCGTGATTGGTCCGTATTTTTTCGAAAACGATAATGGTGTGGCCGTCACCGTCAATGGTGAGCGATACCGGTCGATGATAACCAACTTCTTTTGGCCTGAAATCGAGAATATGGATCTGGACAACATGTAGTTTCAACAGGACGGCGCTACGTGCCACACAGCACACGCTACGATGGAAGTTCTGCACGAGCAATTTCTGGACATGGTCATCTCGCGCGGAGGCGACGTGAACTGGCCACCGAGATCGTGCGATTTGACCCCGCTGGACTTTTTCTTGTGGGGTTTTCTTAAGTCGCAGGTCTATGCCAACAAGCCGCAAACCACCGATGCCCTCAAAGTCAACATACGCCACGCCATCGATCAAATACAGCCCGATTTGTGCGCCAGAGTCATCGAAAATTGGACCTTTCGTGTGCGCGCCACCAACCGAAGCCGTGGTGGTCATTTGAATGATGTCATATTCCATACATAATGGGGTCGATAGACCTTCCAAATAAAAAAAAAAATTCGCAAATATCTCTCCTACATGTATTTTTTTTGCATTTCAAAGATCAAGCACCCTTAATGGAAAACCCTATAGTATCCTTATCTTCTCGGACTACTGCGTGGTGTGGTAAGTAAATAGCTGTTTTCTTAAATTTATCCTTATCAGTAACTTTTACCATATGATTTAAGTTTAAATACTCCCTTATAACTTGTGTGTAATCCTCTTTTAATTTATTGTTCTTTTGCAATATAAATTCTAAATTTCTCAATCTTTTTTCAGCTATTTTCCTGAACTCACCACGCATGCAGTCCGGGTTGGCCATACGAAACGCCAGTCTTACGATGAACCGACCGTCTCCATCCCGTTTCGTAGTCTCCTTAAAGAATTTCTCACATTTAATTTCATCATCTGTGAGCATTCTTTTTGTTACAGGTGGTTCAGCTTCGAGTTCCCAAAACCGCTTTAGCATATTGTCCACTTCCAGATAAGAATGCATCACAATTGTGTGAGAATGGATATTTGACGTGCTATCTACCTCACAGACACCAGATATTATCCAACCGAAAGCAGTATCCTGCGCCAATAGAGATCCGTTGAGGTTTCTTTTAATGCCTTCCTGAATGATTTGACTGTAAATCTCCGCACCTAATAAGAGATCAATCTTATTAGGCGTATGATACTCAGGGTCAGCCAGATCATCCAGAGTCAGGTTGTCCCATTCTACCCTAGTTGTCTTCGCAACTGGGAGAAGAGACGTAACCGACTTCAAGACATGTGCATTAACCTTAACTTGAAACCTAGGATCAACTCTTGACCTTAAATTAATTTTTACTGTGGACTTGGAAGTCACACTTTTATCTCCACCTACACCAACTACGGTATTTTTGACCGCAAGCCTTTTTAAACCTAAGTGCTGCACCATAGCCTCGGTAATAAAAGAACCTTGCGACCCCTGATCTAATAAGACCCTAAATGGGAAATAAGTACCGTCTTTCGACTCAGCTTGCACCACAGCTGTAGTTAATAAAACCATTTTAGAACAGTTTCCTGTCGAAAAACAAGACACAAGTTGCTTATCTAAACTTTCTGCTTGCACAGATAATTTATTACTGCTCCCGGCAGTATCCTCCTCAGTTGACCTTCGACTGGTCGACGAGGTTGTTTGATTAATCGCCTCAACTTCAGCACTACCAGAACCAGAATCACCACTGGGATGTAATAAAGAATGATGTCGACGTTTACACACTTGGCATCGGACAATGTTTTTACACCCTTTAGCGGAATGGTTGCTATTTAAACAAATAAAACATAGGTTTTTATCTAACGCGAACTCACGGCGTTTTTCATTACTTTCCTTTCCGAATTTTTTGCACGTGGTTATTTTATGATCCGCACGGCAATACGCACACGATACGATCGGTTTGTTTTTAACAACGTGAAAAGATTTAGTAAATTTTTTCTCACTGTGATGTACCTTAGAATCGATATTTTCTAGACCTCTAAAACGCCCTATTAAAAAGTTGGAAAATTGTTGAAACGTGGGTAATTCGTCACTTGGATCTGAAGATACCTTTAACTCCCAGGCCTTTCGCGTATCTTTATCTAATTTAGCGCTTATAATGTGGATAATCAGGATATCCCAAGATGAAACATCCACACCAATATTTTTTATTGAGTCTAAACAATCTGAAGTTGTACTAATTAAGTTTTTAATTTCAGTTGCTGATTCAGACAACAAACTTTTTTGACTTAGTAGACGCTTCAAGATGCCGTTCGCCAAAAACCTTTTATTATTGTACATCCTATCTAATTTCTCACACGCAACTTGATAACTATCCGACGTCACCTTAATGTTGCATAATAGTTGCTCGGCTTCCCCGGTTAAATGTCCCCTTAAATAATAAAATCTTTGGGCATCATCCAGTGACTTGTTTTCATGTACAAGCCCTAAAAACAAATCTCTGAATGTCTGCCACTCGGTGTACTTACCGGAAAAGGTAGGTATTTTTATTTCAGGCAACTTGAAACGTCTTTCTGAACTCTCACATTGACTATTTGAACTCGACTTTACTTCTGACTCAAGTGTTTTTAATTTATACAACATTTCCTTTAAGTCAGTCTTAAATTGAACATATAATTCTTCTACATCATCATACACACTATTTTTATGATAATCCGAACTATACAAATCAGTTCGCTTAACCTGACTAATAATTTTAGTATGAGTGTCTGTAAACAAAGTCCACTGTTGTTCCAAGTTATCTAGCCTTGTTTCAATATAAGCAACCGTCAAACGATCCTTCGGAGACTTTTTAAAATTAGTCTTAACTTTTAGCATTTTAGCCCTTATGTCTTCCTGCAGATTATTAAACGACTCCATTTTTATTTTATTTTTTAACTTAACAATTTTATCACTTATAATTCTTATCAATATAAAACAGAAAAGCAATTTACTTTAATTGACAAAGTTAAACTAAACAACTAAATTATTTTTCTAAGTCAATATTTTTATAAACGGTTTATTTATTTATTTTTTTAAGTCCAAAAAACAAATGAGCAAAATTTTACAAGACTTTTTACTTTCAATTCTAACTAAAATCGGGCGTGGATTCGCCGTCTCAACCAATATTTACTTAAAACTATTACAAGTCCTAAACTATTGACGCAGATGTGATAGCAATCAATGAGACGTGGTTGCGCTCAGGAGACGATGGCAGAGCTCCTGTTGTGCCTGGTTACCGATTGCGTCACATACCGAGACCGGTAGAAATTCGATCACGTGGTGGCGGTGTCGGTTTTTATATCAAACGCGGTATATCTGCGCGCACACTGCTGCACCCGATATCACCTCTTGTGGAGCAAATGTGGATAGCCATCAAAATAAATCGCAAAACCATCATTATTGGCACAGCCTACCGCCCCCCTTGGGGAAATATAGCAACCTTTTTTGACGCATTGACCGAAACAATAGGTAGTTTACCCTATCATGATCATCTGTATGTGTTAGGAGATTTTAATATTAATTATATCGGTACGCGAGATATTCATAAACAGGCATTGGACCTGTTCCTATCGACTCATGGCTTAAGACAATATGTCACAGAACCCACACATTTTACTGCTAATAGTGAAAGTTTAATTGATCTAATTTGTTCGAATACATTAGTTAGTCAGATTAGAATAGATCATGTCGCTGAGTTCGGAGGCCAGGCGTTTATATCCTGCGAAATAAGTATTAAAAAACACAAAATTTTACCAAAAACTATTATTTATAGACCATTAAAGGACATCAATCCAGAACATCTTAATGAGACACTTAATTTAATAAATTGGAAAACTGTCACTGATATCGAGGAAATAAACGACATGGTGGCTGTATTCAATAGTAACTTGTTGTGGGTCTTTGACTTACTGGCACCTAGTAAATTAATCTGCATCAGGGAAAACCAGTATCCCTGGATAACATACAATATAAAGTTGTTGATGAGTCGTCGGAATGCGGCTCACGTAAGAGCGAAAGGGACAGAGTCAGAGACAAGTATAAGTTTTTATAAAGATTTGAAATTGCAGGTTACTCAAGCAATACATAGAGAGAAGTCTGCTTACTTTAATTACCATATAAACTCGAATATAAAAAACTCAACTGTGCTTTGGAATCACTTGAAAAAATATATTAATATAAAACAAAAGTGTAATAATATTATACCAGAAGAAATCAATAATCCGACTACGATAAATAATAATTTTATAAACATCCCTGGTAGCAATTACGTTTCTCTTTCGACAATTTATTATTACGAGTTGCATAAATACGGTACAGTTATCTTTACATTGTCTACTAGTAATGAACTGGAAGTTTTAAAAATTTAACGCTCCTTAAAGTCGAATTACCGATCACGTTGTCAAATATTACCACTATTGTCAATAAATCTATTTCATGTAATACGTTTCCGACCCTATGGCAGACGGCTCTGGTAAGACCTATACCCAAGAAAGATAATGTTACTGAAATTAAAGATCTTCGTCCTATAAGCATATTACCATGCATTTCGAAGATATTGGAGAGAATAGTGTGTAACCAATTAACTGCATACCTAGAGTCTCAAAATATTTTACCTGATAGACAGTCGGGGTTTCGCAAACATCACAGCACTACTACCGCGTTGTTAGATGTTATTGACAATGTTTTGTGTACTCAGGACGTGGGTGAGGGTACAATCCTTGTTTTATTGGATTTCTCGCGTGCCTTTGACACAATCAATAGGTCTTTACTTTATTTATAAATATATATTTTTTCTATTCTATCTTTTTTTTTTTTTTTTTAGTCTATTGTCTATTCTATATATATTCATATTAATTTAAGTACTCGTATTACATGGTCACCGCCCGTCAGTAGTTATCAAAAAGGGTACCATTGAAAACCAGCATAATTGCTGAATGGTACACCTATTTGGGACACGTCATATATGTTTATTGTAATATAGTATTTCTTTTTTTTTTGTTTCTTTTAACCCTTTTTTTGTATCAATTCGTTTTTTATTGTTAATTTTTTTTTTTTTTTTTAATTTTTTTTCGTGTAAATGTTAATAGTAATTGAAGTTGCTTTTTTTTTTTTTTCTTCGGTTAACTTTTTTTTTTTTTTTTTTGTATTTCTAATTTTGAAGTAACTTACCTATACTTTTATAATTTTTTGTACAGTCCCAAATAAAAGTGTTCTTTCTTTCTTTTCTTTCTTCTTTCTTTCTGTGCGAGGTGGTGGGCAGGGAACCATCGACGTTGTGCCACCACTGTGGCAACGGAGCCGTGGATACGGCCGAACACACGCGTGCAGAGTGCCCAGCTTGGGCGGAGCCTCGCGCGGTCCTATCCACGGCTATAGGAGGAGACGTGTCGCTTAGTTAGGTTAGGTTAGGTTGGGGTGCAAGTCAGTCACCTCCACGTGGTACACCCTGGGCAACGGGGTCGACAAGCATTCCGATGTTTTCTCGGAGTGCCTGTCGACCACGGCTAAGACTGACACGACGGTTATGCCACGGGTCCCTTCTGGTACTTCTCTGTTTAGCAGAGTGGACTGTGTGAGCGGCTTCGTGGCGTGAGGAGAGTTTTTTGTTTTCGTTTTGTGGTGTTATTATTCATTTTAATGTATTTGTTTTGTTATTCATTTTAATGTATTTGTTTTATGTTGTAAATAGCCTTAGTTGCTGGGTCTTCGGAGTCTTTTTGGGCTTCAGGAGGCCAGTGGTGGGAGAGGCGGGTTTGCTCAGTTTCGGTATCGACTCTGAGTAAACAAGACTTTTGTCACCGCCTCTCAAACTCGTTTCCCCACCCGGGTGTTGTGGATCATGTCTCGCAGCCTGTGGTGGGACCGAGGGCCTTGCCTTAACCGGCCGGGGCAAGAGGAGCCAACCTCACTAAAAAACATTAGTTTAGAGATCCCGTGATACCGCCCGACCTCACGGTGTAATAGGGTTACCAGGGTACAGGGGGCACTGCCCTGGTGGACTTTTTATTTCCCCCACACTCGTGGGACTACTTATGCCATTTTATAAAAATCAAAATGATAAAAGACAAGAGACTACATTACGATCGGTAACTGATGACATGGCGGTGGAGGCGGCGCCCCGATGGCGCGCGCTGAAACCAACGACTCTGGCGTTCTAAAAGGATTAACGATTCGGCTTGAACGACTCTCTGAGTCGGACTCCTCCGTCTGCAGCATGCAGTCGGTGGAATCGGTGGAACAACAGCGGAGTAGGGGTGAAAAGCGGATCCACGCTGGGGATAGCTGCTCGGGCTCGGATAGCGACGCGAGACAAAGCGACAAATCTGAATCCTCAGCCAGCAGGTGGCTTAAGCCCGCTAACAAGAGGGGACGTGGCCGACCGCCTACTCATGGTAGGTATGTCGGACTTGGGAAGTCACAGGCGGAGGTTAGTGAATCCAAGAAAGACAATTTCCAGGCGGAAGACGCGTTGGCCGCTTACAACGAAGCGGCCAAGGTGGCGATTGAGGAAAGGGCGGCCCGTGCCAAAAACCGTCAACCAACTGCAGCTGAGGACGTGCCGAAGACGTCCGCCGCTCTGGACGCAGCGGTCCAACAGGCACTTGACGTGGTGTTACAGGTTGCTAATAAGTCGGGCAACATGAAGGGAACATTCGTCCGAGCCCTGAAGACTGCCGCGGACACCATCAAAGGTGCTGTGGCAGATCTCAGGGCGCTGACCATGTCGGAAGAGGTAGCCCGACTTGAAGCAGCCAACGCTCAGCTTTCGGGCCAGCTGGCCGAGCTGCGCCGCGAGGTGGCCCAGATGCGCAAACAGCCGGCTACGTTGGACGACTCGAAAGTCCAGCGGATCATGGAGGAGGCGCTGCGCTCCAACCGCGAGCAGATGGAAGGTATTGAACGCCGCCTCCTTCCGGAGCCTCGGCTGCGACCTCCGCTGGCCGCCGATCGCAGGGCGGCGCAGGTCCCAGCCGCAACTGTGAGTGCCACAGCAGAGCCGCCCTCCACTGAGGCTGCGAACGTCGAGGCAGCCCAACGAAGGACCAAGCATAAACGGGCAAAACGCCCGAATATGGCCGCCCAAGAAGCGGCAGCGGCGGCGGCCGCAAAGAATGCCCCTCCGTCGTCTTCGCAGCCAGGAAGTGCTCCGACAACCTGGAGTGCCGTCACACTCGACACACTCGGACAACTCGGCCAGTGCCAAGAAGAAGGCCCCTCCAAAGAGGAAACTCCGCCCTCCTCGCTCCGCCGTGATAACGATCACGCTGAGGCCCGGTGCTGAGGAGAAGGGCCTCAAGTACGAGACTGTCCTGGCCCAAGCGAAGAGCCGCATCAAGCTGAGCGAGGTCGGCTTGACTGCGGTGCGCTTCAGGGCAACAGCCACGGGAGGACGCATCCTGGAGATTCCGCCGGGCACCAGCGATGCGGAGAAAGCGGCGGACGCCCTCGCATCCAAGCTCCGCGAGGTGCTAAACCTGGACGACGTCCAGGTCCATAGGCCGACCAAGTGCGTCGAACTAAGGGTCATGGACCTGGACTATTCCGTCACGGCGGAGGAGGTGGTGGCTGCGGTGGCCGAAGCTGGGGGCTGTTCTGCGGGAGCTATAAGGCCGGGGGCTATTGCTCGGGGCTTGAGTGGCTCTGGCTCCCTCTGGCTGAGCTGCCCGGTGGCTGCCGCAAAAAAGGTGGTGGAGGATAGCCGCGTAAAGGTCGGTTGGGTCTCGGCGCGGGTAACGCTGCTCGAGCTGAGGCCACTACGTTGTTACCGGTGCCTGGAGGGGGGCCACGTGGGGGCCAAATGCGACAGGGGTGTCGACCGCAGCCGTTTGTGCTTCCGGTGCGGTCAGCCCGACCACAAGGCCCGGGACTGTGCTGCCGCTGAAGCAAAGTGCGTAGTTTGCTCAGCGGCCGGTAAGCCGGCAACCCATGCGGTCGGGTGCAAGGGCTGCCAGGGCGGCAGAAAACGGGCAGGGCCGCAGAAGGGCAGAGTGGCTACGACACGCTCCGTAGCCACTCCTGCAAGTATCGAGGCGGAGCCAATGGAGACGGCGCACTGATGGCCCTGCGCTGTCTCCAGGCCAATGTCAACCACTCTGCCAGGGCTCAAGACCTGCTAGTCCAAAGCATGGCAGAGTAGCAAGTCGGCGTTGCGGTGGTATCGGAGCCCTACTTCGTTCCCTCCCGGGACGACTGGGTCTCCGACCACGATGAAATGGTGGCCATCGTCGCCCCTGCTGTCGCTGGCTCCCCGTCCATCAAGGGTGTAGCTAGGGGCAGAGGGTGCGTGCTCGCCGTCGTGGGCGATCTTGCGGTTGTGGGAGTCTACGCCTCTCCCAATCGGAGCCTCGCCGACTTTGAACAACAGCTGGTCGAGGTCGGGGCTCTGGTTGGGCAGGTATCACCCAGCCCGGTGATAGTTGCGGGGGACTTCAATGCCAAATCCACGGCTTGGGGTTCCCTTGCGACGGATGCCAGAGGCGAGGCTCTCGAGGAGTGGGCAGCTGCTACTGGTCTCGCGGTGATCAACAGTGGGTCGGAGAGCACGTGCGTGCGGCTACAGGGCGAATCGATCGTCGACATCACGTTCGCGTCCAACGCCCTGGCCCGCCGTGTTCGGGACTGGAGGGTGGAGACGGGTGAGGAGACACTATCGGATCACCGATATATCCGATTTGATGTCTCCGCGGTTCCCGTCGTCCAGCCCGCTGTTGAGCGGTCAGACGGTCCGCGGTGGAGTCTTGGCCGTCTCGATAGCCAGTTGGCAAAAGAGGCGGCCATCGTGGAGGCCTGGGGCGCCGGTTCCGATCCGGTTGTCCAGGTCGACCGAGAGTCTGACCAACTCGGCGCCGCCCTGTTCCGCATTTGCGATGTGGCGATGCCGAGAGTCAAGCCTCAGACCCCACGTCGCCGCGTCTACTGGTGGCGACCCGAACTCCGGCAGCTGAGGAGAGCTTGCGTCGCCGCCCGTCGTCGGTACACTCGGTGCAGGAGGAGGCGAGTCCGCGACCACGCATCGGAGGAAGTCCTCTACGCCGCCTACAGGTCTGCCTGTGTAACACTGCAGAAGGCCATAGCCCAGGCAAAAGAGGCGGCGTGGGAGGAGTGGCTGGCGACCCTCGAGGGGGATCCGTGGGGGAGACCGTACCGGGTTGTGAGGCAGAAGCTCCGACCCTGGACTCCCCCGGTGAGCAGCAGTCTCCAGCCGCAGCTCGTGGAGCGCGTGGAATCACCCACGAGCTCTTTCCCGAGCGTGGAGCGTTCGTACCACCGATGGTACCGACGAGGGATCGCGAGGATGGACAGATGGCGGACCAGGCGTACCCGGTTACCGAGGCGGAGTTGTGTGCGGCTGTCCTGAAGCTCCGTTCGAAAAGGACAGCCCCAGGGCCTGACGGTATTCCGGGGCGCACCCTGGCGATTGCGCTGGAGGAGATCGGCGGGAGCGCCCGGCGCCTATTCTCAGCGTGTCTGGCTCAAGGCAGGTTCCCCGATCGGTGGAAAACGGGAAGGCTCGTTCTCATCCAGAAGGAGGGACGAGCGCCCGATCAGCCGTCGGCCTACCGCCCAATCGTGGTGCTCGACGAGACGAGCAAGCTCTTTGAGCGTGTGCTTGCAGCCCGTCTAGTCGGCAGCATGCAGCCGGGCCTGAGCGAGTGGCAATTTGGTTTTCGCCCCGGCCGCTCGACGCTGGACGCAGTCGCCAGGGTGAGGCAGCTCGCAGAGGAGGAAGTTTCTCGGGTGGGGTGTTGATGGCAGTGTCGCTCGATATCTCCAACGCCTTTAACACCCTGCCCTGGAAGGTGGTAATGGAGGGCCTCAAATTCCACAATGTCCCGGCCTACCTGCGTCGAACCATCGGCGACTACTTCGTGGGCCGAGCGGTCGTCTACCCGACGAGGGATGGTTCGAGCAGGAGGATGATGACGTGCGGTGTTCCACAGGGCTCGGTCTTAGGGCCACTCCTGTGGAACATCGGGTACGACTGGGTGCTGCGCGGGGCCACTCTGCGGGGGGTCAGCGTCACCTGCTACGCTGACGACACCCTCGTGTCGGCCCGCGGCAGCTCCCATCGGGAGGCGGCGTATCTGGCCACGGCGGGTGTGGCACATGCGGTCCACCGCATCCGCGCCCTGGGCCTCGAGGTGGCATTACACAAATCCGAGGCCCTAGTGTTTCATGGGCCTCGGAACGCCCCACCTCGGGGGATGGCCATCACTGTCGGCGGAACTTCCATCACCGTCGGGTCGACGATGAAATACCTGGGACTCGTCCTCGACGGCAGGTGGAAGTTCGAGGAGTACTTCCGGCGCTTGGCCCCAAGACTGGTGGCTGCAGCCGGAGCCGGTGGCAGAAAGGCTACGAGTTCCGGGAGCCAGTGGGGAACTCGTAGCGGCCATTCGGCCTGTTTTGAAAGAGTGGGTCGAACGCAAACACGGCCCACTCACGTACCACCTAACGCAGCTCATGACCGGTCACGGCTGCTTCGCCAAATACTTGTGCGAAGTGGTCGGGAGAGAGCCGTCGGTGGTATGTCACCATTGCGGCGATGGAGCCGTGGACACGGTCGAGCACACGCGCGCAGAGAACCCAGCTTGGGCGGAGCCTCGCGCAGCCCTGTCCACGGCATTCGGCGGAGACGTGACGCTTCCGGCGCTAGTAAAAAGGATGGCCGCTAATGAAGAAGCCTGGGCGGCAATACGTCACTTCAGCGTGCAAGTTATGTCCGCGAAGGAACACGCAGAACGGCAGCGGGAGGACGACACCAGCTCCCTCCCTCTGCGCCGAAGGCGGCCTGGTCGGCGGCGACGTGCGTTCGCAGGTCGCACGTTGCCGCAATGACCTGGCCTGAGTGTGGTTGGCGGCGGAGCCAGCCACCTGATCCGCCGCGGGGCGTCGGCCCCTGACGCCCGGCCTCCAGTGGCGGACTCGGGGGAGTCCGTCACAGCACAGACGGAGGCGGAGTTGGAAGGCGCGCCTTAACATCCTGGCGCGCCTTTGAGGTGGGTCGCCGTTTAGCGACTGCCGCTGGCAGAGTCGCGGTTGCAAGCCAACGCGTCCCCGTGGCCCTGCCGCCTTTCCTGAGAGGCGGAATTTCGAGGAGGTTTTAGTGGGTAGGACGGGGCCTTCTGCCCCGTGAGTCCCACATACCCGTCCCGGTCCCTATCTAATACAATTACATTTGTCCTAAGAATAATGAAAAACATAACATTAATAATACAAAAGTGGAACTAAAACATGGATATGAATATAATACGATCTAATAACACAAAAAAAAATTAAACATTCTTTTGTTCGGTATTTGGTAGAATGCAAATTTTAGACGTTGGTCTTTTAATTGTATTGGACTTAGTGCGTACTGTGACTACACGGGTAATATTATCACTACGAGGATGTTTATGTAATATACGACCTAACAACCAACGGCTTGGAGGTAAATTATCTTCCTTTATCAAGACTATGCCACCAACTGATGGTTCAGGAACTTGACAAGACCATTTATACCGGTTCATCAAATTAGACAGGTATTCGTTGGACCAACGTTTCCAAAACGATTGAACCATTCTCTGAACAAATTGCCAACGCGATAAGTGATTCAACCTTGAACTTTCAAATTGATTATCCGGTACATTCAGTAAGGGTTCGCCAATTAGGAAATGTCCAGGTGTTAAAGGTAATGCTTCACCAGGATCACCGACATGAATAACACTCATGGGTCGCGAATTCAAACAAGCTTCCACTTGGGTCAGAAGCGTGGTCATTTCCTCGAATGTAAGGGTCGAGTCACCTATGACTCTTTTTAAGTGAAATTTTGTTGATTTTACCCCTGCTTCCCACAGTCCGCCGAAATTGGGACTGTGCGGAGGAATGAAGTGCCACTCCGTACCATTCGATTCTAAATGCTCTGCTATAGATGGTTGAATTGATACTAATTCCTGTAACTCTCTTGCGGCACCGACAAAAGTGGTACCGTTATCGCTCCACAACTTAGCACAGTGACCTCGTCTAGACACGAAACGTCTGAAAGCTGCCAAAAATGCCTGCGTGTTCATGTCACTGACTACTTCTAAATGTAAAGCACGAGTAACCATGCATATAAAAAGACATATATAGCCTTTGTACGAACGGTGCCCACGACCCTTCGTTGTTCTAAGATTTATGGGTCCCGCGTAATCTACACCGCTATGTAAAAATGGACGAGCTGGAGTACATCTAACGGACGGTAATGAACCCATAAATTGATTATTTATCTTTGCTCTTTGCTTAGCACACTTAACACACTTGTATATGTGGTGTTTGGCTAAGTTTCTAATTCCAATTATCCAGTAGGCTGTCCTCAAAAAATTTATCATCAACTGAAGACCTCCGTGCAGCGTTTTGGCATGAGCATCGACTATTATAAGTCGAGTAGCTGGACTACAGCGTGGTAGTACAATCGGATGTTTGGTCTGTTCACTCAACTGAGCTTTCTCCAATCTGCCTCTTACTCTTATTATTCCTTTATTATCAAGGTAAGGACAGAGTGACTTCAATACACTTGATTTTATTTGTAAATAACCTTTATCCTGTAATTGTATATATTCCTTTGTAAATATTTCTATTTGTGTTTGTCTTATACAACATTCCAGCGCAGCATCTAATTCCACCTTTTGTAAATACATTCCACGATATATTTTGTTATTTTTCAGGAATCTTCGACAATATGCAACAACCTTTATTAGCCTTTTTAATGTAGAATACCTTTCGAAAATTGAATTATTTAAAACAACCGTTACATAAGATTTAACGCACTCTTCTAAATCCAAGTTTAATTTGTCTAAATTATTTGGTCTGTTATAGGATATATTGTCCTTTTTCAGGAATAATGGTCCTGAAAACCATAAATCACAGGTGAGAAGTGATCTCGGCGGTATTCCCCTAGGTTGTCCTTTGTCGAAACATGAAACCATTGCGATGCTTTCATGTTCGTTAGTATTTCAGATGTTCGATTAGCTACAAACGTCTTCCATCTACTTGGGTGGTCGTTTATCCAGGCTAGTACAACTGTGGAATCGGTCCATGCTTTAATTTGATCTTTGGGAATACTCAAGTTATTAGCTGTTTCGATCAAAAGTTGTGACAGAAGAACTGCTCCACACAACTCTAGCCGTGGAATACTAATTTGTTTTACAGGAGCTACTCTGGTTTTTGCAACAATAAGTGTCACGTGTATTTTACCTTCAAGGTCAATGGTCCTCAAATAAATCACGGCTGAGTAAGCTGTCTTCGAAGCGTCACTAAATCCATGCAGTTCCAGCTTCTGATTCAATCTTGTGCCTATCCAACGAGGTATGCGTACGTCGGTAAGTAGTGACAGTTGCTCTCGATAGTCAATCCACTCCTTCACTAACTCCACGTTTAGTTCTTCATCCCAACTAACGCCGGTAAGCCATAACTTTTGTATGAATACCTTTGCTAGTACTATACTTGGGGCTATCCAACCTAAAGGATCAAATAGTCGTGCTATATTTGAAATGATTGATCTTTTAGTTGCAGGTGCAGTCGTCAGCGGTGGAAGATTAACTAAGTACTGGAAGGTGTCTTGGCTGCGGTTCCAGGTAAGTCCTAATATTTTTATTGTACTATCTATCTTGATTTCTACTTCTTTTACTTCTTCGTGTGATATTTCTTTAACCTTGTCTATGTTGTCCATATAAATTATGTCCTTGTTTGTTCTATTTATATCTAATTGTCCTTGATCTTTCTTATTCTCCATTTCCTTAATTTCTTCTATTAATTCCTGATTATTAGAATTCCATTTTTGCAATTTAAATCCACCTTTACCTAATAATTCTGTTATTTGTGTATATATTTCTAATCCTTGATCCACTTCGTAACACCCTGTCATAAGATCATCCATATAGAAACAATTGAGTACTTTATCTTTTGCAAGTGAATAGTTGTCTCCTTCATCAAAAGCAACTTGGTGTAACGTCCGAACGGCTTGATAACGTGCAGAAGCTGTACCAAAGGTGACTGTCGTTAGTTCATAGTCAACAATTTCTTTTTCCGGACAATCACGCCAAAGTATGCGTTGGAACATTGCATCTCCTTCAGCAATTCTTGACGATACATTTTAATTATATCTGCTACAACCGCATGATGAGGTAAGTAAAAAGCTTTATCTTTCTTCATATCATCTTTTGCTATTGGTCTCATGTGTCCTAATGATAAATATTCTTGTATAACCTCTACGTACTTTTCTTTTAGTTCTTTATTATTTCCTAATCTTTTTTCTAATGACCTAAATCTTTTTTGAGCTATATCTCGTGAATTTCCAGACATGCATAGTGTATTCACTTCACGAAAAGGTAACTTAACAATATATCTCCCACTTTCACCTCTTCTAGTAGTTAGACTATAGAACTCTTCACATGCTTTTTCTTCCGGTGTAAGTATTTGCTTTGTACTAGTTTGTTCTTCTAATTCCCAAAATCTTATTAAAATATCATCTTCTTTATCTACCTGAGCATGTAATACATTGATAACTTTTGACCTCTCTTTATCTTCGTTATCCACAACACCCGAGATGACCCATCCTAAGGTAGTATTTTGGGCGATTAAATTGCAGGCAGGATTTTTTATTATCCCCTCAGTAATGATGTGGCTGTAAACGTCAGCACCTAATAAAACATCAATTTTATTGAAGGTGTGGAATCCTGGATCTGCAAGACACAGGTTCGTGACACTTAGCCAATTTAAGTTAGTGTTGACGCTACGTTCAGGTAAGTAGGATGTTATTTTGTTTAACACGTATGCTTTCACCGTAAACACGAAGTCGAAATTCACTCGGGATCTTATATTTAAATGTACCATAGACCTAGCAATGGTTGAATTATTTTCACCAAGTCCTGATATAACTCCTTGTATAGGTGTCTTTTTTAGACTAAGAAATTGAACTGCTGCTTCGGTTATAAAACAAGCTTGGGAGCCCTGATCAAGTAAGGCACGGACGGGATGATATTCGCCATTCTTCGACTCGACTTTGATTAGCGCTGTGGCTAATAAAACTTGTCTTGGCTTTGACACCCTTCCTGTCGACAAGCACGAAACTATCGGAGGAGAACTAGTTGAGGAATTAACATTTTCTATCGTAGGCTTCACTGATGTGGTTTGCTCTGATTGAGGATTAAAATGAAGAATGGCGCTTCCGACAAACTCTACAAGTGGTAAACTTTTTGCAATCATATACGGTGTGATTACTACCTAAACAGTTAAAGCAGATTCGGTTCTTCATCACAAACTCTCGTCTACTTTCAACCGGCTGTTTAGTAAACTTCTTGCAAAAACAAAGTTTGTGCGGTTCTGAGCAGTATTCACAGCGCATACTTGATGAGTTAGTGGCTAACATTACCTTTGCACCATGAGAATTGTTATAGTTATAATTTTTATTTACCTGCTGAGCCATCGATACCTTTGGTTCTAAAAATTCTAAAGCACGAAAACGATTTTCAATAAATAGTTTGAATTGTTCAAAGGTTGGCAAATCGTTATTGGAATCGCTGGCGCAAACATTTAACTCCCATTGTTTACGAGTTTCACAATCTAGTTTGAGAGTAACAATGTGTATGATAATAATATCCCATGTATTTACGTTAATATTTAAGTTTCTAAGTGCATGTAAACAATCACACGTGTTATCTAATAATTCTTTCAAGGATGAAGCTGACTTGACATTTATTCGTTTTTGACCAAACAATCTTTTTAAAATACAATTAGTCAGATATTTCTTGTTATTATATCTTTTTTCTAATTGAGCCCAGCACTCACTATTGTTAGCGGAAGTTATTGGAGTGTAGCGAATGAGCTGTTCAGCTTCACCGGAAAGGTGACTTTTCAAATAATGCATTTTTTGTATATTTTTTAATGAATCATTTTTGTGCACTAAAGAGGTAAAAAGATCGTGAAATGTTGTCCATTCCCCGTATTTACCAGAAAATATTGGGATGGCGATCTTTGGTAGTTTAACAAAAGGATTAACTGGTTTCGATATACCTGAAGTGTTTTCACTTTGTACTGATCCCTTTGTCGAACAGATTTTGTTAAGCGTTGTTTTCATAAGACTCTTATAAACTATATAAGTATTCTCAACATCATCATATATATCACCTACCATTTGTTCTATGTCCTCCAATTTAAATCTTTCATATAATTTAGTATTATTCTCTTTAAATATAGACCAATCCATTTCTAACAATTCTTGCTTGGTTTCAATATATTCTACTGTTAGTCTATCTTTACTACATTTTTTAAAGTTAATTAGACCTTTCTTTATTACATTTTGCGAATCTTTTAAAACATTTATTAAACCTTCCATTTTTAAAATATCCAAATTATGAATTAAGATAATTTAAAATAAAAGTATTAAATTATTTTTTTTTCAAATCAAGTCTAAAATGTTTCAAGTGTTTTGATTTTTTTTTTTTTTCAAATCGGGCATAGGTTCCCCGTTCCTTCGTTTTTTTATAATTTATTCTAAGTCCTTAACTAACATGCTTGAAATTACAAAGTAAATCTAAATTAATCAATAAATTTTCTAAGTTTAAAATTCTTCGTAAATTTTCAAAGCTCAAAAGAAAGCTAACTTTTTCACTTTTGATTATTCACCAATAAATATTGAAAATAATGTACCCACAAGATTGCACTTCACACAACACAATTTGTTGACCTGGTGTAAGTGGCGCCCTCTGTAGGTGGCGACACTTTGAACTAATCCGCTGCAGTTACTCTCGTCCGTCGTACCAATACACGGCTGGGGTCCCGCTGCTGCGGCCTCTGATGCGTGTTTCCTTACTGCAGCAATCCACTGCGGAGACACGGGGGAAGCGGCTTCACCGCTCACAAAAAACACTATCCGGCTCGAAGGACCAATGTTAGGGTTATTACCCGGTAGTATTGGTACTGTGAGACTTCAAAATAAAACCACCGAGTATGTACTGCTGGTCAGATAGTGTAATTGTTCTCACTTTATGAAATTACAAAAATTGTATTGTACTTTAGAAAAAACATTTCTATAGCGCGATGTAAAATACATCTAACGCCATCTATTGACGAAATGATAAACTAAATGATTATTTGGCATAATGTCATATGATCTTGAACACTTACACTAGTTTTAATTTCTTACTACTAACAATATAAAGACTTTTAGCTAATTATTATAACAAAACACTAACTTATAATTAATTGTATATCTAATTCTTATGATAAATTTATCCTATGCTCCTTACTTACTTTCCTAAATACACACTATGTTAGCTTAATTATAACAACTATAATTACCTAACATAAATTCATACCTTATTCCTATTATTAACTACTTTACAAATTTTTATACAAAAATTAAGGAGCAAGTCTCTGTTTTTACAACTAATTATGTCAGCTAGGGTACTTTTGTCTATTTTTACGTCCAATTCATATTCCAGATTTTTCCTCTCGCGTTCATGGGCCGGGCATTCCAGAAGGACGTGGAGGACAGACTCCGAGCACGCAGGATCGCAGATGCACGATGGGCTCTCCTTGCACTTGAACCGATGCAAGTACTCGGAGAAACCACCGTGCCCCGTCAGAACCTGGGTGAGAAATCTGTCCACCTTTATTTTACCGATGATCCGGTACGCGGCCACCGCATCAGGGTAGAACACCTTGGTGACTCCGGCCGTATATGATTTGTTCATGTTTCATTTCATGTATACTATGTCAAAATTGTACAAAATTAATTTGGATAAAAGGTATTAAAACATTGGTTTGATTTCCAGTTTGTATGGTGAGTGATCCATGGTAAACATAGGCAATGGATATAATATATATCTAGGTCTTACAGTTACAGTGGTATGGTACATTGACAATGAGCATAGGTAATGTTTAATAAAAAAAATCCAACAAAATAAACTGTATAATTCATATATTTGGTACTTTTGCATACTTTAAACAATTTCAAACTACCTAATAAACACTTATTTTATATAATCATTTTTATGAACACTTACAGAACTAATGTATTTTATTAATTATATGGAATTTAGTATGTTTCAAGTTTCTATGTAATTATAAATTTAAATTATAAATATACATGTTAAGAGGATATAGTGTTAGTTAAATAAACATTTCCAGAAGCACTTCAATTAGACCTGAGTTGGCAGTTCAAAGTATACTGCAAGAATTGTTCGGCGAGTGTAGCGGCGTGCGGGTGGACGTGCTACGCGTGCGCGGTGAACTCACGGCGCGCGTCCTCGTGCGAACTCGCGATACACACCTCCGCAAACTACGAGTGGCGCTCGCGCTCACACCGCGCAACGTACGCGTACTCGCCGAGGCGCCTTCCTTGCAGGCACTGATTTAATCCTCGTAAGTCTCATTATCGCCAAAATATTGGCGAATCATAAACCACGGCACACGCTAAGTTATCAAAGTAACATCGCGTGACATTGGAGATGAACGAGTCGTAAGCTAAGCTTCGTGACGTCACGTCGGCTCCAAAAATAGGTTCGAGAAAACCGCGTGACGTAGGCGGTAGACGGAAAGCCAAATAAATAAAAAGGTGTAACTGTCTCCAGCGCCACGAGTATCGCGGAGAGCATGTCGGCGCGGCGTGTGTGGGAGACGGGCGAGGGCGGCAAGGACGTGGGCGCCGCGCGAGGAGCTGGCGGCGCCCAGCAGCGCGGCGCTGCCGGCGGCCGAACCCGCGCCCGACCTCATCCTGCCCGACGGCTCCATCAACTGGGGCTGCCCATGCCTCGGCGGAATGGCCACGGGGCCCTGCGGCACGCAGTTCCGGGACGCCTTCTCCTGCTTCCACTACAGGCGTTTACTCTTCCGAACATTGTTGCTCGTGTGATGTTGTCGCAGTCGATCAGAAATATTTTAGTGTCGGCTATATGTAATGCTCTAATTTTTTTTTTTTGACAAAGAATATTAACCCTTTCAGCGAGGCGGAACCCAAAGGGAGCGACTGCTACGAAAAATTTAGTATAATGCAGGAGTGTATGGGACAGTACCCCGAGCTGTACGGCAAGGACGAGGACGACGACGAGCTGGCGGCGGCGCTGGAGCAAGCCGCCGACGCGCCCGCCGCGCCCCCCGCGCCCGCCGCGCCCCCCGCGCCCCCCGCGCCCGACGCGCCCCCCGCCGCGCGCTCCTGAGCGCCGGCGCGGTGATACCGGACAGCTTTACGCCATTAACTGATGTGCTATGTTGTCATTTTTGTATTCAGAACGGTAAAAGAATTAGTGTTTTATATGAAAAAACGCCATCGCTTTTTGTATACGGCGGCTCCATGAAATAGCTTCTGATTACGACACATTATTGCATTAGACTTGGGCGCCGAGTATCACCGCTTACGATATCGACCAGGCATGCGTCGCGGCTCATCGAACGTCATTTAACGGCTAAAGTCTTAAATGAAATCGTTTTCGCGTCGCGCGATGGATCACGTTTGCTTGGTCTCGTATAAAGCACAATTAAACGTAGTATATCTATATTATTGTCATATAGTTTATAGTTCGATTGTTTCTGTTAAAATAAGTCGACGATTACTATTATATTTCTGCCAAAAAGTTTCGTCTCTTAATGATGAGTGTAGCGTTCTGTGAAGGTGACAAGTATTGCTTTGATTTTACAAAGTATTGATGTGTATTTTTATCTTATATAAATGTTTTAAGAAGTTATCTGTCTTTCATTTTAATTTTACTGGCCGGTGTAAGATATAACCATACATGTAGTGTGCACAATAGTATTCCTTGCATCTAATGCTTACGAAGTGCGAGGACCAGTCTAGAACTTATGGCTACCATGCTGTTGAGAAGTACAGCTGACACAGTTTGTAAATATTTTGCTCGATCTGCATCATAAACTTGTTTAATAGAAATAAAATAAAATAAAAACTTGTTTAGACGGCATGCTACAACATCCTGAGCGTATTTAACAAATCAACTATTTGTAAATTATTTACCAACTGTTGTCTTTTACAATTTACACAATATATCAAAATATACATTTTTAACTGTACAAAACATTGTGTCTTGGACATCGACAAAAATGTACAAACCTCCAAACAAACTGAAATCCTGAAGTGAAACTAAAAGTCCAAACATGGTCGAGCAACCTTTCGTATATTATCAAAATGAAAGCCTTACTGGGAATCCGAGGGTCTGGGATACCATTCCTGCTCATTTATTGCAGGCGGCTTTCGTTTGCATATATTCGTCTCGCATAGTCTACACCTCATTTAAATTAAATATGTACGCCGAGCCGAGCCGATATTCGAATCATTAAAGTATTTGAGAAACTAATTAATTATATGAAATGAACCTGTTGCTTGAAGTTACCATTTCTGTCCTGGCCGCAAATTTGTTTCTTAACTCTACTGTACACTTTTCTAATTTGATTTACGATTATTTATAAACATAAATCAAATTAAGTTTAACAATAAAAGTTAAGTAATAAAAAAAAATTACTGTATCCAAAAAAAAAAATAATCGAACAAGACGTTCATAGTGTCTCGAAGTGGAGGTGGAGCACAGAACACAGAGAGAAGATAACAACTCCATACAAATTTTAGTAGAGAAGTATTCCTTAGCGATCAGCGCTATCTATGAACCGCTCACGAAAACTTACTACTGTCCGCACACTACAGTCGTAATTTTTTTTTTTTTAGATACTTTGTATTGCATTTAAAACACATGTATAGTGGGTGTCTCAATAGTTTCCTACACAATGGCCAAGTTTTGCTCAGCAATAATGAACAGTATCTAAACAGAATCACTTTCGAGCAACACTGTAGGTGTGCATAAAATCCTAAAATCAGACTACAAGTAGTCTAAAAAAGATAAATCAGTACTTTACTTTTTTTTTTTATTTACCATGAATATATTTATTTATTTTTAACAAGTAGTCTAAAAAAACATAAATCAGTACTTTACTTTTTTTTATTTTATTTACCATGAATATATTTATTTATTTAATAGGAAGCCGACGTTGCATACGATATTAAACATGATCTTATAACTTATATATAAAGAAAAAAAATAAAAACACATTGTATGCCTCACTTGAAGGCTAACTCAACATGCATAATCTTAGACGATATGAACACTAAAACAAAAAAATTGTTAATTTTAGTTTTAAATGACACTGCAGAGTTGTTAAAAATATCTAGGTTAGCTTTTTTAAATATATTATTATAGGCTAAAATGATTCTGTTTAATGGGGCTGATCTGCCCAACTTACTTTTAGTGACTAAAAGTCAGCTTGTTTTTAATATGAGATCTATCATTATGTTTTGGTACTGCTAATCTTAGTCTACTTAACAAGTCAGGGCTATCAATATAATTATTAATAATTTTATGCAAGAAACAAACATCCATTAACTCTTTACGATTGGATAGTGAGAATTATAATTTATCAGATTCATTTAGGCAACATAATACATTATTACTGATTTGACTCTACTTGAATACCTACATGAATTTGTTTACAAGTCACGAGTATGTAATGACATATCGATGGTCAAAGGTTGACAACATATAGTAACTGCAATATTTCAAATTTTACAGGTGAGGGAAAAAACCACGGTCGTATATGTCGGCGCCTCGCCAGAATTCTCCCCAGGATCCATGATAAAATAAGACACTCAATAGGAATAAACTAAATTATATTTTCTCTTTAAAAATGTTACTTTACAACGATCGTCGAAAGAATGGTTTTAAAACTTTACGTTGAAACTAACTAAACTATCGAAATTATTTTTATCAATAAAAATACCATATTTACTTTACTACAGACATAATTAATATTAACAGTTCTACAAAACAATATAAAATAAATAACAATATAAAATTATTTTTAATCTTAGTTAAAAGTCGAACTAAATCTTAATTAGCATAATTATTTATTAATAATAAAATAAAAATGTTGCGGAAGTATCACAGATTACTCATTTTTGATAAAAATTAATCATATTTATATTTTTTAATTCTTAAAATAATATTAGATAATAATTAAACATAACCAAAGCTTTTATTAAATCTTAATTAATTTAATTCGTTACTTATCATAGTAATCTGTCCGGAAAACATGTGTTAAGGGTCTTCTTTGACATTTGTGGAAATTCGAAGGTCGGGATTTCGATAGAATTATATAGAAAGCGATGCTCCACAACCTTGAAATAAATCACACAGTTAGCCAATGAATTTAACTTACGTGTAGAGCATTCGAATTTAAGATAATGTTTATGGATAAGTGTAAAAAAAATCAGAAAATTCACTAAAACGTGTAAAATCGCACTTCCTTATTGAGACGAATTTATCGTAATCGTCGAGAATTTAGAAATAAATTTTATCAAATAATAAAGTTAAAACTATAAAGAAACGTCTGGAGTCTTCATTTTTTAATAAACATTTTCTTATTTTTTGTTATAATAAATTACAATGAAATTGTACGCGTTTTCTTATGCGAACCGCCGATAATCCTCGCAGACCAGTCGGCCACGCGCCTCCGAAGTGAGAGCACGTCGGTTTGCGCCGCATTGATAGATCGCGATCGAACCGTGTACTTACACAAAATCAATGTGTGCGTAAATAGCGTATTTAGTATTTATTTGAACATTTTAGTTGTCACCGACTGTTCATCATAAATTTTAGGACGCGCACCGGCTTATGTATTCTGTTTTTTTTTTTGGTATTTTTAGTGTTTTATCATTTGATACGATATTTTTACTAATAATATTTTGTATATTTTGTAGTTTGATAAAAAAACAAAAAATAACTCGAGTTGAAATTCTAACTAGTTACATAATTATAACACTCTCATATATAATGATACATTGCAATTTTTTTATAAATAAATATAATTTTTTGAAATATTTATATATATAATTACTTATTTCGTCCATTTCCTAGTTATATTGGTCAGTAAAAAAACAACTGAGGCAATAAATTTATCGTCGTAAAAATTCAAATTATTCTTATTTTCATTGATAACGTAAAACTAAACAAAGTATTTATAAATAGTGTTTTGAACACTAAATAATAAAAATGACCAAATCCCATTTATGCATAAAACGAAACACGCGTGATGGCCCACCTAACAAACCCTCATTAGTCAGTAAATTACTGACTCTCAACTCAGCGGGCAATATAGTACTCAAGTGGAAATGAGTAGAACGAAGTACATAATCCTTGTAACTGTGATCTAAGAACAGTAGTGGCATCACACTAAAGAACACACTTCCAATTGGAAGACCGCCACGCTTGTATATATAATAAGCTGCGTTAAAAACTTTAATACCGCGATTCAGGGATTATACATTTTTATAACATTTTTCTTTAGAAGTTTAATTATTTTATGTATTTATTCACATATTTTTTTTTTATATTGAGTAATTAAAGAAATAAAACATTTATTATTACAGTAATAATAATATTGTTCTTATTATTTTAGCATAAAATGTTTCTTTTAGTTTTTTGTTACGTCAAAGCGCTATCTAGTGAGGATATACGAAACGTTTTCATGGCTCATCGTCATTATTGGTTTTGCAAATTGATATTTATCCGATTTCAGACTTACAAATCGATTTCAAAATCCGATTTTAGATATCTGAATTCGGTAATGCCTAGCCTCATCAAATCGCCTGAGAACTTAGCTATCCTTTTATTTTATTAGCTAACGTGCTCAGGCAAATATAGTCTTTAGGTACTTCATCAGTAAGGTCGATTATTGTGTAATAGATTTCCGTAGCAGAACCAAGAAACCGAAAGTCGAACTGCAAAATTCCCGCTATCCTTTTTATTCCGCTTTATTCCAATTGGTTAGAAAGAGAGAAAGTGAATTTCATAGTAGAATAAATGTTGTAAAATATATATTTCGATTCAGGAATTATATATTTTTCTTTAGAAGTTTAATTATTTTATGTATTTATTCACATATTTTTTTATATTGAGTAATTAAAAAAATAAAACATTTATTTTTACAGTAATAATAATATTGTTTTTATTATTTTAGCATAAAATGTTTGTTTCAATAATGTTTATATAATGTTTTTCTTGTATTCCTATTGATCTATTTTTATTTCACTTTTTGTATATATACTTGTTCCGTTTTTTTAATAAAGCATTCCGCATTCGTCTTTTGTCAATTTTTTTTTTATTATTCCACATTACGACATCAAGAAGTTTATTTATACCAAACTACTCACCTCAACGCTATAGATATGTATTTGACAACATTTCAAAATCAGTGACAATAAAGTTAAAATTTAGTTTAGGAAAAAAAAGTGCGACGACCCCACTCTGCATACGTATATGTGTGCATGTCGTGCCCGAGCCTCGATAGTTGCGACAGTAGCGCTAAAAACGTAAAACTTCGTGCGGCGGAACGTCAAAGAAGACCCTTAACATCATAAGTACAAAAAATGTTAGTGAACAGCTTAATTAATTCCGCATACCAAAATGATTAAAATAAGAAAATTAACCTCGATATTATCTAAAATTGATTCTAAATTATGAATTACAATTTATTATTCTACATTTTGTTTACTTTATAACAAAAAGTTGCTAATAATATTTCCTGTTTTATTTTAGTTCCAAATTAGCCGATAGATGGCACTTTACAGATATAAAAATTTTATCTAATATGTTACTTACATTATTAGCTGAGATGGCCCAGTGGTAAGAACGCATGAATCTTAACCGATGATCGTGGGTTCAAACCCGGGCAAGCACCACTGAATTTCATGTGCTTAATTTGTGATTATAATTCATCTCAAGCTTGACGGTGAAGGAAAACATCGTGAGGAAACCTACATGTGTCAAATTTCACTGAAATTCTGTCACATGTGTATTCCACCAATCCGCATTGGAGCAGCGTGGTGGAATAAGCTCCAAAACCTTCTTCTCAAAAGAGGAGAAGAGGCCTTAGCCCAGCAGTGGGACATTCACAGGCTGTTACTTTACTTTATGTTACTTACATTGAAACCAGATAGCAGCACGGTCGAGCGCCCATACGGCCATACTGACTCAAGCGCGCTCTCAGCGCTTACAAATACAAAGTTACATAATCATTAACAAAAATAGCAGATCATCTTAAATAATATGTAAACAGGATAACAGAACACTACTAACAGAGCAGGACTATAGTCTTAATTACTTAACTAAAGTCTTAATTTGAATCACTTCACAAATAATAAGAGTCACTTTTACAACCTTGATTAATTAGTAAACATTTCATAATCAAACATGTTTTGACATTTACAAGGCTATCACTCTAGGATTAGCCAACACCAACACCGGCAATCACCCATCCTGGGATCAAGCCAAAATAAAATGAGGCAATCACCCATCCTGGGATCTAGCCAACATAAAAAGAGGCAATCGCCCATCCTGGGATCTAGCCAACCTCAAAACAGGCAATCACCCATTCTGGGATCTAGCCTCTAAGCCTCTAAGACCGGTATAGGAATGCGCATAGTGGCCAACCAGCGCGTTAGGATGGATTTTGGATAGGAACAAAAAAAAATAACAATAATAATATTAAAAACACATCGGCTAATTATTCGAAGTAGAAGCTCCCAAATTAACAGGAATGTTTGCACAATTACCGGATGCAGCGGTGGAAGACCGTGATTCAACAGGTATTCCAGAACTATCGTTATTCGCCCATACGGTCGACTGCTCAGAGTCAGAGTCACTTTCAAAAGGGTCGCATTGTGCAAGGGGAGCGGCTCGCAAGGAATCATGAGTAGCAATTTTCTCTGAGCAACCGCGGAGATTGACATGCTTCCATAGGCCCCTCAAATTTGGGACCGAGCTTAGTGGTGTGGCGTTCATGGCGTCGAAGTAGAACAAAGTCACCAACTAGTAGTAAAGTATATGGCTTAATTTTAGCTTTACCTTTGTCGAAACGAGTCTTATCCTGAAGGGATCGCTCGTCCATCCTATCTTTGCAAGCCACTCGCATTGAATCTAGATCGTCCGTTAGTACATCCTCATCAACTTGTAATAACTTAATACTAGGCGGTGAGCATTTCTTACCCAGTAAAATTTCCATTGGACTTTTGCCGGTACTTTTAGATACACTACAATTTATAGCTAATTGTAAATCTTGAATAGCTGAATGCCAAGGCTTATCGAGTTCTATAACTGACATATTATCTTAAATTACTTTCATAAGGCGCTCTAACTGTCCATTTGCTCTACTAGCACCTTTTGCCACCACGTGATGCTGAATACCGTAGCGTTCACAAAAACCTTTGAACTCTGCGGATGTCATGCTCTTATCTTGGTCAGTAATAAATAGGGTAGGGGTACCAAAAATAGATACGAAGTTTTGAAAGCACTTAATTGCGGTTTCGGTAGTGCGGTCATTGGTATAGGTCATATAAACGTATTTACTGTAGCCGTCTATATAAACAAAAGCATATTCTGGTACGTCACGCTTGCCATTCATTCGGCCAGTAATATCGCCATGGACATTGTGGAAAGGAATTGCAACTTTGTCAATGGGATGCAGCGTAACCTGTCGAGCACCCGAAACACCTTTTCGAACTCTACAACTAACTCAGTTCTCGACAAATTTTCTGACCAGCCGCGACATATTTGGGAACCAATATTGTTCACGCAATTTAGCAAGAACTTTCTCCCAACTAAAATGTTGAAGAGAGTTGTGATAGTGGCTGATCAGGTTCCATCTGTACTTAAAAAGGACAATAATGAGTTTGTAAGTTTTGTTATCAATTTGAACTTTACGCCTCAATAATTTATCTTGTGTAATGATGTAAGTATCGGCAATAGTTTTAGGAATAGAGTCACCTTTTAATTGTTCTACGATTTTACTTAGGACGGGATCACGTTTCTGCTCAATGAGTAGCCAATTATGGTCAAGCGAGTTGACTAGCAATTTCAAAGGCTGAGTAGGTAACTTTGGTGGTAGAATGTAATTGACAGATCGAGTAATTTTTTCGGTATCTATGGGGTTACGACTGAAATTGTCTGCATGTGCAAGGCGCTCTCCCTTGCGGTATTCAATTTGGAAGTCAAAATTCTGTAAATAAGCCCACCATCGATATACCCTGGGAGTTAACTCTTTCTTATGACTGGAAGCTTTTAAAGAGTTGCAGTCTGTCACAACTTTAAAAGATCTCCCGTGGAGAAAATGGCGGAAATGTTTAATGGATTTTACGACTGCGAGAGTTTCCAGCTCATATGAATGGTATTTACTCTCGCAATCAGTCGTCCGCATACTAAAATAGGCGATAACTAATGGATTCTGATCCTGTCTTTGTATTAACACAGCGCCATAACCCAGAGAGCTAGCGTCGGTGTGAAGCTCCGTGGGTAAACTGGGATCGAAAATAGTCAGAAGGGGGAAAGTCAGACGATCGATAATCTCCTGCCTAGCAAGTTCATGACGTTCTGTCCACCGCCAAGGAACGTTTACCTTTGTTAACTGGTATAGAGGTGCCATTATTGAGGAAAAGGGCGGCACAAATTTATAGCCTAAAATAGCCAGCCAAACCATTAAACTGACGAACTTCCTTGGGATTCTTAGGGACGAGTGAATTAGCTAAGGCTTGAATCTTTCGTGGACTGGGCTTAACTGTTCCGTTTTCTATGACGTTTCCTAAATATATATATATATATATATACAGGGTGACTGGTGAATTACTATCGATACTTGAGGACGTGATATTTGACGATCATATATGACAAAATAAAAATTAATATAACATAAATATTAATAAACTTCTGAGTAAAGTTAACCAAAAGTTATGTAATTAATTACGCATCGTGTGAACACCCTAGCTGCGTTATCGACACAAAACAGTTATGTAGGTAGGTACATTTAGTTATCGCGCGGTAGTTTACCTACATCCAAACGCCGCGCGCCGCCGCGTGTTAACAGGGTAGCATGCTACCTTAGATAAACAAAAATGATCCAATTCCCTTCATACTTTAATCCTGGCTTAGGACAGGCAAAAATACCAAGATATTTCATTCGTTTAAGCAACCAATTTATTGACTAGGTAAATGGTGTGAACTTGACACAAAAAATAATATGAACTGTTTACCTATCTTGGTATTTCCGGCGTAAAAATGGAATCATACTTATTTACAACAATTGTCAATCATTAAACTACCTATTTACCTACATAACTACACTAACCTTAACAAATGTTCAAAGTGAGCTCCTTCTCGTGTGATACACAGTTCGGCACGTTTACGCATATTGTCTTTCACACGATTTAATACGAATTGGTCACTTTTAATAGTTTCGAAAGCACTAGTGATTTTTAATTTCAACTCCTCTCTGTTGACATACTCTGTAGCATACACAAGACGTTTTACCTCCCCCCATAAATAGAAGTCCAGTGGAGTGAGATCTGGAGAGCGAGCTGGCCATGGCACAGGCCCTCCGCGCCCTATCCAGCGATCTCCAAACGTATTGTTTAAGTACTCACGTACCTGCGTCTGATAGTGCGCGGGTGCTCCGTCGTGTTGATAAAATAAGTTTTGGAGATTGCTCAGTGGTACATCATCGAGCATGTCATTCACCGCACTGTTTAAAATGTCTAAGTATGACACAGCATTGAGTCTTCCTTCGATGAAATACGGCCCTAACAAACAGTTATTTAAAACACCAGCCCACACGTTAACACTAAACCTGTGTTGATAAGCGTCCTGTCGCGTAACGTATGGATTGGAATGACTCCACCAATGTTCATTGTGTACGTTAAAAATACCTAACTTAGTAAACGTAGCTTCGTCCGTGAACAATATGTTTTTGTCCAAGTATTCTGCATTTGTATATTGATAAGCCATACTTAATTACTAATAAGTAATAACGGGTCACACGCACACACGACAGATTAGGTATACGCGTAAGATCGATCGCTAGGCGCGCGCGCAGGAAGACGGACGTACAGACCTTACGGCGGCGCTCGCCCGACTAACGCCACGGGGCGGGGGTTGGGAGTAGCGACACACGGCGCGTGCGGCGGCGTGCTGATACAACACCACGCCGCCGCACGCGCCGCCGGCAAGGCTGGGAACGGGTCCACACTTTATTTATTTATACGGAAATTTGGTCAAAAATTAAGTACCTATTTTTTTTTACATAATTCGAATGAGAATCATGTACCGAGTATTCTCCTTAAATATTGATAGTAATTAACCAGTCATCCTGTATATATATATTTTTTTTTTATGGTATTTTTATTTTTTTTTTTTATTGTATAGGTTAGTGGCGAGCATGGGGGCCACCTGATGGTAAGTGGTCACCAACGCCCATAGACAGTGGTTTATATATTTCTTAAAAAAAAAACAACATCACCACTGCGCCACCAACCTTGGGAACTAAGATGTTATGTCCCTTGTGCCTGTAATTACACTGGCTCACTCACCCTTCAAACCGGAACACAACAACACAAAGTACTGCTGTTTTGCGGATTAAAATAAGAAAATTAACCTCGATATTATCTAAAATTGATTCTAATTTATTATTCTACATTTTGTTTATTTTACAACAAAAAGTTGCTAATAATATTTCCTGTTTTATTTTAGTTCCGAATTAGCCGATAGATGGTCTATTACAGATATAAAGATTTTATCTAATATGTTACTTACATTGAAACCAGATGGCAGCACGGTCGAGCGCCCATATATACGTACACAGGTCACTACAACAGTAGTGTCATTATTTGGAGTGACGGCTGCCCCTATCAAAATAGGAATGCAGCATTAGAAATAAATAGACGTATTGAAAGTTGTAATTACATATAATATGTAACTATTTTTAAACAATTCAAACTCGCGCCGTAATCTTACTCTGTCAGTGAATGATTGCGAACTGCATTGACAGTTGACACCTCGGAACTCGCGGACTACTGAGTTCAAGTTAATTCTTGTTATTTGTGAGTTGTCAACAGTGGAATAAATCACGGCCTTGTATACAGATCTATCAACCGAGTCCAATTTCAGTGGTGAGAGATAGGTACGATTGTGTTACAACTTTTATTTCGCGTCAACGCCGCTGTACGTCGTTGCTATCACCCTCTTACTGCAACCCTCGTGGCGAGATGTTGGCCGACTTTATGGGGAAAGAGGCACTCTTTATGATGATCTCTCTTTTTTTTTTTTTTTTTTTTTTCAAGAAGTCTGGTCATTGTAAGTGGACCTGGATGAGCCCTGTCGGTGAAACTAAAAATAAGATAGACTTCATCTTGTCGACGAGACGACAAATATTCTATGACGTCTCTGTGATCAGTGTAGTGAAAACCGGGAGCGATCACAAACTGGTAAGAGGCTAATTGAATTTTTATGTGAAACTCCAAAGATACCGACTGATGAAGTCTACGCTCCGACCATCACTTTCCCACATCCATAATCCCGTAACCTTTCCACTCGAACTCCAAAACCGTTTCGAATGCCTAGGCTGCTTTTTTTTTTTTTTTTTTTTTTTTTTCTTTCTTTCTTTCTTTCTTTCTCTCTTCTTTTTTTTTTTTTTTTTCTCTCATGTATTTATTGCCTTTTTTTTTTTTTTTTTTTTTTTTTGCTCTTTCTTTTTTTTTTTTTTTTTTTACAAATACAATTATACAATTACAAACATACAAAAATACAATCTTCTGTCGACTTGATTTAATGCGTCATACAGTCTTGTTTCGCTCGATGCTCTTCTTCGTCACATACTCGCAGAATTCCAGGAATTTCTGCCGTTTATCTCCGTCTTCCATAATGTTGCTGATCTCGTCTGGAGTAATATCGCGATTCAATTGGGCCTCCACATCAAATCTCGCCATGAGATGTCTGGGGCATTCCGTAAGCAGGTGCATTATTGTTTCCTCGCTGGCGTCGTCGCATGCGCATGCTGGATTATCCTTGCATTTAAACCTGCAGAGATATTGTCCAAATCCCCCGTGTCCCGTCAGTGCTTGCGCCAAAATGGGTGTGATTTTAATTTTTTTAATGATGCCGAATGCTTTTTCTACGCTTGGGAAGAAGATCTTCGTCGTAGATGCCGTCTCTTCTTTCAGATATCTGTCTTCCCAAGCCTTTATTGTTCTACATCTGATTATCCTTTTAATTGTCGACACGGGGCATTTGTCATAAGCTACTGCAGTCTTGTTCTTCAGCGCAGCCTCCTTCGCCAACTCATCTGCTCGCTCGTTTCCCCAGACACCCACGTGGGCCTTAACCCAGTAAAGCGTTATTCGCTTTCCTATTCTGGCCAGGTCGCTTATCTTCTCCCGGATTTCCATGGCCATCTTGTTTTGGGTGTCCGGGTCCACTAGCGTCTGCAGTGCCGATTCAGAGTCGCTGATGATCCTCGCCTGACGGTCTGCAAGTTTGTCCACGATTTCCACGGCTTTTTTGAGGGCGAGCATTTCCGCCTGGTAAACCGAGCAGAAGGGGGCCAGACTGTATTTCCTTGCGGCAATCTCCCTCCCGTCTCGCCAGCACGTCAATGCCGCTCCTACGTGTTCGTCTATCTTGCTACCGTCAGTGAAGACCATCAGTTCCTCTGCCTGCATATCATCAGGGCTCTGACATACACCGTTGAAGGGAGTATATGTTATCGAAGCCTCTTTTGCAGGATGACTGAGTTCGTGGACGTTGTTCCGCCTTTCCACCTCTCTGCCCTTCAGTTCATCCTGTGGCTTCCCCCTCTTTGCCTCGTATATGGCTGCTCCCTCTTTGATCCTCATATCTAGAGGAAGGAGCCCCGTAATAACCAGCGCCGCATTAAGCGACACTGTTCGGTATGTCTTACCTATCTTTTGTGCGAACCCCCTCTGTATGCTGTTTAACTGCTTCTTCGCAGTTATTTTATCGGCGGCCGGTGCCCATGCACTGGCCGCGTACATTATGATAGGTTCGATGACTGCTACGTACATTGTCCTAATGATCCCAGGGCTAAGTCCCCAGTTTAATTTGGCTGTTCTAGCCAGGGGCTTGTATAGTTGAGCTGCTTTTCTGCAAATATACTTTATGTGACTATTAAAAGTAAGTTTATAGTCCAAGATAAGGCCTAATATTTTAATTTCTTGGACAAGGTCGATTGCAGCTCCCGCCATGCGTATCCGTGGGGCGTCGTACTTAAGTTTCTTGGTTAAAACCATGGCCGAGGTCTTATGCGGCGCAAACTTCAGCTTGTTTTCGACTCCCCACTCGTACACACGGCTCAACACCGCATTCGCCCTGCCCTGCAGCTCCTCTCCCGTGTTATCAGAGAACACCAGGACAATGTCGTCAGCGAACGCCTGGATGTGTACGTCACCGCTGTCCACCTCCTCCAACAGCGGGTTAAGTAACACATTCCACAGAGTGGGTCCGCTTATAGAGCCCTGGATGCACCCCTTAGTCGTCGGAATTTCGGTCTCTGCCCCAGCATATCTCACTATGACGCTTCTATTTTCCAGGTAACTGGCCATTATTTTCTGGAGGTTTTTCGGACAGCCATAATCCGCCAATCTTCCTAGTATGGCAGGCCACCAGGCGCTGTCAAAAGCACCCTCTATGTCCAGTGATACCAATAAGCAGATCTTCTTTTGTCGTATGGTGGTCTTGACATGCTGCACTAGGTCATAGAGGGCGTCCTCCGTGCTCCGCCTCGGCACAAAGCCATATTGTCTGGGGCTGCTCTTAGGTAATAGGTGCCATCTTAACCTCCTGACTATCATCTTCTCCAGTATCTTCCCGAGTATTGACAGTAGCCCAATCGGTCTATAGGATTTTGGCGTCGAGTAACTCTCCTTGCCGGGTTTCCGTAAGACTACTACTGTCGCCTCTTTCCACAGTACTGGAAAATACGATAGGCTGAGGCACCTATTAAACAGTCCCAGAATTTCTTCCTCGGCCGTTTGGATAGCCGCCATACAGATGTCGGCTGTAAAGCCATCCTCACCAGGAGCCTTTTTGTGACTAAAAGATCTCGCTACGTGAGTGAGCTCTTGGCTAGTGAACGGGGGGTCCCTGTCGCATTCCGTGCTTTCCTCGAGTCTGATCGCCTCTGCTCTTTGCCTGGTTATTTTGTGGATACTCATATCGGATCCTGTGTCATCTTTTGGGAAGAAGGTTTGGGCCAAAAGTTCGACCGATCCTTCGGGGCTCAGCACTATCTCATCATCAATCAAAAGCTGGTCATCTTTCCTAGTTTCGGTTTTACGAATGACCCTGTAAACCCCCTCCCAAAAAGTTTCACGGTCTTGAGTTCCACAAAACTTCCTCCAACTCTCATTTTGTGCATTTTCGGCTTCATTCTCGTATTCTGTTTTTGCTTTCAGGTATTCCCCGACCACGTGGGCCCGTCGAGTCTGCGCCGCGCAGGGGATTCTTCTCTTTAGCGTTGTCATCGTGTTCTTCAGCATCTCCAGTTGTTCGGACCACCAAGGTATGTAGACTTTTGAATTATTTTTGATTTTCGGGATTGATTCTTGACATGAATAATCTATTAGAGTTGTTATTGAGATTGCTATTTCTTCTATTTCTTCACTTGTTTTAATTTTGTTTATTTTTTCTTTATTTAAATTTTCTTCTAATAATTTTCTTCTAAATATTTCCTTGAATTTATCCCAGTTAGCTTTTCTTGTGTTGTATTTCCTTGTTGATTTTTTGATTTTATTTCTAAGTTTTATTTTTTTGATAAATTTAAATGTTATTGAATTGTGGTCCGAACTAGTAAACCCTGTATCCACTTCCCAGTCCCTAATATACGGCATTATATTGGGACTGCAGGCGGTCACGTCTACTCGGCTTTTGAACACGACTCCATTCCTAACTGTGTAGAATGTGGGCACATCTCCCTCATTTAGTATGTGGAGCCCCATCTCGTCCACTACACTAGCTAGGGCCTCTCCCCTGTGGTCTTCGCTCTCACTGCCCCACCAATGGCTCCAGGCATTTCCGTCGCCCCCTATCAGGACGGCGTCGGCTCCAATTTGCCCTACTACCGTCCTGAGTCGGTCCAGGTATGGCTCTATAGGTTCAGTGCCCTCAAAGTAGATCGAAACCACTACTATTTTACCCAAGTCGGTGTTGAGTGTCGCGACTGCTAGGTTCTCATCCGTTAATTTTGGATGGCCGATAATATCAATTTCTTCATCCAAAATTAGTATAGCCGACTTGACCGGCTTCGACCTACTCCGGGTGCACTGTACCACCCTATACCCGGATTTCTGGGCTACTTCACCGCCTGCTCCCACGTACGGCTCCTGGACGAGAGCTACGCCAATATTCCTACTCTTCGCCTCCAGAATAAGTTCATGCATGGCCAGTCTTTTCCGCTGCAGATTAGCTTGCACAAACGCTACACAATTTTTGGCTGTCTTCTCTTGAATTTGGCTGCCCTCCTCGTCTCAGCAGTAAGCCACGCTCGACCTAGCCAGCCAGTCCCACTTCCGTCTTACCGGACACTCCTCATTGAAGCTGTCGTGGTCTGTTTTTATTAAATTTCCTCGCTGGCAGTTGATACAGGTCGGCGAGCTCCCCGCTAGCCGATCCGGGCAGTCTTTCCGGAGGTGGGGACCTGCGCAGTGGCTACACAGGTCCTTTTCGGCTTTACAGTTTCTCCGCCCGTGACCAAACTCAAGGCACCTTGAACACTGTACCAGCGGTGAGCGGTCCTCCACCGGTACCCTCTGGAGGTCGATGTGAATCCTCCCTGCATCTATTAGTGCTCTCCAGAGGGCCGGTGACACCTGCATCACCACATGGTTTTCAAGTTGGTTCCTCGCGCGCATCTTGTATCTGATCACGGCCCGATACTCTGTCTCCGGTATGTGTTCGATGACCTTACCATTCTGGGTTCTTAAGGACCGCAGGATGTCGTCATCAGTGTTATATGCTAGCAGGTTCCGTAATATAATAAGAGGATCCCTTCCACGTCTCTCTTCTATTTTCAACTTGGAACCTGCCAGCATTTTCGACACTCTTTCAAATTCGCCTCTTTCTCTGCAGCCCAACACAACCTTTTGGTCGCGCACCTTCCTCAGTCTGTCCACCCTGACGCCCGATGTTCTTGCGTCTACGGCTTGTCTTATTTTTTTGACTACATCATCCGACGTATCCACTGCGTCGTCCGATGAAATTATCAAAGAGTGGACAGGCTGAGGCCGGCTCGCCACACAGGGGGTTGCCGCCTTGGCAGCGTATGTAATATTCTCTTTTACAAGACTATTACCGCTAATCTGCTGCACCTGGAATTTTATTTCTTGTATTTCCTTTTTTGTTTCCTCGGCTATTTTCGTTTGGTTCTCGATGTGTTTTAAAATTTTTTGTTGTTGCTTATTGTTTTCCTCGTTGCATTCACTTCCCTTTCCATTCCCTGTCCGAGATTCGATATTTTCTAACTCTTTCTGCGTTAGCTCTCTTACTTCGTTGATTTTTAGAACGATTTGATATAGTTCACCCAAGTTCGCGATTACTATTTCTTTAATTTGCGTTTTTATATTACCAGATTGCTCTAGCTGAGTTTTTGCCTCCTGAAAGAGCTCATTGGCCCTCGCCGGCAACTTGGAGATTTCAGTGATAATCTCTCTACTCTGGTTCCCGATCAAGGGCTTTTTTACTCTCCTCAGGATAGTCTGCTTTTTATCCTCTTTCTCAGCTAGTATTTCGCTATTCGAGATGATCTTTATTTCAGCAACATTTTTATTCTGTGACAATCTTGCTGTTTTCAGGGACATTTTGCGGCCTTTGTATATATTATTATTGCTAATAGTTAGGAACTGTATAGGGGTTCCTAACAGTCGTACAATTTAAAATTTTTAACTAAGTAATAAAATAATAATTTAGTTAAAACAATTAGTCAAATAATTAAATTAAATTAGGGATTATCTGAAATCTTTTTTACAATTAATAATTCTAATATCTTTTTTAACAATTAATAAGTATAATAAAGTAAGCTATTTATACTAGGGTAATAGGTTCAATACAACAATATGGTAATTTTAATAATTATATATAATTATATAGTTATTAGTCGACTAAGTCTATGGAATGTGTTTTGATTTTACTATTATGACTTTGTATTGTTAGAGGACAATCTGATGATTTTTACTGAAAAATCTTCTCTTGTCCTCTATTCTATTGCTATTATTTATGGTGTGAAATTTGTTCTGTATTGATACTTAACTGATTCTTCCTAGTTCTTCTTTAATAATTTAAGATAAATTAAAATCCCTAATACAATAATTTTAAAAAGTTTAAAATATTTTGTCTTAAAATTTTTTTACTTATCCTAATTTATAGGGTATGTAAAGTACCCTAGTGTCTATAATAATAAAATTTGTCAGTAAATAAAAGCTGGGTGCTTCAAGCACCACAGTCAAATTTTCCTAATTTCTAAATAAAATGAATTTGTCAAAAAATAAAAACTGGGTGTGTAAAGCACCACAGTCAATAACCTATTAACTATTTAATTTAAATTTGTCAATTTAAAAGTCCCCTTCCGTAGTACTCCCAGTCTTAGTAAACTAAATATAATAATAATATGGAATATATCCTTGTCTCTATAATATTTAAGATAAGATAATATAGCAATTTACAATTTTTCTATAAATTTTAGTCTGGGTGTATAAGCCACAATCGAAGAAAAAGCCTATTTCTAGTTGGGGTATATATTGTACCCCAAGGTCACAATTTTAAATTTAAATTTTAAAATAAAAGTTCAAAAAAAAATTTTTTAAAAAATAAAAAAAATTCAAAAATTTTGAAAATTTCAAAATTTCAATCTTTATCTACTCGTCTATGTGGCCTTTCCAATGAATAACGTAGTGGCGAAAACCGCACCGCTCTACGGTGCTCCGCTCCCGAGATATCGACGGTTTAAGTTTTCCAAGATGGCGGCCAATATGGCCGACCAATCTTACAACCGCGATATCTCAATCAATTTCAATCCCACAGGGGTGTGCGACGGGTCCAGGCTAATGCCTAGTGCGGCTCTACCCTGCACTGCAAGAAAATAGAGTCGCAAATTACACCTCTCACACACCTCTCAGGGGGATAGGTTTCGATCCCCCACCCTGTGGGTCCAAAGTCCCGCGTCAGTCGGCCTATTAATTATAAAGTTATAGCGGCTTGAATATTTCCAAGATGGCCGCCGCTATGTACCTAAATTTATATTTCGTGTTTATTCCGGAACCGGATGTCCCAGGCACACAGAGTTTGGTATCGTTGGATAGGGTTTTTCAAGCCCTATCCAGTCACACTATTAAATGATTTTTAAAATAAACTAATAAAAAATTTTTGAAAATATTTACAATTTAAACACTAAAATATTGATAAAAAATCGAAAATTGATTCTTTTTTAAAAATTTTTACTGAATTTAACTTACTTAATTAGCCACTATTTTTTAAAAATACTAAGATATTTACCAGGCCCCCAGAAGGGGGACCACGTGTAACTCACTTTAAATTAAAAAATTTATAACTCAAAAACTACAGGTTAGAAAATTCTGAAACTTAGTATTTATTTAAATTACTATATTGACTACTGATTTTAATAAATTTTAGTGGGGGTCACCGATCGTCCCGATTTTTAAATCGAGTTTGAAGTTTTTGGTTTTAGCCCCTTTTCAGTTTTCAGGGGATAACTCCCCCGAAAATTATCCGATCCGGGAACTAAAACCACCAAAACCCTTGTCTCGTCGGGGCCGATCGATAGACCTATACCACTCTTATGTACCTATCTCGGTTCCGAAATTAGAGCCACGTGCTCGAAATGTTTTTTTGGCCCTAACTTCCAGAATTTTTGCGTTAAAAATCTGGAAGAGGGCTCAAAAGACACGGGCTTACGAGACCTTTATTATGATATAATAAAAGTGGTATGTCACCGATCTCGTTTAGGCGGCGTTCTCAAATAAGTGGAGCGAATTTACCTTAATTCCGGTTTTTCCTGTTTTTTCCCTCTTTTCAGAGGGAATCAGTGATCCTTAAGGCACTCACTTTATAGCACTCACTGAGACGCAACTTTTGGTACCACTTTCAGCGAAATCGGTGCACTTTTTTTTTCCACTTTTATGAATTTACGTAAATATAACTTTGTTTAAAATGATGCGGAGCGACTCGGGAGCCGTGCGTTCACCACAAGAGACGGGAGGGGACTGGGTTAGGTTAGGTTAGGTTAGGTTAGGTTAGGTTAGGTTAGGTTAGGTTGGGGGGCAGGTCAGTCACCTCCACGTGGTGCACCCTGGGCAACGGGGTCGATAAGCATTACAGCTTCGATGTTTTTCCGGAGTGCTGTCGACAACGGCTAACGACTGACGCGGCGGTGATCTCGTTTCCCGATTTTGGGAACGAGATTCTGCGCCCACTTCTTTACAAGTGGGCGCCGCGAGGGGGGGAGAATAGATATATATATTTCTTTATTTATATTTACATTTCGGAGGGACCCGCGTTTTGGGTCACGTGACGCACACGGCGACTTTATTGGTTGCTGGGTCTTCGGGGTCCTTTTGGGCTGCCGTAGACAATAGGTAGGGAGAGGCGGGTTTGCTCAGTTTCGGCGTCGACTCTGAGTAAGCAAGACTATTGTCACCGCCACTCAAACTCGTTTCCCCATCCGGGTGTTGTGGATCATGTCTCGCAGCCTGTGGTGGGACCGAGGGCCTCGCCTTAACCGGCCGGGCCAAGAGGAGCCAACCTCATTAAAAAACATTAGGTTAGAGATCCCGTGATACCGCCCGACCTCACGGTGTAATAGGGTTACCAGGGTACAGGGGGCACTGCCTTGGTGGACTTTTTATTTCCCCCTTACTCGTGGGATCAATTATGTCATTGAATTCTAACAATACCGATTTTGCCTTAGATTTGGACACCGACGAAATGGCGGTTGATGCGGGCGCCCCGATGGCGCGCGCAGAAACCCACGACCTTGGCGTTAAAAAGGAGCTGGTTGTCCGACTGGAACGACTCTCTGAGTCCGACTCGTCGGTCGCCAGCGTCGCTTGCTTGACGGATAGGACTAGACGGAAAGGGGAGAAGCGATCTCTCCCTAGAGAGAGCTTCTCGGGCTCCGACAGCGATGCGAGCGCGCAGTCTAGAGACTGCGGCTCGGAGGCATCGGTCGGTAGATGGCTGAAGCCATCTTCCAAAAGGGGGCGTGGTCGACCGACCACTACTGGGCACTACGTTGGCTTCAACGTAGAGAAGGAAAAGGAGCAGCGCTTCCAGGCGGAGGATGCGCTCGCTGCCTACAGTGCCAAGGCCAAGGTGGCCATCGAAGAGAGGGCGGCACGTCTTAGAAACCGTTGTGGGATCGAAGACGTGCCGCAGACGTCTGCTGGACTGGATGCAACAGTCCAGGAGGCGATCAACGTAGTGGTGCAGGTTGCCGACAAGTCGAGCAACCTAAAAGGCACCTTCGTTCGGGCCCTTAAGACGGCCGCTGACACCATTAAAGGTGCGGTGGCCGATCTGAGGGCCCTTACCGTCACGGAGGAGGTCGCCCGCCTGGAAGTAGCCAATGCGCAACTTTCGGGCCAATTGGCCGAACTCCGCCGAGAGGTCGCCCAGATGCGGCAACAGCCTGCTGCGAGCAGCGTGGCCGCATCTGACCTCCAAAAGGTCATGGAGGAGGCGCTGCGCGCTAACCGCGAGCAGTTCAGCGTAATGCTGAACGCTCGCTTCGAGGGTATAGAAGGCCGCCTCCTTCCAGAACCTCGTCTGCGACCTTCGCTGGCCGCCGACAAGAGAGCGGAGCAGGCTTCGAAAGCCAAAGACGCTCCAGCCGTCGTAGAGGTGGCCAAGCCGAAGCGGGCGAGACGCCCGAACTTGGCTGCCCAAGAAGCGGCGACGAGTCGAGGGAATGCTCCCTCGTCATCCGCGGAGACAGAAGCCGCACCGATTCCGTGGAGCGCTGTCGTTGGGAGAAAATCCCAAAAGACAGCCAGCAAATCGGTGGCGGCGGCGAAGCGGACTCCTACAAAGGAGTCCAAAAAGGCGGCCAGCAAATCGGCCGCTGCGGCGAAAAAACAGATTCCTAAGGAATCTCAAAAGCCCAAGAGCGGGAAAAAGCTCCGACCTCCTCGCACTGAGGTTATAACTTTAAAGTTAAAGCCCGAGGCTGAGGAGAGGGGCGTAAAGTACGAGCAGGTTTTGGCTCAAGCTAAGAGCCAAATAAACCTAAGAGAGGTAGGCTTAACTACGGTGCGATTCCGTATGGCAGCCACGGGGGCCCGGATCCTCGAGATACCGCCGGGCACTAAGGAGGCAGATAAGGCGGCAGATGCCCTAGCGGGCAGGCTCCGCGAGGTCCTCAGCCCGGATGTCGTCCAGGTCAATCGACCGACTAAGTGTGCGGAACTTAGGGTGATGGACTTGGACGACTCGGTCACGGCGGAGGAAGTCGTCGCAGCGGTCGCCGCAGACGGAGGCTGCTCTGTCGGAGCGATCAGACCGGGAGCTATTGCTCGGGGCCCGAGCGGCTCTGGCTCGCTCTGGTTGAGCTGCCCAGTAGCGGCAGCCAAAAAGGTAGTGGAGGCTGGTCGGATTAGGGTCGGGTGGGTCTCGGCACGAGTGTTACTGCTCGAGCCCAGACCGCTCCGCTGCTTCCGGTGTCTCGAGGGGGGTCACATGGGGGTCAAGTGTGACAGGGGCGTGGATCGCAGCCGGCTGTGCTTCCGTTGCGGTCAGCCCGATCACAAGGCACGCGAGTGCTCAGCCGCCGACGCAAATTGCGTCGCCTGCGCAGCGGCTGGTAAGCCAGCGGCTCATGCCGTTGGCAGCAAAAGGTGCCAGAGCGGGAAAGCTCGCGTGGCACCGAAACAAGGCAAAGTGAGGACGAACGGCCCCGCAGCCGCGTCCTCACGGGCACAGGTGGAGACAATGGAGACCGCATAGTGATGGCCTTACATTGTCTCCAAGCCAACGTTAACCACTCTGCGAGGGCTCAGGACCTTCTAGTCCAAAGCATGGCAGAGTGGCAAATTAACGTGGCGGTGGTGTCGGAGCCCTACTTCGTTCCCTCGCGGGACGATTGGGTATCCGATCACGACCGAGTGGTGGCCATCGTCGCCCCCGCTGTGGCCGGCTCCCCGGCCATCGAGGGCGTTGCGAAGGGTAGGGGGTACGTTCTGGCCGTCGTCGGCGATGTGGCTGTCGTCGGTGTCTACGCTTCGCCCAATCGGAGTCTCGCCGAGTTCGAGCGAATGCTGGTCGAGGTCGGGGCTCTGGTTGGGCAGATATCGCCCACCCCTGTGTTGGTCGCGGGGGATTTCAACGCCAAATCAACGGCCTGGGGTTCCCCAGCGACTGATGCACGAGGTGAGGTTCTGGTGGAGTGGGCCACATCACTGGGACTCGTAGTCCTCAACAGTGGGTCGGAGAGCACGTGCGTGCGGTGGCAGGGCGAATCGATCGTGGACATCACGTTCGCGTCCAACGCCCTGGCCCGCCGTGTTCGCGATTGGAGAGTTGAGACGCGCGTGGAGACCCTGTCCGACCACCGGTATATCCGGTTCGGTGTCTCTGCGTTTCCCGTCTCTCCTACTGGGGAAGCCCCGCCCGCTGCTGGACGGCTGGACGGACCGCGTTGGTGCCTGGGCCGTCTCGACAGCCAGCTGGCGAAAGAGGCGGCCATCGTAGAAGCCTGGGGGGCCGGTTCCGACCCGGTAGTCCGAGTCGACACAGAGGCCGACGAAATCGGCGCCGCCCTGTCTCGCATTTGCGATGCGGCGATGCCGCGAGCAAAACCGTTCACGCCGCGCCGACGGTTGTACTGGTGGCGCCCAGAACTCCGCCAGCTGCGCAAAGCTTGCGTGGCAGCGCGCCGACGGTACAGTCGGTGCAGGAGGAGAAGGGTCCGCGACCATGACGCAGAAGGCGTCTTTTACGCCGCCTACAGGGCCGCCTGCCAAACGCTGCAGAAGGCCATAGCCCAGGCCAAAGAAGCGGCGTGGGGGGAATGGCTGGCGACGCTCGAAAGAGACCCGTGGGGGAGACCGTACCGTGTCGTACGGCAAAAGCTCCGACCCTGGGCTCCGCCGCTAACCAGCAGTCTCCAGCCGTTACTCCTGGAGACTGTAGTGGACACACTCTTTCCCGAAAGGGGAGAATTCACGCCGCCGGCCATGGCGCCCATCATCGGACCTCGCGAGTACGAGGATCAGGTGATTCCGGTCACTGAGACGGAGTTACAGGCGGCCGCCCTGAAACTCCGGTCGAAGAGGACAGCCCCGGGGCCCGATGGCATCCCGGGGCGCGCCTTGGCGATCGCGTTGGACGAGATGAGCGAAAGCATTCGGCACCTCTTCACCGCGTGCTTCGCTCAGGGTAGGTTTCCGCAACGGTGGAAAACGGGCAGACTCGTTCTGATCCGAAAAGAAGGGCGCCCGCCCGATCAGCCTTCGGCCTACCGCCCGATAGTGTTGCTCGACGAGACGAGCAAGCTATTCGAGCGTGTGCTCGCTACCCGTCTCGTGGGTAGCATGGAGCCGGGCCTTAACGAGCGGCAGTATGGTTTTCGACCTGGCCGTTCTACACTAGACGCGATCGCCAGGGTACGGGACCTGGCAGAGGAGGAGGTCTCTCGGGGTGGGGTCGTGATTGCAGTGTCATTGGATATATCCAATGCCTTCAACACCCTACCCTGGGAAGTAGTTTTGGAGGCATTGCGCTTTCACAATGTCCCGAGCTACTTGAGGCGTACCGTGGCCGATTATTTTTCGGGCAGAGCGGTGGCCTACCCGACGAGGGAGGGCTGGGGTAGGAAGACGTTGTCGTGCGGTGTTCCGCAGGGGTCGGTCCTAGGGCCGCTCTTGTGGAACATAGGGTACGACTGGGTGCTGCGCGGGGCCACTTTGCGGGGGGTCAGCGTAACGTGCTACGCTGACGACACCCTCGTGTCGGCCCGTGGCCGCTCCTATCGAGAGGCGGCCTATCTCGCTACGGCGGGTGTGGCACACGTCGTGCACCGCATCCGCGCTTTGGGTCTAGAGGTTGCCCTGCACAAGTCCGAGGCACTCGTATTTCACGGGCCACGGAACGGGCCACCACCGGGGGCAACCATCACAGTGGGCGGAATTTCCATCACCGTCGGGTCGACGATGAGATATCTCGGACTCGTTCTCGACGGTAGGTGGAATTTCGAAGAGCACTTCAGGTGCTTGGCCCCGAGGTTGGTGGCCGCAGCCGGAGCGCTGGGGTCGATCCTTCCGAACGTCGGGGGGCCAGGAGGCGCCTGCAGGCGCTTGTACGCCGGTGTCGTTCGCTCGATGGCGCTCTACGGGGCGCCGATATGGGCGGACGCACTGAGCGCCCGAAACGTCGCCTCGCTGCGACGTCCGCAGCGGATTATAGCGCTCAGAGCGGCTCGTGCGTACCGCACGGTGTCGTACACCGCAGCGTGTCTGCTCGCCGGAAGCCCGCCATGGGACCTCGAGGCCGAGGCCAATTCGAGCGTCTACTGGAGGGTCAAGGCAGCGACAGCAGAGGAGAACCGGCCACACCCTCGTGAGGTTCGCCAATGGCGCGAAGAGGCCCGCCAAAGTCTCTTCGCCAAATGGTCGGAGAGACTGGGTGTCCCGGGTACTAGCCGGGAACTCGTGGAGGCCATTCGGCCTGTTCTACAGGAGTGGGTCGAGCGCAAGCACGGCCCATCCACCTATCACCTCGCGCAGCTCTTGACCGGGCACGGGTGCTTTGCCAAGTACCTGTGCGAGGTGGTGGGCAGGGAACCATCGACGTTGTGCCACCACTGTGGCAACGGAGCCGTGGATACGGCCGAACACACGCGCGCAGAGTGCCCAGCTTGGGCGGAGCCTCGCGCGGTCCTATCCACGGCTATAGGAGGGGACGTGTCGCTTCCGGCCATCATCGAGAGAATGGCCGGAAGCAAAGAGGCCTGGTCGGCTGTTTGTACGTTTAGCGACGCCGTAATGTCGCAAAAGGAGACGGCGGAGCGAGAGCGGGAGGACGACCCCGACTCGCTCCCGCAGCGTCGGAGGAGACCAGGTCGCCGGCGGCGAGCCTTCGCAGGGCGAACGCTGCCGCCGCCGTGATGTGGTGTGGTCGGTTCTGACCAATCGTGGGGCGTCGTCGAAAGACGCCCGGCCTCCAGTAATGGACTCGAGGGAGTCTGCTGAGGCAGAGTAGGAAAGTGCGCCTTAGCGTACTTTAGAGTCGGGTCGCCTAGCAGCGACGACCGCTGGCGGGGTCGCGGTTGCAAGCCAACAGCGTTCCCGTAGCCCCGCCGTCTTGCGCGAGACGAATTTACGAGGTGGTTTTAGTGGGTAGGACGGAGCCTTCAGCTCCGGGCAGGGAATTTTTCTTTCCCCGTGAGTCCCACATTTTCCGTTCCGGTCCCGGGACCGGGCGACCAATGCGTAAATGCATTTCCCCTCGTTAAAAAAAAAAAAAAAAAAAAAAAAAAAAAAAAAAAAAAAAAGGTTAGGTTAGGTTAGGTTAGGTTGGGGGAGGCCTGGTCGGCTGTTTGTACGTTTAGCGACGCCGTAATGTCGCAAAAGGAGACGGCGGAGCGAGAGCGGGAGGACGATCCCGACTCGCTCCCGCAGCGTCGGAGGAGACCAGGTCGCCGGCGGCGAGCCTTCGCAGGGCGAACGCTGCCGCCGCCGTGATGTGGTGTGGTCGGTTCTGACCAATCGTGGGGCGTCGTCGAAAGACGCCCGGCCTCCAGTAATGGACTCGAGGGAGTCTGCTGAGGCAGAGTAGGAAAGTGCGCCTTAGCGTACTTTAGAGTCGGGTCGCCTAGCAGCGACGACCGCTGGCGGGGTCGCGGTTGCAAGCCAACAGCGTTCCCGTAGCCCCGCCGTCTTGCGCGAGACGAATTTACGAGGTGGTTTTAGTGGGTAGGACGGAGCCTTCAGCTCCGGGCAGGGAATTTTTCTTTCCCCGTGAGTCCCACATTTTCCGTTCCGGTCCCGGGACCGGGCGACCAATGCGTAAATGCATTTCCCCTCGTTAAAAAAAAAAAAAAAAAAAAAAAAAAAAGGTTAGGTTGGGGGGCAGGTGGGGGGCAGGTCAGTCACCTCCACGTGGTGCACCCTGGGCAACGGGGTCGATAAGCATTACAGCTTCGATGTTTTTCCGGAGTGCTGTCGACAACGGCTAACGACTGACGCGGCGATAATCTCGTTTCCCGGTTTTGGGAACGAGATTCTGCGCCCACTTCTTTACAAGTGGGCGCCGCGAGGAGGGGAGAATAGATATATATTTATATATTTATTTATTTATTTATATTTACATTTCGGAGGGACCCGCGTTTTGGGTCACGTGACGAACACGGCGACTTTATTGGTTGCTGGGTCTTCGGGGTCCTTTTGGGCTGCCGTAGACAATAGGTAGGGAGAGGCGGGTTTGCTCAGTTTCGGCGTCGACTCTGAGTAAACAAGACTATTGTCACCACCTCTCAAACTCGTTTCCCCATCCGGGTGTTGTGGATCATGTCTCGCAGCCTGTGGTGGGACCGAGGGCCTTGCCTTAACCGGCCGGGCCGAGAGGAGCCAACCTCATTAAAAAACATTAGGTTAGAGATCCCGTGATACCGCCCGACCTCACGGTGTAATAGGGTTACCAGGGTACAGGGGGCACTGCCTTGGTGGACTTTTATTTCCCCCATACTCGTGGGATCAATTATGGCCTTAAACTCTAAAAATAACGATTTTGCATTACGTTTGGATACCGACGACATGGCGGTTGATGCGGGCGCCCCGATGGCGCGCGCAGAAACCCACGACATTGGCGCTAAAAAGGAGCTGGTTGTCCGACTGGAACGACTCTCTGAGTCCGACTCGTCGGTCGCCAGCGTCGCTTGCTTGACGGATAGGCAAAGACGAAAAGGGGAGAAGCGATCTCTTCCTAGAGAGAGCTTCTCGGGCTCCGACAGCGATGCGAGCGCGCAGTCTAGAGACTGCGGCTCGGAGGCATCGGTCGGTAGATGGCTAAAGCCATCGTCCAAAAGGGGGCGTGGTCGACCGACCACTACTGGGCACTACGTTGGCTTCAACGTAGAGATGGCAAAGGAGCAGCGCTTCCAGGCGGAGGATGCGCTCGCTGCCTACAGTGCCAAGGCCAAGGTGGCCATCGAAGAGAGGGCGGCACGTCTTAGAAACCGTTGTGGGATCGAAGACGTGCCGCAGACGTCTGCTGGACTGGATGCAACAGTCCAGGAGGCGATCAACGTAGTGGTGCAGGTTGCCGACAAGTCGAGCAACCTAAAAGGCACCTTCGTTCGGGCCCTTAAGACGGCCGCTGACACTATTAAAGGTGCGGTGGCCGATCTGAGGGCCCTTACCGTCACGGAGGAGGTCGCCCGCCTGGAAGTAGCCAATGCGCAACTTTCGGGCCAATTGGCCGAACTCCGCCGAGAGGTCGCCCAGATGCGGCAACAGCCTGCTGCGAGCAGCGTGGCCGCATCTGACCTCCAAAAGGTCATGGAGGAGGCGCTGCGCGCTAACCGCGAGCAGTTCAGCGTAATGCTGAACGCTCGCTTCGAGGGTATAGAAGGCCGCCTCCTTCCAGAACCTCGTCTACGACCTTCGCTGGCCGCCGACAAGAGAGCGGAGCAGGCTTCGAAAGCCAAAGACGCTCCAGCCGTCGTAGAGGTGGCCAAGCCGAAGCGGGCGAGACGCCCGAACTTGGCTGCCCAAGAAGCGGCGACGAGTCGAAGGAACGCTCCTTCGTCATCCGCGGAGACAGAAGCCGCGCCGATTCCGTGGAGCGCTGTCGTTGGGAGAAAATCCCAAAAGACAGCCAGCAAATCGGTGGCGGCGGCGAAGCGGACTCCTACAAAGGAGTCCAAAAAGGCGGCCAGCAAATCGGCCGCTGCGGCGAAAAAACAGATTCCTAAGGAATCTCAAAAGCTCAAGAGCGGGAAAAAGCTCCGACCTCCTCGCACTGAGGTTATAACTTTAAAGTTAAAGCCCGAGGCTGAGGAGAGGGGCGTAAAGTACGAGCAGGTTTTGGCTCAAGCTAAGAGCCAAATAAACCTGAGAGAGGTAGGCTTAACTACGGTGCGATTCCGTATGGCAGCCACGGGGGCCCGGATCCTCGAGATACCGCCGGGCACTAAGGAGGCAGATAAGGCGGCAGATGCCCTAGCGGGCAGGCTCCGCGAGGTCCTCAGCCCGGATGCCGTCCAGGTCAATCGACCGACTAAGTGCGCGGAACTTAGGGTGATGGACTTGGACGACTCGGTCACGGCGGAGGAAGTCGTCGCAGCGGTCGCCGCAGACGGAGGCTGCTCTGTCGGAGCGATCAGACCGGGAGCTATTGCTCGGGGCCCGAGCGGCTCTGGCTCGCTATGGTTGAGCTGCCCAGTAGCGGCAGCCAAAAGGATAGTGGAGGCTGGTCGGATTAGGGTCGGGTGGGTCTTGGCACGAGTGTTACTGCTCGAGCCCAGACCACTCCGCTGCTTCCGGTGTCTCGAGGGGGGTCACATGGGGGCCAAGTGTGACAGGGGCGTGGATCGCAGCCGGCTGTGCTTCCGTTGCGGTCAGCCCGATCACAAGGCACGCGAGTGCTCAGCCGCCGACGCAAATTGCGTCGCCTGCGCAGCGGCTGGTAAGCCAGCGGCTCATGCCGTTGGCAGCAAAAGGTGCCAGAGCGGGAAAGCTCGCGTGGCACCGAAACAAGGCAAAGTGAGGACGAACGGCCCCGCAGCCGCGTCCTCACGGGCACAGGTGGAGACAATGGAGACCGCATAGTGATGGCCTTACATTGTCTCCAAGCCAACGTTAACCACTCTGCGAGGGCTCAGGACCTTCTAGTCCAAAGCATGGCAGAGTGGCAAATTAACGTGGCGGTGGTGTCGGAGCCCTACTTCGTTCCCTCGCGGGACGATTGGGTATCCGATCACGACCGAGTGGTGGCCATCGTCGCCCCCGCTGTGGCCGGCTCCCCGGCCATCGAGGGCGTCGCGAAGGGTAGGGGGTACGTTCTGGCCGTCGTCGGCGGTGTGGCGGTCGTCGGCGTCTACGCCTCACCCAATCGGAGTCTCGCCGAGTTCGAGCGAATGCTGGTCGAGGTCGGGGCTCTGGTTGGGCAAATATCGCCCACCTCTGTGTTGGTCGCGGGGGATTTCAACGCCAAATCAACGGCTTGGGGTTCCCCAGCGACTGATGCACGAGGTGAGGTTTTGGTGGAGTGGGCCACATCACTAGGACTCGTAGTCCTCAACAGTGGGTCGGAGAGCACGTGCGTGCGGTGGCAGGGCGAATCGATCGTGGACATCACGTTCGCGTCCAACGCCCTGGCCCGCCGTGTTCACGATTGGAGAGTGGAGACGCGCGTGGAGACCCTGTCCGACCACCGGTACATCCGGTTCGGTGTCTCTGCGTTTCCCGTCTCTCCCACTGGGGACGCTCCGCCCGCTGCTGGACGGCTGGACGGACCGCGTTGGTGCCTGGGCCGTCTCGACAGCCAGCTGGCGAAAGAGGCGGCCATCGTAGAAGCCTGGGGGGCCAGTTCCGACCCGGTAGTCCGAGTCGACACAGAGGCCGACGAAATCGGCGCCGCCCTGTCTCGCATTTGCGATGCGGCGATGCCGCGGGCAAAACCGTTCACGCCGCGCCGACGGTTGTACTGGTGGCGCCCAGAACTCCGCCAGCTGCGCAAAGCTTGCGTGGCAGCGCGCCGACGGTACAGTCGGTGCAGGAGGAGAAGGGTCCGCGACCATGACGCGGAAGGCGTCTTTTACGCCGCCTACAGGGCCGCCTGCCAAACGCTGCAGAAGGCCATAGCCCAGGCCAAAGAAGCGGCGTGGGGGGAATGGCTGGCGACGCTCGAAAGAGACCCGTGGGGGAGACCGTACCGTGTCGTACGGCAAAAGCTCCGACCCTGGGCTCCGCCGCTAACCAGCAGTCTCCAGCCGTTACTCCTGGAGACTGTAGTGGACACACTCTTTCCCGAAAGGGGAGAATTCACGCCGCCGGCCATGGCGCCCATCATCGGACCTCGCGAGTACGAGGATCAGGTGATTCCGGTCACTGAGACGGAGTTACAGGCGGCCGCCCTGAAACTCCGGTCGAAGAGGACAGCCCCGGGGCCCGATGGCATCCCGGGGCGCGCCTTGGCGATCGCGTTGGACGAGATGAGCGAAAGCATTCGGCACCTCTTCACGGCGTGCTTCGCTCAGGGTAGGTTTCCGCAACGGTGGAAAACGGGCAGACTCGTTCTGATCCGTAAAGAAGGGCGCCCGCCCGATCAGCCTTCGGCCTACCGCCCGATAGTGTTGCTCGACGAGACGAGCAAGCTATTCGAGCGTGTGCTCGCTACCCGTCTCGTGGGTAGCATGGAGCCGGGCCTTAACGAGCGGCAGTATGGTTTTCGACCTGGCCGTTCTACACTAGACGCGATCGCCAGGGTACGGGACCTGGCAGAGGAGGAGGTCTCTCGGGGTGGGGTCGTGATTGCAGTGTCATTGGATATATCCAATGCCTTCAACACCCTACCCTGGGAAGTAGTTTTGGAGGCATTGCGCTTTCACAATGTCCCGAGCTACTTGAGGCGTACCGTGGCCGATTATTTTTCGGGCAGAGCGGTGGCCTACCCGACGAGGGAGGGCTGGGGTAGGAAGACGTTGTCGTGCGGTGTTCCGCAGGGGTCGGTCCTAGGGCCGCTCTTGTGGAACATAGGGTACGACTGGGTGCTGCGCGGGGCCACTTTGCGGGGGGTCAGCGTAACGTGCTACGCTGACGACACCCTCGTGTCGGCCCGTGGCCGCTCCTATCGAGAGGCGGCCTATCTCGCTACGGCGGGTGTGGCACACGTCGTGCACCGCATCCGCGCTTTGGGTCTAGAGGTTGCCCTGCACAAGTCCGAGGCACTCGTATTTCACGGGCCACGGAACGGGCCACCACCGGGGGCAACCATCACAGTGGGCGGAATTTCCATCGCCGTCGGGTCGACGATGAGATATCTCGGACTCGTTCTCGACGGTAGGTGGAATTTCGAAGAGCACTTCAGGTGCTTGGCCCCGAGGTTGGTGGCCGCAGCCGGAGCGCTGGGGTCGATCCTTCCCAACGTCGGGGGGCCAGGAGGCGCCTGCAGGCGCTTGTACGCCGGTGTCGTTCGCTCGATGGCGCTCTACGGGGCGCCGATATGGGCGGACGCACTGAGCGCCCGAAACGTCGCCTCGCTGCGACGTCCGCAGCGGATTATAGCGCTCAGAGCGGCTCGTGCGTACCGCACGGTGTCGTACACCGCAGCGTGTCTGCTCGCCGGAAGCCCGCCATGGGACCTCGAGGCCGAGGCCAATTCGAGCGTCTACTGGAGGGTCAAGGCGGCGATAGCAGAGGAGAACCGGCCACACCCTCGTGAGGTTCGCCAATGGCGCGAAGAGGCCCGCCAAAGTCTCTTCGCCAAATGGTCGGAGAGACTGGGTGTCCCGGGTACTAGTCGGGAACTCGTGGAGGCCATTCGGCCTGTTCTACAGGAGTGGGTCGAGCGCAAGCACGGCCCATCAACCTATCACCTCGCGCAGCTCTTGACCGGGCACGGGTGCTTTGCCAAGTACCTGTGCGAGGTGGTGGGCAGGGAACCATCGACGTTGTGCCACCACTGTGGCAACGGAGCTGTGGATACGGCCGAACACACGCGCGCAGAGTGCCCAGCTTGGGCGGAGCCTCGCGCGGTCCTATCCACGGCTATAGGAGGGGACGTGTCGCTTCCGGCCATCATCGAGAGAATGGCCGGAAGCAAAGAGTCCTGGTCGGCTGTTTGTACGTTTAGCGACGCCGTAATGTCGCAAAAGGAGACGGCGGAGCGAGAGCGGGAGGACGATCCCGACTCGCTCCCGCAGCGTCGTAGGAGACCAGGTCGCCGGCGGCGAGCCTTCGCAAGGCGAACGCTGCCGCCGCCGTGATGTGGTGTGGTCGGTTCTGACCAATCGTGGGGCGTCGTCGAAAGACGCCCGGCCTCCAGTAATGGACTCGAGGGAGTCTGCTGAGGCAGAGTAGGAAAGTGCGCCTTAGCGTACTTTAGAGTCGGGTCGCCTAGCAGCGACGACCGCTGGCGGGGTCGCGGTTGCAAGCCTACAGCGTTCCCGTAGCCCCGCCGTCTTGCGCGAGACGAATTTACGAGGTGGTTTTAGTGGGTAGGACGGAGCCTTCAGCTCCGGGCAGGGAATTTTTCTTTCCCCGTGAGTCCCACATTTTCCGTTCCGGTCCCGGGACCTGGGCGACCAATGCGTAAATGCATTTCCCCTCGTTAAAAAAAAAAAAAAAAAAAAAAAAAAAAAAAAAGGTTGGGGGGCAGGTCAGTCACCTCCACGTGGTGCACCCTGGGCAACGGGGTCGATAAGCATTACAGCTTCGATGTTTTTCCGGAGTGCTGTCGACAACGGCTAACGACTGACGCGGCGGTGATCTCGTTTCCCGATTTTGGGAACGAGATTCTGCGCCCACTTCTTTACAAGTGGGCGCCGCGAGGAGGGGAGAATAGATATATATTTATATATTTATTTATTTATTTATATTTACATTTCGGAGGGACCCGCGTTTTGGGTCACGTGACGAACACGGCGACTTTATTGGTTGCTGGGTCTTCGGGGTCCTTTTGGGCTGCCGTAGACAATAGGTAGGGAGAGGCGGGTTTGCTCAGTTTCGGCGTCGACTCTGAGTAAACAAGACTATTGTCACCGCCTCTCAAACTCGTTTCCCCATCCGGGTGTTGTGGATCATGTCTCGCAGCCTGTGGTGGGACCGAGGGCCTTGCCTTAACCGGCCGGGCCGAGAGGAGCCAACCTCATTAAAAAACATTAGGTTAGAGATCCCGTGATACCGCCCGACCTCACGGTGTAATAGGGTTACCAGGGTACAGGGGGCACTGCCTTGGTGGACTTTTTATTTCCCCCATACTCGTGGGATCAATTATGGCCTTAAACTCTAAAAATAACGATTTTGCCTTAGATTTGGACACCGACGAAATGGCGGTTGATGCGGGCGCCCCGATGGCGCGCGCAGAAACCCACGACCTTGGCGTTAAAAAGGAGCTGGTTGTCCGACTGGAACGACTCTCTGAGTCCGACTCGTCGGTCGCCAGCGTCGCTTGCTCGACGGATAGGACTAGACGGAAAGGGGAGAAGCGATCTCTCCCTAGTGAGAGCTTCTCGGGCTCCGACAGCGATGCGAGCGCGCAGTCTAGAGACTGCGGCTCGGAGGCATCGGTCGGTAGATGGCTGAAGCCATCTTCCAAAAGGGGGCGTGGTCGACTGACCACTACTGGGCACTACGTTGGCTTCAACGAAGAGAAGGCAAAGGAGCAGCGCTTCCAGGCGGAGGATGCGCTCGCTGCCTACAGTGCCAAGGCCAAGGTGGCCATCGAAGAGAGGGCGGCACGTCTTAGAAACCGTTGTGGGATCGAAGACGTGCCGCAGACGTCTGCTGGACTGGATGCAACAGTCCAGGAGGCGATCAACGTAGTGGTGCAGGTTGCCGACAAGTCGAGCAACCTAAAAGGCACCTTCGTTCGGGCCCTTAAGACGGCCGCTGACACCATTAAAGGTGCGGTGGCCGATCTGAGGGCCCTTACCGTCACGGAGGAGGTCGCCCGCCTGGAAGTAGCCAATGCGCAACTTTCGGGCCAATTGGCCGAACTCCGCCGAGAGGTCGCCCAGATGCGGCAACAGCCTGCTGCGAGCAGCGTGGCCGCATCTGACCTCCAAAAGGTCATGGAGGAGGCGCTGCGCGCTAACCGCGAGCAGTTCAGCGTAATGCTGAACGCTCGCTTCGAGGGTATAGAAGGCCGCCTCCTTCCAGAACCTCGTCTGCGACCTTCGCTGGCCGCCGACAAGAGAGCGGAGCAGGCTTCGAAAGCCAAAGACGCTCCAGCCGTCGTAGAGGTGGCCAAGCCGAAGCGGGCGAGACGCCCGAACTTGGCTGCCCAAGAAGCGGCGACGAGTCGAGGGAATGCTCCCTCGTCATCCGCGGAGACAGAAGCCGCACCGATTCCGTGGAGCGCTGTCGTTGGGAGAAAATCCCAAAAGACAGCCAGCAAATCGGTGGCGGCGGCGAAGCGGACTCCTACAAAGGAGTCCAAAAAGGCGGCCGGCAAATCGGCCGCTGCGGCGAAAAAGCAGATTCCTAAGGAATCTCAAAAGTCCAAGAGCGGGAAAAAGCTCCGACCTCCTCGCACTGAGGTTATAACTTTAAAGTTAAAGCCCGAGGCTGAGGAGAGGGGCGTAAAGTACGAGCAGGTTTTGGCTCAAGCTAAGAGCCAAATACACCTGAGAGAGGTAGGATTAACTACGGTGCGATTCCGTATGGCAGCCACGGGGGCCCGGATCCTCGAGATACCGCCGGGCACTAAGGAGGCAGATAAGGCGGCAGATGCCCTAGCGGGCAGGCTCCGCGAGGTCCTCAGCCCGGATGTCGTCCAGGTCAATCGACCGACTAAGTGTGCGGAGCTTAGGGTGATGGACTTGGACGACTCGGTCACGGCGGAGGAAGTCGTCGCAGCGGTCGCCGCAGACGGAGGCTGCTCTGTCGGAGCGATCAGACCGGGAGCTATTGCTCGGGGCCCGAGTGGCTCTGGCTCGCTCTGGTTGAGCTGCCCAGTAGCGGCAGCCAAAAAGGTAGTGGAGGCTGGTCGGATTAGGGTCGGGTGGGTCTCGGCACGAGTGTTACTGCTCGAGCCCAGACCGCTCCGCTGCTTCCGGTGTCTCGAGGGGGGTCACATGGGGGTCAAGTGTGACAGGGGCGTGGATCGCAGCCGGCTGTGCTTCCGTTGTGGTCAGCCCGATCACAAGGCACGCGAGTGCTCAGCCGCCGACGCAAATTGCGTCGCCTGCGCAGCGGCTGGTAAGCCAGCGGCTCATGCCGTTGGCAGCAAAGGGTGCCAGAGCGGGAAAGCTCGCGTGGCACCGAAAAAAGGTAAAGTGAGGACGAACGGCCCCGCAGCCGCGTCCTCACGGGCACAGGTGGAGACAATGGAGACCGCATAGTGATGGCCTTACATTGTCTCCAAGCCAACGTTAACCACTCTGCGAGGGCTCAGGACCTTCTAGTCCAAAGCATGGCAGAGTGGCAAATTAACGTGGCGGTGGTTTCGGAGCCCTACTTCGTTCCCTCGCGGGACGATTGGGTATCCGATCACGACCGAGTGGTGGCCATCGTCGCCCCCGCTGTGGCCGGCTCCCCGGCCATCGAGGGCGTTGCGAAGGGTAGGGGGTACGTTCTGGCCGTCGTCGGCGGTGTGGCGGTCGTCGGCGTCTACGCCTCGCCCAATCGGAGTCTCGCCGAGTTCGAGCGAATGCTGGTCGAGGTCGGGGCTCTGGTTGGGCAGATATCGCCCACCTCTGTGTTGGTCGCGGGGGATTTCAACGCCAAATCAACGGCTTGGGGTTCCCCAGCGACTGATGCACGAGGTGAGGTTTTGGTGGAGTGGGCCACATCACTGGGACTCGTAGTCCTCAACAGTGGGTCGGAGAGCACGTGCGTGCGGTGGCAGGGCGAATCGATCGTGGACATCACGTTCGCGTCCAACGCCCTGGCCCGCCGTGTTCACGATTGGAGAGTGGAGACGCGCGTGGAGACCCTGTCCGACCACCGGTACATCCGGTTCGGTGTCTCTGCGTTTCCCGTCTCTCCTACTGGGGACGCTCCGCCCGCTGCTGGACGGCTGGACGGACCGCGTTGGTGCCTGGGCCGTTTCGACAGCCAGCTGGCGAAAGAGGCGGCCATCGTAGAAGCCTGGGGGGCCGGTTCCGACCCGGTAGTCCGAGTCGACACAGAGGCCGACGAAATCGGCGCCGCCCTGTCTCGCATTTGCGATGCGGCGATGCCGCGAGCAAAACCGTTCACGCCGCGCCGACGGTTGTACTGGTGGCGCCCAGAACTCCGCCAGCTGCGCAAAGCTTGCGTGGCAGCGCGCCGACGGTACAGTCGGTGCAGGAGGAGAAGGGTCCGCGACCATGACGCGGAAGGCGTCTTTTACGCCGCCTACAGGGCCGCCTGCCAAACGCTGCAGAAGGCCATAGCCCAGGCCAAAGAAGCGGCGTGGGGGGAATGGCTGGCGACGCTCGAAAGAGACCCGTGGGGGAGACCGTACCGTGTCGTACGGCAAAAGCTCCGACCCTGGGCTCCGCCGCTAACCAGCAGTCTCCAGCCGTTACTCCTGGAGACTGTAGTGGACACACTCTTTCCCGAAAGGGGAGAATTCACGCCGCCGGCCATGGCGCCCATCATCGGACCTCGCGAGTACGAGGATCAGGTGACTCCGGTCACTGAGACGGAGTTACAGGCGGCCGCCCTGAAACTCCGGTCGAAGAGGACAGCCCCGGGGCCCGATGGCATCCCGGGGCGCGCCTTGGCGATCGCGTTGGACGAGATGAGCGACAGCATTCGGCACCTATTCACTGCGTGCTTCGCTCAGGGTAGGTTTCCGCAACGGTGGAAAACGGGCAGACTCGTTCTGATCCGTAAAGAAGGGCGCCCGCCCGATCAGCCTTCGGCCTACCGCCCGATAGTGTTGCTCGACGAGACGAGCAAGCTATTCGAGCGTGTGCTCGCTACCCGTCTCGTGGGTAGCATGGAGCCGGGCCTTAACGAGCGGCAGTATGGTTTTCGACCTGGCCGTTCTACACTAGACGCGATCGCCAGGGTACGGGACCTGGCAGAGGAGGAGGTCTCTCGGGGTGGGGTCGTGATTGCAGTGTCATTGGATATATCCAATGCCTTCAACACCCTACCCTGGGAAGTAGTTTTGGAGGCATTGCGCTTTCACAATGTCCCGAGCTACTTGAGGCGTACCGTGGCCGACTATTTTTCGGGCAGAGCGGTGGCCTACCCGACGAGGGAGGGCTGGGGTAGGAAGACGTTGTCGTGCGGTGTTCCGCAGGGGTCGGTCCTAGGGCCGCTCTTGTGGAACATAGGGTACGACTGGGTGCTGCGCGGGGCCACCTTGCGGGGGGTCAGCGTAACGTGCTACGCTGACGACACCCTCGTGTCGGCCCGTGGCCGCTCCTATCGAGAGGCGGCCTATCTCGCTACGGCGGGTGTGGCACACGTCGTGCACCGCATCCGCGCTTTGGGTCTAGAGGTTGCCCTGCACAAGTCCGAGGCACTCGTATTCCACGGGCCACGGAACGGGCCACCACCGGGGGCAACCATCACAGTGGGCGGAATTTCCATCACCGTCGGGTCGACGATGAGATATCTCGGACTCGTTCTCGACGGTAGGTGGAATTTCGAAGAGCACTTCAGGTGCTTGGCCCCGAGGTTGGTGGCCGCAGCCGGAGCGCTGGGGTCGATCCTTCCGAACGTCGGGGGCCCAGGAGGCACCTGCAGGCGCTTGTACGCCGGTGTCGTTCGCTCGATGGCGCTCTACGGGGCGCCGATATGGGCGGACGCACTGAGCGCCCGAAACGTCGCCTCGCTGCGACGTCCGCAGCGGATTATAGCGCTCAGAGCGGCTCGTGCGTACCGCACGGTGTCGTACACCGCAGCGTGTCTGCTCGCCGGAAGCCCGCCATGGGACCTCGAGGCCGAGGCCAATTCGAGCGTCTACTGGAGGGTCAAGGCAGCGACAGCAGAGGAGAACCGGCCACACCCTCGTGAGGTTCGCCAATGGCGCGAAGAGGCCCGCCAAAGTCTCTTCTCCAAATGGTCGGAGAGACTGGGTGTCCCGGGTACTAGCCGGGAACTCGTGGAGGCCATTCGGCCTGTTCTACAGGAGTGGGTCGAGCGCAAGCACGGCCCATCCACCTATCACCTCGCGCAGCTCTTGACCGGGCACGGGTGCTTTGCCAAGTACCTGTGCGAGGTGGTGGGCAGGGAACCATCGACGTTGTGCCACCACTGTGGCAACGGAGCCGTGGATACGGCCGAACACACGCGCGCAGAGTGCCCAGCTTGGACGGAGCCTCGCGCGGTCCTATCCACGGCTATAGGAGGGGACGTGTCGCTTCCGGCCATCATCGAGAGAATGGCCGGAAACAAAGAGGCCTGGTCGGCTGTTTGTACGTTTAGCGACGCCGTAATGTCGCAAAAGGAGACGGCGGAGCGAGAGCGGGAGGACGATCCCGACTCGCTCCCGCAGCGTCGTAGGAGACCAGGTCGCCGGCGGCGAGCCTTCGCAAGGCGAACGCTGCCGCCGCTGTGATGTGGTGTGGTCGGTTCTGACCAATCGTGGGGCGTCGTCGAAAGACGCCCGGCCTCCAGTAATGGACTCGAGGGAGTCTGCTGAGGCAGAGCAGGAAAGTGCGCCTTAGCGTACTTTAGAGTCGGGTCGCCTAGCAGCGACGACCGCTGGCGGGGTCGCGGTTGCAAGCCAACAGCGTTCCCGTAGCCCCGCCGTCTTGCGCGAGACGAATTTACGAGGTGGTTTTAGTGGGTAGGACGGAGCCTTCAGCTCCGGGCAGGGAATTTTTCTTTCCCCGTGAGTCCCACATTTTCCGTTCCGGTCCCGGGACCTGGGCGACCAATGCGTAAATGCATTTCCCCTCGTTAAAAAAAAAAAAAAAAAAAAAAAAAAAAAAAAAAAAAAAAAAAAGGTTAGGTTAGGTTGGGGGGCAGGTCGATAGTGTTGCTCGACGAGACGAGCAAGCTATTCGAGCGTGTGCTCGCTACCCGTCTCGTGGGTAGCATGGAGCCGGGCCTTAACGAGCGGCAGTATGGTTTTCGACCTGGCCGTTCTACACTAGACGCGATCGCCAGGGTACGGGACCTGGCAGAGGAGGAGGTCTCTCGGGGTGGGGTCGTGATTGCAGTGTCATTGGATATATCCAATGCCTTCAACACCCTACCCTGGGAAGTAGTTTTGGAGGCATTGCGCTTTCACAATGTCCCGAGCTACTTGAGGCGTACCGTGGCCGACTATTTTTCGGGCAGAGCGGTGGCCTACCCGACGAGGGAGGGCTGGGGTAGGAAGACGTTGTCGTGCGGTGTTCCGCAGGGGTCGGTCCTAGGGCCGCTCTTGTGGAACATAGGGTACGACTGGGTGCTGCGCGGGGCCACCTTGCGGGGGGTCAGCATAACGTGCTACGCTGACGACACCCTCGTGTCGGCCCGTGGCCGCTCCTATCGAGAGGCGGCCTATCTCGCTACGGCGGGTGTGGCACACGTCGTGCACCGTATCCGCGCTTTGGGTCTAGAGGTTGCCCTGCACAAGTCCGAGGCACTCGTATTCCACGGGCCACGGAACGGGCCACCACCGGGGGCAACCATCACAGTGGGCGGAATTTCCATCACCGTCGGGTCGACGATGAGATATCTCGGACTCGTTCTCGACGGTAGGTGGAATTTCGAAGAGCACTTCAGGTGCTTGGCCCCGAGGTTGGTGGCCGCAGCCGGAGCGCTGGGGTCGATCCTTCCGAACGTCGGGGGCCCAGGAGGCACCTGCAGGCGCTTGTACGCCGGTGTCGTTCGCTCGATGGCGCTCTACGGGGCGCCGATATGGGCGGACGCACTGAGCGCCCGAAACGTCGCCTCGCTGCGACGTCCGCAGCGGATTATAGCGCTCAGAGCGGCTCGTGCGTACCGCACGGTGTCGTACACCGCAGCGTGTCTGCTCGCCGGAAGCCCGCCATGGGACCTCGAGGCCGAGGCCAATTCGAGCGTCTACTGGAGGGTCAAGGCAGCGACAGCAGAGGAGAACCGGCCACACCCTCGTGAGGTTCGCCAATGGCGCGAAGAGGCCCGCCAAAGTCTCTTCTCCAAATGGTCGGAGAGACTGGGTGTCCCGGGTACTAGCCGGGAACTCGTGGAGGCCATTCGGCCTGTTCTACAGGAGTGGGTCGAGCGCAAGCACGGCCCATCCACCTATCACCTCGCGCAGCTCTTGACCGGGCACGGGTGCTTTGCCAAGTACCTGTGCGAGGTGGTGGGCAGGGAACCATCGACGTTGTGCCACCACTGTGGCAACGGAGCCGTGGATACGGCCGAACACACGCGCGCAGAGTGCCCAGCTTGGGCGGAGCCTCGCGCGGTCCTATCCACGGCTATAGGAGGGGACGTGTCGCTTCCGGCCATCATCGAGAGAATGGCCGGAAACAAAGAGGCCTGGTCGGCTGTTTGTACGTTTAGCGACGCCGTAATGTCGCAAAAGGAGACGGCGGAGCGAGAGCGGGAGGACGATCCCGACTCGCTCCCGCAGCGTCGTAGGAGACCAGGTCGCCGGCGGCGAGCCTTCGCAAGGCGAACGCTGCCGCCGCTGTGATGTGGTGTGGTCGGTTCTGACCAATCGTGGGGCGTCGTCGAAAGACGCCCGGCCTCCAGTAATGGACTCGAGGGAGTCTGCTGAGGCAGAGTAGGAAAGTGCGCCTTAGCGTACTTTAGAGTCGGGTCGCCTAGCAGCGACGACCGCTGGCGGGGTCGCGGTTGCAAGCCAACAGCGTTCCCGTAGCCCCGCCGTCTTGCGCGAGACGAATTTACGAGGTGGTTTTAGTGGGTAGGACGGAGCCTTCAGCTCCGGGCAGGGAATTTTTCTTTCCCCGTGAGTCCCACATTTTCCGTTCCGGTCCCGGGACCTGGGCGACCAATGCGTAAATGCATTTCCCCTCGTTAAAAAAAAAAAAAAAAAAAAAAAAAAAAAAAAAAAAAAAAAAGGTTAGGTTAGGTTAGGTTGGGGGGCAGGTCAGTCACCTCCACGTGGTGCACCCTGGGCAACGGGGTCGATAAGCATTAAAGCTTCGATGTTTTTCCGGAGTGCTGTCGACAACGGCTAACGACTGACGCGGCGGTGATCTCGTTTCCCGGTTTTGGGAACGAGATTCTGCGCCCACTTCTTTACAAGTGGGCGCCACGAGGGGGGGAGAATAGATATATATTTATATATTTATTTATTTATTTATATTTACATTTTACATTTCGGAGGGGCCCGCGTTTTGGGTCACGCGACGCACACGGCGACTTTATTGGTTGCTGGGTCTTCGGGGTCCTTTTGGGCTGCCGTAGACGATAGGTAGGGAGAGGCGGGTTTGCTCAGTTTCGGCGTCGACTCTGAGTAAACAAGACTATTGTCACCGCCTCTCAAACTCGTTTCCCCATCCGGGTGTTGTGGATCATGTCTCGCAGCCTGTGGTGGGACCGAGGGCCTTGCCTTAACCGGCCGGGCCGAGAGGAGCCAACCTCATTAAAAAACATTAGGTTAGAGATCCCGTGATACCGCCCGACCTCACGGTGTAATAGGGTTACCAGGGTACAGGGGGCACTGCCTTGGTGGACTTTTTATTTCCCCCATACTCGTGGGATCAATTATGGCATTGAACTCTAAAAATAACGAAAACGGACCTGAGGCCTTACGATCGGATAACGACGAAATGGCGGTTGATGCGGGCGCCCCGATGGCGCGCGCAGAAACCCACGACCTTGGCGCTAAAAAGGAGCTGGTTGTCCGACTGGAACGACTCTCTGAGTCCGACTCGTCGGTCGCCAGCGTCGCTTGCTTGACGGATAGGCAAAGACGAAAAGGGGAGAAGCGATCTCTTCCTAGAGAGAGCTTCTCGGGCTCCGACAGCGATGCGAGCGCGCAGTCTAGAGACTGCGGCTCGGAGGCATCGGTCGGTAGATGGCTAAAGCCATCGTCCAAAAGGGGGCGTGGTCGACCGACCACTACTGGGCACTACGTTGGCTTCAACGTAGAGATGGCAAAGGAGCAGCGCTTCCAGGCGGAGGATGCGCTCGCTGCCTACAGTGCCAAGGCCAAGGTGGCCATCGAAGAGAGGGCGGCACGTCTTAGAAACCGTTGTGGGATCGAAGACGTGCCGCAGACGTCTGCTGGACTGGATGCAACAGTCCAGGAGGCGATCAACGTAGTGGTGCAGGTTGCCGACAAGTCGAGCAACCTAAAAGGCACCTTCGTTCGGGCCCTTAAGACGGCCGCTGACACCATTAAAGGTGCGGTGGCCGATCTGAGGGCCCTTACCGTCACGGAGGAGGTCGCCCGCCTGGAAGTAGCCAATGCGCAACTTTCGGGCCAATTGGCCGAACTCCGCCGTGAGGTCGCCCAGATGCGGCAACAGCCTGCTGCGAGCAGCGTGGCCGCATCTGATCTCCAAAAGGTCATGGAGGAGGCGCTGCGCGCTAACCGCGAGCAGTTCAGCGTAATGCTGAACGCTCGCTTCGAGGGTATAGAAGGCCGCCTCCTTCCAGAACCTCGTCTGCGACCTTCGCTGGCCGCCGACAAGAGAGCGGAGCAGGCTTCGAAAGCCAAAGACGCTCCAGCCGTCGTAGAGGTGGCCAAGCCGAAGCGGGCGAGACGCCCGAACTTGGCTGCCCAAGAAGCGGCGACGAGTCGAAGGAACGCTCCTTCGTCATCCGCGGAGACAGAAGCCGCACCGATTCCGTGGAGCGCTGTCGTTGGGAGAAAATCCCAAAAGACAGCCAGCAAATCGGTGGCGGCGGCGAAGCGGACTCCTACAAAGGAGTCCAAAAAGGCGGCCAGCAAATCGGCCGCTGCGGCGAAAAAACAGATTCCTAAGGAATCTCAAAAGCCCAAGAGCGGGAAAAAGCTCCGACCTCCTCGCACTGAGGTTATAACTTTAAAGTTAAAGCCCGAGGCTGAGGAGAGGGGCGTAAAGTACGAGCAGGTTTTGGCTCAAGCTAAGAGCCAAATAAACCTGAGAGAGGTAGGCTTAACTACGGTGCGATTCCGTATGGCAGCCACGGGGGCCCGGATCCTCGAGATACCGCCGGGCACTAAGGAGGCAGATAAGGCGGCAGATGCCCTAGCGGGCAGGCTCCGCGAGGTCCTCAGCCCGGATGTCGTCCAGGTCAATCGACCGACTAGGTGCGCGGAACTTAGGGTGATGGACTTGGACGACTCGGTCACGGCGGAGGAAGTCGTCGCAGCGGTCGCCGCAGACGGAGGCTGCTCTGTCGGAGCGATCAGACCGGGAGCTATTGCTCGGGGCCCGAGCGGCTCTGGCTCGCTATGGTTGAGCTGCCCAGTAGCGGCAGCCAAAAGGATAGTGGAGGCTGGTCGGATTAGGGTCGGGTGGGTCTCGGCACGAGTGTTACTGCTCGAGCCCAGACCGCTCCGCTGCTTCCGGTGTCTCGAGGGGGGTCACATGGGGGCCAAGTGTGACAGGGGCGTGGATCGCAGCCGGCTGTGCTTCCGTTGCGGTCAGCCCGATCACAAGGCACGCGAGTGCTCAGCCGCCGACGCAAATTGCGTCGCCTGCGCAGCGGCTGGTAAGCCATCGGCTCATGCCGTTGGCAGCAAAAGGTGCCAGAGCGGGAAAGCTCGCGTGGCACCGAAACAAGGTAAAGTGAGGACGAACGGCCCCGCAGCCGCGTTCTCACGGGCACAGGTGGAGACAATGGAGACCGCATAGTGATGGCCTTACATTGTCTCCAAGCCAACGTTAACCACTCTGCGAGGGCTCAGGACCTTCTAGTCCAAAGCATGGCAGAGTGGCAAATTAACGTGGCGGTGGTGTCGGAGCCCTACTTCGTTCCCTCGCGGGACGATTGGGTATCCGATCACGACCGAGTGGTGGCCATCGTCGCCCCCGCTGTGGCCGGCTCCCCGGCCATCGAGGGCGTCGCGAAGGGTAGGGGGTACGTTCTGGCCGTCGTCGGCGGTGTGGCTGTCGTCGGTGTCTACGCTTCGCCCAATCGGAGTCTCGCCGAGTTCGAGCGAATGCTGGTCGAGGTCGGGGCTCTGGTTGGGCAGATATCGCCCACCCCTGTGTTGGTCGCGGGGGATTTCAACGCCAAATCAACGGCTTGGGGTTCCCCAGCGACTGATGCACGAGGTGAGGTTCTGGTGGAGTGGGCCACATCACTGGGACTCGTAGTCCTCAACAGTGGGTCGGAGAGCACGTGCGTGCGGTGGCAGGGCGAATCGATCGTGGACATCACGTTCGCGTCCAACGCCCTGGCCCGCCGTGTTCGCGATTGGAGAGTTGAGACGCGCGTGGAGACCCTGTCGGACCACCGGTATATCCGGTTCGGTGTCTCTGCGTTTCCCGTCTCTCCTACTGGGGAAGCTCCGCCCGCTGCTGGACGGCTGGACGGACCGCGTTGGTGCCTGGGCCGTCTCGACAGCCAGCTGGCGAAAGAGGCGGCCATCGTAGAAGCCTGGGGGGCCGGTTCCGACCCGGTAGTCCGAGTCGACACAGAGGCCGACGAAATCGGCGCCGCCCTGTCTTGCATTTGCGATGCGGCGATGCCGCGAGCAAAACCGTTCACGCCGCGCCGACGGTTGTACTGGTGGCGCCCAGAACTCCGCCAGCTGCGCAAAGCTTGCGTGGCAGCGCGCCGACGGTACAGTCGGTGCAGGAGGAGAAGGGTCCGCGACCATGACGCGGAAGGCGTCTTTTACGCCGCCTACAGGGCCGCCTGCCAAACGCTGCAGAAGGCCATAGCCCAGGCCAAAGAAGCGGCGTGGGGGGAATGGCTGGCGACGCTCGAAGGAGACCCGTGGGGGAGACCGTACCGTGTCGTACGGCAAAAGCTCCGACCCTGGGCTCCGCCGCTAACCAGCAGTCTCCAGCCGTTACTCCTGGAGACTGTAGTGGACACACTCTTTCCCGAAAGGGGAGAATTCACGCCGCCGGCCATGGCGCCCATCATCGGACCTCGCGAGTACGAGGATCAGGTGATTCCGGTCACTGAGACGGAGTTACAGGCGGCCGCCCTGAAACTCCGGTCGAAGAGGACAGCCCCGGGGCCCGATGGCATCCCGGGGCGCGCCTTGGCGATCGCGTTGGACGAGATGAGCGAAAGCATTCGACACCTCTTCACCGCGTGCTTCGCTCAGGGTAGGTTTCCGCAACGGTGGAAAACGGGCAGACTCGTTCTGATCCGTAAAGAAGGGCGCCCGCCCGATCAGCCTTCGGCCTACCGCCCGATAGTGTTGCTCGACGAGACGAGCAAGCTATTCGAGCGTGTGCTCGCTACCCGTCTCGTGGGTAGCATGGAGCCGGGCCTTAACGAGCGGCAGTATGGTTTTCGACCTGGCCGTTCTACACTAGACGCGATCGCCAGGGTACGGGACCTGGCAGAGGAGGAGGTCTCTCGGGGTGGGATCGTGATTGCAGTGTCATTGGATATATCCAATGCCTTCAACACCCTACCCTGGGAAGTAGTTTTGGAGGCATTGCGCTTTCACAATGTCCCGAGCTACTTGAGGCGTACCGTGGCCGATTATTTTTCGGGCAGAGCGGTGGCCTACCCGACGAGGGAGGGCTGGGGTAGGAAGACGTTGTCGTGCGGTGTTCCGCAGGGGTCGGTCCTAGGGCCGCTCTTGTGGAACATAGGGTACGACTGGGTGCTGCGCGGGGCCACTTTGCGGGGGGTCAGCGTAACGTGCTACGCTGACGACACCCTCGTGTCGGCCCGTGGCCGCTCCTATCGAGAGGCGGCCTATCTCGCTACGGCGGGTGTGGCACACGTCGTGCACCGCATCCGCGCTTTGGGTCTAGAGGTTGCCCTGCACAAGTCCGAGGCACTCGTATTTCACGGGCCACGGAACGGGCCACCACCGGGGGCAACCATCACAGTGGGCGGAATTTCCATCACCGTCGGGTCGACGATGAGATATCTCGGACTCGTTCTCGACGGTAGGTGGAATTTCGAAGAGCACTTCAGGTGCTTGGCCCCGAGGTTGGTGGCCGCAGCCGGAGCGCTGGGGTCGATCCTTCCGAACGTCGGGGGCCCAGGAGGCGCCTGCAGGCGCTTGTACGCCGGTGTCGTTCGCTCGATGGCGCTCTACGGGGCGCCGATATGGGCGGACGCACTGAGCGCCCGAAACGTCGCCTCGCTGCGACGTCCGCAGCGGATTATAGCGCTCAGAGCGGCTCGTGCGTACCGCACGGTGTCGTACACCGCAGCGTGTCTGCTCGCCGGAAGCCCGCCATGGGACCTCGAGGCCGAGGCCAATTCGAGAGTCTACTGGAGGGTCAAGGCAGCGACAGCAGAGGAGAACCGGCCACACCCTCGTGAGGTTCGTCAATGGCGCGAAGAGGCCCGCCAAAGTCTCTTCGCCAAATGGTCGGAGAGACTGGGTGTCCCGGGTACTAGCCGGGAACTCGTGGAGGCCATTCGGCCTGTTCTACAGGAGTGGGTCGAGCGCAAGCACGGCCCATCCACCTATCACCTCGCGCAGCTCTTGACCGGGCACGGGTGCTTTGCCAAGTACCTGTGCGAGGTGGTGGGCAGGGAACCATCGACGTTGTGCCACCACTGTGGCAACGGAGCCGTGGATACGGCCGAACACACGCGCGCAGAGTGCCCAGCTTGGGCGGAGCCTCGCGCGGTCCTATCCACGGCTATAGGAGGGGACGTGTCGCTTCCGGCCATCATAGAGAGAATGGCCGGAAGCAAAGAGGCCTGGTCGGCTGTTTGTACGTTCAGCGACGCCGTAATGTCGCAAAAGGAGACGGCGGAGCGAGAGCGGGAGGACGATCCCGACTCGCTCCCGCAGCGTCGGAGGAGACCAGGTCGCCGGCGGCGAGCCTTCGCAGGGCGAACGCTGCCGCCGCCGTGATGTGGTGTGGTCGGTTCTGACCAATCGTGGGGCGTCGTCGAAAGACGCCCGGCCTCCAGTAATGGACTCGAGGGAGTCTGCTGAGGCAGAGTAGGAAAGTGCGCCTTAGCGTACTTTAGAGTCGGGTCGCCTAGCAGCGACGACCGCTGGCGGGGTCGCGGTTGCAAGCCAACAGCGTTCCCGTAGCCCCGCCGTCTTGCGCGAGACGAATTTACGAGGTGGTTTTAGTGGGTAGGACGGAGCCTTCAGCTCCGGGCAGGGAATTTTTCTTTCCCCGTGAGTCCCACATTTTCCGTTCCGGTCCCGGGACCGGGCGACCAATGCGTAAATGCATTTCCCCTCGTTAAAAAAAAAAAAAAAAAAAAAAAAGGTTAGGTTAGGTTGGGGTGCAAGTCAGTCACCTCCACGTGGTGCACCCTGGGCAACGGGGTCGACAGGCATTCCGATGAAAGAAAAAGATTAGGTTAGGTTAGATTAGGTTAGGTTAGGTTAGGTTTTTTCTCGGAGTGCCTGTCGACCACGGCTAAGACTGACACGACGGTTATGCCACGGGTCGCTCCTGGTACTTCTCTGTTTAGCAGAGTGGACTGTGTGAGCGGCTTCGTGGCAATTTGAGGAGAGTTCTTTGTTTTATGTTATGGTGTTATTGTTCGTTTTATGTATATGTATTTGTATTTGTTGTAAATAGCTTAGTTGCTGGGTCTTCGGGGTCTTTTTGGGCTTCCGGAGGCCAGCGGCGGGAGAGGCGGGTTTGCTCAGTTTCGGTGTCGACTCTGAGTAAACAAGACTTTTGTCACCGCCTCTCAAACTCGTTTCCCCATCCGGGTGTTGTGGATCATGTCTCGCAGCCCGTGGTGGGACCGAGGGCCTTGCCTTAACCGGCCGGGCCAAGAGGAGCCAACCTCAATAAAAAACATTAGCTTAGAGATCCCGTGATACCGCCCGACCTCACGGTGTAATAGGGTTACCAAGGTACAGGGGGCACTGCCTTGGTGGACTGTTTATTTCCCCCATACTCGTGGGATTAATAATGGAAAACTTTCTTAACAAAAAAAATGATAGAGGAATTGAGGCGGTGGCCAAAACCAACGACCCAGGCGTACTGAAAGGACGTGCTGGCCGGCTGGAACGACTCTCCGAGTCGGACTCGTCGGCCTGCACGATGCAGACCGTGGATTCGGCGTCTGATGATGTAGCGGTGGAGGTGGGCGCCCCGTTGGCGCGCGCTGATACCAATGACCCTGGCGAACTTAAAGGACTAGCTGCCCGACCTGAACGACTCTCCGAGTCGGACACGTCGGGCTGCAGCATGCGGACAGTATCGGGCGAAATGCAAAAGCGGCGGAGGGGCGAGAAGCGGACCCGCGCTGAAGATGTATGCTCGGGCTCGGGCGAGAGTGACGCGAGCGGTCAGCAAAGCGACCACTCAGAGTCCTCATCCATTAGGCGACTGAAACCTGCAAGCAAGAGGGGGCGTGGCCGACCGCCCACTCATGGGAAGTATGTCGGGCTGGGAAAATCCCAGGCGGAGCTCGTTAAAGCCAAGGAAGGCAGCCTCCAGGCAGAAGAAGCGCTGGCTGCCTTTAACGAAGCGGCCCAGATGGCGAACGAGGAGAGGACGGCCCGCTCCAGGAGCCGCCACCCGACAACAGCCGAGGAAGCACCGAGGACGTCCGCCGCTCTGGACGCGGCGGTTCAAGAGGCGCTGGACGTGGTGATACAGGTTGCCAACAAGTCGGGCAACCTGAAAGGCACCTTCGTCAGGGCCCTTAAAACCGCCGCGGACACCATTAAAGGAGCGGTGGCTGACCTGAGGGCCCTAACGATGACGGAGGAGGTTGCCCGGCTTGAAGCGGCCAACGCGCAGCTTTCGGGCCAGCTGGCCGAGCTGCGCCGGGAAGTGGCCCAGTTGCGCACGCAGCCAGCTGCGAGGGACGATACTAACATCCAGCGAATCTTGGAGGAGGCGCTGCGCTCCAGCCGCGAGCAGTTCGCTAATATGCTGAACGCGCGGATGGAGGGCATCGAACGACGCCTTCTTCCGGAGCCTCGGCTGCGACCTCCGCTGGCCGCCGATCGCAGGGCGGCGCAGGCTCCGGCCGCATCTGTGAGCGCCACAGTAGAGCCGCCCTCCACTGAGGCTGCGAACGCTGAGGCAGCCCAACGAAGGAGGAAGAATAAGCGGGCAAAACGCCCGAATATGGCCGCCCAAGAAGCGGCAGCGGCGGCGGCCACAAAGAATGCCCCTCCGTCGTCTTCGCAGCCAGGAAGTGCTCCGACAACCTGGAGCGCCGTCGTTAGGAAAACAACGACCAAGAAGGCGACCACCGAATCGGCGGCATCGGCAGCGAAGTCGAACTCGGCCAGTGCCAAGAAGTCGGCCCCTCCAAAGAGGAAACTCCGTCCACCTCGCTCCGCCGTGATTACGGTCACGCTAAAGCCCGGTGCCTCCGAGAAGGGCCTCAAGTATGAGACTGTCCTGGCCCAAGCGAGGAGCCGCATCAAGTTGAGCGAGGTCGGCTTGACTGCGGTGCGCTTCCGGGCATCAGCCACGGGAGGACGCATACTGGAGGTCCCGCCGGGCACCAGCGATGCGGAAAAAGCGGCGGACGCCCTTGCATCCAAGCTTCGTGAGGTGCTAAACCCGGACGACGTCCAGGTCCATAGGCCGACCAAGTGTGTCGAGCTAAGGGTCATGGACCTGGACGATTCCGTCACGGCGGAGGAGGTGGTGGCTGCGGTGGCCGAAGCTGGGGGCTGCTCCGCGGGAGCTATAAGGCCGGGGGCTATTGCCCGGGGCTCCAGTGGCTGTGGCTCCCTCTGGATTAGCTGTCCGGTGGCGGCCGCAAAAAAGGTGGTGGAGGCTGGCCGTATAAAGGTGGGGTGGGTCTCGGCACGGGTAACGCTGCTCGAGCCGAGACCTCAGCGCTGCTACAGGTGCCTGGAGGGGGGCCACGTAGGGGCAAAATGTGACAGGGGTGTTGACCGCAGCCGTTTGTGCTTCCGCTGCGGTCAACCCGACCATAAGGCCCGAGAATGCACCGCTGCAGACCCGAAATGTGTGGTCTGCTCAACGGCCGGTCGGCCAGCTGCACATGCCGTCGGGAGCAGGGGCTGCCAAGGCGGCAGAGGTCGTGCGGCGCCGCAGCAGGGTAGCGCTGCAGGCCCTAGGGTGGAGCCAATGGAGACAGCGCACTGATGGCTCTGCGTTGTCTCCAGGCCAACATAAACCACTCTGCCAGGGCTCAGGACCTCCTAGTCCAAAGCATGGCAGAGTGGCAAGTCGGCGTTGCGGTGGTATCGGAGCCCTACTTCGTTCCCTCCCGGGACGATTGGGTCTCCGACCACGATGGGGTAGTGGCCATCGTCGCCCCTGCCGTCGCTGGCTCCCCGTCCATCGAGGGTGTAGCCAGGGGCAGAGGGTGTGTCCTCGCCGTCGTGGGCGATCTTGCGGTTGTGGGAGTCTACGCCTCTCCCAATCGGAGTCTCGCCGACTTTGAACAACAGCTAGTCGAGGTCGGGGCTCTGGTTGGGCAGGTATCACCCAGCACGGTGATAGTTGCGGGGGACTTCAATGCCAAATCCACGGCTTGGGGTTCCCCTGCGACGGATGCCAGGGGCGAGGCTCTCGAGGAGTGGGCAGTTGCTACTGGTCTCGCGGTGATCAACAGTGGGTCGGAGAACACGTGCGTGCGGCTACAGGGCGAATCGATCGTCGACATTACGTTCGCGTCCAACGCCCTGGCCCGCCGTGTTCGAGACTGGAGGGTGGAGACGGGTGTGGAGACACTTTCCGATCATCGGTACATCCGATTTGATGTCTCCACGGTTCCCGTCGTCCAGCCCGCTGTTGAGCGGTCAGAAGGTCCGCGGTGGAGTCTGGGCCGTCTCGATAGCCAGTTGGCAAAAGAGGCGGCCATCGTGGAGGCCTGGGGCGCCGGTTCCGATCCGGTTGTCCAGGTCGACCGAGAGGCTGACCAACTCGGCGCCGCCCTGTTCCGCATTTGCGATGTGGCGATGCCGAGAGTCAAGCCTCAGACCCCACGTCGCCGCGTCTACTGGTGGCGACCCGAACTCCGGCAGCTGAGGAGAGCCTGCGTCGCCGCCCGTCGTCGGTACACTCGGTGCAGGAGGAGGCGAGTCCGCGACCACGCATCGGAGGAAGTCCTCTACGCCGCCTACAGGTCTGCCTGTGTAACGATGCAGAAGGCCATAGCCCAGGCAAAAGAGGCGGCGTGGGAGGAGTGGCTGGCGACCCTCGAGGGGGATCCGTGGGGCAGAGTGCCCAGCTTGGGCGGAGCCTCGCGCAGCCCTGTCCACGGTTTTAGGACGAGATCTTTCGCTTCCCGCCATTGCAAGGAAAATGGCGGGAAGCGAAGAGGCCTGGGCGGCATTTTCCTCTTTCTGCGACACTGTGATGACATCATCCAAAAGGGGGCGTGGTCGACCGACCACTACTGGGCTCTACGTTGGCTTCAACGTAGAGAAGGCAAAGGAGCAGCGCTTCCAGGCGGAGGATGCGCTCGCTGCCTACAGTGCCAAGGCCAAGGCGGCCATCGAAGAGAGGGCGGCACGTCTTAGAAACCGTTGTGGGATCGAAGACGTGCCGCAGACGTCTGCTGGACTGGATGCAACAGTCCAGGAGGCGATCAACGTAGTGGTGCAGGTTGCCGACAAGTCGAGCAACCTAAAAGGCACCTTCGTTCGGGCCCTTAAGACGGCCGCTGACACCATTAAAGGTGCGGTGGCCGATCTGAGGGCCCTTACCGTCACGGAGGAGGTCGCCCGCCTGGAAGTAGCCAATGCGCAACTTTCGGGCCAATTGGCCGAACTCCGCCGAGAGGTCGCCCAGATGCGGCAACAGCCTGCTGCGAGCAGCGTGGCCGCATCTGACCTCCAAAAGGTCATGGAGGAGGCGCTGCGCGCTAACCGCGAGCAGTTCAGCGTAATGCTGAACGCTCGCTTCGAGGGTATAGAAGGCCGCCTCCTTCCAGAACCTCGTCTGCGACCTTCGCTGGCCGCCGACAAGAGAGCGGAGCAGGCTTCGAAAGCCAAAGACGCTCCAGCCGTCGTAGAGGTGGCCAAGCCGAAGCGGGCGAGACGCCCGAACTTGGCTGCCCAAGAAGCGGCGACGAGTCGAGGGAATGCTCCCTCGTCATCCGCGGAGACAGAAGCCGCACCGATTCCGTGGAGCGCTGTCGTTGGGAGAAAATCCCAAAAGACAGCCAGCAAATCGGTGGCGGCGGCGAAGCGGACTCCTACAAAGGAGTCCAAAAAGGCGGCCGGCAAATCGGCCGGTGTGGCGAAAAAACAGATTCCTAAGGAATCTCAAAAGTCCAAGAGCGGGAAAAAGCTCCGACCTCCTCGCACTGAGGTTATAACTTTAAAGTTAAAGCCCGAGGCTGAGGAGAGGGGCGTAAAGTACGAGCAGGTTTTGGCTCAAGCTAAGAGCCAAATAAACCTAAGAGAGGTAGGCTTAACTACGGTGCGATTCCGTATGGCAGCCACGGGGGCCCGGATCCTCGAGATACCGCCGGGCACTAAGGAGGCAGATAAGGCGGCAGATGCCCTAGCGGGCAGGCTCCGCGGGGTCCTCAGCCCGGATGTCGTCCAGGTCAATCGACCGACTAAGTGTGCGGAACTTAGGGTGATGGACTTGGACGACTCGGTCACGGCGGAGGAAGTCGTCGCAGCGGTCGCCGCAGACGGAGGCTGCTCTGTCGGAGCGATCAGACCGGGAGCTATTGCTCGGGGCCCGAGCGGCTCTGGCTCGCTCTGGTTGAGCTGCCCAGTAGCGGCAGCCAAAAAGGTAGTGGAGGCTGGTCGGATTAGGGTCGGGTGGGTCTCGGCACGAGTGTTACTGCTCGAGCCCAGACCGCTCCGCTGCTTCCGGTGTCTCGAGGGGGGTCACATGGGGGTCAAGTGTGACAGGGGCGTGGATCGCAGCCGGCTGTGCTTCCGTTGCGGTCAGCCCGATCACAAGGCACGCGAGTGCTCAGCCGCCGACGCAAATTGCGTCGCCTGCGCAGCGGCTGGTAAGCCAGCGGCTCATGCCGTTGGCAGCAAAAGGTGCCAGAGCGGGAAAGCTCGCGTGGCACCGAAACAAGGCAAAGTGAGGACGAACGGCCCCGCAGCCGCGTCCTCACGGGCACAGGTGGAGACAATGGAGACCGCATAGTGATGGCCTTACATTGTCTCCAAGCCAACGTTAACCACTCTGCGAGGGCTCAGGACCTTCTAGTCCAAAGCATGGCAGAGTGGCAAATTAACGTGGCGGTGGTGTCGGAGCCCTACTTCGTTCCCTCGCGGCACGATTGGGTATCCGATCACGACCGAGTGGTGGCCATCGTCGCCCCCGCTGTGGCCGGCTCCCCGGCCATCGAGGGCGTCGCGAAGGGTAGGGGGTACGTTCTGGCCGTCGTCGGCGGTGTGGCGGTCGTCGGCGTCTACGCCTCACCCAATCGGAATCTCGCCGAGTTCGAGCGAATGCTGGTCGAGGTCGGGGCTCTGGTTGGGCAAATATCGCCCACCTCTGTGTTGGTCGCGGGGGATTTCAACGCCAAATCAACGGCTTGGGGTTCCCCAGCGACTGATGCACGAGGTGAGGTTCTGGTGGAGTGGGCCACATCACTGGGACTCGTAGTCCTCAACAGTGGGTCGGAGAGCACGTGCGTGCGGTGGCAGGGCGAATCGATCGTGGACATCACGTTCGCGTCCAACGCCCTGGCCCGCCGTGTTCGCGATTGGAGAGTTGAGACGCGCGTGGAGACCCTGTCCGACCACCGGTACATCCGGTTCGGTGTCTCTGCGTTTCCCGTCTCTCCTACTGGGGAAGCTCCGCCCGCTGCTGGACGGCTGGACGGACCGCGTTGGTGCCTGGGCCGTCTCGACAGCCAGCTGGCGAAAGAGGCGGCCATCGTAGAAGCCTGGGGGGCCGGTTCCGACCCGGTAGTCCGAGTCGACACAGAGGCCGACGAAATCGGCGCCGCCCTGTCTCGCATTTGCGATGCGGCGATGCCGCGAGCAAAACCGTTCACGCCGCGCCGACGGTTGTACTGGTGGCGCCCAGAACTCCGCCAGCTGCGCAAAGCTTGCGTGGCAGCGCGCCGACGGTACAGTCGGTGCAGGAGGAGAAGGGTCCGCGACCATGACGCCGAAGGCGTCTTTTACGCCGCCTACAGGGCCGCCTGCCAAACGCTGCAGAAGGCCATAGCCCAGGCCAAAGAAGCGGCGTGGGGGGAATGGCTGGCGACGCTCGAAAGAGACCCGTGGGGGAGACCGTACCGTGTCGTACGGCAAAAGCTCCGACCCTGGGCTCCGCCGCTAACCAGCAGTCTCCAGCCGCTACTCCTGGAGACTGTAGTGGACACACTCTTTCCCGAAAGGGGAGAATTCACGCCGCCGGCCATGGCGCCCATCATCGGACCTCGCGAGTACGAGGATCAGGTGATTCCGGTCACTGAGACGGAGTTACAGGCGGCCGCCCTGAAACTCCGGTCGAAGAGGACAGCCCCGGGGCCCGATGGCATCCCGGGGCGCGCCTTGGCGATCGCGTTGGACGAGATGAGCGACAGCATTCGGCACCTCTTCACCGCGTGCTTCGCTCAGGGTAGGTTTCCGCAACGGTGGAAAACGGGCAGACTCGTTCTGATCCGTAAAGAAGGGCGCCCGCCCGATCAGCCTTCGGCCTACCGCCCGATAGTGTTGCTCGACGAGACGAGCAAGCTATTCGAGCGTGTGCTCGCTACCCGTCTCGTGGGTAGCATGGAGCCGGGCCTTAACGAGCGGCAGTATGGTTTTCGACCTGGCCGTTCTACACTAGACGCGATCGCCAGGGTACGGGACCTGGCAGAGGAGGAGGTCTCTCGGGGTGGGGTCGTGATTGCAGTGTCATTGGATATATCCAATGCCTTCAACACCCTACCCTGGGAAGTAGTTCTGGAGGCATTGCGCTTTCACAATGTCCCGAGCTACTTGAGGCGTACCGTGGCCGATTATTTTTCGGGCAGAGCGGTGGCCTACCCGACGAGGGAGGGCTGGGGTAGGAAGACGTTGTCGTGCGGTGTTCCGCAGGGGTCGGTCCTAGGGCCGCTCTTGTGGAACATAGGGTACGACTGGGTGCTGCGCGGGGCCACTTTGCGGGGGGTCAGCGTAACGTGCTACGCTGACGACACCCTCGTGTCGGCCCGTGGCCGCTCCTATCGAGAGGCGGCCTATCTCGCTACGGCGGGTGTGGCACACGTCGTGCACCGCATCCGCACTTTGGGTTTAGAGGTTGCCCTGCACAAGTCCGAGGCACTCGTATTCCACGGGCCACGGAACGGGCCACCACCGGGGGCAACCATCACAGTGGGCGGAATTTCCATCACCGTCGGGTCGACGATGAGATATCTCGGACTCGTTCTCGACGGTAGGTGGAATTTCGAAGAGCACTTCAGGTGCTTGGCCCCGAGGTTGGTGGCCGCAGCCGGAGCGCTGGGGTCGATCCTTCCGAACGTCGGGGGGCCAGGAGGCGCCTGCAGGCGCTTGTACGCCGGTGTCGTTCGCTCGATGGCGCTCTACGGGGCGCCGATATGGGCGGACGCACTGAGCGCCCGAAACGTCGCCTCGCTGCGACGTCCGCAGCGGATTATAGCGCTCAGAGCGGCTCGTGCGTACCGCACGGTGTCGTACACCGCAGCGTGTCTGCTCGCCGGAAGCCCGCCATGGGACCTCGAGGCCGAGGCCAATTCGAGCGTCTACTGGAGGGTCAAGGCGGCGACAGCAGAGGAGAACCGGCCACACCCTCGTGAGGTTCGCCAATGGCGCGAAGAGGCCCGTCAAAGTCTCTTCGCCAAATGGTCGGAGAGACTGGGTGTCCCGGGTACTAGTCGGGAACTCGTGGAGGCCATTCGGCCTGTTCTACAGGAGTGGGTCGAGCGCAAGCACGGCCCATCCACCTATCACCTCGCGCAGCTCTTGACCGGGCACGGGTGCTTTGCCAAGTACCTGTGCGAGGTGGTGGGCAGGGAACCATCGACGTTGTGCCACCACTGTGGCAACGGAGCCGTGGATACGGCCGAACACACGCGCGCAGAGTGCCCAGCTTGGGCGGAGCCTCGCGCGGTCCTATCCACGGCTATAGGAGGGGACGTGTCGCTTCCGGCCATCATCGAGAGAATGGCCGGAAGCAAAGAGGCCTGGTCGGCTGTTTGTACGTTTAGCGACGCCGTAATGTCGCAAAAGGAGACGGCGGAGCGAGAGCGGGAGGACGATCCCGACTCGCTCCCGCAGCGTCGTAGGAGACCAGGTCGCCGACGGCGAGCCTTCGCAAGGCGAACGCTGCCGCCGCCGTGATGTGGTGTGGTCGGTTCTGACCAATCGTGGGGCGTCGTCGAAAGACGCCCGGCCTCCAGTAATGGACTCGAGGGAGTCTGCTGAGGCAGAGTAGGAAAGTGCGCCTTAGCGTACTTTAGAGTCGGGTCGCCTAGCAGCGACGACCGCTGGCGGGGTCGCGGTTGCAAGCCAACAGCGTTCCCGTAGCCCCGCCGTCTTGCGCGAGACGAATTTACGAGGTGGTTTTAGTGGGTAGGACGGAGCCTTCAGCTCCGGGCAGGGAATTTTTCTTTCCCCGTGAGTCCCACATTTTCCGTTCCGGTCCCGGGACCGGGCGACCAATGCGTAAATGCATTTCCCGTCGTTAAAAAAAAAAAAAAAAAAAAAAAAAAAAAAAAAAAAAAAAAAAAAAAAAAAAAAAAAAAAAAAAAAAAAAAAAAAAAGGTTGGGGGGCAGGTCAGTCACCTCCACGTGGTGCACCCTGGGCAACGGGGTCGATAAGCATTACAGCTTCGATGTTTTTCCGGAGTGCTGTCGACAACGGCTAACGACTGACGCGGCGGTGATCTCGTTTCCCGGTTTTGGGAACGAGATTCTGCGCCCACTTCTTTACAAGTGGGCGCCGCGAGGGGGGAGGATAGATATATATTTATTTATTTATATTCTACATTTCGGAGGGACCCGCGTTTTGGGTCACGCGACGCACACGGCGACTTTATTGGTTGCTGGGTCTTCGGGGTCCTTTTGGGCTGCCGTAGACAATAGGTAGGGAGAGGCGGGTTTGCTCAGTTTCGGCGTCGACTCTGAGTAAACAAGACTATTGTCACCGCCTCTCAAACTCGTTTCCCCATCCGGGTGTTGTGGATCATGTCTCGCAGCCTGTGGTGGGACCGAGGGCCTTGCCTTAACCGGCCGGGCCGAGAGGAGCCAACCTCATTAAAAAACATTAGGTTAGAGATCCCGTGATACCGCCCGACCTCACGGTGTAATAGGGTTACCAGGGTACAGGGGGCACTGCCTTGGTGGACTTTTTATTTCCCCCATACTCGTGGGATCAATTATGGCATTGAACTCTAAAAATAACGAAAACGGACCTGAGGCCTTACGATCGGATAACGACGAAATGGCGGTTGATGCGGGCGCCCCGATGGCGCGCGCAGAAACCCACGACATTGGCGCTAAAAAGGAGCTGGTTGTCCGACTGGAACGACTCTCTGAGTCCGACTCGTCGGTCGCCAGCGTCGCTTGCTTGACGGATAGGCAAAGACGAAAAGGGGAGAAGCGATCTCTTCCTAGAGAGAGCTTCTCGGGCTCCGACAGCGATGCGAGCGCGCAGTCTAGAGACTGCGGCTCGGAGGCATCGGTCGGTAGATGGCTAAAGCCATCGTCCAAAAGGGGGCGTGGTCGACCGACCACTACTGGGCACTACGTTGGCTTCAACGTAGAGATGGCAAAGGAGCAGCGCTTCCAGGCGGAGGATGCGCTCGCTGCCTACAGTGCCAAGGCCAAGGTGGCCATCGAAGAGAGGGCGGCACGTCTTAGAAACCGTTGTGGGATCGAAGACGTGCCGCAGACGTCTGCTGGACTGGATGCAACAGTCCAGGAGGCGATCAACGTAGTGGTGCAGGTTGCCGACAAGTCGAGCAACCTGAAAGGCACCTTCGTTCGGGCCCTTAAGACGGCCGCTGACACTATTAAAGGTGCGGTGGCCGATCTGAGGGCCCTTACCGTCACGGAGGAGGTCGCCCGCCTGGAAGTAGCCAATGCGCAACTTTCGGGCCAATTGGCCGAACTCCGCCGAGAGGTCGCCCAGATGCGGCAACAGCCTGCTGCGAGCAGCGTGGCCGCATCTGACCTCCAAAAGGTCATGGAGGAGGCGCTGCGCGCTAACCGCGAGCAGTTCAGCGTAATGTTGAACGCTCGCTTCGAGGGTATAGAAGGCCGCCTCCTTCCAGAACCTCGTCTGCGACCTCCGCTGGCCGCCGACAAGAGAAAGGAGCAGGCTTCGAAAGCCAAAGACGCTCCAGCCGTCGTAGAGGTGGCCAAGCCGAAGCGGGCGAGACGCCCGAACTTGGCTGCCCAAGAAGCGGCGACGAGTCGAGGGAACGCTCCTTCGTCATCCGCGGAGACAGAAGCCGCGCCGATTCCGTGGAGCGCTGTCGTTGGGAGAAAATCCCAAAAGACAGCCAGCAAATCGGTGGCGGCGGCGAAGCGGACTCCTACAAAGGAGTCCAAAAAGGCGGCCGGCAAATCGGCCGCTGCGGCGAAAAAGCAGATTCCTAAGGAATCTCAAAAGTCCAAGAGCGGGAAAAAGCTCCGACCTCCTCGCACTGAGGTTATAACTTTAAAGTTAAAGCCCGAGGCTGAGGAGAGGGGCGTAAAGTACGAACAGGTTTTGGCTCAAGCTAAGAGCCAAATAAACCTGAGAGAGGTAGGATTAACTACGGTGCGATTCCGTATGGCAGCCACGGGGGCTCGGATCCTCGAGATACCGCCGGGCACTAAGGAGGCAGATAAGGCGGCAGATGCCCTAGCGGGCAGGCTCCGCGAGGTCCTCAGCCCGGACGTCGTCCAGGTCAATCGACCGACTAAGTGCGCGGAACTTAGGGTGATGGACTTGGACGACTCGGTCACGGCGGAGGAAGTCGTCGCAGCGGTCGCCGCAGACGGAGGCTGCTCTGTCGGAGCGATCAGACCGGGAGCTATTGCTCGGGGCCCGAGCGGCTCTGGCTCGCTCTGGTTGAGCTGCCCAGTAGCGGCAGCCAAAAAGGTAGTGGAGGCTGGTCGGATTAGGGTCGGGTGGGTCTCGGCACGAGTGTTACTGCTCGAGCCCAGACCGCTCCGCTGCTTCCGGTGTCTCGAGGGGGGTCACATGGGGGCCAAGTGTGACAGGGGCGTGGATCGCAGCCGGCTGTGCTTCCGTTGCGGTCAGCCCGATCACAAGGCACGCGAGTGCTCAGCCGCCGACGCAAATTGCGTCGCCTGCGCAGCGGCTGGTAAGCCAGCGGCTCATGCCGTTGGCAGCAAAAGGTGCCAGAGCGGGAAAGCTCGCGTGGCACCGAAACAAGGTAAAGTGAGGACGAACGGCCCCGCAGCCGCGTCCTCACGGGCACAGGTGGAGACAATGGAGACCACATAGTGATGGCCTTACATTGTCTCCAAGCCAACGTTAACCACTCTGCGAGGGCTCAGGACCTTCTAGTCCAAAGCATGGCAGAGTGGCAAATTAACGTGGCGGTGGTGTCGGAGCCCTACTTCGTTCCCTCGCGGGACGATTGGGTATCCGATCACGACCGAGTGGTGGCCATCGTCGCCCCCGCTGTGGCCGGCTCCCCGGCCATCGAGGGCGTCGCGAAGGGTAGGGGGTACGTTCTGGCCGTCGTCGGCGGTGTGGCTGTCGTCGGTGTCTACGCTTCGCCCAATCGGAGTCTCGCCGAGTTCGAGCGAATGCTGGTCGAGGTCGGGGCTCTGGTTGGGCAGATATCGCCCACCCCTGTGTTGGTCGCGGGGGATTTCAACGCCAAATCAACGGCTTGGGGTTCCCCAGCGACTGATGCACGAGGTGAGGTTCTGGAGGAGTGGGCCACATCACTGGGACTCGTAGTCCTCAACAGTGGGTCGGAGAGCACGTGCGTGCGGTGGCAGGGCGAATCGATCGTGGACATCACGTTCGCGTCCAACGCCCTGGCCCGCCGTGTTCGCGATTGGAGAGTTGAGACGCGCGTGGAGACCCTGTCGGACCACCGGTATATCCGGTTCGGTGTCTCTGCGTTTCCCGTCTCTCCTACTGGGGAAGCTCCGCCCGCTGCTGGACGGCTGGACGGACCGCGTTGGTGCCTGGGCCGTCTCGACAGCCAGCTGGCGAAAGAGGCGGCCATCGTAGAAGCCTGGGGGGCCGGTTCCGACCCGGTAGTCCGAGTCGACACAGAGGCCGACGAAATCGGCGCCGCCCTGTCTCGCATTTGCGATACGGCGATGCCGCGAGCAAAACCGTTCACGCCGCGCCGACGGTTGTACTGGTGGCGCCCAGAACTCCGCCAGCTGCGCAAAGCTTGCGTGGCAGCGCGCCGACGGTACAGTCGGTGCAGGAGGAGAAGGGTCCGCGACCATGACGCGGAAGGCGTCTTTTACGCCGCCTACAGGGCCGCCTGCCAAACGCTGCAGAAGGCCATAGCCCAGGCCAAAGAAGCGGCGTGGGGGGAATGGCTGGCGACGCTCGAAAGAGACCCGTGGGGGAGACCGTACCGTGTCGTACGGCAAAAGCTCCGACCCTGGGCTCCGCCGCTAACCAGCAGTCTCCAGCCGTTACTCCTGGAGACTGTAGTGGACACACTCTTTCCCGAAAGGGGAGAATTCACGCCGCCGGCCATGGCGCCCATCATCGGACCTCGCGAGTACGAGGATCAGGTGATTCCGGTCACTGAGACGGAGTTACAGGCGGCCGCCCTGAAACTCCGGTCGAAGAGGACAGCCCCGGGGCCCGATGGCATCCCGGGGCGCGCCTTGGCGATCGCGTTGGACGAGATGAGCGAAAGCATTCGGCACCTCTTCACCGCGTGCTTCGCTCAGGGTAGGTTTCCGCAACGGTGGAAAACGGGCAGACTCGTTCTGATCCGTAAAGAAGGGCGCCCGCCCGATCAGCCTTCGGCCTACCGCCCGATAGTGTTGCTCGACGAGACGAGCAAGCTATTCGAGCGTGTGCTCGCTACCCGTCTCGTGGGTAGCATGGAGCCGGGCCTTAACGAGCGGCAGTATGGTTTTCGACCTGGCCGTTCTACACTAGACGCGATCGCCAGGGTACGGGACCTGGCAGAGGAGGAGGTCTCTCGGGGTGGGGTCGTGATTGCAGTGTCATTGGATATATCCAATGCCTTCAACACCCTACCCTGGGAAGTAGTTTTGGAGGCATTGCGCTTTCACAATGTCCCGAGCTACTTGAGGCGTACCGTGGCCGATTATTTTTCGGGCAGAGCGGTGGCCTACCCGACGAGGGAGGGCTGGGGTAGGAAGACGTTGTCGTGCGGTGTTCCGCAGGGGTCGGTCCTAGGGCCGCTCTTGTGGAACATAGGGTACGACTGGGTGCTGCGCGGGGCCACTTTGCGGGGGGTCAGCGTAACGTGCTACGCTGACGACACCCTCGTGTCGGCCCGTGGCCGCTCCTATCGAGAGGCGGCCTATCTCGCTACGGCGGGTGTGGCACACGTCGTGCACCGCATCCGCGCTTTGGGTCTAGAGGTTGCCCTGCACAAGTCCGAGGCACTCGTATTTCACGGGCCACGGAACGGGCCACCACCGGGGGCAACCATCACAGTGGGCGGAATTTCCATCACCGTCGGGTCGACGATGAGATATCTCGGACTCGTTCTCGACGGTAGGTGGAATTTCGAAGAGCACTTCAGGTGCTTGGCCCCGAGGTTGGTGGCCGCAGCCGGAGCGCTGGGGTCGATCCTTCCGAACGTCGGGGGGCCAGGAGGCGCCTGCAGGCGCTTGTACGCCGGTGTCGTTCGCTCGATGGCGCTCTACGGGGCGCCGATATGGGCGGACGCACTGAGCGCCCGAAACGTCGCCTCGCTGCGACGTCCGCAGCGGATTATAGCGCTCAGAGCGGCTCGTGCGTACCGCACGGTGTCGTACACCGCAGCGTGTCTGCTCGCCGGAAGCCCGCCATGGGACCTCGAGGCCGAGGCCAATTCGAGCGTCTACTGGAGGGTCAAGGTGGCGACAGCAGAGGAGAACCGGCCACACCCTCGTGAGGTTCGCCAATGGCGCGAAGAGGCCCGCCAAAGTCTCTTCGCCAAATGGTCGGAGAGACTGGGTGTCCCGGGTACTAGTCGGGAACTCGTGGAGGCCATTCGGCCTGTTCTACAGGAGTGGGTCGAGCGCAAGCACGGCCCATCCACCTATCACCTCGCGCAGCTCTTGACCGGGCACGGGTGCTTTGCCAAGTACCTGTGCGAGGTGGTGGGCAGGGAACCATCGACGTTGTGCCACCACTGTGGCAACGGAGCCGTGGATACGGCCGAACACACGCGCGCAGAGTGCCCAGCTTGGGCGGAGCCTCGCGCGGTCCTATCCACGGCTATAGGAGGGGACGTGTCGCTTCCGGCCATCATCGAGAGAATGGCCGGAAACAAAGAGGCCTGGTCGGCTGTTTGTACGTTTAGCGACGCCGTAATGTCGCAAAAGGAGACGGCGGAGCGAGAGCGGGAGGACGATCCCGACTCGCTCCCGCAGCGTCGTAGGAGACCAGGTCGCCGGCGGCGAGCCTTCGCAAGGCGAACGCTGCCGCCGCCGTGATGTGGTGTGGTCGGTTCTGACCAATCGTGGGGCGTCGTCGAAAGACGCCCGGCCTCCAGTATTGGACTCGAGGGAGTCTGCTGAGGCAGAGTAGGAAAGTGCGCCTTAGCGTACTTTAGAGTCGGGTCGCCTAGCAGCGACGACCGCTGGCGGGGTCGCGGTTGCAAGCCAACAGCGTTCCCGTAGCCCCGCCGTCTTGCGCGAGACGAATTTACGAGGTGGTTTTAGTGGGTAGGACGGAGCCTTCAGCTCCGGGCAGGGAATTTTTTCTTTCCCCGTGAGTCCCACATTTTCCGTTCCGGTCCCGGGACCTGGGCGACCAATGCGTAAATGCATTTCCCCTCGTTAAAAAAAAAAAAAAAAAAAAAAAAAAAAAAAAAAAAAAAAAAAAAAAAAAAAGGTTAGGTTAGGTTAGGTTAGGTTAGGTTAGGTCGGGGGGCAGGTCAGTCACCTCCACGTGGTGCACCCTGGGCAACGGGGTCGATAAGCATTACAGCTTCGATGTTTTTCCGGAGTGCTGTCGACAACGGCTAACGACTGACGCGGCGGTGATCTCGTTTCCCGGTTTTGGGAACGAGATTCTGCGCCCACTTCTTTACAAGTGGGCGCCGCGAGGGGGGGAGAATAGATATATATTTATTTATTTATATTTATATTTTACATTTCGGAGGGACCCGCGTTTTGGGTCACGTGACGCACACGGCGACTTTATTGGTTGCTGGGTCTTCGGGGTCCTTTTGGGCTGCCGTAGACAATAGGTAGGGAGAGGCGGGTTTGCTCAGTTTCGGCGTCGACTCTGAGTAAACAAGACTATTGTCACCGCCTCTCAAACTCGTTTCCCCACCCGGGTGTTGTGGATCATGTCTCGCAGCCTGTGGTGGGACCGAGGGCCTTGCCTTAACCGGCCGGGCCGAGAGGAGCCAACCTCATTAAAAAACATTAGGTTAGAGATCCCGTGATACCGCCCGACCTCACGGTGTAATAGGGTTACCAGGGTACAGGGGGCACTGCCTTGGTGGACTTTTTATTTCCCCCATACTCGTGGGATCAATTATGTCATTGAACACTAACAATAACGATTTTGCCTTACGATTGGATACCGACGAAATGGCGGTTGATGCGGGCGCCCCGATGGCGCGCGCAGAAACCCACGACCTTGGCGTTAAAAAGGAGCTGGTTGTCCGACTGGAACGACTCTCTGAGTCCGACTCGTCGGTCGCCAGCGTCGCTTGCTCGACGGATAGGACTAGACGGAAAGGGGAGAAGCGATCTCTCCCTAGAGAGAGCTTCTCGGGCTCCGACAGCGATGCGAGCGCGCAGTCTAGAGACTGCGGCTCGGAGGCATCGGTCGGTAGATGGCTAAAGCCATCGTCCAAAAGGGGGCGTGGTCGACCGACCACTACTGGGCACTACGTTGGCTTCAACGTAGAGATGGCAAAGGAGCAGCGCTTCCAGGCGGAGGATGCGCTCGCTGCCTACAGTGCCAAGGCCAAGGTGGCCATCGAAGAGAGGGCGGCACGTCTTAGAAACCGTTGTGGGATCGAAGACGTGCCGCAGACGTCTGCTGGACTGGATGCAACAGTCCAGGAGGCGATCAACGTAGTGGTGCAGGTTGCCGACAAGTCGAGCAACCTAAAAGGCACCTTCGTTCGGGCCCTTAAGACGGCCGCTGACACCATTAAAGGTGCGGTGGCCGATCTGAGGGCCCTTACCGTCACGGAGGAGGTCGCCCGCCTGGAAGTAGCCAATGCGCAACTTTCGGGCCAATTGGCCGAACTCCGCCGAGAGGTCGCCCAGATGCGGCAACAGCCTGTTGCGAGCAGCGTGGCCGCATCTGACCTCCAAAAGGTCATGGAGGAGGCGCTGCGCGCTAACCGCGAGCAGTTCAGCGTAATGCTGAACGCTCGCTTCGAGGGTATAGAAGGCCGCCTCCTTCCAGAACCTCGTCTACGACCTTCGCTGGCCGCCGACAAGAGAGCGGAGCAGGCTTCGAAAGCCAAAGACGCTCCAGCCGTCGTAGAGGTGGCCAAGCCGAAGCGGGCGAGACGCCCGAACTTGGCTGCCCAAGAAGCGGCGACGAGTCGAAGGAACGCTCCTTCGTCATCCGCGGAGACAGAAGCCGCGCCGATTCCGTGGAGCGCTGTCGTTGGGAGAAAATCCCAAAAGACAGCCAGCAAATCGGTGGCGGCGGCGAAGCGGACTCCTACAAAGGAGTCCAAAAAGGCGGCCAGCAAATCGGCAGCTGCGGCGAAAAAACAGATTCCTAAGGAATCTCAAAAGCCCAAGAGCGGGAAAAAGCTCCGACCTCCTCGCACTGAGGTTATAACTTTAAAGTTAAAGCCCGAGGCTGAGGAGAGGGGCGTAAAGTACGAGCAGGTTTTGGCTCAAGCTAAGAGCCAAATAAGCCTGAGAGAGGTAGGCTTAACTACGGTGCGATTCCGTATGGCAGCCACGGGGGCCCGGATCCTCGAGATACCGCCGGGCACTAAGGAGGCAGATAAGGCGGCAGATGCCCTAGCGGGCAGGCTCCGCGAGGTGTTCAGCCCGGATGTCGTCCAGGTCAATCGACCGACTAAGTGCGCGGAACTTAGGGTGATGGACTTGGACGACTCGGTCACGGCGGAGGAAGTCGTCGCAGCGGTCGCCGCAGACGGAGGCTGCTCTGTCGGAGCGATCAGACCGGGAGCTATTGCTCGGGGCCCGAGCGGCTCTGGCTCGCTCTGGTTGAGCTGCCCAGTAGCGGCAGCCAAAAAGGTAGTGGAGGCTGGTCGGATTAGGGTCGGGTGGGTCTCGGCACGAGTGTTACTGCTCGAGCCCAGACCGCTCCGCTGCTTCCGGTGTCTCGAGGGGGGTCACATGGGGGTCAAGTGTGACAGGGGCGTGGATCGCAGCCGGCTGTGCTTCCGTTGCGGTCAGCCCGATCACAAGGCACGCGAGTGCTCAGCCGCCGACGCAAATTGCGTCGCCTGCGCAGCGGCTGGTAAGCCAGCGGCTCATGCCGTTGGCAGCAAAAGGTGCCAGAGCGGGAAAGCTCGCGTGGCACCGAAACAAGGCAAAGTGAGGACGAACGGCCCCGCAGCCGCGTCCTCACGGGCACAGGTGGAGACAATGGAGACCGCATAGTGATGGCCTTACATTGTCTCCAAGCCAACGTTAACCACTCTGCGAGGGCTCAGGACCTTCTAGTCCAAAGCATGGCAGAGTGGCAAATTAACGTGGCGGTGGTGTCGGAGCCCTACTTCGTTCCCTCGCGGGACGATTGGGTATCCGATCACGACCGAGTGGTGGCCATCGTCGCCCCCGCTGTGGCCGGCTCCCCGGCCATCGAGGGCGTCGCGAAGGGTAGGGGGTACGTTCTGGCCGTCGTCGGCGGTGTGGCGGTCGTCGGCGTCTACGCCTCGCCCAATCGGAGTCTCGCCGAGTTCGAGCGAATGCTGGTCGAGGTCGGGGCTCTGGTTGGGCAAATATCGCCCACCTCTGTGTTGGTCGCGGGGGATTTCAACGCCAAATCAACGGCTTGGGGTTCCCCAGCGACTGATGCACGAGGTGAGGTTTTGGTGGAGTGGGCCACATCACTGGGACTCGTAGTCCTCAACAGTGGGTCGGAGAGCACGTGCGTGCGGTGGCAGGGCGAATCGATCGTGGACATCACGTTCGCGTCCAACGCCCTGGCCCGCCGTGTTCACGATTGGAGAGTGGAGACGCGCGTGGAGACCCTGTCCGACCACCGGTACATCCGGTTCGGTGTCTCTGCGTTTCCCGTCTCTCCTACTGGGGACGCTCCGCCCGCTGCTGGACGGCTGGACGGACCGCGTTGGTGCCTGGGCCGTCTCGACAGCCAGCTGGCGAAAGAGGCGGCCATCGTAGAAGCCTGGGGGGCCGGTTCCGACCCGGTAGTCCGAGTCGACACAGAGGCCGACGAAATCGGCGCCGCCCTGTCTCGCATTTGCGATGCGGCGATGCCGCGGGCAAAACCGCACACGCCGCGCCGACGGTTGTACTGGTGGCGCCCAGAACTCCGCCAGCTGCGCAAAGCTTGCGTGGCAGCGCGCCGACGGTACAGTCGGTGCAGGAGGAGAAGGGTCCGCGACCATGACGCGGAAGGCGTCTTTTACGCCGCCTACAGGGCCGCCTGCCAAACGCTGCAGAAGGCCATAGCCCAGGCCAAAGAGGTGGCGTGGGGGGAATGGCTGGCGACGCTCGAAAGAGACCCGTGGGGGAGACCGTACCGTGTCGTACGGCAAAAGCTCCGACCCTGGGCTCCGCCGCTAACCAGCAGTCTCCAGCCGTTACTCCTGGAGACTGTAGTGGACACACTCCTTCCAGAAAGGGGAGAATTCACGCCGCCGGCCATGGCGCCCATCACCGGACCTCGCGAGTTCGAGGATCAGGTGACTCCGGTCACTGAGACGGAGTTACAGGCGGCCGCCCTGAAACTCCGGTCGAAGAGGACAGCCCCGGGGCCCGATGGCATCCCGGGGCGCGCCTTGGCGATCGCGTTGGACGAGATGAGCGACAGCATTCGGCACCTCTTCACCGCGTGCTTCGCTCAGGGTAGGTTTCCGCAACGGTGGAAAACGGGCAGACTCGTTCTGATCCGTAAAGAAGGGCGCCCGCCCGATCAGCCTTCGGCCTACCGCCCGATAGTGTTGCTCGACGAGACGAGCAAGCTATTCGAGCGTGTGCTCGCTACCCGTCTCGTGGGTAGCATGGAGCCGGGCCTTAACGAGCGGCAGTATGGTTTTCGACCTGGCCGTTCTACACTAGACGCGATCGCCAGGGTACGGGACCTGGCAGAGGAGGAGGTCTCTCGGGGTGGGGTCGTGATTGCAGTGTCATTGGATATATCCAATGCCTTCAACACCCTACCCTGGGAAGTAGTTTTGGAGGCATTGCGCTTTCACAATGTCCCGAGCTACTTGAGGCGTACCGTGGCCGATTATTTTTCGGGCAGAGCGGTGGCCTACCCGACGAGGGAGGGCTGGGGTAGGAAGACGTTGTCGTGCGGTGTTCCGCAGGGGTCGGTCCTAGGGCCGCTCTTGTGGAACATAGGGTACGACTGGGTGCTGCGCGGGGCCACTTTGCGGGGGGTCAGCGTAACGTGCTACGCTGACGACACCCTCGTGTCGGCCCGTGGCCGCTCCTATCGAGAGGCGGCCTATCTCGCTACGGCGGGTGTGGCACACGTCGTGCACCGCATCCGCGCTTTGGGTCTAGAGGTTGCCCTGCACAAGTCCGAGGCACTCGTATTCCACGGGCCACGGAACGGGCCACCACCGGGGGCAACCATCACAGTGGGCGGAATTTCCATCACCGTCGGGTCGACGATGAGATATCTCGGACTCGTTCTCGACGGTAGGTGGAATTTCGAAGAGCACTTCAGGTGCTTGGCCCCGAGGTTGGTGGCCGCAGCCGGAGCGCTGGGGTCGATCCTTCCGAACGTCGGGGGCCCAGGAGGCACCTGCAGGCGCTTGTACGCCGGTGTCGTTCGCTCGATGGCGCTCTACGGGGCGCCGATATGGGCGGACGCACTGAGCGCCCGAAACGTCGCCTCGCTGCGACGTCCGCAGCGGATTATAGCGCTCAGAGCGGCTCGTGCGTACCGCACGGTGTCGTACACCGCAGCGTGTCTGCTCGCCGGAAGCCCGCCATGGGACCTCGAGGCCGAGGCCAATTCGAGCGTCTACTGGAGGGTCAAGGCAGCGACAGCAGAGGAGAACCGGCCACACCCTCGTGAGGTTCGCCAATGGCGCGAAGAGGCCCGCCAAAGTCTCTTCGCCAAATGGTCGGAGAGACTGGGTGTCCCGGGTACTAGCCGGGAACTCGTGGAGGCCATTCGGCCTGTTCTACAGGAGTGGGTCGAGCGCAAGCACGGCCCATCCACCTATCACCTCGCGCAGCTCTTGACCGGGCACGGGTGCTTTGCCAAGTACCTGTGCGAGGTGGTGGGCAGGGAACCATCGACGTTGTGCCACCACTGTGGCAACGGAGCCGTGGATACGGCCGAACACACGCGCGCAGAGTGCCCAGCTTGGGCGGAGCCTCGCACGGTCCTATCCACGGCTATAGGAGGGGACGTGTCGCTTCCGGCCATCATCGAGAGAATGGCCGGAAGCAAAGAGGCCTGGTCGGCTGTTTGTACGTTTAGCGACGCCGTAATGTCGCAAAAGGAGACGGCGGAGCGAGAGCGGGAGGACGATCCCGACTCGCTCCCGCAGCGTCGTAGGAGACCAGGTCGCCGGCGGCGAGCCTTCGCAAGGCGAACGCTGCCGCCGCTGTGATGTGGTGTGGTCGGTTCTGACCAATCGTGGGGCGTCGTCGAAAGACGCCCGGCCTCCAGTAATGGACTCGAGGGAGTCTGCTGAGGCAGAGTAGGAAAGTGCGCCTTAGCGTACTTTAGAGTCGGGTCGCCTAGCAGCGACGACCGCTGGCGGGGTCGCGGTTGCAAGCCAACAGCGTTCCCGTAGCCCCGCCGTCTTGCGCGAGACGAATTTACGAGGTGGTTTTAGTGGGTAGGACGGAGCCTTCAGCTCCGGGCAGGGAATTTTTCTTTCCCCGTGAGTCCCACATTTTCCGTTCCGGTCCCGGGACCTGGGCGACCAATGCGTAAATGCATTTCCCCTCGTTAAAAAAAAAAAAAAAAAAAAAAAAGGTTAGGTTAGGTCCTCGCTGGCGGGGTCGCGGTTGCAAGCCAACAGCGTTCCCGTAGCCCCGCCGTCTTGCGCGAGACGAATTTACGAGGTGGTTTTAGTGGGTAGGACGGAGCCTTCAGCTCCGGGCAGGGAATTTTTCTTTCCCCGTGAGTCCCACATTTTCCGTTCCGGTCCCGGGACCTGGGCGACCAATGCGTAAATGCATTTCCCCTCGTTAAAAAAAAAAAAAAAAAAAAAAAAAAAAAAAAAAAAAAAAAAAAAAAAAAAAAAGGTTAGGTTAGGTCCACCGGTATATCCGGTTCGGTGTCTCTGCGTTTCCCGTCTCTCCTACTGGGGAAGCTCCGCCCGCTGCTGGACGGCTGGACGGACCGCGTTGGTGCCTGGGCCGTCTCGACAGCCAGCTGGCGAAAGAGGCGGCCATCGTAGAAGCCTGGGGGGCCGGTTCCGACCCGGTAGTCCGAGTCGACACAGAGGCCGACGAAATCGGCGCCGCCCTGTCTCGCATTTGCGATGCGGCGATGCCGCGAGCAAAACCGTTCACGCCGCGCCGACGGTTGTACTGGTGGCGCCCAGAACTCCGCCAGCTGCGCAAAGCTTGCGTGGCAGCGCGCCGACGGTACAGTCGGTGCAGGAGGAGAAGGGTCCGCGACCATGACGCGGAAGGCGTCTTTTACGCCGCCTACAGGGCCGCCTGCCAAACGCTGCAGAAGGCCATAGCCCAGGCCAAAGAGGTGGCGTGGGGGGAATGGCTGGCGACGCTCGAAAGAGACCCGTGGGGGAGACCGTACCGTGTCGTACGGCAAAAGCTCCGACCCTGGGCTCCGCCGCTAACCAGCAGTCTCCAGCCGTTACTCCTGGAGACTGTAGTGGACACACTCTTTCCAGAAAGGGGAGAATTCACGCCGCCGGCCATGGCGCCCATCACCGGACCTCGCGAGTTCGAGGATCAGGTGATTCCGGTCACTGAGACGGAGTTACAGGCGGCCGCCCTGAAACTCCGGTCGAAGAGGACAGCCCCGGGCCCCGATGGCATCCCGGGGCGCGCCTTGGCGATCGCGTTGGACGAGATGAGCGACAGCATTCGGCACCTCTTCACCGCGTGCTTCGCTCAGGGTAGGTTTCCGCAACGGTGGAAAACGGGCAGACTCGTTCTGATCCGTAAAGAAGGGCGCCCGCCCGATCAGCCTTCGGCCTACCGCCCGATAGTGTTGCTCGACGAGACGAGCAAGCTATTCGAGCGTGTGCTCGCTACCCGTCTCGTGGGTAGCATGGAGCCGGGCCTTAACGAGCGGCAGTATGGTTTTCGACCTGGCCGTTCTACACTAGACGCGATCGCCAGGGTACGGGACCTGGCAGAGGAGGAGGTCTCTCGGGGTGGGGTCGTGATTGCAGTGTCATTGGATATATCCAATGCCTTCAACACCCTACCCTGGGAAGTAGTTTTGGAGGCATTGCGCTTTCACAATGTCCCGAGCTACTTGAGGCGTACCGTGGCCGATTATTTTTCGGGCAGAGCGGTGGCCTACCCGACGAGGGAGGGCTGGGGTAGGAAGACGTTGTCGTGCGGTGTTCCGCAGGGGTCGGTCCTAGGGCCGCTCTTGTGGAACATAGGGTACGACTGGGTGCTGCGCGGGGCCACTTTGCGGGGGGTCAGCGTAACGTGCTACGCTGACGACACCCTCGTGTCGGCCCGTGGCCGCTCCTATCGAGAGGCGGCCTATCTCGCTACGGCGGGTGTGGCACACGTCGTGCACCGCATCCGCGCTTTGGGTCTAGAGGTTGCCCTGCACAAGTCCGAGGCACTCGTATTCCACGGGCCACGGAACGGGCCACCACCGGGGGCAACCATCACAGTGGGCGGAATTTCCATCACCGTCGGGTCGACGATGAGATATCTCGGACTCGTTCTCGACGGTAGGTGGAATTTCGAAGAGCACTTCAGGTGCTTGGCCCCGAGGTTGGTGGCCGCAGCCGGAGCGCTGGGGTCGATCCTTCCGAACGTCGGGGGCCCAGGAGGCACCTGCAGGCGCTTGTACGCCGGTGTCGTTCGCTCGATGGCGCTCTACGGGGCGCCGATATGGGCGGACGCACTGAGCGCCCGAAACGTCGCCTCGCTGCGACGTCCGCAGCGGATTATAGCGCTCAGAGCGGCTCGTGCGTACCGCACGGTGTCGTACACCGCAGCGTGTCTGCTCGCCGGAAGCCCGCCATGGGACCTCGAGGCCGAGGCCAATTCGAGCGTCTACTGGAGGGTCAAGGCGGCGACAGCAGAGGAGAACCGGCCACACCCTCGTGAGGTTCGCCAATGGCGCGAAGAGGCCCGCCAAAGTCTCTTCGCCAAATGGTCGGAGAGACTGGGTGTCCCGGGTACTAGTCGGGAACTCGTGGAGGCCATTCGGCCTGTTCTACAGGAGTGGGTCGAGCGCAAGCACGGCCCATCCACCTATCACCTCGCGCAGCTCTTGACCGGGCACGGGTGCTTTGCCAAGTACCTGTGCGAGGTGGTGGGCAGGGAACCATCGACGTTGTGCCACCACTGTGGCAACGGAGCCGTGGATACGGCCGAACACACGCGCGCAGAGTGCCCAGCTTGGGCGGAGCCTCGCGCGGTCCTATCCACGGCTATAGGAGGGGACGTGTCGCTTCCGGCCATCATCGAGAGAATGGCCGGAAACAAAGAGGCCTGGTCGGCTGTTTGTACGTTTAGCGACGCCGTAATGTCGCAAAAGGAGACGGCGGAGCGAGAGCGGGAGGACGATCCCGACTCGCTCCCGCAGCGTCGTAGGAGACCAGGTCGCCGGCGGCGAGCCTTCGCAAGACGAACGCTGCCGCCGCCGTGATGTGGTGTGGTCGGTTCTGACCAATCGTGGGGCGTCGTCGAAAGACGCCCGGCCTCCAGTAATGGACTCGAGGGAGTCTGCTGAGGCAGAGTAGGAAAGTGCGCCTTAGCGTACTTTAGAGTCGGGTCGCCTAGCAGCGACGACCGCTGGCGGGGTCGCGGTTGCAAGCCAACAGCGTTCCCGTAGCCCCGCCGTCTTGCGCGAGACGAATTTACGAGGTGGTTTTAGTGGGTAGGACGGAGCCTTCAGCTCCGGGCAGGGAATTTTTCTTTCCCCGTGAGTCCCACATTTTCCGTTCCGGTCCCGGGACCTGGGCGACCAATGCGTAAATGCATTTCCCCTCGTTAAAAAAAAAAAAAAAAAAAAAAAAAAAAAAAAAAAAAAAAAAAAAAAAAAAAAAAAAAAAAAAAAAAAAAGGTTAGGTTAGGTCCGGGGGTGCAAGTCAGTCACCTCCTCGTGGTGCACCCTGGGCAACGGGGTCGACAAGCATGTACCGATGTTTTCTCGGAGTGCCTGTCGACCACGGCTAAGACTGACACGACGGTTATGTCACGGGTCGCTCCTGGTACTTCTCTGTTTAGCAGAGTGGACTGTGTGAGCGGCTTCGTGGCAAATGGAGTGGGAGTTTTCGTTTTACGTCTTTGTGATGTTATTTTATGTACAATTTGTTGTTGTTGTTTCTTTTACAAGTTGTTGTATATATATATTTGTTGTAAATAGCCTGTTATTTGTTGCTGGGTCTCCAGAGACCAGTGGTGGGAGAGGCGGGTTTGCTCAGTTTCGGTATCGACTCTGAGTAAACAAGACTTTTGTCACCGCCTCTCAAACTCGTTTCCCCACCCGGGTGTTGTGGATCATGTCTCGCAGCCTGTGGTGGGACCGAGGGCCTTGCCTTAACCGGCCGGGCCAAGAGGAGCCAACCTCACTAAAAAACATTAGTTTAGAGATCCCGTGATACCGCCCGACCTCACGGTGTAATAGGGTTACCAGGGTACAGGGGGCACTGCCCTGGTGGACTTTTTATTTCCCCCACACTCGTGGGACTAATTATGCCATTTTCTAAACCTAAAAACGATAAAAGACAAGAGACTGGAATACGATCGATAACCGATGACATGGCGGTGGAGGCGGGCGCCCCGATGGCGCGCGCTGAAACCAACGACACTGGCGTTCTAAAAGGACTGACGATTAGGCTTGAACGACTCTCTGAGTCGGACTCCTCGGTCTGCAGCATGCAGTCCGTGGAATCGGCGGAACATCAAAAGCGGAGTAGAGGAGAAAAGCGGAGCCACGCTGGGGATAGCTGCTCGGGCTCGGAGAGCGACGCGAGCGTCCAGCTGAGCGACAAATCCGAATCCTCAGCCAGCAGGTGGCTCAAACCCGCTAACAAGAGGGGGCGTGGCCGTCCGCCTACTCATGGTAGGTTTGTTGGACTGGGGAAGACACAGACGGAGCTCAGTCTAACCAAGAAAGATAACCTCCAGGCGGAAGATTCGTTGGCCGCCTATAACGAAGCGGCCAAGGTGGCGATTGAAGAAAGGGCGGCCCGTTTGAGAAACCGCCAACCATCTGCAGCTGAGGACGTGCCGAAGACGTCCGCCGCTCTGGACGCAGCGGTCCAACAGGCTCTCGACGTGGTGTTACAGGTTGCTAATAAGTCGGGCAACATGAAGGGAACATTCGTCCGAGCCCTGAAGACTGCCGCGGACACCATCAAAGGTGCTGTGGCAGATCTCAGGGCGCTGACCATGTCGGAAGAGGTAGCCCGACTTGAAGCAGCCAACGCTCAGCTTTCGGGCCAGCTGGCCGAGCTGCGCCGCGAGGTAGCCCAGATGCGAAAACAGCCGGCTACGTTGGACGACTCGAACGTCCAGCGGATCATGGAGGAGGCGCTGCGCTCCAACCGCGAGCAGTTCGCGAACATGCTGAACGCGCGGATGGAAGGTATCGAACGCCGCCTCCTTCCGGAGCCTAGGCTGCGACCTCCGCTGGCCGCCGATCGCAGGGCGGTGCAGGTTCCGGCCGCAACTGTGGGTGCCACAGCAGAGCCGCCCTCCGCTGAGGCTGCGAACGTCGAGGCAGCCCAACGAAAGAGCAAACATAAAAGGGCAAAACGCCCGAATATGGCCGCCCAAGAAGCGGCAGCGGCGGCGCCCACAAAGAATGCCCCTCCGTCGTCTTCGCAACCAGGAAGTGCTCCGACAACCTGGAGCGCCGTCGTTCGACGAACGTCTAAAAAGACGACCACCGAACCGGCGGCATCGACGAAGTCCACCGGTGCAGCTAAACAGGCCCCCAAGGCTCCCAAGAGGAAACTCCGCCCACCTCGCTCCGCCGTGATTACGATCACACTAAAGCCCGGTGCCTCCGAGAAGGGCCTCAAGTACGAGACTGTCCTGGCCCAAGCGAAGAGCCGCATCAAGTTGAGCGAGGTCGGCTTGACTGCGGTGCGCTTCAGGGCAGCAGCCACAGGAGGACGCATACTGGAGGTCCCGCCGGGCACCAGCGATGCGGAAAAAGCGGCGGACGCCCTCGCATCCAAGCTTCGCGAGGTGCTAAACCCGGACGACGTCCAGGTCCATAGGCCGACCAAGTGCGTCGAGCTAAGGGTCATGGACCTGGACGATTCCGTCACGGCGGAGGAGGTGGTGGCTGCGGTGGCCGAATCTGGGGGCTGCTCCGCGGGAGCTATAAGGCCGGGGGCTATTGCTCGGGGCTCGAGTGGCTCTGGCTCCCTCTGGCTGAGCTGCCCGGTGGCTGCCGCAAAAAAGGTGGTGGAGGCTGGCCGTATAAAGGTGGGGTGGGTCTCGGCGCGAGTAACGTTGCTCGAGCCGAGGCCACTGCGTTGTTACCGGTGCCTGGAGGGGGGCCACGTGGGGGCCAAATGTGACAGGGGTGTGGACCGCAGCCGTTTGTGCTTCCGGTGCGGTCAGCCCGACCACAAGGCCCGGGAATGTGCTGCCCCGGTGGCAAAATGTGTGGTCTGTTCAGCGGCCGGTAAGCCAGCAGCCCATGCGGTCGGATGCAAGGGCTGCCAGGGCGGCAGAAAACGAGCAGCGCCGCAGAAGAGCAGAGTGGCTACGACAGGCTCCGTAGCCACTCCTGCAAGTATCGAGGCGGAGCCAATGGAGACAGCGCACTGATGGACCTGCGCTGTCTCCAGGCTAACATAAACCACTCTGCCAGGGCTCAGGACCTCCTAGTCCAAAGCATGGCAGAGTGGCAAATCGGCGTTGCGGTGGTATCGGAGCCCTATTTTGTTCCCTCCCGGGACGATTGGGTCTCCGACCACGAAGAAGTGGTGGCCATCGTCGCCCCTGCCGTGGCTGGCTCCCCGTCCATCGAGGGTGTAGCCAGGGGCAGAGGGTGCGTGCTCGCGGTTGTAGGCGATGTGGCGGTTGTGGGAGTCTACGCCTCTCCCAATCGGAGTCTCGCCGACTTTGAACAACAGCTGGTCGAGGTCGGGGCTCTGGTTGGGCAAGTATCACCCAGCCCGGTGATTGTTGCGGGGGACTTCAATGCCAAATCCACGGCTTGGGGTTCCCCTGCGACGGATGCCAGAGGCGAGGCTCTCGAGGAGTGGGCAGCTGCTACTGGTCTCGCGGTGATCAACAGTGGGTCGGAGAACACGTGCGTGCGGCTACAGGGCGAATCGATCGTCGACATCACGTTCGCGTCCAACGCCCTGGCCCGCCGTGTTCGGGACTGGAGGGTGGAGACGGGTGCGGAGACACTATCGGATCACCGATATATCCGATTTGATGTCTCCGCGGTTCCCGTCGTCCAGCCCGCTGTTGAGCGGTCAGAAGGTCCGCGGTGGAGTCTTGGCCGTCTCGATAGCCAGTTGGCAAAAGAGGCGGCCATCGTGGAGGCCTGGGGCGCCGGTTCCGACCCGGTTGTCCAGGTCGACCGAGAGGCTGACCAACTCGGCGCCGCCCTGTTCCGCATTTGCGATGTGGCGATGCCGAGAGTCAAGCCTCAGACCCCACATCGCCGCGTCTACTGGTGGCGACCCGAACTCCGGCAGCTGAGGAGAGCCTGCGTCGCCGCCCGTCGCCAATACACTCGGCTCAGGAGGAGGCGAGTCCGCGACCACGCACTGGAAGACGTCTTCTACGCCGCCTATAGGACTGCCTGCGAAACGCTGAAAAAGGCCATAGCCCAGGCCAAAGAGGCGGCGTGGGAGGAGTGGCTGTCCACTCTCGAAGGAGATCCGTGGGGGAGACCGTACCGGGTTGTGAGGCAGAAGCTCCGACCCTGGACTCCCCCGCTAACCAGCAGTATGCAGCCGCTGCTCCTGAAGAGTGTCGTGGACACGCTCTTTCCTGAGCGAGTGGAATTTTTGCCACCGGCTATGATGGCCACCACTGAACCCCACACTAACGAGGGCATATGTAATCCGGTCACTGAGGGTGAACTGCAGGCGGCCGCTCTAAAACTCCGGTCTAAGAAGACAGCCCCGGGGCCTGACGGTATCCCGGGGCGCGCCTTGGCGATCGCATTGGAGGAGATGGGGGAAAGCATTCGACAGCTTTTTACCGCGTGCTTGGCTCAGGGTCGGTTTCCGCAACGGTGGAAAACGGGCAGGCTCGTACTGATCCGAAAGGACGGTCGGTCGCCCGATCAGCCGTCTGCTTACCGCCCAATTGTGCTGCTCAGCGAGACGAGCAAGCTCTTTGAGCGAGTGCTCGCTGCCCGTCTCGTTGGTAGTATGGAGCCGGGTCTTGACGAACGGCAATACGGCTTTCGCCCCGGCCGCTCAACACTGGATGCGATCGCCAGAGTGCGGAACCTTGCCGAGGAGGAGGTGTCTCGGGGTGGGGTTGTTATGGCAGTATCGTTGGACATCTCAAACGCCTTCAACACCCTGCCCTGGGAAGTGGTAATGGAGGGCCTACATTACCACAATGTGCCGGGCTACCTGCGGCGAATCGTGGCTGCTTATTTCTCGGGCAGAGCGGTGGAATACCCGTCGAGGGAAGGTTGGGAAAGGAAGTCGTTGTCGTGCGGTGTTCCACAGGGCTCGGTCTTAGGGCCACTCCTGTGGAACATCGGATACGACTGGGTGCTGCGCGGGGCCACTCTGCGGGGGGTCAGCGTCACCTGTTACGCTGACGACACCCTCGTGTCGGCTCGCGGCAGCTCCCATCGGGAGGCGGCGTATCTGGCTACGGCGGGTGTGGCACATGCGGTCCACCGCATCCGCGCTCTGGGCCTCGAGGTGGCATTACATAAATCCGAGGCCCTAGTGTTTCATGGGCCTCGGAACGCCCCACCTCGGGGGATGGCCATCACTGTCGGCGGAACTTCCATCACCGTCGGGTTGACGATGAAGTACCTGGGACTCGTCCTCGACGGCAGGTGGAAGTTCGACGAGCACTTCCGGCGCTTGGCCCCAAGACTGGTGGCTGCAGCCGGAGCGCTGGGGCGGCTGCTACCAAACATCGGAGGGCCGGGTGCCCCCTGCAGGCGCCTGTACACCGGCGTGATACGTTCGATGGCGCTCTATGGAGCGCCGATATGGGCGGACGCTCTGAGCGCTCGTAACGTGGCCTCGCTGCGACGTCCGCAGCGGACCATGGCGCTCAGGGCGGCTCGGGCGTACCGCACGGTGTCTTACACGGCAGCCACCTTGCTGTCCGGAAGCCCGCCATGGGACCTCGAGGCCGAAGTCAGCTCGAGTGTCTTCTGGCGGGTTAAGGGAGCGAGGGCGGCGGGTAACCGGCCCCACCCTTGTGAGGTCCGACAGTGGCGGGAAGAGGCCCGCGAAAACCTCCTCCTCAAATGGGCGGAAAGGCTACGAGTTCCGGGTGCCAGTGGGGAACTCGTAGCGGCCATTCGGCCTGTTTTGAAAGAGTGGGTCGAACGCAAACACGGCCCACTCACGTACCACCTGACGCAGCTCATGACCGGTCACGGCTGCTTCGCCAAGTACTTGTGCGAAGTGGTCGGGAGAGAGCCGTCGGTGGTATGTCATCATTGTGGCGACGGAGCCGTGGACACGGCCGAGCACACGCGCGCAGAGTGCCCAGCCTGGGCGGAGCCTCGCGCAGCCCTGTCCACGGCCTTCGGTGGAGATATCTCACTTTCTGCCATTGTGAGGAGAATGGCCGTAAGTCGTGAGGCCTGGGCGGCATTTACTGTTTTCAGCGAAACAATAATGTCGCAGAAGGAGGCGGCAGAACGACAGCGGGAGGACGACTCCAACTCCCTCCCGCTGCGCCGAAGGCGGCCTGGTCGGCGGCGACGTGCGTTCGCAGGTCGCACGTTGCCGCAATGACCTGGCCTGAGTGTGGTTGGCGGCGGAGCCAGACACCTGATCCGCCGCGGGGCGTCGGCCCCTGACGCCCGGCCTCCAGTGGCGGACTCGGGGGAGTCCGTCACAGCACAGACGGAGGCGGAGTTGGAAGGCGCGCCTTAACATCCTGGCGCGCCTTTGAGGCGGGTCGCCGTGTAGCGACTGCCGCTGGCAGGGTCGCGGTTGCAAGCCAACGCGTTCCCGTGGCCCTGCCGCCTTGCGGAGAGGCGGAATTTCGAGGAGGTTTTAGTGGGTAGGACGGGGCCTTCTGCCCCGTGAGTCCCACATACCCGTCCCGGTCCCCCCGACCGGGCGGCAGGCGTAAATGCCTTTCCTCCTCGTTAAAAAAAAAAAAAAAAAAAAAAAAAAAAAGGTTAGGTTAGGTCCAGCCGGGGGGGCAGGTCAGTCACCTCCACGTGGTGCACCCTGGGCAACGGGGTCGATAAGCATTACAGCTTCGATGTTTTTCCGGAGTGCTGTCGACAACGGCTAACGACTGACGCGGCGGTGATCTCGTTTCCCGGTTTTGGGAACGAGATTCTGCGCCCACTTCTTTACAAGTGGGCGCCGCGAGGGGGGGAGAATAGATATATATTTATTTATTTATATTTATATTTTACATTTCGGAGGGACCCGCGTTTTGGGTCACGTGACGCACACGGCGACTTTATTGGTTGCTGGGTCTTCGGGGTCCTTTTGGGCTGCCGTAGACAATAGGTAGGGAGAGGCGGGTTTGCTCAGTTTCGGCGTCGACTCTGAGTAAACAAGACTATTGTCTCCGCCTCTCAAACTCGTTTCCCCACCCGGGTGTTGTGGATCATGTCTCGCAGCCTGTGGTGGGACCGAGGGCCTTGCCTTAACCGGCCGGGCCGAGAGGAGCCAACCTCATTAAAAAACATTAGGTTAGAGATCCCGTGATACCGCCCGACCTCACGGTGTAATAGGGTTACCAGGGTACAGGGGGCACTGCCTTGGTGGACTTTTTATTTCCCCCATACTCGTGGGATCAATTATGTCATTGAACACTAACAATAACGATTTTGCCTTACGATTGGATACCGACGAAATGGCGGTTGATGCGGGCGCCCCGATGGCGCGCGCAGAAACCCACGACCTTGGCGTTAAAAAGGAGCTGGTTGTCCGACTGGAACGACTCTCTGAGTCCGACTCGTCGGTCGCCAGCGTCGCTTGCTCGACGGATAGGCAAAGAAGGAAAGGGGAGAAGCGATCTCTCCCTAGAGAGAGCTTCTCGGGCTCAGACAGCGATGCGAGCGCACAGTCTAGAGACTGCGGCTCGGAGGCATCGGTTGGTAGATGGCTGAAGCCATCCTCCAAAAGGGGGCGTGGTCGACCGACCACTACTGGGCTCTACGTTGGCTTCAACGTAGAGAAGGCAAAGGAGCAGCGCTTCCAGGCGGAGGATGCGCTGGCTGCCTACAGTGCCAAGGCCAAGGTGGCCATCGAAGAGAGGGCGGCACGTCTTAGAAACCGTTGTGGGATCGAAGACGTGCCGCAGACGTCTGCTGGACTGGATGCAACAGTCCAGGAGGCGATCAACGTAGTGGTGCAGGTTGCCGACAAGTCGAGCAACCTAAAAGGCACCTTCGTTCGGGCCCTTAAGACGGCCGCTGACACTATTAAAGGTGCGGTGGCCGATCTGAGGGCCCTTACCGTCACGGAGGAGGTCGCCCGCCTGGAAGTAGCCAATGCGCAACTTTCGGGCCAATTGGCCGAACTCCGCCGAGAGGTCGCCCAGATGCGGCAACAGCCTGTTGCGAGCAGCGTGGCCGCATCTGACCTCCAAAAGGTCATGGAGGAGGCGCTGCGCGCTAACCGCGAGCAGTTCAGCGTAATGCTGAACGCTCGCTTCGAGGGTATAGAAGGCCGCCTCCTTCCAGAACCTCGTCTGCGACCTCCGCTGGCCGCCGACAAGAGAGCGGAGCAGGCTTCGAAAGCCAAAGACGCTCCAGCCGTCGTAGAGGTGGCCAAGCCGAAGCGGGCGAGACGCCCGAACTTGGCTGCCCAAGAAGCGGCGACGAGTCGAGGGAACGCTCCTTCGTCATCAGCGGAGACAGAAGCCGCGCCGATTCCGTGGAGCGCTGTCGTTGGGAGAAAATCCCAAAAGACAGCCAGCAAATCGGTGGCGGCGGCGAAGCGGACTCCTACAAAGGAGTCCAAAAAGGCGGTCAGCAAATCGGCCGCTGCGGCGAAAAAACAGATTCCTAAGGAATCTCAAAAACCCAAGAGCGGGAAAAAGCTCCGACCTCCTCGCACCGAGGTTATAACTTTAAAGTTAAAGCCCGAGGCTGAGGAGAGGGGCGTAAAGTACGAGCAGGTTTTGGCTCAAGCTAAGAGCCAAATAAACCTGAGAGAGGTAGGCTTAACTACGGTGCGATTCCGTATGGCAGCCACGGGGGCCCGGATCCTCGAGATACCGCCGGGCACTAAGGAGGCAGATAAGGCGGCAGATGCCCTGGCGGGCAGGCTCCGCGAGGTCCTCAGCCCGGACGTCGTCCAGGTCAATCGACCGACTAAGTGTGCGGAACTTAGGGTGATGGACTTGGACGACTCGGTCACGGCGGAGGAAGTCGTCGCAGCGGTCGCCGCAGACGGAGGCTGCTCTGTCGGAGCGATCAGACCGGGAGCTATTGCTCGGGGCCCGAGCGGCTCTGGCTCGCTCTGGCTGAGCTGCCCAGTAGCGGCAGCCAAAAAGGTAGTGGAGGCTGGTCGGATTAGGGTCGGGTGGGTCTCGGCACGAGTGTTACTGCTCGAGCCCAGACCGCTCCGCTGCTTCCGGTGTCTCGAGGGGGGTCACATGGGGGTCAAGTGTGACAGGGGCGTGGATCGCAGCCGGCTGTGCTTCCGTTGCGGTCAGCCCGATCACAAGGCACGCGAGTGCTCAGCCGCCGACGCAAATTGCGTCGCCTGCGCAGCGGCTGGTAAGCCAGCGGCTCACGCCGTTGGCAGCAAAAGGTGCCAGAGCGGGAAAGCTCGCGTGGCACCGAAACAAGGCAAAGTGAGGACGAACGGCCCCGCAGCCGCGTCCTCACGGGCACAGGTGGAGACAATGGAGACCGCATAGTGATGGCCTTACATTGTCTCCAAGCCAACGTTAACCACTCTGCGAGGGCTCAGGACCTTCTAGTCCAAAGCATGGCAGAGTGGCAAATTAACGTGGCGGTGGTGTCGGAGCCCTACTTCGTTCCCTCGCGGGACGATTGGGTATCCGATCACGACCGAGTGGTGGCCATCGTCGCCCCCGCTGTGGCCGGCTCCCCGGCCATCGAGGGCGTTGCGAAGGGTAGGGGGTACGTTCTGGCCGTCGTCGGCGGTGTGGCGGTCATCGGCGTCTACGCCTCGCCCAATCGGAGGCTCGCCGAGTTCGAGCGAATGCTGGTCGAGGTCGGGGCTCTGGTTGGGCAGATATCGCCCACCCCTGTGTTGGTCGCGGGGGATTTCAACGCCAAATCAACGGCTTGGGGTTCCCCAGCGACTGATGCACGAGGTGAGGTTCTGGTGGAGTGGGCCACATCACTGGGACTCGTAGTCCTCAACAGTGGGTCGGAGAGCACGTGCGTGCGGTGGCAGGGCGAATCGATCGTGGACATCACGTTCGCGTCCAACGCCCTGGCCCGCCGTGTTCGCGATTGGAGAGTTGAGACGCGCGTGGAGACCCTGTCGGACCACCGGTATATCCGGTTCGGTGTCTCTGCGTTTCCCGTCTCTCCTACTGGGGAAGCTCCGCCCGCTGCTGGACGGCTGGACGGACCGCGTTGGAAAATGGGCCGTCTCGACAGCCAGCTGGCGAAAGAGGCGGCCATCGTAGAAGCCTGGGGGGCCGGTTCCGACCCGGTAGTCCGAGTCGACACAGAGGCCGACGAAATCGGCGCCGCCCTGTCTCGCATTTGCGATGCGGCGATGCCGCGAGCAAAACCGTTCACGCCGCGCCGACGGTTGTACTGGTGGCGCCCAGAACTCCGCCAGCTGCGCAAAGCTTGCGTGGCAGCGCGCCGACGGTACAGTCGGTGCAGGAGGAGAAGGGTCCGCGACCATGACGCGGAAGGCGTCTTTTACGCCGCCTACAGGGCCGCCTGCCAAACGCTGCAGAAGGCCATAGCCCAGGCCAAAGAGGTGGCGTGGGGGGAATGGCTGGCGACGCTCGAAAGAGACCCGTGGGGGAGACCGTACCGTGTCGTACGGCAAAAGCTCCGACCCTGGGCTCCGCCGCTAACCAGCAGTCTCCAGCCGTTACTCCTGGAGACTGTAGTGGACACACTCTTTCCGGAAAGGGGAGAATTCACGCCGCCGGCCATGGCGCCCATCACCGGACCTCGCGAGTTCGAGGATCAGGTGACTCCGGTCACTGAGACGGAGTTACAGGCGGCCGCCCTGAAACTCCGGTCGAAGAGGACAGCCCCGGGGCCCGATGGCATCCCGGGGCGCGCCTTGGCGATCGCGTTGGACGAGATGAGCGACAGCATTCGGCACCTCTTCACCGCGTGCTTCGCTCAGGGTAGGTTTCCGCAACGGTGGAAAACGGGCAGACTCGTTCTGATCCGTAAAGAAGGGCGCCCGCCCGATCAGCCTTCGGCCTACCGCCCGATAGTGTTGCTCGACGAGACGAGCAAGCTATTCGAGCGTGTGCTCGCTACCCGTCTCGTGGGTAGCATGGAGCCGGGCCTTAACGAGCGGCAGTATGGTTTTCGACCTGGCCGTTCTACACTAGACGCGATCGCCAGGGTACGGGACCTGGCAGAGGAGGAGGTCTCTCGGGGTGGGGTCGTGATTGCAGTGTCATTGGATATATCCAATGCCTTCAACACCCTACCCTGGGAAGTAGTTTTGGAGGCATTGCGCTTTCACAATGTCCCGAGCTACTTGAGGCGTACCGTGGCCGATTATTTTTCGGGCAGAGCGGTGGCCTACCCGACGAGGGAGGGCTGGGGTAGGAAGACGTTGTCGTGCGGTGTTCCGCAGGGGTCGGTCCTAGGGCCGCTCTTGTGGAACATAGGGTACGACTGGGTGCTGCGCGGGGCCACTTTGCGGGGGGTCAGCGTAACGTGCTACGCTGACGACACCCTCGTGTCGGCCCGTGGCCGCTCCTATCGAGAGGCGGCCTATCTCGCTACGGCGGGTGTGGCACACGTCGTGCACCGCATCCGCGCTTTAGGTCTAGAGGTTGCCCTGCACAAGTCCGAGGCACTCGTATTTCACGGGCCACGGAACGGGCCACCACCGGGGGCAACCATCACAGTGGGCGGAATTTCCATCACCGTCGGTTCGACGATGAGATATCTCGGACTCGTTCTCGACGGTAGGTGGAATTTCAAAGAGCACTTCAGGTGCTTGGCCCCGAGGTTGGTGGCCGCAGCCGGAGCGCTGGGGTCGATCCTTCCGAACGTCGGGGGGCCAGGAGGCGCCTGCAGGCGCTTGTACGCCGGTGTCGTTCGCTCGATGGCGCTCTACGGGGCGCCGATATGGGCGGACGCATTGAGCGCCCGAAACGTCGCCTCGCTGCGACGTCCGCAGCGGATTATAGCGCTCAGAGCGGCCCGTGCGTACCGCACGGTGTCGTACACCGCAGCGTGTCTGCTCGCCGGAAGCCCGCCATGGGACCTCGAGGCCGAGGCCAATTCGAGCGTCTACTGGAGGGTCAAGGCGGCGACAGGAGAGGAGAACCGGCCACACCCTCGTGAGGTTCGCCAATGGCGCGAAGAGGCCCGCCAAAGTCTCTTCGCCAAATGGTCGGAGAGACTGGGTGTCCCGGGTACTAGTCGGGAACTCGTGGAGGCCATTCGGCCTGTTCTACAGGAGTGGGTCGAGCGCAAGCACGGCCCATCCACCTATCACCTCGCGCAGCTCTTGACCGGGCACGGGTGCTTTGCCAAGTACCTGTGCGAGGTGGTGGGCAGGGAACCATCGACGTTGTGCCACCACTGTGGCAACGGAGCCGTGGATACGGCCGAACACACGCGCGCAGAGTGCCCAGCTTGGGCGGAGCCTCGCGCGGTCCTATCCACGGCTATAGGAGGGGACGTGTCGCTTCCAGCCATCATCGAGAGAATGGCCGGAAACAAAGAGGCCTGGTCGGCTGTTTGTACGTTTAGCGACGCCGTAATGTCGCAAAAGGAGACGGCGGAGCGAGAGCGGGAGGACGATCCCGACTCGCTCCCGCAGCGTCGTAGGAGACCAGGTCGCCGGCGGCGAGCCTTCGCAAGGCGAACGCTGCCGCCGCCGTGATGTGGTGTGGTCGGTTCTGACCAATCGTGGGGCGTCGTCGAAAGACGCCCGGCCTCCAGTAATGGACTCGAGGGAGTCTGCTGAGGCAGAGTAGGAAAGTGCGCCTTAGCGTACTTTAGAGTCGGGTCGCCTAGCAGCGACGACCGCTGGCGGGGTCGCGGTTGCAAGCCAACAGCGTTCCCGTAGCCCCGCCGTCTTGCGCGAGACGAATTTACGAGGTGGTTTTAGTGGGTAGGACGGAGCCTTCAGCTCCGGGCAGGGAATTTTTCTTTCCCCGTGAGTCCCACATTTTCCGTTCCGGTCCCGGGACCTGGGCGACCAATGCGTAAATGCATTTCCCCTCGTTAAAAAAAAAAAAAAAAAAAAAAAAAAAAAAAAGGTTAGGTCCAGCCGAGGAGGGGTGCAAGTCAGTCACCTCCACGTGGTGCACCCTGGGCAACGGGGTCGACAAGCATTCCGATGTTTTCTCGGAGTGCCTGTCGACCACGGCTAAGACTGACACGACGGTTACGCCACGGGTCGCTCCTGGTACTTCTCTGTTTAGCAGAGTGGACTGTGTGAGCGGCTTCGTGGCAAATGGGAGGAGTTCTTGTTGTTACGTTTGTGATGTTTTTGTTAATTCAAATCTGTGTTGTTATTTATTGTTGTCGTTAAATATAATTTTATTTCATTTGTTGTAAATAGCCTATTGTTAGTTGCTGGGTCTTCGGGGTCTTTTTGGGCTACCGGAGGCCAGTGGAGGGAGAGGCGGGTTTGCTCAGTTTCGGTATCGACTCTGAGTAAACAAGACTTTTGTCACCGCCTCTCAAACTCGTTTCCCCACCCGGGTGTTGTGGATCATGTCTCGCAGCCTGTGGTGGGACCGAGGGCCTTGCCTTAACCGGCCGGGCCAAGAGGAGCCAACCTCACTAAAAAACATTAGTTTAGAGATCCCGTGATACCGCCCGACCTCACGGTGTAATAGGGTTACCAGGGTACAGGGGGCACTGCCCTGGTGGACTTTTATTTCCCCCACACTCGTGGGACTAAATATGGAACATTCAAAACCAAAACAAAAAAAAGATGGAGGAATAGATAATATGGCGGTGGAGGCGGGCGCCCCGATGGCGCGCGCTGAAACCAACGACTCTGGCGTACTAAAAGGATTAACGATTCGGCTCGAACGACTCTCTGAGTCGGATTCCTCCGTCTGCAGCATGCAGTCGGTGGAATCGATGGAACAACAGCGGAGTAGGGGTGAAAAGCGGATCCACGCTGAGGATAGCTGCTCGGGCTCGGAGAGCGACGCGAGCGTGCTGAGCGACAAAACTGCCTCCTCAGCCAGCAGGTGGCTCAAACCCGCTAATAAAAGGGGGCGTGGCAGACCACCTACCCATGGTAGGTATGTCGGACTTGGGAAGTCACAGGCGGAGATTAGTGAATCCAAGAAAGACAATTTCCAGGCGGAAGACGCGTTGGCCGCCTACAACGAAGCGGCGAAGGTGGCGATGGAAGAAAGGGCGGCCCGTGCCAGAAACCGTCAACCAACGGCAGCTGAGGACGTGCCGAAGACGTCCGCCGCTCTGGACGCGGCGGTCCAACAGGCACTTGACGTGGTGTTACAGGTTGCTAACAAGTCGGGCAACATGAAGGGTACATTCGTCCGAGCCCTGAAGACTGCCGCGGACACCATCAAAGGTGCTGTGGCAGATCTCAGGGCGCTGACCATGTCGGAGGAAGTTGCCCGACTGGAAGCGGCCAACGCACAGCTCTCGGGCCAGTTGGCCGAGCTGCGCCGCGAGGTGGCCGAGATGCGCAAACAGCCGGCTACGTTGGGCGACTCAAACATCCAGCGAATCATGGAGGAGGCGCTGCGCTCCAACCGCGAGCAGTTCGCAAACATGCTGAACGCGCGGATGGAAGGTATTGAGCGCCGCCTCCTACCGGAGCCTCGGCTGCGACCTCCGTTGGCCGCCGATCGCAGGGCGGCGCAGGTTCCGACCGCAACCGTGGGTGTTACAGCCGAACCGCTCTCCGCTGAGGTCGTGAACGTCGAGGCAGCCCAACGATCCAAGCCTAAACGGGGAAAACGCCCTAATATGGCGGCGCAAGAAGCGGCTGCGGCAGCGGCGCCAAAGAGTGCCCCTCCGTCATCCTCGGGGCCGGGCAGTTCCTCGACAAGCTGGAGTGCCGTCGTTCGGAAAACGGCGACCAAGAAGGCCGCGACCAAGACCACCGAACCGGCTGCACCGGCAGCAAAGTCGAACTCGGCCAGCTCCAAAAAGAAGGCCCCTCCAAAGATGAAACTCCGCCCTCCTCGCTCCGCCGTGATAACGATCACGCTGAGGCCCGGTGCTGTGGAGAAGGGCCTCAGATACGAAGACGTCCTGGCCCAAGCGAAGAGCCGCGTCAAGCTGAGCGAGGTCGGCTTGACTGCGGTGCGCTTTAGGGCAGCAGCGACGGGAGGGCGCATCCTGGAGATTCCGCCGGGCACCAGCGATGCAGAAAAAGCGGCGGACGCCCTCGCGTCTAAACTCCGCGAGGCGCTTAACCCGGACGACGTCCAGGTCCATAGACCGACCAAGTGCGTCGAGTTAAGGGTCATGGACCTGGACGATTCCGTCACGGCGGAGGAGGTGGTGGCTGCGGTGGCCGAAGCTGGGGGCTGCTCTGCGGGAGCTATAAGGCCGGGGGCTATCGCTCGGGGCTCGAGTGGCTGTGGCTCCCTCTGGCTGAGCTGCCCGGTGGCTGCCGCAAAAAAGGTGGTGGAGGATGGCCGCGTAAAGGTCGGTTGGGTCTCGGCGCGGGTAACGCTGCTCGAGCCGAGGCCACTACGTTGTTACCGGTGCCTGGAGGGGGGCCATGTGGGGGCCAAATGCGACAGGGGTGTCGACCGCAGCCGTTTGTGCTTCCGGTGCGGTCAGCCCGACCACAAGGCCCGGGACTGTGCTGCCGCTGAAGCAAAGTGCGTAGTGTGCTCAGCGGCCGGTAAGCCGGCAACCCATGCGGTCGGGTGCAAGGGCTGCCAAGGCGGCAGCAAACGGGCAGCGCCGCAGAACAGAAGAGCGCCGCAGAAGAGAAGCGCTGCAAGCGCAGGAGCGGAGCCTATGGAGACCGCGAACTGATGGCCCTTCGTTGTCTCCAGGCCAATGTCAACCACTCTGCCAGGGCCCAGGACCTCCTAGTCCAAAGCATGGCAGAGTGGCAAGTCGGCGTTGCGGTGGTATCGGAGCCCTACTTTGTTCCCTCCCGGGACGACTGGGTCTCCGACCACGATGGAGTGGTGGCCATCATCGCCCCTGCCGTTGCTGGCTCCCCGTCCATCGAGGGTGTAGCCAGGGGCAGAGGGTGCGTGCTCGCCGTCGTGGGCGATCTTGCAGTTGTGGGAGTCTACGCCTCTCCCAATCGGAGCCTCGCCGACTTTGAACAACAGTTGGTCGAGGTCGGGGCTCTGGTTGGGCAGGTATCACCCTGCCCGGTGATAGTTGCGGGGGACTTCAATGCCAAATCCACGGCCTGGGGTTCCCCTGCGACGGATGCCAGAGGCGAGGCTCTCGAGGAGTGGGCAGCTGCTACTGGTCTCGCGGTGATCAACAGTGGGTCGGAGAGCACGTGCGTGCGGCTACAGGGCGAATCGATCGTCGACATTACGTTCGCGTCCAACGCCCTGGCCCGCCGTGTTCGGGACTGGAGGGTGGAGACGGGTGCGGAGACACTATCGGATCACCGATATATCCGATTTGATGTCTCCGCGGTTCCCGTCGTCCAGCCCGCTGTTGAGCGGTCAGAAGGTCCGCGGTGGAGTCTTGGCCGTCTCGATAGCCAGTTGGCAAAAGAGGCGGCCATCGTGGAGGCCTGGGGCGCCGGTTCCGATCCGGTCGTCCAGGTCGACCGAGAGGCTGACCAACTCGGCGCCGCCCTGTTCCGCATTTGCGATGTGGCGATGCCGAGAGTCAAGCCTCAGACCCCACGTCGCCGCGTCTACTGGTGGCTGCCCGAACTCCGGCAGCTGAGGAGAGCTTGCGTCGCCGCCCGTCGTCGGTACACTCGGTGCAGGAGGAGGCGAGTCCGCGACCACGCATCGGAGGAAGTCCTCTACGCCGCCTACAGGTCTGCCTGTGTAACACTGCAGAAGGCCATAGCCCAGGCAAAAGAGGCGGCGTGGGAGGAGTGGCTGGCGACCCTCGAGGAGGATCCGTGGGGGAGACCGTACCGGGTCGTGAGGCAGAAGCTCCGACCCTGGACCCCCCCGGTCACCAGCAGTCTCCAGCCGCAGCTCGTGGAGCGAATCACCCACGAGCTCTTTCCCGAGCGTGGACCGTTCGTACCGCCGATGGTACCGACGACGGATCGCGAGGACGAAGAGTTGGCGGTCCAGGCGTACCCGGTTACCGAGGCGGAGTTGGGTGCGGCTGTCCTGAAGTTACGTTCGAAAAGGACAGCCCCAGGGCCTGACGGTATACCGGGGCGCGCCCTGGCGATTGCGCTGGGCGAGATCGGAGGGAGCGTCCGGCGCCTATTTTCCGCGTGCCTGGCTCAAGGCAGGTTCCCCGATCGGTGGAAAACGGGAAGGCTCGTTCTCATCCGCAAGGAGGGACGAGCGCCCGATCAGCCGTCGGCCTACCGCCCAATCGTGCTGCTCGACGAGACGAGCAAGCTCTTTGAGCGTGTGCTTGCAGCCCGTCTTGTCGGCAGCATGGAGCCGGGCCTGAGCGACTGGCAATTCGGTTTTCGCCCCGGCCGCTCGACGCTGGACGCAGTCGCCAGGGTGAGGCAGCTCGCCGAGGAGGAAGTTTCCCGGGGTGGGGTGTTGATGGCGGTGTCGCTCGATATCTCCAACGCCTTTAACACCCTGCCCTGGGAGGTGGTAATGGAGGGCCTCAAATTTCACAATGTCCCGGCCTACCTGCGTCGAACCATCGCCGACTACTTCGTGGGCCGAGTAGTCGTCTACCCGACGAGGGATGGTTCGAGCAGGAGGATGATGACGTGCGGTGTTCCACAGGGCTCGGTCTTAGGGCCACTCCTGTGGAACATCGGGTACGACTGGGTGCTGCGCGGGGCCACTCTGCGGGGGGTCAGCGTCACCTGTTACGCTGACGACACCCTCGTGTCGGCCCGCGGCAGTTCCCATCGGGAGGCGGCGTATCTGGCCACGGCGGGTGTGGCACATGCGGTCCACCGCATCCGCGCCCTGGGCCTCGAGGTGGCACTACACAAATCCGAGGCCCTAGTGTTTCATGGGCCTCGGAACGCCCCGCCTCAGGGGATGGCCATCACTGTCGGCGGAACTTCCATCACCGTCGGGTCGACGATGAAGTACCTGGGACTCGTCCTCGACGGCAGGTGGAAGTTCGAGGAGCACTTCCGGCGCTTGGCCCCAAGACTGGTGGCTGCAGCCGGAGCGCTGGGGCGGCTTCTGCCAAACATCGGAGGGCCGGGTGCCCCCTGCAGGCGCCTGTACACCGGCGTGATACGCTCGATGGCGCTCTACGGAGCGCCGATATGGGCGGACGTCCTGAGTGCTCGCAACGTGGCCTCGCTGCGACGTCCGCAGCGGGCCATGGCGCTCAGGGCGGCTCGGGCGTACCGCACGGTGTCCTACACGGCAGCCACCTTGCTCTCCGGAAGCCCGCCATGGGACCTCGAGGCCGAAGTCAGCTCGAGTGTCTTCTGGCGGGTCAAGGGAGCGAGGGCGGCGGGTAACCGGCCCCACCCTTGTGAGGTCCGACAGTGGCGGGAAGAGGCCCGCAAAAACCTCCTCCTCAAATGGGCGGAAAGGCTACGAGTTCCGGGTGCCAGTGGGGAACTCGTAGCGGCCATTCGGCCTGTTTTGAAAGAGTGGGTCGAACGCAAACACGGCCCACTCACATACCACCTGACGCAGCTCATGACCGGTCACGGCTGCTTCGCCAAGTACTTGTGCGAAGTGGTCGGGAGAGAGCCGTCGGTGGTATGTCATCATTGTGGCGACGGAGCCGTGGACACGGCGGAGCACACGCGCGCAGAGTGCCCAGCTTGGGCGGAGCCTCGCGCAGCCCTGTCCACGGCATTCGGTGGAGACGTGACGCTTCCGGCGCTAATAAAAAGGATGGCCGCTAACGAAGAAGCCTGGGCGGCAATACGCGACTTCAGCGAACAAGTCATGTCCGCGAAGGAACACGCAGAACGGCAGCGGGAGGACGACACCGGCTCCCTCCCTCTGCGCCGAAGGCGGCCTGGTCGGCGGCGACGTGCGTTCGCAGGTCGCACGTTGCCGCAATGACCTGGCCTGAGTGTGGTTGGCGGCGGAGCCAGCCACCTGATCCGCTGCGGGGCGTCGGCCCCTGACGCCCGGCCTCCAGTGGCGGACTCGGGGGAGTCCGTCGCAGCACAGACGGAGGCGGAGTTGGAAGGCGCGCCTTAACACCCTGGCGCGCCTTTGAGGCGGGTCGCCGTTTAGCGACTGCCGCTGGCAGGGTCGCGGTTGCAAGCCAACGCGTTCCCGTGGCCCTGCCGCCTTGCGGAGAGGCGGAATTTCGAGGAGGTTTTAGTGGGTAGGACGGGGCCTTCTGCCCCGTGAGTCCCACATACCCGTCCCGGTCCCCCGACCGGGCGGCAGGCGTAAATGCCTTTCCTCCTCGTTAAACAAAAAAAAAAAAAAAAAAAAAAAAAAAAAAAAAAAAAAAAAAAAAAAAAAAAAAAAAAGGTCCAGCCGAGGAGGGGTGCAAGTCAGTCACCTCCACGTGGTGCACCCTGGGCAACGGGGTCGACAGGCATTCCGATGAAAGAAAGAGATTAGGTTAGGTTAGATTAGGTTAGGTTAGGTTAGGTTTTTTCTCGGAGTGCCTGTCGACCACGGCTAAGACTGACACGACGGTTATGCCACGGGTCGCTCCTGGTACTTCTCTGTTTAGCAGAGTGGACTGTGTGAGCGGCTTCGTGGCAATTTGAGGAGAGTTCTTTGTTTTATGTTATGGTGTTATTGTTCGTTTTATGTATATGTATTTGTATTTGTTGTAAATAGCTTAGTTGCTGGGTCTTCGGGGTCTTTTTGGGCTTCCGGAGGCCAGCGGCGGGAGAGGCGGGTTTGCTCAGTTTCGGTGTCGACTCTGAGTAAACAAGACTTTTGTCACCGCCTCTCAAACTCGTTTCCCCATCCGGGTGTTGTGGATCATGTCTCGCAGCCCGTGGTGGGACCGAGGGCCTTGCCTTAACCGGCCGGGCCAAGAGGAGCCAACCTCAATAAAAAACATTAGCTTAGAGATCCCGTGATACCGCCCGACCTCACGGTGTAATAGGGTTACCAAGGTACAGGGGGCACTGCCTTGGTGGACTGTTTATTTCCCCCATACTCGTGGGATTAATAATGGAAAACTTTCTTAACAAAAAAAATGATAGAGGAATTGAGGCGGTGGCCAAAACCAACGACCCAGGCGTACTGAAAGGACGTGCTGGCCGGCTGGAACGACTCTCCGAGTCGGACTCGTCGGCCTGCACGATGCAGACCGTGGATTCGGCGTCTGATGATGTAGCGGTGGAGGTGGGCGCCCCGTTGGCGCGCGCTGATACCAATGACCCTGGCGAACTTAAAGGACTAGCTGCCCGACCTGAACGACTCTCCGAGTCGGACACGTCGGGCTGCAGCATGCGGACAGTATCGGGCGAAATGCAAAAGCGGCGGAGGGGCGAGAAGCGGACCCGCGCTGAAGATGTATGCTCGGGCTCGGGCGAGAGTGACGCGAGCGGTCAGCAAAGCGACCACTCAGAGTCCTCATCCATTAGGCGACTGAAACCTGCAAGCAAGAGGGGGCGTGGCCGACCGCCCACTCATGGGAAGTATGTCGGGCTGGGAAAATCCCAGGCGGAGCTCGTTAAAGCCAAAGAAGGCAGCCTCCAAGCAGAAGAAGCGCTGGCTGCCTTCAACGAAGCGGCCCAGGTGGCGATCGAGGAGAGGACGGCCCGCTCCAGGAGCCGCCACCCGACAACAGTCGAGGAAGTGCCGAGGACGTCCGCCGCTCTGGACGCGGCGGTTCAAGAGGCGCTGGACGTGGTGATACAGGTGGCCAACAAGTCGGGCAACCTGAAAGGCACCTTCGTCAGGGCCCTTAAAACCGCCGCAGACACCATCAAAGGTGCGGTGGCTGACCTGAGGGCCCTAACGATGACGGAGGAGGTAGCCCGCTTGGAAGCGGCCAACGCGCAGCTTTCGGGCCAGTTGGCCGAGCTGCGCCGGGAAGTGGCCCAGTTGCGCGCACAGCCAACTACGAGGGAAGACACGCACTTTCAGCGAATCTTGGAGGAGGCGCTGCGCTCCAGCCGCGAGCAGTTCGCTAATATGCTGAACGCGCGGATGGAGGGCATCGAACGACGCCTTCTTCCGGAGCCTCGGCTGCGACCTCCGCTGGCCGCCGATCGCAGGGCGGCGCAGGCTCCGGCCGCATCTGTGAGCGCCACAGCAGAGCCGCCCTCCACTGAGGCTGCGAACGCTGAGGCAGCCCAACGAAGGAGGAAGAATAAGCGGGCAAAACGCCCGAATATGGCCGCCCAAGAAGCGGCAGCGGCGGCGGCCACAAAGAATGCCCCTCCGTCGTCTTCGCAGCCAGGAAGTGCTCCGACAACCTGGAGCGCCGTCGTTAGGAAAACAACGACCAAGAAGGCGACCACCGAATCGGCGGCATCGGCAGCGAAGTCGAACTCGGCCAGTGCCAAGAAGACGGCCCCTCCAAAGAGGAAACTCCGTCCACCTCGCTCCGCCGTGATTACGATCACGCTAAAGCCCGGTGCCTCCGAGAAGGGCCTCAAGTATGAGACTGTCCTGGCCCAAGCGAAGAGCCGCATCAAGTTGAGCGAGGTCGGCTTGACTGCGGTGCGCTTCCGGGCATCAGCCACGGGAGGACGCATACTGGAGGTCCCGCCGGGCACCAGCGATGCGGAAAAAGCGGCGGACGCCCTTGCATCCAAGCTTCGTGAGGTGCTAAACCCGGACGACGTCCAGGTCCATAGGCCGACCAAGTGTGTCGAGCTAAGGGTCATGGACCTGGACGATTCCGTCACGGCGGAGGAGGTGGTGGCTGCGGTGGCCGAAGCTGGGGGCTGCTCCGCGGGAGCTATAAGGCCGGGGGCTATTGCCCGGGGCTCCAGTGGCTGTGGCTCCCTCTGGATTAGCTGTCCGGTGGCGGCCGCAAAAAAGGTGGTGGAGGCTGGCCGTATAAAGGTGGGGTGGGTCTCGGCACGGGTAACGCTGCTCGAGCCGAGACCTCAGCGCTGCTACAGGTGCCTGGAGGGGGGCCACGTAGGGGCAAAATGTGACAGAGGTGTTGACCGCAGCCGTTTGTGCTTCCGCTGCGGTCAACCCGACCATAAGGCCCGAGAATGCACCGCTGCAGACCCGAAATGTGTGGTCTGCTCAACGGCCGGTCGGCCAGCTGCACATGCCGTCGGGAGCAGGGGCTGCCAAGGCGGCAGAGGTCGTGCGGCGCCGCAGCAGGGTAGCGCTGCAAGCCCTAGGGTGGAGCCAATGGAGACAGCGCACTGATGGCTCTGCGTTGTCTCCAGGCCAACATAAACCACTCTGCCAGGGCTCAGGACCTCCTAGTCCAAAGCATGGCAGAGTGGCAAGTCGGCGTTGCGGTGGTATCGGAGCCCTACCTCGTTCCCTCCCGGGACGACTGGGTCTCCGACCACGATGGAGTGGTGGCCATCGTCGCCCCTGCTGTCGCTGGCTCCCCGTCCATCGAGGGTGTAGCCAGGGGCAGAGGGTGCGTCCTCGCCGTCGTGGGCGATCTTGCGGTTGTGGGAGTCTACGCCTCACCCAATCGGAGTCTCGCCGACTTTGAACAACAGCTAGTCGAGGTCGGGGCTCTGGTTGGGCAGGTATCACCCAGCACGGTGATAGTTGCGGGGGACTTCAATGCCAAATCCACGGCTTGGGGTTCCCCTGCGACGGATGCCAGGGGCGAGGCTCTCGAGGAGTGGGCAGTTGCTACTGGTCTCGCGGTGATCAACAGTGGGTCGGAGAACACGTGTGTGCGGCTACAGGGCGAATCGATCGTCGACATTACGTTCGCGTCCAACGCCCTGGCCCGCCGTGTTCGAGACTGGAGGGTGGAGACGGGTGTGGAGACACTTTCCGATCATCGGTACATCCGATTTGATGTCTCCGCGGTTCCCGTCGTCCAGCCCGCTGTTGAGCGGTCAGAAGGTCCGCGGTGGAGTCTGGGCCGTCTCGATAGCCAGTTGGCAAAAGAGGCGGCCATCGTGGAGGCCTGGGGCGCCGGTTCCGATCCGGTTGCCCAGGTCGACCGAGAGGCTGACCAACTCGGCGCCGCCCTGTTCCGCATTTGCGATGTGGCGATGCCGAGAGTCAAGCCTCAGACCCCACGTCGCCGCGTCTACTGGTGGCGACCCGAACTCCGGCAGCTGCGGAGAGCTTGCGTCGCCGCCCGTCGTCGGTACACTCGGTGCAGGAGGAGGCGGGTCCGCGACCACGCATCGGAGGAAGTCCTCTACGCCGCCTACAGGTCCGCCTGTATCATATTGAAGAAGGCCATAGCTCAGGCCAAAGAGGCGGCGTGGGAGGAGTGGCTGGCCACTCTCGAGGGGGATCCGTGGGGGAGACCGTACCGGGTCGTGAGGCAGAAGCTCCGACCCTGGACTCCCCCGCTCACCAGCAGTCTCCAGCCGCAGCTCGTGGAGCGAATCACCCACGAGCTCTTTCCCGAGCGTGGAGCGTTCGTACCACCGATGGTACCGACGAGGGATCGCGAGGATGGACAGATGGCGGATCAGGCGTACCCGGTTACCGAGGCGGAGTTGTGTGCGGCTGTCCTGAAGTTACGTTCGAAAAGGACAGCCCCAGGGCCTGACGGTATTCCGGGACGCGCCCTGGCGATTGCGCTGGAGGAGATCGGCGGGGGCGTCCAGCGTCTATTTTCTGCGTGCCTGGCTCAAGGCAGATTCCCCGATCGGTGGAAAACGGGAAGGCTCGTTCTCATCCGCAAGGAGGGACGAGCGCCCGATCAGCCGTCGGCCTACCGCCCAATCGTGCTGCTCGACGAGACGAGCAAGCTCTTTGAGCGCGTGCTTGCAGCCCGTCTCGTCGGCAGCATGGAGCCGGGCCTTAGCGAATGGCAGTTCGGATTTCGCCCCGGCCGCTCGACGCTGGACGCAGTCGCCAGGGTGAGGCAGCTCGCGGAGGAGGAGGTTTCTCGGGGTGGGGTATTGATGGCAGTGTCGCTGGATATCTCCAACGCCTTCAATACCCTACCCTGGGAGGTAATACTCGAGGGCCTAAAATACCACGGTGTCCCGGCCTACCTGCGTCGAACCATCGCCGACTACTTTGTGGGCCGAGTAGTCGTTTACCCGACGAGGGATGGTTCGAGCAGGAGGGTCGTGACGTGCGGTGTTCCACAGGGCTCGGTCTTAGGGCCACTCCTGTGGAACATCGGTTACGATTGGGTGCTGCGCGGGGCCACGTTGCGGGGGGTCAGCGTCACCTGCTACGCTGACGACACCCTCGTGTCGGCCCGCGGCAGCAACCACCGGGAGGCGGCCTATCTGGCCACGGCGGGTGTGGCTCACGCGGTCCACCGCATCCGCGCGCTGGGCCTCGAGGTGGCCTTGCACAAATCCGAGGCCCTAGTCTTTCATGGGCCTCGGAATGCCCCACCTCGGGGGTTAGCAATCGTTGTCGGCGGAGCTTCCATCACCATCGGGTCGACGATGAAGTACCTAGGACTCGTCCTCGATGGCAGGTGGAAGTTCGAGGAGCACTTCCGGCGCTTGGCCCCAAGACTGGTGGCTGCAGCCGGAGCGCTCGGACGATTGCTGCCCAACGTCGGGGGGCCGGGTTCCCTCTGCAGGCGCCTGTACACCGGCGTGGTGCGTTCGATGGCGCTCTATGGAGCGCCGATATGGGCGGACGCTCTGAGTGCCCGAAACGTGGCCTCGCTGCGACGTCCGCAGCGGGCCATGGCGCTCAGAGCGGCTCGGGCGTACCGCACGGTGTCTTACACGGCGGCCACCTTGCTTTCCGGAAGCCCGCCATGGGACCTCGAGGCCGAGATCTACTCGAGTGTCTACTGGCGGGTCAAGGAAGCAGGAGCGGAGGGAAACCGGCCCCACCCGCGTGAGGTCCGGCAGTGGCGGGAGGAGGCCCGCGAGAACCTCCTCTTAAAATGGACGGAGAGGCTACGAGTTCCGGGAGCGAGTGCGGAACTCGTAGCGGCCATTCGGCCAATACTGAAGGAGTGGGTCGAGCGTAAGCACGGCCCACTCACGTACCACCTGACGCAGCTCATGACCGGGCACGGCTGCTTCGCCAAATACTTGTGCGAAGTGGTCGGGAGAGAGGCGTCGGTGGTATGTCACCATTGTGGCGATGGAGCCGTGGACACGGCCGAGCACACGCGCGCAGAGTGCCCAGCTTGGGCGGAGCCTCGCGCAGCCCTGTCCACGGTCATAGGCGGAGACCTATCGCTTTCGGCCCTCATCTCCAAGATGGCCGGAAGCGAAGAGGCCTGGGCGGCATTTTCCTCTTTCTGCGACACTGTGATGTCGCAGAAAGAGGCAGCAGAACGGCAGCGGGAGGACGACATCAACTCCCTCCCGCTGCGCCGAAGGCGGCCTGGTCGGCGGCGACGTGCGTATGCAGGTCGCACGTTGCCGCATTGACCTGGCCTAGAGCGTGGTTGGCGGCGGAGCCAGTTATCTGATCCGCCGCGGGGCGTCAAGCCCTGACGCCCGGCCTCCAGTGGCGGACTCGGGGGAGTCCGTCACGGCACAGACGGAGGCGGAGATGGAAGGCGCGCCCTAACATCCTGGCGCGCCTTTGAGGCGGGTCGCCTGCTAGCGACTGCCGCTGGCAGGGTCGCGGTGGCAAGCTAACGCGTTCCCGTGGCCCTGCCGCCTTGCGGAAAGGCGGAATTTCGAGGAGGTTTTAGTGGGTAGTGACGGGGCCTTCTGCCCCGTGAGTCCCACATACCCGTCCCGGTCCCCCGACCGGGCGGCAGGCGTAAGTGCCTTTCCTCCTCGTTAAACAAAAAAAAAAAAAAAAAAAAAAAAAAAAAAAAAAAAAAAAAAAAAAAAAAAAAAAAAAAGGTTAGGTTAGGTTAGGTTAGGTTAGGTTAGGTTAGGTGGGGGGCAGGTCAGTCACCTCCACGTGGTGCACCCTGGGCAACGGGGTCGATAAGCATTACAGCTTCGATGTTTTTCCGGAGTGCTGTCGACAACGGCTAACGACTGACGCGGCGGTGATCTCGTTTCCCGGTTTTGGGAACGAGATTCTGCGCCCACTTCTTTACAAGTGGGCGCCGCGAGGGGGGGAGAATAGATATATATTTATTTATTTATATTTATATTTTACATTTCGGAGGGACCCGCGTTTTGGGTCACGTGACGCACACGGCGACTTTATTGGTTGCTGGGTCTTCGGGGTCCTTTTGGGCTGCCGTAGACAATAGGTAGGGAGAGGCGGGTTTGCTCAGTTTCGGCGTCGACTCTGAGTAAACAAGACTATTGTCACCGCCTCTCAAACTCGTTTCCCCACCCGGGTGTTGTGGATCATGTCTCGCAGCCTGTGGTGGGACCGAGGGCCTTGCCTTAACCGGCCGGGCCGAGAGGAGCCAACCTCATTAAAAAACATTAGGTTAGAGATCCCGTGATACCGCCCGACCTCACGGTGTAATAGGGTTACCAGGGTACAGGGGGCACTGCCTTGGTGAACTTTTTATTTCCCCCATACTCGTGGGATCAATTATGTCATTGAACACTAACAATAACGATTTTGCCTTACGATTGGATACCGACGAAATGGCGGTTGATGCGGGCGCCCCGATGGCGCGCGCAGAAACCCACGACCTTGGCGTTAAAAAGGAGCTGGTTGTCCGACTGGAACGACTCTCTGAGTCCGACTCGTCGGTCGCCAGCGTCGCTTGCTCGACGGATAGGACTAGACGGAAAGGGGAGAAGCGATCTCTCCCTAGAGAGAGCTTCTCGGGCTCCGACAGCGATGCGAGCGCGCAGTCTAGAGACTGCGGCTCGGAGGCATCGGTCGGTAGATGGCTAAAGCCATCGTCCAAAAGGGGGCGTGGTCGACCGACCACTACTGGGCACTACGTTGGCTTCAACGTAGAGATGGCAAAGGAGCAGCGCTTCCAGGCGGAGGATGCGCTCGCTGCCTACAGTGCCAAGGCCAAGGTGGCCATCGAAGAGAGGGCGGCACGTCTTAGAAACCGTTGTGGGATCGAAGACGTGCCGCAGACGTCTGCTGGACTGGATGCAACAGTCCAGGAGGCGATCAACGTAGTGGTGCAGGTTGCCGACAAGTCGAGCAACCTAAAAGGCACCTTCGTTCGGGCCCTTAAGACGGCCGCTGACACCATTAAAGGTGCGGTGGCCGATCTGAGGGCCCTTACCGTCACGGAGGAGGTCGCCCGCCTGGAAGTAGCCAATGCGCAACTTTCGGGCCAATTGGCCGAACTCCGCCGAGAGGTCGCCCAGATGCGGCAACAGCCTGTTGCGAGCAGCGTGGCCGCATCTGACCTCCAAAAGGTCATGGAGGAGGCGCTGCGCGCTAACCGCGAGCAGTTCAGCGTAATGCTGAACGCTCGCTTCGAGGGTATAGAAGGCCGCCTCCTTCCAGAACCTCGTCTACGACCTTCGCTGGCCGCCGACAAGAGAGCGGAGCAGGCTTCGAAAGCCAAAGACGCTCCAGCCGTCGTAGAGGTGGCCAAGCCGAAGCGGGCGAGACGCCCGAACTTGGCTGCCCAAGAAGCGGCGACGAGTCGAAGGAACGCTCCTTCGTCATCCGCGGAGACAGAAGCCGCGCCGATTCCGTGGAGCGCTGTCGTTGGGAGAAAATCCCAAAAGACAGCCAGCAAATCGGTGGCGGCGGCGAAGCGGACTCCTACAAAGGAGTCCAAAAAGGCGGCCAGCAAATCGGCAGCTGCGGCGAAAAAACAGATTCCTAAGGAATCTCAAAAGCCCAAGAGCGGGAAAAAGCTCCGACCTCCTCGCACTGAGGTTATAACTTTAAAGTTAAAGCCCGAGGCTGAGGAGAGGGGCGTAAAGTACGAGCAGGTTTTGGCTCAAGCTAAGAGCCAAATAAGCCTGAGAGAGGTAGGCTTAACTACGGTGCGATTCCGTATGGCAGCCACGGGGGCCCGGATCCTCGAGATACCGCCGGGCACTAAGGAGGCAGATAAGGCGGCAGATGCCCTAGCGGGCAGGCTCCGCGAGGTGTTCAGCCCGGATGTCGTCCAGGTCAATCGACCGACTAAGTGCGCGGAACTTAGGGTGATGGACTTGGACGACTCGGTCACGGCGGAGGAAGTCGTCGCAGCGGTCGCCGCAGACGGAGGCTGCTCTGTCGGAGCGATCAGACCGGGAGCTATTGCTCGGGGCCCGAGCGGCTCTGGCTCGCTATGGTTGAGCTGCCCAGTAGCGGCAGCCAAAAGGATAGTGGAGGCTGGTCGGATTAGGGTCGGGTGGGTCTCGGCACGAGTGTTACTGCTCGAGCCCAGACCGCTCCGCTGCTTCCGGTGTCTCGAGGGGGGTCACATGGGGGCCAAGTGTGACAGGGGCGTGGATCGCAGCCGGCTGTGCTTCCGTTGCGGTCAGCCCGATCACAAGGCACGCGAGTGCTCAGCCGCCGACGCAAATTGCGTCGCCTGCGCAGCGGCTGGTAAGCCAGCGGCTCATGCCGTTGGCAGCAAAAGGTGCCAGAGCGGGAAAGCTCGCGTGGCACCGAAACAAGGTAAAGTGAGGACGAACGGCCCCGCAGCCGCGTTCTCACGGGCACAGGTGGAGACAATGGAGACCGCATAGTGATGGCCTTACATTGTCTCCAAGCCAACGTTAACCACTCTGCGAGGGCTCAGGACCTTCTAGTCCAAAGCATGGCAGAGTGGCAAATTAACGTGGCGGTGGTGTCGGAGCCCTACTTCGTTCCCTCGCGGGACGATTGGGTATCCGATCATGACCGAGTGGTGGCCATCGTCGCCCCCGCTGTGGCCGGCTCCCCGGCCATCGAGGGCGTTGCGAAGGGTAGGGGGTACGTTCTGGCCGTCGTCGGCGGTGTGGCGGTCGTCGGCGTCTACGCCTCACCCAATCGGAGTCTCGCCGAGTTCGAGCGAATGCTGGTCGAGGTCGGGGCTCTGGTTGGGCAAATATCGCCCACCTCTGTGTTGGTCGCGGGGGACTTCAACGCCAAATCAACGGCTTGGGGTTCCCCAGCGACTGATGCACGAGGTGAGGTTTTGGTGGAGTGGGCCACATCACTGGGACTCGTAGTCCTCAACAGTGGGTCGGAGAGCACGTGCGTGCGGTGGCAGGGCGAATCGATCGTGGACATCACGTTCGCGTCCAACGCCCTGGCCCGCCGTGTTCACGATTGGAGAGTGGAGACGCGCGCGGAGACCCTGTCCGACCACCGGTACATCCGGTTCGGTGTCTCTGCGTTTCCCGTCTCTCCTACTGGGGACGCTCCGCCCGCTGCTGGACGACTGGACGGACCGCGTTGGTGCCTGGGCCGTCTCGACAGCCAGCTGGCGAAAGAGGCGGCCATCGTAGAAGCCTGGGGGGCCGGTTCCGACCCGGTAGTCCGAGTCGACACAGAGGCCGACGAAATCGGCGCCGCCCTGTCTCGCATTTGCGATGCGGCGATGCCGCGAGCAAAACCGTTCACGCCGCGCCGACGGTTGTACTGGTGGCGCCCAGAACTCCGCCAGCTGCGCAAAGCTTGCGTGGCAGCGCGCCGACGGTACAGTCGGTGCAGGAGGAGAAGGGTCCGCGACCATGACGCGGAAGGCGTCTTTTACGCCGCCTACAGGGCCGCCTGCCAAACGCTGCAGAAGGCCATAGCCCAGGCCAAAGAAGCGGCGTGGGGGGAATGGCTGGCGACGCTCGAAAGAGACCCGTGGGGGAGACCGTACCGTGTCGTACGGCAAAAGCTCCGACCCTGGGCTCCGCCGCTAACCAGCAGTCTCCAGCCGTTACTCCTGGAGACTGTAGTGGACACACTCTTTCCCGAAAGGGGTGAATTCACGCCGCCGGCCATGGCACCCATCGTCGGACCTCGCGAGTACGAGGATCAGGTGATTCCGGTCACTGAGACGGAGTTACAGGCGGCTGCCCTGAAACTCCGGTCGAAGAGGACAGCCCCGGGGCCCGATGGCATCCCGGGGCGCACCTTGGCGATCGCGTTGGACGAGATGAGCGACAGCATTCGGCACCTATTCACCGCGTGCTTCGCTCAGGGTAGGTTTCCGCAACGGTGGAAAACGGGCAGACTCGTTCTGATCCGTAAAGAAGGGCGCCCGCCCGATCAGCCTTCGGCCTACCGCCCGATAGTGTTGCTCGACGAGACGAGCAAGCTATTCGAGCGTGTGCTCGCTACCCGTCTCGTGGGTAGCATGGAGCCGGGCCTTAACGAGCGGCAGTATGGTTTTCGACCTGGCCGTTCTACACTAGACGCGATCGCCAGGGTACGGGACCTGGCAGAGGAGGAGGTCTCTCGGGGTGGGGTCGTGATTGCAGTGTCATTGGATATATCCAATGCCTTCAACACCCTACCCTGGGAAGTAGTTTTGGAGGCATTGCGCTTTCACAATGTCCCGAGCTACTTGAGGCGTACCGTGGCCGATTATTTTTCGGGCAGAGCGGTGGCCTACCCGACGAGGGAGGGCTGGGGTAGGAAGACGTTGTCGTGCGGTGTTCCGCAGGGGTCGGTCCTAGGGCCGCTCTTGTGGAACATAGGGTACGACTGGGTGCTGCGCGGGGCCACTTTGCGGGGGGTCAGCGTAACGTGCTACGCTGACGACACCCTCGTGTCGGCCCGTGGCCGCTCCTATCGAGAGGCGGCCTATCTCGCTACGGCGGGTGTGGCACACGTCGTGCACCGCATCCGCGCTTTGGGTCTAGAGGTTGCCCTGCACAAGTCCGAGGCACTCGTATTTCACGGGCCACGGAACGGGCCACCACCGGGGGCAACCATCACAGTGGGCGGAATATCCATCGCCGTCGGGTCGACGATGAGGTATCTCGGACTCGTTCTCGACGGTAGGTGGAATTTCGAAGAGCACTTCAGGTGCTTGGCCCCGAGGTTGGTGGCCGCAGCCGGAGCGCTGGGGTCGATACTTCCGAACGTCGGGGGCCCAGGAGGCACCTGCAGGCGCTTGTACGCCGGTGTCGTTCGCTCGATGGCGCTCTACGGGGCGCCGATATGGGCGGACGCACTGAGCGCCCGAAACGTCGCCTCGCTGCGACGTCCGCAGCGGATTATAGCGCTCAGAGCGGCTCGTGCGTACCGCACGGTGTCGTACACCGCAGCGTGTCTGCTCGCCGGAAGCCCGCCATGGGACCTCGAGGCCGAGGCCAATTCGAGCGTCTACTGGAGGGTCAAGGCAGCGACAGCAGAGGAGAACCGGCCACACCCTGGTGAGGTTCGCCAATGGCGCGAAGAGGCCCGCCAAAGTCTCTTCGCCAAATGGTCGGAGAGACTGGGTGTCCCGGGTACTAGTCGGGAACTCGTGGAGGCCATTCGGCCTGTTCTACAGGAGTGGGTCGAGCGCAAGCACGGCCCATCCACCTATCACCTCGCGCAGCTCTTGACCGGGCACGGGTGCTTTGCCAAGTACCTGTGCGAGGTGGTGGGCAGGGAACCATCGACGTTGTGCCACCACTGTGGCAACGGAGCCGTGGATACGGCCGAACACACGCGCGCAGAGTGCCCAGCTTGGGCGGAGCCTCGCGCGGTCCTATCCACGGCTATAGGAGGGGACGTGTCGCTTCCGGCCATCATCGAGAGAATGGCCGGAAACAAAGAGGCCTGGTCGGCTGTTTGTACGTTTAGCGACGCCGTAATGTCGCAAAAGGAGACGGCGGAGCGAGAGCGGGAGGACGATCCCGACTCGCTCCCGCAGCGTCGGAGGAGACCAGGTCGCCGGCGGCGAGCCTTCGCAGGGCGAACGCTGCCGCCGCCGTGATGTGGTGTGTTCGGTTCTGACCAATCGTGGGGCGTCGTCGAAAGACGCCCGGCCTCCAGTAATGGACTCGAGGGAGTCTGCTGAGGCAGAGTAGGAAAGTGCGCCTTAGCGTACTTTAGAGTCGGGTCGCCTAGCAGCGACGACCGCTGGCGGGGTCGCGGTTGCAAGCCAACAGCGTTCCCGTAGCCCCGCCGTCTTGCGCGAGACGAATTTACGAGGTGGTTTTAGTGGGTAGGACGGAGCCTTCAGCTCCGGGCAGGGAATTTTTCTTTCCCCGTGAGTCCCACATTTTCCGTTCCGGTCCCGGGACCTGGGCGACCAATGCGTAAATGCATTTCCCCTCGTTAAAAAAAAAAAAAAAAAAAAAAAAGGTTAGGTTAGGTTAGGTTAGGTTAGGTTAGGTTTGGGGTGCAAGTCAGTCACCTCCACGTGGTGCACCCTGGGCAACGGGGTCGACAAGCATTCCGATGTTTTCTCGGAGTGCCTGTCGACCACGGCTAAGACTGACACGACGGTTACGCCACGGGTCGCTCCTGGTACTTCTCTGTTTAGCAGAGTGGACTGTGTGAGCGGCTTCGTGGCAAATGGGAGGAGTTCTTGTTGTTACGTTTGTGATGTTTTTGTTAATTCAAATCTATGTGTTGTTATTTATTGTTGTCGTTAAATATAATTTTATTTCATTTGTTGTAAATAGCCTATTGTTAGTTGCTGGGTCTTCGGGGTCTTTTTGGGCTACCGGAGGCCAGTGGAGGGAGAGGCGGGTTTGCTCAGTTTCGGTATCGACTCTGAGTAAACAAGACTTTTGTCACCGCCTCTCAAACTCGTTTCCCCACCCGGGTGTTGTGGATCATGTCTCGCAGCCTGTGGTGGGACCGAGGGCCTTGCCTTAACCGGCCGGGCCAAGAGGAGCCAACCTCACTAAAAAACATTAGTTTAGAGATCCCGTGATACCGCCCGACCTCACGGTGTAATAGGGTTACCAGGGTACAGGGGGCACTGCCCTGGTGGACTTTTATTTCCCCCACACTCGTGGGACTAAATATGGAACATTCAAAACCAAAACAAAAAAAAGATGGAGGAATAGATAATATGGCGGTGGAGGCGGGCGCCCCGATGGCGCGCGCTGAAACCAACGACTCTGGCGTACTAAAAGGATTAACGATTCGGCTCGAACGACTCTCTGAGTCGGACTCCTCCGTCTGCAGCATGCAGTCGGTGGAATCGATGGAACAACAGCGGAGTAGGGGTGAAAAGCGGATCCACGCTGAGGATAGCTGCTCGGGCTCGGAGAGCGACGCGAGCGTGCTGAGCGACAAAACTGCCTCCTCAGCCAGCAGGTGGCTCAAACCCGCTAATAAAAGGGGGCGTGGCAGACCACCTACCCATGGTAGGTATGTCGGACTTGGGAAGTCACAGGCGGAGATTAGTGAATCCAAGAAAGACAATTTCCAGGCGGAAGACGCGTTGGCCGCCTACAACGAAGCGGCGAAGGTGGCGATGGAAGAAAGGGCGGCCCGTGCCAGAAACCGTCAACCAACGGCAGCTGAGGACGTGCCGAAGACGTCCGCCGCTCTGGACGCGGCGGTCCAACAGGCACTTGACGTGGTGTTACAGGTTGCTAACAAATCGGGCAACATGAAGGGTACATTCGTCCGAGCCCTGAAGACTGCCGCGGACACCATCAAAGGTGCTGTGGCAGATCTCAGGGCGCTGACCATGTCGGAGGAAGTTGCCCGACTGGAAGCGGCCAACGCACAGCTCTCGGGCCAGTTGGCCGAGCTGCGCCGCGAGGTGGCCGAGATGCGCAAACAGCCGGCTACGTTGGACGACTCGAACGTCCAGCGGATCATGGAGGAGGCGCTGCGCTCCAACCGCGAGCAGTTCGCAAACATGCTGAACGCGCGGATGGAAGGTATTGAGCGCCGCCTCCTACCGGAGCCTCGGCTGCGACCTTCGTTGGCCGCCGATCGCAGGGCGGCGCAGGTTCCGACCGCAACCGTGGGTGTTACAGCCGAACCGCTCTCCGCTGAGGTCGTGAACGTAGAGGCAGCCCAACGATCCAAGCCTAAACGGGGAAAACGCCCTAATATGGCGGCGCAAGAAGCGGCTGCGGCAGCGGCGCCAAAGAGTGCCCCTCCGTCATCCTCGGGGCCGGGCAGTTCCTCGACAAGCTGGAGTGCCGTCGTTCGGAAAACGGCCACCAAGAAGGCCGCGACCAAGACCACCGAACCGGCTGCACCGGCAGCGAAGTCGGCAGCGAAGTCGAACTCGGCCAGCTCCAAAAAGAAGGCCCCTCCAAAGAGGAAGCTCCGCCCTCCTCGCTCCGCCGTGATAACGATCACGCTGAGGCCCGGTGCTGTGGAGAAGGGCCTCAGATACGAAGACGTCCTGGCCCAAGCGAAGAGCCGCGTCAAGCTGAGCGAGGTCGGCTTGACTGCGGTGCGCTTTAGGGCAGCAGCGACGGGAGGGCGCATCCTGGAGATTCCGCCGGGCACCAGCGATGCAGAAAAAGCGGCGGACGCCCTCGCGTCTAAACTCCGCGAGGCGCTTAACCCGGACGACGTCCAGGTCCATAGACCGACCAAGTGCGCCGAGTTAAGGGTCATGGACCTGGACGATTCCGTCACGGCGGAGGAGGTGGTGGCTGCGGTGGCCGAAGCTGGGGGCTGCTCTGCGGGAGCTATAAGGCCGGGGGCTATCGCTCGGGGCTCGAGTGGCTGTGGCTCCCTCTGGCTGAGCTGCCCGGTGGCTGCCGCTAAAAAGGTGGTGGAGGATGGCCGTGTAAAGGTCGGTTGGGTCTCGGCGCGGGTAACGCTGCTCGAGCCGAGGCCACTACGTTGTTACCGGTGCCTGGAGGGGGGCCACGTGGGGGCCAAATGCGACAGGGGTGTCGACCGCAGCCGTTTGTGCTTCCGGTGCGGTCAGCCCGACCACAAGGCCCGGGACTGTGCTGCCGCTGAAGCAAAGTGCGTAGTTTGCTCAGCGGCCGGTAAGCCCGCGACCCATGCAGTCGGGTGCAAGGGTTGCCAGGGCGGCAGCAAACGGGCAGCGCCGCAGAAGGGCAAAGCGCCGCAGAAGAGAAGCGCTGCAAGCGTAGGAGTGGAGCCTATGGAGACCGCGAACTGATGGCCCTTCGTTGTCTCCAGGCCAATGTCAACCACTCTGCCAGGGCCCAGGACCTCCTAGTCCAAAGCATGGCAGAGTGGCAAATCGGCGTTGCGGTGGTATCGGAGCCCTACCTCGTTCCCTCCCGGGACGACTGGGTCTCCGACCACGATGGAGTGGTGGCCATCATCGCCCCTGCCGTCGCTGGCTCCCCGTCCATCGAGGGTGTAGCCAGGGGCAGAGGGTGCGTGCTCGCCGCCGTGGGCGATCTTGCAGTTGTGGGAGTCTACGCCTCTCCCAATCGGAGCCTCGCCGACTTTGAACAACAGCTGGTCGAGGTCGGGGCTCTGGTTGGGCAGGTATCACCCTGCCCGGTGATAGTTGCGGGGGACTTCAATGCCAAATCCACGGCCTGGGGTTCCCCTGCGACGGATGCCAGAGGCGAGGCTCTCGAGGAGTGGGCAGCTGCTACTGGTCTCGCGGTGATCAACAGTGGGTCGGAGAGCACGTGCGTGCGGCTACAGGGCGAATCGATCGTCGACATCACGTTCGCGTCCAACGCCCTGGCCCGCCGTGTTCGGGACTGGAGGGTGGAGACGGGTGCGGAGACACTGTCGGATCACCGATATATCCGATTTGATGTCTCCGCGGTTCCCGTCGTCCAGCCCGCTGTTGAGCGGTCAGAAGGTCCGCGGTGGAGTCTTGGCCGTCTCGATAGCCAGTTGGCAAAAGAGGCGGCCATCGTGGAGGCCTGGGGCGCCGGTTCCGACCCGGTTGTCCAGGTCGACCGAGAGGCTGACCAACTCGGCGCCGCCCTGTTCCGCATTTGCGATGTGGCGATGCCGAGAGTCAAGCCTCAGACCCCACGTCGCCGCGTCTACTGGTGGCTGCCCGAACTCCGCCAGCTGAGGAGAGCTTGCGTCGCCGCCCGTCGTCGGTACACTCGGTGCAGGAGGAGGCGAGTCCGCGACCACGCATCGGAGGAAGTCCTCTACGCCGCCTACAGGTCTGCCTGTATAACACTGCAGAAGGCCATAGCCCAGGCAAAAGAGGCGGCGTGGGAGGAGTGGCTGGCGACCCTCGAGGAGGATCCGTGGGGGAGACCGTACCGGGTCGTGAGGCAGAAGCTCCGACCCTGGACTCCCCCGGTCACTAGCAGTCTCCAGCCGCAGCTCGTGGAGCGAATCACCCACGAGCTCTTTCCCGAGCGTGGAGCGTTCGTACCACCGATGGTACCGACGAGGGATCGCGAGGATGGACAGATGGCGGACCAGGCGTACCCGGTTACCGAGGCGGAGTTGTGTGCGGCTGTCCTGAAGTTACGTTCGAAAAGGACAGCCCCTGGGCCTGACGGTATACCGGGACGCGCCCTGGCGATTGCCCTGGGCGAAATCGGCGGGAGCGTCCGGCGCCTATTTTCCGCGTGCCTGGCTCAAGGCAGGTTCCCCGATCGGTGGAAAACGGGAAGGCTCGTTCTCATCCGCAAGGAGGGACGAGCGCCCGATCAGCCGTCGGCCTACCGCCCAATCGTGCTGCTCGACGAGACGAGCAAGCTCTTTGAGCGTGTGCTTGCAGCCCGTCTTGTCGGCAGCATGGAGCCGGGCCTGAGCGACTGGCAATTCGGTTTTCGCCCCGGCCGCTCGACGCTGGACGCAGTCGCCAGGGTGAGGCAGCTCGCCGAGGAGGAAGTTTCCCGGGGTGGGGTGTTGATGGCGGTGTCGCTCGATATCTCCAACGCCTTTAACACCCTGCCCTGGGAGGTCATATTGGAGGGCCTCAGGTATCATGATGTCCCGGCCTACCTGCGTCGAACCATCGCCGACTACTTTGTGGGCCGAGCAGTCGTCTACCCGACAAGGGATGGTTCGAGCAGGAGGATGATGACGTGCGGTGTTCCACAGGGCTCGGTCTTAGGGCCACTCCTGTGGAACATCGGATACGACTGGGTGCTGCGCGGGGCCACTCTGCGGGGGGTCAGCGTCACCTGTTACGCTGACGACACCCTCGTGTCGGCCCGCGGCAGCTCCCACCGGGAGGCGGCGTATCTGGCCACGGCGGGTGTGGCACATACGGTCCACCGCATCCGCGCCCTGGGCCTCGAGGTGGCATTACACAAATCCGAGGCCCTAGTGTTTCATGGGCCTCGGAACGCCCCACCTCGGGGGATGGCCATCACTGTCGGCGGAACTTCCATCACCGTCGGGTCGACGATGAAGTACCTGGGACTCGTCCTCGACGGCAGGTGGAAGTTCGACGAGCACTTCCGGCGCTTGGCCCCAAGACTGGTGGCTGCAGCCGGAGCGCTGGGGCGGCTACTGCCAAACATCGGAGGGCCGGGTGCCCCCTGCAGGCGCCTGTACACCGGCGTGATACGCTCGATGGCGCTCTACGGAGCGCCGATATGGGCGGACGTCCTGAGTGCTCGCAATGTGGCCTCGCTGCGACGTCCGCAGCGGGCCATGGCGCTCAGGGCGGCTCGGGCGTACCGCACGGTGTCCTACACGGCAGCCACCTTGCTCTCCGGAAGCCCGCCATGGGACCTCGAGGCCGAAGTCAGCTCGAGTATCTTCTGGCGGGTCAAGGGAGCGAGGGCGGCGGGTAACCGGCCCCACCCTTGTGAGGTCCGACAGTGGCGGGAAGAGGCCCGCGAAAACCTCCTCCTCAAATGGGCGGAAAGGCTACGAGTTCCGGGTGCCAGTGGGGAACTCGTAGCGGCCATTCGGCCTGTTTTGAAAGAGTGGGTCGAACGCAAACACGGCCCACTCACATACCACCTGACGCAGCTCATGACCGGTCACGGCTGCTTCGCCAAGTACTTGTGCGAAGTGGTCGGGAGAGAGCCGTCGGTGGTATGTCATCATTGTGGCGACGGAGCCGTGGACACGGCGGAGCACACGCGCGCAGAGTGCCCAGCTTGGGCGGAGCCTCGCGCAGCCCTGTCCACGGCATTCGATGGAGATATCTCGCTTTCCGCCATTGTGAGGAGAATGGCCGTAAGTCGCGAGGCCTGGGCGGCAATACGTCACTTCAGCGTGGAAGTCATGTCCGCGAAGGAACACGCAGAACGGCAGCGGGAGGACGACACCAACTCCCTCCCGCTGCGCCGAAGGCGGCCTGGTCGGCGGCGACGTGCGTTCGCAGGTCGCACGTTGCCGCAATGACCTGGCCTGAGTGTGGTTGGCGGCGGAGCCAGTCACCTGATCCGCCGCGGGGCGTCAAGCCCTGACGCCCGGCCTCCAGTGGCGGACTCGGGGGAGTCCGTCACGGCACAGACGGAGGCGGAGATGGAAGGCGCGCCCTAACATCCTGGCGCGCCTTTGAGGTGGGTCGCCTGTTAGCGACTGCCGCTGGCAGGGTCGCGGTTGCAAGCCAACGCGTTCCCGTGGCCCTGCCGCCTTGCGGAGAGGCGGAATTTCGAGGAGGTTTTAGTGGGTAGGACGGGGCCTTCTGCCCCGTGAGTCCCACATACCCGTCCCGGTCCCCCGACCGGGCGGCAGGCGTAAATGCCTTTCCTCCTCGTTAAACAAAAAAAAAAAAAAAAAAAAAAAAAAAAAAAAAAAAAAAAAAAAAAAAAAAAAAAAGGTTAGGTTAGGTTTGTGGCGACGGAGCCGTGGACACGGCGGAGCACACGCGCGCAGAGTGCCCAGCCTGGGCGGAGCCTCGCGCAGCCCTGTCCACGGCCTTCGGTGGAGATATTTCGCTCCCCGCGATTGTGAGGAGAATGGCCGTAAGTCGTGAGGCCTGGACGACGTTTTGTAACTTCTGCGACACCGTAATGTCGCAGAAGGAGGCGGCAGAACGACAGCGGGAGGACGACACCAACTCCCTCCCGCTGCGCCGAAGGCGGCCTGGTCGGCGGCGACGTGCGTTCGCAGGTCACACGTTGCCGCAATGACCTGGCCTGAGTGTGGTTGGCGGCGGAGCCAGTCACCTGATCCGCCGCGGGGCGTCGGCCCCTGACGCCCGGCCTCCAGTGGCGGACTCGGGGGAGTCCGTCACGGCACAGACGGAGGCGGAGATGGAAGGCGCGCCCTAACATCCTGGTGCGCCTTTGAGGCGGGTCGCCTGTTAGCGACTGCCGCTGGCAGGGTCGCGGTTGCAAGCCAACGCGTTCCCGTGGCCCTGCCGCCTTGCGGAGAGGCGGAATTTCGAGGAGGTTTTAGTGGGTAGGACGGGGCCTTCTGCCCCGTGAGTCCCACATACCCGTCCCGGTCCCCCGACCGGGCGGCAGGCGTAAGTGCCTTTCCTCCTCGTTAAACAAAAAAAAAAAAAAAAAAAAAAAAGGTTAGGTTAGGTTAGGTTAGGTTAGGTTAGGTTAGGTTAGGTTGGGGGGCAGGTCAGTCACCTCCACGTGGTGCACCCTGGGCAACGGGGTCGATAAGCATTACAGCTTCGATGTTTTTCCGGAGTGCTGTCGACAACGGCTAACGACTGACGCGGCGGTGATCTCGTTTCCCGGTTTTGGGAACGAGATTCTGCGCCCACTTCTTTACAAGTGGGCGCCGCGAGGGGGGAGAATAGATATATATATATATTTATTTATTTATATTTTACATTACGGAGGGACCCGCGTTTTGGGTCACGCGACGCACACGGCGACTTTATTGGTTGCTGGGTCTTCGGGGTCCTTTTGGGCTGCCGTAGACAATAGGTAGGGAGAGGCGGGTTTGCTCAGTTTCGGCGTCGACTCTGAGTAAACAAGACTATTGTCACCGCCTCTCAAACTCGTTTCCCTATCCGGGTGTTGTGGATCATGTCTCGCAGCCTGTGGTGGGACCGAGGGCCTTGCCTTAACCGGCCGGGCCGAGAGGAGCCAACCTCATTAAAAAACATTAGGTTAGAGATCCCGTGATACCGCCCGACCTCACGGTGTAATAGGGTTACCAGGGTACAGGGGGCACTGCCTTGGTGGACTTTTTATTTCCCCCATACTCGTGGGATCAATTATGGCATTGAACTCTAAAAATAACGAAAACGGACCTGAGGCCTTACGATCGGATAACGACGAAATGGCGGTTGATGCGGGCGCCCCGATGGCGCGCGCAGAAACCCACGACATTGGCGCTAAAAAGGAGCTGGTTGTCCGACTGGAACGACTCTCTGAGTCCGACTCGTCGGTCGCCAGCGTCGCTTGCTCGACGGATAGGCAAAGACGAAAAGGGGAGAAGCGATCTCTTCCTAGAGAGAGCTTCTCGGGCTCCGACAGCGATGCGAGCGCGCAGTCTAGAGACTGCGGCTCGGAGGCATCGGTCGGTAGATGGCTAAAGCCATCGTCCAAAAGGGGGCGTGGTCGACCGACCACTACTGGGCACTACGTTGGCTTCAACGTAGAGATGGCAAAGGAGCAGCGCTTCCAGGCGGAGGATGCGCTCGCTGCCTACAGTGCCAAGGCCAAGGTGGCCATCGAAGAGAGGGCGGCACGTCTTAGAAACCGTTGTGGGATCGAAGACGTGCCGCAGACGTCTGCTGGACTGGATGCAACAGTCCAGGAGGCGATCAACGTAGTGGTGCAGGTTGCCGACAAGTCGAGCAACCTAAAAGGCACCTTCGTTCGGGCCCTTAAGACGGCCGCTGACACCATTAAAGGTGCGGTGGCCGATCTGAGGGCCCTTACCGTCACGGAGGAGGTCGCCCGCCTGGAAGTAGCCAATGCGCAACTTTCGGGCCAATTGGCCGAACTCCGCCGAGAGGTCACCCAGATGCGGCAACAGCCTGCTGCGAGCAGCGTGGCCGCATCTGACCTCCAAAAGGTCATGGAGGAGGCGCTGCGCGCTAACCGCGAGCAGTTCAGCGTAATGTTGAACGCTCGCTTCGAGGGTATAGAAGGCCGCCTCCTTCCAGAACCTCGTCTGCGACCTCCGCTGGCCGCCGACAAGAGAGCGGAGCAGGCTTCGAAAGCCAAAGACGCTCCAGCCGTCGTAGAGGTGGCCAAGCCGAAACGGGCGAGACGCCCGAACTTGGCTGCCCAAGAAGCGGCGACGAGTCGAAGGAACGCTCCTTCGTCATCCGCGGAGACAGAAGCCGCGCCGATTCCGTGGAGCGCTGTCGTTGGGAGAAAATCCCAAAAGACAGCCAGCAAATCGGTGGCGGCGGCGAAGCGGACTCCTACAAAGGAGTCCAAAAAGGCGGCCAGCAAATCGGCCGCTGCGGTGAAAAAACAGATTCCTAAGGAATCTCAAAAACCCAAGAGCGGGAAAAAGCTCCGACCTCCTCGCACTGAGGTTATAACTTTAAAGTTAAAGCCCGAGGCTGAGGAGAGGGGCGTAAAGTACGAGCAGGTTTTGGCTCAAGCTAAGAGCCAAATAAACCTGAGAGAGGTAGGATTAACTACGGTGCGATTCCGTATGGCAGCCACGGGGGCCCGGATCCTCGAGATACCGCCGGGCACTAAGGAGGCAGATAAGGCGGCAGATGCCCTAGCGGGCAGGCTCCGCGAGGTTCTCAGCCCGGATGTCGTCCAGGTCAATCGACCGACTAAGTGTGCGGAGCTTAGGGTGATGGACTTGGACGACTCGGTCACGGCGGAGGAAGTCGTCGCAGCGGTCGCCGCAGACGGAGGCTGCTCTGTCGGAGCGATCAGACCGGGAGTTATTGCTCGGGGCTCGAGCGGCTCTGGCTCGCTATGGTTGAGCTGCCCAGTAGCGGCAGCCAAAAAGGTAGTGGAGGCTGGTCGGATTAGGGTCGGGTGGGTCTCGGCACGAGTGTTACTGCTCGAGCCCAGACCGCTCCGCTGCTTCCGGTGTCTCGAGGGGGGTCACATGGGGGTCAAGTGTGACAGGGGCGTGGATCGCAGCCGGCTGTGCTTCCGTTGTGGTCAGCCCGATCACAAGGCACGCGAGTGCTCAGCCGCCGACGCAAATTGCGTCGCCTGCGCAGCGGCTGGTAAGCCAGCGGCTCATGCCGTTGGCAGCAAAGGGTGCCAGAGCGGGAAAGCTCGCGTGGCACCGAAACAAGGTAAAGTGAGGACGAACGGCCCCGCAGCCGCGTCCTCACGGGCACAGGTGGAGACAATGGAGACCGCATAGTGATGGCCTTACATTGTCTCCAAGCCAACGTTAACCACTCTGCGAGGGCTCAGGACCTTCTAGTCCAAAGCATGGCAGAGTGGCAAATTAACGTGGCGGTGGTTTCGGAGCCCTACTTCGTTCCCTCGCGGGACGATTGGGTATCCGATCACGACCGAGTGGTGGCCATCGTCGCCCCCGCTGTGGCCGGCTCCCCGGCCATCGAGGGCGTTGCGAAGGGTAGGGGGTACGTTCTGGCCGTCGTCGGCGGTGTGGCGGTCGTCGGCGTCTACGCCTCGCCCAATCGGAGTCTCGCCGAGTTCGAGCGAATGCTGGTCGAGGTCGGGGCTCTGGTTGGGCAGATATCGCCCACCCCTGTGTTGGTCGCGGGGGATTTCAACGCCAAATCAACGGCTTGGGGTTCCCCAGCGACTGATGCACGAGGTGAGATTTTGGTGGAGTGGGCCACATCACTGGGACTCGTAGTCCTCAACAGTGGGTCGGAGAGCACGTGCGTGCGGTGGCAGGGCGAATCGATCGTGGACATCACGTTCGCGTCCAACGCCCTGGCCCGCCGTGCTCACGATTGGAGAGTGGAGACGCGCGTGGAGACCCTGTCCGACCACCGGTACATCCGGTTCGGTGTCTCTGCGTTTCCCGTCTCTCCTACTGGGGACGCTCCGCCCGCTGCTGGACGGCTGGACGGACCGCGTTGGTGCCTGGGCCGTCTCGACAGCCAGCTGGCGAAAGAGGCGGCCATCGTAGAAGCCTGGGGGGCCGGTTCCGACCCGGTAGTCCGAGTCGACACAGAGGCCGACGAAATCGGCGCCGCCCTGTCTCGCATTTGCGATGCGGCGATGCCGCGGGCAAAACCGTTCACGCCGCGCCGACGGTTGTACTGGTGGCGCCCAGAACTCCGCCAGCTGCGCAAAGCTTGCGTGGCAGCGCGCCGACGGTACAGTCGGTGCAGGAGGAGAAGGGTCCGCGACCATGACGCGGAAGGCGTCTTTTACGCCGCCTACAGGGCCGCCTGCCAAACGCTGCAGAAGGCCATAGCCCAGGCCAAAGAGGTGGCGTGGGGGGAATGGCTGGCGACGCTCGAAAGAGACCCGTGGGGGAGACCGTACCGTGTCGTACGGCAAAAGCTCCGACCCTGGGCTCCGCCGCTAACCAGCAGTCTCCAGCCGCTACTCCTGGAGACTGTAGTGGACACACTCTTTCCCGAAAGGGGTGAATTCACGCCGCCGGCCATGGCGCCCATCGTCGGACCTCGCGAGTACGAGGATCAGGTGATTCCGGTCACTGAGACGGAGTTACAGGCGGCCGCCCTGAAACTCCGATCGAAGAGGACAGCCCCGGGGCCCGATGGCATCCCGGGGCGCGCCTTGGCGATCGCGTTGGACGAGATGAGCGAAAGCATTCGGCACCTCTTCACCGCGTGCTTCGCTCAGGGTAGGTTTCCGCAACGGTGGAAAACGGGCAGACTCGTTCTGATCCGTAAAGAAGGGCGCCCGCCCGATCAGCCTTCGGCCTACCGCCCGATAGTGTTGCTCGACGAGACGAGCAAGCTATTCGAGCGTGTGCTCGCTACCCGTCTCGTGGGTAGCATGGAGCCGGGCCTTAACGAGCGGCAGTATGGTTTTCGACCTGGCCGTTCTACACTAGACGCGATCGCCAGGGTACGGGACCTGGCAGAGGAGGAGGTCTCTCGGGGTGGGGTCGTGATTGCAGTGTCATTGGATATATCCAATGCCTTCAACACCCTACCCTGGGAAGTAGTTTTGGAGGCATTGCGCTTTCACAATGTCCCGAGCTACTTGAGGCGTACCGTGGCCGACTATTTTTCGGGCAGAGCGGTGGCCTACCCGACGAGGGAGGGCTGGGGTAGGAAGACGTTGTCATGCGGTGTTCCGCAGGGGTCGGTCCTAGGGCCGCTCTTGTGGAACATAGGGTACGACTGGGTGCTGCGCGGGGCCACTTTGCGGGGGGTCAGCGTAACGTGCTACGCTGACGACACCCTCGTGTCGGCCCGTGGCCGCTCCTATCGAGAGGCGGCCTATCTCGCTACGGCGGGTGTGGCACACGTCGTGCACCGCATCCGCGCTTTGGGTCTAGAGGTTGCCCTGCACAAGTCCGAGGCACTCGTATTTCACGGGCCACGGAACGGGCCACCACAGGGGGCAACCATCACAGTGGGCGGAATTTCCATCACCGTCGGGTCGACGATGAGATATCTCGGACTCGTTCTCGACGGTAGGTGGAATTTCAAAGAGCACTTCAGGTGCTTGGCCCCGAGGTTGGTGGCCGCAGCCGGAGCGCTGGGGTCGATCCTTCCGAACGTCGGGGGGCCAGGAGGCGCCTGCAGGCGCTTGTACGCCGGTGTCGTTCGCTCGATGGCGCTCTACGGGGCGCCGATATGGGCGGACGCACTGAGCGCCCGAAACGTCGCCTCGCTGCGACGTCCGCAGCGGATTATAGCGCTCAGAGCGGCTCGTGCGTACCGCACGGTGTCGTACACCGCAGCGTGTCTGCTCGCCGGAAGCCCGCCATGGGACCTCGAGGCCGAGGCCAATTCGAGCGTCTACTGGAGGGTCAAGGCGGCGACAGCAGAGGAGAACCGGCCACACCCTCGTGAGGTTCGCCAATGGCGCGAAGAGGCCCGCCAAAGTCTCTTCGCCAAATGGTCGGAGAGACTGGGTGTCCCGGGTACTAGTCGGGAACTCGTGGAGGCCATTCGGCCTGTTCTACAGGAGTGGGTCGAGCGCAAGCACGGCCCATCCACCTATCACCTCGCGCAGCTCTTGACCGGGCACGGGTGCTTTGCCAAGTACCTGTGCGAGGTGGTGGGCAGGGAACCATCGACGTTGTGCCACCACTGTGGCAACGGAGCCGTGGATACGGCCGAACACACGCGCGCAGAGTGCCCAGCTTGGGCGGAGCCTCGCGCGGTCCTATCCACGGCTATAGGAGGGGACGTGTCGCTTCCGGCCATCATCGGGAGAATGGCCGGAAACAAAGAGGCCTGGTCGGCTGTTTGTACGTTTAGCGACGCCGTAATGTCGCAAAAGGAGACGGCGGAGCGAGAGCGGGAGGACGATCCCGACTCGCTCCCGCAGCGTCGTAGGAGACCAGGTCGCCGGCGGCGAGCCTTCGCAGGGCGAACGCTGCCGCCGCCGTGATGTGGTGTGGTCGGTTCTGACTAATCGTGGGGCGTCGTCGAAAGACGCCCGGCCTCCAGTAATAGACTCGAGGGAGTCTGCTGAGGCAGAGTAGGAAAGTGCGCCTTAGCGTACTTTAGAGTCGGGTCGCCTAGCAGCGACGACCGCTGGCGGGGTCGCGGTTGCAAGCCAACAGCGTTCCCGTAGCCCCGCCGTCTTGCGCGAGACGAATTTACGAGGTGGTTTTAGTGGGTAGGACGGAGCCTTCAGCTCCGGGCAGGGAATTTTTCTTTCCCCGTGAGTCCCACATTTTCCGTTCCGGTCCCGGGACCGGGCGACCAATGCGTAAATGCATTTCCCCTCGTTAAAAAAAAAAAAAAAAAAAAAAAAAAAAAAAAAAAAAAAAAAAAGGTTAGGTTAGGTTGGGGTGCAAGTCAGTCACCTCCACGTGGTGCACCCTGGGCAACGGGGTCGACAAGCATTCCGATGTTTTCTCGGAGTGCCTGTCGACCACGGCTAAGACTGACACGACGGTTATGCCACGGGTCGCTCCTGGTACTTCTCTGTTTGGCAGAGTGGACTGTGTGAGCGGCTTTGTGGCGTGAGGAGAGTTTTTGTTTTCGTTTTGTTTTGTTGTCGTTATTATTCATTGTATTTGTTTGTTTTCATTTAAATGTATTTGTTTTATGTTGTAAATAGCCTTAGTTGCTGGGTCTTCGGAGTCTTTTTGGGCTTCAGGAGGCCAGTGGTGGGAGAGGCGGGTTTGCTCAGTTTCGGTATCGACTCTGAGTAAACAAGACTTTTGTCACCGCCTCTCAAACTCGTTTCCCCACCCAGGTGTTGTGGATCACGTCTCGCAGCCTGTGGTGGGACCGAGGGCCTTGCCTTAACCGGCCGGGCCAAGAGGAGCCAACCTCACTAAAAAACATTAGTTTAGAGATCCCGTGATACCGCCCGACCTCACGGTGTAATAGGGTTACCAGGGTACAGGGGGCACTGCCCTGGTGGACTTTTTATTTCCCCCACACTCGTGGGACTAACTATGGAAACATTTAAAAATAAAAATAAAAGTGGAAAAGAACTGATGGCGGCGGAGGTGCACGCCCCGATGGCGCGCGCCGAAACCGATGACCCAGGCGTACTAAAAGGATTAACGATTCGGCTTGAACGACTCTCTGAGTCGGACTCCTCCGTCTGCAGCATGCAGTCGGTGGAATCGGTGGAACAACAGCGGAGTAGGGGTGAAAAGCGGATCCACGCTGAGGATAGCTGCTCGGGCTCAGACAGCGACGCGAGACAAAGCGACAAATCCGAATCCTCAGCAAGCAGGTGGCTCAAACCCGCTAATAAAAGGGGGCGTGGCAGACCACCTACCCATGGTAGGTATGTCGGACTTGGGAAGTCACAGGCAGAGATTAGTGAATCCAAGAAAGACAATTTCCAGGCGGAAGACGCGTTGGCCGCCTACAACGAAGCGGCGAAGGTGGCGATGGAAGAAAGGGCGGCCCGTGCCAGAAATCGTCAACCAACGGCAGTTGAGGACGTGCCGAAGACGTCCGCCGCTCTGGACGCGGCGGTCCAACAGGCACTCGACGTGGTGGTACAGGTTGCTAATAAGTCGGGCAACATGAAGGGTACATTCGTCCGAGCCCTGAAGACTGCCGCGGACACCATCAAAGGTGCTGTGGCAGATCTCAGGGCGCTGACCATGTCGGAAGAGGTAGCCCGACTTGAAGCGGCCAACGCTCAGCTTTCGGGCCAGCTGGCCGAGCTGCGCCGCGAGGTGGCCCAGATGCGCAAGCAGCCGGCTACGTTGGACGACTCGAACGTCCAGCGGATCATGGAGGAGGCGCTGCGCTCCAACCGCGAGCAGTTCGCGAAAATGCTGAACGCGCGGATGGAGGGCATCGAACGCCGCCTCCTTCCGGAGCCTAGACTGCGACCTCCGCTTGCCGCCGATCGCAGGGCGGCGCAGGTTCCGACCGCAACCGTGGGCGTTACAGTCGAACCACTCTCCGCTGAGGTTGCGAACGACGGGGCAGCCCAACGGACCAAGCCTAAGCGGGGAAAACGCCCTAATATGGCGGCGCAAGAAGCGGCAGCGGCAACAAAGAGTGCCCCTCCGTCATCCTCGGGGCCGGGCAGTTCCTCGACAAGCTGGAGTGCCGTCGTTCGGAAAACGGCGACCAAGAAGGCCGCGACCAAGATCACCGAACCGGCTGCACCGGCAGCAAAGTCGAACTCGGCCAGCTCCAAAAAGAAGGCCCCTCCAAAGAGGAAACTCCGCCCTCCTCGCTCCGCCGTGATAACGATCACGCTGAGGCCCGGTGCTGTGGAGAAGGGCCTCAGATACGAAGACGTCCTGGCCCAAGCGAAGAGCCGCGTCAAGCTGAGCGAGGTCGGCTTGACTGCGGTGCGCTTTAGGGCAGCAGCGACGGGAGGGCGCATCCTGGAGATTCCGCCGGGCACCAGCGATGCAGAAAAAGCGGCGGACGCCCTCGCGTCTAAACTCCGCGAGGCGCTTAACCCGGACGACGTCCAGGTCCATAGACCGACCAAGTGCGTCGAGTTAAGGGTCATGGACCTGGACGATTCCGTCACGGCGGAGGAGGTGGTGGCTGCGGTAGCCGAAGCTGGGGGCTGCTCTGCGGGAGCTATAAGGCCGGGGGCTATCGCTCGGGGCTCGAGTGGCTGTGGCTCCCTCTGGCTGAGCTGCCCGGTGGCTGCCGCCAAAAAGGTGGTGGAGGATGGCCGCGTAAAGGTCGGTTGGGTCTCGGCGCGGGTAACGCTGCTCGAGCCGAGGCCACTACGTTGTTACCGGTGCCTAGAGGGGGGCCATGTGGGGGCCAAATGCGACAGGGGTGTCGACCGCAGCCGTTTGTGCTTCCGGTGCGGTCAGCCCGACCACAAGGCCCGGGACTGTGCTGCCGCTGAAGCAAAGTGCGTAGTGTGCTCAGCGGCCGGTAAGCCGGCAACCCATGCGGTCGGGTGCAAGGGCTGTCAAGGTGGCAGCAAACGGGCAGCGCCGCAGAAGGAGAGAGCGCCGCAGAAGAGAAGCGCTGCAAGCGCAGGAGTGGAGCCTATGGAGACCGCGAACTGATGGCCCTTCGTTGTCTCCAGGCCAATGTCAACCACTCTGCCAGGGCCCAGGACCTGCTAGTCCAAAGCATGGCAGAGTGGCAAGTCGGCGTTGCGGTGGTATCGGAGCCCTACCTCGTTCCCTCCCGGGACGACTGGGTCTCCGCACACGATGGAGTGGTGGCCATCGTCGCCCCTGCTGTCGCTGGCTCCCCGTCCATCGAGGGTGTAGCCAGGGGCAGAGGGTGCGTGCTCGCCGTCGTGGGCGATCTTGCGGTTGTGGGAGTCTACGCCTCTCCCAATCGGAGTCTCGTCGACTTTGAACAACAGCTAGTCGAGGTCGGGGCTCTGGTTGGGCAGGTATCACCCAGCCCGGTGATAGTTGCGGGGGACTTCAATGCCAAATCCACGGCTTGGGGTTCCCCTGCGACGGATGCCAGAGGCGAGGCTCTCGAGGAGTGGGCAGCTGCTACTGGTCTCGCGGTGATCAACAGTGGGTCGGAGAGCACGTGCGTGCGGCTACAGGGCGAATCGATCGTCGACATTACGTTCGCGTCCAACGCCCTGGCCCGCCGTGTTCGGGACTGGAGGGTGGAGACGGGTGCGGAGACACTATCGGATCACCGATATATCCGATTTGATGTCTCCGCGGTTCCCGTCGTCCAGCCCGCTGTTGAGCGGTCAGAAGGTCCGCGGTGGAGTCTTGGCCGTCTCGATAGCCAGTTGGCAAAAGAGGCGGCCATCGTGGAGGCCTGGGGCGCCGGTTCCGATCCGGTCGTCCAGGTCGACCGAGAGGCTGACCAACTCGGCGCCGCCCTGTTCCGCATTTGCGATGTGGCGATGCCGAGAGTCAAGCCTCAGACCCCACGTCGCCGCGTCTACTGGTGGCTGCCCGAACTCCGGCAGCTGAGGAGAGCTTGCGTCGCCGCCCGTCGTCGGTACACTCGGTGCAGGAGGAGGCGAGTCCGCGACCACGCATCGGAGGAAGTCCTCTACGCCGCCTACAGGTCTGCCTGTGTAACACTGCAGAAGGCCATAGCCCAGGCAAAAGAGGTGGCGTGGGAGGAGTGGCTGGCGACCCTCGAGGGGGATCCGTGGGGGAGACCGTACCGGGTCGTGAGGCAGAAGCTCCGACCCTGGACCCCCCCGGTCACCAGCAGTCTCCAGCCGCAGCTCGTGGAGCGAATCACCCACGAGCTCTTTCCCGAGCGTGGACCGTTCGTACCACCGATGGTACCGACGAGGGATCGCGAGGATGAACAGATGGCGAACCAGGCGTACCCGGTTACCGAGGCGGAGTTGAGTGCGGCTGTCCTGAAGCTCCGTTCGAAAAGGACAGCCCCAGGGCCTGACGGTATACCGGGGCGCGCCCTGGCGATTGCGCTGGGCGAGATTGGAGGGAGCGTCCGGCGCCTATTTTCCGCGTGCCTGGCTCAAGGCAGGTTCCCCGATCGGTGGAAAACGGGAAGGCTCGTTCTCATCCGCAAGGAGGGACGAGCGCCCGATCAGCCGTCGGCCTACCGCCCAATCGTGCTGCTCGACGAGACGAGCAAGCTCTTTGAGCGTGTGCTTGCAACCCGTCTTGTCGGCAGCATGGAGCCGGGCCTGAGCGACTGGCAATTCGGTTTTCGCCCCGGCCGCTCGACGCTGGACGCAGTCGCCAGGGTGAGGCAGCTCGCCGAGGAGGAAGTTTCCCGGGGTGGGGTGTTGATGGCAGTGTCGCTCGATATCTCCAACGCCTTTAACACCCTGCCCTGGGAGGTCATATTGGAGGGCCTCAAGTATCATGATGTCCCGGCCTACCTGCGTCGAACCATCGCCGACTACTTTGTGGGCCGAGCAGTCGTCTACCCGACAAGGGATGGTTCGAGCAGGAGGATGATGACGTGCGGTGTTCCACAGGGCTCGGTCTTAGGGCCACTCCTGTGGAACATCGGATACGACTGGGTGCTGCGCGGGGCCACTCTGCGGGGGGTCAGCGTCACCTGTTACGCTGACGACACCCTCGTGTCGGCCCGCGGCAGCTCCCACCGGGAGGCGGCGTATCTGGCCACGGCGGGTGTGGCACATGCGGTCCACCGCATCCGCGCCCTGGGCCTCGAGGTGGCATTACACAAATCCGAGGCCCTAGTGTTTCATGGGCCTCGGAACGCCCCACCTCGGGGGATGGCCATCACTGTCGGCGGAACTTCCATCACCGTCGGGTCGACGATGAAGTACCTGGGACTCGTCCTCGACGGCAGGTGGAAGTTCGACGAGCACTTCCGGCGCTTGGCCCCAAGACTGGTGGCTGCAGCCGGAGCGCTGGGGCGCCTACTGCCAAACATCGGAGGGCCGGGTGCCCCCTGCAGGCGCCTGTACACCGGCGTGATACGCTCGATGGCGCTCTACGGAGCGCCGATATGGGCGGACGTCCTGAGTGCTCGCAACGTGGCCTCGCTGCGACGTCCGCAGCGGGCCATGGCGCTCAGGGCGGCTCGGGCGTACCGCACGGTGTCCTACACGGCAGCCACCTTGCTCTCCGGAAGCCCGCCATGGGACCTCGAGGCCGAAGTCAGCTCGAGTGTCTTCTGGCGGGTCAAGGGAGCGAGGACGGCGGGTAACCGGCCCCACCCTTGTGAGGTCCGACAGTGGCGGGAAGAGGCCCGCGAAAACCTCCTCCTCAAATGGGCGGAAAGGCTACGAGTTCCGGGTGCCAGTGGGGAACTCGTAGCGGCCATTCGGCCTGTTTTGAAAGAGTGGGTCGAACGCAAACACGGCCCACTCACATACCACCTGACGCAGCTCATGACCGGTCACGGCTGCTTCGCCAAGTACTTGTGCGAAGTGGTCGGGAGAGAGCCGTCGGTGGTATGTCATCATTGTGGCGACGGAGCCGTGGACACGGCGGAGCACACGCGCGCAGAGTGCCCAGCCTGGGCGGAGCCTCGCGCAGCCCTGTCCACGGCCTTCGGTGGAGATATTTCGCTCCCCGCCATTGTGAGGAGAATGGCCGTAAGTCGTGAGGCCTGGACGACGTTTTGTAACTTCTGCGACACCGTAATGTCGCAGAAGGAGGCGGCAGAACGACAGCGGGAGGACGACACCAACTCCCTCCCGCTACGCCGAAGGCGGCCTGGTCGGCGGCGACGTGCGTTCGCAGGTCGCACGTTGCCGCAATGACCTGGCCTGAGTGTGGTTGGCGGCGGAGCCAGCCACCTGATCCGCCGCGGGGCGTCGGCCCCTGACGCCCGGCCTCCAGTGGCGGACTCGGGGGAGTCCGTCACGGAACAGACGGAGGCGGAGATGGAAGGCGCGCCGTAACATCCTGGCGCGCCTTTGAGGCGGGTCGCCTGTTAGCGACTGCCGCTGGCAGGGTCGCGGTTGCAAGCCAACGCGTTCCCGTGGCCCTGCCGCCTTGCGGAGAGGCGGAATTTCGAGGAGGTTTTAGTGGGTAGGACGGGGCCTTCTGCCCCGTGAGTCCCACATACCCGTCCCGGTCCCCCGACCGGGCGGCAGGCGTAAATGCCTTTCCTCCTCGTTAAACAAAAAAAAAAAAAAAAAAAAAAAAAAAAAAAAAAAAAAAAAAAAAAAGGTTAGGTTAGGTTAGGTTAGGTTAGGTTAGGTTAGGTTAGGTTAGGTTAGGTTAGGTTAGGTTAGGTTCTGCGACGGATCCTGGGACTCGTCCTCGACGGCAGGTGGAAGTTCGACGAGCACTTCCGGCGCTTGGCCCCAAGACTGGTGGCTGCAGCCGGAGCGCTGGGGCGGCTACTGCCAAACATCGGAGGGCCGGGTGCCCCCTGCAGGCGCCTGTACACCGGCGTGATACGTTCGATGGCGCTCTACGGAGCGCCGATATGGGCGGACGCTCTGAGCGCTCGTAACGTGGCCTCGCTGCGACGTCCGCAGCGGGCCATGGCGCTCAGGGCGGCTCGGGCGTACCGCACGGTGTCTTACACGGCAGCCACCTTGCTGTCCGGAAGCCCGCCATGGGACCTTGAGGCCGAAGTCAGCTCGAGTGTCTACTGGCGGGTTAAGGGAGCGAGGGCGGCGGGTAACTGGCCCCACCTTTGTGAGGTCCGACAGTGGCGGGAAGAGGCCCGCGTAAACCTCCTCCTCAAATGGGCGGAAAGGCTACGAGTTCCGGGTGTCAGTGGGGAACTCGTAGCGGCCATTCGGCCTGTTTTGAAAGAGTGGGTCGAACGCAAACACGGCCCACTCACGTACCACCTGACGCAGCTCATGACCGGTCACGGCTGCTTCGCCAAGTACTTGTGCGAAGTGGTCGGGAGAGAGCCGTCGGTGGTATGTCATCATTGTGGCGACGGAGCCGTGGACACGGCCGAGCACACGCGCGTAGAGTGCCCAGCTTGGGCGGAGCCTCGCGCAGCCCTGTCCACGGCCATAGGCGGAAACCTGTCGCTTTCGGTTATCGTCAGAAGAATGGCCGAAAGCAAGGAGGCCTGGACGGCGTTCTCGGTTTACAGCGAAACCATAATGTCACAAAAAGAGGCAGCAGAACGCCAGCGGGAGGACGACATCAACTCCCTCCCGCTGCGCCGAAGGCGGCCTGGTCGGCGGCGACGTGCGTATGCAGGTCGCACGTTGCCGCAATGACCTGGCCTAGAGCGTGGTTGGCGGCGGAGCCAGTCACCTGATCCGCCGCGGGGCGTCGGCCCCTGACGCCCGGCCTCCAGTGGCGGACTCGGGGGAGTCCGTCACAGTTCAGACGGAGGCGGAGATGGAAGGCGCGCCCTAACATCCTGGCGCGCCTTTGAGGCGGGTCGCCTGTTAGCGACTGCCGCTGGCAGGGTCGCGGTTGCAAGCCAACGCGTTCCCGTGGCCCTGCCGCCTTGCGGAGAGGCGGAATTTCGAGGAGGTTTTAGTGGGTAGGACGGGGCCTTCTGCCCCGTGAGTCCCACATACCCGTCCCGGTCCCCCGACCGGGCGGCAGGCGTAAATGCCTTTCCTCCTCGTTAAAAAAAAAAAAAAAAAAAAAAAAAAAAAAAAAAAAAAAAAAAAAAAAGGTTCTGCGACGGATGCCAGGGGCGAGGCTCTCGAGGAGTGGGCAGTTGCTACTGGTCTCGCGGTGATCAACAGTGGGCCTACCTGCGTCGAACCATCTCCGACTACTTTGTGGGTCGAGCGATCGTCTACCCGACGAGGGATGGTTCGAGCAGGAGGGTCGTGACGTGCGGTGTTCCACAGGGTTCGGTCTTAGGGCCACTCCTGTGGAACATCGGTTACGATTGGGTGCTGCGCGGGGCCACGTTGCGGGGGGTCAGCGTCACCTGCTACGCTGACGACACCCTCGTGTCGGCCCGCGGCAGCAACCACCGGGAGGCGGCCTATCTGGCCACGGCGGGTGTGGCTCACGCGGTCCACCGCATCCGCGCGCTGGGCCTCGAGGTGGCCTTGCACAAATCCGAGGCCCTAGTCTTTCATGGGCCTCGGAATGCCCCACCTCGGGGGTTAGCAATCGTTGTCGGCGGAGCTTCCATCACCATCGGGTCGACGATGAAGTACCTAGGACTCGTCCTCGATGGCAGGTGGAAGTTCGAGGAGCACTTCCGGCGCTTGGCCCCAAGACTGGTGGCTGCAGCCGGAGCGCTCGGACGATTGCTGCCCAACGTCGGGGGGCCGGGTTCCCTCTGCAGGCGCCTGTACACCGGCGTGGTGCGTTCGATGGCGCTCTATGGAGCGCCGATATGGGCGGACGCTCTGAGTGCCCGAAACGTGGCCTCCCTGCGACGTCCGCAGCGGGCCATGGCGCTCAGGGCGGCTCGGGCGTACCGCACGGTGTCTTACACGGCGGCCACCTTGCTTTCCGGAAGCCCGCCATGGGACCTCGAGGCCGAGATCTACTCGAGTGTCTACTGGCGGGTCAAGGAAGCAGGAGCGGAGGGAAACCGGCCCCACCCTCGGGAGGTCCAGCAGTGGCGAGAAGAGGCCCGCGAAAACCTCTTCATAAAATGGGCGGAGAGGCTACGAGTTCCGGGAGCTAGTGCGGAACTCGTAGCGGCCATTCGGCCAGTATTGAAGGAGTGGGTCGAGCGTAAGCACGGCTCACTCACGTACCACCTGACGCAGCTCATGACCGGGCACGGCTGCTTCGCCAAATACTTGTGCGAAGTGGTCGGGAGAGAGGCGTCGGTGGTATGCCACCACTGTGGCGATGGAGCCGTGGACACGGCCGAGCACACGCGCGCAGAGTGCCCAGCTTGGGCGGAGCCTCGCGCAGCCCTGTCCACGGTCATAGGCGGAGACCTATCGCTTTCGGCCCTCATCTCCAAGATGGCCGGAAGCGAAGAGGCCTGGGAGGCATTTTCCTCTTTCTGCGACACTGTGATGTCGCAGAAAGAGGCAGCAGAACGGCAGCGGGAGGACGACATCAACTCCCTCCCGCTGCGCCGAAGGCGGCCTGGTCGGCGGCGACGTGCGTATGCAGGTCGCACGTTGCCGCATTGACCTGGCCTAGAGCGTGGTTGGCGGCGGAGCCAGTTATCTGATCCGCCGCGGGGCGTCAAGCCCTGACGCCCGGCCTCCAGTGGCGGACTCGGGGGAGTCCGTCACGGCACAGACGGAGGCGGAGATGGAAGGCGCGCCCTAACATCCTGGCGCGCCTTTGAGGCGGGTCGCCTGTTAGCGACTGCCGCTGGCAGGGTCGCGGTGGCAAGCTAACGCGTTCCCGTGGCCCTGCCGCCTTGCGGAAAGGCGGAATTTCGAGGAGGTTTTAGTGGGTAGTGACGGGGCCTTCTGCCCCGTGAGTCCCACATACCCGTCCCGGTCCCCCGACCGGGCGGCAGGCGTAAGTGCCTTTCCTCCTCGTTAAACAAAAAAAAAAAAAAAAAAAAAAAAAAGGTTAGGTTAGGTTAGGTTAGGTTAGGTTAGGTTAGGTTAGGTTAGGTTAGGTTAGGTTAGGTTGGGGTGCAAGTCAGTCACCTCCACGTGGTGCACCCTGGGCAACGGGGTCGACAGGCATTCCGATGAAAGAAAAAGGTTAGGTTAGGTTAGGTTAGGTTAGGTTAGTTAGGTTTTTTCTCGGAGTGCCTGTCGACCACGGCTAAGACTGACACGACGGTTATGTCACGGGTCGCTCCTGGTACTTCTCTGTTTAGCAGAGTGGACTGTGTGAGCGGCTTCGTGGCAATTTGAGGAGAGTTCTTTGTTTTATGTTATGGTGTTATCGTTCGTTTTATGTATATGTATTTGTATTTGTTGTAAATAGCTTAGTTGCTGGGTCTTCGGGGTCTTTTTGGGCTTCCGGAGGCCAGCGGCGGGAGAGGCGGGTTTGCTCAGTTTCGGTGTCGACTCTGAGTAAACAAGACTTTTGTCACCGCCTCTCAAACTCGTTTCCCCATCCGGGTGTTGTGGATCATGTCTCGCAGCCCGTGGTGGGACCGAGGGCCTTGCCTTAACCGGCCGGGCCAAGAGGAGCCAACCTCAATAAAAAACTTTAGCTTAGAGATCCCGTGATACCGCCCGACCTCACGGTGTAATAGGGTTACCAAGGTACAGGGGGCACTGCCTTGGTGGACTTGTATTTCCCCCATACTCGTGGGATCTAAATATGAATATAAACTCAAATAAAAACGGAATAGAAGGAATGGAGAAAGTTGACCCTGGCGTTCGAAAAGGACTTGCTGACCGGCTTGAACGGCTCTCCGAGTCGGACTCGTCGGTCTGCACAATGCAGACGGTGGATTCGGTATCTGACGATTTGGCGGTGGAGGTGGGCGCCCCGTTGGCGCGCGCTGAAACCAGTGACCCTGGCGTGTTTAAAGGACAAGCTGCCCGACCTGAACGACTCTCCGAGTCGGACTCGTCGGGCTGCAGTATGGAGACAGTATCGGTCGATATACAAAAGCGGCGGAGGGGCGAGAAGCGGACCCGCGCTGAAGATGAATGCTCGGGCTCGGGCGAGAGTGACGCGTGCGGTCAGCAGAGTGACCACTCAGAATCCTCAGCCAGCAGATTGCAGAAGCCCGTTAGCAAGAGGGGACGTGGCCGACCGCCCACCCACGGAAGATATGTTGGGCTGGGAAAGTCACAGGCGGAGGTAAACAAAGGGAGGAACGACAGCTTCCAGGCGGAAGATACGCTCGCCGCCTACAATGAAGCGGCCAAGGTGGCGAGCGATGAAAGGGCGACCCGCTCTAAGAATCGCCAACAAATTGCGTCTGAAGACATTCCAAAGACGTCCGCTGCTCTGGACGCAGCGGTTCAAGAGGCACTGGAGGTGGTCTTGCAGGTTGCCAACAAATCGGGCAACTTGAAGGGCACCTTTGTGAAGGCCCTTAAGACGGCCGCTGAGACGATTAAAGGTGCGGTGGCAGACCTCAGGGCATTGAACATGTCGGAGGAGGTTGCCCGTCTCGAGGCAGCCAACGCGCAGCTGTCGGGCCAGTTGGCCGAGCTGCGTCGAGAAGTGGCCCAGATGCGCACGCAGTCGGCTGCGAGCAGCATGACTCCCTCCGACTTCCAGAGGGTGATGGAAGAGGCTCTACGCGTGAACCGTGAGCAGTTCGGCAATATGCTGAACGCCCGCTTCGAGGGGATCGAAGGCCGTCTCCTCCCAGAGCCTCGACTGCGACCTCCTCTGGCCGCCGATCGCAGGGCGGCGCAGGTTCCGGCCGCAACTGCAACCGTGACAGCTGATCTGCCCTCAGTTGTGAACGTTGAGGCGGCCGGACAGAGCAGACGGAAGCGGGCAAAACGCCCAAACATGGCTGCTCAAGAAGCGGCAGCGGCGACGGTCACAAACAATGCCCCTCCGTCGTCCTCGGAGCCAGCCAGTACAGGCAGGCAGGCTCCGACAACCTGGAGTGCCGTCGTTCGACGGACGTCTAAAAAGACGACCACCGAACCGGCGGCATCGGCATCTAAACCCACCGGTGCAGCGAAGAAGAGGCCTCCCAAGAGGAAACTCCGCCCTCCTCGCTCCGAGGTGATCACCATCACCCTGAAGCCCGGTGCCATGGAGAAGGGCCTCAAATACGAGAATGTCCTGGCGGAGGCGAAGAGCCGCATCAAGTTGAGCGAGGTCGGCTTGACTGCGGTGCGCTTCCGGGCATCAGCCACGGGGGGACGTATCCTGGAGGTTCCACCGGGCACAAATGACGCGGAGAAGGCGGCGGACGCCCTTGCCTGCAAACTCCGGGAGGTCCTCAACCCGGACGACGTCCAGGTCCATAGGCCGACCAAATGCGTAGAGCTAAGGGTCATGGATCTGGACGATTCCGTCACGGCGGACGAGGTGGTGGCTGCGGTGGCCGAAGCTGGGGGCTGCTCCGCGGGAGCCATAAGGCCGGGGGCTATTGCCCGGGGCTCGAAAGGCTCCGGCTCCCTTTGGCTGAACTGCCCGGTGGCTCCCGCTAAAAAGGTGCTGGAGGCTGGCCGCCTAAAGGTGGGGTGGGTCTCGGCGCGGGTGGTGCTGCTCGAGCCGAGGCCCCTGCGGTGTTACAGGTGCTTTGAGGGGGGCCACGTGGGGGCAAAATGCGTCAGGGGTATCGACCGCAGCCGTCTGTGCTTCCGTTGCGGTCAACCTGACCATAAGGCCCGAGAGTGTACCGCTGCTGACCCGAAGTGTGTGGTCTGCTCAGCGGCCGGTCGGCCAGCAGCACATGCCGTCGGGAGCAGGGGCTGCCAGGGCGGCAGAGGTCGTGCAGCGCCGCAGCAGGGTGGCGCTGCAGGCCTCAGGGTGGAGCCAATGGAGACCGCGCACTGATGGCTCTGCGCTGTCTCCAGGCAAACATAAACCACTCTGCCAGGGCTCAGGACCTCCTAGTCCAAAGCATGGCAGAGTGGCAAATCGGCGTTGCGGTGGTATCGGAGCCCTACCTCGTTCCCTCCCGGGACGACTGGGTCTCCGACCACGATGGAGTGGTGGCCATCGTCGCCCCTGCTGTCGCTGGCTCCCCGTCCATCGAGGGTGTAGCCAGGGGCAGAGGGTGCGTCCTCGCCGTCGTGGGCGATCTTGCGGTTGTGGGAGTCTACGCCTCACCCAATCGGAGTCTCGCCGACTTTGAACAACAGCTAGTCGAGGTCGGGGCTCTGGTTGGGCAGGTATCACCCAGCACGGTGATAGTTGCGGGGGACTTCAATGCCAAATCCACGGCTTGGGGTTCCCCTGCGACGGATGCCAGGGGCGAGGCTCTCGAGGAGTGGGCAGTTGCTACTGGTCTCGCGGTGATCAACAGTGGGTCGGAGAACACGTGCGTGCGGCTACAGGGCGAATCGATCGCCGACATTACGTTCGCGTCCAACGCCCTGGCCCGCCGTGTTCGAGACTGGAGGGTGGAGACGGGTGTGGAGACACTTTCCGATCATCGGTACATCCGATTTGATGTCTCCGCGGTTCCCGTCGTCCAGCCCGCTGTTGAGCGGTCAGAAGGTCCGCGGTGGAGTCTGGGCCGTCTCGATAGCCAGTTGGCAAAAGAGGCGGCCATCGTGGAGGCCTGGGGCGCCGGTTCCGATCCGGTTGCCCAGGTCGACCGAGAGGCTGACCAACTCGGCGCCGCCCTGTTCCGCATTTGCGATGTGGCGATGCCGAGAGTCAAGCCTCAGACCCCACGTCGCCGCGTCTACTGGTGGCGACCCGAACTCCGGCAGCTGCGGAGAGCTTGCGTCGCCGCCCGTCGTCGGTACACTCGGTGCAGGAGGAGGCGAGTCCGCGACCACGCATCGGAGGAAGTCCTCTACGCCGCCTACAGGTCCGCCTGTATCATATTGAAGAAGGCCATAGCTCAGGCCAAAGAGGCGGCGTGGGAGGAGTGGCTGGCCACTCTCGAGGGGGATCCGTGGGGGAGACCGTACCGGGTCGTGAGGCAGAAGCTCCGACCCTGGACTCCCCCGCTCACCAGCAGTCTCCAGCCGCAGCTCGTGGAGCGAATCACCCACGAGCTCTTTCCCGAGCGTGGAGCGTTCGTACCGCCGATGGTACCGACGACGGATCGCGAGGACGAAGAGTTGGCGGTCCAGGTGTACCCGGTTACCGAGGCGGAGTTGGGTGCGGCTGTCCTGAAGTTACGTTCGAAAAGGACAGCCCCAGGGCCTGACGGTATACCGGGGCGCGCCCTGGCGATTGCGCTGGGCGAGATTGGGGGGAGCGTCCGGCGCCTATTTTCCGCGTGCCTGGCTCAAGGCAGGTTCCCCGATCGGTGGAAAACGGGAAGGCTCGTTCTCATCCGCAAGGAGGGACGAGCGCCCGATCAGCCGTCGGCCTACCGCCCAATCGTGCTGCTCGACGAGACGAGCAAGCTCTTTGAGCGCGTGCTTGCAGCCCGTCTCGTCGGCAGCATGGAGCCGGGCCTTAGCGAATGGCAGTTCGGATTTCGCCCCGGCCGCTCGACGCTGGACGCAGTCGCCAGGGTGAGACAGCTCGCCGAGGAGGAGGTTTCTCGGGGTGGGGTGTTGATGGCAGTGTCGTTGGATATCTCCAACGCCTTCAACACCCTGCCTTGGGAGGTCATATTGGAGGGCCTAAAGTACCACGGTGTCCCGGCCTACCTGCGTCGAACCATCGCCGACTATTTTGCGGGTCGAGCGATCGTCTACCCGACGAGGGATGGTTCGAGCAGGAGGATCGTGACGTGCGGTGTTCCACAGGGCTCGGTCTTAGGGCCACTCCTGTGGAACATCGGCTACGATTGGGTGCTGCGCGGGGCCACGTTGCGGGGGGTCAGCGTCACCTGCTACGCTGACGACACCCTCGTGTCGGCCCGCGGCAGCAACCACCGGGAGGCGGCCTATCTGGCCACGGCGGGTGTGGCTCACGCGGTCCACCGCATCCGCGCGCTGGGCCTCGAGGTGGCCTTGCACAAATCCGAGGCCCTAGTCTTTCATGGGCCTCGGAATGCCCCACCTCGGGGGTTAGCAATCGTCGTCGGCGGAACTTCCATCACCATCGGGTCGACGATGAAGTACCTAGGACTCGTCCTCGATGGCAGGTGGAAGTTCGAGGAGCACTTCCGGCGCTTGGCCCCAAGACTGGTGGCTGCAGCCGGAGCGCTCGGACGATTGCTGCCCAACGTCGGGGGGCCGGGTTCCCTCTGCAGGCGCCTGTACACCGGCGTGGTGCGTTCGATGGCGCTCTATGGAGCGCCGATATGGGCGGACGCTCTGAGTGCCCGAAACGTGGCCTCGCTGCGACGTCCGCAGCGGGCCATGGCGCTCAGGGCGGCTCGGGCGTACCGCACGGTGTCTTACACGGCGGCCACCTTGCTTTCCGGAAGCCCGCCATGGGACCTCGAGGCCGAGATCTACTCGAGTGTCTACTGGCGGGTCAAGGAAGCAGGAGCGGAGGGAAACCGGCCCCACCCGCGTGAGGTCCGGCAGTGGCGGGAGGAGGCCCGCGAGAACCTCCTCTTAAAATGGACGGAGAGGCTACGAGTTCCGGGAGCGAGTGCGGAACTCGTAGCGGCCATTCGGCCAATACTGAAGGAGTGGGTCGAGCGTAAGCACGGCCCACTCACGTACCACCTGACGCAGCTCATGACCGGGCACGGCTGCTTCGCCAAATACTTGTGCGAAGTGGTCGGGAGAGAGGCGTCGGTGGTATGCCACCATTGTGGCGATGGAGCCGTGGACACGGCCGAGCACACACGCGCAGAGTGCCCAGCTTGGGCGGAGCCTCGCGCAGCCCTGTCCACGGTCATAGGCGGAGACCTATCGCTTTCGGCCCTCATCTCCAAGATGGCCGGAAGCGAAGAGGCCTGGGAGGCATTTTCCTCTTTCTGCGACACTGTGATGTCGCAGAAAGAGGCAGCAGAACGGCAGCGGGAGGACGACATCAACTCCCTCCCGCTGCGCCGAAGGCGGCCTGGTCGGCGGCGACGTGCGTATGCAGGTCGCACGTTGCCGCATTGACCTGGCCTAGAGCGTGGTTGGCGGCGGAGCCAGTTATCTGATCCGCCGCGGGGCGTCAAGCCCTGACGCCCGGCCTCCAGTGGCGGACTCGGGGGAGTCCGTCACGGCACAGACGGAGGCGGAGATGGAAGGCGCGCCCTAACATCCTGGCGCGCCTTTGAGGCGGGTCGCCTGTTAGCGACTGCCGCTGGCAGGGTCGCGGTGGCAAGCTAACGCGTTCCCGTGGCCCTGCCGCCTTGCGGAAAGGCGGAATTTCGAGGAGGTTTTAGTGGGTAGTGACGGGGCCTTCTGCCCCGTGAGTCCCACATACCCGTCCCGGTCCCCCGACCGGGCGGCAGGCGTAAGTGCCTTTCCTCCTCGTTAAACAAAAAAAAAAAAAAAAAAAAAAAAAAAAAGGTTAGGTTAGGTTAGGTTAGGTTAGGTTAGGTTAGGTTAGGTTGGGGGCAGGTCAGTCACCTCCACGTGGTGCACCCTGGGCAACGGGGTCGATAAGCATTACAGCTTCGATGTTTTTCCGGAGTGCTGTCGACAACGGCTAACGACTGACGCGGCGGTGATCTCGTTTCCCGATTTTGGGAACAAGATTCTGCGCCCACTTCTTTACAAGTGGGCGCCGCGAGGAGGGGAGAATAGATATATATTTATTTATTTATTTATATTTACATTTTACATTTCGGAGGGACCCGCGTTTTGGGTCACGTGACGCACACGGCGACTTTATTGGTTGCTGGGTCTTCGGGGTCCTTTTGGGCTGCCGTAGACAATAGGTAGGGAGAGGCGGGTTTGCTCAGTTTCGGCGTCGACTCTGAGTAAGCAAGACTATTGTCACCGCCACTCAAACTCGTTTCCCCATCCGGGTGTTGTGGATCATGTCTCGCAGCCTGTGGTGGGACCGAGGGCCTCGCCTTAACCGGCCGGGCCAAGAGGAGCCAACCTCATTAAAAAACATTAGGTTAGAGATCCCGTGATACCGCCCGACCTCACGGTGTAATAGGGTTACCAGGGTACAGGGGGCACTGCCTTGGTGGACTTTTTATTTCCCCCTTACTCGTGGGATCAATTATGTCATTGAATTCTAACAATACCGATTTTGCCTTAGATTTGGACACCGACGAAATGGCGGTTGATGCGGGTGCCCCGATGGCGCGCGCAGAAACCCACGACCTTGGCGTTAAAAAGGAGCTGGTTGTCCGACTGGAACGACTCTCTGAGTCCGACTCGTCGGTCGCCAGCGTCGCTTGCTCGACGGATAGGACTAGACGGAAAGGGGAGAAGCGATCTCTCCCTAGAGAGAGCTTCTCGGGCTCCGACAGCGATGCGAGCGCGCAGTCTAGAGACTGCGGCTCGGAGGCATCGGTCGGTAGATGGCTGAAGCCATCTTCCAAAAGGGGGCGTGGTCGACCGACCACTACTGGGCACTACGTTGGCTTCAACGTAGAGAAGGAAAAGGAGCAGCGCTTCCAGGCGGAGGATGCGCTCGCTGCCTACAGTGCCAAGGCCAAGGTGGCCATCGAAGAGAGGGCGGCACGTCTTAGAAACCGTTGTGGGATCGAGGACGTGCCGCAGACGTCTGCTGGACTGGATGCAACAGTCCAGGAGGCGATCAACGTAGTGGTGCAGGTTGCCGACAAGTCGAGCAACCTGAAAGGCACCTTCGTTCGGGCCCTGAAGACGGCCGCTGACACCATTAAAGGTGCGGTGGCCGATCTGAGGGCCCTTACCGTCACGGAGGAGGTCGCCCGCCTGGAAGTAGCCAATGCGCAACTTTCGGGCCAATTGGCCGAACTCCGCCGAGAGGTCGCCCAGATGCGGCAACAGCCTGCTGCGAGCAGCGTGGCCACATCTGACCTCCAAAAGGTCATGGAGGAGGCGCTGCGTGCTAACCGCGAGCAGTTCAGCGTAATGCTGAACGCTCGCTTCGAGGGTATAGAAGGCCGCCTCCTTCCAGAACCTCGTCTGCGACCTTCGCTGGCCGCCGACAAGAGAGCGGAGCAGGCTTCGAAAGCCAAAGACGCTCCAGCCGTCGTAGAGGTGGCCAAGCCGAAGCGGGCGAGACGCCCGAACTTGGCTGCCCAAGAAGCGGCGACGAGTCGAAGGAACGCTCCTTCGTCATCCGCGGAGACAGAAGCCGCACCGATTCCGTGGAGCGCTGTCGTTGGGAGAAAATCCCAAAAGACAGCCAGCAAATCGGTGGCGGCGGCGAAGCGGACTCCTACAAAGGAGTCCAAAAAGGCGGCCAGCAAATCGGCCGCTGCGGCGAAAAAACAGATTCCTAAGGAATCTCAAAAGCCCAAGAGCGGGAAAAAGCTCCGACCTCCTCGCACTGAGGTTATAACTTTAAAGTTAAAGCCCGAGGCTGAGGAGAGGGGCGTAAAGTACGAGCAGGTTTTGGCTCAAGCTAAGAGCCAAATAAGCCTGAGAGAGGTAGGCTTAACTACGGTGCGATTCCGTATGGCAGCCACGGGGGCCCGGATCCTCGAGATACCGCCGGGCACTAAGGAGGCAGATAAGGCGGCAGATGCCCTAGCGGGCAGGCTCCGCGAGGTCCTCAGCCCGGACGTCGTCCAGGTCAATCGACCGACTAAGTGCGCGGAACTTAGGGTGATGGACTTGGACGACTCGGTCACGGCGGAGGAAGTCGTCGCAGCGGTCGCCGCAGACGGAGGCTGCTCTGTCGGAGCGATCAGACCGGGAGCTATTGCTCGGGGCTCGAGCGGCTCTGGCTCGCTCTGGTTGAGCTGCCCAGTAGCGGCAGCCAAAAAGGTAGTGGAGGCTGGTCGGATTAGGGTCGGGTGGGTCTCGGCACGAGTGTTACTGCTCGAGCCCAGACCGCTCCGCTGCTTCCGGTGTCTCGAGGGGGGTCACATGGGGGTCAAGTGTGACAGGGGCGTGGATCGCAGCCGGCTGTGCTTCCGTTGTGGTCAGCCCGATCACAAGGCACGCGAGTGCTCAGCCGCCGACGCAAATTGCGTCGCCTGCGCAGCGGCTGGTAAGCCAGCGGCTCATGCCGTTGGCAGCAAAGGGTGCCAGAGCGGGAAAGCTCGCGTGGCACCGAAAAAAGGTAAAGTGAGGACGAACGGCCCCGCAGCCGCGTCCTCACGGGCACAGGTGGAGACAATGGAGACCGCATAGTGATGGCCTTACATTGTCTCCAAGCCAACGTTAACCACTCTGCGAGGGCTCAGGACCTTCTAGTCCAAAGCATGGCAGAGTGGCAAATTAACGTGGCGGTGGTTTCGGAGCCCTACTTCGTTCCCTCGCGGGACGATTGGGTATCCGATCACGACCGAGTGGTGGCCATCGTCGCCCCCGCTGTGGCCGGCTCCCCGGCCATCGAGGGCGTTGCGAAGGGTAGGGGGTACGTTCTGGCCGTCGTCGGCGGTGTGGCGGTCGTCGGCGTCTACGCCTCGCCCAATCGGAGTCTCGCCGAGTTCGAGCGAATGCTGGTCGAGGTCGGGGCCCTGGTTGGGCAGATATCGCCCACCCCTGTGTTGGTCGCGGGGGATTTCAACGCCAAATCAACGGCTTGGGGTTCCCCAGCGACTGATGCACGAGGTGAGGTTTTGGTGGAGTGGGCCACATCACTGGGACTCGTAGTCCTCAACAGTGGGTCGGAGAGCACGTGCGTGCGGTGGCAGGGCGAATCGATCGTGGACATCACGTTCGCGTCCAACGCCCTGGCCCGCCGTGCTCACGATTGGAGAGTGGAGACGCGCGTGGAGACCCTGTCCGACCACCGGTACATCCGGTTCGGTGTCTCTGCGTTTCCCGTCTCTCCTACTGGGGACGCTCCGCCCGCTGCTGGACGGCTGGACGGACCGCGTTGGTGCCTGGGCCGTCTCGACAGCCAGCTGGCGAAAGAGGCGGCCATCGTAGAAGCCTGGGGGGCCGGTTCCGACCCGGTAGTCCGAGTCGACACAGAGGCCGACGAAATCGGCGCCGCCCTGTCTCGCATTTGCGATGCGGCGATGCCGCGGGCAAAACCGTTCACGCCGCGCCGACGGTTGTACTGGTGGCGCCCAGAACTCCGCCAGCTGCGCAAAGCTTGCGTGGCAGCGCGCCGACGGTACAGTCGGTGCAGGAGGAGAAGGGTCCGCGACCATGACGCGGAAGGCGTCTTTTACGCCGCCTACAGGGCCGCCTGCCAAACGCTGCAGAAGGCCATAGCCCAGGCCAAAGAAGCGGCGTGGGGGGAATGGCTGGCGACGCTCGAAAGAGACCCGTGGGGGAGACCGTACCGTGTCGTACGGCAAAAGCTCCGACCCTGGGCTCCGCCGCTAACCAGCAGTCTCCAGCCGTTACTCCTGGAGACTGTAGTGGACACACTCTTTCCAGAAAGGGGAGAATTCACGCCGCCGGCCATGGCGCCCATCACCGGACCTCGCGAGTTTGAGGATCAGGTGACTCCGGTCACTGAGACGGAGTTACAGGCGGCCGCCCTGAAACTCCGGTCGAAGAGGACAGCCCCGGGGCCCGATGGCATCCCGGGGCGCGCCTTGGCGATCGCGTTGGACGAGATGAGCGACAGCATTCGGCACCTCTTCACCGCGTGCTTCGCTCAGGGTAGGTTTCCGCAACGGTGGAAAACGGGCAGACTCGTTCTGATCCGTAAAGAAGGGCGCCCGCCCGATCAGCCTTCGGCCTACCGCCCGATAGTGTTGCTCGACGAGACGAGCAAGCTATTCGAGCGTGTGCTCGCTACCCGTCTCGTGGGTAGCATGGAGCCGGGCCTTAACGAGCGGCAGTATGGTTTTCGACCTGGCCGTTCTACACTAGACGCGATCGCCAGGGTACGGGACCTGGCAGAGGAGGAGGTCTCTCGGGGTGGGGTCGTGATTGCAGTGTCATTGGATATATCCAATGCCTTCAACACCCTACCCTGGGAAGTAGTTTTGGAGGCATTGCGCTTTCACAATGTCCCGAGCTACTTGAGGCGTACCGTGGCCGATTATTTTTCGGGCAGAGCGGTGGCCTACCCGACGAGGGAGGGCTGGGGTAGGAAGACGTTGTCGTGCGGTGTTCCGCAGGGGTCGGTCCTAGGGCCGCTCTTGTGGAACATAGGGTACGACTGGGTGCTGCGCGGGGCCACTTTGCGGGGGGTCAGCGTAACGTGCTACGCTGACGACACCCTCGTGTCGGCCCGTGGCCGCTCCTATCGAGAGGCGGCCTATCTCGCTACGGCGGGTGTGGCACACGTCGTGCACCGCATCCGCGCTTTGGGTCTAGAGGTTGCCCTGCACAAGTCCGAGGCACTCGTATTCCACGGGCCACGGAACGGGCCACCACCGGGGGCAACCATCACAGTGGGCGGAATTTCCATCACCGTCGGGTCGACGATGAGATATCTCGGACTCGTTCTCGACGGTAGGTGGAATTTCGAAGAGCACTTCAGGTGCTTGGCCCCGAGGTTGGTGGCCGCAGCCGGAGCGCTGGGGTCGATCCTTCCGAACGTCGGGGGCCCAGGAGGCACCTGCAGGCGCTTGTACGCCGGTGTCGTTCGCTCGATGGCGCTCTACGGGGCGCCGATATGGGCGGACGCACTGAGCGCCCGAAACGTCGCCTCGCTGCGACGTCCGCAGCGGATTATAGCGCTCAGAGCGGCTCGTGCGTACCGCACGGTGTCGTACACCGCAGCGTGTCTGCTCGCCGGAAGCCCGCCATGGGACCTCGAGGCCGAGGCCAATTCGAGCGTCTACTGGAGGGTCAAGGCAGCGACAGCAGAGGAGAACCGGCCACACCCTCGTGAGGTTCGCCAATGGCGCGAAGAGGCCCGCCAAAGTCTCTTCTCCAAATGGTCGGAGAGACTGGGTGTCCCGGGTACTAGCCGGGAACTCGTGGAGGCCATTCGGCCTGTTCTACAGGAGTGGGTCGAGCGCAAGCACGGCCCATCCACCTATCACCTCGCGCAGCTCTTGACCGGGCACGGGTGCTTTGCCAAGTACCTGTGCGAGGTGGTGGGCAGGGAACCATCGACGTTGTGCCACCACTGTGGCAACGGAGCCGTGGATACGGCCGAACACACGCGCGCAGAGTGCCCAGCTTGGGCGGAGCCTCGCGCGGTCCTATCCACGGCTATAGGAGGGGACGTGTCGCTTCCGGCCATCATCGAGAGAATGGCCGGAAACAAAGAGGCCTGGTCGGCTGTTTGTACGTTTAGCGACGCCGTAATGTCGCAAAAGGAGACGGCGGAGCGAGAGCGGGAGGACGATCCCGACTCGCTCCCGCAGCGTCGTAGGAGACCAGGTCGCCGGCGGCGAGCCTTCGCAAGGCGAACGCTGCCGCCGCTGTGATGTGGGGTGGTCGGTTCTGACCAATCGTGGGGCGTCGTCGAAAGACGCCCGGCCTCCAGTAATGGACTCGAGGGAGTCTGCTGAGGCAGAGTAGGAAAGTGCGCCTTAGCGTACTTTAGAGTCGGGTCGCCTAGCAGCGACGACCGCTGGCGGGGTCGCGGTTGCAAGCCAACAGCGTTCCCGTAGCCCCGCCGTCTTGCGCGAGACGAATTTACGAGGTGGTTTTAGTGGGTAGGACGGAGCCTTCAGCTCCGGGCAGGGAATTTTTCTTTCCCCGTGAGTCCCACATTTTCCGTTCCGGTCCCGGGACCGGGCGACCAATGCGTAAATGCATTTCCCCTCGTTAAAAAAAAAAAAAAAAAAAAAAAAAAAAAAAAAAAAAAAAAAAAAAAAAAAAAAAAAAAAAAAAAAAAAAAAAAAAAAAAAAAAAAAAAAAAAAAAAAAAAAAAAAAAAAAAAAAAAAAAAAAAAAAAAAAAAAAAAAAAAAGTTAGGTTAGGTTAGGTTGGGGGGCAGGTCAGTCACCTCCACGTGGTGCACCCTGGGCAACGGGGTCGATAAGCATTACAGCTTCGATGTTTTTCCGGAGTGCTGTCGACAACGGCTAACGACTGACGCGGCGGTGATCTCGTTTCCCGGTTTTGGGAACGAGATTCTGCGCCCACTTCTTTACAAGTGGGCGCCACGAGGGGGGGAGAATAGATATATATTTATATATTTATTTATTTATTTATATTTACATTTTACATTTCGGAGGGACCCGCGTTTTGGGTCACGCGACGCACACGGCGACTTTATTGGTTGCTGGGTCTTCGGGGTCCTTTTGGGCTGCCGTAGACAATAGGTAGGGAGAGGCGGGTTTGCTCAGTTTCGGCGTCGACTCTGAGTAAACAAGACTATTGTCACCGCCTCTCAAACTCGTTTCCCCATCCGGGTGTTGTGGATCATGTCTCGCAGCCTGTGGTGGGACCGAGGGCCTTGCCTTAACCGGCCGGGCCGAGAGGAGCCAACCTCATTAAAAAACATTAGGTTAGAGATCCCGTGATACCGCCCGACCTCACGGTGTAATAGGGTTACCAGGGTACAGGGGGCACTGCCTTGGTGGACTTTTTATTTCCCCCATACTCGTGGGATCAATTATGGCATTGAACTCTAAAAATAACGAAAACGGACCTGAGGCCTTACGATCGGATAACGACGAAATGGCGGTTGATGCGGGCGCCCCGATGGCGCGCGCAGAAACCCACGACATTGGCGCTAAAAAGGAGCTGGTTGTCCGACTGGAACGACTCTCTGAGTCCGACTCGTCGGTCGCCAGCGTCGCTTGCTCGACGGATAGGCAAAGACGAAAAGGGGAGAAGCGATCTCTTCCTAGAGAGAGCTTCTCGGGCTCCGACAGCGATGCGAGCGCGCAGTCTAGAGACTGCGGCTCGGAGGCATCGGTCGGTAGATGGCTAAAGCCATCGTCCAAAAGGGGGCGTGGTCGACCGACCACTACTGGGCACTACGTTGGCTTCAACGTAGAGATGGCAAAGGAGCAGCGCTTCCAGGCGGAGGATGCGCTCGCTGCCTACAGTGCCAAGGCCAAGGTGGCCATCGAAGAGAGGGCGGCACGTCTTAGAAACCGTTGTGGGATCGAAGACGTGCCGCAGACGTCTGCTGGACTGGATGCAACAGTCCAGGAGGCGATCAACGTAGTGGTGCAGGTTGCCGACAAGTCGAGCAACCTAAAAGGCACCTTCGTTCGGGCCCTTAAGACGGCCGCTGACACCATTAAAGGTGCGGTGGCCGATCTGAGGGCCCTTACCGTCACGGAGGAGGTCGCCCGCCTGGAAGTAGCCAATGCGCAACTTTCGGGCCAATTGGCCGAACTCCGCCGAGAGGTCGCCCAGATGCGGCAACAGCCTGCTGCGAGCAGCGTGGCCGCATCTGACCTCCAAAAGGTCATGGAGGAGGCGCTGCGCGCTAACCGCGAGCAGTTCAGCGTAATGTTGAACGCTCGCTTCGAGGGTATAGAAGGCCGCCTCCTTCCAGAACCTCGTCTGCGACCTCCGCTGGCCGCCGACAAGAGAGCGGAGCAGGCTTCGAAAGCCAAAGACGCTCCAGCCGTCGTAGAGGTGGCCAAGCCGAAGCGGGCGAGACGCCCGAACTTGGCTGCCCAAGAAGCGGCGACGAGTCGAGGGAACGCTCCTTCGTCATCCGCGGAGACAGAAGCCGCGCCGATTCCGTGGAGCGCTGTCGTTGGGAGAAAATCCCAAAAGACAGCCAGCAAATCGGTGGCGGCGGCGAAGCGGACTCCTACAAAGGAGTCCAAAAAGGCGGCCAGCAAATCGGCCGCTGCGGCGAAAAAACAGATTCCTAAGGAATCTCAAAAGCCCAAGAGCGGGAAAAAGCTCCGACCTCCTCGCACTGAGGTTATAACTTTAAAGTTAAAGCCCGAGGCTGAGGAGAGGGGCGTAAAGTACGAGCAGGTTTTGGCTCAAGCTAAGAGCCAAATAAACCTAAGAGAGGTAGGCTTAACTACGGTGCGATTCCGTATGGCAGCCACGGGGGCCCGGATCCTCGAGATACCGCCGGGCACTAAGGAGGCAGATAAGGCGGCAGATGCCCTAGCGGGCAGGCTCCGCGAGGTCCTCAGCCCGGATGTCGTCCAGGTCAATCGACCGACTAAGTGTGCGGAACTTAGGGTGATGGACTTGGACGACTCGGTCACGGCGGAGGAAGTCGTCGCAGCGGTCGCCGCAGACGGAGGCTGCTCTGTCGGAGCGATCAGACCGGGAGCTATTGCTCGGGGCCCGAGCGGCTCTGGCTCGCTCTGGTTGAGCTGCCCAGTAGCGGCAGCCAAAAAGGCAGTGGAGGCTGGTCGGATTAGGGTCGGGTGGGTCTCGGCACGAGTGTTACTGCTCGAGCCCAGACCGCTCCGCTGCTTCCGGTGTCTCGAGGGGGGTCACATGGGGGTCAAGTGTGACAGGGGCGTGGATCGCAGCCGGCTGTGCTTCCGTTGCGGTCAGCCCGATCACAAGGCACGCGAGTGCTCAGCCGCCGACGCAAATTGCGTCGCCTGCGCAGCGGCTGGTAAGCCAGCGGCTCATGCCGTTGGCAGCAAAAGGTGCCAGAGCGGGAAAGCTCGTGTGGCACCGAAACAAGGTAAAGTGAGGACGAACGGCCCCGCAGCCGCGTCCTCACGGGCACAGGTGGAGACAATGGAGACCGCATAGTGATGGCCTTACATTGTCTCCAAGCCAACGTTAACCACTCTGCGAGGGCTCAGGACCTTCTAGTCCAAAGCATGGCAGAGTGGCAAATTAACGTGGCGGTGGTGTCGGAGCCCTACTTCGTTCCCTCGCGGGACGATTGGGTATCCGATCACGACCGAGTGGTGGCCATCGTCGCCCCCGCTGTGGCCGGCTCCCCGGCCATCGAGGGCGTCGCGAAGGGTAGGGGGTACGTTCTGGCCGTCGTCGGCGGTGTGGCGGTCGTCGGCGTCTACGCCTCACCCAATCGGAGTCTCGCCGAGTTCGAGCGAATGCTGGTCGAGGTCGGGGCTCTGGTTGGGCAAATATCGCCCACCTCTGTGTTGGTCGCGGGGGATTTCAACGCCAAATCAACGGCTTGGGGTTCCCCAGCGACTGATGCACGAGGTGAGGTTTTGGTGGAGTGGGCCACATCACTAGGACTCGTAGTCCTCAACAGTGGGTCGGAGAGCACGTGCGTGCGGTGGCAGGGCGAATCGATCGTGGACATCACGTTCGCGTCCAACGCCCTGGCCCGCCGTGTTCACGATTGGAGAGTGGAGACGCGCGTGGAGACCCTGTCCGACCACCGGTACATCCGGTTCGGTGTCTCTGCGTTTCCCGTCTCTCCTACTGGGGACGCTCCGCCCGCTGATGGACGGCTGGACGGACCGCGTTGGTGCCTGGGCCGTCTCGACAGCCAGCTGGCGAAAGAGGCGGCCATCGTAGAAGCCTGGGGGGCCGGTTCCGACCCGGTAGTCCGAGTCGACACAGAGGCCGACGAAATCGGCGCCGCCCTGTCTCGCATTTGCGATGCGGCGATGCCGCGGGCAAAACCGTTCACGCCGCGCCGACGGTTGTACTGGTGGCGCCCAGAACTCCGCCAGCTGCGCAAAGCTTGCGTGGCAGCGCGCCGACGGTACAGTCGGTGCAGGAGGAGAAGGGTCCGCGACCATAACGCGGAAGGCGTCTTTTACGCCGCCTACAGGGCCGCCTGCCAAACGCTGCAGAAGGCCATAGCCCAGGCCAAAGAGGTGGCGTGGGGGGAATGGCTGGCGACGCTCGAAAGAGACCCGTGGGGGAGACCGTACCGTGTCGTACGGCAAAAGCTCCGACCCTGGGCTCCGCCGCTAACCAGCAGTCTCCAGCCGCTACTCCTGGAGACTGTAGTGGACACACTCTTTCCCGAAAGGGGTGAATTCACGCCGCCGGCCATGGCGCCCATCGTCGGACCTCGCGAGTACGAGGATCAGGTGATTCCGGTCACTGAGACGGAGTTACAGGCGGCCGCCCTGAAACTCCGATCGAAGAGGACAGCCCCGGGGCCCGATGGCATCCCGGGGCGCGCCTTGGCGATCGCGTTGGACGAGATGAGCGACAGCATTCGGCACCTATTCACTGCGTGCTTCGCTCAGGGTAGGTTTCCGCAACGGTGGAAAACGGGCAGACTCGTTCTGATCCGAAAAGAAGGGCGCCCGCCCGATCAGCCTTCGGCCTACCGCCCGATAGTGTTGCTCGACGAGACGAGCAAGCTATTCGAGCGTGTGCTCGCTACCCGTCTCGTGGGTAGCATGGAGCCGGGCCTTAACGAGCGGCAGTATGGTTTTCGACCTGGCCGTTCTACACTAGACGCGATCGCCAGGGTACGGGACCTGGCAGAGGAGGAGGTCTCTCGGGGTGGGGTCGTGATTGCAGTGTCATTGGATATATCCAATGCCTTCAACACCCTACCCTGGGAAGTAGTTTTGGAGGCATTGCGCTTTCACAATGTCCCGAGCTACTTGAGGCGTACCGTGGCCGATTATTTTTCGGGCAGAGCGGTGGCCTACCCGACGAGGGAGGGCTGGGGTAGGAAGACATTGTCGTGCGGTGTTCCGCAGGGGTCGGTCCTAGGGCCGCTCTTGTGGAACATAGGGTACGACTGGGTGCTGCGCGGGGCCACTTTGCGGGGGGTCAGCGTAACGTGCTACGCTGACGACACCCTCGTGTCGGCCCGTGGCCGCTCCTATCGAGAGGCGGCCTATCTCGCTACGGCGGGTGTGGCACACGTCGTGCACCGCATCCGCGCTTTGGGTCTAGAGGTTGCCCTGCACAAGTCCGAGGCACTCGTATTTCACGGGCCACGGAACGGGCCACCACCGGGGGCAACCATCACAGTGGGCGGAATTTCCATCACCGTCGGGTCGACGATGAGATATCTCGGACTCGTTCTCGACGGTAGGTGGAATTTCGAAGAGCACTTCAGGTGCTTGGCCCCGAGGTTGGTGGCCGCAGCTGGAGCGCTGGGGTCGATCCTTCCGAACGTCGGGGGCCCAGGAGGCGCCTGCAGGCGCTTGTACGCCGGTGTCGTTCGCTCGATGGCGCTCTACGGGGCGCCGATATGGGCGGACGCACTGAGCGCCCGAAACGTCGCCTCGCTGCGACGTCCGCAGCGGATTATAGCGCTCAGAGCGGCTCGTGCGTACCGCACGGTGTCGTACACCGCAGCGTGTCTGCTCGCCGGAAGCCCGCCATGGGACCTCGAGGCCGAGGCCAATTCGAGCGTCTACTGGAGGGTCAAGGCAGCGACAGCAGAGGAGAACCGGCCACACCCTCGTGAGGTTCGCCAATGGCGCGAAGAGGCCCGCCAAAGTCTCTTCGCCAAATGGTCGGAGAGACTGGGTGTCCCGGGTACTAGCCGGGAACTCGTGGAGGCCATTCGGCCTGTTCTACAGGAGTGGGTCGAGCGCAAGCACGGCCCATCCACCTATCACCTCGCGCAGCTCTTGACCGGGCACGGGTGCTTTGCCAAGTACCTGTGCGAGGTGGTGGGCAGGGAACCATCGACGTTGTGCCACCACTGTGGCAACGGAGCCGTGGATACGGCCGAACACACGCGCGCAGAGTGCCCAGCTTGGGCGGAGCCTCGCGCGGTCCTATCCACGGCTATAGGAGGGGACGTGTCGCTTCCGGCCATCATCGAGAGAATGGCCGGAAGCAAAGAGGCCTGGTCGGCTGTTTGTACGTTTAGCGACGCCGTAATGTCGCAAAAGGAGGCGGCGGAGCGAGAGCGGGAGGACGATCCCGACTCGCTCCCGCAGCGTCGGAGGAGACCAGGTCGCCGGCGGCGAGCCTTCGCAGGGCGAACGCTGCCGCCGCCGTGATGTGGTGTGGTCGGTTCTGACCAATCGTGGGGCGTCGTCGAAAGACGCCCGGCCTCCAGTAATGGACTCGAGGGAGTCTGCTGAGGCAGAGTAGGAAAGTGCGCCTTAGCGTACTTTAGAGTCGGGTCGCCTAGCAGCGACGACCGCTGGCGGGGTCGCGGTTGCAAGCCAACAGCGTTCCCGTAGCCCCGCCGTCTTGCGCGAGACGAATTTACGAGGTGGTTTTAGTGGGTAGGACGGAGCCTTCAGCTCCGGGCAGGGAATTTTTCTTTCCCCGTGAGTCCCACATTTTCCGTTCCGGTCCCGGGACCTGGGCGACCAATGCGTAAATGCATTTCCCCTCGTTAAAAAAAAAAAAAAAAAAAAAAAAAAAAAAAGGTTAGGTTAGGTTAGGTTAGGTTAGGTTAGGTTAGGTTAGGTTGGGGGGCAGGTCAGTCACCTCCACGTGGTGCACCCTGGGCAACGGGGTCGATAAGCATTACAGCTTCGATGTTTTTCCGGAGTGCTGTCGACAACGGCTAACGACTGACGCGGCGGTGATCTCGTTTCCCGGTTTTGGGAACGAGATTCTGCGCCCACTTCTTTACAAGTGGGCGCCGCGAGGGGGGGAGAATAGATATATATTTATTTATTTATATTTATACATTTCGGAGGGACCCGCGTTTTGGGTCACGTGACGCACACGGCAACTTTATTGGTTGCTGGGTCTTCGGGGTCCTTTTGGGCTGCCGTAGACAATAGGTAGGGAGAGGCGGGTTTGCTCAGTTTCGGCGTCGACTCTGAGTAAACAAGACTATTGTCACCGCCTCTCAAACTCGTTTCCCCATCTGGGTGTTGTGGATCATGTCTCGCAGCCTGTGGTGGGACCGAGGGCCTTGCCTTAACCGGCCGGGCCGAGAGGAGCCAACCTCATTAAAAAACATTAGGTTAGAGATCCCGTGATACCGCCCGACCTCACGGTGTAATAGGGTTACCAGGGTACAGGGGGCACTGCCTTGGTGGACTTTTTATTTCCCCCATACTCGTGGGATCAATTATGGCTTTGAACTCAAAAAATAACGAAAACGGACCTGATGCCTTACGATCGGATAACGACGAAATGGCGGTTGATGCGGGCGCCCCGATGGCGCGCGCAGAAACCCACGACCTTGGCGCTAAAAAGGAGCTGGTTGTCCGACTGGAACGACTCTCTGAGTCCGACTCGTCGGTCGCCAGCGTCGCTTGCTCGACGGATAGGACTAGACGGAAAGGGGAGAAGCGATCTCTCCCTAGAGAGAGCTTCTCGGGCTCCGACAGCGATGCGAGCGCGCAGTCTAGAGACTGCGGCTCGGAGGCATCGGTCGGTAGATGGCTGAAGCCATCTTCCAAAAGGGGGCGTGGTCGACCGACCACTACTGGGCACTACGTTGGCTTCAACGAAGAGAAGGCAAAGGAGCAGCGCTTCCAGGCGGAGGATGCGCTGGCTGCCTACAGTGCCAAGGCCAAGGTGGCCATCGAAGAGAGGGCGGCACGTCTTAGAAACCGTTGTGGGATCGAAGACGTGCCGCAGACGTCTGCTGGACTGGATGCAACAGTCCAGGAGGCGATCAACGTAGTGGTGCAGGTTGCCGACAAGTCGAGCAACCTAAAAGGCACCTTCGTTCGGGCCCTTAAGACGGCCGCTGACACTATTAAAGGTGCGGTGGCCGATCTGAGGGCCCTTACCGTCACGGAGGAGGTCGCCCGCCTGGAAGTAGCCAATGCGCAACTTTCGGGCCAATTGGCCGAACTCCGCCGAGAGGTCGCCCAGATGCGGCAACAGCCTGTTGCGAGCAGCGTGGCCGCATCTGACCTCCAAAAGGTCATGGAGGAGGCGCTGCGCGCTAACCGCGAGCAGTTCAGCGTAATGCTGAACGCTCGCTTCGAGGGTATAGAAGGCCGCCTCCTTCCAGAACCTCGTCTGCGACCTCCGCTGGCCGCCGACAAGAGAGCGGAGCAGGCTTCGAAAGCCAAAGACGCTCCAGCCGTCGTAGAGGTGGCCAAGCCGAAGCGGGCGAGACGCCCGAACTTGGCTGCCCAAGAAGCGGCGACGAGTCGAGGGAACGCTCCTTCGTCATCAGCGGAGACAGAAGCCGCGCCGATTCCGTGGAGCGCTGTCGTTGGGAGAAAATCCCAAAAGACAGCCAGCAAATCGGTGGCGGCGGCGAAGCGGACTCCTACAAAGGAGTCCAAAAAGGCGGCCGGCAAATCGGCCGCTGCGGCGAAAAAGCAGATTCCTAAGGAATCTCAAAAGTACAAGAGCGGGAAAAAGCTCCGCCCTCCTCGCACTGAGGTGATTACTTTAAAGTTAAAGCCCGATGCTGAGGAGAGAGGCCTTAAGTACGAGCAGGTTTTGGCTCAAGCTAAGAGCCAAATAAACCTGCGAGAGGTCGGCCTGACTACGGTGCGATTCCGTATGGCAGCCACGGGGGCACGGATCCTCGAGATACCGCCGGGCACTAAGGAGGCAGATAAGGCGGCAGATGCCCTTGCGGGCAGGCTCCGCGAGGTCCTCGGCCCGGACGTCGTCCAGGTCAATCGACCGACTAAGTGCGCGGAGCTTAGGGTGATGGACTTGGACGACTCGGTCACGGCGGAGGAAGTCGTCGCAGCGGTCGCCGCAGACGGAGGCTGCTCTGTCGGAGCGATCAGACCGGGATCTATTGCTCGGGGCTCGAGCGGCTCTGGCTCGCTCTGGTTGAGCTGCCCAGTAGCGGCAGCCAAAAAGATAGTGGAGGCTGGTCGGATTAGGGTCGGGTGGGTCTCGGCACGAGTGTTACTGCTCGAGCCCAGACCGCTCCGCTGCTTCCGGTGTCTCGAGGGGGGTCACATGGGGGTCAAGTGTGACAGGGGCGTGGATCGCAGCCGGCTGTGCTTCCGTTGCGGTCAGCCCGATCACAAGGCACGCGAGTGCTCAGCCGCCGACGCAAATTGCGTCGCCTGCGCAGCGGCTGGTAAGCCAGCGGCTCATGCCGTTGGCAGCAAAAGGTGCCAGAGCGGGAAAGCTCGCGTGGCACCGAAACAAGGTAAAGTGAGGACGAACGGCCCCGCAGCCACGTCCTCACGGGCACAGGTGGAGACAATGGAGACCGCATAGTGATGGCCTTACATTGTCTCCAAGCCAACGTTAACCACTCTGCGAGGGCTCAGGACCTTCTAGTCCAAAGCATGGCAGAGTGGCAAATTAACGTGGCGGTGGTGTCGGAGCCCTACTTCGTTCCCTCGCGGGACGATTGGGTATCCGATCACGACCGAGTGGTGGCCATCGTCGCCCCCGCTGTGGCCGGCTCCCCGGCCATCGAGGGCGTCGCGAAGGGTAGGGGGTACGTTCTGGCCGTCGTCGGCGGTGTGGCGGTCGTCGGCGTCTACGCCTCACCCAATCGGAGTCTCGCCGAGTTCGAGCGAATGCTGGTCGAGGTCGGGGCTCTGGTTGGGCAAATATCGCCCGCCTCTGTGTTGGTCGCGGGGGATTTCAACGCCAAATCAACGGCTTGGGGTTCCCCAGCGACTGATGCACGAGGTGAGGTTTTGGTGGAGTGGGCCACATCACTGGGACTCGTAGTCCTCAACAGTGGGTCGGAGAGCACGTGCGTGCGGTGGCAGGGCGAATCGATCGTGGACATCACGTTCGCGTCCAACGCCCTGGCCCGCCGCGTTCGCGATTGGAGAGTGGAGACGCGCGTGGAGACCCTGTCCGACCACCGGTACATCCGGTTCGGTGTCTCTGCGTTTCCCGTCTCTCCTACTGGGGACGCTCCGCCCGCTGCTGGACGGCTGGACGGACCGCGTTGGTGCCTGGGCCGTCTCGACAGCCAGCTGGCGAAAGAGGCGGCCATCGTAGAAGCCTGGGGGGCCGGTTCCGACCCGGTAGTCCGAGTCGACACAGAGGCCGACGAAATCGGCGCCGCCCTGTCTCGCATTTGCGATGCGGCGATGCCGCGGGCAAAACCGTTCACGCCGCGCCGACGGTTGTACTGGTGGCGCCCAGAACTCCGCCAGCTGCGCAAAGCTTGCGTGGCAGCGCGCCGACGGTACAGTCGGCGCAGGAGGAGAAGGGTCCGCGACCATGACGCGGAAGGCGTCTTTTACGCCGCCTACAGGGCCGCCTGCCAAACGCTGCAGAAGGCCATAGCCCAGGCCAAAGAGGTGGCGTGGGGGGAATGGCTGGCGACGCTCGAAAGAGACCCGTGGGGGAGACCGTACCGTGTCGTACGGCAAAAGCTCCGACCCTGGGCTCCGCCGCTAACCAGCAGTCTCCAGCCGTTACTCCTGGAGACTGTAGTGGACACACTCTTTCCAGAAAGGGGAGTATTCACGCCGCCGGCCATGGCGCCCATCACCGGACCTCGCGAGTTCGAGGATCAGGTGATTCCGGTCACTGAGACGGAGTTACAGGCGGCCGCCCTGAAACTCCGGTCGAAGAGGACAGCCCCGGGGCCCGATGGCATCCCGGGGCGCGCCTTGGCGATCGCGTTGGACGAGATGAGCGACAGCATTCGGCACCTATTCACGGCGTGCTTCGCTCAGGGTAGGTTTCCGCAACGGTGGAAAACGGGCAGACTCGTTCTGATCCGAAAAGAAGGGCGCCCGCCCGATCAGCCTTCGGCCTACCGCCCGATAGTGTTGCTCGACGAGACGAGCAAGCTATTCGAGCGTGTGCTCGCTACCCGTCTCGTGGGTAGCATGGAGCCGGGCCTTAACGAGCGGCAGTATGGTTTTCGACCTGGCCGTTCTACACTAGACGCGATCGCCAGGGTACGGGACCTGGCAGAGGAGGAGGTCTCTCGGGGTGGGGTCGTGATTGCAGTGTCATTGGATATATCCAATGCCTTCAACACCCTACCCTGGGAAGTAGTTTTGGAGGCATTGCGCTTTCACAATGTCCCGAGCTACTTGAGGCGTACCGTGGCCGATTATTTTTCGGGCAGAGCGGTGGCCTACCCGACGAGGGAGGGCTGGGGTAGGAAGACGTTGTCGTGCGGTGTTCCGCAGGGGTCGGTCCTAGGGCCGCTCTTGTGGAACATAGGGTACGACTGGGTGCTGCGCGGGGCCACTTTGCGGGGGGTCAGCGTAACGTGTTACGCTGACGACACCCTCGTGTCGGCCCGTGGCCGCTCCTATCGAGAGGCGGCCTATCTCGCTACGGCGGGTGTGGCACACGTCGTGCACCGCATCCGCGCTTTGGGTCTAGAGGTTGCCCTGCACAAGTCCGAGGCACTCGTATTTCACGGGCCACGGAACGGGCCACCACCGGGGGCAACCATCACAGTGGGCGGAATTTCCATCACCGTCGGGTCGACGATGAGATATCTCGGACTCGTTCTCGACGGTAGGTGGAATTTCGAAGAGCACTTCAGGTGCTTGGCCCCGAGGTTGGTGGCCGCAGCCGGAGCGCTGGGGTCGATCCTTCCGAACGTCGGGGGGCCAGGAGGCGCCTGCAGGCGCTTGTACGCCGGTGTCGTTCGCTCGATGGCGCTCTACGGGGCGCCGATATGGGCGGACGCACTGAGCGCCCGAAACGTCGCCTCGCTGCGACGTCCGCAGCGGATTATAGCGCTCAGAGCGGCTCGTGCGTACCGCACGGTGTCGTACACCGCAGCGTGTCTGCTCGCCGGAAGCCCGCCATGGGACCTCGAGGCCGAGGCCAATTCGAGCGTCTACTGGAGGGTCAAGGCGGCGACAGCAGAGGAGAACCGGCCACACCCTCGTGAGGTTCGCCAATGGCGCGAAGAGGCCCGTCAAAGTCTCTTCGCCAAATGGTCGGAGAGACTGGGTGTCCCGGGTACTAGCCGGGAACTCGTGGAGGCCATTCGGCCTGTTCTACAGGAGTGGGTCGAGCGCAAGCACGGCCCATCCACCTATCACCTCGCGCAGCTCTTGACCGGGCACGGGTGCTTTGCCAAGTACCTGTGCGAGGTGGTGGGCAGGGAACCATCGACGTTGTGCCACCACTGTGGCAACGGAGCCGTGGATACGGCCGAACACACGCGCGCAGAGTGCCCAGCTTGGGCGGAGCCTCGCGCGGTCCTATCCACGGCTATAGGAGGGGACGTGTCGCTTCCGGCCATCATCGAGAGAATGGCCGGAAACAAAGAGGCCTGGTCGGCTGTTTGTACGTTTAGCGACGCCGTAATGTCGCAAAAGGAGAGGGCGGAGCGAGAGCGGGAGGACGATCCCGACTCGCTCCCGCAGCGTCGTAGGAGACCAGGTCGCCGGCGGCGAGCCTTCGCAAGGCGAACGCTGCCGCCGCCGTGATGTGGTGTGGTCGGTTCTGACCAATCGTGGGGCGTCGTCGAAAGACGCCCGGCCTCCAGTAATGGACTCGAGGGAGTCTGCTGAGGCAGAGTAGGAAAGTGCGCCTTAGCGTACTTTAGAGTCGGGTCGCCTAGCAGCGACGACCGCTGGCGGGGTCGCGGTTGCAAGCCAACAGCGTTCCCGTAGCCCCGCCGTCTTGCGCGAGACGAATTTACGAGGTGGTTTTAGTGGGTAGGACGGAGCCTTCAGCTCCGGGCAGGGAATTTTTCTTTCCCCGTGAGTCCCACATTTTCCGTTCCGGTCCCGGGACCTGGGCGACCAATGCGTAAATGCATTTCCCCTCGTTAAAAAAAAAAAAAAAAAAAAAAAAAAAAAAAAAAAAAAAAAAAAAGGTTAGGTTAGGTTAGGTTAGGTTAGGTTAGGTTAGGTTAGGTTAGGTTAGGTTGGGGGGCAGGTCAGTCACCTCCACGTGGTGCACCCTGGGCAACGGGGTCGATAAGCATTACAGCTTCGATGTTTTTCCGGAGTGCTGTCGACAACGGCTAACGACTGACGCGGCGGTGATCTCGTTTCCCGATTTTGGGAACGAGATTCTGCGCCCACTTCTTTACAAGTGGGCGCCGCGAGGGGGGGAGAATAGATATATATATTTCTTTATTTATATTTACATTTCGGAGGGACCCGCGTTTTGGGTCACGTGACGCACACAGCGGCTTTATTGGTTGCTGGGTCTTCGGGGTCCTTTTGGGCTGCCGTAGACAATAGGTAGGGAGAGGCGGGTTTGCTCAGTTTCGGCGTCGACTCTGAGTAAGCAAGACTATTGTCACCGCCACTCAAACTCGTTTCCCCATCCGGGTGTTGTGGATCATGTCTCGCAGCCTGTGGTGGGACCGAGGGCCTCGCCTTAACCGGCCGGGCCAAGAGGAGCCAACCTCATTAAAAAACATTAGGTTAGAGATCCCGTGATACCGCCCGACCTCACGGTGTAATAGGGTTACCAGGGTACAGGGGGCACTGCCTTGGTGGACTTTTTATTTCCCCCTTACTCGTGGGATCAATTATGTCATTGAATTCTAACAATACCGATTTTGCCTTAGATTTGGACACCGACGAAATGGCGGTTGATGCGGGCGCCCCGATGGCGCGCGCAGAAACCCACGACCTTGGCGTTAAAAAGGAGCTGGTTGTCCGACTGGAACGACTCTCTGAGTCCGACTCGTCGGTCGCCAGCGTCGCTTGCTCGACGGATAGGACTAGACGGAAAGGGGAGAAGCGATCTCTCCCTAGAGAGAGCTTCTCGGGCTCCGACAGCGATGCGAGCGCGCAGTCTAGAGACTGCGGCTCGGAGGCATCGGTCGGTAGATGGCTGAAGCCATCTTCCAAAAGGGGGCGTGGTCGACCGACCACTACTGGGCACTACGTTGGCTTCAACGAAGAGAAGGCAAAGGAGCAGCGCTTCCAGGCGGAGGATGCGCTCGCTGCCTACAGTGCCAAGGCCAAAGTGGCCATCGAAGAGAGGGCGGCACGTCTTAGAAACCGTTGTGGGATCGAAGACGTGCCGCAGACGTCTGCTGGACTGGATGCAACAGTCCAGGAGGCGATCAACGTAGTGGTGCAGGTTGCCGACAAGTCGAGCAACCTAAAAGGCACCTTCGTTCGGGCCCTTAAGACGGCCGCTGACACCATTAAAGGTGCGGTGGCCGATCTGAGGGCCCTTACCGTCACGGAGGAGGTCGCCCGCCTGGAAGTAGCCAATGCGCAACTTTCGGGCCAATTGGCCGAACTCCGCCGAGAGGTCGCCCAGATGCGGCAACAGCCTGCTGCGAGCAGCGTGGCCGCATCTGACCTCCAAAAGGTCATGGAGGAGGCGCTGCGCGCTAACCGCGAGCAGTTCAGCGTAATGCTGAACGCTCGCTTCGAGGGTATAGAAGGCCGCCTCCTTCCAGAACCTCGTCTGCGACCCTCGCTGGCCGCCGACAAGAGAGCGGAGCAGGCTTCGAAAGCCAAAGACGCTCCAGCCGTCGTAGAGGTGGCCAAGCCGAAGCGGGCGAAACGCCCGAACTTGGCTGCCCAAGAAGCGGCGACGAGTCGAGGGAATGCTCCCTCGTCATCCGCGGAGACAGAAGCCGCACCGATTCCGTGGAGCGCTGTCGTTGGGAGAAAATCCCAAAAGACAGCCAGCAAATCGGTGGCGGCGGCGAAGCGGACTCCTACAAAGGAGTCCAAAAAGGCGGCCGGCAAATCGGCCGCTGCGGCGAAAAAGCAGATTCCTAAGGAATCTCAAAAGTCCAAGAGCGGGAAAAAGCTCCGACCTCCTCGCACTGAGGTTATAACTTTAAAGTTAAAGCCCGAGGCTGAGGAGAGGGGCGTAAAGTACGAGCAGGTTTTGGCTCAAGCTAAGAGCCAAATAAACCTGAGAGAGGTAGGATTAACTACGGTGCGATTCCGTATGGCAGCCACGGGGGCCCGGATCCTCGAGATACCGCCGGGCACTAAGGAGGCAGATAAGGCGGCAGATGCCCTAGCGGGCAGGCTCCGCGAGGTCCTCAGCCCGGATGTCGTCCAGGTCAATCGACCGACTAAGTGTGCGGAGCTTAGGGTGATGGACTTGGACGACTCGGTCACGGCGGAGGAAGTCGTCGCAGCGGTCGCCGCAGACGGAGGCTGCTCTGTCGGAGCGATCAGACCGGGAGCTATTGCTCGGGGCCCGAGTGGCTCTGGCTCGCTCTGGTTGAGCTGCCCAGTAGCGGCAGCCAAAAAGGTAGTGGAGGCTGGTCGGATTAGGGTCGGGTGGGTCTCGGCACGAGTGTTACTGCTCGAGCCCAGACCGCTCCGCTGCTTCCGGTGTCTCGAGGGGGGTCACATGGGGGTCAAGTGTGACAGGGGCGTGGATCGCAGCCGGCTGTGCTTCCGTTGCGGTCAGCCCGATCACAAGGCACGCGAGTGCTCAGCCGCCGACGCAAATTGCGTCGCCTGCGCAGCGGCTGGTAAGCCAGCGGCTCATGCCGTTGGCAGCAAAAGGTGCCAGAGCGGGAAAGCTCGCGTGGCACCGAAACAAGGCAAAGTGAGGACGAACGGCCCCGCAGCCGCGTCCTCACGGGCACAGGTGGAGACAATGGAGACCGCATAGTGATGGCCTTACATTGTCTCCAAGCCAACGTTAACCACTCTGCGAGGGCTCAGGACCTTCTAGTCCAAAGCATGGCAGAGTGGCAAATTAACGTGGCGGTGGTGTCGGAGCCCTACTTCGTTCCCTCGCGGGACGATTGGGTATCCGATCACGACCGAGTGGTGGCCATCGTCGCCCCCGCTGTGGCCGGCTCCCCGGCCATCGAGGGCGTTGCGAAGGGTAGGGGGTACGTTCTGGCCGTCGTCGGCGGTGTGGCGGTCGTCGGCGTCTACGCCTCACCCAATCGGAGTCTCGCCGAGTTCGAGCGAATGCTGGTCGAGGTCGGGGCTCTGGTTGGGCAAATATCGCCCACCTCTGTGTTGGTCGCGGGGGATTTCAACGCCAAATCAACGGCTTGGGGTTCCCCAGCGACTGATGCACGAGGTGAGGTTTTGGTGGAGTGGGCCACATCACTGGGACTCGTAGTCCTCAACAGTGGGTCGGAGAGCACGTGCGTGCGGTGGCAGGGCGAATCGATCGTGGACATCACGTTCGCGTCCAACGCCCTGGCCCGCCGTGTTCACGATTGGAGAGTGGAGACGCGCGTGGAGACCCTGTCCGACCACCGGTACATCCGGTTCGGTGTCTCTGCGTTTCCCGTCTCTCCTACTGGGGACGCTCCGCCCGCTGCTGGACGGCTGGACGGACCGCGTTGGTGCCTGGGCCGTCTCGACAGCCAGCTGGCGAAAGAGGCGGCCATCGTAGAAGCCTGGGGGGCCGGTTCCGACCCGGTAGTCCGAGTCGACACAGAGGCCGACGAAATCGGTGCCGCCCTGTCTCGCATTTGCGATGCGGCGATGCCGCGGGCAAAACCGCACACGCCGCGCCGACGGTTGTACTGGTGGCGCCCAGAACTCCGCCAGCTGCGCAAAGCTTGCGTGGCAGCGCGCCGACGGTACAGTCGGTGCAGGAGGAGAAGGGTCCGCGACCATGACGCGGAAGGCGTCTTTTACGCCGCCTACAGGGCCGCCTGCCAAATGCTGCAAAAGGCCATAGCCCAGGCCAAAGAAGCGGCGTGGGGGGAATGGCTGGCGACGCTCGAAAGAGACCCGTGGGGGAGACCGTACCGTGTCGTACGGCAAAAGCTCCGACCCTGGGCTCCGCCGCTAACCAGCAGTCTCCAGCCGTTACTCCTGGAGACTGTAGTGGACACACTCTTTCCCGAAAGGGGAGAATTCACGCCGCCGGCCATGGCGCCCATCATCGGACCTCGCGAGTACGAGGATCAGGTGATTCCGGTCACTGAGACGGAGTTACAGGCGGCCGCCCTGAAACTCCGGTCGAAGAGGACAGCCCCGGGGCCCGATGGCATCCCGGGGCGCGCCTTGGCGATCGCGTTGGACGAGATGAGCGACAGCATTCGGCACCTATTCACTGCGTGCTTCACTCAGGGTAGGTTTCCGCAACGGTGGAAAACGGGCAGACTCGTTCTGATCCGTAAAGAAGGGCGCCCGCCCGATCAGCCTTCGGCCTACCGCCCGATAGTGTTGCTCGACGAGACGAGCAAGCTATTCGAGCGTGTGCTCGCTACCCGTCTCGTGGGTAGCATGGAGCCGGGCCTTAACGAGCGGCAGTATGGTTTTCGACCTGGCCGTTCTACACTAGACGCGATCGCCAGGGTACGGGACCTGGCAGAGGAGGAGGTCTCTCGGGGTGGGGTCGTGATTGCAGTGTCATTGGATATATCCAATGCCTTCAACACCCTACCCTGGGAAGTAGTTTTGGAGGCATTGCGCTTTCACAATGTCCCGAGCTACTTGAGGCGTACCGTGGCCGATTATTTTTCGGGCAGA